>CM060597.1:53208884-55714717 GCA_030578255.1 Tiaroga cobitis
AGTCACATCCATGTGATCGGCCTCTTACAGCGAACACACTGTTGAAGTTTCATCAAGATCAGTTAATGTATGCAGAAGTTATAACACACTTCCTGTTTCCATTATTCGCCATAAATTCGTTTCCTCGTCACGGCCAAACCGTTCGAGATATCAGAAATCCCCTGGCAATTTTTCATCCTCAATGTCTTGACATCATGCTGACCGAGTTTCGTTGCGATTGGTTGAATTCTCTAGGAGGAGTATATCGAATTCCAGGGGCATACGCTTCCAAACAAACCATAATAGCCGACTTCCTGTTGGGCTGGGGTAAAAAGTAAAAGTACAAAGGATATATAAACCGATGAGATCTATATGTGTACCGAGTTTCATATTATTACATGCAAGCGTGTTTGATTTATGGACCAAGTTTTCGGACCTCGTTCCAGGGGGCGCTGTCGAGCCCCCCTGCCACGCCCGGGTACCAGCTTCAGCCCGGCCCTGATGGCCGCGGGTTCTGACCTGTGTGCAAAGTTTCAAGAGTTTTCGTGCACGTTAAGAGCCCCAAAAGTGCCCGGATAGTCGTTAGAATAATAATAATAATAATAAATATAGCTGCGAGCAGCGATTGCGGGCCCAAGCCGGTGGCACCGCAACCCCGGTGCCTTTAGTTACCTAAAAGCTCTGGAGTGGCGGTTCCGCCGGCTTTCGCCCTATATATATATATATATATATATATATATATATATATATATATATATATAAATATAAACAAGTCGGTGGCACTGCCACCCCGGTGCCTTTAGGGTTACTGTGCACGACGTGCAAAAACGTAACCCCGCTTTCACTGTCGCCCTACGGTCCCATGGATTTAACGGACACATGAAATAACTACACAAGACCGAAAATTCATATGAAGTGTACCATTTTGGACAGGGCCTATGATCGTGAATCACAATAGCCACATATATGAGATCATTTAAATTTAGAATCATTTTTAATGTCATAGGACATACATGGGCAATATACGGCCCGGTTCAATCCGGCCCCCGCGATGCGATCGCAATTTGGATGAAACACACGCCGAAATAAACATGCGTGACACAAAACAATCTTTAGGTGGCAAATATGTTTTAGTAATTCTGTGAATTACACTGCGCAAACCAAAATTAATACTACCCACCGGATGAAGGGTTGTCTCTGTCTCCACATAACATAAAATATTCATTTTATTTTATTTTTCGTGTTCGCATTTATGAGGAAAAACAATGTTACGGACGTGTTCTCCGTTACGGACGTGAGCGCTCTGAAAGCGGCACTAAAAGATGCTTTAAAACCTTCACAAAGACATCAAACAGAAAGCACAAAACCTTTCTTTAAAGTGAATTTCATTTTGTATTAATTGTATCTTAATTTTATGTTTCATCAACCAATTGCCTGTATTTAATAAATAAGAAGTAAATATAGCAGACAATATAGAGATAATCACGAAACATTAATAACGAGATAATCACGCCGGCGCGTGAACTGGAGCTCGTCTCATAAATGAACCGAAACTCAGCATATAAAGTAGCCTACTTGCCTCACATGTCTACTTTTAAACTGAACAATTCAAAACGAAAGAAAACAGACTACAGACTGCTCTCTGCTTATTTAATCCTTATGAAATGTGCATTTCTCTCTGGCGCGTTCACTAGGCTACTGAAGATCGCGAGTCAGCATCGTCAACTTCATCTTAGCCGACAATGACAAAGAAAACACTTATTTATTAATAAACAATTAAAATATCTCCTTGCTATATTTTACATATTCATAATCATTACTTTTGCTGGTTTTGCCAGTCATGTATTCTGCAACGAAATATGTTTTGAAAGTATCCTTCCCAACACTGGAAGTCTGTATGTTAATTAGGGATGGGCATTTTTCAAAAATATTGCATTCGAATATTTGGGCTCATAAAAATCGAATATTCGAATATTCGTTTATTTAAATGACATTTAACGAAAAATGTTTTTTTTTTTTTTTTTTTTTTTTTTTTTTTTTTGCCCGACCACCCCCCCCCCCCGTCTTCGGAGGTCAACTTTATTTTTATTCATATAATGGTTTTAGAGAAAATGTCAACGTAGAGGGATATATAACGTAGAGTCATAATATAGAGACAGGGAGGTACACATACAAACGGTCAGATAGACACACGGCCAGACGGACAAACAAACAGATAGACAGACAAACAGACAAAGCTAATATATTTGGGGGGGGGGGGGGGGGGGTAGAAAAGATTGTAAGGGTGGAGTAATTGAGGGGGAGGGGTGGAGAGGGGGTAAAAGGGAAAGCACGTGGTTTACATTAACTGTTAAATTTGTAAAAAAAAAAACGAAACGAAAAAGATGTTATTTTTTTAGTTTTTTTAGTTTTTTTACGTTTTTGTCACCATTTCTTTTAGTTGAAAACATTAAACATTAGGCCTATGTGTAAACAAAAAATATAAAAAACAAAAGCATTAATAAAAGAATGCTCAAGCAGCGCGAAGGGGAAAAAACGCCTAATAAAGCGGTTGCGCCAGATATCGTATAGAACGTACACACACTCGAGTCAGCATATGATTATCGTGTTTATATTGTTTCACGTTTATATAGAGAAAAACAATATCCACATGCAGGGGCGCCGCATCGAGTGAGAAAAGGTGCTGCGCTGACAGACGTTTCAGAGACACAAAGATAAGGGTGTTCTAAGTTTCTAACAGCACTTTGCGTTTTCTGTTCTTAAACCGGTCTCCCTCAACGAAACTTAAAGGAAGTATATGTCTCAAAATAATTTTCCTATAAGATAAGTTATCATCTAAGCTCGGATCACGCGGGGTCCAGCTGCGCTTACCTGCAGTCGTGAATGCAGTGTTGGTCAGCTGTCTTTCCTCAGTCGACTGTTTGGATTTCATGTGATTTCTCATTGTGGTGATGATGATATTATAACTCAGATTAATTAATTAATTTGATCAAAAGTAATTCCATTTAGTAAGATCATTTTCAAGTAATTCCAAACTTCGCGAGGCAGACGACAACATTATGTGATCAAATACACACAACTTGTTAACACACTCCACAGCGCCACCCAGTGCATTTAATTATAATTGCGAGTTAGTGCTTGGGATTTATCATGGATTCACTGCATTTACGGCCAGCAAAGCAACGTAGTAAAATTCGAATAGTATTTTATTTTGCTAATAATAATTACAGATCGAAAATTAGAATATTCGTGCACATCCCTAATGTTAATGTAACCTGCACACATACATTTGCAGTTTTGTTAATAGCTTTCCATCTTGAATAGTTACAGCTGGTATGAATGACATGAACAATGTGCAGGGTAGTGTAGGAAAGTAAATCAAGTTATTGTAACCTTAGAGTGGCCTAGGTCAGACTGGCCTATAGCAAAAATAAATATCAGGCCTTGAAATAGGCTGGCAAAGTCAAAGTAACTGTAGAGTAGCCTTATACATATTTGCATTGAATTAATTTGTACCATTTAATCATGTAACTGTTTAATTGCAATTGTCCAAAGTGTGGCCCTCCGTTTACTTTGCCAAAGTAACCGTGGCCCTCAGACTAAAACTGTTGCCCACCCCTGTCATAGGATGTCATAAGTCAATCTGTTTTGCAGCACTTAAATGTGTAAATCCAGAAGCCCAGTATTTATCTGGAGGTCTTTGCCCTTTGCCTGTCAACCTGGTTTGTCTCTGCCTTTTCTGTTCTACCCTGTTTGCCATTGCTCACCCTGCCTGTCTTGACCTTTCTTAATAAAAAGCTGCAAATTGACCCCCCTGGCCTGACCCTGCCTCGTTACAACACATATGCTGCATCTGCTCGCTATCTGCAGAACGGCTCTGGTGGTTCCGCTTCAGCACTGATGATGTTGTAGGAATAGTGCGCTCTGGTTGGTCTGGATTATTCGGGATTTTTTATTTTATACAGAAATAAGTTATTTATAATTTAGATGAGAATAAAATGAGTGTTGATTAAAATGATGGAAAACAAATATATTGATCTGAAATATAGTGCATAAATTTTAAATTAATTTAGATTAAATTACCAAACATACAATCTTAATTTAATTTAAAGCAAACAATACATTTAAATACATTTAAATTATGACTAGTCAGAACGGCATTGTAGATATCTCAAACTGGAGTTAGGGATAGTCATAATTTTGATAATAGATATTAGATATCTATTATCAAGTGAAAGATATCTTGAAATTCATTTTGATTAGAGATATCTGAAATTTGATATCTGTAACTTTCATTTTATTGGGTTAGCTATGCGCACTGTGATTGGCTCATCGCGTTTGGGGGTATGGCTTAGCCATAGGCCAATTACGTTACAGACATCTTAAATGATAATACAAACTATCCAAAATATAATTACGACTTGTCAGAAAGACGTTGTTGATATCAACAATGTTAATTCCGGATAGTCAAACTTAGCTTTTAAATGTTAAAAGGGCTTGCCATACAGAGCTCAGAGAGAGGCTCACCATATTCAAACCAAATTATCTGACTTCCTGTTGGTCGTTGCTAATTACGGTAAATTAGAAAGTTGTCCGGCTCGAAGAGTACAATATACATATCGAGTTTTGTTACTGTAGATAAAACTAACCCCCCCACTTTTGTCAAAAACATTTAGAAAGTGACACACTTCCTGCTGCCAGTTGGTGGCGCTATAACTTTGACTCACAATAGTCACATCCATGTGATCGGCCTCTTACAGCGAACACACTGGTGAAGTTTCCTTAAGATCAGCTAATGTATGCTGAAGTTATAACACACTTCCTGTTTCACGTTTCTCGCCATAAATTGGTTTCCTCGCCACGGCCAAACCGTTCGAGATATCAAAAATCCCCTGGCAATTTTTCATCCTCAATGTCTTGACTTCATGCTGACCGAGTTTCGTGGCATTTCTTTGAATTCTCTAGGAGAAGTACTTTAAATTCCATTGCATGCGTTTAACAAACAACCCTAAATAGCCGACTTCCTGTTGGGCTGGGGTAAAAAGTAAGAGCATGAAGTATATATGAACCGATGAGATCTATATGTGTACCGAGTTTAATATTATTACATGCAAGTGTGTTTGATTTATGGACCGAGTTTTCGGACCCCGTTCCAGGGGGCGCTGTCGAGCCCCCCTCCCACGCCCGGGTACCATCTTCAGCCCGGCCCTGATGGCCGCGGGTTGTGACCCGTGTGCAAAGTTTCAAGAGTTTTCGAGCACGTTAAGGGCCCCAAAAGTGCCCGAATAGTCGTAAGAAAAATATAGAAAATGAGTTTCCAAACAACCCATAATAACCGACTTCCTGTTGGGCTGACGTAAAACTTAGAGCACGAAAGTTGTTTGGCCCGATGAGATCTATAAGTGTACCGAGTTTCAGATTATTACATGCAAGCGTGTTTGATATATGGACAAGTGTTCAAACCCCGTTCCAGGGGGCGCTGTCGAGCCCCCCTGCCACGCCCGGGTACCAGCTTCAGCCCGGCCCTGATGGCCGTGGGTTCTGACCCGTGTGCAAAGTTTCAAGAGTTTTTGAGCACGTTAAGGGCCCCAAAAGTGCCCAAAAGGTAGTAAAATAATAAAAAGAAGAAGAAATATAGCTGCGAGCAGCGATTACGGGCCCAAGCCGGTGGCACCGCAACCCCGGTGCCTTTAGTTACCTAAAGGCACCGGAGTGGCGGTGCCGCCGGCTTTGGCCCTTCATCGCTGCTCGCAGCTATATTTATATATATATATATATATATATATATATATATATATATATATATATATATATATAAACAAGCCGGTGGCACCGCCACCCCGGTGCCTTTATATATATATATATATATATGTCTACATTGTTCAATCACGCCTCACACACACACACACACTTTTGCAGAGCCCACACCAATGCAAGCTCTATAGCACACATCTTCTCAAAGGTCAAAGCGGAGTTACGATATTGCCCGTCATGCACAGTAACCGTAAAGGCACCGGGGTGGCGGTGCCACCGGCTTGTTTATATATATATATATATATATCGTATTATTCTAACTTGTAAAAAACTATTAACCTGTTAAGCTTCACCAGAGCGCGGGCGCACTGAAGCGTTTTTTTTTTTAAATAGTTCAAAGTTACTATCAGATTTAATGTTATTACCTTGACAAACTATACATCATTAAAAAGATATAAGACTCAAGTTTCAGTATTTGACCACTATTGTATTCTGTGAAACTTATAGTGACAGTTATGTCTTAATTTGTGTCAGGAGTTATGAAATTAAAAAATGAGTCGTTACCTTTAATATGAATTATGAGCGTCAGCCGGTCTCATTCAGAAAAAAACTCCCGTGCGATCGTCATGACAGCTCTTGACAAAACAACGTCCCTCAGGGCTTTTAGCTCAAACATGTGCAGATTTGGAGAAATATTGATAGATTCTCATAGGTTTACATCAGACTTCTATAGACAGGAATAATATTTATTGAATTTATACCCAAATGCGTCGATGTAATCATTTTGAGCGCTGTATACTCTGATGTACTGTGTTATCAATTCATACTAACGGTCTGGGGCGCTGTTTGACCAGTAAAGTCCATATATGGATCACATGAAGAAGAACTATAATCATGTGACATTCAGGAAGTCCTGGCACAACAAAGCTATCCGAGATCGCTGTAAAGTGCAGATAAAGATGTTTTGAAGACAATAAACATGATTGCAATGATATTTGATTTACCTGTGTTCTTCGAGTCATGTCAGGTATTTTCATAATAATAGATTATATGTATAATGTAATGCTAATCGAGATAGACTTTCAAATTGTGCAGAATACAATAAAATAATATATTTTCTATCTGATTTTTTTATCTGAAGCCAAATCAGATTACAGAAAGTTATTTAAAACACTCGACTTGCGCTATAAAGTAAGTTGAGCACAAACATAGTTTTATTCTCATAAATTGTCGTGTATTGATGGTGTGCTAAGCTAACATGCTAGCTAGTACTGAGCACCTGCTACCTAACTTCGGTGTAATTTTTATGATTTTTTTCTAAATAAGAATGCTTACTGAACTGTTTCGTTTTTCAAAAAGGGTATTTGATACAGTTTCACTGTGAAGTGAGAACTTTTATAAAATAAATGAGGGATTGAAACAGTGTGAATTGCTAGTCGTTAGTGCAGATAATGCAGACAAAAGAAAAGCATATTTAGAGCAATAAACAGGCTGGAGAGGTGTGAATATGTGCAGGGGAGACTGAGACTGAATGGGGCTCGTTTTTGCATCACAAAACAATAGAGGCAATAGACTGAATAGATGCTTATAAGATGACAATAAACACCAGTCTAATCAAAATAAAGTCATATGACATGATCTTGAAAAACATTGAACTAAATACAGAGTTTTAGACTTATCATCTTCAGATTTTAAATATAACATGGCCAGACATGTGGCTTTAGCTGCAGTGCATTTCTAGATTGCTCCAGGGCCAACTTCAATTTTATTTTCATGAAGATGTTTCATAAAAATAAATGTATAATAACTTTACAAAACTTTGAAGCTATTTATAACTATTTTTTTTCATTATGACAATAATTAATTCTACATTTACAACAAACTTCCAGGTGTCAGCTTTCAAATGAGATCTTACTTGTGCTTTTAGTACAAAGGGTTCATGAACTGTATCTGTTTCAGTTTGGGAATGCCATATCTGGGGATTTTTCAAAAATGGGCTTGAAGCTTAACAGGTTAACTTTTGTTAATATTCAACCATTTCACAACTAACTTTTTTCCATAGATCAAACACAACATAATTATATGGTGGACTGAAACAAAAATTATTAATTAAATAAAATTATTGTTTTCCTCTGAAATAGCAAAAGCATCACACACTAGCTGTACCTGCTCTAAATAAAAAAGAGTAATTCAATAAAAATACAAAATCGAACTAAATAAAATAAATTATTACAAAAACAAAATCAAACCAAAGAAAATATATCTTCGAAAAAAAAAGCGAGTGTCATGAGGAAAGGCGCCTCAGGAATCGTCAGGATTAACTCCATGTGTAAGGAATTTTGATTGATTTTATTTGTCACTTGAAAATTATTGTTAAATGTGTGCCTGCATAACTTTAATAAGATTTATTTTCTTTGATTTGATTTTGTTTTATATAATTTATTTATTTCGATTTTGTATTTTTATTTAAATACTATTATTTATTTAGAGCAGGTACAGCTAAGTGTGCGATGCTTTTGCTATTTCAGAGGGAAAAAAACACATTTTATTTCAAAAAGGCTTTTCAATTAAATAAAATGTTCAAGCTTTGTTTTCGTTTTATTATTTTGTTTGTTTTAAGCTTTGTTTAATTTATATTGTTAATCATCTGACACAAAACAAATGCATAAAGTATCATTTTAACTTTTAAAAAACTATTAACATTTGTTAATAGTACATTGCCTGTCTTTTGTTAATAGGACAAAACATAGTTATTATATTTTATAATATTTTATAAATATATAAAATAAACATTTGTAATGAAATCGTTCAAAAAAATGATATTAGCATTGTTTTAAACTTTGAAACAGAAGTAGCGCAATGCCTGGCCACTCCCGCGCCGCCTCCTTTTCACAATCCGAGGGAACCATCTCCGGAATATTAACCTCACTCCTAGAAGTCCAATTCTCATTATTCATGCCTCTTACCTGGGATTGATTGCACACACACACACACACACACACACACACACACACACGCACGCACGCACGCACGCACTCACACGCACACACACACACACACACACACACACGTGTCAAGTCACTTACATTTTAGATGCAATATTGACTGTTCTTCTGTTTCAGCAGCGAAAATAGTTAAACAAAGATCACAGCAGAACCATTGCATCTCACAGCAACGTGTTTTCTCATTACTGAATGATTCAGCATTTTGAACAAATTGGTTGACTCAAAGATTCAATGACCAATCCATAAACATCTGTCTCATTCATGAATGACTCAGTCGTTCAAACGAATCGTTTGAACGAATGAATCAATGACCCGCTCATTAAGACGGTCGCCTGGCGACACCTAGTGACGGTTTAGTGTTATTTGATTATACACTCAAAATATTCCACAACAAATCCTTTAAATTTAATGATATTCAGAACAGAACACAAATAAAAAAATAACTATAATAAAGCCAAAACGAAATAATTTAAAACAAAAGTAAAAGTAAGTGGTGTTAGGCTCACGTAAATCTCTCTTTAGAATCTAAATGTTGCAACATTTGCGATGTATTTGGATGCTAAACTATTCTTTATTACAGGCTTTGTACTTCACTCACGTTCCAATATCGACGGAAAAAATCATCCTCTTCACTTGTGCAAAAATGTGCTTGGAAAAATCACAGTGGAGCGGTGCTTACTGTGAATGATACAAATTGTACTACTGACTATTTCAACATAGCAGTGTAATTTGTATATGTTAGGTTGAATGTTTTATTATTGTGTGTGTGTGTGTGTGTGTGTTTGTGTGTGTGTGTGTGTGTGTGTGTGTGTGTGTGTGTGTGTGTGTGTGTGTGTCAGTGTGTGTGTGGGGGTCTGGGTGGCTCAGCGCGATTGAACAGTGAAACATACTCCGTCATTTTCTTCATACAGGACATCATTCAAACGTCAAAGTGTTTACTTATATTTGTGTACACTCGCAATTAAACACAACATTGTGTTTTTGTTAAATAAATTAAAGCAATACGTCCCCCGAAATGGCGCTAATTTTAAAATGAAACTAAAATGCTCACGGCTGCACGGGCATTCATAACTCTGCGCGCCCACGGTGAGGGACGAGCAGAACAGAGCGAACGTTGTTTAGTTCATTCCTACTTCCATAGGAATTAATTGAAAAAGCTCACTCTACTCTGCACCATTATTAATGAATTGTGCAGACGTCCTTATTTTACTTTCGCTTTTTACCTGATTTTGAACACAAGAGGGCAGTATAACACTATGTATGATTTGGAAAAAAATTTTTTTTGACTAAACAACCATTCTGGCTGTTTTTAAACTTAAACATTATTCTCTAATTGCTCTCACCATGCCCGTTTCTGAAACTCTGCACATGTCTACTGTCTAATAAATGTGATGTGTCTGTCGGGTTTCATGCAATTTCAAGTATGTTAAGAGTCTCAAAAGCATCAACAAAGAATAATAAAGTTTGATGCGTTGCCACGGCAACAGTATCTAAGATATCAATAATCCTTTCTCAGGTCTACATCTGCCGTGTGTCTACATTATACACATAAAGTTTGAAGCAAATTGGGTAAAAATAAGAGGGTGATTTCAAAGCCTTTAGGAAGTGACACACTTCCTGCTGCCAGTTGGTGGCGCTATAACTTTGACTCACAATAGTCACATCCATGTGATCGGACTCTTACAGCGAACACACTGCTGAAGTTTCATCAAGATCAGTTAATGTATGCAGAGGTTATAACACACTTCCTGTTTCCTTTATTCGCCATAAATTCGTTTCCTCGCCACAGCCAAACCGTTCGAGATATCAAAAATCCCCTGGCAACTTTTCATCCTCAATGTCTTGACTTCATGCTGACCGAGTTTCGTGGCGATTGGTTGAATTCTCTAGGAGGAGTATATCGAATTCCAGGGGCATACGCTTCCAAACAAACCATAATAGCCGACTTCCTGTTGGGCTGGGGTAAAAAGTAAAAGTACAAAGGATATATGAATCGATGAGATCTATATGTGTACCGAGTTTCATATTATTACATTCAAGCGTGTTTGATTTATGGACCAAGTTTTCGGACCCCGTTCCAGGGGGCACTGTCGAGCCCCCCTGCCACGCCCGGGTACCAGCTTCAGCCCGGCCCTGATGGCCACGGGTTCTGACCCGTGTGCAAAGTTTCAAGAGTTTTTGAGCACGTTAAGGGCCCCCAAAGTGCGCTGAGAGTCTCAAAAGTATCCAAAAAGAATATTAAAGTTTGATGCGTTGTCACGGCAACAGCATCTAAGATATCAACAATCCTTTCACAGGTCTAAATCTGGCGTGTGTCTACATTATACACATCAAGTTTGAAGCAAATCGGGTAAAGCCTGTTTGATTTATGGACCAAGTTTTCGGACCCCATTCCAGGGGGCGCTGTCGAGCCCCCCTGCCACGCCCGGGTACCAGCTTCAGCCCGGCCCTGATGGCCGCGGTTTCTGACCCGTGTGCAAAGTTTCAAGAGTTTTTGAGCACGTTAAGGGCCCCAAAAGTGCGCTAAGAATCTCAAAAGTATCCAAAAAGAATATTAAAGTTTGATGCGTTGTCACGGCAACAGCATCTAAGATATCAACAATCCTTTCACAGGTCTACATCTGGCTTGTGTCTACATTATACACATCAAGTTTGAAGCAAATAGGGTAAAGCGTGTTGGATATATGGACCAAATTGTCTGACCCGTTCAAGGGGGCGCTGTCGAGCCCCCCTGCCACGCCCGGGTACCAGCTTCAGCCTGGCCCTGATGGCCGCGGGTTTTGTCCCGTGTGCAAAGTTTCAAGAGTTTTCGAGCACGTTAAGAACCCCAAAAGTGCCCGAAAGCATAAAAAAGCATGAAAAAGCTTAAAAAAAGGAATATTAATGTTTGATGCATTGCCATGGCAACAGTATCTAAGATATCAATAATCCTTTCACAGGTCTACATCTGGCGTGTGTCTACATTATGCACATGAAGTTTGAAGCAAATCGGGTAAAAATAAGAGGGTGATTTAAAAGCATTTTGAAAGTGACACACTTCCTGCTTCCAGTTGGTGGCGCTATAACTTTGACTCACAATAGTCACATCCATGTGATCGGGCTCTTACAACGAACACACTGCTGAAGTTTCATCAAGATTAGTTAATGTATGCAGTAGTTATAACACACTTCCTGTTTCACGTTTCTCGCCATAATTTCGTTTACTCGCCACGGCCAAACCGTTCGAGATATCAAAAATCCCCTGGCAATTTTTCATCCTCAGTGTCTTGACTTCATGCTGACCGAGTTTCGTGCCGTGTGTTTGAATTCTCTAGGAGGAGTATTTCACATTCCATTGCATGTGTTTTCCAAACAACCCTTAATAGCCGACTTCCTGTTGGGCTGGGGTAAAAAGTAAGAGCATGAAGTATATATGAACCGATGAGATCTATATGTGTACTGAGTTTCATATTATTACATGCAAGCGTGTTTGATTTATGGACCAAGTGTTCAAACCCCGTTCCAGGGGGCGCTGTCGAGCCCCCCTGCCACGCCCGGGTACCAGCTTCAGCCCGGCCCTGATGGCCGCGGGTTCTGAGATGTGTGCAAAGTTTCAAGAGTTTTCGAGCACGTTAAGGCCCCCAAAAGTGCCCAAAAGGTAGTAAAATAATAATAATAATAATAAATATAGCTGCGAGCAGCGATTACGGGCCCAAGCCGGTGGCACCGCAACCCCGGTGCCTTTAGTTACCTAAAAGCTCCGGAGTGGCGGTTCCGCCGGCTTTGGCCCTTCATCGCTGCTCGCAGCTATATTTATTTATATATATATATATATATATATATATATATATATATATATATATATATATATATATATATACATATATATATATATAAATACATATATATATATATATATATATATATATATAAACAAATTATAAAAAATATATATATATATATATATCACTTGCCTTACCTGAGAACAATGAAAACAATAAAAAAAAAAACTAGGGAATCACTAAACCGAGAGAATTATTCTGTTTTGATGATACACTCAAAATATTACACAAGCAATTCTTTAAATTTAATGATATTCAGAACAGAACAAGAATTCAAAAAAACTATAATTAAGAATTAACCGAAATAATTGAAAGCGAAAGTGAAAGTAAGTGGTGTTTGGCTCACGTAACTCTCTCATTAGAATCAAACTGTTTCAACATTTGCGATGTATTTGGATGCTAAACTATTCTTTATTAAGGGCTTTGTACTTCACTCAGGTTTCAATATGTGTGTGTGTGTGTGTGTGAGGTGCGGGTGCGATTGAACTGTTACACATAAAAACATACTCCGTCCAATAAAACACAACAAAGTGCTTTTGTCAAACTATAAACTCTTGTCAAACTGTAACCTACAACTATCACCAAACTAAAATCACACGCACACACTGTCTAAAAGCAAAAAATATTTATCCAACCCCATTTAAAACAGTCTGTGGATGCCATCTTTTGGACATTCACCACATCGCATTGATTTTCATTTATTGTCCTCAGAGCCCTAATCTGTTTATTTTTCAATTACACAATCTACATTGATTAAAAAAGAAAAATTCAAATGTGTTTTTATTTTATACAGGAATAAATTATTTATAATTCAGATGAGAATAAAGTTAGTGTTTTACAATTTTAAGGAAAACAAATATATTGTTCTGAAATATAGCACATTCATTTTAAATTCATTCAGCTTCAATTACCAATACAATCTTAATTTTATTTAAAGCAAACTATACATTTAAAAGATCTTGGTTCTGTGCATATTTTGTAATTTAAAAAAAATACAAAATTGTTATGCAAAAAGACAAGGCCTTAGAGATTTCTTTATCCTTTAATGCAGGAAAAATCACACAGCAATGAAAGGCTTAATATCATGTCACTGTAACAGCCAGCCAGCCACACACACACATATAAACACAGACACCAGCCCTCCCTCCCCCTCCCCACACAGACAGCCACACACACACACACACATAGAATGGGAGGGGGCCCTCTCTCTGTCAAAGAGTGACAGAGAGAGATACCATTTCATGAAATCCACATTCAAACCACAATATCTGACCTTCTGAGGGTTGGAGCTATTGACTGTAAATTAGAAAGTTGTTTGGCTTGAGGAGAAGAATATACAAGCTGAGTTTTGTAACTGTAGGTAAATCTAACTAAGTTATAACACACTTTATATGTCCTTTTTTAGTCATGAAAATTCATTTCCTCGCTACGGCCAAACCGTTCGAGATATCAAAAATCCGTCAGCAATTTAGCATCCTCAATGTCTTGACTTCATGCACGCCTAGTTTGGCGATGATTGAATGAATTGCCTAGGAGTAGTACTTCAAATTCCACAGCAAGCGTTTTCCAAACAACCCATAATAGCCGACTTCCTGTTGGGCTGGCGTAAAACTTGACCAGGGGTAAAATGTTTGGCCCGATGAGATCTATATGTGTACTGAGTTTCATATTAATTCATGCAAGCGTGTTGAATATATGGACCAAATTGTCGGACCCCGTTCAAGGGGGCGCTGTTGAGCCCCCCTGCCACGCCCGGGTACCAGCTTCAGCCCGGCCCTGATGGCCGTGGGTTCTGACCTGTGTGCAAAATTTCAAAAGTTTTTGAGCACGTTAAGAGTCCCAAAATCCCCTGAAACCTTGAAATGCATTAAACTCAATAGACAAATCCCTCACACACAGAGACGGAAAGAGAGGGAGAGAAAATTCTCAGAAACATCCACATTCAAACTAAAATATCTGACTCCCTCTTGGTCTGAGCTAATGACAGTAAATTAGAAAGTTGTCCGGCTTGATCTGAACAATATGCGTACCGAGTTTTATGATTGTAGGTAAAACTATAGAACTAACACCCCCACTTTTGTCAAAAGGTGGCGCTACTGAGCCCCTGCACCACGCCCGTTTCTGAAACTTTGCACATGTCTACTGGCTAATAAATGTGATGTGTCTGTCGAGTTTCATGTTATTTCAAGTATGTTAAGAGTCTCAAAAGCATCAACAAAGAATATTAAAGTTTGATGCGTTGCCACGGCAACAGTATCTAATATATCAATAATCCTTTCACAGGTCTACATCTGCCGTGTATTTACATTATACAGATGAAGTTTGAAGCAAATCGGGTTAAAATAAGAGGGTGATTTCAAAGCATTTTGAAAGTGACACACTTCCTGCTGCCAGTTGGTGGCGCTATAACTTTGACTCACAATAGTCACATCCATGTGATCGGCCTCTTACAGCGAACACACTGGTGAAGTTTCATTAAGATCAGCTAATGTATGCTGAAGTTATAACACACTTCCTGTTTCACGTTTCTCGCCATAAATTCGTTTCCTCGCCACGGCCAAACCGTTCGAGATATCAAAAATCCCCTGGCAATTTTTCATCCTCAATGTCTTGACTTCATGCTGACCGAGTTTCGTGGCATTTCTTTGAATTCTCTAGGAGAAGTACTTTAAATTCCATTGCATGCGTTTAACAAACAACCCTAAATAGCCGACTTCCTGTTGGGATGGGGTAAAAAGTAAGAGCATGAAGTATATATGAACCGATGAGATCTATATGTGTACCGAGTTTCATATTATTACATGCAAGTGTGTTTGATTTATGGACCGAGTTTTCGGACCCCGTTCCAGGGGGCGCTGTCGAGCCCCCCTGCCACGCCCGGGTACCATCTTCAGCCCGGCCCTGATGGCCGCGGGTTGTGACCCGTGTGCAAAGTTTCAAGAGTTTTCGAGCACGTTAAGGGCCCCAAAAGTGCCTGAATAGTCGTAAGAAAAATATAGAAAATGAGTTTCCAAACAACCCATAATAACCGACTTCCTGTTGGGCTGACGTAAAACTTAGAGCACGAAAGTTGTTTGGCCCGATGAGATCTATAAGTGTACCGAGTTTCAGATTATTACATGCAAGCGTGTTTGATATATGGACAAGTGTTCAAACCCCGTTCCAGGGGGCGCTGTCGAGCCCCCCTGCCACGCCCGGGTACCAGCTTCAGCCCGGCCCTGATGGCCGCGGGTTCTGAGATGTGTGCAAAGTTTCAAGAGTTTTCGAGCACGTTAAGGCCCCCAAAAGTGCCCAAAAGGTAGTAAAATAATAATAAATATAGCTGCGAGCAGCGATTACGGGCCCAAGCCGGTGGCACCGCAACCCCGGTGCCTTTAGTTACCTAAAGGCACCGGAGTGGCGGTGCCGCCGGCTTTGGCCCTTCATCGCTGCTCGCAGCTATATTCATATATATATATATATCACCCCGGTGCCTTTATATATATATATATATATATATATATGTCTACATTGTTCAATCACGCCTCACACACACACACACACTTTTGCAGAGCCCACACCAATGCAAGCTCTATAGCACACATCTTCTCAAAGGTCAAAGCGGAGTTACGATATTGCCCGTCATGCACAGTAACCGTAAAGGCACCGGGGTGGCGGTGCCACCGGCTTGTTTATATATATATATATATATCGTATTATTCTAACTTGTAAAAAACTATTAACTTTTGTTAATATTCAACCATTTCACAACTAACTTTTTTCCATAGATCAAACACAACATAATTATATGGTGGACTGAAACAAAAATTATTAATTAAATAAAATTATTGTTTTCCTCTGAAATAGCAAAAGCATCACACACTAGCTGTACCTGCTCTAAATAAAAAAGAGTAATTCAATAAAAATACAAAATCGAACTAAATAAAATAAATTATTACAAAAACAAAATCAAACCAAAGAAAATATATCTTCGAAAAAAAAAGCGAGTGTCATGAGGAAAGGCGCCTCAGGAATCGTCAGGATTAACTCCATGTGTAAGGAATTTTGATTGATTTTATTTGTCACTTGAAAATTATTGTTAAATGTGTGCCTGCATAACTTTAATAAGATTTATTTTCTTTGATTTGATTTTGTTTTATATAATTTATTTATTTCGATTTTGTATTTTTATTTAAATACTATTATTTATTTAGAGCAGGTACAGCTAAGTGTGCGATGCTTTTGCTATTTCAGAGGGAAAAAAACACATTTTATTTCAAAAAGGCTTTTCAATTAAATAAAATGTTCAAGCTTTGTTTTCGTTTTATTATTTTGTTTGTTTTAAGCTTTGTTTAATTTATATTGTTAATCATCTGACACAAAACAAATGCATAAAGTATCATTTTAACTTTTAAAAAACTATTAACATTTGTTAATAGTACATTGCCTGTCTTTTGTTAATAGGACAAAACATAGTTATTATATTTTATAATATTTTATAAATATATAAAATAAACATTTGTAATGAAATCGTTCAAAAAAATGATATTAGCATTGTTTTAAACTTTGAAACAGAAGTAGCGCAATGCCTGGCCACTCCCGCGCCGCCTCCTTTTCACAATCCGAGGGAACCATCTCCGGAATATTAACCTCACTCCTAGAAGTCCAATTCTCATTATTCATGCCTCTTACCTGGGATTGATTGCACACACACACACACACACACACACACACGCACGCACGCACTCACACGCACACACACACACACACACACACACACACGTGTCAAGTCACTTACATTTTAGATGCAATATTGACTGTTCTTCTGTTTCAGCAGCGAAAATAGTTAAACAAAGATCACAGCAGAACCATTGCATCTCACAGCAACGTGTTTTCTCATTACTGAATGATTCAGCATTTTGAACAAATTGGTTGACTCAAAGATTCAATGACCAATCCATAAACATCTGTCTCATTCATGAATGACTCAGTCGTTCAAACGAATCGTTTGAACGAATGAATCAATGACCCGCTCATTAAGACGGTCGCCTGGCGACACCTAGTGACGGTTTAGTGTTATTTGATTATACACTCAAAATATTCCACAACAAATCCTTTAAATTTAATGATATTCAGAACAGAACACAAATAAAAAAATAACTATAATAAAGCCAAAACGAAATAATTTAAAACAAAAGTAAAAGTAAGTGGTGTTAGGCTCACGTAAATCTCTCTTTAGAATCTAAATGTTGCAACATTTGCGATGTATTTGGATGCTAAACTATTCTTTATTACAGGCTTTGTACTTCACTCACGTTCCAATATCGACGGAAAAAATCATCCTCTTCACTTGTGCAAAAATGTGCTTGGAAAAATCACAGTGGAGCGGTGCTTACTGTGAATGATACAAATTGTACTACTGACTATTTCAACATAGCAGTGTAATTTGTATATGTTAGGTTGAATGTTTTATTATTGTGTGTGTGTGTGTGTGTGTGTTGTGTGTGTGTGTGTGTGTGTGTGTGTGTGTGTGTGTGTGTGTGTGTGTGTCAGTGTGTGTGTGGGGGTCTGGGTGGCTCAGCGCGATTGAACAGTGAAACATACTCCGTCATTTTCTTCATACAGGACATCATTCAAACGTCAAAGTGTTTACTTATATTTGTGTACACTCGCAATTAAACACAACATTGTGTTTTTGTTAAATAAATTAAAGTAATACGTCCCCCGAAATGGCGCTAATTTTAAAATGAAACTAAAATGCTCACGGCTGCACGGGCATTCATAACTCTGCGCGCCCACGGTGAGGGACGAGCAGAACAGAGCGAACGTTGTTTAGTTCATTCCTACTTCCATAGGAATTAATTGAAAAAGCTCACTCTACTCTGCACCATTATTAATGAATTGTGCAGACGTCCTTATTTTACTTTCGCTTTTTACCTGATTTTGAACACAAGAGGGCAGTATAACACTATGTATGATTTGGAAAAAAAATTTTTTTGACTAAACAACCATTCTGGCTGTTTTTAAACTTAAACATTATTCTCTAATTGCTCTCACCATGCCCGTTTCTGAAACTCTGCACATGTCTACTGTCTAATAAATGTGATGTGTCTGTCGGGTTTCATGCAATTTCAAGTATGTTAAGAGTCTCAAAAGCATCAACAAAGAATAATAAAGTTTGATGCGTTGCCACGGCAACAGTATCTAAGATATCAATAATCCTTTCTCAGGTCTACATCTGCCGTGTGTCAACATTATACACATAAAGTTTGAAGCAAATTGGGTAAAAATAAGAGGGTGATTTCAAAGCCTTTAGGAAGTGACACACTTCCTGCTGCCAGTTGGTGGCGCTATAACTTTGACTCACAATAGTCACATCCATGTGATCGGACTCTTACAGCGAACACACTGCTGAAGTTTCATCAAGATCAGTTAATGTATGCAGAAGTTATAACACACTTCCTGTTTCCTTTATTCGCCATAAATTCGTTTCCTCGCCACAGCCAAACCGTTCGAGATATCAAAAATCCCCTGGCAACTTTTCATCCTCAATGTCTTGACTTCATGCTGACCGAGTTTCGTGGCGATTGGTTGAATTCTCTAGGAGGAGTATATCGAATTCCAGGGGCATACGCTTCCAAACAAACCATAATAGCCGACTTCCTGTTGGGCTGGGGTAAAAAGTAAAAGTACAAAGGATATATGAATCGATGAGATCTATATGTGTACCGAGTTTCATATTATTACATTCAAGCGTGTTTGATTTATGGACCAAGTTTTCGGACCCCGTTCCAGGGGGCACTGTCGAGCCCCCCTGCCACGCCCGGGTACCAGCTTCAGCCCGGCCCTGATGGCCACGGGTTCTGACCCGTGTGCAAAGTTTCAAGAGTTTTTGAGCACGTTAAGGGCCCCCAAAGTGCGCTGAGAGTCTCAAAAGTATCCAAAAAGAATATTAAAGTTTGATGCGTTGTCACGGCAACAGCATCTAAGATATCAACAATCCTTTCACAGGTCTAAATCTGGCGTGTGTCTACATTATACACATCAAGTTTGAAGCAAATCGGGTAAAGCCTGTTTGATTTATGGACCAAGTTTTCGGACCCCATTCCAGGGGGCGCTGTCGAGCCCCCCTGCCACGCCCGGGTACCAGCTTCAGCCCGGCCCTGATGGCCGCGGTTTCTGACCCGTGTGCAAAGTTTCAAGAGTTTTTGAGCACGTTAAGGGCCCCAAAAGTGCGCTAAGAATCTCAAAAGTATCCAAAAAGAATATTAAAGTTTGATGCGTTGTCACGGCAACAGCATCTAAGATATCAACAATCCTTTCACAGGTCTACATCTGGCTTGTGTCTACATTATACACATCAAGTTTGAAGCAAATAGGGTAAAGCGTGTTGGATATATGGACCAAATTGTCTGACCCGTTCAAGGGGGCGCTGTCGAGCCCCCCTGCCACGCCCGGGTACCAGCTTCAGCCTGGCCCTGATGGCCGCGGGTTTTGTCCCGTGTGCAAAGTTTCAAGAGTTTTCGAGCACGTTAAGAACCCCAAAAGTGCCCGAAAGCATAAAAAAGCATGAAAAAGCTTAAAAAAAGGAATATTAATGTTTGATGCATTGCCATGGCAACAGTATCTAAGATATCAATAATCCTTTCACAGGTATACATCTGGCGTGTGTCTACATTATGCACATGAAGTTTGAAGCAAATCGGGTAAAAATAAGAGGGTGATTTAAAAGCATTTTGAAAGTGACACACTTCCTGTTTCCAGTTGGTGGCGCTATAACTTTGACTCACAATAGTCACATCCATGTGATCGGGCTCTTACAACGAACACACTGCTGAAGTTTCATCAAGATTAGTTAATGTATGCAGTAGTTATAACACACTTCCTGTTTCACGTTTCTCGCCATAATTTCGTTTACTCGCCACGGCCAAACCGTTCGAGATATCAAAAATCCCCTGGCAATTTTTCATCCTCAGTGTCTTGACTTCATGCTGACCGAGTTTCGTGCCGTGTGTTTGAATTCTCTAGGAGGAGTATTTCACATTCAATTGCATGTGTTTTCCAAACAACCCTTAATAGCCGACTTCCTGTTGGGCTGGGGTAAAAAGTAAGAGCATGAAGTATATATGAACCGATGAGATCTATATGTGTACTGAGTTTCATATTATTACATGCAAGCGTGTTTGATTTATGGACCAAGTGTTCAAACCCCGTTCCAGGGGGCGCTGTCGAGCCCCCCTGCCACGCCCGGGTACCAGCTTCAGCCCGGCCCTGATGGCCGCGGGTTCTGAGATGTGTGCAAAGTTTCAAGAGTTTTCGAGCACGTTAAGGCCCCCAAAAGTGCCCAAAAGGTAGTAAAATAATAATAATAATAATAAATATAGCTGCGAGCAGCGATTACGGGCCCAAGCCGGTGGCACCGCAACCCTGGTTCCTTTAGTTACCTAAAGGCACCGGGGTGGCGGTGCCGCCGGCTTTGGCCCTTCATCGCTGCTCGCAGCTATATTTATATATATATATATATATATATATATATATATATATATATATATATATATATAAATTATATATATATATATAAAAAATACATATATATATATATATCTCACTTGCCTTACCTGAGAACAATGAAAACAATAAAAAAAACTAGGGAATCACTAAACCGAGAGAATTATTCTGTTTTGATGATACACTCAAAATATTACACAAGCAATTCTTTAAATTTAATGATATTCAGAACAGAACAAGAATTCAAAAAAACTATAATTAAGAATTAACCGAAATAATTGAAAGCGAAAGTGAAAGTAAGTGGTGTTTGGCTCACGTAACTCTCTCATTAGAATCAAACTGTTTCAACATTTGCGATGTATTTGGATGCTAAACTATTCTTTATTATGGGCTTTGTACTTCACTCAGGTTTCAATATGTGTGTGTGTGTGTGTGTGTGTGTGTGTGTGTGTGTGAGGTGCGGGTGCGATTGAACTGTTACACATAAAAACATACTCCGTCCAATAAAACACAACAAAGTGCTTTTTTCAAACTATAAACTCTTGTCAAACTGTAACCTACAACTGTCACCAAACTAAAATCACACGCACACACTGTCTAAAAGCAAAAAATATTTATCCAACCCCATTTAAAACAGTCTGTGGGTGCCATCTTTTGGACATTCACCACATCGCATTGATTTTCATTTATTGTCCTCAGAGCCCTAATCTGTTTATTTTTCAATTACACATTCTACATTGATTAAAAAAGAAAAATTCAAATGTGTTTTTATTTTATACAGGAATAAATTATTTATAATTCAGATGAGAATAAAGTTAGTGTTTTACAATTTAAAGGAAAACAAATATATTGTTCTGAAATATAGCACATTCATTTTAAATTCATTCAGCTTCAATTACCAATACAATCTTAATTTTATTTAAAGCAAACTATACATTTAAAAGATCTTGGTTCTGTGCATATTTTGTAATTTAAAAAAAATACAAAATTGTTATGCAAAAAGACAAGGCCTTAGAGATTTCTTTATCCTTTAATGCAGGAAAAATCACACAGCAATGAAAGGCTTAATATCATGTCACTGTAACAGCCAGCCAGCCACACACACACATATAAACACAGACACCAGCCCTCCCTCCCCCTCCCTCCCCACACAGACAGCCACACACACACACACACATAGAATGGGAGGGGGCCCTCTCTCTGTCAAAGAGTGACAGAGAGAGATACCATTTCATGAAATCCACATTCAAACCACAATATCTGACTTTCTGAGGGTTGGAGCTATTGACTGTAAATTAGAAAGTTGTTTGGCTTGAGGAGAAGAATATACAAGCTGAGTTTTGTAACTGTAGGTAAATCTAACTAAGTTATAACACACTTTATATGTCCTTTTTTAGTCATGAAAATTCATTTCCTCGCCACGGCCAAACCGTTCGAGATATCAAAAATCCGTCAGCAATTTAGCATCCTCAATGTATTGACTTCATGCACGCCTAGTTTGGCGATGATTGAATGAATTGCCTAGGAGTAGTACTTCAAATTCCACAGCAAGCGTTTTCCAAACAACCCATAATAGCCGACTTCCTGTTGGGCTGGCGTAAAACTTGACCAGGGGTAAAATGTTTGGCCCGATGAGATCTATATGTGTACTGAGTTTCATATTAATTCATGCAAGCGTGTTGAATATATGGACCAAATTGTCGGACCCCGTTCAAGGGGGCGCTGTTGAGCCCCCCTGCCACGCCCGGGTACCAGCTTCAGCCCGGCCCTGATGGCCGTGGGTTCTGACCTGTGTGCAAAATTTCAAAAGTTTTTGAGCACGTTAAGAGTCCCAAAATCCCCTGAAACCTTGAAATGCATTAAACTCAATAGACAAATCCCTCACACACAGAGACGGAAAGAGAGGGAGAGAAAATTCTCAGAAACATCCACATTCAAACTAAAATATCTGACTCCCTCTTGGTCTGAGCTAATGACAGTAAATTAGAAAGTTGTCCGGCTTGATCTGAACAATATGCGTACCGAGTTTTATGATTGTAGGTAAAACTATAGAACTAACACCCCCACTTTTGTCAAAAGGTGGCGCTACTGAGCCCCTGCACCACGCCCGTTTCTGAAACTTTGCACATGTCTACTGGCTAATAAATGTGATGTGTCTGTCGAGTTTCATGTTATTTCAAGTATGTTAAGAGTCTCAAAAGCATCAACAAAGAATATTAAAGTTTGATGCGTTGCCACGGCAACAGTATCTAATATATCAATAATCCTTTCACAGGTCTACATCTGCCGTGTATTTACATTATACAGATGAAGTTTGAAGCAAATCGGGTTAAAATAAGAGGGTGATTTCAAAGCATTTTGAAAGTGACACACTTCCTGCTGCCAGTTGGTGGCGCTATAACTTTGACTCACAATAGTCACATCCATGTGATCGGCCTCTTAAAGCGAACACATTGGTGAAGTTTCGTTAAGATCAGCTAATGTATGCTGAAGTTATAACACACTTCCTGTTTCACGTTTCTCGCCATAAATTCGTTTCCTCGCCACGGCCAAACCGTTCGAGATATCAAAAATCCCCTGGCAATTTTTCATCCTCAATGTCTTGACTTCATGCTGACCGAGTTTCGTGGCATTTCTTTGAATTCTCTAGGAGAAGTACTTTAAATTCCATTGCATGCGTTTAACAAACAACCCTAAATAGCCGACTTCCTGTTGGGATGGGGTAAAAAGTAAGAGCATGAAGTATATATGAACCGATGAGATCTATATGTGTACCGAGTTTCATATTATTACATGCAAGTGTGTTTGATTTATGGACCAAGTTTTCGGACCCCGTTCCAGGGGGCGCTGTCGAGCCCCCCTGCCACGCCCGGGTACCATCTTCAGCCCGGCCCTGATGGCCGCGGGTTCTGACCTGTGTGCAAAGTTTCAAGAGTTTTCGAGCACGTTAAGGGCCCCAAAAGTGCCCGAATAGTCGTAAGAAAAATATAGAAAATGAGTTTCCAAACAACCCATAATAACCGACTTCCTGTTGGGCTGACGTAAAACTTAGAGCACGAAAGTTGTTTGGCCCGATGAGATCTATAAGTGTACCGAGTTTCAGATTATTACATGCAAGCGTGTTTGATATATGGACAAGTGTTCAAACCCCGTTCCAGGGGGCGCTGTCGAGCCCCCCTGCCACGCCCGGGTACCAGCTTCAGCCCGGCCCTGATGGCCGCGGGTTCTGACCCGTGTGCAAAGTTTCAAGAGTTTTTGAGCACGTTAAGGCCCCCAAAAGTGCCCAAAAGGTAGTAAATTAATAATAATAAATAATAATAATAATAATAATAAATAATAATCCTTAGGAAAACAATAGGGCCTTCGCCTTTTCAAGGCTTGGGCCCTAATAAATAATAATCCTAAGGAAAACAATAGGGCCTTCGCCTTTTCAAGGCTTGGGCCCTAATAATAATAATAAATAATAATCCTTAGGAAAACAATAGGGCCTTCGCCTTTTCAAGGCTTGGGCCCTAATAATAAATAATAATCCTAAGGAAAACAATAGGGCCTTCGCCTTTTCAAGGCTTGGGCCCTAATAATAAATAATAATCCTAAGGAAAACAATAGGGCCTTCGCCTTTTCAAGGCTTGGGCCCTAATAAATAATCCTTAGGAAAACAATAGGGCCTTCGCCTTTTCAAGGCTTGGGCCCTAATAATAATAATAATAATAATAATCCTTAGGAAAACAATCCTTAGGAAAACAATAGGGCCTTCGCCTTTTCAAGGCTTGGGCCCTAATAATAATAATAATAAATATAGCTGCGAGCAGCGATTACGGGCCCAAGCCGGTGGCACCGCAACCCCGGTGCCTTTAATTACCTAAAGGCACCGGAGTGGCGGTGCCGCCGGCTTTGGCCCTTCATCGCTGCTCGCAGCTATATTTATATATATATATATATATATATATATATATATATATATATATATATATATATATAAACAAGCCGGTGGCACCGCCACCCCGGTGCCTTTAGGGTTACTGTGCGTGACGGGCAATAACGTAACCCCGCTTTGACCTTTGAGAAGATGTGTGCTGTAGAGCTTGCATCAGTGTGGGCTTTGCAAAAGTGTGCATTGAGGGCACATATCAACCACAAAGTATGCGTGAGCAACCTTCTGAAACCTAAAATGAAAAATGAGACACCCTACGGTCTCATGGACTTAATGGAAACATGAAATAAGTACACAAGTTTGAAAGTTATATGAAGTGTGCCAAGACAGAATATTTGCCTGATCTGATTAGAAAAATAGTTTGTGTGTGTGTGTGTGTGTGTGTGAGGCGTGATTGAACAATGTAGACATAAAAACATACTCCGTCCTTTTGTTCATACAGGACATTATTCAAACTACAAAGTGTTTACTTATATTTGTGTACAATCGCAATAAAACACAACATTGTGCTTTTTTCAAACTGTAAACTACAACTGTCACCCAACCAAAATCTCTTACACACACACACACACACACACACACAGACACACATAGTTTAAAAGCAAAAAAATCTTTTGGACATTCATCATATTGCATTGGTTTTCATTTCTTGTTCTCGAACAGAGCCCTAATCTGTTTATTTTTTCAGTTACACATTCTACATTGATTAAAAAAGAAAAATCAAATGTGCTTTTATTTTAGACATAAATAAATAATCTATCATTCAGATGAGAGTAAAGTTAGTGTTAGTTCAAATTTTAAGGAAAACAAAAATATGATCTGAAATATCGCACATTCATTTAAAATTCATTCAGGTTCAATTACCAAACATACAAATCTCAATGTAATTTAAAGCAAACAATACATTTAAAATATATGGGTTGTATGCAATTTTTTTATATATAAAAAGATATATATCCAAAAATACAAAGCCTAAACTTTAACAAGGGTTAAACAATCACTGTAACAGACACAATCACACACACACACACGTCAAATCACTTACATTTTAGATGCAATATTGACTTTTTTTCTGTTTCAGCAGCGAAAATAGTTCAACAAAGATCACAGCAGAACCATCGAGCATCTCACAGCAACGTGTTCTCATTACTGAATGATTCAGCATTTTGAACAAATCGGTTGACTCAAAGATTCAACGACCAATCCATAATCTGTCTCATTCATGAATGACTCAGCCGTTCGAACGAATCGTTTGAACGAATGAATCAATGACTCGCTCATTAAGACGGTCGCCTGGCGACACCTAATGACGGTTTAGTGATATGTTTAAAAGTATCATTCTTTCCAACGATTGTTAATTAACTCATATTTGAAACATAAGCTATATATATATAATATATATATATATATATATATATATATACACACATATATATACACAAAAATAAAATAAACACATTTGAAGCGTGTTTGCTTACTAAATTGTGAGCTGAACGAAAGTTGCAGCAAATATCAGCAACAGGAGTCAAATTTCATTAATCACGAGAGTGAAGAGCTGACTGAAAAGATGATGACGGAATAGGCTATTTTATGTAAAAGCGCCTATTTAAGCGAATCTATCATTATACTCTTTTGTTGTTGTGTTTTCCGTGAAGAAATAATAGACTATTGAACTCACAATTCAAGCACGCGCTCTGCACGCGCCACCATTATCAATGTCCGTGTGGACGTCCGCGATCGAACAGTGGAAACATTGGCTACTCCGTCATTTTATTCAAGAAGATCATTCAAACTGCAAAGTGTTTACTTATTTTTGGATACTCGCAATCAAACACAACATTGTGATTTTGTAAAATACATTCAAGAAATCCGCCCCCGAAATGGGGCTTCTTTTAAAATGAAACGAAAATGCTCACAGCTGCACGTCTTGTGGAGACGTCCGTTACTTTCGCTTTCAAGTTAGCGATTTTAAAGCCCCCAGCGGAGTCACGGTGGGAAAATATTCCCATAGTAGCATCAATTGGCCTACCTGATTTTGAACACAAGAGGGCAGTAAAGCACTATGAATGATTTTAATTTTTTTTTTTTTTTTGGCTAAACAACCATTCTGGCTGTTTTTAAACTTAAACATAAATCTTAAATTGAAAAAAAGGAATACAATGGGTTTAGTTCTAATAATAGTATAATTTTATAGAAAAATAAATGGTGTATAATTACATTTTAGAAAGATATGAGACATTTCCTGATTCTTTTTTTGACATAATCCCTCGCCATAGCAAAACCGTTTGAGATATTCAATATCCGTTCACAATTTAGCATCTTTAAAGTATTTTCATCAAGTTGAAAAAGTTTTGTAACTGTAGATGAAACTAACCCCCCCCACACACACACTTTTGTCACAAAAGGTGGCGCTACTGAGCCCCTGCACCACGCCCGTTTCTGAAACTTTGCACATGTCTACTGGCTAATAAATGTGATCTGTCTGTCAAGTTTCATGCAATTTTAAGCAATTTCAGGCATGCTAAGAGTCTCAAAAGCATCCAAAAAGAATATTAAAGTTTGATGCGTTGTCACGGCAACAGTATCTAAGATATCAATAATCCTTTCACAGGTCTACATCTGGCGTGTGTCTACATTATACACATAAAGTTTGAAGCAAATCGGGTAAAAATAAGAGGGTGATTTAAAAGCATTTTGAAAGTTACACACTTCCTGCTGCCAGTTGGTGGCGCTATAACTTTGACTCACAATAGTCACATCCATGTGATCGGCCTCTTACAGCGAACACACTGCTAAAGTTTCATCAAGATCAGTTACTGTATGCTGAAGTTATAACACACTTCCTGTTTCACGTTTCTCGCCATAAATTCGTTTCCTCGCCACGGCCAAACCGTTCGAGATATCAAAAATCCCCTGGCAATTTTTCATGCTCAATGTCTTGACTTCATGCTGACCGAGTTTCGTGGCATTTCTTTGAATTATCTAGGAGAAGTACTTTAAATTCCATTGCATGCGTTTTACAAACAACCCTAAATAGCCGACTTCCTGTTGGGCTGGGGTAAAAAGTAAGAGCATGAAGTATATATGAACCGATGAGATCTACGTGTACCGAGTTTCATATTCTTACATGCAAGTGTGTTTGATTTATGGACCGAGTTTTCGGACCCCGTTCCAGGGGGCGCTGTCGAGCCCCCCTGCCACGCCCGGGTACCATCTTCAGCCCGGCCCTGATGGCCGCGGGTTGTGACCCGTGTGCAAAGTTTCAAGAGTTTTCGAGCACGTTAAGGGCCCCAAAAGTGCCCGAATAGTCGTAAGAAAAATATAGAAAATGAGTTTCCAAACAACCCATAATAACCGACTTCCTGTTGGGCTGACGTAAAACTTAGAGCACGAAAGTTGTTTGGCCCGATGAGATCTATAAGTGTACCGAGTTTCAGATTATTACATGCAAGCGTGTTTGATATATGGACAAGTGTTCAAACCCCGTTCCAGGGGGCGCTGTCGAGCCCCCCTGCCACGCCCGGGTACCAGCTTCAGCCCGGCCCTGATGGCCGCGTGTTCTGACCCGTGTGCAAAGTTTCAAGAGTTTTTGAGCACGTTAAGGGCCCCAAAAGTGCCCAAAAGCTAGTAAAATAATAAAAAGAAGAATAAATATAGCTGCCAGCAGCGATTACGGGCCCAAGCCGGTGGCACCGCAACCCCGGTTCCTTTAGTTACCTAAAGGCACCGGGGTGGCGGTGCCGCCGGCTTTGGCCCTTCATCGCTGCTCGCAGCTATATTTATATATATATATATATATATATATATATATATATATATATATATATATATATATATAAATTATATATATATATATATAAAAAATACATATATATATATATATATATATATATTTTTTATATACATATATATATATATATATATATATATATATATATATATATATATATATATATATATCACTTGCCTTACCTGAGAACAATGAAAACAATAAAAAAAACTAGGGAATCACTAAACCGAGAGAATTATTCTGTTTTGATGATACACTCAAAATATTACACAAGCAATTCTTTAAATTTAATGATATTCAGAACAGAACAAGAATTCAAAAAAACTATAATTAAGAATTAACCGAAATAATTGAAAGCGAAAGTGAAAGTAAGTGGTGTTTGGCTCACGTAACTCTCTCATTAGAATCAAACTGTTTCAACATTTGCGATGTATTTGGATGCTAAACTATTCTTTATTATGGGCTTTGTACTTCACTCAGGTTTCAATATGTGTGTGTGTGTGTGTGTGAGGTGCGGGTGCGATTGAACTGTTACACATAAAAACATACTCCGTCCAATAAAACACAACAAAGTGCTTTTTTCAAACTATAAACTCTTGTCAAACTGTAACCTACAACTGTCACCAAACTAAAATCACACGCACACACTGTCTAAAAGCAAAAAATATTTATCCAACCCCATTTAAAACAGTCTGTGGGTGCCATCTTTTGGACATTCACCACATCGCATTGATTTTCATTTATTGTCCTCAGAGCCCTAATCTGTTTATTTTTCAATTACACATTCTACATTGATTAAAAAAGAAAAATTCAAATGTGTTTTTATTTTATACAGGAATAAATTATTTATAATTCAGATGAGAATAAAGTTAGTGTTTTACAATTTTAAGGAAAACAAATATATTGTTCTGAAATATAGCACATTCATTTTAAATTCATTCAGCTTCAATTACCAATACAATCTTAATTTTATTTAAAGCAAACTATACATTTAAAAGATCTTGGTTCTGTGCATATTTTGTAATTTAAAAAAAATACAAAATTGTTATGCAAAAAGACAAGGCCTTAGAGATTTCTTTATCCTTTAATGCAGGAAAAATCACACAGCAATGAAAGGCTTAATATCATGTCACTGTAACAGCCAGCCAGCCACACACACACATATAAACACAGACACCAGCCCTCCCTCCCCCTCCCTCCCCACACAGACAGCCACACACACACACACACACATAGAATGGGAGGGGGCCCTCTCTCTGTCAAAGAGTGACAGAGAGAGATACCATTTCATGAAATCCACATTCAAACCACAATATCTGACCTTCTGAGGGTTGGAGCTATTGACTGTAAATTAGAAAGTTGTTTGGCTTGAGGAGAAGAATATACAAGCTGAGTGTTGTAACTGTAGGTAAATCTAACTAAGTTATAACACACTTTATATGTCCTTTTTTAGTCATGAAAATTCATTTCCTCGCCACGGCCAAACCGTTCGAGATATCAAAAATCCGTCAGCAATTTAGCATCCTCAATGTCTTGACTTCATGCACGCCTAGTTTGGCGATGATTGAATGAATTGCCTAGGAGTAGTACTTCAAATTCCACAGCAAGCGTTTTCCAAACAACCCATAATAGCCGACTTCCTGTTGGGCTGGCGTAAAACTTGACCAGGGGTAAAATGTTTGGCCCGATGAGATCTATATGTGTACTGAGTTTCATATTAATTCATGCAAGCGTGTTGAATATATGGACCAAATTGTCGGACCCCGTTCAAGGGGGCGCTGTTGAGCCCCCCTGCCACGCCCGGGTACCAGCTTCAGCCCGGCCCTGATGGCCGTGGGTTCTGACCTGTGTGCAAAATTTCAAAAGTTTTTGAGCACGTTAAGAGTCCCAAAATCCCCTGAAACCTTAAAATGCATTAAACTCAATAGACAAATCCCTCACACACAGAGACGGAAAGAGAGGGAGAGAAAATTCTCAGAAACATCCACATTCAAACTAAAATATCTGACTCCCTCTTGGTCTGAGCTAATGACAGTAAATTAGAAAGTTGTCCGGCTTGATCTGAACAATATGCGTACCGAGTTTTATGATTGTAGGTAAAACTATAGAACTAACACCCCCACTTTTGTCAAAAGGTGGCGCTACTGAGCCCCTGCACCACGCCCGTTTCTGAAACTTTGCACATGTCTACTGGCTAATAAATGTGATGTGTCTGTCGAGTTTCATGTTATTTCAAGTATGTTAAGAGTCTCAAAAGCATCAACAAAAAATATTAAAGTTTGATGCGTTGCCACGGCAACAGTATCTAATATATCAATAATCCTTTCACAGGTCTACATCTGCCGTGTATTTACATTATACAGATGAAGTTTGAAGCAAATCGGGTTAAAATAAGAGGGTGATTTCAAAGCATTTTGAAAGTGACACACTTCCTGCTGCCAGTTGGTGGCGCTATAACTTTGACTCACAATAGTCACATCCATGTGATCGGCCTCTTACAGCGAACACACTGGTGAAGTTTCATTAAGATCAGCTAATGTATGCTGAAGTTATAACACACTTCCTGTTTCACGTTTCTCGCCATAAATTCGTTTCCTCGCCACGGCCAAACCGTTCGAGATATCAAAAATCCCCTGGCAATTTTTCATCCTCAATGTCTTGACTTCATGCTGACCGAGTTTCGTGGCATTTCTTTGAATTCTCTAGGAGAAGTACTTTAAATTCCATTGCATGCGTTTAACAAACAACCCTAAATAGCCGACTTCCTGTTGGGATGGGGTAAAAAGTAAGAGCATGAAGTATATATGAACCGATGAGATCTATATGTGTACCGAGTTTCATATTATTACATGCAAGTGTGTTTGATTTATGGACCGAGTTTTCGGACCCCGTTCCAGGGGGCGCTGTCGAGCCCCCCTGCCACGCCCGGGTACCATCTTCAGCCCGGCCCTGATGGCCGCGGGTTGTGACCCGTGTGCAAAGTTTCAAGAGTTTTCGAGCACGTTAAGGGCCCCAAAAGTGCCCGAATAGTCGTAAGAAAAATATAGAAAATGAGTTTCCAAACAACCCATAATAACCGACTTCCTGTTGGGCTGACGTAAAACTTAGAGCACGAAAGTTGTTTGGCCCGATGAGATCTATAAGTGTACCGAGTTTCAGATTATTACATGCAAGCGTGTTTGATATATGGACAAGTGTTCAAACCCCGTTCCAGGGGGCGCTGTCGAGCCCCCCTGCCACGCCCGGGTACCAGCTTCAGCCCGGCCCTGATGGCCGTGGGTTCTGACCCGTGTGCAAAGTTTCAAGAGTTTTTGAGCACGTTAAGGGCCCCAAAAGTGCCCAAAAGGTAGTAAAATAATAAAAAGAAGAAGAAGAAATATAGCTGCGAGCAGCGATTACGGGCCCAAGCCGGTGGCACCGCAACCCCGGTGCCTTTAGTTACCTAAAGGCACCGGAGTGGCGGTGCCGCCGGCTTTGGCCCTTCATCGCTGCTCGCAGCTATATTCATATATATATATATATATATATATATATATATATAAACAAGCCGGTGGCACCGCCACCCCGGTGCCTTTATATATATATATATATATATATGTCTACATTGTTCAATCACGCCTCACACACACACACACACTTTTGCAGAGCCCACACCAATGCAAGCTCTATAGCACACATCTTCTCAAAGGTCAAAGCGGAGTTACGATATTGCCCGTCATGCACAGTAACCGTAAAGGCACCGGGGTGGCGGTGCCACCGGCTTGTTTATATATATATATATATCGTATTATTCTAACTTGTAAAAAATTATTAATTAAATAAAATTATTGTTTTCCTCTGAAATAGCAAAAGCATCACACACTAGCTGTACCTGCTCTAAATAAAAAAGAGTAATTCAATAAAAATACAAAATCGAACTAAATAAAATAAATTATTACAAAAACAAAATCAAACCAAAGAAAATATATCTTCGAAAAAAAAAGCGAGTGTCATGAGGAAAGGCGCCTCAGGAATCGTCAGGATTAACTCCATGTGTAAGGAATTTTGATTGATTTTATTTGTCACTTGAAAATTATTGTTAAATGTGTGCCTGCATAACTTTAATAAGATTTGTTTTCTTTGATTTGATTTTGTTTTATATAATTTATTTATTTCGATTTTGTATTTTTATTTAAATACTATTATTTATTTAGAGCAGGTACAGCTAAGTGTGCGATGCTTTTGCTATTTCAGAGGGAAAAAAACACATTTTATTTCAAAAAGGCTTTTCAATTAAATAAAATGTTCAAGCTTTGTTTTCGTTTTATTATTTTGTTTGTTTTAGGCTTTGTTTAATTTATATTGTTAATCATCTGACACAAAACAAATGCATAAAGTATCATTTTAACTTTTAAAAAACTATTAACATTTGTTAATAGTACATTGCCTGTCTTTTGTTAATAGGACAAAACATAGTTATTATATTTTATAATATTTTATAAATATATAAAATAAACATTTGTAATGAAATCGTTCAAAAAAATGATATTAGCATTGTTTTAAACTTTGAAACAGAAGTAGCGCAATGCCTGGCCACTCCCGCGCCGCCTCCTTTTCACAATCCGAGGGAACCATCTCCGGAATATTAACCTCACTCCTAGAAGTCCAATTCTCATTATTCATGCCTCTTACCTGGGATTGATTGCACACACACACACACACACACACACACACGCACGCACGCACGCACGCACTCACACGCACACACACACACACACACACACACACGTGTCAAGTCACTTACATTTTAGATGCAATATTGACTGTTCTTCTGTTTCAGCAGCGGAAATAGTTAAACAAAGATCACAGCAGAACCATTGCATCTCACAGCAACGTGTTTTCTCATTACTGAATGATTCAGCATTTTGAACAAATTGGTTGACTCAAAGATTCAATGACCAATCCATAAACATCTGTCTCATTCATGAATGACTCAGTCGTTCAAACGAATCGTTTGAACGAATGAATCAATGACCCGCTCATTAAGACGGTCGCCTGGCGACACCTAGTGACGGTTTAGTGTTATTTGATTATACACTCAAAATATTCCACAACAAATCCTTTAAATTTAATGATATTCAGAACAGAACACAAATAAAAAAATAACTATAATAAAGCCAAAACGAAATAATTTAAAACAAAAGTAAAAGTAAGTGGTGTTAGGCTCACGTAAATCTCTCTTTAGAATCTAAATGTTGCAACATTTGCGATGTATTTGGATGCTAAACTATTCTTTATTACAGGCTTTGTACTTCACTCACGTTCCAATATCGACGGAAAAAATCATCCTCTTCACTTGTGCAAAAATGTGCTTGGAAAAATCACAGTGGAGCGGTGCTTACTGTGAATGATACAAATTGTACTACTGACTATTTCAACATAGCAGTGTAATTTGTATATGTTAGGTTGAATGTTTTATTATTGTGTGTGTGTGTGTGTGTGTGTTTGTGTGTGTGTGTGTGTGTGTGTGTGTGTGTGTGTGTGTGTGTGTGTGTGTGTGTGTGTGTGTCAGTGTGTGTGTGGGGGTCTGGGTGGCTCAGCGCGATTGAACAGTGAAACATACTCCGTCATTTTCTTCATACAGGACATCATTCAAACGTCAAAGTGTTTACTTATATTTGTGTACACTCGCAATTAAACACAACATTGTGTTTTTGTTAAATAAATTAAAGTAATACGTCCCCCGAAATGGCGCTAATTTTAAAATGAAACTAAAATGCTCACGGCTGCACGGGCATTCATAACTCTGCGCGCCCACGGTGAGGGACGAGCAGAACAGAGCGAACGTTGTTTAGTTCATTCCTACTTCCATAGGAATTAATTGAAAAAGCTCACTCTACTCTGCACCATTATTAATGAATTGTGCAGACGTCCTTATTTTACTTTCGCTTTTTACCTGATTTTGAACACAAGAGGGCAGTATAACACTATGTATGATTTGGAAAAAAAAATTTTTTGACTAAACAACCATTCTGGCTGTTTTTAAACTTAAACATTATTCTCTAATTGCTCTCACCATGCCCGTTTCTGAAACTCTGCACATGTCTACTGTCTAATAAATGTGATGTGTCTGTCGGGTTTCATGCAATTTCAAGTATGTTAAGAGTCTCAAAAGCATCAACAAAGAATAATAAAGTTTGATGCGTTGCCACGGCAACAGTATCTAAGATATCAATAATCCTTTCTCAGGTCTACATCTGCCGTGTGTCTACATTATACACATAAAGTTTGAAGCAAATTGGGTAAAAATAAGAGGGTGATTTCAAAGCCTTTAGGAAGTGACACACTTCCTGCTGCCAGTTGGTGGCGCTATAACTTTGACTCACAATAGTCACATCCATGTGATCGGACTCTTACAGCGAACACACTGCTGAAGTTTCATCAAGATCAGTTAATGTATGCAGAAGTTATAACACACTTCCTGTTTCCTTTATTCGCCATAAATTCGTTTCCTCGCCACAGCCAAACCGTTCGAGATATCAAAAATCCCCTGGCAACTTTTCATCCTCAATGTCTTGACTTCATGCTGACCGAGTTTCGTGGCGATTGGTTGAATTCTCTAGGAGGAGTATATCGAATTCCAGGGGCATACGCTTCCAAACAAACCATAATAGCCGACTTCCTGTTGGGCTGGGGTAAAAAGTAAAAGTACAAAGGATATATGAATCGATGAGATCTATATGTGTACCGAGTTTCATATTATTACATTCAAGCGTGTTTGATTTATGGACCAAGTTTTCGGACCCCGTTCCAGGGGGCACTGTCGAGCCCCCCTGCCACGCCCGGGTACCAGCTTCAGCCCGGCCCTGATGGCCACGGGTTCTGACCCGTGTGCAAAGTTTCAAGAGTTTTTGAGCACGTTAAGGGCCCCCAAAGTGCGCTGAGAGTCTCAAAAGTATCCAAAAAGAATATTAAAGTTTGATGCGTTGTCACGGCAACAGCATCTAAGATATCAACAATCCTTTCACAGGTCTAAATCTGGCGTGTGTCTACATTATACACATCAAGTTTGAAGCAAATCGGGTAAAGCCTGTTTGATTTATGGACCAAGTTTTCGGACCCCATTCCAGGGGGCGCTGTCGAGCCCCCCTGCCACGCCCGGGTACCAGCTTCAGCCCGGCCCTGATGGCCGCGGTTTCTGACCCGTGTGCAAAGTTTCAAGAGTTTTTGAGCACGTTAAGGGCCCCAAAAGTGCGCTAAGAATCTCAAAAGTATCCAAAAAGAATATTAAAGTTTGATGCGTTGTCACGGCAACAGCATCTAAGATATCAACAATCCTTTCACAGGTCTACATCTGGCTTGTGTCTACATTATACACATCAAGTTTGAAGCAAATAGGGTAAAGCGTGTTGGATATATGGACCAAATTGTCTGACCCGTTCAAGGGGGCGCTGTCGAGCCCCCCTGCCACGCCCGGGTACCAGCTTCAGCCTGGCCCTGATGGCCGCGGGTTTTGTCCCGTGTGCAAAGTTTCAAGAGTTTTCGAGCACGTTAAGAACCCCAAAAGTGCCCGAAAGCATAAAAAAGCATGAAAAAGCTTAAAAAAAGGAATATTAATGTTTGATGCATTGCCATGGCAACAGTATCTAAGATATCAATAATCCTTTCACAGGTCTACATCTGGCGTGTGTCTACATTATGCACATGAAGTTTGAAGCAAATCGGGTAAAAATAAGAGGGTGATTTAAAAGCATTTTGAAAGTGACACACTTCCTGCTTCCAGTTGGTGGCGCTATAACTTTGACTCACAATAGTCACATCCATGTGATCGGGGTCTTACAACGAACACACTGCTGAAGTTTCATCAAGATTAGTTAATGTATGCAGTAGTTATAACACACTTCCTGTTTCACGTTTCTCGCCATAATTTCGTTTACTCGCCACGGCCAAACCGTTCGAGATATCAAAAATCCCCTGGCAATTTTTCATCCTCAGTGTCTTGACTTCATGCTGACCGAGTTTCGTGCCGTGTGTTTGAATTCTCTAGGAGGAGTATTTCACATTCCATTGCATGTGTTTTCCAAACAACCCTTAATAGCCGACTTCCTGTTGGGCTGGGGTAAAAAGTAAGAGCATGAAGTATATATGAACCGATGAGATCTATATGTGTACTGAGTTTCATATTATTACATGCAAGCGTGTTTGATTTATGGACCAAGTGTTCAAACCCCGTTCCAGGGGGCGCTGTCGAGCCCCCCTGCCACGCCCGGGTACCAGCTTCAGCCCGGCCCTGATGGCCGCGGGTTCTGAGATGTGTGCAAAGTTTCAAGAGTTTTCGAGCACGTTAAGGCCCCCAAAAGTGCCCAAAAGGTAGTAAAATAATAATAATAATAATAAATATAGCTGCGAGCAGCGATTACGGGCCCAAGCCGGTGGCACCGCAACCCCGGTGCCTTTAGTTACCTAAAGGCACCGGAGTGGCGGTGCCGCCGGCTTTGGCCCTTCATCGCTGCTCGCAGCTATATTCATATATATATATATATATATATATATATATATATATATATATAAACAAGCCGGTGGCACCGCCACCCCGGTGCCTTTATATATATATATATATATATATATGTCTACATTGTTCAATCACGCCTCACACACACACACACACTTTTGCAGAGCCCACACCAATGCAAGCTCTATAGCACACATCTTCTCAAAGGTCAAAGCGGAGTTACGATATTGCCCGTCATGCACAGTAACCGTAAAGGCACCGGGGTGGCGGTGCCACCGGCTTGTTTATATATATATATATATCGTATTATTCTAACTTGTAAAAAACTATTAACTTTTGTTAATATTCAACCATTTCACAACTAACTTTTTTCCATAGATCAAACACAACATAATTATATGGTGGACTGAAACAAAAATTATTAATTAAATAAAATTATTGTTTTCCTCTGAAATAGCAAAAGCATCACACACTAGCTGTACCTGCTCTAAATAAAAAAAGAGTAATTCAATAAAAATACAAAATCGAACTAAATAAAATAAATTATTACAAAAACAAAATCAAACCAAAGAAAATATATCTTCGAAAAAAAAAGCGAGTGTCATGAGGAAAGGCGCCTCAGGAATCGTCAGGATTAACTCCATGTGTAAGGAATTTTGATTGATTTTATTTGTCACTTGAAAATTATTGTTAAATGTGTGCCTGCATAACTTTAATAAGATTTATTTTCTTTGATTTGATTTTGTTTTATATAATTTATTTATTTCGATTTTGTATTTTTATTTAAATACTATTATTTATTTAGAGCAGGTACAGCTAAGTGTGCGATGCTTTTGCTATTTCAGAGGGAAAAAAACACATTTTATTTCAAAAAGGCTTTTCAATTAAATAAAATGTTCAAGCTTTGTTTTCGTTTTATTATTTTGTTTGTTTTAAGCTTTGTTTAATTTATATTGTTAATCATCTGACACAAAACAAATGCATAAAGTATCATTTTAACTTTTAAAAAACTATTAACATTTGTTAATAGTACATTGCCTGTCTTTTGTTAATAGGACAAAACATAGTTATTATATTTTATAATATTTTATAAATATATAAAATAAACATTTGTAATGAAATCGTTCAAAAAAATGATATTAGCATTGTTTTAAACTTTGAAACAGAAGTAGCGCAATGCCTGGCCACTCCCGCGCCGCCTCCTTTTCACAATCCGAGGGAACCATCTCCGGAATATTAACCTCACTCCTAGAAGTCCAATTCTCATTATTCATGCCTCTTACCTGGGATTGATTGCACACACACACACACACACACACACACACACACGCACGCACGCACGCACGCACTCACACGCACACACACACACACACACACACACACGTGTCAAGTCACTTACATTTTAGATGCAATATTGACTGTTCTTCTGTTTCAGCAGCGAAAATAGTTAAACAAAGATCACAGCAGAACCATTGCATCTCACAGCAACGTGTTTTCTCATTACTGAATGATTCAGCATTTTGAACAAATTGGTTGACTCAAAGATTCAATGACCAATCCATAAACATCTGTCTCATTCATGAATGACTCAGTCGTTCAAACGAATCGTTTGAACGAATGAATCAATGACCCGCTCATTAAGACGGTCGCCTGGCGACACCTAGTGACGGTTTAGTGTTATTTGATTATACACTCAAAATATTCCACAACAAATCCTTTAAATTTAATGATATTCAGAACAGAACACAAATAAAAAAATAACTATAATAAAGCCAAAACGAAATAATTTAAAACAAAAGTAAAAGTAAGTGGTGTTAGGCTCACGTAAATCTCTCTTTAGAATCTAAATGTTGCAACATTTGCGATGTATTTGGATGCTAAACTATTCTTTATTACAGGCTTTGTACTTCACTCACGTTCCAATATCGACGGAAAAAATCATCCTCTTCACTTGTGCAAAAATGTGCTTGGAAAAATCACAGTGGAGCGGTGCTTACTGTGAATGATACAAATTGTACTACTGACTATTTCAACATAGCAGTGTAATTTGTATATGTTAGGTTGAATGTTTTATTATTGTGTGTGTGTGTGTGTGTGTGTTTGTGTGTGTGTGTGTGTGTGTGTGTGTGTGTCAGTGTGTGTGTGGGGGTCTGGGTGGCTCAGCGCGATTGAACAGTGAAACATACTCCGTCATTTTCTTCATACAGGACATCATTCAAACGTCAAAGTGTTTACTTATATTTGTGTACACTCGCAATTAAACACAACATTGTGTTTTTGTTAAATAAATTAAAGTAATACGTCCCCCGAAATGGCGCTAATTTTAAAATGAAACTAAAATGCTCACGGCTGCACGGGCATTCATAACTCTGCGCGCCCACGGTGAGGGACGAGCAGAACAGAGCGAACGTTGTTTAGTTCATTCCTACTTCCATAGGAATTAATTGAAAAAGCTCACTCTACTCTGCACCATTATTAATGAATTGTGCAGACGTCCTTATTTTACTTTCGCTTTTTACCTGATTTTGAACACAAGAGGGCAGTATAACACTATGTATGATTTGGAAAAAAAAATTTTTTGACTAAACAACCATTCTGGCTGTTTTTAAACTTAAACATTATTCTCTAATTGCTCTCACCATGCCCGTTTCTGAAACTCTGCACATGTCTACTGTCTAATAAATGTGATGTGTCTGTCGGGTTTCATGCAATTTCAAGTATGTTAAGAGTCTCAAAAGCATCAACAAAGAATAATAAAGTTTGATGCGTTGCCACGGCAACAGTATCTAAGATATCAATAATCCTTTCTCAGGTCTACATCTGCCGTGTGTCTACATTATACACATAAAGTTTGAAGCAAATTGGGTAAAAATAAGAGGGTGATTTCAAAGCCTTTAGGAAGTGACACACTTCCTGCTGCCAGTTGGTGGCGCTATAACTTTGACTCACAATAGTCACATCCATGTGATCGGACTCTTACAGCGAACACACTGCTGAAGTTTCATCAAGATCAGTTAATGTATGCAGAAGTTATAACACACTTCCTGTTTCCTTTATTCGCCATAAATTCGTTTCCTCGCCACAGCCAAACCGTTCGAGATATCAAAAATCCCCTGGCAACTTTTCATCCTCAATGTCTTGACTTCATGCTGACCGAGTTTCGTGGCGATTGGTTGAATTCTCTAGGAGGAGTATATCGAATTCCAGGGGCATACGCTTCCAAACAAACCATAATAGCCGACTTCCTGTTGGGCTGGGGTAAAAAGTAAAAGTACAAAGGATATATGAATCGATGAGATCTATATGTGTACCGAGTTTCATATTATTACATTCAAGCGTGTTTGATTTATGGACCAAGTTTTCGGACCCCGTTCCAGGGGGCACTGTCGAGCCCCCCTGCCACGCCCGGGTACCAGCTTCAGCCCGGCCCTGATGGCCACGGGTTCTGACCCGTGTGCAAAGTTTCAAGAGTTTTTGAGCACGTTAAGGGCCCCCAAAGTGCGCTGAGAGTCTCAAAAGTATCCAAAAAGAATATTAAAGTTTGATGCGTTGTCACGGCAACAGCATCTAAGATATCAACAATCCTTTCACAGGTCTAAATCTGGCGTGTGTCTACATTATACACATCAAGTTTGAAGCAAATCGGGTAAAGCCTGTTTGATTTATGGACCAAGTTTTCGGACCCCATTCCAGGGGGCGCTGTCGAGCCCCCCTGCCACGCCCGGGTACCAGCTTCAGCCCGGCCCTGATGGCCGCGGTTTCTGACCCGTGTGCAAAGTTTCAAGAGTTTTTGAGCACGTTAAGGGCCCCAAAAGTGCGCTAAGAATCTCAAAAGTATCCAAAAAGAATATTAAAGTTTGATGCGTTGTCACGGCAACAGCATCTAAGATATCAACAATCCTTTCACAGGTCTACATCTGGCTTGTGTCTACATTATACACATCAAGTTTGAAGCAAATAGGGTAAAGCGTGTTGGATATATGGACCAAATTGTCTGACCTGCCACGCCCGGGTACCAGCTTCAGCCTGGCCCTGATGGCCGCGGGTTTTGTCCCGTGTGCAAAGTTTCAAGAGTTTTCGAGCACGTTAAGAACCCCAAAAGTGCCCGAAAGCATAAAAAAGCATGAAAAAGCTTAAAAAAAGGAATATTAATGTTTGATGCATTGCCATGGCAACAGTATCTAAGATATCAATAATCCTTTCACAGGTCTACATCTGGCGTGTGTCTACATTATGCACATGAAGTTTGAAGCAAATCGGGTAAAAATAAGAGGGTGATTTAAAAGCATTTTGAAAGTGACACACTTCCTGCTTCCAGTTGGTGGCGCTATAACTTTGACTCACAATAGTCACATCCATGTGATCGGGCTCTTACAACGAACACACTGCTGAAGTTTCATCAAGATTAGTTAATGTATGCAGTAGTTATAACACACTTCCTGTTTCACGTTTCTCGCCATAATTTCGTTTACTCGCCACGGCCAAACCGTTCGAGATATCAAAAATCCCCTGGCAATTTTTCATCCTCAGTGTCTTGACTTCATGCTGACCGAGTTTCGTGCCGTGTGTTTGAATTCTCTAGGAGGAGTATTTCACATTCCATTGCATGTGTTTTCCAAACAACCCTTAATAGCCGACTTCCTGTTGGGCTGGGGTAAAAAGTAAGAGCATGAAGTATATATGAACCGATGAGATCTATATGTGTACTGAGTTTCATATTATTACATGCAAGCGTGTTTGATTTATGGACCAAGTGTTCAAACCCCGTTCCAGGGGGCGCTGTCGAGCCCCCCTGCCACGCCCGGGTACCAGCTTCAGCCCGGCCCTGATGGCCGCGGGTTCTGAGATGTGTGCAAAGTTTCAAGAGTTTTCGAGCACGTTAAGGCCCCCAAAAGTGCCCAAAAGGTAGTAAAATAATAATAATAATAATAAATATAGCTGCGAGCAGCGATTACGGGCCCAAGCCGGTGGCACCGCAACCCCGGTGCCTTTAGTTACCTAAAAGCTCCGGAGTGGCGGTTCCGCCGGCTTTGGCCCTTCATCGCTGCTCGCAGCTATATTTATTTATATATATATATATATATATATATATATATATACATATATATATATATAAATACATATATATATATATATATATATAAACAAATTATAAAAAATATATATATATATATATATCACTTGCCTTACCTGAGAACAATGAAAACAATAAAAAAAAAAACTAGGGAATCACTAAACCGAGAGATTTATTCTGTTTTGATGATACACTCAAAATATTACACAAGCAATTCTTTAAATTTAATGATATTCAGAACAGAACAAGAATTCAAAAAAACTATAATTAAGAATTAACCGAAATAATTGAAAGCGAAAGTGAAAGTAAGTGGTGTTTGGCTCACGTAACTCTCTCATTAGAATCAAACTGTTTCAACATTTGCGATGTATTTGGATGCTAAACTATTCTTTATTAAGGGCTTTGTACTTCACTCAGGTTTCAATATGTGTGTGTGTGTGTGTGTGAGGTGCGGGTGCGATTGAACTGTTACACATAAAAACATACTCCGTCCAATAAAACACAACAAAGTGCTTTGTCAAACTATAAACTCTTGTCAAACTGTAACCTACAACTGTCACCAAACTAAAATCACACGCACACACTGTCTAAAAGCAAAAAATATTTATCCAACCCCATTTAAAACAGTCTGTGGATGCCATCTTTTGGACATTCACCACATCGCATTGATTTTCATTTATTGTCCTCAGAGCCCTAATCTGTTTATTTTTCAATTACACAATCTACATTGATTAAAAAAGAAAAATTCAAATGTGTTTTTATTTTATACAGGAATAAATTATTTATAATTCAGATGAGAATAAAGTTAGTGTTTTACAATTTTAAGGAAAACAAATATATTGTTCTGAAATATAGCACATTCATTTTAAATTCATTCAGCTTCAATTACCAATACAATCTTAATTTTATTTAAAGCAAACTATACATTTAAAAGATCTTGGTTCTGTGCATATTTTGTAATTTAAAAAAAATACAAAATTGTTATGCAAAAAGACAAGGCCTTAGAGATTTCTTTATCCTTTAATGCAGGAAAAATCACACAGCAATGAAAGGCTTAATATCATGTCACTGTAACAGCCAGCCAGCCACACACACACATATAAACACAGACACCAGCCCTCCCTCCCCCTCCCCACACAGACAGCCACACACACACACACACATAGAATGGGAGGGGGCCCTCTCTCTGTCAAAGAGTGACAGAGAGAGATACCATTTCATGAAATCCACATTCAAACCACAATATCTGACCTTCTGAGGGTTGGAGCTATTGACTGTAAATTAGAAAGTTGTTTGGCTTGAGGAGAAGAATATACAAGCTGAGTTTTGTAACTGTAGGTAAATCTAACTAAGTTATAACACACTTTATATGTCCTTTTTTAGTCATGAAAATTCATTTCCTCGCTACGGCCAAACCGTTCGAGATATCAAAAATCCGTCAGCAATTTAGCATCCTCAATGTCTTGACTTCATGCACGCCTAGTTTGGCGATGATTGAATGAATTGCCTAGGAGTAGTACTTCAAATTCCACAGCAAGCGTTTTCCAAACAACCCATAATAGCCGACTTCCTGTTGGGCTGGCGTAAAACTTGACCAGGGGTAAAATGTTTGGCCCGATGAGATCTATATGTGTACTGAGTTTCATATTAATTCATGCAAGCGTGTTGAATATATGGACCAAATTGTCGGACCCCGTTCAAGGGGGCGCTGTTGAGCCCCCCTGCCACGCCCGGGTACCAGCTTCAGCCCGGCCCTGATGGCCGTGGGTTCTGACCTGTGTGCAAAATTTCAAAAGTTTTTGAGCACGTTAAGAGTCCCAAAATCCCCTGAAACCTTGAAATGCATTAAACTCAATAGACAAATCCCTCACACACAGAGACGGAAAGAGAGGGAGAGAAAATTCTCAGAAACATCCACATTCAAACTAAAATATCTGACTCCCTCTTGGTCTGAGCTAATGACAGTAAATTAGAAAGTTGTCCGGCTTGATCTGAACAATATGCGTACCGAGTTTTATGATTGTAGGTAAAACTATAGAACTAACACCCCCACTTTTGTCAAAAGGTGGCGCTACTGAGCCCCTGCACCACGCCCGTTTCTGAAACTTTGCACATGTCTACTGGCTAATAAATGTGATGTGTCTGTCGAGTTTCATGTTATTTCAAGTATGTTAAGAGTCTCAAAAGCATCAACAAAGAATATTAAAGTTTGATGCGTTGCCACGGCAACAGTATCTAATATATCAATAATCCTTTCACAGGTCTACATCTGCCGTGTATTTACATTATACAGATGAAGTTTGAAGCAAATCGGGTTAAAATAAGAGGGTGATTTCAAAGCATTTTGAAAGTGACACACTTCCTGCTGCCAGTTGGTGGCGCTATAACTTTGACTCACAATAGTCACATCCATGTGATCGGCCTCTTACAGCGAACACACTGGTGAAGTTTCATTAAGATCAGCTAATGTATGCTGAAGTTATAACACACTTCCTGTTTCACGTTTCTCGCCATAAATTCGTTTCCTCGCCACGGCCAAACCGTTCGAGATATCAAAAATCCCCTGGCAATTTTTCATCCTCAATGTCTTGACTTCATGCTGACCGAGTTTCGTGGCATTTCTTTGAATTCTCTAGGAGAAGTACTTTAAATTCCATTGCATGCGTTTAACAAACAACCCTAAATAGCCGACTTCCTGTTGGGATGGGGTAAAAAGTAAGAGCATGAAGTATATATGAACCGATGAGATCTATATGTGTACCGAGTTTCATATTATTACATGCAAGTGTGTTTGATTTATGGACCGAGTTTTCGGACCCCGTTCCAGGGGGCGCTGTCGAGCCCCCCTGCCACGCCCGGGTACCATCTTCAGCCCGGCCCTGATGGCCGCGGGTTGTGACCCGTGTGCAAAGTTTCAAGAGTTTTCGAGCACGTTAAGGGCCCCAAAAGTGCCTGAATAGTCGTAAGAAAAATATAGAAAATGAGTTTCCAAACAACCCATAATAACCGACTTCCTGTTGGGCTGACGTAAAACTTAGAGCACGAAAGTTGTTTGGCCCGATGAGATCTATAAGTGTACCGAGTTTCAGATTATTACATGCAAGCGTGTTTGATATATGGACAAGTGTTCAAACCCCGTTCCAGGGGGCGCTGTCGAGCCCCCCTGCCACGCCCGGGTACCAGCTTCAGCCCGGCCCTGATGGCCGCGGGTTCTGAGATGTGTGCAAAGTTTCAAGAGTTTTCGAGCACGTTAAGGCCCCCAAAAGTGCCCAAAAGGTAGTAAAATAATAATAAATATAGCTGCGAGCAGCGATTACGGGCCCAAGCCGGTGGCACCGCAACCCCGGTGCCTTTAATTACCTAAAGGCACCGGAGTGGCGGTGCCGCCGGCTTTGGCCCTTCATCGCTGCTCGCAGCTATATTTATATGCACACTTTTGCACACCGGGGTGGCGGTGCCACCGGCTTGTTTATATATATATATATATATATATATATATATATATATATATATATATATATATATATATATAAACAAGCCGGTGGCACCGCCACCCCGGTGCCTTTAGGGTTACTGTGCGTGACGGGCAATAACGTAACCCCGCTTTGACCTTTGAGAAGATGTGTGCTGTAGAGCTTGCATCAGTGTGGGCTCTGCAAAAGTGTGCATTGAGGGCACATATCAACCACAAAGTATGCGTGAGCAACCTTCTGAAACCTAAAATGAAAAATGAGACACCCTACGGTCTCATGGACTTAATGGAAACATGAAATAAGTACACAAGTTTGAAAGTTATATGAAGTGTGCCAAGACAGAATATTTGCCTGATCTGATTAGAAAAATAGTTTTTGTGTGTGTGTGTGTGTGTGTGAGGCGTGATTGAACAATGTAGACATAAAAACATACTCCGTCCTTTTGTTCATACAGGACATTATTCAAACTACAAAGTGTTTACTTATATTTGTGTACAATCGCAATAAAACACAACATTGTGCTTTTGTCAAACTGTAAACTACAACTGTCACCCAACCAAAATCTCTTACACACACACACACACACACACACACACACACACACAGACACACATAGTTTAAAAGCAAAAAAATCTTTTGGACATTCATCATATTGCATTGGTTTTCATTTCTTGTTCTCGAACAGAGCCCTAATCTGTTTATTTTTTCAGTTACACATTCTACATTGATTAAAAAAGAAAAATCAAATGTGCTTTTATTTTAGACATAAATAAATAATCTATCATTCAGATGAGAGTAAAGTTAGTGTTAGTTCAAATTTTAAGGAAAACAAAAATATGATCTGAAATATCGCACATTCATTTAAAATTCATTCAGGTTCAATTACCAAACATACAAATCTCAATGTAATTTAAAGCAAACAATACATTTAAAATATATGGGTTGTATGCAATTTTTTTATATATAAAAAGATATATATCCAAAAATACAAAGCCTAAACTTTAACAAGGGTTAAACAATCACTGTAACAGACACAATCACACACACACACACACACACACACACACACACGTCAAATCACTTACATTTTAGATGCAATATTGACTTTTTTTCTGTTTCAGCAGCGAAAATAGTTCGACAAAGATCACAGCAGAACCATCGAGCATCTCACAGCAACGCGTTCTCATTACTGAATGATTCAGCATTTTGAACAAATCGGTTGACTCAAAGATTCAACGACCAATCCATAATCTGTCTCATTCATGAATGACTCAGCCGTTCGAACGAATCGTTTGAACGAATGAATCAATGACTCGCTCATTAAGACGGTCGCCTGGCGACACCTAATGACGGTTTAGTGATATGTTTAAAAGTATCATTCTTTCCAACGATTGTTAATTAACTCATATTTGAAACATAAGCTATATATATATATATATATATAATATATATATATATATATACACACATATATATACACAAAAATAAAATAAACACATTTGAAGCGTGTTTGCTTACTAAATTGTGAGCTGAACGAAAGTTGCAGCAAATATCAGCAACAGGAGTCAAATTTCATTAATCACGAGAGTGAAGAGCTGACTGAAAAGATGATGACGGAATAGGCTATTTTATGTAAAAGCGCCTATTTAAGCGAATCTATCATTATACTCTTTTGTTGTTGTGTTTTCCGTGAAAAATAATAGACTATTGAACTCACAATTCAAGCACGCGCTCTGCACGCGCCACCATTATCAATGTCCGTGTGGACGTCCGCGATCGAACAGTGGAAACATTGGCTACTCCGTCATTTTATTCAAGAAGATCATTCAAACTGCAAAGTGTTTACTAATTTTTGGATACTCGCAATCAAACACAACATTGTGATTTTGTAAAATACATTCAAGAAATCCGCCCCCGAAATGGGGCTTCTTTTAAAATGAAACGAAAATGCTCACAGCTGCACGTCTTGTGGAGACGTCCGTTACTTTCGCTTTCAAGTTAGCGATTTTAAAGCCCCCAGCGGAGTCACGGTGGGAAAATATTCCCATAGTAGCATCAATTGGCCTACCTGATTTTGAACACAAGAGGGCAGTAAAGCACTATGAATGATTTTATTTTTTTTTATTTTTTTGGCTAAACAACCATTCTGGCTGTTTTTAAACTTAAACATAAATCTTAAATTGAAAAAAAGGAAGACAATGGGTTTAGTTCTAATATTAGTATAATTTTATAGAAAAATAAATGGTGTATAATTACATTTTAGAAAGATATGAGACATTTCCTGATTCTTTTTTTGACATAATCCCTCGCCATAGCAAAACCGTTTGAGATATTCAATATCCGTTCACAATTTAGCATCTTTAAAGTATTTTCATCAAGTTGAAAAAGTTTTGTAACTGTAGATGAAACTAACCCCCCCCCACACACACACTTTTGTCACAAAAGGTGGCGCTACTGAGCCCCTGCACCACGCCCGTTTCTGAAACTTTGCACATGTCTACTGGCTAATAAATGTGATCTGTCTGTCAAGTTTCATGCAATTTTAAGCAATTTCAGGCATGCTAAGAGTCTCAAAAGCATCCAAAAAGAATATTAAAGTTTGATGCGTTGTCACGGCAACAGTATCTAAGATATCAATAATCCTTTCACAGGTCTACATCTGGCGTGTGTCTACATTATACACATAAAGTTTGAAGCAAATCGGGTAAAAATAAGAGGGTGATTTAAAAGCATTTTGAAAGTTACACACTTCCTGCTGCCAGTTGGTGGCGCTATAACTTTGACTCACAATAGTCACATCCATGTGATCGGCCTCTTACAGCGAACACACTGCTAAAGTTTCATCAAGATCAGTTACTGTATGCTGAAGTTATAACACACTTCCTGTTTCACGTTTCTCGCCATAAATTCGTTTCCTCGCCACGGCCAAACCGTTCGAGATATCAAAAATCCCCTGGCAATTTTTCATGCTCAATGTCTTGACTTCATGCTGACCGAGTTTCGTGGCGATTGGTTGAATTCTCTAGGAGGAGTATATCGAATTCCAGGGGCATACGCTTCCAAACAAACCATAATAGCCGACTTCCTGTTGGGCTGGGGTAAAAAGTAAAAGTACAAAGGATATATGAATCGATGAGATCTATATGTGTACCGAGTTTCATATTATTACATTCAAGCGTGTTTGATTTATGGACCAAGTTTTCGGACCCCGTTCCAGGGGGCACTGTCGAGCCCCCCTGCCACGCCCGGGTACCAGCTTCAGCCCGGCCCTGATGGCCACGGGTTCTGACCCGTGTGCAAAGTTTCAAGAGTTTTTGAGCACGTTAAGGGCCCCCAAAGTGCGCTGAGAGTCTCAAAAGTATCCAAAAAGAATATTAAAGTTTGATGCGTTGTCACGGCAACAGCATCTAAGATATCAACAATCCTTTCACAGGTCTAAATCTGGCGTGTGTCTACATTATACACATCAAGTTTGAAGCAAATCGGGTAAAGCCTGTTTGATTTATGGACCAAGTTTTCGGACCCCATTCCAGGGGGCGCTGTCGAGCCCCCCTGCCACGCCCGGGTACCAGCTTCAGCCCGGCCCTGATGGCCACGGTTTCTGACCCGTGTGCAAAGTTTCAAGAGTTTTTGAGCATGTTAAGGGCCCCAAAAGTGCGCTAAGAATCTCAAAAGTATCCAAAAAGAATATTAAAGTTTGATGCGTTGTCACGGCAACAGCATCTAAGATATCAACAATCCTTTCACAGGTCTACATCTGGCTTGTGTCTACATTATACACATCAAGTTTGAAGCAAATAGGGTAAAGCGTGTTGGATATATGGACCAAATTGTCTGACCCGTTCAAGGGGGCGCTGTCGAGCCCCCCTGCCACGCCCGGGTACCAGCTTCAGCCTGGCCCTGATGGCCGCGGGTTTTGTCCCGTGTGCAAAGTTTCAAGAGTTTTCGAGCACGTTAAGAACCCCAAAAGTGCCCGAAAGCATAAAAAAGCATGAAAAAGCTTAAAAAAAGGAATATTAATGTTTGATGCATTGCCATGGCAACAGTATCTAAGATATCAATAATCCTTTCACAGGTCTACATCTGGCGTGTGTCTACATTATGCACATGAAGTTTGAAGCAAATCGGGTAAAAATAAGAGGGTGATTTAAAAGCATTTTGAAAGTGACACACTTCCTGCTTCCAGTTGGTGGCGCTATAACTTTGACTCACAATAGTCACATCCATGTGATCGGGCTCTTACAACGAACACACTGCTGAAGTTTCATCGAGATTAGTTAATGTATGCAGTAGTTATAACACACTTCCTGTTTCACGTTTCTCGCCATAATTTCGTTTACTCGCCACGGCCAAACCGTTCGAGATATCAAAAATCCCCTGGCAATTTTTCATCCTCAGTGTCTTGACTTCATGCTGACCGAGTTTCGTGCCGTGTGTTTGAATTCTCTAGGAGGAGTATTTCACATTCCATTGCATGTGTTTTCCAAACAACCCTTAATAGCCGACTTCCTGTTGGGCTGGGGTAAAAAGTAAGAGCATGAAGTATATATGAACCGATGAGATCTATATGTGTACTGAGTTTCATATTATTACATGCAAGCGTGTTTGATTTATGGACCAAGTGTTCAAACCCCGTTCCAGGGGGCGCTGTCGAGCCCCCCTGCCACGCCCGGGTACCAGCTTCAGCCCGGCCCTGATGGCCGCGGGTTCTGAGATGTGTGCAAAGTTTCAAGAGTTTTCGAGCACGTTAAGGCCCCCAAAAGTGCCCAAAAGGTAGTAAAATAATAATAATAATAATAAATAATAATCCTTAGGAAAACAATAGGGCCTTCGCCTTTTCAAGGCTTGGGCCCTAATAATAATAAATATATATATATATATATATATATATGAATATAGCTGCGAGCAGCGATTACGGGCCCAAGCCGGTGGCACCGCAACCCCGGTGCCTTTAGTTACCTAAAGGCACCGGAGTGGCGGTGCCGCCGGCTTTGGCCCTTCATCGCTGCTCGCAGCTATATTCATATATATATATATATATATATATATATATATATATATATATATATATATATATATATATAAACAAGCCGGTGGCACCGCCACCCCCGGTGCCTTTATATATATATATATATATATATATATATGTCTACATTGTTCAATCACGCCTCACACACACACACACACTTTTGCAGAGCCCACACCAATGCAAGCTCTATAGCACACATCTTCTCAAAGGTCAAAGCGGAGTTACGATATTGCCCGTCATGCACAGTAACCGTAAAGGCACCGGGGTGGCGGTGCCACCGGCTTGTTTATATATATATATATATCGTATTATTCTAACTTGTAAAAAACTATTAACTTTTGTTAATATTCAACCATTTCACAACTAACTTTTTTCCATAGATCAAACACAACATAATTATATGGTGGACTGAAACAAAAATTATTAATTAAATAAAATTATTGTTTTCCTCTGAAATAGCAAAAGCATCACACACTAGCTGTACCTGCTCTAAATAAAAAAGAGTAATTCAATAAAAATACAAAATCGAACTAAATAAAATAAATTATTACAAAAACAAAATCAAACCAAAGAAAATATATCTTCGAAAAAAAAAGCGAGTGTCATGAGGAAAGGCGCCTCAGGAATCGTCAGGATTAACTCCATGTGTAAGGAATTTTGATTGATTTTATTTGTCACTTGAAAATTATTGTTAAATGTGTGCCTGCATAACTTTAATAAGATTTATTTTCTTTGATTTGATTTTGTTTTATATAATTTATTTATTTCGATTTTGTATTTTTATTTAAATACTATTATTTATTTAGAGCAGGTACAGCTAAGTGTGCGATGCTTTTGCTATTTCAGAGGGAAAAAAACACATTTTATTTCAAAAAGGCTTTTCAATTAAATAAAATGTTCAAGCTTTGTTTTCGTTTTATTATTTTGTTTGTTTTAAGCTTTGTTTAATTTATATTGTTAATCATCTGACACAAAACAAGTATAAGTAAGTAAGCAAAACAAGTATAATTTTAACTTTTAAAAAACTATTAACATTTGTTAATAGTACATTGCCTGTCTTTTGTTAATAGGACAAAACATAGTTATTATATTTTATAATATTTTATAAATATATAAAATAAACATTTGTAATGAAATCGTTCAAAAAAATGATATTAGCATTGTTTTAAACTTTGAAACAGAAGTAGCGCAATGCCTGGCCACTCCCGCGCCGCCTCCTTTTCACAATCCGAGGGAACCATCTCCGGAATATTAACCTCACTCCTAGAAGTCCAATTCTCATTATTCATGCCTCTTACCTGGGATTGATTGCACACACACACACACACACACACACGCACGCACGCACTCACACGCACACACACACACACACACACACACACGTGTCAAGTCACTTACATTTTAGATGCAATATTGACTGTTCTTCTGTTTCAGCAGCGAAAATAGTTAAACAAAGATCACAGCAGAACCATTGCATCTCACAGCAACGTGTTTTCTCATTACTGAATGATTCAGCATTTTGAACAAATTGGTTGACTCAAAGATTCAATGACCAATCCATAAACATCTGTCTCATTCATGAATGACTCAGTCGTTCAAACGAATCGTTTGAACGAATGAATCAATGACCCGCTCATTAAGACGGTCGCCTGGCGACACCTAGTGACGGTTTAGTGTTATTTGATTATACACTCAAAATATTCCACAACAAATCCTTTAAATTTAATGATATTCAGAACAGAACACAAATAAAAAAATAACTATAATAAAGCCAAAACGAAATAATTTAAAACAAAAGTAAAAGTAAGTGGTGTTAGGCTCACGTAAATCTCTCTTTAGAATCTAAATGTTGCAACATTTGCGATGTATTTGGATGCTAAACTATTCTTTATTACAGGCTTTGTACTTCACTCACGTTCCAATATCGACGGAAAAAATCATCCTCTTCACTTGTGCAAAAATGTGCTTGGAAAAATCACAGTGGAGCGGTGCTTACTGTGAATGATACAAATTGTACTACTGACTATTTCAACATAGCAGTGTAATTTGTATATGTTAGGTTGAATGTTTTATTATTGTGTGTGTGTGTGTGTGTGTGTTTGTGTGTGTGTGTGTGTGTGTGTGTGTGTGTCAGTGTGTGTGTGGGGGTCTGGGTGGCTCAGCGCGATTGAACAGTGAAACATACTCCGTCATTTTCTTCATACAGGACATCATTCAAACGTCAAAGTGTTTACTTATATTTGTGTACACTCGCAATTAAACACAACATTGTGTTTTTGTTAAATAAATTAAAGTAATACGTCCCCCGAAATGGCGCTAATTTTAAAATGAAACTAAAATGCTCACGGCTGCACGGGCATTCATAACTCTGCGCGCCCACGGTGAGGGACGAGCAGAACAGAGCGAACGTTGTTTAGTTCATTCCTACTTCCATAGGAATTAATTGAAAAAGCTCACTCTACTCTGCACCATTATTAATGAATTGTGCAGACGTCCTTATTTTACTTTCGCTTTTTACCTGATTTTGAACACAAGAGGGCAGTATAACACTATGTATGATTTGGAAAAAAAATTTTTTTGACTAAACAACCATTCTGGCTGTTTTTAAACTTAAACATTATTCTCTAATTGCTCTCACCATGCCCGTTTCTGAAACTCTGCACATGTCTACTGTCTAATAAATGTGATGTGTCTGTCGGGTTTCATGCAATTTCAAGTATGTTAAGAGTCTCAAAAGCATCAACAAAGAATAATAAAGTTTGATGCGTTGCCACGGCAACAGTATCTAAGATATCAATAATCCTTTCTCAGGTCTACATCTGCCGTGTGTCTACATTATACACATAAAGTTTGAAGCAAATTGGGTAAAAATAAGAGGGTGATTTCAAAGCCTTTAGGAAGTGACACACTTCCTGCTGCCAGTTGGTGGCGCTATAACTTTGACTCACAATAGTCACATCCATGTGATCGGACTCTTACAGCGAACACACTGCTGAAGTTTCATCAAGATCAGTTAATGTATGCAGAAGTTATAACACACTTCCTGTTTCCTTTATTCGCCATAAATTCGTTTCCTCGCCACAGCCAAACCGTTCGAGATATCAAAAATCCCCTGGCAACTTTTCATCCTCAATGTCTTGACTTCATGCTGACCGAGTTTCGTGGCGATTGGTTGAATTCTCTAGGAGGAGTATATCGAATTCCAGGGGCATACGCTTCCAAACAAACCATAATAGCCGACTTCCTGTTGGGCTGGGGTAAAAAGTAAAAGTACAAAGGATATATGAATCGATGAGATCTATATGTGTACCGAGTTTCATATTATTACATTCAAGCGTGTTTGATTTATGGACCAAGTTTTCGGACCCCGTTCCAGGGGGCACTGTCGAGCCCCCCTGCCACGCCCGGGTACCAGCTTCAGCCCGGCCCTGATGGCCACGGGTTCTGACCCGTGTGCAAAGTTTCAAGAGTTTTTGAGCACGTTAAGGGCCCCCAAAGTGCGCTGAGAGTCTCAAAAGTATCCAAAAAGAATATTAAAGTTTGATGCGTTGTCACGGCAACAGCATCTAAGATATCAACAATCCTTTCACAGGTCTAAATCTGGCGTGTGTCTACATTATACACATCAAGTTTGAAGCAAATCGGGTAAAGCCTGTTTGATTTATGGACCAAGTTTTCGGACCCCATTCCAGGGGGCGCTGTCGAGCCCCCCTGCCACGCCCGGGTACCAGCTTCAGCCCGGCCCTGATGGCCGCGGTTTCTGACCCGTGTGCAAAGTTTCAAGAGTTTTTGAGCACGTTAAGGGCCCCAAAAGTGCGCTAAGAATCTCAAAAGTATCCAAAAAGAATATTAAAGTTTGATGCGTTGTCACGGCAACAGCATCTAAGATATCAACAATCCTTTCACAGGTCTACATCTGGCTTGTGTCTACATTATACACATCAAGTTTGAAGCAAATAGGGTAAAGCGTGTTGGATATATGGACCAAATTGTCTGACCCGTTCAAGGGGGCGCTGTCGAGCCCCCCTGCCACGCCCGGGTACCAGCTTCAGCCTGGCCCTGATGGCCGCGGGTTTTGTCCCGTGTGCAAAGTTTCAAGAGTTTTCGAGCACGTTAAGAACCCCAAAAGTGCCCGAAAGCATAAAAAAGCATGAAAAAGCTTAAAAAAAGGAATATTAATGTTTGATGCATTGCCATGGCAACAGTATCTAAGATATCAATAATCCTTTCACAGGTCTACATCTGGCGTGTGTCTACATTATGCACATGAAGTTTGAAGCAAATCGGGTTAAAATAAGAGGGTGATTTCAAAGCATTTTGAAAGTGACACACTTCCTGCTGCCAGTTGGTGGCGCTATAACTTTGACTCACAATAGTCACATCCATGTGATCGGCCTCTTAAAGCGAACACACTGGTGAAGTTTCGTTAAGATCAGCTAATGTATGCTGAAGTTATAACACACTTCCTGTTTCACGTTTCTCGCCATAAATTCGTTTCCTCGCCACGGCCAAACCGTTCGAGATATCAAAAATCCCCTGGCAATTTTTCATCCTCAGTGTCTTGACTTCATGCTGACCGAGTTTCGTGGCATTTCTTTGAATTCTCTAGGAGAAGTACTTTAAATTCCATTGCATGCGTTTAACAAACAACCCTAAATAGCCGACTTCCTGTTGGGATGGGGTAAAAAGTAAGAGCATGAAGTATATATGAACCGATGAGATCTATATGTGTACCGAGTTTCATATTATTACATGCAAGTGTGTTTGATTTATGGACCAAGTTTTCGAACCCCGTTCCAGGGGGCGCTGTCGAGCCCCCCTGCCACGCCCGGGTACCATCTTCAGCCCGGCCCTGATGGCCGCGGGTTGTGACCCGTGTGCAAAGTTTCAAGAGTTTTCGAGCACGTTAAGGGCCCCAAAAGTGCCCGAATAGTCGTAAGAAAAATATAGAAAATGAGTTTCCAAACAACCCATAATAACCGACTTCCTGTTGGGCTGACGTAAAACTTAGAGCACGAAAGTTGTTTGGCCCGATGAGATCTATAAGTGTACCGAGTTTCAGATTATTACATGCAAGCGTGTTTGATATATGGACAAGTGTTCAAACCCCGTTCCAGGGGGCGCTGTCGAGCCCCCCTGCCACGCCCGGGTACCAGCTTCAGCCCGGCCCTGATGGCCGCGGGTTCTGACCCGTGTGCAAAGTTTCAAGAGTTTTCGAGCACGTTAAGGCCCCCAAAAGTGCCCAAAAGGTAGTAAAATAATAATAATAATAATAATAATAATAATAAAATATAGCTGCGAGCAGCGATTACGGGCCCAAGCCGGTGGCACCGCAACCCCGGTGCCTTTAGTTACCTAAAGGCACCGGAGTGGCGGTGCCGCCGGCTTTGGCCCTTCATCGCTGCTCGCAGCTATATTCATATATATATATATATATATATATATATATATATATATAAACAAGCCGGTGGCACCGCCACCCCGGTGCCTTTATATATATATATATATATATGTCTACATTGTTCAATCACGCCTCACACACACACACACACTTTTGCAGAGCCCACACCAATGCAAGCTCTATAGCACACATCTTCTCAAAGGTCAAAGCGGAGTTACGATATTGCCCGTCATGCACAGTAGTCAAGTCAAGTCATCTTCATTTATATAGCGCTTTTAACAATGGATTGTTTCAAAGCAGCTTTACAGAGATAAACATATAATTTAAGGTAACAGATTGTTTTGGCATTATAGCGGTTCTTGAATAATGTTATTTCCAGCTAAAGTTAACTTTGATTGATTCACCTCCGTCGAAATGATCAGACTTTTAAACGCGAACCTGTGATTAACGCTGACGGCGTTCACATGCTCATTCAGAATTGATTCTATAGTTATGTGCTTTTTAAAATATGTGCGCAGGTTTATAATTCATACAACCCAGCCTAAACAAACTACTTTTCTTGCCTATAAATTTTGATACAGAATTTTGTTTTATTTTATCACTTCGGGGTACGCGAGCCGGAATTCACAACGCTTTATCTGTAGAGTGGGAAAGGGATCCTCCATAGGGAGAGGATAGTGGATACTTCAGCACTGCATTGTCATCGGGTCCAGGCGGATCTCCTTCGTCAGATCTGGACACGGCCTGGATCCGGCAGGCTGCGGGAAAACCTCGGGATAAACAAAGACACTAATATTAGCGTAGATGCCATTCTTCTTATGATGTAGCGAGTACATCAAGATTTAACGGAAGTGTTCCCAGTTCCGGCTGACCTAATCTATGCAGCCTAACATTGAATTTATAGAAGTCTATAGTGCGTTATGTGTATGCTAGGTCAAAGAGATGTGTTTTTAGTCTAGCTTTGAACTGACAGAGTGTGTCTGCTTCCCGGACAATGGTAGGAAGACTGTTCCAAAGTTTTGGTGCTAAATAGGAAAAGGATCTACCGCCTGCAGTCGATTTAGATATTCTAGGTATTATCAACTGACCGGAATTTTGAGATCGCAATGGACGTGAAGGACTATAATACGTTAAGAGCTCGCTCAAGTACTGGGGAGCTAAACCATTTAGTGCTTTGTAGGTAATCAACAATATTTTAAAATTTATACGATGTTTAATAGGGAGCCAATGCAGTGTTGACAGAACCGGGCTAATATGGTCATATTTCCTGGTTCTGGTAAGAACTCGAGCTGCGGCGTTTTGAACTAGCTGTAGTTTATTTATTAAGCGTGCAGGGCAACCACCCAGTAGAGCATTACAATAATCTAGCCTTGAGGTCATGAACGCATGGACTAATTGTTCCGCATTTCCCAATGAGAGCATATGGCGTATTTTAGATATATTTTTAAGATGGAAAAATGCAGTTTTACAGATACTAGACACGTGGCTTTCAAAAGAAAGGTTGGTATCAAAGAGCACACCCAGGTTCCTAACCGACGACGAAGACTTGACAGAGCAGCCATCAAGTGTTAGACAGTATTCTGGGTTATTACGTGTGGAAGTTTTTTGTCCAATAATTAGAATCTCTGTCTTTTCAGAATTTAGTAGTAGGAAATTACTAGTCATCCAATTTTTTATATCAGCTATGCATTCCGTTAATTTTGTGAATTGGTAAGTTTCGTTGGGTTTTGAAGAAATATACAGCTGAGTATCATCGGCATAACAGTGAAAGCTAACTCCATGTTTCCTAATGATATCTCCTAATGGTAGCATGTACAGAGTGAACAGCAGCGGTCCTAGTACTGAGCCTTGTGGTACGCCATACTGAACTTGTGATCGATAAGACATCTCTTCATTTACTGCTACAAACTGATAACGGTCAGATAAGTATGATTTAAACCATGCTAGTGCAATTCCACTAATGCCCACATAGTTTTCTAGTCTATTTAAAAGAATGTTGTGGTCAATTGTGTCAAATGCAGCACTAAGATCGAGTAACACTAATAGAGAGATACAACCACGATCGGATGATAAGAGCAAATCATTTGTGACTCTAATGAGAGCGGTCTCAGTGCTATGGTACGGTCTAAATCCGGACTGAAAATCCTCGCAGATATCATTTCTTTCTAGAAAGGAACACAGTTGTGAAGATACTGCTTTTTCTAATATCTTTGACAGAAAAGGCAGATTCGAGATCGGCCTGTAATTGACTAATTCTGTAGGATCAAGTTGTGTTTTTTTAACAAGCGGTTTTATCATAGCCAGTTTAAAGGTTTTTGGTACGTATCCTAGAGACAAAGATGAATTAATGATATTAAGAAGAGGATATATGACCTCTGGAAACATCTCTTTCAGTAGCTTAGTCGGTATAGGATCTAACATACAAGTTGTCGATTTAGATGAATTAACGAGTTTGCAGAATTCTTCCTCTCCTATAGCAACAAATGAATCAAATTTTTCCTCAGGGAGACTACAATGCACTTCCTGATGCGATACTGTGGTACACGGTTGCATAGTTATAATTTTGTCCCTGATATTATCAATCTTATAAGTGAAGAAGTTCATAAAGTCATCACTGCTGTGTTGCTTGGACACTTCTGAGCTTGAAGCTTTCTTTTTCGTTAGTTTAGCCACTGTTTCAAATAAATACCTTGGATTATGTTTATTTTCTTCTAATAGGTTTGAAAAATAAGCAGATCTAGCAGCTTTTAAAGCCTCTCTGTAAGCAATCGAGCTCTCTTTCCATGAAATCCGAAATACCTCTAGTTTAGTTTTCTTCCAGTTGCGCTCCATTTTTCTGGCTGCTCTCTTAAGGGCCCGGGTGTGCTCGCTGTACCACGGCGTTGGGCTATTTTCTTTAATCTTCTTTAAGCGCAACGGAGCAACTGCGTCTAAAGTGCTGGAAAAGAGAGAGTTAAACGTTTCTGTTGCAATATCAAGTTCTTCTAAGCTATCCGGGATGCTGAGATGATGAAACTGATTAGGAAGATTATTGATAAAGCAATCTTTAGTGGCAGAAGTTATAGGTCTAACGTATTTATAACACGGAGTCGGCTTTGCAGCCTTGGCTAAATGTAATTTACATGAGACTAGATAATGATCTGAGATGTCATCGCTCTGCTGCAGAATTTCAACGGTATCAACATCTATTCCATGTGATAATATTAGATCTAGAGTATGATTACGACGATGAGTAACCATAAAGGCACCGGGGTGGCGGTGCCACCGGCTTGTTTATATATATATATATATCGTATTATTCTAACTTGTAAAAAACTATTAACTTTTGTTAATATTCAACCATTTCACAACTAACTTTTTTCCATAGATCAAACACAACATAATTATATGGTGGACTGAAACAAAAATTATTAATTAAATAAAATTATTGTTTTCCTCTGAAATAGCAAAAGCATCACACACTAGCTGTACCTGCTCTAAATAAAAAAGAGTAATTCAATAAAAATACAAAATCGAACTAAATAAAATAAATTATTACAAAAACAAAATCAAACCAAAGAAAATATATCTTCGAAAAAAAAAGCGAGTGTCATGAGGAAAGGCGCCTCAGGAATCGTCAGGATTAACTCCATGTGTAAGGAATTTTGATTGATTTTATTTGTCACTTGAAAATTATTGTTAAATGTGTGCCTGCATAACTTTAATAAGATTTATTTTCTTTGATTTGATTTTGTTTTATATAATTTATTTATTTCGATTTTGTATTTTTATTTAAATACTATTATTTATTTAGAGCAGGTACAGCTAAGTGTGCGATGCTTTTGCTATTTCAGAGGGAAAAAAACACATTTTATTTCAAAAAGGCTTTTCAATTAAATAAAATGTTCAAGCTTTGTTTTCGTTTTATTATTTTGTTTGTTTTAAGCTTTGTTTAATTTATATTGTTAATCATCTGACACAAAACAAATGCATAAAGTATCATTTTAACTTTTAAAAAACTATTAACATTTGTTAATAGTACATTGCCTGTCTTTTGTTAATAGGACAAAACATAGTTATTATATTTTATAATATTTTATAAATATATAAAATAAACATTTGTAATGAAATCGTTCAAAAAAATGATATTAGCATTGTTTTAAACTTTGAAACAGAAGTAGCGCAATGCCTGGCCACTCCCGCGCCGCCTCCTTTTCACAATCCGAGGGAACCATCTCCGGAATATTAACCTCACTCCTAGAAGTCCAATTCTCATTATTCATGCCTCTTACCTGGGATTGATTGCACACACACACACACACACACACACACACACACGCACGCACGCACTCACACGCACACACACACACACACACACACACACGTGTCAAGTCACTTACATTTTAGATGCAATATTGACTGTTCTTCTGTTTCAGCAGCGAAAATAGTTAAACAAAGATCACAGCAGAACCATTGCATCTCACAGCAACGTGTTTTCTCATTACTGAATGATTCAGCATTTTGAACAAATTGGTTGACTCAAAGATTCAATGACCAATCCATAAACATCTGTCTCATTCATGAATGACTCAGTCGTTCAAACGAATCGTTTGAACGAATGAATCAATGACCCGCTCATTAAGACGGTCGCCTGGCGACACCTAGTGACGGTTTAGTGTTATTTGATTATACACTCAAAATATTCCACAACAAATCCTTTAAATTTAATGATATTCAGAACAGAACACAAATAAAAAAATAACTATAATAAAGCCAAAACGAAATAATTTAAAACAAAAGTAAAAGTAAGTGGTGTTAGGCTCACGTAAATCTCTCTTTAGAATCTAAATGTTGCAACATTTGCGATGTATTTGGATGCTAAACTATTCTTTATTACAGGCTTTGTACTTCACTCACGTTCCAATATCGACGGAAAAAATCATCCTCTTCACTTGTGCAAAAATGTGCTTGGAAAAATCACAGTGGAGCGGTGCTTACTGTGAATGATACAAATTGTACTACTGACTATTTCAACATAGCAGTGTAATTTGTATATGTTAGGTTGAATGTTTTATTATTGTGTGTGTGTGTGTGTGTGTGTTTGTGTGTGTGTGTGTGTGTGTGTGTGTGTGTGTCAGTGTGTGTGTGGGGGTCTGGGTGGCTCAGCGCGATTGAACAGTGAAACATACTCCGTCATTTTCTTCATACAGGACATCATTCAAACGTCAAAGTGTTTACTTATATTTGTGTACACTCGCAATTAAACACAACATTGTGTTTTTGTTAAATAAATTAAAGTAATACGTCCCCCGAAATGGCGCTAATTTTAAAATGAAACTAAAATGCTCACGGCTGCACGGGCATTCATAACTCTGCGCGCCCACGGTGAGGGACGAGCAGAACAGAGCGAACGTTGTTTAGTTCATTCCTACTTCCATAGGAATTAATTGAAAAAGCTCACTCTACTCTGCACCATTATTAATGAATTGTGCAGACGTCCTTATTTTACTTTCGCTTTTTACCTGATTTTGAACACAAGAGGGCAGTATAACACTATGTATGATTTGGAAAAAAATTTTTTTTGACTAAACAACCATTCTGGCTGTTTTTAAACTTAAACATTATTCTCTAATTGCTCTCACCATGCCCGTTTCTGAAACTCTGCACATGTCTACTGTCTAATAAATGTGATGTGTCTGTCGGGTTTCATGCAATTTCAAGTATGTTAAGAGTCTCAAAAGCATCAACAAAGAATAATAAAGTTTGATGCGTTGCCACGGCAACAGTATCTAAGATATCAATAATCCTTTCTCAGGTCTACATCTGCCGTGTGTCTACATTATACACATAAAGTTTGAAGCAAATTGGGTAAAAATAAGAGGGTGATTTCAAAGCCTTTAGGAAGTGACACACTTCCTGCTGCCAGTTGGTGGCGCTATAACTTTGACTCACAATAGTCACATCCATGTGATCGGACTCTTACAGCGAACACACTGCTGAAGTTTCATCAAGATCAGTTAATGTATGCTGAAGTTATAACACACTTCCTGTTTCACGTTTCTCGCCATAATTTCATTTCCTCGCCACGGCCAAACCGTTCGAGATATCAAAAATCCGCTGGCAATTTTTCATCCTCAATGTCTTGACTTCATGCTGACCGAGTTTCGTGGCATTTCTTTGAATTCTCTAGGAGAAGTACTTTAAATTCCATTGCATGCGTTTTACAAACAACCCTAAATAGCCGACTTCCTGTTGGGCTGGGGTAAAAAGTAAGAGCATGAAGTATATATGAACCGATGAGATCTATATGTGTACTGAGTTTCATATTCTTACATGCAAGCGTGTTTGATTTATGGACCAAGTTTTCGGACCCCGTTCCAGGGGGCGCTGTCGAGCCCCCCTGCCACGCCCGGGTACCATCTTCAGCCCGGCCCTGATGGCCGCGGGTTCTGACCCGTGTGCAAAGTTTCAAGAGTTTTCGTGCACGTTAAGAGCCCCAAAAGTGCCCGAATAGTCGTAAGAAAAATAAAAGAGAAAAAAAAAAAATATAGCTGCGAGCAGCGATTACGGGCCCAAGCCGGTGGCACCGCAACCCCGGTGCCTTTAGTTACCTAAAGGCACCGGAGTGGCGGTGCCGCCGGCTTTGGCCCTTCATCGCTGCTCGCAGCTATATTCATATATATATATATATATATATATATATATATATATATATATATATATATATATATATATATATATATATAAACAAGCCGGTGGCACCGCCACCCCGGTGCCTTTATATATATATATATATATATGTCTACATTGTTCAATCACGCCTCACACACACACACACACTTTTGCAGAGCCCACACCAATGCAAGCTCTATAGCACACATCTTCTCAAAGGTCAAAGCGGAGTTACGATATTGCCCGTCATGCACAGTAACCGTAAAGGCACCGGGGTGGCGGTGCCACCGGCTTGTTTATATATATATATATATATCGTATTATTCTAACTTGTAAAAAACTATTAACTTTTGTTAATATTCAACCATTTCACAACTAACTTTTTTCCATAGATCAAACACAACATAATTATATGGTGGACTGAAACAAAAATGATTAATTAAATAAAATTATTGTTTTCCTCTGAAATAGCAAAAGCATCACACACTAGCTGTACCTGCTCTAAATAAAAAAGAGTAATTCAATAAAAATACAAAATCGAACTAAATAAAATAAATTATTACAAAAACAAAATCAAACCAAAGAAAATATATCTTCGAAAAAAAAAGCGAGTGTCATGAGGAAAGGCGCCTCAGGAATCGTCAGGATTAACTCCATGTGTAAGGAATTTTGATTGATTTTATTTGTCACTTGAAAATTATTGTTAAATGTGTGCCTGCATAACTTTAATAAGATTTATTTTCTTTGATTTGATTTTGTTTTATATAATTTATTTATTTCGATTTTGTATTTTTATTTAAATACTATTATTTATTTAGAGCAGGTACAGCTAAGTGTGCGATGCTTTTGCTATTTCAGAGGGAAAAAAACACATTTTATTTCAAAAAGGCTTTTCAATTAAATAAAATGTTCAAGCTTTGTTTTCGTTTTATTATTTTGTTTGTTTTAAGCTTTGTTTAATTTATATTGTTAATCATCTGACACAAAACAAATGCATAAAGTATCATTTTAACTTTTAAAAAACTATTAACATTTGTTAATAGTACATTGCCTGCCTTTTGTTAATAGGACAAAACATAGTTATTATATTTTATAATATTTTATAAATATATAAAATAAACATTTGTAATGAAATCGTTCAAAAAAATGATATTAGCATTGTTTTAAACTTTGAAACAGAAGTAGCGCAATGCCTGGCCACTCCCGCGCCGCCTCCTTTTCACAATCCGAGGGAACCATCTCCGGAATATTAACCTCACTCCTAGAAGTCCAATTCTCATTATTCATGCCTCTTACCTGGGATTGATTGCACACACACACACACACACACACACACACACGCACGCACGCACTCACACGCACACACACACACACACACACACACACGTGTCAAGTCACTTACATTTTAGATGCAATATTGACTGTTCTTCTGTTTCAGCAGCGAAAATAGTTAAACAAAGATCACAGCAGAACCATTGCATCTCACAGCAACGTGTTTTCTCATTACTGAATGATTCAGCATTTTGAACAAATTGGTTGACTCAAAGATTCAATGACCAATCCATAAACATCTGTCTCATTCATGAATGACTCAGTCGTTCAAACGAATCGTTTGAACGAATGAATCAATGACCCGCTCATTAAGACGGTCGCCTGGCGACACCTAGTGACGGTTTAGTGTTATTTGATTATACACTCAAAATATTCCACAACAAATCCTTTAAATTTAATGATATTCAGAACAGAACACAAATAAAAAAATAACTATAATAAAGCCAAAACGAAATAATTTAAAACAAAAGTAAAAGTAAGTGGTGTTAGGCTCACGTAAATCTCTCTTTAGAATCTAAATGTTGCAACATTTGCGATGTATTTGGATGCTAAACTATTCTTTATTACAGGCTTTGTACTTCACTCACGTTCCAATATCGACGGAAAAAATCATCCTCTTCACTTGTGCAAAAATGTGCTTGGAAAAATCACAGTGGAGCGGTGCTTACTGTGAATGATACAAATTGTACTACTGACTATTTCAACATAGCAGTGTAATTTGTATATGTTAGGTTGAATGTTTTATTATTGTGTGTGTGTGTGTGTGTGTGTTTGTGTGTGTGTGTGTGTGTGTGTGTGTGTGTCAGTGTGTGTGTGGGGGTCTGGGTGGCTCAGCGCGATTGAACAGTGAAACATACTCCGTCATTTTCTTCATACAGGACATCATTCAAACGTCAAAGTGTTTACTTATATTTGTGTACACTCGCAATTAAACACAACATTGTGTTTTTGTTAAATAAATTAAAGTAATACGTCCCCCGAAATGGCGCTAATTTTAAAATGAAACTAAAATGCTCACGGCTGCACGGGCATTCATAACTCTGCGCGCCCACGGTGAGGGACGAGCAGAACAGAGCGAACGTTGTTTAGTTCATTCCTACTTCCATAGGAATTAATTGAAAAAGCTCACTCTACTCTGCACCATTATTAATGAATTGTGCAGACGTCCTTATTTTACTTTCGCTTTTTACCTGATTTTGAACACAAGAGGGCAGTATAACACTATGTATGATTTGGAAAAAAAAATTTTTTGACTAAACAACCATTCTGGCTGTTTTTAAACTTAAACATTATTCTCTAATTGCTCTCACCATGCCCATTTCTGAAACTCTGCACATGTCTACTGTCTAATAAATGTGATGTGTCTGTCGGGTTTCATGCAATTTCAAGTATGTTAAGAGTCTCAAAAGCATCAACAAAGAATAATAAAGTTTGATGCGTTGCCACGGCAACAGTATCTAAGATATCAATAATCCTTTCTCAGGTCTACATCTGCCGTGTGTCTACATTATACACATAAAGTTTGAAGCAAATTGGGTAAAAATAAGAGGGTGATTTCAAAGCCTTTAGGAAGTGACACACTTCCTGCTGCCAGTTGGTGGCGCTATAACTTTGACTCACAATAGTCACATCCATGTGATCGGACTCTTACAGCGAACACACTGCTGAAGTTTCATCAAGATCAGTTAATGTATGCAGAAGTTATAACACACTTCCTGTTTCCTTTATTCGCCATAAATTCGTTTCCTCGCCACAGCCAAACCGTTCGAGATATCAAAAATCCCCTGGCAACTTTTCATCCTCAATGTCTTGACTTCATGCTGACCGAGTTTCGTGGCGATTGGTTGAATTCTCTAGGAGGAGTATATCGAATTCCAGGGGCATACGCTTCCAAACAAACCATAATAGCCGACTTCCTTTTGGGCTGGGGTAAAAAGTAAAAGTACAAAGGATATATGAATCGATGAGATCTATATGTGTACCGAGTTTCATATTATTACATTCAAGCGTGTTTGATTTATGGACCAAGTTTTCGGACCCCGTTCCAGGGGGCACTGTCGAGCCCCCCTGCCACGCCCGGGTACCAGCTTCAGCCCGGCCCTGATGGCCACGGGTTCTGACCCGTGTGCAAAGTTTCAAGAGTTTTTGAGCACGTTAAGGGCCCCCAAAGTGCGCTGAGAGTCTCAAAAGTATCCAAAAAGAATATTAAAGTTTGATGCGTTGTCACGGCAACAGCATCTAAGATATCAACAATCCTTTCACAGGTCTAAATCTGGCGTGTGTCTACATTATACACATCAAGTTTGAAGCAAATCGGGTAAAGCCTGTTTGATTTATGGACCAAGTTTTCGGACCCCATTCCAGGGGGCGCTGTCGAGCCCCCCTGCCACGCCCGGGTACCAGCTTCAGCCCGGCCCTGATGGCCGCGGTTTCTGACCCGTGTGCAAAGTTTCAAGAGTTTTTGAGCACGTTAAGGGCCCCAAAAGTGCGCTAAGAATCTCAAAAGTATCCAAAAAGAATATTAAAGTTTGATGCGTTGTCACGGCAACAGCATCTAAGATATCAACAATCCTTTCACAGGTCTACATCTGGCTTGTGTCTACATTATACACATCAAGTTTGAAGCAAATAGGGTAAAGCGTGTTGGATATATGGACCAAATTGTCTGACCCGTTCAAGGGGGCGCTGTCGAGCCCCCCTGCCACGCCCGGGTACCAGCTTCAGCCTGGCCCTGATGGCCGCGGGTTTTGTCCCGTGTGCAAAGTTTCAAGAGTTTTCGAGCACGTTAAGAACCCCAAAAGTGCCCGAAAGCATAAAAAAGCATGAAAAAGCTTAAAAAAAGGAATATTAATGTTTGATGCATTGCCATGGCAACAGTATCTAAGATATCAATAATCCTTTCACAGGTCTACATCTGGCGTGTGTCTACATTATGCACATGAAGTTTGAAGCAAATCGGGTAAAAATAAGAGGGTGATTTAAAAGCATTTTGAAAGTGACACACTTCCTGCTTCCAGTTGGTGGCGCTATAACTTTGACTCACAATAGTCACATCCATGTGATCGGGCTCTTACAACGAACACACTGCTGAAGTTTCATCAAGATTAGTTAATGTATGCAGTAGTTATAACACACTTCCTGTTTCACGTTTCTCGCCATAATTTCGTTTACTCGCCACGGCCAAACCGTTCGAGATATCAAAAATCCCCTGGCAATTTTTCATCCTCAGTGTCTTGACTTCATGCTGACCGAGTTTCGTGCCGTGTGTTTGAATTCTCTAGGAGGAGTATTTCACATTCCATTGCATGTGTTTTCCAAACAACCCTTAATAGCCGACTTCCTGTTGGGCTGGGGTAAAAAGTAAGAGCATGAAGTATATATGAACCGATGAGATCTATATGTGTACTGAGTTTCATATTATTACATGCAAGCGTGTTTGATTTATGGACCAAGTGTTCAAACCCCGTTCCAGGGGGCGCTGTCGAGCCCCCCTGCCACGCCCGGGTACCAGCTTCAGCCCGGCCCTGATGGCCGCGGGTTCTGAGATGTGTGCAAAGTTTCAAGAGTTTTCGAGCACGTTAAGGCCCCCAAAAGTGCCCAAAAGGTAGTAAAATAATAATAATAATAAATAATAATCCTAAGGAAAACAATAGGGCCTTCGCCTTTTCAAGGCTTGGGCCCTAAAAATAATCCTAAGGAAAACAATAGGGCCTTCGCCCTTTCAGGGCTTGGGCCCTAATAATCCTTAGGAAAACAATAGGGCCTTCGCCTTTTCAAGGCTTGGGCCCTAATAATCCTAAGGAAAACAATAGGGCCTTCGCCTTTTCAAGGCTTGGGCCCTAATAAATAATAATCCTTAGGAAAACAATAGGGCCTTCGCCTTTTCAAGGCTTGGGCCCTAATAATAAATAATAATCCTAAGGAAAACAATAGGGCCTTCGCCTTTTCAAGGCTTGGGCCCTAATAATAAATAATAATCCTAAGGAAAACAATAGGGCCTTCGCCTTTTCAAGGCTTGGGCCCTAATAAATAATCCTTAGGAAAACAATAGGGCCTTCGCCTTTTCAAGGCTTGGGCCCTAATAATAATAATAATAATAATAATCCTTAGGAAAACAATCCTTAGGAAAACAATAGGGCCTTCGCCTTTTCAAGGCTTGGGCCCTAATAATAATAATAATAAATATAGCTGCGAGCAGCGATTACGGGCCCAAGCCGGTGGCACCGCAACCCCGGTGCCTTTAATTACCTAAAGGCACCGGAGTGGCGGTGCCGCCGGCTTTGGCCCTTCATCGCTGCTCGCAGCTATATTTATATATATATATATATATATATATATATATATATATATATATATATATATATATATAAACAAGCCGGTGGCACCGCCACCCCGGTGCCTTTAGGGTTACTGTGCGTGACGGGCAATAACGTAACCCCGCTTTGACCTTTGAGAAGATGTGTGCTGTAGAGCTTGCATCAGTGTGGGCTTTGCAAAAGTGTGCATTGAGGGCACATATCAACCACAAAGTATGCGTGAGCAACCTTCTGAAACCTAAAATGAAAAATGAGACACCCTACGGTCTCATGGACTTAATGGAAACATGAAATAAGTACACAAGTTTGAAAGTTATATGAAGTGTGCCAAGACAGAATATTTGCCTGATCTGATTAGAAAAATAGTTTGTGTGTGTGTGTGTGTGTGTGTGAGGCGTGATTGAACAATGTAGACATAAAAACATACTCCGTCCTTTTGTTCATACAGGACATTATTCAAACTACAAAGTGTTTACTTATATTTGTGTACAATCGCAATAAAACACAACATTGTGCTTTTTTCAAACTGTAAACTACAACTGTCACCCAACCAAAATCTCTTACACACACACACACACACACACACAGACACACATAGTTTAAAAGCAAAAAAATCTTTTGGACATTCATCATATTGCATTGGTTTTCATTTCTTGTTCTCGAACAGAGCCCTAATCTGTTTATTTTTTCAGTTACACATTCTACATTGATTAAAAAAGAAAAATCAAATGTGCTTTTATTTTAGACATAAATAAATAATCTATCATTCAGATGAGAGTAAAGTTAGTGTTAGTTCAAATTTTAAGGAAAACAAAAATATGATCTGAAATATCGCACATTCATTTAAAATTCATTCAGGTTCAATTACCAAACATACAAATCTCAATGTAATTTAAAGCAAACAATACATTTAAAATATATGGGTTGTATGCAATTTTTTTATATATAAAAAGATATATATCCAAAAATACAAAGCCTAAACTTTAACAAGGGTTAAACAATCACTGTAACAGACACAATCACACACACACACACACACACACACACGTCAAATCACTTACATTTTAGATGCAATATTGACTTTTTTTCTGTTTCAGCAGCGAAAATAGTTCAACAAAGATCACAGCAGAACCATCGAGCATCTCACAGCAACGTGTTCTCATTACTGAATGATTCAGCATTTTGAACAAATCGGTTGACTCAAAGATTCAACGACCAATCCATAATCTGTCTCATTCATGAATGACTCAGCCGTTCGAACGAATCGTTTGAACGAATGAATCAATGACTCGCTCATTAAGACGGTCGCCTGGCGACACCTAATGACGGTTTAGTGATATGTTTAAAAGTATCATTCTTTCCAACGATTGTTAATTAACTCATATTTGAAATATAAGCTATATATATATAATATATATATATATATATATATATATACACACATATATATACACAAAAATAAAATAAACACATTTGAAGCGTGTTTGCTTACTAAATTGTGAGCTGAACGAAAGTTGCAGCAAATATCAGCAACAGGAGTCAAATTTCATTAATCACGAGAGTGAAGAGCTGACTGAAAAGATGATGACGGAATAGGCTATTTTATGTAAAAGCGCCTATTTAAGCGAATCTATCATTATACTCTTTTGTTGTTGTGTTTTCCGTGAAAAAATAATAGACTATTGAACTCACAATTCAAGCACGCGCTCTGCACGCGCCACCATTATCAATGTCCGTGTGGACGTCCGCGATCGAACAGTGGAAACATTGGCTACTCCGTCATTTTATTCAAGAAGATCATTCAAACTGCAAAGTGTTTACTTATTTTTGGATACTCGCAATCAAACACAACATTGTGATTTTGTAAAATACATTCAAGAAATCCGCCCCCGAAATGGGGCTTCTTTTAAAATGAAACGAAAATGCTCACAGCTGCACGTCTTGTGGAGACGTCCGTTACTTTCGCTTTCAAGTTAGCGATTTTAAAGCCCCCAGCGGAGTCACGGTGGGAAAATATTCCCATAGTAGCATCAATTGGCCTACCTGATTTTGAACACAAGAGGGCAGTAAAGCACTATGAATGATTTTAATTTTTTTTTTTTTTTTGGCTAAACAACCATTCTGGCTGTTTTTAAACTTAAACATAAATCTTAAATTGAAAAAAAGGAATACAATGGGTTTAGTTCTAATAATAGTATAATTTTATAGAAAAATAAATGGTGTATAATTACATTTTAGAAAGATATGAGACATTTCCTGATTCTTTTTTTGACATAATCCCTCGCCATAGCAAAACCGTTTGAGATATTCAATATCCGTTCACAATTTAGCATCTTTAAAGTATTTTCATCAAGTTGAAAAAGTTTTGTAACTGTAGATGAAACTAACCCCCCCCACACACACACTTTTGTCACAAAAGGTGGCGCTACTGAGCCCCTGCACCACGCCCGTTTCTGAAACTTTGCACATGTCTACTGGCTAATAAATGTGATCTGTCTGTCAAGTTTCATGCAATTTTAAGCAATTTCAGGCATGCTAAGAGTCTCAAAAGCATCCAAAAAGAATATTAAAGTTTGATGCGTTGTCACGGCAACAGTATCTAAGATATCAATAATCCTTTCACAGGTCTACATCTGGCGTGTGTCTACATTATACACATAAAGTTTGAAGCAAATCGGGTAAAAATAAGAGGGTGATTTAAAAGCATTTTGAAAGTTACACACTTCCTGCTGCCAGTTGGTGGCGCTATAACTTTGACTCACAATAGTCACATCCATGTGATCGGCCTCTTACAGCGAACACACTGCTAAAGTTTCATCAAGATCAGTTACTGTATGCTGAAGTTATAACACACTTCCTGTTTCACGTTTCTCGCCATAAATTCGTTTCCTCGCCACGGCCAAACCGTTCGAGATATCAAAAATCCCCTGGCAATTTTTCATGCTCAATGTCTTGACTTCATGCTGACCGAGTTTCGTGGCATTTCTTTGAATTATCTAGGAGAAGTACTTTAAATTCCATTGCATGCGTTTTACAAACAACCCTAAATAGCCGACTTCCTGTTGGGCTGGGGTAAAAAGTAAGAGCATGAAGTATATATGAACCGATGAGATCTACGTGTACCGAGTTTCATATTCTTACATGCAAGTGTGTTTGATTTATGGACCGAGTTTTCGGACCCCGTTCCAGGGGGCGCTGTCGAGCCCCCCTGCCACGCCCGGGTACCATCTTCAGCCCGGCCCTGATGGCCGCGGGTTGTGACCCGTGTGCAAAGTTTCAAGAGTTTTCGAGCACGTTAAGGGCCCCAAAAGTGCCCGAATAGTCGTAAGAAAAATATAGAAAATGAGTTTCCAAACAACCCATAATAACCGACTTCCTGTTGGGCTGACGTAAAACTTAGAGCACGAAAGTTGTTTGGCCCGATGAGATCTATAAGTGTACCGAGTTTCAGATTATTACATGCAAGCGTGTTTGATATATGGACAAGTGTTCAAACCCCGTTCCAGGGGGCGCTGTCGAGCCCCCCTGCCACGCCCGGGTACCAGCTTCAGCCCGGCCCTGATGGCCGCGTGTTCTGACCCGTGTGCAAAGTTTCAAGAGTTTTTGAGCACGTTAAGGGCCCCAAAAGTGCCCAAAAGCTAGTAAAATAATAAAAAGAAGAATAAATATAGCTGCGAGCAGCGATTACGGGCCCAAGCCGGTGGCACCGCAACCCCGGTTCCTTTAGTTACCTAAAGGCACCGGGGTGGCGGTGCCGCCGGCTTTGGCCCTTCATCGCTGCTCGCAGCTATATTTATATATATATATATATATATATATATATATATATATATATATATATATATATATATATATATATATAAATTATATATATATATATAAAAAATACATATATATATATATATATATATATATTTTTTATATACATATATATATATATATATATATATATATATATATATATATATATATATATATATCACTTGCCTTACCTGAGAACAATGAAAACAATAAAAAAAACTAGGGAATCACTAAACCGAGAGAATTATTCTGTTTTGATGATACACTCAAAATATTACACAAGCAATTCTTTAAATTTAATGATATTCAGAACAGAACAAGAATTCAAAAAAACTATAATTAAGAATTAACCGAAATAATTGAAAGCGAAAGTGAAAGTAAGTGGTGTTTGGCTCACGTAACTCTCTCATTAGAATCAAACTGTTTCAACATTTGCGATGTATTTGGATGCTAAACTATTCTTTATTATGGGCTTTGTACTTCACTCAGGTTTCAATATGTGTGTGTGTGTGTGTGTGAGGTGCGGGTGCGATTGAACTGTTACACATAAAAACATACTCCGTCCAATAAAACACAACAAATTGCTTTTTTCAAATTATAAACTCTTGTCAAACTGTAACCTACAACTGTCACCAAACTAAAATCACACGCACACACTGTCTAAAAGCAAAAAATATTTATCCAACCCCATTTAAAACAGTCTGTGGGTGCCATCTTTTGGACATTCACCACATCGCATTGATTTTCATTTATTGTCCTCAGAGCCCTAATCTGTTTATTTTTCAATTACACATTCTACATTGATTAAAAAAGAAAAATTCAAATGTGTTTTTATTTTATACAGGAATAAATTATTTATAATTCAGATGAGAATAAAGTTAGTGTTTTACAATTTTAAGGAAAACAAATATATTGTTCTGAAATATAGCACATTCATTTTAAATTCATTCAGCTTCAATTACCAATACAATCTTAATTTTATTTAAAGCAAACTATACATTTAAAAGATCTTGGTTCTGTGCATATTTTGTAATTTAAAAAAAATACAAAATTGTTATGCAAAAAGACAAGGCCTTAGAGATTTCTTTATCCTTTAATGCAGGAAAAATCACACAGCAATGAAAGGCTTAATATCATGTCACTGTAACAGCCAGCCAGCCACACACACACATATAAACACAGACACCAGCCCTCCCTCCCCCTCCCTCCCCACACAGACAGCCACACACACACACACACACATAGAATGGGAGGGGGCCCTCTCTCTGTCAAAGAGTGACAGAGAGAGATACCATTTCATGAAATCCACATTCAAACCACAATATCTGACCTTCTGAGGGTTGGAGCTATTGACTGTAAATTAGAAAGTTGTTTGGCTTGAGGAGAAGAATATACAAGCTGAGTGTTGTAACTGTAGGTAAATCTAACTAAGTTATAACACACTTTATATGTCCTTTTTTAGTCATGAAAATTCATTTCCTCGCCACGGCCAAACCGTTCGAGATATCAAAAATCCGTCAGCAATTTAGCATCCTCAATGTCTTGACTTCATGCACGCCTAGTTTGGCGATGATTGAATGAATTGCCTAGGAGTAGTACTTCAAATTCCACAGCAAGCGTTTTCCAAACAACCCATAATAGCCGACTTCCTGTTGGGCTGGCGTAAAACTTGACCAGGGGTAAAATGTTTGGCCCGATGAGATCTATATGTGTACTGAGTTTCATATTAATTCATGCAAGCGTGTTGAATATATGGACCAAATTGTCGGACCCCGTTCAAGGGGGCGCTGTTGAGCCCCCCTGCCACGCCCGGGTACCAGCTTCAGCCCGGCCCTGATGGCCGTGGGTTCTGACCTGTGTGCAAAATTTCAAAAGTTTTTGAGCACGTTAAGAGTCCCAAAATCCCCTGAAACCTTGAAATGCATTAAACTCAATAGACAAATCCCTCACACACAGAGACGGAAAGAGAGGGAGAGAAAATTCTCAGAAACATCCACATTCAAACTAAAATATCTGACTCCCTCTTGGTCTGAGCTAATGACAGTAAATTAGAAAGTTGTCCGGCTTGATCTGAACAATATGCGTACCGAGTTTTATGATTGTAGGTAAAACTATAGAACTAACACCCCCACTTTTGTCAAAAGGTGGCGCTACTGAGCCCCTGCACCACGCCCGTTTCTGAAACTTTGCACATGTCTACTGGCTAATAAATGTGATGTGTCTGTCGAGTTTCATGTTATTTCAAGTATGTTAAGAGTCTCAAAAGCATCAACAAAGAATATTAAAGTTTGATGCGTTGCCACGGCAACAGTATCTAATATATCAATAATCCTTTCACAGGTCTACATCTGCCGTGTATTTACATTATACAGATGAAGTTTGAAGCAAATCGGGTTAAAATAAGAGGGTGATTTCAAAGCATTTTGAAAGTGACACACTTCCTGCTGCCAGTTGGTGGCGCTATAACTTTGACTCACAATAGTCACATCCATGTGATCGGCCTCTTACAGCGAACACACTGGTGAAGTTTCATTAAGATCAGCTAATGTATGCTGAAGTTATAACACACTTCCTGTTTCACGTTTCTCGCCATAAATTCGTTTCCTCGCCACGGCCAAACCGTTCGAGATATCAAAAATCCCCTGGCAATTTTTCATCCTCAATGTCTTGACTTCATGCTGACCGAGTTTCGTGGCATTTCTTTGAATTCTCTAGGAGAAGTACTTTAAATTCCATTGCATGCGTTTAACAAACAACCCTAAATAGCCGACTTCCTGTTGGGATGGGGTAAAAAGTAAGAGCATGAAGTATATATGAACCGATGAGATCTATATGTGTACCGAGTTTCATATTATTACATGCAAGTGTGTTTGATTTATGGACCGAGTTTTCGGACCCCGTTCCAGGGGGCGCTGTCGAGCCCCCCTGCCACGCCCGGGTACCATCTTCAGCCCGGCCCTGATGGCCGCGGGTTGTGACCCGTGTGCAAAGTTTCAAGAGTTTTCGAGCACGTTAAGGGCCCCAAAAGTGCCCGAATAGTCGTAAGAAAAATATAGAAAATGAGTTTCCAAACAACCCATAATAACCGACTTCCTGTTGGGCTGACGTAAAACTTAGAGCACGAAAGTTGTTTGGCCCGATGAGATCTATAAGTGTACCGAGTTTCAGATTATTACATGCAAGCGTGTTTGATATATGGACAAGTGTTCAAACCCCGTTCCAGGGGGCGCTGTCGAGCCCCCCTGCCACGCCCGGGTACCAGCTTCAGCCCGGCCCTGATGGCCGCGGGTTCTGACCCGTGTGCAAAGTTTCAAGAGTTTTTGAGCACGTTAAGGGCCCCAAAAGTGCCCAAAAGGTAGTAAAATAATAAAAAGAAGAAGAAGAAATATGGCTGCGAGCAGCGATTACGGGCCCAAGCCGGTGGCACCGCAACCCCGGTGCCTTTAGTTACCTAAAGGCACCGGAGTGGCGGTGCCGCCGGCTTTGGCCCTTCATCGCTGCTCGCAGCTATATTCATATATATATATATATATATATATATATATATATATAAACAAGCCGGTGGCACCGCCACCCCGGTGCCTTTATATATATATATATATATATATGTCTACATTGTTCAATCACGCCTCACACACACACACACACTTTTGCAGAGCCCACACCAATGCAAGCTCTATAGCACACATCTTCTCAAAGGTCAAAGCGGAGTTACGATATTGCCCGTCATGCACAGTAACCGTAAAGGCACCGGGGTGGCGGTGCCACCGGCTTGTTTATATATATATATATCGTATTATTCTAACTTGTAAAAAACTATTAACTTTTGTTAATATTCAACCATTTCACAACTAACTTTTTTCCATAGATCAAACACAACATAATTATATGGTGGACTGAAACAAAAATTATTAATTAAATAAAATTATTGTTTTCCTCTGAAATAGCAAAAGCATCACACACTAGCTGTACCTGCTCTAAATAAAAAAGAGTAATTCAATAAAAATACAAAATCGAACTAAATAAAATAAATTATTACAAAAACAAAATCAAACCAAAGAAAATATATCTTCGAAAAAAAAAGCGAGTGTCATGAGGAAAGGCGCCTCAGGAATCGTCAGGATTAACTCCATGTGTAAGGAATTTTGATTGATTTTATTTGTCACTTGAAAATTATTGTTAAATGTGTGCCTGCATAACTTTAATAAGATTTATTTTCTTTGATTTGATTTTGTTTTATATAATTTATTTATTTCGATTTTGTATTTTTATTTAAATACTATTATTTATTTAGAGCAGGTACAGCTAAGTGTGCGATGCTTTTGCTATTTCAGAGGGAAAAAAACACATTTTATTTCAAAAAGGCTTTTCAATTAAATAAAATGTTCAAGCTTTGTTTTCGTTTTATTATTTTGTTTGTTTTAAGCTTTGTTTAATTTATATTGTTAATCATCTGACACAAAACAAATGCATAAAGTATCATTTTAACTTTTAAAAAACTATTAACATTTGTTAATAGTACATTGCCTGTCTTTTGTTAATAGGACAAAACATAGTTATTATATTTTATAATATTTTATAAATATATAAAATAAACATTTGTAATGAAATCGTTCAAAAAAATGATATTAGCATTGTTTTAAACTTTGAAACAGAAGTAGCGCAATGCCTGGCCACTCCCGCGCCGCCTCCTTTTCACAATCCGAGGGAACCATCTCCGGAATATTAACCTCACTCCTAGAAGTCCAATTCTCATTATTCATGCCTCTTACCTGGGATTGATTGCACACACACACACACACACACACACACACACGCACGCACGCACTCACACGCACACACACACACACACACACACACACACACGTGTCAAGTCACTTACATTTTAGATGCAATATTGACTGTTCTTCTGTTTCAGCAGCGAAAATAGTTAAACAAAGATCACAGCAGAACCATTGCATCTCACAGCAACGTGTTTTCTCATTACTGAATGATTCAGCATTTTGAACAAATTGGTTGACTCAAAGATTCAATGACCAATCCATAAACATCTGTCTCATTCATGAATGACTCAGTCGTTCAAACGAATCGTTTGAACGAATGAATCAATGACCCGCTCATTAAGACGGTCGCCTGGCGACACCTAGTGACGGTTTAGTGTTATTTGATTATACACTCAAAATATTCCACAACAAATCCTTTAAATTTAATGATATTCAGAACAGAACACAAATAAAAAAATAACTATAATAAAGCCAAAACGAAATAATTTAAAACAAAAGTAAAAGTAAGTGGTGTTAGGCTCACGTAAATCTCTCTTTAGAATCTAAATGTTGCAACATTTGCGATGTATTTGGATGCTAAACTATTCTTTATTTCAGGCTTTGTACTTCACTCACGTTCCAATATCGACGGAAAAAATCATCCTCTTCACTTGTGCAAAAATGTGCTTGGAAAAATCACAGTGGAGCGGTGCTTACTGTGAATGATACAAATTGTACTACTGACTATTTCAACATAGCAGTGTAATTTGTATATGTTAGGTTGAATGTTTTATTATTGTGTGTGTGTGTGTGTGTGTGTTTGTGTGTGTGTGTGTGTGTGTGTGTGTGTGTGTGTGTGTGTGTGTGTGTGTGTCAGTGTGTGTGTGGGGGTCTGGGTGGCTCAGCGCGATTGAACAGTGAAACATACTCCGTCATTTTCTTCATACAGGACATCATTCAAACGTCAAAGTGTTTACTTATATTTGTGTACACTCGCAATTAAACACAACATTGTGTTTTTGTTAAATAAATTAAAGTAATACGTCCCCCGAAATGGCGCTAATTTTAAAATGAAACTAAAATGCTCACGGCTGCACGGGCATTCATAACTCTGCGCGCCCACGGTGAGGGACGAGCAGAACAGAGCGAACGTTGTTTAGTTCATTCCTACTTCCATAGGAATTAATTGAAAAAGCTCACTCTACTCTGCACCATTATTAATGAATTGTGCAGACGTCCTTATTTTACTTTCGCTTTTTACCTGATTTTGAACACAAGAGGGCAGTATAACACTATGTATGATTTGGAAAAAAATTTTTTTTGACTAAACAACCATTCTGGCTGTTTTTAAACTTAAACATTATTCTCTAATTGCTCTCACCATGCCCGTTTCTGAAACTCTGCACATGTCTACTGTCTAATAAATGTGATGTGTCTGTCGGGTTTCATGCAATTTCAAGTATGTTAAGAGTCTCAAAAGCATCAACAAAGAATAATAAAGTTTGATGCGTTGCCACGGCAACAGTATCTAAGATATCAATAATCCTTTCTCAGGTCTACATCTGCCGTGTGTCTACATTATACACATAAAGTTTGAAGCAAATTGGGTAAAAATAAGAGGGTGATTTCAAAGCCTTTAGGAAGTGACACACTTCCTGCTGCCAGTTGGTGGCGCTATAACTTTGACTCACAATAGTCACATCCATGTGATCGGACTCTTACAGCGAACACACTGCTGAAGTTTCATCAAGATCAGTTAATGTATGCAGAAGTTATAACACACTTCCTGTTTCCTTTATTCGCCATAAATTCGTTTCCTCGCCACAGCCAAACCGTTCGAGATATCAAAAATCCCCTGGCAACTTTTCATCCTCAATGTCTTGACTTCATGCTGACCGAGTTTCGTGGCGATTGGTTGAATTCTCTAGGAGGAGTATATCGAATTCCAGGGGCATACGCTTCCAAACAAACCATAATAGCCGACTTCCTGTTGGGCTGGGGTAAAAAGTAAAAGTACAAAGGATATATGAATCGATGAGATCTATATGTGTACCGAGTTTCATATTATTACATTCAAGCGTATTTGATTTATGGACCAAGTTTTCGGACCCCGTTCCAGGGGGCACTGTCGAGCCCCCCTGCCACGCCCGGGTACCAGCTTCAGCCCGGCCCTGATGGCCACGGGTTCTGACCCGTGTGCAAAGTTTCAAGAGTTTTTGAGCACGTTAAGGGCCCCCAAAGTGCGCTGAGAGTCTCAAAAGTATCCAAAAAGAATATTAAAGTTTGATGCGTTGTCACGGCAACAGCATCTAAGATATCAACAATCCTTTCACAGGTCTAAATCTGGCGTGTGTCTACATTATACACATCAAGTTTGAAGCAAATCGGGTAAAGCCTGTTTGATTTATGGACCAAGTTTTCGGACCCCATTCCAGGGGGCGCTGTCGAGCCCCCCTGCCACGCCCGGGTACCAGCTTCAGCCCGGCCCTGATGGCCGCGGTTTCTGACCCGTGTGCAAAGTTTCAAGAGTTTTTGAGCACGTTAAGGGCCCCAAAAGTGCGCTAAGAATCTCAAAAGTATCCAAAAAGAATATTAAAGTTTGATGCGTTGTCACGGCAACAGCATCTAAGATATCAACAATCCTTTCACAGGTCTACATCTGGCTTGTGTCTACATTATACACATCAAGTTTGAAGCAAATAGGGTAAAGCGTGTTGGATATATGGACCAAATTGTCTGACCTGCCACGCCCGGGTACCAGCTTCAGCCTGGCCCTGATGGCCGCGGGTTTTGTCCCGTGTGCAAAGTTTCAAGAGTTTTCGAGCACGTTAAGAACCCCAAAAGTGCCCGAAAGCATAAAAAAGCATGAAAAAGCTTAAAAAAAGGAATATTAATGTTTGATGCATTGCCATGGCAACAGTATCTAAGATATCAATAATCCTTTCACAGGTCTACATCTGGCGTGTGTCTACATTATGCACATGAAGTTTGAAGCAAATCGGGTAAAAATAAGAGGGTGATTTAAAAGCATTTTGAAAGTGACACACTTCCTGCTTCCAGTTGGTGGCGCTATAACTTTGACTCACAATAGTCACATCCATGTGATCGGGCTCTTACAACGAACACACTGCTGAAGTTTCATCAAGATTAGTTAATGTATGCAGTAGTTATAACACACTTCCTGTTTCACGTTTCTCGCCATAATTTCGTTTACTCGCCACGGCCAAACCGTTCGAGATATCAAAAATCCCCTGGCAATTTTTCATCCTCAGTGTCTTGACTTCATGCTGACCGAGTTTCGTGCCGTGTGTTTGAATTCTCTAGGAGGAGTATTTCACATTCCATTGCATGTGTTTTCCAAACAACCCTTAATAGCCGACTTCCTGTTGGGCTGGGGTAAAAAGTAAGAGCATGAAGTATATATGAACCGATGAGATCTATATGTGTACTGAGTTTCATATTATTACATGCAAGCGTGTTTGATTTATGGACCAAGTGTTCAAACCCCGTTCCAGGGGGCGCTGTCGAGCCCCCCTGCCACGCCCGGGTACCAGCTTCAGCCCGGCCCTGATGGCCGCGGGTTCTGAGATGTGTGCAAAGTTTCAAGAGTTTTCGAGCACGTTAAGGCCCCCAAAAGTGCCCAAAAGGTAGTAAAATAATAATAATAATAATAATAAAATATAGCTGCGAGCAGCGATTACGGGCCCAAGCCGGTGGCACCGCAACCCCGGTGCCTTTAATTACCTAAAGGCACCGGAGTGGCGGTGCCGCCGGCTTTGGCCCTTCATCGCTGCTCGCAGCTATATTTATATATATATATATATAAACAAGCCGGTGGCACCGCCACCCCGGTGCCTTTAGGGTTACTGTGCGTGACGGGCAATAACGTAACCCCGCTTTGACCTTTGAGAAGATGTGTGCTGTAGAGCTTGCATCAGTGTGGGCTCTGCAAAAGTGTGCATTGAGGGCACATATCAACCACAAAGTATGCGTGAGCAACCTTCTGAAACCTAAAATGAAAAATGAGACACCCTACGGTCTCATGGACTTAATGGACACATGAAATAAGTACACAAGTTTGAAAGTTATATGAAGTGTGCCAAGACAGAATATTTGCCTGATCTGATTAGAAAAAAAGTTTTTGTGTGTGTGTGTGTGTGTGAGGCGTGATTGAACAATGTAGACATAAAAACATACTCCGTCCTTTTGTTCATACAGGACATTATTCAAACTACAAAGTGTTTACTTATATTTGTGTACAATCGCAATAAAACACAACATTGTGCTTTTGTCAAACAGTAAACTACAACTGTCACCCAACCAAAATCTCTTACACACACACACACACTATATTTGTGTACAATCGCAATAAAACACAACATTGTGCTTTTGTCAAACTGTAAACTACAACTGTCACCCAACCAAAATCTCTTACACACACACACACACACACACACATAGTTTAAAAGCAAAAAAATCTTTTGGACATTCATCATATTGCATTGGTTTTCATTTCTTGTTCTCGAACAGAGCCCTAATCTGTTTATTTTTTCAGTTACACATTCTACATTGATTAAAAAAGAAAAATCAAATGTGCTTTTATTTTAGACATAAATAAATAATCTAGCATTCAGATGAGAGTAAAGTTAGTGTTAGTTCAAATTTTAAGGAAAACAAAAATATGATCTGAAATATCGCACATTCATTTAAAATTCATTCAGGTTCAATTACCAAACATACAAATCTCAATGTAATTTAAAGCAAACAATACATTTAAAATATATGGGTTGTATGCAATTTTTTTATATATAAAAAGATATATATCCAAAAATACAAAGCCTAAACTTTAACAAGGGTTAAACAATCACTGTAACAGACACAATCACACACACACACACACACACACACGTCAAATCACTTACATTTTAGATGCAATATTGACTTTTTTTCTGTTTCAGCAGCGAAAATAGTTCAACAAAGATCACAGCAGAACCATCGAGCATCTCACAGCAACGCGTTCTCATTACTGAATGATTCAGCATTTTGAACAAATCGGTTGACTCAAAGATTCAACGACCAATCCATAATCTGTCTCATTCATGAATGACTCAGCCGTTCGAACGAATCGTTTGAACGAATGAATCAATGACTCGCTCATTAAGACGGTCGCCTGGCGACACCTAATGACGGTTTAGTGATATGTTTAAAAGTATCATTCTTTCCAACGATTGTTAATTAACTCATATTTGAAACATAAGCTATATATATATATATATATATATATATATATATATATATATATATATACATACACACATATATATATACACAAAAATAAAATAAACACATTTGAAGCGTGTTTGCTTACTAAATTGTGAGCTGAACGAAAGTTGCAGCAAATATCAGCAACAGGAGTCAAATTTCATTAATCACGAGAGTGAAGAGCTGACTGAAAAGATGATGACGGAATAGGCTATTTTATGTAAAAGCGCCTATTTAAGCGAATCTATCATTATACTCTTTTGTTGTTGTGTTTTCCGTGAAAAATATTAGACTATTGAACTCACAATTCAAGCACGCGCTCTGCACGCGCCACCATTATCAATGTCCGTGTGGACGTCCGCGATCGAACAGTGGAAACATTGGCTACTCCGTCATTTTATTCAAGAAGATCATTCAAACTGCAAAGTGTTTACTTATTTTTGGATACTCGCAATCAAACACAACATTGTGATTTTGTAAAATACATTCAAGAAATCCGCCCCCGAAATGGGGCTTCTTTTAAAATGAAACAAAAATGCTCACAGCTGCACGTCTTGTGGAGACGTCCGTTACTTTCGCTTTCAAGTTAGCGATTTTAAAGCCCCCAGCGGAGTCACGGTGGGAAAATATTCCCATAGTAGCATCAATTGGCCTACCTGATTTTGAACACAAGAGGGCAGTAAAGCACTATGAATGATTTTTTTTTTTTTTTTTTTTTTGGCTAAACAACCATTCTGGCTGTTTTTAAACTTAAACATAAATCTTAAATTGAAAAAAAGGAATACAATGGGTTTACTTCTAATATTAGTATAATTTTATAGAAAAATAAATGGTGTATAATTACATTTTAGAAAGATATGAGACATTTCCTGATTCTTTTTTTGACATAATCCCTCGCCATAGCAAAACCGTTTGAGATATTCAATATCCGTTCACAATTTAGCATCTTTAATGTATTTTCATCAAGTTGAAAAAGTTTTGTAACTGTAGATGAAACTAACCCCCCCCCCCACACACACTTTTGTCACAAAAGGTGGCGCTACTGAGCCCCTGCACCACGTCCGTTCCTGAAACTTTGCACATGTCTACTGGCTAATAAATGTGACATGTCTGTCGAGTTTCATGCAATTTCAAGCATGCTAAGAGTCTCAAAAGCATCCTAAAAGAATTTTAAAGTATGATGCGTTGCCACGGCAACAGTATCAAAGATATCAAGAATCCATTCACAGGTCTACATCTGCCGTATGTTTACATTATACAGATGAAGTTTGAAGCAAATTGGGTTCAAATAAGAGGGTGATTTCACAGCATTTTGAAAGTGACACACTTCCTGCTGCCAGTTGGTGGCGCTATAACTTTGACTCACAATAGTCACATCCATGTGATCGTCCTCTTACAACGAACACACTGCTGAAGTTTCATTAAGATCAGTTAATGTATGCTGAAGTTATAACACACTTCCTGTTTCACGTTTCTCGCCATAATTTCATTTCCTCGCCACGGCCAAACCGTTCGAGATATCAAAAATCCGCTGGCAATTTTTCATCCTCAATGTCTTGACTTCATGCTGACCGAGTTTCGTGGCATTTCTTTGAATTCTCTAGGAGAAGTACTTTAAATTCCATTGCATGCGTTTTACAAACAACCCTAAATAGCCGACTTCCTGTTGGGCTGGGGTAAAAAGTAAGAGCATGAAGTATATATGAACCGATGAGATCTATATGTGTACTGAGTTTCATATTCTTACATGCAAGCGTGTTTGATTTATGGACCAAGTTTTCGGACCCCGTTCCAGGGGGCGCTGTCGAGCCCCCCTGCCACGCCCGGGTACCATCTTCAGCCCGGCCCTGATGGCCGCGGGTTCTGACCCGTGTGCAAAGTTTCAAGAGTTTTCGTGCACGTTAAGAGCCCCAAAAGTGCCCGAATAGTCGTAAGAAAAATAAAAGAGAAAAAAAAAAATAATAATCCTAAGGAAAACAATAGGGCCTTCGCCCTTTCAAGGCTTGGGCCCTAATAATAAATAATCCTTAGGAAAACAATAGGGCCTTCGCCTTTTCAAGGCTTGGGCCCTAATAAATAATCCTTAGGAAAACAATAGGGCCTTCGCCTTTTCAAGGCTTGGGCCCTAATAATAATCCTTAGGAAAACAATAGGGCCTTCACCTTTTCAAGGCTTGGGCCCTAATAATAATCCTTAGGAAAACAATAGGGCCTTCGCCTTTTCAAGGCTTGGGCCCTAATAAGTCGGAATAATAATAATAATAATAATAATCCTAAGGGAAACAATAGGGCCTTCGCCTTTTCAAGGCTTGGGCCCTAATAATAATCCTAAGGAAAACAATAGGGCCTTCGCCTTTTCAAGGCTTGGGCCCTAATAATAATAATAATCCTAAGGAAAACAATAGGGCCTTCGCCTTTTTAAGGCTTGGGCCCTAATAATCCTAAGGAAAACAATAGGGCCTTCGCCTTTTCAAGGCTTGGGCCCTAATAACAGTGCGGAATAATAATAATCCTTAGGAAAACAATAGAGCCTTCGCGTTTTCAAGGCTTGGGCCCTAATAATAATAATAATCCTAAGGAAAACAATAGAGCCTTCGCCTTTTCAAGGCTTGGGCCCTAATAATAATCCTAAGGAAAACAATAGGGCCTTCGCCTTTTCAAGGCTTGGGCCCTAATAATAATAATCCTAAGGAAAACAATAGGGCCTTCGCCTTTTCAAGGCTTGGGCCCTAATAATTCTAAGGAAAACAATAGGGCCTTCGCCTTTTCAAGGCTTGGGCCCTAATAATTCGGAAGAATAATAATAATCCTTAGGAAAACAATAGGGCCTTCGCCTTTTCAAGGCTTGGGCCCTAATAATTCGGAATAATAATAATAATCCTTAGGAAAACAATAGGGCCTTCGCCTTTTCAAGGCTTGGGCCCTAATAATAAATATAGCTGCGAGCAGTGATTACGGGGCCAAGCCGGTGGCACCGCCACCCCAGTGCCTTTAGTTACCTAACCGCCGGCTTTGGCCCTTCATCGCTGCTCGCCGCTATATTTATATATATATATATATATATATATATATATATATAAAAAAGAAGCCGGTGGCACCGCCACCTTGGTACCTTTAGGGTTATTGTGCACGACCTGCAAAAACGTAACCCTGCTTTGACTGTCGAAAAGAAGTGTGCTGTAGAGCTTTGCATCAGTGTGGGCTCTGCAAAAGTGCGCATCGAGGGCACATATCACAATGTATGCATGAGCAACCTTCTGAAACCTAAAATGAAAAATGAGACACCCTACAGACGGTCACATGGATTTAACGGACACATGAAATAAGCACACAAGACTGAAAATCTGCCGAACGGCTCTGGTAGTTCCGCTTCAGCACTGATGATGTTGTAGGAATAGTGCGCTCTGGTTGGTCTGAATTGTTCGGGATTTTTAATTTATACAGAAATAAGTTATTTATAATTTAGATGAGAATAAAGTTAGTGTTGATTAAAATGAAGGAAAACAAATATATTGATCTGAAATATAGCACATAAATTTTTAATTAATTTAGGTTAAATTACCAAACATACAATCTTAATTTAATTTAAAGCAAACAATACATTTAAATACATTTAAATTATGACTAGTCAGAATGGCGTTGTAGATATCTCAAACTGGAGTTAGGGATAGTCATAATTTAATTGTAGATATCTATTATCAAGTTATAGATATCTTGAAATTTATTTTGATTAGAGATATCTGAAATTTGATATCTGTAACTTTCATTTGATTGGGTTAGCTATGCGCACTGTGATTGGCTCATCGCGTTTGGGGGCGTGGCTTAGCCATAGGCCAATTATGTTACAGATATCTTAAATGATAATACAAACTATCCAAAATATAATTACGACTTGTCAGAAAGACGTTGTTGATATCAACAATGTTAATTCCGGATAGTCAAACTTAGCTTTTAAATGTTAATAGGGCTTGCCATACAGAGCTCAGAGAGAGGCTCACCATATTCAAACCAAATTATCTGACTTCCTGTTGGTCGTTGCTTATTACGGTAAATTAGAAAGTTGTCCGGCTCGAAGAGTACAATATACATATCGAGTTTTGTTACTGTAGATAAAACTAACCCCCCCACTTTTGTCAAAAGCATTTAGAAAGTGACACACTTCCTGCTGCCAGTTGGTGGCGCTATAACTTTGACTCAGAATAGTCACATCCATGTGATCGGCCTCTTACAGCGAACACACTGCTGAAGTTTCATCAAGATCAGTTAATGTATGTAGACGTTATAACACACTTCCTGTTTCCATTATTCGCCATAAATTCGTTTCCTCACCACGGCCAAACCGTTCGAGATATCAAAAATCCCCTGGCAATTTTTCATCCTCAATGTCTTGACTTCATGCACACCGAATTTGGAGACGAACGGGGGAATTCCCTAGGAGAAGTGTTTCAAATTCCTGAGCATGCGTTTCCAAACAACCCTAAATAGCCGACTTCCTGTTGGGCTGGCGTAAAACTTAGAGCACGAAAGTTGTTCGGCCCGATGAGATATATCCACCTTATTCCTGCACCCCATGACGCTTTGCGCGAATTATGGGTGTAACTTCCGTTAAGCTGTAAACAATCAGTGAAAGGCTCGCTCTATGATCGCAATACGTTAAAAAAGTGCCACAATGAGATGACATTAATCGACTCACCCTTCAATCATCGAACATTAAAATGAAATTTAAAAGTTTAAAAGAATCAACAGACCAAAAATAGCCCCAAAAGCGCGAGTCTTTGGTTAAATATCACTGTAGTAGGCAAATATATATCTGTATTGTATAACAAGCCTTAATCAAAAATGTGCATTAACTTCAGCATTACGTGACGCTACATCAAAGTGATTTCCGTCATTTTGACAGATTATAGATTGCATTTACCTGTGAAAACAAACCTGGAAAGAGACGTGAGGATTTGAGGAGAATAACGAGAGATTCTTCGTGTATTCCAGTGAATTATTAATGGAATATCGTAAATTAAATTCGGGAGAACAGACCACAAATGTGCCGTACATGTTGTCCTTTTTCATACTTTTACAGCGGATTGCAAAGGAAAAAATAAAAATCATCATGATGAAAAGAAAGCAGCGACTGAAAAGAGCTCTTGCCGTAGATATTCTTGTTATAACATGTCACGCTAAAATACCAAGTATAACGTTATTCTCATGATGTCTGAAAATAAATCATGAAGGAAAATTGACAGCTCATCCAGTCAAACTGACGGATAAGCTTTATTTGTAGGGCAACCTTATGATTGGAAATGAATTGTTTCAGCCTTTTTGAATGGAAGTTCCCCAAACCGGAAGTGCCGCCCATAATTCAAAACGCAGTAAGCTCGTCAGGAATAAGGTGGATAAGTGTAGCGAGTTTCAGATTATTGCATGCAAGCGTGTTTGATATATGGACAAGTGTTCAAACCCCGTTCCAGGTGGCGCTGTCGAGCCCCCCTGCCACGCCCGGGTACCAGCTTCAGCCCGGCCCTGATGGCCGCGGGTTCTGACCCGTGTGCAAAGTTTCAAGAGTTTTTGAGCACGTTAAGGCCCCCAAAAGTGCCCAAAAGGTAGTAAAATAATAATAATAATAATAATCCTAAGGAAAACAATAGGGCCTTCGCCTTTTCAAGGCTTGGGCCCTAATAATCCTAAGGAAAACAATAGGGCCTTCGCCTTTTCAAGGCTTGGGCCCTAATAATAATAATAATAATCCTAAGGAAAACAATAGGGCCTTCGCCTTTTCAAGGCTTGGGCCCTAATAATCCTAAGGAAAACAATAGGGCCTTCACCTTTTCAAGGCTTGGGCCCTAATAATAATAATCCTAAGGAAAACAATAGGGCCTTCGCCTTTTCAAGGCTTGGGCCCTAATAATCCTAAGGAAAACAATAGGGCCTTCGCCTTTTCAAGGCTTGGGCCCTAATAATAATCCTAAGGAAAACAATAGGGCCTTCGCCCTTTCAGGGCTTTGGCCCTAATTAAAAGAGTAAAAAGATGATACATAGATAAATTTCGCATCTGGCAAAACACAGGTGTATCATATTTTTCTCAGCTCCTGAGATTTTCTCATGGTGATTACACTGTCTGTGGTGTTCTTTTACAGAAGATCTCTTCAAATCAAATTAAACAAATAAAATGAATTTAGGTCTCTGAGCTTATATCTCATACTTAAATATCCAGATGAACATCGGTTTTATATGTTAATGCTCTCTAACGAGTGTATGATCTGATTAATGGATGTATTAATGAAACTCTTGAATGTGGAAAGACATTGGACAGCTAATTTCACCCTGGATCTTCCATAAAAAGCTCTGTTCACCAATGGCTAGTTACTGATGGTGAAACAGCCTAATGCACAATGGTAGTGATTTTAAAACACATAATCATAATAATATGATGTATTATAAATCATGCAGAGACAGCTGAACAGGCTGAATGTGTGTGACAACTTTGGTGGACTTAATGACACCTTGTAGTGTCGTACGCTTTAGCTTGAGATAGCCCAATGCAATTTATTAACCCTTGAAACAATACTTCCAAAATCACCTTTTCACAATGAGGATGGCTCCTGTTTCATAACATCCTAACTAGCATTATATGAAAATGTGGTTTCAGTATCCAGACGTATATGGAGATGTGTGATTACTGCAACAAACTGCTGTTGCCTTAAACAGATTAGACACACACACACACACATATATATATATATATATGTATGTGTGTGTGTGTGTGTGTGTGTGTGTGTGTGCGCATATCATTAAAAAAAAAATAGAGTCCTTATTCAGTACATTATGAGCTAACATCTCTCTTTAGATTATCTTGTACAGCTCCCCAATGCTGCAGAACTTGAAAGCTTTTTAATTTAACTTTTTTATTGGGTGCACAAAACAGTCTTTTTCCTATTCAGATATGCATTGGTCCTGTTTGGTTATTTGGGGACACTTAGGTCACATTTATAATAGTGAAAATGTCATTGTATTTCGTGAGCTTAGAATTATAAGGTTCTATCTCCACTTTTGGTCGAAATTGAGTTTTTGACATAATCTTATCCATTAGGTGTTTATTAATGCCTGTGTGGTGTTATTTTTGTAAAAAAAAATATTTTGTTAGTAGTTTTTAATAAAATAAAAAGGTTCCATCTCACAAAACAGCTGGGATCTAAAAACTTTGATGCTCAATATCTCAGAACTACCCTAAACGGAGATAGAACTGTATAATTCTAAGCTCACGATTTGATAAAAAATACAGAATACAAGAAAACAACCTGTGTATGGCGTATAATTCTATCTCAGTGAGGAGGATCAACAATATGATATAATATATTGACCAAGAAAACAATCTTGTGCAACCCATTTTTAATGATTTATTCATCCACTGCAATAATTGAATGTTTTTGTCACGTTTATGTTCGGTCTGTTACATTATCGTGGACTTTTAGTTTCACATTTCAGTCACATATGTGTTCCTTTGTTCAGTGTCCCTCCAATCTATCTGTTGTCATGGTTATTCATTTAATGAGCAAAGCTGTTTGTAATTGTTCATCACCATTTGTGTATTTAAACCCTTAATTTTGAATCACTCTTTGTCTGGTATTATTTGTGCACTGCACACTGTTTCGTATTGTTGGATCATTGTTTGCATTACTATTCTGAGTTATTTAATACCTAAAAAAAAAAAACATCCTCGTCTTCCTTGGAAACGTGTTACAGTTTTTAGATTACTAGAGTTACTTTGATTAATCAGCATATCATAATTGTTTTTTATTAAAATAGAGACAGCTCTATTTTTATCAAAAAAATAAAGTAGATATTATTTAGAATGAGCCAAATGTGAAAATGCTTAAATCATTTTAGAACAAATTCCTTTTATTCAGTGTGTTCAGTTTTTGTGTATGTCCGTTAGATTTGTGCTGTGATTCTGGCCACAGGCAGTCATGACCTTGACTTCCTCTCTTATAATTGAACATTTCTGTGTCCTCCTCTCCAAAGAAACACTTTTTTCACAGCAGACAAAGAGGAAGGAGAGCGTCACACAGGCTAGATAAAGGAGAAGAGGGATATGGAGCCCACTGCAGCCTGTGGGTTTAAAAGCGTTTTCTGAAAATGTTCATCTGATTCAAACTTCCTCCACACTCTACCAATCGGGGTCAAGAGACACAAGGAAGCTCCCAGAGCTGTTTTATATAATAGTTTGTTTTTATTCTAGTTTGTTTAATCAATGTTGTGTCCTGGTCTCAAAACCCTTCTCTGCGCTCTGAAAGTGGTCAGATGGATTTCGCTATCTTTATTGGAAAAGCTTCAGCAGAAATTCTGCAGCTATGACCTCAGGTCTTATGTGGACAGTAGTCTGCTACACAGTGTTTAACACTACATTGATTTCTTCTCTAAGATTTAGGTTATGATCTCTTGACTCAACACCCAAAAGTTTTGGGCTTCCACAAGCAGCTCAACAATTCCTGAAAATGCTGTCGCTGGTTTCAAAAGCTCCCAAATGTCAAAGCCTGAGCATTCCCACACTGAAAATACATGCACTGGTTCTGCTCTCTGACCTTGCTCAGTTTTGGGGTTTTCTTGTAAACTTTACCATAATTGGATGAAATATACTTAACCGCAGCGATCAAGAGTTCAGGAAGACAACTATTATGGGGAATGCATTTAACCAAATAAGCTGATGGAGGATTCATGCTAAGCCAAACCAGCATGTCATTAAAACAAATGTGGGTTCTGTCAAACATTTTGTGCTTTAATAGTGACATCCAAACCACTGTCCAAAATAAGAATCATACATCAGCAGAGACCATGGAGTTCCCTTTCGTAGTCACTCCAAGTTACATCGGATGACGGAGAATGGGGGTTTCGCCAGAAAGCCTATCATCTTCGAGTATTATAAAACGAGCCAATGGCAATGAAATGCCATGGGTCTGCGGAATTTGCATAGCGTATCTCCGCCCCACCGCGTGGGTATATAAGGAGAGACACCTGCAAAGGCAGATCATGTTTTCGCTTCGGAGCCAAGAGCATCTCTTCACTCCACAAGCCAAAATCCTGAGTTCTATCAGTGACTTCATCTCTTCGAGACGAGCGAACTCTCCAGTGTTGGTGTGACGGCGGTATCCAGCGAGCTTCACATTGCCTGCGATCTGAGCAGTGGTCTGCCAGTCTGTGTGTTTCTCCCAGGTCTGTGTGTTTCTCCCTGGTCGCCTCAGCATCGCAGAGTTTTTCCTTTCATAAAAGAGCTGCACGTGGCACGCCTTTTTAAAGATGTCTCACCTGTGTTCTTCTGGGTGCGGTCGATATCTGTCTTCCTTTGATGGGCACAATCGCTGCTTTGCGTGTCTGGGCTTAGAGCATGCTAAAGCAGCGCTTGTGGATGACTCATGTTCCTTCTGTGGGAACATGACCACCGCAACACTGAGGTTGAGACTCAATGATCTCATTCGAGAGAGAGTCCCCTCATCCACACCCCGATCTACCCCCTCCACGAGAGGTGGTACTTCGGCTGGTGGACAGGGTGACAGTGTGGAGCAATTCGATGATGCGTCCTTGGACCACGCCCCCCTCTACAGTGTTGCAACTCGTGAGTGCCGCTGTGATCCAGCCGGGTCCATCTACGGATGCCCCGCTTGTTTCATTCGGCGCTCCAGAGGAGGACTCGATGTCGATCCAGCGTTGCCCGTGTCAGATCCCGAGATGACGGCCACGCTTTCACGGGCCGCCGCGAGCATCGGGCTCGAGTGGAACCCTCCGCCCTGCCCCGAGGGCTCGCGGTTGGATGATTGGTTTTTGGGTGCGGCTGCGGCTGCGGCTTCACGGCCGCAGCCAACCCCAATCCCATTCTTCCTGGAGGTGCATGAGGAGCTGTCGAAGTCATGGAAGGCTCCATTGACCTCCCATGAACGTTCGACAGCTTTCTCCACCTTTCCTCCCCTCGACGGCGCGGTCACCCATGGCTACACTGGGATTCCCCCGGTTGAACGCTCTGTTGCGATGCAACTGTGTCCTCAGAGTGCTTCTTCTCGCGGTACTCCTAAGCACCCGTCCAAGGCCTGTAGATTCTCGTCTACCCTGGTGGCGAGATCTCACAGAGCTGCAGGACAGGCGGCCGCCGCCCTGCATGCGATGAGCACCTTGCAGGTCTACCAGGCCCAGCTGCTCAGAGATATGCACGAGGGCAGGACTGACCCCGAGCTCTTTGATGAGCTGCGTGCCGCCACTGACCTTGCTCTCCGAGCGACGAAAGTGGCCTCACGCTCCTTGGGGTCAGGTTATGGCCACCTCTGTGGTCCAGGAGCGTTATCTGTGGCTGAACCTGGCCGATATGCGGGACGTTGAGCGGACTCGTCTGCTCGACGCCCTCATATCCCAGGCCGGCCTCTTCGGCGGAGCGGTTGAGGACTTCGCCCAGCAGTTCTCGACCGAACAGGAGCAGTCTGAGGCGATAAAACATATTCTGCCCCGACGGCCCGCTGCTGCCTCCACCCAGCCGTCAGTTCAGACGCCTCAGCCTGCTCGCGGCCGAGGGCGCCCTCCTGTGGCTCCCGCCCCTCCCGCACGGCCCCAGCAGCAGCCTTCACCCGGGCCGCGTCGTGGAGGAAGCAGCAGGAAGGCGCCACAGCCCTCTCCAGCCCCGCGGCCCGCTAAACGCCAGGCTGAGACGGGCTGCTCAGTGATGGAATTGTTTTTTTCCCAGGAGGCGGTTGCAGGCCCCCTCCTTCCCCCGGGCCGGGGGAGAATCTTTTGTTCTCCACTCCCCGCTGCTCACCCACGGGTGGGCAGCACCCTATTGTGGTTAAAGAAAGAACGGAAATATCCATCACTGAGCACACAGAGCCGGACGACAGTGCACGACGCCCCCGGGCCTCGCCGCTCTCGTCCCCCTCTGTCTCTAAAGGTGCGGATGACAGTGTGTGCTGTCTCCGGACCTCACCACTCTCAATCCCCTCTATCGCCAGACCCCTGGCAGAGCAGACCCCCGTGGAACGCTGGTCCTTCCCTGGTCTCCTCTGTCAGGACGCGGAGGATGGCCACGCCCCCGCACAGGGCCGCTATGCCACCCTTGCCTGGGCCGGTCACTTAGCTTCGCTGCCCCTCCGGGGGGACGTCTGTGGTTCGGATGATTCCACTGGTTCAGTTTTTGGGAGCTTGGTTAGAGCTTCCCAACCTGTCCCGCTGGGTCGCCCAAACTATCAGGCTCGGCTATGCGATTCAGTTCGCACGGTCTCCTCCCCGCTTCAGGGGAGTCCTCTTTACTGTGGTCGGTGGCAATGCCCCGATCATGAGAGCGGAGGTTGCCACCCTGCTGGCGACGGGTGCAATCGAGACTGTCCCTCCAGCCGAGATGGAGTCAGGGTTCTACAGGCCGTACTTCATTGTCCCCAAGAAAACCGGTGGGTTACGGCCAATCCTGGATCTGCGCGTCTTGAACTGCTCCCTTCACAGGCTGCCGTTTAAGATGCTCACGGCCAAACGCATTTTCGAATGCGTGCGGCCACAGGATTGGTTTGCAGCGATAGACCTGAAGGACGCCTACTTTCATGTCTCCATTTTACCTCGACACAGACCGTTTCTTTGGTTTGCTTTCAAGGGGCAGGCATACCAGTACGCGGTTCTCCCATTCGGGCTGGCTCTGTCTCCTCGCGTCTTTACGAAGGTTGTCGAGGCAGCCCTTGTTCCCCTACGTGAACACGGGGTTCGCATCCTGAATTATATCGACGACTGGCTAATATTAGCTCACTCTAGAGATCAGGTTTGCGAACACAGAGACCTAGTGCTCCGGCACCTAGCCCGTCTGGGCCTTCGGGTCAACCGGGAGAAGAGCAATCTCTGCCCCGTGCAGAGGATCTCTTTTCTCGGTATGGAGATCGACTCGTCGCCATGTCCGCGCAGCTTACGAGCGAGCGCGCACACTCACTGCTGACTTGTCTTTGACAGTTCGAGGGCAAGAGCGCGGTCCCACTGAAATTATTTCAGAGGCTCCTGGGGCATATGGCATCTGCAGCCGCGGCAACGCCACTCGGATTGCTTCATATGAGACCGCTTCAGCTGTGGCTTCGCGATCGAGTCCCGAGGTGGGCATGGCATCATGGCACGTTCCGAGTCCAAGTGACTCCGACCTGCCGTCAGACCTTCACCCCATGGCGGAACCTCAGCTTTCTACGGGCCGGAGTTCCCCTAGAACGAGTTTCCAGGCATGTTGTTGTCTCCACAGATGCCTCTGCCACGGGCTGGGGCGCCATTTGCAATGGACATGCGGCCGCGGGCTCCTGGACAGGACCCCAGCGTCAACTGCATGTCAATTGCCTCGAGTTGCTGGCAGTACGCCTTGCCCTGCCCCGTTTCCACATGTTGCTCAAGGGTCAACACGTACTAGTCCGTTCAGACAATACCGCGACAGTAACGTACATCAACCATCAAGAAGTCTACGCTCCCGCCATATGTCGCAACTCGCACGCCACCTCCTCTTATGGAGTCAGAAGCACCTGAGGTCCCTTCGTGCTATTTACATTCTGGGAGATCGTAACTTTGCAGCCGAATGGTGACTCCATCCCCAGTCGGTCCAGCTGATTTGGGACCAGTTCGGGGACGCACAGGTAGACCTGTTTGCCTCCCACGACTCATCCCACTGCGCCCTGTATTACTCCCTGACCGAGGGCACGCTCGGCACGGATGCACTGGCGCACAGCTGGCCGCGGGGCCTCCGCTTATATGCGTTTCCTTCTCGCATGGACCCTGTTCAAGATCAAGGAGGAAGAGGAGGAGGTCACTCTGGTTGCGCCGTATTGGCCCACCCGGACCTGGTTCTCCGAACTAATACTCCTCGCGACAGCACCTCCTTGGCCAATTCCTCTGAGGAAGGACCTCCTTTCTCAGAGACGGGGCACCCTATGGCACCCTCGTCCCGATCTTTGGAACCTCCACGTGTGGCTCCTGGACGGGGCGAGGCAGGTTTGAGTACCCTGCCACCTGCGGTGGCGGCGACCATCACTTCTGCTAGAGCATCGTCCACGAGACATGTCTACGCGTTGAAGTGGAACCTCTTCGTCAACTGGTGCTCTTCTCACCGAGAAGACCCCAGGAGATGCTCGATCAGTGTCATGCTTTCCTTCCTGCAAGATGGGTTGGAGCGAAGGCTGTCTCGCTCCACCCTGAAGGTGTATGTGGCCGCTATCACCGCAGATCACAAAGCAGTTGAAGGTAAGTCTCTGGGGAAGAACGACCTGATCGTCAGGATCCTGAGAGGAGCGAGGAGACTGAATCCTCCTCGCCCCCCTCTCGTTCCCTCTTGGGACCTCTCAGTGGTGTTAAATGCCCTGCAGAGGGCTCCATTTGAGACTCTGCAATCGGTTGAGCTTAAGTTCCTGTCAGTGAAGACAGCGCTCCTGGTTGCATGGCCTCCATCAAGAGGGTAGGGGACCTGCACGCATTCTCCGTTGACGAAGCGTGCCTGGAATTCGGGCCGGGTCACTCTCACGTGATCCTGAGACCCCGGCCTGGATATGTGCCCAAGGTTCCCACCACTCCCTTCCGGGACCAGGTGGTGAACCTGCAAGCGCTGCCCCTGGAGGAGGCAGACCCAGCCTTGGCATTGCTCTGTCCAGTACGCGCTCTCCGTGCAGACCAGCTCTTTGTCTGTTATGGTGGGAGACTGAAGGGAAAGGCTCTCTCAAAGCAGAGGTTGTCTCACTGGATAGTGGACGCCATTGCTTTGGCTTGCCGACCGTGCCCCCTTGGTGTGACAGCGCACTCCACACGGAGTGTGGCTTCCTCTTGGGCTCTAGCTCATGGCACCTCGCTGGCAGACATCTGCAGGCTGGGCGACACCCAACACATTCGCCAGATTCTATAATCTCCGAGTGGAGCCTGTGTCCTCTCGTGTACTCGCTTCAACCAGCTAGTACTGGACCCACTCAGGTGTCTTCGCTTGCTCGCCATTCCACTCCACGGACTGGATACGTGCGATATTCTCCTCAGGTGAGCCTTCCTCTTGAAGCCCTGATTTCCTCCAGCACTGTTGATGCTGGCGCCAGTGTCTATTGCCTGCACGTCGACTAGGTGCCTCCGTGTGCATGGTTCCTCCCCTGAGCAACCCCCACATGTGTATTTCCACTGTAAGCCTCATTGAGCATATGTCTTTCCCACGGCAAGCCACCTTGCCACTCCTGGAGTTAAAAGTTGCCACCCCACGGGCTGGTTACTCCAGTGTTCCTCCATATGAAGCACCCCTCGGGCCATATGTGTATTCCTAAGTCCTCCCTACGGGTAGGCATACTGCGGCATATTTCCCCTGAGATATGCTTCCCAGTGTACCTTGGTTTTCCTGTGTTAAGTAGGACTCATTCGTCCGTGCCTATATCACGACAGGGAGGTCAGACTTTCGCAGGGCACTGGAAGACAGCTGTGAAGGTGGCGTGATTTCACGGGGACCCCCATTCTCCGTCATCCGACGTAACTCGGAGTGACTACGAAAGGGAACGTCTCGGTTACGGATGTAACCCTCGTTCCCTGAGTAGGGAACGGAGACGTTACGTCTCCCTGCCATTTCCGCTGTACCGTTGGGTAGACGCCTGAGTTCAGTCTCGGCTCCTCAGCGAAGACATGCTCTGCCTTTGCAGGTGTCTCTCCTTATATACCCACACGTTGGGGCGGAGATACGCTACGCAAATTCCGCAGACCCATGGCATTTTATTGCCATTGGCTTGTTTTATAATAATCGAAGATGATAGGCTTTCTGGCGAAACCCCCATTCTCCGTCATCCGACGTAACGTCTCCGTTCCCTACTCAGGGAACAAGGGTTACATCCGTAACCGAGACGAATCCACCGATTGCCAAGTACCAGAGAGATTCCAATCAGATGCCGACCAATCAGCATAGACTAGGAAGATTCCACAGAATCCTTTTAATTCAATCAGCAGAGACCAGGGACATTCTTGACCAATCAGCAGAGACTGACAACTTCACAGGGTTCGTGACCAGGGGCACGTTCAAGTTCAAAACGGTGCGCAATGTTTTGCTACGGTTTCTGGGTTGCCATAATATGGGCATTAGACAAGTGGCAGCACTACTTGGATTACAGAATGTTCACTGTCGTTACCGATCATTCTGCTTTGCAGTGGGTAATGAATTCACCCAAAACCACTAGCCGTCTTATTCGATGGGCCCTACAGTTACAAAAGTACGATTTCATCGTTGAGTACCGAAAGGGAAAGTTAAATGCAGCTCCAGATGCTCTGTCACGGATTATTCCACATACGAGTTTTAACTTGTATTCCAATCAGAAAGAGGACAACCCACTTCCAGTTACTGCAGAATTGATTTGGGAGGAACAGCACAATGACCCAGAAATAACAAAAATCTTTCAAATTTTGGCTGAGAACAATGACGACCAGCAAGTCAAATATGAAGTCATAGAAGATAAGCTGTACCTTAAAACTCAGCTGTCCGAGAATCGGTTCCATTACCGTATTTTTGTTCCCAAAGATCTTGTACCTCATATACTGGAACACTATCATTGTAGCCCTATAAGTGGTCATGTCGGGATCTATAAAACATACAAAAGAATTCAGGATGTGGCATTTTGGCCTGGGATGTGGTCCGACATCAAACAGTTTGTAAAAAGATGTGTAAAATGCCAAACCTTAAAAGCTGACCAACAGAAACCTGAAGGAAGTCCAACGTTTCCTTGGACTAGCTGGGTGGTACCACAGATTTGTTCCCAACTTCTCTAGTATTGCTGAACCACTCAACTCCTTAAAGAAAAAAGGCCGAATTTTTCAGTGGACATTGCAGTGCCAACAGGCCTTTGAACAACTGAAGACATGTTTGATGACTCCACCCATCCTTGGCCATCCTGATTTAGAACGTCCATTCATTGTGTACACGGATGCCAGTGAGACAGGACTGGGTGCCGTGCTGACCCAAAAGCGGAGACAAGGTGTAGAGGAGGTAATAGCTTATGCCAGTAGAACTCTTAATCCTGCCGAGACAAATTACTCCGCAACAGAGGAGTGTTTAGCCATAATATGGGCATTAGACAAGTGGCAGCACTACTTGGATTACAGAATGTTCACTGTCGTTACCGATCATTCTGCTTTGCAGTGGGTAATGAATTCACCCAAAACCACTAGCCTTCTTATTCGATGGACCCTCAGATTGCTTATTTTCATATCTATGTTTGTGCATTAGAACTTGAAAATGTGGGGTATGAAATAGATTATTTTGACTGATGTACACCACTTCTAAAGGAGTGAGTTAACCAGATTATGTAAAATTGAAGCGATTGACTCTGTCTTTTGAACTTGTGTGTTGAGGTTGAAATCAGTGTGGGGGAAATTGAGATTGTTGTTTGTGATAATTTGTTGTTTTGGTAATATTCAAAATTCTCTGAAGCGAGTGTTGTATTTACTACCATATGTTTTTTTTTTCTCCTTTCTCTTTCTTCTCACTCTACTGATAATATACAAACACATCATATCTTTTTGCATGGTAAGAAATGGCAGATTCCTTACATCCATCATCAACCTTAGTTGATATTGAGGTTCCAGATGTTGCAACTCCAGATTGGACACCTGCCACCCCTCAACCTTTGTTGACTAATTATCCCTCTTCCCCTTATGTTCTGCCTAGCAGCCCTTTACGATCAAGATCGCATGTGCAGTTTGCCTCATCTGATGTAGCCCGTAGCACACCTGTGCACAGTTTCGGGTGGAGCGAGGACCTGATGCAGTTATGTACTCCATCTCCAACAGAGGCAGCAACTAATGTTTCGCCAGTATCGTCAGGTGTACAATATGATTTGCCTGGAACAATTCCAACACCTGCAAGGGGAATTGGACACCTTACTGCTCAAGTCCAGGGGAATTGGGACAAACTGTATGATCTCATGGGAAAACAGGAGACCGCTGTAAGTGTACTTACCAGTGAATTGAAACTTACTTCTACCCAACATGAAGGCCAATTGAAAAGTCTTGCGGAGAAAGTGGATAATCACACCCAACAAATTTCAACTCTTCTAGTAGCTACTAAACAACAAGCTGAGACAGAGTCTGATCAAATGGTCAAGACCATGAAATTGCTCATGTTGGATGAATTTCAAAAAATTGAAAAATCTTTAACCTCAAATATCTGTTCCATGGTGGAGAAACTTCAACTAGAGATACAGAAAGATATTAGCACTGTTCGGCAAGGTTTTCAAAAAAGCTATGGTGAGTTAACCCAGGATTTCACTCAGTTGACCGGCCAGGTTGACCATCTAAGTGTCAAAATAACTGAACTGCAAGAGAGTACAGACTCCAAGACAGAGGATCCTCCGAAGAAACCTGAAACTTTAGATCATTCTATGAATGTGTCACCACTACCTGTAAATGCGAGTGCTGTCAAGAGCGACCATCTCAAATTAACTTTTCCAACTTACGGGAGACCATCGGACGATTCTGATCCCTTGTTGTATTTAGCTAAATGCCAGGACTTTCTTGCATTACATCCTTTAACTGATTCTGAAATTCTAGCTACCTTTCGAACAGTCTTGCATGGTACAGCACGTGATTGGTGGGAAGTAGCTAGAACTACAGTAACTGCCTGGCATGAATTTGAGTCTTCATTCCTTACTGCCTTTCTCTCTGAAGATTATGAGGATGAGCTTGCAGAGCGTGTCAGAATCAGAACTCAAGGAGAAAGGGAGTCAATAAGAGACTTTGCTTTTACATACAGAGCACTTTGCAAAAGGTGGAAGCCTACCCTAACTGAGTATGAACTGGTTAAAATGATCTTGAAAAACATAAAGCCTTACTTAACTAGCCAGCTACGTGGGCGTGTTACTACTGTGGAGGAGTTGGTGCGATTGGGACAACAACTTGAGAAGGATAATTTACAGCAGTTACAGTATAACTACCGTTTGAACTCAAAACAAGGTCAGTCTGGACTCAAGGGACCCTTACCCACCATTAACCGGCCTGCAGATAAGCCACAGTTACAGTGTTGGAGGTGTAAGGGGCAACATGCTCCTAACAGTTGTCCACATTTTTCTTTACCTTCTCAGTTTGTTCCATCACAGGAGCAACCTTCTGCTAATTTGCAACGATCCTATCCTCCTAGATCTAGAGGTAAACCACCCACCAACAACTCAGTGACAGCTGCAAATGCTTTACAACAGAAATTGACAAATTGTTCACAGAAAGATGTTGTTGTACCACAACAGCTAATTGTACCGATTGGTATTGGTAATTGGGTAGGTAAAGCCATTGTGGACACTGGGGCAAGTTTTACCTTAATGCATGAGCACTTGTGGAAAGACCTCAACCCCACAGAACACAGCCGCCTTAGCCCTTGGTCTCTTGGGCCTTTATATTTGGCAAACGGAATGGCAGAAGTACCTCTGGGATGGTCAAATGTTTCGCTTAAACTGCACGATCGTGTTTGCACCCTTCCTGTCGCTGTGTTAACCTCCAAAGCCCTTGCTTATTCTATTGTCTTGGGACTAGACTTCATTTTCTTTAGTGGAATGCAAATAAAGGTGTCTGATGGGCAGTATTCCTTTACTTCTGCTCCTGATGTGGATTACCCCTTCCAACCCGGTCATGCAAGTGTGCCAACACAGATGGGGTATCAGCGTCCGCAGAATCTAGCTCACAACTCTACACCAAGTATTTCTCTTTTAAGCTCCATTCCACCCTTAACGCCACCCATTCCCTTAAAAGTTGAAGGTGAGGATAATATGACCCTCATTAATCAAGCAGTGGATGCGGCTCACTTACCACCTGGTCAAAAGCTTCAATTAAGTCACCTCCTAAAAACAACTCCTCGAGTGTGTACCTTGCAGTTGGGACGGACAGCTGTTCTCCAACATCAAATTTATACACATCATCAAGTTCCTATAAAACAACGAGCTTATCGGGTCTCCCCTGCAAAACAAACCATAGTGAACCATCAACTCAAAGAAATGTTAGATGCAGGTATTGTAGAGCCATCACAGTCAGGATGGGCCTCCCCTGTAGTTCTCGTGCCAAAAAAGGACGGACGTCTTCGATTTTGTGTAGACTATCGCAAATTAAACGCCATTACAGAAAGTGACGCCTATCCTCTGCCAAATCTTACTGAAATCTTGGAATCCCTTTCGGGGTCAGCTATCTTTTCCACTCTGGACCTTAATAGTGGATATTGGCAAGTGACTATGGATGCTTCCAGTAAAGCCAAGACTGCCTTTACTACCTCTGCAGGACTATTTCACTTTAATGTAATGCCGTTTGGGCTTAAAAATGCCCCATCTACTTTCCAACGTCTTATGGAGACGGTCTTGGGAGAGCTACGTGGAAGAAATTGCTTTGTGTACATTGACGATATTATCGTTTACTCTCCATCTGTTACTCAGCATTTCCTTGATCTCCACGCTGTTTTCCAGAAGTTACAAGAGGCTGGTTTGACAATCAACCTCCGAAAAAGTAAGTTCTGCTTGCAAGAAGTGACATTTCTAGGTCATCTGGTCAACATCCAAGGCATTTCAGCTGACCCTAGTAAAGTGGAAGCTATTCGTACCTATCCTGTGCCAAAAAACCTGAAGGAAGTCCAACGTTTCCTTGGACTAGCTGGGTGGTACCACAGATTTGTTCCCAACTTCTCTAGTATTGCTGAACCACTCAACTCCTTAAAGAAAAAAGGCCGAATTTTTCAGTGGACATTGCAGTGCCAACAGGCCTTTGAACAACTGAAGACATGTTTGATGACTCCACCCATCCTTGGCCATCCTGATTTAGAACGTCCATTCATTATGTACACGGATGCCAGTGAGACAGGACTGGGTGCCGTGCTGACCCAAAAGCGGAGACAAGGTGTAGAGGAGGTAATAGCTTATGCCAGTAGAACTCTTAATCCTGCCGAGACAAATTACTCCGCAACAGAGAAGGAGTGTTTAGCCATAATATGGGCATTAGACAAGTGGCAGCACTACTTGGATTACAGAATGTTCACTGTCGTTACCGATCATTCTGCTTTGCAGTGGGTAATGAATTCACCCAAAACCACTAGCCGTCTTATTCGATGGGCCCTACCGTTACAAAAGTACGATTTCATCGTTGAGTACCGAAAGGGAAAGTTAAATGCAGCTCCAGATGCTCTGTCACGGATTATTCCACATACGAGTTTTAACTTGTATTCCAATCAGAAAGAGGACAACCCACTTCCAGTTACTGCAGAATTGATTTGGGAGGAACAGCACAATGACCCAGAAATAACAAAAATCTTTCAAATTTTGGCTGAGAACAATGACGACCAGCAAGTCAAATATGAAGTCATAGAAGATAAGCTGTACCTTAAAACTCAGCTGTCCGAGAATCGGTTCCATTACCGTATTTTTGTTCCCAAAGATCTTGTACCTCATATACTGGAACACTATCATTGTAGCCCTATAAGTGGTCATGTCGGGATCTATAAAACATACAAAAGAATTCAGAATGTGGCATTTTGGCCTGGGATGTGGTCCGACATCAAACAGTTTGTAAAAAGATGTGTAAAATGCCAAACCTTAAAAGCTGACCAACAGAAACCTGCTGGAAAGATGCAGAAAATTGTCAGCAACCAACCTAATCAAATGATGGGGGTAGACGTCATGGGACCCTTACCCCGTAGTACTAACCAAAACGAGTACCTTTTAGTGTTTGTTGATTACTTCACCCGCTGGGTAGAACTTTTCCCCATGCGTATAGCTACAGCCAAGACAGTCGCTACACTATTCAGAAAAGAGATCCTAACCAGATGGGGAGTCCCAGATTTTCTGGTGTCTGACAGGGGCACACAGTTTGTGTCTGCAGTATTTCAAGAATTATGCGAAAGCTGGAATGTAACACCAAAGCTGACTACCGCTTACCACCCGCAGACAAACATGACAGAGAGAGTCAATCGAACCCTTAAAAGTATGATTGCAGCCTACGTAAATGACAACCATAAGCATTGGGACCAATACCTCCCCGAATTTAGGTTTGCCATCAACTCAGCAGTGCAAGAAACAACTGGAATGTCTCCTGCGGAACATCAGCTGGGAAGGAAGTTACAAGGGCCGATGAACAAACTTCTGAAAGCTAAAGGTCGTAATCTCTCCCCAGATGCACCCAACTATGAAGTAGTGTATCACGTGAGTCAACTGCAAGCAAACGCAAGAGAGAACTGTAAGAAAGCACACCTAAGACAACTGAGAAACTACAATAAAAATCGACGGGATGTCTTATTCAAAGAAAAAGACAGAGTGTGGGTCCGACAGTTCCCACAATCTAGTGCAAAGAAAAACTTTACTGCTAAACTTGCACCGAAGTGGAAAGGACCCTACCGGGTAATACAACAAATGGGACCAGTAAATTACCAAGTAGCACTGGAATCTACAGGTGAAGACGTTCGCACTGTTCATGTCTGCAAGTTAAAACCCTGTTATCCAACTGCTACAGAATTGGAGACTCCAGAGAAACAAGCGATTCTCGATCTCTTTAATGAATCTTCAAATGAAGAAGAGGAGTTCTTAGGATTTTAATGTTTGAACATCTTCATAGAGAGCTATGAGATGTTTTGTTCAAGGGAAGGAGAGTGTGACGAAAATAAGGAACGAACTACACTGCCCAGAATGCAATGTGGTTATCAAGAGGTTACTGCGGAAGGACGTAGCTTAAGCAACAGGTGTGCAGGGTTTTTACCCGAAGCCTGATATCTGAGGGTCCAGGGTTCAAGTCCCTGTTCGGGCGCCATTTTCTGTGACGGTGTGATCTTGAAATGAATATATCACTCGTTACAGAACTACATATTACACCATATTAACATACAGAAAATTCTTTATTTGAGCCTTGTTGTATAGCTCTTTTGGGTTTTTTTTCTCTTTCAACAGCCCCTTTCTAAAGCAAAGACAAAACAAAACTATTCTCATAGACTCATAATTCCCAAAGCTTAGAGCATGATGTTCACAAAATTATAGTGAATACATAATCATCTTGAGCAATCAACAAAGCATTTCATCAACCGCTGCGGTAAATGCATTTAACAAAATTTCACCCGTAAAGGTCCACAGAAAATAAAAAATAATAAAGTGGTTAGTTCAACTCACATCACAAAATAAATAGTTCAATTCGTTAACCATAGTTCATGAATGACCGCGGGAAGTTAACGTTAGCAGTCGTTAGTTGAGGAAAGTGCATGTATGTGTGTGTGTTCTCCGTTTGTAGCGTCTTTTTTGTTGGGGGCGGGTTGAGGGCGAGTGAATAGTTTACTGTTCCAGCAGTCTTACCTGGAGTTAGAGGCTCAGTATCTTGGATTTGTGTCTCAGTCTACAACGAAAAGTAGTAACTCACAGGCGCTGCCACGATCAGCTCTCGCTCAGCCAAGGCAATTCTGAAAACGAGCATCTTCCAGGAATAGCAACAATGACAATCCAGATCCTCTTTCACAGTGCAGCCAGCGAAATACTTAAACACAGCAATCTTCAATCGAGTTCGTCCTTTTCGGCGGCAGTAAAATGGAAACTCATAACAAATGCTTTACTCAGCTTACGCACAGCCAAAACACAGCTGATGAAGTGTCCTTCAGGAATCGCGACAACGGTAATCCCAACACTCTTCCACAGTGCAGCCAGCGAAATACTTAGAGACACGAGATTAACTCAGGCTTTTTAAAACTCCAGGCAGCTCGAATACGTCCAGTTCACAGTCACACTGTGTTTTTTAAACTTCCCCCTTTAACCCTGCACACCTGTTGCTTAATTAAGCTACGTCCTTCCGCAGTAACCTCTTGATAACCACATTGCATTCTGGGCAGTGTAGTTCGTTCCTTATTTTCGTCACACTCTCCTTCCCTTGAACAAAACATCTCATAGCTCTCTATGAAGATGTTCAAACATTAAAATCCTAAGAACTCCTCTTCTTCATTTGAAGATTCATTAAAGAGATCGAGAATCGCTTGTTTCTCTTGAGTCTCCAATTCTGTAGCAGTTGGATAACAGGGTTTTAACTTGCAGACATGAACAGTGCGAACATCTTCACCTGTAGATTCCAGTGCTACTTGGTAATTTACTGGTCCCATTTGTTGTATTACCCGGTAGGGTCCTTTCCACTTCGGTGCAAGTTTAGCAGTAAAGTTTTTCTTTGCACTAGATTGTGGGAACTGTCGGACCCACACTCTGTCTTTTTCTTTGAATAAGACATCCCGTCGATTTTTATTGTAGTTTCTCAGTTGTCTTAGGTGTGCTTTCTTACAGTTCTCTCTTGCGTTTGCTTGCAGTTGACTCACGTGATACACTACTTCATAGTTGGGTGCATCTGGGGAGAGATTATGACCTTTAGCTTTCAGAAGTTTGTTCATCGGCCCTTGTAACTTCCTTCCCAGCTGAAGTTCCGCAGGAGACATTCCAGTTGTTTCTTGCACTGCTGAGTTGATGGCAAACCTAAATTCGGGGAGGTATTGGTCCCAATGCTTATGGTTGTCATCTACGTAGGCTGCAATCATACTTTTAAGGGTTCGATTGACTCTCTCTGTCATGTTTGTCTGCGGGTGGTAAGCGGTAGTCAGCTTTGGTGTTACATTCCAGCTTTCGCATAATTCTTGAAATACTGCAGACACAAACTGTGTGCCCCTGTCAGACACCAGAAAATCTGGGACTCCCCATCTGGTTAGGATCTCTTTTCTGAATAGTGTAGCGACTGTCTTGGCTGTAGCTATACGCATGGGGAAAAGTTCTACCCAGCGGGTGAAGTAATCAACAAACACTAAAAGGTACTCGTTTTGGTTAGTACTACGGGGTAAGGGTCCCATGACGTCTACCCCCATCATTTGATTAGGTTGGTTGCTGACAATTTTCTGCATCTTTCCAGCAGGTTTCTGTTGGTCAGCTTTTAAGGTTTGGCATTTTAGACATCTTTTTACAAACTGTTTGATGTCGGACCACATCCCAGGCCAAAATGCCACATCCTGAATTCTTTTGTATGTTTTATAGATCCCGACATGACCACTTATAGGGCTACAATAATAGTGTTCCAGTATATGAGGTACAAGATCTTTGGGAACAAAAATATTGAATTGAACGTCATGTTTCCTGGAAACGGCGTGCACCGGGGTTTAAGATACCCCTCTTGTTTGGTGGGTGTGTCAGAACTGCAGTCCAATCATGTATATAAAGCACGCGGTAGTGAAGTGAACTCGCACAACGGGTTCAAGGAAAGTATTTTACAAATGTGTTGGATGCAGCTCGGTATACGCAACAACTGAGGATATTAGAAGACATGTTTCTCGTAAGTTTTATTGTAAAAATATAGGATATCAACATGATGTAGTTGTTTATATTTTTAGCTTCATTGCAAGTGTATGGCATTTGGTATAGAAATAAACAATGGTAATTAAGTGCTTTTCCTAAAAATGAGAAAGAAAATACAGGGTATTAAAACAGTATGAACTACAAAGAAAGTCAGTGTGTGAGGCTAAATAGATGTGTTTTAGTCTGAATTAGGTAAGATGTGTGCTTCCATGTCAGTTTGAGCAATCCCTTCACTTGATTGGGATGTTCTCTTGTGTTCTGGGCGGCAAGTGCAGTAACTGTAAAATCGGGCATATTTTGTAGTTTTAAACACATATTTATACCGACTTGATCAGGCTCCGAAAATTCTTCACAAAGAACATAAAGAATGGCCTTCTCAGCTGCCATAGTTGCAACTCTTGCGTCATCAGAACAGTGTGTTTGTGACACATTCTACGCCTGCTGTTTCCATCCTATCACCACTAGAGGTTACCTGTTCACAATTAAGACTTTTTCACTGCGCTCACAGTTACAGGTTACTTTGGACTACATTTCCCATACTCCATTGCTTTGATCATTTCCACACCTGTAGTCAATATCAGGGACTATAAATCACTGATACATGAGCTCTCTGGTTGCGGAGTATTGTTTAACTATTGTGAAACCTTACTGAGTGTTCATTTCTGTGTCTGCCTGCTCGTCTTGGGACTTTTCTGTTTTGGATATCTCCCTGTCTGCTGCCTGCCTCTGATACCTCTGCTTGGCCTTCTGACTATGAGTATTTGCTGCCTGTCCTGATCATCTGCTTGGTTTTGCACTACGTTTTGGCCCAGTCTTCATGGTTGTTTTTGCTGGTTCTGACCTTTGCCTGTTTGTTCATGATTAAGGGTCTGCCTGTTTTGAACGCATCTCGCTGATTGAAAGCTCTGCACATGGATCCGCATCATTCAGTATAATGATAGCTCATAATAACCACACAAGACAAATGATATATTCATTAATTCTTTATTGTTAGGTTTGCATATGTTTATATTTTCAACACATTTTATAAACAATTGTTACTAGGGCTGGGCACCGAGTTCGGTACTTTTTAGGTACCGACCGAATTGCCTCGGTACTACCGAGTATCGAAACGTCTTGTTTTTCGGTACCAAATTTCGGTACCTAAGTGGTTAATCTCGTCAACGTCAGTGAAACATGCATGCAGCATGATTGGCTGTGGAGGAAAAACACTAGTTTACGCGGCTGCCCAGAGACTTGGCTTGTCGCATGTGAGGCTGTAGTGTGTGTGTGTGTGTGTGTGTGTGTGTGTGTGTGTGTGTGTGTTTGCCAGAAGCACGCGATGCAATATTTTCGACAAGATAATTGCTGCCAAGACCGGTAACACGGTAAATCTGATAAGGCAAAGCGGTGTGTCATACAAAGCACACCGAACGCGAATAGAGCGTCAAATAGGCGTCTATCGCGTCTAGTTAGACGCTTCAATCTTCCGCTCGAGTTCAAAACGCGTCGTCCAATTCGCATCCTTCGCGACGCCCGGCGCGAATGATGCGTCTATCCCCGTCTTTGACTTTGTATCTAATCTACTAGCGCAAATAATTAAATCCTCGTTCGGTGTGAACAGTGAACACACCATTAGTAAACACTTGTTCATTAATAAACAATTAAAATATCTCCTTGCTGTTGTTTCCCGACACATCCATAATCATTAGGCTACTTTTGCCAGTGCTTTGCGGCAAGCTTCATGTGTGCGGAGCTCGAGGCATATATCCCACCCCCTAGTAGCCTATATTTAATTTAATTCACATTTATTTGTATAGCATTTTTCACAATACATATCGTTTCAAAGCAGCTTTACAGAAAATGAATGTGTCTAAATTACAATTTAGAGTGATCTGTTATCAGAGGTGACATTTCTATTAATTTTCATTCAATTTCATTGTTAAACAATGCATTAAGTTAAGGAAGAAACAATGAGCTCATTGAAGTAAAGTATACATGTTGTTAAATGATTAGGAAACATAGAAAACTTCAGCATTGGTGCTTTTTTACATACTCAAAATATGAGTGTAAAAAAGTCAACAAACTGAACAAAAAAAAATAAAAATTAGGTAATGTTATATTGTTAAACAAAATTGGTATCGAAAAAAGTATCGTTCAGGAACTGGTATCGAAGTCAAGGTATCGGTATCGGTATCGGTATCGAACATTTTGTTAATGATTGTCAATTTGTTAATTGTTACTGATTTGGCTGACACCGCCGTCGGTGTATGAATGAGTGTATGAATGGGTTAATGTGAGGCAAACTGTAAAGCGCTTTGGTGGCCATTGGGTCTGTGAAAGCGCTATACTGCCCTACAAAGGCAAAATACCTTAACTCGCTAGAGTGTGGAACTGAGAAAAATGACTTTAAAGATTTTTAGTTGTCCCGCCAAATTAATTATAGGTAGGACACTGAAAATCTGGCAATTAGATGTGTAAGTACACTGTAACGAATTTTTGTAATTTGAACAGTATTTTACTGTCATATGTACAGTATACTACTGTTAAATGTACCAACAGTTTAATACTGTAAATAGCAAAGGATTATGGGAAAATATGTTTACTACTGTAATTATTCTCTACTGTAAATTGATTTACAGTAGCGACAATGCCCGCGAAAAACTGACCAATGACAATGGAGACTTCTTTTCAAGTTTTTTTTTGTTTCGGTTGGTGGGGACAACTGAGGAAAAGACTCAACAAAAAGGTTAGTATTATTTCTGTCATTATTTTATGTAAAACGGATATATTTTCGAATGCATTCACTTATTAACAACAACCTAACATGAAACAGTGTTGCAAATTGAGTGAGTTAAGCAAACGCGAGGACAGTATTCCAGTCAAGAGCATTTTTTTTCTGCCTGTTTGTCAATGCGGGTGGTTAACGTTACGTGACTACCGTCATCATAGTGATTTACTTCAACGGGGTGAATAAAGTTTACATTGACTAATAGTTAGTGAAACAGAAAAAAAAATGCTCTTTTAATGTTCCTATCTACCTCTTTAATGTAAATTAGCTAAGCAGGAGGACTCGTTAACAGCAAACTATCTTAAAATACGTAAATAAAGGTGAGGCAACACTAAAGACGGAGGTTGTATTATAACAGTATTTTGAAGTGAATCTTTTGTTTTTCTTTAAAGTTTGCAGTTAGAACCGTGTCGGAGGTGTCCTGGAGTTATTTTCTGGCGGTTACCGTCATCTGAGGAAACTGGTAAGCAGAAGCTAGTGATTATCTGACGTTATATGACTCCCCAGATAGCACACATGCATCTGCAAGATGTCTGTTAAAGATCACTTCATCTGGAAAGCATCTGCTGTTTACTAACATCTGATAGACATCTTTAAGATGTCAGTTTAACATACAGGCGTTTTCACATAACGTTAACGTAAGAGTCATATAACGTCATATAATCACCAGCTTCTGGTTACCAGTTTCCTCAGATGATGGTAACCGCCAGAAAATAACTCCAGGACACCTCCGACGTTCCAAATGGCGGTTCTAACAGCAAACTTTAAAGAAAAACAAAAGATTCACTTCAAATTGACCCTTCGCTAAGCCCCGCCGTCCTTAGTTACTGTTGCTACGCCTGTCAAGCTTTCGCGACTGCCACGTCTATTACAGTGTGAATGCACCGGTGTCAGACATTCCCAAGGAGATAATTAGTAATTTTTGGCGAACAGGTGAAATATCTGAGAGAGCAAGACAAAAGGGACTGCAGTATGCATTCGAGGGATCTATCCACGACATAACATGCAACCGATTAGAGAATAATTTCATCAAAATTGAAGCTAAAGCCTATAACGTTAGGTCCCAGCGCAAGCAGCAGCCGCCTCCTTAGCAGACCATTCACATGGGAAACGCACAAATGGAGGAACAGCTATGTTCATGCACAGCAGGGTAAGTGAAATGTGAAAATAATCTAATACAAATTAAACAGCTTATCCATCAATCTAACACCAGGAGAGCCGCGATCGGATAGAGGTAAAGTTACTCAGGGGTAGGCCGCCGATTAACAAAATGCTGAAATATATTTTAAAGTATGTCAGTGAGCCTCCGTCTTGCCATTAATCGTCTTATTTTACGTTCAAATATATGCATTATGAACAAAGAACTGCCATTATTTCCAAGCAATAGGGTTTTTTTTGTTGTTAATCCTGTCGACATTTAGTTGTGAATGGGTCTCCCACACTGCTTGATCCACGCCAGGAGAAAGTTTTTGGTCCACTTGTAAGAGATTTGAGGGATCTTGAAGAGGCAGGAGTTCAGCTAGGCAGTGGTCAAACAATACAAGGGGCAGTGCTTGCAATAGCTGGAGATAATCTTGGTTCACACATGATTGGTGGCTTCACAGAGAACTTCAGTAGAAGTAAACATTTCTGTCGCTACTGTGTTATTGACAGAGAAACTTTTCAAAATGCTCCAACAGAATTAGGCCTTCCACGCACAAAGCAAAGTTACAATAACTCTGTTATTGAGCTTACCAGGAATCCTCAGTTAGCTGATGTTCATGGCATAAAATTTGACTGTGTTTAATATCCTAAAACACTTCCATGTATGTGACCCAGGACTCCCACCATGCTTGGGACATGACCTTTTTGAAGGTGTTGTTTCAGCAGATCTGTCTCTGTACATCAAGCAGCTTGTCACTGTGGGAAAACATTTCACTTACAACCAGCTGAATAGGATAATTTCTACTTTTAAGTATGCTGGGGCCGATGGCAACAATAAACCATGTGAAATTCGAGCAGACAGTCAAAAGTTGGGTGGTAATGCAGCTCAAAACTGGTGTTTGCTCCGGTTACTCCCACTTCTAGTAGGTGATCGCATAAAAAATCCACTGGAGGATGAGATTTGGCAGTTGTGCCTGCTGCTTCGAGAAATAGTTAATATGGTGACAGCTCCCAAAATACATGCTAACCAGGTAGCATATTTGAAAGCTCTCATTGAGCAGTATATTGATTCTAGATTCTCACTGTTTCCAACTACACCACTGAAACCAAAGCACCATTTCTTACTGCACTATCCAGAACTCCTACTTCACTTTGGTCCACTAATTCGGTTGTCGACTTTGCGTTTCGAAAGCAAGCACACATTTTTCGAGCAGTGTGCAAGAAAGCTGCATAACTTCAAAAATTTGAACAGTACTTTGGCAGACAGACACCAGCTTCTGCAAGCCTATCTTCAGGCTGGCAGTCTATTCACACCAATACTTCAAATGCAGCAAGCTAATGAATTTGATAGCCACTTATATAACCTTGGCATCCAGGAAGCTGTTAGGTTGAGAGGCATTCATGAGGCCACATTAGTGACACCAGCTGTTACTTACAAGGGCACCAAATACCAGAAATCTATGATTGTAGTTATGGAGGACAGTGACATGGGATACACCTTTGGAAAAATTGCACTGATACTGAACAACTCATCAGATGTTTATTTTGTCATTGAAAAATACCAATCCGTGCCTTTAGTTGACCTAGGTGTGCACTGTCTCGTTGACTCAGGTATTTCCTATGTCTGTGTCAGTGTGGAGGACCTGGCAGATTACTACCCACTGTCTTTGTACAAAATATTTGATGTTAATCTTGTGCCTTTGCATCATTCTGTCTGTCTAAGCTAAATGAAAAGATATGGACTCAGTGGAGGACGTCATCAGGAAGGTGCTACCCATGCTTCAGGAGAATGACTATAACAATCTCATGACACATTTGACTGGTATTGGTGTGCAGATGGGCTGTGATCTCCAGTTTGTTACCTTAGAAGACATAAAAGATATTGTTCCTCTCATTGCTGCCCGAAGACTCATACACCACATCAATAACAGAGGTAAGAAATACAAGTGGTGCCCCTTGTTTACAATGCATAATTCTTGCATTTATAATATTGGACATTGAGCATTGTCCTATTTAAATACTAGAAACTATAGAAAATGTTCCTAATTGTTCATAATCATTAATGTTCTCAACACGTCAGATCTGTCAGGAAGGTTATTTTTTCTCTTTTATAGTCAACTTAAAAGTGCCGTATTAACTTTAGACTGACTCACATCCAGTCTGTATGTTTTTGGTTTGTTTTAAGTTTTAAGGTTTGCGTCTGACACCTTGGTGTTAGAAAAACAGAAGTCCGCGCCTGGTGGTTCTGTTTGGGCCTAAATAGGGTATATTTGTACAAAGTTTGTATGCAGTCAGTTGGACCCAGGCATATACATTTCAATATTAATAAATTAAAGTTCTCCGTGTTAATAAATAATTAATAAATGTTTAATTGTGCCTTTGTCATTACAAAAAAGCTGAATGTTGTTTTCTCTGTCTTCGCTTTTGAAGATTCAGATGACATTCTCTCTTTTACAGTCAATTTAGCAAGGTGTTAACTTAAGTTCCTTACAGTGTCTGACATTTGTCTTTTAGAAGTTTTAAGATTTGCATCTGATACCTTAGTATGAAAAACAGAGGTCCGCGCCTGGTGGTTCTATTTGTGCATATAGTGTATATTTGTACATAGTTTGTTTGCAATGGTTCTGCATTTTTGTATATACACTAATTTCTGAAATTAGTGTAAAGGCCAAACCATTGCATTGAAATTTTCATATGTTTGCTAAATTGATTTGCAGATAGATGTTCTATTAATCATGATGGTTCTGGTTGTGTATATTTTGTATATAGTTTGTTTGCAATAGGTTGGATCCTGAAATATTCATACAGGCTCAACAATTAGGACTGCCCACTGGCCTAGGGCCAGCGTAAAAGACACTCGGGACAGTTGACAGAACTGTCATTTGCCCGATCTGCCCAGTGCTGCACACCCAAAGCGCGCGTCCAAAACGCCACGTTTCAGAGCGTGCAAGTATCTCTTTCACGTCTTCCTGAGCTTGAACGAACATATTCACACTAAACTATGTCAAAATGCTTGTCTATTATTCCGCTTATACTACAGTTACCACGAAACATTGTTCAGATTATGTATTTCAAGACGTTTATCAAGTTTTTGTCATTTAAACGCTCTTGTATGTAGACCTAATGCCCCATGCCTCCTTTGTTGATTCCAAAACGTAATTTTAGAGTTAGCGGAGGTTTGAGCCATTGATAGCAGACTAATGCAGTTATAAGTGCAGCTATTAGAGAGACCGAGAGAGGTTGCAATAATGAGACCGAAAAGCATGTGCTTTAATTTAAAAGCATGTTCGTTTTAATAAATTCGTTAATTTTATTTTTATATTATTGACAGTAGGCTAGCCTACTAATAGCCTAATAAATTAAACTACTTTAACAAGTAGGCCTATCAATAGGCTATTTATTTATTTGTTATATTATCTACAATAGGCTAATAACAAAAACCCGTGCAGCAGGACTATCTATTTATGTATACACTGTAAAAATGACTACAACTAAATATGTTAAATCTAATCAATAAAATTCAGGCAACAGATGACAATCAATATTATTAATTAAATTGAACAAATTAGAATTGAGTAATAATTAACCAAATGAATTACTTAAAAGTTAACCATTTAAAATGAGTAAAATTCACACATTTTTCTAAACAAAAATATCGGAATAACAGACTGACGTCAAAGATGAATTAAGAAATCTTTTTTTTTTATTGCCATCATTGAAGACACCTGATGTTAACAAGCAGAATCACTGAAGGAGAAAACCGTAAATTAAGTCACCATTATGGAGATCAGTGTGTGTTTTAGTTGGGCTCTTGGCCCTTAACTCATTAACTTAAGATGTTGTTTGGCTGCTGTACGTGAATTATAACAGCCAAATGAACAAATAGAAAAGGTGATCTGATGGTGTTGGCTATGTTTTAACATAATCATTATTTCACAATCATTTGACCTGAATCACTGAACTCATATAGAGCCCAGTTTCTGAGTAAGGTTTACTTTATTAATTATAGCAGCACTGGCCTTGTACAGCATCATATTTTTAGCATTTTCAATGAAACCAAATGATCAAAACAATAAAAAGCAAACTTCAGAAATCATTTTATGTAGGCACACACAGACATCAAGAATTAGCGTATGAATCTCAGCAATGGTGACAAACAGATCACCTCTGATCATAAGCTCATTATTTATTCATGCAGCAATGCATGATGGGAGCCATGAATGAGTTTTGATTGGTGGCACCCATAATGCACTGCAACATGCGTTGTTATTATCACCATTGTTGAGATTCACAGGCTGATTCTAGATCTCTGTGTGTCTAAAAATTAAATCAAAACAAAAATAGTTTTTTTTGTATTTGAGACGCCTTTAAAAATAATTGTATGTATTACCTTGTGAAATCTAAAAATATTATACTGTACAAGGACAGTGCTGCTATAATTAATAAAGTAAACCTAAACTGGGCTCTATATGAGTTCAGTGATTCAGGTCAAATGATTGTGAAATAATGATTATGTTAAAACATAACCAACACCATCAGATCACCTTTTCTATTTGTTCATCTGGGTGTTATAATTCACGTACAGCAGCCAAACAACATCTAAAGTTAATGATTTAAGGGCCAAGAGCCCAACTAAAACACACACTGATCTCCATAATGGTGACTTAAAATTTACGGTTTTCTCCTTCAGTGATTCTGCTTGTTAACATCAGGTGTCTTCAATGATGGCAATAAAAAAATATTTCTTAATTCATCTTTGACGTCAGTCTGTTATTCCGATATTTTTGTTTAGAAAAAATGTGTAAATTTTACTCACTTTAAATGGTTAACTTTTAAGTAATTCATTTGGTTAATTATTACTCAATTCTAATTTGTTAAATTTTATTAATAATATTGATTGTCATCTGTTGCCTCAATTTTATTGATTAGATTTAACATATTCAGTTGTAGTCATTTTTACAGTGTATTCAGTTGAAATTTTTTTTTTCTTGTTATGAATTGTATCCTATTTTCTGTTATTACAGTTAACTATGCGCAGTGATATGGAACGGTAATGCGGTAAAGATCAGATATATATAAAATATAATTTTAACAGTAGTACTCTTTTTCCCTTACTTTACTTGAACTTAAATAACTTATCAAAACATTGCACTGAACTAACAACAATTTTTCTTGTGCCATTTAGGCCTATACACCAAAAATAGTTTTTGCGTCCGTATGATACGCAGTTTTCGCGTGCACATGATACGCACTTTATGGCGTGTAATACGCACGCACTCCACACCCCTAATCCCACCCAAGGGGTAGGCCTACAGTGCGTAACGTAGGCTATGCAAAAACTATTTTTGGCGTATAAATTGCACAATAAATAAAATGTGTCCTATAGATGAGATCGTGGTTGTTTCCCGATAGAAAGAGATTGTTGAACAAGCCCTTCTTTTCTGGACATAGTATATCAGTGACTTTCAACATGCAATCCTTCAAAAACTGCCCTTCAGTGTAATGGCTTTCCTGCTTTAGCGATCAACTCACTCACCACAACACCTAACTTGCTTCAACTGCAGCATCATCCTTTTTGGCTTTGTGGAAAAGGCTTTGCTGGGACGTTAGCTCTCTCTTCAACTTTGTGGCTCTTTTTTCTCTCTCGTCTGCCTTGTACTGTACTTCTCATACTGTTCTCCGTGTTTAGTCGAGTAATGACGTTTCAGATTATGCTATTTTAGGACTGCGAGTTTTTCTTTGCATATCAGACAGGTAGCATTTCCATTAAACTCCACAAAAAATACTGCAATGTCCATCTTTCTTGAAACTGTCTTTGGAAAGAGACATATTTTCGTTTGCAGTCACAGCCAAACAACAAATCAAACTACTAGGGCCAAAATCATCTCTTTTATCAAATATGCCGGCATGCGCGATTTTTTATTTTATTTTATTTAGGCTATTATTATTTTTAATAGAATCGTGTTCTTGTTTCAATTTTTATATGTATTGCATGTGTTGAGTTTGACAAGACAAAACAAACATAAATATAAAAAATGTGTGTTTTTTTCTTTATGAAGTATTTATATAATCCATTATTAATTTAAAACATATATTAATCTAGCCAGCTTTAAACACATTTTATAATGACATTTTTTGTAATGTATTCACATGCATCTGTGGACAGTAAAGTGTATACTTTTTGTAAAGATATGTAGTGGATATTAAATAGTTTTTCAGCTTTGGGTTTCTAAAGATTACATATTGTGACTTGGCTCAAACAATACCTCCAATAATACAATAAAGATGTTTTAATTCATCACACAGGCCATGAAGATTATACATCTGGACAGCTATCCAACTGTTCAGAAAGCTCTTCATCTTCAGGCCAAGCAACCCATGTCCCTGTTCAAGTCTCTGACTGGGTCTCATCATATGAAGTGCCGTGGGAGAAGATGTCACCAAATTTGCGACAATGTGTTGCACAAGGCAAGCGACCCAGGAAGCAGGAGCTTTTAGTTATGGTGAGAACTATTGTAGACTCAATTCAAAAGGTATGCTTGAACCCTACTAGAAGCCAGTGTTCAGAAATTGCAAGAAGAATCATGGAAAAATATCCAAAAAGCTTTGCGGATGTAACAATGGAAGGAGAGCTGATTTGATTGGCTGTGGTTATGGATCCTTGCTAAATCAGATAAAAACAAGGGTTGAACATGTCAATCGTGACAACACACTGGTGAGAGTTAGAAAAGCAAAACGTTTCAACGACAATGAGTCTACATCCAGCAGTGAGAGCACCGCATCCAAATGTGCAAAAACTGATAGCTATGGCTGCATCACTTGGCACCCAGTTGACCTCCCTGAAGATGAGACTCCAGAATCAGTGGAGGAAAAAAGAAAGGAAATGGTGAAGTTATTTTCTCAAGAGGGACCCCGAGCAGCAGAGCGTGGCCAGGTGGAAGAATGGATGAAGATAACTTATGCTTCTCAGCGCTATGCCATCAATAACAACCCCCCACCCAGCATTGATGAACTCAAAGACCAGTGGCCATTCCTGTTCATGAAGAGATTTTTGTGCCCATTTCAACACTTGGATTGAACGACTGGGATTGATGTTGACACTAAACTCACAGAATCTCTCAGCACAAAAGGAAAAAAGGTGCTTCATTTTTTTGAAAGTCAACTTTCAAGGTGGAAAAAGGATGTCAGGACAGTCCTGAAAGACATCGACCAAGGTGGTAAAGGAGATGTCGACTATGGTGTTGCATCTATAATTACCACAATGACTTACTTCAAAGAGAAGGAAGATGCCTTCTTTCTTCTTGCTGATGTAAGTATTAATGTTATTTGAACAGCTGATTCTAGAGAATACTGATTGTAATTAGTGTCATAGTTTCTTAAAGGGTTAGTTCACCCAAAAATGAAAATTAAGTCATTAATTACTCACCCCCATGCTGTACCAACCCCGTAAGGCCTTCGTTCGTCTTCGGAACACAAATGAAGATATTTATGATTAAATCTGAGAGGTTGATCACTCCTCCATAGGCTGCCTAAGGGAATGAAACTTGACGGCCCAGAAAGTCATTAAAGAAAATGTTTAAATATTCCATGTCGCAACAGTGGCTCAACTATAAGTTTATCAAGCGACGAGAATACTTTTTGTGCGAAAAAACAAACAAAAATAACAACTTTATTCGACTATTCCTTTTCTTCCTTGTAGGCCTGAAACGAGACTTCAAGAGATTTCCACGATGCACGCGCGAGAATATTTTTAAATATTATTGCAATTTAAACTAACTGTTTTCTATTTAAATATATTTTAAAATGTAATGTATTGCTGTTATCATACTCCAGTCTTCAGTGTCACTTGATCCTTCAGAAATCTTTTTAATATGATGACTTGCTGCTCAAGAAACATTTCTGATTATTATCAATGTTGAAAACAGTTATGCTGCTTTTTTATTTGCGTTGAGAAAGTGATAGATGTTTTTTTTTAAGATTCCAACGAACAGTATGTATTTCAAAATATATATTTTATAACATTGTTTTTACTGCCACCTTTGATCAATTCAATTAAATAATTTATTTTAATTTGACACATGTATATGAGACCTCCAAAGGACTGGAGTGGTCAAATATGTCTTTCTCTAGCACGCTTTCTCACAAAATCAATGGAAAAGAAGCGCAGTGGAATGAAAAATATTCTGTGTGAAAAGTTCCATGTAAAATTGCAAGGTGAAGTCTGTGAATAAGGGCAATCACTACTAAATTGAACACACCATACAGACTGGTAACTTTTTGCATTTTAATTTTAATTATATTTATATTTTATTATTATTATTTATTATGGTGACAATTAAAAAAATGTTTGCCTCAAGAATCATTATTTGTTAACAATAGATTTTTCCCTACCCTTGCTAAAAAAATCTGCTATGATGGTGTCTGTTACAGGAGATTCTGTTTTCATTGCTAAAAAATGGATGCTGACAATGGAGGGCAGAGTCATCATAGAGCCACAAGAGCTAACAGATTTTCAATCTGCATTAGCTATCTTGTTTGGCTGCTACTATGTGTTCAATGTGCAGTACCAGGAAGAGGCAATGAATACGCTGGAGTTCATTCAGAGGTAATCATAAATTAATTCAAAAGTGTTATGATATTGACCAACAATGATGTAGAGCAGCGTCTCACAACTGGTGTGCCGCGGCATTAATATCTCGTGGCAACAACATATTATCACGTTCCCACAAGTTTATATGTTGTGGCCATGACAAAACTAAGTCAACCAAACATGGCCCCTCCCGGTTACCGTACTGAAACACATAACTGTTCCCCGATAAATTATCTTCATTCACAAACCACTGTTATTTTTAAACAGAAAATCAAGCATAGGCTACTGGATGTTTGATTTGGCATGGCAGAAAGCACGCAAAGAGCTGTCCCTTTATAATCACTAAAAATGTATCCCTAATCTCACAAAGTTCCATTATAATTTGTGTATAATCTGTCTACACTGTACAATTAATAATTTATTTATATAGTACATATTGATTTTATTAATATCAAAGTGCACACAGCACCATGCTATGACTGTTGGGAAAGCAGTGGTTTGATAAATGTGTTTTTTCTTGTGCTTGCAGGTTCATTCTGAGAATAAACCCTGATGGCACCAAATGCCAATCAAAATCGCAGATCAGCAAGACATCTGGAAAAAGGGTCCAGAGAAAAATCGCCAGCCTGAATCCCCTTGTGGCATCTTTCATTAGAGAGCTTGTTGACTTTGATTGGCAAACTTATTGAAGGCTTATTCTGCTTTTCAGCATGTTTATACATTTTTAGCCATGTTAAATACACGGGATGAATTCAAACACATTTGTAAAATGTAATTGTAATTGTAAAATGAGGACTCGTGAATTTTTTGGGGGTAAAAAACGTATAGTTTACAGTGCTGTAGTGGTTTTTAACAGAGACTATTTATATATAAAATGACTTTGTTTTTAATCAGTTAATCATCAGTTACACCTGTTGTTAGTTTCATGAATTGGTTTGTCTTTTTAAACTCTGTATTTGGTTTGGTTCCTTTGTTCCTTTGTTTTCTGAGTATTTTGAGTTTTCTGTTAAATAAAACTTTGACTGCTACGATTAGATCCGTTTCATCAACTTTATTGCAAGCCTACCTGTGACATGTAGATTAAAATTAAATTAATTGTGTTTAAAATAAATTAAGCTAAACTCAAATCGTTAAATATATAATTCTGTAATAGGAAATCAATTCTAATAATGTAAATAAAAATACGGTACTGGTACTGTAAATAAAAATATGGTACTTGTACTGTAAATGAAAAACAGTACACATACCGTAAATAATAATACAATATACAGTATTATTACTGTAAATGAAAATACGGTACTTGTACTGTAAATAAAAATACAGTATTCATACTGTAAATATCAATACAGTATTTATTATTATTACTGTAAATTAATTTACATTAATGATACTGTAAATACTTTTACAGTAACTTACTGGCATCCAGCTGCCAGTAAGTTACTGTAAAATTTACAGCAACCTTTTTACAGTGTAATGAAAATTATCTACATAAAATGTTTAGCTCAAACTTGACTTTTGACCACTATTTTAAAGTACTGTACTCTCCCTTTGTATTGTCAGCAAAAAGTGAGAAGTCATGCCAAGGCAAAAGTCAGTAACTTCCACATTATCAATATTTGGTTGCTGATCACCATTAACAAAATCATTATAGTAACACCTGTATAAAATCTAGTTATCATGGCATTTATTTTGTATGATTTACAATTATCTAGCCTTCTAGTTATTGTGCTTTGGTTGGATTCTGCCATATACATTAGACATGACAAAATACCTCCATAGCGGTAAAGACTAAAGAGTATCTTCAAGTGGTACAGAGTGGCATAAGACTTGCTAAACACGCGTTATAATGTAATGTAATGATCACGATAAAACAGATCCTCGCGCACATTCGACCCGGAGAACCTGGTTTATCGCGGTGGATCTGAAAGACGCATACTTTCACAGGCGTTTACCGAGATTCGTGTTCGAAGGTGTCACGCTCCGTTCACGAAAAGTAGCCTATGCAGTGCTTTACCCCTTAGGACTCAGTAGGGAGCGCGTTCTGGACTACTTAGACGACTAATGCATTTATACCACAACCTTCTGTGTTCTGTGTCTTTTCAGTATGCGTTGGTTTCAGCTGTCTGCCTTATTGTGCGTGCACTTCGCTCGTCCCGCGGATTTATTCCGGACGCTGTGTTTTGTAGGCTTTTAACAGCTGTTCTGATGTTGTATGCACCAGCACTTCTTGCTTCATTATGTTGTATGGGCCAATATAACCTTATTGCTTCATTATTATCACTCTGTGATATATTAGTCCCGCGTCAGCTCGACCGTGTTCAAGGCGGAGATGAAGGCGCCGGCGAAGTTTTGGCACTCTGCCAGCTAGATGCATGATTGTTTCAACTAGGTCCGGTACCCGAACTGGGTGAGGCGGGGCTTTAGTTCTTTGTTGTATTGACCTGCTTCGGCATGTGTAACATTTTTCTGTCAACTCTGCATATATCCTTCGCGATCGATATCGCACGTTTGTCGATGGAGCGGGTTAAGAGCATATAGCCTAAATGTTCTGACCGCATTAGTGCAGGACGCTCTGAGGACGTAAGTTACAGGGACGGATGGTAGCTGTACAAAGTACACAGGCTACATCGTAATTTCAATTTTAATGGAGAATAAAACGAAGGCAGAACACCGTATAATCTGATAGGTAGCATTATTTGATAGAACGCCAGCACCGTAACTTCATATTGACGCGCGGCTAAACAAAGGCAGAGTGCCGTAACTCAATATGAGCGTTCCAAAACTAAGCCAAAGAGCCGTAACTGGTGTTACAGTGTTCTGCCTTGGTTTCTCGTGGGCTTTTGGAAGTTACGGTTAAGACAAACCATTATTTTCTCGAAAAAACAACGGAATTGACTCAAGAATTTATCCAAATGATAAAGGAGGTCTTGAATGTGCCAAAAATATCAATAACTCATGTAGTGGCAATTTTAATGATATTCATTGATCTTTAGTTAAATATAGATGATTCAAAGAATGTCACATGTGTGTCTCTCACTTGTAGTGGGAAAGGATACTGTTTATGTACCTGGGGAGGCAGAAGAGGGAGACACTCCAGAGAACAGACGAACAAGGACCTCTGACCTAGATGTCAGAAGGCCATTTGGTGCAGGGGAGCTTAGTGGGCCAACTAGTGACGTCTATGGAAAACTACTGGGAGGAAGGCTCTGGGGGGAAGAAGGCCTTGAAACTAAGATAAAAGCTAGTTCAGTCTGTCTGGGGGGTGTGTCACTCTTCTGCACAGGGTAACAACTGTGTATTAGACTGCTCCTATTCTTGCAAGAATAAATACTTCTATTTTATATAATTTGACTCTGAGTGTCTCTTACGCAGTGATGTTTGTTTGAGAATTTTTGCCACAACAGTTTTGGTGTCAGAAGTGATATTCCTTGGACGTGCCTCCCTGGACCTGAGATCGGACGGTGTTTGGCCACCTGGACTAAGTAAGTTCCAGCTCTACCTCGTAAACTTGAGAGAGAGGGGCCGACCGATATCAGGGCCGGGAGAATCGACCACTGGAATCTAAAGAACCCGCAAGTGGCACGAAACAACGTCTCTGGTAAGGGTCATTTAAATTCGGTTTAATTGGGGGAAGAGTGAAATTGAACCATATTGGCTGAGGGCTGTTTCTGTGGTACGTAATCTGAGATTAATTGAGATCTATATATAGATCAAGAGGTTTCAAACAGATACGAGAGAAAATTATCTGAGATTAACTGAGATCTGTAGCGGATCAAGAGGTTTCAAACAGATACGAAAATTATCTGAGATTAACTGAGATCTGTAACGGATCAAGAGGTTTCAAACAGATAGGTAACCTGAAGATCAGTTGTTCCACCACGGAGCAAATTGTTTTTTAGGTGCTGAGGCTAATTAGGGGGAGCCAGAAAAGATTTTTTTTGGTAAACCTTAATTAGGAGGGCACTAACAAGTGCAACCCGACCGATTTGGGTTAAAAGAAAAAATCGGATTTGTTAGGGACGCCTAACTGATTAAAGAAAACGCGCGTTGAAGAGAAAATCCACAGAGAACAGAAAACAGCCAGTATGGGGATGTCTCAAAAGCAAGCTTGCGAAATTTGGTACACCGGTGTTTTGTCAAATGAGGTATTGAGCGCCACAACATTAAAGATGGTGCGGGAATCAGTTGAACAGAGCAGTGAGAAACAAAAGTTGTGTCTGCGTTCAACATGTGTGTAAAAAATGTGAACAGATTATGGATTGTTGGCTTGAAGATAAAATGTCGAACTGCCAGGAGAAATAATGTTTTTTTTACTTCTTCATCCAGTAAATGGATGCATGACATTAGATGTCTATAGAACTTAAATTTATATGACAAGGATTGAAGTAGCAAGAAGCAATAAGGCTGTCTGTGTGAAATAGAGGGAACTGTAAGTGAGACTTGGTGGAAGAGGGAAGTGAAAAAACAAAAAGGTTGGTGTGTGAGATATGTGTGTGTGGGGATTGTTCAAACAATCATGTACTGGTTAGATAATGAAGGAACTGGCATGTTTGAGAAAAGAAAAGGAGAGGATAATGAAGGAACTGGCATGTAGGGAAAAGAAAGGAGAAATATAGTAGAAAACTATATGTGATGAAAATAGACATGGTCTGACAGAATTTATGGAAGTCAAATTAACTGTTTAAATGGTGAAATGAAAAGTCAGTTTTAGAATAAAATAAGGCATTGTATGATTGACAGGGATTAACATGATATGAAGAATGTTTTAAGCAGAATGGGGAACAATTCTAGATTTTGATAAAATAATGATTGAAATGATGATATATCTGCTTTATTTTATTAATGTTAAGAAAATAAGGGTATTGAAGCAAGTAGCTATAATGGTTGTCTGTGTAATTTACGGACTGAGTAATATAATCTGTTTTGGAGAAACAGTAGAGATAAGACTGAGACAATAATGATAATATTAAGTTAAATAGACTAACCATGTGATGGAAGGGAAAAGGCTTCAAACCAGTTGTAATGAAAATAATGATGTACAAATTGTTACACTTTATGAAGAGTAACGGAACAGTCCGGGAAAATAAATAAATAAATAAATAGTGAGACAGAAGAGAGCAAATGCTGTAAACAGCTCTGCTCAGAAGATCTCACTTTGAAGAGATTTGCAGATGATGTTTTGTAAAAGATAAGCTGGGAGAAATGTGTAAAGACAGAAAACAAATTCGAATATTTTGAGCATTTTCTGTGCTGCTCATGAAATTATGTTCCGCCAATAAAATGATGAAGATTATGATTTGGCTATTGTGATTAAATCCGCGACTGGTGGACTGTAAAAGAATACAGAGGACTGCTTATCAGTGGCTCTGTTTACATTCCTGAAATGGGACACACACTGCTTCAAGAGTGTGCAGTAAGTTGGAGCCGTTTGCAAGCTCACAGTGATCAAACTATAGTCAAGGTGTCTGTAATTGAGGCTGACACATTTCAGATAATAATGTGGGTTTGAAAGTAGATCAGTGTTTAAACGACGACATTGACATTTTGTCTGAGAAATAAGAGATAGAAAACAAGGTCAAAAGATTGAAGTCTTAAAGTGAATCCTTTTGAAGAAAAGATCTACCGGTATAATAGTGAATTGATGAATACAGGTTGATGTAAAATTAATGACTCCAACAAATGTGAGTTGCAAAATATATCAAAGTAACTAACAGGATGATTGTGTTTTAATTAAACATTTTAGGAAGGGTTTAGATTAAGGAGAGAGACTAATCTCACGAATGATTTATAATAATTGCAAAAGAGGTATCAAGCAGAGAGTGCTAGCCTTGTCAAAGTTAACGTAATTGAGAACTTGACAACTAAAATGCTGATTGAGAAATGTGAAACGATATTGAGAACTAGAATAATTATTTTTATTTAAGATCAAGTAAGCAGAAGCAGGACTGGATTAACAGTTGCTAAATGCTGATTAAACAAACAGCTTGAAAAGTTGACCATGAAAGTTTTGCTTTCAAAAGATAAGTTTATTATTGGCTGTAATGAAACAGTTTGCTTATCTGGATCTGATGTGTACTGTGGCTGAAACTGCCAGTGCAACAGAGACTCAATCTGAGTGGAAATTTGTAATGTCTAAATAAAGACAACTATAAAAATTATGTTTATTTTGAAACACATGTAATTTCTGGCAAATATGCCTTAAGCTGGGATAGAGCTATAGGATGGTAGATAAAAGGTTTGATGTTAGAAGTTTATGAGAGTGCAGTGTGCCAGTCCTGAATGCCTCAGAGTCTCTCTCATTCAATGTCAGCTCAAAGCTGTTATCTGTGATAAGCTATTTGTAGTAAAGCACAGTTTCAGAAGAATCATAGACACAGAGATGTTTAAAGAAACAATTGCCATAAAGGGCAATTTGTATTTGTAAATGTTTTAAATGTAAAACTGAATGACTTTAAAGAAGTCTTTAAAATAATAATGCAGAACTTGAAGACATTTTATTTTATTTTAGGACCAGTAACTTCTTTGTCTCATTTAGTCTCCACCATTCAGGACCGATGGCTCCGTCTACAGGTAAAGTTCACTGAACGTACGGATGATCCAAATTCGCTGAGTATAGTCTAAGCAGCTAGGTTTCTGCTTTTAAGATGGTTAATGGATTTAAGTGATTAAATACTGTTGTTATTGACCTGTCTCCCTGTGTGAACACTATTATGCAATGGGAATGGCTCTGGTGACTCTTGAACGTGCCTTTCCTAAGCTCCAGAAAGCAGCTGAGTTCTGTTGAAGAAAACCGATTGTGTGATGGGAAAAAAGCGGTCACCAGTGGGCACGAGTGACCATCTCTATGACGGGTAAGACCTTCTTTGGCCAGACAGGGGGCAACCTAAGCCAGAGTGGATTCACGTAAAGTCACTGGGCATTTCCTGAATGGAGATGTTTTATGTGAGACAGGTATGAGAGTTGAGCAGGAGCTGTGAGGCCAGCAGCGTCCTTATGCCGTTAAGGGGAGATGACGCGGTGACGAGTTACGGCATGTCTCCCCATAATGCAAAGCTCCTCTATACCACTCACCAGAAGAAACCGCATTAGTTGTATGGCTTGTTTTTCATTGTGACAAGTGTCTGCAACTATACCCAGGGGGGGACAACACCCTGAGGAGAAGAAAATTATAGATAAAGAGCTAATGGCAATGGGCTTTCAAGAGCCAGCTGAGACCGTAAGGGGGATTGCCATTATTAATTGTTGTGGAGACAGTAATAAAACTTTTTGATGTCGGTTGCCTTATGGGCAAGGAAAATGTATAGAAGTTGATTTAGAACTAGTCTATAACATAGTTCTAACTCCTGAAGGTCGTTAGACATGGTGGTGACTAAAGATGAAGACAGCTTTTGTAGATTTAAGTCTGGATAACAAAGGTGGATGGTCAAAGGTTATTGTAATGAATTTAATATTACATTGTGTATAAGTTACAGTCTTAGAAATTTATTTATAGTGAGAGAGACTGCTTGAGCGGAGGACGGAATGGTAACTGTGTCTGTCTTTCTGTTATCGGCCTGCTAGAGCAAGCTGAAGAAAAATAATGATAATGAACAAGACATGCTTTGGAACTGGTTAGGAGACCATGTAAAATTAGATAGAAGCTACAGGAAAAATGGAAAGGTTAAAATCTTATTTAAAATTTAAATCCTTTTAACGATGATATAAGGAAAGGGCAAACATTGAGAATGAGCAGTTAACATGTGTGTGTAGTATGAGTGTGTGTGTGATGGTGACAGCACTTTATGTCTTGTATGTATTAGTTTGGGGTACTAATATTAGAACAGTATTGAAATTAGAACAGAACAGTTTTATCATTACAGATGGGTTAAGGCAAATGACAAATTTTAAAGAAGCCGATAATTCTGAGTGGAACGGTTGAAAAGACAATACAGAACATGGGACGAGCTTTAAGTTGTAATACTTTTGTCATGCAGGATGTCGATTTGAATTATGTTCTGGATCAGTTTAAGTATTTGTGTAAATTGGAATTGTGTAGTTGTAGATCACCATCTGGCATGGGCTGAGATAAATGAAAATGTTGTAGATGGCAACAACAAAATGACATATTGGCTAAGTCAATTTCGAAGTATCAAGAGAGCCCTTAACATTTATGATAATTGTGAACAAAGGGGGAGAAATGATTGACTGACATTGACCAAGTCTGTACAGCACGACCTGACCTGAAAATTGATGACTTTAGAAATGTTTGTAGATGACTGACTTGAGAGACCAAACAACAGGCCTGAAAAGCAAGATTCGCTGTGAGACTCAGGGACGTTGCCCTTCAAATACTTCGATAAGAAGATGAGATTGGGCTTTAAGTGAAGAATGTAATATTTTTGTTTCAGAGGCAGAGAAGGATGTCTGGGCAAAATTTGGCTGAAGGACACCGTTTGGGTTAGTGTTGATGGCAAACTTTATAAAAAACACTATGTTAAATGTTATGTTAAATTGATGCTCGAGTTGTGTCGTGCATCAAGAGGGAGATGGTATAACAATTGCCAAATATGGTTTACTTATATGGTTTACTTGGGTCCCAAACAAAATTTGCTGTCTGTACATGTATTTGCAGGGCTGTTTCAACAGGAAACGCTAGGGCAGATGCAGCAGCGAAGGCCATGGCAGCACAGCAGACAAAAGAAACTACGTATTTTACTATCTGAAAATAACCTCGACATTTGTTTTTCTTTACAGAGCATGCAGACTTTTGGATACAGGGGAGAATGTCCCCTATAAAATAATGGTTACGGATGAATTTGACTAACTATCCTGGCCTGGATTGTTTTTGTAGCAGAAAGAAACAAGGCCACACCTGCGCAGCGCATAACTTAAATTTTCCTTTTACAGAATGTCAGGATGGGTTGCAGAAAACAGAACTGATTCTGTTCCAAATGTATAAATATTGTTTTTCAGGGGAAAAGGACCCCGAGTGCTATTAAGTGAGCAAGAAATTATCCGGTGATAATGTTTCAGGTTGATTCCACAGGTCACACCAAAAGGGGACGAGCGGCTAGACAAGCGGTCACTAACAAAATACTTAAGGTCTCCATTCACAGGTGACAGTTCACTCCAGTGGGGGTGCGGTCGTGATATAAGGGAAAACCTTATAAGGATCAGAAAATGGTTGGAGTGTGACACCTGGGTCCAAGCCTCTCACCTTAGACAACACCAACAGGCCTCAACCATCCAATAGAGCACAAAGTGAGGGATTCAAGGACGTGCTAGTAACGTGCCTCCCGAACCTACATGGGAAAGACCATTGCAACGGCATGCAAAGTGTCACCCTGGTGAACACGGAACGTCCGTGGGGCGAACGAGATGATCATCACACCTGGAGGAACCAACTGCCAACTGATGGTTTAAGTTTAACAGAAGAATCTGCTTTGTGATGATTTTGTTTGATTGAATCAAACTAGGTATTGATTTGATTGGTGCAAATGTAGAAAATCTATTAATTTATGTGTAACAAGCAAAAAGACGGACCGTAATGGAAATATTAGAGTTAATATTGAACAACTGCATTGGTTAGAAGAATGGATAAAATTATAAGACTTCTCTGGTTAGATTTTGTTAAATATGGCATTAAATAGAGCTTACTAAATTGAATTAGAAGTGAACAATATGGTTAGGAAAACCGAGGTGAAATATGGAGATGGGCGTAGATTAATCGAAAAGGCTTAATGATAGGAGTTAGGATTGTTATTCTAATAATTTTGTTATTCATGGGAGAATATGATTACAGTGACAGGTGAAACATGCTGTCTGTTCAATTGGTGAAAATGACAGTCTATCCCAAGGATGAACAAAATTATGTGACGATACAGGTAGTGGGAGCTACAGTGAGATATGTGTTAAATGTATGTTCTGTTTGTTTTTCTTCTATTTTGTTTATTTTCTGAGAAAGATTAAGGGCAAAGATTTAAAGGGGGTTAAAAGCAGCAGTCATCCGTGTTACGAGATGGCGTACAAAGATAGGGTTTGAAACAGAGGGATTTTTTATTTTACTTTTATCTGGTTGTTTCCTTGCTATGTTATAACTACCTTTTCCTTACTGTCGTGACTGAGGGTCTGTTTACAGGAGCGCAGGAACAGTGATTTCTCGCTTAGCCCGGCGCAGTGAAATGTTTACTTGCTTGCTAAAATATTACGGGGCCTTTCCCCCACAAAAACAGCCTTATGCTTCTTCATTCTAAACTTTTCTTCACAGGTTCAAGGAGAGTGATCATTTATGCAAAAATCAGTATAAGTGTGATGATATGACTTAAAATTTGTCTTATTGTTTATTATTGTGATTATGGGTAATCAGAATGATAAAAAGTGAGGAGTTGTAGTGGCAATTTTAATGATATTCATTGATCTTTAGTTAAATATAGATGATTCAAAGAATGTCACATGTGTGTCTCTCACTTGTAGTGGGAAAGGATACTGTTTATGTACCTGGGGAGGCAGAAGAGGGAGACACTCCAGAGAACAGACGAACAAGGACCTCTGACCTAGATGTCAGAAGGCCATTTGGTGCAGGGGAGCTTAGTGGGCCAACTAGTGACGTCTATGGAAAACTACTGGGAGGAAGGCTCTGGGGGGAAGAAGGCCTTGAAACTAAGATAAAAGCTAGTTCAGTCTGTCTGGGGGGTGTGTCACTCTTCTGCACAGGGTAACAACTGTGTATTAGACTGCTCCTATTCTTGCAAGAATAAATACTTCTATTTTATATAATTTGACTCTGAGTGTCTCTTACGCAGTGATGTTTGTTTGAGAATTTTTGCCACAACACTCATTTTCGACCAAAAACGAAGTTACGGTATTTTGCCTTTGCACGGCAGTATATAAATGCAGTCCATTTACCATTTACCATTTGAAGTGCACACAAATTAGTTGCGTTTTATATGTTATTTATATTTGTTTCTATTTTGAGTTTAAGTTTACCGGTGACGAACTTCAGACATTCGTCAAAACGGGTTTCAGGTTTTCCCGCAGCCTGCCGGATCCAGGCCGTGTCCAGATCTGACGAAGGAGATCCGCCTGGACCCGATGACAATGCAGTGCTGAAGTATCCACTATCCTCTCCCTATGGAGGATCCCTTTCCCAATCTACAGATAAAGCGTTGTGAATTCCGGCTCGCGTACCCCGAAGTGATCAAATAAAACAAAATTCTGTATCAAAATTTATAGGCAAGAAAAGTAGTTTGTTTAGGCTGGGTTGTATGAATTACAAACCTGCGCAGATATTTTAAAAAGCACATAACTATAGAATCAATTCTGAATGAGCATGTGAACGCCGTCAGCGTTAATCACAGGTTCGCGTTTAAAGTCTGATCATTTCAATGGAGGTGAATCAATCAAAGTTAACTTTAGCTGGAAGTAACATTATTCAAGAACCGCTATAACGCCAAAAGAATCTGTTACCTTAAATTATATGTTTATTTCTGTAAAGCTGCTTTGAAACAATCCATTGTTAAAAGCGCTATATAAATGAAGATGACTTGACTTGACTTGACATGGTCCGCTGCAGCCGCATCCTGGTGTGACGAAAATTAGAGTCTTCTTCTTCTTCTTTTTGTTTTATGGCAGATTGCAACCATGGCTTTTGAAGGTGCATACCGCCACCTACTGTATCGGAGTATGTAACATGAACTATGTTCGTTAGGACTACTTTATTTAAAAAAACAAAAACTAAATCCTATTATATATCCCTATATGTTTCAGATATTGTACAACTGTACAATATAAATAAAGACCCAAATAAAGACCCATTTTTCATAAAAAGCTTGTGTTCCTTGTTCCTTGTTCCTGACTTCTTGGTCCCCCACAGGGAGAATGAAAATAATCATTTAGTACTAATCAGCAAAGACCCGGGACATTCCATAGAGACATTCTGGACCAATCAGCATAGACTAGGGAGATTTCACAAAATCGTTTTGGACTGATCAGCAAGGAACATTCTGTATGGACATTCTTGACCAATCAGCAAAAATTAAAACAATACTACACTTTTATTCTGGAACAATAAGCAGAGAATATAGACCATTTCAAGGACATAAACAATAAAAAATGCATTGGAATACTACTGCGCATGTCTGGTCCTGAAGCATTTTCGGTGGTGCCATTTTTTAATCACAGGTCTGTCGAAACAAGCGCTAAATTTCTTTTGTCTAGTGCAAACAAAAACGGAACTGAAAATAAACAATGATGTGGAATACTGTACTTTAAAAATGACTTTGAGGTGCAAACTTTTCAGACAGAACATTTCACGTTTACCTAAATATCCAAACAACTCTCATTACCTGGTTGATACGGTGTGCACGAGAGATGCGGTAAAAAAATGTCGCAGTCTGTATGCTTACAATTAATTTCTTAGTGGAAAGGGAGCATTTGTATGTACAATGTGAACACCATTTGCCTTGTGTTTGGTGAAGCTGAAGCAAGTCAAACGTCGTCAAAAACGTTGCTAACATTGCTAACTCTATGCTAGTAAACTTTACCAAAAATTTACCAACTGAGACGTAAACGTAACAAATTTCACAGACAGAAATGGAATCCCTGAACAGAGCGATAGTCAATATTGCAGTCCTTAGCTACGTACTCCGGAGGTCGCAATTATAGACTGCATAATTTATTGAAGCTGCTTCATTTCAGTAAACTGACCACTACATTCCAAAGTCATTAAGAAATTACAACAATATATGCTTCACTAGAAATAACGGTCAATTTTATAATGGTTACTGTTCTAAAATAAGACGTATTTCGTAAATTCTTTATGATGTGAGTGGCTGACAAATGCGACCTCTGGAGGACGCGGCCTTCGAAATGTTGGACAGCTAGTATCTAGACTGGCCACCAGCTGCTTTAAGAGCTAGAGTGCATCTCATCCTCAAGTTCTCGAACCCTGGTGCGGACACATGGTTGCATGTGGTTTAACATTGCAAGGACAAAGAGCTGTTCTTTCTGTCTCCCTGTAGCATTGTCTTAGGTGTCTTACATTAAGGACACTGCGGTTTATTGTTCTGGCCACATCTGCAGTCGTCATGCCTCCTGCAGCAGGTCTATGGCTTGTTCACAAAGGTGATCAGGGACCCTGGGCATCTTTCTCCTGGTGCTTTTCAGAGTCAGTAGAAATGTCTTTAGTGTCCTACGTTATTTTAACTGTGACATTAATTGTCTGCCGTCTGTAAACCATTCACAGTAGCATGTACAATAATTATTTATGGTTCATTGAACAAGCTTGAAAAACAGTGTTTAAACCCTTTTTGTAAGTAAAAAATATTTACTTACCAGAATCAAAATGTATGCTGCATATCCTAGAGTTACTAGTTGCGCCTCCCATCGATGTTTTGAATGCGATCGACAACTAAACGGAAACATCCAAGGAACATAAAAGTCACTTACTTAAACCAATGAATAGCGGTTCAAATGATCTATAGAGATTAAACAGGATATTTTTGGGCCAATCAGCAGAGACCAAGGACATCCTGAAGGGACACTTAACCAATCAGCAGAGACATTCCATAGGGACATTCTTAAGGCTAATTCACACTGCACCAACAGATTCTGACCAATGCTAACAATCACCAGATTACAGTACAGTTTTTTTTATGCGATATCCCAAAATCTTTAACCATTCATCAGAGTCCAGAGATTCATTCTGGATCAACTCAGATCACTGAGATTCCATTAGGAGCAGAGGGTTTGTCCCTGTTAGAGAACTCTTCAGCTAAATGCATTCACATCTGCCATTCAAAACACAAGACATAAACAGAGAGACAGAGACAATTGCACATACAGTTCAACCAAGGCAGGATGGAAGCATTTAGTGTGTGAGATCACATGCATTGCTGTGGTTGGATTGTGTGTTATCCAGACATATTAGGACTGCTCTGGTTGTGGATTCTGACAGTGCACTGGAAAGAAGGGACATGTTTAATCGTCCATATGAAAAAGGAGGCAGAGGAATCTGAGGCTGGCAGAGCAGCGGGAAACCAACAGGCCTTTGGCCCTCTGTCAGAAAGGATCAAATATGTGTGCCATTATCCGTGCACATGTGTGCCAAAAGAGGGAGAGAGAGACAGAGACATAAAAATGGTCTTATGTCACACTGAGGTGCACTTTTGCCATGTTAATGAGTGAAGTCATGGCCTCAGGATTTGTACTGACTGTTTAGACTAGTGAGTCAGAGGCGAGTATTGTGAGAATGCAGAGTGCAGTGGTTTGAAATTTGAATGGTGAAAGCTGTTAAAATGAGATGGAAAGTCATAATAAGGGTCCTACAATACTGAGACACATTTTTTGTTGGAATGATCAGAGCTGGGAACATATTTTGGGGTTGTTGGGAGAATGTTTGTGCATAAAGTGGGATAGTGAATGGAAACTCCATAAAGCTTATTTTGGCCAAACCTCTCATATTTCACAGAAAAATAAGTCCTTGGTTCTGATGATGTTTAGTGAACTTAGACAGTAGTTGTTCTTAGCAAACATCATGTGTTGTTACTAAAATGGTTCAAGAATGTTTAAAATCATTTTCAAAAATATAATTAGGAGTGTCATATTATGGAATTACATTTGTGCCAATAATAATGAATGTAACTTTTCAAGAACTAATGCAAATATAAATTGAAACTGAATGAAATATCTGTGAAACTGAAGAAAAAAAATCGCTTTACGCTCCGCTCCCTGAGTTTTCGTTCGCCAATCTGGCACATATCTCTCGCGGGGGCGGGGGCTAGCAGCAGTGTGTTCTCATTGGCTACTGAGTTTTTGATTGACAGCTTCTTGACCTGGAAGTGAAGACGTCGGTGTTGTGTTTAACGTTACATGTGTGTGGATGTAAGCGTCTGTAAGGACAGCTTTCTATTTCATTTTAGTGATATTAAGTTATGAGTTTAAAAAAAAAATCTGTATTTATCTGCTGCTACTACTTTGTCGACAGAAGCTTTTAGGAGCGCAAGAGATCTATTCAGTCTATTAAGGTGTAATTGTACATTAAAGTACTGTATATAATACTGAAAATATTGTAGTGTCCAATGTTTTCGGAGAATATTTGTTTATTCCTGATGATTCTTCTGCATTGTAGGCTCTGATTAGGTTGATCTGTTACAATTAAAAAAGAATACTAGTATATGTGTGTGATATATTCACCCATCAAGAAAGTCTCACTTCAACCAGGTAATCAGGGTTGGTACACTGTAACAAATTTAATGTAAAATCAACAGTAACTTACTGGCAACAAATATCCAGCAAGCTTCAGTATTTTATTCCACGGTAAAATTGCTGTAATCTGACTACAGTAGTTTACAGCATACTGTATAATAACCTACAGTATATTTATACTGTACAATTAATTACAGTTCTTGTTTTTGCACTGTATTTTAAAATATTGTAAAGTTACTATGCAGTATAATTGATAACGGTAGTTTTTATATTCACATATAGACACAACATATTATAACTAACTACAATCTGTTACTGTTACGTTAGGAACGAGGACACAAAATGCAAGTAAAAGGCTCTTTATTATAGTGAAAATAATGATGATGATGATGTTGAAAAGTCCAGGTGATAAAGGCGGTGGCGCAGGGACTTCGATGGTCAGACACGGAGTGAAGGATGAAGTGCAGGGTGCTCTGAAGAGTGACGACATAATCCAGACACGAAACGAAATCCAACAAGACGAAAACTGGAACACAGTAACTCGAGACGGGACACGAAGCACGGGAACAGGAACAGGCAACACAAAGACTTCATGCAACGATCTGACAAAGGGAATGAGAATGTGGGAAGTCTTTATAGGAGATGAGATGAGTGGCAGCTGGTACTGGTGAGTGATCGCAGCTGAATACTGATCAACTGTGACGATCCGGACACACCCACTCACACACATGTAAACAACAAAGCACGAGACTAGAGAGAGACACCAGATCCATGAACCGTGACAGTACCCCTCCCCCTAGGAACGCCTCCTGGCCCAGGACTCCTTACCTGTCGATTGTAATCATCGATAAGGGAGTGATCCAGAATGTCTCTAGCAGGTACCCAACTTCTCTCCTCTGGACCGTAACCTTCCCAGTCCACCAAGTACTGGAATACGCGCCCCCTCCGCTTTGAGTCCAGCACACGATTGACCAAATAAGTTGGTTCCCCATCTACGAGCCGCGGCGGGGGAGGAACCGGGTAGGCGGATAAATGCGAGAATGAAATACGGGTTTAATTTTGGATACATGAAAGACGGGGTGAATTCTCCTGTACACTGGAGGAAGGTTGAGGCGGACTGCCACCGGACTAATGATCTTGGTGACAGTAAACGGGCCAATGAATTTGGGAGCAAGTTTATTAGACACGGAGCGGAGAGGAACGTTCTTGGTAGAAAGCCACACTTTTTGACCAACGACGTATACCGGTGGCGATCGGCTTTGGCCTTGGTGCGCAACCCCACGTGGAGAAGAGTCTCACGGGCTCTAGTCCAAGTGCGGTGACACCTCTGGACGAAGGCGTGAGCAGAGGGGACCGCGACCTCGGATTCCAGACTAGGAAAAATTGGTGGCTGGTAACCTACGCTACACTCAAACGGAGATAGGCCCGTGGATGACACTGGCAACGTGTTGTGGGCATACTCCACCATAGAAAGTTGTTGACTCCATGAGTAAGGATTCCTGGAAACCAAACATCGTAACGCTCTCTCCAAATCCTGGTTGGCTCTCTCAGTTTGGCCATTGCTCTGGGGGTGGAACCCTGAGGACAGACTGACAGTCGCCCCCAGAAGCTTACAAAATTCTCGCCAAAATTTGGACACAAACTGGGGTCCCCTGTCAGAAACCACGTCTGTCGAGAGGCCATGTAACCGAAAGACGTGGTCAACGACAATCCCCGCTGTCTCCTTGGCTGAGGGTAATTTGGGCAAGGGAATGAAATGAGCCGCCTTCGAGAACCGGTCCACTACGTTCAAAACTACCGTATGACCCTGGGAGGGTGGGAGGGCGGTAACAAAATCTAGAGCGATATGGGACCAGGGTCTCGAAGGGACTGGCAGCGGTTGGAGAAACCCATCTGGGGGTCGATTGGAGGTCTTACCAGTGGCACAAACTGAGCAAGCCAAAACAAAACTGTGAATGTCACGAGCCATGAGAGGCCACCAGAATCGTTGTTTGAATAAAAACCTAGTGCGATTAACTCCTGGATGACAAGTCACATTGGAAGAATGCCCCCACTGAATGACGTTGGACCTCAGACCCTCAGGCACAAATAAACGATTCGGTGGGCAACCGACCGGGGGGCGTTACCCCTTCTAAGGCCTTCGATTCGACCTCCCATACGAGTGTGGAGATGAATACAGTCTCAGGTAAAATGCACTCGGGAGTAGACGGGCGTTCGGAACGATCAAAAATGCGCGATAAAGAATGGGGTTTGATGTTTTTAGAACCCGGGCGGTACGAAAGAGTAAAATCAAAACGACCGAAAAAAAGTGCCCACCGAGCCACCCTGGAGTTCAACCTTTTAGCAGTCCGAATGTATTCTAAGTTCTTGTGATTGGTCCAAACGATAAAAGGTACCCCCGACCCTTCTATCCAGTGACGCCACTCCTCCAATGCTAACTTGACTACCAACAACTCTCTGTTCCCAATGTCATAATTCCGTTCGGCAGGAGATAGACGGTGAGACAAAAACGCGTAAGGATGCATCTTGTCGTCTGAGAGAGAGCGCTGGGATAACACTGCTCCTACCCCCACCTCTGACGCGTCGACCTCCACCACGAACTGACGTAATGGATCAGGGGTTGTCAGAATGGGGGCTGAAACGAAGCAACCCTTCAGTTTGGCAAATGCAGTCTCAGCTCCGGAACTCGACCGAAAAGTCCGCCACTGATCTTTCTCCTTGATGTAACTCAGCCAGTATTCTTGCAGCTTCTCTTCCGCCGGCCGTACGGTCGAAAACTCTTTTCATCTCAGCGGAGAGCTCCTGGAACGTGGTGCAGCATGGATCTTCATTCTCCCACACCGCCGTTCCCCATAACGCCGCTTTCCCAGTCAGGAGGGTGAGCACAAAGGCGACCTTGGAACGCTCAGTCCGGAAAGTCTTGGGCTGGAGCGAAAAATGCATGGGGCACCGGGTTAAAAAGGCTCTGCAAAATTTTGGATCACCTGAATAGTGAATAGGGCTCTGGGGTTGGTAGGCGGGGCTCCGACTGGGATGGGCTCTCCGATGGTGTGGGGGGAACGGCCGCTGTGGGCGGCGCAGTGGGAGCTCGTAGCTGTTGGATCTGCCGGGTGAGCTTGGACACCTGCACCACTAACGCCTGAACAGCGCGACCAGTATAATTTAAATTCTTTTCTAGAATGTCCAGACGAGCCATACTGTTACTCAAACAGTCCTCCATGGTCGGCGCTGGTGTACTTGCTGTATCCATTCTTGGGTCAGATTGTTCTGTTACGTTAGGAACGAGGACACAAAATGCAAGTAAAAGGCTCTTTATTATAGTGAAAATAAAGATGATGATGATGTTGAAAAGTCCAGGTGATGCAGGCGGTGGCGCAAGGACTTCGATGGTCAGACTCGGAGTGAATGATGAAGTGCAGGGTGCTCTGAAGAGTGACGACGTAATCCAGACACGAAACGAAATCCAACCAAACGAAAACTGGAACACAGGAACTCGAGACGGGACACGAAGCACGGGAACAGGAACAGGCAGCATAAAGACTTCATGCAGCAATCTGACAAAGGGAATGAGAAAGTGGTAAGTCTTTATAGGAGATGAGATGAGTGGCAGCTGGTACTGGTGAGTGATCGCAGCTGATGCGGGCACACCCACTCACACTCACACTCACCCACATGTAAACAACAAAGCACGAGACTAGAGAGAGACACCGGATCCATGAACCGTGACAGTTACACGCTTTAAAAAAGTGAAATATAAAGGCTTGTTTGCAAATTTTACAGTTATATTACCTATTATTAGATTCACGTCAATTATGACAACACTCAGAAGTCAGTTTAAAAACTTTTATTAAAATTGAATTCATTAAACTGTAAAAACACTCTCCAGATTTGGCAGGGCAAATGCAGATCCCAGATTGTTGCTGCCTATAGAGAATAAAACACAAAAACGGAGTTGCACTACAGCTTAACAGACATCAATATGATAAACAGCTTTCATTTAATTTACAGTGTATGGAACCACAATACATTCAACCAGGAGATGTGCCAATACTTAATAATTTTAAATGAAAATGAAACTATGTGAGGGTGAGTACATTTTTGGGTGTACTATCCCTTTAAACTTAATTATAAGATCCTGATCTCCTTGATCCATGTTACAAAGCTACAACCGCTCTCATTTTATGAATTTTAATGCGTTTTTCAATAGCTGAAAATTGTATATGAACAATAGTACTTACCTCTGTATTAACCAAAAGAGCGATACTCATCAGCACTCTGCTATGTCGAACAACTGTACATACACGCTGAAAGAAATAGATATAACAAATGATATTAAATTAAAATATGCATAGTGTAGCCATGATCAGATGGTCAGATTTGCCATTTTCCTAAACTACTGGTTTTGCATTATTTTAATTCAGAGACTATGACAAAAGTAGGTGTCCTGGGACTGTTAATTAAGTTACTGAGTCACTCACAAAGCCCCTCAGTTTGGAGTTTGCCACACGAAACGGATGGTGCCTGGACTTGATTGAATTACTGATACTGATGCGCTCAGGAGGTCCTTGTCTCTGATTAGTAAACAAAAAGAACTACTATGGCACATGTGACTCATCACCATTAAGCTAAAATTCCAGTGACTCCCCCCCTGGGGTTTTTCGCTTACACACACAGAAGAGAATTGTGCAATAGGACAATTGGCAGTTGTCGCAGATATTAAACTCATCTAATTCGAAGCACACACACACCCAAGACACGGGACTGCAGATGACCAGGAGTTCATCCGGCCACCATCGTTCAATGAACTCTGAATACACACACATACATACACACGCACACACAAAGAGACAATCATTTGTGACCACGTGTGGTGAAAAGTAACGTTTCAAATGTATAAAATGTTTTCTGGTTGTGCCTCATGGGTCCCTTGTGACCAAATCTGTATAACTGTAAGTTTTATAATATGTGACCAATTGGATATTCATTTAATCACGAAGAATCATGTATCTTACTCTCACTAACTCACAATCACGCCGTATTTGGGACGGTTATAATCAGAGAAACCAAAGAAGATTGAATCATTAACCCAAAATGTAATATGATGCATTTTTTTTATTAATACCAGTTTAGAAGTGTATTGTTGCTGAAAGTTTTATCTGCTATGCACATGACCCGTAGGCGTGTACTTCGCGGACCACAAGGTTTGCCGACACTCCTCCTCCAAAACGATTGGACTAGACATGTAAGAGAGGCGTGTCTAGAGTTCCTTCAAAACACACCGCCACGCTCTCTTCTGTGCAAAAGAAAGTTTTTCTAAGCCAGGGAGAGATTCCAAATTTCCTGCAAACTCCAGCCGGAGCTCTGCACTATTCTTCATCGTCGTTTTCCTACTTTGTTTTAATCTAAGTTCCCTTTCGTAGTCACTCCGAGTTACGTCGGATGACGGAGAATGGGGGGTTTCGCCAGAAAGCCAATCCTCTTCGAGTATTAAAAAACGAGCCTATGGCAATGAAATGCCATGGGTCTGCGGAATTTGCATAATGTATCTCCGCCTCACTGCGTGAGTATTTAAGGAGAGACAGCTGCAACAGCAGATCATGTTTTCGCTTCGGAGCCAAGAGAATCTCTTCACTCCACAAGCCAAATCCTGAGTATTCTCAGTGACTACATCTCTTCGAGACGAGCGAACTCTCTGATGTTGGTGTGACGGCGGTATCCAGCGAGTTTCATATTGCCTGCGATCTGAGCAGTGGTCTGCCGGTCTGTGTGTCTCTCCCTGGTCGCTTCAGCATCCGCAGAGTTTTTTTCTCTCACTAAAAGAGCGTGCACGCGGCACGTCTTTTTAAAGACGCGTCTTTCTAAGACGATCTGCCCGTGTATTTCTGAGTGCGGTATTCTGATAGATTCAGCTGTTGGGCGCGAGCGCTGTTTGGCGTGTTTGGGCTTTGATCACGCTCGGACAGCGCTCGTGGGTGTGTCACGTTCTCTCAGTGGGAACGTGACCATCGCAATGTATACGGTCGAGACTCTGTGAGCTCATTTGAGTGAGAGTCCCCTCATCCATCACCCGATCTATTTTTCTCCACGTGAGATAATACTTCGGCTGGTGGCCAGGGTGACTAAGACGTCAGGTCTGGAACTAACCGACGAAAATTCCTCGGTCCACACCCCGTCTTTCACGTTGCAACCCACGTGGTCCCGAGTGGATTCGCCGGCCCGCCCGCGGGCCCGCGTTCTCATTCGGTCCACCAGCTGATGAAATCATGTTTATCGCCGCATCACAAGGTGAGCCGGAGTCCTCTGGAGATGGCTCGTCTGTGCTGCTGTCCTCGGATGTGCTAGCATAGCGAGCTTGATTCAGAATTCACAGCTATGCTTTCCCGGGCTGCCACGAGTATCGGGTTTGTGTGGAAAATTCTGCCATATCCCGAGCACTTGAGGCTGATGATTGGTTTTTGGGGGTGGCGAACCCAAATCCTTTCTACCCGGATGTGCATGAAGAGGCCATGAGATCGTGGAAGTCTCCTTTGACTTTTCGCGACTGCTCTGCGGCCTCTTCCGCCTTCTCTGCCCTCGTAGAGGCCGCAGTCTACGGTACACTGGGGTTCCCCCCTGTGGAGTGTTCTCTGGCAACACTTAGGTGTCCCCACAGCGCCTCCACATGGCGTGGCAACCCTAAGCACCCCCCCAATGCCTGTAGGTTCTTGTCTACTCCGGTGGCGGGGACCTATAGAGCTGCGGGGCAGGCTGCCACCTCACTGTGTGTTATTGCCATCCTTCTGGGTGTTCAGTGACATGCACGAGGGTAGGGCTGATTCAGGGCTCATCCTTGAGCTGCCTGCCGTCACCGACCTTGCTCTACGAGCGACGAAGGTGACCGCACGCTCCCTGAGTCAGGTGATGTCCACATGTGTGGTCAGACATTTCTGGCTTAACCTGGTTGATGTGCGCGAGGCTGAGTGAACCAGTTTCCTCAACTTCCCCGTATCCCAGGCTGGCCTCTTCGGCGGCGCGGTCGAGAACTCTGCCCAACAGTTCTCGGCCGCCCAGAAGTGGACTGTGGCTTTTTTCTGACCCTGCGGCTTCTGCTGCCAATCAGCCGGCGGCTCAGACGCTTCAGTCCGCTTGCCGTCGAATGCGCCCTCCTGCGACTTCCGCCCCCTCCCGCCCGGCCCCAGCAGCACCGGGCCGGGCCGTGGAGGTGGTCGCAGGGAGGTGCCCCTGCCCGTACCAGCCCCGCAGCCCCGCTGTACGCCAGGCTATGCGGCGCTCCCGTTACGGGCAGCTCAGTTATGGCTTGCAGTTCTCATGGAGTGGTTGCAGGCCCACTCCTTCCCCCGGTGGAGGGCTGGGGGAGAATCTTTTAAAAAAGAGCTGCATCCCATCTCTGAGCACGCAGAGCTGGACGGCAGTGCGCGACGCCCCCGAGCCTCGCCACTCTCGTTCCCCTCTGTCTCTGAGGGTGCGGATGACAGTGCGTGCCGTCTCCAGACCACACCACTCTCGTCCCCCTCTATCGCCAGACCCCTGGCAGAGCAGACCCCCGCGGAACGCTGGTCCTTCCCTGGTCTCCTCTGTCAGGACGCGGAGCATGACTGTGCACGCGTGCTGGGCCGCTATGCCACCCTCACCTGTGCCGGTCACTCCGCTCCGCTGCCCCTCCGGGGGGACGCCTGTGGCTCGGATGATTCCACTGGATCAGTGTTTGGTGGCTTGGTTAGAGCTCCCAAATCTGTCCTGTTGGGTCGCCCGAATGATCAGGCTCGGCTATGCGATTCAGTTCGCACGGTCTCCTCCCCGCTTCAGGGGAGTCCGCTTACTGTGGTCGGTGGCTATGCCCCGATCATGAGAGCGGAGGTTGCCACCCTGCTGGCGAAGGGTGCAATCGAGGCTGTCCCTCCAGCCGAGGTGGAGTTACGGGTTTACACCCCGTACTTCATTGTCCCCAAGAAAACCGGTGGGTTACGGCCAATCCTGGACTTGCGCGTCTTGAACCGCTCCCTTCTCAGGCTGCCGTTCAAGATGCTCACGGCCAAACGCATTTTCGAATGCGTGCGGCCACAGGATTGGTTTGCAGCGATAGACCTGAAGGACGCCTACTTTCATGTCTCCATTTTACCTCGACACAGACCGTTTCTTCGGTTTGCTTTCGAGGGGCAGGCATACCAGTACGCGGTTCTCCCATTCGGGTTGGCTCTGTCTCCTCGCGTCTTTACGAAGGTCGTCGAGGCAGCCCTTGTTCCCCTACGCGAACACGGGGTTCGCATCCTGAATTATCTCAACGACTGGCTAATATTAGCTCACTCTCGAGATCAGGTTTGCGAACACAGAGATCTAGTGCTCCGGCACCTAGCCCGTCTGGGCCTTCGGGTCAACTGGGAGAAGAGCAAACTTTGCCCCGTGCAGAGGATCTCTTTTCTCGGTATGGAGATAGACTCGGTCGCCATGTCCGCGCAGCTTACGAGCGAGCGCGCACACTCACTGCTGACTTGTCTTCGACAGTTCGAGGGCAAGAGTGCGGTCCCACTGAAACTTTTTCAGAGGCTCCTGGGGCATATGGCATCCGCAGCCGCAGCAACGCCACTCGGATTGCTTCATATGAGACCGCTTCAGCTGTGGCTTCGCGATCGAGTCCCGAGGTGGGCATGGCATCGCGGTACGCTCAGAGTTCTAATAACTCCGACCTGCCGTCAGACCTTCACCCCGTGGCGGAACCTCAGCTTTCTACGGGCCGGAGTTCCCCTAGAACGAGTTTCCAGGCATGTTGTCGTCTCCACAGATGCCTCTGCCACGGGCTGGGGCGCCATGTGCAATGGACATGCAGCCGCGGGCTCCTGGACAGGACCCCAGCGCCTCATGCATGTCAATTGCCTCGAGTTGCTGGCAGTACGCCTTGCCCTGCACCGCTTCCGTGCGTTGCTCCTGGGTCAACACGTACTTGTCCGCTCGGACAATACAGCGACTGTAGCGTACATCAACCGTCAGGGTGGTCTACGCTCTCGCTGTATGTCGCAACTCGCACGCCACCTCCTCTTATGGAGTCAGAAGCACCTGAGGTCCCTTCGTGCTATTTACATTCCTGGAGTGCGGAACCGTGCAGCCGACGAGCTGTCTCGGCTCCGGCCAACCTCTGGCGAATGGAGACTCCATCCCCAGTCGGTCCAGCTGATATGGGACCAGTTCGGGGACGCACAGATAGATCTGTTTGCCTCCCACGACTCATCCCATTGCGCCCTGTATTACTCCCTGACCGAGGGCACGCTCGGCACGGATGCACTGGCGCACAGCTGGCCGCAGGGCCTACGCAAGTATGCGTTTCCCCCAGTGAGCCTTCTCGCACGGACTCTGTGCAAGATCAAGGAGGACGAGGAGCAGGTCTTATTGGTCGCCCCATACTGGCCCACCAAGACCTGGTTCTCCGAACTGATACTCCTCGCGACAGCACCTCCTTGGCCAATTCCTTTGAGGAAGGACCTCCTTTCTCAGAGACGGGGCACCCTTTGGCACCCTCGTCCCGATCTTTGGAGACTCCACGTGTGGCTCCTGGACGGGACGAGGCAGGTTTGAGTACCCTGCCACCAGCGGTGGCGGCTACCATCACTTCCGCTAGAGCATCGTCCACGAGACATGTCTATGCGTTGAAGTGGAACCTCTTCGTTAACTGGTGCTCTTCTCGCCGAGAAGACCCCAGGAGATGCTCGATCAGCGTTGTGCTTTCCTTCCTGCAAGATGGGTTGGAGCGAAGGCTGTCTCCCTCCACCCTGAAGGTGAATGTGGCCGCTATCGCCGCATATCACGAAGCAGTTGAAGGTAAGTCTCTTGGAAAACACGACCTGATCCTCAGGTTCCTGAGAGGAGCGAGGAGACTGAATCCTCCTCGCCCTCCTCTCGTTCCCTCTTGGGACCTCTCAGTGGTCTTAAGTGCCCTGCAGAGGGCTCCCTTTGAGCCTCTGCAATCAGCTGAGCTTAAGATCCTGTCAATGAAGACAGCGCTCCTGGTTGCGTTGGCCTCCATCAAGAGGGTAGGGGACCTGCACGCATTCTCCGTTGACGAAGCGTGCCTGGAGTTCGGGCCCGGTCACTCTCACGTGATCCTGAGACCCCGGCCTGGATATGTGCCCAAGGTTCCCACCACTCCCTTCCGGGACCAGGTGGTGAACCTGCAAGCGCTGCCCCGGGAGGAGGCAGACCCAGCCTTGGCACTGCTCTGTCCAGTACGCGCCCTCCGTGCTTACGTAGACAGGACGCAGTGTTTCAGGACCTCAGACCAGCTCTTTGTCTGTTATGGTGGGAAGCTGAAGGGAAAGGCTCTCTCCAAACAAAGGTTGTCTCACTGGATAGTGGACGCCATTGCTTTGGCATACCAGCAGCAAGGTCGACCATGCCCCCTTGGTGTGACCGCCCACTCCACCCGGAGTGTGGCGTCCTCTTGGGCTTTAGCGCGTGGCGCCTCGCTAACAGACGTCTACAGAGCTGCAGGCTGGGCGACACCTAACACATTCGCCAGATTTTACAATCTCCGAGTGGAGCCAGTCTCCGCCCATGTACTGTCTTTTTCAAGCTAACATGGGAGATGTTAAGTGTCTCGCTTGCTCGCCATTCCACTCCACGGACTGGATACGTGCGATATTTCCTCAGGTGAGCCTTCCTCTCTGAAGCCCTGAGTTCCTCCAGCACTGTTGACGCTGGCGCCAGTGTCTATTGCCTGTGCGTCGGCTAGGTGCCTCCGTGTGCATGGTTCCTCCTCTGAGTAACCCCCACATGTGTATTTTCCACTGTAAGCCTCTTTGAGCATGTGTCTTTCCCTCGGCAAGTCACCTGCCACTCCTGGAGTTGAAAGTAGATGCCACCCTACGGGCTGGTCACTCCAGTGTTCCTCCATATGTAGCCCCCTTGGGCCATATGTGTATTCTTAAGTCCTCCCTATGGGTAGGCATGCTGCGGCATATCTCCCATGAGTTATGCTTCCCAGTGTACCTTGGTATTCCTGTGTTAAGTAGGACTCCTTCGTCCGTGCCTATATCACGACAGGGAGGTCAGACTTCGCAGGGCACTGGAAGACAGCTGTGAAGGTGGCGTGATTGCACGGGGACCCCCATTCTCCGTCATCCGACGTAACTCGGAGTGACTACGAAAGGGAACGTCTCGGTTACGGATGTAACCCTCGTTCCCTGAGTAGGGAACGGAGACGTTACGTCTCCCTGCCACTTCCGCTGTACCGCTGGGTAGACGCCTGAGTTCAGTCTCGGCTCCTCAGCGAAGACATGATCTGCTGTTGCAGCTGTCTCTCCTTAAATACTCACGCAGTGAGGCGGAGATACATTATGCAAATTCCGCAGACCCATGGCATTTCATTGCCATAGGCTCGTTTTTTAATACTCGAAGAGGATTGGCTTTCTGGCGAAACCCCCCATTCTCCGTCATCCGACGTAACGTCTCCGTTCCCTACTCAGGGAACGAGGGTTACATCCGTAACCGAGACGTTTTCTTTTATTTGATCTACCTCAGTTTGATAGTTGACTTCGGTCAGTGTACTCACGAACGAAACAAGGCTAAGATTTATCGTTTCTCGTACGGGCCGCAGCTGAAGCGATCGCAAACATCTGCCTCCTATCGGAAGACGCTCCAGACACTCCAACTCCGCGACCAGCCTTTGTCACACAGCCGCGCACAAAGGGGACCGTAAAAGCAAGTAAATCTAAAGATAAACTGCTGCTTTTAGGTTGTTTAGATCAATTTTAGAAGCCTTTGGGGTCTCGTGTTGAACTGCTGTTTTTGAACTGTTCTCTCTCTCTCTCTCTCACTCACTCTCTCTCTCACCCACTCTCTCTCTTTCTCTCTCTCTCACACTCTAACTTTCTCTCTCCAAATACGTCGTATTGCAATCTTTTGTTAACTGTTTGTTTTGATATGCATATTTACTCCTGCGTGATTTAAGTAGTTTATGTAACCATTAGTTGTGTTATTAAATTCCATAATCTTTTGAAGTGAATCTGTCTCATGGTCCTATGCTTTGAAGCCTCTGTGAATGTCAAAGATTTAAGTTCTACCCAGCTCTACCCTTCGTAACTATTTTTAAACATCTGAAAGTGCCGTATACGAGAAAATATTTCCTTGTGGCCACAGGAAAATATTCACTCTGTTTACAGGCAGGTAATATTGTGAGATAAGGAAGTTTTCGGCTCCAGTCCGCTGGACGGACAGCTAGACGGATAACTGAATTGGAAACACATGTAAATTTACCCTGATAATTAACCTGACTTAACTGACCTAGATATTAATAATTACTATGAGCGATCATGTTAATTATTCACATATGGTGAGGTTTAGTCCATTCCCTATTTGGGATAATTTAATTTATGTATGCGATTACATACTCATGATCTAATGAATACTATTCCCCATTTGAGTTAATAATTTCCCCAAAACAAAGTCATTGTCGCTACAATAGCTTACTATATTGTGTATAATGAAACAAACTGAGTGGAATTTATTTTACTTGATAAACTGTTAATGAATCCTAAAAAATAAATAACAATAGACCTAATAATAATAGCATATTAAGTGAATGATTGAACATCATTACATTGTTCTTTTATAAGATTTATTTATTTTTTATTCGGGCATTTAACACTTAATTCAAAAACGTCTCAGGTTACGACTGTAACCATAGTTCCCTGAGAAAGGGAACGAGACGATGCGTCGATGACGCTTTGGGAACGCTCCCAGCGTGAATGCGTCTGAGCATCAATGTCAACTAGTCCAATGGAAAGAATGAGCGTCACGGGCGGGTGACGTCATGACCAGGAAGGGATAAAAGCACATCCGGTGCAACCCGGCATTAGCTTCAAAAATGTTGAAGCAAGCCGATCACAGGGATGCAGGAAGTATGGCAGGAAGACGCACCATCTTGTTCCCTTTCTCAGGGAACTATGGTTACAGTCGTAACCTGAGACGTTCCCTTTCGAGGGAACTCACGATGCGTCGATGACGCTTTGGGAATGAGAATACCCAAAACGCCAGAATTCCAAGTACCTGAGTGTCAGTCTGTTGAAACTAAGCACTAAGCACCTGAGAACCTGGGGCAGCATCCAGGTCTAAGCTGTAAAACCTAACGAATGTGAGCGGTGAGGACCAGCCTGCCGCATCGCAAACGTCTTGAAGAGAAACTCCAAATAGTAAGGCTTTAGAGGCCGCCGTACCCCTCGTAGAATGAGCTCTGACCGCCAAAGGACACGGCTTGTCAGAGTACTCGTATGCAAGTGAAATAGCCTCAACTATCCACTTACTAACCGTCTGTTTAGAAGCAGGAAGACCCTTCTTAGGTGATCCAAAGCAAATAAATAACTGGTCGGACTTCCTCATTGAAGATGTCCGATGAACATAAGTATCCAGTGCTCGCACTGGACACAAGAGGTTCAGCCTTTCCTGGTCCGCAGATGTAAAAGGAGGAGGACAGAAAGCCTGCAGCACAATAGGCCTTGGAATCAAGGTCGGCACTTTAGGGACGCATCCCTGTTTCGGATATAAGAATGCCTTGACCATCCCCGGTGCAAACTCAAGGCAAGTGGGGGAAACCGAAAGGGCCTGAAGGTCTCCAACTCTCTTAAGGGATGAAATAGCTAGCAGAAAGATAGTCTTAAGGGTAAGAAATTTCTCTGAAACCGAATCTAAGGGCTCGAATAGAGCCCTAGACAGGCCTTCTAGTACTATTGCCAAATCCCAAGCTGGCACTCTAGTACGAGTTGCAGGCCTCAGCCTCAATGTGCCACGAAGGAAACGTGTAATCAGGGGGTCTCGACCCAACGATGTACCCCCCACCAGGGTGTGGTAAGCCGCAATGGCCGCCACGTAGACCTTGAGCGTGGAAGGACATAGACCTGACGTAAACCGCTCCTGCAAGAACTCGAGTACTGTGTTCACAGAACAGTTAACCGGATCCCACTGATGTCGGTGACACCATACAGAAAAAACTTTCCATTTCAGCGCATATAGTTTCCTAGTAGCTGGAGCTCTGGAGCTTAGAATGGTCTCAACAACCTCAGTTGAGAGACCACTCTCTATGAGTTGGGCCCCCTCAGAGGCCAAACCCACAGGTTCCAAATCTCTGGTCGGGGGTGAAATATTGTGCCCCCGGCCTGAGACAGAAGGTCTCTCCTGATCGGGATCTCCAAGGGAGGACCGTCTAAGAGATGGATCAGGTCCGCAAACCAGATCCGACTTGGCCAGCGTGGTGCTACTAGTAGTAGGCATATTCCGTACTGGCGGACTCGCTCCAGAACTCCTGGGAGCAGAGCAACAGGGGGAAATGCGTACAGACGTAGCCTCGGCCACATCTGCACCATAGCATCCAGCCCCAGGGGGGCTGGGTGAGTAAGGGAGAACCAAAGTGGACAGTGCGTCGTATGCTGAGACGCAAACAGATCCACCTCTGCTTGGCCGTAAAACTCCCAAATTTTCTCCACCGCCTCGGGGTGGAGTCTCCAGTCCCCTGGCCTCAGCTCCTGCCTCGACAGGATGTCTGCCCCAATATTCTGGTCCCCAGGAATACACACTGCCCTCAGGGAGAGTACCTTCCCCAGAGACGACAGGAGGATCTGGTGCGCCAGCTTGCAAAGCGGACGCGACCGCAGACCCCCCTGATGGTTCAGATAAGAGACCACCGATGTGTTGTCTGTACAGACGAGCACATGATGGCCCCTCAGGTCTGGGAGAAATTGCTTCAACCCATTGAAGACAGCCATCATCTCCAAGCAATTTATGTGCCAAGAAAGATGATGACCCCTCCACAGACCCTGAACCGAGCGGCCTTCCATTACCGCTCCCCAGCCGGTGAGGGAAGCATCTGTCGAGATCGCAACTCGATGGCAAAGAGCTCCCAACACTGGACCCTGGGTTAAGAACCAGTGTTTCTTCCATATAAGCAAGGCGCGGAGACACCGCCGCGTGATCTTGATTATACGAAGTGGGTTTCCCCTCGGGGAGAACCCTCTGGTCCTGAGCCACCACTGTAAAGGTCTCATGTACAGCAGGCCAAAAGGAATCACGTTGGACGCTGCTGCCAAGAGACCCAGCAGTCTCTCGAACTGTTTTACAGTGCGTGACTGGCCTAGCCTCAGCTCTTCTGTGGCTACCAGGATAGCAGCTACACGAACGGGCGATAGAGTGGCCCGCATCGTCACTGAATCCCATACCACACCAAGGAAAGTGGTTCTCTGTACTGGAGAAAGAACACTCTTCTTGGCATTGAGCCTCAAGCCCAACATCTGCATATGAGCGAGAACAACACCTCGGTGCCGAACCGCCAACTGCTCTGATTCCGCTAGAATCAGCCAATCTTCAATGTAGTTCAGAATACGTATGCCCTGAAGCCTGAGCGGGGCTAAAGCTGCATCTACGCATTTCGTGAACGTGCGGGGTGCGGGGTTTGCCCCCGAAAGAAAACCTTAGGAACTTCCTGTGCTGAGGGAGGATGGAGACATGGAAGTAAGCGTCCTTCAAATCTATCGTGACAAACCAGTCCTCGGATCTGATTTGAGTCACGATCTGTTTGAGTGTCAGCATCTTGAACTTGAGTTTTTGTACTGAACGATTCAACAGACGAAGATCTAAAATGGGACGCAACCCTCCATCCTTTTTCGGAACAATGAAATAATGGCTGTAAAACCCCGACTCTCTGTCGGGTGAGTACACCTTTTCTATAGCTTCCTTTGCTAACAGGGCCTTTACCTCTTGCTCCATTACCAGAGCCTGCTCGGGATGCACTACTGTGAGCAACACCCCATTGTAGCAAGGAGGACGAGAACCGAACTGGATTCTGTATCCTTTCTCTACAATCTGCAGGACCCAACGAGAAATATTTGGCAGTAGTTTCCACGCTGCCAGAAAATCTACTAAGGGAACCAGCCTCTCGAGATTGGTCTCTGGTGTTAACGAGACAGCCAGTTCTGGAGCCTGAAACATAATGGCAGGAACTACCTGAACTGGCTGCTCTAAAACCCCCCTCAGAGGGCACGAAACCGATGCAGTGCCGTAGCATAGCATCAGCAACTCGCTGGAGACCGCTGCGCCCCGAAGCACCAAGGGTGACGGGGTTGGCAGAACGGTCCCGTGAGGACCCCGAAGTGGAACGGGCGCCGTATTCTGAGGTGTACACCGCTCCACTTCGGTCGGGGCTGTCCTCACAGGTCTGACGCCAGAGGCGTCAGGACCTCTTCTTTTGAGCCGAAGTCGGCTCCTCAGATCCGGCTTCGGCTTAGAAGACTTCGACTGAGAGTGTTGCGCCTGCTTCCATTGTTTATGTGGAGGTGCACGAGACGAAACACTCTGTTTTTGTTGCACACGATATGAGGGGCTCGACGGCTGGGGCTGCTCACGCCCAGCAGCCCCAGGGGGCTGGACACGGCGAGGGAGAAACTTTTTAAATGCCTCCGCTTGCTTCTTTGACTCTTGAAATCTCTCGACGACCGCATTGACTGCGTCGCCGAAGAGACCAGAAGGCTCAAGCGGAGCATCTAATAAAAAAGCCCTGTCTTTTTCTCTTATTTCGGCCAGATTTAACCAAAGGTGTCTCCCAGTAGCTACAAGGGCTGCCATAGACCGCCCAATTGCTCTAGCGGTCTCCTTTGTAGCTCTGAGAGACAGATCGGTGGCCCGACGAAGTTCTCGAATTTCGTCAGGTCTAACTCCCTCACTCTTATCCAGATCCCCCAGCAAATCAGCCTGGTAAGCCTGGAGCACCGCCATAGTGTGCAGACATGCTCCAGCCTGACCTGCTGCCGTATAGGCTTTGCCCACTAAACCAGATGTTGCTTTAAGCGGTCTAGTGGGCAAAGCTGAGGCCTTCAGAGACGATGCTGGGCCAGGTGAAAGATAGCTCGCGAGCATCTGTTCAGCCTGGGGCATCGCCTCATAAACGTACTCTTTCAGCCCTCTTATACCCGAATATAAATTAACCTGAGGGCTGAAAAGTCGTGATGAGTACGGTTTATCCCATGATCTAGATAACTCATTATGTAAATCGGGAAAAAAGGGAAGGCCCCGTGGTGGAGATGATGTAGCTGAAGAAAGGAAACGCTCGTCTAATTTACTTTTGGGACGAGCGCCCCTTTTCTCAGCTGGCCATTCAATATTTAATTTTTCTACAGCCCTTGACATCACATCCACCAGCTCCTCATATGCTGGGGAAACAGGTGGCGAATCTCTTTCCCCAGTGTGTGTGCTTAAACTCTCCATACTCATCATATCAACCTCCTCAGAGGAAGAACAATGAAGTAATGGAGGGCTCTCTCCCCGGGCGGAAGAAGCCGCAGAGCGGGCTTCCGACACCAGGGGGAGAGCACTGGATCCTCCGGGTAAGGAAGGAGAAAAGACCCTCGGACCCGTCTCCAACCCCTCCGAAAGATCCTTTTGCGATCCCCAGGAATGCATTCACCGTGCTGCCTCGGCAACAGCGGGTCCTGCACCCTGAGGATCGCGAGCCTGACCACTCTCGTCAAAGAGTGACAGGCGAGAGCGGAGCATGCGAAGCGGAAGCATCTCACAATGCTGGCACTCAGCCCCCTCGAAGGCTGAGACCGCATGCTCCACTCCCAAACAAATAACACAAAGCTTGTGTGTGTCCCCACTCGTTAAATAACGCGGACAGGGAGAAGCACACTGCTTGTACATTTGTTTCGCCATAACTCTTCCAATATATATGCAACAGACAACAATAAATAGACAGAGACAGAGTAACACAGATCGCTTGCTGAGACACAGAAGCTAATGCCGGGTTGCACCGGATGTGCTTTTATCCCTTCCTGGTCATGACGTCACCCGCCCGTGACGCTCATTCTTTCCATTGGACTAGTTGACATTGATGCTCAGACGCATTCACGCTGGGGGCGTTCCCAAAGCGTCATCGACGCATCGCGAGTTCCCTCGAAAGGGAACTAAAGATGACAAATACGTGTAGGCTATGCTATCAGGCCAATATCTGTAACGTTGATATTAATGGTAATTTTAAAGTGGTTCAAAAATGATTTTATCATAATATGATTTTGTAGAAATTGTAATCAGACACTTAACGGACTAGGCCTACCTATTCAAATTAATTTGAGATCGCTTGGGGTCCTAACAGAGACCCGATTTTGAGGGAGAACCTGGTTTGTCACAAATAATATGAGAAGCACCCAAACTGACAAAACAGGGATTATAATGGCCAATTTCGTGAATATCAAACGAATATCAAATACACAACTAAATTAACCGCAGTCCGTTGGCAGTGGCTGTATCCAGACATTAATAAACTAATATAGTGCACCTGAAGAAGTGAATGAAAACGAGTGAGCAAAATCAAACCCTGTGAAGGTCTGGTCTGAAGGACTGGCTGCCGAGATGCGCAAATTCATTTGGCGAGACTTTCACTGCCTGTCTATTCACTTTAAGTGTACATCGGTTGTACTCACGTTATAATATGACTGAAAACTCTGTGGTTTTCCCTTCAAGACGTGCATAACATGGGTCGATTTCGAACATAGCCTTGTAGGCGTAGGCACGACAGGCCACACGCACACGGTTACACCGTTACACACAAATGTTCAGCAAGAAGATAATTCCGATTAGGCCTACTTTGTTCTAAACTTGAAATTCTTAACTAACATTAACAGCAAACCTTGTGATAACTAGTATTTGGCTAACTGGCTAGAATGTTTGCATTACAAAGCTAACTTACTTTATATCAAACGCACCACTGATTATTTAATGGTAAAACGAATAACTTCACATTTGGGAGTAAACATTTAGAAATACACATCTTTAAGATAGTAAATACATTTTTACATTTTACCTGGCTGGTTCTTGCTGGTAGAGGCCCATCCTCAAAGGCTCAGGATGAAAAGGAAAATTCGAGTGAAGGTTGAGGGTTTATGATTGCATGGTTGCCAGGTGTAGCCTATATCATCAATTGAACAGTAATATAAGGATTACTGTAATTAATGTCCCTCTTCTGTTTTTTTTTTCTTCAAAGAATAGCATAAATTGACAGTTCCTTTCCTGTAAATAGTTCTAAAGTATGACAGCTGGAAATACTGTAAAAGCTATAAAATTTACAGCAACTTACTGTAAACTGTTTTTACAGTAAACTTTCACTGATAATACAGCGAAAATACTATGAAAACAACAGACATCATTTACAGTGTAACCATGGCCATCCCACTACTACTTGTTAGCATATGCATTTGCATCATCACAATTAATGATAATTTAATTAAGAGGAATTTAAACAATATGGAAATTACAATCGTGGCTTGCTGTCAGTCAGATGATACATACCAGGGCATTTCATTATATATTTCACACAAAGAATGGTCCTGTTGCCATTTTTTTATCATGCAGATAATTTTATTTAGTTATTTCGGTAACACTTTACAATAAGGTTAATTTATTAAACATTAGTTAATGTATTAACTAACATGAACTAACCATGAGCAATACATTTGTTACAGTTTTTGTTAATCTTTGTTAACGTTAGTTAATACAAATACAGCTGTTCATTGTTTGTTCATGTTAGTTCACAGTGCATTAACTAATGTTAACAAGATTTTAATAAAGTATAAGTAAATGTTGAAACTAACATTGACAAAGATTAATAAATGCTGAAGAAGTATTGTTCATTCTTAGTTCATGTTAACTAATGTAGTTAACTAATGAACCTTATTGTAAAGTGTTACCGTTATTTCATTTAGTTAATATTATCTTCTAACATTTACAATTGGAAATACATTTTTAACAATCATCAACAATTTCAAAAGTGAATTTTATAAAACCAGTTGACTGAGTGTAAATGAAAATATGAATTAATTCAAATAAATTTACATTCTTTATTGTCACTACAGCATATACACAAGTATCAAAGTGAAAGTCTTGGAGGCAATTATGTTGTGACAGGAAAGACCAGAATCATAACCTGCATACAATACATGCACAGTATTCTCATGATGTACATTACTATACAAAATGCACAAGAACAAATACAGAATACATATTTAAAATTCATATACATTTAAAATGATGCAATGATCATTTGAATAGTTCCTGTTACAGTAAAAGTAACAAAACAGTGACTGGGTGGGTACAAGGATAGTCCTCTCATCATTAGATTCTCTCGTCATTTACTCATCTTCATGCCATCCCAGATGTATATGACTTTCTTTGTACCCACCCAGTCACTGTTTTGTTACTTTTACTGTAACATGAACTATTCAAATGATCATTGCATCATTTTAAATGTATATGAATTTTAAATATGTATTCTGTATTTGTTCTTGTGCATTTTGTATAGTAATGTATATCATGAGAATACTGTGCATTACATGTATTGTATGCAGGTAATGATTCTGGTCCACACAACAGGAACTATTCAAATGATCATTGCATCATTTTAAATGTATATGAATTAATTCAAATAAATGTACATTCTTTTTTGTCACTACAGCATATACTCAAGTATACAAAGTGAAAGTCTTGGAGGCAATTATGTTGTGACAGGAAAGACCAGAATCATTACCCGCATACAATACATGTAATGCACAGTATTTTCATGATATACATTACTATACAAAATGTGCAAGAACAAATACAGAATACACATTTAAAATTCAAATACATTTGATTGATTGAAATGATCATTGCATTATTTTATTAAAATGATGCAATGATCATTTGAATAGTTCATGTTACAGTAAAAGTGACAAAACAGTGACTGGGTGGGTAAAAGGATAGTCCTCTCATCATTAGATTCTCTCATCATTTACTCACCTTCATGCCATCCCAGATGTATAAGGCTTTCTTTCTTCACACTTGCAGAGATTGGATTGCTTTCCTAAAAATCTTGATTCGTGTTTATTTGTAAAAAAGGAAGCAAAATGCATCTGGGACATGAGGCTGAGTAACATATATGAGAATTTTTATTTTTGGGGGAACTATCCCCTGAACATTCATGGTGTTGGTATGCTAATCCAAGATCAACATAGACTAATAAGAATAAAGTGCAACCTCTTGTGTACTTGTGAACTGTTTTTGTTTTAATCTAGAGCTCCAAAGAAATTAAAATATTTGTATAATATCAGGTGTCTGAAGATCAAGATCCCAGTCATTCAAAGATAATGTGTCTGAACAAAGCAAGATTATTGTCTGATGGGGACAGTGGACCTCTAGTACTACCACTTCATCCTCTGTGACAGCATCATAATTTTGTTTATGGAAAAGTTTCTCCACTCCCTGGATAACGAGAAAGGAAATGTATTACAATCTAACAATTCAAACTGCTTTGAACTCCCACATAACAAATTGCAGACTTAAAATATTGATTTCAAACAAATTATATATATTTGTTAAGGGATTGTAGTGGCAATTTTAATGATATTCATTGATCTTTAGTAAAATATAGATGATTCAAAGAATGTCACATGTGTGTCTCTCACTTGTAGTGAGAAAGGATACTGTTTATGTACCTGGGGAGGCAGAAGAGGGAGACACTCCAGAGAACAGACGAACAAGGACCTCTGACCTAGATGTCAGAAGGCCATTTGGTGCAGGGGAGCTTAGTGGGCCAACTAGTGACGTCTATGGAAAACTACTGGGAGGAAGGCTCTGGGGAGAAGAAGGCCTTGAAACTAAGATAAAAGCTAGTTCAGTCTGTCTGGGGGTGTGTCACTCTTCTGCACAGGGTAACAACTGTGTATTAGACTGCTCCTATTCTTGCAAGAATAAATACTTCTATTTTATATAATTTGACTCTGAGTGTCTCTTACGCAGTGATGTTTGTTTGAGAATTTTTGCCACAACAGTTTTGGTGTCAGAAGTGAGATTCCTTGAACGTGTTCCCTGGACCTGAGATCGGACGGTGTTTGGCCACCTGGACTAAGTAAGTTCCAGCTCTACCTCGTAAACTTGAGAGAGAGGGGCCGACCGATATCAGGGCCGGGAGAATCGACCACTGGAATCTAAAGAACCCGCAAGTGGCACGAAACAACGTCTCTGGTAAGGGTCATTTAAATTCGGTTTAATTGGGGGAAGAGTGAAATTGAACCATATTGGCTGAGGGCTGTTTCTGTGGTGCGTAATCTGAGATTAATTGAGATCTATATATAGATCAAGAAGTTTCAAACAGATACGAGAGAAAATTATCTGAGATTAACTGAGATTTGTAGCGGATCAAGAGGTTTCAAACAGATACGAAAGTATCTGAGATTAACTGAGATTTGTAGCGGATCAAGAAGTTTCAAACAGATAGGAAACCTGAAAATCAGTTGTTCCACCACGGAGCAAATTGTTTTTAGGTGCTGAAGCTAATTAGGGGGAGCCAGAAAATATTTTTTTTTTGGTAAACCTTAATTAGGAGGGCACTAACAAGTGCAACCCGACCGATTTGGGTTAAAAGAAAAATCGGATCTGTGTTGGGGACGCCTGACAGATCAAGAGAACGCGCGGTGAGAAATCCACAGAGAACAGAAAAGCAGCCAGTATGGGGAAGTCTCAGAGCAAAATTATGAAATTTGGTACACCGGTGTTTTGTCAAATGAGGTATTGAGCGCCACAACATTAAAGATGGTGCGGGAATCAGTTGAACAGAGCAGTGAGAAACAAAAGTTGTGTCTGTGTTCAACATGTGTGAAAAAAAAAAAATGTGAACAGATAATGGATTGTTGGCTTGAAGATAAAATGTCAAACTGCCAGGAGAAATAATGTTTTTTTTACTTCTTCATCCAGTAAATGGATGCATGACATTAGATGTCTATAGAACTTAAATTTATATGACAAGGATTGTAGCAAGAAGCAATAAGGCTGTCTGTGTGAAATAGAGGGAACTGTAAGTGAGACTTGGTGGAAGAGGGAAGTGAAAAAACAAAAAGGTTGGTGTGTGAGATATGTGTGTGTGGGGATTGTTCAAACAATCATGTACTGGTTAGATAATGAAGGAAAAGGCATGTTTGAGAAAAGAAAGGAGAGGATAATGAGGGAACTGGCATGTAGGGAAAAGAAAGGAGAAATATAGTAGAAAACTATATGTGATGAAAATAGACATGGTCTGACAGAATTTATGGAAGTCAAATTAACTGTTTAACTGTTGAAATGAAAAGTCAGTTTTAGAATAAAATAAGGCATTGTATGATTGACAGGGATTAACATGATATGAAGAATGTTTTAAGCAGAATGGGGAACAATTCTAGATTTTGATAAAAAAATGATTGAAATGATGATATATCTGCTTTATTTTATTAATGTTAAGAAAATAAGGGTATTGAAGCAAGTAGCTATAATGGTTGTCTGTGTAATTTACGGACTGAGTAATATAATCTGCTTTGGAGAAACAGTAGAGATAAGACTGAGACAATAATGATAATATTAAGTTGAATCTGCAGACTAACCATGTGATGGAAGGGAAAGGCTTCAAACCAGTTGTAATGAAAATAATGATGTACAAATTGTTACACTTTATGAAGAGTAACGGAACAGTCCGGGAAAATAAATAAATAAATAAATAGTGAGACAGAAGAGAGCAAATGCTGTAAACAGCTCTGCTCAGAAGATCTCACTTTGAAGAGATTTGCAGATGATGTTTTGTAAAAGATAAGCTGGGAGAAATGTGTAAAGACAGAAAACAAATTCGAATATTTTGAGCATTTTCTGTGCTGCTCATGAAATTATGTTCCGCCAATAAAATGATGAAGATTATGATTTGGCTATTGTGATTAAATCCGCGACTGGTGGACTGTAAAAGAATACAGGGGACTGCTTATCAGTGGCTCTGTTTACATTCCTGAAATGGGACACACACTGCTTCAAGAGTGTGCAGTAAGTTGGAGCCGTTTGCAAGCTCACAGTGATCAAACTATAGTCAAGGACAGGTGTCTGATGCTGAAGTTGAGGCTGAAACAAATTCACTAGATGACAGAGAGTGTTTTAATGGTGGTCATCAGGACAATTTAATAGGTAACTAAATGACCACCAAGAAGGTGTTTGAAAATGTGATAGTGACACATTTCTGATAATAATGTGGGTTTGAAAATAGATCAGTGTTTAAATGACGACAGTAACATTTTTCGTCTGAGAAATAAGAGATAAAAACAAGGTCAAAGGATTGAAGTCTTAAAGTGAATCCTATAAGAAAGAAAAGATCTATAATAGTGAATTGATGAATACAGGTTGATGTAAAATTAATGACTCCAACAAATGTGAGTTGCAAAATATATCAAAGTAACTAACAGGATGATTGTGTTTAATTAAACATTTTAGAAAGGGTTTAGATTAAGGAGAGAGACTAATCTCACGAATGATTTATAATAATTGCAAAAGATGTATCAAGCAGAGAGTGCTAGCCTTGTCAAAGTTAACGTAATTGAGAACTTGACACTAAAATCAAGATTGAGAAATGTGAAACATTATTTAGAACTAAAATAATTATTTTTATTTAAGATCAAGTAAGCAGAAGCAATACTGGATTAACAGTTGCTGAATGCTGATTAAACAAACAGCTTGAAAGGTTGACCATGAAAGAACTAGAAGCTGATGTTTTGCTTTCAAAGATAAGTTTATTATTGGCTGTAATGAAACAGTTTGCTTATCTGGATCTGATGTGTACTGTGGCTGAAACTGCCAGTGCAACAGAGACTCAATCTGAGTGGAAATTTGTAATGTCTAAATAAAGACAACTATAAAAATTATGTTTATTTGGAAACACATGTAATTTCTGGCAAATATGCCTTAAGCTGGGATAGAGCTATAGGATGGTAGATAAAAGTTTGATGTTAGAAGTTTATGAGAGTGCAGTGTGCCAGTCCTGAATGCCTCAGAGTCTCTCTCATTCAATGTCAGCTCAAAGCTGTTATCTGTGATAAGCTATTTGTAGTAAAGCACAGTTTCAGTTGAAGAATCATAGACACAGAGATGTTTAAAGAAACAATTGCCATAAAGGGCAATTTGTATTTGTAAATGTAAAACTGAATGACTTTAAAGAAGTCTTTAAAATAATAATGCAGAACTTGAAGACATTTTATTTTATTTTAGGACCAGTAACTTCTTTGTCTCATTTAGTCTCCACCATTCAGGACTGATGGCTCCGTCTACAGGTAAAGTTCATTGAACGTACGGATGATCCAAATTCGCTGAGTATAGGCTAAGCAGCTAGGGTTTCTGCTTTTAAGATAAAATAATGGATTTAAGTGATTAAATACTGTTGTTATTGACCTGTCTCCCTGTGTGAACACTATTAGGCAATGGGAATGGCTCTGGTGACTCTTGAACGTGCCTTTCCTAAGCTCCAGAGAACAACAGATTTTGTTGAGGTCAAAGATTCTGTGATGGGAAAAAAAGCGGTCACCAGTGGGCACGAGTGACCACCTCCATGACGGGTAAGACCTTCTTTGGCCAGACAGGGGGCAACCCAAGCCAGAGGGCTCACGTAAAGTCACTGGGCATCTCCTGAATGGGGGTGTTTTATGTGAGACAGGTATGAGAGTTGAGCAGGAGCTGTGAGGCCAGCAGCGTCCTTATACCGTTAGGGGGAGATGAAGCTATGACGAGTCACGCCAGTCTTCCCCATGATGCAAAGCTCCTCTATACCACTCACCAGAAGAAACCGCATTAGTTGTATGGCTTGTTTTTCATTGTGACAAGTGTCTGCAACTATACCAGGGGGACAACACCCTGAGAAGAAATTATAGACAAGGAGCTAATGGCAATGGGCTTTCAAGAGCCAGCTGAGACCGTAAGGGGGATTGCCATTATTAATTGTTGTGGAGACAGTAATAAAACTTTTTGATGTCGGTTGCCTTATGGGCAAGGAAAATGTATAGAAGTTGATTTAGAACTAGTCTATAACATAGTTCTAACTCCTGAAGGTCATTAGACATGGTGGTGACTAAAGATGAAGACAGCTTTTGTAGATTTAAGTCTGGATAACAAAGGTGGATGGTCAAAGGTTATTGTAATGAATTTAATATTACATTTTGTATAAGAAATGGATTTATAGTGAGAGAGACTGCTTGAGCTGGAGGAAGGAATGGTAACTGTGTCTGTCTTTCTGTTATCGGCCTGCTAGAGCAAGCTGAAGAAAAATAATGATAATGAATCCAAAACAACCCAGCTGACTTGTCTAAAAATCTAATGAATAATGAACAAGACATGCTTTGAAAGTGGTTAAGAGACCATGTAAAATTAGGGAAAGGCTACAGGAAAATGTGAAGTTTAAAATCTTATTTAAAATTTAAATCCTTTTAACGATGATATAAGGAAAGGGCAAACATTGAGAATGAGCAGTTAACATATGTGTGTCTAGTATGAGTGTGTGTGTGATGGTGACAGCACTTTATGTTGTATGTATTAGTTTGGGGTACTAATATTAGAACAGTATTGAAATTAGAACAGAACAGTTTTATCATTACAGATGGGTTAAGGCAAATGACAAATTTTAAAGAAGCCGATAATTCTGAGTGGAACGGTTGAAAAGACAATACAGAACATGGGACGAGCTTTAAGTTGATTGGACATCAAGCTCTGTCTGGTAGTAATACTTTTGTCATGCAGGATGTCGATTTGAATTATGTTCTGGATCAGTTTAAGTATTTGTGTAAATTGGAATTGTGTAGTTGTAGATCACCATCTGGCATGGGCTGAGATAAATGAAAATGTTGTAGATTTGATGGCAACAACAAAATGACATATTGGCTAAGTCAATTTCGAAGTATCAAGAGAGCCCTTAACATTTATGATAATTGTGAACAAAGGGGGAGAAATGATTGACTGACATTGACCAAGTCTGTACAGCACGACCTGACCTGAAAATTGATGACTTTAGAAATGTTTGTAGATGACTGACTTGAGAGACCAAACAACAGGCCTGAAAAGCAAGATTCGCTGTGAGACTCAGGGACGTTGCCTTTCAAATACTGCGAGAAGAAGATGAGATTGTGGCTTTAAGTGAAGAATGTAATATTTTGTTTCAGAGGCAGAGAAGGATGTCTGGGCAAAATTTTGCTGAAGGACAACGTTTGGGTTAGTGTTGATGGCAAACTTTATTAAAAACACTATGTTAAATGTTATGTTAAATTGATGCTCGAGTTGTGTCGTGCATCAAGAGGGAGATGGTATAACAATTGCCAAATATGGTTTACTTGGGTCCCAAACAAAATTTGCTGTCTGTACATGTATTTGCAGGACTGTTTCAACAGGAAACGCTAGGGCAGATGCAGCAGCGAAGGCCGTGGCAGCACAGCAGACAAAAGAAACTACGTATTTTACTATCTGAAAATAACCTCGACATTTGTTTTTCTTTACAGAGCATGCAGACTTTTGGATACAGGGGAGAATGTCCCCTATAAAATGATGGCTATGGATGAATTTGACTAACTATCCTGGCCTGGATTGTTTTTGTAGCAGAAAGGTGCCACACCTGCGCAGCGCATAACTTAAATTTTCCTTTTACAGAATGTCAGGATGGGTTGCAGAAAACAGAACTGATTCTGTTCCAAATGTATAAATATTGTTTTTCAGGGGAAAAGGATCCTGAGTGCTATTAAGTGAGCGAGAAATTATCCGGTGATAATGTTTCAGGTTGATTCCACAGGTCACACCAAAGGGGACGAGCGGCTAGACAAGCGGTCACTAACAAAATACTTAAGGTCTCCATTCACAGGTGACAGTTCACTCCAGTGGGGGTGCGGTCGTGATATAAGGGAAAACCTTATAAGGATCAGAAAATGGTTGGAGTGTGACACCTGGGTCCAAGCCTCTCACCTTAGACAACACCAACAGGCCACAACCATCCCATAGTCCATGGGGCGAACGAGATTATCAACACGCCTGGAGGAGGAACCAACTGCCAACTGATGGTTTAAGTTTAACAGAAGAATGGGGTTTTGTGATTATTTTGAGGATTTGATTTGATTAAATCAAAATAGGGCTTAGTATTGATATACAGTAGATCAAAAGATTTGATTGGTTACTTATTCATTAGGAAATATTTAAGGAAAATGTTTTTGGGAAGAGAAGATCTATTAATGTAAATTATAGGGATAATTGTTGAAGCTTATTAAGTAGAACCACAGCATGTTTGAATTAAAAGTATTGATTTGATTGTAAATGAAAATATATTGATTGTGTCCGTAATGGAAATATTAGAGTTAATATTGAACAACTGCATTGGTTAGAAGAATGGATAAAATTATAAGACTTCTCTGGTTAGATTTTGTTGAATATGGCATTAAATAGAGCTTACTAAATTGAATTAGAAGTGAACAATATGGTTAGGAAAACCGAGATGAAATATGGAGATGGGCGTAGATTAATGGAAAAGGCTTAATGATAGGAGTTAGGATTGTTATTCTAATAATTTTGTTATTCATGGGTGAATATGATTACAGTGACAGGTGAAACATGCTGTCTGTTCAATTGGTGAAAATGACAGTCTATCCCAAGGATGAACAAAATTATGTGACGACACAGGTAGTGGGAGCTACAGTGAGATATGTGTTAAATGTATGTTCTGTTTGTTTTTCTTCTATTTGTTTATTTTCTGAGAAAGATTAAGGGCAAAAGATTTAAAGAGGGTTAAAAGCAGCAGTCATCCGTGTTACGAGATGGCGTACAAAGATAGGGTTTGAAACTGAGGGATTTTTTTATTTTACTTTTATCTGGTTGTTTCCTTGCTATGTTATAACTACCTTTTCCTTACTGTCGTGACTGAGGGTCTGTTTACAGGAGCGCAGGAACAGAGATTTCTCGCTTAGCCCGGCGTCGTAAATGTTTACTTGCTAGCTAAAATATTACGGGGCCTTTCCCCCACAAAAACAGCCTTATGCTTCTTCATTCTAAACTTTTCTCCACAGGTTCAAGGAGAGTGATCATTTATGCAAAAATCAGAGATGAAAAGTATAAGTGTGATGATATGACTTAAAATTTGTCTTATTGTTTATTATTGTGATTATGGGTAATCAGAATGATAAAAAGTGAGGAGTTGTAGTGGCAATTGTAATGATATTCATTGATCTTTAGTAAAATATAGATGATTCAAAGAATGTCACATGTGTGTCTCTCACTTGTAGTGAGAAAGGATACTGTTTATGTACCTGGGGAGGCAGAAGAGGGAGACACTCCAGAGAACAGACGAACAAGGACCTCTGACCTAGATGTCAGAAGGCCATTTGGTGCAGGGGAGCTTAGTGGGCCAACTAGTGACGTCTATGGAAAACTACTGGGAGGAAGGCTCTGGGGAGAAGAAGGCCTTGAAACTAAGATAAAAGCTAGTTCAGTCTGTCTGGGGGTGTGTCACTCTTCTGCACAGGGTAACAACTGTGTATTAGACTGCTCCTATTCTTGCAAGAATAAATACTTCTATTTTATATAATTTGACTCTGAGTGTCTCTTACGCAGTGATGTTTGTTTGAGAATTTTTGCCACAACAGGATTTTACTAACACAGTCTCATCCCAAGACGTCAACTAACTGATGCTTTTAACCATACGTCAACATCCGACGTTTTAGGGTACCTTTTATCGTCAGTTAGATGACGATCCTGGGGCGTCATCCAACTGACGCTTTACCTTTAACGTCAGTTAGATGACGCGGGTAGGTTTAGGTCTGGGGTAGGGTTAGGATTAGATAGCGTCATCTAACTGGCGTTAAAGGGTACCCTAAAACGTCGGATGTTGACGTATGGTCAAAAGCGTCAGTTGGTTGACGTCTTGGGATGAGACTGCGCTGATTTTACAGTACTAAATAAATATACCTCATGCACCATTTCTTATCTGTATTACTGTTGTGTAACCAGTAGATGGCTGTATAGCCCTATATATATACACTCACCTAAAGGATTATTAGGAACACCTGTTCAATTTCTCATTAATGCAATTATCTAATCAACCAATCACATGGCAGTTGCTTCAATGCATTTAGGGGTGTGGTCTTGGTCAAGAAAATCTCCTGAACTCCAAACTGAATGTCAGAATAGGAAAGAAAGGTGATTTAAGGAATTTTGAGCGTGGCATGGTTGTTGGTGCCAGACGGGCCGGTCTGAGTATTTCACAATCTGCTCAGTTACTGGGGGTTTCACGCACAACCATTTCTAGGGTTTACAAAGAATGGTGTGAAAAGGGAAAAACATCCAGTATGCGGCAGTCCTGTGGGCGAAAATGCCTTGTTGATGCTAGAGGTCAGAGGAGAATGGGTCGACTGATTCAAGCTGATAGAAGAGTAACTTTGACTGAAATAATCCCTCGTTACAACCGAGGTATGCAGCAAAGCATTTGTGAAGCCACAACACGCACAACCTTGAGGCGGATGGGCTACAACAGCAGAAGACCCCACCGGGTACCACTCATCTCCACTACAAATAGGAAAAAGAGGCTACAATTTGCAAGAGCTCACCAAAATTGGACAGTTGAAGACTGGAAAAATGTTGCCTGGTCTGATGAGTCTCGATTTCTGTTGAGACATTCAGATGGTAGAGTCAGAATTTGGCGTAAACAGAATGAGAACATGGATCCATCATGCCTTGTTACCACTGTGCAGGCTGGTGGTGGTGGTGTAATGGTGTGGGGGATGTTTTCTTGGCACACTTTAGGCCCCTTAGTGCCAATTGGGCATCGTTTAAATGCCACGGCCTGAGCATTGTTTCTGACCATGTCCATCCCTTTATGGCCACCATGTACCCATCCTCTGATGGCTACTTCCAGGAGGACAATGCACCATGTCACAAAGCTCGAATCATTTCAAATTGGTTTCTTGAACATGACAATGAGTTCACTGTACTAAAATGTCCCCCACAGTCACCAGATCTCAACCCAATAGAGCATCTTTGGGATGTGGTGGAACGGGAGCTTCGTGCCCTGGATGTGCATCCCACAAATCTCCATCAACTGCAAGATGCTATCCTATCAATATGGGCCAACATTTCTAAAGAATGCTTTCAGCACCTTGTTGAATCAATGCCACGTAGAATTAAGGCAGTTCTACCAGAAAGACTCGGGAGAATAAATACTGTAACAATAAATACATTTATTGATAGCCCAGCAAGCAATAAAGTTCTTTGGCGTAGGCCCCGTCCATAGCTCGCAATCCGAGGGTCCGGACTCTGCATTTCCTGCCTGAAGACGAAGGCAGGGGCGCAGCCGACCCCCTGTGAGGTATAGGAAGGGACCATCCTGGTGGTGGTGGGGAGGATGGAGGGGAAGGGACCATCCTGGTGGTGGTGGGGAGGATGGAGGTGAATGAAAGCGTCAGCATCTGCGAACTCAGACATGTGTAAGTACTGGTCTTTTATACCGCAAGTATTAGACACGATTGGATAGATGAGAAGGTAATAAGTGACGTAGCAATTGAGTCTTCCCGGCAGAACTTAACGCTAAAGCTTCCATTTCTACCAGAAAGACTCGGGAGAATAAATACTGTAACAATAAATACATTTATTGATAGCCCAGCAAGCAATAAAGTTCTTTGGCGTAGGCCCCGTCCATAGCTCGCAATCCGAGGGTCCGGACTCTGTATTTCCTGCCTGAAGACGAAGGCAGGGGCGCAGCCGACCCCCAAAAATAGGTGGAAGATAATTCCACCAGGACGGAGCCCACCCCCAAAGAACGGTAAAGAAAAGTATACCCACCAGTCGTGTATCCTGTAGAGCCTAAAATAGAAACAAAAGGGAGTTAATAATGGGCATGAACATGAAATGTGGAAAGCCTCGTAGCCAATAACTAATTAGTAAGAGATGACTTCATAGTGAGCCTGAAAGGTACTATGAGAAGACGTGAATAATGCATTTATGCATTTATGTTCTGCTGCTGTATGTACATTAGCATTTATCCATGCTGACGCTTTCATCCAGGCGACTTATGTTTTGAGACGCACTTACGTCTGATCGAACCAGTTTCCCTGAGAATGAGTTGGAGGGAAGCAAGTGTTGTGGAATAGTGACTTAACTGAGAACGAGGCTAACTTAGGACATAGGGACAGGTCATGGAACAAAAGCTGTTATAGGACCACAGAGAAAAGGCCACCTTGGGCATACAGAACCGGCCATATGGGACAAGGCCGTAACAGACCGCGCAGAGACAAGGCCTCGATGGACCACACAAAACGGAGCCACATTGGCCAGGCCTCATTGGACCACACAGAGACAAGGCCGCGATGGACCACACAGACAATGCCACATTGGGCCAGGCCTCATTGGACCACACAGAGCAGACCACCTAGGGCCATACACAGAGCAGGCCTCCTTAGACCGCAAACTGGCCACATTGGACCACACGGCCATGATAGACCACAGACACAAGGCCGCCCGGCCACATGGCCTTGCTAGACCACAGAGACAAGGGCGCAATGAGCCACAGCGGCCTCTAATGCCGCACATAAAACGAGGTAGACTGGACAAGGCCGCAAGGCCACACAAAACCAGGCCGCAAGGACCACAAGACCACATGGCCTTTTTTTTTTTTTTTTTCTTTTTTTTTTGTGCGAGGCAACAATGCCTCAAGGCCGCTTGGCCACACAAACAACGGCCGCTTGGCCACATTGAACCGCGCCACTAAAGGCCACAGACCACTGGCCATGTTTTACATACAGGACAAGGCAACTTGTGCCACAAGGCCACTATAGACCACACAGAGCAAGCCACACAGACAACGGCCACTAGGCCACATTGAACCGCGCCACTAAGGGCCACAGACCACTGGCCACTTTTTTACATACAGGACAAGGCAACTTTGTGCCACAAGGCCTCTGGACCCACACAGAGACAAGGCCCGCTGGGCCACAAGGCTGCTAAAGCCATACAGAGACAGAACCACTCATAGACAAGGCCTTAGGCCACATAGAACCAATGCCATAACTGGCCACAAGACCACGGGACAAGGCCACATTAGGCTACACGGTCACAGTAGACCACACTGAACATAGAATGAGGCCGCAAGGGCCGCGATATCGTAAGCCCACACTGAGATGAGGTCACACAGGGACAACGGCCACTAGGCCACACAGAACCGAGGCCATAGGGGCCACAAGACCATGTAGGCCACACATAGGACAAGGCAACATTATGCCACAAGGCCTTGAGACCCGCACAGAGACAAGGCCCGCTGGGCCACAAGGCTGCTAATGCCACACGGATACAAGGCCAACGAGACACAGCCACTAGGCCACACAGAACCATGCCATAACTGGCCACAAGACCACGGGACAAGGCCACATTAGGCTACACGGTCACAGTAGACCACACTGAACATGTATATCATACACTTGCATGATTTTTTTTTTTTTTTTAAGACCATAAAGACCACATGGAACAAGACCACAACGGCTACTACTGCCACATAGAGACAAGGCCACTTTAAGACAAGGCCACATATAGACAATGACTCATTGACCATTTGTAAATGCAAGCAGAATTTAAGAACAATTGTGAGAATGGAATATCATGGCACCACCACCAGTAGTTGCAAAGGTTATTTACCTGAACAGTTTTAGTGAAGAGCTTGCTGAGCTTCGAGGATGATTTTGAATCGGGTCTTATATAGACTAATGCAGAGGAAGACCATCTGCCCAGGATCTTAATAGCTGAAGTAGAAATGCCATGATCAGCTGCTGTAGTGGCTGCCCCAATCCTGAAGGAATAACCAGTATACTGGGAGGGAGATAGACTGCAGCTTTTGAGGACAGAACTGATGAGTCCTGAACTAGCTTAGAAAGAAGTGCTCCGTTAGTTAGGATAACTGGAGGGGAATTTAAAAAATTAAATCAGATGAGAAGGGACAGAATTTATTACTAATTAATAAATTGATATGTGAAACAGAGCCTTGAGAGTCATTCTTAGAGTTCTTAAGAAAGAGAGTAAAGAAATTAGGTGAGAAACGCAAATCAGAAAAAGACCATGGGGAAATCGGAGTATTTAGCTCCTGGAGTGAATCCCCTGGATGCATGAGCCATGACGCTGTAACAGACAGCTCCAATCTGAATACCAATAGAAAAGAGACCATGCGGACAGGAAGTAATAAAAAGGGGTGGATGGATTTTGCTTTTCTAACTTACTTAGTGTGAAATGTTGCCGTATAAGCATAACCAACATCTTCAAGGTTACAACAGTCAAAGTTCAAGCAATGGGAGAAATTAATTTAAGAATTGCTTTTTAAAGACTACAACAGCGCTGAGAGGAGCTAACGAAATTCCTCCTGGGTTAGTGCATCACAACCTAAATTTACATGAATCCTGCCCACAGAACATGATTTAAAGAATATCGAGACAAAATAAACTAATTAGTGACTAGAGATAGCTACGATGAGCTATATAATTTATCAACGACCATTCGGAATGTTGTCTATATGTTGACACTTCTTGAGTCGCTCCATCTTGAATGATTCTGGTGGAACAAAGTGAAAAGTTTAAATTGTTGGTGAGAGGTAATTGAAGCTGCAAACGAGCTGTTGAAACTCCGACCCCTGTGCCGGGAGTAGCAGCCCTGCCACATCCAAAGGGATAGACAAAATGATATGCTTAATCACCTCGAAATGACCATTCCAACATGCTATTCAAAATTATCTGTGGGGCTTTCCGAGCCAAACCCCGCATACACACCGGAGACCCACCACATATCCTGCGAAAAGGGCACAATTATACACATCTTTGTGATACAATATGATTGGCAGGCGTTTATCGGAGGTTTACTACAGGTCTTGGCTATGCCTTAAGTAGCAAACAAAGAGAAGGAACGGTGAACAGACTTGGATAATTAGTATTAAAATACTTGCGTGAATTTGAATGTCTGCGAGCAAACTATGGATGGAAGAAATATTAAATTACGATTCGTAATTGTAGACGAGGAAGGAACAATCGGCCGTGATCAGGATGTGAAAACAGGAATCTGAAAGAAAAGCAAACATTACTAATTTAACAAACTCTGTTAGAGGAGGGCAGGGTGATGGATCCGGGTTGCTGAAGGCCAAAAGCCGTCTGAAAGCCTGTAACGAAGAGTGAAAGCGCGTAGCTATGGCTTTGCATTGGAAGGAATAAGCGCAACCTTAATTATGAAATTGAAGACGATTGATAGCCAAATTAACGTCTCAGGAATGGCATGATCGCCTAACAATAAGATCTGCCTTGATGACAACCATGCTTTGTGGCACAACTAGGGCTGCAACGATTAGTCGACGTTGTCGACAACGTCAACAATAAAAATTTGTCGACAAATATCTTTGTTGTCGAGTAGTCGTTTGATCTCACGTGACCTAATGTAAGGGCCTGCAATCCCGCGATTTGACCGCTACGGCGCTGAAGCGCTAGAGTGTAGTGCAGCCCTTACAAATGCTATTGCGGTAGAAGAAAATACAGCGCCAATTATGACAGTGCAAACGAATCCGAACTAGCAAGGTTTAGGTTTGGGAAAGTTTCACAAAACTTCAAATCAAGAATGCTGTCGTGTGCAATTTTCACGGGAGCACAACGTGCATGTTGGAGTGCAAGAGGAAACATCCCGGCAAAAGAGGAGCCGGTGAGAAGTGAGTGTTCTCCAGCTTACTAACCAGCGGTAAATCTCTCTTTATTAGAGAATGCAATACTACTAATAATAGTAATAACATTATCAATAGTAATATAATTACAGTAATGTGATGACTTTTGTGAAGAGCGGACGAACCTTGAGTGAGCTTAGAAGATTCATCTAGCCTTTACTGACCTAGATATCCGAATCTGAGATTGGACATGCACCCTTTGTCTAGTGTGTTTTTTTTTTTTTTTTAAACCGGTTAAATCTGACTTCTTAATACGGTACTTACCTGAAGTAAGGTGACGCCGTCCTGACAAGAAGCTACTATCATTACCTAAATGATACTTTTTTTTTTTTTTTTTTTTTTTTTTTGAGCGTAGAATCCTTTTCTCAGATGCGCAGCATATGCCTGAAATGGCTCCCAAGATGCTCTTGCAGACATAGCCCCATTCATGGCTGGGAGATCGCTGGCCACAACAACAGTTGAGACTCTTGAATAGAAAGATACATGAGCATGTAAATCAAACAGTTGAGCAAAGACAATGCCACTCGAGTCTCCTTCACTGATTAGTTCTGTTGATTGGTTTGACTTGATAAAACTAATATGACTGTTAGTTCTACTGAGTTAGCAGTTTTTGCTAAGGATATGTGGCCTTTGACAGGAGCATCCTTAGTCTGCATTTTTCTGTACATTAATGTGGAAATACCCATCACATAAAATATTTCTATCACACATATCAGTGGATTAAGTAGTCACCAGGAAAGGTTAAATATTACAGCAATTGTACACATTTCCAATATTGTAGATCTAATTTTCATTAAGGGACTTATAATATGATTTTAAAGTAGGCCTAAATATGTTAAATAGTTGTTTGTGAAATTACAACACTTATGTAAGTATGTAATTAACTGCCATTGTAGAGATATCCACTACAAAATGTATAACAGCCAAATTAACAACTTGCTCTCTTTAGCTCAGGTTTTTTTTTTTTTTTTTAATCAGTTAAGTCAAGTCAAGTCACCTTTATTTATATAGCGCTTTTTACAATACAGATTGTATCAAAGCGCTTCACAGTGATAACATGAAAACAATATAACAAAGTTTGTTTCTAAAAGATATTGCGTCAACGTCCACCTTAAGTAAGGCAGATCAATAATATTATTGAATATTAAATGTCCCCAACTAAGCAAGCCAAAAGCCAAGGCAACAGTGGCAAGGAACCAAAACTCCATCAGGGACAGAATGGAGAAAAAAACCTTGGGAGAAACCAGGCTCAGTCGGGGGGCCAGTTCTCCTCTGGCCAACGAAGGAACAGTGCATGATTCGGGCAGCATTACAAGTCAGATTGGATCGGAACATTTAGAGTATTTTTTGGAAGTCCAAGTATGCACGCCGGTCTTAAGACGAGTTGTTGAGGATCAGTGCCGTCCACCATAGAGAGTCCATATCGCCCGTGTTGAGTCGTCACTTCATAGGCTTTGTGATTGGAGCATCTGAAGTCTCCGTGAGAGGCTGGATACAAACTGGAGCTGACGAACGCCATTTTCTCGGGACTCGCGTCCCGAGATAACAGCAGAAAACCAAAGGGAAAATAATTAGCGTAGCTGCTGTTCATAATGATGATTTCCATAACACAGGCGTAAATGACAAAACATGAAGACAGTGACTCTTGCGTCCCAAAATCACCCCCCTCCGTCCCCCACTCAACTCAGCCCAGCTTACTGACCTATACGTCCCTACTGCTGCTGAGACCTAACCACAATCTCACAATCTCTCCGCAACCCAACCATACGCGCCAACCCGTTGACTAAGGCTGTCGAGCCCCACTGGTGCGTGAATAGGCAGTTTCAGTGGACAACGGTTCCGTATGGCATACTACCTACCGCAACACAATATCTGCCCAACCACCCGTCATTCACGCAATATACACAGGAACGTAATGACTGCAAATATTATGCAACCTATACAGATAACCTACAGTCTCTTCAAGTTTTATAGTATTAAATGCATTTGATCTGATTCAGCAGTATTATAAAAGGTAAGCATTATGTAAATGCTTGGCTGAAGAGATGCGTCTTTAATCTAGTTTTGAACTGGGACAGCGAGTCAGAGCCTCGAACAATATCAGGAAGGCTATTCCAGAGTTTAGGAGCTAAATGTGAGAACGCCCTCCCTCCTTTAGTGGACTTAGATATCCTAGGAATGACTAGAAGCCTCGAATTTAGTGATCTTAAAGAACGCGGTGGATTGTAGGGCGATAGAAGGTCCATTAAATACACAGGAGCTAAACCATTTAGGGCTTTATAGGTCAGTAGTAGTACTTTGTAATTGATACGGAACTTGATAGGTAACCAGTGTAGAGATGATAAAATTGGTGTTATATGATCATATTTTCTTGACCTAGTAAGAACAGAAACAGATAGCATGTTACGTAATTTAGCAATGTTTCTAAGATGGAAAAAGGCTGTTCTTGTAACATATGAAATATGATTTTCGAAAGACAAGTTGTGGTCTAGTATAACTCCCAGGTCTTTTACTGTAGAGGATAAAGTAACAGGACATCCTTCTATATTAAAGTTGTATTGTAAGTGGTTTTGTGGATAGTTTTTTGGACCAACAAGTAATACCTCCGTTTTATCTGGATTTAGTAGCAGGAAATTATGCGTCATCCAGCATTTTATATCTTTAAGACACTCTGTCAATTTTGATAAGTTAGTGTTTTCATCTGGTCGTGATGAAATATATAATTGAGTGTCATCAGCATAACAGTGGAAATTAATTCCATGTTTTCTTATAATATTGCCAAGTGGCAGCATATATATTGAGAATAGCAGAGGGCCTAACACCGATCCTTGCGGCACTCCATAGTCTACTGACGTTATCTTCGATTTTTCCTTCGGTTACTCAGTTGTTAGTGGGTATTTGCAAACTGCCCACGAGAGCGTGGTATCGACAACGCTGATATATATATATATATATATTTTTTTTTTTTTCTTCAACAATTGCACAGTTTACAGGAACGTTCATCTCCATTGTAAAAATAATACATTGTGCAGTTTCCAACATTGCGGGTGTTTTGACAACGCTGATATTATTAGATCACTGTACGGTGGCGGTGACACGAAACTTGCTTACACTTGCTATGAACATTTCCCCTTTAAGGCGAGCTAACCGGCCCCATTGCAGTCTGCAGATCAGTAACGTTAGTAATTATGAACACGTACGCCACGTCACCGTGGACACCAATTTGAACTCTGCCGCTGGTGTAGGAAGCAACGGAGAAATACTTACCTGGATGAAGTTTAATCATGATAGAGGGGACATATTAACAATGGCTGGTGGAAGCGCCTACCAAACTTGAAAAACCAACTTGAAAGCCTTGGGAGTGGAGCTTGAACTTGAACCAGCGAGAGAAGATCGCCTCTCGTGATTTGAGTTGTTGATTCATGTCGGTGGATCGGTGATCTGCGGGATAATGCACCCGTGCAGACAGCGAGGTTCTTTTGCTGGACAAGTTGTTGAGAATGACATAGTTCTCTTCCTGCCGGATTATCCTGACTGAGCTGACGCTGTTTGAGGCGTTTGATGACGTGAAAATGGAAACTGATTGGTTACCCAGGGTGTTTTAGGCCTAGAGAGCAGAACTTCTCATGAGAGGCCTTGGCTGATCAAAAACTCTCCGAAGACCACTGTACATACGGGGAGATGCGGCACTGAACGCGGGAACCTCGACGTGTAGCAGGAGATACGGCGGGACATATCCATCGTCGGAACTCAATAATAGAACAATATGCGTGTCCTGAAACATGTTGGCTGGCGACTGAACGAGAGCATGAATGAAAGCGTCAGCATCTGCGAACTCAGACATGTGTAAGTACTGGTCTTTTATACCGCAAGTATTAGACACGATTGGATAGATGAGAAGGTAATAAGTGACGTAGCAATTGAGTCTTCCCGGCAGAACTTAACACTAAAGCTTCCTTTTCTGAAGGCGAAAGGGGGTCAAACACAGTATTAGTATGGTGTTCCTAATAATCCTTTAGGTGAGTGTATCTCCATGGCATCTCCATGGCTGTGTGTATTCCCTGGTTGCTGGATGTTTTCAGTTATAATTACTTGCATGTATTAGGTTTTGCATTTGGACATTTATTTATTATTAAAGACTATTAAAGATTTTAAAAAAATCTCCGAAATGTTCATTTGGATTGAGTATTTTTAAATGATTAATATTCAAATATTGACACAAAAATAATTTTGTTAATCATATTAGCTACATATAATAGCTTGATCAGTCACACAAAAGTAATCAGAATAAATATTGACTCACTGCGACCAGGGCGATACTTGAGTAATTGAGTGTTTACATATCATGAACAGAGACGTGGTCTGTGGTCAAGTCGTGTCTCTCCTCTTTCAAAAACTATGCATCGCCAATTAATCAGCAATTTAAAAATTAAGGTTTAAATAGCTTTATTGGTATGGTAAAACGGCTTTACATTGCCAAAGTTGAATCAGGCAGTGATTGACAGCACTCTGGTCCAAAGCATCGGTTGTTGTTTGGGGTGGCTGGGGGGAAATATGATCTAATCAAAGTAAATATGATCTAATCAAAGACTGTAACAGTATGTAGATAAACATGCCCTGTAATGATTGGGCTAAATCAAGACAACGCTGCTGTATAATGTTATGGGCTCTCACTGAGCTCTAAAATACCTCTCCACCTGAAAAATAAGTACTGTATTATAAACAGTATTATTATATTACAACTTTTTTTTTAAATCTGACTTACCACGAGTATCCAGTATCCTGATAGCGACGATGACTGTTGATAATGATTTCATTCTTCTGAACTATTCATTCTATAAGAAATCATCTCAATGATGTAGTGGAGCAGCAGATAAATACAGATATAAACTTTATATCACTAAAATGAAATAGAAAGTGACGCTTACATGCGCTTACATTCACACATGTAAACACAACATTGACGTCTTCACTTCCAGGTCAAGAAGCTGTCAATCAAAAACTCAGTAGCCAATGAAAACTCACTGCTGCTAGCCCCGCCCCCGTGAGAGATATGTGCCAGAATGGCGAACGAAAACTCAGGGAGCTTTGCAAAACTTTGATGCATAAATGAAAAGTCTGGAAGCGCATTTGTAAGTTCAGATCAGCGAAAGAAAGATGTGAAAACAGTTAGCAAAACACGCAGTGCATTGAAAACAAAGTAAAAAAGTTTGTTTGTTTTTTCAGTTTCACAGATCCTGTATTTTATTCAGTTTCAATTTATATTTGCATTCGTTTCTTGAAAAGTTAAGTTCATTATTATTGTCACAAATGTAATTCCATATCATACACAGTATGAATTTGATTACAATTTGTGTAAAAGGAAGGAAAAGAGATACCATCTATGCCAGTGGGACAGTCTATGGCTTAATGTAATATAACATAATGAATGATCAACCCATATTTACTGCTGCAACATAAACACAGAATAAAAAAAGCAGTTATTCAAATGAGGAAAAAGAGACCCACACAAGGATCCAGAAGTCTGACTACTGTCATGTCAAAAGCTGTAAAAATCCCAGTGGAAATAAAACCCAGAGATCCAGAAGAGACTCACAGAATGTCAATCAGTGCCTTTAGTAAAACAAAAATTCCTTTCCAACACTTTATTTTCCAATTAATTTCTGGAGGGTGATGCAGCACAGCAGGAGCTCATAGAGCAAACGGACGCTGAGTGCCACCGGTCCAAATGGGCTTTATGCAGCGAAGCCACAGTAACCCCAGGCCAAAGTCATTTACCCGTCCATTAGAGTCATCTTATTTATTTGGAACCAAACTTCCATTTCCCTCTTTGCATTCATTGACAAGAGACATGCACACACACACAGCGAATTGTTGAGGCAATCGCTTTCCCAACTGCTGGGTCCCATATTGTTAGAAATTACACTTTCAATTTGCTGCACTGCTCCCGCCCAGCAGGCACCCTATCTCTCTTTATGGCCGCTAGACGAGACAATTGAAAACACAATGGATTCTGGGGGAAGGCTGAGGGATTGGTGTCATCAGATTTGATGCGCAGATATCTCTGTTTATTTCTTGATGGTGTAGAGAGGCCAAAACTAGACTGTAACCGTTAGAAGCGACTTCCCCATTCCTCTGCCAGCGGATCTTTTCTATGTGACTCAATTCAAATTGCGTCGAGCTGGGCAAGGCTGTGCACTTTCTCCAAAGTCGCTTTGGTCGGAGAGAATCTGTCTGGAACGCAAATGTAGTTCCACCTCAATTCTGTTAATTACAGAGATTAATCTTTCATGGAAGGAATTTATTTTGGCGTGCTGGAATTGTGGTCGCCTTTCTGTGTCCCCTGTAAAGACTGAGATATGGAAATGGACTTGTGTTAAACTCATAAGATCTCTGCTAGCTTTTATCTTTGGCCACTCATTCCTCAGAGTCATTACAGTGGCTTTCTGTTCATCTTCAACCACCAATCATACACTCCGTCAAACCCATGACACTGACAAATGAACTGAAAAACGTCTCAGGTTACGACTGTAACCATAGTTCCCTGAGAAAGGGAACGAGACGATGCGTCAATGATGCTTTGGGAACGCCCCCAGCGTGAATGCGTCTGAAGCATCTATGTCAACTAGTCCAATGGAAAGAATGAGCGTCACGGGCGGGTGACGTCATGACCAGGAAGGGATAAAAGCACATCTGGTGCAAACCGGCATTAACTTCGAAAAATTGCCGAAGTAAGCCGATCACAGGGATGCAGGAAGTAGGGCAGGGTGACGCATCGTCTCGTTCCCTTTCTCAGGGAACTATGGTTACAGTCGTAACCTGAGACGTTCCCTTTCGAGGGAACTCGCGATGCGTCAATGACACTTTGGGAATGAGAATACCCAAAACGCCAGACTTTCAAATGCCTGAGTGTCAGCCTGTTGTCACACTGCACCAAGCACCTGGGACCCTGGGGCAGAATCCAGGTCCAAGCTGTAAAACCTCACGAATGTGAGCGGTAAGGCCCAGCCCGCCGCATCACAAACGTCTTGGGGAGAACTGCAGATAATAAAGCTTAGAAGCCATACTCCTGGTGGAATGAGCCCTGACCACCAAATGGTTGGCCAGAGGACTCACAAGCAAGAAGAATAGTCACAACTATCTATTGCTCAATAGGTTGGATTTTCCCGAAGAGAAGTCCAATGAACATAAGTGTCCAGTGATCGCACTGGGCACAAGAGGTTCAGCTTTTCCTGGTCCGAAAAACGGGGGAGGACAGAAACCTGCAGCACAATAGGCCTCGGAATAATGGTAGGCACCTTAGGAACATATCTATGTTTGGGGTAAGTTGCCTTGGCCATCCCCGGTGCACTCAAGGCAGGTGGGGACCGAAAGGGCCTGAAGGTCTCGACTCTTAGAGGGACGAAACAGCTAGCAGAAAAAGGTCTTAAAAGAAAGGAACTTCTCTGAGACCAAATCTAAGGGCTCGAAGGGAGCCCCAGATAGGCCTTCTAGAACTTTTGCAAGGTCCCAGGCCGGCACCTTAGTGCAAGTTGCAGGCCTCAGCCTCAAAGTGCCACGAAGGAAACGAGTGATCAGGGGGTCTCAACCCAAAAATGTACTACCCACCAGGGAGTGGAAAGCCGCAATGGCCGCCACGTAGACCTTAAGCGTGGAAGGACATATACCTGATACAAAGCGTTCTTGCAGAAACTCGAATACTGTGTTTACTGAACAGTTAACCGGATCCCACTGATGCCGGTACCACCAAGAAGTGAAACACTCTCGAAATAATGAATAAATAGTTTCCTCATAGCGGGAGCTCTGGAGCTTAGAATGGTCTCAACAACCTCAGTTGAGAGACCACTCTCTATGAGTTGGGCCCCCTCAGAGGCCAAACCCACAGTTTCCAAATCTCCTGCCGGGGGTGCAATATTGCATCCCCTGCCTGAGACAGAAGGTCTCTCCTGATCGGGACCTCCAAGGGAGGGCCGTCGAGGAGAAGAATTAGGTCCGCAAACCAAATTCGGCTCAGCCAGGGTGGTGCTACTAGCAATAGGCTTATTCCATCCTGGCGGATTCACTCCAGAACTCCTGGGAGCAGAGCAACAGGGGAAATGCGTACAGACGTAGCCTCGGATACGTCTGCAACATAGCATCCAGCCAAAAGGCGCGGGGATACTGCCGCGTGATCTTGATCGTACGGAGTGGGTTTCCCCTCAGGGAGAACCCTCTGGTCCTGAGCCACCACTGTACCAGAGCAACACATGATGGCCTCTCAGGTCTGGGAGGAGATGTCTCAACGCATTGAAGACGACCATCATCTCTAGGCAATTCACGTGCCAAGAGAGATGATGACTCCTCCACAGACCCTGAACCGAGCGGCCTTCAATTACCGCTCCCCAGCCGGTGAGGGAAGCATCTGTTGAGATCGCAACTCGATGGCAAAGAGCTCCCAACACCGGACCCTGGGTTAAGAACCAGTGTTTCCTCCATATAACCAAGGCGCGGAGAACCGCCGCGTGATCTTGATTATACGAAGTGGGGTTCCCCTCGGCGAGAACCCTCTGGTCCTGAGCCACCACTGCAAAGGTCTCATGTACAGCAGGCCAAAAGGAATCCCGTTGGACGCCGCTGCCAAAAGACCCAACAGTCTCTCGAACTGTTCTACAGTGCGTGACTGGCCTAGCCTCAGCTCTTTTGTGGCTGTCAGGATAGCAGCTACACGAACGGGCGACAGAGTGGCCCGCATCGTCACTGAATCCCATACCACACCAAGGAAAGTGCTTCTCTGTACTGGAGAAAGCACACTCTTCTTGGCATTGGGCCTCAACCCCAACATCTGCATATGAGCGAGAACGACACCTCGGTGCCGAATCGCCAACTGCTCTGATTCCGCTAGAATCAGCCAGTCATCTATGCAATTTCAGAATGCGTATGCACTGCAGCCTGGCAGGGCCAGAGCTGCATCTACGTACTTCGTGAATGTGTGGGGTGATAGAGCTAGACCGAAAGGAAGTGCCTGATAATGGTGTTCTTTGCCCCAAAGAAAACCTCAGGAACCTCCTGTGCTGAGGGAGGATGGAGATATGGAAGTATTTTAGATCTATCGTGACAAACCAGTCCTCGGATCTGATTTGAGTCATGATCTGTTTGAGTGTCAGCATCTTGGACTTGAGTTCCAGCACCAAACACTCAAACAGACGAAGATCTAGTATGTGACACAGCTCTCCATCCTTTTTTGGAACAATGAGATAACGACTGTAAAGACCCGACGCAATGTCGGGTGAGCACACCTGCTCTATAGCTTTTTTTGCTAACAGGGCCTTTACCTCTTGCTCCATTACCAGAGCCTGCTCGGAATGCACTAACGTGAACAACACCCCGTTGTAGCCTGGAGGACGAGAACCAAATCTGCCTCTTACTACTAACTGCAGGACCCATAGAGATATATTTGGCAGTAGCTTGCACGCTGCCCGAAAATCTACCAAGGGAACCAGCCCCTCGAGGCTGGCCTCTGGTGTAATCAAGACAGCCAGTTCGGGGACTTGAAGCATACTGGCAGGAACCACCCGAACTGACTGTTTTCGAACCCCCCCCAGAGGGCGCAAGTCCGACGCAATGTCGAGTTGACGCTGCGCCAGATGCTCGCTTGGAGACCGCTGCGCCCCGAGCACCAAGGGTGGCGGGGTTGGCAGAACGGTCCCTTGAGGGCACCGAGATGGAAAGGGCACCGTATAATGAGGTGTACACCGTTCCACCCCGGTTGGGGCTGCCCTCACCGGTCTGACGCCGGTGGCGCCAGACCTTTTCCTTTGAGCCGAACCCTTCTCAGCATGAAGAACGGTCCTCGGATCCGGCTTCTGCTTTGAAGGCTTTGGCTGCTGTGTTGTGTATGAGAAACTAGACGGCTGGAGCTGCTTACGCCCAGCAGCCCCAGGGGGTTGGACATAGCGAGGGAGAGATTATATTGTATCTTTCTCCATGATTCCCATCAAATAGAGCCAGAGGTGTCTCTCAGAGACCACACGGGCTGCTCCATCCCTGAGAGATAAATCTGTGGCCCGACGAAGTTCTCAAACCCCATCGGGCCAAACTCCCTCACTTCTGTCCAAATACCACAGCAGATCAGCCTGATATGCTTGTAGCACTGCTATAGTGTGCAAGCAGGCTCCTGCTAGACCCACTGCCGTAAATGCTTTTCCCACTATATTAAAAATAGTTTTCTTTAATGGTTTAGTGAGAGAAACCGACGCCTTCAGGGTCGATACTGAACCGGGAGACAGATAGCTCGCAAGCGTCTGTTCTAACCGGGGTATTGCCCCATAGCCATACTCTCTTAATCCCCTAATATCTGAATATACATGAATATGGGGGCTAAAAGACAAGATGAGTAAGGCTTTTTCCATGATCTAGACAGCTCGCTGTGCAGATCGGGAAAAATGGAAGGCCCCGTGATGGAGGTGAAAAAATAGAGGGAAGGAAACTCGTTTATTTTATTTTTTAAAACGAGTGCCCCCTTATTACTGCTGGCTTATTAAATATTTAATTTATCTACAGCCTTAGTAAACACCTTCACCAGCTTTTATTATTATTATATATATATATATATATATATATTCATTTTATTTTATATATAATATAAACTATTATATATATATATATATATATATATATATATATATATATATATATATATATATATTCTCATACACTGGGGAAAGAGATGGCAAATCCACTTCCCCCATGATTGTGTCACTTTCAATGCCCAGCATATCTACCTCCTCGGAGATAGACCACTGAAGCATTGGTCTCTCTCCCCGGGCGGAAGTAACCGCGGCGCGGGCTTCCGAGACCGGAGAGAGAGCAATGGATCATTTGGGAAAGGGAGGAGAAAAGATCCTCGGACCCGTCTCCACCCCCGTAAAGAGATCCATTTGCGATCCCCAGTAAGGCATTCTCCGCGCTGCCTCGGCAACGCGGGTCCTGCAGCCTGAGAACCGCGAACCTGAACACTTTCCTCGAAAAGTGACAGGCGGGAGCGGAGCATGCGAAGCGAGAGCTTCTCACAATGTTGGCAATCAGCCCCCTCGAAGGCTGATACCGCATGCTCTACTCCCAAACACATCACACAAAGCTTGTGTGTGTCCCTACTCGTTAAATAGCGCGAGCAGGGAGAACACAGAGTTTGTGCAATTGTTTCGTTTCCATAGTGTTTAAACATATATATATCAGACATACAACAGTAAATATAACAGACAGTATGACATAGATCGCTTGCTGAGACAACAGAAGCTAATGCCGGTTTGCACCGGATGTGCTTTTATCCCTTCCTGGTCATGACGTCACCCGCCCGTGACGCTCATTCTTTCCATTGGACTAGTTGACATAGATGCTTCAGACGCAGTCACGCTGGGGGCATTCCCAAAGCGTCATTGACGCATCGTCTCGTTCCCTTTCTCAGGGAACTCCCATTGTCACTGAACGGAGGTTACTTTAAAATCACTCTCATAACCGCCCACGGTACACAGTAAAGGGCTGAGCGGTATGAGAAAAATCTTACATCAGTGATTTAAAATCATGATAAAGGCATATATCAGCATTGAATTGGAAATTCAACCCCCAAATGTACTAAAAAACATGTACTAAAGTCTATTCTTTTCTATAATCTATAATCTTTTTCTATAATTTTCTATAATCTACTGGAAGACCGGCGTGCATACTTGGACTTCCAAAAAATACTCTAAATGTTCCGATCCAATCTGACTTGTAATGCTGCCCGAATCATGCACTGTTCCTTCGTTGGCCAGAGGAGAACTGGCCCCCGACTGAGCCTGGTTTCTCCCAAGGTTTTTTTTCTCCATTCTGTCCCTGATGGAGTTTTGGTTCCTTGCCACTGTTGCCTTGGCTTTTGGCTTGCTTAGTTGGGGACATTTAATATTCAATAATATTATTGATCTGCCTTACTTAAGGTGGACGTTGACGCAATATCTTTTAGAAACAAACTTTGTTATATTGTTTTCATGTTATCACTGTGAAGCGCTTTGATACAATCTGTATTGTAAAAAGCGCTATATAAATAAAGGTGACTTGACTTGACTTGACTTTCTGATAATCTGCTCAGTTTTGATGGTTGCAAACCTAAATCTTGCTCTCATCATCCGATTGTGGTTGTATTTCTCTATTAGTGTTACTGGATCTTATTGCTGCATTTGATACCTAGCCACAACATTCTTTTGAATTGACTCAAAAATGATGTTGGCATTAGTGGAATTGCATTAGCATGGTTTAAATCATACTTATCTGACCGTTATCCGTCATCAGTTTGTAGCAGTAAATGAAGAGATGTCATATCAATCACAAGTTCAGTATGGAGGACCACAAGGCTCAGTACTAGGACAATTACTTTTCACCCTGTACATTGCTAACTGCTCTGCACTTTGCTCTATCGCTTTTATATTTTATCTCCAAATCAGAACAGTACTAAATCGACATAGCTTGGCATCAACTTTAAACTAGAAACTTTTGTGACTGGAAGATTACTACAAAAAAGCAGTTCCCCTTCAGTCGCTCACGTTCGACGTGACGTCGACGTGACGACGTTAGGGGATCACTTCAGGGAGCCCTATCAACTTCGAGTATCTAAGAACAAGCCAATTAACGCTGGCGTGCGTGAACGCGTCACGCGCCCCCGCCCCGCAGCGCGGGTATAAAACAGGAAGCGGGCGCGAGCACCCACCGTCTTTCATTTCGGAGCGCGAGTTTCCTGTGACTGATGTCTAAAGATTCAACGCCTTTGAAGACTTCAAGGAAGATCTCAGCTAAGAGGTATGTGGGGATCCCCCCAGTGGAGCGGGCTGTCGCGATGCAGTTGTGTCCGGCGTCCGCCTCCTCCTGGCGGGGTGACCCACGCCTCCCGTCCAAGGCCTGTAAGTTCTCGTCCGGTCTAACGGCGAGGGCTTACAAGGCCTGTGGACAGGCTGCTTCCGCTCTTCATGCCATGGCGCTCTTGCAGGTCCACCAGGCCCAGGCACTCATGGACATGAACAAGGGTGGTTCTGACCCAGAGCTCCTCCGGGAGCTCCGTGTGGCAACCGACCTCGCCCTCCGGGCGACGAAGGAAACCGCACATTCAGTTGGTCAGGCGATGTCCACCTTGGTGGTCCAGGAGCGCCACCTTTGGCTCAACTTGGCGGACATGAGGGACACCGATAAGTACCGGTTCCTGGATGCCCCTCTCTCCCAGGTTGGGTTGTTCGGCGATGCGGTCGAGAGCTTTGCCCAGCAGTTCTCGGCCGCACAGAAGCAGACGGAGGCCATCCGACACATCCTGCCCCGGCGGACCGCTGCTGCTCCCTCCCGCCCGCCGGCCGCAGCTCCTCCGTCTACTCGTCGCCGAGGTCGGCCTCCTGCGGCGTCCTCCGCTCCCGCTAAGCCCCAGCAGCAGCCATCATCCAGGCCTCAGCGGGCAGCAAGCCGCAGGAAGTCGACCCCGCCCGTCCAGGCCGCTGCCAAGCCAGGAGGCAAGCGCCGGTGCAAACATCCCTGAGACGGGCGGCCCAGAGGTGGATCAAGTTGCTCTTCAGGAGATGGCGGACGTGCCACTCCTTCCCCCGGTGGAGGGCCAGGTGGAGAATCCTTTGTTTCCTTTTCTTTTTGTTCCGCCACTGACCCACGGGTTTCTGAAACCTCTGGGCCCCAAGAGGGCGCGCTTGGCAGTCGACGACGCTATGCCTTGTCACTCCCGAGCCCCTCTTCCATCGCCAGCGGGCAGCAGTGGCTGTGTCCTGGACGCACTGTCGCCTCCGCACACTCACTCTGCCCTCCGGCGGAAGCAGGTACGTCTTGCACCACATGTTCAGACCCCACTCCGGGCCGCTATGCCGCCCGAGTCGGGTCCCTGCATTCCGTCACGCTGCCCCACTCCGGGTACGTCTGTGGTGCCGTTGGTCCCGCTTGCTCGGTCTCTGGGAGCTTGGCTAACGCTTCCCAGTCCGTCTCGCTGGCTCATCCGTACTGTCAGACTCGGCTATGCGATTCAGTTCGCCCGGCGCCCCCCTGTTTTCAGGGGCATCCTGTTCACCCGTGTTCTGGCGGACAGTGCCCCTGTTCTCAGAGCGGAGATTGCAGTCCTACTGGCGAAGGACGCAATCGAGCCGGTCCCTCCAGCCGATATGAAGACTGGCTTCTACAGCCCGTACTTCATTGTACCCAAGAAAGGAGGTGGGTTACGGCCAATCTTGGACCTGCGCGTCCTGAATTGGTCCCTTCACAGGCTGCCATTCAAGATGCTTATGCAGAAACGCATTTTCAAATGCATCCGTCCCCAAGATTGGTTTGCAGCCATCGACCTGAAGGACGCGTACTTGCATGTCTCGATTCTCCCTTGACACAGACCATTTCTTCGCTTTGCGTTCGAGGGACGGGCATATCAGTACAAAGTCTTACCCTTCGGGCTGGCCCTGTCGCCCCGCGTCTTCACGAATGTGCGAGCGTGGTGTTCACATTCTCAACTATCTCGACGACTGGCTTATTCTCGCCCAGTCGAGAGAGCAGTTGTGCGAACACAGGGATATGGTGCTCAGTCACCTCAGCCACCTAGGGCTTCGGGTCTACTGGGAGAAGAGCAAACTCACCCCCGGGCAGAGGATCTCTTTTCTCGGTATGGAGTTGGACTCGATCAACATGACAGCGTGTCTCACAGAGGCCCGCGTCCAGTCAGTGTTGAGCTGCGTGAGTACGCTCAGACGCAGAACAGCGGCACCACTGAAACTATTTCAGTGGCTCCTGGGGCATATGGCATCTGCAGCCGCGGTAACGCCGCTCGCATTGCTTCATATGAGACCGCTCCAACACTGGCTTCACGATCGAGTCCCGAGATGGGCGTGGCAGAGCGGCTCGTGCCGGGTTCCAGTGACCCCGCACTGTCGCCAAACTCTCAGCTTGTGGTCGGACCCTTCGTTCCTGCGGGCAGGTGTTCCCCTAGAACAAGTGTCCAGGCACTCTGTGATCTCCACGGATGCCTCTATCACCGGCTGGGGGTCCACGTACAACGGGCATGCAGCTTCAGGTCTGTGGACGGGGCCTCAACTGCATTGGCACATCAACTGCCTCGAGTTGTTAGCAGTACATCTTGCGCTGGGCCGCTTCAAAACGTCGCTACAAGGCAAGCATGTACTGGTCCGTACGGACAACACTGCGACCGTTGCGTACATCAACCGTCAGGGTGGTCTACGCTCCCGTCGCATGTCACAACTCGCCCGCCATCTCCTCCTTTGGAGTCAGAAGCATCTGAGGTCGCTTCGTGCCGTTTACATTCCGGGCCTGCTCAAACGTGCAGCCGACGAGCTTTCACGGCAGCAGGTGCTACCGGGAGAATGGCGACTCCATCCCCAGGTGGTCCAGCTGATTTTCAGGCGCTTCGGGACCGCACAGATAGATCTGTTTGCCGCCCCGGACACGTCTCACTGCCAGTTGTTCTATTCCCTGACCGAGGGGACCCTCGGCACGGATACTCTGGCACACAGCTGGCCCCGGGGTCTTCGCAAGTATGCGTTTCCCCCAGTGAGCCTTCTGGCACAGACCTTGTGCAAAGTCAGGGAGGACGAGGAGCAGGTCTTGTTAGTTGCGCCGTATTGGCCCAACCGGACCTGGTTCCCGGAACTAGTGCTCCTCGTGACAGCCCCTCCCTGGCCCATCCCTCTGAGAGAGGACCTGCTCTCTCAGAGACGGGGCACCCTGTGGCACCCGCGTCCAGACCTCTGGAAGCTCCATGTCTGGTCCCTTGACACCATCACTTCCACTAGAGCCCCCTCTACGAGGCGCCTCTATGCGTTGAAGTGGAACCTATTCGTTGAATGGTGTTCTTCTCACAAAGAGAACCCCCGATCATGCTCGATCAGAGCCGTGCTTTCCTTCCTGCAAGATGGGTTGGAGCGAAGGCTGTCTCCCTCCACCCTTAAAGTGTAAGTTGGCGCTATTGCCGCACATCACGATGCTGTTGATGGTAAGTCCTTGGGGAAGCACGACCTGATCGTTAGGTTCCTGAGGGGAACGAGGAGACTGAATCCTCCTCGCCCGCTCTCTATACCCTCTTGTGATTTGTCTCTGGTCCTTTCGGCACTTTAGAGACCACCCTTTGAGCCTCTGCAATCGGCTGAGTTAAACATCTTGTCCTGTAAGACAGTTCTCCTGGTTGCATTGGCCTCTATCAAGAGGGAAGGGGACCTACATGCATTTTCGGTCGACGAATCGTGCCTAGCAGATAACTCTCACGTGATCCTGAGACCCCGGCCCGGATACGTGCCCAAGGTTCCTACCACTCCCTTCCGGGACCAGGTGGTGAACCTGCAAGCGCTGCCTTTGGAGGAGGCAGACCCAGCCCTGGCTTTTCTCTGTCCCGTCCGTGCTCTGCGTTTGTACGTGGACAGAACGCAAAGCCTCAGGACCTCAGACCAGCTCTTAGTCTGTTACGGAGGCCAGCAGAAGGGAAAGGCTGTCTCTAAGCAGAGGATGGCCCACTGGATAGTGGATGCTATCGCCTTGGCCTACGAAGCCCAAGGCGTGCCTTGCCCGCCTGGGTTGAGAGCCCACTCCACTAGGAGTGTCGCTTCTTCTTGGGCGCTGGCACACGGCGCCTCGCTGACAGATATCTGTAGAGCTGCGGGCTGGGCGACACCTAACACGTTCGCTAGGTTCTATAGCCTACGTGTTGAGCCGGTTTCTTCCTGTGTGCTCGCTTCAACCAGCCGGTAACACCGAAGTTCCCGCTCTAGTATCGGCTTGCTGCGCCACTCCCCTCTACGGAGCGGATACGTGCGCTCTTTTGCTCCAGTCGAGTTCCCCCCCAGACGAACCCTGTGAGTTCCTCCACACCCCTTCGGCAGTTGGACGTTGCGGAGCGTCCGACGCCAGGCCTAGTGCTTGTATGCTTGTGTAACTTGTGCTAGGCTGGATTCCGTATGTGTGATCCCTGCGGCGATCCCGTATGACTATTTTTCCACGATCAGCTCCCTGCGGTGAGCCCGTGTCTTTCCCTTGGCAGAGCTCGCTCTGTTGTCACTGTCTGGTGTAGCCTCCCCCTCCTTAGGTGGAGCCACCCCAGTGATATTCCATATGTTGCACTGCCCCAACCGGCCAGTCCATATGTGTATTCTCCACATGGTACCTCCCTTCGGGCAGGATGTGGCTCCGCATCGTCCCTCTCCCCTGGAGAGGCACGCTTCCCAGTGTTATTCAAGAGTTCACTGCGTGGGTATGTGGAACAGCAGGTTCTCCCTCTACGCAGGTCTTCCGCCCCAGCATGGGGGGGTCTGAGAGTCTTGCGTAGGGCACTGGATGTGGCAGCAACCGTTGGCGTTTTCCATGGGATCCCCTAACGTCGTCACATCGACGTCACGTCGAACGTGAGCGACTGAAGGGGAACGTCTCGGTTACTGATGTAACCCTCGTTCCCCGAAGGAGGGAACGGGAGACGTGACGTCCCGCCGCCACAGTTGCTGACCATCGCTGTACGGCCGTCATTAAACTCAGCTCCTCAGTGAAACGCGTTCACGCACGCCAACGTTTATTGGCTTGTTCTTAGATACTCGAAGTTGATAGGGCTCCCTGAAGTGATCCCCTAACGTTGTCACGTCGACGTCACGTCTCACGTTCCCTCCTTCGGGGAACGAGGGTTACATCAGTAACCGAGATGTTTTCCTATCCGACCAGCCTCCCACTGCAATCAGCTTACATTCTGGAGAAGGGAAAACACAGCTGCCTATATTCAAAAGGATAAGAAAGAAAATGCCTCTTCTAGAATCTACTTGCTGCACAAACTGCCACAGACTTTTACAAAGGATTGCAGTTCTTGAAACAAAGTTACTTACAGGACTACCAAACCAGACGGAACACACAACAGAGGTTTGTCATGGATACCCTCAGCATACAGCCGGTGAGTCCCATGAATCTAGTGCTCCTCGATAGGCCATACTGAGTGTAGAGAAACAAGCCGATCAACACACTAATCGATGGCACAAACGGAGCGAGACCCAAAGGCACTCGAGACATCAGATTGTCACGAGCATCACATATTGCCGCAGTAGCATCCTCTACCCCAGATATGACAATGACAAGGATTGCAAACACTGGTTTCCTACCACTGCATATACATCTTGAGAACAGATTTGAAGTATTAATGAATGTAGATGAGGAATCCCCAAATGAGATGAAGGTGATCGAACACAGACCGAATCAGCCAGTAGCTAACACTGATGCTAACTGGTGCTCAAGGTCGAGCAGACAGCGGCATTCAGCTCAGAGCGCAGCCAAGCACAGGACTCTGATAGTGGGTGACTCCATAATCAGAAACATTAGCAGCAGGGATACAACTACGTGCTGCCTTCCACAAGCAACAACTTCTGATGTAAACAGGGAACTTCAGAACATTCTGATGAAACATAAGACTGCAAATCGACTTATCATTCATGTGGGGAAGAACGACTGCAAATCGACTTATCATTCATGTGGGGAAGAACGATACTCGGAAAGAGCAGTCAGAACTCCTCAAAAGGGATTTCAATGAACTTTTTGAAACAATTAGATGACTGAAAGTTCAGACGTTCATCAGTGGACCACTTCCAGCGAGAGGAACAAATCGGTATTCACGATTGCTTGGGCTTAATACTTGGCTGCAGAAAACCTGCAATATAAAACGAGTAAACTTCATTGACAACTTCAATCTTTTCTGGAGTCAGAGACAACTGTTCAACAGGATGGCCTCCACCCAAACAAACTTGGTGCAAGAATGCCAGGAAAACCAGGACAACATATCATAGCCTCCGGTAACACCAGAGCAACAGCCCCTCTCACCAGACATGTAATTCCTCTCTCCAGAAATTGGAGGAACTGGTGTATGCTGGAACTAAACTATCCCACTCTTTTGCTGCCATCCCCCAGATATCAACCAAAAAGGGGCGACCACCAAAGCGTGCGGGCCCAGCTCGCTCTCCCCCTCCTCCTGTGAGAGCTCTTCGGCCTCTGCCACAACGCCAGGGCCCACACCCTCCTCCATCTGCTCTAGGTGGCAGACAAAAGACTACAAGACAAAACTTGTAGTCCATTACAACATCTATAAAGACAGCCTTCATACTTTCAATGTGGAACTAGGCAAAGCTAGACAGACTTTCTTCTCAAATATTATAAACAGAAACATAAATAACACACACACTCTTTTTGCTACTGTAGAGAGTCTAACAAGCCCCCAAGCCCAGTGAAATGCTCTCAGACAGCAAATGCAGTGAGTTTGCTTCCTTCTTCTCTAAGAAAATCAATAATATCAGAAAGGCGATCAGCATATCCTCGTGTAGCACTGAGGTAAGACAGATCAGACCACATGCTCAGAAAGTTACTATGTCTGATTTCGAACAAATTAATGGTAAAATTTTGGTAGAAACAGTACAGCACCCTAAAACATCAACCTGCGCTCTTGACACACTCCCCACCTCCTTTTTCAAAAGTGTGTTAAACTGCTTAGAAGCAGAACTCCTAGAAGTGGTAAACTCCTCACTTCTCTCTGGGACTTTTCCAAAGTCCCTTAAAACTGCAGTTGTCAAGCCCCTCCTGAAAAAGAGCAATCTGGATAGCAACATATTGAGCAATTACAGACCAATCTCAAATCTTCCTTTCATAGGCAAGATCATTGAAAAAGTTGTCTTCAATCAGCTGAACAACTTCCTAATCTCAAATGGATAACCTCAAATTTGACCATTTTAAATCTGGTTTCCGACCACATCACAGCACAGAGACAGCGCTCATAAAGATAATAAACGTTATTCGGTTAAATAGTGAGATACAGGCAAAACATAAATTCTGGTACTACTTGACACTGTCGCATTTGACACTGTCGATCATAATATACTTCTTGACAGGCTACTTAGGAGGGAGAGGTTATTATGTGAGTATACGCTGATTTCACGCAGCTGCCATTTTGAAATCGAAAGCGAGGCTCCGGTGGGAAGAACCCCGGAAATACAGATAAACAACAATGCCTTGGACTACCAACCTGAAGCTGCTGCCGTGATTTACACTATTGGATGTTAATATCCAATATAGGATATGTATATAGTTTGTTCCTGCTTCTTTTTTTACGTTATGAATTATATATATATATATATATATATATATAAAAATATATTTATAAATTAATTTCACTGTATACAGTCTAAAGTATTAAAGAAATGTATGTACAGTTTTAGAATAACTCATTTCTACATTAAACACAACAATACGCTATCGCATTCGCGACTCTCCTGTTATTAAAGGCGGCACTTCCGGTTTACTTCCCACCGGAGCCTCGCTTTCGATTTCAAAATAGCGGCTGCGTGAAATCAGAGTATAGGTGACCATAAGTCTGAATGGACATCCATGACATAAGGAGTCCCTCAAGGCTCAATTCTTGCACAAACCTTTCAACCTGTGCTCCCAATGAGACAAATAATGAAAAAGAACCAAATTGCTTACCACAGCTATGCAGATGACACACAGATCTACTTAGCCCTATCGCCTAATGATTATAGCCCAATTGACTCCATGTGCCAATGCATTGATGAAGTCAACAGTTGGATGTGGCAACACTTTCTTCAGTTAAACAAAGACAAACCGAAGTCATTGTGTTTGGAAACAAAGATGAAGTTCTCAAGGTGAACGCATACCTTGACGCTAGGGGTCAAACAACTAAAAATCAAGTCAGGAGTAGTTTTAGTAGTCATGTCAAAGCAATAACTAAATCAGCATATTATCATCTCCAAAAATATTGCTAGAATTAGATGCTTTGTTTAGACTTAGAAAAACTTGTTCATGGACTGTTGTAGTGGACTCCTCACTGGCCTTCCCAAGAAGACCATAAGACAGTTGCAGCTCATACGCTGCTGCCAGGATTCTGAGCAGAACCAGAAAATATGAACATATCACACCAGTCCTCAGGTCTTTACATTGCCTCCCAGTTACATTTAGGATTGATTTTAAAGTAGTATTACTGGTATATAAATCACTCAATGGCCTAGGACCTAAATACATTGCAGATATGATCACTAAATATAATATAACAGATCACTCAGATCATTAGGATCACATCAGCTAGACATTCCAAAGGTTCACTCTAAGCATGGTGAGTCCGGTTTTAGCTACTATGCCAGCCGCAGCTGGAACCACCTTCCAGAAGAGATCAGATGTGCTCCTACAGTAGTTATATTCAAATCCAGACTCAAAACACATCTGTTTAGCTATGCATTTACTGAATGAGTACTGTGCCACTGTATGTCCGACTGATTACACAGTACTTTATTTTGTATCCTCCTTTTTATTCTAAACTGAACTCAAATGGCACTGAGAATTGGGTAAGAGAGATGAATCCATGCTGATGGCCTGGGTCTGTGTTGGAGAAGTCAGTTTGACGCGATTAAACTCGAGGTTCTGTGGGGTGCGGACTGGATCGATTCTTTTGGGGTGCGGACTGATGAGGCAGTGAACCCGAGGTTACCCCGTGAGTCAGTCCTAGAGCTCCTCCTATCCGATTTTAGGGAAAAATCGGGTCTATTGGAGACGTCCAATAGATTTTTTGGGCGCGTCAAAAGAACACCACAGACACAGTACAATCCACATGGGAAAATCTCACAGTAAAACAAGCAGCTGTGCAAAATATGATACACCGCTGTTTTGCCAAATGAGAAGTTTATTTAAGAGAAGTTTATTTATGTATAATCTTATTACTCGTTAAATTATTTTTATAACTGTATCCACTTTAAGTCCGACCGATTGCACTGTATTCCTCTTTTTGATTCTAAACTGAACTCAAATGGCACCGGGAATTGGGTAAGAGACAAACATAAATTATTTATTTATTATTATTTAACTTGAGAGATGAAACCATGCTGATGACCTGGGTCTGTGGTGGTGTGGGGAGTTTGATGTGATGATTAAACTCGAGGTTCTGTGGGGTGTGGACTGGATTGATTCCATTCCTAGAGCTTCCGAACAAATGGGTTTTTGGGGTGCAGACTGATGGGCCAGCGAACCCGAGGTTACCCCGTGAGTCAGTCCTAGAGCTCCTCCTGTCATTGGGTCCATCGGAGACGTCATATAGATTTCTTAGGCACCGAAATAACACCACTGACACAGTTTAATCACCATGGGAAAATCTCAGAGTAAAACTGGTAGTTGTGAAAAAATATGATACACCGGAGTTTTGCCAGAAGAGTTTATCTATATATTTTAATTTATTTTATAACTGTTTGAATATTCCTTGATTTTATTTTGTGACTATTTGAATTCCTTTCTGTAAAGCACTTTGAATTGCCATAGAGTATGAAATGTGCTATATAAATAAACTTGCCTTGCCTTGCCTTGCCTTGCCTTAGGAGATATCATTTGGAAGCAATGCATTAGTTTTCACTGTTATGCTGATGATACTCAGCTCTATATTTCTTTGCGCCCCGACGGAACTTACCAATTCACAAAATTAACAGTATGTATAGCTGATATAAAAAAATGGATGACAAGTAATTCCCTGCTACTTAATCCTGAAAAAAAAAACAGAGTTAATAATTACTGGACAAAAATATGCACGTGGTACCTAGAATACGGTCTAACACTTTATGGCTGCTCTGTCAAGTCTCTGTCGTCAATTAGGAACCTGGGTGTGCTCTCTGAAACCAATCTTACATTTGGAAGCCATGTTTCTATCATCTGTAAAACCACATTCTTCAATCTTAAAAATATATCTAAATTACAACATATGCTCTTAATGACAAACACAGAACAGTTATTTCATGCATTCATGATCTCAAGGCTAGATTATTGTTATGGTTTTCTGAGTTCTTACTAGAACCAGGAAGTATGACCATATTAGCCGGTTCTGTCAACACCTCATTGGTTCCCTATTAAACACTTCCCATAACGCCCAGTGTAGTCGTTACATCATTAGAGGAATGGCATATAAGCTAAAATAAGTCTGTTTATCCCCAGGTTTACTGTAGTCAGCTGGATCTGGGCCGTATCCAGATCATATGATGGACCTGAGCCTAGACATGACCATGATCCATGATGTAGTCAGCCAGATCCGGGCAGTATCCAGATCAGATGGTGGACCTGCGCCTATGGACACGACCACAGCGCATTCCTGAAGTGTCAGCAGAGATTGTGTCAACTAGACTCTCCCCTGTGAAGGCCTCATTGACACGACAGCCAGTGGCACTGATTCTCAACAAACCCATCTCCATACCGGTGTGATGACTCCGATCTCCATACCGGCGTGATGACTCCGATCTTCAACCAGATGGAACTGGATAAATATTCTGAATGTTCCGATCCAATCTGACTTCTGTAATGCTGTAATGCTGCCTGAATCATAATCATACACTGTTCGTTCGTTGGCCAGAGGAGAACTGGCTCCCCGACTTATCCTGGTTTCTCCCAAGGTTTTTTTCTCAATTATGTCACCTGATGGAGCTTTGGTTGCTTGCCACTGTCGCCTTTTGCTTTTGGTTTGCTTAGTTGGGGACACTTAATATTCAACAATATTATTGATCTGCCTGCATTGACACCATTATATGAGAACTGAACTGAGCTTGACAATGACATCACTGTTTTCTCCAGAGCGGTTGTATAGAAAAATCTAAATTAATATGTTTTTTACAACCGAAATGAACCATCACTGTGTTTACTTAAGATGGACTATGACACTTTTTTCTTCTAGATCTGCTGTACAGCCGAAACAAACTTTGTTACATTATTTTCCTATTATCACTGTACAGCTGCTTTGAAACAGTCTGTATAGTAAAATGCGCTATATAAATAAAGGTGACTTGACTCGACTCACCATGGACTACTTTTCCAGTTTTATTAAGTGTATTGTAATTCACACAAAAGATGAAGTGTCCGTTTTACTCCAGAAAATCACCGTAAGAGCTGAATAACACATAGTACAAGAAGTGTGGATTAAAGTGTCTCTCTCTCTCTCTCTCTCTCTCTCTCTCTCTCTCTCTCTCTCTCTCTCGCTCTCTCTCTCTCTCTCTCTCCCTTGCATTATCATCAGCATACACAGCGAATTACACAAAAACCCTCTTTACAACTAACAGTAAACAAATATATATATTTGCTTAAACTGGTAAACTTTATATACGTAAAATAACTCTGAAGAACTGTAATAAAGTGCACGCTCTCCCTTTCATTACTGTCGTGACCACAAACGTTAGGCCTATCGCTCCGGAGACTGTAAGCTGGATCACAAACAGTTGGTACTGATCCATCCTCGAGTAATAACTTTTTAGCAAAGCCTGCTTTATACTGACCCTCGTTCCTAAAGCAGGCTGGTGTAAAATGATTCACACAAACATAAAGGCATTTAGGTAGATTGGGGCCCCCCGGGGGGCGCATTCCCTTCTAAAACAAAAGTAATCCACTGCATCTGCAGCGGCTCTGATGTCGGGAGTAAATGACGACTGCTCTGTTCATTCTTACATCCAACAACAAAACACCTCAATCGCTTAGGAGTCATTCTTGTCTACAGCTGCTCTGGCGTCGAAACAATGGCGGACTGTGTAGCTACAGCTCACTCAGGGTGGGGTCTATGCTAAAACGGCAGTTTCCGTCAACAGTAGTGGGAGGGGTCTGTGCAAAGTGACTTCACTTTGCCCAGAATAGTTGGTGAGTTATGAGTAGAGGCTTATATGTTTACACAAGATTTAAGGAAGCTAATTCTCAGCGTTTTGTTTGTTTAGCAACATAAGAAGAAAACATTCATGACAAAATGTTATGTTCAACACGGCAACTGATATCGTAAGGTTGTTTGTATATAGTTTTTTGCAGTGTAAACTGATATTTTCCAACAGCCGCAGGGTAGCCTACATATCAACAGTACATCCAGAATCTGCAATCAGATTGATTTAAATACATGTTCTGGGTTAAACAAGAGTCAAGTTCAATCGATAGCATTTGATGCTTAATGGCAAGTATCACAGCAAATAGCTTGTAGGTTTTTACTGCAGGTCTCTGTAGCTGCAGTCAAAATTGTTTTCTGTGGTAATAATGCCACAAATGCTGCTGGTTGAGCTGTATTGAACCCAGAAAATTCAGAGAGATGAAAATCAATGCCTGTAAACATAGTCGGTGACAGGTTTTGGCTCAAACAGGACTTGATGTAAAACCTCTTCACAATTACAACTCTTGAGTTCTAGAACTTCTGATGTCTTTCAAAAGGGCACTTGTCAGATCTTCCATTTCTGCTCTTGGAATCACGCACAACTTCTTCTACATTAGTGTCGACACAGTCACTGAACCGGTTTCCTTCGGCTGTGTTCTCAGAGGTTGTTTTGTACGGCTCTATCTGCCGTCGTGCAGCTCGCTTCAATGATTTCATCTCCTTTTCCTCCTCCTCTTTCTCCCCTCTTGACTCTAATGAGCGATTGTTCGCAGCCTGATAAAATTAAAGTGCATGCTTCACTGCTTTGCACAACAGGTGTTTTGTGTTTTTGACACCTTTCCCTGGTGACAGCGCCGAGCGGAGAGGTAGAGGAAGGGTCTTTTGATGCTAATGTGTTCTGTAATTTGCCAGGGAAACAGCGGACAACTTCCACTTCCCAACAAGCATCAGAAAAATCATCAAATGTCTTGAGTTCAAACATACTGTGACGTTTGAGTTGTCTGACAAAAAAAAAAAAAAATATATATATATATATACATACATGGAAATTATGGAACAGAGTTACTTCAAAGCTGCTTCTGCTATGTGTTAGGAAAAATTGGGCCAAATGAGTTTGGGATGATGTCAAGTCACAGTTATTTATTTAGCACTTTATACAATAGCCTACTGATTTTTTCAAAAAAGCTCCACGGTGTTACCGATCTGCCAGGCTCTCACACCAGCCAATCACAGCGCACTCCCACACCTGGGTTCTAATCAAATACACCTGCGCCTCATCATCACCCTCATCACTGCCACTATTTATACACACACACTTCACCGCAGCTCATTGTCCGGTCTCGTTTGTATGAAGAGGACTACTTACCTTGTCTTTACTACTAACTACCTGATATCTCCAGCAATCCTTCTTCAGTCTCCACAACAGCGTCATCTTCAGCTTCTCGTCTCCATTCTCCTCTGTGTTGTTCCTCCAGTGTTTTGTCCTTCCTCTGTGTCTCCATGTCCACTGCTGTTCAGAGTTCCTGCTATCCACTGTATCATTTACCAGTCATCACGCCTATAAGAAGAAACATCCTATTCACTGCCAGCATCCCGTTCTCCAAAGTATCATTGCACTTACCTGCTTTCAGTTCATCTGCTCTGTTGTCACAAACTTCCTATTAACTTCAATCTCCTTCTCGAGTCTGCTTCCGTAACACAGTAATAAACAGGAAAATAAATAAAATAACCGTGTAAATGTTGTCAAATTAATCATTATGAAATGACTCTAAAGCAGCTCTACAGAAAACAACAGCTCCTTTTTCCGCTTAAATGAGTTTGATTCAATGTTGATTCAGTTTAATAACAGTGTCTACGTTGTGATGTTAGTGTTATTAACCAGTTCAATTTAGTTCAAATGTACTCATACCGTAATCTCAGTGCCGTTAAATCGATAATATTAATTGTAAGGATGAACAAATGTTGACACAGTTTTCATTTTTAGATGAATTATCCATTTAACTGGCTACTTCATTTTTAATCACAGACCGTTCATCAACTGTTTCTGTTCTGAAAAAAGACACTACGATTGTCTTGTCCAAAAAAAGATAATTAAAGATGTAAACAGTTAAATAACACTTTTTCATAAAGTAATTTTATCATTTGAACAATTTTCTAATTATATTTTTATTTTCATAAATGACATTTACATTTGATAGCGCTTTTATCCAAACCAACTTGCATTGCATTCAAGGTACACATTTTATCAGATCATGCATTCCCTGGGATTCGAACCCAGGAACACTACAGCAATACCTTGGCAACCATACTTGACATCCTAGCAGTACTTTGGCAACCTTCCAGAAAACTCAAACATTATAGTGTTTATCTTTTTGAAAAAGTATCTTAAAGGGGTCATGTTGTGCTTTTTTTTGTGCTACCATTAGGAGATATCATTAGGAAACATGGAGTTAGCTTTCACTGTTTTGCCGATGATACTCAGCTGTATATTTCTTCAAAACCTAACGAAACTTACCAATTCACAAAATTAACGGAATGCATACCTGATATAAAAAATTGGATGACTAGTAATTTCCTACTACTAAATTCTGAAAAAAAAACAGAGATTCTAATTATTGGACAAAAAACTTCCACACGTAATAACCTAGAATACTGTCTAACACTTGATGGCTGCTCTGTTAAGTCTTCGTTGTCGGTTAGGAACCTGGGTGTGCTCTTTGATACCAACCTTTCTTTTGAAAGTCACGTGTCTAGTATCTGTAAAACTGCATTTTTCCATCTTAAAAAATATATCTAAAATCCGCCATATGCTCTCATTAGGAAATGCGGAACAATTAGTTCATGCGTTCATGACCTCTGTTATGAACTGCTCCGAGACTTGGAGGTGAAGATCCAAATGCAGCTTTTTTATAGAATAGTCGTACAAGCAGGGTCAAGAATCAGCAAACAGGACAATGGAGAATACACAGAGAGAATCCAAGAAACAGGCAGAGGTCAGGGCAGGCAGCAAGAATCAGAGTCCAAGAACAATCCAAAGTCAAAAACAGAAAAACAAACACGGGAAAACGCTCGGAAATGCAGACACACAGTACAACAAGACTTTGCGGTGAGTGAATGAATGAACATGGTATAAATAGACTGAGACTAGCAGGATGACAAGACACAGGTGAATACAATCAGTGACAATGAGGTACAGGTGAATGTGATCAGTGATGATGAGTCCAGGCAGTGAGTATGGGAAATGTAGTTTGCGGATCCGGGGGCGGGATGGAGGGCCAGGTCCGTGGAGCAGAAGAGGACCTGGAGACTGCGACAGGACGGAAGGCCAGGGCGGAGCAGACAGTCCATCGGCCGGCCAGGGCGGAGCAGACAGTCCATCGGGCGGCCAGGGTGGAGCAGACAGTCCATCGGGCGGCCAGGGCGGAGCAGACAGTCCATCGGGCGGCCAGGGCGGAGCAGACAGCCCATCGGGCGGCCAGGGCGGTGAAGACCCTTCGGGCGGCCATGGCGGTGAAGACCCTTCGGGCGGCCACGGCGCAGGAACAGGCACCGGCTCAGGAACAGACACCGGCTCAGGAACTGGGACAGGAACAGGCTCTGGCTCTGGCACAGGAACAGGAACAGACTCTGGCTCGGCAGACGTAACGTGAACAGTCTCTGAATCGGCCATCTTGTCCGTAGACACTGGCTCGGAGGCGGCCATCTTGTCCGTAGACACTGGCTCGGAGGCGGCCATCTTGTCCGTAGACACTGGCTCGGAGGCGGCCATCTTGTCCGTAGACATAGGCTCAGAAAGAGGAAGAGGATCAGGCTCAGGATCAGGATCAGGAGAAGTGACGTGAAGCTCAGTCTCTGGATCGGCAGAAGTGACGTGAAGCTCAGTCTCTGGATCGGCAGAAGTGACGTGAAGCTCAGTCTCTGGATCGGCAGAAGTGACGTGAAGCTCAGGATCAGGCTCGGCAGAAGTGACGTGAAGCTCAGTCTCTGGATCGGCAGAAGTGACGTGAAGCTCAGTCTCTGGATCGGCAGGCGTGACGTGAACAGCAGCCTCTTGCTCGGCAGGCGTGACGTGAACAGCAGCCTCTTGCTCGGCAGGCGTGACGTGAACAGCAGCCTCTTGCTCGGCAGGCGTGACGTGAACAGCAGCCTCTTGCTCGGCAGGCGTGACGTGAACAGCAGCCTCTTGCTCGGCAGGCGTGACGTGAACAGCAGCCTCTTGCTCGGCAGGCGTGACGTGAACAGAAGCCTCTTGCTCGGCAGGCGTGACGTGAACAGCAGCCTCTTGCTCGGCAGGCATGACGTGAACAGCAGCCTCTTGCTCGACGGTCTCTGGCTGGACGGTCTCTGGCTGGACGGTCTCTGGCTGGACGGTCTCTGGCTACAACCTCAAGGCTAGATTATTGTAATGCTCTACTGGGTGGTTGCCCTGCATGCTTAATAAATAAACTACAGCTAGTTCAAAACGCAGCTGCTCGAGTTCTTACCAGAACCAGGAAGTATGACCATATTAGCCCGGTTCTGTCAACACTGCATTGGCTGCCTATTAAACATCATATACATTTTAAAATATTGTTGATTACTTACAAAGGACTAAATGTATAGTATACAAAGTATCATTTTTCAACCTTGGTCCGGACCAAATTAACCCAACTACAGATGTGAAAGGACCCTAACAGAGAACACTGATCCAGACCTGCCTAAAACTCCTCGATTGATATTACTTCCACAAGCATCCACGTCACAATGTGCAAAATTATTAAAAGCTTGCGATTTATGATAAGGGGTGTTACATTTCCGACACACGTTTAAAATGTTTGGCCAATCCCAATGCACTGTGTCAGCTGGCCAATCAGAGTACTTGGAGCTTTTCGGAAGGAGGGGATTTGTAGACATCAGCGCAATTCAGACAGGCATGGGAATAGAGGAACGGCAATAGATTGTGAAAAATCATGTTTTTTTTTAAATTAATGCATGTTTACCTATTCTATTACATGTACTGTAAAAACATGCATTTTATGTAAAGCTGCTTTGAAACAATGTGTATCATGAAATGTGCTATAGAAAACAAATGTGAAATGTTAATAAAATAGTACACCCAATAATACAAAATAATGATAACTTTTGAAATATGACCATATGACCCCTTTAGCAAGAAAATTGGACTGTGTTTTTAAATTAATCATGTGTATATTTAAACTGAAGTTTCTCACTTAAGTCTTTTTTAGAGTTTCAGCTTAATTTTGCTTTTTTTTGTTGTGAGACATTAAATAAGCCTTCCAGTTCTCTGCTGGTTGGTCACGACCCAACAGTGTGTAGCAGGAATCTTTTGGCTGACAGAAAAAAAGAAACAACTTCTGAAATATTTATCAAAACCACCATCCATTACTACACAAACAATCTGCAAAAGAGCAAAGAAGACATAATAAATATACTCTTATCAGATGTGGCTCACTAAGGTGCGGAAAAGAAAATGAAGCTATAAAACCGTTTTAATAAACTTTATTCTCCACAGCCAAGTGTTACACAAAATTATGGGTGAAATTTATAACAGCTGCATTATAATGGCTCGACTTGTCTGTCAGCAGCTGCAGTTTACGCTGTGTTTGTCTGTTCTTAATTTCTGAAAGGAATGAATCCACTCTCTGTCTGATGAAACCCCTATATCATTAACAATATAACAAGCCATTAAAACGTTGTGTTTCTCAGGAGAATCAGACCTGAGAGAGGAAACAAAGTGTATTCTCTCAGATGATTCATTCTCACAACCAGAATAACTACATTAATACCCACTGGGTTTGAAAGCTGATTTATTGACCTTCATCTCAGGTGATGAAGAGAGTTTGACTATGAGTGTGTTTATACACATTTTTGTGTGTATATACAGTAGTGACCAAAAGTAATGTCTGACGTTGGAAAGTTGGCTTCTAAGCACTTTATTCAAACTTTTTATAAAATATGTATAAAATATTCTGTATGCATGTTGTGAAGTTGTGCCTGGAGTGTAAAACGAATGTATGCGTTCAATGTTTCAATTGTATCATTTGTCATGACCCAATTAAACATACTAAATAGTGTGGACGTCATTTTTGTGTTCATACCAAGTGTTCATACCAAGCTTGCACTCATTATTCCCAGCCTATAATTCAATAAATCACTATGTGGCATGTATTAGATATATTATTAGATGTTAATTTGTGGATTGTAGTGAAAATGGCCACATGGACGGAGCTGTCCTCTGCAACCAAGGAGGATATTGTTAAAAAGGCTAAATCTGGTCAATCGGTTTTGGAAATTGTTCATGTGCAGGATGTGAATGGTCACAACATCCACATAATTATTTTAAAGCATAGTGAGACCACCATGCAGAATGTAAAGTGCTGTGGCTGGTCAAGGAAGAGTAGTGAGCAAGGATGAAAGTCCAAACGAATTGTGGGACAACCTCAAAACCATACTATAATATAATATGACCACCTATAATATAGTAGACCTACATGTATTGCTTTATATTAAATAAAGCAATCAAATAATTATATAAAGAAACGTGTAAGTGCTGCGACCCCATCAAGTCTCCAAAAACACAATAAGGAGTTGACCTTGAATCTCTTGAGACTTTACCACATTTATCAGAGGTCAAAGATTGTCAAGATTTTGTGCAGAAGTCCTAAAGTAAAGGGCAAAATGCTCCCAGCATGCATATGATTGCATGACGTTAACATTATAACACGCTCGTTTCCCCATACCGCTGTTTTTTTCTCTAATGTGCTCTTCCTCTGTAGCTTTATTGATCCATTAGTGTGGGGCCAGTAAAGGTTAATGATGTGAATATTGATCTAAATGAGGAGTTTTACTCTCTGCAGGTGTTGGTTTGGCCCCCACAGCTGCTGCTAATGCACTCCACCGCCACCGGCTGTGTTCATTATTCGATAAGACTGAACATTGCTCTCGTCAAGGCCTCAGATTTCCTCATGCTGACCATTGAGAGGCAAGTGAAAACTTTGAATTTAAGTAAAAGATCTTGTCAATTCTGATCATCTATCTAAATGCATTCTTGGAAATAAAAAAGATAAAACAGCCTTTGTGAATGAAATTAAGTTTCCAATGCTTATTCAGTACAGAAAATGATTAGCAAAAATAGTTTATTTGCGTTCAGGTTTTTAAAGTGTATCTTTATGTTCATTTAATAAGTATCATATTTTAGCTTAGCATGTTAACACCATCTTCATAATATTGCATTGTTGGCTTACGCCTGTTTCACACATACTCGGTTTGCAGTGTGTATGCGGTGCATATTTTTTTCCGTACCCATGTTAACAGGTTAGACCTTTCACACTGCACGCGGATGCAGTCCGTCGATCCGTTCCAGTTGCGGTGTGTATAAGCAGTGCAGCGATCGTTTCCGCACCGAGTCTATTTTTGCTGTGCTGCAAAAACGCTGAATTAAAGTGACAGCGCACGGTTTGTGGTCAAAATTAACACAGATTGACCTGAAAATGTAGTAATTTCACCATAAATGCATTTAATTCAATAAAATGTAGTAGTCTCACCATACATGTATTTAATTAAATACTACTTTTGTTCACAGTCATCTTTTATACTTTAAGAAGGAAAACGTCTCAGGTTACGACTCTAACCTATTTTCCCTGAGAAGAGGGAATGAGACAATATGTCATCGACGTAATGGGGAACGCCTCAGGCGGGACAGGTGTCTGAAATCAAGTATGAACTCACAGCAATCATGTTGACCGGCGACAGCCCGTGCATCATCAGCTCGAATGATGAGCGTGCAACCTGGATGTATAAAAAGGGTGCCTTGAAACCGTGACAACATCCTATCGTCTGAAGGGACTGTTGCAGGCAGGCCCCGAGGTATGGCAGGGAGACGTATTGTCTCGTTCCCTGTTCTCAGGGAACATAGGTTACAGTCGTAACCTGAGACGTTCCCTTTCGAAGGGAACTCAACAACACGTCATCGACGTTATGGGGAACGAAATACCAACGCCGCCATACTGAGGGGAGTGCATGCCCAAATGGCAGTGACAACTGTCAGAACCATTAATACAAAGGACACTAAAACCACTCACCCTAGGTCACGTTGGGCTGTCAGTGACAGCACTCCCTACCGATCATAGCCCAAGCTAATGAACCGAGAAAAACTGCCAGAACATAGTTCATGGGAGGTATATCTGGGCCAGCTCAAAGGCTTAGGACCACAACTTCCTAATAGAAGGGGTCCCTTCTAGGGAGTGAGGCTAGGGGACTCAAGGGACACCCAGCCAATCACTATTCAGGAGAGCATGCCTCCTGACATGCCACCAGGCTTGCCTGGTGATCTATACTAAGACGCACAGTCTGGCCATTGCCTGTCTGTCCGAGACAGAGCCTCTGGAAACTGCCTTGGAAAAGGCATCCAAAACCGAAGGCCTGCAAAGCTGGCAGAAACCATTCAGTTCTGGATCACAGAGACGGGACCCCCTGGAGAGTGTAACTCAACCTCAAGAAACGACGGAAATCGTCCACTCAATCCATGGGTCAACCCAGTGCTCAATCTGAACACTGAGAAAGTAAGAGAGGGATCAAAACTAGGAAGGTCTGCTGAGGCCAAAGACCTGATTGGGGTGACCTGACCTGACCCCCTATGTGGGGAGCTCCAGTACATGAGAGCTCATATCAGGAAGGCTGGTGAGGCCTGAAACCTGACGACCACAGCATGTGGGAGCTCACATCAGGAAGACCGGTGAGGCCTGTAACCTGGCGACCACAGTATGTGGGAGCTTACATTCAGGAAGGCCGGGTGAGGCCTGTAACCTGGTGACAGCATGTGGGAGCTCATAACCAGAAAGGCCTGGCGAGGCCTGTAACTTGGCGACCACCGTGTGTGGGAGCTCATATCAGGAAGGCCGGTGAGGCCTGTAACCTGGCGACCACAGTATGTGGGAGCTCATATCAGGAAGGCCGGATAAGCCTGTAACCTGATACCCAGAATATGGGAGCTCATAACCAGGAAGGCCTGATAATACATGAATGTACAAAAGTGCATGTACTTAGCCATTCCAAGTTCAGAAAAGGCCTAGATCAGAATGTGGAAGTTAGCTAGAAAGGCATCTGTCGTAGCATACTTAGACGACAGGACGCATCTAGAGTGGGACCCGAGGTGAAAGACCTGGGTCTGGGCCACATAGAAAGGGACCGAAGTGTACAGCGCATGACCCTTACCATAAAAAATGGATTTAAAAAGTACACAAGATGTTCCATCATGTGACTTACCATAAGTATGGTCTTAACATGATCAGGAAGGCCAGATGAGGCCTGTAACCTGATAGTCAAAATGTGTGGGAGCTCACATTCAGGAAGGCCTAATGAGGCCTGTAACCTGACATGTGAAAGCTCACAACCACACCCTAGCGACCACAGTGAGTGGGAGTTCACATTCAGGAAGGCCTGGTGAGGCCTAAAACCTGACATGTGACAACTCATAACCAGGAAGGCCGAGGGGCCTGAAGCCTGGTGACCACTGAATGTGGGAGCTCAAAACCAGGAAGGCCGGCGAGGCCTGTAACCTGACAACCACAGTAGGAAGGAGCTCATACCAGGAAGGCCTGAGAAGGCCTGTAACCTGACAACCACACCATGTGGGGGCTGCTTTCAGAAAGGCCATAAATATGGATTTTAGAAAGTATGTCACGGGTGACAAAAACGTTTAGCGTGCGGAACCCTCTTGATGAACCATGAGTTTCCTGAGGGAATGATTTGGGTGCGACACATCCCACTCTGGTTCCGGGTGTAACAGAAACATTGTTCAAACTAATCAGCGCTAATGCACTGCAGGTGAGAGAGAGAGAGGAGCGGCGCTCACACAGGCTTCCTGCTTCACAAGACAAACATAAAAGGGCCTGATGCCCCAGCTTATGTGGTACGGCCAGGGGAAGGGAGACAGAGAAGTGGTTGTCTCTGTGCAGGCGCTGGTTGCCTCAGCGCAGGCGCGCTGGTTGTCTCAGAGCAGTGTTGGACACAAGATTCCTCAGGAAAATTGTCGGGGTGTGGAAGCCGCCCATTGAAGTCTGCTGGATCAGAGTGATCGTCTGTGGAAAATCTGCTGGACTGAGTTATCGATTGAACCAGCACTGTGGAGGGAGAGAGAAAGCTAAGTTAATTGATTTCATTTTACGAACATTCAAACAGCTTGAAGAGGATGCAATGCGTGTGGATCTGACTGTTGGAGAAGTTATGTGTTTCAGAGCGTGTTGAGCAGGAACTGAAGATTTAATATCCCCCACGTGAGTGTAACAAATGGAGTGAGGCCTCTAAACAGCCCAATCGTGTGAGTGAATTGCAGTGCTTTTGCCTTATTGATACACATTGATTCATGGCTGTGGATTTGAAGTGAACACAAGTGTGGTGTGCTTTTGCTGAGAAGTGGCCCCAACCCATGCTTGCACATCCCGTGGAAAGTTGTGATTCTTATCTGTTCTCCTTCAGAAGTCTAGAGTGATACAGCTGAGCTGAAAAGCAGCCTGTATTGTGAAGATTCTTACCTGTTCTCCTTACTGTCTGAGTCTGGAAGTATGCAGCATCACTGTTGAAAGAAGCTTTTAACCCACTGTCTTACTATTGTGAACCGAAGAAAGTATTTTGTGCTGTGAAGATCCTTACCTTTCTACTCAATGCCTGAGTCTGGAAGTATGCAGCAACGCTGGTGAAGTAAGCTTTTAAACCACTGTCTCACTACTGTGAACCGAAGAGTACGTTGTACTGTGAAGAATCCTTATCTTTCTACTCAATGCCTGAGTCTGGAAGTATGCAGCAACGCGGATGAAGTAAGCTTTTAAACCACTGTCTCACTACTGTGAACCGAAGAGTACGTCGTACTGTGAAGAATCCTTACCTTTCTACTCAATGCCCGAGTCTGGAAGTATGCAGCAACGCTGGTGAAGTAAGCTTTTAAACCACTGTCTCACTACTGTGAACCGAAGAGTACTTTGTACTGTGAAGAATCCTTACCTTTCTACTCAATGCCTGAGTCTGGAAGTATGCAGCAACGCTGATGAAGTAAGCTTTTAAACCACTGTCTCACTACTGTGAACTGAAGAATACTTTGTACTGTGAAGAATCCTTACCTTTCTACTCAATGTCTGAGTCTGGAAGTATGCAGCAACACTGATGAAGTAAGCTTGTCAACCACTGTCTCACTACTGAGAAACCGAAGAGTATTTTGTACTGTGTAGATTCTTACCTGTTCTTCTTACTGTCTGAGTCCCGAAGTGTGCAGCTATCGCCAGAAAGGAGTGCTTACTTAGTTACTTACCTTCTGAGCCCCGAAGTGTGCAGCTAACGCTGGAAAAGGAGTGCTTACCTGGTTACTTACCTTCTGAGCCCCGAAGTGTGCAGCTATCGCTGGAAGAATAGAGCTTACCTGTCTCTCTACCGTCGGGGCCGTGAAGTGGGTAACATCCCGGGGCAGGAGCCCTCGATCTGCCCAGCTGTTCCGGAGAGAAGGCCCAGCGACCGTTACCATCCTTTTCTTTACTTCCATAAATACAGTGCTTACTAAAGATTGTTATTCCTTGGAATTTACCTTTGCCTCCGTCTGGTCCATTCTGTTGCGCACCTGTGGTGTCGGCTCCTCGCGGTGGTGTCTGGAGTCAGAGGGGCAGCTGGTCCTACGAGTCTGCCCCGGCCTGCACCGGTGACAAGTACATGAAACAAAAGTGCGTGTACTTAGTAATTCCGAATCCAGGAAGGCCTGGATCAGAAAAGGCGTCTGTCGTAGCAAACTTTGACGACAGGACGCATCTAGAGTGGGACCCGTGGTGAAAGAACTGGGTCTGGGCCACATAGGAAGGGACCGAAGCATACAGCGCATGACCCTTACCATGAAAATTGATTTTAGAAAGTACACAAGACGTTCCGTCGTGTGACTTACCATAAGTATGGTTTTAACATAATCAGGAAGGCCAGATGAGGCCTGTAACCTGATGGTCAAAATGTGTGGGAGCTCACATTCAGGAAGGCCTAATGAGGCCTACAACCTGACATGTGAAAGCTCACAACCACACCCTAGCGACCACAGTGAGTGGGAGTTCACATTCAGGAAGGCCTGGTGAGGCCTGAAACCTGACATGTGACAACTCGTAACCAGGAAGGCCGAGGAGGCCTAAAGCCTGGTGACCACTGAATGTCGGAGCTCATAACCAGAAAGGCCGGTGAGCAGGGCCGGCTCTAGCCCTTTGGTTGCCCTAGGCGAGATTGATTTTTAGCGCCCCCTTCTTGCACTTCTTGTTAAATTGTTTATCATTTTAATTTTCGCTACAAAAAGTGTATGTATATTTTTTTATTATTATTTGTTGGCCAGTTGTGGTCTGTGCAATATTAAATATTAAAAGTTCTAAACCTAAACTTATGTTTTATTGTTCTACTATAGTAGGCTAATGATAATATTGTTAAAGTAGGCCAAGTTATTTGACAAGCCTATTTTAACTTTTTTTTTTATCGCAATAGTTACTTTCCCTGGTAATTAGTTACTTTTATAATGATTTAATTCAGTTTATTTTAACTTTTTTTTATCGCAATAGTTACTTTCCCTGGTAATTAGTTACTTTTGTAATGATTTAATTCAGTTTATTAAACTCAACAAAAATGCTCTTATAATCACTCCAAAACTTGAAGGATCATCTTTAATAAATTGTTCATACAAATTCTACAAATAACCTTCAAGGATATTTCTATCATCCTACACAGTTGCATTGTACAAATACATTTAATCTGATGTAACTTGTAGTAGATAAATTACAATTACTACCACCACTTCTATTATTATTAATCTATTAGGCTGCTACAAGTCTAAGGGGGTTTCGGTGCCCCCGTAAGAAAATGTTGTGCATTTTAATGTTTAATTCATGTTTAAATCAAATTTAAATGTTAAATTCATCAATCTGGTGCAATTCAGTGTGCAAATTGAACAAAGAAAAATTCAAACCTCTTTTAGTTACAGTGTCTGTCTACATTACTCTAGGCCTACTACATAATAGGCTATCATTTTAAAACAAATGCAGTAAAAAATAAAGGAAACTTTCATAATTAGTTTTGTACAAATTTCTATAGGCTACTTGTAAGTAAGCTATATACTTGGAAGCAACTCAGCGCCGACAATTAACTAGTGCAGTTTCTGTGCTATGATGCGGTCTGAATCCTGACTGAAATTTTTCATAGATATAATTTTATTGCAAGAAAGAGCACAATTGAGCTGACACAAATTGTTCTAGTATTTTAGACATAAATGGAAGATATGAAATACGTCTGTAATTTGCTAGGTTATTTGGATCTAATTGTGGTTTCTTAATGTGAGGTTATATTACTGCCAGTTTGAACATTCTTGGAACATGACCTAAAAATAAAGACGAGTTAATAATATTGAGAAAAGGCTCTTCCACTACAGGTAACACTTCTTTCAGTAGTTTAGTGGTTATTGGATCTAATAAACATGTTGTTGGTTTAGATGCAATGATAAGTTTATTTAGCTCTTCCTGTCCTATAGCTGTAAAGCGAGGTAGTTGTTCTTGAGGGGCGATAATTGAGGCTGAATCATAAGACACCATAAAAGATTGTAGCCTACGTTTACAATTGTGTTTCGGATGCTTTCTATTTTCTCAGTGAAGAAATACATAAAATCATTACTACTATACTGTAACGGAATATTTTGCTCTGGTGATGTCTGTTTATTTGTAAGTCTAGCCACGGTGTTAAATAAAAACCTTGGATCATTTTGGTTATTTTCTATTAGTTTGCGGAGATGCTCAGACCTGGCTGCTTTTAGAGCCTTTTTATAACGTGACATACTGTCTTTCCACGCGATTCTAAAGACCTCTAAATTAGTTTGTTTCCAAGTTACGAGTTTCTCTCTTGATAACATGCGTAGCACTGTTGTACCATGGTGCTTTAGTTTTCTCTCATGTGAACGCCGTCAGCGTTAATCACAGGTTCGCGTTTAAAGTCTGATCATTTTTACGGAGGTGAATCAATCAAAATTAACTTTAGCTGGAAATAACATTATTCAAGAACCGATATAAAGCCAAAACAATCTCTGTTACCTTAAATTATATGTTTATCTCTGTAAAGCTGCTTTGAAACAATCCATTGTTAAAAGCGCTATATACATAAAGATGACTTGACTTGACTCTCTAACCTTTTTTAATCTAATTGATGCAACAATTTCTAATGTACTAGAGAAAATGGTGCTCAAAATGCTAGTCATTTCCTCTAGTTCAACTGTTTGTTTGGGTTCACTGAGCAGCTGAGATAGATCAGGTAAGCTATTTGAGAATCTATCTGTAGTGGTTGGAAGGATTGTTTTGCCTGGTCGATAACGTGACACAAAATGACAAATTTCAGCAGTACGTATTATGCAAGTTATCATGTAATGATCAGTGACATCATCACTTTGCGGTATAATATCAATATCGGCTGGATTGGTTCCATATGATATAATTAAATCTAGTGTATGATTTGGGGTGCCCAATCCTGCTCCTGGTGATCGACTGTCCTGCACAGTTCATCTCCAACCCTAATCAAACACACCTGAAGCAACCAATTAAGGTCTTTAGGATGCGTGATTTTTTTCCCCCAAACCACTTCAGTGGAAATCCCGCCCTGCAGCTGATTCTAAAGTTTTCATTGGTCATGTCAATCACTGTACTGATTGCCTACACCAAACACTGATCCCTAAACCTACCGTCACTGTAACCTAAACCAATGAAATCGGCTGCAGGGCGGGATTTCCGCTGAAGTGGTTTGGGGAAAAAAATCACGCCTTTAGGATCGCTTCAAAATTAAAGGCAGGTGTGTTTGCTTAGGGTTGGAGATGAACTGTGCAGGACAGTCGATCGGCAGGAGCAGGATTGGGCACCCCTGATTTAGACGATGAGTGGGACCACTGACGTTTTGCTTGACCCCAAAGGAGTTTAATAAATATGTAAACGCAGCCCCTAACACATCATTTGTGTTTAATATATGTGTATATTAAAATCTCCAACAATTATTGCTTTATCGACATTGACCAATAGATCTGAGAGAAAGTCTGCAAACTCTTTTAGGAAATCAGCATAGGGCCCTGGAGGTCTATATACAGTAGCCAAGACTAAAGATAATAGGGATTTCTTTCTTACATCTAAGAGTGTAACATTTAGCACAAGTACTTCAAACGAATTAAACCTGTGACCTGTTTTCTGAGTAACATTTAGAATATCTCTATAGATTGTTGCAACACCGCCGCCACGACCGATCAGACGGGGCACATGCTTATAACTGTCACGGTTGTGGTGTAGATGAAGACAGGGTGAGGCAAAAAGCTCCAATACAAAGATTTACTCAAAAGCAACAACAAACAGGTACAGGCAGGCAGAGGGTGCACTCACAAAACACTATAACATTACAAGAACCGACCAAGACTAACTAAAGAGAAGGAGACTAAATACAGATACAAAAGAACACTAACGAGGTGAGGACAGGTGACACAGATGATGAGGACGATGAACAGGTGGGTAATTGAGGGAGTGAGTTCAGGTGTGGAGACAAGAAGGATTCTGGCTAGTGTAGTGAAGACTAAGACAGACAGGTGCAGACGAAGATTGTGACAATAACAGTATCCTGGTGGAGTAGACTCATTTAGACCGAAATAATCATTTGGTTTAAGCCAGGTTTCAGTAAGACAAAGTACATCGAAACTATAATCTGTGACCATTTCATTTACAATAACCGCCTTAGGTGTCTCGCTCCTACATTAGTAAACGTTATTTTTACATGAACACATCCAAACTATATTGCTATAGCCTACTGAGATTTGTTCTAATCGCGATATAGAATAGTGTCTGTAATGACATTTCGTTGACTAGTTTTGGATAGATTATAAAGTTTTTACTCTAAAATAGACATCAAATAAGCTTTTGTTAGACCGTTTCTGCTCATACGTTAAATATATAGTATGTTTTGTCAAAAAAAAAACTAATCAACTGTTATAGTGTTTGTTCCAATGCAAGCTATTTCAAAATAATGAATCCTTAACTTTGAAATATGTATGATAAAATGTATTGGCTCACTTTTAAAAAAATAATACTTTATAAGAGATTTATGGAAAAAGACAATTTTCTTTTCAAGATGTTTTCAACTCTAAATTTGAACCAATTCTATAGAATGGATTTGTTCTCTTACGAGAGGTTCTCTCGTATTGCGTAAGTTTAGCTTACGCTACGGGAAAGATTCATCTTCTCGAGATATTGAAGCCAAAAAATTATCCTTAATTTTGTATTCATTGTCAACGCAGTGCAGCAGATAGCAGACCTAGAGCAGGCAGACTTGCGTGCTCATTGGCTGCCCTGCGGGCATCTGCTACAGCCTACCAGTGAGCCCCGCGTGACGTCACGCCCAATGAAGGGCGCTCGCGCCCTCATAGCGTGATAGCCCGCCAGAATGGGCGTGGCTTCGCGTATAAAAGAAGGGGCTGTAGGCTGATTTCCCTGATTTTCACCTCTTCAGCAAAGCCCTTCGCATCGCTGGATCTGAGAGAAGCCGCCGCGTCGAACAGCGAACAGCCAGCTTAGGACACCGCTGAGGAAGCCGGCCGTCTTCGCCACCTTCAGCCATCCGTGCGAGCTACGCTATCCGGCGACGTATCCTTTTTACATTGTGCTTTATTTATATCTAAAAGAGCAGCGAGCGTCTTTTTCAAGATGCCTCGCACTTCCTGCGGCTCGTGCAGGGCCCCGCTCAGCGTCGGAGACCGCCACGTGATCTGCGCTCTCTGCCTGGGCCAGGAACACGCGGAACTCGCCGGAAAACCTCCCTCGAGCCTCGCTCTCGCCTTCCCCGCCCCCCCTCACTGACGCGCAGCTGCCGCTCACGAGCCTCACTGCCGTCGCGTCTGAGGATGAGGCCGAGGGACACGCCACGAGAGACTGCTGTTCCATCCTGGCATCGGATAGCGAGGAATGGTCGCTAATCTCCGCCTCCTCGTCGATCCAGGAAACTGGCCGTACCCGCGCTGGAGCTGATGCGGAGCTGATGCGTCTGCTGACGCAGGCGGTCGACCGACTCGGGCTCGAGTGGTCGCTGCCGAAGGAACCCGCACCGAACAGGCTCGACGGATGTTTTCTTCAAAGTCGCCGTCGTTCAGCCCCAGCAAGCAGGCCCGCTCCGTTTCTACCGGAGCTTCACACGGAGTTGACAAAGTCGTGGAACACACCCTTCTCTTCGAGGCTTCAGTCTCAGACCTCCGCGTCGCTCTCCCAAGTGGACGGCGCCGCCGAGAGAGGATACACGGCTATTCCTCCTGTGGAAGAGGCGGTCGCAGCGCACCTTTGTCCGCCCTCCGCGAGATGGCGGTCAAGGTCAGCCCTCCCATCCAAAGCTTGCAGAGCCACGTCCGCCTTGGTCGACCGCACTTAAGCCGCCTCCGGCCAGGCCGCGTCTGCTCTCCACTCCATGGCTGTATTACAAATCCTGCAAGCCGACCTCCTCCGTGAATGGGACGAGAAGGGCCGGGACCCAGCTGCGGTTACAGATCTGAGGAGCGCGACGGATCTCTCTCTCCACGCCACCAAGACCGCAGCTCAAGCCATCGAACGAGCCATGGCCGCGTTGACTGTGACAGAGAGGCACCTCTGGTTAACGCTCGCGGATATGAGAGAGGCTGAGCGTGCCACCTCCATGAACGCGCCACTCTCCCCTACTGGTCTCTTCGACCCAGCGGTGAACGGGATCGTTGACCGTTTTTCTGAGGTACAGAAGACCACGCAGGCCATGAACCTTTTCCTGCCGTGACGCTCAAGCTCCGCCACAGGCCGTTCTCGCGTGAGACAGAGCCAGCCTCCGGTGCGATCCAGCACCCAGCGTCCAGCACAGCCCCAGCCTTCGCAGTGATGCCAGGGCGGCGCCTCAGGTCGCGCTCAGACAGCCGTCACAGACCGCCGCCCCCCAGAGGGCCTCGGCAAAAGATCACGCTGAAATCTGAGCACACAAAGCCGTCCTAACCAAGAGAGAGAAAAGACGCGTGCGTCCCGCTGCGGCCTCACATAAATCAGACGATCTCGGCTTTCAGCGAGCAGCCATTGCCCAGAACCGAGAGCGCGCGCCGCGCTTTCGGCTCCGGCTCAGTTTCACAAGCCCGCAAATGGCGGCGATCTGAACCCGGAGGCCATTCGCCCCCTAGCGGCTCACATAGCTGCGTGGGAAACTATCCGAGGGATTTCAGAATGGGTTCTGAGCACGATAAAGCAGGGCTATACACTTCAATTCATTCGCCGTCCCCCGCGCTTTCGAGCCCGGACCGTGACGATAGTGAACGTGGAAGTAGCACACCTACTTCACGCAGAAATAGCAAAACTGCTGTGCAAAGGGGCTATAGAGAAAGTACCGCCTTCTCTGAGCGAGTCAGGCTTTTACAGCCGATATTTTCTCGTACCCAAGAAGGACGGAGCTTTCAGACCCATCCTAGATCTGAGACATTTGAACAAGGTGCTTGCAAAAAGACCGTTCAAAATGCTTACGACCAGGAAAATTCTCACGCACGTTCGCCCGAGGGACTGGTTTATTTCTCTAGATCTGAAGGATGCCTATTTTCAGATTCAGATATTAACCCGTCACAGGCAATTTTTGAGATTCGCCTTCGACGGTCAGGTATATCAATACACCATCCTGCTGTTTGGCCTGTCTCTAGCATCCCGTACATTTACGAAGTGCATGGACGCGGCGCTCGCCCCCCTGAGGACTCAGGGGCTGCGAATAATGAACTATCTGGACGATTGGCTGATATTGGCACAGTCAGAGTCGGAACTGTTATCTCACAGAACAGTGCTTCTCAGTCACCTGGAAAGCTTGGGTCTCTTGGTCAACTGGACCAAGAGCTCATTAATGCCCAGTCAGTCAATTTCCTTTTTAGGAATAGAGCTGAATTCTGTGGCCATGACGGCGCGCCTGTCGACACAGCGCGCGCGCGCCGTGTTCGCCGCGTCTTTCCAGAAGGGCAGCTTTCTCCCTTTGAAGACGTTTCAAAGGATGCTGGGCTGTATAGCTTCAGCGGCAGCGGTGCTCCAGCTGGGCCTACTGCGCATGCGCCCGCTCCAACGCTGGTTGAATCCTCGCGCGTCTCGCCGAGCCTGGGTTTCCGGCGGTCAGAAAATCAGAGTGACTCAGACCAGCATAGCGGCTCTGCAGCCCTGGTTAGTAGCCGACTGGTACCAGCAGGGAGTGATGATGGGAACCATCTCTTATCGGAAATTCATTTCGACAGACGCGTCCAACTCGGGTTGGGGCACGCTGTTCGAAGGCCAAGAGAAGGGTTTTCACATAAACTGTCTGGAAATGATAGCGGTCGAGAACGCTCTGAAGCGCTTCCTCCCGTTCATACAGGACCAGCATGTTCTCGCCCGCTCGGACAACATGTCTGTGGTTTCCTACATAAACCGTCAGGGTGGTGTCAGATCCAGAAACCTCTGCAATCTGACGGAACGCATCCTTATTTGGTCCCAGATGCACCTGCGCTCGCTGAGGGCGGCGCATGTGCCTGGCCATTAACGACGGCCCAGACAAACTGTCCAGGGACAACGCTCCCCCAGGGGAATGGTCCCTGCACCCCCAAACAGTCCAGAAACTGTGGCGCCTATTCGGCAGAGCGGAAGTCGACCTATTTGCGTCAAAAGACAACGTTCATTGCCCGATGTTCTTTTCGAAGAACGAGGGCGCGCTGGCCCAGGTCTGGCCCAGCCTCCCCCTGTATGCTTTCCCTCCGGTCTCCCTCTTACCACAGGTGATCAAGAGAATCAGGGAAACGCGCCATTCGGTGCTTCTCATAGCTCCGCACTGGGAGAATCAGAATTGGTTCCCGGAACAAGCACGGCTGTCACATGCAGCTCCATGGCCGATTCCGGTGGGGGCAGATCTCCTCTCTCAGGTTCGCGGCTCGATCTGGCATCCCCATCCAGAGCGCTGGTCTCTGCACGCATGGTTGATCAACGGGTACTCGTTGCCCTGCCAGAAAGAGTGATGAACACGATCACGCAGTCTAGAGCTCCTTCCACGAGAAGGCTCTACGCGTCTAAATGGTCGGTGTTCTCCAAGTGGTGCACCGACAGAGATCTGGACCCGCGGACGTGCGAGGTTGCACATCTGCTCGCCTTCCTACAAGAGCTGATGGATAAAGGGAGGTCCCCATCCACGCTCAAAGTTTATGTGGCGGCCGTGGCAGCGTTCGCAGAACCAACGCACGGCCAGTCACTGGGAAGACATGAGCTAGTCATCCGCTTCCTTAAGGGAGCTAGAAGGATGAATCCGCCGCGCCCCCCGTCGGTTCCTGTGTGGGATCTTTCCTTGGTCCTCGAGGCCCTGAAAGCCTCCCCATTTGAGCCACTAGACTCCGTGGAGTTAAAATACCTATCACTAAAAAACGTTTTTCTGACCGTGCTGTTGTCAGTCAAACCTGTGGGGGACCTGCACGCGCTGTCAATCAGCGCGACGTGTCTTGAGTTCGGGCCGAATGACTCTAAGGTCATCCTCAAACCTAGGCACGGCTATGTTCCAAAAGTGATGGGCACTCCTTTCAGAGCGCAAGTCATTTCATTGTCGGCTCTGCCAGCGTCAGACAATGAGACAGACGTGAATCTCCTCTGCCCGGTCAGGGCGCTGAGGTTTTACACTATGTGCTCCGCCTCTTTCAGGCGCAGGGAGCAGCTGTTTGTTTCGTTTGGTGGGCGCACCAAAGGTCTCGCTGCCTCAAAACAGACCCTGTCCAGATGGATAGTGGATGCTATAGCGGCCACTTACGCGTCAAAAGGTCTGCAATGCCCTCTGGGCATTAGGGCTCATTCCACTAGAGGCATGACCTCATCGTGGGCGTGGTCCAGCGGGATTTCTATCCACGACATATGCGTAGCGGCGGGCTGGAGCTCCCCGTCTACCTTTGTCAGGTTCTATAACCTAGAAGTTCCCGCCCTGCAGGCTAAACTTCTGTCAGTCTAAGCGAGTTGTGCGTTCTGCCCAGATATATCATGCTCAGACCACTCTCACGTGACTCAGCTCTCCTGGTTGAGCTGCACTAGTAGGGACGTGCTATATGCTTATACAGACCAGTGCTCTGCTCTGTATTCCCTATGTGTGCTTATGTACAAGTGATGGCACGCGTGGCTGGCCACCTTATTTTTCCACTTATTGGGTTCCCCGAGAAACCTCGGCGACTCATGGATGGTTGCTTGGCGCGCACGGCGTTGACAAAAAGTTCCCGTAGCTTACGCTAAACTTACGCAATACGGGAGAACCTCTCGTAAGAGAACGTACTCGGTTACTAACGTAACCTCGGTTCTCTCTAGAGAGGGAACGAGTATTGTGTAACCGGCCGTGCTCGCGCCACGAGCGACTTCGCTTCAGTCGATGAAAACCAGGGAAATCAGCCTACAGCCCCTTCTTTTATACGCGAAGCCACGCCCATTCTGGCGGGCTATGACGCTATGAGGGCGCGAGCGCCCTTCATTGGGCGTGACGTCACGCGGGGCTCACTGGTAGGCTGCAGCAGATGCCCGCAGGGCAGCCAATGAGCACGCAAGTCTGCCTGCTCTAGGTCTGCTAGCTGCTGCACTGCGTTGACAATGAATACAAAATTAAGGATAATTTTTTGGCTTCAATATCTCGAGAAGATGAAACTTTCCCGTATCGTAAGTCTTAGCCAGTCTAGTCTTATTAGTGCTAATTTTCTAACAACTAATCTTTCGACTAATGTTTTGATTAGTCGACTAATCTAAACGACTAATTTAAAGGTGAACTAAGTAACTTTTTTACCTTAACCGAACAGCTTTGGAGTCATTATAATGTTTATATTACTGATTTCGTGTTGAATGGTGGTCGTCTCGAACCCCCCTGGTGCCTGTGAGCCGCAAAACCACCCTTGCAACTTTGGGCCGGCGGGCCGCCGGCCTCAGTGTTAGGAAGTATCGTGTGATATCAGGTCTCGCGAGGTAACGAATTGCTTTACGGCAAAAAACAGATCGGATAAAATTCAGATAAAATGAGCATCAAACAGAAATAACCCGGCGCCGTATACATGTGGTGTTGGGCGCGCGCAGCTCTGAAAGGGGCCATACCTTATTTCCACTCGTTACAGCGTCAATCCTACTGAACAGGTACCGGTGTACAGGGGGAGGGGATCCGGCCGTGAGTGCGAGCCATCTCTGCGTGAGTGCTATTCACGACAGTACAAGTACTCCACAGCAACTCTAGGGGTCGCCGTTTGACAAAAACGAAATTCCTACTGAGTGCTGCTTTAAAAAGAAAAAAATCAAGTGTTTTTTATTTCGTTGTGTCCATTTTATTTTGAACTCAACTGAAGGGCCAAAACATAAAATGTCACCTGTTCAAAAACATTATGCATTAACAATCTAATCATAAGTATCTGCATTTCCATTAGGCTATATTAGTCAGAGTCCTAATCTTATCCTCTAATAACAAACATGTATGTATTCATTACTTAAATTAGCTCTTTGGTCTGCCTTAAATTAAGACATTATTAGCTAACTAAATTTTTAACTAAAATTTTAACTAATGTACATTTCTGAAATGCATAACTGATAACATCACTCTGAATTGTAAAGTAGATGCATGCATTTTCTATAAAGCTGCTTTTAAACTATATGTATTGAGAAAAGCTCCATACAAATACATTGGTGGTCTGAGATCGGTTGTTCCCAAACCGTGCCGGGGTTCGCGTGAATTTGAAAGCAACACGGACTCGGGTGCGCACTTCAGGAAGTAAAGTGACCTGCGCATGCGTTTTAGCTTATTGTGATGCATTCAGTTAAATAAAACACTTTTAAGGGACGATAGTGTTGATGATTTACCTTGGATACGAGCGAGAGTGAGCCTGCAGTGTATTCGTGCATTGCGCGTGAAATCAGGGCACCGAATTTGGAAATCCACTGGCTCCTCAAAAGAGTCCATTTGCAAGCAGCAGAAGGCCACCTTATGTGACACACGCACAGTAAACCTGTATTGTTCACTCAACTGCGCATAATAGCAGGAAATTAATAAAAAACACAATATTGACCCGCGTTCTGTTTTCTATCTTGCGCCGTGCACGTTTGCGATGACGTAATATGCATGCAAACGCACCAGGGTCAAGTTAAGTGTGAAACCAGACCAACGCTGCGGGGGGCGCCGAGAACAAACGCGCTCGGGCTCGGACCGCAGCAAACGAGCCCAGTGTAAATGCCCCCTCAGAACAAAACACGGAACAGATCAAAAAGAAACATAACCCTTAACACATACAGCCTAACTAATGCAATACCTGACCAAGAACTAAGCCAGAGTTTGGGCCTTTCCAAATCTGCTATTTGAGGTTAGGTGTATTCTATCATTTCCATGTTCAGGAACACATGTGCCCCCAAAACGCCAAATATCCAAGGAAAAATATCCACTGTATAAATTAAAGTAATGAGATATTACATATCATTTGGTAGTAAAAAGTGTTGCACTTTTTATTGGTGCAAAGTTGAGTATGTGCATTTTGTAAAATGTTTGCAACTGATTTTTATCACCACAATTACTAAATTGTGTCTTCTAAACAGATATTTAGTGGTAAGTATTAAGAATAAAAATGTTTAAAGCTCTGTAAAAAAGGCAGACAACTATATAATATTGTGGAAAATCTGCCACGCCCACTGGAGCCTCATCAATAGGGCACGCATGCACTGAATACCTTTGATATAAACTAACCCTGAAACATAACCTGCTGCGGAGTTTCCCTTAATGACCTTAATGTCATAACCTGAGATGTTATGTTGCCAATAAGTCATGAAATGACCAAAATATTTACAAATTTATTATGTAAATGAAACTTTCTTGGTTATCATATAACCTTATAGGAGACCTAGGCCTACTGACGATGCTGTGAGTTGGTAATATGATGGTAATAAAATTACGGGCCCATGACATTGTAGTTACAGTACGTTGTCAGTAAGTAATGAAATTCCAATAGTATTACAAATATAGTACGTAACTGGAATGTTCTTGGTTATCTAATAACCTTAGGTGATCATATTGACAACCTTGTGAGTTGGTAATTTTATGGTAATGAAATTACAGGCATGCAACCTTGTCGTTACTTTGTCAATTAGTAAGTCATGAAGTTACCAAAAAGTACCAATAAATTACATAAATGGTATGTCCTGTGCTAGCTGGGAACAATGGGAATCAGAAATCAAGTGACAAAAGCTCTTAAGAATAAGAGTCCTAAAGAGAGCGAACAAGGAACATGTGACACCAGTAATGCAAAAAGACAATTTTACTTTATTTTATTTTGCACATTAAGTTCACTGTCAGTAGTTATTGGCTGTTTAATTGAGCCAGTTTGATTAGCTCAGATGCTTTTAAGGTCTTTATTGGGATCGCATCCTAAAATAAAAATTACTGATTTACATTACTGATCCTGCTGTTGTTCTAATGCAATATGCAGTTCTGTCTTTTTGGACCACAAAAGGAGAATATTTCAAAAATGTCTATATAAATGTCTATATGATATATAAATATATAAAACATTATATAAACATTATATAAATATATAAAACATTATATATTAATACAAATATAATGTTTGCTGTTGGTCTTCAGTACACAGCTAAGCAACGTGCACATTTGTGAGACTATTACCGCTGCACTTCACTCCGACTCCTCCAGAAAAAGCCTACAAGTTGTGAGAAATCAAGATGAATACATATGCAACAAGAAATACAATGCCTAGAAATCCCCCACATTTTTCCAGACAGGAACTGCATTTGTATGATGACAGTCAGAATAACAGTTGACAGATGTCAAAGTGATAATTTTTTGTTGTGACGAACACAACAGATATATTAACCTCAGAGAATAAAGTATAAGGATTGTATTTCATGTTGTGTTTTAGTTCATTTTGATTTCTCACATCTTGTGTGCTTCTTTAGGTGAGTCGGAGTGTTATGCTAATAGTCTCACAAACGCACAGTTGAGCACCGAAGACCAAAGGCCATGGTCAGGACTTTCGTTATATAATACATAAAATTTCTGGATTTTCACCAAACCCTTTTGTATACCTCCAGAACACTTGGAATATACGGCACGTGTCCCATGGGATCAGTCTGTGATGCTTTTGTCTTTTTTATTCTTTTTTTATCTTTTTTTTTTTTTATTCTCATTTTGTGGTCCAAAAGACAAATAAGGACATTCAGCATAAGAACAACACCAGCATGAGTAAATGATGACTTAATTTTCTTATAAAAGTGAACTATCCCTTTAAGAGGAAGTGAAACTTAAAGGGATACTCCACCCAAAAATGAAAATTCTGTCATCATTTACTCTACCTCAAGTTGTTGCAAACCTCTGTGAGTTTCTTTCTTCTGCTGAACACAAAGGAATATATTTTGGAGAATGATTGGAACTTTGGCACCATTGACTTCCATAGTATTTTTTTTTCTACTATGGAAGTCAATGGTGCCAAACAACTGTTTAGTTCCAATCGTTCTTCAAAATATATTCCTTTGTGTTCAACAGAAGAAAGAAACTCATAGAGGTTTGCAACAACTTGAGGGTGAGTAAATGATGACAGAATTTTCATTTTTGGGTGGAGTATCCCTTTAAGGCTTATCTTTTGTAAGGAATGGGGAACCTGTTCATGTATTGAGTTTAGGTGTTTATGGGAAAAATGAGAAAGTGAATCAGCTATTTGATTTTCTGTATGTCTGTGATTTACATGTTTTTTTTCAGTGACCGCTGAGTTTAAAACAGCAAGTGAGTGTTTGATAGCAGGCTGTGCAGCAACATCCTAAACAAACCTAGTTGCAAATTACAGAAAACAAATTCAACAGATTGTTTGTATTAAAAATTTAAAATAAAGGCCTGTCATGTTTTCATTGTTTTATCAGTCTAATATCGACACGCTCTTGTAAGATCTGGCTAAAACCGGCAGGCATTTGAACGCAGAGGGTTTGCAGTGTGACAACTGCAGTAAGTCAGACGAGACAGACTTTTATCTAGAGCAAGAGCAAGGACGTCGCTCGCATCTGTCTGATTTCAGCTGCACCCACACACTCTCGGTGAGCCGCCGCCCGAGGCCTGAATCTGATCTGCACATCCTCATTTGCATGATTCTAATGTATGTTTGGTCTCGGAGGTAAATGGGAATTATATGCCTGTCTCTTGGCAACCATAGGGCGCTTAAACCATTAGTGCTTGAGATGAGTTTATCCAATGCGTATATGTCAGTGTGTGAATGTCCGTTTATATTTGTGGCAAACCTGTGAATGAAATCTACTGTATTGAGCTACATGTTGTTTACTTTTCTAAGATTGCAGACTAAAGCTCTCTGCATATGCAGCAAGTCTGTGCATAATTTAAATAGTACTCCTAACATGTACATTTAGATTTCTTTTATAGTCATGTTGCTAATGGTGCAATACTCTAATAAACATACAAATATAAAGTGCTATCATGAAACTTTAGATGGCGCAGGCTAATAAGTCCTTCACAATCTGGGGTCTGAGGTGTTACGGTTTGGTGTGATGAGTTGAGTTGAAGATGCACCACTAAGAAGAGTAACCTGGAACTATATTTAATAATATGGCACCATGGGCACCATGGAGCTCTGGAGGTCATGGGCAGGTAAGCAGGGCGGTGCTGGTAGATTAGCAAGCCTCCAGGGTGGTGCCGGACGTGCAGGTGACCAGGGTGGAGCTGGCAGTTCAGGGGACCATGGCGGATATGGCAGTTCAGGGGACCAGGGTGGATCCAACCGTTCGGGCGGCCAGGCCTTGCCCAGGGACCCAGGCTCGGCCACTATGGCAGTCCTTCCCCCCAAGCAACTTGTGGGCTGGAACGGGCTAGGGACTGGAGTCGTCTTGGGACTCTGGATGGGGACAAGAGTTGTCTCGGGACCCTAGACGGGGACAGGGGTCATCTTGGCTGATGACTCTGGAGTGGGCTCAGACATGGAGGCAGCCATGACGGGACGAGACTATGGAATGGCGGTCATGAAGGGACGAGACTCTGGAATGGCGGCCATGACGGGGTGAGACTGTGGAATGGCGGCCATGACGCGGTGAGACTCAGGAATGGCGGCCATCTTGGGACGAGACTCGGGAATGGTGGCCATCTTGGGACGATACTCGGGAATGGCGGTTATCTTGGGTCGAGACTCTGGAATGCCTGCCATCCTGGGACGAGACTCGGGAATTGACTTGGTATCTGGAGCCACCTCTGGGCTGAATTCGGTAACTGGAGCCATTTTTAGGCTGAACTTGGGAACAGAAGCCATCTCAGGGCTAAACTCGGGAACTGGAGCAGTCTCAGGGTTGAACTCGAGATCTGGAGCCAGCTCTGGGCTGAATTTGGGAACTGGAGCGTTTTCTAGGATGAACTCTAGAACTTCTAGTACCTGCCATGCAGTATACCTTATTCCATGTCTGACTACGCCACCCCCTGATGATGGGCAGGAGGAACCACAAATCTTTTTTTTTTTTTTTTTTTTTTTTTTTTTTTGCCCACCACCACCCCCCCTCTTTGGAGGACAACTTTATTTTTAATAAAACAGAAAAAGAGCATATATACACAATATATTACAATACAGACAATAAATGTGTATACAGTAACTATTCAAGTAACTATTACTATTGCTATTACTATCACAGTAACTGTGAATAGCATAACCATTCACCCCGTTCAGTGTGAGCCTGGGTACATAAGTGAAGGGGGGGGGGGGGGGGGGGGGGGTTATAGCACCATGTACAAGGTGTAACACGTAACATAGGACAAGTGACAGACAAACAACAACAGAGAACACATCTTGAGCGAATTATTCTTATTCTTATTCTCATTATTCCTTTCCTCTTTTTCTCCTCTTTTCTTCCCCTTCCCCCTCTTCCTTCCCTCCCCCTCTCCCTTCCCTCCCCCCCCTCCTCTCCTCTCCCTCCCCTCTCTGCCTCCCCCCTCTTCTGTTGATCTGAAATGTAGGCTATATTAGTTGATCATGGTTAAGGTGTTTGAGGGAAAGTGGGTTTGAAAACATGTTATGCATGAGTGTAGATACCTATATGTATGTATGAAGTGATAGCTGCAGTAACAGAAGGGGTGAGGTATGTGTCTGGTTATATACGGTTATATATATAGGAACCACAAATCTTCCCGTGAATGCAGTGTGGCTAATGATGTGTTTATCCCCGCAAAGGGACAGTCAACAAGAGGCAGATATGTAAATATATTCCAAATTTATTATATAGTTTAATGCATAAATATGTAGAAAAGTTATTAAAACGGATCTTAAAAATACTGGGATAAATGACTGGTGGATTTTCCTCAATCTAGGAAGGTCGGATCAGCCACTGCAAAATCCCTGCTCAGGAGGCCCCTGGGGAGACAGAAACAGGAGACAGCAACCCAACACCAGTCGAAGCATGCAAGACAGCAATCTCTACACACTTAAGATCTTTAGATACCACTACAAAATATCACACCTTGTTGTAGTTATAAGTACACACCAATACAGTGTCTCTCCCAGTGTGGTCCCCTGAAGAGAAGGGGCAAAGCATCAGTATGGATCCGGCCTTGTACAAGGATAACCTACGCAGAAAACATAGTTAGGGAGGAGAACCACCATCATAAATGGCAACACCTAGTCAAGAAAAATTTTATGCAAATAGATTTCAAATTTAAATTTAAAATTAAAATGCTACTATGAATGTGGCACATGAGTGACAAAATTAACCAAACAAAAACAAAAATCAAACAACAAGAAACAATAAAGAAATGCTTATCAATCACATGAAAACAGTGGCTGGCCTGGTCCCTTTTAAAGAGAAACCAAGCATGTTAGTTACCAACCTCATTAAACAGCATAGCATAGTCAACTCAAACATAACTAAAAAATATAGTCCTACTTTTCAGTATGCTCAACTGTCCTACAGCACATTAACACATGCAGAGAAAAGGTGAGCGTTCCGTTGCTACAGACAGAGAAACTTGTTTCAATGCAAGTATAAAACATTCAATGGAAAATGTACATATTGAGGCATTTACAAGTGCAGCCCAGCAGCTCGAGTCACACTGGGGGTGATCGCAAGGTTAATCCTCCAGACAGAAGCCTGTGTCATCCCTAAAGAGTAGACACGCGATTCTAAAATTACCCTTCATGAAATGAAATAAATAGGTGTTAAAAGTCAATGGCAGTGATTAAACATGTTCTACAATGACCAGTTATACCTGCATAAAAAAGGGAGCCCAACTCACACAACAGTGTCTAGCATCAACACAAAAAAAAGTCTGCCTTGCAGGCAGCAAACATTTAAAACTTTCTGATTAGTTATGTGACCTTACAACGGATCATATGATCCCGGGTGTTGATTGAATGTGCTGCAGCTGTGTTGTATGCCTGCCTGAGTAGATCCCCACAAACTGAAGCTTTCTCTGGGCTGAAGTTTGGAGTGAATTCTGGGGTTGAGGACCGGAGAAGCTGATTTCAGCGCTGACTGGACGGATGTAAACGCTGGATCCACCACTTTTGCCCCCAGGTCCTGTTCGGAATTTTCTTCTGGGCTCGGGGAAATACGGGTGGACAAGAGGGAAATGGAACCCTTAGAGAGGCATGTGGATGCTTAGGGTGAACTGGAGCACCTACATGCTTCCGGATTTCAACAAAGAAATCCGAACCATTTAAATCGAAGACATTGTTAATAAAGTCTGTTATGGGGACGGTCCTTTCTGGTATACAGAGAGCTCCCTTCGAGTCACTTGAGTCAGTCAAGCTTAATATCCTGTCTCAGTGCTTGTGACCGCACTCGCTTCCTTCAAGAGGGTGGGAAACCTGCAGGCATTTTCGCTCAGCGAATCATGCCTTGAGTTCGGGCCGGTCCTGTCTCATGTGATCTTGAGACCCCAGGCTGGATACGTGCCCAAAGTTCCCACCACTCCTATCAGGGACCAGGTGGTGAACTTGCAAGCGCTGCCTCTGGAGGAGGCAGATCCAGCCCTTGCATTGCTGTGTCCTGTCCGCACATTGCGTGTTTACGTGGACCACACGCAGAGCTTCAGAAGCTCATAGCAGCTCTTAGTCTGCTTTGGAGGTCAGTAAAAGGGCAAGGCTGTCTCCAACTCCAACTCATTGCAAGATTACAATATGTTCAAAACTCAGCAGCAAGAGTTCTCACCTCCACCAGGCGTTCTGCTCACATTACACTTCATGAGCTTCACTGGCTACCCGAAGCATCACGTATTCACTTCAAGGTCTTGCTTCTTGAACCCCCATACCTGTCTGATCTACTTAAAACTTATCGCCCTGCTAGGTCCCTTAGATCAGCTGAACTTGGTTTATTGTCCATCCCTCGTTTCCGGTTGTCTACTGTAGGGGGAAGGTCATTTGGTGTTAATGCTCCGAAATTATGGAATTCACTACCCCTTACACTTCGAAATATCACATCTGTGGCTACATACATATCTATTTAACATGTATTTCGTAAAATTGACTGTATGTATCCTTTGTGACTGTAATGTGTGTGCGGGTGTGTAAATGTATTGTAATGTACAATGTAAAGCGACCTTGAGCTACGGAAAGGCGCTATAGGCAAGGCAAGGCAAGGCAAGTTTATTTATATAGCACATTTCATACACAATGGTAATTCAAAGTGCTTTACATAGAAGAAAAAAAAGAGAAATAACAATAATTAAAACAGTTTAGAATAAAGACATTAAAATAATCAAAACAAATGGGAATAATTAAAACAGTTTAGATTAAATAATAAAATAAAGTACAGTAAAAACAGTCGGACGAAAAGTGGCACAGTGCTCATTCAGTAAATGTATAGCTAAACAGATGTGTTTTGAGTCTGGATTTGAATGTGACTACTGTAGGAGCACATCTGATCTCCTCTGGAAGCTGGTTCCAGCTGTGGCTGGCATAATAGCTGAAAGCAGACTCTCCGTGCTTAGAGTGAACCCTTGGTATTTCTAGCTGATGTGATCCTAATGATCTGAGTGATCTGTTGGGTTTATATTCAGTGAGCATATCTGCAATATATTGAGGTCCTAACCCATTGAATGATCTATATACCAGTAATAATACTTTAAAATCAATCCTAAATGTAACTGGGAGCCAGTGTAAAGACCTTAGGACTGGTGTGATATGTTCATATTTTCTGGTTCTGCTCAGAATCCTGGCAGCAGCGTTCTGTATGAGCTGCAACTGTCTTATGGTCTTTTTAGGAAGGCCAGTGAGGGAAGGTCATTTGGTGTTAATGCTCCGAAATTATGGAATTCACTACCCCTTACACTTCGAAATATCACATCTGTGGCTACATACATATCTATTTAACATGTATTTCGTAAAATTGACTGTATGTATCCTTTGTGACTGTAATGTGTGTGCGGGTGTGTAAATGTATTGTAATGTACAATGTAAAGCGACCTTGAGCTACGGAAAGGCGCTATAGGCAAGGCAAGGCAAGGCAAGTTTATTTATATAGCACATTTCATACACAATGGTAATTCAAAGTGCTTTACATAGAAGAAAAAAAAGAGAAATAACAATAATTAAAACAGTTTAGAATAAAGACATTAAAATAATCAAAACAAATGGGAATAATTAAAACAGTTTAGATTAAATAATAAAATAAAGTACAGTAAAAACAGTCGGACGAAAAGTGGCACAGTGCTCATTCAGTAAATGCATAGCTAAACAGATGTGTTTTGAGTCTGGATTTGAATGTGACTACTGTAGGAGCACATCTGATCTCCTCTGGAAGCTGGTTCCAGCTGCGGCTGGCATAACAGCTGAAAGCAGACTCTCCGTGCTTAGAGTGAACCCTTGGTATTTCTAGCTGATGTGATCCTAATGATCTGAGTGATCTGTTGGGTTTATATTCAGTGAGCATATCTGCAATATATTGAGGTCCTAACCCATTGAATGATCTATATACCAGTAATAATACTTTAAAATCAATCCTAAATGTAACTGGGAGCCAGTGTAAAGACCTTAGGACTGGTGTGATATGTTCATATTTTCTGGTTCTGCTCAGAATCCTGGCAGCAGCGTTCTGTATGAGCTGCAACTGTCTTATGGTCTTTTTAGGAAGGCCAGTGAGGAGTCCATTACGATAATCCACCCTGCTGGTGATGAAAGCATGCACAAGTTTCTCTAAGTCTTGACTTGAAACAAAGCATCCAATTCTTGCAATATTTTTCAGATGATAGTATGCTGATTTAGTTATTGCTATGACATGACTACTGAAACTAAGGTCTGACTCTAGAGACACACCAATATTCCTGACTTGATTTTTAGTTGTTAGACCCCTAGCGTCAAGGTATGCATTCACCTTAAGAACTTCCTCTTTGTTTCCAAACGCAATGACTTCAGTTTTGTCTTTGTTTAACTGAAGAAAGTTTTGGCACATCCAACTGTTTACTTCATCAATGCATTGGCACAAGGAGTCAATGGGGCTATAATCATTAGGCGATAGGGCTAAGTAGAGCTCTGTGTCGTCTGCATAGCTGTGGTAAGAGATTCGGTTCTTTCTCATTATTTGGCTCATTGGGAGCATATACAGGTTGAATAGGAGTGGTGCAAGAATTGAGCCTTGAGGGACTCCGCATGTCATGGATGTCCACTCAGACTTATGGTCTCCTATACTCACATAATAACCTCTCCCTTCTAAGTATGATCTGAACCATTTTAGGACTATCCCAGAAAGCCCCACCCAGTTTTCCAGCCTGTCAAGAAGTATTTTGTGATCGACAGTGTCAAATGCAGCACTGAGGTCGAGTAGTACCAGTACTGATAATTTGCCTGTATCAGTATTTAAGCGAATATCGTTTATTATCTTTATGAGCGCTGTGTCTGTGCTGTGATGCGATCGGAATCCAGATTGAAAATTGTCAAAGTATCCATTCAAGCTTAAGAATTTGTTCAGCTGATTGAGGACAACTTTTTCAATGATCTTGCCTATGAAAGGAAGATTTGAGATCGGTCTATAATTGCTTAGTATAGTCTTATCCAGATTGCTCTTTTTCAAGAGGGGCTTGACAACTGCAGTTTTCAGGGAGTTTGGAAAACTACCAGAAAGAAGTGAGGCATTAACCACTTTTAGGAGATCTGCTTCTAAACTGTTTAACACACTTTTGAAGAAACATGTGGGGAGTGCGTCAAGGACGCAGGTTGATGTTTTAAGGTGCTGTATGGTTTCTTCCAAAATTTTGCCATCAATTTCTTTGAAATCAGACATAGTAACTACATTCTCAGGTTGTGGTCTGAACTGTCTGACCCCAGTGCGGCTCAATGATGTGCTGATCACCTTTCTGATATTATTAATTTTCTCAGAGAAGAAAGAAGCAAACTCACTGCACTTGCCGTCTGAGATCATTTCACTGGGAATCTGGCTTGGGGGGTTTGTCACTCTCTCTACAGTAGCAAAAAGAGTGCATGTGTTGTTTAAGTTGCTGTTCATAATATTTGAGAAGAAAGTCTGTCTAGCTTTGCCTAGTTCCATATTGAAAGCATGGATGCTGTCTTTGTAGATGTTATAATGGACTACAAGTTTTGTCTTCCGCCACATACATTTTCTGCATGTTCTTTTCATATTTTGCACAGCTGTTGCATTTCTCCAAGGTGCTTTTTGTCTAACACTCTTCCTGACTTTCACAGGAGCAATATCATCAATTACACTTTTGACTTTTCAGTTAAAATAATCAAGGAGAAAATCAACAGAGTCAGCAGATATGCTTGGTTTTAAAGATATAGCCTTCATAAATAGCACACTAGTGTTCTCATTTAAGCATCTCTTCTTGACAGACACAGATCTAGCTTCAATGTCAGGAGAGATCAATATATCAAAGAAAATACAGAACTGATCAGACAGTGCTACATCCTTAATAACAATCGATGAGATGTTTAAACCCTTACTGATAAGTAAATCTAGAGTGTGTCCACTATTGTGTGTGGGACCATGTACATGCTGAGTCAGATCAAAAGTTTTTAAAACAGTTTTGATTTCTTTTGCCATATTGTTTTCTGCATTATCTATGTGAATGTTAAAATCTTCAGTAATAGCAAAACAGTCAAACTCTGGGGAAATTGTTGATAACAGTTCTGTAAAGTCCTCAGCAAAGGCTGGAGAGTATTTTGGAGGCCTGTAAATAATGATCAGTAAAATACGTGGGGCACCTTTTAACACAATACCCAGATATTCAAAAGAGGGGTAGTTACCAAATGATGTTTGCTTACATTGATAGACATCTTTAAAAAGAGCAGCTACTCCCCCTCCTCTCCTAGCAGCTCTGCAGACACTCATAAAAGTAAAGTTAGGAGGGGATGTTTCATTTAGGACTGTTGCATTGCAGCTGTCTTCTAGCCAAGTTTCATTTAGAAGCATAAAATACAGGTTGTATGTGGTTATTAAGTCATTGACTAGAAGTGATTTATTTTTAAGTGAGCGGATGTTTAAAAGTGCTAACTTAACAGTCTTACTTTTTGTTACTTTTGTCTTAGTTTGGCGTGCAATAGGCACCAGATTAGATGGGTTTGCTGAACGGCTTTTGAAGGCCTTAGACTTTCTATCATGTAATCGAACAGCAATAGGGAAAGATACAGGCACACTGGGTTCCCGCTTGTTCTGTAAACATTTGAGAAAGTTACTATTATCATAGCGAGGACCCGGCACATGTCACTGAGAGCTGGTATCAGTTGTTTTTGGTTCACCTCGAGCCGATGGAGGAGGGTGTGGGCCCTGGCGTTTTTGCAGAGGCCGAAGAGCTCTCACAAGCGGAGAGCGAGCTGGGCCCGCAGGCTTTCGTGGTTTTGGGGCCTGACTTTTTTTGGTTGATGTCTGGGGGCTTGCAGATAGTTTGGTTCCAGCAAACACCAGTTTTTCCATTTTCTCTGAGAAACACAGAAGATGCTGTGGAGATGCTGGAGATAGGGATAACGTGTCTGGTGATAGGGTAGAGGCTGGAGGGGGCTGTTTCTCTGGTGTTATTGGAGGCTGTAAAATGCTGTCCTGGTTTTCCAGCAAGTCGTCCTTGGGTGCTGAATGTTGGAGCAGTTCTAGTATGTCACAGTCTGTCTGTGGTGAGCTCTGTGGGCAGGGCTCAGCTGAGATTGTGTCCGTGAGCAGAGGTTGTTTTGGCTGAGTGGTGTTATCATTGTCCTTGCTTGACGTGTCAGCCGCATGTCCATCCAGGTGCTGAAGTGAAGTCCTGTGGTCATTCATACTGTGTCCAGGTGTGTGTGCCATTCGGGTTGAGTGTATTGGCACACACTGCAGAAGGATGATTGAGGGAGAAGTAGATATTGTCCTTTAGCACTCTTGAACCAAGTTTGTTTGGGTGGAGCCCATCCTGTTGAAACAGTTGCCTCTGACTCCAGAAAAGATTGAAGTTGTCAATGAAGTTTACTCCTTTTATATTGCAGGTTTTTTTGGAGCCATGTATTAAGCCCAAGCAACCGTGAAAATCTGTTTGTTCCTCTTGCTGGGAGTGGTCCACTGATGAATGTTTGTACTTTCAGTCTTTTAAGTGTTTCAAAAAGTTCATTGAAATCCTTCTTAAGGAGTTCTGACTGCTCTTTATGAATATCATTTTTCCCCACATGAATGATGAGTCGATTTGCAGTCTTATGTTTTATCAGAATGTTCTCAAGTTCCCTGTTTACATCAGAAGTCGTTGCTTGTGGAAGGCAGCACGTAGTTGTATCCCTGCTAATAATGTTTCTGATTATGGAGTCACCCACTATCAGAGTCCTGTGCTCGGCTGCGCTCTGAGCTGAGTGCCGCTGTCTGCTTGACCTTGAGCGCCAGTTAGCATCAGTGTTAGCTACTGGCTGATTCAGTCTTTGTTCAAACACATTCATCAAGTTTGGGGATTCCTCATTTACATTCACTAATCCTTCAAATCTGTTCTCAAGATGTATAGGCGGTGGTAGGAGACCAGTATTTGCAATCCTTGTCAGAGCCGTATCTGGGCTAGAGGAGGCTACTGCGGCAATATGTGATGCTCGTGACAATCTGATGTCTCGAGTGCCTTTGGGTCTCGCTCCCTGTTTGTGCCACCGATTTGTAAGTCGATCGGCTTGTTTCCCTACACTCAGTATGGCCTGTCGAGGAGGACTAGATTCATGGGACTCACCGGCTGTAGGCTGAGGGCGTCCATGACGAAGCTCTGTTGTGTGTTCCCTCTGGTTTGGTGGTCCCAAAAATAACTTTGTTTCAAGAGCTACAATCCTTTGTAAAAGTCTGTGGCAGTTAGTGCAGCAAGTAGATTCCAGAAGAGGCATTTTCTCTTATCATTTAGAATGTAGGCAGTTGTGCAGACATTTCCTCCCCGGAATGTAAGCAGTGGGAGGCTGGTTGAATAAAAGTATTCTGCTTTTTTTGTAGTAATCCAAGCGTTTGAGCACTGTGTTGATTAGCTGAAGTTAAAATTAGGTGATAAAAGGAGATGAAATATAAAAATATAAAAGCGATAGAGCAAAGCGCGGAGCGGTAAGCAAGAGCGTCCAAACAGTAGCAGAGCAGGAAGTGATATATATATAAATAAAACTTCTTCTTCTTTTTCTTCTTCCAAACAAAGGTTAGCCCATAGGTTTGTGGATGCCATTGCCTTGGCGTACCAGTCCCAAGGCGAGCCGTGCCCCCTTGAGGTGAGAGTTCCCTCCACTCTGGGTGATGATTCTTTTGCGGGTGTTGGCGCACGGCGCCTCTCTGGCACACATAAGCAGATCTGTGGGCTGGGCGACACCTAACACATTTGTGAGATTCTACAATCTCCGAGTGGAGCTAGTTTCTACCCATGTGTTGGGTACGAACAGACACTGTGCGGCTGGCTTGGTGTCTCTCTTGCAATGTCATTCCCCTCAGGTGAGTAACCTGCACCGTGAATCGAGTTCCTCCAGCATCCTTAGGCAGTCAGATGAGACAGAAGCATCTGACGTCAGGCCCAGTATTCGTGTACATGGAATGCCCTGGAATGCCAGTCAGCCCTTGTATTGTGCTTGATGCACATATGATTGGATTCCCCTTGGGTAATCACATATGTGTACTGTCCACGATATGGTTTCCTTGTGTCTTTCCCTGGGCAGTTCTGCTCTACCATGTCTCTGCATTTTAAGTACCTCCTTAGTTTTATTGTAAATAAAAAAAAAAAGTTTTTTAACAAATTTACCATTAATACACATGACACCAATTTTTTTTATTTTTTTTATTTTTTTTATTTTTATTTATTATTTATGGACATAAGGAGAGCCATGGAGACGCAAGTTGGAGGAAAGAGAAAGAGGGGAAGGCCGAAGCACCGCTGGAAAGACACCATCAAGACAGACATGGAGTGGTGTGGCTTAGAGAAGGAATATACAGACAATCGTGACAGATTGAAGTGTCTGGTTGAGATTAACCCTCTGGGGACCAAAGCTTTTTTGGGGCCCTTGGGATGTTTTGACATGCACTGACATTTCTGCTTTTTTCAGTTATTTATAAACATGTTAATGGCAAAGGTGTAAATTCACTCTATATAGCACACACGGGGCTACCATAATATGTTAGCAACATGCATGTACATGTTTGTATTTTTGAGAGAATATTATTTATGCGTGGTTGTTGAAAAAACTAAAAATAAAAGTTTCTGAAATAAGGCCACAAAACACATATTGATTATTTCTTCACAAGACTTTTGAAAATTGTATCACATAGTCTAGAATATTTGCTCCAAAACAATGTGAGAAACATCCTGACTACTCATTCAGATAAGTCAATAAAGTCTTTTAGAATGTGTATGACGTGTTTTGTATGAGAAAGCTTTATGCGAGGAGGCTTGATCTCTCATTAGTATGTATCCATTTCACACCTGAGAAAGACAAAGACCCTCCCATAATGGCCCTATTAGGTGCTATCAGGCCATATCATTATAAAGAGCCTTGCAGAAAGAATGAGGAGATTTAAAAAAGAATGGCTTTTAGATTGTTTGGATTTATTTACAACACACACACACTGCTTGGAATAAGTGAACACACCCATGCTAAAGTTGACTAAAAAGAGGAATAAAAAATCGTAATGCCTTAATTAAAAAAATGAGGAAAACTCCAACCTTTAGGGACATGAATAATGTCCTTAAATTCTTTGTGAATGAAAAATTTATCACAAATAATTAAATGTTCTTCTTTAAAATACAGGGTGCATACGTCTGGACACATCTATCACACACCCTTCACCATATAGACAAGGTTTTATTTCAGTTCAAAGTTAGAGTTGGAAAAATCTTGAAAAGAAAATTGTCTTTTCCATAAATGTCTTAGTTTGATCATACATATTTCAAAGTTGAGGATTCATTATTTTGATTTAGCTTGGATTGGAACAAACACTAGACTATAACATCTTAGTTGATTAGTTTATTGACAAAACATACTATATATTTAACATATGAGCAGAAACTCCTAACAAAGCTTATTTGATGTCTATTTTAGAGTAAAAACTTTATACTCTATCCAAAACTAGTCAACAAAATGTCTTTTATTTCGTCTATAACAGTGCGTATCTGTGCGTTCATTCATTCATTCATTCACACACACACACACACACACACACACACACACACACACACACACACACACAGAAACATGATTCACATTTAAACAGTATGCTATTTTTCCGTTTACAGACACTAACGTTATTCTATATCGCGATTAGAACAAAGCACAAGCATAAAACACTTACACACTTCTCAGCTGAATCTGTTGCTCCTCCTCGTGGTGAAAATAAACCAGCACTTGTTCTGAGGTAGGTAAATGTCCCAGGATTGTTCCTCATAGCCGCGCTAGATGACAGTACATTAATCTGACTAAAAAATATAGTGTGTTTTCAGAGTTTATGGGCGTTAACGCGTCTCAATGTGGTGCTTCACGTATTTGCGTTTGAATAGCGCGTGCTCTCCGTGGGCGTGTCACATTACCGGAGATAATGAGCTGAGAGAAAGATAATTACACGGCTGACACGTCTCTCTTTTTATATAGATTACATAAACGGAGAATATTTATTTTAGTTTTGAATCGGATCATTTAAAAGTACAAACTCAAATGATTTAAAAGATATATTGCTCATGACTGGGTGAATAGTATTTGCTGAGTTTTGTTGAAGATTAGAGACGTGCTCCAGGAAAAAAGTTCACGGTGACTGAGAGGCAGAACGCACACCCCGTTTATATTCTTTATTTTACAAAAGCACAATATTTTATTTCGATTGTATGTGGGCACATAAAAAAGTAGACATTTAACAGATTATTTTCTCATATTTCTTAACTCTATATGAACAAAAATGATGGTAGTACTTTAAGTTTATTTTTCTGCTATGTGAAAAAAACGAGCAAAACGCGCCGGCGCGTTTCTGGTCCCCAGAGGGTTAAGATCAGGGAGAAAACAGCTTCCCGAAAGGTGACAGGTGACACATGACATCCATAACATCTGACATTTTCTCACTGAAACCCCACCAACCCTGAAACTTAACTTAAAGAAAATCCAGTTTTCCACTCTTAATTATGACTTTTGTGTGAGTTTCCAGTCTTGCTTGATCTTTTTGTCAAAAAAAAAAAAAAGCCTTGTACCTTTTCCGTCATAACATGAAACTATAAGTGGATGTGTGTCATCTCTAGAAACAGAGATGCTGAATGAGGTTATTGGTTTATCAGGCCCTTTTACATCAAGAGAGAGACAGACAGGTTTCTGTGAAAAAAATGACTGTGGTTCTGCTTGGAGGGTCAGGCAGGCAGCTGGTACTTCGTGTCCATCATCAGCCCTGGCAACCAAACCCCTGGCACCATTTCCCCAACAACCATCCATCCATGCACAGCTGGCACAGGCCTGACCAATCACATGGCTACTTTGGGATCTGGCTGCCTCCAGCGCTCCTACTGCCAGAATTGTTATTAGAGACACAGACACACAGAGACTCAGCTAAATGTTCAGTTTAAACATACAACCCAACATACAGAACAACATTTGCGATGCATTTCCCAGACTGTGCAATTTGTGTAAACCACTATAATCAATATCTGAGAGCTTCAAATAACCCACATTGGCTGGCAGGGAATATCAGCAGACTATTTGCACACTGTGTGATGAAAAGAAAAACCAAAGTGTATTTCTGCTAGCTATTAGGACTTGTGCAACTTCTTGTTTTTACTAGTCGACTGGTCATCTACAAAAGTAGTCAACTAGTCGACTCAGCCTCACTAAAGATGTATGGAGGTCCAAGCCTGCAGACAGAAATAAATAAATAAGTTCATTTTTAATAATTTTAAGATAATTCTGATGTTATTTGCATGACTTTTATTCCTTCATGTATTATTTTATGTATTTATGTTTATTTATTTTATCATTTTTTATTTATTTATTTTTACATTCATTTTATCATATATTTTTTATATCGTTTTACATTTATTTATACATTTATTCATTTTTATTTTTCCATGGTCAACATATAAACGAAGGAGCTCATGTTGAAGTGTCAGATCTAAATAAGCAATAGAGATCGGAGCTTGATACAGTATATGGCAGATCAACTGGAGAGTTATAAGTTATCTTCACCTATTCACATTGTGAAATTATTTTATGTCACGGGTAGCGGGAGCTAATCCAAAAGATGAAAGATCTGTGACGCAGAATTATCGATGAACAAAAGTCTTTAATATACACAAAGCGATAGCACACTTAATAGCCATAAACGTTAACGTGGAAAACAGAATGGAAGAAAAATATGGCTTTTATACACAGAGGATAATAATCAAGGAACCAAGGAACATGTGAGTAACTAATAAAAAACCATGACAACTAATCTGCCCTACAAAGGCAAAAGACCTTAACTCGCTAGAGTGTGGAACTGAGAAAAATTACTTTAAAGATTTTTAGTTGTCCCGCCAAATTAATTATAGGTAGGACACTGGAAATCTGGCAATTAGATGTTTTAGTAATGAAAATGATCTACATTAAGACAATTTTGAGCTCAAAGTTGACTTTTGACCACTATTTTAAAGTTACTGTACTCTGCCTTTGTATTGTCAGCAAAAAGTGAGAAGTCATAAAGGCAAAGGGCAGTAACTTCCACATTATCAATATTCGGTTGCTGATCACCATTAACAAAATCATTATAGTAACATTTGTATAAAATATAGTGATCATGGCATTTATTTTGTATAATTTACAATTACTTATAGCCATCTACATATTGCTATCCTGTGCTTTGGTTGCATTCTGATGGCATTACATTAGACATGACAAAATACCTCTATAGCGGTAAAGAGTAGGCTATCTTCAATTGGTTCCGAGTGGCATAAGACTAGCTAAGCTCACGTTTAAAAAGATCACGATAAAACAGATCCTCACGCACATTCGACCCGGGACTGGTTTATAGCGATGGATCTGAAAGATGCATTTTCACATTCAGATAGCCCTCATCACAGGTCATTCCTGATATTCGTGTTCGAAGGTGTCGCGCTCCCCTCACGTTCACGAAAAACACAGTGCTTTCCCCTTTGAAGACTCAGTGGGTAGTGCGTTCTGGACTACCTACACGAGCAATTTATATTTTACACAAGCTTCTGTGTTTTGCGTCTTTTCAGTATGCGGTGGTTTCAGCTGTCTGTCCTATTATTGTTCTTGTGCACTTCGCTCGTTTCCGCGGATTTATGCCGGACGCTGTGATTGTAGGTATAACCCGTTTGTAACAGCTGGTCTGATGTTGTATGCACCAATACCCTTGTTGCTTCATTATTAACACCCCCTGTAATGTATTAGTGCTGAAGGCGCCGGCGAAGTTTTGGCACTCTGCCAGCTAGATGCATGAGTGTTTCAACCATAGACAGTAAAAGAAATGGACACAGCGACCCCATAGATTTCAACGGAGAAAGTTGAAGTCCATAAGAAGCACTTACTTCCTGATCGCCAAGCGTACTGCGCTGGCTCAAACTGAGCTTGACGACGTAGATGTGACGTGAGCAACCGTTCTGACCTTCTAGTATGTGCTGAGACAAATCTGAATTGAAATCTGAAACAAATCTGTTGTTGAAATATTTTGTCCCGTTGCTTTTATGAACTCTCTATCTATGGGGTTCTCCCTTGACTTTATGCCTCCATGTCCACCCGATTGCCTCATAGACAGTAAAATATTGCCTACAAGCTTCTCCTTCTGTCTATACGGTAATTTCTCTACTGTGCAAGAGAGAGTCCCGTGGTTATGACGCTACCGTTAGCTTATTTTTACTAAAACGGCTTCTTCGGGGCCATAACGCAAGATACAAAGTAATGTAGCCTTTTATACATTGTCCTGTTTCTTAAGAAATAAATAATGGACAAATGGAGTCTGTGGACGCCTCAGATGTAAAGTTATTCGCTGTCAAAGTGACGCCAAAATGAATGGGAGTCAATGGAATGCTAACAGCAGGTGAAGTTCTACAATGGCGGCCCCCAAGCGAAGCTTCAGTTTCAGGCTGGTGGATTACCCCCTTGGTTTCAACCAGTTCCGGTTTCACGGACCCAGGTGAAACGGGGCTTTAGTTCTTTGTTGTAGGGCTATTCATCGATAAGCACCTGGCTGCAGCTTGCAGATTTCAATATTATGAAGCTGCAGACTCGGAGCCTGCAGCTACAGTACCGCACCCAGAGTCCCGCATTCTCAGACCCCTCGTTTTTTGAAACAACGCCTCCTGGTGTTCGGAAGACCGGATAACACCCGCACACAGAGTCCCGCGTTCTCAGACCCCTCGTTTTTCGAGACAGCGCCTCCTGCTGTTCGGAATATCGTATAACACCCTTATCCGAATGCCATTGAAAACAAAAGGATGCAATATTACGGTCTCGTTTTATTTAAAATTATCCAAATAAATATTTGCATTCCCTGCTTAATGCATGTGCCAAAAAAATCATGGTGTTCTCTGACTAACAAATTACCCAGTAGTTATTTTTTGAGCGTGGGTTTAATTGAAAGAAAATTACTGATGGAAGGGATACAATTACAGATTGAACTATCTTCTGAAAAATATTATGTGACATTATATTGCTACAATGTTTTTTTTTATTCAAATTCCAATTTTTCGTTCAGTTCAACCTATAACATTATACCATGCTAACATTACAAAACCTTTTTTTTATATTTTGAATGTGAAGCAAATCTCAAATAAGAATAGACAAAATACCAATAATAAACAATTCTGTACTTTATTTAACGATCACCTAAACATTATCTTGCTGTAAAGAAAAAATGAAGAAAGAATTGTGTTAGTGACTTTACTTTTCGTCTTCAATTGCATTAAAAAAACGTCTCAGGTTACGTATGTAACCCTGGTTCCCTGATAGGGAACGAGACGCTGCGTTTGAGACGCGGTGGGAACGCTCTGCGTGATTGCGTCATGAAGCACGTGTAAAATCAGTCCAATGGAAGCCCGATACGTCATAGGTGACGTCATAGACCAGGAAACTATAAAGCACCCTTGCAAACAGACCGCGCCAGCTTCTGAAAAGTCTGAAGCAAGTCGATCAGGGTGTGCAGGAAGTATGGCAGGCAAACGCAGCGTCTCGTTCCCTATCAGGGAACCAGGGTTACATACGTAACCTGAGACGTTCCCTTTCAAGGGAACTCGAGCTGCGTTTGAGACGCGGTGGGAACCCCATACCCACTACGCCATAGTGACAAATGCCCGTTCTGTGTGAAGTCCATTGCGCACACTAAGAAGCAAGCAACCTAGCCCCTGGAGTGGAGAGGTCAAGGTCATAAAACCTGACAAATGTATGCAGAGAGGACCTTCCTGCCGCATTACAAATATCAGGAAGGGAAACCCCTGAAATTAAGGCCGTAGAGGCCGCCATACTCCTAGTAGAATGGGCTCGTACAGCCATAGGTGAAGGCTGACCGGCCGCTTCATAAGCTAGTGAAATAGCCTCGACTATCCACTTGCTCATAACCTGTTTAGATGCAGGGCACCCTCTTTTGAGTGACCCAAAACATACAAATAATTGCTCTGACTTACGCCACAGGGCAGCTCTGTGAACGTAGGCATCCAATGCCCGAACTGGACATAACAGGTTTAATTGTTCCTGATCTGGGGTATTAAAAGGTGGAGGATAGAAGGCCTGCAGCACTATTGGGCCCCCAACATTGACAGGGACCTTAGGAATATAACCCGGTCTAGGGTATAGAAATGCTTTCACCATACCAGGTGCAAATTCCAAACATGACGGAGCAACCGACAGGGCGTGTAAATCTCCAATTCTCTTGATAGATGAAACAGCAAGGAGAAATAAAGCTTTCAAAGTGAGGAATTTTTCTGAAACCTCTTCAATGGGCTCGAACGGAGCCAGAGCCAGACCCTCATGTACAATGGCTAAGTCCCAAGCCGGTGCTCTGGAGTGCAGTGCAGGTCTCAACCTCAATGTACCACGGAGAAAACGAGTAATCAGAGGATCTCTCCCAATAGAAATACCCCCCAGAGGGGTATGGTAGGCCGAAATAGCCGCCACATAAACTTTTAAGGTGGAAGGAGATAATCCAGCAGAGAAACGGTCTTGCAGAAAATCGAGAACTGAACCGACAGGGCAGTTAACAGGATCTAACTGACGCTGACCACCCCAGGTGGAGAATAATTTCCATTTCAGCGCATACAGTTTTCTCGTGGAAGGGGCTCTGGAATGGAGAATGGTCTCAACGACCTCAGTCGAGAGACCGGATTCTATGAGCCTGGCCCCCTCAGAGGCCAGGCCCACAGTTTCCACAACTCCGGTCGAGGGTGAAATATCGTGCCCTCTACCTGGGACAGCAGGTCCCTACTGATTGGAATCTCCATAGGAGAGCCGCTCAGAAGAGACACCAAGTCCGAGAACCATACTCGAGTCGGCCAGTAAGGGGCTATTAGTAACAGACTGGCCCCTTCCCGGCGAACCCTCTCCAGAACCCCCGGGAGCAACGATATCGGGGGAAAAGCATACAGGTGAAGCCTCGGCCAAACCTGCACCATCGCATCCAGTCCGAGAGGAGCTGGGTGCGTGAGAGAGAACCACATGGGACAATGGGTTGTATTTGAGGATGCGAAAAGGTCTATCTGAGCACGACCAAATTTCTCCCAAAGGAGCTCCACCACCTCGGGGTGAAGTCTCCACTCCCCGGGCCTCAGCCCCTGCCTTGACAGTATATCTGCTCCCACATTCTGACGCCCCGGAATGTAAACTGCTCTGAGAGATAGCAACTTTCCTTGGGCCCATAGGAGGATCTGATGGGCCTGCTTGCAAAGGTGACGTGACCTCAGACCCCCCTGATGGTTGATATATGATACCACCGACGTGTTGTCCGTACGGACCAACACATTTTTGTATTTGTATTTGTATTTATTTATTTATTTGAACATGTAAATAAGAACAAATTAAAATCAATCAAAAAAAACTAATAATAGAAAAACAAAACAAATGAACAACAAAGTAAAGAACTCCATACTTTAAAAAACTTAAAGACTTCTATTTACATGCACAAAAGGAGGTAGGAAGAAGTAAAACTTATATACTCCTACCCCTATATCATTACTACCATATTTAACGAGATAACTACAAAATAATAAATCTGCGGAGATAATAAATCTATAATCAATGAGAAAATATATTCAAAAAGTTCTAATCACATATTAATAGTAGTACACAAACACGACAATATTTATACATACTACCATAATATTCAATATAGGCCTAGCACAGTTTATTATTAGGACTGAGTTTCTCTATACCTCTGGAATATATTTTCTTTGAACATCTTTTTAAAATGGAATAAGTTTGGACATTGCTTTAATTCATTATTTAGTTTGTTCCATAATTTAACACCACTAACAGATAAACAAAAACTTTTCCTAGTAGTTCGAAAAGTGGGAGTTTTGAAATTCGACTTTCCCCTTAAATTATAGCCTCCTTCTCTTTCCAAAAACCTTTTCTGTATATTGCCAGGCAATAAATTATTTCTAGCCTTGAACATAATGACCGCTGTTTGAAATTCAACTAAATCAAATAATTTTAATACTCTTGACTGTAAAAATAATGAGTTTGTGTGATCCAAATATCCAGTGTTATGAATTATTCTCATTGCTCTTTTTTGAAGTATAAATAACGATTGCAATGAATGTTGATATGTGTTGCCCCAAACCTCTACACAGTAATTTAAATACGGTAACACCAGTGAACAATACAAAATGTGGAGTGATCTGTAATCCAGAATGTACTTAACTTTAGCCAGTACTGAAATACTTCTTGACAATTTTGTTTGAATGTGTTTTATGTGAGATTTCCAGCAAATCTTGTCGTCTATAATCACTCCAAGAAATTTCATTTCATATACTCTTTCAATGCTAACACCGTCGATCTGTAACTGAACTTGATTACTAACTTTACAATTGCCAAATGTCATGAATTTAGTTTTACTCAAATTTAATGATAATTTATTTGTATCAAACCACAATTTAATTTTTCTGAATTCTGCAGTGATTAAGTCCAGGAGTTGCTGTAAATTCTGACCAGAACTAAGGATGTTTGTATCATCAGCAAATAATACAAATTTGAGTAATTTAGATATTTTACATATATCGTTAATGTAGAGAACGAATAATTTAGGTCCCAACACTGACCCCTGGGGGACCCCACACGCAATGTCCAAACAATCAGATGTGTATTCACCCATTTTCACAAATTGTTTCCTGTCTTTTAAATAACTGCTTAACCCTTTATAGGGCGAGGAACCATATTTGGTAACTTAATCGCGCATTCAAACTGACTCTCCCCTGCCTGTTTGCGTTGTCGTATGAGCGCATATATTTCTCCTAGCCAATCAGCGAAGATCAGGCTACATCACTGATAGTCACACCATGGCATCTGACCAATCAGAAGTTGCGCGGAGCATTTCAAACTTCATTGTCGTTCCGGATATTGGAAAGTGACGTTATGCGCTAATACATACTCCCACATCAGCGCTAATAACTTCAAAACAAAAAATGGTAAGTTGATGAAACTCACACATTCTATGGTTGAATAGTTGTGCAACATGTTGAGATAGGTGTTGTTTGCATAGATTTCTTGAAAGTAGTGACATTTGTGGCATGAAAAATGGTGTGACCATATTTGATCATACGCCCTGTTCACGTAAGATTAGCGCAAGTGATAGGATGTCCATATTTAGACATACGCCCTATGCATATAGAAAAGTAGTACTAGGGTATTTTTTCTACAAATAATGCATTATAACCACAGTCTATGATTATAATGTAGGACAATAGTATTTACTAGTGCATTGGAGGTTATCACAGGTTTGAATAACATTATAAAGTGATCCAGTGGGAAACGTAACACATTTATAGACATTTTCAAGCCTTATTAGATATTGAAATATGTGTGGTTTTGGTCAGTTTTATGACCTTTATAACAGTTTTTAATACTTATAATGATATTTTGCACTTCTTATTATATATTTACATATATTATGACAGACCAGTCTAATGTTACTCACTTATTTTTCTTATTATTTATTTTCAGTAGATCTGCACTTCACTGTTACTCAACAAATAACTCAAACTGGGCTTGATATTGACTCAAAAATGTACTCTCTGTTCTTTGCAGCTATCTACGCAAATCTTTTACGGCAAGAGGGAGACAGTTGTGCCAGCCCACCCTAGCATCAGTGATGATGAGGGCTCTGAGGAGGAAGATGATGATGTGGCAGACCCTGACTTCCTCCCACCCACCCACAACCTAGACACTCCAGGCCAGAGTGATATAGGCCCCTCTGCCAAGAGGTGTAATTTAATTTAAAATGTTCCTAATAATAGTTTAAAATGTTCCTAAATAAATATTTTTATGTTTGTAACAAGTTTATGTGTTTTTATTATATTTTTATATATACACTTTTTAAGGGGAAAAAAATTACCCTAGACTGGCGAGGAACCATATATGGTAACTTCATTGCCCTTGATTTCCAACCTAAAAAAAATATTTTTTAAAAAACTCACAAATGTTTAGAAGTCTTATAATATCCTCCAATAACACTCTATGGTTGAAATTTAGAATTTCCAAGTATTTCAATGAGTGCCCTATAAAGGGTTAACCAATTCAACACTATCCCCCTGATCCCAAGTCGTTCCAATTTACTGATTAGTATTTCATGATTAATTGTATCAAACGCTTTTTTCAAATCAATGAATACCCCAACTCCAAATTTTTTTTGGTCAATGATATTTGTAATTTCTTCAATGAGTTCAGTTAAAGCTAGAGATGTTGACCTATTTTTTCTGAATCCATACTGGCTGTCAGTAAGCAGTTTGTGTTTATCTATAAAATTATCCAATCTGTCATTGAAAAGTTTTTCTAAAATTTTCGAAAATTGTGGCAGTAAAGAGACAGCCCTGTAATTTGTGAAGTGGTGTTTATCTCCAGTTTTGTACAGAGGTAAGACTTTTGCTATTTTCATTTTTATTGGAAATTGGAAATCGATGCCGAACTGCCAACTGCTCTGACTGAGCTAAAATCAACCAATCGTCGATATAATTTAATACGCGAATGCCCTGGAGTCTCAAAGGAGCCAGAGCTGCATCCACGCATTTGGTAAAGGTGCGGGATGATAAACCTAGGCCAAACGGTAGAACCCGATACTGGTAAGCTTCGCCCCCGAAAGCGAACCTCAGGAACTTCCTGTGATGAGGATGGATGGATACATGAAAGTAAGCGTCTTTCAGGTCTATTGTGACAAACCAGTCCTCGGACTGAATCTGTGATACAATTTGCTTTAGTGTAAGCATCCTGAACTTGAGTTTCTGAACTCTGCTGTTTAACTGGCGCAGATCTAGAATAGGACGCAACCCTCCATCTTTTTTCGGAACAATGAAGTAACGGCTGTAAAACCCTGACTCTCTGCTGGGAGGAGGCACCCCCTCTATCGCTCCTTTTTGAAGAAGTGTCAGAACTTCCTGCTCCATAACCAGAGCCTGCTGTGGGTCCATCACTGTGGGAAGGACCCCTTGAAATCTGGGCGGACGAGAACCGGACTGAATTCTGTAACCCTTCTCTATTATATGCAGGACCCATAAAGAAATATTTGGCAGAAGTTTCCACGCTGCCAGAAATTCTGATAAGGGAACCAGTCTCTCGAGACTGGCCTCTGGATTTGATTGAACAATCATTTCGGCGCCCTGAAGCGGCGAACCGGCAGGGAACAACCGAACTGACCGTTCTACAATCCTCCTCAGAGGATTGCATGGGGACGCTGACACCTCGGTGCCCTGAAACGGCGAACCGGCAGGGAACAACCGATGTGGCAACGCTGCGACTCTCCTCGGAGAACCGCCCCCCAGAGGGCGCTAAAGAGAAACGGTTCCTCGGAATCGTTCCTCCCTGGACCACTAAGACTTCTTCTTAGTCCAGGATCTTTTAGACATGACAGGCCTCAGATCCTGTCTGCCCCCAGCAGGCCTGGACTGCGAACGCCACTCGGGAACCCCAGATTGTGGAGGAGCCCGAGCAGCAACTCTCTGTTTCTGCTGGTATCTGTATGAGGAGCTCGTAGACGGACGAGGCTGCTCAACCTTTATATTGCGTGCAGCCTCGGGGACATTAGACCGGCGAGGAAGTAACCTCTGAAACGCAGCCGCTTGTTTTTTATTTTCTTGAAACCTATCGACAACACAATTTATAGCATCGCCGAACAGACTTGTAGGAGAAACCGGTGCATCCAGAAGAACAGATCTATCTTTGTCTTTTATCTCAGAAAGATTCAACCATAAATGACGTTCCGTGGCCACCAGGGCTGCCATAGAACGGCCCACAGATTTGGCCGTCTCCTTGGTGGCCCGGAGAGATAAATCTGTCGTGCAACGTAATTCTCGAAATGCATCAGCACTTCGTCAGCACTATGTCCCTCAGCAGGTCAGCTTGATAGGCTTGTAATATCGACATTGTATGAAGGCATGCTGCCGCCTGACCTGCTGCCGAATACGCTTTACCCACCAGCATTGATGTATTTTTTAATGGTCTGGTGGGTAACGTCGGGGCTTTCAGTGATGACGCTGACTCGGGGGAGAGATAGCTCGCAAGCGTCTCTTCCGCACGAGGCATCGTCAAATAACCGTAATCATCAATACCTCTCACTTTACTGTAATTACTAGTTTGAGGATTATGAACTCTGAAAGATGCCGGTTTATTCCATGATCTAGACACCTCAGTGTGAAGATCAGGAAAAAAACGGGAGCTCCCGACGAGGAGGTCGTGATCTAGATGGTAAATAACGATCATCTAGAAGACTCTTTTTTGATTCAACATCAATATCATCAGCTGGCCACTCAATATTTAATTTAGTAACAGCACGAGATAAAACCTCCATTAACTCCTCATCATCGGGGATATGAGCTGGCGAAAACTCAAAATCCCCCATATCAACGACATCCGGTTCCTCAGAACTGGATAGCCGCAACATTGGTGCCTCAACCTGGGGAGGAGAAACCGCAGGGCGGGCTCCTTCCTGGGCTGGGACACCGGAACTAGCAGGTAAGGGCTGAGAAAGGGCTGGGCCCGTCTCAAACCCCGCTACTAGATCCATCTGTGAACCCCATGATGCACGCCGCCGCTGTGCCTCAGCAGCAGCGGGACCCGCACCACGGGGAACACGAACCGAACCATCCTCCTCAAAGAATGCCCGGCGGGAGCGGAGAGTTTTCATGGACAAACTCATGCAATGCTCACAATCAGCCCCCTCGAGGACTGACTGGGCATGCTCAACTCCCAAACAAGCAACACACATCTGATGTGTGTCCCCACCCGTAATGAAACGAGGGCAGGGAACAACACAACGTTTGAAATCTTGCTTGCTCGCCATAATGATATATATATATATAGCAATGTGATCGGACAGACAACAATAAATAGACAAGGACAGAATCACAGAGAGCGCTTGCTGAAGACAACAGAAGCTGGCGCGGTCTGTTTGCAAGGGTGCTTTATAGTTTCCTGGTCTATGACGTCACCTATGACGTATCGGGCTTCCATTGGACTGATTTTACACGTGCTTCATGACGCAATCACGCAGAGCGTTCCCACCGCGTCTCAAACGCAGCGCGAGTTCCCTTGAAAGGGAACTCCTCATTTATAAGTAGCTTTGGATAAAAGCGTCTGCTAAATGAATAAATGTAAAATGTAATGTAAAAGCATAAGGTAAAATAATTACTTCCTGGTAGGCGAATGTTCCTTCTTTTTTCATTCTTTTTGCAATCGCTCTGTCAAATTCCTCGACTTCACTAAAATAAAAGATGAATGCCATTGTCAAAAATATTGTGTAATAAGAAATAATATTTTTTTTTGCAAATGCAAATTACAAGCATACCTAGGGTGATAAGTAGGGCCACGGAGGAACACCTCCTGCCAGGATAATGCCTGCATCTCACATAGGCCATGAATGATGGCCTGTCCATATAAATAAATAAATGAATGAATATATAAAACAAACAGTAAATCTGATTAAATAATTAATGATGACATTCTTTGAGATTAACACACTTAATGTATTTAATTTGTCTACTTTAATGTCAACAAATTTTAATCAAATTTTTACAATGGCTTGTCTACAAAAATGCCAAGGCTAAGGCTAACGTTAGCTATCAAAATATTTTCGGGGAAGAAAGGCGAAAAAACATACATTAACAGCTCAAATTTTACAAGCTATCTTTACAAACATTAAATGGACTATTTGTATGTTGGTGTATCGATGAGCTATAAAGTGGTTTGATTAAAAAATAAATCGAATGAGTATGATTCGCTAAATAAAATTGACCGATCGAATTTGATAGGAGGCGCTGTCTCGAAAAATGGGGGGTCTGAGAATGCGGGACTGTAGCTGGGGCAAATGCTTCTCATTGGTTAGTGGCTATGGTTTATTGGTATAAATGTTTTATAATAGCCTATAATGCACAAAAATAAACACAAACTATTACAGAGGAATGATTAAAATAAGAAATATACAAGGTGCCATTAATGTTAACAGTAATTTTGTAATTTACACTGTGAGGTGCAACAGAATGTGAAAATAATCTTTAAATAAAATACTACACAGATATTACACAATATATACTCTGTAATTCCTTATACGTTTACCTTAGATCAGCCATAGTTAAAACTATGGATATGCGCTCTATTCCGTTTGATGCTTTCATTATTAATTTAGATTTTTTTTAATACTTTATCATTTTATTAAAGTATTATTTCAAATTTGCGCATGCGTTTTGAAGACGCGTGATGTCAAAACACGTGACGTCACCACTTAACGCAAATACGACGCATGTGCTGTCAGCGCATGCGTTTTAATAAAAAGCTGCAAATGGATTCCCCTGGCCTGACCCTGCCTCGTTACAACACATATGCTGCATCTGCTCGCTATCTGCCGAACGGCTCTGGTAGTTCCGCTTCAGCACTGATGATGTTGTAGGAATAGTGCACGGTTGGTCTGGAGTATTCAGGATTTTTTATTTTGTACAGAAATCATTTATTTATAATTCAGATGAGAATAAAGTTAGTGTTGATTAAAATAAAGGAAAACAAATATATTAATCTGAAATATAGCACATTCATTTTAAATTTATTTAGGTTCCATTACCAAACATACAATCTTAATTTAATTTAAAGCAAACAATACATTTAAAATATATGGGTCGTATGCATATTTTGTAATTAAAAAATATATATATCCAAAAAGACAAGGCCTTAAACTTGAACAAGGGTTAAACTCTTGTCACTGTAACAGACACAATGATTCAGCATTTTGAACGAATTGGTTGACTCAAAGATTCAATGACCAATCCATAAGCTGCGTCCCAATTCGCATACTATCCGTCCTAAATAGTATTCGAAAATAGAATTAGTACGTCCCAAATCGTAGTATGTTGAAATGAGTGTTCCAAAGAGACCTGGATGGTCTACTATATCCGGTCAGAATCCGAAGTGCAGATTGATGCACACTCTAACGGCTGTTATTGCCCACAACCCATCGCGCGTTGGACGAGGATTCGGTTAGAACTACAAACACGAATGAAAAGTGTTAAAAAAAAAACTACAGACATGGAGGACGCGCGAGTCCCGGCGGTTATGTAGAGCGGTTTAGATAATGGGGTTTGAGTGATTAATTATCAGTATCTAACCTGACGAAAATGTATTTATTCAATGTTGGCTACATTATATTGCATCTGCAGTAGCATTGTGAACGTTTGTAAAGCGTTTAGCCATTAACTTTTAAATGCATCATTATATTCAAATTGCAAACACATGAGGAGAGTCTCCACATGAAAGACTGGCAGATGAACGTGCGACAACATTTCTCTCCGAAACGGTAAGAAATGAAATTAGATTGAATGGAGGATTTTAAATGTGACAAGATCAGATGATTGACAGGGCGGCAGTTTACGGTGACAGATGCTCGCAACTGAGCTGTCCGTTAAAGATGACGAAGTAGTATGTCCCAAAGCTTGCCTATACTCTTTTGCTACACACTCAAAAGTATGTACTTTTTCTTCTCAAAAAGAGTACATACTTTTAGGGCGTAGTATAAGTAGGCGAATTGGGACGCAGCACCTGTCTCATTCATGAATGACGAATCGTTTGAACGAATGAATCAATGACTCGCTCATTAAGACGGTCGCCTGGCGACACCTAATGATGGTTTAGTGTTGTTTAAAAGTATCATTCTTTCCAACGATTGTTAATTAACTCATATTTAAAACAATCTCATAACATTATTTAATGCATTGTTATTTTTCAGTGTAAACGATTTAATTTGATCACCCCTACCTGTAACAGCCATTTAGTGTCTTATTATTCTAAATAATTGAATTTGTTGATCAAATTTACAAATTAAAAATGAAAGATGAAGCATACATTTAATAAGACTAGACTAGGGGTGCCCTGCAGATATTACAATATGCAGATTTAAATATACCATGGCCCCCCACCGTCAATTTGATGTGTGTGTGTGTATAATAAAATCATTTAGGCCCCGTTCACACTGCAGGCAAAAGTGGCCCAAATCTGATTTTTTTGGGGTCAAGTGACCAGGTCAGACTTCTTCAGAGGTAGTGTGAACATTCAAATCTAGCCCAGATCTGATTTTTTCAAATCAGATTTAGACCACATACATATGTGGTCCTGAATCAGACCCAGATCTGATTTTTTTCAATGCGGCCGCAGTGTGAACAATCAAGGCGGATTTGATGCGACTTTTACATCAATCTACGTCGACATTTGTCACAATTATGCACCGGCGAAGCCCTAGATACAACAGACACAGACAGTTAGGGCTGGGACGGTTACCGCATTACCGCAATACCGCGGTCACGTAACTCCAACCGCGGGTCTGAGCTCGTCACCGTCATCACCGCAAAAAAAAAAAAAAAAAAAAAAACATTGGCCTGCACACGTATGCACGTTGTGTCTAATGATATGGATTCATTAATTCTAATGACATGGATTATTTCTATAGTGTGTCTTACATGGATTCAAGGTTTTCTAAACAAAACTTATCAAAAGATGGAGCAAATCCCTTTCGCGAGTTGGGGAGCACAATGTTCCATGACACATAGCATTACATTCGCGGATGGGCTATTATTATTTCATCCGCAACGGAACCGCAGCACAAAACTCATCATCTGTCCGCCATCCATTTTTTGATCAATTTTCGTTGTTTGAATTTTTTTTATCAGTTTTAAGGTCTATGAGCGATGGCGATGCTAGGCGCTGCTGCCGCGAGGCTAGAAAGCTCTTGGCTGTTCTAGGAAGGAGACTGCGCATGCAGCAAAGATATTTAAAGGCTAAAGTCCCTAGTATAGCCTATTGGCTATGTTGTATCCTCAGAATATCAGCAGTGAACTCCGTCTCCGATGGGCGCACGAGTTTCGGTTCATTTATGAGACGAGCTATAGTTCACGCGCAAGAGATCGCACCGTCGCTTCTCCACATCGTCCTGATTATATGTCTGCTATATTTGTATAATTCCAGGCAATTAGTTAATGAAACAGTGATTAAAATTAAGATACAATTTATACAAAACGAAATTTAATAAAGTGGTCAAAATCATGTCTGATCCATCTTATCCTATCTCATGGTGTTCACTTTTCATATAATCGACATAGATTAAATAAAAAATAAAATTATATTATGTTAACATAAATATGGAATATAATTTTTGTAATTAAGACATGTTGGAGTCGGAGAAGGTGTTCATCTTTCATTTCGTTCAACATCATAATGTATTCTCCTGAAAATGATGAATTCAATGCGAATGTATCTGAGAATATTCTTAAATAAGGAAATCTATTCAGTGATTGGTTCATGCCAAATTACAGCTTAATGAAAATTGGACTCTTTCAAATTGTGCTCGTTTGTTTTCGGATGTAGGTGAAAATATTTAACAAAGTCTGTCTAGAAAAAACGCCTTCTGGTGAGTGCGCGGAGGGGGGGGGGGGGTTTCCATTCACAACCATTATACCATATAAAATAAATGCGAATATGCTTACTTCCTCCATAACCTCCCGAACTTTAGTGCAACCGCTTGCTGCGTCTGATGTCGTTATTGTTCTTTTGCGCATGCCGGTTAGTTTGAAACCTCAAACAGTTCACACTGCAATCAGATATAGGTCACATTTTAAAAGGTAATGTGAACAGCCAATCAAAAAATCGGATCTGAGCAAAAAATCAGAATTGAGCATTAGGACTTGCGGTGTGAACGTGGCCTTAGTCACTACAATTAAAACTTGAACGTGTTTGCTTACTAAATTGTGAGCAAAACGGAAGTTGCAGCAAAGATCAGCAACAGGAGTCAAAATTCATTCATCACTAGAGTGAAGGGCTGACTGAAAAAAATGATGACGGAATATTTTGTGTAAAAGCGCCTATTTAAGCGAATCTGTCATTTACTCTTTTGTTGTTGTGTTTTCCCTGAAAACCGGAAGCAATCGGCCCCCGATATGGCGCTAATTTTAAAGTGACACTAAAAAGTATGCGGCTGCACTGGCATTCTTCATAACGGTGCGCGTCCATGGCGACGAGCGAGCAAAACAGAGCGAACGTTTTTTCATTTCTACTTCCATAGAAATTCATTCGAGCGCACTGCGAGCGCCACCACTATAAATGTCCGTGCGGACGTCCTTTACTTTCACTTTTATATTAGCGATTTAAAAGCCCTCGCTGGTGTCACACGTCGATCAACCGGTGGGAAAAGATCCTCACAGCCACATACCTAATATATTTATATTTAATTACAATAGCCATACCTAATAAAAAGTTTTATGTAGGCTACTGAGTTGATATCATTTTGGACACAAGAGGGCAGTATAGCCCTATGTATTACTTGATGTATTTATTTTTTAACTGAATAGCGCATTCTGGCTGTTTTTAAACTTGTACATTATTCTTAAATTGAAAACAAGAATAAAATGGGTTTAGTTCTGATATTTGTATAAATTTATCTAGAAATAAATGGTGTATAATTATTTTTTAGAAGATATGAGGCTTTTAGTGTTTACTTTTTTGACATGACTTTAATCCCTCGCCATAGCAAAACAATTTGAGATATTCAATAGCCATTCACAATTTAGCTTCTTTAATATATTTTCATCATTTTGAAAAAGTTTGGTTGGAATTAAATAAACCACTTAAGAGGAGTGGGTAAAAAATCAGAGGCTGATTTTGCCAAAAATCCACATTCAGACCAAAATATCTGACTTCTTTTCGGTCGTAGCTAATTACGGTAAATTAGAAAGTTGTCCGGCTCGAAGAGTACAATATACATATCGAGTTTTGTTACTATAGATAAAACTAACCCCCCCCCCCCCCACTTTTGTCAAAAGCATTTAGAAAGTGACACACTTCCTACTGCCAGTTGGTGGCGCTATAACCGGGGTTGCGGTGCCACCGGCTTGGGCCTGTAATCGCTGCTCGTAGCTATAAATATATATACACACATATATATATGTGCCACGCCCGGGTACCAGCTTCAGCCCGGCCCTGAGGGCCGCGGGTTCTGACCTGTGTGCAAAGTTTCAAGAGTTTTCGAGCACGTTAAGGGCCCCAAAACCTTGAAAAACAAAAATAAAGGCATTCTCACTCAGCAGACAAATCCCCCTCCCCTCAAACACACGGAGAGACGTAGGGTCAGAGAGAGAGGAAGAGAAAATTCTCCAAAACATCTACTTTCAAACCAAAATATCTGACTTCCTGTTGGTCTGAGCTAATGACAGTTAATTAGAAAGTTGTCCGGCTTGATCTGAACAATATTCGTACCGAGTTGTATGATTGTAGGTAAAACTATAAAACTAACACCCCCACGTTTGTCAAAAGGTGGCGCTACTGAGCCCCTGCACCACGCCCATTTCTGAAACTTTGCACATGTCTACTGGCTAATAAATGTGATGTGTCTGTCGAGTTTCATGCAATTTCAAGCATGTAAAGAGTTTTAAAAGCATCAACAAAGAATAATAAAGTTTGATGCGTTGCCACGGCAACAGTATCTAAGATATCAATAATCCTTTCACAGGTCTACATCTGCCGTGTGTTTACATTATACACATAAAGTTTGAAGCAAATCGGGTAAAAATAAGAGGGTGATTTCAAAGCATTTAGAAAGTGACACACTTCCTGCTGCCAGTTGGTGGCGCTATAACTTTGACTCACAATAGTCACATCCATGTGATCGTCCTCTTACAGCGAACACACTGCTGAAGTTAGATCAAGATCAAGATCAGTTAATGTATGCAGAAGTTATAACACACTTCCTGTTTCACGTTTCTCGCCATAATTTCGTTTCCTCGCCACGGCCAAACCGTTCGAGATATCAAAAATCCCCTGGCAATTTTCAGTGTCTTGACTTCACGCTGACTGAGTTTCGTGCCGTGTGTTTGAATTCTCTAGGAGGAGTATTTCAAATTCCATTGCATGCGTTTTCCAAACTACCCTAAATAGACGACTTCCTGTTGGGCTGGGGTAAAAAGTAAGAGCATGAAGGATATATGAACCGGTGAGATCTATATGTGTACCGAGTTTCATATTATTACATGCAAGCGTGTTTGATTTATGGACCAAGTGTTCAAACCCCGTTCCAGGGGGCGCTGTCGAGCCCCCCTGCCACACCCGGGTACCAGCTTCAGCCCGGCTCTGATGGCCGCGGGTTCTGACCCGTGTGCAAAGTTTCAAGAGTTTTCGAGCACGTTAAGTGCCCCAAAAGTGCCCAAAAGGTAGTAAAATAATAATAATGCGGAATAATAATAATCCTTAGGAAAACAATAGGGCCTTCGCCTTTTCAAAGCTTGGGCCCTAATAATAAATATAGCTGCGAGCACCTAAAGGCACTGGGGTGGCGGTGCCGCCGGCTTTGGCCCTTCATCGCTGCTCGCAGCTATATTTATATATATATATATATATATATATATATAAGAAGCCGGCGGCACCGCCACCCCGGTGCCTTTAGGGTTATTGTTCACGTCGTGCAAAAACGTAACCCTGCTTTGACTGTCGAAAAGAAGTGTGCTGTAGAGCTTGCATCAGTGTGGGCTTTGCAAAAGTGCGCATCGAGGGCACATATCAACCACAAAGTATGCATGAGCTACCTTCTGAAACCTAAAATGAAAAATGAGACACCCTACAGATGGTCTCATGGATTTAACCCTCTGGGGACCAAAGGTTTTTTTGGGGCCCTTGGGATGTTTTGACATGCACTGACATTTGTGCTTTTTTCAGTTATTTATAAACATGTTAATGGCAAAGGTGTAAATTCACTCTATATAGCACACACGGGGCTACCATAATATGTTAGCAACATGCATGTACATGTTTGTATTTTTGAGAGAATATTATTTATGCGTGGTTATTGAAAAAACTAAAAATAAAAGTTTCTGAAATAAGGCCACAAAACACATATTGATTATTTCTTCTCAAGACTTTTGAAAATTGTATCACATAGTCTAGAATATTTGCTCCAAAACTATGTGAGAAACATCCTGACTACTCATTCAGATAAGTCAATAAAGTATTTTAGAATGTGTATGACGTGTTTTGTTTGAGAAAGCTTTATGCGAGGAGGCTTGATCTCTCATTAGTATGTATTCATTTCACACCTGAGAAAGACAAAGACCCTCCCATAATGGCCCTATTAGGTGCTATCAGGCCATATCATTATGAAGAGCATTGCAGAAAGAATGAGGAGATTTAAAAAAGAATGGCTTTTAGATTGTTTGGATTTATTTACAACACACACACACACACTGCTTAGAATAAGTGAACACACCCATGCTAAAGTTGACTAAAAAGAGGAATAAAAAATCGTAATGCCTTAATTAAAAAAATGAGGAAAACTCCAACCTTTAGGGACATGAATAATGTCCTTAAATTCTTTGTGAATGAAAAATGTATCACAAATAATTAAATGTTCTTCTTTAAAATACAGGGTGCATACGTCTGGACACATCTATCACACACCCTTCACCATATAGAAAAGGTTTTATTTCAGTTCAAAGTTAGAGTTGGAAAAATCTTGAAAAGAAAATTGTCTTTTCCATAAATGTCTTAGTTTGATCATACATATTTCAAAGTTGAGGATTCATTATTTTGATTTAGCTTGGATTGGAACAAACACTAGACCATAACATCTTAGTTGATTAGTTTATTGACAAAACATACTATATATTTAACATATGAGCAGAAACTCCTAACAAAGCTTATTTGATGTCTATTTTAGAGTAAAAGCTTTATACTCTATCCAAAACTAGTCAACAAAATGTCTTTTATTTCGTCTATAACAGTGCGTATCTGTGCGTTCATTCATTCATTCATTCACACACACACACACACACACAGAAACATGATTCACATTTAAACAGTATGCTATTTTTCCGTTTACAGACACTAACGTTATTCTATATCGCGATTAGAACAAAGCACAAGCATAAAACACTTACACACTTCTCAGCTGAATCTGTTGCTCCTCCTCGTGGTGAAAATAAACCAGCACTTGTTCTGAGGTAGGTAAATGTCCCAGGATTGTTCCTCATAGCCGCTCAAGATGACAGTAGATTAATCTGACTAAAAAATATAGTGTGTTTTCAGAGTTTATGGGCGTTAACGCGTTTCAATGTGGTGCTTCACGTATTTGCGTTTGAATAGCGCGTGCTCTCCGTGGGCGTGTCACATTACCGGAGATAATGAGCTGAGAGAAAGATAATTAGAAAGGCTGACACGTCTCTCTTTTTATATAGATTACATAAACGGAGAATATTTATTTTAGTTTTGAATCGGATCATTTAAAAGTACAAACTCAAATGATTTAAAAGATATATTGCTCATGTCTGGGTGAATAGTATTTGCTATAGTATTTTCTCATATTTCTTAACTCTATATGAACAGAAATGATGGTAGTACTTTAAGTCTATTGTTCCCTTTCAAGGGAACTCGAGCTGCGTCGAACGCTGCGGGAACGCCTCTGCGTTGTGCGTCATGAAGCACGTATGGAATCAGCCCAATGGAGAGATGAAACGTCATAGGCGGGTGACGTCATCGACCAGGAAACTATAAAGCACCCCAAAACATAAGCGCAGTAGCTTCTGTGCCTTCAGTCGCGCTACATGTGAATCTGTCCCTGTCTGATATTGTTTGTCTTACATACCCTGCACCACACAAACAATTTATCCTATATATATATATATATTGAGAGATTATGGCGGACGAACAGCAGTTTAGAAAGTGTGTTCCTCCCTGCTCGCGTTATTTAACAAGCGGGGATACACATGATCTTTGTGTTGTTTGTTTGGGAGTTCAGCATGCCCAGTTTGCTCTCGAGGGAGCAGACTGTGAGCATTGCGAGCGTTTGCCGTTAAGGACGCTCCGCTCCCGCCGATCGCTCTTTGAGGAGAGCGGTTCGGTGCGCGCTCCCCGCGGTTCGGGTCCCGCTTCTGCCGAGGCAGAGCGGCGGCGCTTATCGTGGGGATCGCAGATGGATCTCTCAGCGGGGGTTGAGACGGGCGCTGCCTTATCTCTCCCTTCACCTGTGAGATCCAGTGCCTCATTCCTGGGTTCGGAAGCACGCGCTGTGGTTTCTTCCGCTCAGGATGAGGCACCCGTACTACAGCTATCCAGTTCTGAGGAGCTGGATGTTGTTAGTGTGGAGGGAGAGACTGAGGATTCGCCACCTCACTCTCCCGAAAGTGATGAGCTTATGGAGGTTTTAACACGAGCTGTTGAAAAACTCAGTATTGAATGGCCAGTGATTAGACAGGAGTCTGTGTCAAAATCGAAACTGGATGAAAGATTTTTGCCCTCACGTGTTCAGCCTCCACGCCGGTGTCTGCCGTTCTTTCACGATCTCCACACTGAGGTGTCGAGATCGTGGAAGAAACCGGTTTCATATAGAATATTTAGTCCCCAGACATCAACATATTCAAATATAATGGGGGCTAGATCATATGGTTATGGCGCTTTGCCTCGCGTGGAAGAGACGCTCGCGAGCTATCTCTCCCCCGAGGCGGCGTCATCTTTTAAAACACCGGTATTACCCACCAAGCCCCTCAGAAATACATCTGCTTTGGTGGGTAAAGCGTATTCGGCTGCAGGTCAGGCTGCGTCATGTCTGCATACAATGTCAATCTTGCAGGCATACCAGGCTGACCTGCTGAGGGACGTGAGTGAGAGTGAGGCAGTCAGTACTGACGTAGTTCGAGAACTGCGTCAGGCTGCTGATTTATCCCTGCGCGCCACCAGAGAATCGGCCAAGCTAGTGGGTCGATCTATGGCAGCTCTGGTGGCCGCAGAAAGACATCTCTGGTTAAATCAGACAAATGTGAAAGAGAAAGAAAAAGCTTTTCTTTTAGATGCTCCTCTCTCTCCATCGGGGTTATTTGGCGAAGCTGTTAATTCTGTTATAGACAAATTCCAGGAAGAGAAAAAACAAGCTGCAGCTTTCAAAAAATTTCTCCCGTTAAAAATTCACGTCCCTGGGGCTGCTGGGCGGGAGCAGCCCCGGCCGTCTACAAGCTCATCCCATAGGGCGCAGCAGAAGCAGAGTGTCGCGTCTCGTGCTCCCCCTGCTGGACAGTGGGCTCAGGCGCGGCACTCTCAGCCGAAGTCTTCTAGCAATAGACCTGATCTGAGGACAGTGATATTGTCTAAGAAGGCTTCAGCTAAGAAGAAGTCCTGACGCCGAGGCGTTCAGGATGCTGAGGGTGGTCCCCACCGAGGCGGAAAGGAGTTCACCTCTCTTTACGGTGCCCATTCTTCCTCGGTGCCCTCAGGGGGCCGTTCTGCCAACCCCGCCTTCATGCCGGGGCGTAGGCGGTCCCAGCGAGCGTTTTCCCGAGGGACGCTCGCTCCCTCTGAGGAGGGTCTCACAGCAGTCAAACCAGTCGTTCCCTGCCGGTGCGCCGTTACAGGGCGCTGTGTTTGCTGCTCAAGTTACACCAGAGGCCAGTCTCGAGAGACTGGTACCCTTAGTAGATTTTCTGGCAGAGTGGAAAAGCCTTCCAAGAATATCTCATTGGGTCCTGCAGACAGTAGAAAAAGGATATGCTATCCAGTTCAGGTGTCGTCCACCAAAATTCAGAGGGGTTCTGCACACAGTGGTGGGCCCCGAGCAGGCTCTGGTAATGGAACAAGAGGTGAAAACGCTCCTCCAAAAGGAGGCTATAGAACGGGTTCCTCCTCCCAGTTTGGAGTCAGGTTATTACAGCCGATATTTCATCATTCCAAAGAAGGATGGGGGGTTGCGTCCAATTTTAGACCTGCGCCTATTGAATCGCTCGGTAGGGAAGCTAAAATTCAAGATGCTCACTATCAAGCAGATCGTGTCTCAAATCAGATCTGAGGACTGGTTTGTCACGATAGATCTAAAGGACGCATACTTCCACATTTCCATCCTTCCACAACACAGGAAGTTCCTGAGGTTCGCCTTCGGGGGCGAGGCGTACCAGTACAGGGTTCTTCCGTTTGGCCTAGCTTTATCACCCCGCACTTTCACGAAATGCATGGATGCAGCACTAGTGCCTCTGAGGCTTCAGGGCATTCGTATTCTCAATTATATCGACGATTGGTTGATTTTGGCTCAGACGGAGCAGATGGCGGTTCGGCATCGAGATGTCGTCCTCGCTCATATCAGAAAGTTGGGGTTGAGGCTGAACGCAAAGAAAAGTGTACTATCTCCTTCTCAGAAGACCACTTTTCTGGGTGTCGTTTGGGATTCGGTCTCGATGCGGGCGCGGCTCTCTCCGACCCGCATCGCTTCGATTCTCTCAGCTGTGAAACGAGTAAAGCTAGGCCAGCTACTCACTGTGAAGCAGTTTCAGAGACTGTTGGGTCTGATGGCAGCAGCGTCCAACGTTATACCTTGCGGCCTGTTGTACATGAGACCGTTACAGTGGTGGCTCAGGACCAAGGGATTCTCCCCGAGGGGAAATCCGCTCCGCACGTTCAAAGTCACGCGGCGCTGCCTTCGTGCTCTGGTCATGTGGAGAGAAACTTGGTTCCTATCCAAAGGTCCTGTGCTGGGGGCTCTTTGTCGTCGCATAACGCTAACGACGGATGCTTCCCTCACAGGGTGGGGGGCGGTCATGAGTGGCCGCCCAGCCCAAGGTCTGTGGCAGGACCATCATCTATCGTGGCATATAAATTGTCTAGAGATGTTGGCTGTGTTTCAGGCTCTGAAACACTTCTTAACAGACCTGAGGGGCCATCATGTGTTAGTTCAATCAGACAACACGTCGGTGGTCTCTTATATAAATCATCAGGGGGGCCTGCGGTCTCGCCGGCTTTACAAGTTGGCCCGTCAGATCCTCCTGTGGTCCCAGGGGAAGCTACTATCACTGAGAGCAATGTATCTTCCCGGGTATTTAAATGTGGTAGCGGACTCCCTGTCGAGGCAGGGGCCGAGGCCAGGGGAATGGAGACTCCACCCTGAGGTGGTGGAGCTCCTTTGGTTGAGTTTCGGTCGCGCCGAGGTGGACCTATTCGCTTCCAGGGAGACCACGCATTGTCATCTGTGGTTCTCCATCAGTCATCCAGCCCCCCTGGGGTTGGATGCTATGGTGCAGCCGTGGCCGAGGTCACGCCTGTACGCCTTTCCCCCGATTGCTCTGCTACCAGGAGTTCTGGAGAGGGTTCGCCGGGACGGGGTCAGCCTACTATTAGTAGCCCCGTTTTGGCCGGCCCGAGTATGGTTTGCGGACCTGATTTCTCTCCTGGACGGCTCTCCCTTGGAGCTCCCGGTCAGGAGGGATCTACTCTCTCAGGCGGGTGGCACGATATGTCACCCCCGCCCAGAATTGTGGAAACTGTGGGCTTGGCCTCTGAGGGGGCCCAGCTCATAGAGTCTGGTCTCTCAACCGAGGTTGTTGAGACCATTCTTCACTCCAGAGCTCCATCCACGAGGAAGCTTTATGCCTTGAAGTGGAAACTTTTCACTTCTTGGTGTGGAGAACACCTGCAGGACCCAGTTAACTGCCCAGTGGGTGCAGTGCTGGAGTTCCTGCAGGAGCGCTTCTCCACAGGGTTATCCCCCTCCACACTAAAGGTGTATGTGGCGGCACTAGCTGCTTACCACGTCCCTTTCAGTGGAGTTTCTCTTGGGAGACACCCGCTTGTAACTCGTTTCCTCCGTGGCACTTTGAGGCTGAGGCCAGCAGTCCGTACGAGGGTGCCGACCTGGGATCTGGCCATTGTATTGGAAGGTCTTTCCCTAGCTCCTTTTGAACCTATCGAAGAAGTTCCTGAGAAGTTTCTCACTTTTAAAACTATCTTTTTACTTGCTATCTCCTCATTAAAAAGAATCGGAGATTTGCAGGCTCTGTCGGTGTCACCCTCGTGCCTGGAATTTTCGCCTGGCATGGTTAAGGCTTTTCTGCATCCTAGACCAGGTTACGTTCCCAAGGTCCCTACTAATGTTGTTAGACCTACGGTTCTGCAGGCTTTCTGTCCTCCTCCATTTATGTCATCGGACCAGGAGAAACTTAATTTACTCTGCCCTGTTAGGGCGTTAGACGCTTATGTCCACAGAGCTGCCCTGTGGAGGAAATCAGAACAACTATTTGTATGTTTCGGGCCATCCAGGAAAGGGTGCCCTGCGTCTAAACAGAGAATGAGCAAGTGGGTGGTCGAGGCTATCTCACTTGCTTATGAGTCGGCTGGTCAGCCTTCACCTTTGGCTGTTCGAGCCCACTCTACTAGGAGTATGGCTGCTTCCAAAGCTCTATTGTCGGGGGTTTCCCTGAGTGACGTTTGTGATGCGGCTGGATGGTCTTCACCGCATACTTTTATTAAGTTCTATGACCTAGACTTAAGTTCTACCCCTGGGGCACAAGTGCTCTCGTCCTCTGTGCGCTAGTTCTCACATGGCGGTCATTTGGTCCTATGGCGACGTGGGTATTCGCGTTCCCGCAGCGTTCGACGCAGCTCGAGTTCCCTTGAAAGGGAACGTCTCGGTTACGTATGTAACCCTAGTTCCCTGATAGGGAACGAGACGCTGCGTCGTTCCGCCATACTCCCGGCACTCCCGTTAGCGCTTCCTTCAGGCCTATCAGAAGCTACTGCGCTTATGTTTTTGGGGTGCTTTATAGTTTCCTGGTCGATGACGTCACCCGCCTATGACGTTTCATCTCTCCATTGGGCTGATTCCATACGTGCTTCATGACGCACAACGCAGAGGCGTTCCCGCAGCGTTCGACGGAGCGTCTCGTTCCCTATCAGGGAACTAGGGTTACATACGTAACCGAGACGTTCTGCTATGTGAAAAAAACGAGCAAAACGCGCCGGCGCGTTTCTGGTCCCCAGAGGGTTAATGGACACATGAAATAAGCACACAAGACTGAAAATCTGCCGAACGGCTCTGGTAGTTCTGCTTCAGCACTGATGATGTTGTAGGAATAGTGCACTCTGGTTGGTCTGGATTATTCGGGATTTTTTATTTTATACAGAAATAAGTTATTTATAATTCAGATGAGAATAAAGTTAGTGTTGATTAAAATTAAGGAAAACATTGATTTTATTGATCTGAAATATAGCACATTAATTTTAAATTCATTTAGGTTCAATTGCCAAACATACAATCTTAATTTAATTTAAAGCAAACAATACACTTAAAATATATGGGTTATATGAATATTTTGTAGAAAAAAATTAAATAATAATATATAATAATAAATATATATATATATTAGGGGTGTAACAATACACGTATTCGTATTGAACCGTTCGGTACGAGGCTTTCGGTTCGGTTTTCGGTACGCATTTTTAAACCGAACCGTTGGACCATTTTTCCTGCCGACCAAAATGTCATTATTTCAAATGTAAGCGCGTCGTGCGTGGGCAAGCGCGCTCATAATGTAAGAGACTCTGGCGTGACCACAACATTGCCCAACATCAAAACATTGTGCCATGAATGAACTCTTCAGTGTCCACAGATCAGCAACATTCACCATGGATGTACTGTAGTAACACTACTAACTGTAACCATGGGAGTTTGGCAGGAATAGTAGGCTATTATGCTTTCAAGTAACATTACGTCGGTTTTATTTTGACATTATGAATACAATTGCTGCCCTCAAATGTTAATCTGAACTAAAATAAACCTTTGTTTATAAGTACTATCTCATTTCATTTTGTCCAAGGAGCTGTTTTGTTTTATATGCTCCTAAGAAAAGTCAAGTATAGCTCCATCATTGCTCAAAGTAAAAAAAAAATCATACTTTGATGTTAGTTTTAATAAAAGTATAATTAAAAAAATTAAATCAAGGAAATTTCTCTGGCATTTCTTTTTTTTTTTGCTGTATCGAAAACGTACCGAACCGTACCGAACTGTGACACAAGTGTATCGTATCGAACCGTGAATTTTGTGAACCGTTACACACCCCTAATATATATATATATATATATATATATATATATATATATATATATAATTAAATATAATATATATATATATATATATATATATATGTATATATATATATATAATCCAAAAATACAAGGCCTTTAACTTAAATTGAACAAGGGTTAAACTCTTGTCACGAACAGACACCAAGGCACAAGGCACAATCACACACACACACACACACACACACACACACACGCACACACACGCGCACACAAACAGTTTAAAAGCAAAACAATGTTTATCCAATCCCATTTAAAAACAGTCTGAGTGCCATCTTTTGGACATTCATCATATTGCATAGGTTTTCATTTCTTGTCCTCAAACAGAGCACTGATTTGTTTATTTTTAAGTTACACATTCTACATTGATTAAAATAGAAAATCAAATGTGTTTTTTTTTAATTGTAGTATAACTCTGATGAGAATAAAGTTAGTGTTGATTAAAATGAAGGAAAACATTGATTGTATTGATCTGAAATATAGCACATACAATTTTAATTCATTTAGTTTCAATTACCAAATATACAATCTTAATTTAATTTAAAGCAAACAATACATGTAAATACATATATTGATTATATGAATATTTTGGAGAAAAAAATAATAATATTATATATATATATATATATATATATATATATATATATATATATATATATATATATATATATATATATACAAAAAGACAAGTTCTTAAACTTAAGCTTGAACTCTTGTCACTAACAGACACCAAGGCACACACACACACACACACACACACACACACACAGTTTAAAAGCAAAAAGATATTTATCCAACCCCATTTAAAAACAGTCTGTGAGTGCCATCTTTTGGACATCCACCATATTGCATAGGTTTTAAATTTTTTTAAGGAAAACATATATATTGATCTAATATATATATATATATATATATATATATATATATATATATATATATATATATATATATATATATAGCACATATGTATAAATGAACAGGCTTGCGATGTCAAGATTGCAATGCTGGAATGTGTGTGTGTGGGTGGCTCAGCGCGATTGAACAGTGTGTTACACGTAAAAACATACTCCATCATTTTCTTCAAACAGGACATCATTCAAACTGCAAAGTGTTTACTTATATTTGTGTACACTCGCAATAAAACACAACAGTGTGTTTTTGTTAAATAAATTAAAGTAATACGTCCCCCGAAATGGCACTAATTTTAAAATTAAACTAAAATGCTCACGGCTGCACGGGCATTCATAACTGTGCGCGCCCAAGGTGAGGGACGAGCAGAACAGAGTGAACGTTGTTTAGTTCATTCCTACTTCCATAGGAATTAATTGAAAAAGCTCGCTCTACTCTGCACCATTATTAACGTATTGTGCAGACGTCCTTATTTAACTTTCGCTTCCAAGTTAGCGATTTTAAAGCCCCCAGCGGTGTCACACGTTGATTGACCGGTGGGAAAATATTCCCATAGTAAAATCCATAATATTTATATATAAATTCAATAGGCCTACCTGATTTTGAACACAAGAGGGCAGTATACTGCCCTGCAAAGGCAAAAGACCTTAACTCGCTAGAGTGTGAAACTGAGAAAAATGACTTTAAAGTTTCTGTTTTGTCCAGACAAAACTATTATAGGTAGGACTCCCAAAATTTGACAACTAGTTGCTATAATGAAGAAATGTTTGTATGCAAAAAATCTTGAGCTCAAAATTGACCTTTGACCCTTGTTTGGCAGTTACTGTACTCTGCCTTTGTATCATGTGCCAAAAATAAGGAGTCGTGCAAAGGCAAAAGGCAGTAACTGACATACAATCAATATTTGCTTGCTGTTCCCCATACTTACATCCATTATAAGAACACCTAACCAAGGTCTAGTCATCATGGTATGTGTTTTAAATGATATAGAAGACCTTTGGTTGTTCCTATTTAGTGCTATAATGATCATGATAGTCCGGCAACACTAACACAGTTAAACAGTATGACAGATAAGTTACTTTGCGGTACAGTATGTATGAATAGCCTAAATACAATAAATATTTCCACAATAAAGATAATTTAATTATAATTGAATACAAAGGTATATTTATTTAAATGCAATATATAGAGTAATAATTAATTAAACATAATTTATCAATTTGCAACAAGAATATTTCATATTCATTAGACGTCTTTGGCCTTTATTTTGAAAAAGCAATAAACATGAAAAATCATGAAATTGGTAGAAAGCTCAGTTTGTTTTCATACCAAGAGTTCAAAAAATAACACAATTAAATTTTATTTAAAAAAAAGTCAGAAATCTTTTTTTTATATATAAACAAAAATATTATGGATTCTCGATTTGTGATGCAGCTGCCAGCTGTAAAGCACATATGCTTGTTTTATGCATTTATTAGAGGTTGAATTCAAATCAAATACTGCCAAACAACTCATACTACTTCTGAATAGGATTTCTACTTCATAAATTGTATGCAAATTATGAAAATACTTGGTTCAGATCACTCAAAGCATATATGAAAATGGAGGCATCCTTATATGGTCAGTAAGGAAGCTTGGCTGTCCATCTAGTGACAAAGTTTGTTACTGCGCCCAAATGAAATCTTACTGAAAGCTCATTTTTTTTAGATATCAACCTAAAATTTGGAACACAATTTGTCCATAGGTCTATTACAAAGCATTATTGAATTACAACCATTTAAGTTTGGATAGTGATTTTCATGTCTATGCGAAAAAAGGGAGGGGAGGGGAGAAGGGGAGGGGTGTGGTGACAGTTAAAGGGTTATGGGCCACCAAACTGCTCAAGATGCACAGTCAACGAACTCGACTTGGATTACTGCTTTTTAATTCTGAGATAATATAGACAAGAGTCAACCGAAAAAAAGCTGGAATTACTTTTACCATTTAGGTTAGCCTACTTTGTACGGACTTTAGTGATAACTAGCTTAGTGCTATATGGATTTGTGTAAGATCTGATATGGAACACCTGCAAGAAGGAATATGGCTCAAACACGTATGAATTGTTGTGGATACAGCAAATGACGTGCATTGCTATATGGATTATGGATTTTCCATGGATTATATCGGATTGCATGGAAAGGTAGGATGCCTGTGTATTTAATAATTAGTTTTTGGCGTCTCTGAACGTTAGCGCTAATTTACGTGACACAGATTAAATTTAGCTAGCTCGGGCTGTCACTGACATTGACAGATCTGAACCAATCGCCCTGAACGAAAAACAACATTTATGACAACCTATTAGCTTGCATCTAAGTGTGGTTAGTTCACCTTGCTTTGTTTCTGATTGCATACTTAGCAGTTTGTCTGGCCAGCAAAGTTGGTGGTATGTTGTTTTAGCAAACTGAATTAAGCAGAATGCAATCGAAAATGTATCATGTTTATAATAAAATTTTTGGTATGTTCTTAACAAAGATGTGTCGTGTGTATGTTACGTGGGTTGAGAGCGGCAAAATTTGACAGTATGACAAAGCCAGAGTACAGTAACATCACAGCGGCACCGTAACATCTCTCTTGATGCCAGGCTAAACAAAGCCAGAACACCTTAACTCAACTTCAGCGTGCTGGAACAAAGGCAAAGAGCCGTAACAGCTGTTACGGCGTTCTGCTTTGGTTTCTCACATGGTTTTGGATGTTACGGTTGTCATAGCCCTTTATTTTCTTGTTAAAACAATCAAATTGACTCACGATATTTATTCACATGATAAAGGAGGTCTCAAATACCACAAAAATGACACTAACTCATTTTTGACCAAACATGATGTTACGGCGTTTTGCCTTTGTAGGGCAGTATAGCACTATGTATGTAAAATTTTTTGACTAAACAACCATTCTGGTTGTTTTTAAACTTAAACATAATTCTTTAATTGAAAAAAGGGAATAAAATGGATTTAGTTCTAATATTTGTATAATTTTATATAAAAATAAATGGTGTATAATTACATTTTAGAAAGATATGAGACATTTCCTGATTCTTTTTTTGACATTAATTTAATCCCTCACCATAGCAAAACCGTTGTGATATTCAATATCCGTTCACAATTTAGCATCTTTAATGTATTTTCATCATGTTGAAAAAGTTTGGCGTGAAAAAAATAAACTACTTAGGAGGAGTAGCTAAAAACTCAGAATCTGAAATCCACATTCAAACCAAAATATCTAACTTCCTGTTGGTTGTAGCTAATAAGTGTAAAATAGAAAGTTGTCCGGCTCGAAGAGTTCACTATACATACCGAGTTTTGTTACTGTAGAAAAAACTAACCCCCCCACTTTTGTCAAAAGCATTTAGAAAGTGACACACTTCCTGCTGCCAGTTGGTGGCGCTATGACTTTGACTCACAATAGTCACATCCATGTGATCGGCCTCTTACAGCGAACCCACTGCTGAAGTTTCATCAAGATCAGTTAATGTATGTAGAAGTTATAACACACTTCCTGTTTCCATTATTCGCCATAAATTTGTTTCCTCGTCACGGCCAAACCGTTCGAGATATCAGAAATCCCCTGGCAATTTTTCATCCTCAATGTCTTGACATCATGCTGACAGAGTTTCGTTGCGATTGGTTGAATTCTCTAGGAGGAGTATATCGAATTCCAGGGGCATACGCTTCCAAACAAACCATAATAGCCGACTTCCTGTTGGGCTGGGGTAAAAAGTAAAAGTACAAAGGATATATAAACCGATGAGATCGATCTCGGTTACTTCACTGTAACCTTGTTCCCTGAGAAAGCGGAACGAGATGCTGCGCTGCTCAGCGCATTGGGAACGTCTTTAGTCGTGACCAGCTGTGAATATTGTGTGTAACACGTCGATAGAATTGACCCGGAGGTAATATAGCCTCGGTCGATGACGTCATCGGCGCGCACCCGCAACGCGAGGCTATAAATAGATGAGCCGCAGGTGCATCGTCAGGATATTTTGCCTGAAGAGCAGTCCTGGGACATCTTCAGCACGGCAAAGCAGCGCAGCATCTCGTTCCGCTTTCTCAGGGAACAAGGTTACAGTGAAGTAACCGAGATCGTTCCCTTTCGAAAGCTACAATCGATGCTGCGCTGCTCAGCGCATTGGGAACGAGAATACCCACGCCGCCGTGCCTGAACATGTCTGGACCCCAACGGTTGTGCATGTGCTCACAAGAACGCAAGAAGGCCTCAGACACTAGCCTGTGATGTTGACTCAAGGACATGAGAGCCCGGAGTGGCATGAACATCCAAACTATAAAACCTTATGAATGTGTGCGGAGAGGACCAACCTGCCGCATCACAAACCTGTTGTAAAGGGGCACCCCTCGCCAAAGCACTAGAAGAAGCGACCCCTCTGGTAGAGTGAGCTCTGAGACCTATAGGCGAAGCTTGACCGCGCGCCTCATAAGCCAAAGCAATTGCATCCCTGACCCAATGAGACATGGTCTGCTTGGTGGCAGCTCCTCCCCTGTTACTACCACCATAACAGACGAATAATTGCTCTGACTTACGCTACTGGCTAGTGCGGTGGATGTAAGCCTGAAGAGCACGGACTGGACACAGTCTATACGATTTCTCCTGCTCCGGCGTTGTAAACGGTGGAGGACAGAATGCTTCTAGAATGACCGGATGTACAGACGAAAATGGAACCTTAGGCAGGTAATCAGGATGAGGATGCAAAATTACTTTCACCATTCCTGGGGCAAAGTCTAAGCAGGATGGAGAGATAGACAAAGCCTGCATATCCCCAATCCTCTTCAAGGAAGTTATTGCCATTAGAAAAACCATTTTTAGAGTCAGAAGTTTATCAGACGCTGACTCTATAGGTTCAAAGGGGGTTTCAACCAGACCCTCGAGTACTATAGCTAAATCCCACGAAGGGATCTTGGTTTTTACTGGAGGCCTCAGTCGCCTGGCCCCACGAAGGAAGCGAGAGAGCAGAGGATGTCTCCCGAGCGGCGCCCCGTCAACTAAGGCGTGGCAAGCCGAAAGAGCGGCCACATAAACCTTAAGAGTAGCAGGGCATGTGCCTGTTGATAATTTCTCTTGCATGAAGTCCAGAACTGAAGCAACCTGGCAGTTGACTGGATCTACATTGTGTACAACACACCACCTTTCAAAAACACCCCATTTACCGGCATAACTTTGTCTAGTGGAGGAAGCCCTAGCACTCAGAATAGTCTCAATAACAGCAGGCGAAAGCCCAGTGTCCCTCAGTTGGTTCCCATCAGGGGCCAAACGTGAAGATTCCACAGGTCGGGCCTGGGATGGAATATCGTGCCCTCCGCCTGAGACAGAAGGTCCCTCCTCTCCGGAATCGCCCAAGGCGAGCCGTCGAGGAGAGATATTATCTCCGAGAACCACACTCTGTTCGGCCAACGTGGCGCTATCAGCAAGAGGCAAGACCCTTGTTGGCGAACTCTGGCTAGAACTCCCGGGAGCAAAGAAACTGGAGGAAACGCATACAGGCGCATCTTGGGCCATGAGTGCGCCATCGCATCCAGACCCAATGGAGCTGGGTGACTCAGAGAGAAGTAGAGGGGACATTGCGCTGTCTGCTGGGAGGCGAAGAGGTCCACCTCTGCTTTGTAAAATTTGGTCCAAATCTGTTTCACTACTTCCGGGTGGAGTTTCCATTCCCCTGTCGGTAGTGTCTGTCTGGACAGTAAATCTGCTCCCACATTCAAATGCCCTGGAATATATACTGCCCTGAGTGACAGGAACTTGTCCTGGGCCCAGAGAAAAATCTGCCTCGCTATTCTGTTCAGATTGCGTGAGCGCAGACCCCCCTGATGATTTATATAAGAGACTGCTGCTGTGTTGTCCACCCGCACTAGGACATGACAGCCCCTCAATTGATGGAGAAAATATTTCAGAGCCAGAAATACGGCCATCAACTCGAGGCAATTGATGTGCCAATCGAGCTGATGACCCTCCCATTCCCCTTGAGCTGGACGGCCATCTAAGACCGCTCCCCAGCCCATCAGGGAAGCGTCCGTCGTTAGCAGTCTGCGACGACACGGCGCCCCTAGAGTGGGACCCAAGGCAAGGAACCGGGGTCTGATCCACAGAGATAGTGTACGAAGCCCGCGGCGCGTCACTTTTATGTGCCTTTGAGGATTGGCTCTTGGATGAAATCCTCTGGCTTTTAGCCACAACTGAAATGGTCTCATGTGCAACAGCCCCAGAGGAATCACCGTGGATGCTGATGCCATGAAACCCAACATTTTTTGGTACTGACGAACAGTGAGTTCTTGGCCTAGCCTGACTTTGCTCATGGTCTGCCGAATGGTCTCGATTCGAGCGGGAGACATTTGTGCCCGCATCGTAACCGAATCCCAAACAATCCCGAGATAAGTCGTTCTCTGGGCAGGAGAAAGAACACTTTTCTTGGTGTTGAGTCTCAACCCTAAAGCAACTAGATGAGCTAACACGATGTCTCTGTGTTGGAGCGCCATCTCTCGCGATTGAGCTAGTATCAACCAATCGTCGATGTAATTCAAAATGCGAATGCCCTGGAGTCGTAACGGAGCCAGTGCTGCATCCATGCATTTCGTGTATGTGCGGGGTGACAAGGCCAGGCCGAATGGAAGAACCCGAAACTGGTACGCTTCGCCCCCGAAAGCGAACCTCAGGAATTTCCTGTGTTGTGGCAATATTTCTATGTGAAAATAAGCGTCCTTCAAATCGATCGTGACGAACCAATCGTGATGTTGAATTTGCGTCACGACCGTCTTGACGGTTAACATCTTGAACTTGAGCGCTTTGACTGTACGGTTTAAGCCTCGAAGATCTAAGATTGGACGCACCCCCCCATCCTTTTTGGGAACCAGGAAGTATCTGCTGTAATAGCCTGACTCTCTTTCTGGAAGAGGAACATGTTCTATGGCCTCTTTGCTCAGAAGTGTTTGCAGCTCTTGCGACAGTACATGCATCAGCTCCGGTTTCACGGAAGAGAAGATCACGCCGTTGAAACGTGGAGGACGACGAATAAATTGGATTCTGTATCCTATCTGTACTGTGCTTAATACCCACGCAGAAATGCCTGGCAGAAGTTTCCACGCTGCCAGACTTCCTGAGAGTGGTATCAATTTTAATACTTCCTTTTGAGGGGATGTTGGATGTTCCGTGCCCTGTATAACGGCAGGAAACAACGGAACATCCAACATTTCGCTGGAAACCGCTGCCCCCCGAAGCACGAGAGGTGGCGGGGATGGAGAGGTTTTGTGAGGGTAACGGGAAGGGGCGAAAAGATCTTGCATGCGCCCCATCCCGTGGGGGGCTACCCCCACCAGATTGGGCGCCAGACCATCAGGACTTCTTCTTCCTGTTAATAATAGTCCTGAGGTCTGGCTTGGGAGGTTGCTGAGTGCGGCGAACCTGTCCCCAATCCCTGCGAGGGGGAGCACGGTCCGCTACACTCTGCCTCTTTACCTCCCTAGGTTTTGAAGGACCGGGGCGGGGCTGGGTGGCAGACGGCCCCTCCCCTTGAGTGCGGCGAGGAAGAAACTGAACAAACGCTTCCTCGTGTTTTTTAACTTCCTTGAACCGGGTGACCACGGTGTTCACTGAGTCACCAAACAGCCCAGATGGAGAAACAGGAGAGTCAATCAAAAACAGTCGATCTTTTTCTTTAATCCCTGTCAGATTAAGCCACAGATGCCTCTCCGTGCTGACCAAAGCAGACATTGAACGGCCGATGGCACGGGCCGTCTGCTTGGTCGCACGGAGAGACAGATCTGTGGCACGACGAAGCTCAGAGAATGACTCTTCGTCGATCGTACTGCCCGCACTCAAATCCTTCAACAGGTCAGCCTGGTATGCCTGTAACACTGCCATAGTGTGCAGCGCAGCACCAGCCTGACCTGCAGCTTGATAAGCTTTCCCCACTAAAGATGATGTTATCCGACAGGGTTTAGTGGGGAGGGTAGGTTTCTTTATCGAAGATGCCGAGTCGGGAGAGAGATAGCTCGCGAGCGTCTCTTCAACCCGAGGCATCTCCGTATACCCCCGCGCCTCTGCACCCACGATAGTCGAAAAAGTCGACGTCGAGGGCACAAACACGCGAGAAGTATATGGTTTACTCCATGACTTAGATAGTTCGTCATGGAGGTCCTCGAAAAAGGGAAGAGACTGATGTTTTGGTCCCTCCCCTCTGCCACCGGACAGAAACCTATCCCCTAACTTAGACTGTTTGGGGGTCTCTTGTTCGCGTGGCCAGTCAAGCTGTAATCTGGCCACAGCGCGAGTAACCACCTCGAGCAATTCTTCGACAGATCTCTTTTCACGAGAAGAACGCTCAGAGGCTGGCTGCTCACGGTCCGAAGACCCAAGAGATACATCATCCCCCTCGTGAGTCGAAGAAGCACCGGAGCGCGCTTCGAAATCACGGGAAGGGATGCGTGGATCTGGTGACGCAGCAAGCGAAAGGGACGGACCCGTCTCTTGCTCGTCATGCAGATCCATACGAGAGCCCCACGATGATAATGCGGGTGCGGTCTGGAAATAGGACAGACGGGAGCGAAGCATCTTAACCGTGAGCTGGTCACAATGCTCGCACCCGCCCTTCTCTATAGCCAGAACCGCGTGCTCTTCCCCCAAACAAACAAAACAGTAATCGTGTGTATCCAGCTCCGAGATGGGACGGGAGCATGGAGGAACACAACGCTTGCTATTTTGTTGGCTCATTTCTCCTCTTTTTTTACTTTCAAAAACTCTTTGATGTAGCGTGAGAGAGAAAAGATTCGAGAAATGAGAAATTTTCTGCACACTGCCTGACAAAACTAACTCCTAGCAAAGATCTGAGAACAGATGAGAGATAGAGAGAGAGTGTTTGCATCCACACATGCACAGAATGGTCTGAAGACAAAAGACCTGACGATGCACCTGCGGCTCATCTATTTATAGCCTCGCGTTGCGGGTGCGCGCCGATGACGTCATCGACCGAGGCTATATTACCTCCGGGTCAATTCTATCGACGTGTTACACACAATATTCACAGCTGGTCACGACTAAAGACGTTCCCAATGCGCTGAGCAGCGCAGCATCGATTGTAGCTTTCGAAAGGGAACTATATGTGTACCGAGTTTCATATTATTACATGCAAGCGTGTTTGATTTATGGACCAAGAGTTTTAGCAGTGTCATTTCAACCAGCATGTCGCAAATGTTTGTTTTTAAAAGAGTCGTGCATAGTCTTCTGGCAGGTGAGGGTTACACGTCTATTCGAGATTTTCTTTAAATCAGTAAAGTTCTAATTTTTCCTATTACAGAGTCTTGTGTCTCTTTGAGCACACATTTTCATCTACTCTTAAAAGTTCTATGTCCTATGCTGATCAGGGACCTTTTTAGCAGAGTCTTGCACTGTGTTTGTGCAGTGTCTTCTGGTTTTGCAGTTCAAAGTCAGTGGGGTTTTAGGAATTCTTTGTGAGGAGGCCTTCTGCATTAGGTCACGCATCGTTGAGTGGCCATTGCGTGGTCTTTGGCGAGCTGGAAGGTGCAGGGTCGCGAACTTGAACCTTGACTTGGTGCTGAGGCTGTGTATTCCTGGATGGCTGCTGGAGTTCCTGGGAACTCTGTGACCTTGGAGTCTGGCTTTGGTGACCTGTGTGACTGGAGGGGGCGGGGTTCTTGAACTTGGGCCCAGACGGTCAGGTGTTTGAAGTCTAATCAAAGCTCAGAGCATTCTAGCAGGTCTTTGCCCATCAGAAAGGGGTACATGTCTATTTGTGAGATGTGCACCGGGTGGGTAGGCCTCAACAGATCAATTGTCAGGTAAGTGGGAGCTCTCTGTTCGAGCCGGAGGTCGTTCTGGCTGTACGACTGCACAATCAGCTCACATAGTTGGGGTATAAGAGTTCGATCTTCGCGTTAGCATTGAGTCTTTCAAAGAGTTGAGCTGACATTAGAGTGAGGTCTGAGCCGGTGTCTACCAGGGTTTCAAGGCTCACCTCATTGTCTAGAGTGATGGGTAGGTAGAGTTTCCGGGCCCACCCCCTTTTGATCAGGTCTTTTGGGGTTTCGGACCCAGCTGTGGGAAACTGTGCTGTCTCGCTCAGGCTGTGCAGCTGTCAGCTGTGGTGGCTGTGTGCTGCTGTAGGCATTACGCTCAGACATAGGATGTAAGGCTCGTACCTCTTGAATTTTTGGAAAGTCTTTTGTGAAGAAGCTTTTCAGCGACTTCAGGGTCTCGGTGTTTTTGTCTGGTGTGGGCTCAGACTTGTGCTTATCAGTGGCATGTCGAGAGGGGTTCCGCTCTGGGCTGTCTGGGCTTGATGGTCTGGTCGCTGGGGCTCGGCTCTTTCTGGGCCATTGGTCGGTTTCCCCTGTGGCTCCACCTTTTGGCTGGTCAGGTGGTTGTTGCAGGTTCCGGAATCTGTCAAAGCGCTCGCTCTGGTGTCTTGGATGAGCACCATCGCAGTAGTGCTGGCCTCTGTTGGCCTGGAACGGTCTTGACACTCTGTACACAGGGCTATGGTGTTGTGGGGTGCCCTCTAGAGGCAGCTCTGAGTATTGTTCAGAGACAGAGTAGATTGTGGGGTTATTCAAAGTCTTTTAGGACATAGTCTTTTGCTTGGTGTAAGCTTCTTTTAGCTTGTTAAGTCTTTTGGAAGCCATGCCGTGGTTAGTGGCAGGCCTCTCCTGGAAAGGCTTTTGAGTCTCTTTAAGTTCAGTCTCTGCTCTTTGCAAGGGGCTTCACTTTTGTCGGAGTTTCTCGTCGAGTTCCTCTCTGGTTCTTTTCTCTGACTGCTCTCTTCGGGCTATGTGCAGATGAAGATCAGGCAGGGCAGTTTGAAGTCTTTCCACTTCCTTCTGTAGCTCGGGGTCGTTGTCATCCTCGGCTTGCATCCTTAGCGTTGCAACTTCGTGCTCCAGGGCGATGCGGCTCCTTTCGTGGAGACGTGCTTGTGCGATGAGCTGGCAAGTGAGGTTGACGTGTCTGACCAGTCTTTGTCGTGGGAGCTTTGGCTTGGTTTGTGCGCCATCAGCTTGTCCACGTCTGCGATGCTCTTGGCTCGGGGCTCTGAGTCACTGGCGACCTTGGTCAGGAATGGAGGTGTCATGAATTTCAGCCATGTCTCCAGGTTGTTCCAGCGGGTTGTGGGACTGTAGGACCGGAACATACTGGCTTCACTGTGGGCGAGAGGAACACAACACACACAGAGCGACCAATGCAAGTTCGTTCTACGTTTAACGAGCTATAATACGGGGTATGCCGTGTATGAAAATTTTGGTTAACTGAAGCAGACAGTTAAATCATTCGGTGGGACAATTTAGGTAGGTCAGCATGGGCCTGAATAAAGATTTTTAACGGGGCAGTAGCTTAGGGGTCACCTGTTGATGCTACCGGCTTGGTTGTCAAACTATTATTCAGCGTTCCTTGTTGTCTCAGATAGGTTCTCTCTCTAGGTGAACTGAAAGGAACAGAGCACAACAGAAAAGAGCAATGGCAAGATAGCAAAGTTTGAAATAACATGCAACCATCAAAGATGGAAAGGTCTGTAATGAAATGGCGGTAATAGTACACAGGAAGTGTTACAAGGGAAGAGGAGGCCTAAGCCTGCGGTTTGTGGCTCGGAGAGGAGGAGGGAGCCAAACGCTTCAATGACCGGGGGAATCTCTAGATTCTGTGGCCAATACTAAGTGGATGGGTTTAATACCTCTTTCTAGTTTGCCTGGGGTGAAATGAGGTCATTCGGGTTGGAGTCAGCATTGTGGTTGGTCTTTCTGTCGTCCCCAAACACTTGACAGCAGTGTCCCGGGCCCTTCCGTATATCTGTACCGATGTGCGCCCTCTCACGCAACCGGCAGTGCCAAATTGGTGATGTTGTGTTGCGGGCCGCACCAACGGAGAGATACGGGAAAGTCCGAGACTCGCGCTCAGTCAGCGCTGGTGACGCAGGTCAGACGAACCCGCTTGCTGGACCCCAAGCAGAGATGACTGTCAAATCACCACAGCACGAGAGAAATTTCTACCTACAAACACAAAACAGGATAAAGGACAAGTGAACCTCAACGTGAATTAAAGCTCTCTCTATCTAAATCAAATTGAGTGTCTATTTTTGTAGAAAAAATCGAAGGCAACGGCTTTACTAAAATTATGGTACAAACAAAAAAGGAAATTATGACGATGTTAATTCAGAACAACCTAGCCTCCATTCAGAGAAGAGATTAAGTGCAGCAGGAAGAGCACAGGGGGAAGCAAGCTGCAGTGGCGCGTTTGGGCCACTAAGGGTTTGGGCCACTTCCTCCTAGTGGTCAATCTGGCTGACAGAGACCTTGATTTAAATTGCATTCAAACTGGTTTAACTACAATTCAAATCAAGCATATGCATAGATGTTGAGTAACTTCTAGAAAGTAAGGATACAGTTGTCATAACGTATCGAATCAAAATTATTAAAAATAATTTGAAAAAGGAAATATAGAAATAAAGCCATAAAACCATTCCCAACAGGAACGGAGACTTAGTTCAAATTAATCTTGAAATTTGTTTGTTTCAAAACAAATTTGAATAAGTGTAGGAAATTAAAGGTTGGCATTATATTTGATGATGCTTACTTACGACTATGGTGAGGTATCAACGATAATAACCAAAATAAAACCAACTGGGAGAAAGCCACTTCAGAACAGAATGATGTTAGGAACTAAGAGATGAGCTGACTTAGCAGGGGAAGGCCACAAGGGGGCCGCCCTCCTCCTAAGTAGTCATCAGAAACTGCTAATACCTACTTTTGAATTTTAAATTCAAACGTAGTTTGAACTAAATTCAAAATAAGTGTACACAGTCAGTAGTGAAATCATGTTAGTAACACTGGAACTTGCACATGCATTGAAAGTTAGAAACACAATTTCAGGAATTCACTGGAACAATCTGAAATGGTGCTGAGAGAAAATTATTTAGGAAAGGATGACCTTGTTACTATTGTCCACACGATGGCGACATCTCGCTCATGGAGGGTAAAGTCAGGACGTGGAGGCAGTCTGATACTGGAAAACTCAAGGGCGCGCCCTAGCGTTTGGCAGTAGCATTGCAACCCGCCTGCTTTCAAATGTGACTGTCTCAGAGGACGAGCAAAGAATTACACGCCTCAATTGCTGCATAAATCACAAATAGTGCGGAATTTAAATCTCGACGGATTTTTTTCCGGTTCTATATTTCACAAAATGGCGTGGCAGGATTTTTTCCTATACACACACCTAGGGACAACAGGAATTATACGTCTGTCGTTCGGATCCAAATACATTTATCAAATAGCATTTTATGATTAAAATGTTTTTAGGTTTTGGATTTTTCGGTGCTATATTTCTCACGGGTTCACGAGGCAGGATTATTTCACTGCATTTACGTGTAACTATACCAACAGGAATTTACGTCTGTGGTTTAACTCCCAATACATTTATCATTTTATGATTAAAATGTTTTTAGGTTTTGGATTTTCCGGTGCTATATTTCTCACGGGTTCACGAGGCAGGATTATTTCACTGCATTTACGTGTAACTATACCAACAGGAATTTACGTCTGTGGTTTAACTCCCAATACATTTATCATTTAGCACTTTAATGATTGAAGTGTTCTGGTTTAACATTTGGTTAGCTACATCAAAGTTGAAACCAGGAGTTTTTGTTAGTCTAATGACTATAATATCAGGCCTTTTAGGTTGAATACAGGAGCATCGCTGTATTCAGATCCTCTCTCGCTCTGCTCAAAAGATTCTCGTTTTGAAAACAGGCTGATCAAAAGAAAATATATTAACATGTAAACGTCTTTACAGAGGTAATATCTCTTTTGTTACGAACTACAGTTTACATTCAATACTTTAACCGTGAATATCAGTATTACGAACTGCAATTCATTTTAGCAATTACAACGACTAAAACGTTTAGGCGAATTTAGAATTTACCAGTTTGTAATTTGCTCCGCTGACATGGACTGGCTTTGTGCCTCTTCAGTCAGCCGGTGAGTTCGCATTGCATTCACTCACCCGAGGTGCGCGTACAATATTAAATCACAATATAGACAAAGATTGAAAACTGATTTTTGCTCAAAAACAAGTTTAAAGTGTGCCCGCATTCTCCACCAATTTATGTAAAGACTCAAGGGCGGATCTAATCCGTGGGGAATTTGCTTATCATAATTAATAATTGGTAATTAATAATTATTCATACAGGTTTGGATTAGATCAGTCTTACATGTTAATAAATCTCCCGATAAGGGAGGATCTGTCATTTTACCTGCATGCATGCATGTGAATCCTTGAAATTAACCACAAGTTGATTGCAATTAATTACACGGACCACGTTTCACAAAACAGGTAAAATGAATTAGCTCAATTGTCAGGATAATATTTGTGGGGTCCACAATATCACCTTACTTTATAGGATTTCAGGAAACGCAATTCTCTGGCCAGAAGAATTGGGTTTCCCGCCCTATAAACACATACTCTTTAAGGTATATGTAATTTTAGTAAGCTTGTAGCATAAGATCTTTTGGCACTTAAGAGACTTGAAACTGAGCAAAGAGACAGTACATCAATCAAATGAATATATAATTAATTTAATAGAGGCATGTCTACTTATATATTTACTACGGTACAGTAATATATATATATTTACAAACAAAAAAGACATAAACAACACAATAAGACATCAATGAACGAGAAAGTGTGTGAGATAGAGATATGGATAAATTACACACGTGAGAGCGAGTAAGAGAGAGAGAGAGAGAGGGTTACGTTCACCTAGACAGTCAACTTTCCTGAAACAACACGAAAACACATTCTTAATGCTCTGAAAACAGGGTAACCCAAATTTACTTGCATGTGGAAGGGTTCTCTCATGTGTTGTTGCGTTCCTTGAGCGGCCTGCATGGTCTAGCCGCGTTTTGGACGGCAGATCTTTTGTTCTCCGTGCGCGTGCGGCCCGCATGGTTTAGCTGCGTGCGTGAGCTGAATCCTTGGTTCCGTGGAGTCACGTGATGCGGCGCGAGTCTTTGAACAGCGGTCGGAAGTCTTTTAGGTCACGTTACCAACGGAAATAGTTCGGCTCAGGTCATTTCACTTCGTGGAAGTGAAACAAGTTGAGTACAGAAAACAGTTCTTAGGCTAGAAAGTAAAGAAAAGATCCAGGATAGGATCTGATCCCCTGAGGGGACATCCGCGTGAATTACATGTTTCTGACGCGCTGGAAAGTTCAAGAGAGGAAGCGAGAGCGGAGGGGGGGAAGCGTCATTTATCACTTTTGGAGAAATCCAGCCTCTTCCTGTTGGCTTGGCCAATTAGAGGGTTGGAAGTTTACAGGCGGGACTTTGGGTTTTATTGCTCTTTGTCTCAAAGAGAGACATTTGAAACCCTAATTTCGTCGGTTGTTTAAGAGAAGAATCTTCACAATTCTTATAATACTAATGTGTCACAAAGTTTAGCAAAATGTAATGTCAATTAACAAATGGGGAACGAAGATTGGAGTTTATCGAGACCAAACTTGCCACAAATGGATTTGGTTAAACCTTAGTTGGCAAAGTTTGAAACATTATCCCATTAGAGTTGTCGAGAAACATAGACCAAACCACAGAAAGGCAATTCATGAGATAGGGAACTTAGATACATTGTTCATACAATTCTCAAGTGGATATATAATAATATATATATATATATATATATATATATATTAATATATATATGAATACAGGATTCATTTCTCCTCCTAGGTTAGAATTCAGAGAGAGCCACAGTTCTGTGAACATTCCTTTGGGTCGTAAACGCTATTATCTAAGAACACCAGTGATGTTAGTTTTGGTCTCTTTTCACTCCAAAGATGGAAAACATAGTAAACTATATTTTGCTGGATATTACGGTACGTATTCTGATTGATCACACCGAAAGCATTCTGGAGGTGTCCAGAACTGTGTGTACCAGTTAGGGGAATAGACAGTTATATTTAAAATGCATAATGAAGGTATTTATAATTCACTTTAAGCTACAATAAAATCCTAGTCATTCCAATGTGACATGGGCAAATGGACACACATAAAAACACATCGAATATATCTGGTTAAATGTCTTTTAAAAAGAGAAGATTCTTTCTCTTGAGCATCAAATTCCAAGTCAGTCATAAAAATGTCTCGTAACTGGACACCATGCTCTGTCCTGAGCAGGCTTCACTTGTGGGGGATGCGTGTGTGTGTGTGTGTAAATTAACATTCCAGGCTTTTTGGGTCTTTAGCAGGATGTATTTAGTTATTCAGATTCACCCTTTTAGCCCAGTCCTTACACAGGCTACACCGTAATTTCAATTTTAATGGACAGTAAAACAAATGCAGATAACCGTACAATCTGATAGGTAGCATTATCTGACAGAACACCGGCACAGTGACAAATCAAATAAAATGCTGATGCGGTGCTGAGGTCCCTCAACAAGGTCTAAACACTCTGATATGAACTTCCAACCATAAAAAATACAGGATAATAAATACTAAAGTGCAAGTCATTCACAGCATTGTAGTACAATATTGTATTTATATAATACTATTTTCACAACAATCCAGTTTTCTGAATTTGTATTTCATTAAAAATGTATATGTTTAATTAATATAGGATTTGTTCTGCACTTTCTGTGAAATAATTCTGAAAAATTATTTTCATTGACTAAACCTAAATTGAATTTTGGTAAAAATGTGAAAAGGAAAGGGGAAAACATGACAAAAACAAATAATTATTACTACATGTGTGTGGTATTTCCAGATATAAACAAAACAACAACAAAACAAAAATAGAATATCAATTACTTTTGCTTTTCCATATAACATCATTTCACAGTGCTAAAAAACGATGAAGAAACACCATAAAAGTATTTCATATGACTCATGAGCTATTTATTTCAAATCACCTTAAGCCATATGTGACAACTGTAAAATATTATAAAGAGAAAAATAAATTGTCCTTTTGTTTCCACAAAATAAACAAATTATTTTATTTTTTTTAATATGTAAATTATTAAATAAATAAATGAGTAAATAATAACTAAATAAATAGCTAATTTCATAATTTTTTTCTAATTTCTTTTATTTCATGAACAAACTGTGGTTATCACCTGTTAGTTACATTACAGACTGTATTTAAACTGTTAGTTAGGCAAAGGTCAGGGACACAGTGAGTCTTCATGATGTTTATCATCCTCTCAGGAGTCCACACCGAGTGGACGTCTGTTCCGGACTCATTTGTAATGGAGGCACAGCAGCGCCACGGGCCTCCAGTTCCACACCAGTCGAAGGTGACCTTTCTTTGGAATGAAACAGAGTTGCCCCATGCTGCGTGTTGGTTACATTCCCAAAATTAAGAGAGACCCTGAAAATCTCAGGAAGGTCAGGCCACATTAATGCCTACAGCAGCTAGAGACAGGTTCGCGGTCCAGAGAGAACCGACCACTCACAGAAGACAACTAACTAACCTTAACTACGACATGAGTCATATGAATTCCTGCATGAATATACCATCTTAACTACACGTTAGTACATGCTTCTTAATTAATGTATTAATTAACATTTCGGGGGAAACTAAATCAAACTTGCTCTAGAAAATGGACACATTTTGTGGCCCAAAAGAAGAGCAAGAACCTTAACTGACTAATAAGAGCAAGAACCCTAACTGACTAATAACCAACTGCATTATGATATAAAGACAGTAAACCAATCCATAAAATAACCACATACATAACCATCATCTATCCTAACACTGATTTTAATTTTGAAAATTGCATCTGTTAATGAACGTGTTAATGTAGGTATTTCACTGTTGATGGCAACAGTGGAATCACTTAAAACAGAATGAGATTAAATTGTGTTTAATGATGAATGCATCATTGTATGTTCAACGAGTAAGGTTAAATGTAAACATTGCAAGACATCTAGTGTCATTCACTGATGTTTGTGACAGTTGCTGGTGTCAAATTTATGAACAATTTTACATTGTGCCCTTATAGTAAATCTTCTGATCTAGAACATATAGTTTACCCTGAAATGTTAATTAATGCATTAATTAACAAGCATGTACTAACGTGTAGTTAAGATTCATAATTCATATGACTCATGTCGTAGTTAAGGTTAGTTCCTCATTAGTCTTAACTCAGCATTAGTTCATAGTAAAGTAATTATTAATTCAGGTATTAGTACATGACTATTCATGTACTATTAAACTGTTACCGAAATTTCTTAAATCTATATCACAGTACCGATACATTTTTGAAACTTTTTCATAAGCAGAATATACAGTTCTTGAAGTGCTTGAACATATAACTGATGGAAATATCTCAGATGTTGAATTCATGTGGAGTGATGAGGAAGATGGAGATGTAAGAAAAATATCCGTATTTAAAGGGGTCATATAATGGTACATGCACTTTTTCAAGTTGATTGTACTGAAATGTGTGTTGGCAGTGCCTGTACACAACCATCATATAATGATAAAAAATCTCTCCAGTGTTTTTGTTTTAATCTCCTTATATGTTTTTCCCCTGCCTCAAATTGAGCCGTTCGTTTTTGTGACGTCAATAAAACGGACGGCCCTCCCACGATTGTTGATTGACAGCAGTGTTTCAACACAGACCAGCCCTGAGCGAGCTGTCATCATAGTCCGCCATTGTTGATACGCTGGAGCAAAATGGCGTCTAAGCGATTGTGGTGTTCTGTTCTTGGGTGTAATAATGAACACAGTCATTTTGATGTTCCTAAATCCGAAACGCTGATGACACAGTGGCTGAGTTTTGTTTTCGAAGGGAATATTCCCCACAAGCAACATCAATTCTTTCATGTTTGCGTGATTCGCGAATAATTTCTCACCAGACTGCTTTATAAACGAGGGTCAGACTCTGTATAAAGCTGGTTTTGCTAAGAAGCTGCTCCTGAAAAAAGAATCGGTACCAACTATTCGTGTCCCTGCTGCACCTCCAGAAGAAGTGAGTGTAAAATTTAATATTTTATATTAACCCTTTCACACGTAAGTTTAAAATATTCTAACTGACCCCCCAGCGTGAGTTTTTCAAGGCGACCGTTATTTAGAACTTGTCACTTTAATGTTTCCATGGTGACGCGTCATTGCTTGTCACGTGACACAGCGCAATCACAACACAGAGCTGAATGAATGATGATCTGCTTTTATGTCATTTTTCCTTTTTTATTCAAAATATTCACAAATGTATTAGCTATAGCATGAAACACTGATATTCCGATTGTCAAATATGTGCAAGTGGATGGGTTTTGTTGTTTAAACATCTTTATAAAGATCGCGTTAGTTGAGCTGTATTCACAATGGGCGGCGCCATTTTAGTTTGTTGTACAGTTCAGAGAATCGGATCTGTTGGATTTACAACTCGTCAATTCCTCCACTTCTCACGAAATACATGAAAGTAAGTGGCCGGTGAACTGGGAGAAGAATAGGGTCAAATGTAAAGCTACTTACACAATGTGTATCTGATATATATAAAATGTGTCGTCTTATTATAATGGAAAGGATTATTATTGCCGCTTCCATAGACATCAGTGTGTATTTTACAAACTCAAAATCATTGTTTTGCTAGTACTTATGTGTATTTAAATGTCTGAAACCTAAAATAAACATTATGTGGTTGAAAACACTCAATAGTTGTGATATATGACAGCACTGAGTGAGTCCGTCTCTGGCTCAGCGCCAGCTAACGCGCGAAAGCTCGTTTGAATTTAGCAGTTGATCACATGATGCACTGACCGTTCTAATCACACCGGTGTGATTGTACGCTTCAGGGACCAGCCAAGACTGATCACACCGGTGTGATCGTACGCGTGAAAGGGTTAATCTTTGCAAATCGCTTGCACGCTTCAGGATGAATGCGGCTAAGGTTTACACTCAAGTTTCATTATGGTATGTTTTGTATACGACGTTCTCAATATAATTCATAATCCCACATTTATAATGAACAACGTGTTATGGTTATTGTGTTATTACAAACTGAGTACGTATACATCAGTAAACACATAGCGTTCGTACATCTCACTAAGTTACTCTACCCTGCAAGTACACAAAGATAGATCAAATAGACATTATGTTAACCCTCTGGGGTCGGCCGTCGCGATGGCGCGACGAGCTCGATTTTTTCCTTATCAGTGCAAAAGAGAATCAAATTACTCTGTTGATTTTGATCTTACATATAAGTGTTGTACATCATTAGATCCTGTTAAGTGTCTATTTTTTTGTGTGTACTCACAATAAAAAACAAAGTGTTGTGCTTTTCGTCAAATAAAGAAAAATAAACATGATGCGTGTTTTGCCTTCTCTCTGTCAGTGAGGTCCATTCTGAAACGCGTCCGAAAAATTAACTCTAACTCTGTCAATACTTGTCACAGAGATACGAGAGATTTCTCTTTATGAAGCTGAAATTCTCTTGTTTTAAATGAAGCAATTTATTTAAAAAAATATATATTTCCAGTTTATGTAATCCGTTTGAAACCAAAGAGAGGTACAGTTTTTTCGTTCTCCCTTCATTTTCTTTAATGAGCCGAGGCCGCCACACCCCCAGAGCTTTTCACATGGTAAATAGGCGATCTAACGTTATGTATCGCACACGCCCAGCAGCGATCAATGGCATACAAACACGTTTCTTCATCAGATTAGTAGTGGGAAGTTCGGATCATTTTACTGACTCGGATCTTTGAGTCTCGTTCAGCAAAATGAACGAATCTTTTTTTCGAGTCATTTCGTTCATTTCGTTAATTTCAGCATAATATAATTAAAATGGCATGTTAAATATCCCAACATATCTAGTACTTACGAAAATGTTGATTACATTTGTAAAAAGAATAAAAATAAACTATAGGCCAGGGTAATGCAGTCAAAGCCAAATTATAAGTGTCACGGTGTGGGTTTTGTGTCTTGTTCCTTGTTCTTGTCTGTCATGTGATTCCCTGTTTGTCATGTGATCCTGCCATGTGCCTTGTCCCATGTTCAGCTGTTCTCCGTAATATTGATTAGTCTTCCCAGGTGTCTCGGATTAACCACGCCCCCTTGTTATCTTGTTTAGCCTATCTGCTTGTGTATTTATACCTCTGTAGTTCAGTTGTGTTTGGTCGGTCGTTGTAGTTGTTTGCTTTTCTTGTCCCTGTCCTGAGTTCCATTGAATTACCTGTTTGTTTTGTCCTGAGTTCCATTGGATTACCTGTTTGTTTTATTAAAGTGTTTGCATTTGGATTCTCTCTCCGCTTCTTCCTTGCTGCATCGTCACAATAAGAAATGAATTGAAAAAGATGAAAATGAAAATGAAAATGAAAAAGAAAAAAGAATTTTTATTAATTGATTAGTTGTTGGGTCTTAAGTTCAGGCTATTGCAGGCTGATTCTGTTAGTTCACCTCACCTCCTGATCCGAGACGTTCTTTCCTTTGCAACTTCATATTTATCAGGTTTGTTCTCCTTCTCTCGTGTCTCGAGACGTTAGTTGTCGACTCGTCAGTGTCTGACTCTGATCTGTGCTGTCTGCTGGGCCGTGCCGTGTGTGATACATCAGGGCCGGAAAGAGAAATGATTAGTTCATCTTTCAAGTCTCGAGTTCGGGTTCGGCGGGGTCCGAGTCTTTCGTTCTTCCTGTCAGTCCCATAGAGGCTATGCTGTCAGTAACGGAAAGAGTAATGATTAGTTCATTTAGAGTCTTCGGGTGTGAGTCCTTCGTTCTTTTGTCACGTGACCGCTGGTATCTCGCATCAAAATACAACTCGTATGATTGACTGCGTCTGAATGTATATTGTTTTATATTTAGGAATTAAAATACAAAATATGTGAAATAAACATTATCTGAAAAATAAAAGTTCCATCTTATTATTGTCCCTGTTCGTCTCTTTTCTAAATGTTTCTTGTGCATCTGTGGTGTGTTTTATTATATATTATACATTAATTAACTACTATTATATTATACATTAACTACGTGCTTGTTTGTAAAAAGGTTGTGAATTAGTAGGCTATTCAATACGGTGACAAGTCACGTGACAAAAGAACGAAGGACTCAAACCCGAAGACTCAGAAAATGAACTAATCATTACTCTTTCCGGTACTGACAGCATAGCCTCTATGGGACTGACAGGAAGAACGAAAGACTCGAACCCGGCCGAACCCGAACTCGAGACTCGAAAGATGAACTGATCATTTCTCTTTCCGGTACTGACAGCATAGCCTCTATGGGACTGACAGGAAGAACCGACATATCGGTGAGTACTGGAGTCAGTATCCTGAATCGCCATGGTACACCTATAATAAGTTTTTATTTTCAGACTATTTTAGTCCAGCAGGGTCGCCGCCGCTGTGAAGTAGCACAGGACCTGGGTGACTCCATAGGGTGACTCGTCCATAGTCATAAACTGAGAGAAGTAGCACCGGTTACAATGTTCTTCCGCAAGACGCATGCAGTTCTGTTTATTAACTGCTAGAGCGTGAAACAAAAACAGCAGCGTGACAAATAAACTCCATACCTGTGTAGTGCGTACGTTGTAACGTCCGTCAGAGTTTGAAGTCTGCCCAGATGAAGATTAGGAAAAACAGTGGAAACGAACTGGTTGTCCCACGAGTCTTTTATAGTTTCCTTTCAGTTAAACACACTCTTCACATACATTTCAAAGAGCGAAAGTTAACAGTGAAAAGAAAACACTCTGAAAGCACGTCACAAATCAAAGTAGAAGTAAACAGATAGTAAAACAGCAGTCAGCGATAGAGCGGTCATCTTTCTCCTTTCGCGAGCATTCTCACTCTCCCTCTGCGTGCACGCTCACATAAGAACAGGACGCATACAATAACGTACGCCATAGAAAAAGTCATCTTAAAGGAATATTAACATGTCATGAACACTTCTTAACACTAGGTGGCCGTTACAGATCCACCCCCAGGAAGGTAAAGGCTGCCCTCAGCCGTGCACAACTGAGTACAGCATCGCTTTAAACAACCTCATACATGAAAAGTTGTTAAAATAACAGAACCATACAGGAGTATGTATTATTAAGGTACACACTGGCATACATGACAGTACATATGGACCAAAATACATTGTCTACAGCGGCATTTTTCAAACAAATGAAAACAGCATATAACCAACCAGAAACAAAACAAAGAACATTTTAACATGTTCTCTTTTTGTGTTCAACAGCGTAACCAACAACATGTCAACAGACTAATTATTAATGCAAATCCTCAATTTTCCTTTTTTCCTTTTGTTTTTGACAGTGTTAAACCTTCTCCCTTTCACAGAGTCAAATCAAGCATATGAACACACATTCACATAAATTGAACACTATTTAAGGTCCAGTCTGTCCGTGTGGTACACATTCGTCCACTCGACCAGTCTGAGATGATTCTTGGTGCACGTCGAGGTCTCAAATCATAGTGGTATCTGTCAAGATCATTATCACTAACAGTCAAGTCATTGTTCTGAGACCCAACGTCAACCTGCAGGTCAGGCAACCAATCAACACTGTCCACATTTCCTGATAGATCATGATTACTGGATATCTCAGGGCGATCATAGTCATCGTTGATTCCAAAGTCTGTTAGGTCTACGGCTGTTTCCTCCAGCACTTCATCAACCAAAGAACTGTCAGCAGGCTCAGTTTCTGATTCAACAAGTGGGTCCCAGGTACGAAAAGGAAGCAGATTTACGACATGAAAAACACCTGCGTCCGCCCCTGTACTCACGTCTATGAGTCTGTAGTTCACTTCCGACAGCTTTTGTGCAATTCGGTAAGGGCCCGCATATAGAGGTGCTAGCTTAGCCGTGAAATTTGCAAGCGCATCCGAACGGGGATGAGTCTTTACTCTTACCAACTCATTTACAGAGTAAGACACAGAACGACGTCTCTGGTCGTAGTACTTCTTCCTCTTGTCATGGTTTTCATTCAAAGTGGACCTAGCATGATCATGTGCTTCTCTGATTGATGACTCCAAGCTTTCTGGGTACGGGATACCAGGCTCATCTCCACCATCTCTGTTTGGCTGAGTGATAAGGTCAAGAGGGGTATTCAATTCTCGTCCATACAGTAACATGGATGGGCTTTGGCCAGTGCTTTCGTGTGGTGCAGTCCTCAAAGCAAAACAAATTTGGGGCAGGTAACGATCCCAAGCTGTGTGCTTGCTACCGACGTAAGCACGGATGGCAGTTTTCAATGTTCGATTCACCCTCTCCGTTGCATTTGTCTGGGGGTGATACGCAGTTGTAAGTCTGTGTTCCGACCCCAGTGTGGTGAGAACATGCCTGAAGAGTTCACTCACAAACGGTGACCCTCTGTCCGAGATCAGGTAATTAGGCACCCCATGTCTTGCAAACACCTCGCTAAGCAACTTGCTGGCAGCAACTTGGGCAGTCGCTTCTCTTACTGCACTAACCTCCACCCACTTCGAAAAATAGTCCACAAAAACCAGTATGTATGCATTAAGTCAAGTCAAGTCATCTTCATTTATATAGCGCTTTTAACAATGGATTGTTTCAAAGCAGCTTTACAGAGATAAACATATAATTTAAGGTAACAGATTGTTTTGGCATTATAGCGGTTCTTGAATAATGTTATTTCCAGCTAAAGTTAACTTTGATTGATTCACCTCCGTCGAAATGATCAGACTTTTAAACGCGAACCTGTGATTAACGCTGACGGCGTTCACATGCTCATTCAGAATTGATTCTATAGTTATGTGCTTTTTAAAATATGTGCGCAGGTTTATAATTCATACAACCCAGCCTAAACAAACTACTTTTCTTGCCTATAAATTTTGATACAGAATTTTGTTTTATTTTATCACTTCGGGGTACGCGAGCCGGAACAGGACGTTTACCGCAGGGTGTGCGCGGTAAAGGACCCACAAAGTCCACCCCAGTATACTCCCAAGGTCTTTGAGGGCGGATGGGAACCATAAACCCAGCAGGTTTCCTCTGGCTTGGTTTTGTGAATTGGCAGACAGTACAGGAGGCGACATACTTCTTAGCGTCATACGACATTTTCGGTCAGTAAAATCGAAGTTTCAGCCTCGCTATCGTCTTTGTCATACCCAAGTGACCAGCCATCGGGTGATCATGATAATATTCCATCAAACTCCTTTTCATAGCCGTAGGTGTGTACAGTTTAAGGCGCTTCATAGGGTGAAAATTACATGCCACTTTGTCATCCACAAAGTACAGGAGTCCATCCTGGATCTCATACTGAGACAACTCCTCAGTGACATTCTCATCCTGTCCCTCTAACATCCGCAGAAGCTTTCCAGTCTCTGGGTCGTTGAGCTGCAGCTGCCTAATGTGCTCTTGATCCGAAAAAATGACAGGGGGTAAAGTACGCAGGTCAAGGCCCCCAATTATGGCATAATCAGGAAGAAGTCCAAAGGGTACACTGCCGGAAGGAACAGGGTTACGAGAAAGTGCATCAGGCACTTTGTTACTTGTCCCTGGCTTATGGACAATGTCAAAGTCGAAGTCCTGCAATCTGAGAGACCACCTAGCCAGCCGGCCAGAGAGGTTTGGGCGCGACATAAGCCATCTCAGACTGCTGTGATCAGAAAAGATAGTCACGTGTAGACCCTCAATATAAGGCCTGAAGTGTTCAAGGGCCCAGATGACTGCTAAGCACTCTTTTTCCGGAGTAGAATAGGGGTTTTCAGACTTATGCAGGGCACGACTTGCATATGCCACCACAACATCCCTGCTACTGCTGTCCTTTTGCATGAGTGCGGCGCCAAGTCCACTGTCGCACGCATCCGCATGGATAGAGAAAGGAAGAGATAAGTCCGGGAATGTCAAAACAGGCGCGGAAGTCAGCTTTTCTTTGATAAAATTCATGGCTGTCTGACATTCATTTGACCATACAAAAGGAACATCCGTCCTGGTTAACGCAAAGAGTGGCTCAGCATGACGGGCATAATCATAGATGAAACGCCTATAATAGCTGGTCATTCCCAGAAACTGTCTGACTTGTTTCACATTAGCTGGGGTATGGAAGTCCATCACTGCCTTCACTTTTTCCTCATTTGGCAGAATACCATTTGGGGTTATCTTATAACCCAGAAAGGTGAGTTCTCTCCTGCAGAACTGGCACTTTGCAAGCTTAATAGACAGTCCTGCAGATTCCAGCCTGGAAAGAACATCCCTCAGGTCCACAAGGTGCTGCTCGAAAGTAGGTGACGCCACCACGATATCGTCTAAGTATACGGCACACGACTTATAGATGAGACCCGCAAGGACTGTGTTCATAAGCCTCTGGAATGTGGCGGGCGCATTGCACAATCCAAAGGGTAAGACCCGAAACTGAAACAACCCACAGTGGGAAATGAAAGTAGTCTTTGGTTTGGAGTCCTCCGCCACCGCGACCTGCCAGTAGCCTCTGGCCAAATCAATGGTGGAAATAAAAGTCCCTCTAGCCAGAAAGTCAAGAGATTCATCAATCCTCGGGAGGGGATACGAGTCTTTGACAGTGAGCTTATTCAGTGCACGATAGTCGACACAGAACCTTGGCTCTCCTGAATGTTTTGGGACAATTACAACTGGGGCAGCCCAAGGACCAGAGGCAGGTTCAATTATTCCTTCCTTCAACATGTCCTTGATTTGAGACTCAATGAGTTCCTTTTTAGCAGGAGAAGTGCGGTACGGGGCAAGGTGAACCGGTTTTGCATCACCCGTAACAATTTCGTGCTCCACTAGAGAGGTGCGTCCTAAATGTCCATCAAACAACACGCTGAAGGTCTTGAGCATTTCAGTCAATTTGTTTTTCTGCTTATTTTTTAGGGATGATTCTTCAACCTTCTCAGACAGGGCAGAAGAATCAACATCCAGGCAGGACAGATCAGGACTAGGTATAGTTAAGTTAGCGCCCTCTAACTCCTCAAGGGGCACCGGCTCATCGCCGAGCACTACCGTCCTGGACGGAACATGAATCGAAACTGAAGATCTCAACATAAAATCCATTCCCAAGATAACGGGAGAAGAAAGATTATGGACAACAGCAAAGCGGTGATAGAAACGCTGCCCCATGAAACCCAAAGACAACCAAATGACACCCAGCGGGCAACAGAATGCTCCATCTGCAAGCTGAACCGGAGGTGCAGACCATGGTTATAATCGCACATCCCACCCAGGAATAGTCTGGACAACTGCTGATTGCACCGCAGAGAGAGAAGCACCAGTGTCAAGAGTTGCATCAAAAACTTGTCCATAAAGATTACCTTCACTCTGAATAGGGTATTCCAATAGGATGTGGAAACAATATCCTCCACATGACACAGCTCAGGTTGATCACTCATGGAATCATCAGGTAAGCGAGGCACATCTATCTTCTGGAGGGAGGATTGCCCCGTCTGAACGTCCTCCCTCCCCTGAAGTTTCCCCTCTGGTCAAAGTCTGGGACCACATTTCCTTCACCAATGGCTTGGTCAGAGCCATACACCCGTCCCGCGTCCGACACTCTATTGACTGTATCTCTTGGTAGTTCTGGGGGCTCCATTGGAGATAAAGGCGGCTTTGCTCCTGGACTACAATTTGGGCAAGTACGAGTGGTGAATCCTGGCAAGGAGCACTTAAAACAGTGAACATCCCTCGTGGGCGTACTGCTAGCTTGTCTCTGAGGTGGACAGCCAACACTTGGTCCAGGGACTGCATGAAGCTCGTGTGCCCGCAAAAGAAGGTCCATGACTGACGGTATGGGTGTGCCATATAGAGCAACTCTATATTTCTCAAGCACATGCTTCCGTATCAAGTCTATTTGGACTAGTTGAGGTGGAGGGGACTTTAGCTTACGAAACTCACCCAACATATGAGCGACGAAAGTCGGCAGTGGCTCATTAGCCATCTGCATACGGTCCAAAATGCCCCTCAGGACACGTTCTTGATTGTCCGAAGGCAGAAAGACTGTCCTAAAGAACTCACAGAACTGATTCCAAGTGGTTAAATGTGTGCTAAGTGCTGCAAACCATTTTCTTGGCTCTTTTGACAGAAAACGTGGGAGCTCAAGGAGAATTTGGGCATCTGTGAGATCCAATGAGGTCCTGTATACATTGAGTGACTGAAGCCATTCCTCAGGATTCAGGGAACCATCTGCAGCGAACATGGGTGGCTCGAGCCGTGATTGGTGAAGCATAGTAGTAAGTGCATTTATTGTTGCACTCATATCCACAGTGAGTGGCTGAGCAAATGTAGGTACATTACTATAAGCTACATTGACTGGCACTGACCTTGGAGCCGTCGACTTAGCCTGCGCCAAACTGTAAGGCGTTGAGCTGGCTCAGGGAGCTGGTTGTGGGGTAACAGGTACAGTACACTCTTGATGTGCCAAGCGGTCCATCATGACTTTTTGTAAGTCGATCGAGTCGCGAAGGCACCGCTGCAGCACTGCCACTTCTGCTTGTAACAGCTTGACTAGAGACCGTAAATCTCCAACAGTATGCTGTGACGCCCCCTGTTGTAGAAAAGAGTCTGCATCTGTGGGCCAGTCAGTTAGGTCAGACTGAAAGTCAGGGTGAGTAGCCATTATGTATGAAAACACAACTCAATCAATTAAATCAAATAATAAATCGAAATACAGTAAATTTACACAAATATATGAGTCAAAAGCAGTACTAGCTCAGTAAAATGTTACTCTTCCACACCCACACGAAAAACAGCGGTATTCATGTAAAAAAAAAAATTCTCAGAAAATTAACGTGTGCCTTGATTTTCCCCTTTTACTGCAAATCAATATATGTTTTCCAACAGTATAACACAGCAATGTGACCCACATAAAAACAAAACAAAAAACGGCGAAACACTATTATTTGCACAATAGTCTCAACAAAAATCAACCAAGTGTCCTTGTTGCCAATAGCGATCTATTCCGCACGTGCTGGCTTGAAATGGTACACGCACACAAAAACTAGAAAAGAAAAACCTGTGTCCCAGACGTGTATTCTTTCACACAATCTTCACTTTTCACCGTTCACCGATGGCATTTGTGCATAAATGTCCGATCAACACAAAAGATACGATTGTTTATTTTTCTTTTTTTTTCTTTTCTTACCGATGCAGTACAATATAGCTCAGTTCAATTAATGATCCACAAGGAAAACGTCGAAAAAAAGAAAAGAAAAAAATTCGTCCAAACGTCAAAAATAGTATCGAAAATAGTATCAGCAGTCAAAACTCACAAAACCATAGCAACAGCACCTGAGAATCAGTCACGCACCGACCGCATGGTGCCCATAGATAGCAAGCTAGTCAGCTAGGTTGCAGCAATGGAAAAACTCCAGCAACGAAATCCATCCCATCCACACACAAAAAAAAAAAAACGAAAAAGATTTGAACATCCATGTAGACAAAGAACAAAAGATGACCGGTATGAATCCAGTTGTTCGGGCGCCAATTTGTAACGTCCGTCAGAGTTTGAAGTCAGCCCAGATGAAGATTAGGAAAAACAGTGCAAACGAACTGGTTGTCCCACGAGTCTTTTATAGTTTCCTTTCAGTTAAACACACTCTTCACATACATTTCAAAGAGCGAAAGTTAGCAGTGAAAAGAAAACACTCTGAAAGCACGTCACAAATCAAAGTAGAAGTAAACAGATAGTAAAACAGCAGTCAGCGATAGAGCGGTCATTTTTCTCTCTTCGCGAGCATTCTCACTCTCCCTCTGTGTGCACACTTACATAAGAACGGCACGCATACACTAACGTACGCCATAGAAAAAGTCATCTTAAAGGAATATTAATATATCATGAACACTTCTTAACACTAGGTGGCCGTTACAACGTGTGTCTCTGTTGTTAAAGTGTATCGATAATTTGATACTCATTTTAACAATCGGGAGTCATGTAAACATGACGTCACGTGGGTCTTTTCTGGTCAGTCGTCATGGATTTTTTTTTTTCAAACCCACAATGGAGAATACAGCTTCTCCTGTGAAAGGAATTTGTGATTTAAAAAAAAATTCTAAGCCCAATGATAATAATAATAATAATGACATTTAAAATGACACGCCTCTGTGTGCCTTTTGATATCCTTAGAATATGTAAATGGTCTCCATAACATTTTTGTGACATGACAAACTGACCTCAACTCTCCTGTCTACAATATATTTGTGTATGATTATCAGTGCAAAGGGAAAGAGAGGGAGATGGAGAAGGAGAAAGGGAAAAAGAGGGAGATGTAGAATGAGAAAGGGAAAGAGAGGGAGATGGAGAAGGAGAAAGGGAAAGGGAGCATAAATTGGCATATAGTGAATAGTGGCAAGCAAAACAGTAACTACTCATACTCCTATACTAACTTATTGGCATTAAGTAGCCTATTACATTTACTTTTTGTAACATTATTTTACACCACATTTTTTTAATAATAAAGGAGGAGGAAAACAACAGGGAGAGTCCATAAGGGATGAGAGGGAATTGACTAGTGAAAGAAATGAAGAGACAGAGGGAGTGCAACATATGGGTGTAAAATGTGGGTGGTGGCAGTGGGGCTCATTGGGTGCTCAGCACCCCTAAAGCTCTGACCCTAGAATCGCCCCTGTTTATGACACTGATTATCATGCTAAAATACTGCCTTATGCGTAATTTATTTTGTTTGTGAATAGCTGCTTAGGTTATATAATGATTTAGTGAAATATATTTCAGCCTCCGGTAAAATATGTGATACTGTCTAAATACAATATATTATTTATGTATAAATGTTCAGTTAGGCTAACTGTAATAAATTCATGTCTATATTGTGAAGGGTAGTCAACTTTAGCATGGGTGTGTTCACTTATTCTAAGCACTGTGTGAGTGTGTGTGTGTGTGTGTATATATATATATATATATATATATAATTAAATCGCAATTTTAACCAGAAAAATCTACAATGCATGCCCAAAGTCGTGCAGCCATATAGTTCCCTTTCAAGGGAACTCGAGCTGCGTCGAACGCTGCGGGAACGCCTCTGCGTTGTGCGTCATGAAGCACGTATGGAATCAGCCCAATGGAGAGATGAAACGTCATAGGCGGGTGACGTCATCGACCAGGAAACTATAAAGCACCCCAAAAACATAAGCGCAGTAGCTTCTGTGCCTTCAGTCGCGCTACATGTGAATCTGTCCCTGTCTGATATTGTTTGTCTTACATACCCTGCACCACACAAACAATTTATCCTATATATATATATATATTGAGAGATTATGGCGGACGAACAGCAGTTTAGAAAGTGTGTTCCTCCCTGCTCGCGTTATTTAACGAGCGGGGATACACATGATCTTTGTGTTGTTTGTTTGGGAGTTCAGCATGCCCAGTTTGCTCTCGAGGGAGCAGACTGTGAGCATTGCGAGCGTTTGCCGTTAAGGACGCTCCGCTCCCGCCGATCGCTCTTTGAGGAGAGCGGTTCGGTGCGCGCTCCCCGCGGTTCGGGTCCCGCTTCTGCCGAGGCAGAGCGGCGGCGCTTATCGTGGGGATCGCAGATGGATCTCTCAGCGGGGGTTGAGACGGGCGCTGCCTTATCTCTCCCTTCACCTGTGAGATCCAGTGCCTCATTCCTGGGCTCGGAAGCACGCGCTGCGGTTTCTTCCGCTCAGGATGAGGCACCCGTACTACAGCTATCCAGTTCTGAGGAGCTGGATGTTGTTAGTGTGGAGGGAGAGACTGAGGATTCGCCACCTCACTCTCCCGAAAGTGATGAGCTTATGGAGGTTTTAACACGAGCTGTTGAAAAACTCAGTATTGAATGGCCAGTGATTAGACAGGAGTCTGTGTCAAAATCGAAACTGGATGAAAGATTTTTGCCCTCACGTGTTCAGCCTCCACGCCGGTGTCTGCCGTTCTTTCACGATCTCCACACTGAGGTGTCGAGATCGTGGAAGAAACCGGTTTCATATAGAATATTTAGTCCCCAGACATCAACATATTCAAATATAATGGGGGCTAGATCATATGGTTATGGCGCTTTGCCTCGCGTGGAAGAGACGCTCGCGAGCTATCTCTCCCCCGAGGCGGCGTCATCTTTTAAAACACCGGTATTACCCACCAAGCCCCTCAGAAATACATCTGCTTTGGTGGGTAAAGCGTATTCGGCTGCAGGTCAGGCTGCGTCATGTCTGCATACAATGTCAATCTTGCAGGCATACCAGGCTGACCTGCTGAGGGACGTGAGTGAGAGTGAGGCAGTCAGTACTGACGTAGTTCGAGAACTGCGTCAGGCTGCTGATTTATCCCTGCGCGCCACCAGAGAATCGGCCAAGCTAGTGGGTCGATCTATGGCAGCTCTGGTGGCCGCAGAAAGACATCTCTGGTTAAATCAGACAAATGTGAAAGAGAAAGAAAAAGCTTTTCTTTTAGATGCTCCTCTCTCTCCATCGGGGTTATTTGGCGAAGCTGTTAATTCTGTTATAGACAAATTCCAGGAAGAGAAAAAACAAGCTGCAGCTTTCAAAAAATTTCTCCCGTTAAAAATTCACGTCCCTGGGGCTGCTGGGCGGGAGCAGCCCCGGCCGTCTACAAGCTCATCCCATAGGGCGCAGCAGAAGCAGAGTGTCGCGTCTCGTGCTCCCCCTGCTGGACAGTGGGCTCAGGCGCGGCACTCTCAGCCGAAGTCTTCTAGCAATAGACCTGATCTGAGGACAGTGATATTGTCTAAGAAGGCTTCAGCTAAGAAGAAGTCCTGACGCCGAGGCGTTCAGGATGCTGAGGGTGGTCCCCACCGAGGCGGAAAGGAGTTCACCTCTCTTTACGGTGCCCATTCTTCCTCGGTGCCCTCAGGGGGCCGTTCTGCCAACCCCGCCTTCATGCCGGGGCGTAGGCGGTCCCAGCGAGCGTTTTCCCGAGGGACGCTCGCTCCCTCTGAGGAGGGTCTCACAGCAGTCAAACCAGTCGTTCCCTGCCGGTGCGCCGTTACAGGGCGCTGTGTTTGCTGCTCAAGTTACACCAGAGGCCAGTCTCGAGAGACTGGTACCCTTAGTAGATTTTCTGGCAGAGTGGAAAAGCCTTCCAAGAATATCTCATTGGGTCCTGCAGACAGTAGAAAAAGGATATGCTATCCAGTTCAGGTGTCGTCCACCAAAATTCAGAGGGGTTCTGCACACAGTGGTGGGCCCCGAGCAGGCTCTGGTAATGGAACAAGAGGTGAAAACGCTCCTCCAAAAGGAGGCTATAGAACGGGTTCCTCCTCCCAGTTTGGAGTCAGGTTATTACAGCCGATATTTCATCGTTCCAAAGAAGGATGGGGGGTTGCGTCCAATTTTAGACCTGCGCCTATTGAATCGCTCGGTAGGGAAGCTAAAATTCAAGATGCTCACTATCAAGCAGATCGTGTCTCAAATCAGATCCGAGGACTGGTTTGTCACGATAGATCTAAAGGACGCATACTTCCACATTTCCATCCTTCCACAACACAGGAAGTTCCTGAGGTTCGCCTTCGGGGGCGAGGCGTACCAGTACAGGGTTCTTCCGTTTGGCCTAGCTTTATCACCCCGCACTTTCACGAAATGCATGGATGCAGCACTAGTGCCTCTGAGGCTTCAGGGCATTCGTATTCTCAATTATATCGACGATTGGTTGATTTTGGCTCAGACGGAGCAGATGGCGGTTCGGCATCGAGATGTCGTCCTCGCTCATATCAGAAAGTTGGGGTTGAGGCTGAACGCAAAGAAAAGTGTACTATCTCCTTCTCAGAAGACCACTTTTCTGGGTGTCGTTTGGGATTCGGTCTCGATGCGGGCGCGGCTCTCTCCGACCCGCATCGCTTCGATTCTCTCAGCTGTGAAACGAGTAAAGCTAGGCCAGCTACTCACTGTGAAGCAGTTTCAGAGACTGTTGGGTCTGATGGCAGCAGCGTCCAACGTTATACCTTGCGGCCTGTTGTACATGAGACCGTTACAGTGGTGGCTCAGGACCAAGGGATTCTCCCCGAGGGGAAATCCGCTCCGCACGTTCAAAGTCACGCGGCGCTGCCTTCGTGCTCTGGTCATGTGGAGAGAAACTTGGTTCCTATCCAAAGGTCCTGTGCTGGGGGCTCTTTGTCGTCGCATAACGCTAACGACGGATGCTTCCCTCACAGGGTGGGGGGCGGTCATGAGTGGCCGCCCAGCCCAAGGTCTGTGGCAGGACCATCATCTATCGTGGCATATAAATTGTCTAGAGATGTTGGCTGTGTTTCAGGCTCTGAAACACTTCTTAACAGACCTGAGGGGCCATCATGTGTTAGTTCAATCAGACAACACGTCGGTGGTCTCTTATATAAATCATCAGGGGGGCCTGCGGTCTCGCCGGCTTTACAAGTTGGCCCGTCAGATCCTCCTGTGGTCCCAGGGGAAGCTACTATCACTGAGAGCAATGTATCTTCCCGGGTATTTAAATGTGGTAGCGGACTCCCTGTCGAGGCAGGGGCCGAGGCCAGGGGAATGGAGACTCCACCCTGAGGTGGTGGAGCTCCTTTGGTTGAGTTTCGGTCGCGCCGAGGTGGACCTATTCGCTTCCAGGGAGACCACGCATTGTCATCTGTGGTTCTCCATCAGTCATCCAGCCCCCCTGGGGTTGGATGCTATGGTGCAGCCGTGGCCGAGGTCACGCCTGTACGCCTTTCCCCCGATTGCTCTGCTACCAGGAGTTCTGGAGAGGGTTCGCCGGGACGGGGTCAGCCTACTATTAGTAGCCCCGTTTTGGCCGGCCCGAGTATGGTTTGCGGACCTGATTTCTCTCCTGGACGGCTCTCCCTTGGAGCTCCCGGTCAGGAGGGATCTACTCTCTCAGGCGGGTGGCACGATATGTCACCCCCGCCCAGAATTGTGGAAACTGTGGGCTTGGCCTCTGAGGGGGCCCAGCTCATAGAGTCTGGTCTCTCAACCGAGGTTGTTGAGACCATTCTTCACTCCAGAGCTCCATCCACGAGGAAGCTTTATGCCTTGAAGTGGAAACTTTTCACTTCTTGGTGTGGAGAACACCTGCAGGACCCAGTTAACTGCCCAGTGGGTGCAGTGCTGGAGTTCCTGCAGGAGCGCTTCTCCACAGGGTTATCCCCCTCCACACTAAAGGTGTATGTGGCGGCACTAGCTGCTTACCACGTCCCTTTCAGTGGAGTTTCTCTTGGGAGACACCCGCTTGTAACTCGTTTCCTCCGTGGCACTTTGAGGCTGAGGCCAGCAGTCCGTACGAGGGTGCCGACCTGGGATCTGGCCATTGTATTGGAAGGTCTTTCCCTAGCTCCTTTTGAACCTATCGAAGAAGTTCCTGAGAAGTTTCTCACTTTTAAAACTATCTTTTTACTTGCTATCTCCTCATTAAAAAGAATCGGAGATTTGCAGGCTCTGTCGGTGTCACCCTCGTGCCTGGAATTTTCGCCTGGCATGGTTAAGGCTTTTCTGCATCCTAGACCAGGTTACGTTCCCAAGGTCCCTACTAATGTTGTTAGACCTACGGTTCTGCAGGCTTTCTGTCCTCCTCCATTTATGTCATCGGACCAGGAGAAACTTAATTTACTCTGCCCTGTTAGGGCGTTAGACGCTTATGTCCACAGAGCTGCCCTGTGGAGGAAATCAGAACAACTATTTGTATGTTTCGGGCCATCCAGGAAAGGGTGCCCTGCGTCTAAACAGAGAATGAGCAAGTGGGTGGTCGAGGCTATCTCACTTGCTTATGAGTCGGCTGGTCAGCCTTCACCTTTGGCTGTTCGAGCCTACTCTACTAGGAGTATGGCTGCTTCCAAAGCTCTATTGTCGGGGGTTTCCCTGAGTGACGTTTGTGATGCGGCTGGATGGTCTTCACCGCATACTTTTATTAAGTTCTATGACCTAGACTTAAGTTCTACCCCTGGGGCACAAGTGCTCTCGTCCTCTGTGCGCTAGTTCTCACATGGCGGTCATTTGGTCCTATGGCGACGTGGGTATTCGCGTTCCCGCAGCGTTCGACGCAGCTCGAGTTCCCTTGAAAGGGAACGTCTCGGTTACGTATGTAACCCTAGTTCCCTGATAGGGAACGAGACGCTGCGTCGTTCCGCCATACTCCCGGCACTCCCGTTAGCGCTTCCTTCAGGCCTATCAGAAGCTACTGCGCTTATGTTTTTGGGGTGCTTTATAGTTTCCTGGTCGATGACGTCACCCGCCTATGACGTTTCATCTCTCCATTGGGCTGATTCCATACGTGCTTCATGACGCACAACGCAGAGGCGTTCCCGCAGCGTTCGACGCAGCGTCTCGTTCCCTATCAGGGAACTAGGGTTACATACGTAACCGAGACGTTTCTCTTGTCTCCAACAAGTCCTCCAACCCATACGACCATTTAGGTCGTTTGTGACTACCTTCAAATACGACACATAAAAGCGTTCCCTAAATTTGCGCCCCTACCGGCAGCTGGAGATATTGAGAAACGCATTATAAACTTTGACTTTCGCCTCAATGCATTATGGGTTTTTTAATCTACCTGCTAACGTTACCAGTTTACGTAAAACTCTCCTATTCAAAGTAGTTTATTGCTATAAAAATATATCTTTTTGATGACTTCATCACACGTACAGGTAGGGTTTCCATCCGTCTATAGTCCCGTGTTTATGAATGAAAAAGATGTCGTGTTTCAAATCGGTATGATTTCAAGCTAACGGACGCCAGCATTATAAAGTTAGTTTTCATTGTGACATTCAAAAATTGAAATTTGCCTGTGTTGGGAAAGGTATCATGCAAAAAGTCCACACATTTACTATGTTTTACCAGTAACTGTCGATCCGCCATGTGTAGTAAAAGCACAGTAACGTTATACCATGCTTCCACCGTTAACCATGGTAACCACAACAATTACAATGCTTTTACCACAGTACCACAGTGTACTATTATAGTTAAAGCACAGTAACACAACACTTACCATGTTTTTTACCACAGTTACTTAGTTGTAATGTGGTAGCTGTAATTAAAACACAGTAATATACCATGATTTTACCACAGTCTGTGTTTTTACTGTCTACTATTTAAAGCACAGTAACCACAGCACTTACCATGGTTTTACCAGAGTAACTGTCGTTTTACTGTGGTGTTTGTAGTTGAAACAGTAACACAACACTTGCCATGGTTTTACCACAATAACCACATCACTGGCCATGCCTTTAATACCTTTTTGTAATGTAATTGTAATTCAATATTCTTTTTCTGTCTTGCAGTTACTTCAGATCACATACTCCTCCATCTCCATCTCCCACAACAACCTTTAATCCAACAGCTCTTTTAAGAGGCCATCTCTCGCAAAAACATACTTTCTGTCTGTCTCTGTCTCTCTCTCTCTCAGTTTTTTTTTAACTGTAATCAATTTACACATATTTTGCTCTCTTTCTTTATCTTCTTCATCATGGAATGAATATTTAAAAATCAAAATTTGATCAATTCTGTCAGAAAGCTGCTATTAACAGGGAACTTGAAGTCAAAGCTCCCAGTGCTGATCTTGAAGAAGCTGCCAGGGAGGCTGAACAAGTCTCTCAAATTAGGTAATGTTGAACACATTAAGTTATAGCTGATTTTCTTTAATGAATGTATCCTTATTTTATGTTATATTAACTTTCCTTAAAGTCCTTCCTCTCAAATAATTTGGTCCACATCATTTTTAACACACTGTCTCAACATGTATATTTCTCTTTGTTTCAGCTGAAAAGGAAGTGCTGTCAAGGGCTTGTTAAACCTGTATTCGTGGAGAGGGATGAATTCGGCCATCTTGTGCGTTTATGGAGAAGGAAAAAAGCTGCAAAGGCAAATGTTTCCAATGGTATGTCTGTGTTGGTCTTAACCCTTGATTGAACATTACTGCAGTTACATTTTGCACAGCATTTGATGTTTCTTAAACTTTGTTTTACATACTACACTACCCCATCAGTAAGAGCCCACAATAAAGCGCCATGTCGATGTAGTAATAGTTCATTCAACTGACCAAGTCAACAAATTCATATGATATTGTACAAGTGCACTCGTACAAAATTCTATGACTTTTACTCCAGCTGCTTTCATTGGCCATTGCCTTAACTCTCTTGCACACTGTGCACATTGTAAGTAGTCGGACCGTTTATATCAGAAAGTTCATATCAAATCCATTGTATTCTTTATTAACCTTTACATATTGGCGCTGTCTCTTCTCGTACCGACAGTAGGCTACATGATATCTTTCCACATGTTGATTTTTTTGACCACATCTGTTTAAGAAGCAAGAGTCTGGAAATGCTAGTTTAACAAGTTACGTGACACATCAGATCTTCAAATAACTTGTCCTAATCAGATCACTTAAACGATTAGTTCACCCAAAAATTAAAATTCTGTCAGTAATTACTCACCCTCACCCTCATGTTCAACCCCGTAAGACTTTCATTCATCTTCAGAACACAAATTAAGATATTTTTGATTAAATCTGAGAGCTGTCTCACTCCTCCATAGAAGCTAAGGGATCGAAACTTGCCGGCCTAGAAAGTTAGAAAAGACAATGTTTAAAATAGTCCAAGTGACTACAGTGGCTCAACCTTGAGTTTATCAAGCCACGAGAATACTTTCTGTGCGCAAAAATAACGACTTATTCAACTCTTCATTTCCTTCCCTGTGGGCCTCTGAGTGAGTTCCCGTAGTGTAACAGCGCAGCGCTTCTGTGTTGTACGTCAGAACGTAGGCTCGCTATTGGCCGACGCAGGTCATGTGTGTGATGCGTGTGACGTACAACACAGAAGCGCTGCGCTGTTACACTACGTGGCTCACTCAGAGGCCCACACAGAAGAAAATGAAGAGTTGAATAAAGTCGTTATTTTTGCTTGTTTTTGCGAACACAAAGTATTCTCGTGGCTTGATAAACTTATGGTTGATTGACGAAAGTCTTACGGGGTTGGAACTTGCAACATGAGAGTGAGTAATTACTGACAGAATTGTAATTTTTGGGTGAATTAACCCTTTAAGTTCGTTCATAACACCAAGAACAATAACGATATAATGATAACTATTTTAACATCCACAACAAACGGTTAAAGTTGGATAGATCCTGATTGGCTGTCAATGTTTTTATAGTTCATCATGTGATTTAATAAAATTCTCTTTTGTCCTTTCTTGCAGGATTTGTCACAAATTACTTAGTCCTGCTCCATCAGCTCTCTACAATATCAAACTCCATCAGCTCTCTACAATCTCAAACCCAATGGCTCTTTTAAGACCCAACCCATCCAAAAGCTTCCACATCGCTCTCCGTCTTGTGTGGCACATCTGCTCAGCCCTTCTTCACTCTTATTGCTAATTTCCACTCTGACCATGTCTACTTGTAATAATTTCTTTTCTACAGTGAACACTCAGATTCTACTGTGAGCACTCCTGTCACCATCCCTCCCACTGTATTCTCCTTGTCAACACAGAGAAAGAGGGGGGAAATGGTAATGTAAAAATAACCTATTTTCTTTCTTTTTAATATTATTTCCTTAATTGTTTCAACTTAATGTTATTGAATTGCATATTGTGTAATTTTATATATATATATATATATATATATATATATATATATATATATATATATATATATATATATATATATAATATATTTATTACATGGTTGAATTCTAATGTAGAATGCGGTCTGTTATTTCTTGAACAGACCGCTGCTAAGTATAACACACCGTTGCCATGAAAAACAGAGTGTTGCCATGGATTCTAACCGTAGAGACGGAGCGCTAAACGCTATTTTCTTTAGCGGAAGCAATACAATCATTTTTAAATCAATAAACTCCTTTTTAAATCAATATTTTGAGTCAAATTATGAATTTATTTGGTAGGTAGCCATGTAATAAGCGGGATAATGTCCCTTACACATTATCCCTTATATATCATTCCAGTTCAGTTTTCTCCATCCATCTGAAATGCCAAACAAAATTACATGTTGTATACTATTCATTGTTGTTTTAAAGGGGTTTCGGTTACATATCAGTTACTTTATCAATCAGTGTTTTTTTTAAAGAGTTTTCTATTTTTCACTATAATTGATTACCTCAATGCAGATATTTTTTTATATAACCAACCTATTTTTTTGTTTTCTTTTCTACATAGTGGCGCAAATTGGAGAAGTACCTGTGTGACAGAGGATGATATGCTGAGTGCTTATCTTTGTATTTAAACAGTTTGACATATAAATAAACATTGGGAAATTACTACAAAATGTGTCCATTTATTATGCTTTTTTTTTTTTATTCCTATATTTATACTAGCTAATAATGGTAAGGGATCCATTTCCAGGAAACACAGAAGTAATTAAATATATACCTTTAATACATTGTAAATGTTATAAAGCACTTCATTTGAATAGTAGCTGAACTTATCTTTGTTTAAGAAATACTGAATGCTTGAATAATTATCAGAGGATTAGTTTTTTGTAAGCAAATGAAACTTTTTGAATTATTTTAATACTTATTTGTCATACAGTATCCAACTGCAACATTTTTCTATTGCATGTAATCTATTGTTGCATCGGGTTAACCCCACAATGCAATCTGTCATTTTAGTTTTATATTTAGCTCAACTGGGTTGTCATTGGCTTTGACATTTCCTTGGCACCTACAGGACTGGCTGTGGTTGGACAATCTTTAAACCCATATTACTAAACGTTTAATGTTGCAAAGTACGTTTTGCTGTTATAATTACGTCAGTAATACATAAAGTTAACAATGTGGTGTTGATTTGTTGTGAGAAATTACCCCTTTACCGAGATCCTAACCCTAAGTATAAGTTAACTGAACTACAAACAAAGACTATTGCCAAATAGCATATAATGACAGAGGCTAATGGGCAATGTAGTTTAAAACGTTTAATAAAGACATTTTAAAAAATACTATCTTTACTGAACATAGGGATATCTAATCATGGTCATTGTGCAAACCTCTAAGACATATTTGAGAGGCAGGCTAAAATTTGGTATTTTACTATAAGCACTTTTTAAAACACCTTTATACCACCTTTTCATATATATATATATAATTTTTTTTTAAAGTGAAGTCAACATCATAATGTAAACCTAGCATAAGAATAGTGTTGACAATAAACAAAGACATCAATTTAAACAACCAATACACTTGTGACACTTCATTGTACAACATTGTTTTACTGAATGGCATACTGTCCAAGTACACACAATGTGTAACTTATGGCTCAAAAGTCTTAACAAAAAATGAATGCACTGCAAAGCATCATAATGTAAAAGTTCTGGACATCAGAAATTTGAATGCTCATCCTGCTTATAGTACAGGATCCATGTTGATCTTTCCCTGGTACAGCATCCTCAGTGTGCCTGAAGTGCCCATAACAATATAGCCCATGCAGTCTCTGGTGATGCATCTTTCAGTCTTTCACTTCATGTAACTGAAATTTGGCATATTTACCATATTTGACACAGCATCTAAGTCCTAAAACATATACAATGGTAACATTCTAGCAAATGATTGTCCCAAATGTCATTAATATGACAAATGTTCATGTCTCAATTAAAACAATCATGGTTATGTCTTTTTACAAAATCTAATTGTGTATTTACCAAACACAATCCTCAATAAATAATATTCACCATATTTTGTTATCCAACACCATGTACAATACTTTACTGGATAATACATCATAAATACAGCTAAAGTAGCATATCAAGACTTATGATATTTGAGAGAAATAAAAAAGGGTTGTTATAATCATGATATTTATCTCCCTATCAAAATCTTCTTCTTCCATGTATATAAGCAATTTGCAATTGTTATCGAGCACAGTACAGGACAAATGATGGACAAAAGATGTGATCGAATCAAATAATTTTATTGTCACAAAACCATGAACCCAAGTGTGTACAGGTGATGAAATTCTTTTTTGCAAACTCTGCACAATGACAGTATGGATGACAAGTATAGAATATTTACATAACACATACAGTATTAATATACACAGTATATGTTAGGGACTCAATACAAGTAGAGAACAATATATGGTACAATATTATACTATACACAGATTGAAAAATGAAAAAAAATAAACAAAATAATCACAGTATACATATACAGTGCATTACGGTATGAATGAGTGAAAATAGAATGTCAGGGTCCAGAATAATACTGAGTAAGAGTCCAGTAAGTGTAATTGAAAAAATGTAGAGCATATGAGGTTGGGGGGTGGGGGTTGCTGTGTGTGTGTTACTGGTATGAGTCCAGTCTGCTGGTGCGGGTTCTACAATAACCTCTGCCTGATGGTAACGGTGAGAGCAGTCCATGGCCCGGGTGTCTGGATTCTCCGTGCTTTCCTCACACACACCTGTAGGAAGGGAAGTTTCCTCACACACTCCCTTGTCCTGGAGGGAGGGAAGCTCACCTCCAACAGTGTTCTGTGCAGTTGGTAGAGCTTTGCAGTGATGCAGCCAGTCAGGATCCTCTCCACAGTGTAACATTGAGGGTTGATTTGAGTGTTTTGGTGCTCACACTGAACTTCCTCAGCTGTCTGAGGAAGAAAAGACACTGATGAGCCTTCTTCAGCACAGCATCAGGGTGGATGGGTGAAGTTCTAACCAAAGAAAATATGTATTTAGGAGGTGGTAAATCAGCAAACCATATATAATAGTATTATTTAAAATTGTTGCACTAGACCAGGATTGTCTTCAGGATTACTAAGGCTATAGGCAGGTGAGGTTTTTCTCAGTGTTGGAGCCAAACTCTGCAGGACAGCGGCTCTCTAGGACCGAACTTGCCTACCCCTGCACTAGACTTACCATTGATTCCATGGGCCGTAACTCTGACCTGTCAACGTAGAGCTGGAATGTATTCTTCACAGTGGATAACTGATGCAGTGCTGCACTTGGTGGCCACAGAATCGTCTCCTGTCAACAAAAACTCCATCTCTGGCCTCAGACCCATTTCTCCTTAGTCTGGACGATGTGAACTGACCAACTGCGTGAAGACGGACCTGAGCATTGAGTGTGTTCAGTGCCAGCTATCGGCTCCTCTACCTCTTGATGTAGTCTTTCTGTACAAGTAGAAAATGAGAACATAGTGCAACATGCCTATTTCTTCATCAACTGGCTTCATCCTCCTTAAAACAATCAGACAAAACAACAATTTTAATAATAACTCCAGAAAAATTGTCAGTACTCACCATATAAAGTAATTTCCTGCCCAAATTCCAAAGATAATGGCACAGCCTATTTGCTCATTCTAGGAGCTATAAACATGTATGTATGAATACATTTCTCATCCCCAACAGGACTGGTTGTCCTGGTAAATACTGGTTTGCCTGGCTGGCTCTTTTTCAGCTGTAAAACAAGAAATGTCTATTGACCCCATTAAGACACGAACTGAGACGGGCAGAATTTTGGGTGTAAGTTTTAATAATGAGAGAAAGGCGGTACTAGAAAAAGCTGCATCTTCAATAGCAAGCTATATTAATAAATGAATTCCTTTAAACATGATTACTTGCTGCCAGTATTGTTGTAAGCAGTTTAAAGGCCTCTTCACACAAAGGATGAGCCCACACTTCAGCTATTTAACATATAACGACACAGAGGAACAATTTCGTTGGAATCACTTTCAGAAATGTTTTTTTTTTTTTTCAGCTGATGAACTATAAAATCTTTGACAGCCAATCAGAATCTACTCGACTATAAAAAGCTTAAGCATTTAAAATGGCAGACAACATTACCACACCACACACTTTTAATAATAAACAGAACTTTATCGTCCTTTTGTTGTGGATGTTAAAATAGTTATCATTATAATTATTGTTTTTGGTGTTATGAACGAACTTAAAGGGTTAATTCACCCAAAAATGACAATTCTGTCAGTAATTACTCACTCTCATGTTGCAAGTTCCAACCCCGTAAGACTTTCGTCAATCAACCATAAATTTATAAATCAACGCAAAAACAAGCAAAAATAACGACTTTATTCAACTCTTCATTTTCTTCTGTGTGGGCCTCTGAGTGAGCCACGTAGTGTAACAGTGCAGCGCTTCTGTGTTGTACGTCACACGCATCACACACATGACCTGCGTCGGCCAATAGCGAGCCTACGTTCTGACGTACAACACAGAAGCGCTGCGCTGTTACACTACGGGAACTCACTCAGAGGCCCACAGGGAAGGAAATGAAGAGTTGAATAAGTCGTTATTTTTGCGCACAGAAAGTATTCTCGTGGCTTGATAAACTCAAGGTTGAGCCACTGTAGTCACTTGGACTATTTTAAACATTGTCTTTTCTAACTTTCTAGGCCGGCAAGTTTCGATCCCTTAGCTTCTATGGAGGAGTGAGACAGCTCTCAGATTTAATCAAAAATATCTTAATTTGTGTTCTGAAGATGAATGAAAGTCTTACGGGGTTGAACATGAGGGTGAGGGTGAGTAATTACTGACAGAATTTTAATTTTTGGGTGAACTAATCGTTTAAGTGATCTGATTAGGACAAGTTATTTGAAGATCTGATGTGTCACGTAACTTGTTAAACTAGCATTTCCAGACTCTTGCTTCTTAAACAGATGTGGTCAAAAAAATCAACATGTGGAAAGATATCATGTAGCCTACTGTCAGTACGAGAAGAGACAGCGCCAATATGTAAAGGTTAATAAAGAATACAATGGATTTGATATGAACTTTCTGATATAAACGGTCCGACTACTTACAATGTGCACAGTGTGCAAGAGAGTTAAGGCAATGGCCAATGAAAGCAGCTGGAGTAAAACTCATAGAATTTTGTACGAGTGCACTTGTACAATATCATATGAATTTGCTGACTTGGTCAGTTGAATGAACTATTACTACATCGACATGGCGCTTTATTGTGGGCTCTTACTGATGGGGTAGTGTAGTATGTAAAACAAAGTTTAAGAAACATCAAATGCTGTGCAAAATGTAACTGCAGTAATGTTCAATCAAGGGTTAAGACCAACACAGACATACCATTGGAAACATTTGCCTTTGCAGCTTTTTTCCTTCTCCATAAACGCACAAGATGGCCGAATTCATCCCTCTCCACGAATACAGGTTTAACAAGCCCTTGACAGCACTTCCTTTTCAGCTGAAACAAAGAGAAATATACATGTTGAGACAGTGTGTTAAAAATTATGTGGACCAAATTATTTGAGAGGAAGGACTTTAAGGAAAGTTAATATAACATAAAATAAGGATACATTCATTAAAGAAAATCAGCTATAACTTAATGTGTTCAACATTACCTAATTTGAGAGACTTGTTCAGCCTCCCTGGCAGCTTCTTCAAGATCAGCACTGGGAGCTTTGACTTCAAGTTCCCTGTTAATAGCAGCTTTCTGACAGAATTGATCAAATTTTGATTTTTAAATATTCATTCCATGATGAAGAAGATAAAGAAAGAGAGCAAAATATGTGTAAATTGATTACAGTTAAAAAAAAACTGAGAGAGAGAGAGACAGAGACAGACAGAAAGTATGTTTTTGCGAGAGATGGCCTCTTAAAAGAGCTGTTGGATTAAAGGTTGTTGTGGGAGATGGAGATGGAGGAGTATGTGATCTGAAGTAACTGCAAGACAGAAAAAGAATATTGAATTACAATTACATTACAAAAAGGTATTAAAGGCATGGCCAGTGATGTGGTTATTGTGGTAAAACCATGGCAAGTGTTGTGTTACTGTTTCAACTACAAACACCACAGTAAAACGACAGTTACTCTGGTAAAACCATGGTAAGTGCTGTGGTTACTGTGCTCTAACTACAAATAGTAGACAGTAAAAACAGTTACTGTGGTAAAAGCATGCAAGTTACTGTGCTTTAACTACAAATACCACAGTAAACCTAACGTTACAGTTACTGTGTTAAATCCAAGGTGTGGTACTGTGCTTTAACTACAAATTCCACAGTAAAACTACTTAACTTAGGTAAAACCATTCTAAGTGTTGTGTTACTGTGTTTACCAATACCACAGTAAAACCACAGCCTTAAAAGCATGGCGTTGTCTTATTTAACTAAAAATTCCACAGTAAAACTAATTACTATGGTAAAATTTATGGGCACTGTGCTTTAACTAGCAGGATCGAGCTAATATACTGTGGTAAAATCACATTCATTCAGTGGCATTCGCAACTGATTTGTAAAGAAAAAACATCAAACTATACTTACTTACACATGAATTGCCGACAGTCACAACGATACATTAAATATATCTTTAAATAAAATAAAACAGATATTGATTACGGCGTTCAGGGTCATTCTTTCTCTTGCCGCATTTAGTTTTTATTGGTAACGACAGTCAAAGGTCAGGACAGTCTCTTCTCTTGATATCAGCATGTTAAAAGGTGTTTATTTTTTTTTTATTTCATTTTTTACAGGGAGAGATGCCACTGATGAGTCCTGCTGACTTCAACATTCAACAGTCTCTGTACATGAACATGGTAAAATTAAAAATCAAACACCTTGGAAATGACAGGTATGTACTAGGGATGTGCATCTCCATAGCTGAGGCCGATGCGATACGCATCTCGATGCATAGCCGACGATACGATACATTAAAGATACCTAGAAGCAGCTACCGATGCGATGCAATACGATTCACTACTATTACGGTGCGGTGCGATCCGATTTCGATTCAACGCGATGCGATTCAATGTAATATGATGCAATGGAGAAAAATATAATGCAATTCAATATGGTATAGATAGTTCACTTTTATTTCTTTTATTCAGACAGACAGCAAATCATAAAGTAGCTTAAGTGCCATCTGACTTTTAACGCATGGTTCTTTCATCTTTTTTCACAAAACCAAAAGATTAAATAAAAGCAGGTGCTGTTTTAACAAACAATTGCAAAAAAAAAACCTTTCACAAACAGGTCTTATATAACTATTCAAATGTAAAAAAATGAAAAACTATTATTGGCAGTCACAGGCTGCTGTAAACCAGATTAACTCAAATGTCCTACTTTAAGGTTTAAAGGTAGGTGACTCTCAGGACACGCCTCACACTCCGTAGTGTTGTGATACGTGCTGCAGCAGTCGTGATGAGAGAACGCGCTTGAGCAACAGTTCAGAAAGGAGAAATCATTCTAGTCGACCTGGACGCGCGAATGAGGCGAAATCGTGTCCATCGCACCGCGCTAAACGCGTCTCGCGCCGCAGGACCTCCAGACCCGCGTCTTTACATTGACTTAACATGGAAATCACTCGCTACAGACGCTCAATTTGCGTTCGGTGTGAACGCAGCAGTTACATAATAAAATATTGGTCACAAATGATTGGTCACTTTCTAAATAGTAAAAGTATTAGGATCTACTAATAATTATATATGAATAAATAGTTTTTTACCGATGCAGATATTAGAAACGATCAGTGTTGTATAAAGTACTAGAAAGCAATACTTGAGTAAAAGTACAAGTATCGTCCTAGAAAAAGACTTTGGTAGAAGTGAAAGTTACCTTTTAGAATATTACTTAAGTAAAAGTCTTAAAGTATCTGATATATACTGTACTTAAGTATCAAAAGTAATTTTCTGATATTTAATGTACTTAAGTATTTGAAGTAAAAGTAAAAAGTTTACTTTTTTTTTTAAAGCAAGCGGTTAGAAGTTTGATTGTGAACTTTTATTGTGGCCGTTTGAAAGGAGAGAGGGAACGAGTATTACGTAGCCGGCCGCACTAACCTGGCGAGTTGTCGCTTCAGTCGTTAAACCCATAGGTTAAACCTGCTATAATGGCGAATTCAGGGGACTATTATAGGCTAAGGCCACGCCCCCTTAGCAAGCTCTGACGTGTAATGACGTGGGGCTAGCTCATTGGTCGCACGTCAGAGGCGCCCGCGCCATTGGATATGCAGTTGCCGCAGCACAGCCGATGAGCGAGCTAGACGCTCAATGTGCTAGCTGTGCAGCTGCAAATGCGTTTCACACATAGGCTTCAGTAAATCAAGGAAAAGGAGTTTCCCCCCGGTCCTCCAGTAGGTGCTTCCATGGCGGTTTCAGTTGTGCTTCCTCCTCCTTTGCCAACAAACGAGCATTACGCTGAAATAGAGCGTGCAGAGCGTGTGTAATGCAATCTATGAGCAGTGATTCGCCAAACCTCCCTTATTGCAGTCGCACACATTTCTTCTTATTTTTATTGTATAGTAACGAGTAAGGAAGATTCTTCATGGAAATATAACGGAGTAAAAGTATACATTTTATCTAGGAAATGTAGTGGAGTAAAAGTGAAAGTAGACATAAATTTAAATAGCGAAGTAAAGTACAGATACGTGAAATTTCTACTTAAGTACAGTAACGAAGTATTTGTACTCCGTTACATTACAACACTGGAAACGATGCATCGCGATACAAATACCAACTTGTATCCGATGCACACTTATTTAAATCGATGCATCGCATCGTTAGCTTTTATGCCGATGCACCGATGCGAATCGGTGAATCTTACCATCCCTAGAATGTACTATGTTTCAATGGCACAAAGTTGTGTGACTGTTCAAGCCTATGTCTTTAGATCAGTGTGTTTACTAATGTGCTTTTTTGTCCTTTGTTGTGTATCTTTGGATTATGTTGTGTTGTAAATAAATCCAAACAATCTAAAAGCCATTCTTTTTTAAATCTCCACATTCTTTGTGCAAGGCTCCTCATAATGGTATGGCCTGATAGCACCTAATAGGGCCATTATGGGAGGGTCTTTGTCTTTTTCAGGTGTGAAATGCATACATATTAATGAGAGATCACGCCTCCTCGCATAAAGCTTTCTGACACAAAACACGTCATTAAAAATGTAAATAAAAAAGTCTTGTGAAGAAATAATCAATATGTGTTTTGTGGCCTTATTCCAGAAACTTTAATTTTTAGTTTTTTCAATAACCATCCATAAACAATATTCTCTCAAAAATACAAATTCATGTTGCTCACGTATTATGGTAGCCCTGTTTGTGCTAAATAGAGTGTAATTACACCTGTGCCATTAATATGTTTATAAGCAACTGAAAAAAAGCACAAATGTCAGGGCATGTCAAAACATCTTAAGGACCCCAAAAACACCTTAGACCCCAGAGGGTTTTAACCAACCATTCAGAAACGTCCTGTTTGAGTCTTAATTGTAGAACTTCTTTACGGCTGTCATCTTGTTCCGGGTCCGGTTCAAACTGATACGATTGCACAGATGTCTCCTCAGAGACTCCCGCTGCAAAATATACCCTCAACTGTTGTCAAGGCAACACTCCTTGTCAAGGCGTGCTGAAAACAGAGCTGTTTTTGACCAGGTAAAATTAGTGTTTTCTTACAATACAAATTAGAATTTTTAATTAAAGTATATTGCAAACTTTTCATTTAGACCCTAAAGAATCAAATTAACTTGTATGAAAATGGCATTATATGACCCCTTTAAAACTTTATAAAGTAAAATAACTAGCTTCTGGCCAAATGAACATACGGATTTGACTTAAATCTAAAGCACAACTAAAATATGACTATTTTTCTTACACAAACACATCTGTTACGGTAGCCAGCCCTTCTGGAATATCCTTACTCCAGTTTCAGCGCTCCCTTTTGTATGTTTATGGACTCACATAATTGCTTCCTGGTATGTAGGACTGCTGCTGATTGACTGCTGATTGTCTATCACCTGTTCTGAACTCTGATTAGTTAACCTATATCTGGCTTGCTAACCTGGCGTCCGTTTGTGAAGGATTGTTTCACTGTTGTGTGCATGTCTGAGCATTCCTGGTTCCCTTTCAAGGGAACTCGCGATGCGTCATCGACGCCTTGGGAACGCCCCCAGCGTGAATGCGTCTGAGCATCAATGTCAACTAGTCCAATGGAAAGAATGAGCGTCACGGGCGGGTGACGTCATGACCAGGAAGGCATAAGAACAGGCATTAGCTTCTGTGTCTCAGCAAGCGATCTGTGTCATTTTGTCTCTGTCTATTTACTGTTGTCTGTTGCGGAAAAGCTATGGAAGCGAAACAAGTGTACAAACAGTGTGCTTCTCCCTGCCCGCGTTTTTTAACGGGTGGGGACACACACGAGCTTTGTGTCATTTGTTTGGGAGTGGAGCATGCGGTCTCAGCCTTTGAGGGGGCTGAGTGTCAACATTGTGAAATGTTACCGCTTCGCATGCTCCGCTCTCGCCTGTCACTCTTTGATGTTGAGAGTGGGCAGGCTCGCGATCCTCAGGGATCAGGACCCGCGTCTGCCGAGGCAGCGCGAAGAATGCATTCCTGGGGATCGCAAAAGGATCTTTCGGAGGGGTTGGAGACGGGTCCGAGGGCCTTTTCTCCTTCCTTACCCGAGAGATCCAGCGCTCCCCCCCGGTGTCGGAAGCACGCTCTGCGCTTTCTTCCAACCCGGGGAGAGAGCCCTCCTTTACTTCATTGCTCTTCCTCCGAGGAGGTCGATGCGATGAGTATGGAGAATGAAAGCACACACATGGGGGAAAGGGATTCACAATTTATTTCCCCAGCATATGATGAGCTGGTGGATGTTATGTCGCGGGCTGTAGAAAAATTAAAGATTGAATGACCATCTGATAAGAGGGGCGCTCGTCCTAAAAGTAAATTAGATGAGCGCTTTTTATCTTCTACTGCTTCATCTCCACCACGAGGTCTTCCATTTTTTCCTGATCTTCACAATGAGATTTCGAAATCATGGAATAAACCATACTCATCACGACTTTTCAGCCCTCAAGTTAATATTTATTCGAGAATTAGAGGGCTGAAAGAGTATGGTTATGAGGCGATGCCCCAGGCGGAACAGAATTTAGCCAGCTATCTTTCCCCTGGTCCCGCATCGTCTCTGAGAGCCTCGGCTTTGCCCACTAGACCACTCAAAGCCACTTCGGTGTTAGTGGGCAAAGCTTATACGGCAGCAGGTCAAGCTGGAGCATGTCTGCATACTATGGCAGTGCTTCAGGCTTATCAAGCTGACCTGCTGGGGGATCTGGATAGTAGTGAGGGAGTCAATCATGACGATATTCGAGAACTTCGTCGGGCTACCGATCTTTCTCTCAGGGCTACTAAGGAGACCGCCAGAGCAATTGGGCGGTCTATGGCAGCCTTGGTAGCTACTGAGAGACATTTATGGTTAAATCTTTCTGAGATTAAAGAAAAAGATTGTGCTTTTTTGTTAGATGCTCCGCTTGAACCTTCTGGTCTCTTTGGTGACGCAGTCCACACGGTCGTCGAGAGATTTCAGGAGTCAAAAAAGCAAGCGGACGCTTTTAAAAAGTTTATCCCTCGCCGTGTCCAGCCCCCTGGGGCTGCTGGGCGTGAGCAGCCCCAGCCGTCAAGCTCATCATATCGTGTGCATCAGAAAGAGAGTGTTGCGTCTCGTGCACCTCCACGTGGAAACTGGAGACAGACGCAACCCTCTCAACCAAAGTCTTCTAAGTCGAAGCCGGATCTGAGGACCGTTCTTCAGGCGAAGAAGACTTCGGCTCAAAAAAAAAAAAGGTCCTGATGTTCATGCATCAGGCCTGTGAGGACAGCTCCGACCGAAATAGAGTGGTGTACAGCTCATTATACGGTGCCCATTCCATTTCGGGGTCCTCACGAGACCGTTCTGCCAACCCTGCCACCCTCGGTGCTTCAGGGCGCAGCGGTCTCCAGCGAGTCGCTGATGCTATGCTGCGGCACAGCATCGGTTTCGCGCCCTCTGAGGGGGGCTTTAGAGCGGGCAGTTCAGGTAGTTCCTGCCATTATGTTTCAGGCTCCGGAATTGGCTGTCTCGATAACACCAGAGACCAGCCTCGAGAGGCTGGTTCCCTTAGTAAATTTTCTGGCAGCGTGGAAGCTTCTGGCGAATATTTCTCATTGGGTCCTGCAGATGGTAGAGAAAGGATACAGAATCCAGTTTGGTTCTCGTCCTCCTCGTTACAACGGGGTGCTGCCCACAGTGGTGCATCCCGAGCAGGCTCTGGTAATGGAGCAGGAGGTAAAGGCCCTGTTAGCAAAGGAAGGTATAGAACAGGTGTACTCACCCGACAGAGAGTCGTGTTTTTACAGCCGTTATTTCATTGTTCCAAAAAAGGATGGGGGGTTGCGTCCCATTTTAGATCTTCGTCTGTTAAATCGTTCAGTACAGAAACTCAAGTTCAAGATGCTGACGCTCAAACAGATCGTGACTCAAATCAGATCCGAGGACTGGTTTGTCATGATAGATCTGAAGGACGCTTACTTCCATATCTCCATCCTCCCTCAGCACAGGAAGTTCCTAAGGTTTTCTTTCGGGGGCAAAGAATACCAATATCGGGTTCTTCCTTTCGGTCTAGCTTTATCACCCCGCACGTTCACGAAATGCGTGGATGCAGCTCTAGCCCCTCTCAGGCTTCAGGGCATACGTATTCTGAACTACATCGACGACTGGCTGATTCTAGCGGAATCAGAGCAGTTGGCGGTTCGGCACCGAGGTGTCGTTCTCGCTCATATGCAGATGTTGGGGTTGAGGCTCAATACCAAGAAGAGTGTGCTTTCTCCAGTACAGAGAACCACTTTCCTTGGTGTGGTATGGGATTCAGTGACGATGCGGGCCACTCTATCGCCCGTTCGTGTAGCTGCTATCCTGACAGCCACCAAAGAGCTAAAGCTAGGCCAGTCACGCACTGTGAAACAGTTCGAGAGACTGTTGGATCTTTTGGCAGCAGCGTCCAACGTAATACCTTTTGGCCTGCTGTACATGAGACCTTTGCAGTGGTGGCTAAGGACCAGAGGGTTCTCCCCGAGGGGAAACCCACTTCGTATGATCAAGGTCACGCGGCGGTGCCTTCGTGCCTTAATTATATGGAGGAAACATTGGTTCTTAACCCAGGGTCCGGTATTGGGAGCTCTTTACCATCGTGTTACTATTTCGACACATGCTTCCCTCACCGGCTGGGGAGCGGTAATGGAAGGCCGCTCGGTTCAGGGTCTGTGGAAACGTCATCATCTTTCGTGGCACATCAATTGCCTGGAGATGATGGCTGTCTTCAATGCGTTGAGACAGTTCCTCCCAGACCTGAGGGGCCATCATGTGCTTGTACGAACAGACAACACATCAGTGGTCTCTTATCTGAACCGTCAGGGTGGTCTGCGGTCGCGTCCGCTTTGCAAACTGGCGCACCAGATCCTCCTGTGGTCTCTGGGGAAGGTACTCTCCCTGAGGGCAGTGTATATTCCTGGGGACCAGAATATTGGGGCAGACATCCTGTCGAGGCAGGAGCTGAGGCCAGGGGACTGGAGACTCCACCCCGAGGCGGTGGAGAAAATTTGGGAGTTTTACGGCCAAGCAGAGGTGGATCTGTTTGCGTCTCAGCACACGACGCACTGTCCACTTTGGTTCTCCCTTACTCACCCAGCCCCCCTGGGGCTGGATGCTATGGTGCAGACGTGGCCGAGGCTACGTCTGTACGCATTTCCCCCTGTTGCTCTGCTCCCCGGAGTTCTGGAACGAGTCCGCCAGTACGGAATAAGTCTACTGCTTGTAGCACCACGCTGGCCGAGTCGGATCTGGTTTGCGGACCTCTCATCTCTTAGACGGTCCTCCCTTGGAGATCCCGATCAGGAGAGACCTTCTGTCTCAGGCCGAGGGCACAATATTTCACCCTCGACCAGAGATTTGGAACCTGTGGGTTTGGCCTCTGAGGGGGCCCAACTCATAGAGAGTGGTCTCTCAGCTGAGGCTGCTGAGACCATTCTAAGCTCCAGAGCTCCAGCTACTAGGAAACTTTATGCGCTTAAATGGAGATTTTTTCTGTATGGTGTCACCGACATCAGTGGGATCCAGTTAACTGTTCTGTGAACACAGTACTCGAGTTCCTGCAGGAGCGCTTTACGTCAGGTCTGTGTCCTTCCACGCTCAAGGTCTACGTGGCGGCCATTGCGGCTTACCGCGCCCTGGTGGGGGGTACATCGTTGGGTCGAGACCCCCTGATTACACGTTTCCTTCGTGGCACATTGAGGCTGAGGCCTGCAACTCGCACTAAGGTGCCAGCTTGGGATCTTGCTATAGTACTAGAAGGCCTGTCTAGGGCTCCGTTCGAGCCCTTAGATTCGGTTTCAGACAAATTTCTTACCCTCAAGACTATCTTTCTGCTAGCTATTTCTTCCCTTAAGAGAGTTGGAGACCTTCAGGCCCTTTCGGTTTCCCCCACCTGCCTTGAGTTTGCACCGGGGATGGTCAAGGCATTCTTATATCCGAAACAGGGATACGTCCCTAAGGTGCCGACCTTGATTCCGAGGCCTATTGTGCTGCAGGCTTTCTGTCCTCCTCCTTTTACGTCTGCGGACCAGGAAAGGCTGAACCTCTTGTGTCCAGTGCGAGCACTGGATACTTATGTTCATCGGACATCTTCAATGAGGAAGTCCGACCAGTTATTTATTTGCTTTGGATCACCTAAGAAGGGTCTTCCTGCTTCTAAACAGACGGTTAGTAAGTGGATAGTCGAGGCTATTTCACTTGCATACGAGTACTCTGACCATCCGTGTCCCTTGGTGGTCAAAGCTCACTCTACGAGGGGTATGGCGGCCTCTAAAGCCTTGTTATGTGGGGTTTCTCTCCAAGACGTTTGTGATGCGGCAGGCTGGTCCTCACCGCTCACGTTCGTCAGGTTTTACAGTTTGAACCTGGATGCTGCCCCAGGTTCTCAGGTGCTTAGTGTTTAGCTACGACAGTCTGACACTCGGTTAACTTGGAATTCTGGCGTTTTAGGCATTCTCGTTCCCAAGGCGTCGATGACGCATCGCGAGTTCCCTCGAAAGGGAACGTCTCAGGTTACGACTGTAAGCATAGTTCCCTGAGATAGGGAACGAGACGATGCGTCACCCTGCCATACTTCCTGCATCCCTGTGATCGGCTTGCTTCGACTTTTGGAAGCTAATGCCGCGTTTCACCGGATGTGTTCTTATGCCTTCCTGGTCATGACGTCACCTGCCCGTGACGCTCATTCTTTCCATTGGACTAGTTGACATTGATGCTCAGACGCATTCACGCTGGGGGCGTTCCCAAGGCGTCGATGACGCATCGTCTCGTTCCCTATCTCAGGGAACTATGGTTACAGTCGTAACCTGAGACGTTTTCTTTGCATACCTGTGTCTTGACTCTTGCCTTGCTGTATCTCTGTGATTGTCTGCAGCCTGCCTAGTGACCCTCTGCCTGTTTTTGGATTCCGTTTGCCTGCAGCCTGCCCTTGATCTTCAGCCTGGTTCTCGACACGCCTTTGTTTAACCCTCTGAGGTCGGCTATCGCGCCGGCGCGATAGTCTCGCTTTTTTCTTATCAGTGCAAAAGAAACTCAAAATACTCTGTTGATTTTGATCTTACATATTAAGTGTTGTACATCATTAGATCCTGATAAGTGTCTATTTTTTTTGTGGATACTCACAATAAAAACAAAGTGTTGTGCTTTTCGCCAAATAAAGAAAAACAAACATGATGCGCGTTCTGCCTTCTCTCTGTCAGTGAAGTCCATTCTGAAACGCGTCCTAAGATTATTTTTAATTCCGCGAATACTTGTCATACAGGCACGAGTGTTTTTCCATAATGAAGCTTGAACTCTCTTCTTTTAAATGAGTTAATTTATATAAAAAAACAAATATTCTTAGCTTATGTAATCTGTATGAAAAGAGAGAGATGTCAGTATTTTTCTTTCCAGCTCATTATACCTAATTACGCGTTAATGTGCCACGCCCACGGAGAGCGCGCGCTATTCAAGCGCAAATGATTTTAGACAAGCCGTTCAAACATGCCAACGCCCACCAGCTGGATTATAAAACACATCGTGTTTAGTAAGTATATTGTACAGCTGTGTACACAGCGTATCCTTTCACTGTGAGGAATATCTAACCCTGGAAAATGTACCAGAAGTGCTGGTAGTTTCATTTCGAGGAGCAACGGATCCAGCTGATGTAGTAAGTCATTTATTCTAGTGCTTTGTTCTAATCGTGATATTGAAGTGTCGGACTGTAAACCGCAAAAAGACTGTTTAAATATGAATTGCGTGTATGTGTGTAGGCTAAATGATGCGTGAACGGCAAAGGCGCGCGCGCTTTGTTTACAGTTATACAGCGCGTGTCTGTGCCTTGTTCATTCACTCTCGCACCTACATTAGTAAACGTTATGTTTACATAAACACATCTTAGTAGGCTATAGCAATATAGTTTGTATGAGTAAAAATAGACTGAAATATGTTGAAATAAAATGTCTGTATAAGCAACAAGCTGCAAATTCACATGTATATACTAATATATCATACACAATATATTACAGACTAAATATGAATGTTTAGACACGATTTTGTGATTAGTTTTGGATAGCTTATAAAGTTTTGACTGTAAAAAAAGACTACTGTCACATTAAATAGGTACGCTTTTGTTCACCAATTTCTGCTCATAGTTAAATATACTATAGTATGATGTTTTGTCAAAAATAAAGTAGGTATATTGAATTATCAACTAAGATGTTATTATAGTGTTTGTTCCAATATTCAAACTAATGAATCCTTACCTTTTTTTTAATACGTATGATAAAATGTATAGTTTTTACAAAGAAATACACTTGAAATATTGTTAAAATTGTAATTGTTGTTGTAATTGTAACCTATTTGTAATTGGTTACAATTTCTAATTGTAAAATATGTATAGGCTATATAGATCATTTCTTTTGTCCTTGCATTCTTTGGGATCCTGTGACACACCTGTGTGAAAGGGCTAATTAATATGCAGCTCATTATGCGGCACATTATCCGGGCTTTGTCTTCTCAGGTGTGAACACGCCTCCACGCATATTGCCTTTCCAAACCAAAGGTCTCTAATAAAATTTAAATCAGTGTATGTGTTTGTGTAAATGATTAGGCAGGATGATTTTCAGATCATTTTGAAGCAAAAATTCTAGGCAACAACACTGATTAGTCACAAGTCTTGTGGACACATATTTAGTATGTGTTTTGTGGCCTTATTTCAGACACTTTAAGTTTTAGTTTTTTCAATAACCATGCATAAGCAATATTCTCTCAAAAATACAAACATGTTTCATAATTGTTGCTGAGAAATTACGGTAGTCCAGTTTGTGCTTTATTGAGTGTATTGAGTGTGGAGCACATTTATGGACTTTCAAAACAGAAACAACCATTCACTGCCATTATAAAGCTTGGAAGACCCAGGACATTTTTTTTAATATAACTCCGATTGTATGTCTGAAAGAAGAATGTCATGTACACCTAGGATGGCTTGAGGGTGAGTAAATCATGGGCTAATTTAAATTTTTGGGTGAACTATCCGTTTAAAGGTATAGTTCACCCAAAACATATATTTGTCATCACTTAATCACCCTCATATTGTTCCAAACCTGTATGAGTTTCTTTATTCTGCTGAACACAAAATAAGATATCTTAAAGAATGTCGGTAACAATACAGTTGACAGTAACCATTGACTTCCATAGTATTTCCTATATTTTCCTACTATATATTTTCCTAATAACTACATATTATATTATTATAATATAATATTATCATTATTAGTAATTATTTAGAAAATTACAATAATATTTAGCAGTAATGTATCAATATAGATATTACAGTACAATACCGTATAATTAATTACAGCAGAAGCAGACCAAATCATTAAATACAGTAAAAATACAGTAACATACTATTTTGTTGTTTACAATACTGATCTTTTGTACTGTAAAGTGAATTACACTACAGTTACTGGAAATCGAAATACAGTAACTTGCTGGCAACCGTGCTGCCAGTAATGTACTGTAAAAATACAAGTAAACCGTTAACAGAGAAACTGTTTCAAAGATGCACACAGGAAAATGACTCTAATGTGAATGCATTGAATGATTCCTAGGTTTATTTTGTTATGAATAAACAAATGTGCGATCTATAAAGCAAAAACCTTACAATTAAAGTTGAAATGTTGTAATGTTCAAGTTTTTGATCTAAAAAAAAGAAAGATACACACATAAAATGACTCTAATATGACCCTATTGATTGATTTGAAGATATTTAGTTTGTTACAAACAATGTGCAATCTGTAAAACAAAAACCTCAAAATTAAAGTTGAAATGGTATACTGCTGAAAAGTTTTTGACCTTGACAAAAAGCTTAAAGTATAGACCAACAATTTATGTTTATTAATTTATTTAATGTTGGTACATTTTTGGGAAGCACACCTGTTTTTACCTGACGTCCATTGAAATGGACCAAAAAAATACAATTAAAGCCATTTTTGGTTCATTTGGTCTCATTTATAGAAGCCTTTTGTGTTTCTTGGGTGGGAATTATTCAAATGAAGAATATTGTGACGTTCGTTTTTGGAAAAAAACTAATAGAAAACAACAACTTAAGACACCAATCGAGGTGTTTCAAGGAGTTCAGAAACAGTGCTTACTGACAAAGAGAATAAGTCTCTTTGGAGTGAATATATAATACATAATTGTGTGTATAATTATTTGTGGGCACCATATGTTTGCATAAATGATAAGTGACATCATTGGTTATTTCGTTATGCCTTTTGCAGCATATCACGCATGACACCGGATTTTACATCGCTCATAGTAAAAGTTCAACTTTTAACCCTTTCACACGTACGATCACACCGGTGTGATCAGTCTTGGCTGGTCCCTGGAGAGTACGATCACACCGGTGTGATTAGAACGGTTGGTGCATCACGTGATCAACTGCTAAATTCAAACGTGCTTTCGCGCGTTGGCTAGCGCTGAGCCAGAGACGGACGCACTCAGTGCTGTCATATATCACAACTATTGAGTGTTTTCAACCACATTATGTTTATTTTAGGTTTCAGACATTTAAATACACATAAGTACTAGCAAAACAATGATTCTGAGTTTGTAAAATACACACTGATGTCTATGGAAGCGGCAATAATAATCCTTTCCATTATAATAAGACGACACGTTTTATTTATATCAGATACACATTGTGTAAGTAGCTTTACATTTGACCCTATTCTTCTCCCAGTTCACCGGCCACTTACTTTCATGTATTTCGTGAGAAGTGGAGGAATTGACGTGTTGTAAATCCAACAGATCCGATTCTCTGAACTGTAAAACAAACTAAAATTGTGCCCATTGTGCATAAAGCTCAACTAACGCGATCGTTATAAAGATGTTTAAACAACAAAACCCATCCACTTGCACATATTTGACAATCGGAATATCAGTGTTTCATGCTATTGCTAATACATTTGTGAATATTTTTAATAAAAAAGGGAAAATTACATAAAAGCAGATCATCATTCATTCAGCGCTGTGTTGTGGTTGCGCTGTGTCACGTGACAAGCAATGACGCGTCACCATGGAAACATTAAAGTGACAAGTTCTAAATAACGGTCGCCTTGAAAAACTCACGCTGGGGGGTCAGTTAGAATATTTGAAACTTATGTGTGAAAGGGTTAAAAAACTTGTCTCCTGTTTTTAACTCTAAAAACGTTTTCTGTATGAATGGCCCATAATACTCTGTTTTGATGCAGTTATGGTTTGACAGGTCCATACCAAGGGGGTAATCCACTAGCCGGAAACTGAAGCCTCCCTGGGGGCCGCCATTGGCTAGCAAGCCTTCACCTGCTGTTAGCATTCCAATGACTCCCATTCATTTTGGCGTCACTTTGACAATGAAAAACTTTACATCTGAGGCGTTTAACAATTGCATCATTACCATGCGACTCTCTGTCAGACAGTAGATAAATTACCATATAGACAGGAGGAGAAGCTTGTGGGCAATCGGGGGGACGTGGAGGCATAACATCCGATAAAGTCAAGGGAGAAGCACATAGAGAGTCATAAAGTTGATCCTGCTATAGCTCATGGACAGCTCATGTTCACGCTCTCCATCTCTGCAAGATTCGGAAGGGAATGATTCAGAATCCTCTAGGCACAGCTACTAGAAGACAACTGTCAGACAGGTTGCTCACGTCACATCTACGTCGTCAAGCTCAGTTAGAGCCTGCGCAGTACGCTGAGCCATCAGGAAGTGAGTGCTTCTATTAGACTTCACTTTTCTCCATTGAAGTCTATGGGGTCGCTGTGTCCATTTCTTTTACTGTCTATGGTCTATACCTGGCAAATTACCTGGGTCTGATATATCATCTCTCCTATATCCTGGGTAAGAGTTACCAGAGAATGTCTAATAAGGGGAGAACTTCCACTCTCAGTAAACTTCCGGCTTCTGAACTGGTTGCAGTTCCACTCTGGTTCCATATAAGAGCACTCACAGGACGGGTACAGAATGAATGGAGATCGATGGAGCTATACCCCTCAAAATCCAATTTTCTCAGGATATAATTTTTTGACTAGTAATTTGAATGGTGTATTCGAAACGAAATGCAAAGAAATTACACATTGTTGGGTGTTAGATTTTTTAGAGTCACTTATTTGTCAATGACGTCATACACATCGTACGGCAAGACATACTGCTTAACCGCAAACCTTTAATCACTTTGGTTCTTTCACGCTCTGCACTTCCTTTTCTCTCGAGACAGCTGACACAGATAAATACACGTGCTAGAAGAGTTTTTGTAAAACTAAAGTTCTTAACATTCTAGTCCCGCTTCGGATGCCACGATGCCATCAAGCGATATCTCTGGTCGCAATCAGTCCTTCACTGACCAACCAGCGTTCATTAGCAGAATGCTAGCGTGTTATGGGCAACGACAACTCAACCTGTAAGAAATCGAAAGGACATAAGTACTCGTTCATTCAGCTTTCGACCTATAATCCCTGTTGAACTTGCAAAACCAACAATCAAATCTGAGATTTCTCAACGGCAATTGGGTGAAAGAGGCAAATCTAGCCGTCTAGCTCCATAGTCTCCCATTCATTTTGCACGCATGGGCGATCGCCCCCAGTGGAACTCTGGTGGAACTACAACCAAAATTTGGTACAACAGGACTTAATAGGGAGTAGCCAGGCTCTCCGTAGACGGGCTCTGGGGTTACTTAGGTTACGAGAAACTTCTGTGTGCGCACGAGAAAACTATCGCGATAGTTTCTCGTGAGCACGCAATAGTGTTCTTGTGCGCACGCGAAAGGTTTTCGTGAGCGTGCTCTGTAACAAAGAAACATGCATGCATGAGAAAATAAAGCACAAGACGTGCTCGCGCTGCCGGTGTGGTGAAGTGCTGATGTTGTAGCTACCCCTGAATAGAGGGGGAGAAGATTAAACACAAAACTCGTTGATGTTTCCCCACTGCGAACTTTATGTGTTTCAAATAAGTATAATTTAGTATGTTTATTAATCAATTTCCCTCCTGGGGACTGCTGGCTGGTCCCCACAATGTAGGTGATCTCAGGATCCCATTCTAGGGAACTTGCTCTGCGTCGATGACGCTTTAGGAATGCCTCTGCGTGATTGCATCTGAAGGATGTTTGTCAACTTGTCCAATGGCAAGATGGAACGTCACGGGCGGGTGACGTCACAACCAGGAAAGCATAAAACCACATACGGAATGACCAGCGTTAGCTTCGGTGCCTCAGCAAGCGCTCTGTGTCAAACTGTGTGTCTTTTATATTGTTGTCCGTCCCAATTTAGTGCTGTATTCAAAATCACATATATTATGGCAAACCAAACATTCAAGCAGTGTTCTTCTCCCTGCCCTCACTTCCTTACGGTAGGGGATTCACAAGACTTGTGTGTCATTTGTTTTGGAGTGGATCATGCTCTGTCAGCCTTCGAGGGGGCTGACTGTAAGCATTGTGAGAGGATTCTGCTTCGCACACTCCACTGCCACCTTTAACTTTTCGAGGAAAGTGTTCAGGTTTGTGTTTCTCATAGTTCTGGCCCTGCTGCTGCTGAGGCAGCACGAAAGCTGAAATCAAAGGGTTCGCAAATGGATCTCTCGGAGGGGTTAGAGACGGGCATCGCCCTTTCTCTGCCTTTACCTGGGGACCTCGGTATCTGCCCACCAACATGGTGGCCGTAGAGGGTTCGCTCTTCAAAAGGAGGCCTGTAGAAAAATCGATTCAGTAAAACCCTGCCGTGAATTCGCTTCAGGACATTGAGTCTGTTCCAAACGCATCGATTGCCAGCCTTGAGAGGAACAGTCTCATATTGTCCCCTCTGGTTTTCCCTCACACATTCCACGCACCGCTAGATGGTGGCTCTTTGGGGAAGCATCATCTGATTACTCATTTCCTTTTTGGTATTCTGAAGATGAATGCCAGGTTAGAATACCTGCTTAGGATCTAACCGTGGTACTAGAGGGGTTATCCTTGGCACCCTTCGAGCCACTGGACTCGGACAAGTGCATCGGACAAGTGTCTAGCCTTAAAAATGGCATTTTTTGCTGGCAATGACTTCTCTCAAAAGAGTAGGAGACCTTCAGGCCTTGTCCGTTGCTACTTCCTGTTTGGAGTATAATATGGAAGTGGATGCACGCACTAGTTATCTTTCGCTTCGGAGCTGAACGTTTGATGTCTCTGAAGAGTGCTGTTGTTTACAACGAGCGAGTGTGTCTGTGTTCTTCTGGAAGACTCTCCCAGTGCTGGTGGTTTCTACAGCGCGAGTGCAGCGGTGATCGCGAGCTTTGAGCTCTCAACTGCTGTTTTAACAGCAACAAATTTCTGAATGTTTGTGTGTGTTGACGGCTGGTTAGAGGGAGGAAAAGTGAGTGCTTCACTGTTTCAGTTCACTGTTCAGTGTTGCCGCGGTCATTCCCCTGTGTGTTCCGGCACTGATGATGTGTCCTATTTCCTGAAAGAGCAGGATGCAACACGGGTGCAACACGGGTGCGTTTGCGTCTTTTTTAAGATGTCATTCCACCCGTGCGTTTCTGGATGCGGTCGTACCCTGTTCCTTTCTGACAGTCACAATTGTTGCATCACGTGTTTGGGGATACAGCACGCTGAAGCAGCTTATGTGGACGGTTCATGTTCCTATTGCGGGAATATGACTGTCGCGGTGTTGAGATTGAGACTCGCCTTCGTCCACGAAACACGAGTCTCCATTACCATGCCCCACCCCCGGGTGCCGTGTGGGATGGGTGATCGGAGGATAGTGATGAATGTCTCGCCCGGTAACCATTTCCGGTAACCATTCCTCACTCCCCTATCACACCCCCAGAGGATACAATGTTGATAGCAGCATCGGAGGGTGAGCTGGCCTCTGGAGATGACGACTCAGCTATGTTATCTCCCTTTGGGAGTGTAACGTTGCCCGAGCCAGATCCAGAAATGTTAACTCGGTTGGAGGATTGGTATCTCGGGGCGGGCTGAGCTGGTTCTCAGCTTGCCGCCCCAGTGCTTTTCTTTCCCAAAGTGCATGGAGAGCTTACCAGGTTGTGGAAGGCACCTTTCTCTGCCAGAAACTGTCTGAATAGGTTTCCCCCCTCACTAGTCTTGATGGAGGAGCAGTAAAGTGTTGCGAGGCTATCCCTCCAGTGGAGCGGTCTGTCGCGACACAGGTGCACCTGTAGGTGCACCTGTATCCGACGGCCGCTGCCTTTTGGGGGGATCCTTGTCTCCCCCTAAGGCCTGCGAGTTCTCATCCGTTCAGACGGGCAGAGCTTACGAAGCCTGTGGGCAAGTTGCCTCCTCTTGCGTGCCACGGCTCTGCTACAGGTCTGTCAGGCCAGGGCACCCATGGATATGCACGAGGGTAGGCCAGACCGTGCACTCATAGGTAAGCACTGCAGTGCTTCCGACCTCGTCCTCCGGGGCATGAGTGTCGTGGTGTGCGCGATCGGTCTGGCGATGTCCACCTTAGTGGTCCAGGAGTGCCATCGTTGGTATGGCGGATGTGGACAAGGTTCGGTTCCTGGTCTCCCCAATTCCCCAGGTTGGGCTGATCGGCGACGCGGCGGAGACCTGCGTCCAACAGTTCTCTGCCGCCCAAGCGCAGATGGAGGCCATCCAGCACATCCTGCCCCGGCGGCCCGCTGTGGCTTCCCTGGCCTAAGCCCTGTCCCTTCACGCCTTAAATCGCGGGGGGATCTGGAGGCTTTTGTCTAGGCACTGAAAGGTGGCAGCTTTAGTGGCGTGTTCAATGGTTATCCCCATTCAGTCTACGTCGACTACGTCTGACGTTCTTGACTTAAAGGGAACGTCCTGGTTGCGTATGGGACGTAGGGACGTAGTCCCATTGCCACTACCGCTGGACCACCGCTGACTCCAAGTTACGCTCGGCTCCTCGGCAAATGTTTTCTGTTATGATCCGGTGTCTTTTGATAGCTTCCGCATCGCCGTGACATTCGACATCACGAGTGACGTCTTGACGCAACAGCAATCGAGATTGGACTAGTTCCATTCAGGCTTCAGACGCATCAAGCTGAAGGCAGTCCCCAAAGTGTCGTCTTTCGACGCAGCACGAGATCCCTCGAAAGGGAACCCCATGAGCGCGTAGCGTAGCCGTAGGCTACTTGAGTAGGAGACGTAGGCTACTTGAGTAGGATCGTTTTTATCAAGCCAGTATATTTAAGTTCAGTAATTTCACTTAAATGACAATTAATAGATAATTTTCATTGTCATTGAAGTGAAATTACTGAACTTATATATACAAGCTTGATAAAAACTATCATTCTAGAAGAACATTTCAGATGGCACCTAGAGGCTTTTGCATCTGAACTCTTCATATATATACTGTAGCAGTCTATTCACAGACCATGTCGCTATTTGATTTATTGTACAGCAAAACTTTCGATTTATTCATCCATCCATCAGTTTGCATGTTTTATGTGACATCTGAGTTATACTGTATATTCCATTTGCATGACTGGATTCCGGGATTTCCTCTGCATCACGGAAATCATTCGGCCATAAGTTATAAACGGGACACACCTTTATCTGCACGGAGGGATGGTGTTTTATGTGTTTCATCCTTTTGGAGCCACTTTGCGCCCACAGTTTTTGCAAACTGGATGTCTATCCTCGAGGACAACCACACATTCATATTTTCTATATCCAAATTCTCCCATACTTTCGCTTCATAAGAATTGGACGCGTTTCGCTTTCAGCTGGGTCTGCATCACTGGCATCTCTGTCTGTCCGTCGCCGTCTTGTTTTGTGATTTTTGCGCGTTTGTTCTCCTGCCCTTCAATCAATAAATGCAGTAGTTTCTGAAGAGTGATTTTATTTTTTTCCCCTTGTATTATTTTATTTATTTTTTTTTACTCAGTAACGAATATGATTTAAAATTTAGCGAAGTACAATACTTAAAACAAAACATACTTAAGTAAAAGTAAAATGACAGATTTTTATAAAAGTAGAAGTACACAAAAAAACTACTCAATTACAGTAACGTGAGTAATGTAATTCGTTACTTTCCACCTCTGCCATATTGTCTGCATAGCAATGATGATAGTACAAGCCATGCTTTTTTTTTCAAATATAGAGCCTAATGGAAGCATATATAGAGAAAACAATATAGGTGTAACGATCACCAGCTGGAGTGCCCTCGAGAGCCACAAGAGGGCGCTCCACAATAGACTATGATCTCTTCCTCACAAACTACATTTCCCATACTCACTGCCTGGACTCATCATCACTGATCACATTCACCTGAACCTCATTGTCACTGATTGTATTCACCTGTGTCTTGTCATCCTGCTAGTCTCAGTCTATTTATACCATGTTCATTCATTCACTCACTGCGAATTCTTGTTGTACTGTGTGTCTGCATTTCTGAGCGGTTTCCCGTGTTTGTTTTCTTTTTTTGACTTTGGATTGTTCTTGGACTCTGATTATTGCTGCCTGCCCTGACCTCTGCCTGTTTCTTGGATTCTCTCTGTCTTTTCTCCATTGTCCTGTTTGCTGATACTTGACCCTGCCTGTACGACTATTCTATAATAAAGCTGCATTTGGATCTCCACGTCCAGCCAGAGGTCGCCACACCCAGATCCAGCAGCACAGATCTCACCTGATCTTCCCAGCATGAGCCGGGAGTTCGCCGGTCAGATCGCGGCCTTGGCCCTGGATAGCCGCAACCTGTTCCAGTATACCTGGGGGTTTGCCCCTCTCGCTGCCTCCTGCTTTCTCGGTGATGAGGCGATTAAGCTGTGTTACCGGCTAGGGGCTAAGGAGGTCGACCCGAGAGAGCTCCCCGATCTCTCGGGTCTGAATTGGAGTGAGGCACTCGGTCGATGTCTGGAGAGCTTCCTTCCGCGGTACGCCATGTCATCACCTGATCTTCACGTCACGCCTGCCGAGCAAGAGGCTGCTGTTCACGTCACGCCTGCCGAGCAAGAGGCTGCTGTTCACGTCACGCCTGCCGAGCAAGAGGCTGCTGTTCACGTCACGCCTGCCGAGCAAGAGGCTGCTGTTCACGTCACGCCTGCCGAGCAAGAGGCTGCTGTTCACGTCACGCCTGCCGAGCAAGAGGCTGCTGTTCACGTCACGCCTGCCGAGCAAGAGGCTGCTGTTCACGTCACGCCTGCCGAGCAAGAGGCTGCTGTTCACGTCACGCCTGCCGAGCAAGAGGCTGCTGTTCACGTCACGCCTGCCGAGCAAGAGGCTCCTGTTCACGTCACGCCTGCCGAGCAAGAGGCTGCTGTTCACGTCACGCCTGCCGAGCAAGAGGCTGCTGTTCACGTCACGCCTGCCGAGCAAGAGGCTGCTGTTCACGTCACGCCTGCCGAGCAAGAGGCTGCTGTTCACGTCACGCCTGCCGAGCAAGAGGCTGCTGTTCACGTCACGCCTGCCGAGCAAGAGGCTGCTGTTCACGTCACGCCTGCCGAGCAAGAGGCTCCTGTTCACGTCACGCCTGCCGAGCAAGAGGCTGCTGTTCACGTCACGCCTGCCGAGCAAGAGGCTGCTGTTCACGTCACGCCTGCCGAGCAAGAGGCTGCTGTTCACGTCACGCCTGCCGAGCAAGAGGCTGCTGTTCACGTCACGCCTGCCGAGCAAGAGGCTGCTGTTCACGTCACGCCTGCCGAGCAAGAGGCTGCTGTTCACGTCACGCCTGCCGAGCAAGAGGCTGCTGTTCACGGCTCGTCCGCTGAGGAGCGGATCGTGCAGGAATACAACTCGTCTCCATACCGGCGTGATTACTTCGACTTCCAAAAAGATGGAAATGGATAAATACTCTAAATGTTCCGATCCAATCTGAGTTGTAATGCTGCCCGAATCATACACTGTTCCTTCGTTGGCCAGAGGAGAACTAGCCCTCCGACTGAGTCTGGTTTCTCCCAAGGTTTTTTTCTCCATTCTGTCACCTGATGGAGTTTTGGTTCCTTGCCACTGTTGCCTTGGCTTTTGGCTTGCTTAGTTGGGGACATTTAATATTCAATAATATTATTGATCTGCCTTACTTAACGTGGACGTTGACGCAATTTTCTTTTAGAAACAAACTTTGTTGTATTATTTTCATGTTATCACTGTGAAGCTGCTTTGATACAATCTGTATTGTAAAAAGCGCTACATAAATAAAGGTGACTTGACTTGACTTGAATACACAAATGGGGTCACCGCAGGGACTGCTACATATGGACACCCAGCCGAACACAGGTTCCACAAGCATACGAGTGTAGGCCTGGTGTCAGATGCTCCACAACGTCTGACTGCCGGAGGGGTGACGGAGGAACTCACAGGGTTAGCCATTTCTTGGGAACACTACTGCAGCAAAAAGACGCACGTACCTGGCCCATGGGGGCGTTGCAAGTTGCCACTAAGAGCGAGTTCCTCGCGCTACTGGCCACTGGGGGCGAGTATAAGGTAAGATACCGGCTCTAGACAGAGGCTATAGAATCTAGCGAACGTGTTAGGTGTCGCCTAGCCCACAGCTCTACATATATCTGTCAGTGAGGCGCCTTGAGGAGGAAGCAACACTTCTAGTTGAGTGTGCTCGCAACCCAAACGGGCAAGGCACTCCTTTGGCTTCATAAGCCAAGGAAATGGCATCCAATATCCAGTGGGCCATCCTCTGCTTGGAGACAGACTTTCCCTTCTGCTGGCCTCCGTAACAGATGAAGAGCTGATCTGAAGTCCTGAAGCTTTGTGTTCTGTCCAAGTATCACCGCAAGGAGCGGACAGGTCAGAGAAAAGCCAGGGCTGGGTCTGCCTCCTCCGAAAGCAGCGCTTGCAGGTTCACTACCTGGCCCATAAAGGAAGTGTTAGGAACCTTGTGCACATATCCAAGCCGGGGTTTCAGGACAACGTGAGAGTTAGCCGGCCCGAATTTTAGGGACGATAAGTCGACCGAAAATGCTTGCAGGTCCCCTACCCTCTTGATGGAAGCCAGAGCAGTCAGGAGCACTGTCTTTAGTGACAGGATCTTTAACTCAGCTGACTGCAGTGGTTCAAAGGGAGGTCTCTGCATTGCGCTGAGCACCAGAGACAGGTCCCAAGAGGGCATAGAGGGGGGTAGATCTCCTCAGGAACCTGACGATCAGGTCATGCTTTGTGGCGATAGCGGCAACATACACTTTGAGGGTGGAGGGAGAAAGCCTTCGCTCCAACCCATCTTGCAGGAAGGAAAGCACGACTCTGATCGGACATCTTCGGGGGTCTTCCCGGTGGGAAGAACACCATTAAATGAACAGGTTCCACTTCAGAGCATAGAGGCGCCTTGTTGAGGGCGCTCTGGCAGATGTGATGATGTCTACCACCGCTTAGGGTAGGTCAGCTAGAACCTCTGCATCCCGTCCAGGGACCAGGCATGGAGTTTCCAGAGGTCTGGACGCGGGTGCCATAGAGTGCCCCATCTCTGAGAAAGTAGGTCCTTCCTCAGAGGAATGGGCCAAGGAGGTGCTGTCGCGAGGAACATGAGTTCTGGGAACCAGGTCCGGTTGGGCCAATACGGTGCAACTAACAAGACCTGCTCCTCGTCCTCCCTGACTTTGCATAGTGTCTGTTTGAGAAGGCTCACTGGGGGAAACGTATACTTGCGCGGGCCCTGGTGCCAGCTGTTTGCCAGCGCATCCGTGCCCAGGGTTCTGTCGGTCAGGGAGTAAAATAACTAGCAATGGGTCGAGTCCGGAGCGGCAAACATATCTATCTGTGCGGCTCTGAAGAAGTCCTATATCAGCTGGACCGCCTGGGGATGGAGACGCCACTCTCCTGGAAGCGTAGGTTGTCGTGAGAGCTTGCTGGCTGCACGATTGAGCATGCCAGGGATGTGAATGGCACGAAGCGACCTCAGATGCATCTGACTCCAAAGGAAGAGATGGCGGGTGAGTTGCGACATGCGGCGGGAGCGTAGACCACCTTGGCGGTTGATGTACGCAACGGTCGCAGTGTTGTCCGTACGGACCAGTACGTGCGTACCCTGTAGCGGCCCTTTGAGGCGGCCCAGCGCAAGGCGTACTGTGAGCAACTCGAGGCAATTTATGTGCCAATGCAGTTGAGGCCCCGTCCACAGACCTGAAACAGCACCTGAAACTGAAAATATTTCAGTGGGACCGCTGTTCTGCTCTTGATTGTACTCAAGCAGTTCAACACTGATCGAACGCGCTCCTCTGTGAGTCGTGCTGTCTGATTGACTGAGTCCAATCCCATACCTAGATAAGAGATCCTCTGCACAGGGGAGGGTTTGCTTTCGTCTCAGTTGACTCAAAGGCCCAACAGGCTGAGGTGACGGAGCACCATGTGATCCCGAGACTGAGCCAGAATCAGCCAGTCGTCGAGATAGTAGAGAATATGAAAAATATGTGAATATGTGTTCTCGGAGTGGAAAAATAACTGCCTCCACGACTTTCGTGAAGACGTGGGGCGACAGGGACAGCCCGAAGGGCAGGACTTTGTACTGATATGCCGTCTCTCGAACGCAAACCGCAGGAACGGTCTGTGTCGAGGAAGAATGGAGACATGAAAGTACGCGTCCTTCAGGTCGATCGCTGCAAACCAATCTTGGGGACGAATGCACTCGAAAATGAGTTTCTGCATGACCATCTTGAACAGGAGCTTGTGCAGGGCCCGATTCAAGGTTTGCAGGTCCAAGATCGGCCGTAACCCACCGCCTTTCTTGTGTACAATGAAGTAGGGGCTCCTCATATCGGCTGGAGGAACCGGCTCGATCGCTTTTGGAACGCACTTTGCCAGGTTCAGCCACAGGAGTCGCTCCTGGACCACTAACGTGGACATCGCCCGACCCAAGGAGCGTGCAGTGACTTTCGTCGCCCAGGGGGCGAGGTCCGCCGCTGCACGCAGTTCCTGCATAACCCCTGGGTCAGGACTACCCTCGTGCAATTCCTTGAGCGCCTTAGCCTGGTAGACCTGCAGGAGCGCCATGGCATGCAGGGCGGAAGCAGTTTCTCCACAGGCTGAGTAAGCCTTGTCCACGAGAGCGGACGAGAACTTATACGCCCGGGAGCAAAGCAGTGAAAGCAGCTGTTTATGCTCTGAAGAAAAGACGCAGAGAGATCGCGACCCTCACTGTCAGCGCCGTCACACCAACACCACGAACCAGAGATTCTTCTTGGCAGAGACCACGAAGGTTCGGGACACAGTGGAGGGTCCCACTCGAGCCCGACACTAGCGGCGGTCCGGGAAAGCATAGCCATGAGCTCTGGGTCTGACTTAGACAACGCTGGCACACCCGAAGGAGGCAGCGCAGCCGAGTCGTCATCCCCAGCGGACATTAGCTCACCATCCGATGCAGCGACCGACATTTGATCATCCGGTGGAGCTCCAAAATAAATGACTGGGACCGCCTGGGACGGCCCAGCGCACTCTCTTGGAGACTGGCTCGGCGGGTTACCTCTCACTGTGATCCTCAGGTCACCAAGGCTATTAACCGAAGTAGGCACTAGATCGGGGAATAAGCGAAGGGGCTCCACCTCTTTCGAGGTAACGGGGTCTCGACCGTAACGCCGCGATGGTCTTGTTCCCGCAATGAGAACATGAGTCATCCATGAGCGCCATTTCAGTGTGCCTCTAGCCCAAGCACGTGATACAGCGATCATGCCCGTCAGCCGGAGTCAAACATTGGCCGCATCCAGTAACACACGATCTGAATGACATCTTGAAAAAGACGCAGACAGATTTTGTTAGCTCTTTTAGAAGTGCTCTGAGGTACTGAAACACACAGGAAGATAGCCACGACTACACACCAAGAATGCAACTCAGTATGAACACTCATTCTCAAACTTCACGCCCACCGAACCGACAAAGCAGTGAAAGCAGCTGTTTATGCTCTGAAGAAAAGACGCAGAGAGATCGCGACCCTCACTGTCAGCGCCGTCACACCAACACCACGAACCAGAGATTCTTCTTGGCAGAGACTTGAAGATAATCAGCAGATCTTTGCAGGAGACAGGAACAGCATCTGGCTCCGAAGTGAAAGACAAGGATGCGAACGCACCTGCTGCTTATTATATGCTCACGCCGCGATGCACAGCAGCTGCTGCAATTATCGCATGCCAATGTGCATTGGCTCATAGTCACTATGCAGGAACTACAAGTGATCAGGGGCAGTATTCACAACGAATTTTATCTTACCACTAGGAGTACTCCTAAATTGCACTAAAATATTTTAGCTAGGAGTAGCTAAGTTATTCACAACGCCTTTCAGACCCACTCTTGGTAAGGAAAAATGACAACGCCTAAACTAAGAGTGAGTCTTCGCTGCTATATTTGACGCCAATTCTCATGCACGAGCTTCCTCGCAATGATCATGGTGATTGGTTGTTAGATGACAGGGCCATCATGCGGAACATAACACAGACGCAACAAATCATGGAATTACGACATCTAAATATGTCTGTGTCCTACAAAAAATAATAATAGTAATGTCATCGAAATGCATAATGACATGTTTGTGCAGGCCCCAGTGAAGTGTAATTCTAAAAAGGAAGAGAGAGAGAGAGAGAAAAGTCGTGAATTAAATTAAATGAAATCAAGGTAGCATAATACCCCAATGTAAACCGTCGCTTGCCTAATAATGAAAAACGACACTTGCTTGGTTAATTGACATCATATTAGCCTAAATAGAAAAATAAACTTAAAACAAGGAAATGTTGCCCCTATAGTAATGTAATAGTTGAATGACGGTGGATTATGAACTCATTAGCATTATGAACAAAAGAAAGCCCAACTTGACGCAGGATCATTTACTGCTGCTGGCCCAGTTGGTGCTGGAAAAAAAAAAAACATAAAGTGAAATTCGGCACTGGGATATCAAGCAAAACTAAGCGTGAGACATGGGAGAGGATTTGTTTGCAGATCAATGCAGCATTCCCGCTTGTGTACCCCGGACGACTGCGAGAGGCGGTGGTATGCGCTACAATCCTTTGCGAATAGGTCTTAGTGAGTAAGGAGTCCTCTCGACTTTTTTTAAGCTATCCCAGACTTAGGTGCTACTTTTAGGGCTAAAATGCTTCGTGAATTACTCTAAGTGAATTCGCCAGTTAGGAGCTACTTTTAGCCTTACAATTATTTGTGAATATGGCCCCTGGACTATTATTTTAAAGTGAAAAACATATTTTTCACTTTAAAATAATAGTCCAGATCACTAGTGGTCCTTGAGTGACTAGGTAACACTTGAGAAATTAGTGATGCATTTTATGACTATATTCAGAGTAAAAATGATGACTGATTACGTCTCAGATACAAGATAATGTTCTTTAGAATTTGTCAGTTAGTTAATAGTTATTAATGAGGATAATCTCATTAGGTACTTATTGATTACGTAATAAGGAACTATCCTAAATTTGATATTATTAACTGACTAGTTAAGCTTGTTTCCATATTAGTTAATAGTAGTAGCTGAAGTGTTAATGCAGTATTACTCATAGTCCTGCATTACTTCTTGCACAGTAACTTATTACTAGCCGCGTTTCCATTGCCCTTTAAATTGCACAAATTGAAATTGCGAATTGAAAATATGCACAATGGAAACACGTCAATTTCGCAAAAACTCCCATATATCGCAAAAAAGTTTTTACGCTCGCATGAGGAGGTTTTTCAGGCAATTCGAAAAAGGAATATTTCGCAAAACTGCAATGGAAACAGTTTTTGCGCATATACAGTCACCTGACTTAGAAAACATGGTGTGTTTTGGGTCCGTGTAGTCTACGCAAATAATAATAATATTTATCATTACATTATTATAACATTTATTAGGCTACATATTTAGAAAGCAATTCGTAAAATGTCATTCATAATACAGGTTAGACAATAATAATACAGGGCTAAGATTATCACAAATTAACACAAGATTTTGACGCAAAAAATACTCTATCATTTCTGGCCATACAGAAAATAATAATACATTATTTGCAACTACTTTTATTTGCTTAAACTCAAAATAACAAAAAAAACGTTGTGCTTTTGTAAAATAAAATAAAACAATCAGGCGCGGTTTCATGGTCTCCGTGAACTGGAGCGGGAGAACTGAAACAAAATATAGCCTATGTAGGCTAAAGCTTGAAATGTCCACTTTAAAACGAACAAATTCGATTCAAAAGCTAATAGCCTACCTTCTGATTATGTAATCCGTATGAAAGGTGCATTTCTCTCTAAAGGTAGATCCGCCTTACAGCGGAGATGGAGATATGTTTTAGCCGACACTGATTTAGAAAACAATAGTTTATTAATAAACAATTAAAATGCATCGTTATTTTTTCAGACACATTTATTATCATTAGCCTATAACTCGCCTATAAATCACCTTTCTGTTGGCTGTGGTTCCAGAGATATAGGCCTATGGCTCTTCTCATTCAGCACTGTAGGAAAAATATTATTTCCAGGTTCTAATTTGGCCTTAGAAAACCAGTAAAATCAATTTTTTTTCATATTAATTTGTGAATATTTTAAATGTTTAATAAAGAGGCAAAAAGTCATAAACAAAAATCTGAAAATCCGTCAATATTAATTTTTTCGCGCAGCATTTGGTATGTACAGTTCAAATAAAAATTTTGGTGTTCAACTTTGCGTTTTAAAAACACAACAACCGTTGTATTCGTTTTGCAAAATTACGGGTCAAAAAAGGAAAAACGAATGGACACAAAAGTACACTAACCGTTTGGACAGAATACGAGACATAGTTCTTTATTAAATTCATAAAAAAAATAATAATAATTACAGGAATAGGCTACTGGATTTTAAACCTCAAATAAATGCCACAATCAAGACCTCGGAGCAGAAATGGGGGAGAAACACCCAGAAACTTCTTAGGCTATATGTGCCGTTCGCAGTATAAGGGTCTTTCCCTGCCATTAAGGGATAACACACCTCGTCTCCTTTCATTAATAATAATAATGTCTAGTGCGGTGGCTGGGATATATATAAACCTACCAACGTCCGTTGCCATGATTTTTGGAATGACTTATCGCGAGAGGAAAAAATGCCGTTTAGTCGCATAACATCGGTTAATGGAAACGCCGTCATTTCGCAATAGTTTTTTTATCGACATTTAGAAAAAAGCGCAAAAGTTTTGCGCAAATCTAGTAATGGAAACGCCCCTAATGACGGACTAAATTGTCATTAAACACAAAATCACTTTAATGACACAAGTTTCATTAAACACTAACATTCTAAAGTGTTACCAATTAACACATAATGAAGTAACTATGTCGACCCCTGTGATTCTGGTCTGTCCGACCCAAGGTTTGGATTGAAAGTTAGTAGGGACAAAGAGACAGGAGAAGCCTGAGATTTTACAAAATCAATCCATCTATCCATCCATCTTTCTATCTATCTATCCATCCATCCATCCATCTGACATATTTGTTGGTTGTGGAAATTATGCCACACTTCTGTGTAATTATTCATATTTTTATAACAAATTTTGATAGGAAAAACAAGTTTAATGTGACCTTGATGTGACAAAAAAAGAAAATAAATTTTAAATGTGCACTGTAAGTTTGAACAAAAATCAGCATACAGGACGTAAAAGCGCCTGTAATTGAAGATACACACAAACATTTTATCACAAATATCATCTGATCTTTCACGAGAGATACAAGAGTGTACGAGGTCGTGTACATTAGCGGCCGCTCGTTTCAGTTGTCAAGTACAAACGACATGCCAGCGGGCAGATGAGTTCTCCATTCTCTCCTCCATTTTGTTTTCAGTGAGAACAAGCAGAAAGATAAAGGCTTTTATAATTTTGAGCTGACAGCACAGAACACACGCCACCTTTCTCTGAGTAACGTCCAGAAGCAACAGAGGAGGAAATGGTGCTTCAAATTGGCTCTCTTTTATCTACCTCCTTCTATCCCTTATTTCCACTTCCTGTGGAGCATGACGGGAACATGAGCCGTTGTTTCAGCGAGAGCATGTACAGGTTCAGCGTTCCCACTCGACAATGCTACTTCACAGTTTTCATAAATTCACGCTGGTATGTGTTTGCTGATCGAGTCCAGAAAATAATAAAGTGTCCTGGTCGTCTCGATGCTTGACGTTTTCGACATCAGAAATCATTTTTAAGGTCAATCTATAAAACTTCATGGTAGCTTTAAAGTTGTACTCATACTTTACTGTCATTTATGCAGAATTATTCTCCTCACAGCATGTGAAGGTTTAAAGGCATTTCTCTGCATAAAACCACATGAACTCTTTGGTATTTAAAGAACAATTTGCTCAAAAAGGAAAATTGTGTCATTATAATGACTCAGTATCATGTCATTCCAAACCCCGTATGCTGATATTCTTTTGATGAAATGCAAAAGGGACATTTTTTATGAATCTGCATTTCATAAAATGTGTGTGTTCATATTGATCATGTTTGTCAAGCTCCAAAATAAGACAAGATCACCATAAAACATCATAACAGCAGCTCTGTTGACAAACTATTGTGACTGTTAACTTGCCAAAGCGGAAGAATCTTTCATTTCAAACAGAAGCAAACATTAACTGGTTAACTGTCACCACCTTTTTGAGCATAGATGTGAAAACACTTAAATGGTTGTAATTCATGAATGCTTTAAAATTACAGACCTTAGTTTGGTATGTTCTTTTTATTTGAGGTCAAACAAACATACAAAAACAGAACAAAAGCCAGCCAGTAGGGGCAAAAAAAGTCCAGGCAAACAGCGAGGGATAACCGGAGCTAGAACTGGCAGAACTGACCAACCAACTGACACAGATTTGACAGGAAGACACCTAAACCAGCCCAGGACAGAAAACGCAGGGAGAATAAAACAGGTAGAAAACAAGGCAGGTAAAGTGGGAAGACAGGTGGGGCAAATAAACCAAAGACCAGGTAACAAGGGGGGTGCTGCGGGGCCAAGACAAAATACTAACAGAAGAGCACATGGCACACAGAAACAAACAAAAACAAAAAAAACAAACATGACAGAAGCCATGTGCTTACACAAACAACACACAAGGCAGAATAGCACATGGTATACAAACACCCTCATCTGCTATGTGCCCAAACAGAAAACAAGATACTAGACAGATAAAAATCCACGGAGCATGGATGTCAGGACCCTGGCACTGAAACTGAACCAAGACTAGACCAAAGAGTCAGGATACAGATACCATGCGCCGAACATTCACACAAGGACAAAACAAACACATGAGTGTCAGGATCCTGTCACCAAACTAAGAACAAGACCAATCAAGGAAACAGGACCCGGTCACATTTTTGCTTGCTTAGTTGGGTACACTTAATATTCTGAAGTATTATTGACTTGAATACACTGACATTGAATAAGAACTGAACTGAGCTCGATTATGATATCACCATTTTCTCCAGAGCTGATTTATAGATGAATTGAACTCATTCAATTATTGATAAACCTTCAGAATCCGTATAATTTATTTTTGAGGAACAGACCAACATCTCCATCCTCAATGGTGATTTTAACAGCGAAATCAAAGGCTCATTGGTAAAACATGCCTTCACCTCTGCAAAGCTGCAAAAAAAGTACCTATAGCCTATAGGGTTAACCCTTAAATGCATGAATGTTTTGCCAATCATTATTACATATTCAGGTCTTTAGCAGATAGCAGATCTATATCTAACATGTATGGATCTCTAACAGCCACAATAATATAAAATCCTCTGATATTTTAATACCAATTACAAAAGAATAAAATAAAGCATATTTTGTTACCTTTTGGAACTTGGAAAGGTTCAATTTGAGCAAATGCTTTTATTATCATTACTGCCATCATCAGAGGTAATTTCCTCATTCAGCATCTCGCTCATATTCACGATCTCAACCATTCTCAAAACTATCATTTTCAACATCTCTTAAATCAATATTTTGATCGCTGACAGTTTCTTCACAAGATCCACCATCAAGTGCCAGTGACACAAATATATTTTTAATTGAATTGAATTTCACGAATTGATTGTGTACAGTACTCAGGGCCATCGCTAGTGGTCCAAAAGGTGATGATGATTCCGGAATTTGGATACCTGGATACCCCAGGATACCCCAGCTACGCTCCTCACAGTACTTGCTCTGCAGTAAATCACTGACCCATTTCTAGTTCTACAGATGATTCTTGTGTATTCTTTTCTTTTATGCCTAAATTATGAGTGAAACATCCCGTTATCATTGTGTATCAGACATTGCCACCAGAGGAGTAAAGGTGAATTGCACTTATTGAGTCATCAGATGTTCAAATATTATTGCACACAAAAAAATACACTTACACTATTGCATACCTTGGGTCGCTAATGACCCACACTTTTTACAATAAATAAATGGATAAAATTGAAAACATACATACTTTAATATTTGTTTTTCATGTTATATTGTTTATAATGATTAAATTAAGGAATACTATGAAGGTTGACGTCTAACTTTAAAATATGAATGAGTGGGAGGGTAGTCAATGGGTCCCAGGTTGATAAAGGCCCGAGGTATACGTTTAATTGGGACATTTTTCCTAGTCATCGATCTCAATAGCAAACATAAAGCACCAACTACTTTTATTCTATTACACACAAATTTATGAAATGGCATGAGCGCTTCAGAAAATGTGTTTTTATCTAGGGTTGCTTGTATTAACCCTATCAGTTAGGTTTAGGGCAGAATTGTCTTTAAACATTTAGCTTTCACTAATAGTTAGGATTTTGATTCATCCAAGTGACTCAAATCAAAAGAACGAGAAAGAAAGAAAGAAAGAAAGAAAGAAAGAAAGAAAGAAAGAAAGAAAGAAAGAAAGAAAGAAAGAAAAGAAAGACTTCTTTAGATCTGATCTGGGATTCTTTCATGGTAACACCAGTAGATGGCACCAGTGAGTTTAAAAACCAGAAATTAGGTACATTATATAAAACAGTCTTTTTTATTTGGCTAAATCTTTTGCAAATAATAACTGTAGTAACACTTTATTTTTATGGTCCACTTTAGACATTATACTAACAAGTAAAGTTACTACATGTCAACTACCAGTTGTTAGAGTATTAGTACCCAGACAGCAACATAGTGTCTGCCCAAATCCAGCCAACATTTGGGACACTTGGATTCCACACGGTCCAGATGTGGGCCAGATCTGGGTTGACAAAATGTTGCTGTCTGGGTAGACTCTCTGCTTAATATCTGCCAACACTTTTTTTTTTGGGGGGGGGAGGGGGGTCCGCAAACAGACATTCTTCTGACTATAAGTAACTTTGCAACTATACATCAACTTATTCTACTTACTCAAACCTTAAAACGTACTCGGTTACTAACGTAACCTCGGTTCTCTCTAGAGAGGGAACGAGTATTTCGTAAGTTTAGCTTACGCTACGGGAAAGATTAATCTTCTCGAGATATTTAAGCAAAAAATTATCCTTAATTTTGTATTCATTGTCAACGCAGTGCAGCAGCTAGCAGACCTAGAGCAGGCAGTCTTGCGTGCTCATTGGCTACCCTGCGGGCATCTGCTGCAGCCTACCAGTGAGCCCCGCGCGACGTCACGCCCAATGAAGGGCGCCCGCGCCTTCATAGCGTTAGAGCCCTGCACGGGCCTCAAATCTAGGCCCTAGCCCGGCCCTGGCCCGAGACGCTCAGGCCCTAGCCCGGCCCGTGTCCGACAGCTCATCAGAATGATCAGCCCGAGTCCGACCCGAGCCCGTAAAAAAAAAGAAAGAAAAAAAAAAGATACACAGCCTGCCCTATGTTGCAGTCAGTAAAACAGATATGTTTTGTTCTCAATGGCAAAGTATTTACCGGTACGTTTATTTTCATTTCTTTATAAAGTTCATTTAGAAAAATGTTTTTTTTTTATGACGACCAAGCAGTCGACAGTATATATGCTCAGTCGCAACAGCGCTCGCAAACTAAATTAGTTTATACAATACAATACATAGAATGCAATCTAAACAAATCAAATAAATTACATTAAAAACAAACATGCAGGTTATCTTACCTCAAAAATCAAGTCTTCACTACAGAACATGGCCATTCTTATTTCCAATAGTTTCCAACAGACTCGTGAAGATAAAGTCCAATCAAACAAAAAACAACCTCCTAACATGGCTAAGAACAGTCTCAGAGCATCGTAAAGAAAAAGCACAGCATCCACAGTGGAAGGTTTTAATCCAGTCGTACTTTTTCCAGCTGCGCTGAAGTCACGCTCGCTACCGGGACATTAAACACAGAACGAGCCGGTCGCGCGAATCTCAGATCGCGCCGCCGGGAAACCTGTGTGCGTGTGCGTGAGCAGACTGTCATGTGTCAGTCATGTCAAAGTGATAGGTTATAAAACAATCGTCTTTTCAATCTTCTCATATTTTATTTTAATTAATGTCTAAAATAGGCTATAAAAAAAGATAAGCCTAAAACAGGCCCGAGGCCCGGCCCGCGTGTGAACTATGACGTGAAAATTGGCCCGAAGCCCGGCCCTAGAAGCGTAAATAAGTCGGGCCCGTCAGGCTCGGGCTGAAATTCAGGCCTCTACATAGCGTCATAGCCCGCCAGAATGGGCGTGGCTTAGCGTATACAAGAAGGGGCTGTAGGCTGAATTCCCTGGTTTTTGTCGACTGAAGCGAAGTCGCTCGTGGCGCGAGCATGGCCGGTTACGCAATACTCGTTCCCTCTCTAAAGAGAACCAAGGTTACGTTAGTAACCGAGTAGGTTCTTTTACGAGAGGGAACGAGTATTGCGTAAGTTTAGCTTACGCTACGGGAACTTTTTGTCAACGCCGTGCGCGCCAAGCAACCACCCATGAGTCGCCGAGGTTTCTCGGGGAACCCAATAAGTGGAAAAAGAAGATGGCCAGCCACGCGGTGCCATCACTTGTACATAAGCACACATAGGGAATACAGAGCACTGGTCTGTATAAGCATATAGCACATCCCTACTAGTGCAGCTCAACCAGGAGAGCTTAGTCACGTGAGAGTGGTCTGAGCATGATATATCTGGGCAGAACGCACAACTCGCTTAGACTGACTTATAGACTGACCTAGGTTATAGAACCTGATAAAGGTAGACGGGGAGCTCCAGCCCGCCGCTACGCATATGTCGTGGATAGAAATCCCGCTGGGCCACGCCCACGATGAGGTCATGCCTCTAGTGGAATGAGCCCTAATGCCCAGAGGGCATTGCAGACCTTTTGACGTGTTGTGGCTTTTTTTTTTATTAACAAACATCATCACTGAGTAAGAGACACTCTGAGTCCAATTTAATAGTTTATAAAGTATTTATTCTCTTGCAAGAGAGATCTTCGTCACCAATACACATTCGTGAGTCAGTGAGGAGAGATAAGGAGAAGCAGTGTCTGTCTTTTTTATATCTTGTGTCCTCCAATGCCTTATTTCTGCCCTCCCCTCACAGGAGAGATATACTTTGTTTTTTCCTATTTCTCCCTGGCCCTGAGAGGTAAATGCCCCCTTAACCCTTTAGGCTATAACGTACAAATGCACTCAAGATGACCCCTTGACCACCTGCTTTTCCTTACCTCCACTGACTCCCAACCACAGTAAATTATCAATCAAAGGCCCCCCTCTCACTACATTCGTGAGAACAGATGAGGCCATCATTAGGAATCATTGAAATCAGAGCAATAAAGGAAAAAATTCCATAACAATTCCTCTCTGTTTATCATACTCTGATAACTGATTAATCAAACATTGTAATAATAGTAATAATAAATGCAAGTTCAAGTCATTACATACAAATCTCTCCTTGAACCTGTGAAGAAAAAGTTTAGAATGAAAAAGCATAAGGCTGTTTTTTTTGTGGGGGAAAGCCCCATAATTATTTAGCAAGCAAGTAAACATTTTTACTGGGTCGGGCTAAACGAGAAATCACTGTTTCTGCGCTCCTGCAAGCAGACCCTCAGTCACACCAGTAAGGAATAAATAGTTATAACACAGTAAGAAAACAAACAGAATAAAAATCCCTCAGTTTCAAACCCTGTCCTTGTACGCCACCTCGTAACACGGATGACCGCTGCTTGTTACCTTCTTTAAATCTTTTGCCCTTAATCTTTCTCAGAAAATAAACAAATAGAAGAAAAACAAACAGAACATACATTTAACACATATCTCACTGTAGCTCCCGCTAACTGTATCGTCGCATCATTTTGTTCATCCTTGGGATAGACTGTCATTTTCACCAATTGAACAGACAGCAGGTTTTCACCTGTCTCTGTAATCATATTCATCCATGAATAACAAAATTATCAGAATAACACACACAATCCTAACTCCTATCATTAAGCCTTTCCCATTAATCTACGCCCATCTCCATATTTCATTCACTTCTAATTCAATTTAGTAAGCTCTATTGAACGCACTGTTTAACAAATCTAACCAGAGAAGTCTTATAATTTTTCCTCATTCCTCTAACCAAATTAGTTGTTCAAAATTAACTCTAGTATCTCCATTACGGTCCGTCTTTTTGCTTGTTACACATAAATTAATAGATTTTCTACATTTGCACCAATCAAATCAATACCTAGTTTGATTCAATCAAACAAAATCATCAAAATCATCACAAAGCAGATTCTTCTGTTAAACTTAAACCATCAGTTGGTAGTTGGTTCCTCCAGGTGTGTTGATCATCTCGTTCGCCCCACGGACGTTCCGTGTTCACCAGGGTGACACTTTGCATGCCGTTGCAATGGTTTTTCCCTCGTAGGTTCGGGAGGCACGTTACTAGCACATCCTTGAATCCCTAACTTTGTGCTCTATTGGATGGTTGAGGCCTGTTGGTGTTGTCTAAGGTGAGAGGCTTGGACCCAGGTGTCACATTCTCCAACCATTTTCTGATCCTTATAAGGTTTTCCCTTAAATCACGACCGCACCCCCACTGGAGTGAACCATTTCTTGCCTGCTGTCACCTGTGAATGGAGACCTTAAGTATTTTGTTAGTGTCTAGCCGCTCGTCCCTTTTGGTGTGACCTGTGGATTCAACAACCTGAAACATTATCACCGGATAATTTCTTTCTCACTTAATAGCACTCGGGGTCCTTTTCCCCTGAAAAACAATATTTATACATTTGGAACAGAATCAGTTCTGTTTTCTGCAACCCATCCTGACATTCTGTAAAAGGAAAATTTAAGTTATGCGCTGCGCAGGTGTGGCACCTTTCTGCTACAATAATAACCCAGGCCAGGATAGTTAGCCAAATTCATCCATAGCCATCATTTTACTAGGCCCATTCTCCCCTGTATCCAAAAGTCTGCATGCTCTGTAAAGAAAAACAAATGTCGAGGTTATTTTCAGATAGTAAAATACACGTAGTTTCTTTTGTCTGCTGTGCTGCCATGGCCTTCGCTGCTGCATCTGCCCTGGCGTTCCTGTTGAAACAGTCCTGCAAATACATGTACAGACAGCAAATTTTGTTTGGGACCCAAGTAAACCATATTTGGCCATTGTTACCATCCCCCTTTTGATGCATGACCTCGCTCATTCATCAATTTAAACTAATTTGATTTGCCATCAACACCAACCCAAACGGGCGTCCTTCAGCCAAATTTTGCCCAGACATCCTTCTCTGCCTCTGAAACAAAATATTACATTCTTCACTTAAAGCCCAATCTCATCTTCTTATCGAAGTATTTGAGGGGCAACGGCCCTGAGTCTCACAGCGAATCCTGCTTTTCAGGCCTGTTGTTTGGTCTCTCAAGTCAGCCATCACAAACATTTCTAAAGTCATCAATTTTCCCTATCAGGTCAGGTCGTGCTGTACAGACTTGGTCAATGTCAGTCAATCATTTCTCCCCCTTTGTTCACAATTATCATAAATGTTAAAGGCTCTCTTGATGCTTCGAAATTGACTTAGCCAATATGTCATTTTGTCGTTGCCATCAAATCTACATTTTCATTTATCTCAGCCCATGCCAGATGGTGATCTACAACTACACAATTCCAATTTACACAAATACTTAAACTGATCTTCAAATCTACATTATGTATGACAAAAGTATTAATACCAGACATAGCTTGATGGCCAATCAACTTAAAGCTTGTCCCATGTTCTGTATTGTCTTTTCATCAGAATTATCAGCTTCTTTAAAATTTGTCATTTGCCTTAACCCATCTGTATTGATAAACCTATTCCAGAGGTTAATGATGCAATATACCCACCATTAGTATTACCCCAAACTAATACATACAAGACATAAAGTGCTGTCACCATCACACACACACTCATACTAGACACACATCTGTTAACTGCTCATTCTCAATGTTCGCCCTTTCCTTATATCATCGTTAAAAGGATTTAAATTTTAAATAAGATTTTAAACTTCACATATTTTCTGTAGCTTTTCCCTAATTTTACATGGTCTCTTAACCAGTTCCAAAGCATGTCTTGTTCATTATTCATTAGATTTTTAGACAGGTCAGCTGGGTTGTTTTGTTTCATTATCATTTTTGCTTCAGCTTGCTCTAGCAGGCCGATAACAGAAAGACAGACACAGTTACCATTCCTTCCTCCGCTCAAGCAGTCTCTCTCACTATAAATACATTTCTAAGACTGTAACTTATACAAAATGTAATATTAAATTCATTACAATAACTCTATTGACCATCCACCTTTGTTATCCAGACTTAAATCTACAAAAGCTGTCTTCATCTTTAGTCACCACCATGTCTAACGACCTTCAGGAGTTAGAACTATGTTATAAACTTCTATACATTTTCCTTGCCCATAAGGCAACCAATACATAAAAAGTTTTGCTACTGTCTCCACAACAATTAATAATGGCAATCCCCTCACGGTCTCAGCTGGCTCTTGAAAGCCCATTGCTATTAGCTCCTTGTCTATAATTTTCTTCTCCTCAGGGTGTTGTCCCCCCTGGTATAGTTGCAGACACTTGTCACAATGAAAAACAAGCCATACAACTAATGCGGTTTCTTCTGGCGAGTGGTATGGAGGAAACTCACACTTTCTGGGTCAGACTACAGTAACTTCTTACCGCGCATTTCACCTCTCAATGCTCTGCTGACCCCGGTGGCCTCCAGTAATCAGCGCTCAACTCTCATACCTCTCTCGCATATAACACCTCCATCTGGAGATGCCCAGTGTTCGTGACCCCCTGGGTAGGGCTGTCCCCTGGCCAGGAAGATCATCCCGTCATTGAGTAGCCACGTACACACTGGTGACCGCTCTCTCCCATCACAGTTTTCTTCAACAGAACTCAGCTGTTTTCTGGAGCTTAGGAAAGGCATGTTCAAGAGTCACCAGAGCCATTCCCATTGCCTAATAGTGTTCACACAGGGAGACAGGTTAATAACAGCTGTATTTAATCACTTCAATCCTTTAACCATCTTAAAAGCAGAAACCTAGCTGCTTAGACTATACTCAGCGAATTTGGATCATCCGTACGTTCAGTAAACTTTACCTGTAGACGGAGCCATCGGCCCTGAATGTTGGAGACTAAATGAGACAAAGTTGTTACTGATCCTAAAATGAGCTAATCAAAATGTCACCTCTATCGTTTAAGGCCTGTATTATTATTTTAAAGACTTCTTTAAAGTCATTCAGTTTTACAAATAATCTTTTCTTTTAACATCTCTGTGTCTATTATTCTTCAACTGAAACTGTGCTTTACTACAAATAGCTTATCACAGATAACAGCTTTTAGCTGACGTTGAATGAGAGAGACTCTGAGGCATTCAGGACTGGCACACTGCACTCTCATAAACTTCTAACATCAAACTTTTATCTACCATCCTATAGCTCTATCCCAGCTTAAGGCATATTTGCCAGAAATTACATGTGTTTCCAAATAAACATAATTTTTATAGTTGTCTTTATTTAGACATTACAAATTTCCACTCAGATTGAGTCTCTGTTGCACTGGCAGTTTCAGCCACAGTACACATCAGATCCAGATAAGCAAACTGTTTCATTACAGCCAATAACAAACTTATCTTTTGAAAGCAAAACATCAGCTTCTAGTTCTTTCATGGTCAACTTTTCAAGCTGTTTGTTTAATCAGCATTTAGCAACTGTTAATCCAGTATTGCTTCTGCTTACTTGATCTTAACTAAAAATAATTATTCCAGTTCAATAACTTTTCATATTTCCTCTCAATTTTAGTTGTCAAGTTCTCAATTACGTTAACTTTGACAAGGCTAGCACTTTCTGCTTGATACATCTTTTGCAATTATTATAAATCATTCGTGAGATTAGTCTCTCTCCTTAATCTAAACCCTTTCTAAAATGTTTAATTAAAACACAATCATCCTGTTAGTTACTTTGATATATTTTGCAACTCACATTTGTTGGAGTCATTAATTTTACATCAACCTGTATTCATCAATTCACTTTTAAAAATTACTATTATAGATCTTTTCTTTCTTATAAGATTCACTTTAAGACTTCAATCTTTTGACCTTGTTTTTATCTCTTATTTCTCAGACGAAAAATGTTACTGTCGTCATTTAAGCACTGATCTACTTTCAAACCCACATTATTATCAGAAATGTGTCACTATCACATTTTTAAACACCTTCTCGGTGGGCATTTACAGTTACGTATTAAATGGTCCTGATGACCACCATTAAAAAACACTCTCTGTCATCTGGTGGGTTCATGTGTCAGCCTCAATTACAGCATCAGACACCTTGACTATAGTTTGATCACTGTGAGCTTGCAAACGGCTCCAACTTACTGCACACCCTTGAAGCAGTGTGTGTCCCATTTCAGGAATCTAAACAGAGCCACTGATAAGCAGTTCTCTGTATTCTTTTACAGTCCACCAGTCGCGGATTTAATCACAATAGCCAAATCATAATCATTTTACTAATTTGGTATTGTCATCTCTTCATAAAGTGTAACAATTTGTACATCATTATTTTCATTACAACTGGTTTGAAGCCTTTTTCTTCCATTACATGGTTAGTCTGCAGATTCAACTTAATATTATCATTATTGTCTCAGTCTTATCCATTATAGCTACTTGCTTCAATACCCATATTTTCTTAACATTAATAAAATAAAGCAGATATATCCCTGTCAATCATACAATGCCTTATTTTATTCTAAAACTGACATTCATACCATTTAAACAGTTAATTTGACTTCCATAAATTCTGTCAGACATTTTATTTTCATCACATATAGTTTTCTACTATATTTCTTCTCAATCTTTCCCTACATGCCAGTTCCTTCCTCTCCTTTATTTTCCCTACATGCCAGTTCCTTCATTATCTAACCAGTACATGATTGTTTGCACAATCCTCACACACACGTGTCTCAACCTTTTGTTTTTCACTTCCCTCTTCCATCAAGTCTCTCACTTACAGTTCCCTCTATTTCACACAGACAGCCTTATTGCTGCTTGCTACTTCAATCCTTATCATATAAATCTAAGTTCTATAGACATCTAATGTCATGCATCCATTTACTGGATGAAGAAGTAAAAACATTATTTCTCCTGGCAGTTCGACATTTTATCTTCAAGCCAACAGTCCATTATCTGTTCACATTTTTTACACACATGTTGAACGCAGCCACAACAACCTTCAACCTATCGTCGCGGTCCAGGCTCGAAAGCACGGGGGACGGCGAACGAATTGAAGTGTATAGCCCTGCTTTAATGTGCTCAGAACCCATTCTGAAATCCCTGGGATAGTTTCCCACGCAGCTATGTGAGCCGCTAGGAGGCGAATGGCCTCCGGGTTCAGATCGCCGCCATTTGCGGGCTTGTGAAACTGAGCCGGAGCCGAAAGCGCGGCGCGCGCGCTCTCGGCTCTGGGCAATGGCTGCTCGCTGAAAACCGAGATCGTCTGATTTATATGAGGTGTCCCAATCATAAGGGATGGGGAGCATTTTATTCTCACTTTTTAACGCGCGAGCGGTGCTTTGGGCGGAAAAGCTTTTTGTAAACGTGAGCGCGGGCACGAGACTTACAAGTGTATTTGACGCCCTGATCATAACGGATGGGGAGCGTCTTATCAATGCCCTGCGTTTTGTGATAACATTTAAACGCGCGGGCGGCGCCCGGGGGGAGGTGTGTGTTAGTGAGCGTGAACGCTCTCCGGCGGGCACGAGACTTACATTCATAACCTGTTTTATTGACCGTGTAACAGAGCGGGCAGATAGTGGGCACAAACCTGTGGACACATTTCTTATATTCAACACTCGAGCGGCTTTTCTGCGCTTTATGAGAGTGTGCTCTGTGAGTGACACGAGATTTGATGTGCTTGTGTGTAGGGGTGAACACTGGGGCGTGGGCACCTTCACTACACTTAAAACACCAACGGCGTGAGCCGGACCAGACATTATACTCTTTTTGAGATTTCTCTGGGTCGCCGTGAAAACGGCGTTTGTGTGCAGGCGAGAGGGTAAATGAACCGGCTCGTTGGCTGCCAAATGAACCACTGCAGTAGCCTGTTTGAAGGGACTGTCAGGGAAATAACCTTTGACGGCGGCCCGGCCGCAGCGGGACGCGCGCGTCTTTTCTTTCTCTCGGTTAAAGAAAAGGCTTCTTGAAGGCTTCGCGTGCTCAGACTTCAACGTGATCTTTTGCCGAGGCCCTCTGGGGGACGGCGGTCTGTGACGGCTGTCTGAGCGCGACCTAGGGCGGCCGCCCTTGCGTCGCTGCGAAGGCTGGGGCTGTGCTGGACGCTGGGTGCTGGTTCGCACCGGAGGCTGGCTCTGTCTAACCCTACCTGCCTCCCTACCTGCCTAACCCTAATCCTAACCCTATCCCTAAGGCGGCATATGCGCGGTGACCAAGGCGGACGTGGCTCTGCATGCTTTGGACGGGAGGGCTTACCTTGACCGCCATCTCGCGGAGGGCGGACAAAGGTGCGCTGCGACCGTCTCTTCCACAGGAGGAAACGCTGTGTATCCTTTCTCGGCAGCGCCGTCCACTTGGGAGAGCGACGCAGAGGTCTGAGGCTGAAGCCTCGAAGAGAAGGGTGTGTTCCACGACTTAGTCAACTCCGTGTGAAGCTCCGGTAGGAACAGAGCGTGCCTGCTTGCTGGGGCTGAACGGCGGCGACTGTGCATGAAACATCCGTTGAGCCTGTTCGGCGTGGGTTCCTTCGGCAGCGACCACTGGAGCCCGAGTCGGTCAATCGCCTGCGTCAACAACCGCATCAGCTCCGCATCAGCTCCAGTGCGGGTACGGCCGGATTCATGGATCGACGAGGAGGCGGAGTTTAGCGACCATTCCTCGCTATCCGATGCCAGGATGGAGCAGCAGTCTCTCGTGGCGTGTCCTTCGGCCTCATCCTCAAACGCGACGGCAGTGAGGCTCGTGAGCGGCATCTGCGCGTCGGTGAAGGGAGGCGGGGAAGGCGAGGGCGAGGCTTGAGGGAGGTTTTTGGGCGAACGCATCTCTGTGGCCACGGGTTCCGGCCGTCTCTGGGAACGGCGCTTCTTCTTGCGCAGTCCCACGAAGGACGGAGTGACTGCTCCCGGGTTGAAGGCTTCGAGTCGAGCCTGCAGGGTCGACAGCGGAAGCGCTTCACAGAAATCGCAGCCCCCGGACGCGAGGGCGAGCTCCGCGTGTTCCAGGCCCAGGCAGAGAGCGCAGATCACGTGGCGGTCTCCGACGCTGAGCGGGGCCCTGCACGAGCCACAGGAAGTGCGAGGCATCTTGAAAAAGACGCTCGCTGCTCTTTTAGGAGTAAGCGAATACAATTTTAAGCCATGTAAAAAGGATACGTCGCCGGATAGCGTAGCTCGCACAGATGGCTGAAGGTGGCGAAGACGGCCGGCTTCCTCAGCGCTGTCCTAAGCTGGCTGTTCGCTGTTCGCCGGCGGCGGCGTCTTCTCTCAGATCCAGCGATGCGAAGGGCTTCGCTGAGAAGACGAAAATCAGGGAATTCAGCCTACAGTCCATTCTTTTATACGCTAAGCCACGCCCATGTTGGCGGGCTATGACGCTATGAAGGCGCGGGCGCACTGGTAGGCTGCAGCAGATGCCCGCAGGGCAGCCAATTAGCACGCAAGACTGCCTACTCTAGGTCTGCTAGCTGCTGCACTGCGTTGACAATGAATACAACATTTTAGGATAATTTTTTGGCTTCAATATCTCGAGAAGATTAATCTTTCCCGTAGCGTAAGCTAAACTTACGCAATACAAGAGAACCTCTCGTAAGAGAAGCTAACCTTTGTGTGTGTGTGAGTGTGTAAAGAAATGCGTTCGTCAAACTGCCTTGGATATGGATCTAAACAAAATAGTAGGCCTATAGCTTTTTACTTGTATCTGGGCTTTCAATAAAAGGAAATTCTACAGGTGCTAATCTACCTACATGGCATTACCATTTGTTTTAAGACGTTACAAAATATATACTGCACCGGAATGGACTTTACAGGCGAAAATACTTTTCAGACTGGATGGAGGTAGTAGCTTTATATCTGAGGAAATTACGGGATCAGGCTAAATAATTGGATATAGAATAATGCACTTAAAAGGTATCCAGAAAGTATTTGCAGTGAAGAGGGAGACAGTACAGTTCCTGTTGAGTGTTCTCAGTCCAGATGGCGTTGCCTATAGACGAGCACGAAAACACGTAGGCTTCGAGTCAACGTGCCACATAAAGTTTGGAGCAGGATTGTGGTACATACTCCGGCAGAGTCTTCGTGCTCATCTATAGGCAACGCCATGGTAATGCCATGTTGATAGCACCTGTAGAATTTCCTTTTGTTGAAAGCCCAGATAAAAGTAAAAAGCTACTATTTTGATTAGATCCATGTCCGAGGCAGATCGACTTCATAAACACATTTCTTTACACACACACACACACACACACACACACAAATTTGTTTTTTTACAGATTCTTTTTTTTTTACGTTGCGGTTCAGGGCTTTCATAAATACCAGATGGACTTAATGTTGGTGAGATCAGATCTCTGTGTGGAGCATACCGACTGTTGTAAAACTCCTTGTGCATACAAAAATCTCCCTGGATTATTACAATTGAATGCAAAAGGAATATTTGGAAATGTAAACTGATATTTCTTAATAACACAACAGCAAAATATATAATAACAGGCTCAAAACCATTTTTTTTGTATGAAAATATCAACATCCCTAAGACTTTTACAGAGTGTTGTATAGATACCGTTCTGTTTATTATAAGCATGCGCCGCTATAAATGTTCATCCTCTTAAAGCAGATTAGATTCTGATTGTCTGTCTGCTGTTTTTATTACTCATCAGCTGGAAAAAAAAAATAGTTCAGAAAGTGATTCCAACAATTTATTTTCTCTGTGCCATTACCCTTATTGTTGTGGACTAGGCCTATGTATTTCTAATTACCATTATAGTTATTGACCTTGGTGTGAACGGGCCTTTACAGTCCGTCTTTGAATGCAGGAAATGCCATCAGATCATCATATGCTAACATAGACTGCAAGTTCATTCACTTAACAGTGGATGCAAGTATTGAGATGCACATATATGTAATGAGATGGAGTGTTTTTATTTTTTCAGTAAGTCTGTGATCATCCAGACAGCAGAATAAATGGCTTCACTTAAAATTTAATTCATTATTGTCCTTCAGATTACCCCTCACACCCCGTCATCCACCGCTTTCATTCTGCCCTGAGGCAAATTCAGAATGAAGTAATTGAATGAAATGATTCGCTCTCATTTTTTTATTAGTGGTTTAGCCAGTCAGGTGTGTCGCTATGCTTATTTCCTCTGACAATTAAAGATCCATAATTTATTGCAACAGGAAGTGAGTGTGGGGAGTCTCATCTCGTTTGGACATGGATGATTCTTCGCTTCTGATTAGAGAAATTCTCCTGACTGCCGAGAGAAGAACTGCACATGAAATCGTTCTGTGAACGTATGTACATAAATGATGGTTTTAATTGCTTTTTCAATTTGTTTAATTTAATTTCTTGTCTTTCCAAAGGATGAATAAATTGCAGTATCGATTTAAAAAAATGATCAGAACAGACACAAGTCACTTTTTATAAACTTATCTTATTATCTTCTTAAACAAAATTAGAAGATCATGAGTGAATAAGTCAATAGTGAATAAAATGTTCCGCACATTAGAGTTAGTTATAAAACCATAAAAAAGAATTATAGTTACTTATATATATATATATTATATATATATATATATATATATATATATATATATATATATATATATATAGTCACAGGTGGTTGCTTGCAGACAGATGAGGAAGACGTAATTTCCAATACGAAGGTTTATCAACAACAGAAAGGCAAATGGATAGCAACACACACTAAACATAGACAATACCGGACACTGAACTGAAACAGAATAGAACATATATGTGACCCGATCTGGCGAAATGAGTCGGAAGTCGCAACGTTCCATTTTAAGATATGGGCCGATTATGTGGAAAACCAATGAAATAATAGATTTTTTTTTTTGTTGATAATTTCAAAGAACAGACATTCAAAAATAATCTCCCAAAGTTTCGTAGTCCAGATAATTGAGTAAAGGTATTTAAATTACTATTAAAGTGTACAAAGTTTTACTAAATTCGCTGGAAATGAACATTGCTTTTCTCAACTCCTATCTCACCTCTGAGCATTTCCCGGGTATCCCCTGAAACGTCACTATCTCTGCTCTCCTAATGGTGTTATACGTTGTATAGAACCAATCAAAAAGCTTAGAAATGTACACAAATGCTGATCATTTGTCGATGGGAAGCCGTTTCGACTGACCGGCACGCGATTGGTCCAGCCACCCTCCTGTCAGACTCGCAGCGAGCGCTCTGTGTAATAAACAAGCTAGCAGATCTCCTCAGAAAGATTAAATATTATTAATTTGAGAAATGTCGCTGTCAAAAGAGAGCAAAGTTGCCAAAGCGTCATCAAGCCCCCTGGCCATTGCACACTGAGTCCGCGTTTTTTTCATATGCGTTTTTTCGTATTGATTCGGTGGCTCCGAATTGTCAAAACACCATTCAAACTGCTTGCTACGGATGCGAAAAGCTTACTTTTTTTATATAACGGATGAAAGTTTCGTAGACAGTGTGCAAGCGTGATTGACATAACGTGAGGTCGATTTTTTTTTTTTTACGTGCGAAAATTTCGGATGCGAATTATAGATCTGTACAAAAATATCCGTGAGATTTGCCCAAAACCGCCAGTTGAGAAAGTAAGTTGTCCCTCTCCCTGCCCAGCTTAGAAGAAAAGAGCTGAAAGGTGAATTTAATGTCAAATTTGAATCTGAGTGAGTGTATTTACTGTGTATGGATGTGACTGAGTGCAAATGTGATTGAGTGCATTTATCTGCAAGGAGAATCCATTACAATGTGTTTGATTAACCCAAAATTTAACTGTTGGTATCTCCGTTATGAATTTGTTACACTGTTATTGTCAACTAGCCTACACAAAGATATGATTGCATAGACTAGCATTATTTGATCTCTGTTTCCTTGTCTCTCTGCCTCTCTCACTTTCTCTTACACACACACACACCCTCTCTCTCAAGCAAATATGTAGCACCTCTGTTCAATCTTTCTGATTTTAGTAAATCTTTGTAAAAGGTACTTTTAAATTATTTATTCAAATAAAAACTTTAAAATAATTTGAGCTTCAGCCTGGTTTAATAGCATTTATATATATATATATATATTAATGTAAGCTGTAAAATAAATAGTTTATCCCTTTAAATGCAATGGATTTTGAAAGATATCAACAAAAAAAGGGCAAAAAACTTTAAAAGCGATTTTCTCAGGTTTTCAATTGGAAAAAGAGGGCAGACGACCATAATTCAAATGTGTATATCTTCACAACCATTCAAGGCATGACTTTGACTAGGATATCATTTGAAAGCTTATGGTCTCCTCTTTCCATTAATACCAAAATCTAAATTTTGAAATTTGGGTCACTGTGACTCATTTTGCTGGATCAGGTCACATATGCAGGTGTTAATGATGGTGACTGATAAGTGCACAGCTGAATGTGATTAGTGTCCGTGACAACAAATGAGTGAAAAAGGCAGGTGATGACAAAACATAAAGAGTCCATGTGGTGTGAGAGTGTGACTTTGACCCTGTCCCAAATGGCGCACTTCATGCGGACTTTCGGTCTCGTGGACTTAAATTGCGCGTGCTCGCCGAGTCTACGAGTCCGTAGGCCGTCCCATTTAGCATTTTAACGCTCTGAAGTGTGCTCATCAGCGTCCCCTTTGTGCCCTTGAAGCGGTCTTCCGCGAAGCCAGCATAGATGCAGGCTCTACGCACTTTAACTACCCACCCCCGCGGACTCGCGCTAAGGGCCCTATAGGTCTGCACTACATGACGTCACCGAAGTGTGGACTCTGAGGAAGTCCACAAGTCCAGAGTGTGCCATTTGGGACAGGGCCATATATAGCATATGCATATGTTGTAAACAAAATTATTCAACCCCATTGCAAATCAGGTTTATTGGCAAACTTTACAGACTTTCAGCTGATTGCAATGACTAAATCAAACAAAAGTAATTGAAATAGCTCAACACAACAAATGTTTCAAGTGGTTTCCTCAAATTCAACTGGAAGTGCCACTTTTAATGTATATATCACACTAGCTGTGCAATATCAGTCACAGCCATACTGATATAAAGCCATATCGAACTGCTACAAGTTGGATATTGTGTTTATACAACAGTTTGATGGCACAAGTGTGTAAATAAATAAGAAACAACAACAGAGTGTCTTTAAAAACCCTCTTTCGTACATCCGCCACAGATTCAAATCTCAAGTTCACAGTTAAACAGTTGAGCCCAAGCCTCCGTGCCTAATCTAAAATGTCACTTTATAACTAGCAACAAAGTTTACAAGTAAACAAAGTGTTTACACATGGTATTAAAATGAGTTCCCATAAATGCAATCACAAGTGGACGACGCTAAATACGGGTGTAAACGGGGTATAAAAGGTTTTGAGCTTGTCCAATTTCGACCACTTCCAGAGGTAGTCAAAAACACATTTGAGGTAGTTGAAAACACTCATGTGGTCGAACAGCCAAAAAAGGCCGCCAACAGATAGGATTTGCCTTTGTTGCCTGAAGACTCAAGTGTGGTTTGAAGACATAAACGTACCAAGCGCAATGGTCTCTCACCATTCCTGATTTCTAACAAACACTCACAGTGCCTTGTGGTTATCAGAGCAGAAACAAAAGCTGCTACTCTCTGTGTGATTTTCTGTCGTCTCAGTTTTCCAATGCGTTCATAAGTAAATTGTGCGAGCTTATTTTGTCCATTTGATCAAAAGGTCAGAAAAAGCCCATAGATTTACATAGACCCTGCCCTATAAAATCAGGACAGAAGTGGTTGAAAGTGGACAAAAGAGATGGATTAAAACACCAGGTGTAGATGGCAATGTGACTCCCTCATCTACTTGTGGTCCAATCAGCCAAAATGCATCTTAAACCAGGTGTAAACAGGTTTTTTATGTTAATTAAACAATAAAAGACAAAGACATCACTCACTGCAAAGACATTACTCACTTCGTGTTTTTAAAGTTTGCGTAGAGTGAACTTAAGAGTTTTCTGTTAAAACAGTGTCGTGTTAGCGGCCCCTAACTAATGATCGTTGCGACGGAAGTGAATCTATTAAAACTAACTTTAGCTGGAAAATAACTTTATTCTAGAGCTGTCATAAAACCAAAACAATCTCTGTTGCTTTGATTTCCTATTATCACTGTAAAGCAGCTTTGGAACAATCTACATTGTTAAAAGCGCTATATATATGAAGATGACTTGCCCTGACTGCTCTTCACTGAATAACTTTTGAAACTTTAATAATGATTAACCTATATTTAATTGATGCAGTGAAGATTATATGCAGTGTTATTTTACATTGTTATTTTACATTTGATTACTTTATTACTTTATGAAAACTAGACCTACCTAAAGAACCTGAAAGCCCTGATTGTTTCATTTGTGCCTTTGTTCTATGGTATTTGTGCTATTGCTTGTAGTTTGATTATTTGTTCTTTTCTTTATGAATGACCGTTTACTTCTTTTTATTAATCTTTGAAATGTATAGTTAGTAATTTTAGCTGTGGTATGGACACCTCACTGGTATCTAAAGTTTTGGTGTCGTAAACTTTTTTTTTTACAATAGAAGGATACATGGGTAAAAAAAAAGTCAAACAATAACCATTTTATTAATTGATTTCTTGTTTTGTGGTGGGTTTAGCGGAAATGGAATAATTGAATTCATTGACTCTAATAGAAAATCTAAAATCGTATCGAATCGAATTGATATCTTGTGAATCGGAATCGAATCGATTTGAATCGAATCAGGTCATCTGTATCGCTACCCAGCCGTATTATTAAAGTGCATACTTCGCTAATCAATTTTTCATCAAATTTCTCATACATATTTGGCAGTAATTTAGCATATATTTGTTGTTTTAGCTAAAATGTGATTTTTGTTAAAGTGAAATGGACTAAAATGACGTATTAATATGTACGGTTTTGCTTATTTTTTTAGTTTGCTCTTGTTTCTTGGTTATTTGTTTGTTGATTCGTAGTTGTGCAGGTCCAAAATATTCACTGAGAACATTCAAATTAAATCCCTGCAGATTTTAATTATAATCTCAGAGCTGTTGGCCTTGTGTAAAGATCCCGGGCAGAGGTTTAACCCACACACACGTCAACATCCTCGCAGAGTACTTTCAGAGGTTTTGACACAGACAGGCGGACAGGTTTATAGATTATATTTTTAATAATTAGAAGAGTAGGAGAGGAAGTGAATATGTGCTTATTAGCACAATTAAAAACAGCATGACACACAATCATGGGCTCAGAACAGCATTAACCCCGGAGGAAAACACTGCAGATGGGCGGACGCCACAAATAAACGCTGAACATGGAGGAGTTGGACAATCTGAGCTGAAGTTTTGACTTCTGGGTGTGTTGGAGAGGGTTTTGGACTGTAAGGTTCTGATTAATTAATGGCAAAGGAAACCCTTCTGGGTGCCGGTCAGAGCACAAATAATGAGGAGACAGGTGATCAGATTAACTCTGTGTATTGGAGGTAGGGATGGACCACAGATGTATATTCCAACGCATTCTCATCCCAATGCGTCATCTTATTCACACTTTTGACCATGCGTCAACATCCGGCGCACATGGCACCCTTTAGCGTCAGTTAGATGCCGCTCATCCTCGGGCGTCATCTAACGCATTTAGCGTCAGTTAGATGGTGCTTCCGTTATGGGTAGGTTTAGGTCTGGGGTAGGGTTAGGGTTAGACCACTAGGAGGCGCATCTCATATTGACGTTAAAGGGTGCCATGTGCGTCGGATGTTGACGCATGGTCAAAAGCGTCAGTTAGATGACTGAACAATAATAATCATTCACTGTTACATAATGAAAAGGTATTCCTAATTCACATAAGTGACATTTCTCTACTAAACATCCAGTTAAATAAACATAAATGAGGTATTTACAGAAAATACACACCATAAGCATTATTTGTCATTAATAACATACAATGCCAATATATGGATATCGTCGCTGCCCGATGAAACTCACGTATGTCCAAAACGGTTACTTTTCAGGAAGTGAAAAAAACACCGTAATTTCACAGCAGTTGAACATAGCGTTTTCATACTTGGTACGGCATATTTAAATGTAACCATATTCTTGCCAGTGTAATGATATAATCCACATTTGACCAAAATCGAGTTTAAATGGACATACGTGCATATTTTACAGTAACGGTGGTCGATACGCGTTCTTCCGATCATTAATTAGAATGACCAAGTCGCGTTTCAGATGACAGATAAATAGGCTACGCTCAGTTTATTAAGGCGAGACACGGCAGGCAAAAACATCTTTTTTTTTTTTTTTCACCAGTCAATTTTGAGATTTTGGGATATTTGTCTTCAATAACATGTCTTCTTTCAGACTTGTGGTGAAAAAAAGTCTGAAATACACATTTAGGTCTTTATTTTACTACACTTTGTCTGTTTGCGTCTGTAGATTTCTCATAAATTCATCAAAAGTTGTCGTTATAAATCATCCCTCTGCTCCGCTATAATTTGATCAGTTTGACAAAAAAAAAAAAAGTATAAATCTTATCAATGAGACCAAGTTTATTTACATACTAGCAAGCAAGCTAATCTGGGAAGAACTAAGTTAGCCTGTGGACAATTACTTCATATAGACCATTTACCGGTAAATAACAGTTGTGAATATATAATAAACTTGAGAACAGTTGTCAAAAACAAACGTTTGCTGATACTTTACCTCACAGTGTTAGCTATTCGGCTATCCACTGCTGAGCTTCCAGAGACGAACTTCACGAGACCGGCAACATGCCTCCAGAGGGCGGGAGATACGCGGCGTGATTGACAGCTTTGACAGCAAATGGATATAAGTGGAAATCAGATGACATGATTTCACAACTTTTCATTGGTCATTTAGATAATGTGAAGCATACTGTATACGGAAATGAACCTGGACATTCTATCCGTCGAAAAATCTCAAAATCGGCAAAATGGACATACGCGGTTTTCATCGGACAGCGACGATATCCTTGTGGCGGATACGAACAGCATTCAAACAAACATAATGTTAATCCCTCGTTTGAAATTATAACAGCTCAACAGATCAACATCGCATCAAGACATTTATAAAGAACCTATAACATTTATCTGCATCTTCATAAAGAATGAACAATCACACGTTATGATATTACCGATCTGACTAACACAGAATGATCACTGCAGGACATGTCCGGGCATGCACGTATGTCATGGACGCACATAATGCTGTTCAAATCACTGTTAACACAAAAAATATAAAAAAGGGCTTACTCTGAGGTCAGTGACTAACATCTTGATGTTACATCTGCAGCAATCACAACGAACATACAGGAATGAACGTCTTTACAGCTGACAGCTCACACAGACACAGCAGATAGCGGCAACTCAACAAACTACGCTGCTCACTACTGGAATATTATTACGACTCCTCTTTCATCATAAAAGTCCCTGGTGAATGAGCCTTTAATACAGCTGCCCCCGAAAATGTAGAGCATCTTTGCTTCCTTGAAAAGCGACGTCACCAATCAGGGTTAGGAGCATTAGGTCCATCCTTTGGTAAGGCCGGCAAGATGACTAGGTGGGCTACCGCTCTAGTATAAACTTGGCCCTTTATCTCCACATCAGCTGACCGGATATGACTATCCGGGCTTAGATGGGTCTTAATAGCCATGTTTCCACTGTCGGACCAGGGCCGAGCCGTGCTAGTGCGTGCCACAGCCAGTCGCGTTTCCACTGTCACTTCCGGGGCTTGATCGGGGCTTACTCGGGGCCAACGGCCAGGATTTCTGGCCCGTCGAATACCTTGGGCCAAAGCGAGCCAGCTCGGGCTAGAGGCGTGCTCGAGGTAAAAGGCGGAGTTTATCGGTGTTATGGAACGTTATGATCTGAAGCAAGATGCATATTTCACTTTTTTATATAGCGCAAAAAATATTCGCTGCTCGAAATGGTGAATCGCCTGTACTGGTCTGTACAACATACCAAAGCTCTTCTGAGCATTTTGGGCAGAAGAAAGGGTACAACGTCAATTTGACGGCGTGTGAAGTAACTAAGACGTTATAAAATACATAGATGCTTAACTTTCTAAGCTAAGCATTCAGCGAGCAACACTTCAAGTTCAGGAAAAAAAAAGTTGCGGGCGCAGTAACGAATTTTACAAGGCGATTCAAACGTACAATGGACAAAGCGGAGCTCAGAGAAGGAACTTTCCAAATTCCATGGTTGGACTTGATGGACGGTGTGCTGGGTCACCGTCCCTCTGTTAGTGGCGACTCGCGAGACAATCTGGACACTATTGCAGGCTGCAGCCACGGCCGGTGAGTTAATATACATGCTATCTTCCTAACTTAAAAAATAAATAAATTCATAATACCCGCTGAAATGGGTTGGGTTGTATGACCTTTGATCCAGAAAGGCGTGTTAGGGGCGGGTTTAGGGCAGCGCTGCGGGGCTACTGGCCCGGCAGTGGAAACGCAAGCCCGGTGCCTGAGGCCCGAGGCCACTGGCTCGGCTCGGCTCGCTGTTAGCCCTGGCCCGGCCCTGGCCCGGTAGTGAAAACACAGCTAATGATTTGTCCCACAGGCCATAAGCTCCGAGGTAGTTTGGGGTCTACAATCAGAACAAATGTTTTCCCCTTCAAGTCGGGAGAAGAGGCTTGCCATTTTTGCCAAGTTTAGAGGCTAGGAAGATAGTCCCTTATGAACCTGGACCAGAATCGGTCTGCTAGGACCTGGGAATGTCTCCAGTGCCGGCGACTCAGCATCTCTGATTCTGGGTAAATGACTTGATGGAGAAATCCATCAGGCTGCCCCATGAGGAGACTATTTGGTGTCACTGGGTCAGCATCCGCCACGTCTGATGACACATACCCCAAAGGTTTGGAGTTCAGGATGGCCTCAACTTCCAGCAAAAATGTCATTAAGACTTCCTCGGGAACTGACTGTGAGCCCAAAACCGTGTACAAGGCTGATTTAACGCATCTCACCTCCCTCTCCCAAACTCCAACGTAGTGGGGGGCCGACAGGGGGATTAAAGTGGATTAAAGTATGTCAGGAACCAATGCGGCATAAGCTTCCCGTAACTCCCTTTCACCCCCATGGAAGTTGGTACCTTAATCCAACCATAACTCCGCTGGTGTCCCTCTCCTTGCAACAAACCTTCTAAGAGCCATGAGAAACGAGTCTGTACTCATGCTAGGGAGTAAGTATAAATGGACAGCTCTCGTGGTCAGACATTTAAAGAGAATTCCCCAACGCTTCTCTGTACGTCTTCCGATTTTGACCAGCAAGGGTCCAAAGCAGTCCACTCCACAAGAATGGAAGGCAGGTTTGTAGATCCGAAGGCGAGCAGAGGTTAGATCCGCCATTTTATGGATTGTCGGCTGGGCCCTCCACCATTGACATTCGGGGCAGTCATGTTGAAACAGTCTAAAAGCTTCGTGGCCCAGCCGAATTCCCCAACGCTTCTCTGTACGTCTTCCGATTTTGACCAGCAAGGGTCCAAAGCAGTCCACTCCACAAGAATGGAAGGCAGGTTTGTAGATCCGAAGGCGAGCAGAGGTTAGATCCGCCATTTTATGGATTGTCGGCTGGGCCCTCCACCATTGACATTCGGGGCAGTCATGTTGAAACAGTCTAAAAGCTTCGTGGCCACATAGAATCCAGTAGTATCGCCGTATTTCAGCGAACAGTTTTTCTAATCCAGAATGATGTAACTGGTGGTCGTAATGCTGAATAATCAAATGGGTGACTGGGTGATTAGGATTCAGGACCAGAGCATGTAAAACGAAGTCCACAATGCCTGCAACTCTCCTCAAACGACCTCCAACCCTGTTTAGACCACTGGACGGATCCATTTCAGGGGCTAGGGCAATTAGTCGACTTTTGGACATGACCGACTTTCCCGTCCCTAACAGTTTATAATCCTCAGGGAAGGATTCCTGCTGCACCCGTTTGAGGATATAGAGCTCAGCCTGACAGTAATCTTCGGCCTGGCGAGTAGTCCGTGGAGCATGGGTAGCCCAAATTTCGTGGGCAGTGATGTCCAATAGTTCCTGCCAGGTGCTGTAGTTCCATCCATCAGTGCTACCAGAAGAGGGAGGGAAGGTACTGATCCCACAGAAGGCAGATTTCCGCAATTCAAGGCCCGCAATAATGCATGGGCTTACTGGGGCTGATGGTAAGCCTAGGGCCTGTGCCTATGAAGACAAGGGGCCTATCATAAGCCAATACAAAAATCACATTGTTTTGTAGTTTGTCGAATTTTCTGTCAATCATTTGATATTCATTTTTTTTTTGCCTGCTGATTGATCCAATTTACAAGTGACCCACGTGGGAAGTTTGATATGACAGCCTATCAGAATGTAGATAAACAGTTGTAGCATGCGCCGTCTACTCTAGTAGTCTATTCAAATTTATGCTAGTCATAGAACCTAACGGACAGCTAAATCAAAATTTCGGGAAAGAAAAAGTTTGAGAGTGGTGCTCATAAGCGAAAAATATTGTGACAAAGAAAACAGTGAGAAAGAATAAAAAAAAAAAAGATTCCAAAGCTGACAGGATTTTTTAAACCTTCAAATGAAGGCGGGTCAAGCTCATTAAGCAGAGCACCGATGAACAGTGGAGAGGACAAGCAAACAGGCGAGGGACAGTTACCTGGAGCCGCTGCAGAGGACGAGGACTGGCTGCATGGAGCAGAGTCAACTGGCGACGGACAGACCGGAGGACAGCTACCTGGAGCCGCTGCGGAAGACGATGACTGGCTGCATGGAGCAGAGCCAACCGGGGACGGACAAACCGGAGGACCGTTACCGCAGTACAGGGAGTTTGTACAGAATGACGAGTTGGGCAGCACGTCGGCAGTGGAGTTACAGAAAGTATTAAGAAGTAGAAAACTCCATACATTATTTCCCAACACAGATATAGCTCTACGGCTATTCCTGACCATGCCAGTGACCAACGTGAGCGGAGAGCGTCCCTTCTCTAAACTGGCATTGGTGAAAAATAGACTGCGATCAAGCATGCAGCAAGACAGAGTCAGCAATCTCACACTGATATCCATTGAACACGACATTCTTCGTGAGTTGGATTTTACCGACATAATCGCGGCTTTTTCTTCAAAGAAGACAAGACGAAAACACTTCTAAAAAGGTAAGACAATGCTTTATTTACTGCTTTCCAGTATAACCTGTGCTGTGGAGGTTTTACATTGCTGTTGTTGTGGATTTTTTATGGAATACTGTCTTAGTTAGGCTGTATCTCCCCGAGAGAAACTTATTTCTGCTTTTGTTGTATATAGACAAACGTGGTCATTGGACTTTTTTTTTATTGTGGGCCTACAAAACCTCTCAGCCAACAGGGCCTAACGGCAGGTTAATGCGGGCCTGTCCGCTATAGCCTCAGTCTTTGCTATTACTGGGCATTCCTTTGTATCCTTGAGGAGGAAAGAGGGTCATCGAGACCATCGGTTCGGTGCAGCAAGCTACTGGAGTGGTTTCCCTTTTGTGAGATCATCAGCAGGGTTGTCTTCAGAGCTTACATAATGCCAAGAACACTTCTAAGTCAGCTCCTGAATCTCAGCGATTCTGTTCCCTACGAAGACTCTGTAGCGACAAGACTCTGAATTCAACCACTGGAGGACAGTCGTACAGTCTGTCCACAGGGAAATAGACTTGATGCGTAGGGTCAACTCATTCTCAAATAACTTAGCCAACTGTCCTCCGACTAAACCTCCACAGACTTCCAATCTTTGAATGGAGTAAACCCATTTAGGAGTGACACGGGAGCGTGCTATAATGAAGGACAGGTAGGTCCAACCTTCATGGTCGGTTCGGAGGTAACCACCACTCCATATGCCTGCGCAGAGGCATCTGAGAAGAAATGTACCTCATGGGTAGCACCATCCATAGCAACATCAGGAGGGACATGAGGCCAGGGAAAGGTGATACAAGGAAGGTATCGGAGTTCCTCCTCCCACGTATTCCAAGACTAGAGGAGTTTAGGTGGTAGGTTGGGGTCGTCCTACCCTCTCCGTTTGTTCCACAGTTGCTTGGTGATAATTTTCGCTCGAGTCGTATAAGGTAGAAACCATCCCAGAGGTTCATACTGGGTAGCTAGGACCTTATAGATGTTCCTCAAAGTGGGAGTGTTATATACCACAGTCGCAGCTCGGGCATTGGCTGGTAGGTGACTCAGCACACCAGGATCATTGCAGGCCCACTGGCAAATTTCAAATCCAGCTCCAGAAAGAATGTTCCGTAGTCGATCAATCAAGCTTTGAGCTGCATCAGCAGTAGTTAGGCTCTGCATGCAGTTATCAACATAGCAACATCTTTCCACTGAAAACCGAATCGCCTCATCTGTCTGGGGGTGTTGCCGTACATGGCGTTGTAGCGTATATGTCACCGGTGCAGGCCGGGGCGGACTCGTAGGACCAGCCGCCCCTCTGACTCCAGACACCACCGCGAGGAGCCGACACCACAGGTGCGCAACGGAATGGACCAGACGGAGGCAAAGGTAAATTCCAAGGAATAACAATCTTTATTAAGCACTGCATTTATGGAAGTGAAGGAAAGGATGGTAACGGTCGCTGGGCCTTCTCCCCGGAACAGCTGGGCAGATCGAGGGCTCCTTCCCCGGGATGTTACACACTCCACGGCCCCGACGGTAGAGAGACATGTAAGCCCTCCCTTTCTAGCGATAACTGCACACTTCGGGACTCGGAAGGTAAGTCACCAGGTAAGCACTCCATTTCCAGCAATAGCTGCACACTTCGGGGCTCAGAAGGTAAGTAACCAGGTAAGGATTCTTCACAACACAAAGTATTTTCATCAGTGCACAGTAATGAGACAGTAATTTAAAAGCTTAATTCACCAGCGTTACTGCATACTTCCAGACTCAGGCATTGGGTAGAAAGGTGAGGATTCTTCACAGTACAAAGTACTCTTTAGTTCACAGTAGTGAGACAGTGGTTTAAAAGCTTACTTCACCAGCGTTGCTGCATACTTCCAGACTCAGGCATTGAGTAGAAAGGTAAGGATTCTTCACAGTACAAAGTACTCTTCGGTTCACAGTAGTGAGACAGTGGTTTAAAAGCTTACTTCACCAGCGTTGCTGCATACTTCCAGACTCAGGCATTGAGTAGAAAGGTAAGGATTCTTCACAGTACCAAGTACTCTTCGGTTCACAGTAGTGGGACAGTGGTTTAAAAGCTTACTTCACCAGCGTTGCTGCATACTTCCAGACTCAGGCATTGAGTAGAAAGGTAAGGATTCTTCACAATACGGAATACTTTCCAGCTCAGCTGTATCACTCTGGCTTCTGAGGGAGAACAGATAATAACAACTTTCCACAAACGTGCAAGCATGGGTTGGGGCCACTTCTCAGCAAAAGCACACCACACTCGTGTTCACTTCAAATCCACAGCCATGAATCAATGTGTATCAATAAGGCAAAAGCACTGCAATTCACTCACACGATAGGGCTGTTCAGAGGCCTCAATCCATTTGTTACACTCACGTGGGAGATATTAAATCTTCAGTTCCTGCTCAAAACGCTCGGAAACACATAACTTCTCCAACAGTCAGATCCACACGCATTGCATCCTCTTCAAGCTGTTTGAATGTTCGTAAGATGAAATCAATTCACTTATCTTTCTCTCTCCCTCCACAGTGCTGGTTCAATCGATAACTCAGTCCAGCAGATTTCCCACAGACAATCACTCTGATCCAGCAGACTTCAATGGGCGGCTTCCACACCCCGACAATTTTCCCGAGGAATCTTGTGTCCAACACTGCTCTGAGACAACCAGCGCGCCTGCGCTGAGGCAACCAGCACCTGCACCGAGACAACCACTTCTCTGTCTCCCTTCCCCTGGCCGTCCCACATAAGCTGGGGCATCAGGCCCTTTTATGTTTGTCTTGTGAAGCAGGAAGCCTGTGTGAGCGCCTCTCCTCTCTCGCACATGCAGTGCATTAGCGCTAATCAGGCCAGGTAATGATTCTGCCATACCCGGAACCGGAGTGGGATGTGTCGCACACAAATCGTTCCCTCGGCAACTCGTGACTCATCAAGGGGTTCCGCTCGTCAAGCGTTTTTGTCACCCATGACATATAGGTAGCACAGCATGGACTGGAGGTCGTGCCGAAGGGTAATACCTGCCACTCAAAAGTTTTGGGTGCCACATCCATCTTCAGTTCCCGCCAAAGGAAACAGAGTAGAGGACAGTCCTTAGGTAAAAGACGGACCTGGTGGAACATCATTTTGATATCCCCACTCACTGCCACGGGATGTTCTCTAAAGCAGATAAGAACGCCCAACAGCAAGCCCCCAAGGGTGGGCCATGGCAACAGGTACTGATTGAGGCTTTGTCCTTGGTACTGATGGGAACAGTTGCCATCCTGTCGACTGCGCGATTGCCCCTGTCTGCCTGCTGCTGCTGAGTTGGATCTTTCTGAGTTTTTATCTTTCTGTTTTGAATTATTATTTAACCTCTTAACCATTGCCAGAGCGCCGGCGCACTGAAGCGTTTTTTTTTTAAATAGTTCAAAGTTACTATCATATTTAATGTTATTACCTTGACAAACTATACATCATTAAAAATATATAATACTCAAGTTTCAGTATTTGACCACTATTGTATTCTGAGAAACTTGTAATGAAAGTTATATCTTAATTTGTGCCAGGAGTTATTCAATTTAATAGAGTCAATACCTTTAATATGAATTATGAGCGTCAGCCGCTTCCATTCAGAAAAAAAACTCCTGTGTCGTTGTCATGACAGCGCTTGACAAAACAACGTCCCTCAGGGCTTTTAGCTCAACAATGTGCAGATGTGGAGAAATATTGATAGATTCTCATAGGTTTACATCATATTTCTATAGACAGGAATAATGTTTATTGAATTTATACCCAAATGCGTCGATGTAAACATTGTGAGCGCTGGATACTCTGATGTACTGTGTTTTCAATCCATACTGGCAGCCTGAGGGCGCCGGCGCTCTATGCACAGTATAGTCCATATCTGGAACACACGAAGAAGAGCCATAATCATGTGACATTCCAGGAAGTCCCTGACACAAACAAAGCTTCCAGAGATCACTGTAACATGCAGATAAAGATGTTTTGAAGACAATAAACATGATTTCAATGATATTTGATTTACCTGTGTTCTTCGAGCCATGTCAGGTATTTTCATAATAATAGATTATATTTATAATGTAATGCTAATCGATATAGACTGTATCATTGTGCAGAATACTATAAAAAATATATATTTTCTGTCTTATTTTTTCATCTGAAGCCAAATCAGATCACAGAAGGTTATTTAAAACACTCGGCTTGCGTTATAAAGTAAGTTTGGAGCACAAACATGGTTTTAATCTCATAACTTGTCATGTATTGATGGTGTGCTAAGCTAACATGCTAGCTTGCTCTAGGTGCACCTGCCAGCACATTAGCTGTTATTTTTATGATTTTTTTCTAAATAGGAATGCTTACTGAAATGTTTCTTTTTTCAAAAAGGGCATTTGATACAGTTTCAAATGTGAAGTGAGAACTTTGATAAAAGAAAAAAGGGATTGAAATAGTGTGAATAGCCAGTCATTAGTGATTATAATGCAGACAAAAGAAAAGCATATTTAGAGCCATAACCAGGCCGGAGAGGTGTGAATGTGTGCAGGGGAGACTGACACTGAATGGGGCTCGTTTGCACCACAAACCAATAGAGACAATAGACTGAATAGATGCTAGAAGATGACAATAAACACCAGTTTGCATTTTAGAGTCTAATCAAAATAAATTCATATGACATGATCTTGAAAAACATTTAACTAAATGCAGAGTTTTAGACTTATCTTCTTCAAATTTTAAATATAACATGGTCAGACATGTGGCTTTAGTTGCAGTGAATTTCTAGATTGATACAATGCCAACTTCAATTTTATTTTCATGAAGATGTTTCATAAAAATACATTTCTAATAACTTTACAAAACTTTGAAGACATTTAAAAAAAAAATTCATTATGACTAATTAATTCCACATTTACAATAAACTGTCAGGTGTCAGCTTTCAAATGAGATCTTACTTGTGGTTTTAGTACAAAGGGTTCATGAACTGCATCTGTTTCAGTTTGGGTATGCCATTTCTGGGGATTTTTCAAAAGTGGGGTTGAAGCTTAACAGGTTAATATCATTCCCTGTTGTTTATACTGACATCGCTAGCTTCAATCTAAATCGTTGCTAGCACAACACGCTAGTAATTCGCTAGTCTGTTAGCGTGCCATCCGTGCGCTCTTTATTTATTTATTTAGCGCCTTTTACAAATCCATCAAACAACTGTGGTGAGGATCAGTCAGTCAAACAAACACAGTGAGTTATGTCATCTTCTCCTCTTATTGTCACTTGCACTTCATGTAACATGTATAGCATAGCCTTCTCTGTCACATGATTTACATGTGATAAATGCAAGGAGAAAGTCAGGCTGATGGAGAAGATTTCAGAACTAGAGACAATCATCCAAACTTGAATTGAGGTTAATTGTAAGAGTGCAAGGGCTTAATCATACTGCTTTGGATGCGACTAGCTTAGTGAACAGCGTACATTGTTCAATTCCGGCTGTAGTAGAGCCCGTACAGCAGGGCAATTGGGGGACGATGAAACGCTGTAGTCACGGGACAAAACACCGCTCTTCTGTTCCGATTACAATATCAGGCAGGTTCTCCCCAATCCTGTTGAATATGCCCTAGTTATTGGCGATTCTATTACTCAGAATGTGAAAATAGAGACACCAGCCACCATAGTCACATGTTTGCCGGGAGCCAGAGCGCCTGACATCAAAGCAAATTTAAAAGTGCTGGCTAATGCTAATCGTAAATTCTCTAAGATTATTATTCACATCGGCACTAATGACGTTCGACTTTGCCAGTCGGAGATCACTGAAATTAACGTTAAAGAGGTGTGTGAACTCGCAGGTACGATGTCAGGCATTGTAATTTGCTCTGGTCCCCTTCCTGTTCGAAGAAGTGATGAGATAGTTAGTAGACTGTCCTCACTCAATGGCTGGCTGTCTAAGTGGTGTCCGCAAAATAATATATAATTCATAGACAATTGGAAAAATTTTTGGGGCAGACCTGACCTGTTGAAAAGAGATGGTATTCATCCCTCCTGGGATGGTGCTGCTCTTCTCTCTAGTAATATGGCACATACTGTACTCTTAGAGCTTAAACATGGCAATCTGGGGCTCAGGTCAGGAAGCAGACATACTGGCTAAACCGACCGTCTGCTAGCTGTCTCACGTCACTGAGGTCAGATAAATCCCATCACATAGAGACTCTTTCAGCTGGATATCATAATATAGAGACTGTGTCTGTTCCCCGAATTAGAAAATACAAAAAACTTCCAAACCCATCTAAGGGTAAACATTTTATTGATGTTCAACAACTAACAAACAGATATAATACAAATGATAAAGCTCGGGTTGCTGAATATTCGATCCTTTACTTCAAAAGCACTCATTGTTAATGATATGATTACAGACTATAACCTAGATGTGCTGTGATTGACAGAGACCTGGCTAAAACCAAACAATTACATTACTTTGAATGAGTCCACCCCCCAAGATTACGGTTACAAACATGAACCTCGTATGAAAGGCAAAGGGGGAGGTGTTGCTGTAATTCTGAAAATATTACTATAAATTACTAAGAAGTCTAGTTTCAAATATAATTCTTTTGAACTGTTGGCGATTAATGTAACAATATCTAGTGTAAATGATACATCCCGTTTGAGATTTGTGCTGGCTACTGTATACAGGCCACCAGGGCACCACACAGACTTTATCAAAGAATTTGCTGACTTTCTATCAGAGTTAGGACTGGCTGCAGATAAAGTCCCAGTTGTTGGTGATTTTAATATACATGTAGATAATGAAAAAGATGCATTGGGATTGACATTTAAAGACATTTTTAATACTCTACATCTAATATTATCCCATGAAATCAATGTTGATGCCTTTAAAATTCTGCAGCAGAGCGATGACATCTCAGATCACTATCTAGTCTCGTGCAAACTTAATTTAGCCAAGGCTGCAAAGTTACAAATATGTTACAAATATGTTAGACCTATCAATTCTGCCACTAAATATTGCTTTATAAATAATCTTCCTGATCAGTTTCATCATCTCAGCATCCCAGATAGCTTAGAATAACTTGATATTGCGACAGAAACTTTTAACTCTCTCTTTTCCAGCACTTTAGACACAGTTGCTCCTTTGCGCTTAAAGAAGATTAAAGAAAATAGTCCAACGCCATGGTACAACGAGCACACTCAAAAAACGCAACTTGATCATACAGAATTAGTCAATTACAGGCCGATCTCGAATCTACCTTTTCTGTCAAATATACTAGAAAAGGCAGTTCCCTTTTGTTGTCACTCCGAGGTCCGTCGGATGACGACGAATGGGGTTTCGCTTAGAAAGCCAATCGACTTCGAGTACTACAAAACGAGCCAATGGCAAAGAAATGCCATGGGTCTGCGGAATTTGCATAGCGTGGAGTTACGCTACGCTATGCAAAGGCGGAGTTGCCTCACCTCGTGGGTATTTAAGGAGCACGCTGATAGCAAATAGGCATGTTTTCGCTTCGGAGCCAAGGTGATCCTTCGTTCCACAAGCCATTCCTGTACTGTCAGTTCTTCAAGACGAGCGAGATTCTCTGGTGTTGGTGTGACGGCGATCTCCGGCGAGCGCACACTTCCTGCTTATCTGTCTGTGGTTTGACGGCGAGTGTGTTTCTCCCCGGGCGCTTCAACACAATCAGAGTTTCTTTTCCTCTCACAAAAGAGCTTGCACGTGGCACGTCTTTTTAAAGATGCCTCGCCCGTGCACTTCTGGTTGCGGTGGACTAGTTGCCGACTCTGATGGGCACGAGCGTTGCATAGTGTGTTTGGCCATTGATCACACTAGAGCAGCGCTCGTGGATGACTCATGTTCTCTCTGCGGGAACATGACCATCGCAACATTACGATCAAGACTCAGTGATCTCGCAAGAGTGAGGGTCCCCTCATCCACACCCCGATCTACTGACTCTAGAAATAGAGCTAGTACTTCGGCTGGTGGCCAGGGTGATCTGAGGGTGACGGTTTGGAACCAAGCGCCGACTATCAGTCCGTGCCCAGCCGCACCCTCTCCAGTGTTGCAACCCGTGAGTGCTCAGGGGATTCCGGCGGGATCATCTTCGGGTGTCCCGCGGGTTTCCTTTGGCGCTCCAGAGGAGGACGCGATGTCTATCGCGGCATCACAAGGTGGGTCTGAGTCTTTTGGAAGTGAAGACTCATCACAGCTGCCACCTTCGGGTGTGAATACAGTTGTGCCAGAGTCTGATCCAGAGATGACGGCCATGCTGTCTCGAGCCGCCGCGAGCATCGGGTTAGAGTGGACCCCTCCGCCCTGCCCCGAGCTCTCGCGGCTGGATGACTGGTATCTGGGTCGGGCTGCGGATCCCCGTCCCCGTCAGGCCCCGATACCTTTCTTCCCGGACGTGCATGATGAAATCTCGAAGTCCTGGAAGACTCCCATGTCTTCCCGCGACCGCTCGATGATTTCATCCGCCTTTCCTTCCCTCGATGAGGCCGCTGCCCGTGGGTACACTGGGCTCCCCCCGGTTGAACGCTCTGTTGCGATGCAACTGTGTCCTCAGAGCGCTTCTTCTCGTGGTGAGCCTAAGCACCCATCCAAAGCCTGTAGGTACTCGTCTACATTAGTGGCGAAGTCCTACAAAGCTGCGGGACAGGCAGCCACCTCTTTGCATGCCATGGCCATTCTGCAGGTCTACCAGGCCCAGATGCTCAGGGACATGCACGAGGGCAGGACAGACCCAGGGCTCTTCAATGAGCTGCGCGCCGCCACCGACCTTGCTCTCCGAGCGACGAAGGTGACTGCACGCTCCCTGGGTTTGGTGATGTCCACAGCTGTGGTCCAGGAGAGACATCTCTGGCTGAACCTTGCTGATATGAAGGATGCCGAGCGGTCCCGGCTGCTCGACACCCCCATATCGCAAGACGGCCTTTTCGGCGGTGCAGTCGAGGACTTCGCCCAACAGTTCTCGACTGCTCAGAAACAGACTGAGGCTATTAAGCATATTCTGCCCCGACGGCCCGCTGCTGCCTCCACCCAGCCGACCGGGCAGAATACTCAGTCTGTTCGCCGCCGAGGGCGCCCTCCTGCGGCTCCCGCCCCTCCCGCCCGGCCCAAGCAGCAGCCTTCACCCGGGCCCGGTCGCGGAGGAAGCCGTAAGAAGGCGCCCCAGCCCTCTCCAGCCCCGCCCCTCGCTAAACGCCGGGCCAAGCGGCGCTCCTGAGACGGGCTGCTCAGGAATGATGTTCACTTCTCAGGAGATGGTGGCAGGACCACTCCTTCCCCCGGTGGAGGGCCGGGGGAGAATCTTTTGTTCTCCACTCCCCGCTGCTCACCCTCGGGTGGGCAGCACCCTAATGTGGTTAAATAAAGAAGTGACACATTCATTCCTGAGCACACAGAGTTCTCGGACGACACGGTGCGCCGCCCCCGGGCCGTGCACCCCTCGTCCTCCTCTGTCGGATGACAGTGCGCGCCGTCCCCGGACCGTACCACTCTCATCCTCCTCTGACGCCAGACCCCTGGCAGAGCAGACCCCCGTGGAACGTTCGTCCTTCCCTGGTCTGCTCTGTCAGGACGCGGTCCATGGCTGCACCCCCACACCGGGCCGCTATGCCGTCCACGTCTGGGTCAGCCATACCGCCTCGCTGCCCCACCGACGGGAAGTCTGTGGTTCGCATGACCCCGCTGGTTCAGTCGTTGGGAGCCTGGCTAGAGCTTCCCAACCTGTCCCGCTGGGTCGCACGAACGATCAGGCTCGGCTACGCGATTCAGTTCGCGCGGTCTCCTCCCCGCTTCAGGGGAGTCCGCTCCACTATGGTCGGTGGCAATGCCCCTATCATGAGAGCGGAGGTTGCAACCTTGCTGGCGAAGGGTGCGATCGAGACTGTCCCTCCAGCCGAAATGAAGACCGGCTTCTACAGCCCGTATTTCATTGTCCCGAAGAAAACCGGTGGGTTACGGCCAATCCTGGACCTGCGCGTTCTGAACCGCTCCCTTCACAGGCTGCCGTTCAAGATGCTCACCGCCAAACGCGTTTTCGAATGTGTGCGGCACCAGGATTGGTTTGCAGCGATCGACCTGAAGGACGCCTACTTTCATGTCTCCATCCTCCCTCGACACAGACCGTTCCTGCGGTTTGCTTTCGAGGGGCAGGCATATCAGTACGCAGTTCTCCCATTCGGGCTAGCCCTGTCTCCTCGCGTCTTTACGAAGGTCGTCGAGGCAGCCCTTGTTCCCCTCCGGAAACACGGGGTTCGCATTCTGAACTACCTCGACGACTGGCTAATCCTAGCTCACTCTCGAGATCAGCTTTGCGAACACAGGGATTTGGTGCTCCGCCATGTAGCCCGTCTGGGCCTTCGGGTCAACTGGGAGAAGAGCAAACTTTGCCCCGTGCAGAGGATCTCTTTTCTCGGTATGGAGATCGACTCGGTCGCCATGTCCGCGCAGCTTACGAGCGAGCGCGCGCAGTCACTGCTGACTTGCCTGACACAGTTCGAGGGCAAGAGTGCGGTTCCACTGAAACTCTTTCAGAGGCTCCTGGGGCATATGGCATCCGCAGCCGTGGCAACGCCGCTCGGATTACTTCATATGAGACCGCTTCAGCTTTGGCTTCGCGACCGAGTCCCGAGGTGGGCATGGCAACACGGCACTCTCCGAGTACCAGTTACTCCGACCTGCCGTCAGACCTTCACCCCGTGGTCGAACCTCAGTTTTCTACGGGCCGGAGTGCCCCTGGAACGAGCTTCCCGGCATATTGTCGTAACGACAGATGCCTCTACCATGGGCTGGGGTGCCATGTGCAATGGACGTGCTGCCGCGGGCTCCTGGACAGGACCCCACCGCTTATGGCACATCAATTGCCTCGAGTTGCTGGCTGTACAGCTCGCCTTGCGCCGCTTCCGAGCCGTGCTCAGGGGTCAGCATGTACTAGTCCGTTCAGACAATACCGCGACCGTAGCGTACATCAACCGTCAAGGTGGTCTGCGCTCCCGCCGTATGTCGCAACTCGCCCGCCACCTCCTCTTATGGAGTCAGAAGCATCTGAGGTCGCTTCGTGCCATTTTTATCCCCGGAGCCCTGAACTGTGCAGCCGACGAGCTCTCACGGCTTCAGCCCCTCCCGGGAGATTGGCGACTCCATCCCCAGTCGGTTCAGCTGATTTGGGACCAGTTCGGGGACGCACAGATAGATCTGTTTGCCTCTCACGACTCGACCCATTGCGCCCTGTATTATTCCCTAACCGAGGGCACGCTCGGCACGGATGCACTGGCGCACAGCTGGCCGCAGGGCCGCAAATATGCGTTTCCCCCAGTGAGCCTTCTTGCGCAATTTCTGCGCAAGGTCAGGGAGGACGAGGAGCAGGTCACTCTGGTCGCGCCATACTGGCCCACCCGGACCTGGTTCTCCGAACTCATACTCCTCGCGACAGCACCTCCTTGGCCAATTCCTCTGAGGAAGGATCTCCTTTCTCAGGGACGGGGCACCCTTTGGCACCCTCGTCCCGATCTTTGGAACCTCCACGTGTGGCTCCTGGACGGGACGAGGCAGGTTTGAGTACCCTACCACCAGCGGTGGTGGCTACCATCACTTCCGCTAGAGCGTCGTCCACGAGACACGTCTATGCGTTGAAGTGGAACCTCTTCGTCAACTGGTGCTCTTCTCACCGAGAAGACCCCCGGAGATGTTCGGTCAGTGTCCTGCTTTCCTTTCTTCAAGAGGCGTTGGAGCGAAGGCTGTCTCCCTCCACCCTCAAGGTCTATGTCGCCGCTATTGCCGCACATCATGACCCGATAGAAGGTAAGTCCGTGGGGAAGCATGACCTGATCATCAGGTTCCTGAGGGGAGCGAGGAGACTGAATCCTCCTCGCCCTCCTCTCGTACCCTCTTGGGACCTCGCAGTGGTCTTAACTGCCCTGCGCAGCGCTCCCTTTGAGCCTTTGCAGTCAGTCGAGCTTAACTTCCTGTCAATGAAGACAGCGCTTCTGACTGCATTGGCCTCCATCAAGAGGGTAGGGGACCTGCACGCATTCTCCGTTGACGAAGCGTGCTTGGAATTCGGGCCGGGTGACTCTCACGTGATCCTGAGACCCCGGCCTGGATATGTGCCCAAGGTTCCTACCACTCCCTTTCGGGACCAGGCGGTGAACCTGCAAGCGCTGCCCCCGGAGGAGGCAGACCCAGCCTTGGCACTGCTCTGTCCAGTACGTGCTCTTCGCATCTATGTAGACAGAACGCAGTGTTTCAGGACCTCAGACCAGCTCTTTGTCTGTTATGGTGGGAAGCTGAAGGGAAAGGCTCTCTCCAAGCAAAGGTTGTCTCACTGGATAGTGGACGCCATTGCTTTGGCATACCAGCAGCAAGGTCGACCATGCCCCCTTGGTGTGACCGCCCACTCTAGCCGGAGTGTGGCATCCTCTTGGGCTTTAGCGCATGGCGCCTCGCTAACAGACATCTGCAGAGCTGCAGGCTGGGCGACACCTAACACATTCGCCAGATTTTACAATCTCCGAGTGGAGCCAGTCTCCTCCCATGTACTGCCTTTTTCAAGCTAACATGGGACCCGTTAGGTGTCTTCGCTTGCTCGCCATTCCACTCCACGGACTGGATACGTGCGATATTCTCCTCAGGTGAGCTTCCCCGAAAGCCCTGAGTTCCTCCAGCACTCCTGATGCTGGCGCCAGTGTCTTTTGCCTGCGCGTCGGCTAGGTGCCTTCCGTGTGCATGGTACCTCCTCTGAGCTACCCCCACATGTGTATTTCCACTGTAAGCCTCTTTGAGCATGTGTCTTTCCCTTGGCAAGCCACCTTGCCACCCCTGGGGTTGAAATATTCCACCTGCGGCTGGACACCCCAGTGATTCCCCATATGCATCCCTCGGGTCATATGTGTATTCTCTAAGTCCCCCCCTCTGGGTTGGCAGTAATTGCATATTTCCCTTAAAGACCTTGGGATATGCTCCCCAGTGTACCTTGCTATTCCTGTGCTAATAGGAGTCCTTCGTCCGTGCTATCTCACGACAGGGATCTCAGATTACGCAGGGCACTGGAAGACAGCTGAGAAGGTGGCGTGATTAGACTGGTATCCCCATTCGTCGTCATCCGACGGAACTCGGAGTGACAACGAAAGGGAACGTCTCGGTTACGGATGTAACCCTCGTTCCCTGAGTAGGGAACGGAGACGTTCCGTCTTCCTGCCACTTTCCGCTGTACCGCGGGGATCGCCTGAGCTCAGTGGTCTTTGGCAGGACCACATAAATCGGCTAGAAATGATGGTGGTGTTTCGATCTCTCAAGCAGTTCCTGCCAGACCTGAGAGGTCACCATGTGCTTGTCTGCACGGACAACACATCGGTGGTCTCTTACATAATCCAGGAGTAGACATCCTGTCAAGGTAGGGGCCGAGGCCCGGGGAATGGAGACTCCACCCCGAGGTGGTGGAACTCCTTTGAAAAACTTTGGTCGAGCAGAAGTAGACCTTTTCGCATCTTAGAGAACACACACTGTCCACTGTGGTTCTCACTCAGTCAGCCAGCTCCTCTGGGGCTGGACGCTGTGATGCAGACGTGGTCGAGTTCTGGAGAGAGTTCGCCGAGACGGGGCCCATCTTCTGTTATTATCCCCGTGTTGGCAGGCCCGAGTATGGTTCTCAGACCTAGAGTCTCTCATCGACGGCTCTCCTCTGGAGATTCCGCTCGGGGGGGACTTTTTTCTCTCAGTCGAGCGGGTTGATCCTTCCCCCCGCCCAGAATTGTGGAAACTTTGGGCTTGGCCTCTGAGGGGGCCCAGCTCATAAGTTCAGGTCTCTCAACTGAGGTTGTTGAGACCATCCTCAACTCCAGAGCTCCCTCCATGAGAAAACTCTACACCTTGAAGTGGAAATTGTTCACTTCCTGGTGCGGAGAGCACCAGCTGGACCCAGTTATCTGCCCTATGGTTGCAGTGCTGGAGTTCCCGCAGGAGCATTTCTCTGCAGGTCTATCCCCCTCCACACTAAAGACGTACATGGCGACCTTAGCTGCTTACCACGTCCCTTTAAGTGGTGTATCCTTGGGGAGACACCCTGTAGTACGTTTCCTTCGCGGCACTGTGAGGCGTCTGACCAAGATACTAGGAGTATGGCTGCCTCAAAGGCTATGATTTGGATCTAGGCTCCACTCCGGGGTCTAGGGTGCTTGCTTCTTAGTGTGCGCAATGACTTCACACAGAACAGGCATTTGCTATTATGGCGTAGTGGGTATAGGGTTCCCACAGCGTCTCGACGCAGGTCGAGTTCCCTCTCAGGGAACCAGGGTTACAGTCATATCCTGAGATGTTTTGTGCACACAAGACACTGATGCATGCTGATAAGTTGGTGTTTTAATGTAGGAAGACACTCAATTGAACAAAAGAAACATTTTTTTATAAAAAATAAAAACCTCCATCTTACGGTGTTGACACATAACTAACGGTGTTGACAGACAATTGACGGTGTTGACAAACTAATCGAAATTGAAACTGATTAAAGATAGTTACCTAGTTTTGACATGGCAAAGGGAGAGAGTATAAAGACGAGTTGGGAGAAGCAGAGGATTCAGTTGATGAAATGGAAGATTTGGTGGATGAAATGAAAGAGGACAGGATCTTTAAGGCACAAATGAAAATGTCAAAATGTTCCTGGTATCTAAAAAACAAAACAAATGTATCTGGAGGTCCTCTATTGGTCATCTATATTTGAACTAAACTGTAAATCTAACAACTGATTTGCAAGAGGACACAATAGGCTGAGAACTAACTAAGAACGTTATGTAATAGTGTACAAATGTTAAAGTGTAACAGGATGCAGAATTCTCCCCATGTATTTCCTGACTCCTTCCAAAGGCTCACTGAAATAATTAAAAGAGAACAATTAGACTCATAATGTCAGTGTTTCTGTAAATCTAAATTGGTTGAAATGTCTGCTGTAATGCCAGCTATACTTTAACACAGGGGTTTAGACAGGTAATTCATCTTTTTTACAGGGCCTCAGGCAGGTAAGTTCTATGATTTGCTTCAATTTCTCTCAACAAGTAAATATATAGAGAGAGTTTTATCTGTCGTTACTGCCTTCGGTGTAGAGCCAAGCATTATATATTTATATAATAGTTTGTCTAACCTGCTGGACTTGGGCATTGGACATGAAGTGTTGAACATGCCTACGCTCTATGAAGTCCATAACATTAGGGGCTATGACATAGAGCTCCCTGGTCCGGCTTGCTTGGAGGGGACAAGCTGTCCCTGTCAGTTTCAAAAGGACATCTTTCACTGGAAGGAAACAGACATCTCTCCTCCCATGTTTTGGGTGAAAATTGGCAGTTGGACCACGAGGATGCATAAACTCAACTTTCACGTCTTGGTGTTCTATATCTACATCAATGGACTTTCCTAACCACCAGTGATCATCATACACCACTGCCAGCCAATCTCCTGTCTCAATACTGTTGATAGTTAAATCAACAATAGCACCCTCAGGACCTTTCAATGGCTCCTCTTCCATTTTATCCACCAAATCTTCCATTTCATCGACCGAATCCCCTGCTTCTCCCCACTCGTCTTCCATCTCCTCCATCAATATGGCCAATGGACGTCTCTTCCTGGCCCTTGCATCAGTCAGTCTCTTATAGAAAGAGTAGCTGGGGAAAAGAATGGGCAATCCAATGGCTCACTGAAAAAACTCAATAGCTGTCTGTGGCAGATGCAATTTTGATGTGAGATAACCTGTTTGAGATGTTGTGTAACAAGTGTGTCATATGTCTTCAAGTTCTCTTCCAAAATATGATACAGTTGAACACCATTCAAACTATTCGAGATCTTCTCAAAGAAATCTTTACCATCCACAACATTATTTCCTCGCAGAAGCAAGGAGTCTGCAGTTCTTTTTACTGTCCCTCCAATGCCGTCAGGGGCACCTTTTCCATGGGATGTTGGAAAAAAATTCCATGTGGTCCTGCTGAAGCCCAGAGTGGCTGGTACTTCAGAAATGAGGTAGAAGTTCTTCTTATTCGTATACTGCTTACAGGGGCCGTCTGACCAGAAGTGCACAGTAGTTACTGATGGATATTTAGTCCGTATATCTCTAAGGACAGGATCCATGTGAGTCCAGATTGCTGCTGCATCTTGTCTCTTAGACTCTGTCACGGTTTGGGTTTTATTTCTTGTTCCTGGTTCTTGTCTGTCATGTGATCTTGCCTTGTGTTCCCCTGTCTGTTGTGTCATGTTGTCATTGGTTGATTGTTTAAATGTTCACAGGTGTCCCTTGTCTCGTCGTTAGTCCAGTATGTATTTAAGCCCTGTGTCCAGTCTTTGTGAGTTCTTGATGTTGTTATGTTGCATGTTGATTGTTCTGTTTACGAGTTCTGTTCCAGAGTCTTTGTCTGAGTTTGTCAAAGTTCTAGTCTTTATTTAATAAAAACACTGCTGCACTTGGATCCTGATTCCTGCTGTTTCATAACAGACTCTGACACTGATCAAAATGCACCCTTTTCACCCTTGGTGTAATACATTCCAGTATGAAGATTTAACTGAGGTAAGTTCTGCCCAAAATGGCAAGCCTGAATTTCAGAAGCAAATTTACACTTCCAGAATTCTGAAAAATCAACATGTAAAATCACTGTGTTCTACTGTTAAAATCATCCTTTGATGTTTCATCTTGTTCCTGGTTATGGTGTCAGTTTTATCAGTTGTCATGCGAGATGAGTTTACAATGAACTCCTTAACTGATACGTTGGAGATATGTTGCCTTCTTATGTGTCGTCTGTTTTTTGTCACTCATTAACTTGTAGCTGACACCAAACTGGCGAAGCCTATGAAGCACCCGATACTTCTTTAGAACCTTGCCTGATAATGCCAGTTGTCTGTGACCTGATTTTTCAATGGCTCATCTCTGTGCCACAGGAGTTGTATTATTCCTTCACAACTCTTGGCAGAGACCATTGTGGAAAAGAAGAGATGAAAATAAAAGAACCCCCTACTGTTGGGGTTCCGAAGTTGGCTTCCTAGTATCATCCTCTCTGTTTCTGTTCGTGGAGAATCTACAATTGTTTTGTCTTTTAGTTTGACATTTGACTTTTCTATTTGAGCCTTCTTTTTCCGCCATTCCTGCTTTCTTAGTTTGTGTCACTCTTTTGTTAATTTCTTAACCTTTTCTTTCAATGCTTTTACCTCCCTTGCGAGTCTTTTCCTGGTTTTTCTCCTCTCCCTCTCAGTTGCAAGGGCACGCCTGGTTAAAGTAGGCTCCTCAACATTCTGGTCCAAAAGGACTTTTTGGTGGGGAGTCTATTTCATTTAGCCATCTATGCTGCATAGGTCTGGACCTTTTCTTTGCTTTTCTCCAATACTTTCTGCGGTGCCTCTTTGCTCTCGGTCCTAATTCTCCTACTTGTTTTACTTTTTTGTTTTGGACCCTGTCCTTCCATCTCTGTCTCTCCTTTTCTAACTGGTCTCTTCTGCTTTCTGGATTTCTCTTAATTCTTTCTATTCTTTTTCTCTGGTACTCTGTTTCTTTTTCTTTGCTCCTCCACTGACAGTTTTTGTCTAGCCATGTCTGCCTACAGTACAGATAAAAACAATACTTTTTATTAAAGTTATTATGTGGCATTTGGGTATATTAAGATATTTTAAGTCAATCAACATGTATACTTAGATCATATTATTACGTTATGTAGTTGTTATACATTACTTAATGAGTATTTGGGAGCACTTTTCCACTCCGTCAGCTTACATGTCAACACCATCAGACAAAATATCTGACGGAGTAGACGTCTGACGGAGTTGACAAAACAACATGTTTTTTTCAACTTAATCATGTCTAATAAATGGTAGCCATTTTGATTTTCCTCAGTTTCCAACTGCCACTAAACTAAACCAAAATACCAACTTTTATTTCAAAATTCTTAATTAAAATCATCCCTATTTTGAAGACAGTGTTGACACATAAAAGCTGTGACCACATGGATTTAAACTTGAGGAGTTCTTTTCCAAAACGCTATAAATCCATTTCAATAGTTTTCAGGAAAATTACATTTTTTACCTAGACCCACACATTTTGTGAATATTCAATTTATTCTGTTAAAATGTTTTATTGGCTCAGTCTGAACATGTTGAATGATTATTAAATCAAACAAACAATATTGTTTATGATAAATTAAAAGTTAAAAATTTTTTTTTCAAAACTCTATAAATCCATCAATTTTTTCCAAAACTGTATGGTTTGTCTTTAAAAAAAAAAAAACGAGAGCATGTAACATATAATCAAGGGCTCATACTATAAATTACTATAAATTAAATTTAGGAACACATTTAGGCTAAAAGTCATTTGGTGCAGAACCTGAAAATAGTAATGATATCAATAGCTATTCAATAAGTTATTTAGTAATACATTCAGAGTCATTTTTAGTAAAGTGTCAAACTTGTAACAAGTAGGACCAATTTGTCCACTACATATGCGTAAAAAAAACAAATTATTAAAAATATTTAATAATGATAACGATATTCAAAAGTAGTGATGGGCACCCCTCCACCACACACACACACACACACACACACATGCTTGTATAGGCTACACAGCATGTGAACAAAGCGGAGCGGCGTGACGCTTACATATAGGCTAATTTAAAAAAAAAACTTAAACATACGTTTCATATTTATGTTTAATAATATAGGCTAATGTTATTTTTTTTATTTCATCTATGTTGATTATATGAAAAGGGAACCGGATGAGATGAGTATGATAGGATCATAAGATGACCAATATATCGGAAAACATTTGGAATGGGTCAGACATGATTTTGACCACTTATTAAGTTTTGTTTAGTAGAAAGCCTTGCTTTAAAGTGAATTTCGTTTTGTATAAATTGTATCTTCATTTTAATAAATGTTTCATCAACAAATTGACTGGATTAATAATAAATAAATAAGCAAATATAGCAGACATATAATCAGGACACGGAAGCGCCCGCGCGTGATCTGCAGAGCATCACATAAATGAACCGAAACACAGCGATACTTGCCTCACAATCCTGAGAAGTATATCTATAAAAGCTTGAAATGTCTACATTTAAACAAAACAATAAAAAACGAAAAGAAATTGGCTACTCTCTGCGTATGTAGGCTAATTCAAAGTGTGCATTCTCTCTATAGGCGCGTTCACTACTGCGAAGATGGCGAGTCAGCATAGTCAACTTTATCTTTTCATCTATATCTGACAGAAAACACTAATTAAAAAATAAACAATTCAAAAGTTTCATGCATAGGCCTTGTCGGTTCTTTGTGGCAAGCTTTATGCGTGAGATGCGGAATAGGCAATTAAAAAAATGCTCATTATGGTTTCTCTCCCATATTTAAATAATTAAATCAATATAAATATGTGATTAAACTTAAATGAACTACTACTAGTCGACTAGAAAACTCACTCATTTTGAGGAATAAATGAACATAAACAAACCTCTGTTCAGAGCGCCACCCTGTTGGATTGCGTAGAACGTTCACCGAATTCTGATTAGTCGAGAGGATTTATCGCGTTTAGGCTAAAAATAGGTTTGGCGCTTATCGCGTTTTGGAAAGAAACTGCATATTGTAGTACATTTTAAACAAGGAAATATAGCGATTTGGCATGAAATGTTGATGGAGCAGTGAATAGGTTCAGTGCATAGCAAAATGACATGACAAACTCTTTTTTTTTTTTTTTAAAAATGGCGTTTATTGCGTTTTGGAAAAGACCTCTTCACTTGTTTGCTGAATATTAAAGAAATTGTAAAACTTACGAGACCATTGCTGCGTCCCAATTCGCATACTATCCGTCCTAAATAGTATTCGAAAATAGAATTAGTACGTCCCATATCGTAGTATTAAATGAGTGTCCCAAAGAGACCCGGATGGTCTACTATATCCGATCAGAATCCGAAGTGCAGATTGTAGCACACTCTAACGGCTGATATTGCCCACAACCCATCGCGCTATGGACGAGGATTCCATTAGAACTACAAACACGACTGAAAAGTGTTAAAAAACAACAAACATGGAGGACGCGCAAGTCCGACGGTTATATATATATATATATATATATATATATATATATATATATATGTGTGTGTGTGTGTGTGTGTGTGTGTGTGTGTGTGTTCATTTAGGCTATAACACCTGTCTTAAAATGTAAGGGATACTGGAGCTTGGTTGGGGTGGTGGGACTGCTCGCGGTGGGCGCCGTAAAATTGACCTTATTTTCAAATCCAAAACTTGACAGGTACGCTAATATATATATAGGGTATATATTAAGAGCATTATTTAAAGGCTTATTTGCATATTTTCTGTTCATTAAACATTGCTTGTCTTTACATTTACATTTTATTTTCATTCCACACATTATTTTCATTTCATATTGCTTTTCTTTTACAGTTTTTCTTTTCATTTCAGTTTTTCTTTTCATTTGCAGTATTTTCTTTTCATTTCACATAACTTTTCTTTAATCTTTTAGTGAGTTATTAAACAAATTTGTTGCAGACTTTGTATTAACACTTTTGGAAGGAGTGTTTTTGTGGGCTGGGCCAGAGTGGTTAATTTTACATAAGAGTAGAGCAAACAGTTCTGTTGTCTAACGTCATCCTATTCTCTGTAACAATCTTTCGTACCATGCTAAAAACCCTTTCTCGTGCTGACATACATCATTCCTTCCCCGTGTGAGATGCTAAAGTCGCAGTTACAAAACTTACAAAACGCGTGACTGTCCCCCACCCTGCTCTCTTTAGAAAAGTAAATTCGCTATCCCATTGATCGTGGTATTTAGTACATGAGGGTTTTGTTTTTTTGGCAGGAGTGCCTTGCTCTGTCATAGCGTAGATCATCCGACTCTGTTTTTGTTTGTATTTTGTTTTCCCCGCGTTGTCACTCATCATCTAACCTCACACACTAACCTCGCGATAACTGCCACCTACAGTACCTGTAGTTATCGCGAGGCTAGTGACAGAGCTCAGATTGGGAATGTTTTTTTTTTTTTTTACTCCGCCTGGTGTATTATTATTTTTCAATAACGCACTTTAAAATACGGGAGATTTACAGGAAAATCCTAATACGGGAGGACGGCGGGAAAGAAGGGTAAAATACGGGTTAGTTATTAGTTTGAATATAGCCTACATTGGAACAAACACTATAATAACATCTTAGTTGATGAATTTATTTTTGACAAAACATACTATATATTTAACATATGAGCAGAAATTGGTGAACAAAAGCTTATTTGATGTGGCAATAGTCTATCTTACAGGAAAAACTTTATAATCTATCCAAATTTAATTTTCGCCTGTAACATATCGTTTTTATGATAGCCTATTATATTAGGGCATATAAAATGTTAATTTGCAGTTCAATAAGTTGCTTATACAAAGACATTTTATTTCAACATATTTCAGTCGATTTGTACTCAGTATAGCAATATAGTTTGGTAAAAGCTAAACTATTAGATGTGTTCATGTAAAAAATAACATGTTTACTAATGTAAGTGCCTGTAAACAACAGCGCGCATTTGTGCCGTTCATTCATTCACACACAGAAACGCGATTCAAATTTAAACAGTCTCTTTGCGGTTTACAGACACTAGTCCATATCGCGATTAGAACAAAGCACTTACGAATAAAGAACTTACTATTCACAATCCTCAGCTGGATCCGTTGCTCCTCGAAGTGAATCTAAACCAGCACTTCTGAGGTAAATTTTCCAGGATTATTATTATGATAGTATTATTCCTCACAGCGTCGCAAGACGACGTAAAGTACATGAATCTGATTAAACTTGATGTGTTTTATCGAGTTGATGTGGCCGTTCACAGGTTTACATGGATTGCCTCAGATTTTTTGCGTTTGAATAGCCCACGCTCTCCGTGGGTGTGTTCACATTAGCAGATAATGAGCTGAAATGAGAACGACTGACATCTCTCTCTCTTTTCATACAGATTACATAAACAGAGAATATTTGTTTTTGTTTTGAATTAGATAATTTAACTGTAAACACTTAAATGATTATAAAGATATATTGCTCATGCCTGGGTGAATAGTATTCTCTGAGTTTTGTTTAAGTTTAGAGACGTGCTCCAGAAAAAAAGTTCATGAAGACGGAGAGGCAGAAAGCATGCGATATGGGACCCACAACTCAGCTCCAGTTCACCGTCATGTCCCAGGGTTCTCAGTAGGCCCACTAGTGACTGCACCTGGAGAGCAAACCTCTGAAAGGCGGAGATATCACCTCGCTTGATGTCAGGACTCTCAAGCATGATGGCAACCCTCCTTAGGGCGAGCTGATGCAGTTGGCCGAATTTCTCATGGAGAATGGGAAGGGGGTAGGTGAGTTAAAATAAGCATCCGTTATCATTCTAGCCTCCTCAAGCCTAAGATGATCCACTAAGATCTGGTATTTGAAAAGTTCGGTCCCGTCTGGAGGGAGCAGGTTCTCCAAAGCTATCCGGAGTCGAGCAAACTCACCTGGATCAGGCCAGCTAAACTTAGGGATTGTAGGAGCAGGTCCTCTGTACACATATTCAGACCAAGAAGGTGCTACAGATCGTAGATTGGGGTCTGCTTTTGGTGCTAAGGGTGGAGGATTCGAATAGGCAGGCTGAGCTGAATCGGAGGATTATAGGCACTGACGTGCGGTTGCCAGGTAAGTGCATGGCCGCAGGTGTTAGTAACTCTTGAAGCTCTTTAGGGGTAGGAGGGGGAGGAAGTCCAAAAGCTTAAGGAGCATAAGGCTGATGGCGTGATTGAGAAGCTGCGAAAACAAAGGGACACTTTCTAGTCTCTGGCATCACAGGTTGCTAAGTAGTGGGACCCATGTCAGATTACTCAAGGGCACCCATCCGTGTCCTCAGGTCAACGTCAGGCTCAGGCCACGGCGGTGGAGGAAACTCAGCAAAGTCGAACATATGTTTCGAATGCATGGGATGACCATCGACCTAGCATTTTAATTCTGTGTGCGGAAAGGCCCCCCTGGGCTGCTGTGGTGGCTGTCCCTATGTGGAATAAATGGGAAGAGACATATTTGGTTGGGATTCCGTATATATTTAGGATGGTTTTGAGATTCCCTGGAAACCAATGTCTGGAAACAGAGAGGTTTTTATCATCGAAAAAAGGGGTGAGTGGAGAGGTGATTTGGGATGCCCTCTGGTAAAGTAAAAGGGCCATGGACTGGTGTGGTTGAATGGGGGGTTGGCCAATTTAAAATGTAAATTGACTGACCGTTTTTCAATTGATTAGTTTTGCTTTGTTTGATGTTGAAACGTACGGTGTCATGGTTTATTACTTGAAGGTCAGAGAACGTGGGAAGGAGTTGAAGTTTGAGATAGTGGTGAGTTCTGCTTCTGAGACTCTGAGGAAGCCAAAGAAAGCCAAATTGAACATGGCGTCTACTGTTCTTGTTTTGTTATGGGAAAATAAACCTGAGGTGAGAGTAGTTAGGCAGAATGGCAGATGTTAAGAATGTCGATAGTTAAAGGTTTGGATGAGGGGGGTTGTTTTTTTGTAAACCTTTGAGGAGGGATTTCTGGAAATGTTGAATGTTGGGGCACTGTATGAAAGCAATGCAAAGCAATGTATGCCGCTGAGGTAGACTTTGATTGTTCCTGGCTGATTTGAATTGATATTATGGAGGTAAGAAATGATGGAGGATATTGAGATGAGGGAAAACTCTGGAAAAACCATGTTGTGAGCTGTCCTGTAGGTTTGGAGTATTCTGGGAGAAACGGATTGTAATATAGTATTTGTGGATATGGTACTGAGATTTATGAGGGGATGGTCTAGAACAGGCATATTCAAATGGCAGACCGCGGTCCGGGTCCAAACCTGGCTTGGTTTCAACCGGACCGTGAGAGATAATGACAACCATAGCACCATCAGAACAATGGAGCGGTACACACCACAAGCGTAATGATCTTTCGGTGCTATAACCTCTAATATTTTTATCTAGAGGCAAAAGCGCTACATTCAAGCTCTTATCGTTCAGTGCGCGTTATTTCTCTCTTGTTAACGCCAAAGGGCTGCAGATGACGAGATTTTTTCAACAACAGTAGCAGAAACATGGTGAGCATTTAAATACTGAAAATAATCGCTAAAATACTGCAGAAACAACAAAGCTGCAAATATAGTTGTTTTAATGTCATATGACTTGGATGTTAAGAGCCTTTCAAAGTAAACATAGGCTATAATTGTTATAATTGGGAAAATGATTTGTAAGGAAGAATGATTTGGCAAGGAAAAAACAATATAAACTTTGAAATGACTAGTTAACATTGTTTTCTGCTCATGATGATGGCGTTTTGATTATTATGTACATTGTCTGTTGGTTTTTAGTTGGTAAAATAGGCCTAAGTAGGCCTAAGTAAACTATAAAAATGGTCCAGACTTCAAGAGGAAAACCCTGAACCCCCATACAGTATATTTTCTGTCACATGGCCTCCTCCCTTCTAAAATGTCAAGTCAAGTCAAGTCACCTTTATTTATATAGCGCTTTTTACAATACAGATTGTATCAAAGCCCTTCACAGTGATAACATGAAAACAATATAACAAAGTTTGTTTCTAAAAGATATTGCGTCAACGTCCACCTTAAGTAAGGCAGATCAATAATATTATTGAATATTAAATGTCCCCAACTAAGCAAGCCAAAAGCCAAGGCAACAGTGGCAAGGAACCAAAACTCCATCAGGGACAGAATGGAGAAAAAAACCTTGGGAGAAACCAGGCTCAGTCGGGGGGCCAGTTCTCCTCTGGCCAACGAAGGAACAGTGCATGATTCGGGCAGCATTACAAGTCAGATTGGATCGGAACATTTAGAGTATTTTTTGGAAGTCCAAGTATGCACGCCGGTCTTAAGACGAGTTGTTGAGGATCAGTGCCGTCCACCATAGAGAGTCCATATCGCCCGTGTTGAGTCGTCACTTCATAGGCTTTGTAATTGGAGCATCTGAAGTCTCCGTGAGAGGCTGGATACAAACTGGAGCTGAAGAACGCCTCTTGCGTCCCAAAATCACCCCCCTCCGTCCCCCACTCAACTCAGCCCAGCTTACTGACCTCTACGTCCCTCCTGCTGCTGAGACCTAACCACAATCTCACAATCTCTCCGCAACCCAACCATACGCGCCAACCCGTTGACTAAGGCTGTCGAGCCCCACTGGTGCGTGAATAGGCAGTTTCAGTGGACAACGGTTCCGTATGGCATACTACCTACCGCAACACAATATCTGCCCAACCACCCGTCATTCACGCAATATACACAGGAACGTAATGACTGCAAATACTATGCAACCTATACAGATAACCTACAGTCTCTTCAAGTTTTATAGTATTAAATGCATTTGATCTGATTCAGCAGTATTATAAAAGGTAAGCATTATGTAAATGCTTGGCTGAAGAGATGCGTCTTTAATCTAGTTTTGAACTTGGACAGCGAGTCAGAGCCTCGAACAATATCAGGAAGACTATTCCAGAGTTTAGGAGCTAAATGTGAGAACGCCCTCCCTCCTTTAGTGGACTTAGATATCCTAGGAATGACTAGAAGCCTCGAATTTAGTGATCTTAAAGAACGCGATGGATTGTAGGGCGATAGAAGGTCCATTAAATACACAGGAGCTAAACCATTTAGGGCTTTATAGGTCAGTAGTAGTACTTTGTAATTGATACGGAACTTGATAGGTAACCAGTGTAGAGATGATAAAATTGGTGTTATATGATCATATTTTCTTGACCTAGTAAGAACTCTAGCGGCTGCATTTTGCACTAACTGTAGCTTGTTTATTGAGGATGCAGGACAACCGGCTAATAAAGCATTACAGTAATCTAGTCTCGAGGTCATGAATGCATGAACTAACTTTTCTGCATCAGAAACAGATAGCATGTTACGTAATTTAGCAATGTTTCTAAGATGGAAAAAGGCTGTTCTTGTAACATATGAAATATGATTTTCGAAAGACAAGTTGTGGTCTAGTATAACTCCCAGGTCTTTTACCGTAGAGGATAAAGTAACAGGACATCCTTCTATATTAAAGTTGTATTGTAAGTGGTTTTGTGGATAGTTTTTTGGACCAACAAGTAATACCTCCGTTTTATCTGGATTTAGTAGCAGGAAATTATGCGTCATCCAGCATTTTATATCTTTAAGACACTCTGTCAATTTTGATGAGTTAGTGTTTTCATCTGGTCGTGATGAAATATATAATTGAGTGTCATCAGCATAACAGTGGAAATTAATTCCATGTTTTCTTATAATATTGCCAAGTGGCAGCATATATATTGAGAATAGCAGAGGGCCTAACACCGATCCTTGCGGCACTCCATAGTCTACTGACGTTATCTTCGATTTTTCCCCATTTAAACAAACAAAATGGTAACGGTCTGATAAATACGATCTGAACCAGCTTAATGCCTGTCCCTGAACACCAGTGTAGTTTTGTAGTCGATCCAAGAGTATTTTATGATCTATAGTGTCAAACGCAGCACTAAGATCGAGTAGAACTAATATTGAGATACAGCCTTGGTCAGAAGCTAAAAGTAAATCATTTGTAATTTTAACTAGCGCAGTTTCTGTGCTATGATGCGGTCTGAATCCTGACTGAAATTTTTCATATATCTCATTTTCTTGCATGAAAGAGCACAATTGAGCGGACACAGTCTTTTCTAGTATTTTAGACATAAATGGAAGATTTGAAATCGGTCTGTAATTTGCTAAGTTATTTGGATCTAATTGCGGTTTCTTAATGAGAGGTTTTATTACTGCCAGCTTGAATATTTTTGGAACATGACCTAAAGATAAAGACGAGTTAATAATATTAAGAAGAGGCTCTTCCACTACAGGTAACACTTCTTTCAGAAATTTAGTTGGTATTGGATCTAATAAACATGTTGTTGGTTTAGATGCAATGATTAGTTTATTTAGCTCTTCCTGTCCTATAGTTGTAAAGCGGTGTAGTTGTTCTTGAGGGGCGATAATTGAGGCTGAATCATAAGACACCATAGAGGATTGTACATTTACAATTGTGTTTCGGATGCTTTCTATTTTCTCATTGAAGTAGTTCATAAAATCATTACAGCTATACTGTAACGGAATAATTTGCTCGGGTGATGTCAGTTTATTTGTTAGTCTAGCCACGGTGTTAAATAAAAACCTTGGATTATTTTGGTTATTTTCTATTAGTTTGCGGAGATGCTCAGCCCTGGCTGCTTTTAGAGCTTTTTTATAACGTGACATACTGTCTTTCCACGCGATTCTAAAGACCTCTAAATTAGTTTGTTTCCATTTATGCTCTAGGTTACGAGTTTCTCTCTTGATAGCATCCGTAGCACTGTTGTACCATGGTGCTTTAGTTTTCTCTCTAACCTTTTTTATCTAATTGGTGCAACAATATCTAATGTACTAGAGAAAATGGTGCTCAAACTGCTGGTCATTTCCTCTAGTTCATTTGTTTGTTTGGGTTCACTGAGCAGCAGAGATAGATCAGGTAAGCTATTTGAGAATCTATCTATAGTGGTCGGAAGGATTGTTCTGCCTGGTCTATAACGCGGCGCAACATGACAAATTTCAGCAGTGCGTATTATACAAGTTACCATGTGATGATCGGTGAGATCGTCACTTTGCGGTATAATATCTATATCGGTTAGATTGGTTCCATATGATATAATTAAATCTAGTGTATGATTTAGACGATGAGTGGGACCACTGACATTCTGCTTGACCCCAAAGGAGTTTAATAAATCTGTAAACGCAGTCCCTAACGCATCATTTGTGTTATCTACGTGTATGTTAAAATCTCCAACAATTATTGCTTTATCGGCATTGACCAATAGATCTGAGAGAAAGTCTGCAAACTCTTTTAGGAAATCAGCATATGGTCCTGGAGGTCTATATACAGTAGCCAAGGCTAGAGATAATATGGATTTATTTCTTACATCTAAGAGCGTAACGTTTAGCACAAGTACGTCAAACGAGTTAAACCTGTGACCTGTTTTCTGAGTAACATTAATAATATCTCTATAGATTGTTGCAACACCGCCGCCACGACCGATCAGACGGGGCTCATGCTTATAACAGTATCCTGGCGGGGTAGACTCATTTAGACCGAAATACTCGTTTGGTTTAAGCCAGGTTTCAGTAAGGCAAAGTACATCGAAGCTAATATCTGTGACCATTTCATTTACAATAACCGTCTTAGGTGTGAGCGATCTAATGTTTAGAAGACCTAGTTTTAGAAATTGTTTTTGTTCACTGATATTTAGATTTTCAGGTTTAATTACAATAAGATTTTTCCGAGATCCTACAGTGGATTTATTATTTGGCCTCACTAAACGAGGGATAGACACAGTTTCTATATAATGTTCTACACTACTTATATCAATTAAATTGGCACAGCAAAGACTGTGCTTTGGAATTTGATTTTCTAGTCATACGGTGTGTAACGTCTTGGAGATGTTGTCCGACAGAACAGCCGCTCCGAATCTGCTGGGGTGCAGGCCATCAGCACGGTAGAGCCTAGGTCGCTCCCAGAACAGATTCCAATTATTTACAAAGGGCAGTTTTTGTTCATTACACAATGACATTAACCATTCATTTAGTGCAAATAATCTACTGAACCTTTCCTGTCCTTGTCGGTACGTGGGAAGCGGTCCAGACACGATGATCGTTGCCTCAGGCGCTGTGCTGCGTACCGTCTCGATCAGGCTCCTGTAGTCCTTCTTCAGAACCTCCGTCTGCCGCAGCCTGATATTGTTTGTTCCAGCGTGAAGCACCACAGCTCCGACGCGCTCTTCACCGTTCAGGATCTCGGGAACCTGTGCGGCGACATCAAGAACACGAGCACCAGGAAGGCAGTGAGTGCGCACCTTACCCTTACCTGAGGTAGCACCGACATGACGGACCATGGAAGTGCCGATGATCACGGCGTCGTCGCATTCCGACTCGCGAAGAGGGGAGAAGCGGTTCCGGGTGGAGATCTCGAAGACCGGGAGGGGCGGAGAGGTTCTTGCTCTGGTCCTGGCTCGTGTCTTCCGCTGTGGGATCACCCAGGGTCCATGGTGTTGGGTTGGTGCCGGAGTGAATGATGCCAGAGATGATCGCGTCCTCCTGGGCAGAGAAACGCACGGAGTAGACGAAGTCGGAGTCAAAAAGTTACTAACCACTGACTTGTGTGCATCGGCGCGTGACGTTTCAAGCGCTGATCGCCGATCCCGCAGCTCGGCTTGCCTCTCTAGCAGACCACGGATCTGTTTCTCCACCGATTCAAGCTCCAATCGTACCGAAATCAGTTCGAATGTGTCCTCACCTGCACTCAGAGGTAACGTTAGACACACATCTGATATGTTCGCCATAACAGATGAACAGTAGATTAGTAGTGATACTACCAATATCACTAGTAATTTAGGACTGAAATGCCGGATATAACCTGTATCCTTTCAGTAAAACGGGTGTAAAATCAGACGGTCAATAGGCGCGAGGCCACGCGTGAAATGCTAGCGGACTAAAGGCTAGTAGCCGAGATTCGCAAAGTTGGGTCTAAGTAGCGATATCAAAGCAATCCGATTGTTTTTTATAAGGAATAGTATCGAGGATAAGTTCCCATGATATAAAAATAGAAAGTGCTTGTTTATAAATGAGTGGTAAAGAAGAAAATCAAGGATTAATGAATTGATTCGACGGAGCTTTCAAACACAAACACCGACTGCTCGCGCATGCGCTCGGCAGTCATTTATTATCACAAATGCCATCTAGATATAAAAATAATAATAGGTCAAGTACAAATCTGATCTTATACCTTTTAATATTAATATCTAATTGGGCTCAACTGATGAAATATATATGTATATTTTATATATATATATATATATATATATATATATACCGTGGCAAGCAGGACGAGGCCGAGGGACGTAAGAGAACGGCGCGAGGCCGGTGGCGTGAGTGATAATGAATGAGACGCACCGGTCTCGCATCTCTCACGGAGGAGCGGAAGCATAAAGGGGGAGCGACAACAGTGAGAGATGCGAGACCGGTGAGTCTCACAGGTGTCATTTATTTTCACTCATGCCACCGGCCTCGCGCCGTTCTCTCACGTCCCTTAGCCTCGTCCTGCTCGCCACAGAAACATTCTCAGACGCCACTGCTTTGGCTCTGAGGGCCCAATATCCTCATCTTTTAGCACTTTTCCACTGCATTGTACGACTCGACTCATTGTAAGACTCGGCTCGGCAGCGCCATTTGATGACTAATCTATACAGTAAATCTATACTGCTTTGGAGTTTTTTCTTTAACAAATCACTACTAGTGTCCAGATGGAAATTTATAACTATTCCAATATATGTATATGGGCTTATATAGTGTCCGGACCTCTGTTGGGAAGGAAATATAGAGACTGGACCTCTTGGAACTTTAATTTAATACACCTGTTCTAGAGGAATTTGAGCTCTGAATAAGGAGGTCTTGCTTCCAGAGACAGTGTTCTGAATTTCTGATATAATTATTCCAGTAATGTTAATAGGATGTTTGTCTGAAGTTATCTGTTCTTTTTAATAATGTTCACACAACAACATTACCTTTAACAATGCATAAATTATGTTTCTTTTTTCCTGAAACGTTTTAGTTGGACGTTTGTCTAATATTTTTTAAATGTTCCTAAATGCTCCAGAATGTTCAGAGAACAATCAAAAGTGATGTCCCCATGTTTGCAGAATTATAAAATGAAATGTTCCCTTAATGTTCACATAACCAGAAAGAAGTTACTTAATGGGAACGTTAGAACATATTTTTGTTAGCTGAGTTACATTACATACAAGGAATAATTTAGTTTGAGCTACATGAAGGCAATTACTCCTGACACACCAGCACATGGGTGTCCAGTCCTTTTCCTGGAGGGCCATTGTCCTTCAGAGTTTAGATCCAGCCCCAATGAACCAGTGAATCAAGTTCTAGTGGATCATTGAAAACATCCAAGCAAGTGTGCTAAAGCAAAACTCTGAAGCAAGTCCCTCGAGGAGAAGGATTGGACAATCCTGTTCTCATACAAAGCAATGTGTTAAAAACTATTCAGAAACTGTGAAGTAATATCTTGTTACCACACTGAAGACAACACTTTAGAACCAGTTTTTCATCTTGCAAACACCACTCATGTTTTCTTTAGAAATCATAAAAATATAGTTTCCCGTTTATCCACAAAAGCTCTTTATTTGCAGATGTATCTACATGTAAAAATAATGATATTGAACTTTGACCATTTTAACACTGCTCTTCTATTTTTCCTCAAAAATAAAGCAGTTAGGCGGAGGAGAAGCTTTCTGACAGCCTCCTCAAAATGGCATCTGCAAATTACAGGCTGTTACGTTCTCTTAGCACCTATTAATTATATCAAAGATGAGAGCAGCCAGCCGCACTGTGATTTATTACACCACTAACTTGTTGTGTCACTCTTGGGATAGTGGGAGGAGCAGACGACAGGAGAGAGAGAGAGACAGCGGCACTGGACCTCGATGACCCAGACAACCCTCAGCGACCTCACCTGAGAGACAGACAGACATGGACAGTAAGACAGGTTTCTAGTTGATAGGTTTGGCTCAAACCTCAGCTCAAACCTGAAGCTCAAAATCAGAGCTGAAAACAGCCTCATACAAACAGACACAATGGCTATTTTACATTTTGCCAAAGTAAATCTGCCGCTGAAGCAGGCCCGGAAATGAATGGGGGCTTGGGCAAAATTGCCACCAAAATAAACAAAATGCCCCCAAATCCAAAGTGAGGGGGGGGACAAATTGAATTGGTCTAGTAACAATCTTTAATATTTTAAATGATTGAATTAATTGGATGAAATTAAGTATTTATTAAGTATATACAACCCATATACACTTAAAAATATTTTTTTTGATAACGTTATCTTTATTTAAACACATTCTGATTTAACACCATTGTATTAGGTTTCTCGTTCAAACAATTTCATCATGTAAAACTGAGTTAAAGTAACCATTTCAAGTCAGTGTTTTTATTTTGAAATAGGTCAAAATTAGGTCAGAATTTTGCTGATTGTTACATTTTCTTAAATAAAAGTAGTTAATCAACTACAATTCAATATGTTGTCACACCTTAATTTCATCAAGTTGAACAACTTAATACATTCTAGTTCAAACTATATGAATGGTTTTAGTTGTGTCAAAAGCCCTATTCTCACTGGATAAGTATTACCTGGTGACCTCTAGTCATTTGTAATAATTGCGGAGGTTGTCTGTGATCTTAATCCCGTGCGAATTGGCCATGTTTGTAATTTGTAAAGTAAAAATTCCCCCACAAATGACCTACCATATTTCGCTGAACACAGAGGTCCTGTGATAATATTAGTCCCGTGCGAATTGACATCTCTGTGATTTGGCGGGGTCGTTTATAATTTTTACAAGGTTTTTGTTTCCTGTGCGCTTTTTTATCCATCTTTCGCGAAGAATGGAGGCTGCGTTAGAGTGTTTTGATAGTAGTTTGGGTGCTGGGTAATATCGCTATACACCATACAACTATGCAATTTGCAGAAAGACAAAGCTGAAAACCATCAGAAGAGCAAAAACAAAAAGAATGATTAGATGGAGATGAATGACATGTATAACAGCATGCGGTAAGGAACATTCTTCTGTTTATGAGATCATACAGCTAGACCTATAATAACGACAAGACATTTCCAAGCCTATTGACATCATATAAGTCAGTAAATTTGAGTAAAATCACAGGCTTCGCTTATCCCGTGCGAATGCGCCACACGGAATTCAGATGTGGGTGTGTAACTACTAAATCACACGAAGTCCCCAGATAATACTAATCCAGTGCGAATAGGGCTGAAGTAACATTATTGAAAATGGGAAAAGAATTTCCTCTTCCTATCATGCATGGGGCTGGATAAAATAAAAAGAGTAAATGATGAAATAAAGTGAGATTTTATGCATGTTTTAATCAAGATGATAAAATGGGGAGACTTGTTAATGTTTAATGTTATGCTGGTATTTAAAACAGTTTCTGTTATGTTGGTGCTTTTGGAGGGTTATCATTGTGATGAAATGAGCACGTGCTTAGGTTCTTGAGGTCCCGCTAATATAAATTTAAGTTGTTTTTTAGTTAGTTTAAAGTATATATTTTTTTGAGTGTGTAATTATATAGAAAGCCCTTATTTATTGAAGCTTGTTTAAAACAAAATAATCTCACAAGTCTGACCTTATTCTCAAAATTTCAAGTTTATATCTTACAATTCTGACTTTATTTCTAGCAATTGTAAGTTTAAATAAAAACGTCTCGGTTACGTATGTAACCCTAGTTCCCTAAGAGGGAACGAGACGCTGCGTCAAACGCTGTGGGAACGCCCCTGCGTTGTGCGTCATGAAGCACGTATGGAATCTGCCCAATGGAGAGACGGAACGTCATAGGCGGGTGACGTCATCGACCAGGAAACTATAAAGCACCCCAAAAACACAAGCGCATCAGCTTCTGATAGGCCTGAAGGAAGCGCTAACTGGAGTGCCGGGAGTATGGCGGAACGACCAGCGTCTCGTTCCCTCTCAGGGAACTAGGGTTACGTACGTAACCGAGACGTTTCCTTTCCAGGGAACTTTGAGCTGCGTCAAACGCTGTGGGAACCCGAATACCCACGTCGCCATAGGAGCAAGTGACCATCATGTGAGATCTAGCGCACAGCGGACGAGAGCACCTGCACCCCAGGGGTAGAGCTTAAGTCTAAATCATAGAACTTAATAAACGTATGCGGTGAAGACCATCCAGTCGCATCTTAAACATCACTCAGGGAAACTCCTGACAATAAAGCTTTGGATGCAGCCATACTCCTAGTAGAGCGGGTTCCTACAGCCAAAGGTGAAGGCTGACCAGCCGACTCATAAGCAAGTGAGATAGCCTCGACTATCTCGGTAGGCTGACCCCGTCCCGGCGAACCCTCTCCAGAACTCCTGATAGCAGAACAATCGGGGGAAAAGCGTACAAACGTGACCTCGGCCACAGCTGCACCATAGCGTCCAACCCCAGAGGGGCTGGATGACTGATGGAGAACCACAGACGACAATGCGATATCTCGTTGGAAGCGAATAGGTCCGCCTTGGCGCGACCGAAACTCAACCAAAGGAGCTCCACCAGATGGAGCGGTGGAGTCTCCATTTCCCCGGCCTCGGCCCCTGCCTCGACAGGGAGTCTGCTACCACTTTCAAATACCCAGGGAGATACATTGCTCTAAGTGATAGTAACTTCCCTAGGGACCACAGGAGGACCTGACGGGCCAACTTGTAAAGCCGCCGTGACCGCAGGCCCCCTGACGATTTATATAAGAGACCACCGACGTGTTGTCTGACTGAACTAGCAAATGATGACCTCTCAGGTCTGCTAGGAAGTGTTTCAGAGCCTGAAACACTGCCAACATCTCTAGACAATTTATATGCCATGATAGATGATGGTCCTGCCACAGACCTTGGACTAGACGACCACTCATTACCGCCCCCCACCCTGTGAGGGAAGCATCCGTCGTTAGCTTTACGCAACGACAAAGAACCCCCAGCACAGGATCTTTGGATAAGAACCAAGTTTCTTTCCACAAGTCCAGAGCACGAAGGCAGCGCCGCGTGACTTTGATCGTGCGGAGTGGATTTCCCCTCGGGGAGAATCCCTTGGTCCTGAGCAACCACCGCAGCGGTCTCATGTACAACAGGCCAAGGTATAACGTTGGACACTGCTGCCATCAAACCCAACAGTTTCTGAAACTGCTTTACAGTGAGTAGCTGGCCTAGCTTTACTGTTTCAAGGCTGACCAAACAACGCCCAGAAAAGTGGTCTCCTGAGAAGGAGATAAACACTTTACTTCGCGTTCAGCCTCATCCCCAACTTCCTGATATGCGCGAGGACGACATCTCGATGTCGAACCGCCATCTGCTCCGTAAAGTACGGGGAGATAGCTAGACCGAACTGAAGAATGTAAATGTTGAAGTAAGCGTCCTTTAGATCTATCGTGACAAACCAGCCCTCGGACCTGATTTGTGACACGACCTGCTTGATAGTGAACATCTTGAATTGAGCTTCCCTACCGAGCGATTTTATAGGCGCAAATCTAAAATTGGACGCAACCCCCCATCCTTCTTTGGAACGATGAAATATCGCCTGTAATAACCTAGCTCCAAACTGGGAGGAGGAACCCGTTCTATAGCCCCCTTTTGAAGGAGCGTTTTCACCTCTTGTTCCATTACCAGAGCCTGCTCGGTGCCCACACTATGGGCAGAACCCCTCTGAGTTTCGGTGGACGACACCTAAATTGGATCGCATAACCTCTTACTACTGTCTGCAGGACCCACTGAGATATTCTTGGAAGGCTTTTGCACTCTGCCAAAAAAAAAATCTACTCAGGGTACCAGCCTCTCGAGACTGGTCTCTGGTGTAATTTGAGCAGCAAACACAGCGCCCTGTAACGGCGCACCGGCAGGGAACAACTGGTTTGACCGCTCTGAGACCCTCCTCAGAGGGAGCGAGCATCCCTCGGGAAAGCACTCGCTGGGACCGTCTACGCCCCGGCATGAAGGTGGGGTTGGCAGAACGGGCCCCTGAGGGCACCGAGGAAGAATGGGCACCGTAAAAAGAGGTGAACACCTTTCTCCCTGATGGGACCACCCTCAGTGTCAGAGGCGGCGAGCGTCCCTCGGGAAAGCGCTCGCCGGGACCGTCTGCGCCCCGGCATGAAGGCGGGGTTGGCAGAACGGCCCCTGAGGGCACAGAGGAAGAATGGGCACCGTAAAAAGAGGTGAACACCTTTCTCCCTCGTTGGGGACCGCCATCAGCATAGCCAATATAACTGTCCTCAAATCAGTTCTATTGTTTTTTTTGTTTTGTTTTTTATATTATATTATATTTTTTCTCTTTTTTAAAAAAAAGCTTTGGCTGAGAGTGCCGCGTCTGGTCCCACTGTCCAGCAGGGGGAGCGCGAGACGCGATACTTTGCTTTGCTGCGCCTATGCGATGAGCTCATGGACGGCCGGGGCTGCTAGGCGGGTGCAGCCCCGGCTGTCCACGAGCTCATCGCATACGTGAACCTTTAATGGAAGAAACCTTTTAAAAGCTGCTGCCTGCTTCTTTCTTCCTGAAATTATCAATGACCATATTAACTAAGTCACTGAATAACCCCGCAGGGGAGAGAGGATCATTTAGAAGAAAGCTTTCTCTTTCTGTTTCATGTTTGAAAAAATCATTTTACCATAAATCGGCTGCCTGACGCAGTTCTCGAACCACGTCAGTACTGCCTCCTCACTCACGCTCACGTCCTTTAGCAAATCAGCCTGGTATGCATGCAATATAGACATTGTATGCAGACACGACGAAGCCTGACCTGCCACCGAATACACTTTACAAAGCCGTAATATTTCATAATGGCTTGGAAGGTAATGCCGGTGCTTTAATTGACAATGCAGCCTCGGAAGAGAGATAGCTCGCAAGCGTCTCTTCTACCCGCGGCAAAGCGCCGTCTTTTCTTTTAAAAAACCTAGCCCCCGCTAAATCGGAATATGTGAATGATTGGGGGCTAAAAATTATATCAGAAGCCGGCTTCTTCCATAATCTCGACACCTCAGTATAGAGACCATGAAAAAAAGGCAAGCACCTGCGTGGAGGTTGCACACGGAAAGGGAGAAATCTTTCATTAGATTTAATAACTGACTCCTGCCTAGCCACTGTCCACTCAATGCTTAGTTTTGATACAGCTCAAGTGAGAACCTCCATGAGCTCTTCGCTTTCTGGAGTGTGAGGTGGCGAGTCCTCCACATCTCCCTCGTCAATACTGCTATTTTTATCTCCCCAGTTTTTAAAACTAACGTTAGATAGTTGCAGTACTGGTGCCTCAGCCCAGGCGGAAGAAAACCGCAGAGGGTGCTTCCAAACCGGGCTGAGACACTGGATCTAACAGGTAAAGGCAGAGATAAGGCAAAGACCATCTCTAACCCCGCTGAAAGATCCATTTGCAATCCCCACGGTAAGCGTCGCCGCTCAGCCTCGGCAGAAGCGGGACTCGAACCGCGGGGAGCACGCACCGAGCACTCTCCTCAAAGAGCGCTCGGCGGGAGCGGAGCGTCCATAAAGGCAGACGCTCGCAATGCTCGCAGCCAGCCCCCTCGAGAGCTGACTGGGCACGCTGCACTCCCAAACGAACAACACAAAGAAAGTGTGTATCCCCGCCCGTTAGATAGCGCGAGCAGGAGGAACACACTTCTTAAATGCTGTTCGCTCGCCATAGTCTCTCATACAAAATTGTTTGTGTGGTGTAAGTGTGATAACTCCTGCATAGCAAATACTAAAGACAGACACAGTGTTTACACTCAGACAGATTCACATATAGCGCGACTGAAGGCACAGAAGCTGATGCGCTTGTGTTTTTGGGGTGCTTTATAGTTTCCTGGTCGATGACGTCACCCGCCTATGACGTTCCGTCTCTCCATTGGCCTGATTCCATAAGTGCTTCATGACGCACAACGCAGGGGCGTTCCCACAGCGTTTGACGCAGCTCGAAGTTCCCTTGAAAGGGAAGTCATATTTTTATTCCATACAAGCACTGATTGCCCCTTTATAGAAAGGTTAATTTCTGACCCAGTGCTGAAGCACATTTGCTAATCTGATACACATTTTATTATAAAATGATAGCTAGAAGAAAATGTAATTAATCAAAAGTTATGTTGAATCAACATGTCTTCGATGATTTTTCCTAAAACACCAATGAGCCAATAGTTGGCATAGCTGCAACAATTAAAAAAAATATTGTGGAAAACAAATTGAGGGCTTCCTTATGAGCTCATCTCTGGTGTCTAAGCCTAACAGATATTAAGAGATTCTCTCTCACACGCATCCAAAAATTCACCTGTGGCCGATTAGATACTCTGAATTGATGGCCACTTTCAAAATAACTCATTTGGTTCGAACCTGAAACACTCCATCAGAGCTGATCCAATGACCTCGCAGCACAAGTCTGAACCATCCAATGGAATTGCTTGTTGTGGCAACCCATGACATTCATAATTAATTTTTACCCGGAGGAGAATTTTTGCATGGTCTGTGGTTCATTCTGCCCCACTTACTCCGCGAGAGAAGACTATGAACTTCTGTCAATTTACACCAGAGAGAAATCGATACATCAGGAGGTCGAGGGGCTATTAGGAACAGACAGTGGACTAAAACACAGCCTGAGAAGATTGCATTAATCACACACACACACACACACACACACACACACACACACACACACACACACACACACAGACAGACAGACAGACAGACAGACAGACAGACACACTGCAGGGCACAAGATTTTCTTTCAGTGAGCGATCATTCATGTGTACATGTTATATTTTTCTATTTTCCGCGGGAGGCCATTTAACAGCGCACTTCTCTAGTGTATAGGGTAAATGCTCTTTTTCAATATACATTAGAAATAACAAGATATTTGAAATAACTGTGGAGCAAATTGGCTAGTGATAAATATTGAAGCATGTTTTACAATGGATAAGTTTTTAAAACCAAGTGACTTTCTTTCTACTGTTGAAAAAAAAAGTATATGATTAGCAGAACACCACCACAGTTAATAACGTAAATTCATACTTATCAAGAGCACTCAATATAAGGAAGATGCTTCAGTCTTTTAAGGATAACAAATAGGACAAAGAACAACAAGGTTTAAAACTTTTCTATTCAAGCTTAATTCAGATCATGATATCACATCTCAGTTCAGTACATTATATCTCACATATCATATCTCAAGTGTCCTACACTGATCTATGTGAAATTGTAAAGCATATGAAACCATCAACAGCTCCACATTATCCTATCCCTTCACAGATTATCAAAGATGCGTTTGATGCTATTGGTCCCACCATTCAATTTATTCTTAACTCTTGCCTTGCAACTGGCACTGTTCCTACATGTTTCAAGCATGCGGTTGTCCAGCCTATGCTAAAGAAACATAATTTGAATGCGAAATGTCATAATAATTTCCGTCCTATTTCCAAACTGCCATTTATCTCTAAAATTTTGGAGAAGGTGGTTTTAACACAGCTGCTTCCATACCTCAACTCTCCTGATCTTAGTGCTGCATTTGACACTGTAGACCATGGTTTATTACTAGAGCGTCTCGAACAATGGGTTGGTATTAAGGGTATAGCTCTTAAACTGTTTCACTCATACCTCCACCAAAGATCTTTTTCTGTATCCATAGGCCAGTATTCTTCATCCTCTGCCCCTGTGTCTTATGGTGTTCCCCAAGAATCCAGTTTGGGTCCAATACTTTTCTGTCTTTACATGCTCCCCTTAGGTAACATAATCAGAAAATTCAATATTTCATTCCATTTTTATGCAGATGACTCCCAACTGTAAATCCCACTTAACTCCATGCAGCCTCTTTTAAAATCTGGATGGCAAACAATTTCCTTCAGCTAAATGATAACAAAACTGAAGTTATTGTCTTTGGCCCTTCAAAGTCAAAGAATTCCATTCCTGCCAACCTTGGCCCCCTTGCCCTCTATGTTAAATCCCATGCACGTAATCTGGGTGTTATTTTAGACTCCCATCTTAACCTGCACAAACAAATATCATCTGTAGTAAAGACTAGTTTTTATCAATTAAGAATAATTTCAAAACTCAAGTCTGTTTTGTCATACAACGATCTAGAAAAAGTTATCCATGCCTTCATAACCTCTCGGCTAGACTATTGTAACTCTCTCTACTTTGGTCTTCCTCTGACACTGGTCGCACGGCTTCAGATGGTCCAAAATGCAGCGGCTAGGCTGCTCACAAATACAAAAAAGCGTGAACACATTACACCGGTTCTTGCCTCCTTGCACTGGCTTCCTGCCCAGTCTAGGATACAATTTAAAATGCTGTTAATGGTTTTTAAAGCTCTTCACGCCTTGGCCCCCAGCTACATAGCTGGTATTATTCATCCGCATGTAGCTCCCAGGTCCCTTAGATCTTCCAGCCAAGGTCTCCTCCATGTCCCGCGGTCCCGGCTCAAACAAAAAGGTGATAGAGCCTTTTCTATTGCTGGCCCTCAGCTGTGGAACCAACTGCCACCTGACATCAGAAATGCTTCGTCTATCACAATTTTCAAAACCAGACTCAAAACTCACTTATTTACATTGGCCTTCCCTGCGTTTTAATTGTCTTACTGTGCTATGTCTGTAATTATAATTGTATTTATTTTATTTTTATTATTTTCTGTTGTGATTTTGTTGTGATCCCCCTGATCACAGCAAATCCCAGGCACAGGAACATTTACCTTTTAAGTGAAAGTGACATGAATGCCAAGTATGGTAACCCATACTCGGAATTTGTCCTCTGCATTTAACCCATCCAGGTTAGTGCACACACATTAGAAGCCATTTGCTGCAGGGCCTGGGGAGTGATTGGGGGTTAGGTGCCTAGCTCAGGGCACCTCAGTCATAGGTATTGAGGGTGGAATAGAGTGCTGTTCATTCACCTTATTCATTTTTCCTGCGGGTATTGAGAACTGAAACCGCAACCTTCGGGTTACAAGTTTGACTCTCTAACCATTAGGCCACGACTGCCCCCCATGACTTGTAATACCTTGCAACAAATAATTCAGAAAAACATAATAAATTATTATATTGGAGGGGCAGTTCAGTGGCTTCATCGTGGGGTGCAGGACAAGGTGTTAATGTCCTGTCTTTCATATGGAGAGTTTCGGATAGCCAGCCTGCTGATACAGAACAGGCAAAGGCAAAATTCCTTTCAGGATACATCTCTCGATGTGTCCAAATAGGCCATATATTATAAATACTGTAGAATGTATTTAAAGGTTTTTCAGTAAAAAAAAAAATCAAATGAAGTGCAAAACCAGTTGAAACTACTGGATTCAACAGAGTTTTGAATGTTTGAGCAGTGTGTATGATTGTCAACAATCTGGCATTATCTAAACATGAACTGTTGACGAAACACGTTCATGCCAACTAAACGAAACAGAACGCTTTAATTCACGATCAACCTCGTTTTATTGTAGCCTAAGGTGAATTTAACAAGGCATTCTTTTTCTTTGAAGCAACAAAGGCTAAATCATTTGTTACTTTTTTTTTTTTGTAAACACTGCGTGTCATCCACACCGTTCTGTGATTGGTTAATTAGCTGTGATTGGTTAATTAACAGTATTAGTAGCTGTATGATGTGTTTCTGCCCTGAAACATTTAATTTCTTATAGGGATGTCCCGATCAGGTTTTTTTTGCCCTCGAGTCCGAGTCAGAGTCATTTGATTTTGAGTATCTACCGATACCGAGTCCCGATCCGATACTTATATAATACATAAAAAATAAGGAACATCCTGGATCTGTTTTTCCTCCCTTCTTTGTTCTTTTTTTATTTAACTCACCTTATTTTAACATTCAACAACTCTGTTAACAAACAGAGCACTTCTGTGAGGTAGCTTGAACAATCAAGTAATAAATAACATAAAATCTTCACTTTTGGACTTTAGTGCAACAGAAAATATAGAAAAAGTCTAATATAAAAACAAATAGCACCTCAACTTAAAATACCCGGCAGGCATGTAAACAAAAAATAAAAATGTTTTAAAAGTGTATAATAAAATAATGAGAATATATATATACATTAGGGGTGTAACAGTTCACAAAATTTGCGGTTCGGTTCGATACAGCAAAAAGAAAGAAATGCCAGAGAAATTTCCTATTTATTAAAAGAAAAACTATTTTTAAATAAGTTTGAGTTTTACTACATCTTGAAACTTTCAGGTTTATAAATGGGGGTAATCTTTGAAGGATGAACAAATAATGTTTTAGTAATCACATTAAAAATAACATTTAAATATATATTTATATAATATTTTAGTTTTGAAGTGCAACATTAAATCCATGTTCATTCATGGGACATTGTTTCTCCTGGTTCCCACGTTAGCGCTGTTTGATCTAATAGAGATCTACGGTTAATAATTGAGAAATTTGAATGCTTCTCACTAACGTTAGATCTCGCAGCAATGTTATTACTTCAGTGGCGAATTCAAATGTTTTCTTCACTGGATCTCTTAGCGCTGTGTCGCTTGATCTCGGGCTGCACAGATGTTGCTGGTCCGAACTGATAAATGGTCCGTTAAGCACAATATAATGAGTAGCGCAGTTTCGTTCCGCTTTCATTACGTTTGCCATTTGATGTTGCGCAACGTTGTGGTGATCGCGCCAGCGCAGATTTTGTCTGCAGGAAAAATGGTCCTAGGAATCGTTCGGTTTGTATGCGTACCGAACCGGAAGCCTCGTACCGAAATGGTTCAATAATTACGAATACATGTACCGTTACACCCCTAATTTACATATATCCGAGTCCTGATCGGGAGGTAACGTCCGATTCTGATTGAGTCTGAAACCACGTGATCGGGCCCGATTTCCGATCGCATGATCAGATCGGGACATCCCTAATTTCTAACCTGAAACATGACTCTTTATAGCCTGGGTTTCCCCATACTGCCTTTGCGCAGTGCGATTTTATTCATGCTGCTAGGCAGTCTGGATACCTTGGACCAAATTTTCACCTCAGCGAGGGGACCAATCACAGAACGGGGAGGGAGCAGCAAGACGATGACGACGTCTATGCGACATACTGAAGCAGTATTTTTATACCTATGGATCAAACATGGCAGCAGACGCGAAGTTACCTTTCGATCCAGCCTTAGATATTGTTCTAAGTAGTTTAGAATAAATCTCTGAGCCATCGTCTTCTTCCTCTCTACATACGTCATCTGGTATAATTGAAACGATTGGCTATGAGCTACGTACAGGCGCATTTGATAGACATTCGTAGCACCCAATAAACGGCTCTGGGCATTCGTAAACCACACCTCAAATACGAGAAAATGAGCATGTGGTTCCCAGACCACGTCTCAATGTCAATGATACGTGGTCTGACGTTAGCCAGGCTAGACTCTTTATTTAAACCTTGAAATTCATTTTAGTGTTCTTTTACATTTTCATTGGTTTTTATATTGACAGCAATACGATTTAGTTAGTCTGTTATTTTTTGTAGAAGTCAACAAAATCAGTCTTTTTTCTGATTTGTTCAATGTATGTATATGTTTTGAAATTTTTCTTTAGTTGAGTATTGAACCGTCTTGCCCCCCTAAGGAACCTGACGACCAGGTCATGATTTCCTACTGTTTTGCCATCTATGTGGTCGTGATCTGCTGAAATAGCGGCAGCATGTACTTTGAGGGTGGAGGGAGACAGCATGTACTTTGAGGGTGGAGGGAGACAGCCTTCGCTCTAACCCTTGCTGCAAGAAGGAAAGCACGGACCCTATAGAACATCTTCGGGGGTCATCTCAGTGAGAAGAACATCACTCGACAAACAAGTTCCACTTCAAGGCGTATGCATGTCTCGTAGACGGCGCCCGCGCTGAAGTGATGGTGTTAAGTACCTCTGGGGGTAAGTCACCTAGAACCTCCGCGTCCCGTCCAGGGACCACACATGGAGTTTCCAGAGGTCCGGACGCAGGTGCCATAGGGTGCCTCGTCTCTGAGCCAGAAGGTCCTTCCTCAGAGAAATGGGCCAGGGAGGGACTGTCACGAGGAGCATGAGTTCTGGGAACCAGGTTCGGGTGGGCCAATAGGGAGGCACCAGAAGGACCTGCTCCTCGTCCTCCCTGACTTTGCACAGGGTCTGTGTAAGTAGGCTCATGCATAGCTCATGATCGCTCGTCGGCCACACAGTTGAGCACACCAGGGACATACATGGTGTGAAGCGACCTCAGATGCTTCTGACGGCCTGTGTCGAGGAAGAATCGAGACATGAAAGTATGCGTCCTTCAGGTCGATTGCCGCAAACCAATCTAGCGGACGGATGCATTCGAAAATGCGTCTCTGCATGAGCATTTTGAACGGTAGCTTGTGGAGACTCCGATTCAAAACTCGCAGGTCCAAGATCGGTCGTAACCCACCGCTTTTCTTGGGTACAATGAAGAAGGGACTGTAGTACCCTGTAGTACCCTCATATCGGCTGGAGGGACCGGCTCTATCACGTCCTTCACCAGTAGGACTGCGATCTCTGCCCACAAGACATGGGCATAGGCTGCTCTCAGCTTAGTGGAGTGGATGGCCCGAAACTTGGGGGGACGCCGGGTGAACTGAATTGCATAGCCAAGCCTGATGGTCCGAATGAGCCAGCGAGACAGACTGGGGAGCGCTAACCAGGCTCGCAGAGACCGTACAAGCGGGACCAAAGGGACCATAGGCGTACCTGCAGTGGGGCAGCGAGGTGGAACGCAGTGACATGACTCGGGAGGCTCTCTCTGGGAGGCGGCCTGTAGCGGGGTCTGAGTGTGCTGTGCAACTCTTGCCTGGTTCCACAGGGCAGGAGGCGGCTTGGATGCGTTCTCGAACTGCACGCTGCTGCCCGCTGGCGATAGAAGAGGCGGATGAGAGTGGTGAGGATTCTCTCCTCTCACTGCTCTCTTCGGACCCAGAGATGGAAGAAAATATTTTCCACCTGGCCCTCTTCCGGTGGAGGGAGCGGTGCGGTCACCACCTCCTGGAAAGCAGTCCCATCCATCTCCGGGTTGCCCGTCCTAGGGCCGCTTACCCCTGGCTTTGCCGCCCCTCTTGGCGGGGGCCTGGACGGGCTGGGCGGCCTGCCTGCTACTGAAGGTAGAGGACGCTACTGAAGGTAGAGGACGCCCCCGGCGACGAGCAGACTGAGGGGCCGCAGGTGAGAGGGTGGAGGCAGCAACTGACCGTTGCGGCAGGATGTGATTAATCGCCTCAGTCTGCTTTTGTACAGCCGAGAACTGGTGGGCGAAGTTCTCAAACGCGTCACCGAAGAGGCCGGTCTGGGACACGGGGGAGTTAAGGAACTTTGTCGGTCTCTCTCATGTCAGCCAGACACAGCCAGAGATGGCGTTCCATAACAGGTTCAGTCGTTCCTGATCTGGGGTATTGAAAGGTGGAGGATAAAAGGCCTGCAGCACTATTGGGCCCCCAACATTAACTGGGACCTTTGGAATATAACCCGGTCTAGGGTAAAGAAATGCTTTCACCATACCAGGTGCAAATTCCAGAAATGAGGGAGCAACCGACAGGGCGTGTAGATCTCCAATTCTTTTGATAAAAGTAATAGCAAGGAGAAAAAGAGTCTTTAGAGTGAGGAATTTTTCTGAAACCTCTTCAATGGGCTCAAAGGGAGCCAAAGCCAGACCTTCAAGTACAACGGCTAAATCCCAGGCCTGTGCTCTAGAGTGCAGTGCAAGTCTCAACCTCAATGTACCACGGAGAAAACGAGTGATAAGAGGATCTCTGCTAATAGAAGTGCCCCCCATAGGGGTGTGGCAGGCAGATATAGCCGCCACATAAACCTTTTGGGTGGAAGGACATGATCTAGCAGAGAAACGGTCTTGCAAAAAAATCGAGAACTGAACCAACATGGCAGTTAACAGGATCTAAATGATGTACACCACACCAGGTGGAGAATAATTTCCATTTCAGTGCATGCAGTCTTCTCGTGGAAGGGGCTATGTAATGGAGAATGGTCTCAATGACCTCAGTAGAGAGACCGGATTCTATGAGCCGGGCCCCCTCAGAGGCCAGGCCCACAGTTTACACAACTCCGGTTGAGGGTGAAATATTGTGCCCCCTGCCTGGGACAGCAGGTCCCTCCTGAGCGGAATCTCCATGGGAGAGCCGTCCAGAAGAGACATTAGGTCCGAGAACCAAGTTCGAGTTGGCCAGTACGGGGCTACTAGTAGCAGATGAGCCCCTTCCCGGCGAACCCTCTCCAGAACCCCCGGAAGCATAGATCTTGGGGGAAATGCGTACAGGTGTAGCCTCGGCCACACCTGCACCATCGCATCCAGTCCGAGAGGGGCTGGCTGCGTGAGGGAGAACCACATGGGACAATAGGTTGTATCTGACGATGCGAAAAGGTCTACTTGAGCTCGACCAAACTTCTCCCACAGGAGCTTCACCACCTCGGGGTGAAGTCTCCTCAGCCCCTGCCTCGACAGGATATCCGCTTCCACATTCTGACGCCCCGGAATGTATACTGCTCTGAGAGATAGCAACTTCCCCTGGGCCTATAGGAGGATCTGATGGGCCTGCTTGCAAAGGTGACGTGACGCGTCGACAAGAAGCCCCCAACACTGGGCCCTGGGTGAGGAACCAAGGTTTCCTCCACATGACCAAGGCACGAAGGCATCGCTGCGTGACCTTGATCCTGCGGAACGGATTTCCCCTCGGAAAAAACAACTTGGTCCTGAACCACCACTGCAGGGGTCTCTGTACAGAAGGCCAAAAGTAATTACGTTGGACGCAGCTGCCATGAGACCCAACAGTCTCTGAAACTGTTTTACAGTGAGTGACTGGCCTAGTTTCACATTCTTTACGGCTGTGAGAATCGCAGAAATACGTGCAGGGGAAAGACGTGCCTGCATAGTGATCGAATTCCAAATTACACCTAGAAAAGTGGTCCTCTGAGTTGGGAGGAGTACACTTTTTTTGGTGATGAGCCGCAACCCCAAACACTTTATATGGGACAGAACGACATCTCGATGACGAACTGCCAATTGCTCTGACTAAGCTAAAATCAACCAATCGTCGATGTAATTTAATACGCGAATGCCCTGGAGTCTCAAAGGAGCCAGAGCTGCATCCACGCATTTTGTAAAGGTGCGGGGTGATAAACCTAGGCCAAGTGGAAGAACCCGATACTGGTGTGCTTCGGCCCCGAAAGCGAACCTCAGGAACTTCCTGTGATGAGGATGGATAGATACATGGAAGTACGCGTCTTTCAAGTCTATTGTGACAAACCAGTCCCCGGACTGAATCTATGATACAATCTGTTTGAGTGTAAGCATTTTGAACTTGAGTTTTTGCACTCTGCTGTTTAACTGGCGCAGATCTAGAATAGGACGCAACCCTCCATCCTTCTTTGGAACAATGAAATAACGCCTGTAAAACCCTGACTCTCTGCTGGGAGGAGAAACCCTTTCTATAGCTCCTTTTTGAAGAAGTGTCAGTATTTCCTGCTCCATAACCAGAGCCTGCTGTGAGTCCACTACTGTAGAGAGCACCCCTTAAAATTTGGGCGGACAAGAACCGAACTGAATTCTGTAACCCTTTTCTATTATGTGCAGGACCCATATAGAAACATTTGGCAGAAGTTTCCACGCTGCCGGAAATTCCAATAAGGGAACCAGCCTCTCGAGACTGGCCTCTAGATTTGATTGAACAATCATTTCGGCGCCTTGAAGCGGCGAACAGGCAGGGAACAACCGAACTGACCGTTCTACAACCCTCCTCAGAGGATTATACGGGGACGCTGACACCACGATGCCCTGAAACGGCGAACCGGCAGGGAACAACCGAAGTGGCAACGCTGCGACTCTCCTCGGAGAATCACCCACCGGAGGGCGCCAAGGAGGGATGGTTCCTCGGAATCGTTCCTCCCTGGAGGGGACTACCCTCAAAAGTCTGACGGCCTTGGCGTCAGGACTTCTTCTTAGTCCAAGCTCTCTTAGTGATAACAGTCCTCAGATCCTGTTTACCACTAACAGGCTTAGACTCCGACCGCCACTCAGGAACCCCAGATTGAGGAGGCGCCCGAGCGGCGATGCTCTGCTTTTGCTGGAATCTGTGGAAGGTGGAGCTCATAGACGGTCGAGGCTGCTCAGACTTTATATTACGAGCAACCTCGGGGACACTGGACCGGCGAGGAAGAAACCTCTGAAACGCAGCCGCTTGTTTTTTACTTTCTTGAAACCTATCAACGACACAATTTATAGCGTCGCCGAAAAGACTTGTAGGTGAAAGCGGCGCGTCCAGAAGAACAGACCTATCTTTGTCTTTAATATCAGTCAGATTTAACCATAAATGACGCTCCGTCGCCATAGAGCGGCCCACAGATTTGTCCGTCTCCTTGGTGGCCCGGAGAGATAGATCTGTCGTGCGATGCAACTCTCGAATTGCGTCAGCACTAACTTCCTCACAATTATCCATGTCCCTCAGCAGGTCAGCCTGGTATGCTTGTAATATTGCCATTGTGTGTAAGCATGCTGCGGCCTGACTTGATGCAGAATACGCTTTACCCACCAACAATGAAGTATTTTTTAATGGCTTGGTGGGTAACGTCGGGGCTTTCAGTGATGACGCTGACTCGGGGGAGAGACAGCTCGCAAGCGTCTCTTCCGCACAAGGCATCGTCATATAACTATGGTGATCAATCCCTTGAACTTTACTATAATTATTAGTTTGTGGATTATACACTCTGAAAGACGCCGGTTTATTCCACGATCTCGACACCTCGGTGTGGAGATCGGGAAAAAACGGGAGTTCCCGACGTGGAGGTCGTGATCTAGATGGAAGAAATCATTCATCTAACAGACTTTTTCTAGAATCAACTTCGAAATCATCAGCTGGCCATTCAATATTTAATTTAGCAACAGCACGAGATAAAACCTCCAAAAGCTCCTCATCAGCAGGGGTATGAGCTGGCGTAATCACCCATATCAACGACATCCAGTTGCTCAGAACTGGATAGCCGCAACATTGGTGCCTCAACCTGGGAAGGAGAAGCCGCAGCGCGGGCTTCTTCCTGGGCAGAGACATCGGATCCAGCAGGTAAGGGTTGAGAAAGGGCGGGGCCCGTCTCAAACCCCGCTACTAGATCCATATGCGATCCCCAAGATGAAAGCTTCCGCTGTGCCTCGGCAGCAGCGGGACCCGCACCTTGGGGAATGCGAACCGAACCGTCCTCCTCAAAGAACGCCCGGCGAGAGCGGAGAGTTTTCATAGACAAACTCATGCAATGCACACAATCAGCTCCCTCGAGAACTGATTGGGCATGCTCCACTCCCAAACAAGCAACACAAAGCTGATGTGTGTCCCCACCCGTGATATAACGAGGGCAGGGAACAACACAACGTCTAAAATCTTGCTTGGTCGCCATGGTAATAGATATATATATATATATTGGTCTTGACAGACAACAATAAATAGACAAGGACAGATTCACAGAGAGCACTTGCTGAAGGTACAGAAGCTGGCGTGGTCTGATTTCAGGGGTGCTTTATAGTTTCCTGGTCTATGACGTCACCCATGACGTTTCGGGCTTCCATTGGACTGATTTTACATGTGCTTCACGCAGGGCGTTTCCACAGCGTCTCAAACGCAGCTCGGAGTTCCCTTGAAAGGAAACCTCTTTTCCTCGAGATATTGAAGCCAAAAAATTATCCTTAATTTTTAATTATTGCAAAACACGTTGCAGCAGCATACAGACATAGGCAGGCGGCTCAGCGTGCCTATTGGCTGTCCTGCGGCAACTGCAGCAGCCTATCGAGAGCGGCCCTTTGGTGACGGTCTAATGAGGGCGCTTCGCGCCCATCGTGTCACGCTCGCGCCCAAAGGTGCATGGTCTAGCCCTATAAAGATAGCTCGATGGGCTGATCTCACTGGTTTTTCATCACCGAAGCGAACCAGCGCATAGCAGGCACGGCAAGATAAGCAGTACTCGTTCCCTCTTCCTCGTCTCTCGTACTGCGTAATATCTTACGCTAGGGGAACACTATGCAAAACGCCGTGCATGTAGGGATCCAACACCAAAGTCCCAAGGGGCAAGTGCCCGGGGCGCATATAGTGCATAATCACCATGAACTCACAGAGAGTCCGAGAAGAGAGTCTAGCAGCATCATTCTCAAATAATTTAGCCACAAGAAATGCTATTCATTATAATAGTGTTACACACAGTCAGGGTGAAGAGAAAAACTTAGGCCTGTACTGAGTGATAGTACAGGCATTATTGTCCCTTGGGAAAAACTCACAGCCCATTGAGCGTTGCTCAAGCGAGTGCAGTACTCTGCGCCGAAACGACGGGGCAGGTGGTACTTGACTTTTAAACCGACACCAATTTGGCTTGTAAGGCGGGAACTTCTAGGTTATAAAACCTTAAAAATTTTGACGGGGAGGCCCAGCCTGCCGCCATACAGATATCTTGTAAAGAGATCCCACTAGACCACGCCCACGATGAGGCCATGCCTCATGTTTTACAATGGATAAGTTTTTAAAACCAAGTGACTTTCTTTCTACTGTTGAAAAAAAAAGTATATGATTAGCAGAACACCACCACAGTTAATAACGTAAATTCATACTTATCAAGAGCACTCAATATAAGGAAGATGCTTCAGTCTTTTAAGGATAACAAATAGGACAAAGAACAACAAGGTTTAAAACTTTTCTATTCAAGCTTAATTCAGATCATGATATCACATCTCAGTTCAGTACATTATATCTCACATATCATATCTCAAGTGTCCTACACTGATCTATGTGAAATTGTAAAGCATATGAAACCATCAACAGCTCCACATTATCCTATCCCTTCACAGATTATCAAAGATGCGTTTGATGCTATTGGTCCCACCATTCAATTTATTCTTAACTCTTGCCTTGCAACTGGCACTGTTCCTACATGTTTCAAGCATGCGGTTGTCCAGCCTATGCTAAAGAAACATAATTTGAATGCGAAATGTCATAATAATTTCCGTCCTATTTCCAAACTGCCATTTATCTCTAAAATTTTGGAGAAGGTGGTTTTAACACAGCTGCTTCCATACCTCAACTCTCCTGATCTTAGTGCTGCATTTGACACTGTAGACCATGGTTTATTACTAGAGCGTCTCGAACAATGGGTTGGTATTAAGGGTATAGCTCTTAAACTGTTTCACTCATACCTCCACCAAAGATCTTTTTCTGTATCCATAGGCCAGTATTCTTCATCCTCTGCCCCTGTGTCTTATGGTGTTCCCCAAGAATCCAGTTTGGGTCCAATACTTTTCTGTCTTTACATGCTCCCCTTAGGTAACATAATCAGAAAATTCAATATTTCATTCCATTTCTATGCAGATGACTCCCAACTGTAAATCCCACTTAACTCCATGCAGCCTCTTTTAAAATCTGGATGGCAAACAATTTCCTTCAGCTAAATGATAACAAAACTGAAGTTATTGTCTTTGGCCCTTCAAAGTCAAAGAATTCCATTCCTGCCAACCTTGGCCCCCTTGCCCTCTATGTTAAATCCCATGCACGTAATCTGGGTGTTATTTTAGACTCCCATCTTAACCTGCACAAACAAATATCATCTGTAGTAAAGACTAGTTTTTATCAATTAAAAAAATAATTTCAAAACTCAAGTCTGTTTTGTCATACAACGATCTAGAAAAAGTTATCCATGCCTTCATAACCTCTCGGCTAGACTATTGTAACTCTCTCTACTTTGGTCTTCCTCTGACACTGGTCGCACGGCTTCAGATGGTCCAAAATGCAGCGGCTAGGCTGCTCACAAATACAAAAAAGCGTGAACACATTACACCGGTTCTTGCCTCCTTGCACTGGCTTCCTGTCCAGTCTAGGATACAATTTAAAATGCTGTTGATGGTTTTTAAAGCTCTTCACGCCTTGGCCCCCAGCTACATAGCTGGTATTATTCATCCGCATGTAGCTCCCAGGTCCCTTAGATCTTCCAGCCAAGGTCTCCTCCATGTCCCGCGGTCCCGGCTCAAACAAAAAGGTGATAGAGCCTTTTCTATTGCTGGCCCTCAGCTGTGGAACCAACTGCCACCTGACATCAGAAATGCTTCGTCTATCACAATTTTCAAAACCAGACTCAAAACTCACTTATTTACATTGGCCTTCCCTGCGTTTTAATTGTCTTACTGTGCTATGTCTGTAATTATAATTGTATTTATTTTATTTTTATTATTTTCTGTTGTGATTTTGTTGTGATCCCCCTGATCACAGCAAATCCCAGGCACAGGAACATTTACCTTTTAAGTGAAAGTGACATGAATGCCAAGTATGGTAACCCATACTCGGAATTTGTCCTCTGCATTTAACCCATCCAGGTTAGTGCACACACATTAGAAGCCATTTGCTGCAGTGCCTGGGGAGTGATTGGGGGTTAGGTGCCTAGCTCAGGGCACCTCAGTCATAGGTATTGAGGGTGGAATAGAGTGCTGTTCATTCACCTTATTCATTTTTCCTGCGGGTATTGAGAACTGAAACCGCAACCTTCGGGTTACAAGTTTGACTCTCTAACCATTAGGCCACGACTGCCCCCCATGACTTGTAATACCTTGCAACAAATAATTCAGAAAAACATAATAAATTATTATATTGGAGGGGCAGTTCAGTGGCTTCATCGTGGGGTGCAGGACAAGGTGTTAATGTCCCGTCTTTCATATGGAGAGTTTCGGATAGCCAGCCTGCTGATACAGAACAGGCAAAGGCAAAATTCCTTTCAGGATACATCTCTCGATGTGTCCAAATAGGCCATATATTATAAATACTGTAGAATATATTTAAAGGTTTTTCAGTAAAAAAAAAAAATCAAATGAAGTGCAAAACCAGTTGAAACTACTGGATTCAACAGAGTTTTGAATGTTTGAGCAGTGTGTATGATTGTCAACAATCTGGCATTATCTAAACATGAACTGTTGACGAAACACGTTCATGCCAACTAAACGAAACAGAACGCTTTAATTCACGATCAACCTCGTTTTATTGTAGCCTAAGGTGAATTTAACAAGGCATTCTTTTTCTTTGAAGCAACAAAGGCTAAATCATTTGTTACTTTTTTTTTTTGTAAACACTGCGTGTCATCCACACCGTTCTGTGATTGGTTAATTAGCTGTGATTGGTTAATTAACAGTATTAGTAGCTGTATGATGTGTTTCTGCCCTGAAACATTTAATTTCTTATAGGGATGTCCCGATCAGGTTTTTTTTGCCCTCGAGTCCGAGTCCGAGTCATTTGATTTTGAGTATCTACCGATACCGAGTCCCGATCCGATACTTATATAATACATAAAAAATAAGGAACATCCTGGATCTGTTTTTCCTCCCTTCTTTGTTCTTTTTTTATTTAACTCACCTTATTTTAACATTCAACAACTCTGTTAACAAACAGAGCACTTCTGTGAGGTAGCTTGAACAATCAAGTAATAAATAACATAAAATCTTCACTTTTGGACTTTAGTGCAACAGAAAATATAGAAAAAGTCTAATATAAAAACAAATAGCACCTCAACTTAAAATACCCGGCAGGCATGTAAACAAAAAATAAAAATGTTTTAAAAGTGTATAATAAAATAATGAGAATATATATATACATTAGGGGTGTAACAGTTCACAAAATTTGCGGTTCGGTTCGATACAGCAAAAAGAAAGAAATGCCAGAGAAATTTCCTATTTATTAAAAGAAAAACTATTTTTAAATAAGTTTGAGTTTTACTACATCTTGAAACTTTCAGGTTTATAAATGGGGGTAATCTTTGAAGGATGAACAAATAATGTTTTAGTAATCACATTAAAAATAACATTTAAATATATATTTATATAATATTTTAGTTTTGAAGTGCAACATTAAATCCATGTTCATTCATGGGACATTGTTTCTCCTGGTTCCCACGTTAGCGCTGTTTGATCTAATAGAGATCTACGGTTAATAATTGAGAAATTTGAATGCTTCTCACTAACGTTAGATCTCGCAGCAATGTTATTACTTCAGTGGCGAATTCAAATGTTTTCTTCACTGGATCTCTTAGCGCTGTGTCGCTTGATCTCGGGCTGCACAGATGTTGCTGGTCCGAACTGATAAATGGTCCGTTAAGCACAATATAATGAGTAGCGCAGTTTCGTTCCGCTTTCATTACGTTTGCCATTTGATGTTGCGCAACGTTGTGGTGATCGCGCCAGTGCAGATTTTGTCTGCAGGAAAAATGGTCCTAGGAATCGTTCGGTTTGTATGCGTACCGAACCGGAAGCCTCGTACCGAAATGGTTCAATAATTACGAATACATGTACCGTTACACCCCTAATTTACATATATCCGAGTCCTGATCGGGAGGTAACGTCCGATTCTGATTGAGTCTGAAACCACGTGATCGGGCCCGATTTCCGATCGCATGATCAGATCGGGACATCCCTAATTTCTAACCTGAAACATGACTCTTTATAGCCTGGGTTTCCCCATACTGCCTTTGCGCAGTGCGATTTTATTCATGCTGCTAGGCAGTCTGGATACCTTGGACCAAATTTTCACCTCAGCGAGGGGACCAATCACAGAACGGGGAGGGAGCAGCAAGACGATGACGACGTCTATGCGACATACTGAAGCAGTATTTTTATACCTATGGATCAAACATGGCAGCAGACGCGAAGTTACCTTTCGATCCAGCCTTAGATATTGTTCTAAGTAGTTTAGAATAAATCTCTGAGCCATCGTCTTCTTCCTCTCTACATACGTTATCTGGTATAATTGAAACGATTGGCTATGAGCTACGTACAGGCGCATTTGATAGACATTCGTAGCACCCAATAAACGGCTCTGGGCATTCGTAAACCACACCTCAAATACGAGAAAATGAGCATGTGGTTCCCAGACCACGTCTCAATGTCAATGATACGTGGTCTGACGTTAGCCAGGCTAGACTCTTTATTTAAACCTTGAAATTCATTTTAGTGTTCTTTTACATTTTCATTGGTTTTTATATTGACAGCAATACGATTTAGTTAGTCTGTTATTTTTTGTAGAAGTCAACAAAATCAGTCTTTTTTCTGATTTGTTCAATGTATGTATATGTTTTGAAAATTTTCTTTAGTTGAGTATTGAACCGTCTTGCCCCCCTAAGGAACCTGACGACCAGGTCATGATTTCCTACTGTTTTGCCATCTATGTGGTCGTGATCTGCTGAAATAGCGGCAGCATGTACTTTGAGGGTGAAGGGAGACAGCCTTCGCTCTAACCCTTGCTGCAAGAAGGAAAGCACGGACCCTATAGAACATCTTCGGGGGTCATCTCAGTGAGAAGAACATCACTCGACAAACAAGTTCCACTTCAAGGCGTATGCATGTCTCGTAGACGGCGCCCGCGCTGAAGTGATGGTGTTAAGTACCTCTGGGGGTAAGTCACCTAGAACCTCCGCGTCCCGTCCAGGGACCACACATGGAGTTTCCAGAGGTCCGGACGCAGGTGCCATAGGGTGCCTCGTCTCTGAGCCAGAAGGTCCTTCCTCAGAGAAATGGGCCAGGGAGGGACTGTCACGAGGAGCATGAGTTCTGGGAACCAGGTTCGGGTGGGCCAATAGGGAGGCACCAGAAGGACCTGCTCCTCGTCCTCCCTGACTTTGCACAGGGTCTGTGTAAGTAGGCTCATGCATAGCTCATGATCGCTCGTCGGCCACACAGTTGAGCACACCAGGGACATACATGGTGTGAAGCGACCTCAGATGCTTCTGACGGCCTGTGTCGAGGAAGAATCGAGACATGAAAGTATGCGTCCTTCAGGTCGATTGCCGCAAACCAATCTAGCGGACGGATGCATTCGAAAATGCGTCTCTGCATGAGCATTTTGAACGGTAGCTTGTGGAGACTCCGATTCAAAACTCGCAGGTCCAAGATCGGTCGTAACCCACCGCTTTTCTTGGGTACAATGAAGAAGGGACTGTAGTACCCTGTAGTACCCTCATATCGGCTGGAGGGACCGGCTCTATCACGTCCTTCACCAGTAGGACTGCGATCTCTGCCCACAAGACATGGGCATAGGCTGCTCTCAGCTTAGTGGAGTGGATGGCCCGAAACTTGGGGGGACGCCGGGTGAACTGAATTGCATAGCCAAGCCTGATGGTCCGAATGAGCCAGCGAGACAGACTGGGGAGCGCTAACCAGGCTCGCAGAGACCGTACAAGCGGGACCAAAGGGACCATAGGCGTACCTGCAGTGGGGCAGCGAGGTGGAACGCAGTGACATGACTCGGGAGGCTCTCTCTGGGAGGCGGCCTGTAGCGGGGTCTGAGTGTGCTGTGCAACTCTTGCCTGGTTCCACAGGGCAGGAGGCGGCTTGGATGCGTTCTCGAACTGCACGCTGCTGCCCGCTGGCGATAGAAGAGGCGGATGAGAGTGGTGAGGATTCTCTCCTCTCACTGCTCTCTTCGGACCCAGAGATGGAAGAAAATATTTTCCACCTGGCCCTCTTCCGGTGGAGGGAGCGGTGTCCCAACCATCTCCGGGTTGCCCGTCCTAGGGCCGCTTACCCCTGGCTTTGCCGCCCCTCTTGGCGGGGGCCTGGACGGGCTGGGCGGCCTGCCTGCTACTGAAGGTAGAGGACGCTACTGAAGGTAGAGGACGCCCCCGGCGACGAGCAGACTGAGGGGCCGCAGGTGAGAGGGTGGAGGCAGCAACTGACCGTTGCGGCAGGATGTGATTAATCGCCTCAGTCTGCTTTTGTACAGCCGAGAACTGGTGGGCGAAGTTCTCAAACGCGTCACCGAAGAGGCCGGTCTGGGACACGGGGGAGTTAAGGAACTTTGTCGGTCTCTCTCATGTCAGCCAGACACAGCCAGAGATGGCGTTTCATAACAGGTTCAGTCGTTCCTGATCTGGGGTATTGAAAGGTGGAGGATAAAAGGCCTGCAGCACTATTGGGCCCCCAACATTAACTGGGACCTTTGGAATATAACCCGGTCTAGGGTAAAGAAATGCTTTCACCATACCAGGTGCAAATTCCAGAAATGAGGGAGCAACCGACAGGGCGTGTAGATCTCCAATTCTTTTGATAAAAGTAATAGCAAGGAGAAAAAGAGTCTTTAGAGTGAGGAATTTTTCTGAAACCTCTTCAATGGGCTCAAAGAGAGCCAAAGCCAGACCGTCAAGTACAATGGCTAAATCCCAGGCCTGTGCTCTAGAGTGCAGTGCAAGTCTCAACCTCAATGTACCACGGAGAAAACGAGTGATAAGAGGATCTCTCCCAATAGAAGTGCCCCCCATAGGGGTGCGGCAGGCAGATATAGCCGCCACATAAACCTTTTGGGTGGAAGGACATGATCTAGCAGAGAAACGGTCTTGCAAAAAAATCGAGAACTGAACCAACATGGCAGTTAACAGGATCTAAATGATGTACACCACACCAGGTGGAGAATAATTTCCATTTCAGTGCATGCAGTCTTCTCGTGGAAGGGGCTATGTAATGGAGAATGGTCTCAATGACCTCAGTAGAGAGACCGGATTCTATGAGCCGGGCCCCCTCAGAGGCCAGGCCCACAGTTTACACAACTCCGGTTGAGGGTGAAATATTGTGCCCCCTGCCTGGGACAGCAGGTCCCTCCTGAGCGGAATCTCCATGGGAGAGCCATCCAGAAGAGACATTAGGTCCGAGAACCAAGTTCGAGTCGGCCAGTACGGGGCTACTAGTAGCAGATGAGCCCCTTCCCGGCGAACCCTCTCCAGAACCCCCGGAAGCATAGATCTTGGGGGAAATGCGTACAGGTGTAGCCTCGGCCACACCTGCACCATCGCATCCAGTCCGAGAGGGGCTGGCTGCGTGAGGGAGAACCACATGGGACAATAGGTTGTATCTGACGATGCGAAAAGGTCTACTTGAGCTCGACCAAACTTCTCCCACAGGAGCTTCACCACCTCGGGGTGAAGTCTCCATTCCCCGGGCCTCAGCCCCTGCCTCGACAGGATATCCGCTTCCACATTCTGACGCCCCGGAATGTATACTGCTCTGAGAGATAGCAACTTCCCCTGGGCCTATAGGAGGATCTGATGGGCCTGCTTGCAAAGGTGACGTGACGCGTCGACAAGAAGCCCCCAACACTGGGCCCTGGGTGAGGAACCAAGGTTTCCTCCACATGACCAAGGCACGAAGGCATCGCTGCGTGACCTTGATCCTGCGGAACGGATTTCCCCTCGGAAAAAACAACTTGGTCCTGAACCACCACTGCAGGGGTCTCTGTACAGAAGGCCAAAAGTAATTACGTTGGACGCAGCTGCCATGAGACCCAACAGTCTCTGAAACTGTTTTACAGTGAGTGACTGGCCTAGTTTCACATTCTTTACGGCTGTGAGAATCGCAGAAATACGTGCAGGGGAAAGACGTGCCTGCATAGTGATCGAATTCCAAATTACACCTAGAAAAGTGGTCCTCTGAGTTGGGAGGAGTACACTTTTTTTGGTGATGAGCCGCAACCCCAAACACTTTATATGGGACAGAACGACATCTCGATGACGAACTGCCAATTGCTCTGACTAAGCTAAAATCAACCAATCGTCGATGTAATTTAATACGCGAATGCCCTGGAGTCTCAAAGGAGCCAGAGCTGCATCCACGCATTTTGTAAAGGTGCGGGGTGATAAACCTAGGCCAAGTGGAAGAACCCGATACTGGTGTGCTTCGGCCCCGAAAGCGAACCTCAGGAACTTCCTGTGATGAGGATGGATAGATACATGGAAGTACGCGTCTTTCAAGTCTATTGTGACAAACCAGTCCCCGGACTGAATCTATGATACAATCTGTTTGAGTGTAAGCATTTTGAACTTGAGTTTTTGCACTCTGCTGTTTAACTGGCGCAGATCTAGAATAGGACGCAACCCTCCATCCTTCTTTGGAACAATGAAATAACGCCTGTAAAACCCTGACTCTCTGCTGGGAGGAGAAACCCTTTCTATAGCTCCTTTTTGAAGAAGTGTCAGTATTTCCTGCTCCATGACCAGAGCCTGCTGTGAGTCCACTACTGTAGAGAGCACCCCTTAAAATTTGGGCGGACAAGAACCGAACTGAATTCTGTAACCCTTTTCTATTATGTGCAGGACCCATATAGAAACATTTGGCAGAAGTTTCCACGCTGCCGGAAATTCCAATAAGGGAACCAGCCTCTCGAGACTGGCCTCTAGATTTGATTGAACAATCATTTCGGCGCCTTGAAGCGGCGAACAGGCAGGGAACAACCGAACTGACCGTTCTACAACCCTCCTCAGAGGATTATACGGGGACGCTGACACCACGGTGCCCTGAAACGGCGAACCGGCAGGGAACAACCGAAGTGGCAACGCTGCGACTCTCCTCGGAGAATCACCCACCGGAGGGCGCCAAGGAGGGATGGTTCCTCGGAATCGTTCCTCCCTGGAGGGGACTACCCTCAAAAGTCTGACGGCCTTGGCGTCAGGACTTCTTCTTAGTCCAAGCTCTCTTAGTGATAACAGTCCTCAGATCCTGTTTACCACTAACAGGCTTAGACTCCGACCGCCACTCAGGAACCCCAGATTGAGGAGGCGCCCGAGCGGCGATGCTCTGCTTTTGCTGGAATCTGTGGAAGGTGGAGCTCATAGACGGTCGAGGCTGCTCAGACTTTATATTACGAGCAACCTCGGGGACACTGGACCGGCGAGGAAGAAACCTCTGAAACGCAGCCGCTTGTTTTTTACTTTCTTGAAACCTATCAACGACACAATTTATAGCGTCGCCGAAAAGACTTGTAGGTGAAAGCGGCGCGTCCAGAAGAACAGACCTATCTTTGTCTTTAATATCAGTCAGATTTAACCATAAATGACGCTCCGTCGCCATAGAGCGGCCCACAGATTTGTCCGTCTCCTTGGTGGCCCGGAGAGATAGATCTGTCGTGCGATGCAACTCTCGAATTGCGTCAGCACTAACTTCCTCACAATTATCCATGTCCCTCAGCAGGTCAGCCTGGTATGCTTGTAATATTGCCATTGTGTGTAAGCATGCTGCGGCCTGACCTGATGCAGAATACGCTTTACCCACCAACAATGAAGTATTTTTTAATGGCTTGGTGGGTAACGTCGGGGCTTTCAGTGATGACGCTGACTCGGGGGAGAGATAGCTCGCAAGCGTCTCTTCCGCACAAGGCATCGTCATATAACTATGGTGATCAATCCCTTGAACTTTACTATAATTATTAGTTTGTGGATTATACACTCTGAAAGACGCCGGTTTATTCCACGATCTCGACACCTCGGTGTGGAGATCGGGAAAAAACGGGAGTTCCCGACGTGGAGGTCGTGATCTAGATGGAAGAAATCATTCATCTAACAGACTTTTTCTAGAATCAACTTCGAAATCATCAGCTGGCCATTCAATATTTAATTTAGCAACAGCACGAGATAAAACCTCCAAAAGCTTCTCATCAGCAGGGGTATGAGCTGGCGTAATCACCCATATCAACGACATCCAGTTGCTCAGAACTGGATAGCCGCAACATTGGTGCCTCAACCTGGGAAGGAGAAGCCGCAGCGCGGGCTTCTTCCTGGGCAGAGACATCGGATCCAGCAGGTAAGGGTTGAGAAAGGGCGGGGCCCGTCTCAAACCCCGCTACTAGATCCATATGCGATCCCCAAGATGAAAGCTTCCGCTGTGCCTCGGCAGCAGCGGGACCCGCACCTTGGGGAATGCGAACCGAACCGTCCTCCTCAAAGAACGCCCGGCGAGAGCGGAGAGTTTTCATAGACAAACTCATGCAATGCACACAATCAGCTCCCTCGAGAACTGATTGGGCATGCTCCACTCCCAAACAAGCAACACAAAGCTGATGTGTGTCCCCACCCGTGATATAACGAGGGCAGGGAACAACACAACGTCTAAAATCTTGCTTGGTCGCCATGGTAATAGATATATATATATATATATATATATTGGTCTTGACAGACAACAATAAATAGACAAGGACAGATTCACAGAGAGCACTTGGTGAAGGTACAGAAGCTGGCGTGGTCTGATTTCAGGGGTGCTTTATAGTTTCCTGGTCTATGACGTCACCCATGACGTTTCGGGCTTCCATTGGACTGATTTTACATGTGCTTCACACAGGGCGTTTCCACAGCGTCTCAAACGCAGCTCGGAGTTCCCTTGAAAGGAAACCTCTTTTCCTCGAGATATTGAAGCCAAAAAATTATCCTTAATTTTTAATTATTGCAAAACACGTTGCAGCAGCATACAGACATAGGCAGGCGGCTCAGCGTGCCTATTGGCTGTCCTGCGGCAACTGCAGCAGCCTATCGAGAGCGGCCCTTTGGTGACGGTCTAATGAGGGCGCTTCGCGCCCATCGTGTCACGCTCGCGCCCAAAGGTGCATGGTCTAGCCCTATAAAGATAGCTCGATGGGCTGATCTCACTGGTTTTTCATCACCGAAGCGAACCAGCGCGTAGCAGGCACGGCAAGATAAGCAGTACTCGTTCCCTCTTCTACGTTCTCTTACGAGAGGTTCTCTCGTACTGCGTAATATCTTACGCTAGGGGAACACTATGCAAAACGCCGTGCATGTAGGGATCCAACACCAAAGTCCCAAGGGGCAAGTGCCCGGGGCGCATATAGTGCATAATCACCATGAACTCACAGAGAGTCCGAGAAGAGAGTCTAGCAGCATCATTCTCAAATAATTTAGCCACAAGAAATGCTATTCATTATAATAGTGTTACACACAGTCAGGGTGAAGAGAAAAACTTCGGCCTGTACTGAGTGATAGTACAGGCATTATTGTCCCTTGGGAAAAACTCACAGCCCGTTGAGCGTTGCTCAAGCGAGTGCAGTACTCTGCGCCGAAACGACGGGGCAGGTGGTACTTGACTTTTAAACCGACACCAATTTGGCTTGTAAGGCGGGAACTTCTAGGTTATAAAACCTTAAAAATTTTGACGGGGAGGCCCAGCCTGCCGCCATACAGATATCTTGTAAAGAGATCCCACTAGACCACGCCCACGATGAGGCCATGCCTCTGGTGGAGTGTGCTCTAACCCCTAAAGGGCACTCAAGTCCCTTTGTAGTGTATGCCATTGCTATTGTATCAACTATCCATCTGGATAGGGTCTGTTTCGAAGCGGCTAGGCCCTTGGCGCGACCGCTGAATGAAACGAAAAGCTGCTCAGTCTGTCTGAAAACAGACGAGCGAGATACGTAGGCCTTTAATGCCCTAACTGGGCAAAGGAGGTCTCTGCTTTCCTCCTCATTATGAACCGGTAGGGCAGACAGGGAGATAACCTGGGCCCTAAACGGTGTGTTGAGGGATTTAGGCACGTATCCGTGTCTTGGTTTGAGTATGACTTTTGAGTCGTTAGGCCCAAATTCCAGACACGTTGCGCTTATTGAGAGCGCTTGCAGATCCCCTATGCGTTTTACTGATGCAAGAGCCATGAGAAACACTGTTTTGAAAGACAAGTGTTTCATATCCGATGTCTGGATTGGCTTGAATGGGGCTCCTTTCAGGGCTTCTAGCACCATGGAAAGGTCCCACATGGGGATAGATGGGGGTCTGGGAGGATTCATCCTCTAAGCTCCTTTTAGGAAACGAATGACCAGATCATTTTTCCACAGTGACAGGCCAGACGCAGGTTTTGTAAACGCTGCTATGGCCGCCACATAGACTTTGAGCGTGGATGGGGACCTGCCCTTATCCAGTAGCTCTTGAAGGAAGGAAAGTACCTCCGTTACCCCGCTGCTTGTGGGTGGAAACCTCGGGTTTTGCACCAGCTAACAAACACTGACCACTTAGAGGCATAGAGACGTCTGGTAGACGGTGCTCTGGCCTGCGTGATGGTGTTTAGCACTCCCTCGGGGAGGTTTGCGGGTACCAGTTGATGGCCCATGCATGCAGGGCCCACCTTTCCGGGTGAGGATGCCAAATTGAGCCCATGGCCTGAGAGAGGAGGTCTTTCCTCGTCGGACTCGGCCGTGGGGCAGTGCTCGTCAGCTGCTTTAGGACTGGGAACCATTCCTGGTTCGTCCAGAGCGGAGCCACAAGGAGCACAGAGAATCTGGTTTCCCTGATTCGTTCCAACACTTGAGGCAGGAGCGAAGCTGGGGGAAAAGCATAGAGCGGGAAGCTGCGCCAGACGAGGGCCAGTGCATCCTTGCTCTTTGAGAAGAATTGTGGGCAGTGAGCACTCTCCCGGGACGCGGATAGGTCTACCTGTGCTCTGCCGAACTTCTCCCACAGCAGGAGGATTGTCTGCGGGTGCAGAGACCATTCCCCAGCTGGTATATTGTTTCTGGACAATCTGTCTGGCCCCAAATTCAGGAAGCCAGGCACGTGTGCTGCTCTCAGTGAGCGCAGATTGTGCTGAGCCCAGACCAGAATGCGCTCTGTCAGTCTGAAAAGGTTTCGAGGCCTGACGCCGCCCTGGCGATATATGTAGGATACCACCGACATGTTGTCCGAGCGGACTAAGACGTGGTAGCCCTTTATTCGGGGACAGAAGCGCCTCAGCGCGTTGTCGACTGCCAACATTTCCAGACAGTTTATGTGAAGGAGCTTTTCTCGTTCTGACCATAGGCCGAAGTGCGGTCTGCCCTCGTGCAGCGCTCCCCATCCTGAGGTGGAGGCGTCCGTGGACACCACCTGTGCACTCGAGGAAGTCCCCAGGTTTACACCAGACTGGTACCAGTCGGTCGCACTCCAAGGCTGTGACACATTTCTGATTGACCCAAAGCAGACCGGAAGCCCAAACTCGAGGTGGTACTCGTGCTTTGAGCCAAAACTGCAGCAGGCGCATGTGAAGCAGGCCAAGCTGAAGTACTGAAGATGTTGAGGCCATCAAACCCAGCATTCTCTGAAACCTCCTGAGCGAGACTCAAGCGCCGCGGCGGAAGGATTTCGTGGAGCGCTGAATGTCTATTCTGCGCTCTGGAGTTCTGCTCTGTACCCAGGAAAATTATTTTCTGACTGGGGACCAGCGAGCTTTTCGCCAAATTGACTGCGAGACCCAGTTTCTCGAGGTGTTCGAGTAACACGGTCCTGTGTTCTATGAGCTCTGACTGAGATCGAGCTAGAATCAGCCAATCGTCCAAGTAGTTCAAAACTCACATGCCCTGAAGTTTCAGGGGTGCGAGCGCCACGTTCATGCACATCGTGAATGTACGGGGTGCAAGAGATAGGTCGAACGGTTGGACTGTGTATTGATATGCCTGGCCCTCGAAGGCGAATCTCAAAAATCGCCTGTGACGTGACGCTATTTGTATCTGGAAATAAGCGTCCTTCAGATCTATCGACATAAACCAGTCCCCTTGGAAAATCTGCGCGAGGATTTTCTTGGTTGTAAGCATTCTGAACTGGCGTTACATAAGCGCTTTGTTCAGTTGTCTTAGATCTAGAATGGGTCTGAGACCCCCATCTTTTTTCGGTACCAGAAAATATCTGCTGTACAGGCCCCCTTCGCTCTGAGCTTGAGATAAAGGCTCTATTGCCCCTTTGCTCAATAAGGTCGCTATTTCGGCTCGAAGTAGGTGTGCTACTTCTGTTTTCACCGTAGATTCGACGCGCACTGTGCTGCGGCGAGGGCGTCGAGCGAACTGCAGCGAATAGCCTCTTTTTATAATGTTCAGCATGTTTTTACTTGTGCAAGCCCTGTATTGTGGCGGGCTGTGTTTGCGTGTAGAAATGAGAACTGGTTTGTGGGCATTTTTTATTACACTCATAACACCATCGGCCGAGGCCGGGAAACCAGAAAAAAATATTTTGTATTTATCTGGGTTGCCATAAAAACGGCGTTTGTGTACAGGCAAGTGGGCGGTGATACCGACTTGTTTACTGCAGAATACACCGGAACAGTCACATTTCTTGGGACTGAACGAGCGTGAAGTTTTGGTGAAAGTCTGGCCGTGGCGAGACTTGAACGCCGTCGTTTTCCTAGAAGAGCTAGGAAGACTTTGCGTGCACATTCACTGCACTGGAAAACACCGCCGGCCTGAGCTGACTGTATGTGTGTTGGTTTCATTTTTCAGAAACCATGGTACATGTAGTGTGTAGTGTTTGTGGGCACTGGGTCGTGGGCACATTCACTACATTTAATGAACAATTGACATGCGTCAATTTAATTTGTGCGAGGCCTGTACCGTGACAGGCTGTGTTTGTGTGTAGAAATGAACACTGGGCTGTGGGCATTTTATTACACTCATAACACCATCGGCTGTGGCCGGAATACCAGAAAATACACTGCTTATGATTTTTCTGTGTCGCCATGGAAACGGCATTTGCGTGCAGGCAAGCGGGCCGTGGTACCGGCTTGTTTACTGCAAATTACACTGGAACAGTCGCATTTTCTTGGAACTGAACAAGCAAAAAAAGGAAGTCTGGCCGTGGTGAGACTAAATTTCTTAACTGCTGCGAGAGCCAGGATCGAACACAGGTCTCCCACGCGAACAGCTTTGTGTTTTGCCACTGAGCCACAGGGTTTATTGTGTCAGCATATGTTGCAGGTGTGCGTGTTATACAGCAAGCTCATTGCTGCAATATTGACATTCTCAGCCGCTCAACTAAGAGGAGCTGGGAAATGTTTGAGAAATGGAGATTGTCCGGCCTCGGCGGGACTAAAACACACTATTTCCCTATTTCGCCGGTGACGCATGCCCACGGGGGGTGGGGGTGGGGTAGCTTTCTTATAAAGTAAAGAAAGCTAGCCGCTCAGCTGGCCTTCTCAACAGATGCAGCTATCTCTTCGTCACAAATGGCGAAAACGGCGGCGCGCGGCGGCCGTTGTCCGTCAGTGAGCGACTCGAGTTATGCTGGTGAAACTCGCGGGCGAACCGGCAAGCTTTCACGGGCTTGAGAAGGCTCGAGGACCCGCTGAGTACGGCGCTTTACGGCGCAGCACTACAGCGGGCTGGAGTGCAGACTCGGAGAAATATGCCAGGCGAGTCCTCAGAGTCACCATAGGCAATAGCTCGCAGTGAGGGCAGCCGCCGTCAGCGAGCGCGAGTGCTACATGATCCTCTCTCAGGCACGAAACGCAGATGAGGCGGTCCAGGTCACTGAGGAATAGACGCAGCTCTTTTAGTAAGTGCATTCGCGGGGGCGAACACACAGTGAGCAGAGTGTAAAAGGATATATAGACGCCGGATAGCGTAGCAGGAAGCAGCGACTGAAGGCGGCGAGATGAGGCCAGCGGCTTCAGAAGATGGCTCGTCCTGCAGAAGGCTTTTTCAACGGCGTGGCTTCTTCACTCAGGATCCAGCAATGCAGAGCTTCGCTGAAGAGATGAAAAATCAGTGAGATCAGCCCTTCGAGCTATCTTTATAGGGCTAGACCACGCCCCTTTGGGCGTGAGCGTGACACGTTGGGCGCGAAGCGCCCTCATTGGACCGTCACCAAAGGGCCGCTCTTGATAGGCACGCTGAGCCGCCTGCCTATGTCTGTATGCTGCTGCAACGCGTTTTGCAAAAATTCAAAATTAAGGATCATTTTTTGGCTCAATATCTCGAGGAAAAGGGGTTTTCCCCTAGCGCAAGATATTACGCAGTATGAGAGAACCTCTCGTTTTCAACTTTTAAAAAACATTCAGAAATAACGTTTTCATAACATTTTCAAAATGAATGAATGGAATATTCCTTTAACGTTCACATTAACCAAGAAAAAAAAAACTTTCTAAATGCATAAACATAAAAACTGGAAGAAATGTGCGCTGCAAATGACCGAAGTCTTGGATACCAAAGCAGCACTGAAGTCAGCGCGTTTGGTCCGAACAAAGTTGACCCAGGCACCCAACACAGACTTGTTTTTTGGGAAAAAGTGGACTCTGTGACCGGTTTTGAACAGTGTTTTTGCACCCAGCACAAACGCAGCCATTCACCATTGTGAAAATAGGCCTGCGTGTACCTAACTAACTACCTAACTTAAATAGCTAACTAAATAAATAAATGTCCTAATCGCTAATTCTCTCGCTCTATCACTCATACTATTATCAACACAGCTCACAAACTCACTTTCTCAGCGACCTGGGGAGACGTCTCCCTCTTATAACGTCAAGCGATCCGTTTGGAGGGAGGAGCAGTTTTAAGTAAGTACTGAAAATAACGAACTTTTTCATCTTATATTCTGCCTTTAGGTATCGAAAGGCATACAAAACAATACAACAACTTGTCAAACGTGTATTTCCCCTAACTATTTTGTGTTAATCATAATTACAAATTTAACCTGACATACGCACTTTAATAGATGCAGTAAAAATTCTGAAGTTAAATATTCATCTCTCCAATACTTTTTCCTGAACTGAATGTCTTACCTAGCTTCAAAACTAAAGTAGAAGCTCGATTAGCAGATGTCTCGCACATACAAGTGTTTTCCGTGACGTGGATTTCAGCTTCAAGCAAACATTGTTTGAAAGAAAATGTAATCACTCCACAGCTGTAGTCCTTTTGCAGTCTGCCATCCAGACCTGGCACTGCCTCCCTCAGCACATTCAGTCAGTGGTCGCCCAGGTCTGTTTGGACAGACCGTGTGAAAGCTCTCCAGACCTCAGAACTAGCGCTCTGAGACTGACCTGGCAACCCGATGCGAAGCGCTGCCACTGCCAATGCTGCTCTGGCAACCTAGAGGACGTTCAGGCCAAATGTGCTGAAGGAATGGAGATAAAACAGTCCAGAACTTATATACAACTCAAAACATCGTATTGCCTGCACTGTAGTACAAATTTATGGAAGGACAGCTCATATTTTCTCAACATGAGTTCAACACGGGCCGTTCACTACTCAAAACTGACTGAGACAAAGTTGGTCATATAACTATGGAAGCTTGATTTCACTACGGAATAAAAAATAAAAGGTAATTGGAAAAAAAAATCAGAAATGTGCGATTACAAAGTCTCAGAGTTAAAAGATATAAACTTGCAATTGCAAATTTAGCAATATATCAACTGCAACAACATATCAATATGTCAGCATGCATGTAAAGCAGCCCTACAGAAGACAATAGTGTCATTATTCAGCTCAATTCAATTCAGTTCAAGTTTTGTTTTCATCCAATAGTGTCAGATAACTGGCGGTGTACCAGTATGATCAGCCTTCACATCAGGTGTGTTTCCGTGATGCCATAATTCCAGTTCTCTGGGTTTTGGAATAGAGTTTGTGTGGCCAAAATAAACTGCAATGTGGACCAGATTCCATGATGACAGTCAAAAGTCTGGCTGAACGTTGCTGTTCAGAATGGCTTAATCAAAAGGAATACATGACAAATCTAAATGTCATCAATCCTCATTGAAGAATCATCAGGACAAATATGAGGACACAGTGTTGTACACTGTAAAAAAAAAAAAAAAATGCAAAGTTGTACATTAAGATTGTAATGTTTTACAAGAAAAACGCTTTCAGTCTTTCTACTTCAAAATTCCACTTGAATTCGATGTTACTTGCCGTTTCTTTGTAATTATTTGTGAAATTTACTAGTATGTGAAGTTTACTAGTAGTGAAAATTATTTAACTGTTCAAGGTAAATCCACCATTGTTTACATTTATATATAGGGAATCAACAGCATCTAAATCAGAATCTAATTCTGTTTGTTAATCATTGGAAAATGATTACTAACATTTGAGAGCTTTTAATGTCTTTACAATCCCAGGAAATTACAGATATTAATAAAACCCGCCTTAAAGTCCCTGTAAAGGCAATTCTACAGAAAAATTCTAAACACATTATAAATGTTACAAATGTATTGCTAAAACATATTACAAAGACTGTGAACTGTGAAGTACTGAAATGCGGAGTTAGACCGTTAAACAGTTTTTCACCATTGCTATTTTACGGATTTTTTGGGCGGAGCTAAAACAGGGCTCGATGACGCACTGGAGCCCATGAGCTCGTGGACACGCCCCTACTTGATGACACACCGAGGCCACTGAGGCTGATCTCTCCCGACCCCATTCGCATTCGCCGCTCAAACGCGAGTTACTGTCAGTACTATTAGTTACTACAGCTTACTGTTTGCTAGCTAGCTATGCCTTTGTGGCAGAGCGGGTTAGACCCCGCCCTGTTATTTGTGGCTGTCACATGAGTGATAGATGTGGCAGCCTATTGGCCGCTGTCCCTGGCCTATTTAAAGACTGTTTATGCCACCTGGTCATGCGTTATTGTTAGCTCCGCACCTTGTTGCAGGCGCGCCGCCATTCAATGCTGGACGTGTTTGGTTGGCAGCGCCGCGGTGATGTGCAGGCTGTTCCGTTCCCCCAGGTAGGCTATAGGTAAATGTTTGTAATGTACACTCACCTAAAGGATTATTAGGAACACTTGTTCAATTTCTCAATAATGCAATTATCTAATGAACCAATCACATGGCAGTTGCTTCAATGCATTTAGGGGTGTGGTCCTGGTCAAGACAATCTCCTGAACTCCAAACTGAATGTCAGAATGGGAAAGAAAGGTGATTAAGCAATTTTGAGCGTGGCATGGTTGTTGGTGCCAGACGGGCCTGATTTTCTGATTTTCACGCACAACCATTTCTAGGGTTTACAAAGAATGGTGTGAAAAGGGAAAAACATCCAGTATGCGGCAGTCCTGTGGGCGAAAATGCCTTGTTGATGCTAGAGGTCAGAGGAGAATGGGCAGACTGATTCAAGCTGATAGAAGAGCAACTTTGACTGAAATAACCACTCGTTACAACCGAGGTATGCAGCAAAGCATCTGTGAAGCCACAACACGCACAACCTTGAGGCGGATGGACTACAACAGCAGAAGACCCCACCGGGTACCACTCATCTCCACTACAAATAGGAAAAAGAGGCTACAATTTGCAAGAGCTCACCAAAATTGGACAGTTGAAGACTGGAAAAATGTTGCCTGGTCTGATGAGTTTCGATTTCTGTTGAGACATTCAGATGGTAGAGTCAGAATTTGGCGTAAACAGAATGAGAACATGGATCCATCATGCCTTGTTACCACTGTGCAGGCTGGTGGTGGGGGTGTAAGGGTGTGGGGGATGTTTTCTTGGCACACTTTAGGCCCCTTAGTGCCAATTGGGCGTCGTTTAAATGCCACGGCCTACCTGAGCATTGTTTCTGACCATGTCCATCCCTTTATGGCCACCATGTACCCATCCTCTGATGGCTACTTCCAGCAGGATAATGCACCATGTCACAAAGCTCGAATCATTTCAAATTGGTTTCTTGAACATGACAATGAGTTCACTGTACTAAAATGGTCCCCACAGTCACCAGATCTCAACCCAATTGAGCATGTTTGTGATGTAGTGGAACGGGAGCTTCGTGCCCTGGATGTGCATCCCACAAATCTCCATCAACTGCAAGATGCTATCCTATCAATATGGGCCAACATTTCTAAAGAATGCTTTCAGCACCTTGTTGAATCAATGCCACGTAGAATTAAGGCAGTTCTGAAGGCGAAAGGGGGTCAAACACAGTATTAGTATGGTGTTCCTAATAATCCTTTAGGTGAGTGTAGACTTGTAATGCAGCTTGCGATAATCTACGTGCTCTTTCTTTCAGTTGGTTTGTTTTTATGCGTACGCTGCTGTGAGCAACCGTACGCTTATATAATTCCGTGATGATCAACTGGTATGTAAAGTTATTCTTTTAAAGTTGTTACTAATATTTAACTGAGCTAATCAATTGATGTCTGATGTTTTTAGCAGGATATTGATTCCTTTGAAGATGCTCCGTCTTAATGTGGACGTTGGGCTGATCGTTTTCTGCATAAAATCCATTTAGACTGCGCTGCTGTCTTGCTGCTGTGTTACTGTTTTTGTTGTATATCTTCATCGCTACTACCATCGATCTGTTCACCGCTGCAGGTGCCGAAATTGTGTACGTGGGCTCGCCCTTCAGTCATCTTATCCTTGGCTGGCTGTGTGTTAAGTTGTATGTTTCTTTACTTTGTTTTTGGTTAGTTTGGATGTTGATTATTGTGCAATGTGTTAAGTTGCAACTTTGTGGCCCTGTGATTTGTGAACTTTTTTTGTCTACAAGTTAGTGTTCCCTTGTGGTGAGTGTTTGGTATCACCAACCACTCTGAATTTTGTTATTAGTTGTGTCTAGTATCATTTGTTTAGTTTATTCATTAATCTAGTTTTGTTTATTTTAGGCTGATGGGCCCCGGGTTGGGAGGCTAGCTTTTCTTGTCTTCTGGTGGTGGTACTTTAAGCACTTAGTGTGGTTTGCCGCTTGTAACCACTTATACCTCACTGGGCGTGCGTGTGTGTGCGTGTGGCTTTTGAATGAGATACTTAGCTAGTCTACCCCACCACGGGAGAGCCTCAGCCATTTTAACAGTTAATTAATTGTATTTTATTTTCCCGTTTATCGTGTGTGTGGATGAACAGTGTGGTACGAGTCATGTGTGTGTGACATTCTGCCTTACAATGACCAGAAGGTTTTACCTATTGGTGTGAACTTAATAAATTAACTTTTGTACTGATATCCACGTCTCTTTGCCCTCCATGGTAACGAACCTGTGTGCCCTATTTACATTGGGTAGTTATTTCCCCTCTCTCTGAAGAGGGGTGGCGTAGTCAGCTTGTTATTTATTTACCATTATACGATTTGGTATTTCCAACCGTTCATTCGCCCCACCACGCTACACCTTCAACACGGAAATGCATATAGGCTACTACCTGGATGCGATCATGTACAAAACAGATCGGTGTCTTTATTTAAATTTCCTAAAAACGATCACATCAAGAAGAGGTGGATTAATTTTGTGTAGAGCCAACCTTGATGAAGAGCTGAGGATCACCGCCAACACCCGCCTCTGTAGTGATCATTTTACACAGGATCGTTTTATAAACTTTCCTCAGAGACAACTGGGATTCACTGATAATCCGCTGTTACTGGTGAACGGGGCCGAAACGACTATCCCCCGCCAGCGTTCATCCTCCCGTCCCGAAAGCAGTTTCACCTAATATCGCCGTCGACAGCTTTCCCGCTAGTGGACGTGGTTTCAACGCAGCCAGCGGACACGCCCCCAGCGTTTGAGAGCAGAGAATAATGCTCATTTTTTCAAGATTTTGATAGCTTATTTTATGTACTTGCCGGCTTTTTTTATCATTCAAATTTGGCTGGATGGCTAATAACACATTTTTCTGTGGTGTGACATTCTCAGAACACATACTTAATTTTGACTTTACAGGGACTTTAAGTCCTGAGGCAATTTTTAGAGTTGTTTTTTTCTGAGTGACGGACACAAAACTAAAGACTCGTAACTCCAAAAATATTGCAAGGAGAGTCAAAAGATAAAATACCAATATATTTATATATACAATTTTTATTATGATTTTGCATATCTTTCTTGTTTGACATGCAATAACTTGGGAAGGAAATGCGTTAGGGGGGGAATTCTTTTTTGGTGAAGTTCCCCTAAATGTGAGCTGCATCTGGATCAAATTTTGTGGTAATAGCATAAAGTACTCAAAAGTTACAGCATTTGGGACAAAGGGAGCCTTTTTGTTTAGTTTTCACACATTTGGAAGGCATTTCTAAAATTGTTGTTTTCAGAGTGACACACACAAAACTAAAGACTCATAACTCCAAAACTATAGCAAGGAGAGTCAAAAGGTATCGTTTGATCATACACATTTAAATTTTTAAAAAATATATACATTACATTTGGACATTCTCATGCTGAGAAACTACTGAGAAAAAACAATATATATATATATATATATATAAATATATATTTTTGATTTAACATATCTTTCTTATATGACATGGAATAACTCAGGACGTAAATAAGGTAGGAGGGAAAATTTTTTTTGGTGAAGTCCCTCTACACGTGAGATGCATCTGGATAACATGTTGTGGTGATTGCATAAAAGAATCGTCTCAGGTTACGACTGTAACCTATGTTCCCTGAGAACAGGGAACGAGACAATACGTCATCGACGCTATGGGGAACCTGGATGTATAAAAAGGGTGCCTTGAAACCGTGACAACATCCTATCGTCTGAAGGGACTGTTGCAGGCAGGCCCCGAGGTATGGCAGGGAGACGTATTGTCTCGTTCCCTGTTCTCAGGGAACATAGGTTACAGTCGTAACCTGAGGCGTTTCCTTTCGAAGGGAACTCAATACGTCATCGACGTATGGGGATACGAAATACCAACGCCGCCATACTGAGGGGAGTGCATGCCCAAATGGCAGTGACAACTGTCAGAACCAGTAATACAAAGGAGACTAAAACCACTCACCCTAGGTCACGTTGGGCTGTCAGTAACAGCACTCCCTACCGATCATAGCCCAAGCTAATGAACCAAGAAAAACTGCTAGAACATAGTTCATGGGAGGTATATCTGGGCCAGCTCAAAGGCTTAGGACCACAACTTCCTAATAGAAGGGGTCCCTTCTAGGGAGTGTGGCTAGGGGACTCAAGGGACACCCAGCCAGTCACTATTCAGGAGAGCATGCCTCCTGACATGCCACCAGGCTGGCCTGGTGATATACACTAAGATGCACAGTCTGGCCATTGCCTGTCTGTCCGAGACAGAGCCTCTGGAAACTGCCTTGGAAAAGGCATCCAAAACCGAAGGCCTGCAAAGCTGGCAGAAACCATTCAGTTCTGGATCACAGAGACGGGACCCCCTGGGGAGTGTAACTCAACCTCAAGAAACGACGGAAGTCGTCCACTCAATCCATGGGTCAACCCAGTGCTCGATCTGAACACTAAGGAAGTAAGAGATGGATCAAAACCAGGAAGGTCTGCTGAGGCCAAAGACCTGATTACCCCCTATGTGGGGAGCTCCAGTACATGTGAGCTCATATCAGGAAGGCCGGTGTTGCCTGAAACCTGACGACCACAGCATGTGGGAGCTCACATCAGAAAGGCCGGTGAGGCCTGTAACCTGGCGACCACAGTATGTGGGAGCTCACATCAGGAAGGCCGGGTGAGGCCTGTAACCTGGCGACCACAGCATGTGGGAGCTCATAACCAGGAAGGCCTGGCGAGGCCTGTAACTTGGCGACCACAGTGTGTAGGAGCTCATATCAGGAAGGCCGGTGAGCCCTGTAACCTGGCGACCACAGTATGTGGGAGCTCATATCAGGAAGGCCGGATAAGCCTGTAACCTAATACTCAGAGTACGGGAGCTCATAACCAGGAAGGCCTGATAAGGCCTGTAACCTGACCACCACACCACGTGAGGGCTACATAGAAAGTACATGAAACAAAAGTGCATGTACTTAGCCATTCCAAATCCAGAAAAGGCCTGGATCAGAATGTGGAAGTTAGCTAGAAAGGCGTATATCGTAGCATACTTAGACGACAGGACGCATCTAGAGTGGGACCCGAGGTGAAAGACCTGGGTCTGGGCCACATAGAAAGGGACCGAAGCCTACAGCGCATGACCCTTACCATAAAAATGGATTTAAAAAGTACACAAGATGTTCCATCATGTGACTTACCATAAGTATGGTCTTAACATGATCAGGAAGGCCAGATGAGGCCTGTAACCTGATAGTCAAAATGTTTGGGAGCTCACATTCAGGAAGGCCTAATGAGGCCTGTAACCTGACATGTGAAAGCTCACAACCACACCCTAGCGACCACAGTGAGTGGGAGTTCACATTCAGGAAGGCCTGGTGAGGCCTGAAACCTGACATGTGACAACTCGTAACCAGGAAGGCCGAGGAGGCCTAAAGCCTGGTGACCACTGAATGTCGGAGCTCATAACCAGGAAGGCTGGTAAGGCCTGTAACCTGATACCCAGTATATGGTAGCTCATATCAGGAAGGCCGATGAGGCCTGTAACCTGGCGAGCACAGCATGTGGGAGCTCGTAACCAGGAAGGCCGGGTGAGGCCTGTAATCTGGCGACCACAGCATGTGGGAGCTCATAACCAGGAAGGCCGGGTGAGGCCTGTAACCTGGTGAGCACAGAAGGTGAGAGCTCATATCAGGAAGGCCGGTGAGGCCTGTACCCTGGCGAGCACAGTAGGTGGGAGCTCATATCAGGAAGGCCGGTGAGGCCTGAAACCTGGCGACCACAGCATGTGGGAGCTCACACTCAGGAAGGGGCGGTGAGGCCAGTAACCTGGCGACCACAGTATGTGGGAGCTCATATCAGGAAGGCCGGTGAGGCCTGTAACCTGGCGACCACAGCATGTGGGAGCTCATAACCAGGAAGGCCTGGCGAGGCCTGTAACCTGGCGACCACCGTGTGTGGGAGCTCATATTCAGGAAGGCCTAGTAAGGCCTGTAACCTGAAACCCAGTATGTGGGAGCTCATAACCAGGAAGGCCGGTGAGGCATGTGACCTGGTGACCACAGTATGTGGGAGCTCATAACCAGGAAGGCCGGGTGGGGCCTGTAAATTGATAACCACAGTCTGTGGGAGCTCACATTCAGGAAGGCAGGACAAGGCCTGTGACCTGACATATGGAAGCTCATAGCCTGGAAGGCCTGGTGAGGCCTGTAACCTGGCGACCACAACATGTGGGAGCTCAGCTCACCTTACAATACATTACCTTTTGCTTGCCAAACATGTCACCGGCTCTGTACAGGAGACGAGTTCTGAAAAAGAGAAAAATGTTATTTGCGCAACAAAAACATTTTCACTCAACATAAAACCTGCAGCGTGTGGAATGAAGCACACCAGGACTCAGAAAACTGAGTTCTACCGTTTCACAGGACAATTTTGGGAAGGCGCTCCTATCAACCAAGCTGAAGCGGGCCATCAGAGAATTCTTGAGCTCATCATGGGCCCCGCCCCAGGCCTAATGTAGTAGGAGCCTGGGAGCGATGGTGTTAGGAGACAAAATCTAGGGAGGTGATGTCTAACGTTCAGTGTGAGAAAGTTTCCTCTGCATCACCTCCCTAAGATCCTATCTCCAGCAGGAGTTACGCCTCCTGCTGTATTGTGGAGTTCCCTTCGAAAGGGAACAAAAGTTACAGCATTCGCCGGTGGTGGTACACTTCGGGTTTAAGTGGTTAAGATGATGGATGACATGGAAATGAAGAGAATTATAACCAAAGGAGGGGAGCTAATCTGCTTTTAGCTCTGATTGGTTAGATTTTATGATTCCAACAAAAGACTGAAAATGGATGGATGGATAGATGGATAAAGGATTGATGGGTGGGTGGATAAATAAATGTATTGTTGTTTTTCTTTTTTATATTGTATTATTAGCCTTAGTAATTTATTGTAATTAAATGTGTCCAAACAGGTTTGACATCAAAACTCTGGTTGTTCAGAGTGTTGTTTTGGAGCCAAGGATCTGGCAGCCCAGAAACCCCTTTTACTGCAGCACTGGGGTCACAATGAATTAGCTGCATTTATCTGAGTCAAACAGTCGTGCTCTGTGACAGCATGCATCCATCCATCCATCCATCCATCCCACACACCCTACAGTACAGATGTTGGCCTTGCATGCTGATGTTATTCACAATCAAATGGGATATGCTGCATTTTAAGTCTGCCTGCTCAGGCAAACACATAGTGAGACCAAATGATCTGTTTTAATCTCTGCTCCTCTGTTATCCAAGGATTTGCATCCTTGAAATGTTTCAGTAAGGAATTTTCGAAAATATTACCAGCGGAATTTCTATCTGCATTAGATGAAAACACTAAATAGCCTATAACTTTCAGAACAAACCCTTTCTGAAAACCGTAATAGATCTAAAAAAATGAGGGCAGCACAACACTGTTTTCAACATTTCTGAAAGATCATGTGACACAGAAGACTGGAGTAATAATGCTGAAAATTCAGCTTGCATGACAGGAAGAAATCGGGGCTACCTTTTACAATATATTACAAAGAAAACAGTAATCTGAAAAGGTAATAACATTTCACAATATTACTGGGTTTGATTTTTTAATCAAATAAATACAGCCTTGATGAACATGAAAGATGTTAAAAGCATTAAAAAATCGTAGGCCTAATTATTCCAAACTTTTGACTGATAGGGCTATATAGCATATATAGCCTATGGTTAACATATAACATTAAAGGTGCTCAAAGCGATGCTGGGTGACGTCACTTCTTGTTGACGTTCAAAGTATTGTCAAACAAAACGGAGGCTAGCTAGACCTTCCCCCCTCCTCCTCCTCCTCATCCCGTCCCCTCCCCTCCCCCTGTAGTTTTACTGATACTTCTTTCAAGGTGTAATGTCGCCAAGTGAGATAAATGCTTTCATATCATGCAAAAAAAAATAAAAAATAGAAACATTACCAGAAAAACACGATAAAACGTTTCGCCACCTGAGGTTATAACTTTAGCTCCCATACCAGGATGCAATAATAGCAAGATAACGTTAGCTTCAAATTTAGTCAAAGTTGTCAATAGGCTATGAATGAACATTCAATTTCATAATAAATAGTTGGTGAAAACAATCATTCACACAAACTGTCGCCCTTCTGTGAGTTTGCTTGATTATTTACAATAGAGATCGATAGGTAGCTGCTAGAAACCTATATGTTGTATTCACCAAAGTTAGCGCTGACTGCATTGTTCTAGCTAATTATATGCTTGTGTTTGTTAGGCGAACATGAAAGTCCATTTAGAAAAACCAAACTGGATTTACCCACCTGTCCAGCGAAAACAGAGCTAACGTTACCTGAATGTCGGATTGGAAGCCCTTCTGCCGGCGGAGTTCTCACCACCTTTCAAAGGCTTTTCCAATGTAAATTCGGGCATGCGTTCCTTCTCCTTTTCCCTCTTCTTTGTATTTTTGCAATCTGTTTGCAATCTGTTTGCTGTATGTGACAAAAAATGTTTTGGCCTAAAAAAACGCGTGACATCGCTTAGAGCACCTTTAAATCATATTGCCTAAACCTCAATAATCAATTATGATGTTAAAATAAAATATAGGTTACTAAAATATTGCAACGTAATGTGGCAAATAGAATCTCTCACGATGAGATATATATATATACATAGCTCTGTAGGCCTACATGGGCCTATATATATATATATATATAGGCCCATGTAGGCCTACAGAGCTATGTTCATACACAATACCCACCATTATAAAGACTGTTGCCTTCTACTGGTGCAATGCCGCAATTAAAATAACCAATACTGATATGCTCCATCCTCAAAACGTATTTTCCGCACGCCAGTTTTGATGAATGGCTGGCCTGTGAGCGGAGCTGAAGCGGTCGCGATGAGTTTCTCCATCTGTACGTGGAGCCGAATGGAGCAGTCATAAATCTATTGGGGTTCCTGCCGGCGGTCAGGATGGATCTGAACCAGCGTGAGAAAAGTCACACTAACAACAGAGCTCATCAAAAAACCCTGAGCTTCTTCGGTGGTAATGTGTAAAAGTCAGCATATGAAAGATGCATTCTTTGCATTCTAAACGGTCATGATCCGTCACTCCTGAACTGTCAGAGATAACATGCTAACCATCTACTCACCTATGGAAGCTTGTTTCCACCCAAAAAAAAAAGCAAAAGGGTAAGTGCAACTTTTTATCTCACAATTCTGAGAAAAAAAAAAAGTTTGAATTGTTAGGTTATAAAGTATGATTTGCGAGATATAAACTGCATTGCAAGATAAAAAGTCACAAAAACCTTTTTTTTTTGTGACGAAAACAAGCTTACATTAGACAACTGTATTCTGTTAGACATGTAAATATTTTCTCTGACAATGATTTCATTATGATGATTTTATTTGTTATTAAACAAAATCTAAAAATTGGTTATAATTTAGTTAAATTCCATGTGTATGTACTATTAATCAAAACATGCACAAATACTAGGTCATTTAATAAAACAGGTGTTTTTTGACCGTTTTTACATTTAAAAGGGTTTAAAAGACAATTAATATTGAATTATATTATCTAGTTAGGCTAATAGTTAAGTGCACTAGCGCTATTGGATAATACAATTTTAAGTGAATTGTGCATTTCACAGCTAAAATTTAATTAGTTTCATCATTGATAAACTTTGCAACATTGACACTATTGAACTGAACTGAATCAACTGAATTGATACAAATAATTACATTATTGTCTTCTGTACAGAGCTGCTTTAGCTGAAAATTAATTTGTTTCATAATAGATTAATTATGAATTGAATTATTTTAAATAATATTACATTTTATTTTAATATTAAATTTTTATATTAATTAACATTAACACTTATTTTCCTGTTTACGACTGTGAATAAATGTTAAAAATGGCAAATTTGTGTATGATTTTAAATATTCCATCAGAAAAAACAATATGATTAAATTATGCCACCTCCAGCTATATTAATAAATTATGTTAAATGTTGGGTCATCTCATACCTTCAGAAAGGCAACAGCTTTGGCAGTTTCACATACCCATTATTTATCTTTTTTTTTTGTGGCCACAATTTCAAACTCATGTAGGATCTGTAATCAGACCACAATGGCTCCTTCAGACAAAGAGAAAAAAAAAAAAAAAAAAGGCCAAATTCCAAGTCCACACTCAGGACCCTAAATCAGAGGATCTGCCATTTGGGATGCCATTCAGCCCTGAAACAGCTAAGACCCAGCTAAGTACTTTATGGCCATGCAAGCTTGTAAGAGATGATCCTAGCTAAAGTAAGAATGTTGTCAATGTTAGGCAGCTAACCCAAGACTAATGGTCAAAAGGATGTGACACCGTGACTTGCACAAGAAAAATTGTGGGTTAACGCCAGAGGTTGTTTCCCAAAACAGAGAGATATAAGACAGACCTTCTTCTTAAAGGTGCCGTACGTGATTCTCTGCAGAATTGTTTTTTTGTTATGCTGGTTGAAAAACCCCTCATATCCTGATAGCAATCACTCTGTTAAGCGGTCTAAATGTATTTTTATAAATATTGTCATCTGTGGAAGGCATATGGTATGAACATAAAATGTTCGTTCAATCGTTGCCTTCGGTCTGAGCGGTCCTATAGCATGTGTTCCACTTCCCTGTCAGTCAACATGTGTTTGCATACCACTGCGCAGGCTGTTCATGCAGACGTAAGTCATCAGCGTCTGCACGTACGCTGTGCAGTGTGCAGATAGAGCAAGAATAGCAGGCAAGCAGTAACAACCTAACTTTCCTTCTGAACCAACAACAAGTGGCACTGGCAAAGGATCTACAATATCTCCTTCAGAGCCAAGCAGACTCTCATCGTGGAAACCCTGTCATGCAAAAAAATATTACACACTGACAAGTTAAGAATTTGTTTGTGTTTGGTATTGTAGTGTTACTAACTGTACTATAAAGTTTTCTCACCGGTGAATGACACATGATATTGGTATTGCAGTAACGTTGTATGTGGTCTTCTTGGCTGTGCGCGTTCAAGCTTTCAGGAGGCGTGGCTTCGGACGGCGATTTGCAGGGAGGGTGGGACGTACGCTTTAGTTAGTGCTATCAGGCTAAAGTTAGCATTTTCCCAGATGTCCTACAGCACATTTAAAGACCTCCGAGTGACCTCCTAAACACAGGATTGAAACCCACAGAAAAATCACAGACTGTTTTTACTTATTAAACTCCCTCAGATTATTCTGTACTGTAAATATTGCAATTTCATGTTTGTTGAGGTGATCCTTTTGCTGGTGCTGTATTTTATATTGTGAATGAATTCATCAGTAAGAATGCTCTTTGTCCACGGTATAAACCTGCTGATATGTTGCCTCTGCCCAGGGACTACAGATGAAAATTAGCTTGAAGCTATCTCTGTCTTGTGTGACACATTTGTTGTGCAATGTCCCTGTCAAATAAACAAATAAATAAATTATTACAAAACGCTAGATGGACTTATTGTAACGATCACCAGCTGGAGTGCCCTCGAGAGCCACCAGAGGGCACTCCACAATAGACTATGATCACTTCCTCACAAACTACATTTCCCATACTCACTGCCTGGACTCATCATCACTGATCACATTCACCTGTACCTCATTATCACTGATTGTATTCACCTGTGTCTTGTCATCCTGCTAGTCTCAGTCTATTTATACCATGTTCATTCATTCACTCACCGCGAAGTCTTGTTGTACTGTGTGTCTGCTAGTGATGGGCAGATCGAGGCTTCGTGAAGCAATGAAACAGTCGAAGCAAATGTGCCATTTTGTTTCGAGGCTTCGAATCAATCCGAAACCCGTCTCCACGGTGACACCTAGTGGTCACTTGCAGGTGTTGATCTGAAACAACCTTTACAAAGAGCTAATAAAAAAATGTTTTTTTTTTTATTTTTTATTATTGTATTTTTGTAATATATGAAGCTTGTAACCTGTAGTCTCTGCACCCTGCAGAATGGCAGGATGAATGCTCCTCAAATGGCGCATCATGGATGATGTATTGTTGCAGTAGGCTAGCTGCCGATCACAATACACACATCTCACTTTATTTGGGGTTTCCAAATGGAAATGCTCCCACACCACAGATGTACGGCATCTCTTCTGTGGAGCCTCCGTTTCTATCTATCTATCTATCTATCTATCCATTTTATATGTAGCCTATCTATCTAATAATCTATATGTATCTGTAATATATGTATCTATCTATTAATCTCTCTCTCTCTCTCTCTCTATATATATATATATATATATATATATATATATATATATATATATATATATATTTCTATCAATGCATCTATTAATGTGTCACTATATGTACTCTGTGTGTCTCTAAGTCAATGTGTAAATGTAAATTATATCCTAAATATAACTAAACAAATCGCACTATAAATGTCACTATATCACCAAAAATCCGCTATCTCAAAACCAAACTCCTCTCACAAAAACCCACGATATGAAAATGCGTTGACAAAACTTTTATACTGTGTGATTGTGTGATTTGTTCCCGAACCGACCAATCAATGAAACCCTGATTCGGCGGAGCACTCCACCTGATGAAACACTTAGACGCTTCATTTAGCCGTTGTCACGTGACGTGGGTGTTTTGAATCACGCTTCGGATCAGTGTTTCGAATCATCTTTGCTTCGGGATCTCGCAAAGCTTCGGAACGTCTGTTTCGCGCCAGCCATCCTTAGTGTCTGCATTTCTGAGCGTTTTCCCGTGTTTGTTTTCTGTTTTTGACTTTGGATTGTTCTTGGACTCTGATTATTGCTGCCTGCCCTGACCTCTGCCTGTTTCTTGGATTCCCTCTGTGTTTTCTCCATTGTCCTGTCTGCTGATTCTTGACCCTGCCTATACGACTATTCTTGAATAAAGCTGCATTTGGATCTTCACCTCCAAGTCTCGGAGCAGTTCATAACAGAAGACTTCGCCACACCCAGATCCAGCAGCACAGATCTCACCTGATCTTCCCAGCATGAGCCGGGAGTTCGCCAGTCAGGTCGCGGCCTTAGCCCTGGATAGCCGCGACCTGTTCCAGTATACCTGGGGGTTTGCCCCTCTCGCTGCCTCCTGCTCTCTCGGTGATGAGGCGATTAAGCTGTGTTACCGGCTAGGGGCTAAGGAGGTCGACCTGAGGGAACTCCCCGATCTCTCGGGTCTGAATTGGAGAGAGGCACTCGGCCGATGTCTGGAGAGCTTCCTTCCGCGGTACGCCAGGTCATCACCTGATCTCCACGTCCAGCCAGAGACCGTCCAGCCAGAGACCGTCCAGCCAGAGACCGTCCAGCCAGAGACCGTCCAGCCAGAGACCGTCGAGCAAGAGGCTGCTGTTCACGTCACGCCTGCCGAGCAAGAGGCTGCTGTTCACGTCACGCCTGCCGAGCAAGAGACTGAGCTTCACGTCACTTCTGCCGAGCCAGAGACTGAGCTTCACGTCACTTCTGCCGAGCCAGAGACTGAGCTTCACGTCACTTCTGCCGAGCCAGAGACTGAGCTTCACGCCACTTCTGCCGATCCAGAGACTGAGCTTCACGTCACTTCTGCCGATCCAGAGACTGAGCTTCACGTCACTTCTGCCGATCCAGAGACTGAGCTTCACGTCACTTCTGCCGATCCAGAGACTGAGCTTCACGTCACTTCTGCCGATCCAGAGACTGAGCTTCACGTCACTTCTGCAGATCCAGAGACTGAGCTTCACGTCACTTCTGCCGATCCAGAGACTGAGCTTCACGTCACTTCTGCCGATCCAGAGACTGAGCTTCACGTCACTTCTGCCGATCCAGAGACTGAGCTTCACGTCACTTCTGCCGATCCAGAGACTGAGCTTCACGTCACTTCTGCCGATCCAGAGACTGAGCTTCACGTCACTTCTGCCGATCCAGAGACTGAGCTTCACGTCACTTCTGCCGATCCAGAGACTGAGCTTCACGTCACTTCTGCCGATCCAGAGACTGAGCTTCACGTCACTTCTGCCGATCCAGAGACTGAGCTTCACGTCACTTCTGCCGATCCAGAGACTGAGCTTCACGTCACTTCTGCCGATCCAGAGACTGAGCTTCACGTCACTTCTGCCGATCCAGAGACTGAGCTTCACGTCACTTCTGCCGATCCAGAGACTGAGCTTCACGTCACTTCTGCCGAGCCAGAGACGCTTCACGTCACTTCTGCCGAGCCGATGGCCGAACCAGAGACTGTTCATATCACTTCCTCCGAGCCAGTGTCTATGGACAAGATGGCCGAACAAGAGACTGTTCACATCACTTCTGCTGATCCAGAAACTGTTCACGTCACTTCCTCCGAGCCAGCGTCTACGGACAAGATGGCCGAACAAGAGACTGTTCACATCACTTCTGCTGATCCAGAAACTGTTCACGTCACTTCCTCCGAGCCAGCGTCTACGGACAAGATGGCCGCCTCCGAGCCAGTGTCTACGGACAAGATGGCCGCCTCCGAGCCAGTGTCTACGGACAAGATGGCCGCCTCCGAGCCAGTGTCTACGGACAAGATGGCCGCCTCCGAGCCAGTGTCTACGGACAAGATGGCCGCCTCCGAGCCAGTGTCTACGGACAAGATGGCCGCCTCCGAACAAGTGTCTACGGACAAGATGCCTGCCTCCGAGCCAGTGTCTACGGACAAGATGGCAGCCTCCGAGCCCGAGTCTGTTCCTGTTCCCGAGTCTGTTCCTGTTCCTGAGCCAGAGTCTGTTCCTGTCCCAGTTCCTGAGCCGGTGTCTGTTCCTGAGCCGGTGTCTGTTCCTGAGCTGGTGCCTGTTCCTGAGCCGTGGCCGCCCGAAGGGTCTTCACCACCGTGGCCGACCGAAGGGTCTTCACCGCCCTGGCCGCCCGATGGACTGTCTGCTCCGCCCGGGCCGCCCGATGGACTGTCTGCTCCGCCCTGGCCGCCCGATGGACTGTCTGCTCCGCCCTGGCCTTCCGTCCTGTCGCAGTCTCCAGGTCCTCTTCTGTTCCACGGACCTGGCCCTCTATCCCGCCCCCGGATCCGCCTCCATGCCACCACCCACCTGGACAGTTTTGGAGCGTCTGGAAGCCGCTCATTGGGGGGGGGGGGGGGGGCTATGTAACGATCACCAGCTGGAGTGCCCTCGAGAGCCACCAGAGGGCACTCCACAATAGACTATGATCACTTCCTCACAAACTACATTTCCCATACTCACTGCCTGGACTCATCATCACTGATCACATTCACCTGTACCTCATTATCACTGATTGTATTCACCAGTGTCTGGTCATCCTGCTAGTCTCAGTCTATTTATACCATGTTCATTCATTCACTCACCGCGAAGTCTTGTTGTACTGTGTGTCTGCATTTCTGAGCGTTTTCCCGTGTTTGTTTTCTGTTTTTGACTTTGGATTGTTCTTGGACTCTGATTATTGCTGCCTGCCCTGACCTCTGCCTGTTTCTTGGATTCCCTCTGTGTTTTCTCCATTGTCCTGTCTGCTGATTCTTGACCCTGCCTATACGACTATTCTTGAATAAAGCTGCATTTGGATCTTCACCTCCAAGTCTCGGAGCAGTTCATAACACTTATAATCAAACATCGTTCAACAGCATAATTCTACATCATGTCTACAACCTATATAACTATTAAAATAATAGTTCTTCAAAATGAAAATTCTTTCTTCATTTACTCGCCCTCAATTTGTTTCAAACCTCTATGAATTTCTTTCTTCTTCTGAACACAAAAGATGATATGTTGAAGAATGTTGGTAACCAAACAGTTGATGTTCCCTATTGACTTAAATAGTATTTTTAATACTATGGAAGTCAATGGGGTACATCAACTGTCTCGTTGTTCAGCAGAATAAATAAATTCATACAGGTTTACAGGTTTTCATAGAGCCCATGTGACTCAGATAACGTGTCATTTATGATAATTCACTCGTCGATAAGCTGGAAAGACACCTCAGATTAAAATCTCAGGACACGAACAAGCATTAGATGAGAAAAAAGACAGACAATCAAGATCAAATGAAAATGGGTTAACAGCTTCGTTCAAGCCATCTAACTACTCTCGTCTCATTCACTTTTATTTATTTTACTTAGTTTTCTTTCCGCTGAGAGTTTTGTGTTCCAAGTTAATGTGAGTTTTGCCACTTTGCCGCAAACTTTAAACTTCTGCCACGAGAGAGACTCCGCATACACCAACACACCAATCATCCGCCAACACACCAATGTAACGGCCTCCCAAGACGTCACTCCAGAGACACAAAAGACCTCCAGCGAATCGAAAACCCGGTGAAACCACGCAGCGAACCACGCCTTCCGAAATCCCCAAAGACACAAACGCAAATTGCCCTACAGATTCAAGCTGAACTGGTGCATTGATATAAAATGTAATAACCTTGCCTAAGAAACGATAGAAGGGTTAAATTAATTATAAATGGTTTGTTCAGGTCAGGCTTATATATGCATATTGCTAGAAACTTGGGACTTCATCATTTCACTCATTCTTTCCCTCCTTTCTTTCTTTCTGCAACTCTTGTGAAGGTGTGTGTGTGTGTGTTTATATGTTAGATATTAGTTTTATGTGTTAGAATAATCAATAAAGTCTTGTTTGTATTTAAAGAGAAGTGTCGTGTGTTACGTGCTTACGGATGTATTGTCATAAACTGCTGATCTTGTTACCTTGCTAATAAATAGTATTTTCACTGTAGTTTGGATATTTATATTCGCTATATAGTTGATATATCTGCTCTATATGTATTTGAACACTGAACACCAAAACACACACCCATAGAAACTGTTTCTTACCTCAGGCAATCCATCTCATGAACAGTTAACTGGCAATAAACGTGCAATACGCAACACTATTGTATTTATTTATTTATTTAACACACAATACTTATTTGCATTGATAGTCTGTACGTCTGTGTAGAACTGACGAGACCAGACTCTGAGGTGAAGGTGATGCAGGTAGTTATAGTGTGTGTTGATGAGGGAGTGCAGCTGCAGGGAATCAGTATACTGGTGATGATCTGCAAAAGGTGTGGTGATGGCTGACTAGTGCTTTCACACAGGGCTCGTTTCACTCAACGGATTATTTTGAGGAGACAGTGGTTCCCCTTCGAGGGAACTCGAACTGCGTCATCGTTATGACACTTTGGGGAACGCCCTCAGCGTAACACATCTGAAGCATGAATGAAATCTGTCCAATCCTGATTGGTGCTGCGTCATGACGTAGTAGATGACGGCATAACCGGAAGATACAAAGGTACGCTGGCATATACAAACACTAGCTTTTTCGCTCTTCAGCTAAAGCGCTCTGTGTGAATTGTCAGTCCTATTTGGTGTTGTTTGTCCCATAAGAATTGTCCTAAATAAGCTGCATTGCAATATAGAATCTATAGTGGCTCGGATCTCGCGTTTGCCAACGCAGCGCGTTGATTACGGGTCTACTCTGCAATAAGATTCTCTGACTAGAATCTCGCGTTGTCGAGGCAGTGCGTAGATTAGAGGTCTGCATTACAATACAGAATCTAGTGGCTCGGATCTCGCGCTTGCCGAGGCAGCGCGTAGATTACGGGTCTGCTTTGCAATAAAGATTCTGTGTGTGTGCGAGGCACGAACAGTCAGCTCCTGAGGGTGCTGGCTGTGTTCATTGAGAAACATCTCGACGCGCACAGCCGTGCGTTTTCGGGTGTTTCAGCCTCGCGCTCGTTGATTTTCTTCTCGAGAGATGAAAACCAAATATATTGTGAACGACTCGAATCTCGCGTTTGCCGAGGCAGCGCCTAGAGTACGGGTCTGCAATGAAAGGGACACACGCGATCTGTGAAATAATACTGTTTGGGTGCGAGGCATTCACAGTCAGCTCCTGAGGGTGCTGGCAGCTGTTCATTGAGAAATATCTCGACGCGTATGTCACAGGTCGGGGGGGCCAAACCAGACTGCACCCACCCCTCAAACCCAGGACCACTCTGAGGAGCGTACCAGAGACCAGACAGACAAGTAGAATTAAAAATGAACAATCTTTATTGAATAATAAAAAGGAAATTAAAAGTCTTGACGTGAGTTTGTGTCTCTGTCCAGGAAGGGGGAAACCGCTTTGGACCCTGGGAGGCGAAGGATTCGTCTGCCGTTCCAGCAGCAGGTAAGTGTCGGGGTAGGTAGAACTTCTTAACCACGATGCAAACGGACAGATACCCGGGCAGGGCAGGACCGGGACTGAGGACTAGGAGACTCTTCCACCGGACAGGTGAGTAGCAGGTACGTATACCTCTCAAGAAGACGAGCAGGCGGAGGGGCCTCACTGGAAGACAGGTGGGTAGGTAGGTCGGTATGTTCCTAAACCGTCGGTCGTTCCGAGTATGCTCAGCACAGAAGAATCATCCAGTTGAACAGACAGAGCAAATTATACAGGTGCAGGCACACTCCGCTGCAGAATCGGGCTTACGGCTGGACTGTGTGGCTCCAAGCGGACAGCGCTGGGACAAGGGTGGATCCTTCCTTCAGACGGGCAGCGCCCAAGAAGACAGCAGCAGACGAATCATCTAGTTAAACGGGCAGAGCAATTTATACAGGTGCAGGCACACTCTGCAGAATCGAGAATCGGGCTTACGGCTGGACTGTGTGGCTCCAAGCGGACAGCGCTGGGACAAGGGTGGATCCTTCCTTCAAACGGGCAGCGCCCAAGAAGACAGCAGCAGACGAATCATCTAGTTAAACGGACAGAGCAATTTATACAGGTGCAGGCACGCTCCTCTGCAGAATGGAGAATCGGGCTTACGGCTGGACTGTGTGGCTCCAAACGGACAGTGCTGGGACAAGGGTGGATCCTTCCTTCAGACGGGCAGCGCCCAAGAAGACAGCAGCCGACAATTCGTCTAGTTAAACAGGCAGAGCAATTTATACAAGGCAAACACACTCCTCTTCGGTATCAGAACGAGAACTTATAGCCCGAGCGGGACATGCACGTCTAGCACTGAGGCTTTGTTCAGCAAACACTGGGCGGAATTATGCACTGGGGAATACTGGCAGTTAAATATACCTATCCACCCACACACTGCAACCTCACGTCAAGTCCAATACTGTGTGACACTTCACTTCAGGCACTGCATATCCACTCTCACTCTCAGTGCAATAAGGCCAGCACTCACCCAATAGTCAATCCTTCCACTGTTATGTTGAATCAGCACTCAGACGATAACGAGATGCAGATGACTCCTCACAGTATGGAGAACAGCGTCTTCAATACTCTCTCAGACGGAGATACCAGGAATTCAATGCTGACTCAGTCCACACTCTTTAAGTGGCAGTTACACTCGTGATCAACGCACTTCACAATTCCTTGTTCCACTCAGAAGATGAAGATATCAGAATTTCAATGGTGACTCAGTTCACACTCCTAGGTGACAGTTACACTCGTGATCAATACACTTCACAATTCTTTGTTCCACTCAGAAGATGAAGATATCAGAATTTCAATGGTGACTCAGTTCACACTCCTAGGTGACAGTTACACTCGTGATCAATACACTTCACAATTCTTTGTTCAACTCAGTGCAGGACATACATTCACACAGATTCGATGTTTTATTACTTAACTTCCTCTCAGGAATGATGGCGTTCTCCAGTCTTGACTGTATCTCCCCACTTCTCCAACTTTCCATCCAATTCACGTTTCCAGCGTGTATTCGCACAAATCACCGTTGCACCCTTCAGCCAGCCAAATCCTCACAGCCCTCTCCAAGATCCCAGCGAATTCAGCCACAGTCAAAGAAACTAATTCTCCCGGGGGAGTACCACCCCCAATTCCCTCTTCCCTTTCCTTTTAAATGTTTCCTCCAGCCCCAAAGCCCTATCGCTGATCCTCAGTTCAATCGTCAGCACCTGTTACCACTTGCCTCATCAGCTGCCGCTGTCATGGCAACTGACAACAAGTGAACCAGCCCGGTGTGCCGGCAAAATCGTCCCGGGGGGAAACACACTCCTAGGGGAAATTGGTTCCGCTAGACTTGTCACCTTGTGACACGTATATCCGTGCGCTGTCGGATATTTCAGCCTCGCACCTGTTGACTTTCTTCTTGAGGGATGAAAGCCAAATATATTGTGACGACTCGAATCTCACGTCTGCCGAGGCAGCGTGTAGATCAGAGACCGTATAACACAAACAGTATTGTCTGGTATTATGGCTGCATTTAATTTTAAGAAATTAAAATGATGGAATATTATCTGATAATATTATAAATGAATATTATATTAAGTTAGATGTTTTAATTCAGCCTACCATTCAGACCGTGTTTCACTTATACAGTGTTTATGACTGCATTTAATTCTGAGGAATTAAAATGATGAGCAGCGAACGCACGCTGCTCTGTCTGCCGCCCCAAGGGGTTGCGGCCAGGCAGTGCGCGTGTTTGCCCATCGGGAGCGGTTTTCGATTATTCCCTGCCGGTCCTCCGCTTCAGGGTGTCGAGAGCGAAACCGAAAGAGCCTCCCCTCAGGGAAGCCCTCAGGAAGTCGATGTCTGTATCCCGCCGTTAAGTGCGCTTCGGGACACATCGGTTTCCAGCGAACGCACGCTGCTCTGTCCGCCCCACAGGCTTGCGGCCAGGCAGCAATCGCGTCCGCCCATCGAGAATCGTTTTCGGTCGAACCCTGCCGGAGATCCGCTTCAGGGGGTCGAGAACGAATCCCGACTGATACCCAAAGCCAGGCTCGAGCAGCCGGACCGTTGAGAGCTGTCCCCCCCCGGGCGGAGCGATCGAGGTCGCTTCCCCCCCCGGAGCTCTCGGGAAATCAGTGCTGTGTTCCCGCCGGCCAGTACGCTTCGGGCCACGCTGATTTCCCGCGTACGCACGCCGCTCCAGCCGCCTCTACTAAGACCTGCGGCTGGGCAGTGAACGCGTCCGCCCACCGAGAACCGTTGTCGACCGCTCCCTGCCGGCCAGCCGCTTCAGGGGGTCGGGAACGAGTCTCGAATAACACCCGAGGCCACCCTCGAGAGTCTGGTTCCCTTAGTAGATTATCTCGGCGCATGGTCATGCCTTCTGAATGTTTCTACGTGGGCCCTGCGTACTGTAGAGCTGGGTTACAGGCTGCAGTTCACCTCCCCTCCCCCGAAGTTCAACGGGGTGGTCTGGACTGTGGTCGGCCCAGAGCAGGTTCGGGTTATGGAACAGGAAGTTCAATCCCTGTTGGTCAAGGAGGCCATAGAACGTGTTCCTCTGCCAGACAGGGAGTCCGGGTTCTACAGCCGGTACTTCATAGTTCCCAAGAAGGATGGGGGGTTGCGTCCAATAATAGATCTCAGGCACTTGAATCGGCCTCTGAGGAGATTCAGGTTCAAAATGCTCACAATTCCAGCCATCGTGAGTCAGATCCAGTTTGAGGACTGGTTCGTCACGATAGATCTGAAGGACGCATACTTCCATATTTCCATCCTTCCATGTCACAGGAGGTTCCTAAAGTTCGCTTTCGGGGGTGAAGCGTACCAATATCGGGTTCTTCCCTTCGGCCTAGCTCTCTCCCCTCGCACTTTTACAAAATGCATGGATGCAGCTCTAGCACCCCTGAGGCTCGAGGGCGTCAGGGTGCTCAATTACATCGACGACTGGCTGATTCTGGCCCAGTCGCGAGAGCTGGCGATTCGGCATCGAGATGTCGTCCTCGCCCACATCCAGAGTCTGGGGTTGAGACTCAACACAAAAAAGAGTGTGTTGACGCCCTCCCAGAGGACTACGTTCCTGGGAGTTGTGTGGGATTCCACGACGATGCGGGCACAGATGTCTCCTGCGCGCATGGAGTCCATACTGGCGATGGTCTCCAGAGTAAAGCTAGGCCACAACCTCACTGTGAAGCAGTTTCAGAGACTGCTGGGGCTCATGGCAGCAGCGTCCAGTGTTATACCTTTTGGCCTGCTACACATGAGACCCCTACAGTGGTGGTTGAGAACCAAGGGATTTTCCCCGAGGGGAAATCCGTTCCGTATGATCAGGGTAACGCGCAGATGCCTTCGTTCCCTCGTCATATGGAGGAAGCCTTGGTTCCTGTCCCAGGGACCGGTGCTGGCAGCATCATGTTGCCGGAAGACCGTTTCAAAAGATGCCTCCCTCACTGGTTGGGGCGCGGTCATGGACGGCCGCTTTGCGAGAGGTCTGTGGGAGACCCGGCATTTTTCCTGGCACATCAATTGCCTGGAAATGCTGGCGGTCTACAAAGCTCTGAGGAGTTTTTTCCCGGACCTCCGCGGCCACCATGTCCTGATACGCTCGGACAACATGTCCGTAGTCGCGTGTCTGAATCACCAGGGGGGTCTGAGGTCGCGCCCTCTATGCAGACTGGCACACCAGATCCTTCTGTGGTCCCAGGGGAAACTGTCGTCTCTCAGAGCGATGTATGTCCCCGGGGACCAAAATCAGGGAGCAGACGTCCTGTTTCGGGCTGAGGCCCGGGGAGTGGCGACTCCACCCCGAGGTGGTGGAGGCCATGTGCGTGAGATTCGGCCCAGTGGAAGTGGATCTGTTCGCGTCTCGAGAGACGTCCCACTGTCCACTGTGGTTCTCTCTCAGGTATCCAGCTCCGTTGGGGCTGGATGCTATGACACAGACGTGGCCGAGGCTGCGTCTGTACGCATTTCCCCCGATCGCTCTGCTCCCGGGAGTCTTGGAGCGGGTCCGCCGCGAAGGGATCAGCCTACTTTTAGTAGCACCCCGCTGGCCGACCTGGATATGGTTCTCGGACATTGTAGCACTGCTAGACGGCCTCCCGTGGCAGATCCCTCTGAGGAGGGATCTGCTGTCTCAGGCAGGGGGCACAATATTTCACCCCCGGCCAGAGCTGTGGAACCTCGGCCAGAGCTGTCTGGCCCCTGAGGGGGCTCGGTACTTAGAGGCTGGCCTGTCAGCAGGTGTTGTCGAGACCCTACTTAGCTCCAGGGCTCCTTCCACTAGGAGACTGTACAGCCTAAAGTGGAATGTGTTTTCCACTTGGTGTAGAGAGCGTGAGGTGGACCCAGTTAACTGCCCAGTGGCTTCAGTACTGGAGTTCCTCCAAGATCGTTTCTCCGCCGGTCTTTCCCCATCCACACTTATGGTGTATGTGGCTGCCATTGCGGCTTTCCGCTCACCTATAGGTGCTGGGCCTTTTGGAAGGCACCATATGGTTGTACGTTTCCTCCGTGGGGCTCGGAGGATTAGGCCTGCGGCTCGCTCCAGAGTCCCAACTTGGGACCTGGCGGTGGTTCTTGAAGGGTTAGCTGAGGCCCCCTTTGAACCACTGGAGTCGGCTGAGGCAAAGAACCTGACCTTCAAGGTGGCCTTTCTCCTTGCCATTACTACTCTGAGGAGAGTGGGGGATCTCCAGGCCTTGGCGATATCGCCAACTTGCCTGGAGTTTGCCCCTGGCGGAGTTAAGGCCATCTTACATCCTAGACCGGGCTATGTGCCCAAGGTGCCATCTAGTGCGGCACGGTCAGTGGTTCTTCAGACCTTCCATCCTCCACCTCATGGGACGGCGGAAGAGGGGAGACTTCAGCTGCTCTGCCCAGTCAGAGCCCTAAGGGTTTACTTGGAGAAGTCTTCTCAGTGGAGGAAGTCAGACCAGTTGTTGGTGTGCTTTGGTTCACCCAAGAAAGGGCTGCCTGCATCTAAACAGACAATCAGCAATTGGATTGTCCAGGCTATAGCCACGGCTTATCAGGTGCGCAATTTGCCTTCACCTATAGCCGTGAGGGCACATTCCACCAGGAGCATGGCCTCCTCGGTGGCCCTCCTTTCTGGCATCTCGCTTCAGGAGATCTGCGAGGCGGCCGGGTGGGCCACCCCGCACACCTTCATACGCTTTTACAGTCTGCAACTCCCTGTGACGCCTGGCGGCAGAGTGCTCGCCTCCTAAGTGTGCCTGGTCTCCAGCTTCACACTAGGGCGGGCGTGTTTTCGGTGTGGCAAAGTGGGTATTTCGTTCCCCAAAGTGTCATAACGATGACGCAGTTCGAGTTCCCTCGAAGGGGAACGTCTCGGGTTATGACTGTAACCCTTGTTCCCCGAGAAGGGAACGAGACACTGCGTCTCGTCGCCACACCTATCACGTTCAGAGCGCTAGCTTCATCGCAAAAGAGCTAGTGTTTGTATATGCCAGCGTACCTTTGTATCTTCCGGTTATGCCGTCATCTACTACGTCATGACGCAGCACCAATCAGGATTGGACAGATTTCATTCATGCTTCAGATGTGTTACGCTGAGGGCGTTCCCCAAAGTGTCATAACGATGACGCAGTGTCTCCTTCCCTTCTCGGGGAACAAGGGTTACAGTCGTAACCCAAGACGATTTCCAAATTTGTTGCCCTGAATCCACACGCTATGCGCGAATACACTGCAGGCTCACTCTCGATCATATCCAAGGTAAATCATCAACCCTGTCATCCCTTACATGTGTTTAATTTAACTAAATACATAATAATCAGCTAAAACACATGCGATGGTCACTTTACTTCCTGAACAAGTGAGCACCCGAGTTCGTGTTGCTTTCACATTCACGCGAACTGTGGTACGGTTCGAGTGCAACCGAACTCAGACCACCTCCTCCAGGTAGTCTCGGGTTTGGTACCCCACTGTGCACCTGGGTCCGCATGACAGTGTTCACATTTAGCGATTTTTCATGCGAACCGGGAGGGATGCTGGGAAATGTAGTGCTAACGGGTACTGAGCTGGTGACGGTGACAACTCTATTGTATTCAATTACTGACCTTTTCAGTCACATTTATTAAATGCAGTTTACTCATTTACTTAATGAGAAATAATAACATTTTGCCCTGTCCGTGACTTCTGCTGCAAACTCGTTTCGGAGGATTACATGATGTTAAACTAAACTACACTTTAAAACCTTAAAATGAATAACATTTCTTTAATCGTTTAACTATTTTGTAATATTTAGTTTGTTTGGCGTGAGAGACAAAAGGTGTTCCCTTTCAAAAGCTACTCTCAATGCTGCACAAAACGTCTTCGTTTAACCGTTTGTGAACATGTGTGGCAAACACGCCAAAGAATTTGGCTTTAACACTAGAACTCCCAAGGCAGTCATTTTGACTGTTTTAAAATTTTGTAATGTAATAACTTTGTTGAAATAAAACCCATGTAACTATGGGACCCTGACTTTTCCTAAATGTGTCTATATTTTATTCTATCATTGTTATTTTATTAAAATTACAAGACACAAAAGAGTTTTGAGTATTTCTACCTTGAATGGCCATAACAGTCATACTGACCGTATGCATTACAGACCGTGTGTCGGCTTCTCCTTTTTCCCGCTCTTGAAGATGCATCACCGTTGACTAGCAACAATTTCTCTTGTTGTTTGTTTAGTCTATTACAAAGCTGAAATCTAGCATTAACTTCGAGCTTAAGCCCAAATTGAAATATTGAAAAGAGAATATCAGAACAATGTCAGCAAGAAGAATGACTGCCACAGAGGCTTTAGCCATGCTTCAGAGCCTTGATGAGGCTGAGTGGTTGTTGCTTAACTAATACATTTTTACATACATCATAATTAAAATGTAGTGTTCTGATGTTTATTATGATCTATCCTAACATTACAGATCCATTTATTCTTAGATTTGATATAGCTTATTGAAATTATATGCAAATAATGTATGAGCAGTCAGAATGACTGCTATGGCCATTACAGTAGTTATAGAATTCCGGGAGTCTTAGTGTTAAATAACCTCTGATGATGACTTAATTGGAATGCGCAAGTCAGAGCCTATAAATAGATGGGTGACAGGCAGTGTTGGGCATGTTACTTAAAAAAGGTAATTTGTTATATTTACTAGTTACTTTTCACAAATAGTAACTGAGTTAGTAACTGAGTTAAATCATTATAAAAGTAACTAATTACCAGGGAAAGTAACTATTGCGTTACTTTAAAAAAAATAAAAAATAACTTGGATGCCCCCAATATTTTAAATTAACGAAATAAACACTAAATAGAATAAATTATTATTATAAAACGTTCAATTCAATTAATAAAATCGATCTCTGGGGCCCCTAAAAGTGTGTGGGCCCTTAGAATCGTCCTAACTTTTCCCCCCTTAGCGGCGCCCCTGTTGTGTATACTCGAAGCGTCCGCACGAGCGCGAGTCTCCGCTGACTGCGCGCGGACCTCTCCAAACGAACGAGGCGTTTATACTTGACGCGCTCGCCGTTGTGCTATTCTGTGAAACGACAGGGGGCGACTCGGAGTAATTCTCCTCTAAACCACCAGGAATCAGCAGTGAAGAAGTAGTTTGCCGTTTATTAGTAGTTTATTAATTGCTAATTCATAAGAGAGTAAATGCAGTAGGTTTATTCTAGCCTACTTTCACTGTATGTAAACTAGTTAAACAACTGAAGCCTTATTGGAAAGTGTTTAAACCTTAATTTCATCAGCAGGGCTTACTTAGACATTTGCATTGATGGGCGACCATAAAATCTCATTTTGTGAACAGGAACATATTTGCATTAAGCACCTAGTTTGCACTTGTCTAAAGTAATTGGTTACAAGACACAAAAGAGTTTTGAGTATTTCTACCTAGAACTACCAAAGGCAGTCATTTTGACTGCTTTAAAAATTTGCAATGTAATAACTTAGTTGAAATAAAACCCATGTAACTATAGGACCCTTACTTTTCCTAAATGTGCCTATATTTTATTCTATCATTGTTATTTTATTAAAATTACAAGACACAAAAGAGTTTTGAGTATTTCTACCTTGAATGGCCATAACAGTCATACTGACCGTATGCATTACAGACCGTGTGTCGGCTTCTCCTTTTTCCCGCTCTTGAAGATGCATCACCGTTGACTAGCAACAATTTCTCTTGTTGTTTGTTTAGTCTATTACAAAGCTGAAATCTAGCATTAACTTCGAGCTAAAGCCCAAATTGAAATATTGAAAAGAGAATATCAGAACAATGTCAGCAAGAAGAATGACTGCCACAGAGGCTTTAGCCATGCTTCAGAGCCTTGATGAGGCTGAGTGGTTGTTGCTTAACTAATACATTTTTACATACATCATAATTAAAATGTAGTGTTCTGATGTTTATTATGATCTATCCTAACATTACAGATCCATTTATTCTTAGATTTGATATAGCTTATTGAAATTATATGCAAATAATGTATGAGCAGTCAGAATGACTGCTATGGCCATTACAGTAGTTATAGAATTCCGGGAGTCTTAGTGTTAAATAACCTCTGATGATGACTTAATTGGAATGCGCAAGTCAGAGCCTATAAATAGATGGGTGACAGGCAGTGTTGGGCATGTTACTTAAAAAAGGTAATTTGTTATATTTACTAGTTACTTTTCACAAATAGTAACTGAGTTAGTAACTGAGTTAAATCATTATAAAAGTAACTAATTACCAGGGAAAGTAACTATTGCGTTACTTTAAAAAAAAAATAAAAATAACTTGGATGCCCCCAATATTTTAAATTAACGAAATAAACACTAAATAGAATAAATTATTATTATAAAACATTGTACACTAATCTACACTATTGTAATGTTGCCGTGGGACAATGTGAGAGACACATTCAATATATTATTTTAAATATTATCATTATTATAGAAGAACAATAAAACATAATAGATGGTTTAGAACTTTTAATATTGAATAGTGCACAGACCACAACTGGCCAACAAATAAATCTAAAAATAAATTATGCTTCTTAAGAAATGTATAATATAATAAATAAATAATAATAATAAATATACATACACTCTTTGAAGTGCAAATTAAAATGATAAAACTGTCACACAACTTCACAACTGGTAGACATACTGTAGCCTAAGTATTTTCTTCCTCACAAAAGTAAACAGTTTAACAAGAAGTGCTTCCAGAACCTTCCCTGCGGGTTATTTTTTAGATGGTATTTGTATAAACATAAGTTAATTAAAACGTTGCAGATGATACCAATAGGCTACAGATTCAAATGCTGAAATTTGTAATTTATTTATAAACAAACTATATAATGCTCGGACACCCTCGGTCTTTCTCACAAACTATCGAGTGCGCTCTCGGACACGGTCTCTCTCGCGCATTGTCAAGCGCGCTCTCGGACACAAGCCTTGTGTATCAGGGGTGCGGCCAGGGATTTTGGGCCCCATGAAAAAATAGGTACTACTGCACCCGTTCAATTAATAAAATCGATCTCTGGGGCCCCTAAAAGTGTGTGGGCCCTTAGAATCGTCCTAACTTTTCCCCCCTTAGCGGCGCCCCTGTTGTGTATACTCGAAGCGTCCGCACGAGCGCGAGTCTCCGCTGACTGCGCGCGGACCTCTCCAAACGAACGAGGCGTTTATACTTGACGCGCTCGCCGTTGTGCTATTCTGTGAAACGACAGGGGGCGACTCGGAGTAATTCTCCTCTAAACCACCAGGAATCAGCAGTGAAGAAGTAGTTTGCCGTTTATTAGTAGTTTATTAATTGCTAATTCATAAGAGAGTAAATGCAGTAGGTTTATTGTAGCCTACTTTCACTGTATGTAAACTAGTTAAACAACTGAAGCCTTATTGGAAAGTGTTTAAACCTTAATTTCATCAGCAGGGCTTACTTAGACATTTGCATTGATGGGCGACCATAAAATCTCATTTTGTGAACAGGAACATATTTGCATTAAGCACCTAGTTTGCACTTGTCTAAAGTAATTGGTTACATTTACAAAATAAGCCTACAATAGCAGAACCCACATAGCAAACAGACTTGGCCCAAATGTGGCCTCAAAATGGCACTGCTGGCGTGTTGCCGGCACTGGCATGCATCATGTCAGCCAACTCTGGGCCATGCGTGGCAATGATGGCACTGCATGCATGACGGCAAACAACATTTGGGTCGATTGTGGATGGGAGGTGTGTGGCCCAGATCATGTCAGCCAACTCTGGGCCATGCGTTGCAATGATGGCACTGCATGCATGACGGCAGACAACATTTGGGCCGATTGTGGATGGGAGGTGTGTGGCCCAGATCAGATTAGCGATTATGGCCCAGATCAGTGTAGCGATTATGGGCCTTTGTGTACTGGACAGTTATAAGTATTTAGGGCTGCTAGGCCTATTAGTTTTCAGCAATGTTCACAAAATTCAATAATCATTAAACAATTCCCAAATCCATTTGACCTGAACAAAATATACATTTTCCTAACATGATAATTGATTTTTTTTTTAAATAAATGTATAATTTAAAGTAAAAATAATTCACATACAAAATAGTCAACATTTTCCATACTTTTTAGTTTAAGCACCACAAAATCATGTTAAAAACGTACTTATATATATATATATATATATATATATATATATATATATATATATCGCAGTTTATTAAAAAACGTTTGAAAAAAAATATCATTTAAAAAATGTTTATTTTGGCGCGATCTCCACGGTAACAGCAGCTTTTCTGGTTGGTGAATGAGGTTCACGTGATGTATGCGTCGTTTGAAATTTCTCCCGCTGAAGGGTGAAGAAGTCTAGCCTGACTACGTCAGACTTCCTACTTCCGCTAATTTCATTTCGCTCCTGTAGTCAGTCTGAGATAGCAGCCTATCTTTCTGTTTTCCACCGGCCTGAAAACAGCCGGCCAATCAACGAACAGAGGGCGGGCTGAAAGCCGTGACGTAGTCGGTAAGCGCCGTGTTTAAGATTAGGTCAGGGAAATCGAAAACGACCGCTGATATGGAGACGCGGATGCAATTCGCTCTGTTGTGGAGAATATTCCCGGCATTAGCAAACTGAAGCCCGAACACGAAGAGTGTGTATTAAACATTTTGAATGGAGGTGATGTTGTGGCCCTACTCCCTTTGGGAAAAGTTTAATTTATCAACTATTACCGATCGTCAGCGAGAAACTGGGGAGCCTTTTGACAGGTCAGTGTCTCTTTTCTTTTCCAGGTCTTAAATACCGTAAAACTTCAAATAATAGGCCCGGGCTTTTATTTGCCCAAATCGTCGAACTGCACCGGCTTGTACTTGAGATAGGCGTCTAACTTATATGAGACAGGCCTTTATAGTTGAGATGTTGTTCATTGAGATGTTGTTCCTAGAGTCTATAATCTCTAAAAATCTCCAAATGCTCCACGTGAAACCGCGGTCTTCCGACCTCTTACTATCTTGTCGATTGATTTTTATGAATATGCGCGAGGGAGAGAGAGCAAGACAGCGCTCGTGTTGTTTGTAGACGTGGGAATACGCGCGCGCGGCCGGGGCTCGCTCTCTCTCTCTCTCTCTCTCTCTCTCTCTCTCAGCAGTCATTCTATTACATCACTCACAGATCAAAAAAGTCGTTTACAGCCATGTTCACTCGGGTATTTCGCTCGCATCATCAAGTGTTTACAGTGGAAGTTCGATCATAGATTTGAGTTCGATGCATGATGTCTGTGGTTCGATGCGGCTGTGTCGGCGCATAACATACGTCATAAACAAACTTATCTGATTGGCTTACGGGTAACCAATGATTTTAAACTTCAGTACGCGCCCCCTAGCGAGAGAGAAAACACTTCTCTATTATGCTATCCCAGACTCTGTGTACGAAGCAAAGTGAAGTAGCAGAGTCTGGTATTACCAGGCTAGAAGAAGTCTGTCACTGTCAGACAACTGCTGTTCAGGTAAGTAAAGTTCGTCGCTCTCTTTCTTTGTGCTTTTTTAAATACCAAAATTCAAACTCGGATGTCACTTTGTTCTTTATTGAAGTGAACTTTTGCTTATATGGTAGCGGATCCACTGCCCCTTGAGAATGCGAGTACAGACTGACGCGACCGGTGCGATAGACCGGCCTGCGGGATGTAATGTAAGTTAATGCTGTTAAAATGATTGGAAAAATCACAGCGAGATCAGCAACAAACAACAGTAATTGACTTTTAAAGCTCAAAGTGATTCAATGGTTGTATAATCAGATTTAATTATATCTAAATCTAATCTGTGACTTTGATAATCAGGATATGTCTGCTATTTTATGTGTGTGTGTGTATGTCTGTTCTTGTTTTTTTAAAGGAAGTTCAAACAAAACTGAAAATGTACTCATCATTTTCTCTTAAGATTGGATGAGTTGGTTTCTTTTGATGAACACAAAGAACACATTTTGAGGAATGTTGGTGACCAGACAGGTAACTGGAATTTAACATTAAATTGGAAAGTGGTTCTCTACTGATTAAACATTTATTTTTAAAATTTCTGCTGTGTTCAACAGAAGGAAGAAACTCATACAGGCATCGTACAAGTGGAGGTGAGGAAATGTTGACAGAATTTAAATTTTTGGTTGAACTATTCCTTTAGTGGATAATTGCCGTTTTATTTTAACAGTTAATAAATTAAAAGTTAATTCACAGATAAGCATGTGTTTACACCACAGTTTTCATATCTAAACATTTTTAAGGTTTTTGTTTGCTAAAAAGGTTTTGTTTGTCAAAATACTGTTGTGAGTTTGACAACAGTATTTTGACAGTCATTCAATAGTGCCACATTATAAGCAACCATTTCCTGTATAAAATGTAACCAAAGCAACCTTATTTTATTTTGTTACCTACATTTATTTATAGGTGGATTAATGTTTGTATATGTATTTATTAATTTTGTATTAATTTAATATTTTGTCTTTTAGCTGCTGTGAGAAAAAAATCGTATGACACAACATGCTCCCGATCAGGAGATAGAAGCAACTATACAAGATGGCTTCAGCTTGCTCCTGATAGAGATGGAGGAAGGAGAGAGCGCTTGAGGAGAAAAGAGGGGCTGCAGAGCTGTACTTCACTTCCTGAGAACTATTTTTTTCTCCCTCACACATACAAAAATTCTGATGTGTAAATTTGTTTTAAGTAATTGTTTTAATTTGCTCTATGTTTGTTGAGAGTAAAATTACATTATAATATGGTTACATTTCAGTGCTAGATTCATTCATAGATTAATTTAGTTAGAATTGGAAAATGTTGTATACTTGGCAGTTCAGGCAACTAAAATAGTGTTCACACAACTCTAGCTGTATTACTACAATATTACTACAATAAGTAAGCTACTGTTTAAAGGAACACTCCACCGTTTTTTCATATTAAACTTTTTTTATTTTTTATTAAACAGACCATTAATATATTAAACAGACCATTAAACTATGTTATTGCCTTATAACATATAATGGATAACTATAATGTATGGCAGAATAGCACTTGATAGCACTTCAACTCGGTACAGTAATATCATCACTCATAATCCTCTCCCGATGATATAGTTATATTACTGCGCCGAGTCCAAGTGCTATTCCGCCATACATTATTATCCATTTTACCCGCTTAGAAAAGCGCCATGTTTTATTTTGTTTCACCATACTTGGTCGTGTAACTGTATTTAAATAGGGAAAACGTGGAGGTGTTTGGTCGCTTCTAACTTCATCTCTGTTTGGATCCTAATGAATGAACTGGGCTAAGCTAAGTGCTATCAAAGTGTTGCCGCGCGCCAGAGCGATTGAGTGCCACACTGAGACGAGAGAGGTATGTATCAACTCGTCTTAGTTAAGGGAATAACATAGTTTAATATGAAAAAACGGTGGAGTGTTCCTTTAAGACAGACCAGAATATTTTGAAATGAAGTGCACTTTGAGGTAATAGGATGTTGCGCTTTGAATGTACAAAAAAAAATAGCCTTCACACAGTTACACAATTCTAGATGTGAATTTTCATTATTATTAAATGTTTTGGCTTGTGCATTACTACAATAAGTAACTGTTAAAGACAGACAAGAACATTTTGAAATGAAATGCACTTTTTTGAGGTGCTAATAAGATGTTATGCCTTGAATGTACTAAAATAGCCTTCACACAGTTACACAATTCTAGATGTAATTTAAAAATGTATTTTTGGCGTGTACATTATTGTTAAATAAAGCAATTTTCAGAATTGAATTTTCCTGTGACTTATTTGTTCATATGGTTTGGTAAGATTAGGCTGGGTTATGGCTCAGTTTTGGGGTTTCTGGTGTTGATAAGGTTAACTTATGGCTGAGACTTTGTACCAAAAATAAAACCTGTTTTGGTCCTATTCAGGGCCAGTTATGGCCCATGTGTGACTCTTGTCCTTAATCCAGTTCTGGGCCACTTCAGGGCCAGTTAAGGGTTAACTGGCTGAGATTCGGGCCAGTTATGGCCCATGAGTGACCCTTGTCTTTAATCCAGTTCTGGGCCACTTCAGGGCCAGTTAAGGGTGATTAACTGGCTGAGATTCGGGCCGGTTATGGCCCATGTGTGACCCATGTCTTTAATCCAGTTCTGGGCCACTTCAGGGCCAGTTAAGGGTGATTAACTGGCTGAGATTCGGGCCGGTTATGGCCCATGTGTGACCCTTGTCTTTAATCCAGTTCTGGGCCACTTCAGTACCGTCATTCTTTGCGGTACTTGGGCCGAGGGAAAAGTGATTGTGTGGCCCGGAGCTGGGCCAGAAAACATTTGCTATGTGGGTAGAAGGATCACAAACATGCTGGTACATATCGTACCAGTTCGGCCAGATTCGGCTCGAAGTCGTTCATCTTCAGATGCGGCGCCGCGCGCGATGTTATAAAAAGTGCCGTGCACACTGCCAGGCGAAATGGGGTCTTGGGCACGACCGCCCACACCGCAATGACGCCATTTTTGCCGCGCGCACCTTTGCACTCTTGCGGACGCGTCTAGTATAAACAAGGCTACACTCGGTCTCTCTCGGGCATTGTCAAGCGTGCTCGCGACGTTCGCTTCGCTTTTGTCCAGTCCCGCGCCTCATAAACACACACACACCAGAGAAAAAACTTTGCAGGTCCTATGGCGGAGAGAGAGCCTACTCGGATGAAAATGCTTCAGTGAGCTCAATTAGGCTATAGTAACGCCACATTTTATTGTCAGTAACGGTAACGGCGTTGTAACGGGAAACAATAATTCGTTTGATTCGTCATGGGGGCCGTAACCGGGGGATGGTCGCCACAAAGAAGACTGTCTCATTGGGTGAGGGATGCTATCACCCTAGCCTATGAGGAGCACGGTCAAGCTTCGCCTCCAGGCGTTAGGGCCAGGGATGTAGTGGAGGCTAAACGCACGTAAACGCCGTTTACGCACCTCCCAATATTCGGAAATAGCGTTTACCCACCTCCAAAGTGCGTTTATCCACCTCTAAATAGCGTTTATCCACCTTTAAATAGCCCGTAGTTCCCAAGACATTTTAAATTAAGCTTATGTCGTTTTAGTTTCATATTGTTCATTATTAGTTTCATAGGTTGTTAAAACTAAGACGAACTCTTTCATATTGCGCTGCATTACTGTCAGTGTTGTTGACTTTTACTGACGGACGGTAAGGTTGCGCTGTTGACGCTGGCGCAGCCTCTCGAGGAGAAATCTACACAAATGAGCGCACACACACACACTCAGTTAACCAGTTAACAACATACTGCCTATAAAAAATCTAAATGTGGAGTTTTTATATTTTTAACATTAAGCAACCTCAATTATTTTTCCTGAACACCATCACGATTGAAAATGTGACATTTCCTACAACAGTTCAATAAACAGTTAAAATTAAGTCACTTACATTTTAGATGCAATATTGGCAGTTTTTGTTCTGTTTCACCAGCGAAAATAGTTCCAAACAAAAATCACAGCAGAACCACGGCGCATCTCACAGGAACACTCAACCTGTTTTCATTACTGAATGATTCAGCATTTTGAACGAATCGATTGAGTCAAAGATTCAATGACCCATTCATAAACATCTGTCTCATTCTTGAATGAATCAGCAGTTTGAACGAATCGTTTGTTTGTTTGAATGAATGAATCAATGACTCACTATTAAGACGGTCGCCTGCCGCCACCTACTGGCGGTTTAGTGTTATGTTTAAAAGTATGTTATGTATCATTCTTTCCAATGTTTCTTATATGTAAATTTAAATAAATTTCATAACATTATTTTACACAATTGTAATTTTTCAGTGTAAATTATTTAATTTGATCAGCCCCTAGGGTAACAGCCATATAGTGTCTCATTATTCTAAATAATTGAATTTATTGACCAAATTTATGAATTTAAAATGAAAGATGAAGCATACATTTAATGATATTGGGGGAGGGGATGCCCTTTAAAGGTGCATATATTACAACATGCCGATTTAATCAAAGCTGATTGAACACTGATGAGAATAATCAGAATAAATGAGAATATTGTTTCAGAATAAATTAACACACACACAAAAAAAAAAAAATCCGGAGGAGCAATTTTTTTACTCAGACAAGTAAAATGACAGATTTACCTGTCCGAAGGACAAGTGAAAAGGCTTAATGTCGAGCAATGTTAGCAATGTTAGCAATGTCATCAGGTAGGCAGTGGCCCGCCTTACCGGGTGACCACGTCGTGGTCCACCAGAATTTATAGTTTACCCACCTCTTTTTTTACCACTACACCTCTGGTTAGGGCTAATTCGACCAGGGGGGTTGCATCCTCCAGGGCTTTAGTAAGAGGCGCCCCCTTGTAGCAAGTTTGTGCAGCAGGCTGGTCCTCTCCGCGCACATTTATCACATTATCATGTTACTCTGGGCTCTCACGTCCTTGAGTCGGCATCCCAAGCTCATATCTGAGGCCCTTCTCGTGTTTGTGCACACATACTAGGCTACACAACATTGAGGCGTCGAGCCACTTCCAGTGTGGCGGCGTTGGTATTCTCGTTCCCCATAGCGCTTTAAAATCAAGCACAGCATTGAGAGTATCTTTTGAAAGGGAACGTCTCAGGTTACTTGACTGTAACCCTGTTCCCTGAAAAACCGGGAACAAGATGCTGCGCTTCATTGCCGCACTGAGGGCGTGTTCGGAACGTTCTTCAGACAAAATGACTTGATGAGCGCACCTGTCACGCATCTATTTATAGCCTCTGACGTGTGCATTCCGATTGCGTCATCATCAGAGGTTATTTAAAGCCATCAGGTGTGTTCGACATAGGCTGCGGCTGGATGTAACGGATCGGCGATAGTTGCCGCGTGCAGGCGGGGAGGAGCTCCAAACGGAGATGTGAAGTCGGACACTTTCTGGTTCACGTAGTGACCGCTCACGTGGTGTTTGCATACTTTACCACAGCTGAAGTGAAATAAATGCAATATTTGCCAAATACACAGATATTTCAGACACATTTTCATTCAATACTTTACTGCTTCATACAGTAGATCTGTTTGAACAAGAATAAAGTTCAAAATAAGCCTATATCAATGAAGTGGAGTCAACGTTTTTTAGTTTTATTTTGATAAACATGAAATATAACATCGCGACTACATGAAAACACTGTTTACTGTTTAAAAAAAAACTGATTTGTGAGCTTTAGTGGAACTAAAGGTGTGAGAATAAACACGAAACGCACGTGATCGTTGTCATGCGGTGAATCCGGCCAATCGTGGAACAGCTGTGACGTCACCAGAGCTTGTGCAGCTGCTCTTGAGAAGCTGCGCTGGCTGAGTTCTCCGGCTACTCTCGAAATGCTCTCGCGGTATTTTTATGGCATACGTCACAGTCATGTGGCGTCGGCGCTGTATCAAGTCGGACAAAATTTCTAACCGGCATGCACTGTTTCAAGTCAGCCGCTGCGCAGAGCTGCATGAAGTCGAACACATGTCACGGGTGACAAAAACGTTTAACAAGCGGAACCCCTTGATGAGTCAAGAGTTTCCCGAGGGAATGATTTGTGTGCGACACATCCCACTCCGGTTCCGGGTGTGGCAGAATCATTGCCCGGCCTGATTAGCGCTAATGCACTACAGGTGCGAGAGAGAGAGAGGAGCAGCGTTTACACGGGCTGTTTGCTTCATAAGCCATAGATAAAAGGACTATTGGAGAGCGTCTGTGTGCGTGTGTTCGTGGGCTGTTAGTCCCGTGCTGGTCTCGTGCTGTTCGGTGGTTCTGGGTCTCTGGGTCTCTGGGTCTCTGGGTCTCTGGGTCTCTGGGTCTCTGGGTCTCTGGGTCTCTGGGTCTCTGGGTCTCTGGGTCTCTGGGTCTCTGGGTCTCTCAGAGCAGTGGTGGGCATAAGCTGATTCTGGGAAACTGTCTGGGTGTGGAAGCCGCCCATTGAAGCTGCTGGATCAGAGTGATCGTCTGTGGGAAATCTACTGGACTGAGTTATCGATCGAATCTGCACTGAGAAGGAGAGAGAGAAAGATAAGTGAATTGATCTCATCTTGTGGACATTTAAACATTTTGAAGAGGACGCAGTGAGTGTGTAACTGATTGTTGGAGGAGCTATGTGTTTCAGAGTGTGTTAAGGAGGAACTGAAGATTTAATATCTCCCACGTGAGTGTAACAAATGGAGAGAGGCCTCTAAACAGCCCTACTGTGTGAGTGAATTGCAGTGCTATTGCTTTATGGATATACATTGATTTATGGCTGTGGAATTGAAGTGAACACGAGTGTGGTGTGCTTTTGCTGAGAAGTGGCCCCAACTCATGCTTGCACGTCCGTGGAAAGTTGTGACTATATCTGTTCTCCTTCAGAAGTCTAGAGTGATACAGCTGAGCTGAAAAGCAGCCTGTATTGTGAAGATTCTTACCTGTTCTCCTTACTGTCTGAGTTTGGAAGTATGCAGCACCATCGATGAAGTAAGCTTTTAAATCACTGTCTCACTATTGTGAACCGAAGAAAGTACTTTGTACTGTGTAGCATCCTTACCTGTTCTCTTTACTGTCTGAGTCTGGAAGTATGCAGCATCACTGTTGAAAGAAGCTTTTAACCCACTGCCTCACTATTGTGAACCGAAGAAAGTACTTTGTGCTGTGAAGCTTCTTACCTGTTCTCCTCATTGTCTGGGTCTGGAAGTACGCAGTACCATCAATGAAGTAAGCTTTTAAATCACTGTCTCACTATTGTGAACCGAAGAAAGTACCTTGGACTGTGAAGATTCTTACCTGTTCTCCTTACTGTCTGAGTCCCGAAGTGTGCAGCTATTGCTGGAAAAGGAGTGCTTACCTGGTTACTTACATTCCGAGTCCCAAAGTGTGCAGCTATCGCTAGAAGAGGAGTGCTTACCTGGTTACTTACCCTCTGAGTCCCGAAGTGTGCAACTACCGCTGGAAAAGGAGTGCTTACCTGGTTACTTACCTTCTGAGCCCCAAAGTGTGCAGCTATTGCTGGAAGAATAGTGTTTACCTGTCTACTTACCTCGTGAGTTCCGAAGTGTGAAGCTATCGCTGGAAGAATAGAGCTTACCTGTCTCTCTACCGTCGGGGCCGTGGAGTGGGCAACATCCCGGGGAAGGAGCCCTCGATCTGCCCAGCTGTCCCGGAGAGAAGGCCCAACGACCGTTATCACCCTTTTCTTTGCTTCTATACATACAGTACTTAATAAAGATTGTTACTCCTTGGAAATTACCTTTGCCTCTGTCTGGTCCATTCTGTTGCGCACCTGTGGTGTCGGCTCCTCGCGGTGGTGTCTGGAGTCAGGGGCGGTTGGTCCTACCAGTCCGCCCCGGCCTGCACCGGTGACGCACACCTAAATTCTTTGACGTGTTTGCCACACGTGTTCACAACCGGTCAAACGAAGACCTTTTCCCCATAGATCTTTAAAATCAAGCACAGCATCTCGTTCCCGCTTTTTCAGGGAACAGGGTTACAGTCAAGTAACCCGAGACGTTTTATCCTATAGAACCATAAAATACACCAAAACACACCTTAAATTTACGAAAGACATCAATGTTATTTGCTTGATGTAATCCAAATCTTTAAAAATCCAAACATTTGCAAGAAACCGATCCAAAGTCATCTCTTTATCCAGCGATCTTCATCTCATTTCTCAGCTGCTACCGTAAACGTCAAATCCCGCGATCGTTATGATGAATTCTAATAAAAAATTGTGCCCTCAAGAAGCGTTACAACATGTTTTACAGCAGTGATATCAAACGTTCATTGATTCTCACCTACTTCGTCACAGATTGCGTCATGTTGTGTTTAAAATGTACATTTGAAATTGGGAAATGTGCGCTTCACAGAGCGAAGCCGGATTAACATTTTCATGAATTAATAACTTAAACTATGCTCTGTACCTCATACAAAACTATTATATTCTGCCAGAGAGGACTCCGACTGCAACACGACAGATGCAAATACTTTTGGTACCGCTTTTGACATTTTTGTAATCAATACATTTTGTGATTACACTTGTCTGTCTGTTATGTTTTTCTTCATAACTGTACGGAGTTTTAAAAAATTGGTTATGAGTAGGTTTAGGGGTAGGATTTGCAGCTCAAAATATCTGTTGCTATAATGCTATATTGTTAATAACATTGTCATTACCCAACACATCTCTGTCTTATGTTTTATTCTTTTTATATTCTGTATAAAATGTTTATGTTTAGGTTTGGGAGTAGGGTTAAGGGATCTTACATTTATCTATAAAATGGTAAAAGGGAATTTATACATATGAAAGATTCGTAAACAGTTAACGTTTTGGAGCAGTAAAAAATGAATAATGTTAAGTCAAATTTATTTATATAGCGCTTTTTACAATACAGATTGTTTCAAAGCAGCTTTACAGAGATAACAGGAAAATAATGCAAAAAAAAAACCTTTTTAAATGTTGCAGATACACCCATATCACCCATATATCAGCATCTATCCAAACGTACAAAAAAGTATGTTTTGTGTCTGAAAATTACGTACCTACGCATTAATGAGACCAGGCTGGTATTTTTTAAAATATTTTTTGTATATTGTTATTTCCTATTTACTTATTTTTTTTGTGTCTTGTCACTGTCATTATGTTTGTCTTGTGGAAGCTTGTGTAAACATATGAAACAAAGTTATGTGTAAAAATACTTGTCAATAAAGCTCTTTCTGATTCTGATGTGTTTACATGTATTTGCTGAATGTGTTTGTTTGATCTACTGCATTTCGGGGGTACATTTGATGGTGAAAAATATCCATCACACTCTTACCTTACAAATTAATCACATGTTCAGATCAGGATGTCTTAGACTTTCAGACTTTTCAGTTCAACATTTTATTAAAGTTTACCGTAGTGGAATACTGAGGTTTTGGATTCACAAGCTCAATTACTGTATTGGATTAAGAAATAAATGCATGTATTGGATTAAGAAATAAATGCAGTATGTGTATTATTATACTGAACAGAATCAATTCTTAGATTTTGTATTTGATGGACAGAGTTTTCATTGTCAGATCGATGCATTTTTATGCACCCGTCTGATCTGGACTGAGAGCGGAGAGAGGGAGTGACTGGACTGATGTCCCAATGATTCTTTGGGATGGGGTCATTTATACGCTATTATCTGCACCATTAAGTAGCACATTGGCAGGCTCAATGTATTCATCATAATGACCTTGATTAGCGTCTTTTTCAATTATTAAAATAAGCTGTTTTTCTTCAACACTGATCTGAGAACAATGTTTTTTCTTCTGTGTTCCATGAAGAAATGTGTTGTTCTGAATGTCAAGCTTTTTTTATTAGGATTTGTCTTTATATAACTGGCATGGAGGGTGATTTGACATCAGACATCACCTCATTTAGCAGGACATTCACCTACAAAAAAGGTATTTGATTTAACTTGAAAAGAAATTCACTAGGAAATAGAAAGTAAATGAAAAAAAGGCAAGTAACATATAAATTAAAGGCACAATGTGTATTTCTTTTTTTATTCAAATATTCAAAAACCACTAGAACAATGTTATTTATTTTTTGTTGACTTATCTACTTGCAATTTCCCAAATTTTTCCAACAATGTTTAAATCAAAAGCAATCAGCTATTTTAACCAGTGTAACGGTGTCAAAATGTCATTGCAGCAATTTCCGGTTTGACTTCAGTAGAAACCTTGGAAACACCTAATACACTTTAATATATTATGATTTTTTATAAGACAGGTGAACAACTGTTTTGGATACCTCATCAAGGAAAAACGATTCTGGTTACTAACGTAACCTCGGTTCTCTCTAGAAGAGGGAACGAGTTTTGCGTAAGTTTAGCTTACGCTACGGGAAAGTTTCATCTTCTCGAGATATTGAAGCCAAAAATTATCCTTAATTTTGTATATGTTGTCAACGCAGTTGCAGCAGCTAACAGACCTTGAGCGGGCATCCTAGCGCCTAGTGCCCTGCGGGAACTGCACAGCCTACCAGTGAGCCCGGCGTGACGTCACGTCCAATCGTCCTAGCCCGCCAGAATGGGCGTGGCTTAGCATATATAAGCGGGGCTCGGAGGCTGATTCTCTGGTTTTCATCGACTGAAGCGAAAAAGCGCGTTTAGCACGGCAGATTACGCAATACTCGTTCCCTCTTCTAGAGAGAACCGAGGTTACGTTAGTAACCAGTATCGTTCTCTTACGAGAGGTTCTCTCGTATTGCGTAAGTTTAGCTTACGCTACGGGAACCCATTGTCCACGCCGTGCACGCCCGCATCCACCCCATGAGTCACAGAGCTTCTGTGAACCTAGAAAGTGGGAACCAACGCATTGTACGGAAGCGCGAGTACCATAAGCGTGTAAGAGGCAACAGGCAATACAGAGCGGCCGTGTGAGGCCGGTGTACTTAGGCATATACAGCACATAACCTGAAACAGTGCAGCTCAACCAGAAGAGCTGAATTCACGTGAGGGTAGCCTGCGCATGATAGTATCTGGGCACGGCTATCCTCTCACTTAAACAGACAGCAATTTAGCTCTCTAGGGCGGGAACTTCTAGGTTGTAAAACCTGACAAAGGTGGAGGGAGAGGACCAGCCCGCCGAATGGAATGGAATGGAATGGAAATTCCCCTTGACCATGCCCACGACGAGGCCACGCCTCTAGTGGAGTGCGCCCTGATGCCCAAAGGGCACTGCAAACCTTTTGCCGCGCAAGCGGCCGCGTTTGCGTCTACTATCCATCTGGACAGGCTCTGTTTTGAGGAGGCGAGACCTTTAGTGCGCCCACCGAACAAAGCGAACAGCTGCTCAGAACGTCTGAACGGGGCGGAGCGCGTAATGTACAACCTCAGAGCTCTGACTGGGCAGAGGAGATTAACATCGCTTTCGCTATCGGATGCTGGCAGAGCCGATAGGGAAATGACCTGTGCTCTGAATGGGGTGCCAACCACTTTGGGAACGTAACCATGTCTAGGCTTGAGGATGACTTTAGAGTCATTCGGGCCAAACTCAAGACACGACGCACTTACAGATAGCGCGTGTAAATCCCCGGGGGGCGCGGGGGGTTCATCCTTCTGGCTCCTCTGAGGAAGCGAATGACAAGCTCGTTTCTGCCTATTGACTGGCCGTGCATTGATTTAGAGAATGCTGTGACAGCCGCCACACAGACTTTGAGCGTGGAGGGGGATCTGCCCCTGTCCAGCAGCTCCTGGAGAAAACTGAGCAACCGCGTGACCCCACATGTACGCGGATTGAGGTTTTTATTTGTGCACCATTTACAGAACACAGACCATTTGGATGCGTAGAGCCTTCTGGTAGAATGTGCTCTAGACTGCACGATCGTGTTCATTACTGCGTCTGGCAGGGATACCCGTTGATCACCCACGCGTGTAGCGACCGACGCTCCGGGTGGGGATGCCAGATCGAGCCGCGCGCCTGAGAGAGAAGGTCTGCTCTCAGCGGGACAGGCCATGGGGCTGTCTGTGACAGCCGCATCAGCTCTGGGAACCACGTCTGGTTCTCCCATTGCGGGGCTATAAGGAGCACTGGATGGCGCATTTCCCTGATTCTCTTGATCACCTGTGGTAACAGAGATACCGGGGGAAAAGCATATAGCGGGCGGCTGGGCCACATCCGGGCGAGCGCGTCCCGGTCCTTCAAAAAGAACATTGGGCAGTGAGCGTTGTCTCGTGACGCAAAAAGGTCGACTTCCACTTTGCCGAAAAGGTGCCATAATAACTGGACTGTTTGGGGGTGCAGTCACCACTCCCCCGGGGGAACGTTGTCCCTGGACAGTCTGTCTGCGCCATCGTTCAGTTGACCCGGCACATGTGCGGCTCTCAGTGAGCGCAGATGGTGCTGAGACCAAACGAGGAGGCGTTCCGCTAGATTGCAGAGGTTCCTGGATCTGACGCCGCCCTGGCGATTTGTATAGGACACCACCGACATGTTGTCCGAACGGACTAGAACATGGTGGCCCTGAATGAACGGAAGGAAGCGTTTCAGCGCATTCTCGACCGCTATCATTTCCAGACAGTTTATGTGGAGGAGTTTTTCCCGGTCTGACCACAGTCCGAAGACTTGTCTGCCCTCGAGGATGGCGCCCCAACCTGAGTTGGACGCGTCCGTCGAGATGACCTTCCTGAAAGAGACTGTCCCCATAGTCACTCCCCTCTGGTACCAGTCGGCCACTGACCAGAGTCACTCTGATCCGCTCGCGACCCAACCTCCAAGCTCGGTGCGGCACACGCGCGGCCAGCCAGTGCTGTAGCGGGCGCATGCGAAGTAAACCTAGCCGGAGTACCGCCGAGGCTGATGCCATCAAGCCTAGCATCCTCTGGAATTTTTTCAGAGGGAAAACGCTGCCCGCCTTGAATGACATGGCCAGCTGCCGGATACAGCGCACACGCTGTGTAGACAGGCGAGCCGTCATGGTCACCGAATCCAGTTCTATTCCGAAAAAGGATATTGACTGACTGGGCAGTAATGAGCTCTTGGTCCAGTTGAGCGTGAGACCTAGGCATTTCAGATGGCTGAGGAGCGCAGTTTTGTGAGATATCAGTCCTGTCTCTGACTGCGCCATAATCAACCAATCGTCCAGATAGTTCAAAATTCGCATGCCCTGAGATCTCAAGGGGCGAGAGCCGCGTCCATGCACTTTGTGAATGTACGGGGTGCTAAGGACAGGCCGAACGGCAGGACTGTGTATTGATAAACCCGATCGTCGAAGGCAAATCTCAAGAATGGCCTGTGACGGGGTATTATCTGAATCTGGAAATAGGCATCTTTCAGATCGAGAGATATAAACCAGTCCCCCTGGCGAATGTGTGCGAGGAGTTGTCTGGTTGTAAGCATTTTGAACGGTCATTTCATAAGAGCTTTGTTCACGAGCCTCAAATCCAGTATGGGTCTGAGTCCCCCGCCCTTCTTAGGCACGAGAAAATAACGGCTGTAAAAGCCTGACTCGCTCAGAGAAGGCGGTACCGGTTATATGGCCCCTTTGCACAGCAGCTTTGTTATTTCTGAGCGAAGTAGGTGTGCTACTTTCACTGTCGTTGCGGTCCGTGCTCGAAATCGAGGGGGACGGCGAACGAACTGTAACGCATAACCCTGCTTTATAGTGCTCAGCAACCATTTCGATACCCCTGGGATATTTTCCCACGCTTTTATGTGCGCAGCTAAGGGTAGAATGGACTCCGGGCTCTGGTCGCCGCGCTGTGCGGGCTCGAGAGACTGAACCGGAGGGGCGGGTGCTTATATGGGGCGGCTCGCTGAAAACAGTGACAGGCTGTTTTAACTGTGGCTTCCCGATTACTGTGAATGGGGGGATCTTTTTGATCACAATGTGATGCGCGAGCGCCGCCTTGTGAGGCGTGTAGGCTTGTAAGCGCGGGCGCCCGTGGGGGGTCGCGTGACTTACAGCCACAGAATGACCGGTATGAGCTTGCGCTTTGTGGCGTGTGTTTAACCGCACTGGCGAAGTAAGCGTGTCAGTAAGCGTGAGCGCTTGTGAGCGGGCACGAGACTTACGTTTATATTGTGGCTCATGTGGGACTGCGCACCGTGGTGCGAGAGCGGCTTTATGTGAAGCCCGCGACTTGGCCGTGTGACAGAGCGGGCAGATAAAATATGTGTGTGCGGTGGCACATCTACTATGGGCAGCACTCGAGCGGCATTTGCCTGCTTTATGAGAGTGGGCTCTATGTGAGACACGGGAAGTGTTGTGTTTACATGTAGGGGTGAGCACTGGGTTGTGGGCACTTTTACTACACATAAAACACCTTCGGCATGAGCCGGGTAACCGGATAACTTGCTCTTTATGAGATGTCTCTAGGTTGCCGTAAAAACGGCGTTTGTTACTCCGCACTGGCGAAGTAAGCGCGTCAGTAAGCGTGAGCGCTTGTGAGCGGGCACGAGACTTACGTTTATATTGTGGCTCATGTGGGACTGCGCACCGTGGTGCGAGAGCGGCTTTATGTGAAGCCCGCGACTTGGCCGTGTGACAGAGCGGGCAGATAAAATATGTGTGTGCTGTGGCACATCTACTGTGGGCAGCACTCGAGCGGCATTTGCCTGCTTTACGAGAGTGGGCTCTATGTGAGACACGGGAAGTGTTGTGTTTACATGTAGGGGTGAGCACTGGGTTGTGGGCACTTTTACTACACATAAAACACCTTCGGCATGAGCCGGGTAACCAGATAACTTGCTCTTTATGAGATTTCTCTAGGTCGCCGTAAAAACGGCGTTTGTGTGTCCGTCTTTTCACTTTTCACTCCTGATGGTGCTAGGAGGGCTTCGTGTGCTCGGGCTTCAGCGCGATCTTCGGCCGGGGCCCTCGTGGGGGGTGCGGCCTGCTGCGGTTAGCCGAGCGCGATCTAGGGCGGCCGCCCTGTCGTTGCGAAGACTGGCTGTGATGTCTGGGCTGAGCTGGGCGCTGTGTGGCGGCTCGTGCAGGCGGCTGATCACGTGAGCGACCTGCAGCGGAGCTAGCGCGACGAGGCAGGAACAAATTCATGGCCTGTGACGTTTTCTGAACCTCAGAAAAGCAGTCGACGATACCGTTCACTGCTGGGCCGAATAAACCGGAAGGAAAGAGAGGGGCGTCGAGGAAGACGGATCGCTCAGAATCTCTCATGTCGGCCAGCGTCAGCCAGAGGTGCCTCTAAGACACAGTCAACGAGGCCATACATCTCCCCAGGGCCTGGGCTCTAGACTTGGTAGCGCGAAGGGAGAGATCCGTTGCGCTTCTCAGGTCCATAACAGCAGATGGGTCCCGGCCCTTTTCATCCCACTCACGGAGGAGATCTGCTTGGAGGATCTGTAGCACAGCCATTGAGTGCAGGGCGGAGGCTGCTTGTCCAGCGGCGGCGTATGCACGACCGATCAGAGCAGATGTGGTCCTGCAGGCTTTTGATGGCAGGGCAGACTTTGAGCGCCATCTCGCGGATGGCGGGCAAAGGTGCGCTGCGACGGCTTCCTCAACCTTGGGGATGGAGCTGTATCTCTTCTCGGCGGCGCCGTCCACCTGGGAGAGCGACGCAGAGACAGAGGAATGAAGCCTCGCGGAGAAGGGGGCATTCCAAGACTTAGCCAGTTCCGCGTGCAGCTCAGGGAGGAAGGGCGCGGGCCTGGAAGCGGGTGCTTGACAGCGGCGGCTTAGAAAGCAGCCATCAAGCCTGTTGGGGGCGGGCTCCTGAGGCGGTGACCAAATCGAGCCCGAGGCGGTCGACGGCCTGCGAGAGGAGGCGCATAAGTTCGGCTTCCGCTCCAGCGCGTGTTCTCCCACATTCCTAAATAGAAGAGGAGGCTGAGCGATGAGAGCTCGACCAGTCCTCGCTATCCGAAGCTAGGATGGAACAGCTTTCTCCTGGTCCATCCGCGTCGTCCTCAGACTCGACAACAGGGTGGGCCGTAGCCGGCGGCTATGCGTCGGTAAGAAGAGGCGGAGAGGGCATCGGCGAGGCTCGAGGGAGGGACTCCGGCGAGCGCGTCGCGGCAGGCTCCTGCGGCCTTTGGGAACGGCGCTTTTTCTTCCTGCGCGGTGCATCAAAGGGCGGAGAGAAAGCTTCGTCTTTGAAAGCTTTGAGTCGAGCCCGCAGGGTCGACATCGGAAGGTCCTCACAGTGCTCACATCCTCCCGAAGAGAGGGCAAGAGCAGCATGTTCCTGGCCCAGGCAGAGAGCGCAGATAACGTGGCGGTCTCCGACGCTGAGAGGGGCTCTGCACGAGCCGCAAGTGGACCAAGGCATCTTTAAAAAGACGCTTGTGCTCTTTTAGATGCTCTGAATGCAATGAAAAAGGATACGACGCCGGATAGCGTAGCTTGCTTCGGAAGGCTGAAGGTGGCGAAGGCGGCCGGCTTCCTCAGGCACTGTTCTACCTGGCTTGTCGCTGTTTCAACGGCGGCGGCGGCTTTCTCAAGGTCCAGCGATGCGAAGAGCTTCGCTGAAGAGATGAAAAATCAGAGAATCAGCCTCCGAGCCCCGCTTATATACGCTAAGCCACGCCCATTCTGGCGGGCTAGGACGCGGCGAGGGCGCGAGCGCCCTCGATTGGACGTTATGTCACGCCGGGCTCACTGGTAGGCTGTGCAGTTTCCACAGGGCAGCCTATGAGCGCGCTAGGATGCCCGCTCAAGGTCTGCTAGCTGCTGCAACTGCGTTGACAACATATACAAAATTAAGGATAATTTTTGGCTTCAATATCTCGAGAAGATGAATCTTTCCTGTAGCGTAAGCTAAACTTACGCAATACGAGAGAACCTCTCGTAAGAGAACTAGTCATTGTTATATAGCTGAACACGGTTAGTCTTACTGTTTAAATTTCTTATTTTATCATAAGTAACGCGTTTGTGCCATTCCTCAGAGACAATGTTATTTGTTATTTGTCAAGTGGCTAACATCTGAAATCTGAAAGAGCTTTTTTTTGTAGTAACAACCTACAATATATTTTTTTAATTAATTGCATGCCATTTAGCAACAAAAGTCATCCAGCTTTAAATATGAAATTCTGATATCTATCTAGCTTACTGCAATGTGCATCATACCAGCCACCGAGCTAAAGCACAGAGCACCTTATTACCAGTACCGGCTCCTGACCATAAATTTAGTTAGGGCGGATTCTAGGTCAGTGCTAGTTATTTTGTAAGCTTTATATTCTAATCTCAGAATACATGCAAAACACTTTTGGCAGAGGTGTAATGTCCTTGCGTTCCCTTTCAAAAACTACACTTAATGCTGTGCTTGATTCAGATGATGGCGCTATGGGAATACTTTTTGTGTCATTGGAATGCGCATTCGTCAGAGGCTATACTTAGATGTGCCACAGATGCATCTATAGGTCTTTTTGTCTTCAGACCATACTCTGTGTGTGTGTGTGCGTGTATGTGTGTGACGCAAGCTCTCTCTGTCTCTCTGCTAGGAGTAAGTTTTCACAATGCAAGGCAGTGCGCAGAAAATTCTCTCTTTAACCTCTCACTCTAGTAAAGCAAACAGCAAACACCATTATTCCATTGTTTGTTTGGGGGAGGAGCATGCAACCCTTGCGTTGGAGGAGTGTCCAATCTGGGCTCTTCAGGCCTACGTCCACCACACTAGCCAGTGGAACTATTTGTTTGTCATGGGGGCCATAACAGGGGGGCGGCCACCACAAAACTGACATTTCTCATTGGGTGAGGGATGCCATTGCCCTTGAGAGGTGCGTGGTCAAGCTTCGCCAATATGCATCAGGGCTCATTCTACCAAGGGGGTCGCTTCTTCTGAGCATTGGTGGGGGGTGCCCCCAGCATCATGTTTATGATGCGGCAGGCTTGTCCTCTCCACACACATTCATAAGATTTTACAGTTTGGATGTTCATGCCACTCCGGGCTCACACGTCCTTGAGTCAACATTACAAGCTCATGTCTGAGACCTCTCGCATTCTTGTGAGCGCACACACTACGCAACCGTGAGAGGTACAGACACCCCCAGCCTCTGAGGAGCACGCATTCTGATGACATCACTGTCCGAGGCTATAAAAGTTAAAAGTCAATTCCATTGACATGTTACACTCATTTTCACAGCTGGTCACATAAAAAGTGTTCCCATAGTGCTGAATCAAGCGCAGCATCTCATTCCCGCTTCTTCAGGGAACAAGGTTACAGTCAAGCAACCCGAGACGTTATTCAGCCTGAGGGTGATGCTCAAATGTACACCCATAGAATGCCATCTAGTTGCCTTAATGTAGTATTTATTGCCTCCAAATTTTGTTTTAGAATGTTACAAGTTATGTAGGAATTCCAGTGAGGAAAAGAATGTCATGCATTTTCTCAGAACAAACATAAAACAAACACAACAGATTATTAAGGCTATTCACATGAGCATGTTTAAACTAAAGGATTTATACTTTCATTACTTTGATATGCTACTACACATAGGAAAAACAGACATACTACTGACCTGATGCAGACTAATATACACATATCAGAAGCGGATTGATATCGTCTTGGTCTGGCGCAAGGTTTACAAACAAGGTAATGCGAAAACAAGCCGGGCAGTCTCAAATCTGCCCGATGGCTCTCAATTAGAGCGTGCTGCATTAAATAGTATATAGTTTTTCACTATAGATTTACATTGGAAAATTGTGGGGCGCTGTAGAGCTGGGGAGGGCTCAGGCACCCTCTGCCCTGCTTAGTATTAAGATAAATGCCTGCCGAAGCCATGCGTTAAGCATTAATATATCCTGTTCCCTTTATAAATTAAAACAATCTAGAACATCTAAAAAAATATTTGTTGCAGAATGCTTAAAGCTGCAGTCCGCAGTTTTTCCTCGTTGTCGCCATCTCTGTTCGAAAATCTGCAATTGCAGTTATTCGCGGAATTATCAACTTTACGTGAGTTGTACTTCGACACAACACAGCGCGGATGAACACAATGTTTGAGGAAAGTGCGGCTGTCAGTCACGGTGTGGATACTGTCATTCAGAATCACAGATTATTCTTTTTGGAAGTATGACCAACATAATAATTTTCACCGGAAAATGTCATCTGAACAAGTAAGAAGCATACACTTTTGTTCTGGTTCTGACATTGCAGTAAATTGCGCTGATTAAATCTAACAATCGCTTATCATATCACGCAAAACCGTGCAAATTATACTTTGTTCTCAAATTGTTAATGTTAACAACGTCAGCATTGCGTGACTACATGTAATGTCCTTCCGATATGTATCCTTGTTTTCGCATGGGCCGGTTGCAGTCTCTGTTTTTGTGTAGCCTCTCCGAAGTCCGAACAAAGTCTTTTGCATTTGACAACGGGTGAATCTGTTATCACTGATTGCCGTTTGAACCTTTCTGGATCCGCCATCAAATTGATAAGTTTAATTATATGAAGTGCTGTGAGAAAAGGCTATAAATCTCCACCTCCAACATCCTCACACGCAATATAGCCTACTAGCCGAGACTCCTTCTTTATGTGTACAGATTTGACGTAATGACGCAAAGACATGGTCGAATCTCCTGCGGAAATCCACCAGTACCACTGGAATTAAAAACATTATTACAAGCGTACCGCTTTGAATCGAGCTAAGGCAAGCAAATAATTTTGAACACTGGCTGGTTATGTATTTTCTCAAATATGTATTTTGGATCATTTTTAACCCAAAAAAGCTACGGACTGCAGCTTTAACACATTTACAATGTATTATTGATTCAGTTTATTTTTGAGTGTTGAATTAATATGTTGGTGGGGCACTGCCGTTACAGATGAGCTGGGGTTACTTTTTAGTATGATTGTTTTGACCAAGTCAAACTGCGATGTGTTAGCCTACCATTTAAAGGTATACTTCCCCCCAAAAATTGTATTCTGTCATTAGTTACTGTCACGATGTGGTTTCATGTCTTGTTCTTGTCTGTCAGGTGTTTCCCTGTCTTTTCATGTCAGCTGTTCCCTGTTTTGTTGATTAGTCTCCCCAGGTGTTTCTGATTAGCCACGCCCCCTTGTTACCTTGTTTAGCTTGTTTGTCTGTGTATTTATACCTCTGTTCTCTAGTTGTTGTTTGTCGGCCGTTGTTTTGTGTAGATGTTTCTTGCCCCTGCTTTGAGTTTGTGTCCTGAGTTCTTGTTCTGTTCGTTTGCCTTAGATTACATGTTTGTTTATTTTATTAAAGTGCTTGCTTTTGGATCCTGCTTCCTCCTTCTCTCTGTGGCGTAACAGAACGACCGACCACATGAATCCAGCAGCACAGATTATGTGTCTCCGTCAAAGAGATCGGTCCCTAGGGCAGTATATTATGGACTTTATTAAGCTGGCACCTGTATCATCTTTTGATGAGGTGTGCCTGATGGTATTCTTTCGAGGAGGGCTATCCGAGCCACTCTACTCCTTTATGCCACTCCATCACCCTAGCTGTAGTCTGAAGGAATATATCATCCAGGCTCTTTTGCTGAAAGGTTCTCTGTCCGCCAAGACCGACCTGCCGGAGCTCAGCCCTGCCGAGCCCGCACTCCACGTCAGCCCTGCCGAGCCCGCGCTCCACGTCAGCCCTGCCGAGCCCGCGCTCCACGTCAGCCAAGCCGAGCCCGCTCTTCACGTCACTTCTGCCGAGCCAGAGACGCTTCACGTCACTTCTGCCGAGCCAGAGACGCTTCACGTCACTTCTACAGAGCCAGTGTCTCCAGACAAGATGGCCGAGCCAGTGTCTCCGGACAAGATGGCCGAGCCAGAGACTGTTCACGTTCTTTCTGCCGATCCAGAGACTGTTCACGTTCTTTCTGCCGATCCAGAGACTGTTCACGCCACTTCCTTTGAGCCAGTGTCACCGGACCAGATGGCCGAGCCAGTGTCTCCGGGCAAGATGGCCGATCCAGTGTCTCCGGACAAGATGGCCGATCCAGTGTCTCCGGACAAGATGGCCGATCCAGTGTCTCCGGGCAAGATGGCCGAGCCAGTGTCTCCGGGCAAGATGGCCGAGCCAGTGTCTCCGGGCAAGATGGCCGAGCCAGTGTCTCCGGGCAAGATGGCCGAGCCAGTGTCTGCGGGCAAGATGGCCGAGCCAGTGTCTGCGGGCAAGATGGCCGAGCCAGTGTCTGCGGGCAAGATGGCCGAGCCAGTGTCTCCGGGCAAGATGGCCGAGCCAGTGTCTCCGGGCAAGATGGCCGAGCCAGTGTCTCCGGGCAAGATGGCCGAGCCAGTGTCTCCGGGCAAGATGGCCGAGCCAGTGTCTCCGGGCAAGATGGCCGAGCCAGTGTCTCCGGGCAAGATGGCCGAGCCAGTGTCTCCGGGCAAGATGGCCGAGCCAGTGTCTCCGGGCAAGATGGCCGAGCCAGTGTCTCCGGGCAAGATGGCCGAGCCAGTGTCTCCGGGCAAGATGGCCGAGCCAGTGTCTCCGGGCAAGATGGCCGAGCCAGTGGCTCCGGGCAAGATGGCCGAGCCAGTGGCTCCGGGCAAGATGGCCGAGCCAGTGGCTCCGGGCAAGATGGCCGAGCCAGTGGCTCCGGGCAAGATAGCCATTCCGGTGTCTGTTCCTGTTGCCGAGCCGGTGTCTGTTCTGTCTGTTCCCGAGCCAGTGTGTGTGTTGTCTGTTCCCGAGCCAGGGTGTGTGTTGTCTGTTCCCGAGCTAGGGTGTGTGTTGTCTGTTCCCGAGCCAGCGTGTGTGTTGTCTGTTGCCGAGCCAGAGTCTGTTCCTGTTCCTGAGCCAGCGTGTGTGTTGTCTGTTGCAGAGCCAGCGTGTGTATTGTCTGTTGCCGAGCCAGCGTGTGTGCTGTCTGTTGCCGAGCCAGCGTGTGTGCTGTCTGTTGCCGAGCCAGCGTGTGTGCTGTCTGTTGCCGAGCCAGCGTGTGTGCTGTCGGTTCCCGAGCCAGCGTGTGTGCTGTCTGTTGCCGAGCCAGCGTGTGTGTCTGCCCCCGAGCCAGCGTGTGTGTCTGCCCCCGAGCCAGCGTGTGTGTCTGCCCCCGAGCCAGCGTGTGTGTCTGCCCCCGAGCCAGCGTGTGTGTCTGCCCCCGAGCCAGCGTGTGTGTCTGCCCCCGAGCCAGCGTGTGTGTCTGCCCCCGAGCCAGTGTGTGTGTCTGCCCCCGAGCCAGTGTGTGTGTCTGCCCCCGAGCCAGTGTGTGTGTCTGCCCCCGAGCCAGTGTGTGTGTCTGCCCCCGAGCCAGCGTGTGTCTTGGCTATGTCACGATGTGGTTTCATGGCTTGTTCTTGTCTGTCAGGTGTTTCCCTGTCTTTTCATGTCAGCTGTTCCCTGTTTTGTTGATTAGTCTCCCCAGGTGTTTCTGATTAGCCACGCCCCCTTGTTACCATGTTTAGCTTGTTTGTCTGTGTATTTATACCTCTGGTTTCTAGTTGTTGTTTTTCGGTCGTTTTTTTGTGTAGCTGTTTCTTGCCCCTGCTTTGAGTTCGTGTCCTGAGTTCTTGTTCTGTTCGTTTGCCTTAGATTACCTGTTTGTTTATTTTATTAAAGTGCTTGCTTTTGGATCCTGCTTCCTCCTTCTCTCTGTGGCGTAACAGTTACTCATTAATTACCCTCATGTTGTTCCATACCTGTAAGACTTTCGTTCATCTTCAGAACACAAATCAATATCTTTTTAATGAAATCTCAATGCTTTCTACTATCCATTGACAGCTACGCAACTACAACTTTGACGCTTCAAAAAGTACATAAATAGATCGTAAAACTATGAATTCAGCAGCTTATTCCATATTTTCTGAAGAGACTTGATCACTTTATATGATGAACAGATTTAAATTAGACTTTTTTTCACATTTAAGCATTGATCAGCGAACATAAACAAAAGCTAAACCGAACCTGCTTGACAACCGAGAATAAACCTAATTGCTTCTTGCAGAAGCTCAAACGTGCTGTGCAACTCGAGAATGAACCTTAATGGTTCTCGCACATCAACCAAATACACATCAGCTGTGGTAAACGGAAGCTCAAGCATGAGTCGATGAACGTTTATATTTGAATAAAAGCCTAAATTAAATCTGTCCATCATATAAAGCGATCTTGTCTCTTCAGACAATTTGGACTAGAGCGCTCAGTTCATATGAATTAGTTTTACGATATCTTTATGAACTTTTTGAAGCGTCAAAAGTGGTAGTTGATGTCAACGGAAGGACAGAGGGACAGAAAGCTCTCAGATTTCATCAAAACAATCTTCATTTGTGTTCTGAAAATGAATGAAAGTCTTACTGGTTTGTAACAACATGAGGGTGAGTAATTAATGACATCATTTTCAATATTGGGTGAACTATCCCTTTAATAGCTTAGCTCATACATGTACATGATTTCTGCTTGAGTCCCATCTGATTGCTTTCCAACGCATGTGGAGGTGAAGACGAAAACTCCCATGATTCCATGTTCATTCACATCGTCATCAAGCTACGCCTTTGTTATTGTTTTGAATAAGCGTCAATCCTCTTGTGGTGAAACTTATTGTGCCTAAAAAAATTATTTTCTTGTAAACTTTACTACCACTAAATGTTCGAATGCACACAATGAATAAATAAACAATCTCTGCACATTTGCAGTTAAATGTATCTCAACTTTGTCATTGTTACATCCTTTATCATGGTAATAATACCATAGCACATACGGTTGCGGTTGCAAGAGTAAGAGACTTGCGAAGTTCAGGTATAAATGCAGCTATTTACAATACATTAATACAATACAATAAAATAATACAGGAGCAACAGATGATCACAACTGAAAGAAGATACAATCTAAAGGAAAATGCAAATGTTATATCTTAACTTGCCAAATGGAACGTGATCTGATCTAAAAACACTATCTGACGATAAACTGAAGAAACAAGAGTATAAAAAACAAACACATGTACAAGTAACATTACTGACGCTAAAGGCGTTAGATGACGCCCGAGGATGAGCGTCATCTACCTGACGCTAAAGGGTGCCATGTGCGTCGGATGTTGAAGCATGGTCAAAAGTGTGAATAAGATGATGCCTTGGGATGAGAATGCGTTATTATAACATGATACCATATTCAAAAGCAGAAATAATGATTGAGGTACTTTTCATACGTTTTTTTTTTTCTTTTATAGTGTATTTTTCACACTGCAAAACATGAATACTCTTTTATATTTTAAATGGGAAATTATTCTGGTAGATTTGTTGTAAATCATTTTCTTATTTATTGATATTTTCAATGTCTGATGATCCCTTGGTTTTGTAATAGAGTCAATCAGTTTAGTGAAGCAGGTTTTATGGTCCTGTGATGTTTGACAGCAGTTAATGAATTTGACGACCTTTTTTCTTGAACTGGGTGCAAAGCATTTGGCAATCTCCCCTGAGAACAGCTGCGCTGCTTTCGCTTGCGCTATGCTGCTTTTCCTGTTTCGGAAATGGATGAAAAGAGCGTGTCAACCTGCTCTCAGAACTCGATTTTCATTTCATGCTCGGCAAAAGGCCATTCCCTCTCGTGTCCTCTCGCTATTGTGATTCCAACATGCTGTGAAGCGCTGACTCAGCGGTAACGTCACACACCATTAGTTTGTAGCACAATGATGCATTATGCGGATATTCTGTGCCTGCAAACTAGCAATTAAAACTGAGCGCCCACAAAATACTGCGCTAGCCAAATTTATTTACTCGGTTATTTCTGTACATTTTATACTGGAAATAGAAGAAGGGTGCATGGAATTTTCCACAATTGCGGTACTCTGTGTCCCGTTTCTTTTAAAATGTTCCAATCCAGTCTTTTTTTGTTTGTTTGATTTTTGTAGCAAATCTATTAGATGTGACCTAAGATAAAATAAAGATAGCAAAAACTATAATTAATACTAGAAAACTATCATTTTATTAATCTGTTCAGTTGAGCTAAAATTAAATAAAAAAATGCTATAGTGATTCTGACCAAATTAACTTTAGTTAAATAGTTAATTTAAGTTAAATCAGTTAAGCATTAACTGACATTAACTAACCTTTGTTAGATTTTATTAATCAAATAATTCACACACATCAAGAATGTCCCGAATTTTGGAATACAAAAACTAAAAATGGAAAATAAAACAGGGCAGTGTAATATTTAGTGTGACCTCCTAAGTTTGACGTATTTTGGATGTGCAGGTTAAGCAGCATTTATTGAAAAAGAAATTAAAAAAATGACTTCAGGCTGTTTTGTATCCTACTCATGAATTGTGCCAAGAGCATTTCTGCTTGCGTGCAAACGTCAAGAGTGAGAAAAAATAAAACCAAATTATTTCTGTGCTTCAAACAAATCTGACAGCTTCTGCGCTAATAACACCGCATGTGGCATCTACTGCAAACGGAAGACACTGAGATCTCGCCGCAAGTCAATTAAAAACATGCAGGCTAAGCGATAGCAGCGTGCTTCCACCCTCTGTTCCAGGCAATTTTACTGTGTTCGCCTCCCATTTATTTCCGACCAGCCAAGTTTGGGAAGCCAGTCTGTAAAGGAGAGAGATAGTGAGAGAGATTCAGGCAATAAATGTGCTCGTGCTTCTTGCACAGGAAGACAAACAAACTCCATTCCATACAACTTGAACAGTAAGCTCATTATAATCAAAATATTTCATTTACATATAAATTGAGTTAAATCGCGTTACACACTGACTGTGCTGCTCTGATTACCGAATCTTATCTGCAGCGCTGCCTGTTTGTGTTGCCCGAGAGCTGCATTGTTGACACTATTGAAATCTGGCAAAAGCCAGCAAGAGCGTTCCAATGAACCGAACTGTACCATAAAAATAAACTCTGGCAGAGTCACGTACCCCTGGGCTCCCATTGTTTATTCTCTCATTGTGTACTTTCATTCAGTCAAAGAATGGTCATTAGCACAAACGCTGGTAGCCTCTCATGCCTTCAAGATGTTGTGGGTTTCAGTCAAACCCTGGCTGGGCGACGCCTTCGGTTAACCACATTTCGTTTCCCAAGTCATTTGAGACACAAACTAGTGGCCAAACGCAATGAGATCATGAAACTGCCTGGTGTTTGTCTTTGTAGACACAACAATCTCATTTTAATCACAGAGTGATGATGATGATCTGTGTTTTAAACACCAATGTTCCATACAGGTCAATATAAATTCCATGCAGGAAATATGGCCTGATTAGAGAAGAAAACAGTGGAATGAGCAATATTCGAAAACACCTAAGGCAAACTGCACACGAGACGGAAGGTCTGTGTACATTTAAAGGACCAGCTCACCTAAAAATGAAACATCTGTCATCATTGACTCACAGTCATATAGTGCTGCAGGAATTACGATTTTTTTTTTGTAGGCCAAAACACAGAAACTGGTTGCATTTTAGCACTTGGGTTTCTGAATGGGTTTTTGGTTAAAGGGGACCTATTTTGCCCTCTTGGAAAGTCTTGATTTTGTTTTTGGAGCCGACTAAAATAGGTTTTTATGCCTAAATGTTAAAAAAAATAACATTATTTTTCACATATTTGACATTGTTGCAGCACATCTCTTCCCAGTCTGTCAATAATTCTTGCTAAATGAGAAAGCGCTGTTACTGCATTCAGATATCAAATACAGACATTAGAGAATACATGAAAAGAACATTTCAGTAATCACACTGGTAACTTCTATAACAAAGTAAAATCTAACAAGCCTAGAGAAGTCATTCAACTAATTTTATATTTAGAAGGAAAAATATTGATTAATACCTTGATTATAATCACTCATTAGATATACATTGAAGCAGCTGTGGATTCCAGAATCCACCCCCTTCACACTTTACGCGTGAGGACTTCTTCACTGTTTTTGTTCCCTGTCGTTTTGCTTTATTTGATGTTTGATTCATCGTGGGTTCCCTCATACATCATACTAGGTTCCCATATGTAGCCAATTTGTGCACATGTGTACTCCTCAAAATGGTGCTGATTGCTGACATGCTAAAATATATAAATTAAAATGTATATAAGATAATAAGATAATCAATATAGAATATACTGAATGTTAGTTTGCTTACTGTGCCCAAGAACACAATCTTTTTAAGTCCACATGTCATTTTAACATGACACTATGCTTCTAACTACATCCCAAGAACTGAAGTTTAATCTTGTTTGTTTGCAGGGCTGTTTGCGAATGTTCGTTTGGACTATGGTTTTGGGAAACACCAAATTGTTAAACTTTGTTGTTAAAGATGGAACTTGCGACCCTAGTTGGCTAATGATGCTTTTGGGAAATGCACCCCAGTTTAGTTCCTGTCTCTATGATGCCCACACCTTCCAAAAAGTCCAGTGTAGTCCGATTTGCTGATTGGCGTTGTGATTGGTCAGCTGCTTTAAGCATGTTTGGGAAATATCACACCCCTTACCATAAATAAGTTTACAACACACTACTATGCAACTCAATCAGGCCCGCCCCTATCAGGGATAATGTTTTTAAAAAAAGACTCAAAGAGTTGTTGAAGCTTAATGATGGTGATGCTGAAGTCATGTAACCATATGAAGTTAATTTATAGCCTATGTTTACCTTTTTTTCTGCCTACTGAATTATGCTTCAAAATTCATTAAACAAATTTTTGTTTGTGAAGATTATCATAATGAAGGACGTTTTTAAAAATCTTCTCTTTTTTCACTGAGCTTTTTTTCTGCATTAATCAAAAAGCCAAAGGAAAAATACCATTGTTTTTGTCGAAGAGAAACTGGGTGATGCTATAATCACTCCAAACCGTTATTTCTTCTATTAAAGACAAAAGGTGAGGTTTTAAAGAATATTCTGGCCACTCTTTTCAAAGAATATAAGTAAATAAAGACTGTGGCTATCAAGCACCACATTGACAGAAAGATAAGGTAATCCATGTGGCTCTAGCTATATTTTCGAAACAATTCAGTCAGTCAATACAATTTTAAATGATTCATACATAATCTGATCTGGTTGCATCTCACTGGAGGAGAAGATTATCAGTCAAAGCCGAAAACTTACGACTTTTATTTTACATTAATGCCATTTCGTGTGCAAATTTAAGCTTAAAAGCTCCAACCCTTGTTCACTAATATTGCATGGAAAGAGTTTCATGTATGAAAAGGACATTTTTACAACTTTTAATTGGAAATGTAGGCTAGTATTTTTAAATTACGTGAGCTTTTGCTTAAAACAAGAGATTAAAAAAAATCTGTCCATGAGGTAAGAAAAATATCCAAACATGTTTATTTTTCTGCATGAACATATTTTTAAAGCATACATTTATTAATAATTTTTTTTTTTGAAAAACAAGACTTAATATTTAAGACTTAATATATTTGTATTGGAAAAGACAAAAACTAAATAGAAAAGGAAAAAAAAAAAAAAAAGGAAAAAAAAAAAGCATTTTTTTAAGTGCATCTTAATTTACTGGAAAACAATACTGAAAACAACAGCACCCGAGACTGTTCAGCTACACTAGTGACAGGCATGCACTGCAATCTGGAGCTTATTTTCACAAACTAGTAACCAAACTATGAAACAAAAATGTCACAAATGCGACAAGATTCCATCTTGTAGCGTGCACTATAAACTTCAATGGACAAGAAACACTGCAGTGAAAAAGGTGCAAATGCGATGCTGCATGCTTAGGGCCTCAGGATGTGCCAGTAACACGCTGGATGACAAATGGCTGCTTAAGAGTGTTTTAAGAGGATTACTGCCCCTCCCAGGAGACGAGGGAGCGGGCGAGGAGGCCAAGCATCTCGTTCAGCCACATTATCCAGCTCCTGTTGATTTATCGTCTATGACGGCACGTGCCAGAAACATGCACCTCCGTGAAGCAGTTGTGCTGCAGGAAGTCTCGCTTTTAATCCCGTCAGTTTCCTGAGGTCGTCAGTGGGAGTATCGCCAGTCAATTAAACACTTGCAAGAAGAAGAAAAAATTAAGACAGTAAAGCACGTATGAGCATATCGTCACATATATCTGCATCCTCAAAACGTGAGGGATGAAAGGGAATATTATGGCCACAAAACATCATGGTAATGTAAATAATGTCTGAAAAACATGTTGATACCACACTAGATGTATTCTCGTAGTTGTAAGTGGGATTGTTTTTACCACTGGGAGCAAAACATACAAAACGTTAACAGTTTCTGAGCATCATTTGATGCATTATTACAAAGTTATGTTATGAAAATATCAGACTCTTTTTTAAAAGACAGCTTCAAACTTCGAACTTAACTCATCCAATGAGACTGTAGAGTCTGAACTCTCTGCTCTATCTGTTAATTTTTACTATTGTAAGTCTTTTAAACGCAAGTGTTTCATAACGAGAAGCTGTTTTTACAACAATGTCAAACTGATATCTTTTAAGAATAATCTGATCTTTTGAATCATTTGATCACCCGAGATTTATCCCAATGTAAAATATAAAGTTTTGCAACAGCTGTGCTATTGTGATGACAAAAATATGTAACGCGAAAAAGTGCCAAGAAAACACGTCTGCTGCACAGATGCAGATAAATGACTCTTTTTGGTGACTCAGACACAACACAACCAGGGGTGCGTTTCCCAAAAGCATCGTTAGCCAACTATGGTCGCAAGTTCCGTCGTTATCAGCATAGTTCAACAAGTCAGTGTTTCCCGAAACCATAGATCTAACGAACGTTCACAAACAGCATCGCAAGTTGTGAGGTTGGAACGACAGCTCTCGAGCTGTGGTTAGAAGCATAGTTTCTTGTTTGCATATGGACTCAATGAATCCTTATCTTGAGCCAAATAAGCAAGCTGACATTCAGTACAATCTATATATTTTATTTAGAATACATACAAATGTAATTTACGTCTTTTAGTTTGTCAAGAGATTTAAAGCACCGTTTTTGAAGAGTGTGCATGTGCGAACGTGCTCAATTATGTAATGATTGAATCTGGAAATAAAGCAAAATAACTGAGAAACATCAGAAATAGTCCTCAGATGCCATGTCCGTAATTTATAGCATCTAGCTATAACATCTAGCATCAATTCGATGCTAGATGAAGAAGTTATTACTCCAACACCTGCATGACATCGTTAACCAAAATGGTTAAACGACCAATTTGCGACAGTACGGTTTCAAAAAAAAAGTCGCGACTAGCTGGTTGAGTTCTTCAACTATGCATCGTACTAAGAACAAGCAGCGAGTTACGTTGGTGTACTGGAAAAGCACCCCAGTGTAGCCAAATTTACAAACAAATGGACTGTTTCAATTATTTAAGTATAGTATTATTTTTCACAACGCCTCTCATTTATTTTGTTGCGTGTCTTGTACTTTTAAATATTTGTCCTGAGCAAATTCTCAGACTGCTTGCTCCACTTTCGCCATGGATATATTTGACATTCATCAAGATCCTTACCACGGAAACTAATAGCAGAGTTAGGAAAGAATTTAATCTTAAATAGATATTGACATTTTTGAAAAACAAACTTTATTTGGCTTGACAAGGCCTTTTCTTAATTCAAAATAGTTTGAACTTTGAAGTTCAAGCTAGATAAAGATAGTTGGGTGTTCTGTGTTGTTGCTAGGTGGTTGCTAGGCTAAAGTGTTCTGGGTAACCTTCAGTAATGCCCACATTCTGATATTCACACCTCTGTTAAGAAGTCTCAGAAGTCTTAAAGGGTTAGTTCACCCAAAAATGAAAATTAAGTCATTAATTACTCACCCCCATGCTGTACCAACCCCGTAAGGCCTTCGTTTGTCTTCGGAACACAAATGAAGATATTTATGAATAAATCTGAGAGGTGCATGACTGCTACATAGGCTCCCTAAGGGAATGACACTTGACGGCCCAGAAAGTCATTAAAGAAAATGTTTAAATATTCCATGTCGCAACAGTGGCTCAACTATAAGTTCATCAAGCGACGATAATACTTTTTGTGCGAAAAAACAAACAAAAATAATGACTTTATTCGACTATTCCTTTTCTTCCTTGTAGGCCTGAAACGAGACTTCAAGAGATTTCCACGACGCGCACGCGCGAGAACTTAACTGAAGTAGTTGAAGGAGATCGCAATTCTCGCGCATGCATCGTGGAAATCTCTTGAAGTCTCGTTTCAGGCCTACAAGAAAGAAAAGGAATAGTCGAACAAAGTCGTTATTTTTGTTTGATTTTTCGCACAAAAAAAGTATTCTCGTCGCTTGATATACTTATAGTTGAGCCACTGTTGCGACATGGAATATTTAAACATTTTCTTTAATGACTTTCTGGGCCGTCAAGTGTCATTCCCTTAGGGAGCCTATGTAGCAGTCATCCACCTCTCAGATTTAATCATAAATATCTTCATTTGTGTTCCGAAGACGAACGAAGGCCTTACGGGGTTGGTACAGCATGGGGGTGAGTAATTAATGACTTAATTTTCATTTTTGGGTGAACTAACCCTTTAAGTCACAGTGCTTTGGTATTTTGACAGTTGTAGCCATTTCAAATGTTTTGGTTGCTCTTAAACTTGATGCAAAACTTGTAATTTATATCTAAAATCTAACCTTACATTGAAGTAAAAGAATTGAAAGTGGGGAGAAAATCACATTATGAAATAAATGTTTTTCTCCAAAACACATTGGCCACAATTATTGGCACCCCTATAATGTTTTACGAGTTAAACATCTCTGAAGTATTTTCCCATTAATATTTAACTTTTTTTTAGCACACCAGGGTGACTATGAACATGAAATTGTCTAGCTATGACTTCTTGTTTCACAGGAGTTTAAATATGAGGAAACACAAAGGCCAAATTCCCTTAATCATCCATCACAATGAGTACAACCAAAGAATATAGTTCTGTTGTGCATCAAAAGATTGTTGAGCATCACAAAACAGAAAGTGGCTGTAAGAAAATAGCTAAAGAATTTAAAATCCCCATTTTGAACATCAGGGCAATAATTCAGAAGTTCCAATCAACTAAAGATGTTACGAATCTGCCAGGAACAGGACGTGTGTCTATATTGTCTTAATGCACGGTGAGGAGAAAAAATTGAGTGGCCAAAGACTCTCCAATGATCACAGATGGAGAATTGCAGAGATTACTTGAGTCTTGGGAGTCAGAACGCCTAAAAAAAAAAATATCAAACAACCCCTACATCACCACATGTTGTTTGGCAGGGTTTCAAGAAAAATCCTCCTCGCTCCTCCAAAAAAAAAAAAAAAAAGCCAGCATTTCAGTTGTCAGACATTTACATTTATGCATTTGGCAGATGCTTTTATCCAAAGCGACTTACATTGCATTTCAAGGTACACATTTACATTTTTTATCAGTTCTTGCTTTCCCTGGGAATCGAATCCATGAACCCATGGCGTTGCAAGCGCCAACGCTCTACTGTTTGAGCTACAGGAAAGCTCATGACTGGAATTTCAAAAGGGACCGGATTCTATGGTCAGATTAAATAAAAAAAGGGCTTTATTGGCCCACCTGATGTGTTTGGTGCAAACAGGGATAAAAAGTACCCCATGCCTACGGTTAAATATACTGCTGGATCTTATATGTTGTGGGCCTATTTTGCTGGATGTCCTGGACATCTTGTTCAGATACATGGTATTATGGATTCTAGCAAATACCAACAGCTAAAAAATCAAAACCTGACTGCCTCTGCTAGAAATCTTATAATGGGCTGTGGTTGGAACTTCCATCAGGACAACTGTCCAAAACAAAAATCAAAATCAACAGAAAAATGGGTAACTGAGCACAAAATGAAGCTTCTGCCATGACAGTCCCCTAAACTGAACCCTATAGAAAATGAGTTGGATGAACTCAAGAGAAGAAGTACCAACATGAACTTGTGAATCTGAAGGATCTGGAGAGATTCTGTATGGAGGAATGGTCTCTGATCTCTTGTCAGGTGTTCTCCAAACTCACCAGGCATTAAAGGAGAAAACTCAGAGCTGTTATCTTGGCAAAAGGAGGTTGCAAAAATATTTAATAACAGGGAGCCAATAATTATGGCCAGCGTGTTTTGGAGAAAAGCATTTATTTCATAATGTGATTTACCCCCCACTTTCAATTATTTTACTTCAATGAAAGGTTAGATTTTTGCTAATTTTTTTTATGAAATATCAAAAGGATAAACGATGCAGATTTATTTTTTACAGCCATTTTTGATCATATTTACCAGGGGTGCCATTCATTCTGACCACAACAGTATATATAATTAGTGTACATAGAATATGTGAAATGTTTTTACTTTTATAGACCCCAATAAAACATTTTTCAAGTTACCAGACATGATTAAATATATTTCTGTCCAATTAAAATGAAGAAACAATTTTACTTGTCTTTTTCAAGATAATATATTATAACATGTGCCTTGCCTTGCCTTGCTTGTTTGCATTGGCGTTGCCACACAGTCCTCCTGCCACTCACTTGCCACCCTATAAATAATGAAAATAATCAAATGAGATGAAGCACATTTCATTCAATGGTTTACAGAGATATTATCATTAACTAAATCTAAAACCATATAAAAAAAAAACATTCTCAGTACTTGAAATAAAATAAACATCAACCAATGCCTAACTAGCCATTGCCACATTGTTATTTAAAGCAACACTAAGTAAGAATTTTTACCTTAAAATAATGTTTTCAATATCGTTTCAGTGGTTCATCAAGTCGCGACACGGTGAAATGCACTCATGCCACCGCTTTGCGGTCCTTTATCTGATATATCAACGCTATGTAAGATTGCCAGATCGGGTTGCGTTTCTGCAGTGCAAATGAGACCTAAGAAAACTACAAATTTGACTTGCTTTACGGCAAGCGTTACAATTGCCGATAGGTGGAGCGTACTCGACAGTAGACTACAACTACACTTTCATAAAATCATGCATCATACTCTCCCTTGTCTGTGGCCATTGTTGATTCCAAAGCCGGTGCTGGATAAACAGAGAGCATGTGCGTGCGACAGTAGGATGCGATAGGCTAAATTATTTACGACAGCAGTAATGGACAATTCCGCTTCCAACCTGTAGGGCGACCGCAGAGGAAAAGTTGCTTGGTGTTGCTTTAACACTTTTTTTTGTGATATACTATTATGATGACATACAATTACTCATTGCATGTATTGTATGTATTACTCATACAATTACTCACATAATATAATGCTCACCCAAACCTTGAAGGAGCAGATTTACAGAAGAACATGCTGATTCTCACCTAACCATATTGATGGATAATCGCCGGTGGATTCGTAAATTACACCTAAGCGAGCGGGATGCTGAAGAATCTTATGATAGCGATGCCCTTTTCTGACTGTCTGATATTATACTGTGACAACAATCATTTTTCAAGATTTCGCAATGGAATTATTGATCAGCAATGGTGAGATATGGCAGCAAGAAAACCTCGGATGACAGTATGAATCTAATGAGGTTTGTTTTTACTACACTGATCTACTCTCTATATTTGAGCTTGTCCTGAAAATAAGAAATGAAAAGTTAATGTTTCCTCCCTGAACTCACTGTCTCTCAGCATGCAATGTTCTGCTCGTTTCCACAGACCAACAGCATTTTCTGCCAACCCGCATGGAGACTTCAAAGCGAACTCTAGCATTTGATCTCTCACACTAACACACATTCCTACAACATCAACACAGAGGGGCCTGAACATGTGGGGAATCGTGCTGCTCGGCAGAGTTGTCACAGATAGAATATTTTTCCCATTTCAATTAGCCTGAGAAGATCACTATGAGCTTTCTGGTTTAGCTCTGTAATTGTGGTCTACAGGTCAGAAGTATCTTATGTCAGTTCACTGCTGCCCACACTCCCTGAAGGTTCCCTCAACAAATATTATACAGGTTTTAGTCTGGGGTCTTCAGAGTTCAGATGAGTTAGTTTTGGAATTGCCTTGTGAGAAAGAAGTGTGCTAATTGTACTGAATGTGCACTTGAATTGTACTTCAAATCTTAAAAAAAAAATCTTTATTTTACAGTGTCCTTGTTACATGTACTGTACTTACCATAGCAATAACAGTAAATTATGCATAACTACAAGCAACTAACCCTCAACCAAATCCTTATCCTAACCTAACTCTATAGTAAGCAGGCCTACATGTAGTTGATTAATATTACTCAATACTTAAATATATAATTACACTGTATGACACCTTAAAATAAAGTGTAACAAAAATTATTGTATTTTTAAAAAAGTGTACTTAAAGATAATAATACTAATACAATAAAAGGCCACTTATGTACTTAAAGAGAGTACACTGTCATGACTATGTTTCTTAACACACTTCTGTGCACTTTTAAAAAGTGCATTTAGCAATATCAAATTTTTACTTTAAAGTACATTTTAAATCATTGGTTTAATCTTTTGTCAGGCTTTAAAGAAGTATTGATGTGTTGACATATGCAAAGTACTTGATTACAATTTTAACTGTAGTGTGTTATTTGATATTACATTTAAAGTTAATATATTTTAAAACTTCATAATTACAAATGGATTTAATTACATATACAAGTTTCAAAAGAAATAACATTAAAGTATATTTTCGTGACATAAGTAATGATAAAAAAGCATATACAAATCTACTTCAGCTGGTCAAAAGCACTATTAAAGGAATAGTTCACCCAAAACTTTAAATTAGCCCATGATTTACTCACCCTCAAGTCAGTGTATATGACATTTTTCTTTCAGACGAACACAACCATTTATATAAAAAAAGTCCATAAAAGTGAATCTATCCATCATAAAAGTGCTCCACACGGCTCCAGGAGGTTAATAAAGGCCTTCTGAAGCGAAGCAATGCGATGCGTTTGTGTAAGAAAAATATCCATATGTAAGACTTTATAAAGTAAAATAACTAGCTTCCGGCCAAATGAACATACGGATTCCACTTACACCTAAAGCGCAACTTACGCAACTTGTGACGTCGGAAGTAGCGTAGTGCATCATGGTGTAGCGTAAAAATCAGCAGTACGTTAACGACCGCATTAACAATAGGGCCCGGGGCCCGAGCAAGGAGGGGGCCCGTGATTGGCTGTGGAGCAGATTGACTACTACTAGCCATCTGATTGCCAAAGCCTTACCACGCCCCCAACAAATTAGCCCTGTTATTCAGTGGCGCTTTGCCGTATATTCCATGCATTATCATGAAATCATTATCATTGATATTATAGTGACCGTTCGCAAAGACCCGCCTTTTTTAGTTACTGTGTGACAAGACAGCCGGCTCTCACAAGTCACGCACATCATGTTCTCACTCACGCAGTGAAAAATGCATCGCGGGGCAAAGACTAACGTTACACTGAGTGACTACGTGCCGACATACAAGAGAGAGCTCAGAGCAGCTTACTGTTGATATGAAACAAAGTCTCAACTTTCAAATATTGTCATTTAAGTAATTTAAACAATACTGTTTAAGTCCACAGACGTTAATCTACTGACAGCTTTGTTGTCGGACAAAATTGCGTATTCGGCGTTATGATTGGTCAGGTCGCTTGTCAATCAAACCCCCGTGGGCAGCAGGGCATGGTGAATTGAAACGTCACGTTTTAATTTGATATAGGCCTACCATTCAAATACATTTATTCTATATTTAACTTGTGAACGACAGACCTGCTGCTGCACGAATGCACGAATGCACGAATCAGATGATGGCTGCCTGCGCCTTAATATACGCAATCAATCGCCTACACTTTTCACTTCATTCTAGACTATTCTTAAAATTGTAAAGCATTATCTTCGTCTTCGATAGCAAATATAAAAATGTCATCTTTAAAAAAAAACATGTGCGATGTTGAAACATGGGCTCAAAAAAGGAACTTTTTAAAAGCTAAACAGCAGAGGACACATGAGCAAAACATGAACCAATTTTCAGTAAGTTTGATTATTAACTTGATGGATGTATGATATTGCTTTTTGTGTTTGATCAAACTCTATATTCTCCTAAAGGGCTGGCGATAATATATCCGGTAGAAATATGTAAATTTTGTTGCGCCATCATATGTAAGTTTATAATTTAAACACGTTTTTAAGCATTGTGGTTTAGATACAAATTATTTTAAATTGCTCAGGCACAGTAAGCAGCGAGAGAGAATTCATTTTGTAAATGCTCGTTTTGAGACCATGGTCTCAAATGGACCATGGTCCGCTCCTACAGTTGCTGATCGCTGATCGCTGATCGATTGCTCCTGTCTGCCTCGCTGCCTGCTGTGTGTTTGTTTGCTTCGAGGCTGTAAGCTCCGATGAGCCTCGTATTTCTTTATGTTTTGAGCCATCATTTACTATCTAGTTGTTTATACTACTAAATACAGCTTACCCAACATCTCAGATTAACCTTACATCTCTAGCTTCCGTTATTGTTAACACAGCACGCTAGTAACTCACTAACGTTAGCCTGCTAACGCGCCACCCGTGCGCTCATTTATTTATTTATTTTCTCTCGCGCGCCCGCGCCTTTGAGTTCATAAAGTCCAGGTAAGTCAGAAATCAGTCAACAAACACGGTGAGTAATGTCTTCTTGTCCTGTTATTGTCACCTGTGTCACATGTCATATGTTTAGTATAGCCTTCTCCGATGGCAATATAGGATTTATATGTGATAAATGCAAGGAGACAGTTAGGCTGACGGAGAAGATTTCAGAACTAGAGACACGCATCCAAACTTTAATTGAGGATGGTAAGAATGCTAGATCTTTAGATAGTGTTTTGGATGCGCCTAACATAGTGAACTCTTTACATGATTCGGTTCCGGCTGAAGTTGAGCCCGTGCAGCAGGGCAGATGGGTGACCGTGAGAGATCGTTCTAGTCGCGGATCAAAGAACCACTCTTCCATTCCGATTCCCATAACAAACCGATTTGCCCAACTCAGTGAAACACCCACTGAGAATTCTGTTGATTGTGCCCTGGTAATTGGTGATTCGATCACACGGAACGTGAAAATAGAGACACCAGCCACCATAGTCACATGGTTGCCGGGAGCCAGAGCGCCTGACATCAAAGCAAATTTAAAAGTGCTGGCTAATGCTAATCGTAAATTCTCTAAGATCATTATTCATGTCGGCACTAATGATGTTCGACTCCGCCAGTCGGAGATCACCACAATTAATATTAAAGAGGTGTGTGAACTCGCAAGTACGATGTCAGACACTGTAATTTGCTCTGGCCCCCTTCCTGTATGCAGGAGTGATGAGATAGTTAGCCGATTGGCCTCACTGAATGGTTGGCTGTCGAAGTGGTGTCCGCAGAATAATATAAAATTCATAGACAATTGGAAAAGTTTTTGGGGCAAGCCTGATCTGTTGAAAAGAGATGGTATCCATCCCTCCTGGGCTGGTGCTGCTCTTCTCTCTAGTAATTTGGCTCATAGTCTTAGAGATAAAACATGACAATCTGGGGCTCAGGTCAGGAAGCAGACAGACTGGCTAAACCGACCGTCTGCTAGCGGCCTCACGTCACCAAGGTCAGATAAATCCCATCACATAGAGCCTATTTCACCTAGATATCATCATATAGAGACTGTGTCTGTTCCCCGAATTTGGAAATCCAAAAAACGTCAGGTTAAAAATTGAATTGATGTTCAACAAATAAAAAACAGATATAATACAGATGAGCAAATGATAAAGCTTGGGTTGCTGAATATTCTATCCCTTACTTCAAAATCTCTCATAGTTAATGATATGATTTCAGATTATAATCTTGATATGCTGTGTTTGACAGAAACCTGGCTAAAACCAAACGATTACATTATTTTAAATGAGTCAACCCCACAAGATTACAGTTATAAAAATGAACCTCGTCTGAAAGTCAAAGGTGGAGGTGTTGCTGTAATTTATAGTAATATTTTCAAAACCACTAAGAAATCTAGCTTTAAATATACTTCTTTTGAAGTATTGGTGCTTAATGTAAAAATATATAGTGTAAACGATAAATCACATTTGAGAATTATGCTGGCTACTGTATACAGGCCACCAGGGCACCATAAAGATTTTATCAAAGAATTTCTATCAGAAATTCTATCGGACTTTCTATCAGAATTAGTATTGGCTGCAGATAAAGTACTAATTGTTGGTGATTTTAATATACATGTAGATAATGAAAAAGATGCATTGGGATTGGCATTTAAAGACATTGTAAACTCAATTGGAGTTAGACAACAGGTGTCAGGACCTACTCATTGTCGTAATCATACTCTAGATCTAATATTATCACATGGAATAGATGTTGATGCCGTTGAAATTCTGCAGCAGAGCGATGACATCTCAAATCATTATCTAGTCTCATGTAAATTACATTTAGCCAAGGCTGCAAAGCCGACTCTGTGTTATAAATACGTTAGACCTATAACTTCTGCCACTAAAGATTGCTTTATCAATAATCTTCCTAATCAGTTTCATCATCTCAGCATCCCGGATAGCTTAGAAGAACTTGATATTGCAACAGAAACGTTTAACTCTCTCTTTTCCAGCACTTTAGACGCAGTTGCTCCGTTGCGCTTAAAGAAGATTAAAGAAAATAGTCCAACGCCGTGGTACAGCGAGCACACCCAGGCCCTTAAGAGAGCAGCCAGAAAAATGGAGCGCAACTGGAAGAAAACTAAACTAGAGGTATTTCGGATTTCGTGGAAAGAGAGCTCGATTGCTTACAGAGAGGCTTTAAAAGCTGCTAGATCTGCTTATTTTTCAAACCTATTAGAAGAAAATAAACATAATCCAAGGTATTTATTTGAAACAGTGGCTAAACTAACGAAAAAGAATGCTTCAAGCTCAGAAGTGTCCAAGCAACACAGCAGTGATGACTTTATGAACTTCTTCACTTATAAGATTGATAATATCAGGGACAAAATTATAACTATGCAACCGTCTACCACAGTATCGCATCAGGAAGTGCATTGTAGTCTCCCTGAGGAAAAATTTGATTCATTTGTTGCTATAGGAGAGGAAGAATTCTGCAAACTCGTTAATTCATCTAAATCGACAACTTGTATGTTAGATCCTATACCGACTAAGCTACTGAAAGAGATGTTTCCAGAGGTCATATATCCTCTTCTTAATATCATTAATTCATCTTTGTCTCTAGGATACGTACCAAAAAGCTTTAAACTGGCTATGATAAAACCGCTTGTTAAAAAACCACAACTTGATCCTACAGAATTAGTCAATTACAGGCCGATCTCGAATCTGCCTTTTCTGTCAAAGATATTAGAAAAAGCAGTATCTTCACAACTATGTTCCTTTCTAGAAAGAAATGATATCTGCGAGGATTTTCAGTCCGGATTTAGACCGTACCATAGTACTGAGACCGCTCTCATTAGAGTCACAAATGATTTGCTCTTATCATCGGATTGTGGTTGTATCTCTCTATTAGTGTTACTCGATCTTAGTGCTGCATTTGACACCATTGACCACAACATTATTTTAAATAGACTAGAAAACTATGTTGGCATTAGTGGAATTGCATTAGCATGGTTTAAATCATACTTAACTGACCGTTATCAGTTTGTAGAAATGAAGAGATGTCTTATCGATCACAAGTTCAGTATGGCGTACCACAAGGCTCAGTACTAGGACCGCTGCTGTTCACTCTGTACATGCTACCATTAGGAGATATCATTAGGAAACATGGAGTTAGCTTTCACTGTTATGCCGATGATACTCAGCTGTATATTTCTTCAAAACCCAACGAAACTTACCAATTCACAAAATTAACGGAATGCATAGCTGATATAAAGAATTGGATGACTAGTAATTTCCTACTACTAAATTCTGAAAAGACAGAGATTCTAATTATTGGACAAAAAACTTCCACACGCAATAACCCACAATACTGTCTAACACTTGATGGCTGCTCTGTCAAGTCTTTGTCGTCGGTTAGGAACCTGGGTGTGCTCTTTGATACCAACCTTTCTTTTGAAAGCCACGTGTCTAGTATCTGTAAAACTGCATTTTTCCATCTTAAAAATATATACAAAATACGCCATATGCTCTCATTGGGAAATGCGGAACAATTAGTCCATGCGTTCATGACCTCAAGGCTAGATTATTGTAATGCTCTACTGGGTGGTTGCCCTGCACGCTTAATAAACAAACTACAGCTAGTTCAAAACACCGCAGCTCAAGTTCTTACCAGAACCAGGAAATATGACCATATTAGCCCGGTTCTGTCAACACTGCATTGGCTCCCTATTAAACATCGTATACATTTTAAAATATTGTTGATTACCTACAAAGCACTAAATGGTTTAGCTCCGCAGTACTTGAACGAGCTCTTAACGCATTATAGTCCTTCACGTCTATTGCGATCTCAAAATTCCGGCCAGTTGATAATACCTAGAATATCTAAATCGACTGCTGGCGGTAGATCCTTTTCCTATTTAGCACCAAAACTTTGGAACAGTCTTCCTACCATTGTCCGGGAAGCAGACACACTCTGTCAGTTCAAAGCTAGACTAAAAACACATCTCTTTGACCTAGCATACACATAATACATTATAGACTTCTATAATTCAAATTTAGGCTGCATAGATTAGGTCAGCCGGAACTGGGAACACTTCCCTTAAATCTTGATGTACTCGCTACATCATAAGAAGAATGGCATCTACGCTAATATTAGTGTCTTTGTTTATCCCGAGGTTTTCCCGCAGCCTGCCGGATCCAGGCCGTGTCCAGATCTGACGAAGGAGATCCGCCTGGACCCGATGACAATGCAGTGCTGAAGTATCCACTATCCTCTCCCTATGGAGGATCCCTTCCCCACTCTACAGATAAAGCGTTGTGAATTCCGGCTCGCGTACCCCGAAGTGATAAAATAAAACAAAATTCTGTATCAAAATTTATAGGCAAGAAAAGTAGTTTGTTTAGGCTGGGTTGTATGAATTACAAACCTGCGCACATATTTTAAAAGCACATAACTATAGAATCAATTCTGAATGAGCATGTGAACGCCGTCAGCGTTAATCACAGGTTCGCGTTTAAAGTCTGATCATTTCAATGGAGGTGAATCAATCAAAGTTAACTTTAGCTGGAAATAACATTATTCAAGAACCGCTATAAAGCCAAAACAATCTGTTACCTTAAATTATATGTTTATCTCTGTAAAGCTGCTTTGAAACAATCCATTGTTAAAAGCGCTATATAAATGAAGATGACTTGACTTGACTTGACATGGTGAACTTGAGACGGTTTTGCACAGCGCACTTGAGTTCCGACCCTGAGTTCTTAAAGTGACAGAAGCTGCTAATACAGCTGCTGTCGCCATTTGTGTCAATAATGTTAATCAAACATCAGAAAGAAAGTAATTTACTGCCCTTGACTGAATCACTTTTGTAAAATAAATAAGAATGAATGTTGAATTTATAGTGAAAACTATGTATTGTATATTTGTTTATTTTATACAATATAATATTATTCAGTGCTTTAAGTTTTTCAAGTAGGTCGATTTCTTATGTGCCTTTGTTCTATTGTTATTTGTGACTCTTGTCATCAGTAAGCTTGAGATTCTTTTCTTAAGCTAGTATTATTTTTTGTGATATTGAAATTGGTCACAAGAATTATGTAATTTTAGTTTAGAAAAATGTGGGTTTTTTTTCTCTCTCTCAGTAGTTGGTGACATAAAGTGGTGTGGGGGGCCCTGCAGTAACTCATAGCCCCGGGGCCCAGTGAGCTCTTAGGGCGCTTTCACACTTGGTTTGATTGCCTGTTCCGAACCCGAGTTCGATTGCTCCCCCCCTCCCCCTGCCCCCGATGGACTGTGTTCACATTATAATATTTCTATCCGAGCCTCGGTATGCTTGCGTCATCAGGCTGCAGCTGGCGTAATGGTGTTGCTTGGTAACCGCGAATGAAAAGGCGCCCAAAATGGAGACTTGCTCGGTTGACATTTGTTCTTCTATTTTTTAACCTTTGGTTTTGTTTTCAACATAGACATACAGAAACACACTTGCGTCTGTCTACCGCAAAAATTCTGAAAACGTTTCAAAGACAGCGGGCTGTCCGCCGAAGACAATTTTTGCGGAGGCAAGCAGAAATTATCTCTCTGCTTGCAGTGCGTCAATCCCGCTTTTCATCAAGGTATATATACACACACACACACACGTACACACGAAAGAGAAAGTGATGCGCGTGCGACAGCCGACTGTCCTGACGACCACATACATCAATAACGGTTCACTTCCGCGGTTTGGTTCGATAGCGTTCATATCAGCAGCGAACCGTACCCGAGTTCACATGAACCGTACCCCAGACCACCTTTTTAAGCGGACCAGAGTACGGTTCGCGGGTGCGCACCCGAGTTCGGAAGACAGTGTTCACATCATCCAAACGAACCGAACTCTGACGTCATTTGAACCCGGGTGCGCACCAAAAGTGCTAGTGTGAAAGCCCCCTTAATGCGGCCCTGAGTACTTTGCATTATTTGCATAAGTTGCGCTTTACACTTAAGTAGAATCCATATGTTCGTTTGGCCAGAAGCTAGTTATTTTACTTGATAAATATTTAAATATGGATATTTTTCTTACACAAACGCATGGCTTCACTTCAGAAGGCCTTTATTAACCCCCTGGCGCCGTGAGGAGCACTTTTATGATGGATAGATGCACTTTATAGACTTCATAACAGTCATTCGCTGCAAGTATAAAGCTTGGAAGAGCCAGGACATTTTTTAATATAACTCAGATTATATTCGTCTGAAAGAAGAATGTCATATACACCTACACTGTAAAAAATGATTTGTTGACACAACTTGACTTAGTCAAGTCATCTTGTTGCATTGACTCAGTTAAGTTTAGCCAACATTAGGAGTTAAGTTAACTCAACTTACATGTATTTGTTGAAATAACTTGCAGTAAATTGAGCCAACACACTGTATCAATTAATAAGCATTTAGATTTTTTTGTTAAGTCAACTTAAAAACATTAGTTGAACTTAATTTTTCATGTTTTCACAACCATTAACCAAGTCTAATTGACATAAAATAGTAATTTTTCCTCAACATCACAACTTAACTTTTTTGAGTTTACTAGACTTCATTGCTTGCTTTGACTAGTTCTATATCTACCTGGAAGCAGATTTTTTTTATGAAATCAACACAACTGCAAAATTGTCAGCATTCTCAGCATTTATTTTTTAAACAGATGCACTGCACCCCAAAAAACAGACAAAAAGAATAGGCTTGGAAAGGTATAAAAACATCACAAGCATGTGCAAACATCTTTATGCACAGACCCATTCTTAGAGAAAAGTACAAATAACTCTCTTTGTCACTATCAGATATTTTCAGGGCAGGAACAGGTTTACATGAAGAATTCACAATAAGCTGTGTTTAACAACTTCAAATAAAACAATGTCTTCTATTCCCAATCAAACGTGATCAAGAGAAGCAGGACAAGGTAACAAGAAAACAGTCTGTTTGAAAAAAAATTCTAGAATACCAATGTTAAAATATACAGCTCACAGAAACACGTGCAGACTTTTATATGCACAGACCCATTTTAGAGCCAAAATAGTACAAATAACTCTCATTGTCATTATCAGATATTTTCCTTACAGGAACAAGTGTACATGAAAGTGTCTTCAATTCCCAATCAAACGTTAAACATGACAAAGAAAGAGGAAGCAGGACAAGGTAACAAGAAAACAGTCTGTTAGAAAAATATTCAAGAATACCAATATTACACTTAAAATAACAATGGTCTTAAACTTTAAAACAGTGTAACAGTGTAAGTGCTAATAGTAGCAAGGAGGAGAAAATAGTTGATCTTATCTCAGCAACTTGCTCTTCAAAGAGTGAACTCTTGCGGTGCAGGAGTCTGATCTAACTCCAATGAACAGGTGCTGTATCACTTCAAAAGTGAATTTTAATTCCTTTGGGTAGTTAAGGTTTAATGCGTACACCAGGCCCATCAGGTTCAGAAAAGCATTAGGGATGTCACTCAGGTGACGCATCACCACTTCTCACCAGGGCAACGTCATTGTAGACTTCAGGGAGAGGTTCCATCACATTTTCCACAACCACTAGGATTCCGATCACCACACCCTTGATCACATCCTCTTCACGGTCACTGGGCTTTGTAGAATGAAAACAAAATTAAGGTACCATTACTTAAAACCAATTTCACAAACAATTTGAAGTCCCCATACCCCTGCAAATTAAGAGATCTAACGTTCAGTTTTCCCTTGTTTTGCCTTAAAGGTTTCAGCTTACCTCACATATCTTCATGAATTTAGAAGGAGTCTCTCGCATGTACCACGGCAGGCCAAGCAATGCTGCAGTCCGCATCCTTTGGTTTGTTGTCTGTAAAATATAGGATGGTTAAAAGTACTTGCTTTATTGGTTCAATCCTTTGTTTTTCTTTTCATTTATACTTTCACCCCCTCCCTCGGTCTTGAAAAATAAAAACATTAATTTCAAAGATTTACACTTGTATACGTTTGTTGTAAATAAATCACCAGTGATATGGTACAACAACAACAGTCGTTTGTTACCTTTTTGTTCAGCACCAAAATAAGATTTAATAGTGGATGTAACCAGCTCATGTCACTTAAACCAGGAGTGTCTAAGGGGGCTTTTACACTGGGCTGGTTTGCTGCGGTCCGAGCCAGAGCTTGTTTGTTCCCGGCGCCTCAACTTGATTCTATTGAACCCTGGTGCATTTGCGTGCATCTTACGTCATCGCAAACGTGCACGGCACATGATAGAAAACAGAACGCGGGTAAATATTGTGTTTTTTTTTATTAATTTGCTGCTATTATGCGCAGTTGAGTGAGCAATACAGGTTTACTGTGCGTGTGTCACATAAGGTGGACTTCTGCTGCTTGCAAACGGACTCTTTTGAGGAGACAGTGGATTTCCAAATGTGTTGCTCTGATTCCACGCGGAATGCACGAATACACTGCAGGCTCACTCTCGCTCGTATCCAAGGTAAATCATCAACACTATCATCCCTTACAAGTGTTTTATTTAACTGAATACATCACAATAAGCTAAAAAGCATGCGCAGGATACTTTGCTTCCTGAACAAGTGCGCGCCCGAATCCGTGTTGCTTTCACATTCACACGAACCGCAGCACGGTTCGGAAGCAACCGAACTCAGACCACCTCCTCCAGGTAGTTTCGGGTTCGGTACCCCAGTGCCCACCCGGGTCCCATGACAGCATTCACATTAGCGATTTTTCATGCGAACCGTGCCCCGTTTCGAACTAAACTGCCAGTGTGAAAGCCCCCTAAGTCTCCTTTATCTGACACACCCAGTTCAGTTCAGAGCTCTTTCTTAAAGGAGTAGTTCACTTTAAAAAAAAACTTTTGCTGATAATTTACTCACCCCAATGTCTGAAACCAGACCAACGCTGCGGGGGGCGCCAGGAATAATCACGCTTGGGCTCGGACCAGCAAACAAGCCCAGTGTGAAAGCAGCCTAATTCTGCTCCTGGAGGGCCAATAAGATATTTCAGAGTTTAACTCCAGGATCACTACAAACCTCCAGGCAGGTGTGTTGAATCAGGTTGAACAACTTGATTAGCTGGTTCAGGTGTGTTTAATTTGGGTTGAAGCTAAACTCTGCATGATGTTAACTCCTCAGGAGCAGGATTGGACACCCCTGCCTTAAATTTATTGGGGTTGTTACAACACTTTAAATTATTTAAAAGGGATAGTATACCAAAGATGAAAATTGTCATTTACTCACCAACATGCCAGTCTAAACACATGCAAACATATTCATAATAATGAAAATTAACAAAGTTTGTGTAATGAACTGATCATATCAGTTTTGATGTTACTACTACAGCATACTACAACAAAATCAAACCTCATTAGTTCTTGTGTCATGACATTTGATCAAAAGACTTGCAAGAACCAATTAGGCTTGATATTTATGTAGTAGCTACAATAAAACATCATTGTAAACAAAGACTGACATTTTTATGTTTTCGTCATACATTGTATGATTTCAGAAGACTTTATGACATGCAAATTGAAATAGGTTACTTTTTAGATGCTTACTCTGAAGTCATTGTGTGTCAGTATCAATAGGTTTTTGATGTGAGTGAGTAAATGATCACATATTACACATTGTCGTTTTGGGGAGAGAAAGACTGCTTTAAAATAAAATGACTCACATTCTTATCAAGGCTCTCCAATATTGAAGTCATTTCTGGAATGTCCTCATAACGCTTTGACCGGAATAACTGTATCAGCTTTGAGAGATGACCATCTAGGCCTTCCAAAAAGGACTTGCTCAGGTCCTTTGACACAAGCCTGGTAAATTCTTTGCTGATCTATAAAAACATAAATACACTTACAAATTGAACAAAGATGCCATGGTCTCAGTGGCAGTCTTAAAACATTAACAAGTAAAAAAAAAAAAAAATTCCACTCAACATGAAAGAACTGGTCATATAATCTTAGGATATTAAGTTTGCCCATATCTTCTAATAGAACCGCACAACTTTCACGGCCCACGATTTTCTGATTAGTTCAAAGCACACATAAACAAATAAACAATTTACCTGTCTCTCTGTGAAAATTGCTGGCCGTCGGATTTTCATCTGTGACACTGGCGGCTCCTCATCAACGACTTCTTGCCTTCTCAAAGAATACGTGATGCGCATAGCAGCATCAACAAATGTGATGTCTGGAGTCCTCTTCATCATCTTCACAGCCATTTGCTCTCTTTCCTTTTCTAGACTTTCCCGATCTTTGCCCTGAGGTAGATCTGGTAGAAAATTTGTTTCACACAGTCTTGGTTTCTTGACTTTGTTTCGCTTTCCTCTTGTCTCCTCAAGACCTCTCCTTTCAGAATTAATTTTCAGTTCCTGACAACCAGCATCTCTCAGCTTTTGTCTGTAGTTGCCCATTTTAAACTTTAAACTAATTTTCCACCCATACCACCCAGATGTGGAGCTTGGCTCTTTGAGACAGGGGTGTTTTTCAATTAAGGCAGCCGCTACACTCTCAAACTCTTCATTCCCAGGATAGGCTTTGTATGCGTATATATTTTCAGCTAGTTTCTCAAGAATTTCAGTCTTAATGTCTCTGGAAATTGACAGAAGTGTTCCATTCTTTCGAAATGCCTCATTACCTTGTCTTAGCCTCAGCTCCACATCATAAGTAAAAACAGGGATGGGAAAGGTGGTTGGCCATGGCTGCGAACGGGCAGCAGATAACTCTGAATGGATGCTGGGTGAAGAAGTTGATGGAGATGACGATTCACCAAAAATTGTAGTGTCTAAACTGGAGTCTGACAATGTCTCTGGAAGGGTGGTGAAAAGGACCTTCAGTGTCACCTTGTCTTTGGGCAGATCAGCTACGCAGGTAAGGTTACAGAAATCATGGAAATCTTCATCTTCATATTGAAGGTCAAAAGAATCTTTCAGCTGGAGCTTGCTTTTGAGTTCAAGCTTGAGGCCATCAACAGAATCTGGAACAGGATCAAGTCTAACTTTTTGAATGGTCTGTGTGGAGACGATCACGCGAAACAGCATTTTGAAATAGGAATAGAAAGTTTGAGGGTTTCTCTCCAACTGGGGAATAAGTAAAAAGATGTTATTAATTTGATTGATGATTACATATTTTAATGTGAACACCTAAAAAAATCAAATGTACCTTAGTGAAGCAAGAAGGTTTTTGGTGTGATATTCAACTTGCCAGCTCTGACATAAGGATAAAGTGGATGGTATCCATTAAGCTCTTGATGTTCCACAACCTGCAGTTGAGAAGTGCAATAACTCGTCAGCTCATAACTTCGCAAATGCTCGATGTACCAGGCATTGAAGGGTTTGATGATGAATGACACTTTGTTGTTCACAATTATCATTTTAACAATCTCACCAGTCGGGCAGTCCAATGGTGTGCCCTACAGACAAAAACATTCCCTCCGAGTACGAGAAAGAAGTACAGTGTTTAGGTTTCCATATTTATGCTAAATGGCCTGCCTCACTGAACGTTCAAGTGTGTCAGGTGAAACGACTGCAACGCGTCCTACCTCTAGATCAGGTTTGAAAACACTTGGCAAATCCAACAAGTAAGCCAAAGCAAGCTGATGCTTTTTGGCCTGAGTGAGCAAGACATTCTTGAAGTTTTTACTATCATGAACAACTCTCTTAAAGAATTTGTGCTTCGCCTCAAAGCGAATAGTCCAAAAATCTGTCAGAGGCCCAAATCGACGAATCATCTCAGGATAGTGTTCTAAGAAGTGATGTTTGGGGAGCATATGAAAATCTGGGAAACCCTCTCTGAGCAAACACCTGTGTTCTGAGATTTTGGACTCCAAGTAACACAAAGTCTCATCTGAAAATTGTCCAGTAGCTAGGAGCTCAACAATATCTTTCAGATTTAGTAAGATTTGCCAAGTTTTGTCTCGTTCTGGTACTCTGTGACCCATCATCAATGGCAGTAGCCTTAACAGAGTCAAGTTTTCATGGCTGTTTCCACCAATTGAACGTTTTGACACAATAGTCTTTGAAATTTGTTGTGGTCTGTTAGTTCTATCAGTAAACTTGAAAGGAAAAGACTTGATGACAGCATTAAGGTCATCTAATGTGAAGTACCTTTTGGAAATAAAGGACTTTATGCAAAGACTTAACTCTGTTGGTACTATACCTTCAAACAGGTCGTGCATAAAATCGGGAGGAAACCCTTGAACTGTCTGAAAATAATTCAGTTTCTCAAGAACACTGTCTCTCTTTACTCCATTCAAGGAAACCAGTGAATTTATCTTCAATTCATCAAGGGTGTGTTTGTGAGTTTCAATAGTCCTGAGTGAAAAAAACCCCTCTCTGACTTCATGCAAGTCAATATCCTTGCGACTAGCTAGGCAACATCTACAGAATTTATCAACATTGAAATTTTCTTGAGAGCCAGCTAGCAAGTGGGCCCCCAAGTTGTCCGCTGACACATACAACACAGAACCCTTGACACTTGTTCCCAATTTTGGAACATATAATCCTTCCTCTTCAAGGACTTGAATGTCCTTAATGAGTGGTTGAAAAATGGCATCATAGCCATAAATCTTTACATCACTGCTATTATACAGACAAGCCAGATAAATATATTGTACAGAAGACCTATACTGCCCTACAAAGCAAAAAGGCAGTAACTACGCAGAGTGCAGAACAGAGAAAAATGACTTTAAAGTTATCCTGTCATCCAGCCTAAGTAGTTGAAGGTAGATTATTGGACATGTGGCTGTTTTGTGACTTTATATTAGCTTATTCTTTGTACATATCAATCCTCATATTTAATTTGATATTTTACCCCTATTTTGCAGTTACTGTATTCTTGCTTTGTATTACTTACCAAAAACGTGGCACCAAACCAAGGAAAAAGGCAGTAACTACAGATTCTCCAAAGACTATTTTGCCAAAACTTGGGCTCTGGGTGTGTTAGATACACTGTATTTGAAATAACTGGAAACATTTGGACAACATTTTTTTTTTTCAACATTTTTGTGTTGCGAAACTAGTGTTGCGGAGCGGGTGTGTTACGGATACGTGGTGTAAATTTTTAGTAATAAAAAATCATGTCTAATTAATTGAAATCATGAAACTTTAATATAAACTATTATTAAACTAATACAATATTTAAAAAATATTCTATGAATATTACAAATAAAATATATAAAAATTTGAATATATTATTAATTATTCTACATTTCTTATAATCTTATGAAATTAAACAAACATTGTTTGTCAAACAACATGCTGCACAATGAGCTTTACTGTTAAAATTAAAACATTGAATACAAATTTAGTTTTAATCTTAATTTATTTGTATTAGTGTTAGTATTATTATTACATTGAGACGTTTCTAAATTATACTGTACAACAGTAATAGGCCTATATTTCTGTCAAGTTAAACCGAACTTATTTTGACGGGTTGCCGTGAAGACCTTTGTTTCTGTGTTTATGACATGACGATAGTTTCTCTCAAATGAAGCGGTTAAATGCTCACAAAGTGACTTTAAGAGCGGATCTAGAGTCTGGAGAGTAAGTTCATGCAGTCGTGTCCTCATATGCAAAAAACAGTGCTTCAGCGCGCGCGTGTGTGTGTTAAATGAAACTGCGCGTCGACTGCCCCATTTATTCACAGAACATGTAGGATTTGTATTTAAATGGTACTATTATTGCGGTTTAATATTCACACGATATATCACGATTTAATTGCAAGTGTACTGAACTGCTATATCGCGAAAATCATAGTAACTAACCGCTAAACTACATGGAGCTCTTGCACCTTTTTTTTTCTTTCTGGAATATTTTTTTCATTCTTTCAGGGGAGGGGGGTAGTTTGGTAGGGGAACAATTTGGTGAAGTTAGAAGGGTGAAATCGCAAATGTTAAAATCGTCCCGTGAGGATGCCCAAAAATCAGCTGTGTGTTCACCAAGGCAACAGAAACTACACTGCGCAGAAACACCGTTATTTTTTGTTAGGTAAAACATAACAAGAACACAGTAATGGATGTTACTGTACTCTTGCTTTGTTTCACTAGGGCTTTTTGCAGTTACTGTACAAACGACTACCATTTTTCTCCAAAACGACACACATTTGAGATAAGATGTTTTGTCACATAAAGGATGCCTTGAATGTCATGAAAATGATAACTCATTTTTGACCAAAAATGCAGTTACTGCCTTTTTGCTTTGTAGGGCAGTATACTGTGCAGGCAAGTTTGATATTAACCAATACACTGCACAGACCTTATGCTTTTTTTTGGATGTGCCCAGTGGGTTACATACCTCATAGTCATCTATATACATCCCAAGTGCAATGTTTAAACTCTGAGGAGAGCAAAGGATTCCCTTTGCAGAACAGTCCATCTCTGTATGTTTTAATCTGACCGGACTGGTCAGCAGTTTCCTGCAGGATTTTAGCCAAAATGTCATCACTGTTCAACAACTCAGTCAAAACTTCCAAAATTGGAATATAAACAAACTTTCTTTGGGAGGATGGTTCTAAAAAATATTCAACTGGCTCAATTACTTTGAAGTTGTCCTTGTAATAAGTGGTTCTTTTGTATTCGGTCGCAAAAGGACCACTCTTTGAAAGGGAAGTTAGGGGATTTGATTTTTCAACTATCGCAGCTAAGGCAGTAGTCAATTCATTGGTTAATAAACAATTGTGCTAAACCAATACACTTTCAATTATTCTTGGAGTGAACTCTTGCACAATTGAATAAACACTGCAAAGCTCATTTACAATTTCCTGCGTGGTGGCCTTTGAGACGTGTAAAGTTGTTTGCATGCGAAGTAACAGTGATGCTACTTTGTGTTTAATCAAATCCTGTAGGTCTTCAACATCTATGTCACTATCTACTGTTGAGCAATCCGGGCTGAATGAATGGGTTTCAGAGTCTGCATTTTCAGGGTTTGAATCATCAGGAATGCAAGTTCGATACAAGTCTATTCGAAAATCTTGAAAAGTGCTGTGGCGATGATTCCTACTTTTGTGAGCACGGAAAGTGCTGCACACACTGGTCTGGAAACTACAGTTTTGAAAGGGGCACCTCACTGACTCTTTCTTTTTAATGTGTGTTGTAAGATGAGCAAAATACTGTGAAATACTGCAAGCCTCTGAAAAATTACACAGGTCACAGTTCACATTTGATGTTGCTTCAAGCAATTTTGAGGAGGCTTGAAAACATTGACTATGTTCGCAGGTTAAATGCTTCTTCAGAGACAGTTCACTCCTAAATGTGCACACACAATCCTTAAAGATGCATGGGAGTGGACAGTGACTTGCCTGATGGCGGTGTTTAAGCTTGTAATGTGTGATTAGGGCACGCTGGTTGGGCGAGGAAAATCTGCAAATCTTGCAACACCACCTCATCGATCTCTGCTTCCACTATACTGATTCTGCAAAAACAAACAAACAAAAAAAAACCACACACAACACATATACATGTTACATACAGAAATATTAACTGAACATAGGGCTGCACAACTATTCAAATATATAATTGCGATTACGGATGCCACGATAACGTAATTGTTCAAACAAGAACACAGCAAAATAGGAACTACCAGTGACGTAAGTGCATGTTGAAATAAAAAGTCCCTGTCAGCGGTTATACTATGCAGCCCAAAAAACATCTTACTTTACAAATACCAATTATGACGAATAAAAAAAAAAATCTAAGAGAAAAAATTCTATTTCTGATGATGCATTTAATGTTACACTAATGATGTTGCTGACAATAAAATTGAGCAGTGCTGTAAATATAGCTTTTATTAAGTGAAAATGTTTTATATAAATAACAATCCTGAAAGTCAAGATTCTTCGGGGCTTCACAGGTAACACAATTGACATAGAAGTTAAATCATGTGATTATGAATATTAACTACAAAACGTTGACATTATATTATTAATACAAAATCATGGCAAGCTACCTACATAGGCCTACTACAGAAGACGCACCGTTTGCATGTGCTCAAAAACATCATGGTATGTCATTAGAAAAAAATAACAACTGGGTGTTTAACATAAGTAAATCAACCATTTTTATTCGTAATGATAAACACAAATATGCACTGGTGGTGGTGCTTCAGATATTAACGTTAACTTACTGGTCATTCTGTGTTTCTAACGATAAAAAGATCCGATCAAGAACACGCTAAAAAGTAACTTAAATGTACACTTTTTTATCTATTTACCAACATTAACTTATACTAGTCAAAGACGACTTATCTTTCTGCTCACGTCTCGACAGCAGCTAGGTGTCTAACACACTGTACAGCTAGCAAAAATGTGCGTGCGACTCCTGATTACTAATAATCAGTTTGTCAAATGTGATAGCCTGAAAACAATACGCAGTCGTTGAGCGCAAACGAAACAAGCCACATTTTTACATGAAAGAACAAATCAGGGTATACTTACTATAAAAAAATACATCTGTAGTCGGTGAAATAACAACTCCTTCGTCTTTTTTCTCGCATCAGCAGTTTGTGTGTGATCTCGTCTTTTTGTGGAGAAAGAAAATGGCGATGGCGCGTCTTGCTCAAATTCGTTAAAATAGTACGTCATCATGACGCAGACTTTCTGGCACATGCGCATGAGGCAGAAAATTGAGAGAACCTATGTTTTGTTGTTATGTGAACACGTTATTTTAAGTTTTCCATTTCCCTTTAAGTTGAGGTTGTTATAACTCATCATATTGTGTAGTCATGCACTGCAAGTTGACAGGGCATGATTTTATTTTTCCACCTGACTAAAACTCAGAATCACTTTTTACAGTGTAGGATGCCTTGAGGGTGAGTAAATCATGGGCTTTTGGGTGAACTATCCCTTTAAGGATATTATTTCCATTTTTTCAGTATCAGTTTTAAAAGTATGCTAAAGTGTGATTGTTCTGTTCATTTTAGTAATGAACTAGTTGCTAAGCAAGTAATTACTGTATAATATCAATTACTTCTCATAAAAAGGTCATAATGAAAAGTATATTTTATCTTACCTGTGGACGCAGGACTGTCATAACAGAAGCAGTCGTGAAATATTAAATGGAAAAGTTGTTACATAAATCAAAGGAAGGACTGTAGTGATCAGGAAGATGTTTGGAGTTGCTTTTGTCCAATTCGATTAACTGGATCATCTCTATATGCCGAGTAAGGGTGTAATGGTTCAAATTTCTCACAGTTTCGTTCAACTCATTGCATTATGTAAGTTAATTACTTATTTCAGTGTAAGAATACTTATTTGGTATCAATAACTTTTGTTTTCTTATATACATGGATAATGTGAAGTCATCCTGTTATTGTAAATTATTATAACGGAATTATTATGTAATGTTTGATTTTGAACCATTTTATTTTCTGATTATTATGACTGATATTATTGTATATTCATGTACCATGAATGGCTTTTAAATGTCCTCCAAAAACAATACTACTATACTATACTGTATAAAATAGAATATACTTTTCTGCTTGTATAAAGTTTATTTTTATCAATTTTATCTTAACACTTCTTTTGTTATTAGAGAGATGTACATGATGTAACTAATTTTACTTTTCCATTAATGCTGCTAATCAAACTCATCTTTAGTAGTTTTCAATATCTCTTTCTCTATCATTACTGGCCTTTTACAACTTTTCTCAGATGTAAAAGATCAAGGGTAGGTTATCCTTCCTCAGCCATTAGCATCTAACATCTAAATGTTCTTCACACTGCAGTGATCTCGCGATGAGTCAGCGGAACCCATTGCTCAGACGTCCATAAAGGTTAATGAACTTTGCTGATTGGAGCCTCTAAATGCGTTTTGTGGATTTTTCACATAAGATTGCGTGGAAACAATGAAAACCAGAAAACAACATCTGAATTAAACAAACACATGAATTTTGTTATTTGTTTACTACTGTTTTTTATAATATTGCATTTTTAATTTTAAAAGACTAGCGAAATGTAAACACCTAATTGATTAAAGGTAAGTTTCTATATATATAGTGAAAAACAATTTCAACGGAGAATTTCTTGTAATTTTGTAGTAAAATACTGTTAAATGTACTAAAAAAGATTGAGTCATCTTATAATTCATACAATGGAAAACTTGTAAATTGTCATTCCTAGATATTACTGTGTGACACTTCATATTAGATGTTTTTTCGTGTTAATAATTATGTTTCTTCTATGTTTTTTTTATGTCCTCATTTATGAACCTTAGGGTTCCCTTTCATAGGTACACTCGATGCTGTGTCAGTAGCTGACGCTATTCAATCCAGACAGTGTTATACTTGTCTGGTTGGTCTATTGGCTACATTAAGCTCTCTGAGTTCAATGCAGAATAAGCATCAGTCTTTGAGGAGTTTTAGATGTTTTATTATTTTAATTGATATATATATATATATATATATATATATATATATATAATACATATACAGTATATATCATTCAAAACATGTTACCAGTGGCGGCTGCAGGTCTTTCAAAGAGGGGAAGCTCATTTTCGGCCTACATCATAACATTTTTCCATTTATATATACACTATTAACAATTTATTGTAATTTTACAGGAAATTCCCCGCAACTAATTGCAGTGAATTTACAGCAAGTAACATACAGTTCCCTTTCGTCCTGGGAACTCCGACGCGTCGTCGAGGGAGTTCCCTGACGAATTGGGATCACGCTAGGGAGCCAATTGCCTTCGAGAGAATTAAAAACGAGCCAATGGACATTGGCATGCAAGATTTGCATTTCGCGACCCGCCTACCAGCACGGGTACAAAAGGCGGAAGTAAACATTGCGCAATGCTTTTTGCTTCGGAGCCTCAACAGTGTGTTCCTGAGCTGCTGTTTGAAAATTGCCTAACAGAGAAAAGGACGGTTCTCTCTCTCTCTCGCTAGTGTGATGGCGCTTCAGCGGTCTCCGCCCCCGCTACTGGTCGCGTTCTTTTGGGAAAAAAAGAGCCGTTTTCACGGCTGGTGGTTTGAGTGCAGCACACAGGCTTGCAGTTTCCCCGTGTGTCTGCCGCGGTGATCCCTCGGTGCTTCGGCGCGTGTGAGAGAACTTTTTTTTTTCTAAAAGAGCATCACGGGTGTTTCACGTCCTTTTCAGGATGTCGTTTCACCCGTGCGTTTCTGGATGCGGCCGACTTCTCCCTTAGGAAGATGGTCATAAATACTGCCTCTCGTGCTTGGGCTTAGCGCACGCTGAGGCAGCGTTTGTGAACGAGTCATGTTCTCATTGCGGGAAAATGACTCTGGCGATGCTACGTTCGAGACTGAGATCCCTGAAACATAGGGGAGTCCCTTCAGAAAATCTCCGATCTAGTTCGTCTGCTGGTTCAGTTCAGCAGACGGCTACTTCGGTGATTCCTGTTGGTGAGCGGATGAGGATTATGTCGGGCTCGTGTGGAATCCTCCACCGGGTCGCGAACCTTCGCGGCTGAATGATTGGTGTCTCGGAGTGGGCCGTGCTGTTGCCCCACGGTCCGGTCCAGTACCATTCTTCCCTGAAGTGCATGAGGAGCTGAGGAAGTCTTGGGTGCCCCCCCTCGCGACCAGACGTAGACAACCTCGCTCCTTCCTCACCACCCTCGATGGCGGGGCGGCGCACGGGTACGAGGGAATCCCCCCAGTGGAGCGGTCGGTTGCGATGCAGCTGTGTCCGAAGACCGCTTCCACTTGGCGGGATGCCCCTTCACTCCCCTCCCGTGCCTGTAGGTTTCCATCTGGTCTGACCGGGGATGCCTACATGGCGTGTGGAGACGCCGCTTCCGCCCTGCATGCCATGGCGTTGCTCCAAGTCCATCAGGCCAAGGCACTCCATGACTTGCAGGCAGGTGGTCCTGACCCAGCTCTGCTGCAGGAGCTGCGTGTGGTGACGGACTTCGCCCTCCGGGCGACGAAAGTCACCGCACGTTCGCTGGGTCGGGCGATGTCTACCTTGGTGGTCCAGGAGCGCCACCTATGGCTTACCCTTGTGGATATGCGGGATGTTGAGAAGAACAAACTTCTCAACTTCCCCATATCCCAAGGCGGCCTGTTCGGTGAAGCGGTGGAGAGCTTGGCCCAAGAGTTCTCCGCCGCCCAGAAGCAGTCGGAAGCGATACGGCATGTCCTGCACAGGAAGCGGGCTGCTGCTGGCCCGTCTCCTGTCGCCGTAGAGCCCCCGGATGCTTCCCGTCGCCGAGGACGTCCTCCTGCGCCAGCTCCTCCTTTAGGGCAGCAGCCCAACCCTGGAGGGCGGAAGTCTGGTCGCAAGAGGACGGCCTTAAAAGGAAGGGAGGGAAGCGTTCCTGAGACGGGCGACCTGAGGGAGAACCTGGATGCTGCTCTTCGGGAGGGTGCCTCTGCACACCTCCTTCCCCCGGGGGATGGCCGGGCGGAGAATTTTTCATTCCCTTTTCCTTTTTTTCCGCCACTGACCACCCGGTCAGCGGTACCCAAAGTGTAAATAAAAGAGCAGTTCTACCTTCTTCCTCAGGTCATCCTCGGTCGAGACTGGTGGGCATACAGTCTCCTCCACCCAAGAGGGTTCGAACGACAGTGGATGCTGTCCCTGAGCAGCATCACTCTAGTTCCCCTCTGCCCAGTCTGCAGATAGCAGCGACGCTTCCTCGGTTGCGTCGCTCCTGTCGGCGGCTGAGCCTAGAGGGGCAGAGACCAGCTCACGAGGAGGCAGGGCCTCGTGCCTCATCTCTCCCCCTCCCCTCGCCACGGGGCAGCCCGCAGCAGAAAGCCCACGGGCTCTCTGCCGTCTGCCCCCCAGTGGAAGCAGGTTTCTGGCGAGCTCCACGCCCAGACCCGCTTCCAGTGGCTACATTGCCAGTGGAGCCGGGTCCCTGCCTTCCACCTCGCTGCCCCTCCGCGGGTACGCCGGTGGTTCAGGTGGGCTTATTGAGTCGGTACCTGGAAGCCTGGTTAGCGCTTCCGGGTCCGTCCCAATGGCTTGTCCGCACCAGTCGGTTCGGCTATGCAATTCAGTTTGCACGCCGGCCTCCCAGGTTCAGGGGCGTCCACTTCACCCGTGTGTGGTCAGTGGATGCCCCTGTCCTGCGGAAAGAGATCGATGTCTTGCTGGCGAAGGACGCGATCGAGCCGGTCCCTCCTGCCGAGATGAGGTCCGGGTTCTACAGCCCCTACTTCATTGTACCCAAGAAAAGCGGTGGGTTACGGCCAATCCTGGACCTGCGAGTTTTGAATCGGGCCCTGCACAAACTCCCGTTCAAAATGCTCACACAGAAGCGCATTTTCGAGTGCATCCGTCCCCAGGATTGGTTTGCAGCGATCGACCTGAAGGACGCATACTATCACGTCTCGATTCTTCCTCGTCACAGACCGTTTTTACGGTTTGCTTTCGAGGGTCGAGCGTATCAGTACAAAGTCCTACCTTTCGGGCTGGCCCTGTCGCCCCGTGTCTTCACGAAAGCCACGGAGTTCCCATGAGAGAACAAGGCGTTCGCATTCTCAACTATCTCGACGACTGGCTCATTCTAGCTCACTCGCAAGAGGTGTTGTGCGATCACAGGGACATGGTGCTACGGCACCTCAGGCGGTTGGGGCTTCAGGTCAACTGGGACAAGAGCAAACTCTGCCCCGTGCAGAGGATCTCTTATCTCGGTATGGAGTTGGACTCGGTCGCCCAGACTGCGTACTTCACGAAGGAACGCGTCCAGTCAGTGCTCACCTGCCTCAGGTCCTTTCGAGGCAGGACAGCGGTTCCACTGAAACAATTTCAGAGGCTCCTGGGGCATATGGCAGCCGCAGCCACAGTAACGCCACAGTAACGCCGCTCGGCCTGTTACATGAGACCGCTTCAGCACTGGCTTCACGATCGAGTCCCGAGGTGTGCGTGGCAGAGCGGCACGTTGCGGGTCAAAGTGACCCCGCACTGTCAAACCTTCTCCCCATGGTCGGATCCTGCGTTTCTTCGGGCCGGAGTGCCCTTAGTCCAGGTATCCAGGCATGCTGTGGTTTTTACAGATACTTCTGCCATGGGGTGGGGGGCCACGTACAAGGGCATGCAGTCTCGGGTCTGTGGACGGGGCCCCAGCTGCATTGGCACATCAACTGCCTAGAGTTGCAAGCAGTACGCTTAGCCTTGTATCGCCTCAAGGGGCCTCTCAAACACAAGTATGTACTGGTCCCTACGGACAACACTGCGACCATTGCGTACATCAACCGACAAGGTGGTCTACTCTCCCGTCGTATGTCGCGACTCGCCTCCCACCTCCTCCTATGGAGTCAGAAGCATCTGAGGTCGCTTCGCTCCACTCATGTTCCAGGGGTGCTCAACCGTGTGGCAGACGACCTTTCACGGTTGCCTCCCCTGCCAGGAGAATGGCGACTCCATCCCCAGGCCGTTCAGCTGATCTGGAGTGTTTTCGGAGTCGCACAGGTGGACCTGTTTGCTTCTCCGGACACGACCCATTGCCAGTGGTTTTACTCCCTGTCCGAGGGGACCCTCGGCACGGACGCCCTGGCTCACAGCTGGCCCCGGGACCTGCGCAAGTATGCGTTTCCCCCAGTGAGCCTTCTTGCACAGACTCTGTGCAAGGTCAGGGAGGACGAGGAGCAGGTCCTTCTAGTGGCACCGTATTGGCCCACCAGGACTTGGTTCACAGAACTCATGCTCCTCACGACAGCCCCTCCTTGGCCGATTCCTCTGAGGAAGGACCTCCTTTCTCAGAGACGTGGAGGTTCTAGGTGGTAAACACCATCACTTCTGCTAGAGCCTACGAGGCGCCTCTATGCCTTGAAGTGGAACCTATTCATCGAGTGGTGTTCCTCCCGTCAGGAGGACCCCCGAACTTGCCCGATCAGAGTTGTGCTTTCCTTCCTACAAGATGGGTTGGAGCGAAGGCTGTCTCCCTCCACCCTCAAAGTGTATGTTGCTGCAATAGCCACACATCACAATGTAGTAGATGGTAACTCCATGGGGAAGCACGACCTGGTCATCAGATGCCTTAAGGGTGCTAGGAGGTTAAATCCACCTCACCTTTTACACTCTGTACCCTCTTGGGACCTAGCTCTGGTACTGAGAGCTCGCCAAAGTCCTCCCTTTGGGCCTTTGCTGACAGTGGAGCTAAACATCCTGTCCATTAAGACAGCGCTCCTGTTGGCATTGGCCTCTTTTAAGAGGGTCGGGGATCTGCAGGCTTTTTCGGTCGATGAATCGTGCCTACAGTTCGGGCTGGGCCTTTCTCGTGTGATGTTGAGACCCCGGCTCGGATATATGCCCAAGGTTCCTACCACTCCCTTCGTGGATCAGGTAGTGAACCTGCAAGCGCTGCCCCAGGAGGAGGCAGACCCAGCCCTGGCTTTTCTCTGTCCAGTCCACGCCCTGCGGGTTTACATTGACAGAACGCGAACTTCAGGACCTCAGATCAGCTCTTTGTCTGTTACGGAGGCCAGCAGAAGGGGAAGGCTGTCTCCAAGCAGAGGTTAGCTCACTGGTTAGTGGATGCTATCACCCAAGCGTATGAAGCTATGGTTGAGCCTTGTCCTCCCAGGTTGTGTGCTCACTCTACTAGAGGTGTTGCCGCCTCCTGGGCGTTGGCTCAAGGCGCCTCGCTGACAGACATTTGTAGAGCTGCGGGCTGGGCGACACCGAACACGTTCACTAGATTCTATAGCCTACGTGTGGAACCTGTTTCCTCCCGAGTACTCGCTACGGCCAGTGTGAGGGAATAGGTTGTGTCGGCTTGCTACGCCACTCCGTGCCTCAGCCGGATATGTGCGTCTTTTGCTCCGTTGGCGCCCTACGTCGATGAGCCTCGTGAGTTCCTCCATCACCCCTCCGGTGCCAGGGGTGGTGGACCGCTGGCGCCAGGTCTGCTACCTCTAGCAGGAATTGCTAGTAGACTGGGTGTTTCCAGTGGTCTCTATGGTGACCCAGGATGCCACGTGCAGTTTAGCCGTGGCTTCCCCTTGACAGACTCATTCTGTCGTCCCTGTTGAGTTCGCTCCCATTTCCCTCGGATTGGGACTACCTCAGGTACTGCCATATGTTCTCTATCCCACTGGGCTAGTACATATGTGTATAGCCGGCCTTCCTCAGGCCGGCTGGCTTCCGCAGCGTTCCCTTCCCCTTCTTTTTTACGGGTTAGGGCACGCTTTCCCAGTATTATCCAACATCCACTGAGCGGGTCTTGCGGAACAGCAAGTGTGATTCCCTAGCTAGCTCCCGCAACTTATTCAAGAAACTACTGCAGGGTAGCTTAGCTGGGCGCTGGAAGGGGTTCCCAGGACGAAAGGGAACGGAGACGTGTCGTCCCCTCGCCATGTTGCTGTACCTTTGCAGAGGACTGGACACTGTTCGGCTCCTCAGCGAAAAGCATTGCGCAATGTTTACTTCCGCCTTTTGTACCCGCGCTGGTAGGCGGGTCGCGGAATGCAAATCTTGCATGCCAATGTCCATTGGCTCGTTTTTAATTATCTTGAAGGCAATTGGCTCCCTAGCGTGATCCCAATTCGTCAGGGAACTCTCACGACGACACGAGGGTTACATACGTAACCGAGATTTTTTTTTTACTGTTTACTGTTACAATAAAGTACTGTATTTATACAGCAGTGCTACTGTGATTATAGTAAAATGCTGTAATTTATTACAATGTACTGTATATTTACGGCAACTAAGTTGCCAGGAATTCCCTGTAATTTCACAGGACAGAATTACAATGTAATATTGTATTTCAATATACTGTATATATCCTGTTATTTGTGAATATTACACTAAAATGCTGTAATTCTCCATATTAGCCAATTAAAAACACCACAATGGTAAAAAAAATGGGTGAAATTGTTGGCACCATTATGGTGAACAGTGTTGCCTTTAGTTGGGCAATTTGAATTGACTTCTTATGTTAATTTATGGTCTTTGTGGCAGTGATTACCAAAATACATAATTTGTTGCAAAGCCAGAAACAAAGGTGGTCTAATGATAGGCCTATAGTTTACAACATAATAAAGAAAAAAAAAATGACAGAAAGTGGTTATTTGTTATTAATAGATAAGAGGATTTTTGATGTTTTTCAACAACATTAATTTCTTTATACAGATCAAGCTGATATACATTGTTTTAATATTGGGAATGTAATCTTTGGGCACACACACAGACGTCAAAAATCCACATATGAATCTCAACAATTGTGACATGCTTTATGCCGCAATGCATTCTGGGAGGCACCATAGTTTAAAACTCTTCACTCCCAGCATGCATTGTAGCATGAAGCATGTCACCATTGTTGAGATTCATAATAATGATTTTCAAAACATTTCTACAATGTATATAAAAATTCAGAATGTCTGCTCTGTGTCAAGTAAGGTCAAAGTTATTTATTAATAACAAATTACAACTTTTGGTCAGTGATAAGATTAAGGAGTCATTCTACTTTTTGATAATGAAAACTATAACACCTGAACACCTTTGTTTTTGGTTTCCTTTGTAACAAATTATGTGCTTTAGTAAATACTGTTACAAAGACCAAAATTACACTTAAACGGGTCATATAATGCCATTTTTGTACAAGTTAATATGCATGTTTGGGGTCTAAATGAAAACTTTGTAATATACTTTTATTAAAAATTCTCATTAGTATTTTAAGAAAAAATTTTTATCTGGTCAAAAACAGCTCTGTTTTCAGCACACCGTTTCAGCGCACATGCCTTTAAATGATAATGAGCTTCGCTCACTCCGCCCCTCTGTTCTGTGGGGCGCTTTGATACAACGCACGTGGAGTGTTGCCTTGACAACAGTTGAGGGTATATTTTGGAGTAAGAATGGCAGCGGGAGTCTCTGAAGACACATCTGTGCAATCGTATCAATTTGAACCGGAGTCGGACCCGGAACAAGATGACGGCCGCAAAGAAGTTTGACAATTAAGGCACGAACAGGACGTTTCTGAATGGTTGGTTAACGTAATGTCACTTTGATCGATTTTTGTATGCACTGGCAAGGTAGAGTAGTGAGATACGAATGCTGTTCGTTTACTGATGTATACGTTAGTTCATTGACAGATTGACGTTACAACTAATAATCATGAAAAACTTTTTCGCAATTTGCAAAGATTAATATAAAGGTTAATAAAACTTTACACTTACTTCTTCTGGAGGTGCAGAGGGAACATAAATAGTTGCCACCGATTCTTTTTTCAGGAGCAGCTTCTTAGCAAAACCAGCTTTAAACTGGCCGTCGTTTATAAAGCAGTTTGGTGAGAAATGATTTGCGCAAGCATGAACGCATTGACGTTGCTAGTGGGGAATATTCCCTTCGAAAACAAAACTCAGCCACTGAGTCTTCAGCGGTTCGGATTTAGGAACATCAAAATGACTGCTGTGTTCGTTATTACACCCAAGAACAGAACACCACAATCGCTTAGACGCCATTCTGCTCCAGCATATCAACAATAGAGGACTCGCTCAGGGCGGGTCTGTGTTGAAACGCTGCTGTCAATCAACAATCGTGGGAGGGCCGTCCGACCATGTGACGTCACACAGTTGAACGGCTCGATTTGAGGCAGGGGAAAACATAAGGAGATTAAAACAAAAACACTGGATGGATTTTTATCATTATGTGATGGTTGTGTACAGGCACTGCCAACACAAATTTCAGTACAATCAACTTGTAAAAGTGCATGCACCATTAATAACCACATGTTCATTTTCTCGTATTTGAGGTGGTTTACGAATGCCCAGAGCCGTTTATTGGGTGCTAAGAATGTCTTTCAAATGCACCTGTACGTAGCTCATAGCCAATCGTTTCAATTATACCAGATGACGTATGTAGAGCGACAGAAATTAGACAAGGAAGACGACGATGGGATTTATGTGTACACGATGGCGTGTATCTAACACCGCATGCGTGAGCGGCGCTTATTTTTTTCGCCGTGCATGTTAATCAATGAGTGCATTCACACCGGGAGCAGGAGCGGCGCGTGAGTAGCGGTGAAGCGGGGGTTTCGCCGTCGAATCTGTTTCTGCATTGCTCACGGTCAACTAAAGTGAAAGCTCACTTTTGATGCACAAAAATAAATATGATTTCACACAAAAAGTGCCCAAAATGCACAGAATAAGCATGTCTAGTGAGTTTTAACAATAACTTGAGTAGGCTAGGCAAATAAAAGAAAATAAAGACTCAAAAATATTTATAGAAGTAAAAAATATATTTTATTTATATAAATAAAAAATATTTATTTATATTATATTTATAGAATTTAGGCTACCCGGTAAAAACTTGTTTTTAATTATTTAATTTGGGTGAAAGTTGTGTATTATATCAAAAAAACTAAAGTAAACTAGCCAGAAAATATTATATATAAGCGTTCTTTTAGTTTATGTAACACACAGACAGCTATAGGCTAGCACAACCCAAATCAAACCCGAGTGTGTGGTTTATTTTGTGTTTTGTTTTTTATCCGCGGAGTTGCAGTCTTGTAAACATATCGAAAGTATGACTGAAACTAATAGATTGGAGCCATTTTCTGGGTTGTTTTGTAGTTTACATTTATATGCGAATGTTGTACACCTTCCCATTACAAACTTTCAAGACTATCAATGTTATAAATGACCAACTTCTATGTATAGTTGTCTTTGTAAAGAATTGCTCACTTGTATATGTGGCTTTGGAGCCGCTGCTGTGACACTGTACAAACGCTTCCAGTGCGAATATTCTCGCGCAGCTGCAGTGACGATGTAGTTACGCTGATGCGCTGCTCAAGTGCCGCTCACGCTTGCGGTGTGAAACCCATGTGTGAAAAGGCCGTAACGCTGCATCGAAAGGTAACTTCGCGTCTGCTGCCATGTTGGATCCATAGGTATAAATAAACTGCTTCGGTGTGTCGCATAGACGCGTCATCGGCTTGCTGCTCCCTCCCCGTTCTGTGATTGGTTCCCTAAATGAGGCGAAAATTTGGTCCATGGTATCCAGACTACCTAGCAGCGTGAATAAAATCGCGCTGCGGCAAGGTAGTATGGGGAAACCCAGGCTACACCATTATATGACCCCTTTAAAATGCCAAGAGTCAAACTGACCAATACAAAATCGCTGTCAATCAAAAGGAGATGCAGACTTACGACAGACCCTCCAATAATCATGCAGAAGGCTGGAGTCCAGGCCATCCCACTCCTCCATTCACCCCCAGAGAAGCACTGAAAAAAACTGTTCAAAGCAGCCCCATTGTAGTCAATGGACGCTAGGCTTCAACAGGGAAATGCACTGTGACGCTACGAGAAAGTTTGAGAAGGAAATCGAGTCAGCCGACCTGCTACATGTAGCTAATTCTGAACGAACTCTTCTTCAAGATGAACGTGTTCTAACACATTTTTAGTCAATAAAATGCTAACACAATACACAGTACATATTTAGCCATTCATTTTTTGACATAGGGGAAGCCGATCTTCCCTTACAGTCTTAAAGAAAATCCCCACTGATATTGCCTGGTTTATTTATTGGCTAAATTTAATTCTGAGGAATTAAATGGTGGCTAGAGAGTGACCTCTTGCTAAACCTGACATCGGGGAGAAGGATAATATCTTCTTTTTGGATGCTCTTCTGTCTCAGGAAGGCCTCTCGTTCTCAGCGCCTAGGATGTCTAAACTTAGGGGCAGTTCTTCCCTCGAAGCAGGGGCTGAGGCCTGGAGAATGGAGGCTTCACCCTCAGGTGGTGAGCCTGATATGGCAGAGATTTGTTCAAGCAGAGGTAGAACTGTTTGCATCAAATGAGATGACTCATTGCTTCTGGTTCTCTCTGTCTCCTCTGTTGCCTCGGGGAGAGGACACACTGGCTCAGGGTTAGCCCAGGGCTAGCCTGTACGCCTTCCCACTGATTAGCTTACCCTCTGCGGTCTTTCTTAGGGTGAGAATGGAAAGCATTTGTTGTATTTAGCTCCATTCTGGTCCTCTCATGTATAGTTTTCGGACCTGGTCAGTCTTCTGGAGGATCCTCCCTAGGAGATAACTCATACCATACTGAAATCTAGGGCCCCCTCTACGAGGCGACTGTATTCCTTTAAGTAGCAGCTCCTTTGTCCTGCCCTTTCCTGGTTCTTGCTTCCTGGCAGTTCACTGCCCTGTTGGTTCTTGCAATGTTGGCCTGACTCTGTCATTGTCGGGAGAGTAGAAAGTTATAACATGGCTTGATGTGTTGAGGCGCTGCTCTGGGACAAAGTGAGGTCCCACACGAAAAGCAACCAGAAGAAGAAAGGAGAGAGAGTGTCACCGAGAGAGTGCCCTTTTAAAGGGTTAGTTCACCCAAAAATGAAAATTAAGTCATTAATTACTCACCCCCATGCTGTACCAACCCCGTAAGGCCTTCGTTCGTCTTCGGAACACAAATGAAGATATTTATGATTAAATCTGAGAGGTTTATGACTGCTACATAGGCTGCCTAAGGGAATGACACCGGACGGCCCAGTCATTACGAAAGTCATGACGAAAGTCATTAAAGAAAATGTTTAAATATTCCATGTCACAACAGTGGCTCAACTATAAGTTTATCAAGCGACGAGAATACTTTTTGTGCGAAAAAAACAAACAAAAATAACGACTTTATTCGACTATTCCTTTTTTTTTCTTGTAGGCCTGAAACGAGACTTCAAGAGATTTCCACGACGCGCACGCGCGATAACTTAACTGAAGTAGTTGAAGGAGATCACAATTCTCGCGCATGCGTCGTGGAAATCTCTTGAAGTCTCGTTTCAGGCCTACGAGGAAGAAAAGGAATAGTCGAATAAAGTCGTTATTTTTGTTTGTTTTTTTCGCACAAAAAGTATTCTCGTCACTTGATAAACTTATAGTTGAGCCACTGTTGTGACATGGAATATTTAAACATTTTCTTCATTGACTTTCTGGGCCGTCAGGTTTCAATCCCTTAGGCAGCCTATGGAGGAGTGATCCAGCTGTCACATTTAATCAAAAATATCTTCATTTGTGTTCCGAAGACGAACGAAGGTCTTACGGGGTTGGTACAGCATGGGGGCGAGTAATTAATGACTTATTTTCATTTTTGGGTGAACTAACCCTTTAACTTCTGTAAATGTCACATCTCTCAAGTTTGGCTTGACCAATGAGAAAGGTGTAATTTCCAAGTGTGAAAGGTTTCTTTGTTTGGAAGCTGACTCATTTACATGATTAGAGTGAGCTAGCAGTTGGTGTCTCTTTGTACTCTGATTAATACAACATGCATATAATGCATGTTATAAAGAGGTGATATACTGACTGATTGGTTTAGCCAATACACCTGGTAGATTTAAAGCTTGGATCTACCAGCATTGCATTCTACTATGAGTACTGAGCCTTTGCTGGTTTATGTGGTCCCATTGTCAACAGTTGCATCTCAAGAGAAGAAGAACATTTCTCTGTAGATGGTAGGGTTTTTTACCCGAAGCTTAAGTAGGGAAGAGCTGTATGGAATCAGTAAATGTCACTTACTGAAGAGTTTATGTTGGCATGTACAAGAGAATCCCTACAGTTCAAAGATTCAAGGGACCCAAAGATGTCGTCAGCCAGTATAGAGGTGAGAAATGGAGGGTGGAGGTGGCGGAGTCGTCGTTCCTTGCCCAGGCTGTGTATGACACACTACACCAAGTAAGACTCATTGGAACATCTTCTCAACAACTGTCCAAAGGCCTTTTGGAAAGGCCGTTATCATGCATAGGGCAGGTGCTGATAATATATAGCTAAGGCCATAAATATCAGAAAAAAACCACTGTGCCCCCATATAGTCCATCAGTTGAAGTTCCAACCACACACTGCCATAAAATATCTTCAGCCAGACATGATCATTAGCTCTGAGGTCATAAAACAGCTGCTCATGCTGGAAATTACAGTGCTCTAGGAAGAGTGGATGAAAGAGGCAAATGAGCAGAAATGTGCAAAGTACCAGGATCCGGTGAAGACTTTCCGAGGCAAAGACTAGAAGACATACTGTGAGCCCACATAGGTGGGCTGTAGGGGCTAGACAGGGCGATCACTTTGCAAAGTCTTAAGCTGGCTGGGGGATCACAGGGGTGGCAAATAAAACAGCCATCTAATCCAAATGTGAAGCTACAGAAAAGCCACTACGTGGCTAAAAGGGCTGATCCATGGGCAGTTGCTACTGGGAAGCAGGTTGGGGCCTGATCAACCCAGACTGGGTAAGGATGTGGTAAGGATGCAGTAAGGATCGCAGTCAGAGATAACAGGTGAGAAACCAATGACACAGAAACATAAAGGAAGCTTAGCTGATGGTTAATGTCCTTTTCTCTTTTTCTCTGGTGACTTAAAGCTGGTTTGGTGCAGATGATCGGGTCTTGAAGGAAGGAATGCAGGAAGGTAGACAGGTAAGTGAATCAGGGAGTCCGTGAGTCATGGAATGACGAGACCAGACCGTGACTGCAGGGAGAGTGCATGTTAAATAGTCAGTGCTGGTGATGGGATACAGGTGACAGTGATGATGATGAGGTGCAGGTGCAGGTGATGATGACAGGGAATGCTGGGAAGTGTAGTGAAGACAGATGAAGGAGGTGAATGTGACAGATACAGTAATAGCCTAAATATACTGTATATCAGCATTGTGATTCAGAATTTAACTTTGAGCCTTTTACATGTGCACTACATATAATCAATAATCAATAGTCAAATCCAGATTTGTTTAATTATTAATTATTTTGACAGTGCTTATGCATTTGACCCCCATCCTTCCCTCAGGTCATTTTGACCCAAAACTAATTTTTTTTAAATTTTGTAAAAAATTTAGTGTTCATCAGAGGGGTCCAATACCCTAGGACTTTTGTTGCACTTGAACCACGAATATACACAAAAAATATTATGGATTCGAGGAGTTTTTTGGTTGAAATTTTAAAAAGTAACAAATCTTTCCCTTGCAGGTCAATTTGACCTCCTTAGGAATGAATGGAAAGCGAGGAATACTTCAGTACACTTATAAAAACCTAAAATTGCTCAAAATTCAAACTAAAAATTCAAGGGAAGGATAAGGGCTAAGCAATTGAGAAAAAAATACATATCATAGAAAAAACTAGGAGTTTTAAAACTAGCCTAAAACTAGGCTAGGAGTCAAAAAAAAAAAAAGAAGCAATGCAATTGAATTACTCAGACTGGTTTTATGAACTGGATTGACAGATTCATTGATTCCTCTCTTTTGGCTGTCTAGCAGCTTTGTGTGTGTTTGTGTTCACAAAACTAGTATGACCTGAACCTTGTTACACAATTCAACATCAACACACAGTACATCTGTCATTTAGGGGCCTACAGCTGTTTTCAAGCACATCAAACTAAATATGCTATCATCCGTGACCATAAGCACAACACTTCCTATCTCTGTTTCGGCAGTAAAGTTTGATAGTGTCCATGTTAACATATTGGCCACACACAAACTTCCTAAAGTGCTGTTTTAAAACAGACAGACAGCTCACAGTTATGAGGTGTCCATTAGCCCCAATGAAAGAGTAGGAAACTTCATACCTGTCAGTCTCCCTTATTCTCTCTGATCTATGGCCTGTCAGGAAAGATATCTACAGAAATATTTTTTTCCATATGCAAAGCGGCAGAGGTCTGATGTGCCACGATCAGAGGAAACAATCCCTCCATCTGACGCTGAAACTGAACGTGAGAGAAAGCAAACAGATGGCGCAGTTTTTTCACTCGTTTTTGTAGCTAGACAGCCATGGTCACTATGAACTGTTGTTATAGCAATAACTACTTAACTATTCTTTTTTGACCTGCATGTCATATGACCAATAACCGATATCAGAGAACTGTGAACATGTGAATGTGTTGTTAAATGATTGAAATATTAACTTAATAAAACCAACCGAAATGTTTAACAGAGCAATCTGTACATCACTTGCATGGACAGTATAAAGTTATATTTTTGGCAAATGTAAAGGCCATTTACACCAAAATAGGCCTCAGTGTAAAGGAAATGCAAATTCATGCCTGTACAAGAGAGGGTGCAGCTCAGACAAACCTTTTATCTTTGCTGCCATTCTGGATTGCGTAATATTCAGAGTTTGAATTTCACTGTTTTATTCATTTTGAGGAATACTGAATCTGAGTAAATGCATGCTCACATTTAGTCTAGAACACTGTTTGTGATTTAAGTATGCATTATATAATGCACTTTCTTATTGGATTAAATATGATATTTCTGAAGAAAATTTGAAAAACAAGTTTAGAAAAACAACACCGCTATCCCAATGAGGCACAATGTCACTTTCACGGACATTTACCTTGACTGTTCCATGCTGTTGGAATGACCTGCCTAAAACAAACCGAGCTTTTCAAGAAACGCATCTAAAGACCCATCTTTTTTCGTCCACACTTGACCCATTAATAATTACACTTTAAAAAATCCTTGCTACATGTACTGTGCTAGACTAACTGGTACTAGTCACAGCACTTTGTTGCTGCATTGTTGGTTTGATTGCTTCTATTGTTCTCCTCAATTGTAAGTTGCTTTGGATAAAACCGTGTGCTAAATGATTAAATGTAAACGTAAACATTTAAATTATCATCAATGGACATGAAATTTACCCCCTAAATTAAAGAATGTTACATATGTTACATAGCAGCATGTTGATGGTTAGTGTGTTTCCATCTGTACACTCTGACTTGAAAGTAGATTATTTTCCTGTATCAAATCACTAGAGACAATATGAAGAGGCGTTTACTATGGGGAAACTAATAAAGTGATTCCATAATATTCTCAACTAGTCGCCTGAGGGAAGAACCATCCGTGCAAACGCTGCTAACAAAAGACACACACGCCTGGCTGCTTCTTTCCTCCCGACAGATGCGCGAGACCTGCATGCTACGGCGGCGCCGTGGGCGACAATTGCCTCTGACGTGCGTGACCTTTGACCCTCTACCTCTGCCTTTCGCAGCTGGCAGCAATGACAAGCTCCTGGTTCTGGAGCAATGGAGAGTTTGGCTCAAAAGGTAGCGCTGAAGTTGTAGCAAAACCAAGGCGCCACATGTGTCTGTCGCCGCAGGGCTGAGAGTGTCTCGCTGTCACTCTGGCCAGGTGCCTGTCTGTCTATCAGGTTCACACAGATGGTGCATGTTTACAGACAAGTGCGGTTGTTGTGCTAAATTATGAATTGTTTATAAGATCAAAAGTCACCAGTTAAATAAAACGTGCCTGGAGTGCAGAGAGACAGACAGATATAGTAATAGACAAAACTGAGAAGATGCACCGTCAGAATGAACAAGTTGTGTGTGAGCGTCTGACTGGTTCTGACAACAAAATCCATCATATGAATATTAATGAGGCTAGGAATAATAGTATAGCATTTATGAGAACTAATGTCAACCGTTCATAACGAATTACTATTAGAAACAAAAAGGTAACACTTTACAAAAAGGTCTCATTTTTTAACAATAGTGTTTTAATTAATGCATTAATTACTAATAATGAACGATACATTTTTACAGCATTTATTAACCTTTGATAATGTTAGTTAATAAAAAAATGTTCATGATCATGTTAGTTCACAGCCCAGACAGCAACATAGTGTCAGCCCAGATCTGGCCCACATCTGGTACACTTGGATTCCACGCGGTCCATATATGGGCCGGATCTGGGCCTACACTATGTTGCTGTCTAGGAGTGCATTAACCAATTTCAACAGATACAACTTTTGATCTTAAAAATGTATTGGTAAATGGTGAGATTACCATTATCTAAGATGAATACATTCTGTAAAAGTATTGATCGTTGTTAACTCATGTTATTAGTTAACATGAGTTAACAAGGAACAATACTTTTACAGCATGTATTCATCTTAGATAATGTTAATCTCAAACCTTCTTGTAAATTGTTACCAATACAAATTGAAACATTTCAAAGGTCAATAGCAAGTTGATTGACAAATCTATTTCTAAAAAAAGCATCAGTTCTTGTTCGTTGATCATTACATGTTCATATTTAGGCACATATTTTTCAGTTAAATTAGTCATTTAAACGTGTTCTTGATTATTTATTTGTTATAATTTCTGCTAATTGCCTATAAGATATGGTAACACTTTAGAATAAGGCCCATTAGGTAATGTTAGTTAAAGGGGTCATATGGTACATGCACTTTTACAAGTTGATTGTACTGAAATGTGTGTTGGCAGTGCCTGTACACAACCATCATATAATGATAAAAATCCATCCAGTGTTTTTGTTTTAATCTCCTTACATGTTTTCCCCTGTCTCAAATCGAGCCGTTCGATCTTGTGACGTCGCTAGATCGGACGCCCCTCCCACGATTGATAATTGACAGCAGTGTTTCAACACAGACCCGCCCTGAGCGAGCTGTCATCATAGTCCGCCATTGTTGATACCCAGGAGAGTTCTGTTCTTCGGTGTAATAACGAACACAGCAAAGATTTTGATGTTCCTAAATCCGAACCGCTGAAGACGCAGTGGCTGAGTTTGTTTTCGAAGGGAATATTCCCCACGAGCAACATCAATGCTTTCATGTTTGTGTAACGGGTCCCGGCCAGGGATCCGCTAGCAGATATTGATACTCCCAGTCGAAGTGCACTGGAAACATTGGAAATATGACATAGTTATTAGTGACGCGGGACAACAGTTGCTCTTTTTACATTCAACCGGAATATATCTTTATTAACAACTTCATTTCAACCTTATATCTGCAATCAAGATGTATTACTGTTATCTTTGGTTGCTCTGTATTGAAACACAGGTAATATCCACAATTGGATAACATGAAGTCACATATTCTTCGAAACGTACATTTCCACATAAATTTATCTTCATACATTTCCTCAACATTAACCTATCACAGTTTTATCTTAAACCATAAACACACATTTTCTCTCTAAACCATATTCTCTGTTATCTCTCATTAAACGAGTATTTCTGTATTCATTATACATTTGTAAGTGTTCACTTAATATAACAGAATAAATCCCATTTGCAGTTAAGTTAAATTATATTTGCATTATATGAGTATAAACTTCAATAGTAAACATAACTTTTACACTTAATTCCTATGAACCGAAACTGTGTTATAGTCTAATAATATTACCACGTGCATTTAATACTACCACGTGTGTTTCACCCAAAGCTAACGTTACATCTGTAAACTGCTTTTACTCAACATTAGCGTTATTTATTACCCGTAATGCATAGTCTTACACACACAGTTACTTTACACATGTAACGTAACAGTAATAAACTCAGAAATATCCCCGAGCCGTTAGGAATATATAAAAAGAAAACATTAGCGCGAGTGTCGGCCGCCATTTCCTCAACTTCACAACGTTATCATTAGACTTGACTATTTACACACTTAACATACTTTTAGCTTATCAAACACACATCACTGGGGATTCATATTAGCTTATAACCCTTTGTAGTCACAACAGTTGCTCTTTTACCATTCAACCGGAATATGAGCTTTGCTGCGTCCCAATTCGCATACTATCCGTCCTAAATAGTATTCGAAAATAGAATTAGTACGTCCCAAATCGTGGTATGTTGAAATGAGTGTCCCAAAGAGACCCGGATGGTCTACTATATCCGGTCAGAATCCGAAGTGCAGATCGTTGCACACTCTAACGGCTGATATTGCCCACAACCCATCGCGCGTTGGACGAGGATTCGGTTAGAACTACAAACACGACTGAAAAGTGTTCAAAAACTACAGACATGGAGGACGCGCGAGTCCGAGAGGTTTAGATAAAGGGGTTTGAGTGATTAATTATCAGTATCTAACCTCACGAAAATGTATTTATTCAATGTTGTCCACATTATATTGCATCTGCAGCATTGTGAACTTTTGCAAAGCCACGTTTAGCCATTAACTTTTAAATGCATTATTATATTCAAATTCCAAACACATGAGGAGAGTCTCGGCATGAAAGACCCATGACTGGCAGATGAACGTGCGACAACAATTCTCTCCGAAATGGTAAGAAGTTATATTAGATTGAATGGAGGATTTTAACTGTGACAAGATGATTGACAGGGCAGTTTACGGTGACAGGATGCACGCGACAGAATCTGTCCGTTAAAGATGAGGAAGTAGTATGTCCCAAAGCTTGCCTACTCTTTTGCTACACACTCAAAAGTATGTACTTTTTCTTCACAAAAAGAGTACATACTTTTAGGGCGTAGTATAAGTAGGCGAATTGGGACGCAGCACTTGTCTTCCTCCGCGCTTCGCTAAGGGTCGCAGAATGACACAGCTGAAAGGTACTGCCACCTTGTGTCCGTTATGTGAAACAGCTTGTCATAGCGCGCTTCTGTGTATTCTCTCAATAGTATTTAATTTGTAATAAAAGGAAAGAAACAAAAGATCATAATCTCAACAAAACCTATTTTTGTGAGTGTCACATTTGCGCGAATCATTTCTCACCAGACTGCTTTATAAACGAGGGTCAGTATAAGCTGGTTTTGCTAAGAAGCTACTCCTGAAAAAAGAATCGGTATCAACTATTCATGTTCCTGCTGCACCTCCAGAAGAAGTGAGTGTAAAGTTTTATTAACCTTTATATTAATTTTTGCAAATCGCGAAAAAAAGTTGTTCATGACCATTAACTGTAACATCAATCTGTCAATGAACTAACGTATACATCAGTAAACACATAGCGTTCATATCTCACTTCTCTACCCTGCCAGTACATACAAAAATAGATCAAAGTGACATTACATTAACTAACCATTCAGAAACGTCCTGTTCGAGCCTTAATTGTCGAACTTCATCTGGGCATCATCTTGTTCCGGGTCCGACTCCAGTTCAAACTGATACGGTTGCACAGATGTGTCATCAGAGACTCCCCCTGCCATTCTTTCTCCAAAATATACCCTCAACTGTTGTCAAGAGCAACACTCCACATATGTTGTCAAAACGCCCCACAGAACAGGGGGGTGGGGTGAGATAAGCTCATTATCATTTAAAGACAAATGCACTTAAACGGCGTGCTGAAAACAGAGCTGTTTTTGACCAGGTAAAATTATTGTTTTCTTACAATACTAATGAGAATTTTTAATTAAAGTATATTACAAACTTTTCATTTAGACCCTAAAGAATCAAATTAACTTGTATGAAAATGGCATTATATGACCCATTTAATCCATTAACTAACATCACTAACAATGAGCAATTCATTTGTTAGAGTGTTTATTAATCTGTTAACTTTAGTTAATGAAAGTATAATTGTAAATTCATTGTTAGTTCAAAATCCATTAAATAATATTAACAGATTAATAATATGTTAACAACTTTTAATAATGTATTACATTTAGACTATTGTTTTGACTAGAAATAATAACTAGATTAAATGCTTTAATTTGTATCATGTTAACTAATGCAGTTAACTTTTAACAAATGCAACCTTTTTGTAAAGGGTTACCAAAAATGCTTTACACAGCATCAGTCAAATCATTGATTAACTCCAAATGCTCTTATATCGGCTCATTCGCTGCCATATCAGACATGAAAGACATGCTTTTCAGTGACTTGTTAACTCAAATAAATTCAGTCTGGTTCATGAACGAAATGTTCAGACTGATTTTTGTGAACTGGATTGTTGATTGATTGAAAAGGCATGTTCATGAATCAGACATCACTATACAATTCTGCCTGCACTGACATGCACACACATGTTTGGTTTCCATGTTTTATGGAGACATTCCATAAACACAATGATTTGTTTACTGTACATATTCTATGCCCTATAATCTCTACCCCAAAACACAATCATCACAGAAAACACTGCGTTTTTACACAAAAAAAGATAATATGATTTATAAGCTGTTTTCCTCATGGGGCAAAAACCAAAAAAAATATTACTATCCTTGGAAGCATATGAAGAATACTATCCTACTATCCATAACACAGGGTTCATCAGGACACACACACACACAAATACATACACACGCATATACACAAAATTTGTTTGTTTTTTTTCTATCATAATAAACCAAGTTCCGTAATTATTTGTTCCTTGGTTCCTTTGTCTAGCAATTGCATTTTTACTGAGCTAATGATATTTTCTTTCCCCCAAATCAAAGCCTAAAAACCTTATTGCATTTATTATTTTCATACGAATTATAATATACTTATAATATAACATAAAATAATAAATATAGTTCCTAAACAGAATCCTCTCATTCTCGTTCTCTCCAAAATTCTGAATTTTCTTAATCTTTTCCACATTCGGCTGTCTATTTGCTCTTTCATTCCCTCCTCCTGATATTTCCACTTTTCATTTTCATTTTCATCTTTGTCCTGTTCTTTTCTTTTTCCCTTTATCCCCCACCCCCCTCCCTCCTACCTTCTCTCTCTCTCTCTCTCTCTCTCTCTCTCTCTCTCTCTCTCTCTCTCTCTCTCTCTCTCTCTCTCTCTCTCTCTCTCTCTCTCTCTCTCTCTCTCTCTCTCTCTCATGCTGTTATCCCTCTTTAGTGGAAGGGCAAAAATCTAATCAAGTTGCATTTGAATATGGCATGGGGCTAAACGAGAGACAGAGCAGAAGGATATGAGATACAGGACAACACTGCCCCCTAGCTGCAACAAACTACACACAGAAACACTCGACTGATATTTTGGGGACAAATTGAGCTAAACCTGACAAAATCTCTCAAATCCTCCTTTTGGGGACGTCTTCATTTGTAAAAAAGGGTTTGGTAATATTGTTTATAACTAGTTGTAAATAAAAACAATAAAAGTCTAGGACTTTATCCCCATCATTTAGATAGCTGTGTGTGTGTGTGTGTGTGCGTGTATGTGTGTGTGTGTGGGTGCGTGCGTGTGTGTGTGGAGAGAGGGGATAACTTTTATTATATTATATTAAATTATATTATATTATATTATATATTTAGTAGTTAGTACTGGTCCTCAAATCTGATTGGCTGGGAGGCCTTTCAGGAGTGCCATATTGCCGCACAGTGACTCTTCACCGTTTGTATCACTCCTCTTATTATTTGAAGACATTTGAAAATTTGCTCAGACGTTGTCAGATTGTGAGGTTCTACCAATCTACATGCAGTCAGCGCTCATGTACCCTGCCCACAACAGCCTTACTTTGCCAAGTCCTTCTGACATTTGCCGCTGGCATTGATGTCTCTATAGTGGTTTTAGTTATATTTAATGGACAATCTCTGATCTTATGAATCTATTAGTTGTTCCTGGGCAAATCATTTTGACTGAGGTCAAAGTTTTAAAGTTTTAATTCTAATTTTAGGTTTGCATGGATTACCTCAGATCATTCACATTTTAATAGCGCGCGCTCTCCGTAGGCGTTCACATTAGCAGATAATGAGTTGAACGACTGACATCTCTCTCTTTTCATACAGATTACATAAACAGAGAATATTTGTTTTCGTTTTGAATTAGTTTAATAGGAGCCACTTAAATGTTCATAAAGAGGTATTGCTCATGCCTGTGTGACTAGTATTCGCTGAGTTTTGGTTAAGTTTAGAGACGTGCTCCAGAAAAAAGTTCACGGAGACTGAAAGGCAGAAAGGATACTCTGTATATTGTCTTTCTTTTACAAAAGCACAATGTTTTGTTTCGATTGTAAGTGGACACATAAAAAATAAATTTTACAGTTTATTCCTTAAGTCTGTATGACCAATGACGGAGTATTTTCTCCTTTCTCCGGAGGAAATCTCCTTTGTAAATGCTTTACAAGGCATGAAAAGTCCTCACTTTAGATGAGCTCACAAAAATAGTTAACTGACCACTATTAAATGCTTTATAACTACCTGAATGCACTATGAATTACAGTATAAATACATGTTAATAAAGCATTTATTAACGCACCAAGTAACTATATGTCTGAATAATATGTATGAATGTACATTTACATAGTTTATTAATCATTTACTTATACTTTCTAAGTGATCTTATGAATCACTGACAACTCTTAAATTACTGGTTTATAAATAATGCAATACTTCATTTAGAAATGATAAATTGATTATTAATAAAGTATGAAAATACAATTATTTAACACATTATAGATATGCTTTAAAATCAAGAATAAAGCATTTATAGCTGTATTTATAAACTGCTTATTAATGTCTATTAATGCTTTATAAATGATTAATTAACTGTTTACTAATGCTTAACTAATGATTATTAACGTGCAGTTATGAGTGTTACCCAAAATATGTAAATGTACAAAACGGACATTATTAAATAAAATACTTAATGGCATAAAATTAACAGATCAGATGGACATGTAACAAGATAACAATATTACATTTATTAAAATAAAAGGGATAGTTCACCCAAAAATGAAAATTCTGTCATCATTTAAGGTGCTTGCACATTGAGTCAGAAATTTTCGTATTCGTTTTTTTCATATTCGTCATCCTAAAAATCCGTCACACTGAGTCCGAAGTGTATTACTTAATCCGTAATTTGTTTTAACTTCATCGGTTTTCTTCGTTTTCTTTTCTTGGCAGCAGAGGGATATGTCCATTGTGATATTTATGTCAGTCTGCCCACTAGGCATTTACTATAACCTTGTAAATATGGTTCATTTGAATTAATGATTTGACGTTTATTTTTGGACTTTGAGTGGATTTTGAGTGGAATAAGCAGTCTCGATATCAAAATCTCTCGAAAATCAAACTGGGCTCCTGGAGTGGTTGCCTTCCACTACAAATGCAAAGTTGAACCAACGTTAAACCAACCACCAACTAGTTGTGTGCCCTGGCGCAGGCTCTGTGTCAAACACAGCCCAAATATATGAAAAATCCAACACAAACGCATGCTTTATGCAGCTTTTGAAAGGTAGTAATTATTATTATTATTATTATTATTATTATTATTATTTAGCTAACCATATTCCTAACCCATAACCTTCGGAAAAAAAAAGAACTTTTAGATCAGTTGAAATTACAAAAAAAATGTATTTCATAATTCCCATGCAATAGTAAACATGTTTACAAGCAAATTTCTTAGATATCTAAATGGGGACATTGCATAGACATCTATTGTTTTTATAGCGTCATATGTAGAAATTACATAGCGTTATACGTTTTGTTACAAATGCCCCTTAACACTAGAACTCCCAAGGCAGTCATTTTGACTGTTTTAAAATTTTGCAATGTAATAACTTTGTTGAAATAAAACCCATGTAACTGGACCCTGACTTTCCCTAAATGTGTCTATATTTTATACTATCATTGTTATTTTATTAAAATTACAAGACACAAAAGAGTTTTGAGTATTTCTACCTAGAACTACCAAAGGCAGTCATTTTGACTGCTTTAAAAATTTGCAATGTAATAACTAGTTGAAATAAAACCCATGTAACTATAGGACCCTTACTTTTCCTAAATGTGCCTATATTTTATTCTATCATTGTTATTTTATTAAAATTACAAGACACAAAAGAGTTTTGAGTATTTCTACCTTGAATGGCCATAACAGTCATACTGACCGTATGCATTACAGACCGTGTGTCGGTTGCTCCTTTTTCCCGCTCTTGAAGATGCATCACCGATGACTAGCAACAATTTCTCTTGTTGTTTGTTTAGTCTATTGCAAAGCTGAAATCTAGCATTAGCTTCGAGCTAAAACCAAATTGAAATATTGAAAAGAGAATATCAGAACAATGTCTGGAAGAAGAATGACTGCCACATAGGCTTTAGCCATGCTTCAGAGCCTTGATGAGGCTGAGTGGTTGTTGCTTAAGTAATACATTTTTACATACATCATAATTAAAATGTAGTGTTCTGATGTTTATTATGACCTATCCTAACATTACAGATCCATTTATTCTTAGATTTGATATAGCTTATTGAAATTATATGCAAATAATGTACGAGCAGTCAGAATGACTGCTATGGCCATTATAGTAGTTATAGAATTCCGGGAATCCTAGTGTTAAAACATCCACCACTGCAAGCTCTATGCATTAGTCGGTTGGCCGTCATTAACTATTCGGCGTTTAACTCACTAGTACCAACTTATTTATAAGTCTTTGCTTGGCAAAGTCCCCCTGTACTTAAGCTGTCTAGTTACCATCACTCTACCTACTCGCAGTTTATGATCTAGTAGGTATATCGCCTTAGTCACTCCGAAAGCCTGCACAACATTCGCCCACCAATCTTTCCAGTTTGCATCCGCCAATGACTGGAATGAACCACAAAAAAAAGAACCTAAAACTTGAAACACTCATATCACTAGTTGCTTTTAAACTACTCCTTTCTGAACAACTGTACGATCTATGAACCTGCTAACTGTCTTCAACTTCTCTCCCTTATGCTATACCACCTGCACTACTGTCATACTTGCTGACTTCTTGTATTACTCTTGTTGCTCAGATATTTCTCAAATGCTCTTTCCCATGATCGCGGTCATATAATCCATGCACTCAAATGATCTACCTGCTAGACACACTTTAATCTTTGTATATACAGTAAAATGTAAAAAAAAAAATGTTGTACTTTATATTTTAAATTATATTTGCTAGTGCCTTAGTTATGGTGCTCAACAGAATCCACATATACCTTATCCTGTTCTCTTGATCCTGTTGTGTTTCACTGTAATTTGTAATTTGCACTCCTGTGTTCTGTGTAGGCCTACTTATTATGTCGTCTTGCACATTTGGTCGCCTTATCTTGGCCAGGTCGTCGTTGTAAATGAGAATTTGTTCTCAATCGGTACCACACGGAACCCATTAAATATGTGAATATCTGAAACAAAGGAAAGAGTCGTTTCTGTCACTGACAAGAGAATTGAACAAAGTGAGTCGAGTCACTCAAAACAAAACAATTGAGTAATATCAAAGTCCTTTTAGGCAAGTCATGCCACTCGGCCACCATCTTGGCAACGCCTCCGGGCAGCTATTTCGGACTAACAAGACCAGGCTCCTATCTAAATGAAGGGGCAGAGACTCAGAACTGCACTTTCACTGGTCACCGGGACATAAAAACTGCATGTATACACTAATAAAATATGATCAAAATCGCTGAAAAAGTTTGATGACTTTGCCCCAAAATAAGGTTTAAAACGCCTTTTTCCCCACAGGTTATACTTTTACTGCGCATGCGCAAGGGTTCTCTCGCTCTCTGTCGTGCGCGCGCTACTGCTCGCTCGCTCTAGATTCCGGGAGATTTGAACTAATTTGCGGTCATCAGGTAGCCGCTATCAATCTGCGGGAGACTCCCGGAACTTCCGGGAGACTTGGGATGTCTGATATTTACACAACTATCAAATCTGCCGCCTTTTCAAACAGTAACATATTTTCCGCTGTCGCAAACCTCAACTGTGCGCATGCGTCGGTGGAACCAGACGATAGGCTTAAATGTTTTCCGGCTTGACTGTTAAAAGCAGACGATTGGCTTTCCAGCGGGAGGGGCGGGGCATGTGCATACAACCGCCATCTTTGGCGTTACGGGTTTTCCCTATATAGTTGTATTAAGGATTGAGGAAGTGGCATGTCTCTATATAAATAGTCTCTGGTAATATCACTCACTCACTGCTTTTATGTAAAACGCCTGCAATTGTCCATAGCCTACCGACATGTGAAAGACACAAGTACGTAAAATGTTGTGGGACCGCAGGTCGAAAAGAACCGTCCATCCGGTACAAATTTTGAAACAAAATGATTCCAAGAAATTAATCGACTTATCAGCACCATGAAAACTTTCAAAGCGCGTGCATGCTCAGTGCCGTGGGTTGGACCAGTGAGGTGATTTGATGCATGTGTGGTACAAAAAGTATTTTTACATACATACATTTGTTTTTGGTAAATGATGTAATTCAAAATGTCGGGTTTTTTTTCTAGTCAGAAAAGCATGGATGCATGTGTGAGGGAAAACTCTTCGAGTGGCAGTTACCCAGGCTTATCGACAAGTAACGGTAAGTTCGTTTATTATACACTTTTGCAGCTTTTACATATAATTGACTGTCTGTGATAATCAACTCTACCTCGCGTAAGTTAACGTAGCCTATATACATTTGATCCGTTCTATAGTTATAGCTAGCTCACAAGGCTGACAACTTCTGAGTTTAGCAATATCAATGTCGATTCATTTGGATAAATATCAGATGAAGTAGCTTCATGTAAAAACATTTTAAGGAAAATATCTCTCAACTAATGCTAAAAACATAAAGGGAGCACTGTCAGCTGGTATATGGACTATGATATATGGTTAATCTCCATTTGTTTTACACAGAAGAAAGAAAGTCACATACATCACATCTGGGGTGGAATGAGGGCAAGTAAATGATGAGAGATTTAAATTTGTGGGTGGAGAATTACTTTATTAATCTATTTAATTTTTTTCAACTTTAGTTAGTGTGTTGCTGTGCATACAAAATATCTGCAAGGTTAGTTGTTTTAGATCTTCAAAATTATACAACATAAAAGGCAACTTTAGGTATGTAGTATCATTATTGCATATTTATTTCTATGTCTGTAGCTTATTGCACTGACTTTAGTATATATTTGTTGTAGCTGGTCCTGTTTCTGAGATGTTATGTCTCTTTTCTGCAGAGAATAGAGGTGATGTTGCTCTTTTGGTTCTTCCCCTTCTTCCTGCCATGGTGTACAGAATTGGTCAGAGGGTCTTTCGTCCATCTATTGACGAAGCTAGAAAGGCTTTCATCTATCTTCAACCAGTAAGTATAAAACTGCATAACTGCTATTTAAATTGCATTGTGACCTGCCTGTGCATTAAGCATGGGATACTGTAGATCCAGCCAGTTGATATTGCAGAATAAACTTCAATAATCAACACAAAGTGGAGGGATCTCGTATCACCCTGAAGGAGTTTATTTTGTGATGAAAACTGCCTGGATGAACATTTAACTTTATTACCTCAAAACAATTCCTATTAAGCAGCTTTGATCCTTGACAAAAAAAAATAAATAAAAAAATAAGATCAAACAAGACATTTAAGTAATAATGTAAAGTATACCACTTATTATATGGCTTTTCGGCCAAATGAAAATATTGATTGTTGAAATCATGATGAACTTTACACAGTAATTGAACTGAATTGAATCAACACTGAACCGACTTCAACCAAATAATGACACCATTGTCATTGAAACATTTGGTATTGTATTTACTTTCTTTTATAGGTTGGAACGAACATGGTGGCATTTTTAAACCGCGCAGAGTCCACAAAAACCCATCCCATTGTCATGACCATGGGAAACGCCCAGCATATATCGCAATCCTTCATCATCAATGGACAAGCACACTACTTGCAGCTGTTGATGTATGCTTCAAAGCATTCTATGTATTTGACATGAACTACCCCAAGCAGGGGTGTGTTTCCCGTACAACAACGTAACTCGATGCTTCACTACCACAGTACGATGCATCGTTGAAAAAAATCAACTAGCTAGTCAGAACTGTTTCCCGAAACCATATTGTCGCAAAGTGGTCGTTCAACCACATTGGTTTATAACGTCACGCACGTGGTGGAGTAATAACTTATTTTAATGAAACTTTTTGAGATCGAATTAATGCTAGATATTTTTATATAAATTACAGACATGGCATCTGAGGAATAGTTCAAATTTTCCCAGTAATTTGCTTTATTTCCAGATTCAATCATAGGCTCATTCTTACATAGTAGAGGACGTTTGCACATGCGCAGTCTTCAAAAATGGTGCTTTAAATCTCTTGACAAACTCAAAGACGTGAATGACATTTGTATGTATTCTAAATAAAAGACAGGTTGTACTGAATGTCAGCTTGCTTATTTTGCTCAAGTTAAGGATTTATTGAGTCCACATGTCATGCAATCTAGAAGCTATGCTTCTAACCACAGCTCGAGAGCTGTCGTTCCAAACACACAACTTTGCGATGCTGTTTGCGAATGTTCGTTGGAACGATGGTTTCGGGAAACATCGACTTGTTAAACTATGCTGATAACATCGAAACTTGCGACCATAGTAACGATGCTTTCGGGAAACGCACCCCATTTTGCTTCCCATTTTGGTTTTGTAACTGTCAATTTCATGTGTACACACTGTAAAATACAATTTTGCACATCTGTGAATTTCACTTTAATTTACCAAGACTTAAATGGTATGAATTTCATTGTTCAAAACTAATTTTCTTTCTTCCTTAACTGTATTTTACTTTATTTAACTATACCTATGTAAATTTTAGCATATTTGAAAAAATTATTTTGCATTCGCTGACTTTAAAATTTAATTGTCTGTCAATTTCACTGTGTATTTAAACTGTTAAATGTATAAATGTCATTGTTTAGAACTAATCTTTTTTCTTTAATTGTATATTTGACTATAATACTTGATGTATTTTTAAGTGACTTTGCATTCACTGACTTTAAAATATTATTGTCAATGTCACTGTATTTAAACCATTAATGGTTTTAGAACTAATCTTATTTATTTATTAAAACTGACAATATTTAACTTTGCAGCACTAAATGGTTTTTGCATTTAAATTTAATGTGCAGTTTGTTGTGCTTCCAATTTTAACACATTTGTGAATGTCAGTTGACAAGCATTAAAAAATATTATTTTGACAGTCTAAACATGTTCTTCATTATTTCTTAATTCTTAGTTTTACAGTAATGCACAGGTGAAATTATAAGAATAACCCAGCAAAAATAACCCAAAATAGCAAATCCATTAATGGTTAAAAAATGACTACATCTTGGGTTTTCTCAACAACCCAGCAGGGTTAAAATGTCACTGGGTTAATTTAACCCAGCATGTGTTCTGTCCAATATTTACCCAGCGCTGGGTTGCCAATTGGGTTGTTTTTAACCCAGCAATTTGTAGTAAAATAAGGGTTACATAAAAAAAAATTATAAAAAAAAAAAAATGCAGCTAGATATAAATACTATAGCCTAATCCTAACAGAAAACCTACTCGATTTTTACAATTTAAAAATAACTGTATTTACTTTATTTTTATGCCGTTTTATAAATGTCTCAAAAAGGAGATTTTGGAAGTTTTTGTTAGGTTTAGCTCTCTTCTGTGGACAAACTTGTCCCCAAAATTTAGCAAGTTACACACACACACACACACACACACACACACACACACACATATATATTAAATATCACCTTTCTGTCTTTGTCTCTTATTCTTTGTATCTGTATGCAGTCTGTCTCTCTCTGTCCATCTTTCTCTCATATGTAATTGTTTTCATAATCTAAATGCACAGCTCTGGCTCATCGGCTGTGGTATCCACTTATCTGCTGTTTATTTCAGACAGGAAAATTGAAGGAAGAGAAATAATGGTGTACAGATGATAAATATTGAAAATGGTTTTCAGGACAAATGCACACGTACACCTTTCCACCTGTTCACCGTGCTGGGGTGTAAAACCTGTAAAACTTTTCTTTAACTCCACTGATAACCAAGAAATGGGCTCCTCACAAACTATAAATCCTATTAGAGAGAGAGAGAGAGAGAGAGAGAGAGAGAGAGAGAGAGAGAGAGAGAGAGAGAGAGACATCATGTTCAACATCAAAATAAATCTGCTCAATTTGATTTCAGACAAATTAAGGGATGTACGGATGTGCACAATAGCCAACTTCATTACTGCATATAGGCAACTGAGCGAAAAACTCAGAGAGATGTTTACACAAGATGAGGAAGAAACTATTGAATATGTAACATAACTATGACAATGTCTACCATCCTTTAGTGAGGCTTATCAAGAGCAACAGAAGAGCCCCCTTTCCAAACTGTCTCCGCCCCCTTTCCAAGATGGCTGCATGTCTTTCTGTCTGCTCTTTGTCTGTCCATTTTTAACTTTTTTAAAGGTTTTTAGAGCACCTTCCACTGAAATAATCCAGACAGTGCCTTCATTTAACCTACCCTGTTATATTTGTGAGCTCTTGGCCTATTATTTGGTTTGAGGCCTATCTTCATACTACAACCCAGGGATCTGCTGCAGTGTGGCTTGTTTTCAGCCTAGATCTGTGACGGTTTCTTGAAACAGGACTTACAGCAAGATAACAACATCTATCTCCAGCTGCATTGTTGTTCGCCTCCAGCACACACTAAAGCCTATGCTATCTGGCTACAGCTATTCTGAGAGGTTCTCGGCCTATTCCACCTGGTCTGAGCCCTACCTGTTTGTCTTCGAGAGGATCTCGGCCTACTCCACCTACTCCATCAAGGCTTGTCTCCAGCACACATTGAAGCCTGTGCTACACTACTAAAGAATCATGCTTTACTTTAAAAAAATCCTACTGGTTCTCGGGATTTTGTCATCCACCCTTTTGCTGCATGTACAGTATCAGGACCCCGGGCCTGTTGGTAAACGCACTCTAGGATTTGCCACAGCATTTCACTGTCGGGGAACATTAGACTTCATTCTTCAATCAAGAGATGTCACATCCTATTGGATTACTAAATCTGTTGGACTTTATGTCACCCAGGTATTTCGAACCCTTCCATATTTTTCAATTATGGTTCTGCAGGAACTGTTTGACTCTAACTTGTTACTGGCTCTGCCCTTTGTAAAAGACAAGCAATGGATTTGTTCTGGTGTTGCTTTTAGACGCATGTTAATTATTCTCATGTTATTTATCTCTGGTAATGTTCATCCAAATCCTGGCCTAGCTAACTCAGTTACTGCCCAGCTGTCATTTGGTGAATTTTGTGACCGCAAATCATTGGGTTTTCTACATGTAAATATCTGCAGTCTGCTGAATTCTAAGCATTTTGACACTTTAAAAACATTGGTGTACACAGCTAATCCTGATGTTCTTGCTATCTCTGAATCCTGGCTTAAAAAAGGGAACACTAATCTTGACATCTGCATACCAGGCTATAATGTGTTTCGTCAGGATAGAGTGACCAGGGGTGGTGGTGTAGCTATGTATGTTAAAGATCATCTGCAATGTACTGTTGTTCTTTCTAAGTCAGTTCCTAAACAACTTGAACTACTGGTACTAAAGCTTAGCCTTTCAACTACTTTCTCTATCTCTGTTGCTGTTTGCTATAGAGCACCTTCAGCTCCAGCTTCTGCACTTACAGCTTTTAGTCAACTCTTAGCTCCTTATATATCCTCTGAGTTTGTCCTGATGGGTGATCTGAACTGGGATATGTTCAATCCCCCAAATACAGTTTTGCAACAGTTTGATGCTCTAAACCTTACTCAGATGATATCTGAGCCCACCAGACCTAACCATAAATCTTCCGCATCATCCACTCTGATTGACCTTATTTTGACTAACAATCCATCTAGTTATCAAACAGGAGTGTTTAGTCAAATAAGTGATCATTGCGCTATTGCATGTATACGTTCTGGCCTTTCATTCAAAAGGCCCCCAGTAATTGTAACCAAGTGCTCTTTGAAAAAAATGGATATGCAAGCCTTTCTCCAAGATGTTGCGGCTGTGCCCTGGGATAGAATTAATTCCTTCCCTTACCTGGAAGAGGCATGGTCTTTTTTTAAAAACACTTTCAGTCTGATTATGAGTAAGCATGCCCCTCTGAAAAAATGTTGAATAAAAAAATCGATATAGTCCATGGTTCTCCAATGACCTGGCTAAGATTATTCATCATAAAAATGCCCTCTGGAAAAAGGCCCGCTCTAACCAATCTCCAGTTGACTGGCTGGCCTTCCGTCAATGCAGAAATAAAGCAACACAGGCTATCAGAAATGCCAAAATCTCGCATTTTAAAGAGAAACCCACCACATGTGGCACTGATGCTAGGGCATTCTGGAAAACAGTCAAGGTAATGGAAAATAAAGTTATTTCCCCTCATTTACCAGTTTCTATGTTATTTAATGATATTATTATTACTGAGAAGTCTCGGATGGCCTCACTTCTAACCCATCACTTTATTAATGCAACCCATACAGTTTCAATGTCAAACCCTAATCCTGAATCAATGGACACTTCAAGTTACAACTGATGCAGATGCTCATCTTTCTCCATCAGACAAGAGGGGCTTCTCCTTTATGCCTCTTTCCACCTCTGAAGTCCAGGATGAACTCACCAAGCTGAATACAAACAAATCTGCTGGTCTTGATGGTCTTGATCCCATGTTCCTAAAAGGAGCATCCCGCATAATTGCCGCTCCCGTCACTAGACTATTTAACATGTCCCTACAGTTCTCTGAGTTCCCTATTGATTTTAAATCAGCCACAATTTTCCCCCTCTTCAAAGGGGGTTCTGAATCTGACCCAAATTGTTACCGCCCAATTTCCATCCTTCCATGCCTTGCCAAAGTTCTGGAGAAACTCGTACAAAAACAGTTAAATGATTTCCTGGATAAAAATCATATATTATTTGACATGCAATCTGGTTTTCGCACGGGACATGGGTGCATAACAGCCACCACAAAGGTCCTTGATGATGTAATTACAGCATTAGACAGCAAACAGGTCTGTATTGCCACCTTTATAGACCTCGTCAAGGCCTTTGACTCTGTCGACCATAGGATCCTCTTACATAAGCTCTCCAGTATTGGTCTGTCCTCCTCTAGCTGTGATTGGTTTGCTAATTATCTCACCAACCGTGTCCAGCAACTAAAGGTTGACAACATTATGTCAGACCTACTCACTGTCTCTAAAGGTGTGCCTCAAGGCTCCATCCTGGGTCCAATCCTTTTTTCTATCTACATCAATGATATAGCCAGAGCTGTTGGTACCTCTCGGATTTATCTTTATGCAGATGATACCATTTTGTACTCAGTTGGTTCCTCTCCCAATTCTGCGGCTTCCAGTCTTAAACTCAGCTTCACCTACATAGAGCACTTATTTGACAGTCTCCACCTCCGTATTAACGCCAGTAAGACAAAATGTATCCTTTTTAGCCGAAAACAGGTTACAGAGACTCCACCTACAATCACCTGCATGAACGGTATGGCTCTGGAGTATGTCAAAGAATATAAATATCATTGTTGCTGATGGAGGATCTAAGTAAGTTACTTAATTCAATGATTTACTTAATTTCTCTACCCTGCACTGTCAATAATTACACAACATATTCAATAAAAATGTGTAATGAAATTGTTTGTGTGTTACATAATGGTTAAAATTACAACATACGGTTGATTTTAGTTTACAGTAAACCAATGCAATTTTAACTAAAGCAATATTATTATTTTTTTTTAAATAAGGCTAATGTGATAATTTTACATAGCAACAATAGTTTTTTTTTTTATATTTTCATTGAATAAATTGTACATAATTGTAGCAGGCCCGTATTACTGGAAAATATTATACAGTGGTATATTTCATCAAATACAACTAAAATACATTTAAATCTAAATGTATATGTTACACATCTATTGCTATAAAATAATATAGTCATGCAACAAAGCCTATCAATTACATAGATTCATTTATATAATAACACAATTGACTGCAATTTTCACAGCAGCAACCGCGTTTCTTGCCTCAAAAATGGGCTTGAACTCCTCATTTTTTCTGCATTATTACTTTTTTCACATCCACAGAAAAACACTTAGATCGAACTCTCTCCAAGTTGCATCTTTTTGGCTTGTTGTTGCAAACATCATGATTTTATGCATGTGAATAAATAATGCATTTTAATGCATTTCGCTATAGCCGCAGTGATTTCTGTGGTTCTGAGAAGTCGCTATAGTTTGGTAAACTTGAACGGAAACTACAACACATTAATATTTCTTGTGTTCCCATTTGCTTCAATAGAAAACAAGTGGTAACACTTTATTCCAATTGTCAACTAGACATTCTGATAACTTTAAGTAGCTTTGCAACTATATGTCAACTACCACTCAGTAGTATGCTGTCTGCTTAATATCTGTGAACACTCTATTTTGATGCTCCCCCAACAGACATTCTACTGACTATAAGAGACTTTGCAAGTATGTAAACTTATTCTACTAATCCTAAACTAACAGTCTACTAATACTCAAAGGCCTGGTTACACATATAGGGCTTAGATCAAGCCATTTTATTTATTTGCTAGATCATACTCCACTCATGGGGGTTGTGGAAATGTTGCCAGGATGTGTGGATAATAATGTGATTGCTAAGGTGTTCTGGGTGTATGCGAGGACTAAACTTCCAACAAAGTTTATGTTGTCAAAATACTAATCTTACCTATGGAATCGATAGAGTGATGCTTGTCTTATCAAGCAGAAGTAATAATGAAAGGGGTGTATAATATCCTTGACTGAGAACAGGGCAGATTTCAGTACCAAACCTTATGAAACACCTGCTTTTCCTGCATGACCTGAGCAGAGCAGAAAAGAGAACGACTGATGGAGAGAGGGAGGCAGTCAGTTTGTGGGGGATATAAAGCAGATCGTTATCGGCCAGAGAAAAAATGACAGTTCCATTACCTTTGAGAGAAAAGAAGCCAGTTTGATCCAGCACAAAAGTGACATTTCCCCTCTTTCTTCTCACAGGCAGTTCATCAGCTCCACCGAGCGTCAGTTCTTCATACCGCATGTAGACATGTTGACATCAACCCTTGTCTCCAGGTAATAACAGGTCAGAGACATCCAGATCAACAGTTCCCCGTCAACAGCATTGTTTAGAAAGAACCAAATCAGATCTGGTTCTTCAGGGTCAGTGTCAGCCGCTGCTTGTCTAAATGGGCAAAATATGAGTCCAATCATAGACCCATATGCACTGAATTAATAATAAATTATAAATGTGTTCTGCATTCTGCAACAAATATTTTTTCGGATGTTGTAGACTATTTTAAGTCATAAAGTGAGCAGGGTATATTAAACATGGACTCGGAAGGCATGTATTTTATGATACTAGTGGGACAACCGGTCTTAGAGCCCTCGCTAGGTCTACAGCGCCCCGCAAATTTCCAATGTACATCTGTGGTGAAAAATGGAACTGGAGTTCTCATAGAGAGTCATTTGGGCAGATTTCTGGCTGCCCCGCTTATTTTCACGCGACCTTACGTAAACCTTGCTACAGAACAAGACGCTCTCAGTCCTTTTCAGCTATGTGTCTGCATCAGGTCAGTAATGTCTGTTTCTCCTCTTCTGTTGTGTTTGTTTTGTTTGTTCTGAGAATAGACATGGCTTTGTTCTCCTCACTGGAATTCCTAACTTGCAACATTCTAAAACAACATTCGGACGCAATAAATACATTAAGGCAATTCTAAGATGGCATTCTTTGCGTTTTTCGTGTGTACTAAAGTATGCCAATCAGGACATTACAATTCTGCCAAAAGTGTGCCTGATGTGTCCAGTTAGAGCAGTTGTTAGATGCCGTAACTACACAAACATATCCCACAAGAAAAATAAGTTTGCTTAATTGTATTGAATGTTCACTTGTAGTGTTCTTCTAATCTTAAAAGTATATTTACAACAACAACAAAAATAAATATTATAATATTATATTAATTAAATAAAAGGAAACGTAAGTGTAAAGAGTACACTTTCATGACTGTTTCTTAAAACACTTTACAATGTGTCTCTATTATGCCATTTTTAAAGGGTCCTAATCTTGTTTTGAAGGTCTCCTACATGTTTACATGCATTAAAGGTAAAAAAAAAACAGTGTCATAATATACATTGCACATCACCACATTTCCCAATGATTCTCAAACGACTTGACAGATGATATAGTCTCTCTAAATCCCTTCTTTATGCGAGCCTGCTCTGCTCTTATTGACCAGGCCCAGTCTGTTGTGATTGGTCTAATTGAATGTTCTATATTTTAGTTTGATAATGTTTTTAAGTTAATATTTTATATTTTCAGGGGATTTTTTGTATACTAAATTATATTTATGCAGTAGATATAATCCATTTATTCACTTTTTGAGCATATAGACCTGAAAATTTAATTTCCAACTTAAACTGTGGTAAATCTTGAATGCTTTAAAGCATTCAAGATTGATCAGTTTGATCTCTTCAGTTTGACATCAGTTTGATCTCTTTTCAAAGACGACACTTGGCAGATTGTAAAAAGTGAACTTAAAAAAAGTAACAGAATTGTATGTTCATTGTTATGAAAAATGCACAAAAATACAATTTAAAAGTTTTATATGAAATATATATGTAATGTATATATACAGTATATATATATATATATATATATATATATATATATATATATATATATATATATATATATATATATATATTCAAAATCAGGTTTACTCTAAAATTTCTAGAAAATCAAAGCCATACATCTAAACAAGTTGTGTTCAAAATTTGAGGTTGATATCTAAAAACATTAGCTTTCAGTAAGATTTTGTTTGGCTGCAGTACCAAACGCTTCCACTAGATTTATTCATTTCCAATGCACTAATTTTTGATTGCGAGGAGCACAAGTGTGACTATTTTTTACAGGACCATTTAACCTGTTTGAATCATGTCCATGATTTTTTTGTGTGTTCACAAAGCAAGTGCCACAACCTTTACCAAGTTTCGTACCATTCCAATGAGTTAAAAAATAAAAAATAAAAATAAAATAAAAAATTCAGAAAGCTCAGTATTTTCTCCTTAGCTGGAGACACTGGATCGCTCACATTTGTCTCATTGGCTCTGAAGTTTAGAAGAAATCTCAACAACATCACACACTGTGCACAGATTTTTCTTTCTTTTTTTCACATTTATCTCCTCTAAAGTCTAGAAGGGATCTCAACAACTTTGCAAATGAAATGTCTCATTATGAACTCAAACATTTATATATAATATGTATTAATAATCAAATTGGTCAAGGATCAAGTCGTAAGCCAACCCTTTCATGCATGAATTATGATAACCTCAGTCAGGATTTTTTCCTATGTGTTTGTATCAGTGATGCGCGGGTTGATCCAAAATGAGCGGGTGCCTGCGGTCACCCGCGGTTACCCGCAGTTACGAGTCATCCAAAAATATGTTTAATGATATTCGGGTCGCGGTCGGTCGGGTCGTTTGGAAAAAGATGCAAATTAAACCTTTGTATTTACATAGTACTAGACATAATTTTCTATGAAATATATAGGCCTACACTTTATTGGCTGAATAACTGGCACGAAGATGACACACAAGCTCAGTCAACAGTTCTCGGTTCTGTACTGGTGATCCGAGAACCACTGTACCTGTGCGTTCCGTAGTACGCGGATGCGCAGTATCAGCTGCTCGTGCTCATCACTTCTCTCAGCAGTGGCACCAACATGTCTCAGTTCAGTGAACTGTTCCTGGAGTAAAATATACTTTGGAATATTGGTTTATTTCAATTCGGAGGGACTGCCAGGCATGTCTGAAAGTGAGTAACTTTAGTAACTTGTGGATCAGCACTGACGCAAGACGCGAACAGTTTCGAACGATTCAGTTTGATTTAGTGTACTGGTTCGACCGGTTCACTAAAAAGAACCGGTTCAAAAGAACGATTCGTTCACGAACCGGCCATGTCTATGATCACTAGTCTGCAGAGAGATGGAGGCGGCAAGAGAAAAGGTGAAGAATGGGGAGTGGAAGCTCCGAAATAATGAAAGTGCTGGCTTTGTTATGTGTAGGCCTACGTCTTCTTGCGATGTTGTGTTGTTACACGTCTATGGCCCAATGACGCTACGATGAGCATTTACTACTTTTAAAAAATGCGGTCAGGAAGCGGGTCGGGTACAATATTTTCTTACTTTTTTTTGCGGTCCGAGTTGCGGGCGGGTTAGTTGAAAACGTCGGTCGGGTGCGGGTTCTTTATACATTGACCCGCGCATCACTGGTTTGTATTGCTCTTAGGGCATGAAAAACAAGATTTTAAATTTAATTAATTTTTTTTTAACATTTTTCAAAGAGTTTTTCAGATGTCCACTTGAGTGGACAGCATGCGTTTATGGTTTAAACTGAAGAGATACTGTAACTGTCACCGTCCCGTATACGGGACGGCTAACTTTACCTCACTACATTACTATCAAATCCTAACATAATTATGACAAACTATATATGGTTGGAAAGGTCTAAGACTCCTAAATAGATATTTGACTGCTGTTTTTTGCTACAAATTATGTAGGAAGAGTAAACGATGATTTTTTGACAAGAGTGCACCTAAAAAAAATCTGCATCATAACAGGAGTTCTGACCTTTATCACAAAAAGACAAAGGTCAGAACTCAGAAAGGTCTAAGTCTCAAGGTTCCAAATTTTGTGACAGAATTGATATTTGGACAAAAATGTATTAATTTGTTAAGGCAGAATGTATACAACTAAATTCAATGGAATGTATGTCTCCCGGTGGCTATTTTTGGTACTACGCCTAAACAAAATCTCATGGGAACTTCAATTTTTGTGATATCAACTTCAAATTTGGAACACTACTTGGTTAGATATCTAGCTTTGATTTTATAGTAATTTTAGAGTAAAAAATATTTTGTAAAATATATATTTTTTTATAAAATAAAAAATATGTAGTACAGTATATTTGATTTACTATAAATTTAAACTTCCATAACTTTTTCATACTTTCATTTTTTGAAGGGTTGTCACTTCATATATATAATCACACAATAATCTGCTGAGTGTTCCCTTTAAAACAAGACCAAACTTAGGTATATATTCCAAATCATTCTTGAATCACAACCATTTTAGTTTGAATAGTGCATTTTAACCCCCCTCAAAAAGGGGGGTGACAGCAAAGGGGTTAAACATAATACAGTAATAACACAGCAACATTTTGTGTATTTAACAAAGCAATCAATACAATTGTATAGAATCATGTGAAAACTATAAAATATATACAAAAAAATATAAATGCGAAATATTGCAAAGGCAAGTATACAAGTTGAACTTCGCTTATCTTTGATATAAGAATATGAGGACATGATTCCATCAGAAATCTCTACAGCCTGCCAGTGGCACAACTGTGGAAACCCAACCCAGAGTATGTCAATTTACTCTTATTAGCTGATAATTCTTATTATGTTCAAGATGGACACATTTCCAACATAGCTTTCCTCTGAGAAAACCTAGCGATCAGGTGTTTTCAATCTCATCTGAAATGAGCAGTGTTGGGGTAACGCATTACAAGTAACATGCATTACGTAATCAGATTACTTTTTGATCTAACAGGTAAAGTAGTTGTAGAGTATCTGGTCAGGCTCACATGACATAACCATTCTCAGTTTGAGGAAAAGCTTTTAACCTTTGACTCGCCTTTAGTAACTCACCAGCGAGTCCACAGAAAGTCTGTCCCTAATGGAGTTCCTTGACACACACACACACAAAGAACGGGGTGTTCTGTTACAAGACTGAGTTTTATTACCCCCTTGGAATGTTCCCGAGAGTGTGATTTCTCCTAATTCTTGCTGAGAAGGAGAAATGAACCCTGTGTAATCCACATATATATTCTAGATATATATAACCATGTGACAAATGTATTAACATTTAACGAATGTTCCATCTCATGATTTTCCTATGTTGTTTGGTCTGTGTGTCCTTGTAAACTCTAATGGGTTAATATTTGAGACATGACTTGCATACTATGAGAAACAGAAATCACTGTGTAACATGTTTAGTCTCGATAAACTCCAATCTTCGTTCCCCATTTGTTGATTTACATTACATCTTGCTAACTTTGTGACGCAGGGGTGTTATAAGAAATCTTGAAGGTTCTTTCTCTTAAACACCCAATGAACTGACATATTCAAATGTCCTGCGAGATTCACCAGAAAACTTTACAACTGTGGCTCAAGCTTCAAAGGAATTCCTCGAACCACGTTAAAAATGTAAAAGTGGGGTGCAAAAATCCATTTTGAAATACTCAGTGCTACACTCTCCGCTACAAAATTAAATGTCTCCTGACATTTCCGGGAACAAATAGAACACCTCAACCATCCAAGGCCTCCAGTAACTCTTAGTCTGTTACCTGACTCTCTGTTACCTTACAGTTTCTTTTTACCAAGGATGATTGACCCAATGTATCATAACTCAGTACAACAGGCTGATGTCTCAGTCTCTGGGGTCGCTGTCTTACCGTCTGTCTACCATTTCACCATTCTCAGGCCTTTCAGAACTCAAGCCAGGTCTATGAGGTTGAAGTGGAACATCCTCTTTGCTATGTAGTGGCACATACTCTTCGATATGTAGTGGCACATCCTCTTCGCTATAGTGGCACATCCTATTCGCTATGTTGAGAACTCTGTTGAGGCTGGAAAGGCTCTGCCAGAGGATTCAGTGAAGTCTGTCTCTGTTGTCTTCCCCTGCCAGGTCTGAGATTCTACTGGTAGGTGCCACTGTATTCATCATCAGAGGTTTCACTTGGCTCTGGCTGCTGCCGCTGCTGTCGTCGTGGCTTGGTTCTTTCCTTTGGAGAGCTCGGGGAGTCTTTCCAAGGCCGACAAACCTCTGCCGGTGGCTGATCAAGGGGTAGGAAATCACAGGGCAGCAGCAGATTTCTGTGAACTACTCTGTGCCTTCCTTTACCATTTTCTGGACTGATCTCATAAACAGGACTACCATCAGCTTTCCTCTCCTTCACTTTGTACACTTGACCCTCCCAGTAGGACTGAATCTTTCCAGGCCCACCTCTTGGAGTGAGGTTTCTGAGGAGAACTCTATCACTTGGGTGGAGGTCTCTCCCCTGCACTCTCCTGTCGTAGAGGATTTTTCCCCGAACTGCTCCTTTGACAGCTGTTTTAGCCGCAATCTCGTATGCCTCTTGCATTCTTGTCTTCCAATGACTCACGTAGTCATCATAGGTGTCATGGGCCTCATCTTCTCCAAGACTGAACAACAGATCAATGGGCAGGCGAGGAGAACGTCCAAAGGTAAGGTAAAAAGGCGCGTAACCCGTTGCCTCATTCTTTGTGTAGTTGTACACGTGGACAACTTTAGCGAGGGACTCCTTCCAATCCTCGTTCTCCTTGTCCTCCAAGGTGCGCAGCATGGACAACAGGGTACGGTTAAACCTTTCCACCTGCCCGTTACCCTGGGGGTGGTATGGTGTTGTGTGCGAGCGCTGGATGCCAGAGAGTTTCTTCAAGCTGGCCATCTGTCTGTTCTCAAACTATGTGCCCATATCGTGATGTAGTCTCCTTGGGAACCCGAACTTAAGAGCGAAGTTATTGAAAATCTTGTCAGCTACAGTTTTGGCCGATTTGTTTCTCTTTAACCTGTTAAGCTTCAACCCAACTTTTGAAAAATCCCCAGAAATGGCATACCCAAACTGAAACAGATACAGTTCATAAACCCTTTGTACTAAAAGCACAAGTAAGATCTCATTTGAAAGCTGACACCTGGCAGTTTATTGTAAATGTGGAATTAATTAGTGATACTGAAAAAAAAATTATGAAAAATGTCTTCAAAGTTTTGTAAAGTTATTAGAAATGTATTTTTATGAAACATCTTCATGAAAATAAAATTGAAGTTGGCATTGTATCAATCTAGAAATGCACTGCAGCTAAAGCCACATGTCTGACCATGTTATATTTAAAATTTGAAGAAGATAAGTTTAAAACTCTGCATTTAGTTAAATGCTTTTCAAGATCATGTCATATGAATTTATTTTGATTAGACTCTAAAATGCAAACTGGTGTTTATTGTCATCTTCTAGCATCTATTTAGACTATTTTCTCTATTGTTTTGTGGTGAAAACGAGCCCCATTCAGTGTCAGTCTCCCCTGTACACATTCACAACTCTCCGGCCTGGTTATGGGTCTAAATATGCTTTTCTTTTGTCTGCATTATAATCACTAACGACTGGCTATTCACACTGTTTCAATCCCTTTTTCTTTTATCAAAGTTCTCACTTCACATTTGAAACTGTATCAAATGCCCTTTTTGAAAAACGAAAAATTTCAGTAAGCATTCCTATTTAGAAAAATTCATAAAAATAACAGCTAATGTGCTGGCAGGTGCACAGAGTTAGCTAGCATGTTAGCTTAGCACACCATCAATACACGACAATTTATGTGATTAAAACCATGTTTGTGCTCCAAACTTACTTTATAACACAAGTCGAGTGTTTTAAATAACCTTCTGTGATCTGATTTGGCTTCAGATGAAAAAAATAAGACAGAAAATATATTAATTTATAGTATTCTGCAATGATAAACTCTATATCGATTAGCATTACATTATAAATATAATCTATTATTATGAAAATACCTGACATGGCTCGAAGAACACAGGTAAATCAAATATCATTGCAATCATGTTTATTGTCTTCAAAACATCTTTATCTGCATGTTACAGCGATCTCTGGAAGCTTTGTTTGTGCCAGGGACTTCCTGGAATGTCACATGATTATGCCACTTCTTCGTGTGTTCCATATATGGACTATTACTGTGCATAGAGCGCTCTCAGGCGGCCAGTATGGATTGAAAACACAGTACATCAGAGTATCCAGCGCTCATGATTACATCGACGCATTTGGGTATAAATTCAATAAATATTATTCCTGTCTATAGATATCTGATGTAAACCTATGAGAATATATCAATATTTCTCCAAATCTGCACATGTTTGAGCTAAAAGCCCTGAGGGACGTTGTTTTGTCAAGCTCTGTCATGACGATCGCACAGGAGTTTTTTTCTGAATGGAAGCGGCTGACGCTCATAATTCATATTAAAGGTAACGACTCATTTTTTAATTACATAACTCCTGACACAAATTAAGACATAACTGTCACTATAAGTTTATCAGAATACAATAGTGGTCAAATACTGAAACTTGAGTCTTATATCTTTTTAATGATGTATAGTTTGTCAAGGTAATAACATTAAATCTGATAGTAACTTTGAACTATTTAAAAAAAAAAACGCTTCAGTGCCCCCGCGCTCTGGTGAAGCTTAACAGGTTAAAGACCAGCGGATGATAAGCTTTGGGGAGCAACAGTTGTTCTCGACGGGCAGTTATGCAGCGCAGAACACCATCTAGACCCACATGAACTTTGAGGCACTGTTTCAGCAGTATGGCCACTGCAGAGTTCTCTGCTTTCACTTCAGTTCTACTAGGCCTCCTTTTTTGTAACTTGTACCAGATGACTCTTGACAGGATTTCGTCCTCTTCCTGACCTTTGCCGATTTGATCTGGGGTGAGAGGTTGGCTGGTCTCACTGTCTTTCACCAGGCTCAAAGCACTGACCTGGATCAACCCAACACCCCGGCAAGGGTTTGTCCTTTCCGTTGTAATTCTTTCAATAGATGCACTGATGACATCTTGACTGGCCTCAGCCGTACAGCTACACATGTAGTTCTTAATATCTAATGGCATCTGTGACAACCCATCTGCATCAGAGTTGTTTTTGCCTGGGCGGTACCGGATTGTGAAGTTATAATCTGCCAACTCCGCCACCCATCTGTGTCCTGTTGCGTTGAATTTTGCAGTGGTGAGTACATATGTTAATAGGTTGTTGTCTGTATATACCACGAACAATGGGGCGTGGTAAAGATAATCCCAGAAATGTTCGCTGATGGCCCACTTCAACGCTAAAAACTCTAGCTTTCCAGAGTGCAGATGGTACCTCTTCTCTGCTGGACTCAGGGTGCGGGAGCCATAGGCGATCAATCAGATCTTTCCCTGCTGTCTTTGTTATAACACCGCCCCTCAGACCAACTTGGGATGCGTCACAATGCAATACAAACGGTTGGGTGAAATCCGGATATGCGAGGACAGGGGGCTTTGTGAGTGCGTCAACCAGCTGATTCAATACTTCCAGGTGGGAGTTGGTCCACTGTATAGGCGTATGTGATGGCAAGTGACCCTTATTTTTTTAACACTGGAGAACAAGACGGATGTGTTCCAAGTGCTCCTTGAAGCTCCTACTGTGTACCAGGTTGTCATCAAGGTACGGGAGGCAAATCGTGTCTCTTAAGTCTGGCAAACAGTGCTCCATACTTCTCTGAAACTCTGCGGGTGCCGAGCTCAGGCCAAAGGGTATGCGCACCAGAGTGTGATTCGTTCATAAAGCCCCCAGTGTGTGATGAAAGCTGTGAGAGGGTGGCTCTCCTCATCCAGATAACCCTGGTGGTAATCTTTACTGGTGACAGTCTTTTTTGACGAAGACTGCCGTCCTTCTTGCGGACACACACCTGTAAGGAACTTAGCTATAGGAAATATTAATAATCAATAATAAATTTGATTTATGAGTTATGATTAATTCTGAATATTTGGGTCAGTTAATTGGATTAACTTGACATGGCTAAATTAATATTACAATCAATTAATCAGTTTGTCCAACAAACTCTTTTGATTATTATTTATTGTAAGAAAAGGGTATCTTCCATGGCCGCAGAAGAATAATTATTTCTTAGCATGTACAGCGCTTTGAGCATGTAGCAAGATCAAGATCGTAAAAGAGACTTTGTTTACAAGCAGTGAATCAGAACCAAATACATAAAATGCACAAGTCTTATTAACTAAATCAGAAACATGAATAAACTAAACAAACATACATGAATACATAAATACATGTGTAGGAAAAGGAGTGAGAAATGGAATGATGTAACGATGGATAAGATCCATCTAACTATGAGAAGAACCAACAGCATTTCATTTTCACATTTCATTGAATTGAATACTTGCATTTGTAGTGGGAACCATTCTTGAAGTTGTGGAAAATTTAAGTCGTTGAGGATTCCGGCAGTGGCAAGTGGAAGTTGTTTGAAAGTTATCTTTCTCCATGAGCGGATGGCTGGTTTGGTCAAGGCCTGGGGCCCTGGGCCCTGTTGAGGCCACTCCGAGCACCCAGGAGAAGTGAGGAAGTCGGAAGAGTGGGTGATTGGAGTCGTTATTGGTTGGAGTCGTGGTTCCAAAACTCCTGAGATTGTCCTTGGTTCTTTGTGAGAGAGTCTTCTCTCTCCTGCATGTCTGCATATCTGGTTGGATCAAGGTCTGCTGAGCCCTGGGCCCCCGTGGAGGGGGTTCCCCAGCATCACCAGAAGCAGTGTTGCGGCTGGATGAAAAAACTAAGAGAGGGATGTCACATGTGGACTGTCTCTAATAAAGCCTGAGAAAGATCCAACCCCTAAGGTTTGACTGGACCAATAAGCAAGGTGAAATGTCAGAGTGGGAAGGTTGCTCTAGTTAATTTACGAGTCTTTGTCCCAAGCGTGATTATACCTTCATTAATGCTCAGATAGATATAACACATCCACACTGCATTCTAGAATAAGGTGATGTACATCAAAGTCTGAGTCTTTAAATGAGGATTAATTTGGTAGGAGGCATGATACAGGTGAGGTTACATTGATCGTTAGTTGGTTGTATACCAAGGTACATACCATAATATATACATAATAGTGCACAAGACAGTAAACCATTTACACGGTTTCTTTCACAGTTTTATACATGTTCATTTATAGATCAGTTAGTCTATGATTAATGCAGCAAAGTCTGTATTAAAGATTGTTTCTTTCTTCCCATTGTCTCTCTCTTGCGCATGTGGCCACATGAATGTGGTCGTAAAATCTCCTTATCAGCCCTGTAACATGACACTGTTTCAGCCCTGCTGTTCGTTTCATTTGGGATGTTAGTATTGGAGTTTCATAAACCTTTGTATATAATGAATAATTATTGTGTGTCTGATGGGTCCAGACCCTACATACCACCGGCGACAAATAAGGGAATCAAGAATGTATGATCCACCCTCTTCTTAGTAGATCCTGCAAGTACTCCTTAACTTCATTGTGAAGAGGCTTTGGGACAGACATGTAGGTCTTTTGCACAGGGTTGGTATCTTGGAGGGTTATATGCATCTTGAGAGACGGTATACAACCCACATCGTCGCTGTCAAAGGAAAAGGCCTCACATTCCTCCCGCAACACTCTCCTTACCGCCTCCTGCTGTCTCTCTGAGAGATGGCAGAGATCAACAGGGGGGTCCCATGAGGTTGGTCTTCTCGCTTGAGTGTTATCTGGTTGTGGTGTGCCACTTATTTCACTGGACTCTGTGCTGTCTTTCACTTCAGCTTTCATCTCGTTCTCTTTCTTTTGGAACGGTGCTGTGTCTTAACGGGTTCCAGGTGTCCAATTACTCTATGACGGTCCAGACAGATGTTGGTCATGTTGTCATGTTGGTCACAGAAATGGGTATTTATGGCACCCTCCTTTCTGGGATCTGCACTAGCACATCATTGTAGATCATGCCTTCTGGTGGAGGATTAAGCACGTCAGGTGAAAAGAGCATGTGTTGGCCTTGGGCTCGTGAACTCACATGCGCTCTAATATAGACGGTGATGACTTGGTTTGCTGGAACGGGCACTCTTTTTCCACCAGTAAAAACTACACCAGTTTCTGAATCACCATTCTGCATCAACTTCACCACATGATGAGCAGTTTTTACTGTTATCGCAAAGGCTTTACTCACTTCGTGTGCCAACTGCTTCCTTTCACCTGCAGTCTTTTCCGCTTTTCGGTTGATGATGGCCTCAATAACGTTGTAACCGAAGATAGGGTCACTGGCAACTGCTGGGTCGCTCGACACTAGTATTGGCACTTGTAAATCATTTGTCTTGGTGTGGCCACTGCCTAATCTGAAAGTGACTTCAATCCAGCCGATATATGGAATGGGTGTGTCATTAGCAGCAAAGACTGTCAGTGTCTCGTCCCCCAACAACTCTGAGATGGGTTTGACAACGGTGTGGGGGAGGTGGTTCAGTCGCCAGGGGTCATTCACAATGCTGGACTGTGCTCCCGTGTCCCACAGGGCTCTAACTGGGCAATTGTCCATAACGCAGTCCACTATACATCGGCTACCTACAAGGCTTATCAACTGTGGCTGGTGTCGAGGTGGTATGTAGCTAATCACACTTACAGCTGATGAGGCACCAGCTGCTCTCTTTTCAAAGACTGTTTTTGGTTGCATGACTTTGGATGCTCGTTTTGGGGCGATCGAATTTGGACTACTGCTGGCCCCACCTCGGTAGTCCCTGGGCGTTTCCCGACATGGTTCTGGACCCGCGAAAGAAGTGGCCCTTCTGCCCACATTTAAAACAGTGCAAACAGTTCTCACCTGTTCCCTCCTCCTTGCACTTCTTGCACCCTCTCACTCCCAGTTTCAGTCCATTCATATTTAAACAGTCTTTGTGCAGTTTAACGTTACAGACACTATTCAATAATGCGATTAGAACAAAGCACTTAAGAATAAATAACTTACTTCATCAGCTGAATACGTTGCTCCTCGAAATGAAACTACCAGCACTTTTGAGGTAACTTTTCCAGGATTATTACGATAATATTATTCCTCACAGCGCAGCAAGACGAGGTAAAGTACAAGATTCTTATTAAACTGGATATTTTATCCAGCTGATGTGGGCGTTTTTATGGCTTGCCTCAACATTTGCGTTTGAATAGCGCGCGCTCTCAGTGGGCGTGGTCACATTAACACGTCATACGCTATAATGAGCTGAAAGGAAAAAGACTGACATCTCTCTCTTTTCATACAGATTACATAAACTGAGAATATTTGTTTTTTATATAAATTACTTCATTTAAAAGAAGAGAATTTCAGCTTTATAAAGAGAAATCGCTCGTCTCTCTGTGACAAGTATTGACTGAGTTACAGTTTATTTTTCGGATTCGTTTCAATATGGACTTCACTGACAGAGAGAAGGTAAAACGCGCATCATGTTTATTTTTCTTTATTTGACAAAAAGCACAACCCTTTGTTTTTATTTTGAGTATACACAAAAAAACTAGACGCTTAACAGGATCGAATGATGTGTAACACTTATATGTAAGATCAAAATCAGCAGAGTATTTTGATTCTCTTTTGCACTTGTAAGAAAAAAAGTGAGCTGGTATCGCCGGCGATACCGCCGACCCCAGAGGGTTAACTCTAGATTGTAAGTGGAAGTAGATTGATTGGAGCTTTTTACAACAGGTATAATTCACACAAATGAATCATTAAAATACAGGGTGCATACGTCTGGACACATCTATCAGACACCCTTCACCATATAGACAAGGTTTTATTTCAGTTCAAAGTTAGAGTTGGAAAAATCTTGAAAAGAAAATTGTCTTTTCCATAAATGTCTTAGTTTGATCATACATATTTCAAAGTTGAGGATTCATTATTTTGATTTAGCTTGGATTGGAACAAACACTAGACTATAACATCTTAGTTGATTAGTTTATTGACAAAACATACTATATATTTAACATATGAGCAGAAACTCCTAACAACGCTTATTTGATGTCTATTTTAGAGTAAAAACTTTATACTCTATCCAAAACTAGTCAACAAAATGTATTTTATTTCGTCTATAACAGTGCGTATCAGTGCGTTCATTGATTCATTCATTCACACACACACACACACACACACACACAGAAACATGATTCACATTTAAACAGTATGCTATTTTTCCGTTTACAGACACTAACGTTATTCTATATCGCGATTAGAACAAAGCACAAGCATAAAACACTTACACACTTCTCAGCTGAATCTGTTGCTCCTCCTCGTGGTGAAAATAAACCAGCACTTGTTCTGAGGTAGGTAAATGTCCCAGGATTGTTCCTCATAGCCGCTCAAGATGACAGTAGATTAATCTGACTAAAAAATATAGTGTGTTTTCAGAGTTAATGGGCGTTAACGCGTCTCAATGTGGTGCTTCACGTATTTGCGTTTGAATAGCGCGTGCTCTCCGTGGGCGTGTCACATTACCGGAGATAATGAGCTGAGAGAAAGATAATTAGAATGGCTGACACGTCTCTCTTTTTATATAGATTACATAAACGGAGAATATTTATTTTAGTTTTGAATCTGATCATTTAAAAGTACAAACTCAAATGATTTAAAAGATATATTGCTCATGTCTGGGTGAATAGTATTTGCTGAGTTTTGTTGAAGATTAGAGACGTGCTCCAGGAAAAAAGTTCACGGTGACTGAGAGGCAGAACGCACACCCTGTTTATATTCTTTATTTTACAAAAGCACAATATTTTATTTCGATTGTATGTGGGCACATAAAAAAGTAGACATTTAACAGATTATTTTCTCATATTTCTTAACTCTATATGAACAGAAATGATGGTAGTACTTTAAGTCTATTGTTCTGCTATGTGAATAAAAACGAGCAAAACGCGCCGGCCGCGTTTCTGGTCCCCAGAGGATTAAACAAAAAAAAAAACTAAAAAGAGAGAAGAGAGAAGACCGCTCACGCTCCTATGCTGTCAGGGCCACACCAAAGTTGAGAAGCCCAGAAGAGGCTTGCAGATTCACTCTGTGTAGTAAGTATACTAATTGCTTGGCTCCTAAGCAAAAAGCTAGTGCAATCACACCAGCTGCTCGTTAAATACCCGTGCTGCGATGCTGCACAGCTAATGCAAATGATTGCACGCCAATGTGCATTGGCTTGTTTAGTTTCACTCGAAGTAGATTGGCCTCTCTAGCGAGATTCCTATTAGTCAGTCACGACATACGTCATAGTCACCGACTGATAGGGAACAGGGTGTTTTAACAGTTCAATTTGAATGAGGCGCCCATAGATTACAGCTCCATTTCAAGGGTGCAAATATCTTCAAAACGAATCAGATTCAGTTACAGCCCCGATTGTGAAGCCTAACGTGATTGGTTGTAGCGAGAACGTGCTACGACTGGTTAGCTCAATGTGGCCGTTATCTGCTTTAGTAAACGGTGGGTGGAGTCCACTTATTTGTGGATTTGTCTGCACGTCGACGCTAGAAGTGATTCAAAATCCACTGATGCGTGAGGGGATTTACAAATGCACAAGAAGCAATTCAGAAATGCGTGCAGCGATTTACAAATACACCGAAAGCAGTTCACAAATAAATGCCAGGCAGAGTTGTGTTTGTGACATAAAACACATTTGTAAAAAAAAATAAATGTATTTGCAAATCTCATTTTTATTTATTTGTGAGTTTTAGAATTATTTGTGAAACTCTTTACATTTATTTTTGGATCTTAATCTATTTATTTGTGAATTTGATACATTTGTGTGAATCTCTATACATTTGTTTGTGAATCTCAATCTATTTATTTGGAATAATGCAACAATTCGAATACCATAATCAGAGATCACTTATTGTACAACTGTTTTACAAAATGTGCCTTGTCTTGAACATATCCTACATAAACTTGTAATGCAATGCATTTGTGTTTGTTATTAGTCTGCAGCCGAAACGTATTATTATTATAAATATATTATGTTCTATAATATACAAAACCACTTTATTGTTTGTGTTGGCTGTTTCTACATATAAAGTTGTTATACAGTAAGACAGTTATTATTTTTACTATTGTTTTATTCATTGTCACCAAAATGGAGCCATTCAAAGGCTTTATAAAATCCCTCTTCCTCTGGAAACCTAATGGCTGACATACACAACATATGCAGGTAAGGGTCTAAATACAAGCGTTGCTATTGCCTGATACATGATAATAATCTGTACAATATTGTGATCTGAGCATAGTTTTATAAATAGGCTATCGTCGGCTAACGTGGATATATCTATAAGCTAACACTGGTCTCTCACCAAGACACCTGTCCTGTTCTCCTCACACCACAACTCAATGTGTCTCCTCTGACCGTTGTTTTGTCTAATCCTGGCCTGTCCCTGCTCTCTTGGCCACATAGCAGGCTCATAATTATATGGCTGAGGTCCGTCATATGAGTAAACATTTAGGCTGCGTGTCACGGTTTGCAGTGTGTGTGTGTGTGTGTGTTCACTAAACACTACTCTGCTCCTAATGTGTGTGCACTAACTTGGATGGGTTAAATGCAGAGGACAAATTCTGACTATGGGTTACCATTCTTGGCCTTCACATGTCACTTTCATTTGACTTTCATATAGCCTAGTCATGATTGATGTTGGTCTGAAAACAACATTTTTCTCACAGTCTGTAAAAAGGGGTCCTATTAAGCGTCTACGTGTTTTCTGTTTTCATGTTTTTACAAGTGTCATACAACTTTCTTTAGAGTGTAATGTTGCTGTTTGAGCATAAAAAAAGTCTGCAAAGATACAAAGCACAAAGTCTCTCCAAAGGGAGTTATTCTCTAGCAAGCACTGTTTCTAAACTCACTGAAACGCCTCGATTGTAGTCTAGAGTTTTCTTCTGGGAAAGTACACCACAATATTCCTTATTTAAATAATTCCCACTCAGGGCATACGCAAAATAAAGGGATGGGTCCTGGTTGAGTTGAGTTAAAGTGTAAACTCGTAGTTATGGTATGGTGTTTTCCAAACATGCTCTAAGCAGTTGACCAATCACAACGCACTGGTCCAGCTAACCAATCAGAGCACATTGTGCTTTTCAGAAGGAGGGGCTTCATAGAGGGCCTAAACAGAGTTGACAGACTGGAAAGAGAGTTGCTGCATGTCAAATATGGGGGAAATAATGTGTTTATTGAACATTTAAGCATGAAACCCTATTCTAGTTTTTATTTCATAAATTCTCAGAATCCTCTATTTCCAACTCATCAATATCATGTCTTCCTTTTTTATTTTGTCTTAAGTTTATCAAACTCGTCCAACAATTTAGCAACTGCAAGTCAATCAAGTATTGATAAAATTGATAAATTGATAAAATCAAAATTGATAGTATCTGAATTGCAATGCAACCAGAATTCAGAGTCAAAACTGTTTATAAAATGACTTAAATTTCAAATCACAGACCTCATAAAATTTGGAATAGTATGAACAGCTCATATTTACATTATACAATATACATATGATACATTATGTTTTTTTTTTTAAATGAACATATTAATACGTTCATGTTTTCTGTTTCCAAGCACATATATTGATGAAATGTTCATCAGATGCATGTGTTGCATTTTGCTCTGACCCTGCAGCTCTGTCAGCAGTGGCCGTTGTGTGATTATTTTCTTGTATGAAACTATTTGTGCAGTCATTCAAGAATCGTAAGGAAAAGCAGCCCTCTCAATGTGTCCAATGCAGACATGTGTCTGGACAAGCAATGCTGAAATTGTACTTTTAACATACTGTATTCAATTACGGTAAACATGAATCTGCTCTCAATTCAACCGTGACAACTTTTCTTGAAGGTTTGTGAAATGCAATTCAGTGGCCTGGTTCAAAAATTTAAATGGAATTTGCCTGTAAAGATGCTAACATTGCACTTTGTCAGTAAATGTGTCTGTAAGGAAAGAGGAAGTATATTTGTAAAAAATGGTATATTATATAAATTGCAGCATTGCTGGTACTTCTGTGTAAAATTGACATGTTACACCCTGCTCTCACACCCAGAGAAATGCTTTTCCTCAGCAAATGCAAGCGAGACCAATGAATATCACACTAAAATTTGTTTCCAATAAACCTACTTTGGTGAAACTATTTTCATAATTAAACCAAAATTAAACATTTGCATTTATACATTTGTTAGAAACTTTTATCCAAAGCGACATACATTTCATTTGATCAGTTCATGCATTTCCTAGGAATCAAACCAGTATTGCTCTATACATGCTCTAATAAATACTGACTTAGAAAGTGTTTTCTGTCCTGAGAGTTCACGCTTTGATTCGAGCATCAGGAGCGAATGGTGCAACTCATGAGGGCATGATTCCAGACGTGGCAGAGATAGACAGAATGAATGAACACAAAAGATAGATGGAAAGTGTGTTTTGTATGTCAGATGTCAGACTCCGCTCAGATCACAGGTGTGTGTTTTAAATAAAAGCTCATCAGAGGAGGGTATTGACCTGGTTCCCCGGAAATCCTCACCAAAGTCTAGGTCTTTATCTCGCAGGCAAGGTCTCACGCTCTCTGCCGTGGGCGCGATACACGGTTTGGCCCTGGCGCACATGTTCCATCTCGCATTCGCAGCTCTAGATTCCAGAAGATTTGAACTCACTTACAGGCATCAGTATGCGGCATATTTATAAATAATTTATATCTAGATAGATTAGATAATTCATTCGCAATTTATAGTTTATTTGTATGGTCGGATGCGCGTGACTGGATGATGACCGGTGTCGTGGTCATTCTCAAGTGTCGTGTTGCTGATGTATCAGTCAGATCAGCGTAGCACTCAATAATCGGGACAAGAGAGGTCCCGTATGGGACAAATAAATTAGGCCCAATAATCGGGACGTCCCGGCTAATTCGGGACAGTTGGCAATCCTAGTTAATACTCAGTTGTGGTCTGTAATAAGTATTCATTTTCATTTGATTTTTGTAATAAATTTTGTAACATTTATTATAATCATCTGACTGGACCTTGGATCATTGAGTGTTAGTCACACTCTTCTAACTGGGGCGGGAGGACCCTTCCTGAAGAGAACGACATCGGAGGGTGAGAATTCTTTTGAGATAAGAATAACCCATATGAGATTTGATTGATCAAAATAGCCTAGCCAAAGAGGCAGCATGTAACAAGTGTATATGTATAAGGATATACGTATGACTAATTGTTATGATGTAAACAAGGTTGAAGAGTACCACAAAAGGGAGACTTATAATATAAAGGGGAAATCTATTATTTCAATAATAGAATACGAATTTATATAGACTGATAATAATAATCTGACGAATTTATATAGACTGATAATAAAAAGCATAATCTGGCTTGTACACTTGTAGGTTAAACGTCATCATGACGATCCATATCAACACCTAACGGCTGAAAACAGCTGTGTCCCAATTCAGAGGCTGCATATTTCAAAGGATGCGGACTTCAAAGTCCATGCCTTAGAAGTCCACGAAGGTTTGTCAAATGGGATGGTCTATACGGAAGATTGCTCTTGTCACTTAGAAACTGTGAACGCTGCCGTTGAAGAGCAGCACTAGCGTTTGTACTGGACTATTTTATTATTATATTTAGCTGTAAACAAAACAGGGTTCACAAACTGTCTGAATATGTTCACATTGATCATTTAGGTACATAATAAAGAGTATAAACTATCTGTAAAATCGCATTTTATTAAGATATGTCAACACTTGAACAGCTGTAAAGGTTTTTTTTTTTTACCTTATAAACTAATACTTACATTTAAAAGTGTAATCTAGTGGTTACTGGCGCGCAATGAATCTTGGAATAGGCTAGGCTGTGGAGGATCCAGTCTTTCTATCCCTTGTGTCCCATGAAACAAAGGACGCATTTGTAGGCCTCATTCAAAGGAGGCTTCGAATTGGGACATTCTTCGTCACACCGCTGTGAAGGCATTCGGCCATCAAATGCAGCCTCTGAATTAGGGCACAGATGACATCTCTGTCATTTGAAAGAATGAAATAATATTTCCGGAGAGTCCTGTCTACTATCCTGTCTACTATCCTGTTGCCCAGAAGCGACTGGTATTTTCTTATCCGAAATCGACTGGATGATGAAAAGTTGGTGATGAGCACTAAAATGGAAGAAATACAAATGTGAATTTCCCACATCCATGTTAAACTTTGGTCAACTTTCTCTTCGTGATTACTTTTAAGGAAACTGTATGGAGGGATTGATGGTGGATGGATCCTTTACAGATTTTTATATATTGACATCACCCAGATAGCAAAATTGCTGTGGCCCAGATCCAGCTCACACTTGACACTTTCATCTGGCCCACATACCGCATGGAATGATGGCCCTGGAGTGGTCCCCTCCTGTTTGCCAGATTGGGGCCACAAGCAAGCCATGGGAATGTTGCATGTCAGCCATGAACAAAACAAATGAAGCAGAACTGGCCCACATCTGGGCAACAGTTCATTTTAATTCTGGCCCAGATCCGGCCCAGATCCAATACCTTGCTCTGGCCCACCAACCACATGGAATCCCAGATAGCAAATTACATCTGGCCAAGATGTGGCCCACATCTCCCACATTCTTCTGGCCCACATACCACATGGAATGATGGCGATGACTGTGACTGTGATGAGTGTGGCTGGCAATGGCATACATATCCAGGCCTCATCTTGGCCAACTTGGCACATATGCCTCAGTTCTGGCAGCGGCAATGGTCACAAGGGCCACATCTTGGCCAAACACAGCAAGCCACAACTCACACTAAAACCGACTTGATGTGTGTTGGCCAGACACGGCCCATATGATATTTCCCGCTGCCAGAACTGAGCCTTATGTGCCATAGTTGGCCCAGATGAGGCTTGGGTATGTATGTTATGTGGTACATTTGGCCATAAATTTGCCAAATGTGTTCCTCATTTGGTGTAATGTATTCATGCCATATTTGTTATGCCATGTGTGGGCCACTTTAGGTTCACATTTAGATTCGCCAGTAATTACTGTCCCACATCTTTGCCAAAACTGGCCTAGATATGTTTTAAGATAACTGGGCCACATTAGCTGCAACATATGTGGGCCATATTAGCCACTGTCGATTGTGCCACATTTTTGCCATTTGTGATATTTGGGCCATATTCATTATTTATCATATGGACCACTTTAGGCTCACATTCAAATTACACATTGGTGTGAGCACTGCATCTTTGCCTAAAAAGGCCTACATGTGATTTAAACAGGCCTACAGGGTGATTTAGCGTACTTGTTTATTTTATCACAGGAAATGGCAAAATCTAAATCGCTGTCCATCATGTTTCAAGCAATTGTTGTTAAATAAATTTTAAACCATGAAGGCGACCCAGTGGATTTCACACAAGCAATGTACAAACTTTGCTTTAGAGTAATGGTGGTGAAGAAGTCTCAAACCCCAGTCAATTATTCACTACAGAAAGTGAAAGAAAAAAACTGACCGGGCTTTTGACACCTGGCGCTGCATTAAAGCTGCAGTCCATAACTTTTTCGTTCCAAATGTACAAAATGTACACTGTAAAAAAATAAAATGCAATTTTTACGGTAAAATACCGGCAGCTGTGGTTGCCAGCACTTTACCGTCAAAAATATGGTACAGACAATATTGATTTTACAGACTTAACTTAAAATTTACAATAATAAACCGTATTTCATTATCTGATATAATGTTAATTTACCAACCTATTTATGTATTAATATCTGTTTTGTACCATTGTTATACACTGACAACCACTAATCATCACAGCAGTGATAAAAGTCACATGATAAATCAAAGCTTATCACAAGCAGCTCATCCACAAGATAGTTAGTAGTAATATATAAAAGCTGCACAGTGTGATTTGCACAAACACTAAACAGCATCATGGTAACACATGAAATTTTTAAAATGCAATAAACATTAATTTAACAACATTAAATGTGACATAAAACTCTAATGTACATAACTGATAAGAAAAGAACTAAGCAAACTAAGAAGAAACATAGTTATTTCAACAAAAATACATCAAATGTGAAGTGTCACGCAGGGAATTGTGGGAATGTCAATTTTTCGTTTTTTCACTGTAAATTATACAATGAGTTCTTTTTCACTTTCAAAAACTGTCAATTTAACGGTATTTTACAGTAAATTTACATTAAATGTACCGTTCACAGTCCTATTTATCTATCACACTTATTTACCGTATATAGTAAGGAAACTTTCTGTTAACCAATTAACAGTTTTTCACTGTAGCACTGTCTTTTACCGTTAAAATCACGATAATTTTTTACAGTGTATATAACAAGCGAGAACATCATGAAAACATTTTCCAAACAGTGTTTGTGTCTTATCCTGAATCACTACGGTACGCCTATAAGAAGTGTTTATATTCTGACTTTTAGACTGGTATGACCTGAACCACTGCGGAGTAGCCCAGACCTGCGTGACTCATCATAGACATAAACAGAGAGAAGTAGCTGCGGCTAGAATGTTTTTCCGCAAAACCCGGAATATTAATACCTACAACAAGCGCCCATCCCCCCCGTGCCATGTGTGCCCGTCCGCTACGCCACTGAATATATGCAGTACCATGTCGTAGCCTATTTCAAGAATGCCTCTTATCAGCAGCTGTCTGAATGTTTTGCATCCTTCGTTTTCTTGAGCTGTGTGGTTTGGCCGCTGTTATTTGTAAAGAGGACAGCTTCTGTCCCGCCTATGCTGCAGCAAATTCATTTTAATTAGATGTTTAGGACGTCACTCCCAGACAACATGCATTTTCATTTAATCTAATTATCTCCCAGAGCAGCTCCTCCATTACTGTCGCTGCAGTCATCGGAGAGAGAAGCGTGAATAGAGCTCACTGACGTTCAGCACCTGTAGACTGCAGCTGCCAATATAACGCAGTAGCCTACATGCGTTCTGCTATTATGCATTTTATGCAGCAGTTATGTAATTGTGTTGTGTATTTGAGCGCTTATTTTGGCTTTGTATGTATTGCATGTAAAAAGTTTTTCTGTTAATAGAATGTTAATGTTAGAAGGAAAAACAAGCAATAAAACTATAATAGAACATTTCAGAGGAACAATAGAATGTGTGGTGGAGCAGCGGCTGGAGACAAACACAAAGCGTTGTGTTTGACTGCATCATGTTATGTTTCTGTAATCCTGCGAGAGCAGCGAGCGACACAGCGCTCCCAAAATCTGAAGGCAAATTTTCATTTTACGGCCCGTCAGCTTTCTGATCCACAGCAAATGAATATGGCCACAAACAAATCTATCAAATCCAGCATCAAAACACGGTACACTCCCTATCAGAGACAGAGAGAGAGAGAGAGAGAGAGAGAGAGAGAGAGAGAGAGAGAGAGAGAGAGAGAGAGAGAGAGAGAGAGAGAGTGTAGGCCTAAATACTCATCTATGATCACACACACTCACACTCACATTTCCTCACTTTTCTGTAAAACACATTTTTGAAAAATCTTTTTGCAGCTCTTTTCATTAAGCTCCATAAAAGAAGTAAAATAACACTAACAAGCACCATGAAAGTACCACAACGATAATCCCACACAACGACAATCCCAATGTGTTCAGTCTATATTTGTCTAAATTAACAAAATAATAATAAAATGGTAATAAATAATTAGATAATTGTGTGTCACATGTTTAATACACGTGCATACTGCAATGAATGATTTTTGATTCTGGTCATGAACAAGATGTAAGCTTTAGTTGATTGATGAAGATTATTGTTGAAAAACAAAATAATCTATAATTTCTGAAGATTAACTATATGCAAAGATGAAATGCTTGACACAGACAACCCAATTCTCACCATAACCTACTACACTAAAGGCACCTTCCTTCTGCAAGGCAATGAGGCAAGCTTGAACTCATTTGAGGAGATCTTCGCCCGGCTGAAGGCCAGAGTAGAGGAGGAGAGAGACGAGCCTCATGCAAACAGCACAGACTCTGAGGAGGAAGGCCCAGCGATTCTTTCACCTGCACCATCAGACCGGCGACTGAGAGACAGTTTAGCTCTGCTGGAACTGGACTTCACTGAATTTAGAGAACACACTCAAGTCAAACTTTCAGACACACGCAACACAAACATTTACATCCAAGAGCTCAAAGATGAGCTCAGACAGCTAAAGAAAGACACCAACTCCTCCATCACTGATCTCAACAGAGCTCTTGGAGAACTGCAAGGAGAAAACCAAACTCTCCGCGTACAGATGCGCAAGCTAGAGGAGGACAACGAGAGAAAAGAAGAGAGCTTCTCCAGACAGCTGCAAGAAATGAGAGAGCAGTTACAGAAAAACACAGAAGACAACACACATCACTACAGTACAGCTCCTACTACAGACTACCCAAACACAGACAGCGAGCCTGCCACAAACACACAGACACCTGCAGACACACAACCCCCGCCTGCCCCCCCTCCAGAACCTGATCCAGATATTCTCCTCCTCATGGACTCTAATGGGAAGTTCTTGGACCCACAGAAACTCTTTCCACATCAGAAAGTCTCTGCAAAACGATGCAGCACAACTGGCCACGCCCACCAGATCATCAGAGACTTCCCAGGACAGCCCTCATGTGTCATAATCCACACTGGGACCAATGACCTCCACTCGCTGCGGAACAACACTGCGGATGCTGTCAGGAAAATGGCCGAAATCACCAGCAAAAAGTTCCCAGAATCCCGAATTATAATCTCCACACTTCTCCCACGACATGACACACCACCACACATCATCCACAACATTAACACTGAAATTTCCCATAGATGTTCTACACTTCCAAACGTGCACCTGGTCCACCACCACCACATCGGCCTCCACCACCTGTACGACGGACTCCACCTGCACAGAGATGCAGTGCGCACTTTTGCAAGGGCCCTTAAAGATGCAGCCCTGGGCCGCACCCCATCATCACCGAGACATCTGCTACCGACTCCAGAACACTACCGGCCCATTCACCCCTACATGCCCAGACACACCCCCCCGACCCCGATGAGGAATCACCCCTACATGCCCAGACACACACCCCCGACCCCGATGAGGAGAGACATCAGCTGGACAAGCATCCCACATCATCCACCACGTCCACACCCACCTATGGCTCACTACACACCTGCAAACCTGCAGTCACCAACTCCACGTTCACCTGCCGGCCATCAAGCCCCCGTCAGGAAGAAGAAACCAAACCCCCCCCCACACCCAGAGAAATCCCTCCATCCGAGAGCACAGAGCTACGCTGAAGCTTTAGCCCGGCCTCCCCCTCCACCTCCACCTCCACACCTGCCAGCGAACTGAGCCAGATCAGAGAGATGCTGCACACACTGTGCAACCAGCTCCTGAACAGATAAGAACACACACAGTGCTCTACTTAAAAAAAAAAAAAAAAACACTATATACTGTATGTGTATGTATGTATGCATTTATATATATATTTTAATATATATATTATATATATATATGTAATTTTGCACTAATGTAAATTGTTTGCCATGTACATTTCCACATGTACTTCACATTATCTTCTCTCTGTCTCACCAAATAGGTTTATCTTTTGGAATTCGAATGCGTTCATTTCAAATAAGTTGCTGGAATATTCAGGGTCTTCACTCTTCAACGTTTGGTTCTAAAAGTACAGACCCAGAATTTCTAAAACATATCGAAGATGTTGACATCATAATCCTCACTGAAACCTGGTGTCGAAATGATGCGCTCACCTACTGTCCCTCAGGCTACTATGAAGTGATTGTGCCCTCAGTCAAAATAAGTACAGTCCACCGTGGACGAGACTCGGGAGGAATTCTAGTGTGGTACAGGGAGCATCTGGCCAAACACATTTCAACTATCTCAGTTGGAAAATTTCATTGCTGGTTAAAAATAAACCAAATTGGCATTTCTACTAGAGACACATATCTCTGTGCCATCTACATTCCCCCAGCGGAATCCCCTTACCATGAGGAGGAATACCTCAACAACATCCACACAGAAATCAGCCATTTCCAGGCCCAGGGAAACGTGCTGCTGTGTGGAGACTTTAATGCAAGAACTGGATCTGAACCCGATGACATAGATCCAAAGGGTAATGAATATGTCTTTGGCCAGACCCCCCCGAGTATCACAAGAAAACTTCCCCCGAGAAACAACCTTGACCAGACAGTAAATAAAACCGGTAGAGAGTTAGTGCAGCTCTGCCGAGCCTCAGGCCTGTACATACTGAACGGCAGGATCCGAGGGGACTCTTTAGGGAGGTTCACGTGTTGTTCAGGTCTTGGAGCTAGTGTAGTTGACTATGCCATCACTGACATGGACCCATCCTCCTTCAATGCATTCACTGTCAAACAGCAAACTCCGCTTTCTGACCATAACCAAACTAACATCTATATCAAAACACATCACACACCAGAACAAAACAGACTGGAAACCTGCCGAATGTATCAGGTCCAGCAGAGGTACAGATGGGCTCCGGACAGCGCAGACAAGTTTGTCCAAGCCCTCAGTTCTGAAGAAATAAAAAATCTAATAAATACATTTATTAATAAGAAATTCGAAACAACTAAAGATGGTGTTAATTCGGCTACAAATGAAATCAATAACATATTTAAAAAAGCAGCACAGAAAAGTGAATTGAAAAAGAAAGGCAAAAAATACACTAAAAATACTCCAAAAGATGCAAAATGGTTTGACTCAGACTGCAAAACATTAAGAAAACAACTTAGAAAATTATCAAATCTGAAACATAAAGAACCAAACAACACTGACATAAGAACTGAATACTTTTCAAAACTAAAAATATATAAAGACAAAATTAGAGCAAAGAAGCAACACCATCTGACCAAAAGTATACAAGAATTAGAAAATTCAATAAATCATAATCAGTTCTGGGATATGTGGAATAATCTGAGCACGGCAAAACCACAAGACCTACCAATACAAGATGGAGAAATTTGGACAAATCATTTTGAAAACTTATATAAAGAAATCCCATCAAACCAACTCAATGATAATTATAATCTGACCAAACAAAATCTACAAACTTATGAAGAGACAATTAAAAATAATCAAAATCCACTTGACTTCCCAATTACACATGAAGAATTGGCAAACAAACTCAAAAGCCAAAAAGGTAATAAATCTTGTGGTCCTGACAGCATTCTAGGTGAGATGCTGAAACACAGCACACCGGAGCTGCAGGCGGCGCTGCTCAAACTATTCAACACCGTACTCCGTTCAGGCTGTTTCCCTGACATCTGGAGCCAAGGACTCATTACCCCAATCCATAAGAGTGGAAATAAATTGGACCCTAATAATTTCAGAGGCATCTGTGTGAGCAGTAATCTGGGGAAGTTATTTAGCAGTATTTTAAACAATAGAATTGTAAGCTTCCTTAACGAACACAATGTCCTGAGCTCGAGTCAGATTGGCTTCGTTCCAAATCACAGAACTACCGACCACATTTACACCCTACACACCCTAATCGATAAACACGTAAAACAGACCAAAAATGGAAAAATATTTGCATGCTTTGTCGATTTCAAAAAAGCATTTGATTCTATTTGGCACAACGGATTATATTATAAACTTTTACAAAGTGGTGTAGGGGGTAAAGTCTATGACATTATAAAATCAATGTAGTCGAACAACAAATGTGCAATACGAATTGGCAACAAACATACAGAATTCTTCACCCAGAAAAGAGGAGTGCGGCAGGGCTGTAGCCTGAGTCCAACGCTGTTCAACATCTACATTAATGAACTAGCGGTGCAGTTGGAGCAGTCTACAGGCCCTGGACTCACTCTACAGGACAGGAGCATCAAGCTCTTGCTGTACGCAGACGACCTGGTGCTGCTGTCACCCACTGCACAGGGACTACAGCAGCACCTGGACCTGCTGCACAACTACTGCCAGAACTGGGCCCTGGCAGTCAACCTCACAAAGACCAACATTATGGTCTTTCAGAAGAAGCCCAGATGTCAGGAACACAGATACCAGTTCAGTCTAGGCAGCACCGGCCTAGAGCACACGATGCAGTACACTTACCTCGGCCTGGTCATCACTGCATCGGGGAGTTTCAGTATGGCAGTGAATGCTCTCAAAGATAAAGCTCGAAGAGCTCTATATGCAATTAAGAAGAAATTCCAAAACACTGAATTACCGATTCCAATCTGGTGTAAAATCTTTGATAGTGTGATTCAGCCCATTGCGCTGTATGGAAGTGAGGTTTGGGGTCCACTCAGTGATCAGAGCTACACTAGATGGGACAGACATCCAACAGAAGCCCTACACACAGAATTCTGCAAGATGATACTAAAACTACAAAGAAAAACACCCAATAATGCATGTAGGGCAGAATTAGGCCGATTCCCATTGATGATTGATATGCAAAAAAGATCCCTCAAATTCTGGATGCATCTAAAATCAAGTCCCACAGAATCGCTACATTTTAAAGCATTACAAACCCAAGAACTGAACCCCGAAAAGAGTCTCCTCAGTCAGCTGGTCCTGAGACTTACTAACCCGACTAACCCTACTAACACTAACCAGTCTCAGACCAGCTCTGCTCCTCACACGCACATCAGAATAAACCAAATTATCAAACAGTCTAAAAATACATATCTGGAACATTGGGATCAGGAAACCAAAACACAAAGTAAATTACAATTCTATCGAAATCTGAAATCAAATTATGAAATGGAAGAATATCTCCAGAGTGTGAGAGACACAAAGCAGAGACGGATCCTGAGCAAGTACAGGCTGAGTGAACACAGTCTCGCCATCGAGACCGGCAGACACAGAAAGAGCTGGTTACCCCGAGAGCAAAGGGTGTGTGTTCAGTGTAGGACAGGAGAGATCGAGACAGAGACACACTTCCTCCTTCACTGTCACAGATACAGCTCAGTCAGAGACCTCTACTTCAATAAACTTAATAACGTAATACAGGGCTTTACAGCCATGACTGAAGTAGAACAGATAAAGATCTTACTAGGAGAGGGACAGACCGCAACACTGGCTGCCAGATACGTGTGTATGTGCCACAGCCTGAGAGACAGCAGGTGAATGTGTGTGTGTGTGTGTGTGTGTGTATGTGTGTGTGTGTGTGTGTGACCTCAGGGTGTTTCCCTACTACCCACCACAGTGACCTCAGTAATGTGTGTGTGTTTATGTATGTTAAAACACTGTGGTATCAAAATGTTCACAGATATTCTAATCTATTACACTGTTCACTTGTACAATTAATTTAATTTGTACATTTAAATTTAATTTATGTTATAATATTCAAGTATTTTGATGTCTTTATAATTTTCCTATGTATTCCAAGCTTTGGCAATATTGTAATATATACAGTCATGCCAATAAAGCAATTTGAATTGAATTGAATTAATTTCTGTCACACAAAACTATGAGTAGCCTAACTATATATGAGTAAAGCACATAAGTATTATGGACTACTTTTTTTGGAGTGGTGTAATGATTCATCCAAAAAATCCTACTTATAAAGTAAAAATAGTGACATAAGGGTAACAAACTAATAACAATTAGAATTACTGTGTTCTGATGGGCTAACAAACGTTCCCTGCATCTCCATCTCCATAGTATCCATCCTAAACAGTATGTGAGATTATAAGTGTGTCCCATAGCATAGTATGTTGAAAAGAGTATGCCAGATGTCCCCGGATGGTCTACTATTTCTGGTGGATTTTCGAAGTGTGGATCCGTGCTCACTATCACAGCAAATATTGCCCACAACCCATTGTTCTTTGGAGGAGGATCCAGTTCAGAACTACAAACACGAGTAAGTGTTTACTCGTGTTCGTGTACAAGTGTTCAGAAAACTACAAAACTTGGTTAATGTGCACGACCGATGGTGAGAGATTTAGATACAGGGGTTTGAGTGACTAATAATCAATATTTAAGCTGATAAAAAATATTTATGTAATGGTATCCGTGTTATATTTCATCTGCAACAACAACGTGAACTTTTATAAAGATCCGTTTGGCCATTAACTTTTAAATGCATCATTATGCATGAGTATGAGGAGACTCTGCATGAAAGACCCGTGACTTGCAGATCAATGTGCTACTGCATTTGTCTCTGATACAGTAGGAAATTAAATTTAATTAAATGTGGAGTATTTTATCTGATTGTTCTGATTATTGACAGGTCAGTTTACAGTACGTGACAGGATACATGTAACTACACGACAGAGAGCAACTGTTAAAGTGCTATTTTATGAAGTGATAGTATGTCCCAAAGCTTGTCTACTCATAGGTGTAAATCACGGGGGTTGGGGGGTCAGGACCCCCATCTGAGGCCCCCCAGGACCCACGAACCCAACTCATATTTAAACAACTATCCCTTTGTATAAGCAACAAGTACAATTTTGGCTGTATTATTAGTGTCCCCATCAAAAATTGCTATTAAGAAATTCTTTTGTGTATTGCCTCCCCTCCCCTCCCTTCCCCTCCCTTCCCCTCCCCTCAGATGAAATGAATGCCCATGCCTACAGACTCAAAAGAATGTACTTTTACTTCACAAAAAGAGTACATAATTTTAGGGCGTAGTATAAGTAGGCGCATTGAGATGCAGCAATTCTCTCAGTTTGACTCTCACAATCATAATTGCTCAGTGACATACAGTCATGTCCATTTTACCCATAAACCCCTGCTGATAAGCTCCGCCCCACCACACCCTTTGAGCTGCTATCTGACAGCCGATCAAAAAGCCTCAGAAAATGTCGATTTCACGCAGTTTGGAGCACAATTAAAAGCCGAGTTGATACCCGCCGACCGCCGTGGGTGTCTGTCTCTGCCGCACCACTGCATCCATTGTGCCGACGGCATGAGCTCACAGCCGTCCAATCAGGCGAAACTGAGCATGAGTGACAAGCGGAATGAGTGAGTCTGATTGGATAGCTTTGATTGCAGAGTGCGAGAGGTGACTGCTCTTTGGAGAGAGCACATGTATTGACGTGTCTCTGTGTTTCTGAGGAGTTTGTTGCTGAAGAGTTACAACCTGAGAGCTCTGAAAATCACAAAGTGACAAATTCAGTCCAGTTTTTTTTGTTAGTGATCCTTTATCTGCACTTTACACAAGCAAGCAGAATTCAGTGCATTTGTTTATTTGATTTGAGTTTTGACTGCAATGTTTTGCACTCTATTCATACCATGTACTTTCTGATTTCCTTTTTTGTGTATTTCTGTATATTCATGCATATTCTAATATACTTCATACAGGCATATTCTATATTTCTATTTATAAAACGGTTAGTTCCAATCCTTGATTCTGATTGGTCGATAGCTGTGTTTTATTCATGATAAAACGTCTCAGGTAACGACTGTAACCATAGTTCCCTGAGAAAGGGAACGAGACGATGCGTCAACGATGCTTTGGGAACGCCCCCAGCGTGAATGCATCTTAAGCATCTAGGTCAACTAGTCAAATGGAAAGAATGAGCGTCACGGGCGGGTGACGTCATGACCAGGAAGGGATAAAAGCACATCCGGTGCAAACCGGCATTAGCTTCGAAAAATTGCCGAAGCAAGCCGATTACAGGGATGCAGGAAGTATGGCAGGGTGACGCATTGTCTCGTTCCCTTTCTCAGGGAACTATGGTTACAGTCGTAACCTGAGACGTTCCCTTTCAAGGGAACTCGCGATGCGTCAACGACGCTTTGGGAACGAGAATACCCAAAACGTCAGAATTCCAAGTACCTGAGTGTTAGTCTGTTGTAACTAAGCACTAAGCACTCGAGAACCTGGGACAGCATCCAGTTCTAAGCTGTAAAACCTAACGAATGTGAGCAGTGAGGACCAGCCAGCCGCATCACAAACGTCTTGAAGAGAAACCCCAAATAGTAAGGCTTTAGAGGCCGCCATACTCCACGTAGAGTGAGCTCTGACTGCCAAAGGACACGGCTGGTCAGAGTACTCGTATGCTAGTGCAATAGCCTCAACTATCCACTTACTAACCATCTGTTTAGAAGCAGGAAGACGGCAGAACAGTAACCGTCTGAAGAACTCTTTCCACCATCCCTGGGTGGCCTGTGTCAGGGATGCTTGTCCTTACGCTTGCCACCTGGATTGGCAGCGTCTGACAAAGGCTGGACGGCCTGCTTGCGGCTGGTTCCACGCGGTAAACAGAATGGCAAATATCACAAACAGTTAACATTTGAGAGCCAGCAAAGAATCCAATCCCCTTAAGGCAGGGGCAAACAATCTTAAACCCATCTAAATCTCGATAGAAATAATACTTGCATGGATCTTTGGTGCCGAGCAAGAATGCATGTGTGAGTGTCTGTGTAGATCCTCGCTGTGTCCGTGAGTTTGAAGCGTTCTTTCGGTTCTTCCGGAGAGCGCGTCGTTTGCAGGAAGTTTAAAAAGTTTACTTGAAAGCAAAGTTGCCAGAAATTCAGGCTAAGTCAATTTTACCCGGAGATAGAAATGAATGAGCACAAGACTAAAACAAGGCAAGAAGCCGGAGATAAGACTAAGACAAAAAGCTAATAACAAGAGATTAAAGAATAAGACTAAGAACATAATACTAAGAAACAGAGGTAAGACATAAAACTAAGATAGCGATGAGCCATCGTCATTGTCCTTAAAGGAAAACTTAGTCCACACCTTTTTTGGGTGACCTGACCAATAGCACTTGTAGTGTATCTGGACTGTGTCAGGATAACTCATTCAATTCTACATGTGAAAATGCTTTTAACCCCTTTGACTCTTATCCGTAACTCTGGCCTGGCACCATAGAGCCTGCGTTAAAATTGCCCATTGACACCTTTACGGCATGAGTGTTTACCCAAACACCAATAAAATAGAACTTGCCGGAGCCTCAAAGAGATCAGTATCTCCTTAACACCCCCTTTCTGCGGAGAAAGGAATGTCAGGTCATCGAAGAGAAAGCTCCTCTCTTCACGCACAAATACAGACTTGTACATTTAACTCAGAATATGAGCCATTGCCAACTGTATATGATATGTTCCTGTGTATATGCATGTTTCCCAGTTCATATTAGTCTAGTTATGATTTCCTAGTGTATCAGTGAAAGTGCTTGTAATTATGCATTTAGGTGTATCTTTGTATTCCTATTATGTGTGTATATCTTCTTGGTATCGTTTTAATCCTCTCTAGCTCACGGAGTTAGACACATAGAGGACATTACAGTAAAATGTATGATTCTATGTGCAACCACTTTTTGGTTAGAAATTGCATCTTTTGGCAAGGCCATAAACTATGCAGACGAGCTGCTTTGACAGGACAAATTAAAACTTTTCCCTCTCTAAATCCTCAAAGGAGATTGGCCGTTCACCCCAAACGAGGTGTGAACTCCATTGTCCTCAAAAGGATGGAACGCCAGTTCCTCCTGGTCTTCAGTCCTCGTCTCCAGTCTTCAGTCTTTAGCTCTTCATCCATCTCTTCAACCCTCTTCAACTTCTTCTTCAAGGTCTTCTCTTCAGTCCGTTAGTTTAGTTTTCGTTTGTTTCCCGTTTCGTATTCTACTTTGTTCATTTCCACAGACGAGTGAAATGAACTTAGCCTGAAATATTTTTTCTTTGAGTAACTTCACTTTTAAGGGACCTTTAAATCCGCCGCTTCTTCCGCACACCGGAAGAACCATGGGGAACGCGTGACGCTCAGAGGGAACGACCACACGCGCCTTCCTTACTCAGCAACACAAGAGAACCATATGTGCAAGTATTCGTTTTATCAAGCTTTCAAAGCGTTTAAGATTTGTTTACCCCATTTAGGGTGATTTGATATCTTGGTGTCTCTCTCTCAAGATTCCTGTCTCTGTGATTTTGCCATACTGTTGACCACTTTCTACCTCTTTTATCTCTCATTTTCTTTCATTGTTTTTTTGCTTTAATCTGTTGTATATACATTTATTCCGTGTAACTTTAGTTCACCTGTATGCTTAGTTTTTCCTTTATTAAATACTCTATATTCATTTGTTTGACTCTTTCTGCTGCTCATATTACGAGGTCCCTTAAATGTTCGATCAAGCTACGAGCTTTACAAATTTGTCGATACTTAAATAGTATTTTTATAGAACAGGAAAGTTATTTTTCATGGCCAGAGAATAACTTCTCTTGAACGTCTATAATAACTTTCATGAGGTTTGATGAAGATCGGACGATCAGTTTTACTGGACAAAGCAGATTATTCGATAATAAATTGACCCCATGAAATGTTATCCTTGGGATCGATCTATCCTAGACAATTGACATAATTATATTTACTTATAATTTGTTGTGATTGATTACTGATATACACAATTGATCTAATTTTGCCTACCTGTATGGAGGACTGACTATAATTTGTTGTATTCAGCTGTCCATACAGACCGGTGGTAACTTATTCCCTTTAAGGGTAATTTTAATCTATGTATGTGATTACTGGACATATTCATGACCAGTTATTAAAATTATATCCCCTTTATTTGAGCTAAGAATCGCTACACACTTAAAAAACTTTTAGTGGGAGAGAGTTTCTTCGTTGATAAGCCTCCTCACATTATGAGAGTCGTTGTATTGAGGCCTCCACTCTGAGGGGATTTGTCGGTGAGTTAGACTGAGCTTATAGCTCTTTTTGAGATTTCTCGGTAAAGCCCTTGAGTTAGAGTGTTGCCTAGGCCTCATGGCCTCATGATTGAAGCCTCCAACTTCAGGGCTGTCTGAACACGTGGACCGATTATGAGCGTAGTTAGGCTTCCTCTTTTTAGGGTCATCCTGTTGAGGCCTCCGTTCTTGAGAAGCTCAGGTCTATGATCGTTGCTGGTTAGGGTTGGGTATCGTTTCAATTTTAACGATTCTGATACCGATTCCGATTCTGCTTATCGAATCCGGTTCTTAACGATTCTTGGTTTCGATTCCAATATTTATTGGAGAGAAAAAGGAGAGCAAATACTTCTAATAAATAATAAATAAATAAAACCTACCTTTTATTGTTGTCACATTTAGGCTATTACCAGTAAAACTGTGACAATGCGTCTTAATTTACATTATGTAACACTTTAAGGAATTAGCATGAAAAACAATTACAAAAATATTTCATTTTAACACAAAAAACAGAACATAACAAAATATGTAACAGACCTCTAATTATAGTTTACTGTAGTATATAATGTTCTGTTAGCTCTGTTTCTGATTTGCTTTAAGAAAATTCTGCTTTAAGATTCTGCTTATATCAAAGAAGGATCAAATCCATTGATATTGCTGTGGAAATGTTTTGCATAAATGAAGGTGACTGTAGCAAAAGGATGTACTCCTTCACCACAAATCTTGCCACCGCCCTGTGACATTCAAACACTCTCTCCCTGCTTATCTTCCCCTTCATGGCTAAAGTGAATGAAGTCTATACAAATAAAAATTATGTTGATTACATTATTAGACCAATAGGTGGCAGCAAGTGAGTGTTAAATGTATTTTCCCATTGAATCGTTCATTCAAAAGATTCGTTCAGAAATGGTGAATCATCCATTAACTAAAAAGTATTTATGGAGTATCAAACAAGTATTCACTAAAAAAAATAATAAATTGAATAGACTCTACTCATTAATTGTCTGATGCATTTATTCATGATCTCCATTTTAAACAAAACAACACAACAAGAACAATTTTAAACAAAACTGGTTCTCATTTTATCCAGAATTATGCGGCTCTAGTTCGAAAACGAATGTCTGCTCATCTGTGTTTTATACCTGAGTGTGAGAGACTGCTATTGCTGCTGCTAGTAGCTTTATCTTGGTGTGTGGAAACCTGTGGTACGGCTGCTGAGAGATCGCACCGAATCAAATGCGGTGCGTAGCATTCCTTCAAATTGACCCCGTGTTGAAGCAAATGTTTCATAATATTGGAGGTGCATCCTTTGAAAAGCTTTTGAATGTTTGCCGCGCTCTGCCATCGTAAATATAACGTACAACTCATGTGCGGCAGGCAGGTGACAACAGTACAACAGTAAACAAACGCTCACTGCCATTCACAACGCGCGTACGCGCGAGCGAGCATCAACAAAGTAAGGAATCGATAAGAGGAATCGAAATGCGTGCGTCTTATCAAATCCCCGGTTTTTGGCATTTTGGAACCGGTTCTAAAATGGAACCGGTTCTCGATACCCAACCCTATTGCTGGTGCACCTTGGGAATGATGACTCCTTTAAGTCCTTTGACTTAGCTCAGCCAATAGGCCACTGTAGACTTGGAATTAAAGCCTCTTTTGTTTCCCCGTTATTATTTGATTTACGGGACCAGACACCAGTTATCTTGCCAAGAAAGATTTTATTCTTATATGTCAGGAGAGAAACTTCAAGATGTTGTATTCATGCCAGGTCTATGCGTTTCCGTGTTTCTCTGAGGTAGTACAGTAAGATTGAGCTTTTATACATCACAGAGAGTCTTACAGCTTCCTTGTAAGGTAACAAAACATGTTGCTCTGAGCTTCTTAAAATTAGAACGTATGTCATACGTACACGTTATGTTTAACATGTCACAATTCACTTCCATATTAAGAACTATCCTTGTTGTTTACATCTGTGATGCACTTACATCAGTCGAACATGTTACATTGTACACACCCCATAGCAAAATATAGCTTCCCCCTGTCTGACATATGATCATCCCATGGATCCATGCTATCTATAGTTCCCTCATGCATTCAAACTCATGCTTTTGAAACTTCATAAGATGATACAACTGATTATGAATATTAATAAAGAATAATAATACAGATACATAATATTTAATAATAAAATAATATTAAAAGATGAAATTTTGAATCTTCATCTCCCTCCACTGGAACTACGGCCGTCAGTTCCACACCATCATTCCCAGGTGGCCAACCTATAGAAGTGATAGTGAGGAGAAGAAATAGCAGACCAAGAAAATAGACAGAAAGAACAGAAGAATGGAAACAGAGAAACAAAACAAAGAACAAAACCCCAACCCATGTTATGTCCCCGTATACTATGTGTATTTTAATATCTATGTGTATGTCTTTAAAATGAACCCCAATTATCTAAGAAAAGAAAAACTAATAAGTCTTCTGCCCGTGCCTGAACTCATTAATTAATTAACTTGTTAATTAATTAAATCCTTCAGTTCCGAACCAAAACAAGAAATTAAAATAAACGTTGACGTTAAAGGATCCTATCCCTTGGGGTTGAAAATCAGTAAGCGGATGTTCATTGTTTGTGAGGTAGTGTTTTGCATAAAATCTCTTATTTCACGCTGTATGTCCCATTCTTAGTTCTATCCATTTGGTTAGAAATAATCACTTTGACAGGTTTGGTACTTTTCCTTCTAGTAACACATATAAGGACTTGGATTATTAGCATGAAGACAAAAACTCCTACCATAGTCAAAACTATCCAATCGGACCATGATAAATTCCCTAGGATTCGTGGTAGTTTCCTTTCAGACATTAATTTAGCTACTCCATTTGCTACAATAACATGACCCATTGCTTGAATTCCCTCCTCTTGAGCTGCTTTTACTCTCTTTTTAACTCTTCTAACCATTTCAAAGAGGTCATAATTCCGTTCTTCTACTAGATCATTATTCCACCATTGTGGCTCTAACTGCAACAGTTGCACATGTGGAACATGAATTCCACCCAAGTGAAGAGGATAGAGAATCTCAAGGCAAAATGGATCAGGAGGAATTGGACACAACTTTCCCCCGTATATCATATTTTCACTTATTCCATCATGTAATATACACCACTGTGCTTCTGACACCTGCCATGCACCTGTGGCTTGATCTAAAGGAACTACTTCCCAAACAGCAGAACCATTAAGAGATAGACTAAACATTGTAGAGCATGAGCAAATTACCCACTCATGTTCCTCAACACAACAGTCTGTGGTAGAAATCATCGGTGTATTGCCGTCAGCCCAATATCCATTCCTTCCTAATCTAATTACTGAATTTCCTTGTCTAACACCCATAGATTGGAATTGCCTGACTGTCATAATATTGCGCTTCCCATATTGAGGCCATATCATAATCAAAGGTAACATTCCAGAACCTGACAACGAATTTTCATTAATAGCGATTTTAACTAATGGAATATGTTTAGCAGAAGTCAAATTAAGTTGATTACCGAAAACCACTAACAAAGATTCTGCTATTCGCTCAGGAACTTGTCCCATTCGAATAACTTGAATATCTTCTACCATTTGATCCTTTAAATTCTGAGCTAAAAATAAACACGCCGCACGATGTGTCTCAAAATTAGATGATTTTGTTAATGCATCTGCCAATTCCTTTGCAGCATCATTAAGATGCTGACCCGCTGCTATAATATGTAGAGAACCCTGAAGAGCCTCAGTGAGTCCTTTCCCAGTCATTGTTCCCACCCACTGAGTATACTCGCTTAGTTGATTCATTTGAGCAGTATTACTAATTGAATTGACAGAACCAAATACCCCCGCTATGTCTCCCCATATACTTCGAGTTTTACGATTTTTACTACTCAGAGGATTTTTAGAGGTATAATATTTAACTTCTTTGTCCAACCAACTTCTTATTTGTGTAAAATTACCACAATAAGACTGATCAAAAACTGTAAGAAGAGAGTTTAAGTTATAATTAATTCGTTGTCGCACCATATGGGCTTCATTTATCAAGGTTTTGGTTTCTTTTGCCAACAAAATACCATGAGCTGGTGCAATAGTTGTATTTGGGCATGTTTCAGCTTTGTTTGTCTTTTCCGCAGAAAGATAAAAACACCTTCCGATTTCCCCAGTTTCTAGTTCAGTCTCACAATATTCATTCTCATCTTCTGAATGCCATACTCGTACATAATTTCCCTTAAATCTTGTTGTTCTTGAGGAAGCATCCCCCAGAAACCCTTCACATGGCAACACTATGGGATAAATACACCCTTGGGTCAATGAATCCCATATTGTAAGCATGTGGGTACGGTTCAGAACAAAATTAATTTCCACATTAGTAGACGTTATGAGGTTTAACCCTATAACTTCACATTGTTCTTTTGAACAAATGTCTCGTCTTTGAGCACTACCAGTATACCCCCCGTCTTTTACCGGCCAAATTACTCTGCTTTTGTAACATTGGTGGTAAAAGTTACATCCTCCAAAGACGTCCTTACGATATTTAGCAAGGTCTTTATCATTGCGTGGCACCCAATCCCATAATCCCCATTTGGAAATAAAGGGTAGAGTAAAATGTTGGCCAGATTTCAGAGTTGCATTCCGAGTGATTTCTTGAACTCGAGGAGTCCATAAGGCTTGGCTTTCTTGATAAATGCCAAGTAAAATTAAAAATAAGCATACCATCGTCGTTGGGTATCGAGAATAACTTGCAACCATCTCTAATCAATGTCAATGGAACTGATTCCTGAAATGGAAGCAGAGAAATAATTAACATCACTTCTTTGTTCCCAATCTTTAAAACTAATGGATGAACATTGCTCAATCTCAGGCCATAAGCCATCATTATCATCTTGTTCATTCACTAAGCAAGGTTTAACTTGTGACCAATGATACCATCTATCTGTTCCTACACCCTTCCCTTTGAGACAAACACTTGTATCAGTAGTTAGGAGTATCTCATATGGTCCTTCCCATCTAGGCTCTAAACCTTTCCTAGCAATTCGTTTGATCATAACAAAACTACCTAACTCGGGAATGTGTGGAATGTCAGTAGTGGTGTGTTTTTCATCCCATTGCTTTTGAGCTTCTCGCACTTTCTTATTATTGTCTTTAGTAGCTTTGTCTAGCATTGCGAGATAGCGTCGTAACTTTTCTTGGAATAAAGTAGAGTCTCCTCCTGTTCCCGCTGGTGGCGGAGCATCAGGAGGTAGAACCATTGCTCTTCCCGTCATTAGTTCAAAAGGGGTTAGTCCTGTAACTCGGTTTGGAGTTGCTCTCAAGTTCCACAGAATAGCAGGTAATAACTTATGCCAGCCTTGGCCAGTTTGCAGAATGGCTTTGGTAAGAGCGGTTTTCAAAGATCTATTCATTCGTTCAACCAGGCCTGAGCTTTCCGGCCTATAAGGAATGTGGAATTTCTGTTTAATTCCCATCAATTTCATTGCTTCCTTCATCAATTTCCCAGTGAAATGAGTTCCATTGTCAGAATCAAGTTCATATGGAAGGCCCCAGCGAGGAAAAACTTCTTCCACCATTACTCGTGCTGCCGCTTCAGCAGTGCAGGATTTTGTAGGGTATGCTTCCACCCATCTAGTAAATCTGTCCATGATTACAAGTATGTATTGATACCCTCCACTGGGTGATAAAGGTCCTGTGAAATCAATTTGAAGGTGTGTCCATGGACCTGTTGGTCTGGGTGCATGTGACATTCGCACCTTTACAGATTTTCCTAAATTTGCTTTGAGGCATATCAAGCATCTCCTACAGTAATCATCAATGTCTCTCATCATTCTTGGCCACCACCAAGTCTCACTGATTTGAGATTTCATTGCTTTTGCTCCAGCATGTACCTTTCCATGATACAGCTGCATTAGTTCTCTTCTTGTTCCGATAGGCATCACCACTTGTCCTGTTGGAATTCTCCAGATGCCTTGATCATCCTCTTTCGCTCCCGCTTTCATCCATTGTTCTTTCTCTTCATCTGTCTCCAATTGATATGACAGAAGATGGAGCTCAGGATTATCCTTGCTATTTTCCTTTACCAAGGTAACAGGAGTAAAAGGAAGTAGAGCTGCTTCTCTAGCTGCTGCATCTGCTGCCGTGTTTCCTTGACTTTCTTTGGACTTGTCAGATTGATGTGATTTTACTTTGATCACGGCTGCTTCTCGGGGTAAGTAACATGCTGTAATCAAACGACGAATTATGGAAGCATGTTGTATTTCGCTCCCACTGCTAGTGATAAGTCCACGTCTTTTCCACAGAGCAAGGTAGTCATGGACCACGCCAAAAGCATAACGACTATCTGTATAGATGTTGACTCGATCTCCTTCTGATAGTTCAAAGGCTTCTGTAAGTGCTATAAGTTCAGCTACTTGTGCTGAAAATTTCCCAGGAAGGGCTCCTTTCTTTACAACAGTTCCATCTCCTTTCACTACAGCCCATCCAGTATGTCGTTTTCCATCAACATAATAACTGGATCCATCAACCCATAACTCTTTGTCTGGGTTTTCAAGAGGGATTGGATTAACTGGACCAAGACTATCTTCTTCTACTTGTTTTTCACACTCATGTGGTATTCCCTCGTGTGGTTCCAGCATCATTGTTGCAGGGTTAAGAGTCGTGTCCCTGATGATTTCCACTCTTAAATCTTTGTTCAACAAAGTTGCTTCCCATTTTGCTCTTCTTGCATCAGTTATGGTTTTGATGTTCGTGTTGTTCAACAGCGTCACTATACTGTGTGGAGTGTGCAATATGATAGTTTGTGCTCCTATCAGATTCTCAACAGCATCCACTGCCCATGTGGCACCATCGAGGGCTTGTATACATCGTGGTTGCCCAATCATAGTGACAGGAATCTTTGTGGAAAAGTATCCAACTGGTCTGTATCGATCACCTGGTTTTTGACACAGTACTGCTGAATAGGTCTCATCTCCTACCCTGGTCCACAAATGAAAATGCAACCGTCCGTCAGGAAGTCCCAATGCTGGGGCTGAAGTCAGTTTTTCTTTCATAGAAGTAAACGCTTCCTCAGCTTCTGGTGTCCAGTTTATCTGTTCCACTCCAGGCTTTCCTCCCTTGTACAGGTCGATGAGGGGGCTGGTGATGCTAGCAAAATCAGGTATATACTGACGACAATAGTTGAAAAGTCCCATCACCTTCCGCATTCCTGTAACTGTTAGAGGTTTTGGAAGTTGTCGTAATGCCTCTACACGCTCTGTTGTCATTCTCCTTCCCTCCACAGATATTTCTTGGCCCAAATAGATAACCTTGGATTTGGCCAGCTGTGCTTTATCGGGGTTAACTTTGAATCCCCCTTTCCTAAGGGCTTGTAGGACAACATTCAGAGCAAATACATGGCTGTTTTCATCTGGGCTTGCAATTAACAAGTCATCAACATATTGGAGGCAGACACTTCCTGATTTCTCAATTTCAGCTTTTTGCTCCGTTAAGAACTGGTCCAAAGCTCTATGAAATACAACAGGAGAAAGATTAAGACCTTGTGGGAGTCTGTTCCAAACATACTGTTTTGCGCCCACTGTGAAGGCTAATTTCTCTTGAGATCTTTTGTCTATAGGTATAGACCAGAAAGCCGACAGTACATCCAGTACCGTAAACATTTTAGCATTTCCTGGAATGTCATTCAGAATGGTGGCAGGATTGGCCACAATAGGATGCGGTTTTGGTGTTACACTGTTAAGTCTTGTGTAATCAATGGTTAGTCTCCATGAGTTATCAGATTTCTTGACAGGCCAGACAGGACTATTAGTGGTAGATGAAGTTTGTCTGATGATTCCTTCAGCTTCCAAGTCTGCCACTATCTCCTCCACGGCTCGTCTTGCTTCAGGTCGGATGGGGTATTGTTTATGAGGGGCATGTATCGGTCCCTCAATAACAATGGGATCAATGTTGGCTTTACCACAATCCAATTTGTGTTTAGCCCAAACATCCGGATATAAACTGCACAGAAGACCCCACACACCGTCTTTCTTCCAGTTTCTGATAATTGGTTTTGCTGTACCAACAGACCTTAGATTACATGTGCGATCTTCGTGTGGTATTATCCCAGCAGTTGTAGCGATTTGACGACTGTCAGTGAATATGATCATGTTTAACAATGGAAGAATGTCCATGCCAATAAGGCTTCCTTGTGAATTCGGCCCAACCCAGAAAGATGTCCATAAGACTTCATCTTCATGTATTTGCAGTGGAACTTGAATACTTTTGCGGAATTTTGTGATACCTCCTCCAACTCCTTCAACATCCATAGTTTCCTCTGTTGTAGGTAGATTCAGATCTGTTATTGAAATGGCTGCGCCTGTGTCAACAAGGATGTCACATGGGTGGCCCCCTATTAATGCATTAACGAAAAGGCGATTGTCTCTTTTCTTACTAATACAGGGGGCCGCTGATTCCTATTGCGGACGCATAATTCCCTCAATGAGCTGACGGACTTGTGCTTCAGTCCACGTCTTCCCTTGAGGGGTTTCATTATGGTTTTTTGCACTGACCTGTCTAAATGATGGACCTTGACCTTCTGCTCCACCTCCTTTAGCCCAACAATCTATTTTTGAGTGTCCACGCTTTCCACAGTTGCTGCAGGAAATCACCCTATTCTTTGTGTCCTTGTTGTATTGAGCTGTTGCCACTCCTCTTCGATATGGCTTGTTTCCTTCTTCTTTATTTGATCTCATAGCCATCTCTAAGCGGCCAGCCCATTGCATAATTTGGTCAAATGTCTCACCTGGGTTGACTCCAAGTGATAAGGCTTGTTGGTATTTTGTGCTAAGTCCATCCACAAGTGTGTCAGTGAACTGTACATCATCTCTGTCAGGTTGTTTCTTGGCACAGAGAGCCCATCTCTCATAAGCATTCCACTTACGTAGAGCATATTCATCTGGAGATTCATCATCCTTTTGCTTAATCAATGTCACTAATGTGAAAGGAATTTTACCACTGCCCAAGATTTCCTGGATTTCTTTTCGGAACACATCTAATGCTTGCCAAAGACCCAGGGGTCGTCCCTGGCCATCAACCCACAAATCTATCCATTGGGCGGTTGTTATCGAAGCTGGCAAGCGTTCCCATCTGTCTCTTGGGATTTTAGCTTTCACAATGGTGTGTATGTCTCTTAATGTCATTTGATGTGCTTCAATCAATGAGTCTAATTCTCGCCAAAACTCTGTGTTTGGATCTTGTCTCTTCAGAGGAGGCAAGGCTGTGAGAATGGCTTGACGTTCTCCTGGTGTGAATGGTCTCTCTTCTGTCATCATTTCAGATCCTTCCCTTTTAATTACAGGTGAAGAAAATTCAGGACCGATCTTGTCAATTGTGATCATGTCGTCATCTCTTGTCTCATCACCCCAGTCAGAATCATAATTCCGAACTGGTGTACATCGCAGCATGTCTCTGTTTGGCTGAACTGTTTTAGATCTTGTTATTACCGGAGCTGCTTGTGCAGATGCAATATACATTTTGTCAACTGGACCTCCATTTGATCTCGAAGCTTGAGGCTGTGTCAGAGGTTTAGATGAATTTGTATATTGTTCAGGCAAAATTGGATAAATTGGGTTGTAAGGAGGAGGCGTTACAGTTGTTGCAGATTTCACTGGTGCTTGTGAATATTTCTTTTCAGCTTCAGTTATTATATTTGTCCAATCTGGATCAAATGAATCATCATTGGTTGTATTTTCTCCATCTGAACATTTAATAGACATAATTTTGTTCAATTTGTTATATGCTTCAATTTGAGGCTTCATTGCTTCAACAAGTGGGACTGGGCACCCATTGAGACCGCAACAAATTCCACCTTGTTTCAAAATCCAATGTGCGGCGAGGATTGGAAATACTTTTGACTTGATAGAGTCCTTCTGGGACTCAAGCCAGCTTAACTGCACATCCATAGATGTGTTAATGTCCAGTCCTTTTTTCAAAAACTTAGCTTGCTTTTTCTGTTTTCTTTCTAAGTACCAAGCAGATATTGTTCTGCTGTTAAATCCACTTTCTGCCATTGCAAATTATTTGTCACTCTGTGTCTGTGTGCTCAAACAGCAGGGCTATTTTTGTGAGGGAGTGTGTGTGTGAATTCCAGGGGAGGCCCTCTGCTTTTCTCACTCTGCTTAGCTCCCTCTGCTTTTCTCCCTTTCCACCTGTTCTAATTTCTCAAGAACAAAGAAGGGGTTGGGAAACAAAAAAAAAACAAAAAAAAACTCTAATATTTTCCGTTTTTCTTTTTCGTTTGTCTTAATTCAGATTAATTTATATATATATATATATATATATACATATACATACACACATATACACACATATACATATACATATATATACACACTAAAGTTGCTCTCAGATCAGTCTCTTCCTCCAAACACTGAACAGCTTTATTGTCAAAATCAGAATGCATGCAATTCTAGCATCTATTCCATTGATACCCTTCTTCTAAGGGTTCAATCCTCTGCGTATTTACGTTTTAGGGTTTATTTGTATTTTTTTTATACTGCACTGTACTAACTTCAAGCACAGACCCGCCACTGTAAACCGCTATAAATCACTGCTTGTCACACTATCCTCGTCTTCTTCTGAAACGATTCTTCGTGTATTGGATATATTTTAGAGATAAATCTGCCCTTTATCGCAATCTCGCCATATTCCAACCACCTTACAAGCTAATTGCTAAATCGCCTTACAGCTATTTCCAAAATTTGACTAAGATGGTCTTTTTCCTAAAAAAGATCCACTTTCTACAGTTTTTTCAAAAATGAAAAAGACTTCCCCAGCATCATTCAATATTCAGAGGTCTACTGACCAGAGCAACTCAAATAAGCCACATTCTAATTATTTAAATTATTTTTATTTTTCTGACACATATATTCATTGGCAAAACAACTGGTACTTTAAATAACACAGTTCTTTTAAGCAGTTTCAGTCAATGTCCAATCATCAGGCAGACTTAGAATTATTTAGAATAGAAAAAGTCTTACCTTGAATGATTGAGACAAATGCCTGAAGATGCAATCCTGTTCTTCGTGACGCCAAATGTAGACTTGGAATTAAAGCCTCTTTTGTTTCCCCGTTATTATTTGATTTACGGGACCAGACACCAGTTATCTTGCCAAGAAAGATTTTATTCTTATATGTCAGGAGAGAAACTTCAAGATGTTGTATTCATGCCAGGTCTATGCGTTTCCGTGTTTCTCTGAGGTAGTACAGTAAGATTGAGCTTTTATACATCACAGAGAGTCTTACAGCTTCCTTGTAAGGTAACAAAACATGTTGCTCTGAGCTTCTTAAAATTAGAACGTATGTCATACGTACACGTTATGTTTAACATGTCACAATTCACTTCCATATTAAGAACTATCCTTGTTGTTTACATCTGTGATGCACTTACATCAGTCGAACATGTTACATTGTACACACCCCATAGCAAAATATAGCTTCCCCCTGTCTGACATATGATCATCCCATGGATCCATGCTATCTATAGTTCCCTCATGCATTCAAACTCATGCTTTTGAAACTTCATAAGATGATACAACTGATTATGAATATTAATAAAGAATAATAATACAGATACATAATATTTAATAATAAAATAATATTAAAAGATGAAATTTTGAATCTTCAGCCACTCATCCCTTCAGCATGGGTATTCCGTGTCTCATAGCGACCTCTAGGGAATGCAGTGCGAGTTACCTTTCGAAAGACAAAGTCTCAGGTTACGCATGTAACCATGGTTCCCTGAGAATAGAGAACGAGACATCCCTGCGGCCCTTTGCCATGCTTCCGGTATTCCTGCACACATCTCCTTCAGACAAGTGTATGACGTATTTCACAGGTGCCCTTTTATACTTGCAGTCACGCCATTGGTGATGGCATAGGCTACCACCTGCCAAGGTCAAGTTTATTGTCATGTTTAGACTCATGCTTCAGACAACGGTCATGCCGAAGGGCATTTGCCCCCTAATTCCCCAATAAAAGCATTATCACACAATTATACTGCCTCCTTGATACTACTGCTTAGGAACAATCCAAGTCATGTTTTTTTTTTTTTTTTTACTGTTACATTGCTTTACATGTATGCATATATTTTTTTCAAATGAATAAATGCATAGATAAGCCTAAATATTTTAGTCAAGAAAGAAAACAAAACTAAGAACTGTAATAAAAAGCCTAACCCTAACCGTAAAAAAATAAAAATCAGAGAGGGCTGGTATCAGTGCATTCAGGGTTAAAGTCAGGACTGTTTCACTTAGTACACATCAAATGGACTACTTTTATCATACTCTTTTTTTTATTTTTGGAGCTTGACTGTAATGGTCACTGTAAACTGCTGTTATACGGAAAACAGCGACATATGTTCGTTAAAAATACTATTTTTGTTATCCATGGAAAAATATAACATTGTATTAATTTTAAATTAAACAAGTAAATATCCACATAACTTTTATTTTGGGGTATTCCTTATTCTAAAATCAAAGTTCTGGCAGCAGGAGATGTCCAAAGCCACTGACCACCACACCATGATTACCCACAATCCCTCTGATGTCTCACCCCTCAGATAGTGGCGGCTTATCTGCTCTGAGCTTCACTCACTCAATAATGAGAGAGAGAACGAGAGGAAATGGAGGGTGTTGGGAAATTAAAAAGGAAACTCCTGGCTGAAGTTGATAAATAGCTGCTGAAATTCATTAGTGACACTGTGTGTGTGTGTGTGTGTGTGTGTGTGTGTGTGTGTGTGTGTGTGTGTGTGTGTGTGTGTGTGTGTGTGTGTGTGTGTGTGTGTGTGTGTGTGGATTGTGCAGCCCAAAATGTTGCCACTATAGACGCTGAAAAAATCCTGGCTTTTTCTTTTTCTTTCCAACATTGGTGTTGTAACTTTTTTCTTGTGGTGGGCCTCGATTAAGCTGCATGGGGTGCATTCAGGATTAGGAATGTGCCCAAAGCCTAACTAATTAGTTGGTTACATTACAGTACATAAGATAGTAAGGAGAGATGACTGACAGGAGGATGTCAGAGGATTTGGTGCGCAACAGATCCTGAGAACCACTGGCAAATATCTAATCTTGTAAAATGTGTGGTCAGCAGTGGTGGAAAGAGTACTGAAAAAGCATGCTCAAGTAAAAGTACTGTTACTTGTCAAAAAGTGTAGTGCTAGTAAAGTAAAAGTACATGTCCTAAATACAGTACTACTCAAAGTAGGAGTAAAAAGTAGTCCTTTTAAAAGTACTCAAGAGTAGTGAGTATTATGCTGTGAATGTTATTCCACCTTATACCCTGCAAATTAAAAATGTAGCTTACTCTTTTATGGATGATTCTCAGTAAGAACAACAACAACAACAACAACAACAACAAAAAAAAGTATTTCAATATTTCTCCAACAGTTTTATTTTTGACTGCTAGCACTAAAAATACAGCCATGTAATTTGAGAAAGCAACCAGTAATCTGGTAACATGTATGACTGTTCTGTAGAGGTTTTCTTGCAGGTTAATTAAAAAAGGTTGCAAAGCTTTGTACATTAACAATTTTACGTAAAAAGATGAGCTGGTAGCACAAATTAGATTAATGAAGTGAATATAACATGCAATAACTGACAAAGTCTCTCAACATGAACACAGACTTGCAGCGATTTTAATGTAGGGGTCGACAACGAGCCTACATTTTGAATTCAGTTTTACAATGGGCTGATTCTCAAAATTTGTCCGGTCCAGCCTTGCTCGTTACATTAAAATAATATCCACTTCAATAAGTCAACAGAAAGGGGGTTAATGTGTTTATATGCTAAATGAAATTGATGTAAGTGACAAAAATCTAGCAGTGATGATGATAGGTTAATGCCTAATGCACTTTGAAGCCCGGTAAACAAACTAAATTAAGTTTTTCGAGCAGATGGCATCGCAAGCTCGTGCGGTGCTAACAGAATACATACCATTTGTGCGTGTATTAGAAAATGTAACATTCTGCAGTTTACTTTTAGGAATTGTTTAGGCAAGTTCATGATTTCAGTCATCATACAGTAACCAGCAACAACAAGCGTGCGTGCCTTTATTCTAGGCTGGTTGCTTTCATGGTTGCTATGATCGCGTCATCAAAAACACCATGCATTGTCCGGTAAAATGTATTCGATCAGTGTCGATCACAGTGCTTTTTTTGTGCTATTTTTGGCAGAATAATTTTGGTTGTCAAACATTCACACTCATGATAAACCCATACATGAACAAACTTGCGCATTTTATGATGAATTTTATTATACAAAATTATACTTAACAGATATTCGAAACTTACCACAATGTGTTTTTTTTTTTTTTCAAATTGGATGTAGAACTCTTGAATGCCGAGATTTCAACTGGCTTAGGCAAGCAAAGTTGGCGTGACATAATACAATTACCATTCTTCGTCTTCACTTCTAACAGCTCTTTCAGGTATGGCCAAGGATGCTGAAGTGCTGAATTTGAGCTGTCGCATGCTGACGCATCCACCACCACTCTTCTTCCCTCCGGCTTCCTCCATGATTAAAATAAATTGGCGCCATGTGTCTCGAAGTCTGTTGATGCTGGTTTGATGCAAAATTTTCCGCACGCGATTTCATTTGGTGGGAATCACGCATGGAGTCACATGACTTATTATAAAAATAAATAATATAAATGTAGCTACGGCAGGTTCAGGGAAAATAGCGCAGTAAAAGTACCGATACAGCACTTAAAATGTACTCAAGTAAAAGTAAAAGTACACTGTTTTTAAACTACTTAAATTACAATTCCTAAAAAAAACTCAAATTACAGTAACGAGAGTATTTGTAATTCGTTACTTTACACCACTGATGATTAATTATTTTAATATTTTGATGATAAAAGACTAGCCTACTCCTCAGGAAGTGCTTCCGTCACCTCACACTCGTTTGGTCATGGCTAGCAATAAGCAGCAGAAATGTATTTCTGACTTTTTTTCGAGTAACACAGTTAAGAAAAGTAAAAATAGTCATAGCAATTCTTCTCAAACAAAGGATATCAACAACATGAAACGGCGACTGAACCCGCCCCAAAGGCTGACACTGACACAAACTCGGTTCAGATTGGCGTCATTAGTAGGCCTATGTCAGCATCCGCAATCAGTGAGTTTTGTGAGCTGGACGTTAGCATGGACTCTGCTGAGGTCGGGACACATGATCGGATGGCTGCCAGGGAAGATGACAAGCCCTTCCAACCCAGGATGAAATTTCCAGGCAGGAGATTTGGTGGGGAAATGTTCGAGCGTTCGTTTCAATGTGGATGGTTTGACAAATGGAAATGGCTGCATTATATTAGAGAATCTGACACTGTGATTTGTTTTATATGTGCTAAAACCACGGATAAAGGATTACTGTGCCTCACCAACGATAATCAAAGCTGATTTGTAAAGGTTGGTGGATATAGTAACTGGAAGAAAGCTCGTGACAAATTTGCTCAACATGAGTTATCCAAATTACACTCGGATTTAGTGCGTGCTTTGGGATCCTTAAAATTAACACCAATCAACGCTGTGAACTCAGATATTGTCGCTCGAGACCAGGCTACGGGTAGGGCTGTGCTGAAGCTTTTTTTCCGCTCAATCAAGCTCCTGGGCCGCGAGGGGTTGCCACTCAGAGGGCACGCTCACCGAGATGGAGTCCTCTGGCTGTTAGTGCTGGAGAGAACACACGCTCTCCCGAAAGAAAGATAATGGATGTTATGCAGAGACAATTGGATGTCCGATACAATTCAAAACGAAATTCTCAGGATGTTTGCTCATGCCATACAACGTAAAATCATGTCTCAAACTAGCCACTGTTCTTTCTTTGGACTCAGAGCAGACGGAACAACCGATATCAGCGCGAGCGACCAATTTTCATGTTGTTCGCAGTTTGTGGATTCAGATTTAATGGCACAAAACGTCTTTCTTGGATTTTATAACGCGAGTGACTCATCTGCAGAAAAATTGTTTTCATGCATCAAAGACATATTTATCTGTTTAAACATACCTCTGGAACGTTTGGCAGGATATTGTTTTGATGGTGCCCCAACATGTCTGGCTGTATAAATGGTGTTCAGGCGAAGCTAAACGCAGAGTGTCCAAAGTCCCTATATGTGCATTGCAGTAACCATGCTTTGGACCTCGTTCTGCAAGAGGCAGCAAGGGAAGTGAGACTCATTGCAGACACATTGAATTTTGTTCAGGGAGTGTCTGTGGTCATTTCAGAATCAGCCAAACGTAAGCAGTTGTTCAGGTCTCTATTTGGCTCTTAAGATGTGGTGTGCTTCTGGGGCTTATCCCAACCCGATGGTGCATCCGCAGCACTGCGATTTCAAGAGTCATCTCTGCATATGCTACACTACTGAAGACCCTAAAGACTCTGGAGCGAGACAAGGCAGTTAGGGCTGAGATTCGGTCTAAGATATCCCGATTGTGCACACAAGCTAAACAAGCAAGGACATATTTTGGATTAGTGTGCAGCCAGGCATTTTTGAGCCTTCTGAGGCAGTGGCCTGAAGTCTGCAGAGTGAAACACCAACTGCACTCGCAGCCCTTGAGTGCGTCACAGTCCTTCAGCAACATATGCAGAGACTTCGGGGGATGACTTTCAAAGAGCTAATGGAGAAGGTTAAAACTACTGCATCCGCAACACTTCAGAACCAGAGGCTCTGGTGTGCAAATCTGGGGAAGCACAGTCAGTTCTTTGAAGCAGTAGACTTAATCCAAACTGAACTTAAAAGAAGATTTGATCAAAATGGAATGAAAGTAGCTGCACAAAGAGAAACGACTCTTATCAAAGCTGTAAACCAAAACCTGTCTGGACTAGATGAAGAAATGCAACTCCCGGAAAAGTTTAATCAATCACGCCTACAAATGCAACTAACTCTACAGGGTGACCTAACAAAGGAGAGACGGTTCACTGCAGTGAAATAGTTTGCTGAATTAATTTCATCATTGCATCCCCAAACTAGAGAGCCATTTAACCAGCCAGTCTTCAAAACCATCTGCTTGCCTTCGCTCGATTAAAAACGGTAAGCTTGTAATAATGTTTTTAATTCCAGTAGGACTGGTGGATTTCCGCGGGAAATTTGAGCATGCCTTTGCGTCATTACGTCACATCTGTACACATAAAGAAGGTGTCTCGGCTAGTAGGATATTGTGTGTGAGGTGGAGATTTATAGACTTTTCTCACAGCACTTGATATAATTAAACTTATTAATTTGATGGTTGATCCAGAAAGGTTCAAATGACAATCACCAGCGACAACTAGAGATTCACCCGTTGCAAAATGCAAAAGACTTTGGACTGAGTGTTTGGAAAAAGAGACTGCAACCGGCCCATGCGAAAACAAGGATAACTATCTGAAGGGCTTTAAATGTAGTCACTCAATGCTGATGTTGTTAACATTAACAATTTAAGAACAAAGTATAATTTGCACGGTTTGACGTGATATGATAATCGATCGTTAGATTTAATCAGCCCGATTTACTGCAATGTTTTTTTTTTTTTCTTAGTTGGTCAGAAAAACACAAAAAAAGTGGATGTTACTTGTTCAGATGACATTTTAGGGTGAAAATTATTATGGTGGTCATATTTCCAAAAAGTAGAATCTGTGATTCTTAATGACAGTATCCACACCGCGCGCTGCACATGCTCCTCAAAACATTGTATTCATCCGCGCTGTGCCGTGTAGAGGGTGTCAAGGTACAACTCACTTAAAGTTGATAATTCTGCGAATGACTGCAATTGCAGATTTCGAACAGAGATAGCGACAAAGAGGAAAAATTGTGGACTGCAGCTTTAAAGAAGTTGAGGCATTCGTTGAGCTTTGTTTATGTCTACCTGTGTCAGCTGCTCCATCAGAAAGATCATTCTCAGCACTCAGAAGACTGAAAACCTGGACACGAAGTACCACAAGCAAGAAGAGGTTGACGCATCTTGCGCTCAGGCATAGTGACAATCTGGACAGGCTGGATATACCATCTCTTGTTCGGAGCTTCATCAGCAACACACCTGAACGCAAGGCCATGTTTGGGGCACTTTAAATCGAGGTAAGAAATAAAATCCCTTATACTGCCGCCGAGCATTTTAGCGTTATTTATTTCTGCTGTTGCCCATTCATCATAGTCCTGTGGCTAAAGGAGCCTAGGCTAGCATAAGGGAGCCCATCACTAAATAATATGCATATATTATTTATTGATTAAATATGACATTAGTTAATTTTTATTTATTTTTTGGTTTTGTTTTTGTTTCAGAAATGATCATCCCCGTTCTCAGTGGCGTTTTCTCCCGGAAGCCACGGGAAGCCGGACTTCCCCTATCTCGTCCGACAATCACTGTTATCGTAAATAAAACATTTTATTTGACTTGTGACTTGGCCTCTCATTTTACGTGATTGATGAAGTGGACATCAATGGACAGCGTTAACTAATGCTCTTAAGCCTAATGTAGTGAGTGTTCAAGCTACATTGAAAATGAAAAAGTTTGAATTTGTCATGCTTTGTTCCGATCAGAGCATGTGAGCGGAGAGCTCATTTCTAAATATTCCGCTCCGCTCGCTCATTCTGCTCAGGGTCGCTCGCTCAACCCAGAATGGGCTGCTGGTTCACAAATATGTGGAAATTCGAATAAGGGCTGCCTCCGACTAAAGTTTTTTTTTTTCTATTCGACTAGTAGCTGTTCATTTAAGCATTAATGGACAAATCACCCCTTTATAAATTTTAAAGGGTTAGTTCACCCAAAAATGAAAATTAAGTCATTAATTACTCACCCCCATGCTGTACCAACCCCGTAAGGCCTTCGTTCGTCTTCGGAACACAAATGAAGATATTTATGATTAAATCTGAGAGGTGTATCACTACTACATAGGCTGCCTAAGGGAATGAAACTTGACGGCCCAGAAAGTCATTAAAGAAAATGTTTAAATATTCCATGTCGCAACAGTGGCTCAACTATAAGTTTATCAAGCGACGAGAATACTTTTTGTGCGAAAAAACAAACAAAAATAACGACTTTATTCAACTATTCCTTTTCTTCCTTGTAGGCCTGAAACGAGACTTCAAGAGATTTCCACGACGCACGCGCGAGAACTTAACTGAAGTAGTTGAAGGAGATCGCCATTCTCGCGCATGCGTCGTGGAAATCTCTTGAAGTCTCGTTTCAGGCCTACAAGGAAGAAAAGGAATAGTCGAATAAAGTCGTTATTTTTGTTTGTTTTTTGGCACAAAAAGTATTCTTATGTGTATAAAGTTTATACACAATTTTAAATTGTGAAAAACATTTTTTTTTTTTTTTTGGAAAGGCAATATGTGTGGAGGAGTGAACGGCCCAACCCCCTCATGAATAATTAGGTGGTTCTCACCTGAGAAGACAAAGACCCGCATAATAATGAGCCTTTTATTCAGGTGTGTCACAAGAAAGAATGCAAGGACTAATATATATATATATATATATATATATATATATATATATATATATAATCAAAATATAAATAAAAATCAAACGCACATTTTTAGTCACACCTGGAAACAAATCGTGTTCAAATAGGTTATATGGGCCATTCTACAGAATTGGTTCAAAGTTAGAGTTGGAAACATCTTGAAAAGGAAATTGTCTTTTTCCATAAATCTCTTATTAAGTATTATTTTTTAAAGTAGGCCAATACATTTTATCATACATATTTAAAAGTTAAGGATTTATTATTTTGATATAGCTTGCATTGGAACAAACACTATAACAGTTGATTAGTTTATTTTTGACAAAACATACTATATATTTAACATATGAGCAGAAACTGTCTTAGCTTATTTGATGTCTATTTTATAGTAACAGCTCTATAAATCTACCCAAAACTAGTCAACGAAATGTTTTCATTACAGACACTATTCTATATCGCAATTAGAACAAATCTCACTAGGCTATAGCAATATAGTTTTGATGGGTTCATGTAAAAATAACGTTTACTACTGTAGAAGTGAGAGTGAATGAACGCACAGATGCGATGTACATCTGTAGTAAACAAGATCGCACGCATGCGTCTGTGCCATTCATTCATTCATTCATTCATTCACACACAGACACGCAATTCATATTTAAACAGTCCTTGTGCAGTTTACAGACACTATTTAATAACGGGATTAGAACAAAGAACTTAAGAATAAACTTACTTCATCAGCTGAATCCGTGCTCCTCGAAATGAAACTACCAGCACTTCTGAGGTAACTTTTCCAGGATTATTACAATAGTATGATTCCTCACAGCGCAGCTGTTACAAGGTTAGGTTAAAGAAAGGAGGAAGCGGCAGTAGCGGAGTGGCAATCGGGAGAGTCGGGAGTTTTCCCGGTGGGCCGGTAGTGTTTCGAGGCCGCGAGGGCCGGTCTGATAAAATGTATTTATTGGAAGCTCGCCATGCGCACTTGGGGCCCAAGTGAGGGGAAGAAAACTTTTTTTTTTATGAATATTATCTAAAACGAAACGTAGTTTTGCACTATGCTTTAGTGGCGTAGGTCGTAGGGTGTGAGCCTGAGATACTCAATTGCAGCTTTTGATGCGCTCGACGCGAGTTCGAATCCGCCTTTTGCCGAACTCTTTCTTCTCCCTTTTCCCAACACATATGTAAAGATGTAAAATTTATAACCTAACATTAAGGTCTCCAGCGTTATATTTTGCCAACGAACTAAAATTGAAACCATGATATAGCTTTGTCCATTTATAAAACAGCACAAGACGTTTAGAATAGCATCCTGTTTGCGCTGCGTGATTACTTGCTCACGCGATCAGCATGGTGTTTTCTCCTAAATAAAAGCTCAAGGGTTTATAGTGAAGAAATTAGGACAAAAGTATTTTAATTTTCCTATATTATAGTGTAATGTAGGCTAAAATATACTTTTGAAATATTCATTTTCATTTACATATATTTATAGGCTAAATGGATTTTACGTCATAGGAATAATTATATAAATCATTATTACATTATTATAATAATTGTTTGGCATCCTAAAACACCATTGATAATGTAATGCAGACTGAGACTCTCATAACTAAAAAGATGTTTGAGCCCACTTTAAATCAATGCTTTTTCTTTGTTCAACAGTTCATGGGTTGAAGCTCTTAATTTTGATCTCTCAGAGAGCACGAGATTGATGCATTTAACCTTAAAATGTACAAAATTGTCTTGCGGGGGAGCATGCCCCCGAACCCCCCTAGAGGCACAGAGTCCACCCAACATAGTTTCACAAATTTCTATGGGAAAGAACGACCATTTATTAACTTTACTCCAGCATAGTACAACAAAGTTCCTTTTAAATCAGTAAAACGGTAAATGCTAGCCTATATTAAAATCCTGCCGGCGACGAGGTCCGGTGGTGTATGAAATTTCCCGGTAGATTTTTTGGTCCCACTCCGCCCCTGGGAAGCAGGATCCAAATGCAGCACGTTTATTTAAATACACTCAAACTAAACAAAGAATCAGGCAATGGAACAAGACTCGGGAACAGAACAACCTACATCAACGTAACAACAACACAAGAACTCACAAAGACTGGACTGAAACACAGGGCTTAAATACAGGGGCAAACTATCTAAACAGGATAACAAGGGGGCGTGGTCAATGAGAAACACCTGTGAAGACTAATAGACATAATAGGGGACTGCTAAACGAGAAAAGACAGGGGAACACAGACTGACATCACAACAGCAGTAAGACTAAAGGACAAGATTCTTATTAAACTGGATGTTTTATCCAGCTGATGTGGGCGTTGGCATGGCTTGCCTCAACATTTGCGTTTGAATAGCGCGCCCTCTCCGTGGGCGTGATCAGATTAACACGTAATAAACTGTAATGAGCTGAAAGGAAAAAGACTGACATCTCTCTCTTTTCATACAGATTACATAAACTGATAATATTTGTTATTTAAAAGAAGAAAATTTCAGCTTCAGAACGAAAAATCTTTCGTGCCTGTGTGACAAGTATTTACTTAGTTCCAGTTCATTTTCGGACGTGTAATGAACATCACTGACAGAGAGAAGACAAAATTCGCATAATGTTTATTTTTCTTTATTTGACAAAAAGCAGAACACTTTGTTTTTATTGTGAGTATCCACAAAAAAATAGACACTTACCCACACAGCAAAAGGACTCCGCGGCGGATCTGCCGCGGAGGTATCGCGGCTTCCGAAACGGACCCGCGAAACGGACCCGTATCGGCGTCCACTTGCTCGCAGTGACGGATCCGCAACGAAGGCAACAGCTGCTTCCGCGATTAAAACCTTACCTCTGCGGCGGGTCCGTTTGAGACCCGCAAATTGATACATACATCCCCCGCGGACCCGCAACGGACTTATACAAATTCTGGCTCATCTGGCCCGGGTCCGTTTTGGACCCGTTTATCTCATTTTTTAAATCCCTTCTGTTCTTGCTGTAGGATAAAATAGGATAAACTAAACTATAGGATAAAACCAAAAACTATAGGGCTAGCCTAGGCTAGTACCGGTACTACAGCAATATAGACCTAAGTTGCCTATGTGGGCCAGGCTAATCTACATTAATTTTGTGGTCAAAACCTAATTTAGTGCTTTAGGCCTAGGTCGGTGCAAACATAACATATTTTATCTGTTAGGCTACAACTTCAATGAAATGCTGCACTATGTACAGCTAAAATATCAGAAAATGAATAACTGGTGAACAACAAGAAGTTCAATAAAAAGATGGTTTAATGTTTAATAATTTCTCCTTTTACTCCTATTACTCAGTTTGTGTGGATGGAGGCGGGACACGTCTCCTTGTTGCCCGATCTGTCGCCAGGTTGAACCACCTGATAGCATGCTTGGTGACCTCCGCATCTCCGCATCTGTGGCTGACCGCATCACCGAGTATTTTCTTACAGCACCTGTAATCAAACAGACAGATATTAACACAATCATAAAATTATATTACATACTGATTAGTTAACACATCTTCCTTAGTAGTTTACAGCAGTGACTTAAGTGTTAATAAAGAATTACCTAATTCCTTATTAGTTATGCAGTAAGTAAGAAACAGTATTCTAAAGTGTTACCATAAAGTCAAACAAGTGTTAAGCATCAGGTTTGTGAGAAATATAAATATTGTAGCTTGGTCATGTACCGGTCTGAAAGTAAGTGGCTTTCCTTGAGAAAGGAAGTCTGTATATTTGCAGATAAAAACACCACAGTCATTTCCATTTGGCTGTTTGGGAATTGCCTAGGAACAAAATTCCAAGTAAGTATAACAGTAAACAAAAGGGCACAGTTTAAAGAATATTAGTATAACTTATTATATGAGGGTATGCATACGTTGGTTCTCATTCGGCCGATGGTCCATCTGGAAGCCTCAAAGCAGCAGGCTTTTTTGATTTTGTTCTCCTCCATGAGGTATTTCCTGTTAAATAATCACACGAGACATGCATACATGCCTTCAAAGCCGTTTGAGGTTAAAACCAAAGTTAATTGGACATAACTCACAACAATATCTGGCAGATCTCATCATGTGTCTGACCATGGAGTCATAGCACTGGAAATAAATTACCTGGTGATAAGCAATGGAGGTCAAAGGTTAACAAAAATAGTGTAAAGGTAAATATAACATTTTTACACTTTTAATCATACAGTATAGATATTGAAACAATGTGTTACAAAGGCATTACTATTCATAAATTACTTACAGCCAAAGCCCAGTGCAAGTCAAGGTGCAAAGGAACAAGAACTTGATCACAGAGGAAGAGATCCACTGTTTTGGTCCATTTCTTCACTGCTGGATGGCCTGCAAAATATCCGTCTCTCTCGTGAATCCCCTGTAAACACACACAGGTGTCTGATGCACATGTACAGTTAGGACAGGTATCTCTCGTGAATCCCATGTAAACACACACAGGTATCTGATGCACATATGCCATTTTAATAACTGACAGTACATTTCACTAATTACCTGTTTTTGTATAATAAGTTTAACGTCATAAGAATCATCCAATTATCAAATGACGGTTATTAATAATTATGGCAGATTTTTTTTTTATAATTATTAAATCAATAATTATATCGATTAGCTCTATAAAATCTACAATGTTTTTATTTGAGATGTATTGAGGGTCATTTGTCTTGTGTGGATATTCATGCATGCATTACAGCACATTGATTAAAATCATTAATTTAACCATTGTGAATATCCGAGGGTAACGGTTACTTCACGACCAATTTCAAAGTTCCGTTCGACTGACACTAGGAGGTAGGGATGTCCCGATCAGGTTTTTTTGCCCTCGAGTCCGAGTCCGAGTCATTTGATTTTGAGTATCTACCGATACCGAGTCCCGATCCGATACTTATATAATACATCAAAAAAGAATAAAGATGGGAGAAAAAACTGATTTTTTATTTAATTAACCTTAATTTAACATTCAACAACTCTGTTAACAAACAGAGCACTTCTGTGAGGTAACTTGAACAATCAAGTAATAAATAACATAAAATCTTCACTTTAGGACTTTAGTGCAACAGAAAATATAGAAAAGTCTAATATAAAAACAAATAGCACCTCAACTTATAATACCCGGCAGGCATGTAAACAAAAAATAAAAATGTTTTAAAAGTGTATAAAAAAATATGAGAATATATATATATATATATATATATATATATATATATATATATATATATATATATATACACATACATTAGGGGTGTAACGGTTCACAAAATTTGCGGTTCGGTTCGATACAGCAAAAAGAAAGAAATGCCAGAGAAATCTCCTATTTATTGAAAGACAAACTATTTTTCAATAAGTTTGAGTTTTCCTACATCTTGAAACTTTCAGGTTTATAAATGGGGGTGGTAATCTTTGAAGGATGAACAAATAATGTTTTGGTAATCACATTAAAAATAACATTTAAATATATATTTATATAATATTTGAGTTTTGAAGTGCAACATTAAATCCATGTTCATTCACGGCAAAATGTTTCTACTGGTTTCCACGTCAGCGCTGCTTGATCTGTGGCGAATTCAAATGTTTTCTTCTTCACTGGATCTCTTAGCACAGTGTCGCTTGATCTCGCGCACCACAGATGTTGCTGGTCCGAACTGATAAATGGTCCGTTAAGCACAATACAATGAGTAGCGCAGTTTCGTTCCGCTTTCATTACGTTTGCCATTTGATGTTGCGCAACGTTGTGGTGGTCGCGCCAGCGCGGATTTTGTCTGCAGGAAAAATGGTCCTAGGAATCGTTCGGTTTGTACGCGTACCGAACCGGAATAATTACGAATACATGTACCGTTACACCCCTAATTTACATATATCCGAGTCCTGATTGGGAGGTAACGTCCGATTCCAAACCACGTGATCGGGCCCGATTTCCGATCGCGTGATCGGATCGGGACATCCCTACTAGGAGGCGAAATGCGACAATCGTATGCGAATGTCATGTGCAGTGGAAAGGCGGCTATAGGCTGTGCTGCGGCAACTGCACATCCAATGGCGTGGGCGCCTCTGACGTCCGAGCTGCGTGCGACCAATGAGCCAACTCTACGTCATTACACGTCAGAGCCCGCCAAGGGGGTGCAAGCATAGGCGCAAGTCCCCGAATTTGCTATTATAACCATTATAGCAGGTCGTTCATTCATAGTCTGTCTGATATATATATTTTAGAAGCTATGTGTCTGTCATGGATTTGCACTGAATTGATTCTCAAAAATACGGAACAAAGTGCGTTCTGTATCAGTTCAATACGGAACAAGACTTTTATGTGTCAAATAAGCTGTCATTCACTCCCTCTCGAGCAACTGGTGACAGGACGTCGTCCCACGCGAAGTCATGGCAACCAAATTAATAACAGGGCGAGTAGGCCTACTACTTGTCACTGAATCTTATTTATAGTGTATATAATATATTATAATATATATAATATATTTGCCTGTAGGCAAAGTGACAAACAGCGTTGAAATCCGCACTCATGTGGGTACCGTGAAGTATGACAGCTAACGTTACAGTTTATTGGAAAATAAATGTATTTATGAATTTGATGAATTTACTGTTTATCATGTCCCCAGACGAGACAAGAAGCTAACGTTAGCAAACGCTGCAGGGACCCTCTGGCTGTGACTCCCCGCTGCAGGAGACGCTGCTCCGACACGCTGTATTTGTTGTTAAACTATGTAATGCACAGCTAGCTAGAAGCTAGGGCTAAATCATTATCCACGACCACGAGTGAACATGTTAAAGTTGTCAATCATTTCAAACAACGACATTACAATAATTTACATGATGATAAAAAAAAACAATGTTTACTGTCAATGTCGCAATATATAAATAAATCAATAACGTACTTACTCAAAAGAGGGTTCAGCACAACCGTGTCCCAGCAAAGAAAGTCTCGACTGATATCGGCTCTTGGTGTGCTGTAGTTCAACCGTTACAAGGGCGCGTCCGCGTCCTAGGATGCGACATGGGTCCGCACTGGATCCGTTGTTTGACAGTAGAATTTACGGTGCCGCCCGGAGACGGAGCTGATCCTCTGGGCGGCCCCAAAAACGAAAGTGACAGTTACGCGGGTTTGGGGACTTGAACGCGGATCCGCCTAGGAGTCTCCTGCTGTGTGGGTAACAGGATCTAATGATGTACAACACTTATATGTAAGATATAAATCAACAGAGTAATTTGAGTCTCTTTTGCACTAATAAGGAAAAAAGTGAGCTCGTCGTGCCGGCGCGATAGCCGACCCCAGAGGGTTAAAGTAATGGAACTACGTATGTGGAGGAGGGAACTCCCTGAGGAGGAAACGGAGACGTTACATCCCTCTGCAACAATCGCTGTACCGCTGGACCAGCCTGGAGTTCAGTCTCGGCTCCTCACCATAACATAATGCGAGATTGCCAGCGCTCCTCCTTTTATACCCACGTGGTGGGGCGGAGTTGCGCTATGCAAATTCAGCAGACCCATGGCATTTCCTTGCCATTGGCTCGTTTTGTAGAACTCGAAGGTGATAGGCTTCTAAGCGAAACCTCCATTTCGTCAGTCACTGAAGTAACGTCTCCGTTCCCTCCACATGTTACTTTAACTGATCAACATCAATTAACCAATTCTACTTTATGTTTTAAGTTTTACGAGATTCAACAAGGCAATTTTTTTTTATTATTATAGGCAGCAACTGAAAACAAGTTGAATTAGATGGATTTTTAGTGTATTTGTTTATCTCTCCAGCTAACAGAAATAATGCTTTGCTAACGTCCCCATTAAGTTATAAAAACTAAAAAAAAATATGTTTTCTGGGTGTGGTGGTTTCAGTAAATTGTATTATGCAGGATAATGAAACAAAAACAGTCTTTAATGATAAATCCAAAATGTAAAACTCAGGGGATCACAAGGAGGAATACATCGCAACCACATAAACTAAGACAACACTGAACACTGCACAAAGGGAACTAAGGGCTTAAACACACGGGTATATAATCAGCAGAACATGAAACGGGTGCTTATTAGCAAAACTAAATCAGCAACCACAGAAACTTACAAGGAACAAAAACACAGGCATACGGAAGGCGCATCCTCGTGCTAACATAGTTCAACAGAGGAGGGAGTGTGGGTACTCTGGAGGTGGGTGAAGAGCTAACCCCCAATGGCGAAGCCGACGGAGGGATTAGCCAGGGTAGGGCCTTCATTGATAGTCTGGGGCGGACCCTGGAGGGTGGAAGGTGTGGAGGGACGAGGCTCAGCCGAGGGTCCAGAAGTTCATAGGGTAGGAAGAGCGACAACTGACCAAGGAAGAGCCAGAGGGATGAGGGAGCCCAGTGGAGCCATAAGGATGATGGTCCCAGGTAGAGCCGAGGGGGCGAGGAGCCAAGGTGGAGCCGACTGGTCGATGGGCCGAGGTGAAGTGATGGGCTCAGTGGCCTGAGGTGGAGACAGGAGATCCAAATACCAAGGCAGAGCTGGAGACCAGAAGGCACAAGGAAGATCTGAACAGCAGAGTGGAGCCAACAGAGGAGGAGCTAAGGGACTGGAGGGAGCCAGCGAAGGTGGAGCCGAGGAACTGGATGGCTTAGATCAGGGATGGGCAACTTTGATAATGACCAGCATTTGCATGACCAGAGGGCCAGCATTTTTTTGTCTTTTATAAGAAGGGGCCAGATTACTAATCAAGACTCACACAATTTACAATGTTCTATTCAATTTTCTATTTGAGGGAAATCAGAGTACATTAGTGCAATGCATTTTTCAATGAGAAGCAATGCATTTTTCAATGAGTCTTCAATGAGACCAAAAGAGCCCACGTTACTCCTTTGTTTATCTCTCTGCACTGGCTACCACTTGAGAAGCATCAAGTTTAAGGCATTGACGCTTGCTTACAGATCTATCACAGGCTCAGTTCCCTCCTTCTTTCACTCGCTCTTACGAGTCTACGTCCCTACCAGAAGCCTACGATCAGTCAATGAGCGACGGCTCGTGGTACCATCACAAAAAGCCAAAAAATCACTCTAGAACATTCTAATTCACGGTTCCATGCTGGTAGAATGATCTCCCCACCATCATCCGGAATGTAGAATCCCTGACAACATTCAAAAGACAACTGAAAACTCATCTCTTCCGTGAGCACTTAACCTCATAAAATAAATAAATAAATAAAAAACTCTTAACTTTTCCCTTAATCCTCCCTTGTCTGGCTTATGCTACTCTGAGAAATGCCTGCACTTTGTATTTTAAGCACTTCTTGAGTCGTTTTTTCCTCTTCACGATGACTCGCTTTAATTTAGTCCTAATTTGTAAGTCACTTTGGATAAGCGTCTGCTAAATGACTAAATGTAATGTAAATGTAAACATCTTGAATGGAAGCCTCTGAAGGGTTCGGTTCAAAATGCGCAGGTCCAGGATTGGCCGTAGCCCACCACTCTTCTTGGGTACAATGAAGTAGGGGCTGTAGAAGCCAGACTTAATTTCAGCTGGAGGGACGGTTCTGATCGCACCCTTCGCCAGTAGGGTGGCGACCTCTGCACGCATGACAGGGGCATTGCCACCCACCATGGTATAGCGGGGAGGAGACCGTGCGAACTGAATCGCATAGCCGAGCCTGATGGTTCTCGCAAGGGGGGTGGCCCGAGGAGAATTTTGTCTGGTTGTTCCACACCGTCAGCCTCAAATCACCCTGGCCACCAGGCAAAGTAGATTGGGGTGTGGCATAGGGGACTCTACCTCTACGGAGGTCATTGAGTCTCGATCGCAACAGTGCAATGGTCATGTTCCCGCAATGAAAACATGACCCATCCAAGAACGCTGCCTGAGCGTGATTTAAGCCAGTGTTTCTCAACCGGGGATACGCGGACCACTAGTGGTCCGTGACATAATTGCAGGGGGTCCGAAAAAACATTTAAAAATATGTTTTTTAAAATGTCCTAAATTTATTTTTTAGCTTTATTGTTTACTTTAGTATTACTAAAACCAGAATTAAGGTTGAAATTACAAATTATTTTAAATGACCTCATGTGCATTTTTATTTTTGCCGCGATTTGCCGCCATTTTACTCAATTTAGCCAGTTTACAGCACGTTGATTTCAGTCAGAGAACTGTCGCATAGGGGAGAGCAGCAATCATGGACAGGTGGCTTAAAAAAAAATGATGGGCCATCTAGCGGGTCTGACCCAAGACAAGTAAATTCCAGCCAGAAAAGCGAATTAAAAAGGACAGAACAAAAGCACGATGATGCTGTTAAAATCATAACCTTAATTAAACCCCGATCTCTAAATGCCAGACTGTTTGAAAAACTATGTGATGGAGCAAATTCTGAACACCAGCAATTGTTGCTTCACACTGATATACGCTGGCTCTCAAGGGGAAAAACACTCCAGAGACTGTTTGAGTTACGGGATCAAGTCAGTGACTTTCTCTCAGAGCACTTGCATTCACTTGCACCACTGCTGAAGAACAACAGCTGGCTGGCATATTTAGCTTACCTGGCAGATGTTTTCAGTAGGCTGAATGACTTGAACTTGGAATTACAAGGTAAAGACACAACTGTCCTACACCTGTATGATCGAGTTTCAGGGTTCATGAAGAAAATTGAGCTCTGGTGTCGGAAATGCCAGAATGGGGATGTCAGTAGTTTCCCTCAGCTGGACATGTGCCTTGTTAATGTGAGAGCTGAAAAAGTGAGCATTCTGCAGACAGTACAGGCACACTTGGACAAACTTTCCTCTGAGTTCAGATCATATTTTCCTGATATTGAAGTTCATAATTCTGCACTTGACTGGATAAGGAACCCTTTTGTGGCTACCTGCACACAGACCGTTCCTGTTACTCTCCAGGAAAGACTTATTGATGTGTCCTCAGATAGGGGTTTGAAAATAATGTTTTCAGAAACATCACTGACACAGTTCTCTTACGAGAGGTTCTCTCGTATTGCGTAAGTTTAGCTTACGCTACGGGAAAGATTCATCTTCTCGAGATATTGAAGCCAAAAAATTATCCTTAATTTTGTATTCATTGTCAACGCAGTGCAGCAGCTAGCAGACCTAGAGCAGGCCATCTCGCGTGCTTATTGGCTGCCCTGCATGCATCTGCTGCAGCCTACCAGTGAGCCTCGCGTGACGTCACGCCCAATTGAAGGCGCTCGCGCCTTCATAGCATCACAGCCCGCTAGAATGGGCGTGGCTTAGCGTATATAAGAAGGGGCTCGTAGGCTGAATTCCCTGATTTTTCGACTCTTCAGCGAGCTCTCCGCATCGCTGAATCAGAGAGAAGCCACCGCCGCCGTCGAACAGCGAACAGCGAACAGCCAGCTTAGGACAGCGCTGAGGAAGCCGGCCGTCTTCGCCACCTTCAGCCGCCCGTGCAAGCTACGCTATCCGGCGACGTATCCTTTTTACATTGCATTTTCAGGAATTTCTAAAAGAGCGCGAGCGTCTTTTTAAAGATGCCTCGCACTTCCTGCGGCTCGTGCAGAGCCCCGCTCAGCGTTGGAGACCGCCACGTTATCTGCGCTCTCTGCCTGGGCCTGGAACATGCAGAGCTCGCCCTCGCGTCCGGGGGCTGAGAGCTCTGCGAAGCGCTTCCGCTGTCGACCCTACGGGCTCGACTCGAAGCTTTCAACCCGGATGCAGCCGCTCCGCCCCCCGGGGGACCGCGCAGGAAGAAGCGCCGTTCCCTGAGGCAGCCGGAGCCCGTGGCCACAGCGACGCGCTCGCCGGAGGATCTCCCTCGAGCCTCGCTTTCGCCCTCCCCGCCTCCCCTCCCCGACGCCCAGCTGCCGCTCACGAGCCTCACTGCCGTCGCATCTGAGGAGGAGGCCGAGGAACACGCCACGAGAGACTGCTGCTCTATCCTGGCATCGGACAGCGAGGAATGGTCGCTTCATTCCGGCTCCTCGTCGATCCAGGAATCCAGCCGTTCCCGCGTTGGAGCTGACGCGGAACTTATGCGCCTGCTTACGCAGGCCGTCGACCGCCTCGGGCTCGAGTGGTCGCTGCCAAAGGAACCCGCGCCGAACAGGCTCGACGGCTGTTTCCTTCAAAGTCGCCGCCGTGCAGCTTCAACGAGCAGGCCCGCTCCATTCCTGCCGGAACTTCATACGGAGCTGACGAAGTCCTGGAATGCACCATTCTCCTCGAGACTTCAGTCCCAGGCCTCCGCGTCGCTCTCCCAAGTGGACGGCGCCGCCGAGAAGGGATACACGGCTATTCCCCCCGTGGAAGAGACGGTCGCAGCGCACCTTTGCCCACCCTCCGCGAGATGGCGGTCTCGGTCAGCCCTCCCGTCTAAAGCCTGCAGAGCCACGTCCGCCTTGGTCGGCCGCGCATATGCCGCCTCCGGCCAGGCCGCGTCTGCTCTCCACTCCATGGCTGTGTTACAGATCCTGCAAGCCGACCTCCTCCGTGAATGGGACGAGAAGGGCCGGGATCCAGCTGCGGTTACAGATCTGAGAAGTGCGACGGATCTCTCACTCCGCGCCACCAAGACCGCAGCTCAGGCTATCGGACGAGCCATGGCCGCGTTAACTGTGACAGAGAGGCATCTCTGGTAGACGCTCGCGGATATGAGGGAAACTGAGCGAGCCACCTTTCTGAACGCGCCGCTCTCCCCCACTGGTCTCTTCGGCCCAGCGGTTAACGGGATCGTTGACCGTTTCTCTGAAGTACAGAAGACCACGCAGGCCATGAATCTCTTCCTGCCGCGACGCTCGAGCTCCGCTACAGGCCGCTCTCGCGAGAAACAAAGCCAGCCTCCTGTACGAGCTAACACCCAGTGTCCAGCACAACCCCAGCCTTCGCAGCGACGTCAGGGCGGCCGCCCTAGGTCGCGCTCAGACAGCCGTCACAGGCCGCCGCCCCCCAGGGGGCCTCGGCAGAAGATCACGCTGAAGTCTGAGCATGCGAAATCCTCCTAACAAAGAGAGAAAAAAGACGCGCGTGTCCCGCCGCGGCCGGACCGCCGTCAAAGCTCATTTCCCTGTCAGTCCCCTTCAGTCAGGCTACTGCAGTGGTTCATTTAGCAGCCAACGAGCCGGTTTGTCCACCCTCTCGCCTGCACACAAACGCCGTTTTTACGGCGACCCAGAGAAATCTCAAAAAGAGCATTATGTCTGGTCCGGCTCCCGCCGTCAGTGTTTTAAGTGTAGTGAAAGTGCCCACGCCCCAGTGTTCACCCCTACACACAAGCACATCAAATATCGTGTCACCCACAGAGCACACTCTCATAAAGCGCAGAAAAGCCGCTCGAGTGTTGAATGTAAGAAATGTGTCCACAGTGTTGTGCCCACTATCTGCCCGCTCTGTTGCACGGTCAAAACAGCAGGTTATGAATGTAAGTCCCGTGCCCGCCAGAGAGCGTTCACGCTTGCTATCACAAACCTTCCCCCGGGCGCCGCCCGCAAGTTTAAGTGTTATCATGAAACGCAGGGCGATTATAAAACGCTCCCCATCCATTTTGATCGGGGCGTCAAATGCATGTGTAAGTCTCGTGCCCGCGCAAACGCGCTCACGCTTACAGAACGCTTTTCCGCCCAGAGCGCCGCTCGCGCTTCAAAAAGTGAGGAAAAAAGGTTCCCCATCCCTTATGATTGGGACATCTCACACAAAGCAGCCGGTTTCGGTTTTCAGCGAGCAGCCGTTCAATTCATTCGCCGTCCCCCACGCTTTCAAGCCCGGACCGCGACGATAGTGAATGCGGAAGTAGCACACCTACTTCACGCAGAAATAGCGAAGCTGCTGTGCAAGGGGGCTATAGAAAAGGTGCCGCCTTCTCTGAGCGAGTCGGGCTTTTACAGCCGTTATTTTCTCGTGCCCAAGAAGGACGGAGCCTTCAGACCGATCCTAGATCTGAGACATTTGAACAAGGTGCTTGTGAAAAGACCGTTCAAAATGCTTACGACCAGGAAAATCCTTGCGCACGTTCGCCCGAGGGACTGGTTTATTTCTCTAGATCTGAAGGATGCCTATTTCCAGATTCAGATAATACCCCGTCACAGGCGATTTTTGAGATTCGCCTTCGACGGTCAGGCATATCAATACACCGTCCTGCCGTTCGGCCTGTCTCTGGCACCCCGTACATTCACGAAGTGCATGGACGCAGCGCTCGCCCCCCTGAGAAGTCAGGGGCTGCGGATAATGAACTATCTGGACGATTGGCTGATTTTGGCACAGTCAGAGGCGGAGCTGCTGTCTCACAGAACAGTGCTTCTCAGTCACCTGGAAAGCTTGGGTCTCACATTCAACTGGACCAAGAGCTCATTACTACCCAGCCAGTCAATCTCCTTTTTAGGAATAGAACTGGACTCGGCGACCATGTCGGCCCGTCTATCGGCGCAGCGCGCGCTCCGGGTTCGCCACCTAGCCGCGTTTTTCCAAAAAGGACAGCTTGGAGTGACGATGGGAACCGTCTCTTACCGGAAAGTCATTTCGACAGACGCGTCCAACTGGGGTTGGGGCGCGCTGTTCGAGGGCAGACCGGTCTTCGGCCAGTGGTCAGACAAAGAGAGGGTTTTTCACATAAACTGTCTGGAGATGATAGCGGTCGAGAATGCGCTGAAGTGCTTCCTCCCGTTCATACAGGACCAACATGTTCTCGTCCGCTCGGACAACATGTCTGTGGTATCCTATGTAAACCGTCAGGGCGGTGTCAGATCCAGAAATCTCTGCAATCTGACGGAGCGCCTCCTTATTTGGTCCCAGTTGCACCTGCGCTCGCTGAGGGCAGCGCATGTGCCGGGCCATTTGAACGACGGCCCAGACAAACTGTCCAGGGGCAACGTTCCCCCAGGGGAATGGTCCCTGCACCCCCAAACGGTCCAGAAACTGTGGCGCCTGTTCGGCAGGGCGGAAGTCGACCTATTTGCGTCAAAAGACAACGCTCAATGCCCGACGTTCTTCTCGAAGGACGAGGACGCGCTGGCCCAGGTTTGGCCCAGCCTCCGGCTATATGCTTTTCCTCCGGTCTCTCTGTTACCACAGGTAATCAAGAGAATCAGGGAAACGCGCCACTCGGTGCTCCTCATAGCCCCGCGTTGGGAGAATCAGATTTGGTTCCCGGAGCTGGCACGGCTGTCACACACAGCTCCGTGGCCGATTCTGGTGCGGGCAGATCTCCTCTCTCAGGCTCGCGGCACGATCTGGCATCCCCATCCAGAGCGCTGGTCTCTGCACGCATGGTTGATCAACGGGTACTCGTTGCCCTGCCAGAAGGAGTAATGAACACGATCACGCAGTCTAGAGCCCCTTCCACGAGAAGGCTCTACGCGTCTAAATGGTCGGTGTTCTCGGAATGGTGCACTGACAGAGGTCTGGACCCGCGGACATGCGGGGTGGCGCAACTGCTCTCCTTCCTACAAGAGCTGTTGGAAAAGGGGAGGTCCCCATCCACGCTCAAGGTATATGTGGCGGCCGTGGCAGCGTTCGCAGAATCGACGCACGGCCAGTCATTGGGAAGGCATGAGTTGGTCATCCGCTTCCTTAGGGGAGCTAGGAGGTTGAACCCGCCGCGCCCCCCGTCGGTTCCCATGTGGGATCTATCACTGGTCCTAGAGGCCCTGAAAGCTTTTCCTTTTGAACCACTGGATTCCGTGGAGTTGAAATATCTATCACTGAAAACCGTCTTTCTGACCGCACTGTCGTCAGTAAAGCGGGTGGGGGACCTACATGCGCTGTCTGTCAGCGCGTCGTGTCTTGAGTTCGGGCCGAATGACTCTAAAGTCATCCTCAGACCTAGACATGGCTATGTTCCTAAAGTGATGGGCACTCCGTTCAGAGCGCAAGTTATCTCGTTGTCAGCGCTCCCAGCATCTGACAGCGAAAGTGATGTGAACCGCCTCTGCCCTGTCAGAGCGCTGAGGTTTTACATTACGCGCTCCGCCTCATTCAGGCGTTCGGATCAGCTGTTTGTTTCGTTCGGTGGGCGCGCCAAAGGTCTCGCCTCCTCGAAACAGAGCCTGTCCAGATGGATAGTGGACGCTATAGCAGCCGCTTATGCGTCAAAAGGTCTGCAATGCCCGCTGGGCATCAGGGCTCATTCCACGAGAGGCGTGGCCTCTTCATGGGCATGGTCCAGTGGAATTTCTATCCATGACATATGTGTGGCGGCGGGCTGGAGCTCCCCGTCTACCTTTATCAGGTTTTATAACCTGGAAGTTCCTTCCTTGCAGGCTAAACTGTTGTCGGTTTAATGGAGAGGTGTATTCTGCCCAGGCCTCCTGCTCAGATCACTCCTACACGACCCAGCTCTCCTGGTTGAGCTGCACTAAGTGGGTATGAGCCATGGGCCTATACAGACCGGCGTGCTGCTCTGTATTCCCTATGTGTGCTTATGTACAAGTGATGGCCCGCTTGGCTGGCCACCTTATTCTCCACCTTATAGGGGTTCCCTGAAAGTTCGGGGCTTCATGGTGGATGCTTGGCGCGCACGGCGTTGACAAAGTGTTCCCGTAGCGTAAGCTAAACTTACGCAATACGAGAGAACCTCTCGTAAGAGAACGATACTCGGTTACTAACGTAACCTCGGTTCTCTCTAGAGAGGGAACGAGTATTGCGTAACCGGCCGTGCTCGCGCCACGAGCGACTTCGCTTCAGTGGTCGAAAAACCAGGGAATTCAGCCTACGAGCCCCTTCTTATATACGCTAAGCCACGCCCATTCTAGCGGGCTGTGACGCTATGAAGGCGCGAGCGCCTTCAATTGGGCGTGACGTCACGCGAGGCTCACTGGTAGGCTGCAGCAGATGCATGCAGGGCAGCCAATAAGCACGCGAGATGGCCTGCTCTAGGTCTGCTAGCTGCTGCACTGCGTTGACAATGAATACAAAATTAAGGATAATTTTTTGGCTTCAATATCTCGAGAAGATGAATCTTTCCCATAGCGTAAGCTAAACTTACGCAATACTCGTTCCCTCTCTAGAGAGAACCGAGGTTACGTCAGTAACCGAGTATCGTTTTGGTGCAATGTTGAAAAGGAGTACCCTGATGTTGGGAAACAAGCTCTGTATGAACTGCTGCCTTTTGGATCAACCTATTTGTGTGAGGTCACATTTTCAGGCATGGCACACATAAAGACAAAACAGAGAAACAGACTCAGCTTGGAGAGGAACCTTATTGCTGCTGTTGCTATATCACCCCAGGATGCACAAGCTTATTTGTGATAAACAGGTGCAAATTTCACATTAAACAAAAGATTCAAGTAAAATAACATTCAGATGGACATGTTAAAAAGTTAAAGTCAAATTACATAGATGGCAGTGTTGAAACTGTTCCATGTGTTGAAAGAGAAAATTGTTCCAAAGAATTGGTTGTATATGAAGCATGTGTTGTGTAATTTTAATGCAGTAGAATGAAATTTTAGTATTAAAAAAGTGTACATTTTACAAAAGAAAGTAACATTCAAATGGATGTTGTTAAAATATTAATCTCAAATTGGACATTAATGGACATGTGATGTTTTACAGAATGCAGTAGAATATTGTTCTGAAGTTGACAATGTTGTTGTGATTGATTGTGTAATGTGTTCAATGCAATCAAATTAAATGGCCAGATGCAATTCTAGTTGCCAGTCATTAAAAAAATATTAATTACTGAACTTGCATTCACTGATATTGCATTCATAGCGTTTAACTGTGAAAATAATTGTGATTGGAAAGAAATAGTGGATGGCGGGTGAGAACAGCACTGTTAACAATTTTCTTGTATTTTTACAGTACAGTACTGGCAGCAAGGTTGCCAGCATGGTACTGTATTTCGATTTACAGTAACTGTACTGTAATTCAATTTACAGTACACACGAACAGTACTGTAAACTACAAAACAGTATTGTACTGTATTTTTACTGTATTTTGTCATTTTTGTCTGCTTCTGTTGTAATTAATTATACGGTATTGTACTGTAATATCTATATTGATACATTATTGCAAAACGTAATTTTCAAATTACTAATGATATTATAACTATATAATATGTAGTTATTACAGTATATAAATCTATAGGTAATATGCAACTTCAGAATAACTGCAAATCAAAAGACAATCCAAACAATGTTCTGGTCAAAAAAAAAATTTTTATTGATCAATTACACTATTAAAACCATGTATGGTGAACGCATTTAAAGGGATAGTTCACTTTGAAATTAATTTTTGGTATGTTTTAGCTTACCTCAAGGGCTTTTAAGATGTAGGTGTCTTTGTTTCCGCAGTAGTTTCAATTTTGATATTTTTAGGTCAGTCATATAATATAATGCAGGTCGCCCGCGCCCTCAGATCACTTGGATGTGGCTGTGATTACAAGAGGTAAAAACGATATAAATACTGCTCGTTTTCTCATACAAACCGCTCGTTTCGTGTCTTAGGCCATCAATGTGTACTTACATTTACGAGTCATTAAATCATGTTTAATTTGGACTTCTCTGTGCATGCTCTTTGAGGAAGTGACCATAGACCTGCATTATATGACTGACAGACAAGAACGGTTTGACCTAAAAATATCAAAATTGAAACTAATGCGGAAACAAAGACACCTGCATCTTGGATGCCCTTGAGGTAAGCTAAAACATACCAAAAATTAATTTCAAAGTGAACTATCCCTTTAAGTAGAGGTTGAGAAACTGCATGACTTGCAGCTATAGCTGGACATACTTAAAGGGATAGTTCGGCCAAAAATGATATTTAACCCATGCATTACTCACCCTCAAGCCATTCGAGATGCATATGTCAATCTTGTTTCAGATGAACACATTTTCAGTTATTTTAGAAAATGTCTTAGACCCTTCAGTGGATATAATGTGAGGCAATGGGGTCCACCTCCTTCAAGTCCCAAAATGTGCATACATCCTTCACAAAAGTAATACATCCGGCTCCAGGGGGATAAACGAAGGCCTTCTGAGGGTAATCCGTGCGGTTTTGTCAAAAAAATATACATATTTAAAACTTTATAAATGAAAATATCTGACTTCCGGCAACGATCGATGCGCGTTCACACGCTTTCGTGTTTTGTTTTGCTCTGCTCTCTGGCTGCGCTGGCGCGTTCGTTCTACGTCACGACGGTTCCTACGCTACGTCCTACCTCGTACGCCGACTTCCATCACCCGTGAACGCGCGTCAATCGTTGCCGGAAGTCAGATATTTTCATTTATAAAGTTTTAAATATGTATATTTTTACGACAAAATCGCACTGATTACCCTCAGAAGGCCTTCGTTTATCCCCCTGGAGCCGGATGGATTACTTTTGTGAAGGATGTATGCACATTTTGGGACTTGAAGGAGGTGGACCCCATTGCTTCACATTATATCCACTGAAGGGTCTAAGACATTTTCTAAAATAACTGAAAATGTGTTCGTCTGAAACAAGATTGACATATGCATCTCGAACGGCTTGAGGGTGAGTAATGCATGGGTTAAATATCATTTTTGGCCGAACTAGCCCTTTAAAAACTTGGCTGGGATTTTGAGGTGGTACTGGAACCTTGGACCGATGACCAAAACTGAAAAAGACATGACACACAAAAACACATATGACAAAATCTGTTAGCCACAGCACCAAAGGTGAGCAGACAGACAGTGGAAGAGAGAGAATTCTGTTGAAATAACAAAAACAGCCACAAAAAAAAAAGTTTTAAAACTTTAAGTTTAAAACATTGTATTAACATGGCTAATACTTACATAAAACTCCTTCCCAGGCTGCAAATTGTCCCACACTGTAGAGCTGTAAGAAATCAAAATAAATATTATTCAGTTAACGGTTATGTGTTTCTTGTTGAGGAAATATCTCATAAATCTGCTTACAATACATCTAAGTTAGGTTAATAAAACATAAGCTTCACTTGACCTCTCTAAATATTCTAACTTGATTTTTTGGCATGCATTTGACTTGTCTTTATTGGCTAATATATCATTAACTCAGATAGTCTGAAGTTTTTCAACAATTTACACCTTTATTTATATTTTTAATTATTATAATAATCATTATAAATGGGTCTCCCGCCTAAAAAGAAATGAAGTAAAAGACTAAACTGGTACCAATAGCCAATCTCTCTAAGCACAAATAAATCAACCATTTTGCGTTGCAAAGGAAAGTGCAGTGTTTTTAAGCCTTGCACGCGTCTTATTTTGTGTCTAAACGACTTATTCAATTTGGTCCAGTATTGATCATAAAATCATCACGTTCGCCATTCGGGAAACGGACTGCAAATATAGCAGTTTGAGCAAAATGTATATAACGTTATGTCTATTATAAGTGCTTGTTTTTACCACTGACAGGCTCGGGTGTTCCCTACAGAGATAGGCCCAACAGTTAGACTAACATGATGTCAAATGCAGTAATTTTATCTCGCAGACCATCGTAAAACACATTTAATTAAAACTCGACAGAAACAAAATAAAACTCACAAAAGACCATCTCGATTTGTCTTTCCACCGTTCCCGCAATCACCAAATCTTTTTTGTTCGAAATAAAACGTAAGGTAGCCTATTGTTAATTCACGGAGTTATAACGTTAGATTTGAAAATGTCAGGACAAGCAGCAGGGTGAAAGAGCAGATAACGTTAACAAACTTAACAGTGTTTTTGCAACCGTCGCTGGCTAAACTTCCACTGTCATTTCACATTAAAAGCTATGTAGGCTACACACTATAGCGTAAAATCCTAAAACCTTATTATAAAATTCAAAATGAACTTACCAAATTTCCAGATATCCGCAGAGTGAGATATCCGCGCAGAGTGAGTGAACTGCCGCAGTTGTGCTCTGACGTCAGTCAGGCGGCGCGCGCGCTCTCTGTTTACAGCAACCCTGTATTTTTGCCTGGCATATTACAGCCAGGTTACAGCTAGGTTACAGCAACACTAAAATGTACTGTAAAATGTTCCCGCTCAAACAAAATGACCCAGAATGCAATGCAAATTACGGTATTTTACTGTAATATAGAAATGCAGTATTGTACTGTAGGTTTTTACAGTACTGTCAAGTCAAGTCATCTTCATTTATATAGCGCTTTTAACAATGGATTGTTTCAAAGCAGCTTTACAGAGATAAACATATAATTTAAGGTAACAGATTGTTTTGGCATTATAGCGGTTCTTGAATAATGTTATTTCCAGCTAAAGTTAACTTTGATTGATTCACCTCCGTCGAAATGATCAGACTTTTAAACGCGAACCTGTGATTAACGCTGACGGCGTTCACATGCTCATTCAGAATTGATTCTATAGTTATGTGCTTTTTAAAATATGTGCGCAGGTTTATAATTCATACAACCCAGCCTAAACAAACTACTTTTCTTGCCTATAAATTTTGATACAGAATTTTGTTTTATTTTATCACTTCGGGGTACGCGAGCCGGAATTCACAACGCTTTATCTGTAGAGTGGGAAAGGGATCCTCCATAGGGAGAGGATAGTGGACACTTCAGCACTGCATTGTCATCGGGTCCAGGCGGATCTCCTTCGTCAGATCTGGACACGGCCTGGATCCGGCAGGCTGCGGGAAAACCTCGGGATAAACAAAGACACTAATATTAGCGTAGATGCCATTCTTCTTATGATTTAGCGAGTACATCAAGATTTAAGGGAAGTGTTCCCAGTTCCGGCTGACCTAATCTATGCAGCCTAACATTGAATTTATAGAAGTCTATAGTGCGTTATGTGTATGCTAGGTCAAAGAGATGTGTTTTTAGTCTAGCTTTGAACTGACAGAGTGTGTCTGCTTCCCGGACAATGGTAGGAAGACTGTTCCAAAGTTTTGGTGCTAAATAGGAAAAGGATCTACCGCCTGCAGTCGATTTAGATATTCTAGGTATTATCAACTGGCCGGAATTTTGAGATCGCAATGGACGTGAAGGACTATAATACGTTAAGAGCTCGCTCAAGTACTGCGGAGCTAAACCATTTAGTGCTTTGTAGGTAATCAACAATATTTTAAAATTTATACGATGTTTAATAGGGAGCCAATGCAGTGTTGACAGAACCGGGCTAATATGGTCATATTTCCTGGTTCTGGTAAGAACTCGAGCTGCGGCGTTTTGAACTAGCTGTAGTTTATTTATTAAGCGTGCAGGGCAACCACCCAGTAGAGCATTACAATAATCTAGCCTTGAGGTCATGAACGCATGGACTAATTGTTCCGCATTTCCCAATGAGAGCATATGGCGTATTTTAGATATATTTTTAAGATGGAAAAATGCAGTTTTACAGATACTAGACACGTGGCTTTCAAAAGAAAGGTTGGTATCAAAGAGCACACCCAGGTTCCTAACCGACGACGAAGACTTGACAGAGCAGCCATCAAGTGTTAGACAGTATTCTGGGTTATTACGTGTGGAAGTTTTTTGTCCAATAATTAGAATCTCTGTCTTTTCAGAATTTAGTAGTAGGAAATTACTAGTCATCCAATTTTTTATATCAGCTATGCATTCCGTTAATTTTGTGAATTGGTAAGTTTCGTTGGGTTTTGAAGAAATATACAGCTGAGTATCATCGGCATAACAGTGAAAGCTAACTCCATGTTTCCTAATGATATCTCCTAATGGTAGCATGTACAGAGTGAACAGCAGCGGTCCTAGTACTGAGCCTTGTGGTACGCCATACTGAACTTGTGATCGATAAGACATCTCTTCATTTACTGCTACAAACTGATAACGGTCAGATAAGTATGATTTAAACCATGCTAGTGCAATTCCACTAATGCCCACATAGTTTTCTAGTCTATTTAAAAGAATGTTGTGGTCAATTGTGTCAAATGCAGCACTAAGATCGAGTAACACTAATAGAGAGATACAACCACGATCGGATGATAAGAGCAAATCATTTGTGACTCTAATGAGAGCAGTCTCAGTACTATGGTACGGTCTAAATCCGGACTGAAAATCCTCGCAGATATCATTTCTTTCTAGAAAGGAACACAGTTGGGAAGATACTGCTTTTTCTAATATCTTTGACAGAAAAGGCAGATTCGAGATCGGCCTGTAATTGACTAATTCTGTAGGATCAAGTTGTGTTTTTTTAACAAGCGGTTTTATCATAGCCAGTTTAAAGGTTTTTGGTACGTATCCTAGAGACAAAGATGAATTAATGATATTAAGAAGAGGATATATGACCTCTGGAAACATCTCTTTCAGTAGCTTAGTCGGTATAGGATCTAACATACAAGTTGTCGATTTAGATGAATTAACGAGTTTGCAGAATTCTTCCTCTCCTATAGCAACAAATGAATCAAATTTTTCCTCAGGGAGACTACAATGCACTTCCTGATGCGATACTGTGGTAGACGGTTGCATAGTTATAATTTTGTCCCTGATATTATCAATCTTATAAGTGAAGAAGTTCATAAAGTCATCACTGCTGTGTTGCTTGGACACTTCTGAGCTTGAAGCTTTCTTTTTCGTTAGTTTAGCCACTGTTTCAAATAAATACCTTGGATTATGTTTATTTTCTTCTAATAGGTTTGAAAAATAAGCAGATCTAGCAGCTTTTAAAGCCTCTCTGTAAGCAATCGAGCTCTCTTTCCACGAAATCCGAAATACCTCTAGTTTAGTTTTCTTCCAGTTGCGCTCCATTTTTCTGGCTGCTCTCTTAAGGGCCCGGGTGTGCTCGCTGTACCACGGCGTTGGGCTATTTTCTTTAATCTTCTTTAAGCGCAACGGAGCAACTGCGTCTAAAGTGCTGGAGTTAAACGTTTCTGTTGCAACGTGCTGCTAAATCTAGTACTGTGCTGCTAAATCTACAGCGAAAGTTAACAGTGAGGGGTAGGGGGGTCCATGAGGCTGGTTTCAGATATTATGGGGGTCCAATACTCCAAAAAGGTTGAGAAACACTGATTTAAGCCCAAACACTCCAGGTAGCGTTCATTCCCATCAACAGAATGAATCTGTCTACCACACCCAGAAATACATGGGCAAGACATTTTTAAAAAGGTGCGCCGTGTCCTCTTTTAGAGAGGATAAAACTCAACAGCAGTGCTGAAGCGCCCAGGGAGAAAACACAATGTTGGCAGATCACTGCACAGATCAGCAGCAGGAATGAGATCTCGCTGGAACACGCCGTCACACCAACACCGCTGCAGAGTCGCTCGTCTCGTATCTCAGAACTAGTAGAAAGCTTGCAATGGAGAGAAGTGAAGAAACACTCGGCTCCAAAGCAAAAACATAATGCGAGATTGCCAGCGTTCCTCCTTTTATACCCACGCGATGGGGCTGAGTTGCGCTATGCAAATTCCGCAGATCCGTGATGGCAATTCCTTGCCATTGGTTTTGTAGAACTCGAAGGTGATAGCAAGGCTTCTAAGCGAAACCCCCATTTCGTCAGTCACTGACGTAACTCGGAGTGACTGAACGAAAGAGAACATCTTGTCTAAAATTAGCTTATTATGATTAAAGGATGAATGCACAGATAGATGCACATAAAATGTATTTAGTAAAAAAATATATTATCAGTAAGTCATGGCAACAGACTTACTGATAATATATATTTTTTACTAAATACATTTCATCTGCATCTATCTGTGCATTCGTCCTTTAATCATAATAAGCTGATTTTAGACAAGACTTTATCACAAACTGAGCTCTTACTCGTAAAATCAGGTTTATGTTGATGTCAGAGGACAGTGTCATCTTGTTTCATTTTTGCAAAACAGTTTATCTCAGAGAGGAAAGTAATTACCATGTTAACCTGACAGATGGAGGGGCGACGAGCAACACATGGAGAAAAAAATCACATCTTTGGACAGATGCAACACACACTCTATCAATTAACCAGGGCACGGTCAGGATGTGTGTGTTTCCATCTGCTGCTATTGTAAGAAAAACAGCTCTATTTCCAAGCACTGAGCTGCTGTCTATATAGAGGCTATCTTCTCAGAAGCATCCTAAATTAAACAGAACCTTGTAAGTGACTGATTTGGAACACTCTATAGCAACTATTTGTGTCATACTAATAGTGACTTTGAGTTTGAGTTTGGCCGTTAAATGTTACTAAACTAATGGCAAAATACTCTAATAAACATAAAACAATTTTAATGTAAACTATTTGTTTATTGAGCTTATCAGATTAAATAAATAAATAAAAAATACCTATAAATATAAAAAAAGACCTGGGTGTAGCAACTTGTCTTTTGGAAATCATATTTTATATGTTACAAAATCAGCCTTTCTTCCACCACAGAAGCATTGCTAAGCTACTGTTGTGGCAAAAATTCTCAAACAAACATCACTGCGTAAGAGACACTCAGAGTCAAATTATATAAAATAGAAGTATTTATTCTTGCAAGAATAGGAGCAGTCTAATACACAGTTGTTACCCTGTGCAGAAGAGTGACAACCCCCCCAGACAGACTGAACTAGCTTTTATCTTAGTTTCAAGGCCTTCTTCCCCCCAGAGCCTTCCTCCCAGTAGTTTTCCATAGACGTCACTAGTTGGCCCACTAAGCTCCCCTGCACCAAATGGCCTTCTGACATCTAGGTCAGAGGTCCTTGTTCGTCTGTTCTCTGGAGTGTCTCCCTCTTCTGCCTCCCCAGGTACATAAACAGAATCCTTTCTCACTACAAGTGAGAGACACACATGTGACATTCTTTGAATCATCTATATTTAACTAAAGATCAATGAATATCATTAAAATTGCCACCACAACTCCTCACTTTTTATCATTCTGATTACCCATAATCACAATAATAAACAATAATAAACAATAAGACAAATTTTAAGTCATATCATCACACTTATACTTTTCATCTCTGATTTTTGCATAAATGATCACTCTCCTTGAACCTGTGAAGAAAAGTTTAGAATGAAGAAGCATAAGGCTGTTTTTGTGGGGGAAAGGCCCCGTAATATTTTAGCAAGCAAGTAAACATTTTCACTGCGCCGGGCTAAGCGAGAAATCACTGTTCCTGCGCTCCTGTAAACAGACCCTCAGTCACGCCAGTAAGGAAAAGGTAGTTATAACATAGCAAGGAAACAACCAGATAAAAGTATAATAAAAAATCCCTCAGTTTCAAACCCTATCTTTGTACGCCATCTCGTAACACGGATGACTGCTGCTTTTAACCCCCTTTAAATCTTTGCCCTTAATCTTTCTCAGAAAATAAACAAATAGAAGAAAAACAAACAGAACATACATTTAACACATATCTCACTGTAGCTCCCGCTACCTGTGTCGTCACATAATTTTGTTCATCCTTGGGATAGACTGTCATTTTCACCAATTGAACAGACAGCATGTTTCACCTGTCACTGTAATCATATTCACCCATGAATAACAAAATTATTAGAATAACAATCCTAACTCCTATCATTAAGCCTTTTCCATTAATCTACGCCCATCTCCATATTTCATCTCGGTTTTCCTAACCATCTTTTGTTCACTTCTAATTCAATTTAGTAAGCTCTATTTAATGCCAAATTTAACAAAATCTAACCAGAGAAGTCTTATAATTTTATCCATTCTTCTAACCAATGCAGTTGTTCAATATTAACTCTAATATTTCCATTATGGTCCGTCTTTTTGCTTGTTACACATAAATTAATAGATTTTCTACATTTGCACCAATCAAATCAATACCTAGTTTGATTCAATCAAACAAAATCATCAAAATCATCACAAAAGCAGATTCTTCTGTTAAACTTAAACCATCAGTTGTGTTGATCATCTCGTTCGCCCCACGGACTATGGGATGGTTGAGGCCTGTTGGTGTAGGTGAGAGGCTTGGACCCAGGTGTCACATTCTCCAACCATTTTCTGATCCTTATAAGGTTTTCCCTTAAATCACGACCGCACCCCCACTGGAGTGAACCATTTCTTGCCTGCTTTCAGGAGACCTTAAGTATTTTGTTAGTGACCGCTTGTCTAGCCGCTCGTCCCCTTTTGGTGTGACCTGTGGAATCAACCTGAAACATTATCACCGTATAATTTCTCGCTCACTTAATAGCACTCAGGATCCTTTTCCCCTGAAAAACAATATTTATACATTTGGAACAGAATCAGTTCTGTTTTCTGAACCCATCCTGACATTCTGTAAAAGGAAAATTTAAGTTTTTTCGCTGCGCAGGTGTGGCCTTGTTTCTTTCTGCTACAAAAACAATCCAGGCCAGGATAGTTAGCCAAATTCATCCATTATTTTATTGGCACATTTTGCCCTGTCTCCCAATCCTGCATGCTCTCTGTAAAGAGAAACAAATTTCGAGGTTATTTTCAGATAGTAAAATACACGTAGTTTCTTTTGTCTGCTGTGCTGCCATGGCCTTCGCTGCCACATCTGCCCTAGCGTTTCCTGTTGAAACAGTCCTGCAAATACATGTACAGACAGCAAATTTTGTTTGGGACCCAAGTAAACCATATTTGGCAATTGTTACCATCCCCCTTTTGATGGATGACCCCGCTCATTCATCAATTTAAACTAATTTGATTTGCCATCAACACCAACCCAAACGTTGTCCTTCAGACAAATTTCTCTGCCTCTGAAACAAAAATATTACATTCTTCACTTAAAGCCACAATCTCATCTTCTTCTCGCAGTATTTGAAAGGCAACGTCCCTGAGTCTCACAGCGAATCCTGCTTTTCAGGCCTGTTGTTTGGTCTCTCAAGTCAGCCATCACAAACATTTCTAAAGTCATCAATTTTCCCTATCAGGTCAGGTCGTGCTGTACAGACTTGGTCAATGTCAGTCAATCATTTCTCCCCCTTTGTTCACAATTATCATAAATGTTAAGGGCTCTCTTGATACTTCGAAATTGACTTAGCCAATATGTCATTTTGTTGTTGCCATCAAATCTACAACATTTTCATTTATCTCAGCCCATGCCAGATGGTGATCTACAACTACACAATTCCAATTTACACAAATACTTAAACTGATCTTCAAATCTACATTATGTATGACAAAAGTATTACTACCAGACAGAGCTTGATGGCCAATCAACTTAAAGCTCGTCCCATGTTCTGTATTGTCTTTTCAACCGTTCCACTCAGAATTATCGGCTTCTTTAAAATTTGCCATTTGCCTTAACATCTGTAATGATAAAACTGTTCTGTTCTAATTTCAATACTGTTCTAATATTAGTACCCCAAACTAATACATACAAGACATGAAGTGCTGTCACCATCACACACACACTCATACTAGACACACATATGTTAACTGCTCATTCTCAATGTTTGCCCTTTCCTTATATCATCGTTAAAAGGATTTAAATTTTAAATAAGATTTTAAACTTCACATATTTTCTGTAGCTTTTCCCTAATTTTACATGGTCTCTTAACCAGTTCCAAAGCATGTCTTGTTCATTATTCATTAGATTTTTTAGACAAGTCAGCTGGGTTGTTTTGTTTCATTATCATTATTTTTCTTCAGCTTGCTCTAGCAGGCCGATAACAGAAAGATAGACACAGTTACCATTCCTTCCTCCGCTCCAGCAGTCTCTCTCACTATAAATACATTTCTTAGACTTATACAAAATGTAATATTAAATTCATTACAATAACCTTTGACCATCCACCTTTGTTATCCAGACTTAAATCTACAAAGCTGTCTTCATCTTTAGTCACCACCATGTCTAACGACCTTCAGGAGTTAAAACCCATGTTATAGACTAGTTCTAAATCAACTTCTATACATTTTCCTTGCCCATAAGGCCAGGGCCGCATTAAGAGCTCCCTGGGCCCCGGGGCTATGAGTTACTGCAGGGCCCCCCCACCACTTTAGGCCACCAACTACATGAGCTAAATGTTATATCATTATACGAGTCATTTTATCCATCTATGATATTCTTCACAGTTAAGTTATATTACTTTTAACACGATTTTTTATCATATCAAAATGTAATGCCACTAAAATTTCATAATTCTTGTGACCAATTTCAATATCACAAAAAATAATATAGCTTAAGAAAAGAATCTCAAGCTTACTGATGACAAGAGTCACAAATAACAGAACAAAGGCACATAAGAAATCGACCTACTTGATAAACTTAAAGCACTGAATAATATTATATTGTATAAAGTAATCAAAATATGCAATACATAGTTTTCACTATAAATTCAACAATTTATTCTTATTAATTTTACAAAAGTGATTCAGTCAAGGGCAGTAAATTACTTTCTTTCTGATGTTTGATTAACATTATTGACACAAAAGGCGACGGCAGCTTTATTAGCAGATTATGTCACTTTAAGACCCCAGCAAAACCGTCTCAAGTTTACCATGGTCTCAAAACGAGCATTTACTAAATGAATTCTCTCCCGCTGCTTACTGTACATGAGCAGTTTAAAATAATTTGTGTCCAAACCACAATGCTTAAAAACGCGTTTAAATAAACTTACATCATGATGGCGCAGCAAAATTGACATATTTCTACCGGATATATATTATCGCCAGCCCTTTAGGCGAATAGCGTTAGATCAAACACAAAAAGCAATATCATACATACATCAAGTTAATATTCAAACTTACCGAAAATTTCTGGGGTCGATCATGACGCTGTGTTTTAAGAATAGTCTAGACTAGAATGAAGTGAAGAGTGGAGGCGATTTATTGGTTGATGCATATTCTAATAAGGCGCAGGCAGCCTTCTATAGGCCAACGTGCAGCAGCAGGTCGATCGTTCACAAGTTAAATATATAAATGTATTTGTTATATTAAATTAAAACGTGACGTTTTAATTCACCATGTCCTGCTGCCCACGGGGGTTTGATTGACAGGCGGCCTGGCCAATCATAACGCTGAATACGCAATTTTGTCCGACAACAAAGCTGTCAGTAGATTAACGTCGGTGGACTTGAACTTGAAAATGGTATTGTTTAAATTACTTAAATGACAGTATTTGAAAGTTGAGACTTTGTTTCATATCAACAGTAAGCTGCTCTGAACTCTCTCTCGTAGTCACTCGGTGTAATGTTAGTCTTTGCCCCGCGATGTATTTTTCACTGCGTGAGTGAGAACATTCCGTGCGTGACTCGTGAGAGCCGCCTGGCTTGTCATACAGTAAATAAAAAAGGCGGGTCTTTGCGAACGTCTCTATAATATTAATGAAAATGATTCCATGATAATGCATGGAATATATGGCAAAGCGCCACTAAATAACAGGGCTAATTTGTGGGGGGCGTGTTAAGGCTTTGGCAATCAGATGGCTAGCAGTGCTCCACAGCCAATCACGGGCCCCCTCCTTGCTCGGGCCCCGGGGCTTTAGCCCCGCCTAGCCCTATTGTTAATGCGGCCGTGCATAAGGCAACCGACATCAAAAGTTGTATTACTGTCTCCACAACAATTAATAATGGCAATCCCCTCACGGTCTCAGCTGGCTCTTGAAAGCCCATTGCCATTAGCTCTTTATCTATAATTTTCTTCTCCTCAGGGTGTTGTCCCCCCTGGGTATAGTTGCAGACACTTGTCACAATGAAAAACAAGCCATACAACTAATGCGGTTTCTTCTGGCGAGTGGTATATATAGAGGAGCTTTGCTTTATTGGGGAGACATGCCGTAACTCGTCACCGCGTCATCTCCCCTTAACGGCATAAGGACGCTGCTGGCCTCACAGCTCCTGCTCAACTCTCATACCTGTCTCACATAAAACACCCCCATTCAGGAGATGCCCAGTGACTTTACGTGAGCCCTCTGGCTTGGGTTGCCCCGTCTGGCCAAAGAAGGTCTTACCCGTCATAGAGATGGTCACTCGTGCCCACTGGTGACCGCTTTTTTCCCATCACAGAATCTTTGACCGTTTTCTTCAACAAAATCTGTTGTTCTCTGGAGCTTAGGAAAGGCACGTTCAAGAGTCACCAGAGCCATTCCCATTGCCTAATAGTGTTCACACAGGGAGACAGGTCAATAACAACAGTATTTAATCACTTAAATCCATTAACCATCTTAAAAGCAGAAACCTAGCTGCTTAGACTATACTCAGCGAATTTGGATCATCCGTACGTTCAGTGAACTTTATCTGTAGACGGAGCCATCGGTCCTGAATGGTGGAGACTAAATGAGACAAAGAAGTTACTGGTCCTAAAATAAAATAAAATGTCTTCAAGTTCTGCATTATTATTTTAAAGACTTCTTTAAAGTCATTCAGTTTTACATTTAAAACATTTACAAATACAAATTGCCCTTTATGGCAATTGTTTCTTTAAACATCTCTGTGTCTATTATTCTTCAACTGAAACTGTGCTTTACTACAAATAGCTTATCACAGATAACAGCTTTTAGCTGACATTGAATGAGAGAGACTCTGAGGCATTCAGGACTGGCACACTGCACTCTCATAAACTTCTAACATCAAACTTTTATCTACCATCCTATAGCTCTATCCCAGCTTAAGGCATATTTGCCAGAAATTACATGTGTTTCCAAATAAACATAATTTTTATAGTTGTCTTTATTTAGACATTACAAATTTCCACTCAGATTGAGTCTCTGTTGCACTGGCAGTTTCAGCCACAGTACACATCAGATCCAGATAAGCAAACTGTTTCATTACAGCCAATAATAAACTTATCTTATGAAAGCAAAAACATCAGCTTCTAGTTCTTTCATGGCCAACTTTTCAAGCTGTTTGTTTAATAAGCATTCAGCAACTGTTAATCCAGTATTGCTTCTGCTTACTTGATCTTAAATAAAAATAATTATTCCAGTTCTCAATAACGTTTCACATTTCTCAATCAGCATTTTAGTTGTCAAGTTCTCAATTACGTTAACTTTGACAAGGCTAGCACTCTCTGCTTGATACATCTTTTGCAATTATTATAAATCATTCGTGAGATTAGTCTCTCTCCTTAATCTAAACCCTTTCTAAAATGTTTAATTAAAACACAATCATCCTGTTAGTTACTTTGATATATTTTGCAACTCACATTTGTTGGAGTCATTAATTTTACATCAACCTGTATTCATCAATTCACTATTATAGATCTTTTCTTCAAAAGGATTCAATTTAAGACTTCAATCTTTTGACCTTGTTTTCTATCTCTTATTTCTCAGACAAAATGTCAATGTCGTCGTTTAAACACTGATCTACTTTCAAACCCACATTATTATCAGAAATGTGTCACTATCACATTTTCAAACACCTTCTCTGCTTGATACATCTTAGTTACGTGTTAAATGGTCCTGATGACCACCATTAAAAACACTCTCTGTCATCTGGTGGGTTCATGTGTCAGCCTCAATTACAGCATCAGACACCTTGACTATAGTTTGATCACTGTGAGCTTGCAAACGGCTCCAACTTACTGCACACCCTTGAAGCAGTGTGTGTCCCATTTCAGGAATGTAAACAGAGGCACTGATAAGCAGTTCTCTGTATTCTTTTACAGTCCACCAGTCGCGGATTTAATCACAATAGCCAAATCATAATCTTCATCATTTCATTGGCGGAACATAATTTCATGAGCAGCACAGAAAATGCTCAAAATATTCGAATTTGTTTTCTGTCTTTACACATTTCTCCCAGCTTATCTTTTACAAAACATCATCTGCAAATCTCTTCAAAGTGAGATCTTCTGAGCAGAGCTGTTTACAGCATTTGCTCTCTTCTGTCTCACTATTTATTTATGTTTATTTTCCCGGACTGTTCCGTTACTCTTCATAAAGTGTAACAATTTGTACATCATTATTTTCATTACAACTGGTTTGAAGCCTTTTCCCTTCCATCACATGGTTAGTCTGCAGATTCAACTTAATATTATCATTATTGTCTCAGTCTTATCTCTACTGTTTCTCCAAAGCAGATTATATTACTCAGTCCGTAAATTACACAGACAACCATTATAGCTACTTGCTTCAATACCCTTATTTTCTTAACATTAATAAAATAAAGCAGATATATCATCATTTCAATCATTATTTTATCAAAATCTAGAATTGTTCCCCATTCTGCTTAAAACATTCTTCATATCATGTTAATCCCTGTCAATCATACAATGCCTTATTTTATTCTAAAACTGACTTTTCATTTCACCAGTTAATTTGACTTCCATAAATTCTGTCTATTTTCATCACATATAGTGTTCTATAGACATTCGGTAATGCGATAAATCGCGGTAATGAATATGCACGATATTGTTATCGCGACCACTTCAAAATACCGTGAAAAATAATAGATTTGAATTTAGACTTTTAGAACACGCATTAGCTAATTTTCTATCAACCGCTTAAACACTGCGTATATGCTCCGCAAAACACGTGCGCACTCTGATGTAAACAATCCCCACATGTATAAGCACTGTGTGCACGCGGCGCAGAGCGCACTCTAGTCTAATGTAAACAATCATCACATGGAGTAGAAGCATGGCGGAAGGAGGAACGCTGCCGACGATTTACCCCCCCCGCAGGGCTGCCAGCTCTCACGCATTCAACTTGGGACTCAAGCGCCTTTCAGACAGGACGCAGAATACTCGCGGGGACGTTTTGTTGCTGCGTCGACCAAAGCACGCCGGGGTCAAAGTTAAAAATAGTTCAACTTTTTATTTGCAAAATAGCAAATCGCGTTCTGTCTGAAAGCCGCTTTACGGAATTGACACTTTTCACACGCTCTCCCGCAGAGAAAAATCGCGGAGCAAAGAGGACACTGACACCGACAGACTAGACAGCAGGTTACTTTTGATATGAAAAAAAAAAAAGGTTCTGTCCATTGTGACAGATCGCTGCGCCTCAGTTCAAGTAAACCGATCATCTGTTACTTTTTATTTAAAGATACAGTACAACTTACCTTAAGGTTTATGCCTCATACAAAATGTCGATCAATCAGTGTTTTTCACGGAAAGAGGTCAATAAAACTGCAGGAGAACAGTTATGTCACAGAACGTTACATTTACCTCAGGAAAGCCATTTAATGACCAGCACTTTAGTTGACTAGAAAAAATTGTCATTTTGCTAAATATGTGCACTTTATTACATATTAATTATATGTTTACTTGTCATTACATAATTGTTATTATAATGAAAACCGCATTATATTTAATTTCTCTCTGTTTACAGCATTATGTGAGATATATTTTTTTCTTGAGAAAAATTAACATGCAGACTGTAGCCTACCTAATATTTATCCAAATGAGTCAATATTGAATTAAGATTAAAATCAAATACAATAATTTATTTGAATACAAACAGTAACCTACCAGTCATTGTACCATGTAAACATTGTAACACGTTGTCACTAAACTTAATCAAATTCTGTTTAGTTACCATGTTTTGAAAATCACAATTACACATTGTGATGCAAGTTGTTTTTTTAGATACCCGCAATCCATCTGTTTCTCTTGAGCAATTAAAATATCGTGATAATACCGTATACCGTGATAAAAGCTCATTCAATTAATCGCAGCACGAAAATTTGATACCGGCACATGCCTAGTTTTCTACTATATTTCTCCTTTCTTTTCTCAAACATGCCAGTTCCTTCATTATCTAACCAGTACACGCATGTCTCACACACCAACCTTTTTGTTTTTTCACTTCCCTCTTCCACCAAGTCTCACTTACAGTTCCCCCTATTTCACACAGACAGCCTTATTGCTTCTTGCTACTTCAATCCTTGTCATATAAATGTAAGTTCTATAGACATCTAATGTCATGCATCCATTTACTGGATGAAGAAGTAAAAAACATTATTTCTCCTGGCAGTTCGACATTTTATCTTCAAGCCAACAACCCATTATCTGTTCACATTTTTACACACATGTTGAACGCAGATGCAACCTTTGTTTCTCACTGCTCTGTTCAACTGATTCCCGCACCATCTTTAATGTTGTGGCGCTCAATACCTCATTTGACAAAACACCGGTGTACCAAATTTCGCAAGCTTGCTTTTGAGACATCCCCATACCGGCTGTTTTCTGCTCTCTGTGGATTTCTCTTCAACGCGCGTTTTCTTTAATCTGTTAGGCGTCCCTAACAAATCCGACTCTTTTCTTTTAACCCAAATCGGTCGGGTTGCACTTTTAGTGCCCTCCTAATTATGGTTTACCAAAAAAAAATTCTGGTTCCCCCTAATTAGCCTCAGTACCTAAAAACAATTTGCCCCGTGGTGGAACAACTGATTTTCAGGGTACCTATCTGTTTGAAATCTCTTGATCTGTTACAGACCTCAATTAATCTCAGATAATTTTCTCTCGTATCTGTTTGAAACCTCTTGATCTATATATAGATCTCAATTAATCTCAGATTACGTACCACAGAAACAGCCCTCAGCCAATATGGTTCAATTTCACTCTTCCCCCAATTAAACCGAATTTAAATGACCCTTACCAGAGACGTTGTTTCATGCCACTTGCGGGTTCTTTAGATTCCAGTGGTCGATTCTCCCGGCCCTGATATCGGTCGGCCCCTCTCTCTCAAGTTTACGAGGTAGAGCTGGAACTTACTTAGTCCAGGTGGCCAAACAGCGTCCGATCTCAGGTCCAGGAGGCACGTCCAAGGAATCCCACTTCTGACACCAAAACTGTTGTGGCAAAAATTCTCAAACAAACATCACTGCGTAAGAGACACTCAGAGTCAAATTATATAAAATAGAAGTATTTATTCTTGCAAGAATAGGAGCAGTCTAATACACAGTTGTTACCCTGTGCAGAAGAGTGACACCCCCCCCAGACAGACTGAACTAGCTTTTATCTTAGTTTCAAGGCCTTCTTCCCCCCAGAGCCTTCCTCCCAGTAGTTTTCCATAGACGTCACTAGTTGGCCCACTAAGCTCCCCTGCACCAAATGGCCTTCTGACATCTAGGTCAGAGGTCCTTGTTCGTCTGTTCTCTGGAGTGTCTCCCTCTTCTGCCTCCCCAGGTACATAAACAGAATCCTTTCTCACTACAAGTGAGAGACACACATGTGACATTCTTTGAATCATCTATATTTAACTAAAGATCAATGAATATCATTAAAATTGCCACCACACTACGGAACATTGATTGATTTGATTGATTTGATTGATTTGATTGTATTTGTCCTCGAGAGGAAATTTGTTTCCACCATCGATGCGTATAATACAAAACACACATAACATACTGAAAAACATAACATATAACCTCTACAAAACAAAACAAAAACAAAAACATGCTATCTGTTTCAGATGCAGAAAAGTTAATTCATGCATTCATGACCCTCTAGACTGGATTACTGCAATCTATTACTAGCTGGTTGTACTGCATCCTCAATTAACAAGCTACAATTAGTTCAAAATGCAGCTGCTAGAGTTCTTACCAGGTCAAGAAAATATGCTCATATAACACCAATTGTATCATCTAGTTTATCATTAAGTTTCCGTATCAATTATAAAGTCTTGCTAAAGACCTATAAAATCCTAAACAGTTTAGCTCATGTGTATTTAACCAACCGTCTATCTCCATACAATCCATCACGCTCTTTAAGATTACAAAACTCTGGGAATCTGGTAGTACCTCCAATATCTAAGTCCATTAAAGGAGGGAGAGCATTTTTTTCATATTTGGCTCCTAAACTCTGGAATAGCCTTTCTGATAATGTTAGAGGCTCAGGCACACTCTCCCAGTTTAAATCTAGATTAAAGACGCATCTATTTAGCAAAGCATTCACATAATGCATCTCATAACCTTGTACTCCAGTTATATCAGATCAAATGCACGTAATTATCTTTTCTTGATATTATGAACAGCGGCTTTATTAATTATTTTCCATTTGCTTTTCTGTTTTATCTCGACTCAGGATGCCCATACGGGGTAACTAGAGAGTATGTCAGCTCCAGTTTGGATCCAGCCTCTTATGAAAACTTCAGATGCCCAACATCTATGAAGAGACGACGCCAACTCCTGAGAGGACTTCAGATGCCCCAACACCTGCATTTTAAACCCCAATGTTGTCATTAATAAAGAAATCAAGTTATCATAACTTAACATTACTTAAAGCAAGTTTTGGCATACAAAAATAAATAGGTTAGTTTATGTACTCATTTAGCAGCAAAAATCTTTCAAATTAAGATTTTAAGTGTTATGAACTCACAATTTAAATGTATTTAAATTATTTAGTATGTCTCTGTTTAATATGATTGGTAGTGCCTGAAATTCTGTCTTGACAACCCCACTGATTGGTCGATATACAAGAATGTATTTTTTTGGTCATCGTGAATTTGCTGAAGCAGGGAGCAGGCCAGAGGCACTGGCACTGCATAAAAACAGTCATTTCGGGGGTTAAATTTGACATTTCAGTGAAACTTATGGTATATCACGCACGGACATTTTTGGCCTCGCATTTGGAGCTGAATCACACGAGACTTTCAATTCCTGACGCCTCTAAATTAAATATTTTTTTAATCGACTACTGTCTCAACTTTCGAGCCTGTTCTTTCCTCTCCCCCGCAGCCTCACTGACTGCAATTCTTACCCGGTATTTACTGAGACTGAGAAAACGTAAATGGTAAGTGTTAATTCATTAAAACTTTTTTAAATAACATGTTTGCCAGAACATAACATCAAAATGTGTTCAATATTATAACAGTTTTTTAAAATTGTATTTTCTAGCCCGACGTTGTTTTCGAGCCGTTTATTCCCGCTCCTGGTCAATTGAAATCTTGCGCGCTGATAGTGTCCGGTATTTACTGTGAGATTTACATCAGACTAAGGTAATTGTGAATTCATAAAAACATGAAATTGTATGTAGTGTCGTAAATAACGTGCTATTTTAATATTGTAAATAACATGTTTACCATTATCACAAAGGCAAAGTTTTTCAATGTCATATTTTTTTCTGAACCGTATTTTCTAGCCCACTGCCTTCAGTTACTGCATGCGCTGACAGCGCCCTGTGTTTTCAGAGATTTATATCAGACGAAGGTAAGTGCAAATTCATAAAACCTTTTTAAATAGAGTATTTACCAAAACACAAGATTAAGTATTGTTGATTTAAATTGAGTGCGTTTAGGTTGTAAAATTAGTCTAGCTGTCTTAGCTAGTTTGGTAACTGATAACTGGTACTTAGCAACTGCTACATACATTTCTAAGAAGTAAGCTATTAGTTAAATATTTACGTTTATTAATTAATGTTAGCCAAGCTAGTGTGCTTGAGTTGTTAATGTATTCCCTTTTGACAAATCACAGACACTTTCTTCTCAACTGTCCTCAGTGGCTTCAAATACAGTACTGAAGGAAGAACGTCTCAGGTTATGTATGTAACCCTGGTTCCCTGAGAGGGAACGAGACGCTGCGTTGAGACGCGGTGGGAACGCCCCTGCGTGATTGCGTCGTGAAGCACGTGTATAATCAGTCCAATGGAGAGACGAGACGTCATAGGCGGGTGACGTCATCGACCAGGAAACTATAAAGCACACCTGAAAACAAACCGCGCTAGCTTCTGATAGGCCGAAGCAAGTAGATCACAGGCATGCAGGGAGTATGGCAGGGCGACGCAGCGTCTCGTTCCCTCTCAGGGAACCAGGGTTACATACGTAACCTGAGACGTTCCCTTTCAAGGGAACTCGAGCTGCGTCGAGACGCGGTGGAAACCCTATACCCACGACGCCATATGACAAATGCCTGTTCTGTGTGAAGTCCTTGCGCACACTAAGAAGCAAGCACCCTAGACCCCGGAGTGGAGCCTAGATCCAAGTCATAGCCTTTCAGGCAGCCATACTCCTAGTATCTTGGTCAAGTCAAGTCAAGTCATCTTCATTTATATAGCGCTTTTAACAATGGATTGCTTCAAAGCAGCTTTACAGAGATAAACATATAATTTAAGGTAACAGATGGTTTTGGCATTATAGCGGTTCTTGAATAATTTTATTTCCAGCTAAAGTTAACTTTGATTGATTCACCTCCGTTGAAATGATTAGACTTTTAAACGCGAACCTGTGATTAACGCTGACGGCGTTCACATGCTCATTCAGAATTGATTCTATAGTTATGTGCTTTTTAAAATATGTGCGCAGGTTTATAATTCATACAACCCAGCCTAAACAAACTACTTTTCTTGCCTATAAATTTTGATACAGAATTTTGTTTTATTTATCACATCGGGGTACGCGAGCCAGAATTCACAACGCTTCATCTGTAGAGTGGGAAAGGGATCCTCCATAGGGAGAGGATAGTGGACACTTCAGCACTGTATTTGTCATCGGGTCCAGGCGGATCTCCTTCGTCAGATCTGGACACGGCCTAGATCCGGCAGGCTGCAGGAAAACCTCGGGATAAACAAAGACACTAATATTAGCGTAGATGCCATTCTTCTTATGATGTAGCAAGTACATCAAGGTTTAAGGGAAGTGTTCCCAGTTCCGGCTGACCTAATCTATGCAGCCTAACATTGAATTTATAGAAGTCTATAGTGTGTTATGTGTATGCTAGGTCAAAGAGATGTGTTTTTAGTCTAGCTTTGAACTGACAGAGTGTGTCTGCTTCCCGGACAATGGTAGGAAGATTGTTCCAAAGTTTTGGTGCTAAATAGGAAAAGGATCTACCGCCTGTAGTCGATTTAGATATTCTAGGTATTATCAACTGGCCGGAATTTTGAGATCGCAATAGACGTGAAGGACTATAATACGTTAAGAGCTCGCTCAAGTACTGCGGAGCTAAACCATTTAGTGCTTTGTAGGTAATCAACAATATTTTAAAATTTATACGATGTTTAATAGGGAGCCAATGCAGTGTTGACAGAACCGGGCTAATATGGTCATATTTCCTGGTTCTGGTAAGAACTCGAGCTGCGGCGTTTTGAACTAGCTGTAGTTTATTTATTAAGCGTGCAGGGCAACCACCCAGTAGAGCATTACAATGATCTAGCCTTGAGGTCATGAACGCATGGACTAATTGTTCCGCATTTCCCAATGAGGTCAGACGCCTCACAGTGCTGCAAAGGAAACGTACTACAGGGTGTCTCCCCAAGGATACACCACTTAAAGGGACATGGTAAGCAGCTAAGGCTGCCATGTACACCTTTAGTGTGGAGGGGGATAGACCTGCGGAGAAACGCTCCTGCAGGAACTCCAGCACTGTAACCACAGGGCAGATAACTGGGTCCAGCTGGTGCTCTCCGCACCAGGAAATAAACAATTTCCACTTCAAGGTGTAGAGTTTCCTCGTGGAGGGAGCTCTGAAGTTGAGGATGGTCTCAACAACCTCAGTTGAGAGACCTGAACTTATGAGCTGGGCCCCCTCAGAGGCCAAGCCCAAAGTTTCCACAATTCTGGGCGGGGGGAAGGATCAACCGGCTCGACTGAGAGAAAAAGTCCCCCCGAGTGGAATCTCCAGAGGAGAGCCGTCGAGGAGAGACTCTCGGTCCGAGAACCATACTCGGGCCTGCCAACACGGGGCTAATAACAGAAGAAGGGCCTCGTCCCGGTGAACTCTCTCCAGAACTCCCTGGAGCAGAGAGATCGGGGGAAATAATTAGAGACGTGACCTCTGCCACGTCTGAATCATAGCGTCCAGCCCCAGAGGAGCTGGCTGACTGAGTGAGAACCACAGCGGACAGTGTGTGTTCTCTAAGATGCAAAGAGGTCTACTTCTGCTCGACCAAAGTTTTTCATAGGATTTCCACCACCTTGGGGTGGAGTCTCCATTCCCCGGGCCTCGGCCCCTGCCTCGACAGGATGTCTGCTCCTGGATTATGTAAGAGACCACCGACGTGTTGTCTGTGCAGACAAGCACATGGTGACCTCTCAGGTCTGGCAGGAAGTGCTTGACAGAGAGAGATCGAAACACCGCCATAATTTCTAGCCGATTTATGTGCCAAGAAAGTAGATGGTCTTGCCAAAGACCTTTCGCCGAGCGACCACTCATGATGGCCCCCCAACCTGTGAGGGAAGCATCTGTCGATAGCTACGCGTCGACAAGAAGCCCCCAGCACTGGGCCTAGGGTGAGGAACCAAGGTTTGTTCCACATGATTAAAGGGTTAGTTCACCCAAAAATGAAAATTAAGTCATTAATTACTCACCCCCATGCTGTACCAACCCCGTAAGGCCTTCGTTCGTCTTCGGAACACAAATGAAGATATTTATGATTAAATCTGAGAGGTGGATGACTGCTACATAGGCTGCCTAAGGGAATGAAACTTGACGGCCCAGAAAGTCATTAAAGAAAATGTTTAAATATTCCATGTCGCAACAGTGGCTCAACTATAAGTTTATCAAGCGACGAGAATATTTTTTGTGCGAAAAAAACAAACAAAAATAACGACTTTATTCGACTATTCCTTTTCTTCCTTGTAGGCCTGAAACGAGACTTCAAGAGATTTCCACGACGCATGCGCGAGAATTGCGATCTCCTTCAACTACTTCAGTTAAGTTCTTGCGCGTGCGCGTCGTGGAAATCTCTTGAAGTCTCATTTCAGGCCTACAAGGAAGAAAAGGAATAGTCGAATAAAGTTGTTATTTTTGTTTGTTTTTTCGAAACCCCTTGGTCCTAAGCCACCACTGCAGGGGTCTCATGTACAGGAGGCCAAAAGTTATTACGTTGGACGCAGCTGCCATGAGACCCACCAGTCTCTGAAACTGTTTCGCAGTGAGTGACTGGCCTAGTTTTACCTAGGCCGAAGAGAAGAACCCGATATTGGTACACTTCGCCCCCGAAAGCGAACCTCAGGGACTTCCTGTGTGGAGGACGGATGGCTACGCGGACGCGTCCTTCCATCTATCGTGACAAACCAGTCCTCGGACTGAATCTGTGACACAATCTGTTTGAAATGTAAGCATCCAACCTTCTTTGGAACAATGAAGTAACGGCTGTAAACCCCTGACTCCCTACTGTGAGGAGGAACCCTTTTTATAGCCTCCTTTCGCAGAAGAGTCTGTACTTCTCGCTCCATAGCCAAAGCCTGCTCGGGGTCCACCACGTAGGGAGGACCCCTAGAAATCTAGGCGGAAGAACCGAACTGGATTCTGAAACCATTTCTATAGTGAGCAGGACCCAATGAGATATATTTGGCAGTAGCTTACACGCTGCCATAAAATCTACTAAGGGGACCAGTCTCTCGAGACTGGCCTCTGGATTTAACCGAACAGTCACTTCGGTGCCCTGAAGCGGATAACCGGCAGGGGACGACCGACTTGACTGTTCCACGACCCTCCTCAGAGGATCGTTTGGGAACGCTGACACCTCGGTGCCCTGAAACAGATAACCGGCAGGGAACAACCGAACTGGCAGCGCTGCGACCCTCCTCAGAGAGTCGCTTCCCAGGAATGATAACATAACCAGAGCCGGACCCAACGAGATATATTTGGCAGTAGCTTCCACGCTGCCAGAAAATCTACTAAGGGTACCAGTCTCTCGAGACTGGCCACTGTATTTAACCGAACAGTCACTTCGGTGCCCTGAAGCGGATAACCGGCAGGGAACGACCGACTTGACTGTTCCATGACCCTCCTCGGAGGATCGTTTGGGAACGCTGACACCTCGGTGCCCTGAAATGGATAACCGGCAGGGAACAACCTAACTGGCAGCGCTGCGACCCTCCTCAGAGAGTCGCTTCCCAGGAATGATAACATAACCAAAGCCGGACCCAACGAGATATATCTGGAAGTAGCTTCCACGCTGCCAGAAAATCTACTAAGGGGACCAGTCTCTCAAGACTGGCCTCTGGTATTGGTCGAACAGCCACTTCGGTGCCCTGTAACGGCGAACCAGCAGGGAAAACCGAACTGACTGTTCTACGACCCTCTTCGGTGGATCGTTTGGGGACGCTGACACCTCGGTGCCCTGAACGGCGAACCGGCAGGGAACAACCGAACTGGCAGCGCTGCGACCCTCCTCAGAGAGTCGCCCCCCAGAGGGCGCTGAGGAGACACGGATTCTCTAACCCGTCTCTGCCCGGAGGGGGCCACCCTCAGAAGCCTGATAGCCTCGGCATCAGGACTTCTTCTTAGTTGAAGCCTACTCCGAGATAACGACTATCCTCAGATATGTCTTATCCAAAAATGACTATGGCTGAGACTACTAAAAGGAACCAGCCTCTCGAGACTGGTCTGTAGTATAGCTTGAGAAGTCAATCCGGCGTCCTGAAACGGATGACCGGCAGGAAATAACCGAACTGACACCTCTTAAACCCCCCTTCTGCGAGTCAGACACTGAGACTAGAACTGGAGGGCACCGAAGGGAGATGTGCACCATATAATGAGGTGTTATCCATTTCCTCTTGGGAACAACCATTTATTTCCTCAGAAATAAATGACTCCCAAAGATCAGATGAGTACATATTTAATTTTCTCAATTAAATACAGCCAAATATCAACCAGACAAGTAAACACTGTATGGATGAAAAAGCTGAATAGTATATTAATACAGACATTTAACTCCAGGATAAGATGAATACATATTTAATTTTCTCAAAAATTAAATGCAGCCAAATATCAACCAGACAAGTAGAAACGGTCTGGATGAAAAAGCTTAGAGCTGAATAGTATATTAATATAGACATCTAACTCCAAGGATACCTTATATTATAATCTCAAACAATAAAGAATACAAAATTAGTTTTCAAACAATCATAAGAGAAGGAGAGAAAGGGAAATTTCCCGTCTACTCAGTTCCCTGTGCATATTAGCTACCATTTATCTACACGTTGCCTCGGCAAACGTGAGAAGAGCCACTTTATTATGCAGATAAGCAGACCCATAAATTATAATCACGCGCTGCCTCGGCAAGCGCGCGATCTGAGCCATAGATTCTTATTGTAGAGATGCAGACCCATAATCTACGCGCTGCCTCGGCAAACGCGAGATCTGAGCCAATAGATTCTTATTGCAAACCCGTAATCTACGCGCTGCCTCCGCAAACGCGAGATCCGAGCCACGACTCTTATGCAGCCCGTAATCTACGCGCTGCCTCGGCACATGTTGTATTATGCACACTTAGTTGTATTATGATGAAATTTACTGTGTATATATATATGACTGTTCCCTTTAGAGGAATTACGTCTGAAGCACGTATGTCAACTAGTCCAATGGAAAGAATGAGCGTCACGGGCGGATGACGTCATGACCAGGAAAGGATAAAAGCACATCCGGTGCAACCGCCGCTAGCTTTTGTGCCTCAGAAAAACTGTCAAAACTGTCTGTTTATTTATTGTTTGTCTGTCACATCCTGTCTAAAGTATGGCGAAACATTCAAGTCGTGTGCTTCTCCCCGCTCTTGTTTCCTTACGGCTGGGGATACACATGAACTTTGTGTAATGTGTTTGGGAGTGGAGCATGCTATGTCAGCCTTCGAGGGGGCTGACTGTCAGCATTGGGAGCTGCTAGCGCTCCGCATTCTCCGCTCCCGCCTGTCACTGTTTGATGAAATTGGTCAGGCTCGCTGTAGTGTCTTGCTTTGTTTAATGAACGAAAACACACATACACAGGAAGAGTTGTTCTCGAACATGCGGTTTACTCTGTTTTAACACTTATTCCGTATCACGTAATCCTACGTGCTTACATCACAGTCTGACGTTAAACAGAAAACATGGACCAGGAGTTATACGTAAACACTACACTCCTCCCTTATTCAAAATGAAGATGTACCTACAGCATAAGATTTAAAGTATGCCATATTGTATACAGTATAATCAAAAGGAAAATGAAAAAACAACAACCTAAGATTCAGGTCCTTAAGCTATCATTGTTGGAACATGTCAAAACCTGAAAACAGGAACAGTTAGCAAAATAAAATGAATACTTGTGGACCATTGTCTGAATCATGTTGAAAAAAACATTTTACATTTCCTCAATCAAATATCTTGGTGCCCTGCGATTTGGTCTCAGGTCGAATCGAGGGGTATGTGAAAAGTCAGAGTGTCTTGGATCGGCGGTAGTGTGCCGTGTGCTTCGTGGTACATTGTCCTGAAACACTTCAGAATTTGGAGCTTGTCCTCTGACGTCATCTTCGTCATCAGAGATTTTGTTCTGCTCAACTGAGAAATGAGATGGGAGTCTTTTGAAAAATGAGGAATTTTTGTCTGAATAAATATGTTTCATATTCAGGATTGGCTTTTGGACAGAAATACGCGTCAAGCTTTCTCACTGCTGTAGCATAGTCGTCTCCCGTTTCTGGCAGCGTTTCAAAAATGTCGAACACATCGGGTCCCGCGTGATGTAGTAAGAGGGCTCGTTTCTGCTTGTCCTCCTCAATATGGAATGCTTGTAGATAATTATCGAATCGACTCTGCCATTTTTTCCATCTCGAGCCGACTGAGCTGGGTTCGGAGTGAAAATCGAACATAGGAAAATGAGGGAGAGTCGTCATCTCGCGATCCGTGCGATTTAAACAGCAGTTTTGTTTTTTGATTTTCGTGTTAAACTTACATCTCGCATCACTCGTCGCCAAAATGTAGTGTCTTGCTTTGTTTAATGAACGAAAACACACATACACAGGAAGAGTTGTTCTCGAACATGCGGTTTACTCTGTGTTAACACTTAAGGCCATTGCACACTGAGTCCGAAATTTTCGCATGCGTTTTTTCGTGTTCGTCAGACTAAAATTTCGTCACACACAGAAACCTTGCACACTGAGTCCGATGCGTATTTATTTAACCTTTGCGGAAAAAAACGCAAAAAAACCAAAATGGATTCGTCAAGCAGTGAGGATGATTTTGTTCCCCTCTCTCTTATTAAAAAGAGAAAAAGAAAGAGAAAATATTGGGTCCATCCAATCCTGAAATTGCGCCGAGAGGAAGGAGAGTTCCACCTCCTTATCAAGGAGTTGCGAATTTATTCCGAGCGATTCAAAATTTACTTTAGAATGTCAGTGGAACAGTTTGATGCTTTGCTAGCGATTCTGGAGCCACATATTAAAAAGAAGACCACCAATTTCCATGAATCAATCGATCCTGAACAGAGACTGGCAGTGTGTCTAAGGTATGGACACACACACACACACACGCGGCCGGGGGAAACGCTGGGCAGACAGAACAGCTGTATAGGCTACAGGTTATATATTGTACCCAAATAATACATTAGTTATTAATAGTAATTTAAGTGAACCGAGCTTTGCATGTATTAAAAGTCCAAGTATGCAAGCAAATGAATGAATAAACCCTGGAGTACGTTATCACTATTCACTACGAATGAATGAATGACATTAGCAAAAGAGCTACTTGTATAGCTAACTTGAACACAATACTGTACACTTTCGTACACCCTTTGTTTTGAAATCAATGCCTACCATCCTGTTTCCCAAGCTGTTCAGCAATCATCTGCCACAATCTGTCTTTATATTCAGTGTCTTTGTAATCCGCATTTTGTTTTTCATACAGTACTTTGTGCTGCAAGACGAAGTGTATCAATTTGTCAGACGCCATTCTGGATTTTGTCGTTCGCTTGTACGGTGGCTCTGAATTGTCAAAAAACCTCTCAAAATGCTGGCTGTGGATGCGAAAAACGCAGAAAATCGAACCCGATCCGAATTTTTTTATGACGGACGAGTTTCGGAGGCGGTGTGCAAGCGTGATTGACATAACGTGAGGTCGAATTTTTTTTTTAACGTGCGAAAATTTCGGATGCGAATTTCGGACTCAGTGTGCAATGGCCTTTATTCCGGATCACGTAATCCTACGTGCTTACATCACAGTCTGACGTTAAACAGAAAACATGGACCAGGAGTTATACGTAAACACTACACTCGCGAACCTCAGGGTGCAGGACCGAGCGCATTCCTGGGGTACACAAATGGATCTCTCGGCTGGGTCGGAGACGGGCTCTGCCTTATCTCCTCCCTTACCCGGGGAATCCAGCACTCTCTTGTCTGTGTCGGAAGCCTGCCCTGTGGCTTCTTCCGCCCAGGGAGAGAGCCCAATGCTTCGGTGCTCTAGCTCTGAGGAGGTAGACGTACTGAGCGTTGGAGAAAGTGACACAAACATTAGGGAAGAGGATTCTCCATCTTTTTCCCCGGCATATGAGGAGCTTGTGGAGGTGATAACTCGCGCTGTAGACAAATTAAAGATTGAATGGCCAGCCGAGAGAAAAGGTACTCGTCCCAAAAACACTTTTTAACCTCTAAATTATCTCCATCACGGGCCCTTCCATTTTTTCCCGATCTACATAGTGAGCTATGTGGATCGTGGAATAAACCATACTCTTCCCATTCTTCAGTCCCCAGGTTCCCAGTTCAGGTAACGCTCGCGAGCTATCTGTCTCCTGGTTTAGCATCGTCCCTGAAGGCTCCCGTGTTGCCCACTAAACCTTTAACCCTCTGGGGTCGGCAATCACGCCGGCGTGATCTGCTCGCTTTTTTTCTTATCAGTGCAAAAGAGACTCAAAATACTCGGTTGATTTTGATCTTACATATAAGTGTTATACGTCATTAGATCCTGTTAAGTTTCTTTTTTTTTGTGGATACTCACAATAAAAACAAAGTGTTGTGCTTTTCACCAAATAAAGAAAAACAAACATGATGCGAGTTCTGCGTTATCTCTGTCAGTGAAGTCCATTCTGAAACGCGTCCTAAGATTAACTGTAACTCCGCGATTACTTGTCACACAGGCACGAGAGATTTTTTCTTTATGAAGCTTGAATTCTCTTCTTTTAAATGAAGTAATTTATATAAAAAACAAATATTCTCAGTTTATGCAATCTGTTTGAAACCAAGGAGAGGTCCAGTTTTTTCTTTCTCCCCTCATTATTTTTAATGAGTTGAGGCCGCCACACCCCCGCCGCTATTCACATGTAAATAGTTTAGGTGATCGCGCACACGCCCCCGATCAATGCCATAAAAACACAAAGATTCTTCATGAGATTCACTGATAGTTCATCGCGTTTTGAGGATGGCACGCTACTCCGGTGAAGAAGCCCTTCAGATGATTCTGGACAGCGAGGATTCACCTTTTACTCAGAGGAATTTGAAACTCTGACGACCAACGGCTGCATTTTGAAGAACGAATTGACCCCGCCGAAGATACAAGTTCGGAGTAAGTTGTTTAGTGTTATATAAAAACAACATCTAATTTAAGGGGCAAAGCTTATACAGCAACAGGTTAAGCCGGAGCCTGTCTTCACACTATGGCAGTACTTTAAGCCTATCAGGCAGACCTGTTGGGCCATCTGGATAATAGTAACGGAGTGTGTTCCGACGAAATTCAAGAACTTAGTCGGGCCACTGATCTATCTCTCAGGGGTATGAAGGAGACCGCTCGTGCTATTGGGCTGTCTATGGCAGCCCTCGTAGCTACTGAGAGGCACCTCTGGTTAAATCTAGCAGAAATAAAAGACAAAAATCAGGCGTTTCTGTTGGATGCTCCAATTTCTCTTACTGGTCTTTTTGGCGAATCAGTAAACACAGTCGTTGAAAGATTTCAAGAAGCTAAAAGACAATCAGAGGCTTTCAAGAAATTTCTCCCTCGCCGGGTCCAGCCCACTGGGGATGCTGGGCGGGAGCATCCCCAGCCGAGCTCCTCGTATCGTGCACAACAGACAGAGAGTGCCGCGCCTCGTGCCCCTCCTAATAAGTCATGGGGGCCGAGCCGACACTCTCAGCCGAAGTATTCTAAGCCAAAGCCGGATCTGAGGACCGTTCTTAGGGTTAAGAAGGTTTCGGCTCATAAGAGGTCCTGACGCCACGTGCCTCAGACCATTGAGGACAGCCCCAACCGGGGTCGAGCGGTGTTCATCTAAGTATACGATGCCCGTTCCACTTCGGGGTCCTCAGGGGACCGTTCTGCCAACCCCGCCACCCTTGGTGCCTCTGGGTGCAGCGGTCTCCAGCGAGTTCCTGGCTCAGCGTCAACTCAACGTTGCGTCAGACTCAAGCCCTCTGAGTGGGGTTCAAAAACAGTCAGTTCGGTTGTTTCCTGCCAGGATGCTTCAGGTCACTGTAATGGCTGTTACAGTAACACCAGAGGCCAGTCTTGAGAGACTGGTAGCCTTAGTAGATTTTCTGACAGAGTTGAAGAATCTGCCGAATATATCCATGGGTCCTCCAGATAATAGAGAGGGGTTACAGAATCCAGTTTGGTTCTCCCCCACCTCGTTACAACAGGGTGCAACTCACATTAGTACATCCCGAGCAGGCTCTGGTAATGGAGCAAGAAGTAGAGTCTCTATTAACGAAGAGAGCTATAGAGCATGTGTACTCGCCCAACAGAGAATAGGGGTTTTACAGCCGCTACTTTATAGTTCCAAATAAGGATGGGGGCTGCGTCCCATTTTAGATCTTCATTTGTTGAATCATGCAGTCAAGAAACTCAAGTTCAAGATGCTCACACTCAAACAGATCGTGACTCAGATCGAGGACTGGTTTGTCACGATAGATCTAAAAGACGCATACTTCCATGTCTCCATCCTCCCTCAGCACAGGAAGTTCCTGAGGTTTTCTTTCGGGGGCAAAGAATACCAATATTGGGTACTTTCCATTCGGTCTAGCTCTATCACCCTGCACGTTCACGAAGTGCGGAGATGCAGCTCTGGCCCCGCTCAGGCTGCAGGGCATACACATTCTGAACTACATCGACGACTGGCTGATTCTGGTGCAATCAGAGCAGTTAGCAGTTCGGCATCGAGATGTCGTCCTCGCTCACATGAAGAAAATGGGGTTGAGACTCAATGCCAAGAAGAGTGTGCTTTCTCCACTACAGAGAACCACTTTCCTTGGTGTGGTATGGGATTCAGTCACGATATGAGCCGTCCTATCACCGCTGGTGTAGCTGCTATCCTCACAGCCATGAAAGAGCTAAAGCTAGGCCAGTCACACATTGTGAAATAGTTCGAGAGACTGTTAGGCCGCATGGAAGCGGCGTCCAATGTCCAACTAACAAAATTGCATTGTATTATTACATTTTTATTATTATATGTTATGTTGCATTACTCTAACCTGTGCTTAAACAATGAGAACTGTACAATGTATTAAGAGAAAATGTGTCTTAATTATTTTTTTATTTTTTTATCACAGGATCATCTGTTCCCAGCCCCAACCATTCATCAGAAGGACTGCGGCGAGAACCCTTATAGTGGTGGTTTCCACAGGATGAGATCTCACTGATGTTAGTCTGCAGTACTGACTCCATCACACATACAGGTGTGGCCAAAAGTTTACATCGCATTGCAGAATCTGAAAAATCTTCAAAAAAATTAAAAAATAAGTTGTTGCTTTTTTAAGCCCTGATGAAGCGATTTCACTTAACACATGTTTACATTTAGTCAAAATTATAGCTACATAATAAAAAAAAGGATTTAAAACTGACCCTGTTTTCATTCTTAATAATGTCGTTAATTAATTCCCGTCCTTCGGATGAGACGTTAAACCGAGGTCCTGACTCTCTGTGGTCATTTAAAAATCCCAGGATGTCTTTCGAAAGAGTAGGAGTGTAACCCCGGCATCCTGGCCAAAGTTGCCCAGTGGCCTCTGTCCATCATGGCCTCCTAATCATATCATATCATATCATATCATATATATATATATATGGGCGTTCTGGCACACTATGGCTGCCGTCGCATCATCCAAGTGGATGATACACATTGGTGGTGGTTGAGGAGATTCCCCCTTCCATGTGAAGCGCTTTGAGTGCCTAGAAAAGCGCAATATAAATGTAATGAATTATTATTATTATTAATTGGATGATCGACGACTCTTTTTTGTTTGTTTGTATTGTGATGGATGTTCATGTGTCATTTGTTTGTCCTGAGCAGTTAAACTTCCCACTGTTCTTAAGAAAAATCCAGGGCCTGTAAATTTTTTGTTTTCCAGTATATTTTGAATATTTGAACCCATTCCAAAAGTGACTATGAGGTTGAGATCCATCTATTCACACTGGGGACAACTGAGGGACTCACACACAACTATTACAAAGGGTGAAAGATAAGTTAAACCTCTGGGGTCTGAGGTGTTTTCTGGGCCCTGGAGGTGTTCTAACATGCTCTGACACTTGTTCTTATTTCTGTTACTTGTGACATTTTCATGGCTAAAGTCTGATTACACTGTATTTAGCACAAACTCTTCTACAATAATATGTCATCAGCATGTATGTAAAAGTTTGTAGTTTTGAGATAATGATATTTATGCGTAGTTTGTGAAAAAAAAAAAAAAAAATATATATATATATATATATATATATATATATATATACATATATTGAATGTCATTTGTTACTTCAAATGTTTACAATCGTTATGACGTTAATGAGATTGGAGTAAAAACATGAAGCCTAATGTTTGGTGCGTTTTGCTTTTCAAACGCACAGCGCGAGTGACTCAAAATCTCAGCGCTTGCAGAGAACATTTATTGAAGCGATCAAGCCGCTCCAATCTATGAAAGATTATTGTTACCATATTATACATAATAGTTAAAGGCGAGACACTACAGGTGAATAGGGTAAAATTTTTAAATAATATATATCACCTTGAAGCTTCCTCAGTTGATTACTTACACAAGTATATTAAAAAAATGTATTACAAGTTTTTGAAATTTGTATGTTTAATTATGCAAATTAGGTATTATCTCATTAAGTATGCGCGATTTTGCTTATATTTCCGGTAGATAGATCTGAGCATATGATAAAGGCAGGTGCAAAATTCTTTTTCATTTTGTTTACACACAAGATGAAAAAAAAGGTTCGATTTTCCCCATATTTTTTTTATTAAAATGTCACATAAATCAGGCCAGGAATGATTTATTAACAAATCCCTCTGAAAATATCTTCATTACTGCTAAGTGTATAACTGGAAAGTTTGGTGTACATAGGTGCTACATAGGCTGAGAAGTTTGTACTGGAGAATGACAAAAAACTCATTTTGAGAAAAAGGCATTTAAAGGGGTCATGACATGGTTTTTTGTTTTGTTTTATTATGTTCCCTTAGGTGCAATTATAGTATTACTATAGTTTTTTGTACAATTTTTTTTTTTAAATGTAGTGATTTATGACCTTTTACCACCCTATTTCTCAGCCTCTGATTCAAACAGTCTGTTTTGGAGGTGTTTCCCCTTTAAGAGTTCATTGTTAACGCCCACTGTTATGATTGGCTAACATCAGTACTGCTTATGCATAAATTATTAACGTTAATCATTTTGTATCACATTTAGGCTACACAATGCTCCATCACATGAAACTTCGGTCTTCGATCTTTTACCATCGTGTCAATTCTCAATTGATTTTGATTCATATGCGCGAGGGAGGGAGAGAGAGAGAGAGAGAGAGAGAGAGAGAGAGAGAGGGAAAGAGAGAGAGAGAGAGAGAGAGAGAGAGAGAGAGAGAGAGAGCAGAACAGTTTGAAGGCGCGCACGCGGCCGTGGCTCTCTCTCTCTCTCTCTCTTTCAGTAACTTGCCCTGTCACACTCATCTACATCACTTACCGATAAGATAAAGCTTTGGCGCGCTGCATATGCTGCAAATAAACTGCATCCAACTGCTTTCCCTGACGTCTGGATCGTTCGGCAGCGTATTCAAACATGTTGTTTGTCCACAGCAGGAACAGCACATCTGCGTGGCATCGCAGTCATCTTGTAAACAGACCCACTCGCTGCACGACAGCGCATGCGATGATGCGTAATGAGGCGTAGTTGTCCTGCGCTGGAGGCGGTCATATGCAAACGACTGGTACGTCACTTCGTACCGTGACGTCACTAAGAACAAAGAATCTAGAACGAGTTGTATTTAGAGCCTGATTAAATAAATGCTTCGTTTATAATGGGGAGGACGTCTTAAGCTATGAAACTTGCAGGAAGTTTTAATAGTACATAGATATCTTATATACCAAAAGATCAAGGCAAATTTTGGTTTCTCATGTCATGACCCCTTTAAAGATTTTAGTAGGGAATTTAACACATTTCTATTGGAAAAAATAGCTCAAAAACAGAATAAAGGCTCAGGCCCTTAGTAATAATGGTTACACTTGAGGACATCTGTGTCCTCATAAAACAAACGGCTTAAAAAAAACATACTACATGGTGTTTTTTGTAATTCAAAAAATCCCAATGTTTTCTGTGATTGGTAGGTTTAGGGGTTGGGTTAGTGTAGGGGGTAGATTATCCAGTTTGTACATTAGAAAAACGTGTTCCAAGAACCCCAGCGTCTGCAGCCATCATGAGGAGGATTCAGAAGGAGAATGGTGGTGCCCCATCCACCCGACCTACAGAACTACTATTTGCAGAGCCTGAAGTAAGTGTGTTATGCTGTTGCAGTATAGTATCTCCTTGCGAGAGAGAGAGAGAGGTGTTAGTAAAATTCCTGATCTTATCATTATTCTAGGTTGCGGCCAGCAGCAACAAAAAGAAGCGCTGCGAAGTGTGTGGACCCAAGATGGACAGAAAAACACAATATACATGGATCAAGTGCAAGAAGTACATATGTAACACACACACAGTAAAACTCTGCCCCTCATGTGTTGTATAGACTGGTATGTAAAGGCAGTGTGTTCAATGGGGCTGATGTGTCATCTAGACTGACATGGCTACTGCATGTGTTCAGCTTGTGTTGTGTAAACTGACCTGAATGGGTTAAATTTCTAATGAAGTTCAAATAAATAAAAGTCAATAGTTATGAAAAACCTTGCTTCATTTGTAAATTTGTTGAATTTTTCTACTCATATCTTGATTCTAATTGATTTTCTTTTTTTATGTCATTTTAGTAAAAAATAAACAAAAAAACGAGTAGCACTTTAATTCTTAAATGTTATCTAACAAAGGTAAAGAGAAAATATTAACCATATATGCTGTTTATATTGCTTGTAATTGGGATGAAGTAAACATCTGTTGAGCATTTAAACATAAAATTGTTTGATTGTGTTGAATTAAAACCCCCAAAATGCAGCGGGCAGACCCACGAACACTGGCTGAATAACAAAAATATGAACACCACACAAGGGTTAATGTCCTTATATGTTTTTCCCTGCCTCAAATCGAGCCGTTCGACTGTGTGACGTCACACGGTCGGACGCCCCTCCCACGATTGTTGATTGACAGCAGCGTTTCAACACAGACCCGCCCAGAGCGAGCTGTCATCATCATAGTCCTCATTGTTAATACGCTGGAGCAGAATGGCGTCTAAGCGATTGTGGTGTTCTGTTCTTGGGTGTAATAACGAACACAGCAGTCATTTTGATGTTCCTAAATCCGAACCGCTGAAGACACAGTGGCTGAGTTTTGTTTTCAAAGGGAATATTCCCCACGATCAACGTCAATGTTTTCATGTTTGCGCGAATCATTTCTCACCCGACTGCTTTATAAACGAGGGTCGGTATGAGCTGGTTTTGCAAAGAAGCTGCTCCTGAAAAAAGAATCGGTAGCAACTATTTATGTTCCCTCTGCACCTCCAGAAGAAGTAAGCGTAAAGTTGTGTAGGTTGCGTAAAGTGTACCTTTATATTAATCTTTGCAAATCGCGAAAAAAAGTTTTTCATGACCATTAGTTGTAACGTCAATCTGTCAATGAACTAACCAGGGACGTGCGGTCAGGGTAGGCAGGGTAGGCAGTGCCTCACCAAAGGAAATGTTGACATTACATTTATTAATTCCAAGAGCTTTATTAATTCACCACATTATTAATTGCATTTATTTTACTCTAAATATAAATTTTTGTAACAAAAAAAATCCGGAATACTCATATAATACTCCTTTTGCCATAGTTTGCTCCTAAAAACCATTGTTTCATGCAGGAAATTCAAGGCCATGGCCATTGAGGCAGAGGTTCGCAGTGCCTCTTTGGTCCATAGAACGTAGTTTACGGAGATTTGCGCATGCGCAGTCAGTTCTCATGCTGTCTTGAATTATCAACATTGAGGCAGAGACCGAGACTGCTTCATATCACGTGATCCACTCGCTCTCACTCAGTCCGCGATTCTGACTTTGCTCTGTATGCAGGCAGCAATGTGATGATGCCTGATATTAACTTGGGTTGCTAAATTACCTGAATGAATATACAGTGGCTTAAGTTTGTTCAGTGGCGTAGACAGGGGAGGGGCCATGGGGGCACTGGCCCCTCCTGAAAACTGATTGGCCCCCCAGTGTGCCCCCACCCTTCTAGTTGTCTGTCACTCAAAAATTCAAATCATAATCTTTTTCAGCTTGTAGTAGAATAATTTATGATTCCGCGTCGCGATGCTTCTCAACGAGGACCAAGAATAGCGAGCTGTTTTCCAACGGAAAAAAAACACATCTATTTTATACAGCTTATTTTTTTTCTATTAGCCAGTTGTTGCAGTGCTAGAGTTTGGTACCGTCTTTCAGTCCCGCGGATCCTTCAAAAGTCTTAAAAAGTCTTAAATTAGATTTTTAAAATATAAGGCCATAAAAAGTCTTATAAGTTATATAGTCTTATTTTTACTTATGAAAGGTCTTAAATTTTAGATGACACTTCGACTTAGACATATCTAAATGTTTTCCAAATTATTTTCCAAATATCTAATTAGCGTAGTATTATTTTTTATTATTTTATCTTTGTGGATTTGCTTGTTCACGTGGCAATTCGCATCACATTCGCGGCAAAATAACGTCCGTCTCCTGCACGCGAGAGAGGAGAGAAGAGACAGGGTTCCTACGCGGTTTGGAAAAGTATGGAATTAGATTTTTTAGAAATTTCCAGGTCTGGAAAAGTATGGAAAAAATAAATCAGAGTATGGAAAAATATTTATGTTTCCAGACTATTGTCCCTATTTCGTTTTCTAAATATAGAACTATGAATTTCTAAATGTATATAATAAATATATAATATATACAATCGTTTTGTAATATATACAATCGTTTTTTTCATGGCGTTTGGATTAGGCTGCCAAAAGATCGTTTTTACTCTTGATCTGCTGGAGTTTAAAGGTCTGCAGTGATTGGTTGTTACGTTGTTAGGCAGCAGTTGCCATCACATCGCCCCTACCTCAAACTGAGTTTGACTAACGTTAAACACCGGAACGTTGTCCTTGATTTTTTACATTGGAGTGTGGACATCACGGCAAACAAAATGGGAAAATGTAAGTTTTCCGAGGGCTGGCTTGCCAATCCCAAATATAAAGCCTGGTTAGCCAAAGACTTCAAATTTACAAAGAAAGCTATTTGCAAACTTTGTGTCAAATCATTTGACATCTCCAACATGGGGGAGGCGGCAATTGTAAGCCATATGCTAGGCCAAAAGCATCGTCGTCTGGTCACCGCATCCACCACACAAAGTCTCACCACGTTTATGGCCCAGACCAAGGTGGGACCAAGACCGACCACACCAAGTCACGAAGCCACTAGTGTACCGATTGATCGAAGGTGAGAATTTGAACTTGTCAGTCTAACATTATCTTTTAATTACTAACGTTACTTAACGTTAGCAGGAAGTCTAAGCTGACGAACGTCAGCTTATCAATTCAGTACCACGCCAAGATAATAATGTGAATATAGTGTTGGTGAGAAGATAAAGGCCATTGCTAGTGGGAATATGGGTTATTTAGAGCTGCAGCAGTAGTCACATCGGTCTAGACTCTGGGCAATTTATCACTCTTATCATCAGGTGCGTTCACATAGTGCAATTGCATCCTCGCGTGACGTGGCGTGAGTGTTGTTTCTCTTTACTGTTATATATTTTATATTTTATAGTCTATCAGTGTTATAAATTAAAGTTGTGTATTTCCATTTCGCAAAACTTCGATATTTACGAGAGTATCCGGGCCGTTGAATGAGCACGCGCATCCGCGTCACACAATCAAATAAGCAAAAGATCGCGGGAGCACGCAATCCTTAAAGGAGAACTCCGTCGCAAAATGAACCTTTGGTCTAATTACACATTGTTACCTAGTCAACCGTTATCTGAGATTTGTTTTCACGATTATCGAATGTAAATAGTTTTATCTCTAAAAACAGTTTAGCCTATAAAGCTAGTATAACGCTAGTATATTGGGCATAGTGTAATGACAAATAAAAATCGCTTGTTAATACCACTAACAAGGCTGAAAATAGACCCACACTAACACGGTAGCATAATGAGGGTCCCTACCTTCAAACCGAAGCATTGAGAACTTTGTAAGTGTACAGACAGTTTAATAAGAAGATATTTTAAACATACAGTCAACTTCGCGTATACAGGCAGAAGCCATCTTTGAAATACAGCCTTTACCAGTCAATCTACGAACGCCGATCCAAGTGCGCTGGTGAGATGTGAACGAGCTATAAGTTGTTGTGATAAGGTGAGCGGGAACAGCAGGCTTGGATCGGCGTTCGTAGATCGACTGGTAAAGGCTGTATTTCAAATATGGCTTCTGCCTGTATACGCGAAGTTGACTGTATGTTTAAAATATCTTCTTATTAAACTGTCTGGACACTGACAAAGTTCTCAATGCTTCGGTTTGAAGGTAGGGACCCTCATTATGCTACCGTGCTAGTGTGGGGCTATTTTGAGCCTTGTTAGTGGTATTAACAAGCGATTTTTATTTGTCATTACACTATGCCCAATATACTAGCGTTATACTAGCTTTATAGGCTAAACTGTTCGTAGAGATAAAACTATTTACATTCGATAATCATGAAAACAAATCTCAGATAACGGTCGACTAGGTAACAATGTGTAATTAGACCAAAGGTTCATTTTGCGCCGGAGTTCTCCTTTAAGATTAGATTGTGTTTTGTTGTTAAATGATCTAATATGATGAGGGAATTAATTAAATATGCGTGTAACGTTTTTCCTATTACACAAGTTTGTCTTTTTCCAAAAACAGTTGTATTTTGACCTACGTTAAATGAACGAGTGCGCGCCTCCGCGTCACTCAAACCAGCAACAGATAAGGTAGCGCATGACATGATCATTTATATTTAACTTCAAACCAGAATTATAGTATCAATCCGATGTGTCAGAGGTGAATATATGGAGGCTATAAGCGTTTTAGGTTGCTTATCATTCAAGCATGTTGTCAGTTTGAGAGAACCAATGCATGTTGTAAACATGAGTGGATCTGTAAGTTAGAGAGAATAAATATTTACAGGTGACTGTACAACAGTAAACTATTAAATCTAACGTTAATCCTGAAAAAAAAAATCTATAATGTGGTTGAATACTTGGAGGACTTTTATGGACAACAACAATGTCTAACAAGGCTTTCTAATAAATGAATAAATAATTGTATAGTGTAGCAAACATTGTTATACTGGAGTATGTATTTTTTCATTGTTTAAAAAAAAGTTATCAGTGACATCTTTTAACTACATTAACAATTTAGGACTATAACAAATCAAATGAAATCAAATGCAGAGGTGGCAGAGAAGCTGCATCTGAAGGGGCATTTGGGCCCCATTTACACTGCATGGTTCAAGTGACCCAAATCCGATTTTTTTCCTCTCATGTGGCACAGATCGGATATGACCGGTGAACGTGTAAGCAGGAAAAAAAAACGCATGGATTCCGATTTTCTCAGATCGGATTCAGGCCGCACTCATATGTGGTAATAAATCGGATATGAATCGTGCATTTGCGTGTGCCATGTAAGCAGACAAATCGGATATTCCCCGGTAAATGCGAGTCGTACGTCATTAAAAAAGTGACGTCAACTCAGGTGGACGCCACCAACTGAGATCACATGACTTATTATAGGCGCGATGGAGGACGAAGGATACACACAGTGGAGCAATGTGGAGGTTTCATGTCTTCTGAGTGTTTGGGGCGAAGAGACAAAAATGCAGGGCTGTTACAGAAATAAATCCGTGTTTGAAGACATTTCACGAGATATGGGGAGGCACGGTTTTAAGCGTTTTAATCCACCCGCCAACCACCCATATTCTTTGATTTAGATATCTGCATCTGATCATCACATTACAATTATTCAATTAAGCATGATAGCCCAGCAAACTGTATCACATAAAGGGTGCATTCACAGCCCAGCAGTCTTGCTGAACATACACACACCCGGTTAAGACCTTGAGGGAGAAATACCACCACCTCAGAGGGCTTCCTTTGAGCTATTTAGAGGCAGTTCGCCCTGTCCTGCTCATCAGATCAGACTACCCCCACCTCATTACGGCAGTGGAGCCCATCCGCCTAGGCCCCCCAGGGGGACCAGCAGCCATCAAGACTCGTCTCAGCTGGACTTTGCAGGGCCCTGTACAACACCCTCAACATGAGGTCATTGAACAACAGTGTCTTTTCACCTCAATGGCACCTCCAGAAACTGATCTTCTCAAACAAGTGGAGAGACTCTGGCAGATAGATGTGCTTCCCTGGCAAAGTGAAACGATGAGCACAAGATCCAAACAAGACCAGGAAGCAGTGAAAATTCTGGAGAGCAAGATAGTGAGAGTAGAGGTGGATGGTGTTAAGCGCTATGCAACACCACTTTTGCATGTTAAGAACATGCCACACCTCAAGGCCCCCAAAAATGCTGTTCTCCCTCATCTACAAGCTGCTGTGATGCCATACCACCTCATGGAAGAAGGAAGTTCCTCTGATCAGGCACGATCAGAGGAACTCAAGCGCTCATTGTTACTCTGATCAGTAACAATGAGCGCTTATCAGGATAAACTATACGGTGGATTTTCAAAAGTATGTGACGTTTATGGCATAGACTCTTGACAATTGAAGACCACATTCTTGATTAAATAATTTAATGGATGCACAGCAGTCTGTAATTGTAGGGACATCGACTTTACATTTTTACGCCCTTAACATGACGCTGAACAAAACAAACTCTGATTGGCTGCTTTGAAATCTGTAATAGTGCTCCGTCAGTCTGAAGGGCTAGCTACGTGTGACTACTGTACATGCATGGGGTCTATCTGTGCACGTGCCTGATCAGAGGATTAATCTGTTAGCAAAATTATTATTTGTTTCACCTCTGTTCTCTACCAAATGTGCTGAAACTGTTTTTATTGCAGTGTCACAGCTGCAACTTCATCCGGTAGTTCAATGAGGACCTTTGTGACTGGGCCAGAGGTTCTGTCTGCTGAAGTGTACTGGGCACTTGATGTCATGGAAAAGCATGGTTCCTTCAACAGCTGTACTGGAAAGGGTGACCTTTTTCGTCTTATGTTTCCAGACAGCAACATTGCTTCTAAGTTCAGATGTGGGGAGGACAAAGCAGCTTACTTGACAACATTTGGAATTGCACCACATTTCTCGTCACTACTTTTGTCAAAAGTGAAATGTGCTAGTGACTATGTTTTACTTTTTGATGAGAGTTTGAACCGACCCCTCCAGTCAAAACAGTTAGATGTGCACATACGCTTTTGGGATGGAGACCATGTTAGCACAAGGTTCTTTGACTCTCACTTTCTCGGCCATGCATGTGCTGATGACCTCTACAAACCACTACGCACCAACTGCAACACTGTTGGGATTCATGGCATATTGCAGCTATCAATGGATGGACCGAATGTAAACTTGAAACTGTTTGACACGCTTTCCAGGGATTTGGAAGACGAGACTGGCTCCAAACTCCTCTACATAGAGAGTTGTGGGCTACATGTGATGCACAATGCATTTAAAGCTGGTAGCAATACAACCGCTTGGGGCATTGAGCACACTCTGAGTTGCCTTTATTGGCTTTTTAAGGACTCCCCAGCCAGGCGTGATGATTACAGCAAAGTAACAGGTTCAACTGTTTTCCCTCTTAAGTACTGTCAACATAGATGGCTTGAAAATGTCAGTGTTAGAAAGAGCCATTACAATATGGCCACAGATCCAGATGTATGTTGCTAATGTTAAGGCCTCTAAGATACCACATCCAAAAAACAAGTCTTTTGAGTCTGTTGAGAAGGCATGCACTGACCCCATGTTTTTGGTAAAAGCCAACATCTTCCTCTCAGTTGCGCAAGAATGCCAGCCTTTTCTAATTAAGTATCAAACTGACAAGCCCATGCTACCTTTCCTGGCAGATGATCTTTTTACTACATTGATGCACTTTCTCCAGAGATTTGTCAAAGATGATGTACTTAAGAGGATGAAGACCGCAGTGAAGCTCTTCTCAGAAGACTTCAAAGATCGATCAAATCACAAAGATGCCTCCCTCATCAACATAGGATTTGTTGCAGATAAACAACTTTCAGAGCTGAGGGTGAGGAAGAAGGTTTCTGAGCTTGATGTCCTCACAGTTAGAAAAGAGACCAAGGAGTTCCTTGTCACAGCTGTGACAAAGCTGCTAGAGAAATGCCCTCTGAAGTACACACTGGTTAGAAACTTGGCATGGCTGGATCCACAGAAGATAAAAGAGAAATCTGGCCTTTGTGAGAAACAACTGAGGCTGTGTCTGCAGATCATCTCCAGTGCTGGGAAAGTCAGAGAGAACAAGTGTGACACAATCCTCAACCAGTTCAGAGACTTTGCTGTGGTCTGCAAAATGAGTGAAGATGCCTCAGAGTGGCCCACTGGTGCCCACTCCAGACTGGACACCTTCTTTCATGCACAGCTGGCAAAAGAGCATGCATTCAAAGATCTGTGGGAAATCGTCCAAAAGGTTCTCCTCCTGTCCCATGGTCAGGCTTCTGTGGAAAGAGGGTTCTCTGTTAATAAGAACATTACTGTTGCAAACATGAAGGAGAGAACCTTGATTGCCCAGCGGGTAATAGTAGACCACCTGCACCATGTGGGTGGGGTAGCTAATGTAGGGATGACCAAAGAACTACTACAGTCTGCTGGCTGTGGAAGAAAGAGATACCATGCATACCTTGATGAGGAAAACAAAAAGAGGGAGCACACACAACAAACAAAGAAACGGCAAGTATTACAGGATGAGGTGGACCAAATGAAGATAAAGAGAAGAAAGCTTCACAACAACATAAATGCACTTCTGACATCCGCAGATGAACTTGCAATTGAAGCAGAAGCCAGTGACAATATCTCTGTGCTTGCAAAATCAAATGCCCTTAGGAAAGCTGCAAAGGAAAAAGAACAAGAGCTACTGAAATATGACAAAAACATTGAAATGAAAATCAATGAAATGAAAAACGTGTAGCCTAGCTATGGCCAGATCTGTGTGTTCCTTCCTTTTCACAGTTCAACAGTGGTTAACACAGCATTTTGTAGTTTGAGAAAGCAAGTTTGGTTTGAGGATAAAACAGAGTCAATGGTGGAGTTCTTAAAGGGATAGTTCACCCAAAAATGAAAATTCGTCATCATTTATTCACCCCCATGCCTTTAAAAACGTTCTTATATTAACACAAATTAATATATATTTAAAATATTTCAGTCCCTTATTAAATATCTTTATGTGTGTTTCCAAGATAAACAAAAGTATTATTAGTTTAGAATGACATGAGGGTAAGTAAATGATGATAGAAATTTCATTTTTGGGTAAATTAACCATTTAAATTTTTTGTGACTGATTTAGCATTTTGTTCGTTAAGGCATTATTTTAATGTAGGATTTCTAAATATTTTATTTTATTATTAGCCTATTGGTTAAACAGTCTTTACAAGTTTGCTGTACCTAAGCATTGTCAATTGACTTAAACTCTATTTTAAAATTTTCTGGTTAATTGTACATTCTGTTTCTGTAGGGGATTACAGTTATTTAAATTTACAAAATTACAAAAATTAATAACATTGCACTGTTTAGCATTGCAGTTTCAATAAAATGCTGTGCTTTGAACTTGACTGGGTTTGGTGTTAATTGACTTGTACGAGCAACAGCAGCTACAATTTTCAAATTTAACATGATAGCATACATAGAGATTTTGACTCAGAGTGTAACATACTTGTCGGCGCCGATAGCTATGTAGCTATGTAGCGCTGTTGTGCTTCAGGAGAACTGCGTTCGAGTCCTGGCTCGTGGACTTTTGCCGCCGCCTACTGGCGGTTTTACCCTTAAATTAAAACGTTAAAATTAGAAATCATTTCATATTTAAATATTGAATATTGATTTTAAAAAAACTATCTCATAGCTTTATTTATGCAATTGTAAATGGAGTGTAAATATGAATGCCTGTGTCACCTCTGCACTGCAAAGATGGATTTTGATTGAATGATTTAATTTGACTGGTAACGGTGGTACTGTATGATTATTGTGTAATTAAGTATTATTGTATAAATAAGTATAATTACTGTATATTTTAATTTGAATAATTTGAATGTTAGTATTTGACATAAAAGGTGATGCACATAACTCTAAATAAGTTTAGAAAAAATGTCCATATATAGGTGAAAATGCCCCTGGAAGTCAATTTAAGGTGGCAAATATTGCACATTTAATTAATCATTTCTGTCACTGCTGTGAACTGACCACTGCATAGAATATGAAAAATATGAATATCTTCGTGAGTCTGCGGTCAACAACAGGCCTAAACCAGCCATGGCACCAGCACAAAAACACAATCAGTAAAATATCATCTAATTATTATCAACAAAACGTTTAAAATATCGAGATATATTTTTGTCAATATTGCACACCCCTAATGTACGGTATTAATTTTGATTTCTTCAGGTCTTAAAAAGCCTTAAATTATAATTATAATTATGCATTTATATAAATAAGGCTGTTCTATTATTATTTGTGAGTTGTACACTAATACATTGGATTATTTTATTTATTACAGTTTTTCTTTCACTTTTGTAAAGTGAAAAGTTAATATAAATTGTATTTTATTGTTTTGATTTAAAAGATAATAGGGTATCACTGTTTATTGCTGATTTTAAAGCTTACTGAACTTGAAATGATTTGGATATCTACAGTTCTACATAAATACACAACATAAGAATGGCCCCTCTGTAATAATTGTGGCCCCTTTTGTGCCCCCCAGTTGAAAAAAATCCTAGAATCGCCCCTGAGTTTGTTTTAAAAAGTGGGTGGGACAGGTGTGTGTGTGTGCGTGTGTGCGTGTGCGCGTGCGTATGTGTATAAATGAATGAATCAAATGAATGAATCACATGAATGAATCACATAAATAAATATATAGATCCGACATTTGGATGTGAGTCCTTTAATAGTCGAGTGGTAGAACTTTTGCCGAGCATGTCAGAGGTTCTGGGTTCTAATCCGCAATCGTATAGGTTTTTTTTTTTTTTTTTTTTTCATCAAAACCGAATATGTTCATCAGTTGTTGTATTATATTAAGCAGGGACACGTTTGTGTGCATTTTTGTTTTGTGATTTCACAAAACGAACAGAGAGTCTCCGAAACAGATTGAAGCGCGCGTGCATGTGAAGACTGCGTGAGCCACGAGATACACCGTAACCGCGCCACCGATCGCAGCGGCAAATTACGCCGCTGTGAATATGCCACATTGATATGTCACAGCCTACCCATGACAAGACTTCACCGCACGTTACTGGAACTAACGTATACATCAATAAACACATAGCATTCATCTCTCACTTCTCTACCCTGCCAGTGCATACAAAAATAGATCAAAGTGACATTACGTTAACCAACCATTCAGAAACGTCCTGTTCGAGCCTTAATTGTCTAACTTCTTTGGGGCTGTCATCTTGTTCCGGGTCCGACTCTGGTTCAAATTGATACGATTGCACAGATGTGTCCTCAGAGAATCCCGCTGTCATTATTTCTCCAAAATATACCCTCAACTGTTGTCAAGGCAACACTCCACGTGCGTTGTATCAAAACGCCTGCAGAACAGAGGGGTGGAGTGAGCGAAGCTCATTATCATTTAAAGGCATATGCACTGAAATGTCGTGCAGAAAACAGAGCTGTTTTTGACCAGGTAAAATTTGTGTTTTCGTAAAATACTAATGAGAATTTTTAATAAAAGCATATTACAAAGTTTACATTTAGACCCTAAACAACATATTAACATATATAAAAAAATGGCATTATATGACCACTTTAATTAACAGGATTAGATTGCGGCTGTAGGGCTGGTGCCAGTATGTCTGGTCGACCCCTCAATGTGACAAAGGCCCTCCTAGGAATTAACATTTGAAATATCTCTTGAATATGTAACTCCCTCTTGCATATGTAACAGGAACTTCGGAGACGCAGCACACAGTGCAGTTCACACTTCACCCACACTATCTCCCCCACATCCCCCTCCTCCTCACCTGAAATACACTGAAACCTTATGCAATGTTTTGTGTGTACAAAATGTAACTACTCATGTTTGGTGTCCTGTAAAGTGTCACAATGCGCCTGGTAAAGTGGTCTCATTCTCCCAACTATGATGAAAAGCTAAAAGAAGTTATGAAATGTGAGAAAAGTGATGTCCCATAATAGCCTCATTCAAACTACCCCCTGTATGTAAAATCAGGCAGACCTCACAGTGTGAGCCCCTGAATAGACAATCAAAATCTAATTATAATGACAGACATCACCATTTGGTAACAATTGAATTATCTGGGTATATAAGGAAAAAGAGCAGAAAAGTTCGGGGAGTCTGTAGGTTGACTGCCCGCACAATCGCTGTGTGTAACTCTATTGACAGGTAATAATTTCTACAAATTCTGTGATTTCGGAATCATTGTGATGAAATGTTTAACTGACGAGTGACGACTGTATCCTTTTGAATTGGATTTTGAATTATTGCTTCATTACCTGATCAATAAATTGTAAACGTTTGATTTTAATCTGAGTGACTCTGAAAGACTGTTTTTTCCCTAGAATATTGGATTCGTACATTTCCACATCTTTCGCGTCAGTTTAGCGACGGCTAAAATCCGCTACCATTTTACGTGTACTTGAACGAGGGTTATTTCCGACTAGAATCAGCAAACGCTGTTTTAATCAACCTAGGATTGGGTGTGTCCATATCCACTGTTTTAAGTTAGTGATTACTTTGGATAAACGTGCGTGGTTTACTGACCACGGGCTTGACCTGAAGCCATTTTAAGAGAAGTTGAGTTGATGAACTGTTCCCTTTCATAGTGGTCAATCGTCCCTACTAAAGTAACACATTAATTTAATTTCTAGAGGAGGCGTTCAAGGGGACTTGTATATATATATATATCTTTGATTGTACGTGTGAATACGGCAGATCCTAGATATTTAGTCAAATTACCTCTGAATTGGTTATTGGAACTGACGGGAGTGTGTCGTGCGGCCTTCGGAGAAGGACTGCTGAGCGATATAGTTTCCTGATTGCGGATAAACTAAAATCAGTGTTGAAAAGAATAATCAAACATTCGCTAATGTTTAATGATGCACGGATATCATTAAAACCTATTCATTTTATGGAGTCAGATAAGTTAATGAGTCAATACATATGAGAAAATATATTGCATTTAATCTTGTTGTGTTGCGTGAAAGGAAAGGCAAGAAATACGCAGAGTAACCTTCTTCCGCTGATTGGATGCCGCATTTGGACCAATCGAGCCGGACTTTACACGGCTTTATAAGCGGAGGTGATACGGGAAGTCTTTTAGCGATAGTGTACTTTTTGAGAGGTATAATTTTTCTCATGACTCGTGAGGATGTCGTTTACATCATTAATTTGTTGGAAACGCATAAATGTTCGACTCGGAGTCGGGCTTTAATAACAGTGCAGGCAAGTTGCTATTGCGATTCTTATCCAGATTAGTAATATTATATCACATTTTAAAAAGGCAGTTGGCAGACTAAAATCTCTTAGATGGTGTGTGTTCCATATCACAAATATGGCCAGGATCTGTGCATGACTCAATTTTCAGAGATGTATGCACACTATTTGAACGTGGTAAGGAAAAATATAAATATCAAGCTCACTGTATTACATACACTTATGCTTATCCTAACAGAACTGAATTTTTCCTTTATACAGCTGATTACAACAGGATCCTGCTTGGAGACAGGTGTTTTATGACCCCATTCCCTGACCCAAACCCCAGACCAGTTACAATGCCGCTCTAGCCAGGACAAGGGCACACAATGAAGTGAACTTTAGCCAACTAAAGTATCTGAAAAGTCTGAGGGTTGCACCTGACAGGGCCTGTGACATTACATGGGCCATATTACACAACATTGCACCATCAGAAAAAATATAAAACATTTCAATGACTACGTTTACATGCAGCCAAATTTCGGGTTATGGTCGGGTTAAGGTCACTATTCGGGTTTCTGAAACATTAGGGATAACCCGTTTACATGCGTGAGCAGAGAGAGTTACTCCTGTATACATGGAATTGCAATATCCCGATGTAAACGCGACGCGCGGTTAGCGTCTGGACGTACGGACAACCTTAAGACGCAATATGCGTCATTTCCGATTCTTCTTCCTGTATCCAAAGACAACAACAACAGCAGCACGCGGATAATGAATAGTTCGGGGCAGATAGCGATCGCCTTTGTTTGCGCTTTGGTGCTGGTAACGTTACTGACCTCGCTCCAAAAGTATGCTGTGCTGCGTCTCGCCATGTTTACTTCCGGTATACTGCACGCGGGGTTTTGTATGCGCCGAGAAGTTTCTCTACTCAAAAGACCAAGATTCCTTGCGAATAGAACATGCGCAGAACACACATCACTATGGGGATATGCCGATGCGCGTTTACATGACCAAAAATTCGGGTTAGAAAAGGGGTACCCCAGGTATAATATCCCGGTTTTTAAAATCCGGGATATGAGCATATTCGGGTTTTTGCCGGTGTTTAGATGGCCGTTCGCGACCGGGTTATTGCTAATATCCCGGTTTTGAACGGGTTATTGGCTGCATGTAAACGTAGTCATTGATGTTTAATAAAAGACAAGACAAATATGCTTAGTTCTTTGAGTTTTATTTTAATTGTTCTTTGTAAAGAGAAGCCAGTGATAGTCATATTTTGCCTGCAATAAGAGATATTATGCAAAGTCAGCAATAGTACTCTGTGTGAAATAATATATTAGCACTTACTCTGAAGTTCCTATGAAGCAACTCTATCTCTAGTACCAGTTTTTTTTTTTTTTTTTAAGTTGTCAAGTATTTTCAAAATACGCTTTCTAGGGGTGGGGGTAAACCTGTCAACACATGGTTTATGCAGAGAACATTTACTGAAGCGATCGAGCCGCTCCAAACTATGAAACATTATTGTTAACATATTATGCATATCTACGTTGGAGCAGATATCCACAAACACAGTATTTATCAGTAAACACAGGTCTAAATGTTATAATATTCACCATATTAGAGTAAACACTCATACTAGCCTACTTTTATCATGCTGTGTTTTATTATCGAAAAACATCCTGTACGAAATTAGGCTTCATGTTTTTACTCCAATCTCATTTGTACATTTTAGTCTGGCACCAGTTTAACTATTAGCTACAATTAAAGTTTATACAGGTAAATCTAAGGTAAACAGCACAGCACAGCACAAACACAGTCTTCCAAACTCAATGAAAAGCAGAGGAGTGCGTTACTGCCCAGCAAGCAATTTTGCGTCTAAAAGACGTCCAATAGCCGTCAAAACACAGCCCAGACGTCTAGGCTAAATTTGGGCTGTCAGTGAAAATCTAATAGACGTCTAACCATAGCCCAAGAATAAGACGTCTAACCATAGCCCAAGAATAAGACGTCTAACCATAGCCCAAGAATAAGACGTCTAACCATAGCCCAAGAATAAGACGTCTAACCATAGCCCAAGAATAGACTAGTCATCAATTAGACGGCTATTGAACGACTACATATATACGTCTAATAGACGGTGCATATGGGTCTAGGCTAAAACAAGGCTGAATTTGGGCTGTCAGTGAAAATCTAATAGACGTCTAAACGTAGCCCAAGAATAGACGACGGCTATTAAACGACTACATATACATGTAATAGACAACAAAGTGATGGCTAAAATATTCTTTTCACTCAAAATAACAGGTTCTCATAAATGACAATCCATCCAAACAAATGAAATATAAAGGTTTAATTTAGAAAAAGAACATTAACAACATACAAAAAGATCAAAACATAAAAATGACCAAATAAAATATAAAAAATACAATATAAAATGATAAATAAAAAAATATGGATCAACAACTTAAGATAATAAAGTATAAAACTCTGTTGCTGCTGGGAAGTTGGTCATCACGGCATCTGCCAAATAAGAAAAAAAATAATTTGCACAAGAAAAGCATTGTTGACAGTTTAACCTCAAGTGTGCAGGGAATAATACATTCACCTGTACTGTTTATTTATTTGTGTGTGTGTGTGTGTGTGTGTGTGTGTGTGTATATGTGTTCTGTTTAGGTTTTAATGCACATCTGAACTATTTGCATTATTGATATACTGCCGGATATTAGAATTGCTAATTTTATATAGCCAATCATTTGTATTTTTATGCTGTATAAAATTAATTTGAAAGTTTCAAACTTGAATGAATGAAGGCATTTTGAATGAAACTTCACCTTAGTGTGCTTGTACAATGACAAATAATATTCTACTCTATTAGCTTATGCTCTCTCTGTATGTAACAAGCAATTGTTCAGACAAATTAAATATTATAGTTCAAATCAATGATGGACTTTGTCAAAGATGAGAGCTTTAGTGAGGAAATTATATTTTCATATCATAATGATCTGAAGCTTTCATAACACTTTATAATAGGTTGCATGTTTAGACCATTGGATTCAGATAATTCGAGTTTAAGTGCACATGGAAACATGGGGTTACAGTAGGCCTACACGTGCATGTATGATACACTTGTAACGCTCAGCCTAATAAAGGCAGGATACACCACAAATTTTACGGTCTATACCCATATGATTTTCTTTGAACAGAAATGTTCTATTTGCCCACAACATCAACACAACAACAAACAAGATAGAATGACACCTCAAACTGTATTAAATAGAAAACACCAACAATAAATATATACAATATAGGCAACAAGTCCTGTGAGTGTGTGGGCAGGGCCGGATTAACCATTAGGGCAACTGGGCACTTGCCCAGGGGCCCACGACATCTAAGGGGCCCTGGGCTGCAGGGGCGGAGTGGCAATCGGGAGAGTCGGGAGTTTCCCCGGTGGGCCGGTAGTGTTTTGAAAAAACTGTGAGTCTGCACATGCGCATAACCAGTAAGTAGCAAATCTCGATGGGTAGCATGAATCGTCAGAAGACCTGTCTGATAAAATGTATTCATTGCAAGTTCGCCATGCGCACTTGTGGCCCAAGCGAGGGGAAGAAAAAAAAAATATTTTTTTACATTTTTGATAACGGAGCGTATATTTGCACTAAGTGCCTGTGTTTTTAGCAAAAAGACGGTCGTTGCGGAATAGCTACAATGGCGTAGGTCGTAGGGCGTGAAGAGCTTGATAGCTGTTTTTGATGCGCTCGACCCGAGTTCGAATCCGCCTTTTGCTGAACTCTCTCTTCTCCCTTTGCCCAACACAACACATATGAGATGTAAAATGTATAACCTAACATAAAGGTCTCTAGCGTTATATTTTGCCAACAAACTTAAATCGAAACCATGATATGGCTTTGTGCCTTTATAAAACAGCACAAGACTTTAAGAATAGGCATCCTGTTTGTGCTGGGTGATTTAAAGAGAAGTGTGCACTTTGCTCACGCGATCAGCATGGTCAGGGTGGGAAATTGACTTTTTTGCCCACCAGCCACAGTGGCTGGTGGATGCCCAATTTTACCAGCCACTTATATTTTTTACCAGCCACTTTTTCCGGAATTCAAATTTATAAAGTATTATTATACACAGTAAGTACAGTGCATGGACTGGTCGTCGGGAAGGTAGGCTAACCATTCCCTCGTTTTCCCTTCGTCATCAATGCACCACTTGTTCGAAAAGTACCTTCTCTTTTTATTTACTTCGCCCTAAACAGTTTGTACATTCATAGCTACTGCTGACTCCGCGGCGGGCCTCTTAACATCGGGTATATAGCGCCACATTTTTTTAATTTTCCTTTCGTCTGTACCTCAGCTCAGCAATATGTGTCACGGTCCGTTCAGCGGCGTATCCGTGCGCTGTGTCCGTGACGCACAGCGCTGAAAACCAATCAAATTACTTACTCGACAAAAGTGCATTATTGTTACTTAGCAACAGAATTCTTTGACAAAAGCTGTCCAATCCGTTACAAGGAATGTTTTAAGTAGTAACCAATAAAAATCTATTTTACATACAATCTACCCGCCACTGTGGCTGGTATACAAGGCAAAGTCACCCGCCACTTTGAAAAAGTACCCGCCATTGGCTGGTGGCTGGTGCTAATTTCCCACCCTGAGCATGGTTATCTGGTGTTTTTTCCTAAATAAAAGCTCAAGGGTTTATTTCTTGCAAGTGAAGAAATTAGGACAAAAGTGTTTTTTTATTTTCCTATATTATAGTTTAAAGTAGGCTAAAATATACTTTTGAAATATTCATTTTCATTTATATAGTACATTTATATAGGCTATATGGATTTTATGTCATAGGAATAATTATATAAATCATTATTACATTATTATAATAATTGTTTGGCATCCGAAAACACCATTGATAATGTAATGTAGACTGAGACTCTCATAACTAAAAAGATGTTTGAGCCCTCTATATGGTCCTGGTACAAATCAATGTTTTTTCTTTGGTCAAGGAGCAGTTCATGGGTTGAAACTCTTAATTTTGATCTCTCAAAAAGCACGAGATTGATGCATTTAACCTTAAAATGTACAAAATTGTCTTGCGGGGGAGCATGCCCCCGAACCCCCCTAGAGGCACAGAGGTCCACCCAACATAGTTTTACAAATTCCTATGGGAAAGAACGACCATTTATGAACTTTACTCCAGCATAGTACAACAAAGTTCCCTTTAAGTCAGTAAAACTGTAAATGCCATATTAAAATGTCCTTGGACAAATTATACATTTGGCCTGCCTAAGAGGGGGCCTACAAGACATTGTGCCCAGGGGCCTCTGAACTCTTAATCCGGCCCTGTGTGTGGGTTCCAGTCCAGTGTATGTGTCTGCGTTGAATCGGCCTTACCGGTAAGCCTTTCAAAGTCCGTGCACATGAAGAGGAACAGTGTTGTCCTGTGAAGCGATCTCCAAGGTGAAATAATCCACTTGTGTAGTATTTCCGCAAAGAGTCCAACCAACACAGTCAATGACAAACAAAAGGTGAAGTGCGATCGATCGCTAGTCCCAAAAGAGCAATAGTAGCGTTGCTCTCGAACACCCCTTTTTCGGCTCTTTTAAACGGAAGTAAAAGTCATTCCTACAGCTGATTAGGCTGACGTCACCGGGGATTCCATGGAGCTCCGCGACGGCACTCTCGCGTGAGTAAAACGGGAACACAACCACATGTCCGGGCAATCAACAGAGGAAGAATATTAATAAAAGAACAGCTGTCAGGTAAGAATCATACCAATACTTAACAGCAATATAAATATTCCTTCCTTATGTGGCCTAGCTACATATTGTTACCCCCTAAAATGTCACGATTCCAACAACACTAAAGAAAAAATTTGTATGATCAAAATACAAAAAGAAAGATTTACCTGTCCAGCAGAAGTATAGCCATCCAGGCGTCACTTTTCAGCCCCTTGAGGTCTCTCAGTTCTCGCCAACGCTGGAAAGCCACGCCGATATTGGCATGCGTTTTATTTTGTTGTTTATCCAAAGACTTTTTGTTCATTACCTTTTATAGTAACGTTACTGTCTTCCTTTTTTTTGCCTGGTTTGCCTTCGCGAACTGCATATGTGAATTTTGATTGGTCTTTCTAATCTCTGCCATTGTTTTGCTATTCCTAGGCTCCGTGCCTCTTGAATTCCTCAAATCAAATGGATGCGCGCGCAAGTGGGCAGGTCCTGTGTGGCAAAAGGGTGGTTGCCATGGTTGCGAGAGAGTGACAGTCGCCTAAGCCAATCCTTTGTTTCGTCCCGAATGTAAATAATGAGCTGTGTTTAGTGCAGATTAAACGGTCTAGAGTCACTCGATTTTTATACTCTTTTTATCAGAGTACTTACATTTTAATTATGCATTGATATATACAGAAAGTTTAAACAAATTTGGAAAAAAGTTTTTATAAAATTCCTACCTACAATACCTTTAAGTGGAAGTAAACCGTTAAGAAAATAGTGGATGTGTGTCAATATTGTCTAAACAGCAGTTATTTTTTTGCAGCATTCAGGCGAGATCCCAATTTGACTGATAGAGAACTGGGACTGCACGGGACCAGAGGGAATCGGAAACACAGGACAGCATCCTCTTTAATATATATCGCTCACTTCTAGAGTTAAGCCCTGCCCACGTATGCTGACGGACTCTGTCCTATTAGCATAGACCCCGTCCTGAGTGAGCTCTACAAATTTTGCCATGTTTATCACAGCAGCATTCAAGTAAGGCTGGGCATACACTGTGTGATTTTCATCAGATTTTGAGCCGAATTCCGAATTCCGAATTGCCGGTGTTGTTTGTCATGCAGTGTTCGTGCTGTATACGGGGGAAACGAGAGGCGATAAACCTCTCCTGACCGCAAAATGGATTGTTGGATGAATTTCTGGCATGTCAGAAATTTTGGTCGCCTCTCGTGAGGGTAACACACAGGTACAGTTGAACCAATTACCCTAAACTCATTGTTTTTCCCTCACTGCGATAGCGTGAAAACAGAAGTTAAACCATTTTAGTTTTAACACGTATTTTGTGAACAGACAATTCACAGCTCAACGATCAGACCGTGTTTAGCAGTAGGTACTGTATAGTACACTACTTTCAATTTAATACTCAGATCTAATATACACCTGCAATTTCTTTACTTGCTGTTTATGTTCACAGACACAACTGACTGTGTTTATGTGAACTTTGAGTGTTTTTGACATAACCTTGAGTGTATTTGACAGTTTAAGCACAATAAGACGTAAAGGGAACATAGTTTATTACTTGCGGAATGCGCCGTCTGACATCCAGCTTTCTGTGCACGTTCTTCGGATGTGTGCGCTCAGAAAACCATATATCAGAAGTATAATATGGCTTTAAAACTAATAATATGGCTTTAAAACGCATGCGGATAATAAACTTGTATGATGATGAAGAACTGCAATGTCACGTGATGCTCCACCCTCTTCTGGAAAGCAGGGTGGGGAGCAGCAGCTCATTTGCATTTAAAGATACATGCACAACAACAGCTCCTGTGGAAGGAATGTTTTTCCTTCCACTCAAAAATGGGCATTTAAAATATGGTTTAATAAATTATCTGTGGGGTATTTTGAGCTTCACTTCACAGACACATTCTGGGGACATGCGAGACTTACATTACATCTTACATTACATCTACATTACAGGGCATAACAGGTCACCTTTAAGTCCGACTTCAAATTGATGCTTCACCCCAAACAATTTATTAGCCCATGATTTACTCACCCTCAAGTCATCCTAGGTGTATATGATATTCTTCTTTCAGACAAATACAATCGGAGTTATATTAAAAAAAAATGTAAAAAAATGTAAGCCTGGCTCTTCCAAGCTTTGTAATGGCAGTGAATGCCTTTATATTTTTTTAAAGTCCATCAAAGTACATCCACCCATGATAAAAGTGCTCCACACGGGTCTGGAAGGTTAATAAAGGCCTTCTGATGTAAAGCGATGCGTTCGTGTAAGAAAAAGATCCACATTTAAAACTTTATCGACAAAAATAGCTTCCGGCAGACGGCCAATGAAAACACGGACAATTCTGTTTTTGGCGGGGATGCATGTTCTCACAAATAATTGAAAACACAAGTTCCCTGAATAGCATTATAGCTGCATAAAACGCTGTGGGATCGCCCCTGCGTGATTGCGTCATGAAGCACGTATGGAATCAGTCCAATGGAGAGACGGAACGTCATAGGCGGGTGACGTCATCGACCAGGAAACTATAAAGCAACCCGAAAAGTTTCTGATAGGCCGAAGCAAGTCGATCACGGGCATGCCGGGAGTATCGCAGAACGACGCAGCATCTCGTTCACTATTTAGGGAACTAGGGTTACATGCATAACCGAGATGTTCCCTTTCAAGGGAACTCAAGCTGCGTCAAACACTATGGGAACGCTAATACCTACGTCGCCATAAGAACAAGTGTCCGTCCGTGTGAAATTAAGGCGCACATTCGACGAAAGCACCTGCGCCCCTGGAGTGGAGCTGATCAAGGTCATAGAACCTAACGATTGTGTGCAGCGAGGACCAGCCTGCCGCATCACAGAAATCATGAAGGGAAACTCCTGGTAATAATGCTTTAGAAGCAGCCATACTCCTGGTAGAGTGAGCTCGTACAGCCAAAAGTGAGGGCTGACCAGCCGACTCATAGGCAAGTGAGATAGCCTCGACCACTCACTTGCTCATTCTTTGTTTAGATGCAGGACATCCCTTCCTGGGTGGCCCAAAGCAGATGAACAGCTGATCCGAATTCCTCCACAGGGCAGTTCTGTGGAAGTAAGCATCTAAGGCCCTCACAGGGCAGAGAAGATTAAGTTTCTCTTGGTCCAACGTCAGAAATGGAGGAGGATAGAGGGGCTGCAGAATTATAGGTCTAATAACATTAGTAGGGACCTTAGGAACATATCCGGGCCTAGGATGGAGAAAAGCCTTCACCATACCTGGCGAAAATTCCAGGCACGAGGGAGAAACCGAGAGAGCCTGAATATCTCCAATTCTTTTAAAGGGGTCATATAATGCCATTTTCATACAAGTTAATTTGATTCTTTAGGGTCTAATTGAAAAGTTTGTAATATACTTTAATTAAAAATTCTCATTAGTATTGTAAGAAAACACTAATTTTACCTGGTCAAAAACAGCTCTGTTTTCAGCACGCCGTTTAAGTGCATGTGTCTTTAATGATAATGAGCTTCACTCACTCCGCCCCTCTGTTCTGCGGGCATTTTGACAACGCATGTGGAGTGTTGCCTTGACAACAGTTGAGGGTATATTTTGGAGAAAGAATGGCAGTGGGAGTCTCTGAGGACACATCTGTGCAACCGTATCAATTTGTACCGGAGTCGGACCCGAAACAAGATGACGGCCGCAAAGAAGTTCAACAATTAAGGCTCGAACAGGACGTCTCTGAATGGTTAGTTAACGTAATCTCACTTTGATCTATCTTTGTGTACTGACAAGGTAGAGTAACTTAGTGAGATGTACGGACGCTATGTGTTTTCTGATGTATATGTACTCAGTTTGTAATAACACAATAACCATAACGCGTTGTTCATTATAAACGTGGGATTATGAATTATATTGAGAAATATTGAGAACGTCATATAGAAAACATGCCGTAATGTAACTTACCCTGAGTGTAAACCTTAATTTAAACCTTAAATTCATCGTGAAGTGTGCAAGCGATTTGCAAAGATTAATATAAAGGTTAATACAACTTTACACTCACTTGTTCTGGAGGTGCAGCAGGGACATGAATAGTTGGTACCGATTTTTTTTCAGGAGCAGCTTCTTAGCAAAACCAGCTATATACTGATCCTCGTTTATAAAGCAGTCTGCGAAAAGATTCGCGAATCACGCAAACATGAAAGCATTGACGTTGCTCGTGGGGAATATTCCCTTCGAAAACAAAACTCAGCCACTGTGTCTTCAGCGGTTCGGATTTAGGAACATCAAAATGACTGCTGTGTTTGTTATTACACCCAAGAACAGAACACCACAATCGCTTAGACACTATTCTGCTCCAGCGTATCAACTATAGTGGACTATGATGACAGCTCGCTCAGGGCGGATCTGTGTTGAAACGCTGGTGTCAATCAACAATCGTGGGAGGGGCGTCCGACCTTGTGACGTCACACGGTCGAACGGCTCGATTTGAGGCAGGGGAAAACATATAAGGAGATTAAAACAAAACACTGGATAGATTTTTATTATTATATGATGGTTGTGTACAGGCACTGCCAACACACATTTCAGTACAATCAACTTGAAAAAGATATTGAGATATTATCCCTTTAAGAGAAGAAATGGCAAGAAGAAAGAGAGTCTTTAGAGTAACGAACTTCTCAGGAACTTCTTCAATGGGCTCGAAGGGAGCTAGGGAGAGACCTTCCAGTACAATGTCCAAATCCTAAGATGGTACCATCGTGCAATCTGCTGGCCTTAATCCCTGGAATGCCATGGAGAAAGCGTGTTATAAGTGGGTGTCTCCCCAGAGAAATTCCACTCAAAGGAACGTGGTAAGCAGCTAGTGCCGCCACGTAGACCTTTAGTGTGGAGGGGGATAGCCCTGTGGAGAAGCGCTCTTGCAGGAACTCCAGCACTGCACCCACTAGACAGTTAACTGGGTCCAACCGGCGTTCTCCACACCATGAAGTGAAAAGTTTACATTTCAAAGCATATAACTTCCTGGTGGACGGAGCTCTGGAGTGGAGGATGGTCTCAACAGCCTCAGTTGAGAGACCTGAGACCCCTCAGAGACCCCTCAGAGGCCAAGCCCACAGTTTCCACAGCTCTGAGCGAGGGTGAATAATCATTCCACTTGCCTAAGAGAGTAGGTCCCTCCTGATTGGAATCTCCAGAGGAAAGCCGTCGAGATGAGACACAAGGTCCGCAAACCATACTTGGGCCGGCCAGTATGGGGCTACCAACAACAGACTGACCCCGTCCCGACGAACCCTTTCCAGAACTCCTGGGAGCAGAGCGATCGGGGGAAATGCGTACAGACGTGACCTCGGCCAACCTGCACCATAGCGTCCAACCCCAGTGGGGCTGGATGGCTGAGGGAGAACCATAGTGGACATGTCTCCCTGGAAGCGAACAAGTCCACCTCGGCACGACTGAATCTCTTCCACAGGTGCTCCTCCACCTCGGGATGGAGCCTCCATTCTCCAGGCCTCGGCCCCTGCCTAGACAGGAAATCTGCCCCCTGATTTAGATACCCTGGGATATAAATTCCCCTCAATGAAAGAAGCTTCCCCTGGGCCCACAGGAGGATCTGGTGAGCCAGTTTGTATAAGGTGCGCAAGCGCAGACCCCCCTAATGGTTTATGTAAGAGACCACCGATGTGTTGTCTGAACGAACTAGCACATGGTGGCCCCTCAGGTCTGGGAGGAAGTATTTCAGTGCCTGAAACACCACCAACATTTCTAGACAGTTTATATGCCACGAGAGATGATGGTCCTGCCACAGACCTTTGGCTGGGCGACCACTCATGATCGCCCCCCAACCTGTGAGGGAAGCGTCTGTCGACAAAATCACACGACGACAGAGAGCTCCCAGCACGGGCCCTTGGGACAGGAACCAAGGTTCTTTCCACATGACCAAGGCACAAAGGCAGCGCTGTGTGACCTTGATCATGCAGAGTAGGTTTCCCCTCGGGGAGAACCTCTTGGCCCTGAGGCCGCAAAGTATAATGCTGGACGCTGCTGCCATCAGACCTAACAGTCTCTGAAACTGCTTTACAGTGAGCAGCTGGCCTAGCTTCACTTGTTTCACGGCTGAGAGAATCGAAGCGATACGAGCGGGCGACAGGCAAGCCCGCATCGTCGTGGAATCCCAAATAACACCCAGAAAAGAGGTCCTCTGTGACGGAGAAAGAACGCTCTTCTTGGTGTTCAGCCTAAACCCCAACTTCTTGATATGAGTGAGAACGACATCTCGATGCCGAACCACCTGTTGGTCCGATTGAGCTAGAATCAACCAATCGTCGATATAGTTCAGGATGCGGATACCTTGGAGCTTCAGAGGGACTAGCGAAGCATCCATGCATTTCGTGAACGTGCGGGGTGATAAAGCTAGACCGAACAGAAGAACACGATATTGGTAAGCTTCGCCCCCGAAAGCGAACCTCAGGAACTTCCTGTGTTGTGGAAGGATGGAAATGTGGAAGTATGCGTCCTTTAGATCTATCATGACAAACCAGTCCTCGGATCTGATTTGTGACATGATCTGCTTGAGAGTGAGCATCTTGAACTTGAGCTTCCCAACTGAACGATTTAACAGGCGCAGATCTAAAATTGGACGCAACCCCCCATCCTTCTTTGGAACGATGAAATATCGGCTGCAATAACCTGACTCCTTGCTGGGAGGAGGAACCCGTTCTATAGCCTCGTTTTGAAGAAGCGTTTTTACCTCCTATTCCATTACCAGAGCCTGCTCGGGGCCCACCACAGTGGAGAGGACCCCTATGAATCGAGGTGGACGAGACCTGAACTGTATAGTGTAACCGTTTTCGATCATTTGCAGAACCCACTGAGATATTTTTGGAAGGCTTTTCCACTCTGCCAGAAAATCTACTAAGGGTACCAATCTCTCGAGACTGGCCTCTGGAATATTTCGAGCAGCAGACACAGCGCCCTGTAACGGCGAACCGGCAGGGAACGACTGGTCTGACTGCTCTGGACCCCTCCTCGGGGGGGGGGGGGGGGGGGGGGGGGGTTTGGGGGGCGAGTACCCTCGGAAAAACGCTCGCTGGGACCGTCTACGCCCTGGCATAAAGGCAGGGTTGGCAGAACGGGCCCCTGAGGGCACCGGGACAGAATGGGCACCGTAAAATGAGGTGAACTCCTTTCTCCCACGGTGGGGACTACCCTCAGCATGCTGATGCTGGTGGCGTCAGGACTTCTTCTTAGACAAGCCTTCTTAGCAATAATAACTGTCCTCAGATCCGTTTTACCCTTCGAAGATTTCGCCTGGGAGTGCCGCGCCGCGTCCCAATCTTTGTGTGTGGGAGCGCAAGACACGACACTCTGTTTCTGCTGCGCCCCATGTGAGGAGCTTGTCGACGGCCGGGACTGCCGCCGAATATGCCTTACCCACCAAAGCCGAAGTATTTTTAAGTGGCTTGGAGGGTAATGCTGGTGCTTTAAAAGACGATGTTGCCTCAGAGGAGAGATGGCTCGCAACCGTCTCTTCTGCCTTGGGCATCGACTTATAACCGTGAGCTTTTAGCTCCGAGATGTTACCCTACATGGAAGTCTGCGGACTAAAAATACGGTAGGATACCGGTTTCTTCCAGGACCTTGACACCTCGGTGTGGAGGTAGCATACGGGAAGGTAAAAATCGTTCGTCTAGTTTGCTCTTGGATCTAGACTCCTGCCTGCCTGCTGGCCACTCAATACTCACTTTAGCAACAGCACGAGTAAGCACCTCCATAAGCTCCTCACTTTCAGGAGACTGAAGTGGTGAGTCTTCAGTATCTCCTGTCCCAAAACTGACATTATCCAGCTCCTCAGAACTTGAGAACTTAATTGTAGTACTGAGGCCTCAGCCTGGGGGGAAGAAACTGCAGAGCGTGCTTCCTGACCCAGAACTGAGGCACTGGATCTGACAGGTGAAGGCTGAGATAAGGCTAGGCCCATCTCAAACCCTGCTGTCAGATCCATTTGCGATCCCCACGACTGAAGCCACCGCTCTGCCTCGACAGAAGCGGGACCCGAGCCGCGGGGAGCGCGAACCGAACCACTCTCCCCAAAGAGTGATCGGCGGGAGCGGAGGATTCTTAGTGGAAAACGCTCACAATGCTCACAATCAGCCCCCTCGAGAGCTGACTGGGCATGCTGCACTCCCAAACAAACAACACATAGTTGGTGTGTATCCCCACCAGTGCCAAAACGAGTGCAGGGAGGAACACACTTCCTATATAGTTCGCTCGCCATTTATATATAGTTTTTTTTTATATATATATTGGAAATATATGTGAAAAAACTCCTGCCTAGTGACAACTAAGGACAGACAAAAACACTTGAGACAATGATTCACACAGAGCGCTTGCTGAAGGCACAGAAGCTGTCGCGGTTGTGTTTTTGGGTTGCTTTATAGTTTCCTGGTTGATGACGTCACCCGCCTATGACGTTCCGTCTCTCCATTGGACTGATTCCATACGTGCTTCATGACGCAATCACGCAGGGGCATTCCCACAGCGTTGTAGCTCGAGTTCCCTTGAAAGGGAATTCTGTGTTTGGAGGAAACATAGTTAATATGAATTTAAACTATAATACATTTTCATTGAATTGCAATCTAGTATATGCAACTAAATATTATATTCACTTCACATCTTTTAAAGTAGGCTATATTATTTCCACAATAAGAACCCAGCCAGCAATGACATGTGGGGCCCATATGAGGGCTTGATGGACGGCAAATGTGGGCCCCATTATGGGCTTGCACCCGGAATCCACATTGGGGCAAGCTGTGGAAGCCCAGACGTACTAAAAGTGGGACCTGTAAGGGTACTGCATGGGTCTTAATTGGGCAATTCATGTCAGACCCATTTGGGCCCCACCTGCCCAAATGGGTCTTAAGTGGGCTTGCACCCGGGATCCAACCATGGTTACCCAGATGGGCTTTAAATGGGCTCTGTAAGAGTCTTATGTGGGTCCTAAGTGGGAAATTCATGCCAGACCCATTGGGGCCCCATCTGCCCAAAGGGGTTTAAAGTGGGTTTGCACCCAGGATCCAGCCGTGGATGCCCAGATGGGCTTTAAATGGGATCTATAAGGGTGTTATGTGGGATCTTAACCGGGCAATTCATGACAGACCCATTTGGGCCCCACCTGCTTAAAGGGCGTTTAAAATAGGCTTGTACCCAGGATCCACACAGGGGGCCAGCCGTGGATGCCCAGATGGGTTTTAAGTGGGACCTGTAAGGGTCTTATGTGGTTCTTAACTGGGCAATTCATGTCAGACCCATTTGGGCCCCACCTACCTAAAGGGGTTTAAAGTGGGCTTGCACCAGGATTCAACCGTGAATGCCCCTATATGGGCTTAAATTGGGCTCTGTAAGGATCTTATGTGGATCCTAACTGGGCATTTCATGCAAGGCCTATCTAAGCCCAACCATGCCAAATATTTTAAGGAAACAATCTAAGAAAAACTTAAATCGAAGAATGAATATAAGTCCAAGATAAATACAAGACACTTGACGCTTTGAACTGCAAGAAATATATTGTTTAATTGAACAACAAAACAAAACAATTTAAATGTCACAACAGTAGATCTCTGAAAAAAAATCTCTGAAAATCTCTGAAAAAAATAAAATAAGAAATCTCTCCAAAAAAATACATTAAAGGAGTAGTTCACTTTTAAAAAAACTTTTGCTGATCATTTACACACCCCCATGTCATCCAAGATGTCCATGTCATTCTTTTTTCAGTCGAAAAGAAATTAAGGTTTTTGATGAAAACATTCCAGGATTTTTCTCCATATAATGCACTTTTACTGGGTACCAAACGGTTCAAGGTGCAAAAGACAGTTTCAGTGCAAACTGTTCAAAGGGCTTTAAACGATTCCAGACGATGAATAAGGGTCTTATCAAGTGAAACAATCGCTCATTTAAAAAAATAAAAATAAAGTTTGAGTTTTATAAGCTCAAATGCTCACCTTGCTCTGTTCTGTGATGCACGTCCGTGACTCTCCTGTTCGAACTCGTTCATCAAAATGCAAAATGAACAAATCTTTTTTCAAGTAATTGGTTCATTCAACGAACGAAATGACTCGGAAAAAGATTCGTTCCTTTTTGATAAACGAGTTCAAATAGGAGAGTCACGAACGCGCATCACAGAACAGAGTAAGGCGAGCATTTGAGCTTATAAAACTTAAACTTTGTTATTTTTTTTTTTAAATGAGCAATCGTTTCGCTTGATAAGACCCTTATTCATCGTCTGGAATCGTTTAAAGCTCTTTGAACAGTTTGCACTGAAACTGTCTTTTGGACCTTGAACCGTTTGGTACCCAGTAAAAGTGCGTTATATGGGGAAAAATCCTGGAATGTTTTCATCAAAAACCTTAATTTCTTTTCGACTGAAGAAAGAAAGACATGGACATCTTGGATGACATGGGGGTGAGTAAATTATCAGCAAAAGTTTTTTTTTTAAATGAACTATTCCTTTAATACGAAATACACTCATGGCGTGGTGGATGCTCCCTTTTGTCTTTGGGCTCTTGCAGCCCTCTCCCCTCCACGGTCACGTGCGCCGGTGAACCACTTCCCCAGCGCCATTTCCACTTGCTTGCGGTTCACACTTTGAGTAATTGCATTACTCTTCAGTGCACCTAAAAACAAAGGAGCATAAGTCAATTTAGCAAGGTTCTTTTTTGCTCCAACTTGCAACTCTTCAACTCATTCAGTCAAGTAAAACACATTTCCACATGTGGTAAGCTAAAATGTTTCATGGAGTTTTATATACCTACCCTTTTTCCATTACATGTTGAAATTTACAGTAGTTTCAAATGCACACCATTTGAGCGACATTAAAAACCATTTTCCATGAATATATCAAAATTCATGAATTCTCCCGAGGCGACCCCTTTGTATGCATTATTTTAATGCGCCAGGTCGTTTTATTACTAGTTAGTTACTAGTGTGTTCTAACTTACAGGAGCACTTTTGTGTCCCCACAAACCGTATCATTTAACTTTGAATAAATAAAAGAAAGGCCAAATACAAGTTTCATTGAGCAATTAAAAAACTGAATTTACGATAGAAAACTTCAAAAAGACGCAGATCTTTGAAGCACAGCTTGCCCATCCGTCCAGTCACGTTATACTGCCGTTGCAGTTCTGGCACCATTATGAACTTCATCATCCTCCTTTTTTTTTTTTTGTCGACTAATCGTTGTGCAGGACAAGACTTTGGTCGACTAAGGATTTCTTTGGTTGACTACAGCCCTAGTCCAGTCACGTCCGTAACGCATTATTATGGTTGTTCAGAGCAGTTAGATGAATTGTCTATCCTAATAAGCATAAACATAATTTAGCTTTGTAAATAAAGTTTCAAGTTATTTGCATTTATAATTGTCATATTAAATAAACTAAACCTTTAACACGTTATGGACGTGACAGTGCACTGAAGCGTCAAGACCTCTTTATTATAGCCCTTATAAATTCAACAGGCAGTGCTGTTATGACCAAATTAGTATATTTATTTCTCAGGCATGCCTCCATCTTTCTGCAAAATGCTTACTGTTAAAATAAAGTTTAAAAAGGGGGGTCTTTGATACCTTTTTTTGAAAGCATGAAATATGGCTGGTTGAAAATGTAATTTAAGCATTGTTGCTCACCTCATATCTGGTGGATAAACGAGGCGATTTTCTTAAAATTTTTGTTAAAGCACATTAATACAGTATATTACAGACCTAAATGGACAACTTAAAAAGGGTTTTGTTCTTTTGGTTAAAACTTTATTTTTTCATGGTAAAGATGACCTTTGGATGGAATTGCCCTTGTATGAAAAACAGTAGCCTAAATACATTATTTAATACTGTAATTATATTCCATTTGTCCTACCATTCCGGTTTGTACACGGTGCATCACACCTGCAACATTGTTGCCATTAGCTATATCAGAGCTCTCAAGTGTCACGCATTGATCGTCACAGTCACTCTTTTCGGTCTTTTGCATTTAGGCTATCTCGCGTAAAAACTGTTTATAATACATTTAATATGCCGCAGTGCCCAAAATGTCTCTGGCCGCGCCGCTCTCACTATGGAACCGGCAGGAATCAAGCACGTCTCTCCTGGAGTTCTGCAGTCGAGCCTGCCACTTATCAGCCAATCAAAAGAAAAGAAAAGTGCTATACAATCGCCAATCAGAAAATAGTACTATTGTATCTGGGTAAGATTTAACGCAACAACCAAAAAAAAAAAAAAATGATATCCTGAAATTGTTCGCGTGATTCTGTCACTCCTGCTGCCTGTCTTCAAAACTTGAGAGCCCTGCTATATAGTTGAGCATAGTACATACCAGGAAGGTATCAATAAGGAAGGTATCAATCAGGATTATGAGTTATTTTTATTTTTTGATTAATCACTTTGATGAATCATTCAATTTGACAGCACTAGGCGCTGTAGCGAGTAGTTAAGTCTGCTAGGAAAATAACAACAAATGACAGCCTTCCTTCCCTAGACGACATCTATGTCCGCAGGTGCAGAAGCAGGGCATTGGACATCATGAAGGACTCCACTCACCCAGCGAATAAACTGTTTACCACACTCCCCTCTGGCAGAAGGCTGCGCAGCCTTAAAGCAAGATCTACAAGGCTATTGTGCAGCTTCTTTCCAGAGGCAGTGAGGCTTATGAACTTCTCAGTTTAGGGCTCCTCCTGCCCTCTGCTCGCTCATTGCTGCTACTGCACAAGGCACTTTGTGATGTTATGGGTTAATTATGGTCTATGGTTTTTGATTTTGTTATAAGGTTAAGGCTATTTTAATGTTTATAGAGATTAAATTGCCATTTTTTCTGTATTACGCTGCTGGACCTGGGAAACGAATTTCGTTCCTTCATGTCTAACATGTTTGAATGACAAATAAATGAAACTGAACTGAAACTGAACTAATGTTTAGAGTATATAGACAAGAACCATACAAGGGTTTTTGTTACTAAGCCTGCCCTGGGTACACTAATTTTCTTGTTAAGCTTATGTACATTTATATTCCAATGAAGGTTATAACATGCTTACAATACATGTAGGCCCCTGTGGCACGGCCTAAGCTTTTGTCCTTTATGCAACCCCTATCTAGATTTAGTTGACTAAAATCTTATTGTATGTCGTCGACTAAAGCTAGAATAAAACTAAAACAGTTCAGATGACTAAAATATAATGGGTTTAGTTCAATTATGCATTAATTTAGAATTTCTCTAAAATTTACAAACCCTAATTATACTGTAATAGAGAAAACATCTATTAACCAGTTAATATGAATGATTTTAAAGTTTGAACATGCAATATACAGATTTAAGTACTGTGACTTAAAAAATATTTTAAAATTAAATACAACCACTATTCCTAAAGTAGAATAGTCTTCTTTTCAATGAATGATACATGCATTATTTATAACTACTTGCATACATCATTCTTTATTCTTTCAAGCAGCAGACATATTTATTTGTATGAATTAATTATAATGAATCCTTATTAAAGCTATTAACGAGCAGTGAATTTTAATCTATTTTTCTTTTGTTGCTTGATGACACAGACCGCATTGTGGTTTATTACACAACGTTCACTTTAAGACATCGGATCATGTACAATGACATGCGGATCCAATTGCACTGATGCACATCCAATACACTCAAAACTGTTTAAGACATAACGTCCTGGATGCGTATGCAACCCGAGGACGTAGTCCCCTGCCACTAACGCTGGACTACCAAAAAAAAGAAATCTTTATTACTACAACAGAGAGAGCAGGTCAGGGAGGAGACTTCAGTTAGCTGTGCTCAGCATTACGGCATTTCACAGACTGGCGTTCATGGCGCAGCCGACTCAAGCCGGAGTGCAACCTGTTCTCAATATACATGTCTATGCTGAGCACAGCCAACTGCTGCTGGGCTCCTGTCTGTGGTGTATGTCATCACTCACGTAGCCATGGCCGTGCACGACCGGGTTATTGCTAATATTCCGGTTTTGAACGGATTATTGGCTGCATATAAAAGTAGTCAATGTGTTGCAGCTCTTTCTGCTCGGCTGAATGAACGCCAGTCTGTGAAACGCTGTAATCATCTATCGAAATATCGGAAATGTGTTTAAAGCTCATATCACCATTATTAAAAGTATATCGTGATTCGTGATATATGAATTATTGTCCAACCTCTCCCACTGTTTTTCCCTTTGGTTAGATTCTACATCAGATTAAACAGCACAAACCAAAAATTACAGACCACTGTACAATCTGCAGTGTTATTTTTCTGGCAACATAATATTTAAACTTACCTCAACTCGTGAATGTCTGATATGAAGTTCTTCTCCTCGAAGTGACAGCTAGCAGCGGTGCTTTCCGAATGGACCGTTAACGTTTTGAGCGCGAAACAAGGCCTTTGCATACAGGCCCCTTATAGATGTCCTAAGAACTGCCTGACTGAATAACAATTAAATACAGTAAAATTCGTAAATATGTGAGAGAATTAACAAACGTTAACTGCTTCGCTGGCTTAATATGAATCAGCCTAATTGGTGTTGTGTGCATAACAGGCAGTGGTGGGAAGAGTACTGAAAATCTGTACTCAAGTGGAAGTACTGCTGTATTGCTATTACTCTATTACAAGTAAAAGTACTGGTGTTAGAGAAATACTCAAGTAAAAATACAATTTGTAAAAACTTTTAACCACTGATGTCACCGTCACTTCTCGGGCTGGATGTGTGTCTTCCTTTACCAAAAGTTAAAACAACAATCTATTATTCATTAATAATTGATAAGATACAAAAGTGTTTTTACCTAATTTTTTCTCAAACAGATCTACTGTACCTTTTACAGCAAATCAGTCATTGTTGGTGTATGCTACACCTTGATAGAAACACATGCTACTCCTTGGTCCAAGGACAACACAGAAGTGTAACAGATAATGAGGCCTCCTGCAAGTCCTTTTCTAACAAATATTGAATTACAATTTCCTAAGAGGTAATAAATGCATCATATTCATGTCCATAAAGGGACTAGCTGTCTGTGAGCTATTTGGCCTCGATCATCTTAAAAAATGAAACTTCAAATTGGATCCCGGAGTTTTATTTGACCAAATTGGGACAGGTATGGGATGTGGATAACCGTTTGGGGTTATTTGTAGGGATGCTTGACATTGATTTTGTACCGATATCCGATATACCAATATTGTCCAATGCTTAATTTTCGGTACCGATATAAGCTGATACACCGAAACATATGATCCTTTATAGGCTTACTGCCCACTGTTCCATGACTCACTTGATACTGGGGATTTGAATGTTTTGAAGAACTAGCCAGCAACCGGTTGGCTAACTGGGGTGCGGTGCTTACTACCCCTTCGAGAGAAGATGCCAACTGAACATTTCTTTGACTGAGGTAAACTGAAATTTAACTCAAATAGCCACACAAGAACAAAAATTCATCTCATTCCACTCATTGGCTTAGATCTGCCCTGCTCAAGAATTTATTTACTCTACTGTGTTTATGTGGTTGGCCAACAACCTATAGCAACACTCAAATTTTGTCTGCATTCGCTTTGAGAGGAAACAAGCTTTCCAAAAAGATATAAAATGACATACTTTAGTCATTTTAAACCATTTCAAAAACATATACCGGTAACCGATATTGAATTTTAAAGCCAATATCGGCCGATTATATTGAGCATCCCTAGTTATGTCTAAATATGCGTTTCTGCCCCAAGGGACAGGCGTCTGGGACTGGACTATTATTTGAAGTGTTACGGTAGGCCTGCAACCTTGAGAGTCCACTAATCAGCATAATTCAACACAGCGTAAACTTTGAGCGATTTTGATGTTTTTTACATTTTTGGGAAGTTCCATTTTTCATTTTCTGCACGACTAACAAAAATGACTGATGGATTGTTTTGGCAAAAGATCTACATATGCAATGTTTGTTCTTTGGTGATTAGCCTGACTTGAAATGGATTGAGTTACAATTACTCAATCTCAGCATGCTTGATTAGCCTACATGTAGAGTTACTAAAAATTGTATCAATTTTTAGTAAAAGTTATCAATAGGCCTAAATAGTTTGCACCTCTGCCATGCAGGACCCATGTGTTCCCAGTTCAAACCCAACTTAGCACATAAACATGCCATGCAGGACCCATATATGCGTTCCCAGATCAAACACATGCCCACTTGGCCCATAAATGCATCATGCAGGACCCATATATGTGTTCCCAGTTCAAACCCATGGCCACTTGGCCCATAAATATGCCACGCAGGACCCATTTTTGTGTTCACAGATCAAACCCATGCCCACTTGGCCCATTAACATGCCAAGCAGGACCCATATATGTGTTCCCAGTTCAAACCCATGGCCACTTGGCTCATAAAAATTCTACGCAGGACCCATATATGTGTTCCCAGATTAAAACCATGGCCACTTAGCCCATAAAAATATATGCTATAGGACCCATATATGTGTTCCCAGATCAAACCCATGGCCACTTGGCCCATAAATGTACCATGCAGGACCCATATATGTGTTCCCAGTTCAAACCCATGGCCACTTGGCCCATAAATGTACCATGCAGGACCCATATATGTGTTCCCAGTTCAAACCCATAACCACTTGGCCCATAAAAATTCTATGCAGGACCCATATATGTGTTCCCAGTTCAAACCCATGGCCACTTGGCCCATAAATGTACCATGCAGGACCCATATATGTGTACCCAGTTCAAACCCATGGCCACTTGGCCCATAAAAATTCTATGCAGGACCCATATATGTGTTCCCAGTTCAAACCCATGCCCACTTGGCCCATAAAAATTCTATGCAGGACCCATATATGTGTTCCCAGTTCAAACCCATGGCCACTTGGCCCATAAATGTACCATGCAGGACCCATATATGTGTACCCAGTTCAAACCCATGGCCACTTGGCCCATAAAAATTCTATGCAGGACCCATATATGTGTTCCCAGTTCAAACCCATGCCCACTTGGCCCATAAAAATTCTATGCAGGACCCATATATGTGTTCCCAGTTCAAACCCATGCCCACTTGGCCCATAAAAATTCTATGCAGGACCCATATAAGTGTTCCCAGTTCAAACCCATGGCCACTTGGCCCATACATTTACCATGCAGGACCCATATATGTGTTCCCAGTTCAAACCCATGCCCACTTGGCCCATAAAAATTCTATGCAGGACCCATATATGTGTTCCCAGTTCAAACCCATGCCCAATTTGCCCATGCCTGTCCATTATGGGGCCCATTTAATCAGTTCATATGGGCTTCCTATGTGGGACTCATACTACAAAACCTACATGGGACCCGCTGATTTCACCCAGCCAAAGCCCATGCCCACACAGTAACCATGGAACCCCTACTTAACCCATCTGGGCCCCACATGTCATTGCTGGCTGGGAACTGTTTTAAAAAAAATATGCTAAAATGTTCTTTTTCACAAGGGGGGAAAGTCAAAGGCAATTTTCAGTGCCTGATCTTTTTTAAAGAATTAACCAAGTAAGCGTAGCAATGTTCAAGGCTCAGGGAAGAAAGGCGAATGAAAGGTAAGAAAGAAATGAAAGAAAAGGCAAATGTTCAACAAACTTTAATATCAAAATAAACAAAAAACAAAACGAAAGTAAAGTGGCAGCCCATTATGGACGACTGCCGCATATAAACATAACAAAACACAATGTAAGGTCCAGGCATGGTCCTCTCTTATCTTGGACTGTCGTAACTCCTCCTTTTATCCATCCCGGAGTTCCTCTGTGAGACTCGAGACCAGTGTGGCGCGTAGGTGACGCTCATTAGCACTTTTTTTTTTTTAGTACAATGGCGTTTATGATGCAATTCATGTCAGATTTTAATGCTGATTTGAAATATGTTTTTTTTTATTATTATTTTTATTTCCCAATTCAATTAGATAGGAGGTGTACTTCACTGAAAATAGCTACCCGAGTGAAGTGAGCCCCCCACTGTGACCACTCAGTGAACAGACATACCTTGAAACGGACTTTGGCATTACAGGGTCTCTGACTACTCATGTATGTGTAGTTTATTTTCTGCCAAGTTCATTAAATATCTCATATATTTTAAGCCATGAACCTTTCAGACTTTGTAAAAAAAAAAAATAATAATTTCCACTGTGAGGAAACTCAATTGAGAGTTTGGTGAAAAGATTCTTCAAATATGTGTGTGTGTGTGTGAGACTTTAAAGCCAATGAGCTAAAATACATATTTTGACAATTTTTCTTTAAAGTCATTTTATGACTGAATTAAATTTAAGGATGCTGCAGATTCAGCTTAAAAATACAATACATAAGTAAATAAATATTTCCATGTGCAATGAGCTAAAAGTTTTGACTTGAAGGAGAACCAAAACTTTACCATTTATTCTGCATTTAAAGTTGCACATTTTCTTTCAAAGCTTTCAAACAAAGAGCATTTTACATGAATAGGTGAGAAAATTAGCAGCATACAGAAAACCATTAATTTCAACAAAACCAGTTTAACACATGTGAGGCAGAAAGCGGCCTGAACATCCGTCTGAGAGCTTCAAAGAGAGCCGAGACACACGGATTAACAAAAACACCAGACGACCAAGCTACAATTTCCTATTAATTATCTTCAAAAAATGAGAGAGAACACATTTTTAGTTTGGAAGAAAAAATGTGTTTGGGGATTACAGAATTCCAGCCCTCTATTCAGCTCCAGAGACATTCATTATGTTGCGAAGAGAAAAAAAAAATCCCAATAACACATTTAGTCACACAGGACCAAAACAACGTCAGCTGAAATTCACTTTGAGAGAGAGAGAGAGAGAGAGAGAGAGAGAGAGAGAGAGAGAGACTGTCAATGTGACAACCTGTAATCTTGTAGATCATTGGCATGAATATGAGATTGAAATGACACACCATTATCATGACAGATACATGGACACAAATTAGACTCCATTTAAATGTCTTCTCACATCTCAGAATGTCTAATTGATCCTTGCTGGCTGAAATGAGAAAGTTTACCCTTGGAATTTTCTATCTGACATGCAAATTGGAGACAGGTTTGATCCTGAGTTGATCCTGTGCTGACAGCAGATTGAAATGGTTTGTGTTTATGGTCTGATGCAATCCCCAGATGCAATCAAACACTTTTGTGAACTAAAGAATATTTATAGTTTTTTTGTGGAATCAAAATGTTTCAAACAAACTGTGTTTTCTTGCGAATATAGTTTACATTTTTAGACATATTTCCTCTGTCCTCAATTTCACTGTTGTCCTGTTAGTAAAACCCTTTTAACTAACAAAAGTAAGTGACTTCATACAGGAAGTGACATTAGTTTTAGAAAAAAATGCAAAATATGTGGTAAAACACAAGTAAAAGTACTTGCAAATACTATATTGATCACCATCAGTCCAGAGAAGGTCATAAATTAATTTAGTGATCCAAAAACATACTGGTAACACTTAAAGAGTTAGTTCACCCAAAAATGAAAATGAAGTCATTAATTACTCACCCCCATGCTGTACCAACCCCGTAAGACCTTCGTTCGTCTTCGGAACACAAATGAAGATATTTATGATTAAATCTGAGAGGTGCATGACTGCTACATAGGCTCCCTAAGGGAATGACACTTGACGGCCCAGAAAGTCATTAAAGAAAATGTTTAAATATTACATGTCGCAACAGTGGCTCAACTATAAGTTTATCAAGCGACGAGAATAATTTTTGTGCGCATCGTGGAAATCTCTTGAAGTCTCGTTTCAGGCCTACAAGGAAGAAAAGGAATAGTCGAATAAAGTCGTTATTTTTGTTTGTTTTTTCGCACAAAAAGTATTCTCGTCGCTTGATAAACTTATAGTTGAGCCACTGTTGCGACATGGAATATTTAAACATTTTCTTTAATGACTTTCTGGGCCGTCAAGTGTCATTCCCTTAGGGAGCCTATGTAGCAGGCATGCACCTCTCAGATTTAATCATAAATATCTTCATTTGTGTTCCGAAGACGAACGAAGGCCTTACGGGGTTGGTACAGCATGGGGGTGAGTAATTAATGACTTAATTTTCATTTTTGGGTGAACTAACCCTTTAAGTGTCCATGGAGATAATAAAGCATTTAGAGTAACTAAATTCACTTTAAAAGAAAGTCCGTTATAGTCTTTTGTATAAGAAAACCTATTTAAATTACATACAATATTTATGATTAAAGGCTACAGATTTTGAAAGGTTCTGCAGAACAGAAATTACCATCATCCTTCTATCGAAAGAATGAATGGCAACTGTGCAATGGTGGCATTTGACCCAGGCAATTCTAGTTCATCTGTGTTTGTTTCTGTTGACTCCTGGAATTAATTTCCTTAAGAAAGCGTGTGCTCCAGCGGGGCATGAACAGACATTCATTAATTAGGATATGTTTACTACTAGATGATAGTAATCAGGCCTGGAGTGAGATTGTGTTTAATGAGAAAACACAATAATCGAGGTGTTGTAATGTTTTGCCGAGTGTTTGCCAATTTAATCAGAGCATAGGGTCTCAAAACGACAGACGTGTCAGGGACGACATGCTAATGTAGCATTCATCATGCACAATGGAAAGTTCCTAACATCTCTGCTGTTTAAAGCAATCCATTGAGTCGGAATTTTTTAGTTACAGAAGTGACTGGCATCCAAAAAAATAACAGATTTCTTCAGAATTCAAATTTCCTATCAAAATTTTAAGGTTTGAATTTCACACCTATTTGATTAGGGGGAAAAAAAACTAATAGACGTCACATACTTCCCAGTTGATTGAATACATTAAAGGGATACTTCAGGATTTAGCATAAAGCTTTGTATTAGTAGAAAACCTGTACTATTTTCAAATTACCATGCTTTCCACCCTCATATCCCCCTGAGACGAGAGATTTATGTATTTTTGTCTTGAAAAAAATCCTCCGATGACGCAAAAATCGTCATTTTGCGTCATCGGGGGATTTTTTGGCCAGAGGCTAAATACTACAGCCAGTAGTAGGGGCTGTTCCGCATGTTTTCAACCCGCCCATAGAAGGTGGGATCTCACTCACAGAATGTACAGTGTCAGACATCTTTTTTGGAAGCTAAGCTAGCAGGCTCTGTTCTGTGGAGAAAGCTGAGTAACTTAGTAGGAGAAAGCTGAGTAGTAGGGGTTACCATTCATCCTCTTTTTCCCGGACATGTCCGCCCGTCGAGATCATACAAAATGTCTGGGATTCAGCTTTTGCTTTCTGCAGTCGCCATTCATTGTTTACATGCACACCTTTTGTTTCAATCTAACTGAATTCATTCCGATTGGTGAATCTGAATGTAGTGTTTACATGAACGCTAAACAAGTGATCGGTTGATGTGCGCTAAGAAAATTCCCACTCCTCCGTGAGAGATACGAGACCGGTGCGTCTCACAGTCTCGGTAATCGGTAATCATCAACGCCACCGAATCAAGTCATCGGTAATCATCACGCCACCGGCCTCGCGCTGTCTCCCGCGGCCCTAGCCTCGTCCTGCTCGCCACAGTAAACATAATGAATGGCGAATGTAGAACGCAAAAGCCGAATCCCGGACATTTTGGGCGATCTCGAAATCCCGGGCAGACTCATCGCGGAGACTCACTAGTAGCCTAGACTTCTTGTTTAAAGTCAAAATTAAGTATGTTTGGACGTTGTCACACCACAGAAAAATGTGTTATTAGCCACCCAGCCAAATTTGAATGATAAAAAAAGCCGGCAAGTACATAAAATAAGCTATCAAATTCTTGAAAAAATGCTGCTCAAACGCTGGGGGCGTGTCCGCTGGCTGCGCTGAAACCACGCCCACTCGCGGGAAAGCTGCCGACGGTGATATTGCTTTTGGGACGGGGAGATGAAGGCCAAGGTGGGAGATAGTCGGTTCGGCCCTATTCACCAGTAACAGCGGATTATCAGTGAATCCCAGTTGTCTCCGACGAAAGTTTATAAAACTATCCCGTGTAAAATGATCACTCCAGAGGCGGGTGTTGGCGGTGATCCCCAGCTCTCGATCAAGGTTGGCTCTTCACAAAATTAATCCACCTCTTCTTGATGTGATCGTTTTTAGGAAATTTAAATAAAGACACCGATCTGTTTTGTACATGATTGCATCCAGGTAGTAGCCTATGCATTTCCGTGTCGAAGGCATAGCTAGCTAGCAAACTGTAGGCTGTAGTAACTAATAGTACTGACAGTAACTCGCGATTGAGCGGCGAACTGATGCGAATGTGCTCTATTGTTAGGGGAGTGGCCAGCTTCAGTGTGTCATCAAGTAGGGGCGTGTCCACGAGCTCAGGGGCTCCAGTGTGTCATCGAGCCCCGTTTTAGCCCCGCCCAAAAAATACGGAAAATAGCAATGGTGAAAAACTGTTTAACGGTCTAACTCCACAATTCAGTAATTCACAGTTCACAGTCTTTGTAATATGTTTTAGCAATACATTTCTAACATTTATAATGGGTTTAGAATTTTTTTTTAGAATTGCCTTTACAGGGACTTTAACTACTGCGCTGGTAGGCGTGGCCTCCTAGGGCAGCGAAGCAAGTGCATTCTGGGAGTTGTTGTCTTTCATCCACATAAGCCAAAAATACATTTTCTGGCTTTTCTCAGTCTAGAAAGCTCCAAATTCAAAAATAATTTCACATTTCTACTACATAAATTACAAGACAAGACAAGGCAAGAGAAGAGAAGACAAGACAAGAGAAGTAATTATGGACTTCAGGAAAAATCCACCTCCCTTGCAGCCCCTTATCATCAAGGGAACTGAGGTGGAGAGGGCTGACAGTTACAGATTCCTGGGATTACAAGTAACATCAGATCTGAATTGGACTATGAACACTGCTGCCACAGTGAAAAAAGCCCAGCAGAGATTGTATTTCATCAGACTGCTTAGAAAAGCTGGTCTGCACTGTCGCCCTCTCACCCAGGTCTACAAAGGACTGATAGAGAGCATCCTCACCACGGGCATTACTGTATGGTATGGAAACACCACACAGACAGAGAGGAAGGCTCTGCAAAGAGTCATAAAGACTGCAGAGAGGATTATTAGAACAAACCTCCCCTCCATGGACACAATCTACACACAGCGCTGTCAGAAAAGAGCAGAGAGAATTATCAGGGACACATTACATCCAGCTCACTCCCTGCTTATACACAAAAATTGTACATATGATCTCAGGCACAGACGAGGGGACAGCATTATTACAAAAAGAACACGGTTTTACAAGAGCTTTTTTCCAGCTACAGTGAGACTCTTGGCCAAAACAAAATGAACTACTGTGTCTAGGGCCTGAGTAATATATCTGTGCAATACACCTGTGCATCTTATTTATTTATTTATTTTAATTTAATATTGTATATTAATATCGGGTTGTCTTTGGGGGCCTGGGCAATATGCAATTATATTTTTGCAATTTATAAATGCGAATTTTTCTTTTTTAATGGGTTGTGTAACTTATTTATAATGTATATGTTCTATGTGTCCTTTTAAACTTGACTTGACTCTCTGAGTAACAACCGCACAAGAGTTCCTATGTGTGTAAACACAAATGGCAAATAAAGTTCTTGATTCTTGATTCTAAATTACCCATTTTAAATACACATTCATCTTTCCAGAGGTGAAGTATCCCTTTAAATTTGCATATATATATATATATATATATATATACAGTATATATATATATATATATATATATATATATATATATATATATATATATATATATATATTCTTTTTGTATTAAAAGTTTTCTGAAATGTTATGTTTGAATATTCAAATGAGGTATTTTACGAGGAGACGGTGAAGGGTCGGAGGGTTGAGGTGGAGTCAAGGGCTCGGAGGACTGACAGGAATCCAGGGGATCCTCTTGCCAGGACTGAGCTGGTGATTGGAAGTTCAAATGTGTACCTATGCAGCACAGCGGGGTGGATGGATGAGTAGGGGAGCTGGAGGGGACCAGCGAAGGTGGGACCGAAGCACTGGCTGACTTTGGTAGAAGAAATTGGAGAGGGCAGATGTGTGGGGACTCTGCTAGAGTGTGTGGATGTGTGGGAGACTTTGAACTGAATGGAGCAAAAAGATATAGGAGAACATGTAGGTTCCTGATGTATAGTGTGCCGGCTAAATCGACCATTCCCGTGGGGCTGCTGGTAGAGTTTGAGGGCATGGAGTGAAGCCCTGCCCACACCAAAGCAGTCAAGGAAATGCGCATGGATGAGTTTAAATGGACCATATAATGACTAAAAGCACATAGATTATGTCTTCTAAATATAACAATGAAATACGTGAGGAAACTAGTATGCAAGTGTACACATGAACATCTTTAGGAGCTAGTTCGTATTGTCATTCGCATACATTAACTTTTACACATGCGGGGCTATTCAAACGTTCATGAACTAAGTAGAGAACAATGTATAAACAGACTGCTACTTGCTTTACAGGCACGCACACAACTTTAGCAAAGATAAATCGTTACAGTACAGCTTGCATCTGTCTGCTTTCTCGATCAGACAGACTCAATTCAGTGGGCGGGGATCACTGACTTGCACATCTTTTCCGCGGCACTGATTGGCTCGCTGGACGGATGCTGCGACAAATGCGTAAATTTTGTCATATAGTAAAGCAACTAAACCCTTGCTAATAGTGGCCTTTTTTACAATGTAGGTGAAGCCCAACCACTGACAGATGTAGCTGAACCACTGACGTTCAATGATGAGAGCGTCTCCAAGGTCTGGATTCTGCGCTCTACATTGGATGATGGCCCTGAACAACAAAGGATAGCGTCTCATTTACTCCCAGCTGGATGACTAATATGCAAGAAGAATCAGTATGTTATTGACAGTCATAGAAAAAGTAAAAAAGAAAAGCTTTCAAAATGTGAGACTGACAGCACTGCCCCACTAAGGCAAAAGACCTTAACTCGCCAGTGTGAAACTTAGAAAAATTACTTAATGTCCTGACAAATTAGTTATAGGTATAATATTGCAATTTTCACATTTCGTAGTGTATACCTGTATTAACCCATCTACAAAAAAATGTTGAACTCAAATTTGACCTTTGACCCTTTCTCGGAAGTTACTGTATTCTGCCTTAGCATTGCCCACAAAATGACAATCGGTCATACCAAGGCAAAAGAGCTTAAGGTCTATTTTATAGCACAATGTTATGATAACACTTAACCCTTTAGGCGCCAGAGGTTTTTTCCTAAAACATTCGATTTTGACATCTTAATTTTAAAAGGCCATATATTAAAAGTGATAAAAGATAGAGGCTTTCTGTAAATTAGAGAAATTTTAAGGATGACCCATCGTTTATGCAGGGATTACATTTCCATCTAATTTGCATATTATGACGTCATATGGAGGCGGCAATCTTGGATTATAGAATTTTCATGAAAAGTTACATGTTCAAATGATAAAATGCAGCACTTTCCCCCCAAAATGTCCATAAGCTTCTGTATGCTATACTGCACAATACTGAATGCTCAGGTATATAGAAAGTAGTAAACAAACTGTATAAATCATTTCTAATAAATGGTAGAAACAAACCGAATGCATGTAGTGGTTGGCCTTTTGCTGTAGAGATTTTCCATTTACTAAATACAGTAGGCACTCTGATTCCATGTATAGGGCACATATATATTATTCATATGACATACAAACACAAGTAGACAAGACCTGTTTAGTTCAAAAGCTCACTCTCCACGGCAAGGCCCAGATCATGAGTGAGATAATACGAGCAGCGCGGCCAGATCTGCCTCGCGCGCGCCGAGTGTGCACAGCTCGGACTACTGTCATTGTCATTGTGATTCCCCACCCTGCCTCCACGTTGCCCCCTAACTGTCCTATGAATACTTCGACCTCGTCTAATATACCCAGTGGTATTAGACAAAGTCTCCACCACAATACTGTCACCGCGATTGCGGAGAGGCTCTGATAAAATGGCTCACTAGCTCCGCTTTTGATCGCACTGATTCAATGCGCTCTTACTTGAACATTTTGTATAGAAGCATGACGTTTTTTTGAGTCGGGGATGAAGTATGACATGTCTGCCATCCAGTGGAGGGGAGGTTGAACGAAATTTGACTCCCAATTTGACAAAATCGGCCGTTTTATTCAGTGCCGCATCTTGTCGAGTAAACTCGACCGTGGCGCCTAGAGGGTTAAAATGTAAGCAATATTAACCCTATTGGACTCACTATGATAAAAATGACGGAGTATGTTTTTAAGTTTCCACTGTTCAATCACGCCCGCACCTCTCTCTCTATCTCTCTATCTCTCTCTCTCTCACACACAAACACACACACATGCACGCACGCACGCACACACACACACACACACAACCACACACAAACATATTCCAGCATTGCAATCTTGACATCGCAGCCTGTTCATTATTGCCACAGAGCTTCAGAGCTAAGGCGTGGCTACAGATTAGGTGTCCCTAAAGAACCCGCGTATCTAACAGTAGTTCCGCATTGTAATGGATTGCTTTCTCGTCGGTTGTTTGACATGGATTTTAAGCAGGGTTCAACAAAAGGTAGGCTCTAAATTACTACATTCCTGCTGCTGGTGTATAATGGGTGTGTTGTTGCGGCTCCAACCAACCAACTTGCGTAGTTTTAAAGGAATTGTAGGTAGGAATTGTATAAAAAAAAAACTTTTTCCAAATTTGTTTAAACTTTATGTATATATCAATGCATAATTAAAATGTAAGTACTCTGAAAAAGAAAGTATAAAAATTGAGTGTCTGTAGACCTCTCACGACTGTTTAAAAGACAGCTCATTATTTCCATTCACTCCACCCCCTCCCTTCTGGGCTCCTTCCAAAGCCACGCCTCCAAAACACATGAACGCGCGACTCCGACCGCTGAGCTGAAGACGCATTATTTACCTGAGACGAGCGGAGAGGAAGGAGCGCAGTGCATGTAGTGACATCATGTCAGAATCACATGTAATAAAAAAAAAATCTAACTTTATCATTATGAAGATAAACAAATAAGATGTATTTTAGTACTCACTATCAGCATATTGATATTGGTAAAGTTTAAAATATATATTTATTGATTCGCTAACGAGCTAGTTATCTATAAGGCAAAGCTAAAAACAGGTTGCATGATACACGTTTTTCCATTGCCATCATTTACACTGTGATGAAGATGAATTTCGTGTAACATTCATAACATATAGGTGTTCTGCATGTAAGAGTTTCCATGATGAAAGCATTGTTGACTCTGATGAGGACTACACTCCAGAGACAAGTACCACATCGTCAGGTCGAGGACAGATCCGGGGTCGAGGGATTTTTTGTTTAAAAACAAAACAAAGGCGAAAAAACGTGCAGGTAAACTTCCAGGTGAACATGGTAAAAGAGTTAGACAGAGGGTAAATATAATTCTAAGAAAAGTTCCTGGATGCGGCCTACTATCTGTTAAACATGTATTTAGTTATCTAAAGCAAAATTATGCACAATTCAACACTATAGCTATCATCTTGAGCTAGGCATATATATTATTTATCATTTCTAGTACGGCTCGCTAAGTAATGTTATGTTAGCTATATTAGGCAGCTACGTGTGCTAATGACACATGCTTCATGAAAACATAAAGAAAAAAATATGTATGATCAAAGTACAAAAAGAAAGATTTACCTGTCCAGCAGAAATATAGCCATCCAGGCGTCACTTTTCAGCCCCTTGAGGTCTCTCAGTTCTCGCCATCGCTGGAAAGCCACGCCGATATTGACATGCGTTTTATTTTGTTGTTTATCCAAAGACTTTTTGTTCATTACCTTTTCTAGTAACGTTACTGTCTTCCTTTTTTTGCCTGGTTTGCCTTCGCGAACTGCATATCGTCGCTGCCCGATGAAACTCACGTATGTCCAAAACGGTTACTTTTCAGGAAGTGAAAAAAACAGCGTCATTTCACAGCAGTTGAACGTAGCATTGTCATACTTGGTGCGGCATCTTTAAATGTAACCATATTCTTGCCAGTGTAATGATATAATCCACATTTTACCAAAATCAAGTTTAAATGGACATACGTGCATATTTTACAGTAACGGTGGTCGATACGCGTTCTTCCGATCATTAATTAGAATGACCAAGTCGCGTTTCAGATGACAGATGAATAGGCTACGCTCAGTTTATTAAGGCGAGGCACGGCAGGCAAAAACATCGGGGTTTTTTTTATCAGTCAATTTTGAGATTTTGGGATATTTGTCTTCAATAACATGTCTTCTTTCAGACTTGTGGTGAAAAAAAGTCTGAAATACACATTTAGGTCTTTATTTTACTACACTTTGTCTGTTTGCGTCTGTAGATTTCTCATAAAATTATCAAAAGTTGTCGTTATAAATCATCCCTCTGCTCCGCTATAATTTGATCAGTTTGACTAAAAAAAAAAAAGTATAGGCTAAATCTTATCAATGAGACCAAGTTTATTTACATACTAGCAAGCAAGCTAATCTGTGAAGAACTAAGTTAGCCTGTGGACAATTACTTCATCTAGACCATTTACCGGTAAATAACAGTTGTGAATATATAATACACTTGAGAACAGTTGTCAAAAACATTTGCTGATACTTTACCTCACAGTGTTAGCTATTCGGCTATCCAATGCTGAGCCTCCAGAGACGAACTTCACGAGACCGGCGAGATGCCTCCACAGGGCGGGAGATACGCGGCGTGATTGACAGCTTTGACAGCAAATGGATATACGTGGAAATCAGATGACATGATTTCACAACTTTTCATTGGTCATTTAGATAATGTGAAGCATACTGTATACGGAAATGAACCTGGACATTCTATCCGTCGAAAAATCTCAAAATCGGCAAAATGGACATACGCGGTTTTCATCGGACAGCGACGATATGTGAATTTTGGTTGGTCTTTCTCTGCCATTGTTTTGCTATTCCTAGGTTGCGTGCCTCTTGAATTCCTCAAATCAAACGGATGCGCCCGCAAGGTGAACGTGATTTCACCAAGTACCACATGTTCCTGGATCAACATCTTTGTTGATCCTGGATCAACTTTCCAATCAACCAATCAGATTTGAGGGACAAGTTTACAGTTTATGTCAAGTTTAGGCTTAGAACCAGGGTGAAGTACTTAAACATCAGTGTTATTCACCTATCATTACCCTATGATTTTAGGGAAAAGTTATGGGTAGGGTTAGGTTTAGGGGTAGGGATTGGGTAAGGACTGCATTTTGGGACAGGAATGTTGATCCAGGATCAACAAAAAATGTTGATCCTGGACCATGTCTTACTTGGCAAAATCACGGTGACCGCGCGGCGCAAGTGGGCAGGTCCTGTGTGGCAAAAGGGTGGTTGCCATGGTTGCGAGAGAGTGACAGTCGCCTAAGCCAATTCTGTGTTTCGTCCCGAATGTAAATAATGAGCTGTGTTTAGTGCAGATTAAACGGTCTAGAGTCACTCGATTTTTATATTTTTTTTATCGGAGTACTTACATTTTAATTATGCATTGATATATACAGAAAGTTTAAACAAATTTGGAAAAAAGTGTTTATAAAATTCCTACCTACAATACCTTTAAGTCAGTGGACTAACATTGGCAGGCGAGAAGCATATGAGAAGCATATTTTATTTCAGTTGTACATGTAGCCTTGTATTACGGGCTGTGAATTAAGATATATCCTACAAGCCGGCTCTAATGCAGCGCTTGTAACTGGATAAGGTGTTGATTATGGCTCAAAAACTGTTTGTGTCTAGTTTGTGAAGTAGCATCGCTAGCTAAAGGCTACTGCTAGCTATTACTGGATTTTAAAAATTATCTTTTTATATGCACCCGTGTGTTATTCTTACCTTGATCTTGGTGTTTACGTTTCAAAGCCATCTCCTCCATAATTTCCCCCCGAGTGTATGCTATTCTTCAATAATCTAACAAAAGCAATCACTGTGAAACATGTACGTGTGTGTCTGAGGTGATTTAATTGCTACATCATAACCCCGTAACTCCAGTGCGGCAATACTCTTATGGTCGGTCAGAACAAGGCAGAGTGCCGTAACTTCAGGGCAGAGCACCCGTAACTTCATTCGAGTGTTCAGGGGCAGCGAGAAACTATTAAGCCACCACAGTTTCCCCTTGGCTTTTTGAAGTTATGCCAAAAACATCATCTTATTCCCCCCAAAAAACAATCGAATTGAAACTTGATGTTTGTCTATATGATAAAACGTCTCAGGTTACGTATGTAACCCTGGTTCCCTGAGAGGGAACGAGACGCTGCGTTTGAGACGCGGTGGGAACGCTCTGCGTGATTACGTCGTGAAGCACATGTAAAATCAGTCCAGTGGAAGCCCCAAACGTCATAGGCGGGTGACGTCATAGACCAGGAAACTATAAAGCACCCCTGAATTCAGACCGCGCCAGCTTCTGAAAAAACCTGAAGCAAGTCGATCAGGGCATGCAGGAAGTATGGCAGGTAAACGCAGCGTCTCGTTCCCTCTCAGGGAACCAGGGTTACATACGTAACCTGAGACGTTCCCTTTCAAGGGAACTTCGAGCTGCTTTTGAGACGCGTTGGGAACCCCATACCCACAACGCCATAGTGACAAATGCCCGTTCTGTGTGAAGTCTTTGCGCACACTAAGAAGCAAGCAACCTCGCCCCTGGAGTGGAGAGGTCAAGGTCATAAAACCTGACAAATGTATGTGGAGAGGACCAACCTGCCGCATTACAGATATCAAGAAGGGAAACACCCGAAATTAAGGCCGTAGAGGCCGCCATACTCCTTGCAGAATGGGCCCGTACAGCCATAGGTGAAGGCTGACCGGCCGCTTCATAAGCCAATGATATAGCCTCAACTATCCATTTGCTCATTACCTGTTTAGATGCAGGGCACCCTCTCTTGAGTGACCCAAAGCAGACAAACAATTGTTCAGACTTAAGCCACAGGGCAGCTCTGTGAACGTAGGCATCTAATGCCCGAACTGGACATAACACTTTCAGTCGTTCCTGATCTGGGGTATTAAAAGGTGGAGGATAAAAGGCCTGCAGCACTATAAGGCCCCCAACATTAACCCTCTGGGGTCGGCAATCACGCCGGCGTGATCTGCTCGCTTTTTTTCTTATCAGTGCAAAAGAGACTCAAAATACTCGGTTGATTTTGATCTTACATATAAGTGTTATACATCATTAGATCCTGTTAAGTTTCTTTTTTTTTGTGGATACTCACAATAAAAACAAAGTGTTGTGCTTTTCACCAAATAAAGAAAAACAAACATGATGCGAGTTCTGCGTTCTCTCTGTCAGTGAAGTCCATTCTGAAACGCGTCCTAAGATTAACTGTAACTCCGCGATTACTTGTCACACAGGCACGAGAGATTTTTCTTTATGAAGCTTGAATTCTCTTCTTTTAAATGAAGTAATTTATATAAAAAACAAATATTCTCAGTTTATGCAATCCGTTTGAAACCAAGGAGAGGTCCAGTTTTTTCTTTCTCCCCTCATTATTTTTAATGAGTTGAGGCCGCCACGCCCCCGGCGCTATTCACATGTAAATTGTTTAGGTGATCGCGCACATGCCCCCGATCAATGCCATAAAAACACAAAGATTCTTCATGAGATTCACTGATAGTTAATCGCGTTTTGAGGATGGCACGCTACTCCGGTGAAGAAGCCCTTCAGATTATTCCGGACAGCGAGGATTCACCTTTTCCTCAGAGGAATTTGAAACTCGGATGACCAACGGCTGCATTTTGAAGAACGAATTGACCCCGCCGAGGATACAAGTTCGGAGTAAGTTGTTTAGTGTTATATAATTCCTTTTCTGATTATAGAGCTCTAATGAATTTTCAGACCATATTTTTGCCTAGTTTTGGCTAGCTTTTGACATAGGAAAGATTACCTCACAGTCACAATATCCCTATACGCTCGTGTAAACTTTTCAAATGTGAGATTAGCCTACTACATATATTTCACTCAGTTTTGAGATTAGTTTATGACACTGATTATCATGCTAAAATACTTCCTTATGCGTAATTTATTTTGTTTGCGAATAACTGCTTAGGTTATAATGATTTAGTGAAATATATTTCAGCCTCCGGTAAAATATGTGATACTGTCTAAATACAATATATTATTTATGTATAAATGTTCAGTTAGGCTAACTGTAATAAAACCATGTCTATATTGTGAAGGGTAGCCAACTTTAGCATGGGTGTGTTCACTTATTCTAAGCACTGTGTGTGTGTGTGTGTGTGTGTGTGTATATATATATATATATATATATATATATATATGTAGCATCAATGACTTTTGCCTTAATTAGCTCAAATTATTCATAGGGAATTTTCATAATTAATCATGGATATGATTATTATCTTGCATGTTGCAGTTAAATTTTCGAAATTGAAAATAGAGCGATCGAATATATGAATGATACATCATAATGAATTATAATTCCTCATTCATACATCAATGGTCTCATTACAGATCGATTATATGAGATAACTTTAAGGGAATTAATTTAGTTATCAAACACTTGGTTTGTCCAGCAAACAGCCGTAAGATTAACCCTCTGAGGTCTAAGGATTTTTGGGGTCCTTGAGGTGTTCTGACATGCTCTGACATTTGTGCTTTTTTCAGTTATTTATAAACATGTTAATGGCAAAGGTGTAAATTCACTCAATAAAGCACAAACTGGGCTACCGTAATTTCTCAGCAACAATTATGAAACATGTTTGTATTTTTGAGAGAATATTGCTTATGCATGGTTATTGAAAAAACTAAAACTTAAAGTGTCTGAAATAAAGCCACAAAACACATACTAAATATGTGTCCACAAGACTTTTGACTAATGAGTGTTGTTGCCTAGAATTTTTGCTTCAAAATGATCTGAAAATCATCCTGCCTAATCATTTACACCAACACATATACTGATTTAAATTTTATTAGAGACCTTTGGTTTGGAAAGGCAATATGCGTGGAGGCGTGTTCACACCTGAGAAGACAAAGGCCGGATAATGTGCCGCATAATGAGCTGCATATTAATTAGCCCTTTCACACAGGTGTGTCACAGGATCCCAAAGAATGCAAGGACAAAAGAAATTATCTATATAGCCTATACATATTTTACAATTAGAAATTGTAACCAATTACAAATAGGTTACAATTACAACAACAATTACAATTTTAACAATATTTCAAGTGTATTTCTTTGTAAAAACTATACATTTTATCATACGTATTAAAAAAAGGTAAGGATTCATGAATATTGGAACAAACACTATAATAACATCTTAGTTGATAATTCAATATACCTACTTTATTTTTGACAAAACATCATACTATAGTATATTTAACTATGAGCAGAAATGGGTGAACAAAAGCGTACCTATTTAATGTGACAGTAGTCTTTTTTTATAGTCAAAACTTTATAAGCTATCCAAAACTAATCACAAAATCGTGTCTAAACATTCATATTTAGTCTGTAATATATTGTGTATGATATTAGTATATACATGTGAATTTGCAGCTTGTTGCTTATACAGACATTTTATTTCAATATATTTCAGTCTATTTTTACTCATACAAACTATATTGCTATAGCCTACTAAGATGTGTTTATGTAAACATAACGTTTACTAATGTAGGTGCGAGAGTGAATGAACAAGGCACAGACACGCGCTGTATAACTGTACATAGGCGGAAATCGTGGGGGGGGGGGGGGTCAGGATCCCCCCTATCTGAGGGTTGTCCCCCCTAAAATATCATTAAAATATGTGTGTTGTAAATAAAATGATATATTCTTAAAATAATTGTTTAAGAAATAAAATACATATGCAAACGGGGCAACGACAAAAAAAAGTTTAGTCCGCCCTCCCTTGCCTCACAGTGCTTTGGTCCACTGCCTCCGCCCCTTTTACACACATTCCGGTGGCGGGAGAGATGAACTAAGTTTTTGAGTAGTTGTGGAACTCCAGTAAGACAATATTATTTTATTCACTTTAAACATCGGATGAAGTGATTATTTTCTCTTTAATATAGATGATGCTGAGTCATTAATAAATCATGTAAAAAAACAAATATGTGATTGGGTACTAATGTACTTTTGTCACTGATGTAGTCTGCTATGTTAGCGATTATAACATTTAACGTTACCCTTGTTTAATACAGTCTGCGTTTACCTAGCTTGTTTATAAGTTATATCCCCCCACACACACCCACAACGCTACGTGATGTAACGTTAGTCGTGTAGATTAGACTAGTCCGGGTGCGCATTCAGATTTTAACGCTTTCACTGTGATTTAGTCGGTTTATATAATTTAATATAGTTAATCTAATATCACACGAAGAGTGCGGTTTTTCTCCAGATATCAGCATGATAACAAATGTGATTTTGATTTGATACAAGTTTAATAAACAAGAAGTTAATATTAAGTGATGTACATTTTAGACACCATATTACCAACGAAAATAGTTGAAAATTAAGCCACAACACTGAGAAACACACGAGGTGTTTCCTTACTGAATGAATCAGCTTTTTGAACAATCAGTTGAATGAATCTCAATGACTCATTAACAGTGACTTACTGCCTCCTATTGGCGGTTTTAATTTCACATTTAAAGTATCTTTTCATGTTTTTAATCATTTCAAATATTTTTAATAATTAAAATAAAACATTTATTTTTAAAACGTCATAATATTATTTATGTCTGTGTAAAAACATCTAAATGCTACTTTAACCCTCATTTATCTTTGGGGTCTATCATGACCCCAATCGACTTTTCCGTAAATAAAACATGATTCCCGTCATCTCAGTTGCATAAAATTGTGTCACTTTTTCTACATTATCTATCTATACACACAATATACACTATACACTGGGCTTGATTCATTTGTTCTAAAGGTATGTAAAAAAAAATTCAATTGTATTTTGGTGGCTTGATAAATGAAAAAGCTGACTAAATTGACCAAAAAAATCTTCAAAACCATATTTTTTTTTGTAAATAAGTTGTTTTGTGTAAACAACTTATTTACAAAAAATGCATGGTTTTGAAGAATTTTTTGGTCAATTTAGTCAGCTTTTTCATTAAACCAGAAAGAAACTTTAAGAAGGATCATAGAACGGTCATGCTACACTAATAATAAGGCTTTGCTCGGTGTACACGTATCCTTGCAAGTACAATTTTGCCTGTATTATTGGTGTCCCCTTCAAAAATTGCTCTTGAGAATTGTTCTGTTCATTGCCCCCCACAACATTTTGATCAAATTTTCGCCCCTGTAACTGTAGTAAACAAAGCGCGCGCGCCTATGCCGTTCACTCATCATTTAGCCTACACACAGACACGCAATTCATATTTAAACAGTCTTTTTGCGGTTTACAGTCCGACACTTCAATATCACGATTAGAACAAAGCACTAGAATAAATGACTTACTACATCAGCTGGATCCGTTGCTCCTCGAAATGAAACTACCAGCACTTCTGGTACATTTTCCAGGGTTAGATATTCCTCACAGTGAAAGGATACGCTGTGTACACAGCTGTACAAGATACTTACTAAACACAATGTGTTTTATAATCCAGCTGGTGGGCGTTGACATGTTTGAACGGCTTGTCTAAAATCATTTGCGTTTGAATAGCGCGCGCTCTCCGTGGGCGTGGCACATTAACGCGTAATTAGGTATAATGAGCTGGAAAGAAAAATACTGACATCTCTCTCTTTTCATACAGATTACATAAGCTGAGAATATTTGTTTTTTTTTATATAAATTAATTCATTTAAAAGAAGAGAGTTCAAGCTTCATTAAGGAAAAACACTCGTGCCTGTATGACAAGTATTCGCGGAATTAAAAATAATCTTAGGACGCGTTTCAGAATGGACTTCACTGACAGAGAGAAGGCAGAACGCGCATCATGTTTGTTTTTCTTTATTTGGCGAAAAGCACAACACTTTGTTTTTATTGTGAGTATCCACAAAAAAAATAGACACTTATCAGGATCTAATGATATACAACACTTAATATGTAAGATCAAAATCAACAGAGTATTTTGAGTTTCTTTTGCACTGATAAGAAAAAAGCGAGACTATCGCGCCGGCGCGATAGCCAACCTCAGAGGGTTAACTTACCAACTTCTCAACAAAGTTATCCCTTTTTATAAACTCCAAGAAATCTCAATGTTCCGGCCGTGAACATTAATTTTCTTGTGCGTATAAAATTTACGTTACTGAAATCGTAACAACTTGTAAAGCTTTGTAGCTTTAAGATCATAATTTCATTGACTTGTAATATAAGCTCTTAGACAGAAAGCAATCAAGAATATGGTTTTAATAATTGAAACTACGGATACAGAATTCTACATTAAAAAACCCCGGGATACATATATGTACATTAACAGTAAAACTAACGAAACAAACAAATAACAACGAGAGAGAGAGAGAGAGAGAGAGAGAGAGAGAGAGAGATTGAGAGAGAGAGAGAGTGGTCTGATCGAAAGATCATGTGAGCTAGACAGAGAGGGAGAAATAAAGCAGACCTGGAAAGATCATGAGTTTTGCAAAATTCATCACAGACACAGAACCTTTGAGACAACAAAAATCAACAGATCTTAACCCTTGAAAGCATAGTAAAACAGGTACTTGCACCGGTAAAGCTCCTTTGGATGGGTGGGTGTGTCTCTCTCGGTCATGTGGATGCCGAGCATTCGGGTTCGTCCAGCGCGCGTGAGCGCGGCATGTTTGAATGTCCTTGGAGGTGAAGCTTGCCAGCTGAGGTCGGGCTGGGTTCATTTTCCTCGCGAGAAGAAATGAACCGGGGACCGATGCAGGGATAGGAGAGTGAGAGTTGCACAATGGTTCTCTTTGTGTTGCCGAGGAGAACCGCGTCTTGCGTGTGTGTCCTTAAGAGCGGGTGCGTGCTTTGTCAGCTCTTCCGGGCGAACGTGGTCGCTGAAGGTTCAAAGAGTCTCTTTAAAGTTGAAGTTGCCTATTACGTTCATTTCACTGAAACTAAACGTAAGAAAAGGTCCGAAGACAAGAATAAAGAACGATTAAAGAAAAACGGAGAAAGCTCCCTAAGGAGCCATGGAACCGGAAACCTCTCACAGGGAAAAAGCGAGTGTACATGAGTGTACGTTAAAGCATGTGTGTGTGTGTGTATGTGATTGTTCTTCAGAGTTCAGGCTGCATTGTGACTTGACTCATTACACAGTGCTCTGTTTGTGAGGTGATTAAATCAGGGGAGACCCTGAGGGCCTGTTCTCTTCCGTAATCTTCGTCTCGAGTCACATGTCCTTTTGGGTCACATGTCACAAACAAAGCATTTCTTTATTCATTAGAGAAAAACGCTGCATGTGCGAATCAGAGTCAATGATTTAATCAACTCAAAACACTATTCCCTTTCTTTCACCGAATGGAAGAAAGGGAGGGGAACTTTAGTAAATTAAATCTAGTTAATTTACTCCACATACCAGAGCTGGCTCGACTACCTATCTGATTATCACTACAATATATATATATATATATATATATATATATATATATATATATATATATATATATAATTGAATCGCATTTTTTTCTACAATGCATGCCCAAAGTCGTGCAGCCATATAGTTTCTCTTGATATCAGCATGTTCAAAGGTGTTTATTTTTTCATTTCATTTTTTACAGGGAGAGATGCCACTGATGAGTCCTGCTGACTTCAACATTCAACAGTCTCTGTACATGAAGATGGTAAAATGAAAAATCAAACACCTTGGAAATGACAGGTATGTACTATGTTTCAATGGCACAAAGTTGTGTGACTGTTCAAGCCTCTGTCTTTAGATCATTGTGTTTACTAATGTGCTTTTTTGTCCTTTGTTGTGTATCTTTGGATTAAGTTGTGTTGAAAATAAATCCAAACAATCTAAAAGCCATTATTTTTTAAATCTCCTCATTCTTTGTGCAAGGCTCCTTATAATGATATGGCCTGATAGCACCTAATAGGGCCATTATGGGAGGGTCTTTGTCTTTCTCAGGTGTGAAATGCATACATATTAATGAGAGATCATGCCTCCTCGCATAAAGCTTTCTGACACAAAACACGTCATTAAAAATGTAAAAATACTTTATTGTCTTATCTGAATGAGTAGTCAGGATGATTCTCACATAGTTTTGGAGCAAATATTCTAGGCTACGTGATACAATTTTCAAAAGTCTTGTGAAGAAATAATCAATATGTGTTTTGTGGCCTTATTTCAACAACTTTCATTTTTATTTTTTTTCAATAACCACGCATAGACATTATTCTCTTAAAAATACAAACATGTACATACATGTTGCTTAGATATTATGGTAGCCCAGTTTGTGCTATATAGAGTGAATTTACACCTTTGCCATTAACATGTTTATAAATAACTGAAAAAAAGCACAAATGTAAGGGCATATCAGAACATCCCAATGGGCCCAAAAACACCTCAGACCCCAGAGGGTTAACTGGGACCTTAGGAATATAACCCGGTCTAGGGTAGAGAAATGCCTTCACCATACCAGGTGCAAATTCCAGACATGGAGCAGCAACCGACAGGGCATGCAAATCTCCAAATCTCTTGATAGACGAAATAGCAAGGAGAAATAAAGTTTTTTTAGAGCGAGGAATTTCTCTGAAACCTCTTCAATGGGCTCGAAGGGAGCCAAAGCCAGACCCTCAAGTACAATGGCCAAATCCCAAGCCGGTGCCCTAGAGTGCAGTGCAGGTCTCAACCTCAGTGTACCACAGAGAAAACTAGTAAAAAGAGGATCTCTCCCGATAGAAGTACCCCCCCGAGGGGTGTGGTAGGAAGATATAGCCGCCACGTAAACCTCTAGGGTAGAAGGAGATGAACTAGCAGAGAAACGGTCTTGCAAGAAATCAAGAACTGAACCAACAGGGCAGTTAACAGGATCTAAATGACGTTCACCACACCAGGTGGAGAATAATTTCCATTTCAATGCATATAGTTTTCTCGTGGAAGGAGCTCTGGATTGGAGAATGGTCTCAACGACCTCAGTCAAGAGACCGGATTCTATGAGCCGGGCCCCCTCAGAGGCCGAGCCCACAGTATCCAAACTCCAAATGAGGGTGAACTCCCGGGAGCAAAGATATCGGGAAATGTGTACCGGTGTAGCGTCAACCACACCTAAATCATCACATCCAGTCCAAGCGGAGCTGGATGCGTGAGGGAGAACCAAATAGAGCAATGCGTTCTACAAACGATGTGAAAGGTCGACTTGACTTTAGTTTGACCAAAGTTCTCCCTAAGAAGCTCCACCACCTCGGGGTAAAGTCTCCAATCCCTGGGCCTCAGCCCCTGCCTCAACAGGATATCTGCTCTGATATACGAGACCATCAGTGTGTTGTCCGCCATTCGCCGAGCGACCGTCTCATGTACAGAAGGCCAAAAGTAATTACGTTGGACGTAGCTGCCATGAGACCCACCAGTCTGAAACTGTTTCACAGTGAGTGACTGGCCTAGATATACCCCAATACGCCTGTGAGAATCGCTACCAATAACCAAAGCCTGCTCGGGGTCCACCAATGAGAGGAGGACCCCTAGAAATCTGGGCGGACGAGAACCGAACTGAATTCTGAAAACCTTTTCTATAGTGTGCAGTAGGGCTGCACAATTAATTGAATTTCTAATCGCGATCACGATTATGGATGCCACGATTACGTAATCGTCCAAAACCGCGATTACAAAAAAAACAAAAACAAAAATCTGCGTGCTTAAGAGGCGTGTTTAGATCATGTCACGTTGTGACAGACAGGCAAATCAACACTTTTAATAATAGTCTGTAGGCGTGTCCTTATCAACGATCTAACCGTCCATTGTCACGTCTGTATCTCGTGTAATGTTTATTTCATGAACATGTCTGCTGATGAAGAAACATCGGATTCCGATAACGTTCAGGGTTTGGTGAGAGTGTGTGGGGAGCGGGTTTGGCTGCACACGCAAGATCTCTCCCTCGCTTACCTCTCTGCCGTCGTGCGCGGTTAGGAGCTCAACATCTGTCTCGCATGCACGCTCGCTCTAGATTACAAGATATTTTAACTAATTTGCGGTAAAACTAATCGATCACGAGTGGCTCAACGGGTAGATCTATAGATAAACTCATCTTTCTGGCATTTAACCGACTTGGTTGACACTTGAGAAATCGGGGGTGTGGCGTGAGTCTCACACTGAATGCGTGAGAGTTGGCAGCTGAACAAGAGATATGTCATCCCCTCCCGCAATTATTTTTCTCAAGTTGCGCTACCTTCACTTTATGCGAAATGCCGCGAAATCGTTGAATCGGATCTGCAGAAAATTCAGTTCTATTCCACCACGACTGATTTATGGTAGAACTATGGAACCATATATGAGCTTAACAGTTCATCACATTGACGACGAGTTTCAACTCAAAAGCAGATGCTAGCAAACGTCCTATTTTCCTCAAGATCATACCGGGGATGCGATGGGATTGAAAGAGATGCTGGATGAAAATTCTAACTAGATGTTGTTCATTCCTGAAAACTCGAAGTATTTTTATGGCTTGTGTTCTAGGCCAAAATACTTGATAAGGCAATCTAAGTTTTTTTCTTTCTACAGATTATCTTGAGTTTTTCCATTGTTTTAATTTTAGTTTTAGTGTAACAATTATACCATGCATTCTATTGCATATTTGTACTTTTTTTATTTAAAGAAACCAACGCAATGTATCGTTTACATTTGTGGCAATGAGAAAAACAATTCTTCAGGAAGAGTATTTTCAGCGTTTTTTTTCGACAGGACTTCTTGTCTAAGCTTTATTAGAGATGACGACAGTCCTCAGATCTTGCCTACCTCTAACTAGATTAGTTCCTACGACCCTCCTCGGAGGATTGTTGGAAAAAGCAGGCACCTCGGCTCCCTGAAAGGGCGAACCGGCAGGGAAACCGAACTGACTGCTCTTCTTTTTTTCTTATTTGGAGGCTCGTTTGGGGACACTGACACCTTGGTGCCCTGAAACGGCGAACCGGCAGGGAAACCGAACTGGCAGTGCTGCGACCCTCCTCAGAGAGTCGCACCCCGAAGGGCGCCGAGGAGAAACGATTTCTCAAAACCGTCCCTACCCCAGAGGGGACCACCCTTAGAAGCCTGATCGCCTCGGTGTCAGGGCTTCTTCTTTGTCCAAGCTATTTTAGAGATAAAACAGTCCTCAGATCTTGCATGTCTCTAACTGGCTAGACTGCGACCGCCACCCAGGTACCTCTCAATTGCGTAGGAGCCCGAATGGCGACGCTCTGTTTTGCACTTTTTGCTGCGAGGAGTTTATTAGGCCGAGACTGCTCCCGCCCAGCAGTCTCAGGAACATTAGATTGGTGAGGAAGAAACCTCTGGAACGCCACTGAATGGTTTATTTCTTAGTTTTCTTGAAAGCAGAGTGTCCAGAAGAACAGACATATTTATATCTTTATTTTCCTTTATCTTTATATCAGAAAAAGTTATATATACTGCCCTACAAAGCAAAAAGGCAGTAACTACGCAGAGTGCAGAACAGAGAAAAATGACTTTAAAGTTATCCTGTCATCCAGCCTAAGTAGTTGTAGGTAGATTATTGGACATGTGGCTGTTTTGTGACTTTATATTAGCTTATTCTTTGTACATATCAATCCTCATATTTAATTTGATATTTTACCCCTATTTTGCAGTTACTGTATTCTTGCTTTGTATTACTTACCAAAAACGTGGCACCAAACCAAGGAAAAAGGCACTAACTACAGATTCTCCAAAAAACTATTTTGCCACAACTTGGGCGCTGGGTGTGTTAGATACACTGTATTTGAAATAATTGGAACCATTTGGACAACATTTTTTTTCAACATTTTTGTGTTGCGAAACTAGTGTTGCGGCGCGGGTGTGTTATGGATACGTGGTGTAAATTTTTGGTCTAATTAATTGAAATCATGAAACTTTTATTATAAACTATTATTAAACTTATACAATATTTAAAAAATATTCTATGAATATTACAAATAAAACATATTAAAATTCTAAAATATTATTAATTAGCCTACATTTGTTTTAATCATATGAAATTAAACAAACATTTTTTGTCAAACAACATGCTGCACAATGAGCTTTACTGTTAAAATTAAAACATTGAATAAAAATTTAGTTTTAATCTTAATTTATTTTGTATTAGTGTTAGTATTATTATTACATTGAGACGTTTCTAAATTCTACTGTACATCACGCATAGGCCTATATTTCTGTCAAGTTAAACCGGACTTTTATTTTGACAGGTTGCCGTGAAGACCTTTGTTTCTGTGTTTATGACATGACGCTTCAGTTTTTTCTCAAATGAAGCGGTTAAATTCTCACAAAGTGACTTTAAGAGGGGATCTAGAGTCTGGAGAGTAAGTTCCTGCAGTCGTGTCCTCATATGCAAAAAACAGCTCGAGCGTCACACGTGCTCAATATTATCTGTCCCGCGCGTGTGTGTGTGTGTGTTAAATGAAACTGCGCGTCGACTGCCCCATTTATTCACAGAACATGTAGGATTTGTATTTAAAATGTACTATTATTGCGGTTTAATATTCACACAGTAGTCTATCACGATTTAATTTCAAGTGTACTGAACTGCTATATCGCGAAAATCATAGTAACCGCTAAACTACATGGAGCTCTTGCACCTTTTTTTACTTTTTTCTGGAATATTTTTTTCATTCTTTCAGGGGAGGGGGGTAGTTTGGTAGGGGAACAATTTGGGAAGTTAGAAGGGTGAAATCGCAAATGTTAAAATCGTCCCGTGAGGATGCCCGAAAATCAGCTGTGTGTTCACCATGGCAACAGTAACTACACTGCGCAGAAACACGGTTATTTTTTGTTAGGTAAAACATAACAAGAACACAGTAATGGATGTTACTGTACTCTTGCTTTGTTTCACTAGGGCTTTTTGCAGTTACTGTACAAACGACTAACATTTTTCTCCAAAACGACACACATTTGAGATAAGATGTTTTGTGACATAAGGATGCCTTGAATGTCATGAAAATGATAATAACTCATTTTTGACCAAAAATGCAGTTACTGCCTTTTTGCTTTGTAGGGCAGTATATATCACTCTGTGACCACCAGCAGGAAACAACCGAACTGGCAGCGCTGCGACCCTCCTCAGAGAGTTGCCCCTCACATTCATCCATGTCCTTATATACTTTATCCACCAGCGCTGCCTAATAAAAATGTATTCATTATTTAAGATGGCTGGTGGGTAACGTCGGGGTTAATAACGATGACGCCGACTCGGGAGAGAGAAAGCTCGCAAGCGTCTCTTTAACCCGAGGCACTGTCATACTATGATACTTAATACCCAAAAATTACTATAGTTAGACATCTGGGGATTAAACAATTAAAATACAAACCGGTTTATTCCACAATCTCGACACCTCAGTGAAAAACGCAGTCCCCGACGAGGAGGCTGAGATACAGAGTGTTCCTGTTTTAAGGTACATTTCATCTAACAAACTCTTCTTAATTTCAATCTCATAACGTTCAGCTGTCCAGTAAATTGCTGCGGGATCAGCGGGATCGCTGATCGATTGCTCCTGTCTGCCTCGCTGCCTGCTGTGTGTTTGTTTGCTTCGAGGCTGTAAGCTCTGCCTGAGCCTCGCATTTCTTTATGTTTTGAGCCATCATTTACTATCTAGTTGTTTATACTACTAAATACAGCTTACCCAACATCTCAGATTAACCTTACATCTCTAGCTTCCGTTATTGCTAACACAGCACGCTAGTAACTCGCTAACGTTAGCCTGCTAACGTGCCACCCGTGCGCTCATTTATATATTTATTTTCTCTCGCGCGCCCGCGCCTTTGAGTTCATAAAGTCCAGGTAAGTAAGAAATCAGTCAACAAACACGGTGAGTAATGTCTTCTTGTCCTGTTATTGTCACCTGTGTCACATGTCATATGTTTAGTATAGCCTTCTCCGATGGCAATATAGGATTTATATGTGATAAATGCAAGGAGACAGTCAGGCTGACGGAGAAGATTTCAGAACTAGAGACAAGCATCCAAACTTTAATTGAGGATGGTAAGAATGCTAGATCTTTAGATAGTGTTTTGGATGCGCCTAGCATAGTAAACTCTTTACTTGATTCGGTTCCGGCTGAAGTAGAGCCCGTGCAGCAGGGCAGATGGGTGACTATCAGAGATCGCTCTAGTCGCGGATCAAAGAACCACTCTTCCGTTCCGATTCCCATAACAAACCGATTTGCCCCACTCAGTGAAACACCCACTGAGAATTCTGTTGATTGTGCCCTGGTAATTGGTGATTCGATCACACGGAACGTGAAAATAGAGACACCAGCCACCATAGTCACATGTTTGCCGGGAGCCAGAGCGCCTGCCATCAAAGCAAATTTAAAAGTGCTGGCTAATGCTAATCGTAAATTCTCTAAGATCATTATTCATGTCGGCACTAATGATGTTCGACTTCGCCAGTCGGAGATCACCAAAATTAATATTAAAGAGGTGTGTGAACTCGCAAGTACGATGTCAGGCACTGTAATTTGCTCTGGCCCCCTTCCTGTGCGCAGGAGTGATAAGATAGTTAGCCGATTGGGCTCACTCAATGGTTGGCTGTCGAAGTGGTGTCCGCAGAATAATATAAAATTCATAGACAATTGGAAAAGTTTTTGGGGCAAGCCTGATCTGTTGAAAAGAGATGGTATCCATCCCTCCTGGGCTGGTGCTGCTCTTCTCTATAGTAATTTGGCTCATAGTCTTAGAGATAAAACATGACAATCTGGGGCTCAGGTCAGGAAGCAGACAGACTGGCTAAACCGACCGTCTGCTAGCGGCCTCACGTCACCAAGGTCAGATAAATCCCATCACATAGAGCCTCTTTCACCTAGATATTATCATATAGAGACTGTGTCTGTTCCCCGAATTTGGAAATCCCAAAAACGTCAGGTTAAAAATTGTATTGATGTTCAACAAATAAAAAACAGATATAATACAGATGAGCAAATGATAAAGCTTGGTTTGCTGAATATTCGATCCCTTACTTCGAAATCTCTCATAGTTAATGATATGATTTCAGATTATAATCTTGATATGCTGTGTTTGACAGAAACCTGGCTAAAACCAGACGATTACATTATTTTAAATGAGTCAACCCCACAAGATTACAGTTATAAACATGAACCTCGTCTGAAAGGCAAAGGGGGAGGTGTTGCTGTAATTTATAGTAATATTTTCAAAACCACTAAGAAATCTAGCTTTAAATATACTGGTTTTGAAGTATTGGTGCTTAATCTAAAAAATGTATGTGTTCATGCGACGAACAACCGTATAAGTCCAAAAAAACAAAAATTGAGATAACCATGTGACTTGAATGTATGTGTGCCACTTTGTATACAGAATCACTTTGGGGGTGTGTTCGCGCAACCAAAACTCTGTATTTTAAATTTTAAAATAGTCTCGCGCGGAAAAACCGTTTATGTCCACTAACGAAAAATGGAGACGCCGGTTGCTTTCATGTCCGCTGCGGACATTAAAAGGCAAAACCTCGGCAAAAAAAAGGAGAGCGAACATGAATGAATGGAAGGACAGAGCAAGGAAGTCTTTGAGGGATGCTGGGAAACCATATGTGAACCGGAGAGGAGAGCAAAAACGAGGAAAAAGTCCACCGAAAGAGGTGAGTGAAAGAACCGTATACAAAGTATCTAACTTACTGTTACAGTCAGAGGGGCGTGTAGGCTCCTGCGCGTCGTCTACTACAGTTCATTCATATAGCTCACTCTGTTTAACGGATCAATTCATTAATGGGTCGAAATTAATGCTGTAGGCTACTACTCCTTATAACCGAGGATAAATGAATCGAAACATTATAGCTGCGTTTGATGTCTGGCTAGCCAGTTACTTTGTAACGTAGCGCTAGCTGGTTACAGTCAGGGGGCATATTACTGGGCGTCTAACGTTACTAATGTTCATAGAGCTCGGACTGTTTAGCGAATCAAGTCATGAATGGGTCGAAATGATAGCTGAGAAAATTAGACTTTGATTGCTTTATGTCTTCACTGAAATTGTTAAAAAATAAATAAATAAAAAGTCATTGACGTGTTTAAAATATTTTGATATACTTTTTGGATCCCATGTTACCATTTATGCAACACTTTGTTTTGTAATATTGTATGCTATATTTGTTTGTTACTCATTTTTTAATAAATAAAATAAATAAAAGGTAATAATAAAAAAATGCATTGATTGTGTAAGCTGTTATATATTATAGGTAGTAACCTTAATAGCTGCTAATAGCTCTAATGGTCACGGGTCTGACCATTCTATAGCTATATATATAAAAAAAACGCTAATGTGACTTTGTTTTTGTTAAGGGCAAGGTGTGCAAGGAGACGTGTCCCAGGCAGTGTTCAAGCCTAACAGAACAAAGAAAACTCCAGCTCTTCACAGAGTTTTATGCTGTCTCTTATGAGAGGCAGCAGGCTATCATTCTCTCTGGTTTGGAGCAGGTAGGCTAACTTAAGCAATTCATGACCATATCATGTCAACAGTATGCAATGCATCACAATGTAGGCCCATGAAATAACCAGTGAATTGAATACTACTGTATGCCTTCAATTCACTAAGACTGCACATGTGCCTGATCACTGTAAATGTTAAATTTTGTGAGGATGGATGAAGGATGATCAGCATCAAGTAGGCCACCAAGTGCATTACAGTCAGACCACAGTGCTTTGGTGCCCTAAAAGGCTTATTCATTCTCCTAACCAAAGCCTACTCACGTACTTGACCTTAACCGGACAGCTCTACAATACGGCTAGCCTGCTACGCTATGGTAAATGTCTTTTTACTTCATGTCTTTTTACTTCTAGCACAAGGTGAGTCGCAGACGACCACGTGGGCCTGACACTGAGATTACTAAGAGGAAGTACACCTTCAAGTTCCATGTGCAACAAGGAGGCCAAAGACTTGCTGTTTGTAAACTCACATTTATGTCAGTCTTTCAACTGACCAACAGTCGCCTACAGGCAAGTTCCCTTTCGAGGGAACTCTCGATGCGTCACTTGACGCCTTGGGAACGCCCCCAGCGTGAATGCGTCTGAGCATCAATGTCAACTAGTCCAATGGAAAAAAAATGAGCGTCACGGGCGGGTGACGTCATGACCAGGAAGGGATAAAGGCTCACCCGGTGAAACGCGGCATTAGCTTCTGTGTCTCAGCAAGCGATCTGTGTCATTTTGTCTCTGTCTATTTACTGTTGTCTGTTGCGGAAAAGGATGGAAACTAAACAAGTGTACAAACAGTGTGCTTCTCCCTGCCCGCGTTATTTAACGGGTGGGGACACACACGAGCTTTGTGTCGTTTGTTTGGGAGTGGAGCATGCGGTCTCAGCCTTCGAGGGGGCTGAGTGCCAGCATTGTGAGATGTTACCGCTTCGCATGCTCCGCTCTCGCCTGTCACTCTTTGATAAAGAGAGTGGGCAGGCTCGCGATCCGCAGGGATCAGGACCCGCGTCTGCTGAAGCAGCGCGGAGATTGCATTCCTGGGGATCGCAAAAGGATCTTTCGGAGGGGTTGGAGACGGGTCCGAGGGCTCTTTCTCCTTCCTTACCCGAGAGATCCAGCGCTCTCCCCCCGGTGTCGGAAGCACGCTCTGCGGTTTCTTCCGCCCGAGGAGAGAGCCCTCCATTACTTCATTGCTCTTCCTCCGAGGAGGTTGATGCGATGAGTTTGGAGAGTGAAAGCACACACATGGGGGAAAGAGATTCACAATTTATTTCCCCAGCATATGATGAGCTGGTGGATGTTATGTCGCGGGCGGTAGAGAAATTAAATATTGAATGGCCATCTGAGAAGAAGGGCGCTCGTCCTAAAAGCAAATTAGATGAGCGCTTTTTATCTTCCACCACATTATTTCCACCACGAGGGCTTCCATTTTTTCCCGATTTGCACAATGAAATATCTAAATCGTGGAATAAACCTTACTCATCTCGTCTTTTCAGCCCTCAAGTTAACACTTATTCGAGAATAAGGGGGCTGAAAGAGTATGGTTATGAGGCGATGCCCCAGGCGGAAGAGAATTTAGCCAGTTATCTTTCCCCTGGTCCCGCATCGTCTCTGAAAGCCTCGGCTTTGCCCACTAGACCGCTTAAAGCCACTTCGGTGTTAGTGGGCAAAGCTTATACGGCAGCAGATCAAGCTGGAGCATGTCTGCATACTATGGCAGTGCTCCAGGCTTATCAAGCTGACCTGCTGGGGGATCTGGATAGTAGTGAGGGAGTCAGTCATGACGATATTCGTGAACTTCGTCGGGCTACCGATCTTTCTCTCAGTGCTACTAAGGAGACCGCCAGAGCAATTGGGCGGTCTATGGCAGCCTTGGTAGCTACTGAGAGACATTTATGGTTAAATCTGTCTGAAATTAAAGAAAAAGATCGAGCTTTTTTATTAGATGCTCCGCTTGAACCTTCTGGTCTCTTCGGCGACGCAGTCCACGCGGTCGTCGAGAGATTTCAGGAGTCAAAGAAACAAGCTGACATTTTTAAAAAGTTTCTCCCTCGCCGGGTCCAGCCCCCTGGGGCTGCTGGGCGTGAGCAGCCCCAGCCGTCGAGCTCATCATATCGTGTGCATCAGAAAGAGAGTGTTGCGTCTCGTGCACCTCCACGTAGAGACTGGAGACAGACGCAACCCTCTCAACCGAAGTCTTCTAAGTCGAAGCCGGATCTGAGGACCGTTCTTCAGGCGAAGAAGGCTTCGGTTCAAAAGAAAAAAAAAAGGTCCTGATGTTCATGCATCAGGCCTGTGAGGACAGCCCCGACCGAAGTGGAGCGGTGTACACCTCATTATACGGTGCCCGTTCCATTTCGGGGTCCTCACGAGACCGTTCTGCCAACCCTGCCACCCCCGGTGCTTCAGGGCGCAGCGGTCTCCAGCGAGTCGCTGATGCTATGCTGCGGCACAGCATTGGTTTCGCGCCCTCTGAGGGGGGCCTTAGAGCGGCCAGTTCAGGTAGTTCCTGCCATTATGTTTCAGGCTCCGGAATTAGCCGTCTCAATAACACCAGAGACCAGCCTCGAGAGGCTGGTTCCCTTAGTAAATTTTCTGGCAGCGTGGAAGCTTCTGCCGAATATTTCTCGTTGGGTCCTGCAGATTGTAGAGAAAGGATACAGAATCCAGTTTGGTTCTCGTCCTCCTCGTTACAACGGGGTGCTGCCCACAGTGGTGCATCCCGAGCAGGCTCTGGTAATGGAGCAAGAGGTAAAGGCCCTGTTAGCAAAGGAAGCTATAGAACAGGTGTACTCACCCGACAGAGAGTCGGGTTTTTACAGCCGTTATTTCATTGTTCCAAAAAAGGATGGAGGGTTGCGTCCCATTTTAGATCTTCGTCTGTTAAATCGTTCAGTACAGAAACTCAAGTTCAAGATGCTGACACTCAAGCAGATCGTGACTCAAATCAGATCCGAGGACTGGTTTGTCACGATAGATCTGAAGGACGCTTACTTCCATGTCTCCATCCTCCCTCAGCACAGGAAGTTCCTAAGGTTTTCTTTCGGGGGCAAAGAATACCAATATCGGGTTCTTCCTTTCGGTCTAGCTTTATCACCCCGCACGTTCACGAAATGCGTGGATGCCGCTCTAGCCCCTCTCAGGCTTCAGGGCATACGTATTCTGAACTACATCGACGACTGGCTGATTCTAGCGGAATCAGAGCAGTTGGCGGTTCGGCACCGAGGTGTCGTTCTCGCTCATATGCAGATGTTGGGGTTGAGGCTCAATGCCAAGAAAAGTGTGCTTTCTCCAGTACAGAGAACCACTTTCCTTGGTGTGGTATGGGATTCAGTGACGATGCGGGCTACTCTATCGCCCGTTCGTGTAGCTGCTATCCTGACAGCCACCAAAGAGCTAAAGCTAGGCCAGTCACGCACTGTGAAACAGTTCGAGAGACTGTTGGGTCTTCTGGCAGCAGCGTCCAACGTGATTCCTTTTGGCCTGCTGTACATGAGACCTTTGCAGTGGTGGCTCAGGACCAGAGGGTTCTCCCCGAGGGGAAACCCACTTCGTGTGATCAAGATCACGCGGCGATGCCTTCGTGCCTTGGTTATATGGAGAAAACACTGGTTCTTAACCCAGGGTCCGGTGTTGGGAGCTCTCTGCCATCGAGTTACGATCTTGACAGATGCTTCCCTCACCGGCTGGGGAGCGGTAATGGAAGGCCGCTCGGTTCAGGGTCGGTGGAGGAGTCATCATCTTTCTTGGCACATAAATTGCCTGGAGATGATGGCCGTCTTCAATGCGTTGAAGCAATTCCTCCCAGACCTGAGGGGCCATCATGTGCTCGTCCGTACAGACAACACATCGGTGGTCTCTTATCTGAACCGTCAGGGGGGTCTGCGGTCGCGTCCGCTTTGCAAGCTGGCGCACCAGATCCTCCTGTGGTCTCTGGGGAAGGTACTCTCCCTGAGGGCAGTGTATATTCCTGGGGACCAGAATATTGGAGCAGACATCCTGTCGAGGCAGGAGCTGAGGCCAGGGGACTGGAGACTCCACCCCGAGGCGGTGGAGAAAATTTGGGAGTTTTACGGCCAAGCAGAGGTGGATCTGTTTGCGTCTCAGCATACGACGCACTGTCCACTTTGGTTCTCCCTTACTCACCCAGCCCCCCTGGGGCTGGATGCCATGGTGCAGACGTGGCCGAGGCTACGTCTGTACGCATTTCCCCCTGTTGCTCTGCTCCCAGGAGTTCTGGAACGAGTCCGCCAGTACGGAATAAGCCTACTGCTAGTAGCACCACGCTGGCCGAGTCGGATCTGGTTTGCGGACCTGATCCATCTCTTAGACGGTCCTCCCTTGGAGATCCCAATCAGGAGAGACCTTCTGTCTCAGGCCGGGGGCACAATATTTCACCCTCGACCAGAAATTTGGAACCTGTGGGTTTGGCCTCTGAGGGGGCCCAACTCATAGAGAGTGGTCTCTCAGCTGAGGCTGCTGAGACCATTCTAAGCTCCAGAGCTCCAGCTACTAGGAAACTATATGCGCTTAAATGGAGAGTTTTTTCTGTATGGTGTCACCGACATCAGTGGGATCCAGTTAACTGTTCTGTGAACACAGTACTCGAGTTCCTGCAGGAGCGCTTTACGTCAGGTCTATGTCCTTCCACGCTCAAGGTCTACGTGGCGGCCATTGCGGCTTACCACGCCCTGGTGGGGGGTACATCGTTGGGTCGAGACCCCCTGATTACACGTTTCCTTCGTGGCACATTGAGGCTGAGGCCTGCAACTCGCACTAGGGTGCCAGCTTGGGATTTGGCAATAGTACTAGAAGGCCTGTCTAGGGCTCCATTCGAGCCCTTAGATTCGGTTTCAGAGAAATTTCTTACCCTCAAGACTATCTTTCTGCTAGCTATTTCTTCCCTTAAGAGAGTTGGAGACCTTCAGGCCCTTTCGGTTTCCCCCACCTGCCTTGAGTTTGCACCGGGGATGGTCAAGGCATTCTTATATCCGAAACAGGGATACGTCCCTAAGGTGCCGACCTTGATTCCGAGGCCTATTGTGCTGCAGGCTTTCTGTCCTCCTCCTTTTACATCGGCGGACCAGGAAAGGCTGAACCTCTTGTGTCCAGTGCGAGCACTGGATACTTATGTTCATCGGACATCGTCAATGAGGAAGTCCGACCAGTTATTTATTTGCTTTGGATCACCTAAGAAGGGTCTTCCTGCTTCTAAACAGACAGTTAGTAAGTGGATAGTTGAGGCTATTTCACTTGCATACGAGTACTCTGACCTGCCGTGTCCTTTGGCGGTCAGAGCTCATTCTACGAGGGGTATGGCGGCCTCTAAAGCCTTACTATTTGGAGTTTCTCTTCAAGACGTTTGTGATGCGGCAGGCTGGTCCTCACCGCTCACATTCGTTAGGTTTTACAGCTTAGACCTGGATGCTGCCCCAGGTTCTCAGGTGCTTAGTGCTTAGTTTCAACAGACTGACACTCAGGTACTTGGAATTCTGGCGTTTTGGGTATTCTCGTTCCCAAGGCGTCAAGTGACGCATCGAGAGTTCCCTCGAAAGGGAACGTCTCAGGTTACGACTGTAACCGTAGTTCCCTGAGAAAGGGAACGAGACGATGCGTCACCCTGCCATACTTCCTGCTTCCCCGTGATCGGCTTGCTTCGACTTTTTGAAGCTAATGCCGCGTTTCACCGGGTGAGCCTTTATCCCTTCCTGGTCATGACGTCACCCGCCCGTGACGCTCATTTTTTTTCCATTGGACTAGTTGACATTGATGCTCAGACGCATTCACGCTGGGGGCGTTCCCAAGGCGTCAAGTGACGCATCGTCTCGTTCCCTTTCTCAGGGAACTACGGTTACAGTCGTAACCTGAGACGTTTTATATAGCCTAGCCTTTTCCGTTTGTTAACTTTTTATTACAGCATGATTTTAATTAGATACATTGTCCATAACATATTTATTTAAAGTTACTTATCTTTGAAAAGGTTATTCAAGAAAAGTTAGGCAGTCAGTCTGAGGGAACAGAGCAGGTAGCTAAAGTCAGGTCTCCATTAGAGGACTTCAGAGGAAAACATAAGAACAGGTAAGTAAAAAAAAAACAAATCTTGAAGGACCTCATGCTCTCGTCCTGTTAGTTTTTAAAGCTGCACCATTGTCACACCTACAACATTCCCTGGTCTAATGGTGCACTGGACGCTGGCATTATAGAGCGTTGGGTGCCTTGCCACCCTATAACGCCAGTGTGCACATATCGTAATGGTTAGGATTCAGCTCACTGTTGTTGCCCAGTCAGGAAACATATTTTTGCACTTTGAAATCGATATCAGAGATAAAGTGCTATGCAAATGTAATGTATGATTATTCTTTGTATCATTACAACATGTGGATCTTAAAGGGATACTTCAGCTCTGGAAAGATTAATGTGTATTTAAAATGGGTCATTTATGTAGTAGAAATGTGAAATTAGTTTTGAATGGAGCCTTCTAAAAGCCAGAAAATGTATTTTTGATTTATGGGGATGAAAGACAACAACTCCCAGATTGCAATGCTAAAACACACACATCAATCAATCACATGTTTAGCATCCATGTAAACACTACATTCAGATTCACAAATCGGAATAAATTCAGTTAGATTGAAACAAAAGGTGTGCATGTAAACAATGACAATTTTTGCGTCATCGGAGGATTTTTTCCAGACAAAAAATACATAAATCTCTCATCTCAGGGGGATATGAGGGAGAAAAGCATGGTAATTCGAAAATACTAAAAAGAATTCGGTTTTCTAATGATACAAAGCTTAATGCTAAATCCTGAAGTATCCCTTTAATGACTGTATGTGAAAAACAAAATCCTATAGTTTAGAGGAATGTTTATAATTATACATTTATGGTCACAGAAACAATGCAATTGTGCAAAACAGACCAGCATAGTTTATTATATTTCCCTTGTTCATGAGTTGTGGTGTTTATTTTTTAGGCCTCATAGCATTCATCCTGCAGTGAGAGAGGGGATAAGAGAGCATATCTTGAGCTTCCCACGCCAACCGAACCACTACTCACGGATGAAGGGAGATGTGGAGAGGGAGTACCTGAGCCCTGATTTAAACCTGCTCCGCATGTTCCGCCTGTACAAGGAACACAGTCCAACATCCACTGCAAAGTTCTGGCTCTATAGGGACATCTTCAAGCAGCAGAACCTCAGTTTTGGGCAGCCAAGAAGTGACACTTGTGCGAAATGTGACGCCCTGTTTTTAAAATTAACAGCTGCTACAACAGAAGGAGAAAGGTTGAAGATCGCAGCCGAGAGTGAGCTTCACCACCGGAAAGCTGAAAAAGCGTACACCCAGTTGCAGGCTGACACAGAGTGGGCCAAAGCCAATGATGACTGCCATGTCATTTGTATCGACATGCAGGGGGTAGTGTTCACGCCAAACCTGACACACTCCAACGTGTACTATCAACGGCAGCTGGCCAACTACAACCTCTGTATCCAGGAGATGGGCACTGATGATCCTCCTACAATGTGCCTCTGGCATGAGGGCATCGCTCACAGAGGTTCCATCGAGGTGGCAAGCTGTCTTTTGAAGTGGGTAGAAACATCTTTTGCTCCCCTAGTCCAGGCAAAGGAACGGAAGCTCGTCATCTATAGTGACCGATGCTGTGGTCAGAACAACAACTGGCGAGTCCTAAACCTCATGGCCCTGCTCGTATCTAGAGGGTACTTCAGTCAGATAGAGCAGAAGTTCATGGTGTCTGGCCACTCCTTCCCTGTGACCGTTCCTTTGCCACGCAGGACAAGAGGCGTAAGGTGTCCACACTCCACACCCCCAGCGATGTCGCCGAGATGATCCGTGGAGCCAGGCAGCAGCATCCATTCAAAGTCATTGAGATGAAATGTCCGGACTTCAGGCAGCTCCCTGATGCAACATTAAAGCGTCCACCTGGCTTGCTAATCACATCCATGATGTGGTTGAAAGTGACAGGTAAAAAACAAAAGAGTAGGTCTTCTGAGATTAACAGTGTTGGGGATATGTGCGTGAAAGAAGAATCTTTATTGAATTTCTTGTTGAATCATGATTTCAGCTGCTGATCCATGGTGTGTCCACACAAAAGGGAGCCACAGCCTCTACGAGGGATGGAAGACCTGGCTGATCACCAAACAGAGGAAGAATCAACCACCTCCAGCTCCCTTGTTCTCCACCACGTATGCTCGTGCTTATGAGGACCCTCTGCCCGTCAAGAAGGAGAAGCACCGGGATCTTATGAAAATGCTAGCCTACATGCCAGCGGAGGCCCAAGCATTTTATGGGGCATTAGAATGCGAAGAGTAGCCTGGTATGTGTAGGTCATGTGCAGGGTAAGGTGGGCTATATTGTGTATATTGTGTATATTGTGTAAAAATAATCATAATAGTAGTTGTAGTTTATCTTGTATGCCTTATATTATGTTGTATAATAGTAATATATAGTTATCTATTTAGTAAATGAATGAATGGGGTGATTTATGAAATGTATTATAAAATGGTAAACTAGCATATGGAACCATAGCAAGGAATGATGATGATGTATGTCTGTATTGTAAATATGTATTGTTTACAGTTATTACTGTTGTTTATTGTTTGTATTGTTGATTGTATGTTTATTGTTTGTACTGACGTTTATTTTCTGTACTATAAGTAGGCCTATGTATTGTTCATTGTTCGTACTGTATTGTCTGTGTTTTTGTTCTGTGATTTATGTTGGTAAAAAAATTAAAGAAATTGAAAGAAAGAAATGTTTAATATTTTCTTTAAGGTTCTGTTACTGTATTAAAACTAAGATAAAGGAATAAAATCTCCAGTGGTTTAAGTGATATGATGAATTGGACTTATACTGTTATTCCACATTAACTGGACTTATACTCTTCTTCCACATTCCAGAAATGTAAATTACTCTAACTTTTTATTTTTAAGATTGATACTAAAAAATCTTATCTCATTAGAATTGTGAAACTTTTGTTGTCTATCTTCAAGTAAAAAAAATAAAATAAAATATAATATTCAGAGTCCAAATTAAAAAAAAATTATTATTCAAAATTTGAAAATATGGACTTATATGGTTCTTCGTCTCAAGCCCTCATATAGTGTAAACGATAAATCACATTTGAGAATTATGCTGGCTACTGTATACAGGCCACCAGGGCACCATAAAGATTTTATCAAAGAATTTGCGGACTTTCTATCAGAATTAGTATTGGCTGCAGATAAAGTACTAATTGTTGGTGATTTTAATATACATGTAGATAATGAAAAAGATGCATTGGCAATTGGCATTTAAAGACATTGTAAACTCAATTGGAGTTAGACAACACGTGTCAGGACCTACTCATTGTCGTAATCATACTCTAGATCTAATATTATCACATGGAATAGATGTTAATGCCGTTGAAATTCTGCAGCAGAGCGATGACATCTCAGATCATTATCTAGTCTCATGTAAATTACATTTAGCCAAGGCTGCAAAGGCGACTTATAAATACGTTAGACCTATAACTTCTGCCACTAAAGATTGCTTTATCAATAATCTTCCTAATCAGTTTCATCATCTCAGCATCCCGGATAGCTTAGTTCCAAGTTCCATCCCGGAACTTGATATTGCAACAGAAACGTTTAACTCTCTCTTTTCCAGCACTTTAGACGCAGTTGCTCCGTTGCGCTTAAAGAAGATTAAAGAAAATATTCCAACGGCGTGGTACAGCGAGCACACCAGGGCCCTTAAGAGAGCAGCCAGAAAAATGGAGCGCAACTGGAAGAAAACGTCTCTGGTTACGTATGTAACCCTAGTTCCCTGAAGGGAACGAGACGCTGCGTGACAACGCATTGGGAACGCCCCTGCGTGAGTCGTCATGAAGCATGTATGAAATCAGTCCAATGGCGAGACGGAACGTCATAGGCGGGTGACGTCATCGACCAGGAAACTATATAAGCACCCCAAAACACAAGCGCGTCAGCTTCTGATAAGACTGAAGCAAGTGCTCTCGGGCATGCTGGGAGTATGGCGTAGACACGCAGCGTCTCGTTCCCTTCAGGGAACTAGGGTTACATACGTAACCAGAGACGTTCCCTTTCAGGGAACTCGAGCTGCGTGACAACGCATTGGGAACGCTAATACCAACGCCGCCATGCGAGCAAGTGTCCGTCGTGTGAAGTCAGAGCGCACATTCGGACGAAGCACCTGCGCCCCTGGAGTGGAGCTGAAGTCAAGATGATAAACTTCACGGATGTGTGCGGTCAGCCTGCCGCATCACAAACATCCTGGATAGATACTCCTGACAGGATAGCCTTAGAGGCAGCCATACTCCTGGTTGAATGAGCCCGGACAGCCAAAGGAGAAGGCTGACCGGCAGACTCATAGGCAAGTGAGATGGCCTCGACCACCCACTTGCTCAACCTCTGCTTAGATACTGGACAGCCCTTCTTAGGGGGTCCAAAGCAAACGAATAGCTGTTCGCTCTTCCTCCACAGGGCAGTTCTGTGGGCATAAGCATCTAGGGCCCTACTTTTTACAGGGCAAAGCAGATTTAGTTTCTCTTGGTCCGACGTCAAAAATGGAGGAGGACAGAAAGCCTGCAGTACAATAGGCCTGACCATATTGGTTGGTACTTTGGGAACGTATCCCGGCCTAGGGAGGAGGAAAGCCTTCACCATGCCTGGTGCAAATTCCAACCACGAGGGAGAAACCGACAGAGCTTGAATATCTCCTATTCTTTTTAGTGAAGATATAGCCAGAAGAAAAGATAGTTTTAAGAGTGAGGAATTTCTCCGAGACTTCTTCAATGGGCTCGAACGGTGCTAGATAGAGACCTTCTAGAACAACCGCCAGGTCCCAGGTCGGCACCCTCGTGCGAACTGCTGGCTTCAGCCTCAGAATGCCACGAAGGAAACGGGTTACAAGTGGGTGTTTCCCGAGAGAAGCTCCACTCGAAGGGAAGTGGTAAGCAGATAAGGCCGCCACATGCACCTTCAGTGTGGAGTGGGATAACCCTGTGGAGAAACGCTCCTGAAGGAACTCCAGTACTGCACTGACCGGGCAGTTGACTGGGTCCAACTGGTGTCTTCCACACCAAGAGGTGAACATTTTCCACCTCGAGGCATATAATTTCCTAGTGGCCGGAGCTCTGGAGTGGAGGATGGTCTCCACGACCTCAGTCGAGAGACCAGAATCTATGAGCTGGGCCCCCTCAGAGGCCAAGCCCACAACCTCCATAGATCTGGGCGGGGGTGAAGTATCAACCCGCTCGCCTGAGAGAGAAGGTCCCTCCTCAACGGAATCTCCAGAGGAGAGAAATTAGGTCCGAAAACCAAACTCGGGCCGGCCAGTACGGGGCTACCAACAGTAGACTGACCCCGTCCCGGCGAACCCTCTCCAGAACTCCTGGGAGCAGAGCAATCGGGGGAAATGCGTACAGGCGTGACCTCGGCCACTCCTGTACCATTGTGTCCAACCCCAGAGGGGCTGGAGGACTTAGGGAAAACCACAGATGGCAGTGTGATGTTTCCCTGGATGCAAATAGGTCTGCCTCGGCACGACCGAAATGTTTCCATAGGAGCTCCACCACCTCGGGGTGGAGTCTCCACTCCCCGGGCCTCAGCCCCTGCCTCGGCAGGATGTCTGCCCCCTGATTCAAATATCCAGGGATATAGATTGCCCTTAATGAAAGAAGCTTCCCCTGGGACCATAGAAGGATCTGGCGAGCCGGCTTGTATAACGGGCGCGAACGCAGACCCTCCTGATGGTTTATATAAGAGCCCACCGATGTGTTGTCTCACCGGACAAGAACATGGTGACCTCTCAGGTCTGGGAGGAAGTGTTTCAGATCCTGAAACACTGCCATCATTTCTAGACAATTTATATGCCAATGAAGATGATGGTCCTGCCATAGACCCTGGGCCGAGCGACCACTCATGATCGCCCCCCAGCCTGTGAGAGAGGTCCCCGTCGTTAGTGTTATACGATGAGACGGAGCCCCCAACACAGGACCTAGGGACAGGAACCAAGGTTCTTTCCACATAGCCAGAGCACGGAGACACCGTCACGTGACCCTGATCTTGCGGAGCGGGTTTCCCCTCGGGGAGAACCCCTTAGTCCTGAGCCACCACTGCAGTGGTCTCACGTACAGCAGGCCGCAAGGTATAACTTTGGACGCTGCTGCCCTGAGACCCAGAATCCTCAGATATCCTTCACAGTGAGTGACTGGCCTAGCTTTGCCTGTTTGATGGCTGAGAGAATCGAAGCTATACGAGCAGGAGACAGACGTGCCTGCATCGTCGTCGAATCCCAAACCACGCCCAGAAAAGTGGTCCTCTGTACTGGAGAAAGCACACTCTTTTTGGCGTTGAGCCTCAACCCCCACTTTTTGATATGGGCCAGAACGACATCTCGATGCCGAATCGCCTGATGCTCCGATTGAGCCGGAATCAACCATTCGTCGATATAGTTTAAATGCGGACGCCCTGGAGCCGCAGCAGTGCCAGAGCTGCATCCATGCATTTCGTAAAAGTTCGGGGAGAGTGCTAGGCCGAACGGAAGAACCCGATACTGGTACGCTTCGCCCCCGAAAGCGAACCTCAGGAACTTCCTGTGTTGTGGAAGGATGGAAATGTGGAAGTATGTGTCTTTTAGATCTATCGTGACAAACCAGTCCTCGGACCTGATCTGTGGCACGATCTGCTTGATAGTAAGCATTTTTAATCTGAGCTTCGCTACTGAGCGATTTAATAGCTGCAGATCTAAAGTCGGGCGCAACCCCCCATCCTTCTTTGGAACGATGAAATATCGGCTGTAATAACCTGACTCCAAACTGGGAGGAGGAACCCGTTCTATAGCCTCCTTTTGGAGGAGCGTTTTCACCTCTTGTTCCATTACCAGAGCCTGCTCGGGGCCCACCACTGTGTGCAGAACCCCTCTGAATTTTGGTGGACGACACCTGAACTGGATAGCATATCCTTTTTCTACTGTCTGCAGGACCCAATGAGATATTCTTGGAAGGCTTTTCCACTCTGCCAGAAAATCTACTAAGGGTACCAGTCTCTCGAGACTGGCCTCTGGAGTATTTTGAGTGGCAGACACAGTGCCCTGTAACGGCAGGGAACAACTGGTCTGACCGCTCTAAACCGCTCCTCAGAGCGGGCGAGCGTCCCTCGGGAAAGCGCTCGTTGGGACCGTCTACGCCCCGGCACGCAGGCGGGGTTGGCAGAACGGGCCCCTGAGGGCACCGAGACAGAACGGGCGCCGTGTACAGCGGCGAACACCTTTCTCTCTCGGTGGGGACCACCCTCAGCACCCTGACACCCTTTGGCGTCAGGGCTTCTTCGATGAAGCCTTCTTGGCGACAATAACCGTCCTCAGATCGGCTTTGCCCCTGGAAGACCTCGTCTGAGAGCGCCGCGACTCGGCCCAGTTTTGCTGGGGAGGAGCGCGAGACGCGACACTCTTCTTCTGTTGCGCCCTGTGTGAGGAGCTACTCGACGGCCGGGGCTGCTCCCGCCCAGCAGCCCCGGGGACATGCACACGGAGGGGGAGGAACTTCTGGAGCGCCGCTGCCTGCTTTTTTTCTTCCTGAAACCTCTCGATGACCGAATTCACTGAGTCACCGAAGAGGCCAGCAGTTGACAACGGCGCATCCAGGAGAAAAGATTTTTCTCTCTCTTTCATGTCTGTTAAATTTAACCATAAGTGCCTCTCCGTGGCCACCAGGGCTGCCATAGAACGGCCGACTGATCTGGCCGTCTCCTTGGTGGCACGGAGAGAGAGATCGGCTGCTTGACGCAATTCTCTTATAATATCAGCACTTATTTCTTCCCCCTCACTAATGTCTTTTAATAAATCTGCTTGATATGCTTGCAAGATTGACATTGTGTGAAGACATGATGCTGCTTGTCCCGCCGCCGAGTAAGCTTTGCCCACCAAAGCCGATGTATTTCTTAATGGCTTGGTGGGCAACGCCGGTGTCTTAAAGGACGATGCCGTATTAGGAGAAAGATGGCTCGCCAAAACTTCCTCCGCCTTAGGCATCGCCCCATAACCATAAAATATTGATCCAGAAATATTAGAATAAATAGATGTTTGTTGAGAAAATATTCTGGCTGACACCGGTCTATTCCATGATCTTGACACCTCGGTGTGGAGATCAGGAAAGAACGGAAGACACCGGCGTGGAGGTGCAGCGCGAGATGGCAAAAATCTCTCATCCAACTTGCTTTTTATTCTAGACTCCTGTCTATCAGCTGGCCACTCAATGCTTAATTTTTCAACTGCACGAGTCAACACCTCCATAAGCTCCTCACTAGCAGGAGACTGAAGTGACGAATCCCCAGTCTCTGCTGTATTAACACTTTCAACATCCAATTCCTCAGAACTGGATAGTTGAAGTGTTGGTGCCTCAGCCCGGGGGGAAGAAACCGCAGCGCGTGCTTCCTCACCGGGGTCTGAGGCACTGGATCTATCAGGTAAGGGCTGAGATAAGGCAGCGCCTGTCTCAATCCCCGCTGATAAATCCATTTGCGATCCCCACGATTGAAGCCTCCGCTGTGCCTCGGCAGCAGCGGGACCCGAACCGCGGGGAGCGCGCACCGAACCACTCTCCTCGAAGAGGGCTCGGCGGGAGCGGAGCGTTTTTAATGACATACGCTCGCAATGCTCGCAATCAGCTCCCTCGAGAGCTGACTGGGCATGCTGCACTCCCATACAAACAACACACAGATCGTGAGTATCTCCACCCGTGATATAACGTGGGCAAGGATGAACACACTTTCTGAACTGCTGTTTGCTCGCCATATTATATATATCGTCTCTTATAGTTTTTTATATATGTGAAAAACTCCTGCCTAGCAATTTCTAAGGACAGACAAAAACACTTAGAGACACAGACTGATATATTTCACACATAGAGCGCTTGCTGAAGACTCAGAAGCTGACGCGCTTGTGTTTTGGGGTGCTTATATAGTTTCCTGGTCGATGACGTCACCCGCCTATGACGTTCCGTCTCGCCATTGGACTGATTTCATACATGCTTCATGACGACTCACGCAGGGGCGTTCCCAATGCATTGTCACGCAGCTCGAGTTCCCTGAAAGGGAACTAAACTAGAGGTATTTCGGTTTTCGTGGAAAGAGAGCTCGATTGCTTACAGAGAGGCTTTAAAAGCTGCTAGATCTGCTTATTTTTCAAACCTATTAGAAGAAAATAAACATAATCCAAGGTATTTAAACAGTGGCTAAACTAACGAAAAAGAAAGCTTCAAGCTCAGAAGTGTCCAAGCAACACAGCAGTGATGACTTTATGAATTTCTTCACTTATAAGATTGATAATATCAGGGACAAAATTATAACTATGCAACCGTCTACCACAGTATCGCGTCAGGAAGTGCATTGTAGTCTCCGTGAGGAAAAATTTGATTCATTTGTTGCTATAGGAGAGGAAGAATTCTGCAAACTCGTTAATTCATCTAAATCGACAACTTGTATGTTAGATCCTATACCGACTAAGCTACTGAAAGAGATGTTTCCAGAGGTCATATATCCTCTTCTTAATATCATTAATTCATCTTTGTCTCTAGGATACGTACCAAAAACCTTTAAACTGGCTATGATAAAACCGCTTGTTAAAAAAACACAACTTGATCCTACAGAATTAGTCAATTATAGGCCGATCTCGAATCTGCCTTTTCTGTCAAAGATATTAGAAAAAGCAGTATCTTCACAACTATGTTCCTTTCTAGAAAGAAATGATATCTGCGAGGATTTTCAGTCCGTATTTAGACCGTACCATAGTACTGAGACCGCTCTCATTAGAGTCACAAATGATTTGCTCTTATCATTCGATCGTGGTTGTATCTCTCTATTAGTGTTACTCGATCTTAGTGCTGCATTTGACACCATTGACCACAACATTCTTTTAAATAGACTAGAAAACTATGTTGGCATTAGTGGAATTGCTTTAGGATGGTTTAAATCATACTTAACTGACCGTTATCAGTTTGTAGCAGTAAATGAAGGGATGTCTTATCGATCACAAGTTCAGTATGGCGTACCACAAGGCTCAGTACTAGGACCGCTGCTGTTCACTCTGTACATGCTACCATTAGGAGATATCATTAGGAAACATGGAGTTAGCTTTCACTGTTGTGCCGATGATACTCAGCTGTATATTTCTTCAAAACCCAACGAAGCTTACCAATTCACAAAATTAACGGAATGCATAGCTGATATAAAAAATTGGATGACTAGTAATTTCCTACTACTAAATTCTGAAAAGACAGAGATTCTAATTATTGGACAAAAAACGTCTCAGGTTACGTATGTAACCCTGGTTCCCTGAGAGGGAACGAGACGCTGCGTTTGAGACACGGTGGGAACGCTCTGCGTGATTGCGTCATGAAGCACGTATAAAATCAGTCCAATGGAAGCCCGATACGTCATGGGTGACGTCATAGACCAGGAAACTATAAAGCACCCTTGAAAACAGACCGCGACAGCTTCTGAAAAAGTCTGAAGCAAGTCGATCAGGGCATGCAGGATGTATGGCAGGCAAACGCAGCGTCTCGTTCCCTCTCAGGGAACCAGGGTTACATACGTAACCTGAGACGTTCCCTTTCAAGGGAACTTCGAGCTGCGTTTGAGACGCGGTGGGAACCCCATACCCACTACGCCATAGTGACAAATGCCCGTTCTGTGTGAAGTCCTTGCGCACACTAAGAAGCAAGCAACCTCGCCCCAGGAGTGGAGAGGTCAAGGTCATAAAACCTGACAAATGTATGTGGAGAGGACCAACCTGCCGCATTACAAATGTCAAGAAGGGAAACACCCGAAATTAAGGCCGTAGAGGCCGCCATACTCCTTGTAGAATGGGCCCGTACAGCCATAGGTGAAGGCTGACCGGCCGCTTCATAAGCTAGTGAAATAGCCTCGACTATCCACTTGCTCATAACCTGTTTAGATGCAGGGCACCCTCTTCTGAGTGACCCAAAACATACAAATAATTGCTCTGACTTACGCCACAGGGCAGCTCTGTGAACGTAGGCATCCAATGCCCGAACTGGACATAACAGGTTCAATTGTTCCTGATCTGGGGTATTAAAAGGTGGAGGATAAAAGGCCTGCAGCACTATTGGGCCCCCAACATTGAATGGGACCTTAGGAATATAACCCGGTCTAGGGTATAGAAATGCTTTCACCATACCAGGTGCAAATTCCAAACATGACGGAGCAACCGACAGGGCGTGTAAATCTCCAATTCTCTTGATAGATGAAATAGCAAGGAGAAATAAAGCTTTCAAAGTGAGGAATTTTTCTGAAACCTCTTCAATGGGCTCGAACGGAGCCAGAGCCAGACCCTCAAGTACAATGGCTAAATCCCAAGCCGGTGCTCTGGAGTGCAGTGCAGGTCTCAACCTCAATGTACCACGGAGAAAACGAGTAATCAGAGGATCTCTCCCAATAGAAGTACCCCCCAGAGGGGTATGGTAGGCCGATATAGCCGCCACATAAACTTTTAAGGTGGAAGGAGATAATCCAGCAGAGAAACGGTCTTGCAGAAAATCGAGAACTGAACCAACAGGGCAGTTAACAGGATCTAACTGACGCTCACCACACCAGGTGGAGAATAATTTCCATTTCAGCGCATACAGTTTTCTCGTGGAAGGGGCTCTGGAATGGAGAATGGTCTCAACGACCTCAGTCGAGAGACCGGATTCTATGAGCCTGGCCCCCTCAGAGGCCAGGCCCACAGTTTCCACAACTCCGGTCGAGGGTGAAATATCGTGCCCTCTACCTGGGACAGCAGGTCCCTCCTGAACGGAATCTCCATGGGAGAGCCGTCCAGAAGAGACAAAGTCCGAGAACCAAACTCGAGTCGGCCAGTATGGGGCTACTAGTAGCAGATGAGCCCCTTCCCGGCGAACCCTCTCCAGAACCTCCGGGAGCATAGATATCGGGGGAAATGCGTACAGGTGCAGCCTCGGCCACACCTGCACCATCACATCCAGTCCGAGAAGAGCTGGCTGCGTGAGGGGGAACCATATAGAGCAATGCGTTGTACAAACGATGTGAAAGGTCGACTTGACTTTAGTTAGACCAAAGTTCTCCCTAAGAAGCTCCACCACCTCGGGGTGAAGTCTCCAATCCCCTGGGCCTCAGCCCCTGCCTCAACAGGATATCTGCTCTGATATGCGAGACCATCAGTGTGTTGTCCGCCATTCGCCGAGCAACCACTCATGATCGCCCCCACTTGTGAGGGAAGCATCCGTCGATAGCAATATGCGTCGACAAGAAGCCCCCAACACTGGGCCTGGGCGAGGAACCAAGGTTCTTCCACATGACCGAAGCACGAAGGCATAGCCGCGTGACCTTGATCATGCGAAAACGTATTTCCCCTCGGAGAAAACCCCTTGGTCCTGAGCCACCACTGCAGGGGTCTCATGAACAGAAGGCCAAAAGTAAAACGTTGGACGCAACTGCCATGAGACCCACCCGTCTGAAACTGTTTCACAGTGAGTGACTGGCCTAGATATACCCCATTACGGCTGTAGAATTGCTACACCTAGAAAAGTGGTCCTCAGAGCACACTCTACTTGGCGTTGAGAGGCAACCCCAACATCCTTGATGAGACAGAACGACATCTCGATGCCGAACTGCCATAAACTCAGATTGAGCTAGGAACAACCAATCATTGATGTAGTTTAATACGCGAATGCCCTGGAGTCTCAGAAGAGCCAGAGCTGCATCCACGCATACTGTAAAGGTGTGGGGTAATAAACCTAGGCCGAATGGAAGAACCCAATAATGGTATGCTTCGCCCCCGAAAGCAAACCTCGGGAAACACCTCATCCTCTTTCGGAAACAATGAAGTAATGGCTGTCTGCTGGGATGAGGAACCCCTTCTACAGCTCCTTTTGCAGAAGTGACAGTACTTCCTGCTCCATAACCAAAGCCTGCTCGGGGTCCACCAATGAAAGGAGGACCCCTAGAAATCTGGGCGAACGAGAACCGAACTGAATTCTGAAACCCTTTTCTATAGTGTGCAGGACCCACTGAGAAATATGTGGCAGTAGTTTCCACGCTGCCAGAAATTTACTAGGGGAACCAGTCTCTCAAGACTGGCCTCTGGATTTGTTTGAACAGCCACTACGGCGCCCTGAAGCGGCGAACCGGCAGGGAACAACCGAACTGACCATTCTACGACCCTCCTCGGAGGATCGTATGGGGATGCTGACACCTCGGTGCCCTGAACGGCGAACCGGCAGGGAACAACCGAACTGGCAGCGCTGCAACCCTCCTCAGAGAGTTGCACCCCAGAGGAAAAACGATTTCTCAAAACCGTCCCTTGGTTGAACAGTCACTACGGTGCCCTGAAGCGGCGAACCGGCAGGGAACAACCGAACTGACCGCTCTACGATCCTCCTCGGAGGATCGTATGGGGACGCTGACACCTCGGTGCCCTGAACGGCGAACCGGCAGGGAACAACCGAACTGGCAGCGCTGCGACCCTCCTCAGAGAGTCGCACCCCAGAGGTCGCCGAGGAGAAACGATTTCTCAAAACCGTCCCTGCCCCGGAGGAGCCCTCAGAAGCCTGATAGCCTCGTTTTCTTGTGACAGGACTTCTTGTCTAAGCTTTATTAGAGATGATGACAGTCCTCAGATCTTGCCTACCTCTAACTAGCTTAGTTCCTACGACCCTCCTCGGAGGATCGTTGAAAAAAGCAGGCACTTCGGCGCCCTGAAACGGCGAACCGGCAGGGAAACCGAACTGACTGCTCTTCTTTTTTCTTATTTGAAGGCTCGTTTGGGGACACTGACACCTTGGTGCCCTGAAACGGCGAACCGGCAGGGAAACCGAACTGGCAGTACTGCGACCCTCCTCAGAGAGTCGCACCCCAAAGGGCGCTGAGGAGAAACGATTTCTCAAAACCGTCCCTACCCGAGAGGGGACCACCCTTAGAAGCCTGATCGCCTCGGCGTCAGGGCTTCTTCTTTGTCAAAGCTATTTTAGAGATAAAACAGTCCTCAGATCTTGCATGTCTCTAACTGGCTAGACTGCGACCGCCACCCAAGTACCCCTCAATTGCGGAGGAGCCCGAATGGCGACGCTCTGTTTTGCACTTTGTGCTGAGAGGAGCTTAATAGGTCGTCTCAGGAACATTAGATTGGTGAGGAAGAAACCTCTGGAACGCCGCTGAATGGTTTATATCTCAGTTTTCTTGAAAGCAGAGCGTCCAGAAGAACAGACATAATTATATCTTTATTTTCCTTTATCTTTATATCAGAAAAACTTATATATATATATATATATATATATACATACATACATACATATATCACTCTGTGGCCACCAGCAGGAAACAACCGAACTGGCAGCGCTGCGACCCTCCTCAGAGAGTCGCCCCTCACATTCATCCATGTCCTTACATACTTTACCCACCAGCGCTGCCTAATAAAAAATGTATTCATTATTTAAGATGGCTGGTGGGTAACGTCGGGGTTAATAACGATGACGCCGACTCGGGAGAGAGAAAGCTCGCAAGCGTCTCTTTAACCCGAGGCAATGTCATACTATGATACTTAATACCCAAACATTACTATAGTCAGACATCTGGGGATTAAACACATAAAATACAAACCGGTTTATTCCACGATCTCGACACCTCAGTGTGGAGATAGGGAAAAACCACAGTCCCCGACGAGGAGGCTGAGATACAGAGTTTTCCCTGTTTAAGATACAGTTCATCTTTAACAAACTCTTCTTTATTTTCAATCTCATAATGTTCAGCTGGCCAGTAAATATTTAACTGGCAACAGCACTAGATAAAACCTCCTTTTTTCTTTAAAAAAGCTCCTCTTTATTCAACAGAGTTATGAGCTGGAAAATGTATTCATTGAAAACTCAAACATCTGCCTTTTTATAAAGATTTGTATTTGTTTTGTTCCTTCTTTTAAAACAAAACACTAACGATACCAATTCCTCGGAACTGGAAATCGCAGCACACTAGATCTGGCATGTGAAAGCTGAGAAAGGGTGGAGCCCGTCCCAACCCCCGCTGTCAGATCCGTTTTCGAACCCCGAAATACGAGCCGTCTCCGAGCCTCGGCAACAGAGAGACCCGCTCGGGGAACGCGAACCGAACCGTCCTCCTCGAAGAACGCCCGGCGGGAGCGAAGCGTCCTCACGGACAGCTTCTCGCAATGCACAGTCAGATCCCTCGAGAAATGACTGTTGCATGCTCCACTCCCAAACAGCAACAAAAAGCTGATGTGTGTCCCCACCCGTGATGTAACGAGGGCAGGGAACAACACAACGTCTATAATATTGCTTTGCTCGCCATAATGATAGATAGTGATATATATATATTGGGCTTGACAAACAACAATAAATAGACAAGGACAGAATCACAGAGAGCGCTTGCTGAAGACTACAGAAGCTGTCGCGGTCTGTTTTCAAGGGTGCTTTATAGTTTCCTGGTCTATGACGTCACCCATGACGTATCGGGCTTCCAATGGACTGATTTTACACGTGCTTCATGACGCAATCACGCAGAGCGTTCCCACCGCGTCTCAAACGCAGCTCGAAGTTCCCTTGAAAGGGAACTTCCACACGTAATAACCTAGAATACTGTCTAACACTTGATGGCTGCTCTGTTAAGTCTTCGTCGTCATTTAGGAACCTGGGTGTGCTCTTTGATACCAACCTTTCTTTTGAAAGCCACGTGTCTAGTATCTGTAAAACTGCATTTTTCCATCTTAAAAATATATCTAAAATACGCCATATGCTCTCATTGGGAAATGCGGAACAATTAGTTAATGCGTTCATGACCTCAAGGCTAGATTATTGTAATGCTCTACTGGGTGGTTGCCCTGCACGCTTAATAAAAAAACTACAGCTAGTTCAAAACGCCGCAGCTCGAGTTCTTACCAGAACCCGGAAATATGACCATATTAGCCCGGTTCTGTCAACACTGCATTGGCTCCCTATTAAACATAGTATAAATTTTAAAATATTGTTGATTACCTACAAAGCACTAAATGGTTTAGCTCCGCAGTATTTGAGCGAGCTCTTAACGCATTATAGTCCTTCACGTCTATTGCGATCTCAAAATTCCGGCCAGTTGATAATACCTAGAATATCTAAATCGACTGCTGGCGGTAGATCCTTTTCCTATTTAGCACCAAAACTTTGGTACAGTCTTCCTACCATTGTCCGGGAAGCAGACACACTCTGTCAGTTCAAAGCTAGACTAAAAACACATCTCTTTGACCTAGCATACACAGAATACATTACAGACTTCTATAATTCAATGTTAGGCTGCATAGATTGGGTCAGCCGGAACTGGGAACACTTCCCTTAAATCTTGATGTACTCGCTACATCATAAGAAGAATGGCATCTACGCTAATATTAGTGTCTTTGTTTATCCCAAGGTTTTCCCGCAGCCTGCCGGATCTAGGCCGTATCCAGATCTGACGAAGGAGTCTTGCCTGGACCCGATGACAATGCAGTGCTGAAGTATCCACTATCCACTCCCTATGGAGGATCCCTTTCCCACTCTACAGATAAACCATTGTGAATTTCGCCTCGCGTATCCCGAAGTGATAAAATAAAACAAAATTCTGTACCAAATTTATAGGCAAGACAAGTAGTTTGTTTAGGCTGGGTTGTATGGAATTACAAACCTGCGCACATATTTTCAAAGCACATAACTATAGAATCAATTCTGAATGAGCATGTGAACGCCGTCAGCGTTAATCACAGGTTCGCGTTTAAAGTCTGATCATTTCGACGGAGGTGAATCAATCAAAGTTAACTTTAGCTGGAAATAACATTATTCAAGAACCGCTATAACGCCAAACAATCTGCTACCTTAAATTATATGTTTATCTCTGTAAAGCTGCTTTGAAACAATCCATTGTTAAAAGCGCTATATAAATGAAGATGACTTGACTTAACCCTCTGGGGATAGTCTTGCTTTTTTTCTTATCAGTGCAAAAGAAACTCAAAATACTCTGTTGATTTTGATCTAACATATTAAGTGTTGTACATCATTAGATCCTGATAAGTGTCTATTTTTTTGTGGATACTCACAATAAAAACAAAGTGTTGTGCTTTTCGCCAAATAAAGAAAAACAAACATGATGCGCGTTCTGCCTTCTCTCTGTCAGCTAAGTCCATTCTGAAACGCGTCCGAAAATTAACTGCAATTCCGCGAATACTTGTCATACAGGCACGAGTGTTTTTCCATAATGAAGCTTGAACTCTCTTCTTTTAAATGAATTAATTTATATAAAAAACAAATGTTCTCAGTTTATGTAATCTGTATGAAAAGAGAGAGATGTCAGTATTTTTCTTTCCAGCTCATTATACCTAATTACGCGTTAATGTGCCACGCCCACGGAGAGCGCGCGGTATTCAAACGCAAATGATCTAAGGCATAGGTCGGCAACCCGCGGCTCTAGAGCCGCATGCGGCTCTTAAGCGCCGCCCTAGTGGCTCCCTGGAGCTTTTTCAAAAATTTGAAAATGGAAAAAATATTTTTTGTTTTAATATAATTTCTGTAGGATGAAAAACATGACAAACATTCTTAAAGTTTTTCGACGTTGTAAAAATGTGTATAATAAATATTTAATTTCAACATTTCTGTCAACGAAGAATTTACGTCATAGACTGTGACACACGTGTCTGTCAGATCGGCGTGATGCCAGACCGGTGGCTGACAAACAAACCGGCGGGTGTGTCATGGGCCATGGATCCCAAGGGGAAAAAGAGAAAGATAGCTGAGCACTCCCAACGCACTCTAGTGCGGCGCGGGACTAGATTTGATGCGCGCGGGCGCGGGCGCGTGCGAGCGCGGGCGCGGGCGCGTGCGGTAATGCACTCACTCTACTAAAACAAAATAGAAACGATTTACAGGCCAGAATTTCTATTCATAACATGTTTGCAGCGTTGAGCGATATAGCCAATCACAGACATATGTGTTGATTTCTTGAACCCAATGGCCAATCAGAAGCATTTAAGATAGACTCCCCTCACGCTCAAAACTGACTTTTCTGTTCAGTGCTGAATTCTGTATGCTGGCAAATCCTCCAATTATAACGAACAACGTGTGGATATTATGAAAGATTCATTGTGCAGACAGCTTCATTGATAATAACAGAGATGTGTGAGATCGCGATGAACTGTCAGCTTTTTAGGAATTATTAAGAGAGCGCACTTTGCGCGCATTCAGTCATGCCAAACCATGCACGCATAGTAAACTGCTTGCTTTTATGGTAAATTAACAGTGGTTTGTGTTTTAATGCTTTAATAACAAATAATTTATCAGGAGGATGTATGGTGGCGACACGTAGGCTAACTTGAAAGTATTTGGAGGTACAGAAAAAAGTCTATTTGAGGGCGGGAGCGGGACAAAACATAAATGTTGCGGGCGGGAGAAAGAAAGTTGAGAACGTCAGTTATAACGACCCACGCATTAAAAAATGGTCGGGTTAAAATCGGGCTCGGGCTCATAATTACGTTTAATGTGTCGGGCCGGGCTTGATTTTTTTGGGCCTGATCTAAGCTCTAATTTGTAGCCTACTTATCATTTTAATACTAGAGGGCTAATATAACACTTACAGCATGTGTTGCCTTCATTATAAGGCTTATATAAAACTTTAAATTTTTTGCGGCTCCAGACAGAATTTTTTTTTTTTTTTTTGGTCCAATATGGCTCTTTCAACATTTTGGATTGCCGGCCCCTGATCTAAGGCAAGCCATTCAAACATGCCAACGCCCACCAGCTGGATTATAAAACACATCGTGTTTAGTAAGTGTCTTGTACAGCTGTGTAGCCTGGGAAAACCCAGACAACTTCCGGCAAATTTAGATTTGCTCTGAAAGTTAGTCTGGCAAAGAGCTCATTGAAGTCCATTTCCAATCCGTCGAAATCGCGGCACCAATCAGAAACGTTGGGGCGGGCTTTACACGATGACGACAGCACAGCGACGATGAAGCAGATTTTTTACATTTACAAAGATGGATGCCGCCGTGGAACTATGTGTGACGGTTATAGTTGAACACCGTCATTAGAACTCTAACCGCCAAAACCATGTTATTAAAATATTTTTTTTCACAAACATTTATCATAGAGAATGTTTCAATACTAATATCAGCTTACGAGGGAAACGGAGGCGGAGTTAGTGGTGCGATCGGAGGCTGCTACTGCTGGAGATGATTCGGGAGAGGTCTGTGCCCCTTTACCGATCAGAGCGCGCGCTGACACGGAGTAAAGCCTTGTTTATACTCGACGCGTCCGCACGAGCGCGAAGGTATGCGGGGCAAAAATGACGCGTTCGGTGCACAAGACCGGCAAGACCCCATTTCGCTTGACTGTGCACGGGTTTTTTGTAACAGCGAGCGTGGCGGCGCATCCGAGAATGAACGACTTCAAGCCGAATCTGCCCGAGCCGTACGTCTCACAGGACCGGCACCCAGTTTGCACGTCTAAATGGCAAAGTTCATTTTTGTTAAGGTTTTGTTTACTGTGTGTGATTTATTTAATGGAAAGCACATTCACTTCCAGTTGTCTTGCTGTTCATCTTAAAGGGTTAGTTCACCCAAAAATGAAAATTAAGTCATTAATTACTCACCCCCATGCTGTACCAACCCCGTAAGACCTTCGTTCGTCTTCGGAACACAAATGAAGATATTTTTGATTAAATGTGACAGCTGGATCACTCCTCCATAGGCTCAGGTCAGGAAATGAATCCTGACGTCCCAGAAAGTCAATGAAGAAAATGTTTAAATATTCCATGTCACAACAGTGGCTCAACTATAAGTTTATCAAGCGACGAGAATACTTTTTGTGCGAAAAAACAAACAAAAATAACGACTTTATTCGACTATTCCTTTTCTTCCTTGTAGGCCTGAAATGAGACTTCAAGAGATTTCCACGAGAACTTAACTGAAGTAGTTGAAGGAGATCGCAATTCTCGCGCATGCGTCGTGGAAATCTCTTGAAGTCTCGTTTCAGGCCTACAATGAAGAATAGGAATAGTCGAAAAAAGTCATTATTTTTGTTTTATTTCCGCACAAAAAGTATTCTCGTCGCTTGATAAACTTATAGTTGAGCCACTGTTGTGACATGGAATATTTAAACATTTTCTTCATTGACTTTCTGGGACGTCAGGATTCATTCCCTTAGGGAGCCTATGTAGGAGTGATCCAGCTGTCACATGAGCAATTAATGACTTCATTTTCATTTTTGGGTGAACTAACCCTTTAAATAAACCTAGAGCAAGTAGCTAATCAGTGTCTGCAAGTTGTTCTATAACAGACGAACGTCGCTCTGCATACGTCATCTTCTTCATCGCTCTGATTGGTTTTAGGTCTATCCAATTACGCCCAGAGGCATTTGAGCTACGTCCGTTGGTTACGCCCCTTTGGAAATGATTTGTCTATGAAGCTTTGCCAGACCCTAACTCAGTTACAACTGAGAATGGTCTGGTTTTAACCAGACTAACAGCTGTGTACACAGCGTATCCTTTCGCTGTTAGGAATAATACTATCTAATAACCCTGGAAAATGTACCAGAAGTGCTGGTAGTTTCATTTCGAGGAGCAACGGATCCAGCTGATGTAGTAAGTCATTTATTCTTAAGTGCTTTGTTCTAATCGCGATATTGAATAGTGTCTGACTGTAAACCGCAAAAAGACTGTTTAAATATGAATTGCGTGTCTGTGTGTAGGCTAAATGATGAATGAACGGCACAGGCGCGCGCGCTTTATACAGCGCGTGTCTGTGCCGTTCATTCACTCTTGCACCTACATTAGTAAACGTTATGTTTACATGAACACATCCAAACTATATTGCTATAGCGTACTAAGATGAGTAAAAATAGACTGAAATATGTTGAAATAAAATGTCTGTATAAGAAATAAGCTGCAAATTTACATGTATATACTAATATATCATACACAATATGTTACAGACTAAATATGAATGTTTAGACAAGATTTTGTGATTAGTTTTGGATAGATTATAAAGTTTTGACTGTAAAAAAAGACTACTGTCACATTAAAGAGATACGCTTTTGTTCACCAATTTCTGCTCATAGTTAAATATACTATGATGTTTTGTCAAAAATAAAGTAGGTATATTGAATTATCAACTAAGATGTTATTATAATGTTTGTTCCAATATTCAAACTAATGAATCCTTACCTTTTTTAATACGTATGATAAAATGTATACTTTTTACAAAGAAATACACTTGAAATATTGTTAAAATTGTAATTGTTGTTGTAATTGTAACCTATTTGTAATTGGTTACAATTTCTAATTGTAAAATATGTATATATAGATAATTTATTTTGTCCTTGCATTCTTTGGGATCCTGTGACACACCTGTGTGAAAGGGCTAATTAATATGCAGCTTATTATAGGGCACATTATCCGGCCTTTGTCTTCTCAGGTGTGGACACGCCTCCACGCATATTGCCTTTCCAAACAAAAGGTGTCTTATAAAATTTAAATCAATGTATTGTTTTGTGTAAATGATTAGGCAGGATGATTTTCAGATCATTTTAAAGCAAAAATTCTAGGCAACAACACTCATTAGTCAAAAGTATTGTGGACACATATTTAGTATGTGTTTTGTGGCCTTATTTCAGACAGTTTAAGTTTTAGTTTTTTCAATAACCATGCATGCATAAGCAATATTCTCTCAAAAATACAAACATGTACATATATGTTGCTCAGATATTACGGTAGCCCCGTTTGTGCTATATTGAGTGAATTTACACCTTTGCCATTAACATGTTTATAAATAACTGAAAAAAGCACAAATGTCAGAGCATGTCAGAACACCTCAAGGACCCCAAAAACCCCTTAGACCTCAGAGGGTTAAATATTTAACTGGCAACAGCACTATGAAACCTGCTTTTTTTTTAAAACTCCCTCTTTATTCAGCAGAGTTATGAGCTGACTATTTATTTATTCATTGAAAACTCAAACATATGCCTTTTATATTTTTATTTGTTTTGTTCTCTTTCTTTTTAAAACAAAACACTAACGATACCAATTCCTCAGAACTGGAAATCGCAGTACACTAGATCTGGCATGTGAAAGCTGAGATAGGGCGGAGTCCGTCCCAACCCCCGCTGTCAGATCCGTTTGCGAACCCCGAAATGCGAGTCGTCCCCGTGCCTCAGCAACAGAGAGACCCACGCGGGTAACGCGAACCGAACCGTCCTCCTCGAAGAACGCCCGGCGGCAGCGGAGCTTCCTCACGGACAGCTTCTCGCAATGCTCACAGTCAGCTCCCTCAAGAACTGACTGTTGGCATGCTCCACTCCCAAACAGCAACAAAAAGCTTATGTGTGTCCCCACCCGTGATGTAACGAGGGCAGGGAACAACACAACATCTATAATCTTACTTGCTCGCCATAATGATAGATAGTGATATATATTGGGCTCTGACAAACAACAATAAATAGACAAGGACAGATTTCACAGAGAGCGCTTGCTGAAGGTACAGAAGCTGGCACGGTCTGAATTCAGGGGTGCTTTATAGTTTCCTGGTCTATGACGTCACCCGCCTATGACGTTTCGGGCTTCCATTGGACTGATTTTACATGTGATTCACGACGTAATCACGCAGAGCGTTCCCACCGCGTCTGATGTAGCAACACAGCAGTCATCATCATCAGACCAAAGTGATGACAACAATGAGGATGACACTGAGCCAAGCCGGGTTGTGGAGGGACAGACTTACTGTATGAGAGACTTCTGTATCATGCAGCCATGTCTCTCAAGGAGATCATACAGGACAAATGCAAATGTACAGCTAAACTGCCATGGCCACCAACAGCCCAAGACCTCAACATTGACACTGCCTTGAGAATGATACCACCCGAGTTGTACAATGCTATTGCTTGAATAGCAGGTACAACTTCAGAGTTTCAATCCGGTGATCAGCGTGTCAGTGTTGGTGCGGATGAGAAGCAGAAGATTGGGTCAATGTGACAGGACATCATGAATCTTGCCATGAGAGGAAGTTGTCTCATGCCAAAGCATACTGCGCTAGCCATGGCGGTTAGGCATATGACTGGCTCAGCACAGGTAATTGGGATTTTGAATTGTCTTGGGCACTGTAGCTCACACTCCCAAGTGCTTGAGCATGACACTGCTCTCGCAGAGCTGCAGCTTGAAATAAGTGGTACATACATACCACCAAACATTGTACCTGAAACCTCTGCAGCCCTTGTTTGTGACAACAATGACTTTGGTGAGGAAATGCTATCAGGAAAGGGCACAATGCATAACACCAACGACATCATAATTCAGAGGCCCACCTCCAGTGATAGTTGCTCCACCTCCACCTACCTCATAAATTGCATCGCTCCTGAAAAGCACGAAAATGTCCCTTTAAACTCCTATCCAAACTGACATCTTTACAAGAGGAAAAAGGGCTAGTCCAGAATGTTTTAGGTTTAGAATTGAAGTTGGATGTGAGATCTACATTCCTGTGCAGGCGACAGCAAGGACAATTGCCAGTGCTTAATTCTTCATGAAGACTAAAGAAGTCCAAATAAGTGTTCCTGGATGGACTGGCTACAATACACTGCTGCAGAGAGGTGCAATTCCACCATACTAACTAGTAAAATCCTGTGAAGACTGGATCTCCCTCCATACTAGGAATGAAGGGAACCTTTTTAACCTTGCCTGCCTCAGAGCAAAGACTAAGGTCCGCAGGGTACTCATACGGGAGATGCTGTTTGCAGATGATGATGCTCTTGCTGCACACACTGAGGGTGCCCTCCAGAGACTTATCACCTGTTTTGCAGATGCATGCACAGAGTGTGGCCTTGCCATCAGTATCAAGAAAACCAAAATAATGGTGCAAGATGTCAACACCACTCCTGAAATCACTATCAGCGACCATACCCTGGAGGTAGTGGAGAATTTCACATACCTTGGCTCCACCATCTGCAGCAACCTATCCTTGGATACTGAGCTCAATATAAGGATAGGCAAAGCAGCCACCGCCATGGCTCGACTAGCAAAGAGGGCTTGGGATAACACTCTATTGACACTCAACACAAAACTGAAGGTGTACCAAGCATGCGTCTTGAGCACCCTACTCTATGGGAGTGAAGCTTGGACTCTATATTCTCGCCAAGAGCAAAGACTGAATGCCTTCCATATGCGCTGCCTCAGACGACTCCTGAACATCGCCTGGCAGGATCGTATCACAAACAAAGCCATCCTGGCCCAGGCAGGTATGCCAAGTATGGATGACGGTCGTATCCCAAAGGACGTTCTGTACGGGGAGCTTGCCAGGTCGTATTCCAGCTTGCCACTGGAATACGACCATCTGGACGGCCAACCCTGCGCTATAAGGATGCCTGCAAGCGAGACTTGAAAACGTGCAGCATCTGTCTGGCTGATTTGAAAGCAGTGACATCGGACCGCGAAAATTGGCGATCCACTATTAAGACTGGTGTCCTTTTAGCCGAAGAAAAAAGCGCAATGCAGTGGGAGGAGAAGAGGACTCGCCGGCAGCAAAGCGTTCAGCCTGTTCCATTGACATCACCACTGCTTACACCTGTAGCAAGTGCCAGCGGTGCTGTCGCTCCCGTATCGGACTCTACAGTCATAGTAGAGTCTGCAACCAAACCACAGACTGACCTGGGTGCAGATTCTAAACCATTGTCTCTCGAAGACAGAAGGATGCCAACAACTAGTAAAAGTACCATTACATTCCAAAAAATTTAGTGTGAGTAGAGTAAAAAGTACTTGTCCAAAAAACTACTTGAGTAATAGTTAAAAAGTAGCTTATTTGAGTACTCATGAGTAGTGAGTAGTGAGTACTGAGCTGCGGATTTTACCCCTTATAATAAACACTGTACACTACAAGTAAAAATTTTAGAAAACATTGTACATTGTCACAGAGCTGCACTACATCTCCCAATCTCCCATCACTGTCCTTGGTTCCCACCTGCATGTCATTCCCAATCACTCACACCTGCACCTCATCCTCACCCTCATCACTGCCTCTATAAATACAGACACCTCACCCCAGCTCATCATCCGGTCTCGTTTCACACTAAGCGGACTACTCTTCCCGTGTGCAGCGATCTCACCGTCCTTCCCTTTCCACAGTGTCTCCAGCGATCTCCCCCTTCCACAGTGTCTCCAGCGATCTCCCCCTTCCACAGTGTCTCCAGCGATCTCCCCTTTACACCGTGTCTCCAGCGATCTCCCGGTCTCCAGAAATCTCCTTCTTCCAGAGTGTCTCCAGCGATTTCCTCCGTCCAGAGTGTCTCCAGTGATCTCCCCCTTCCACAGTGTCTCCAGCGATCTCCCCCTTCCACAGTGTCTCCAGCGATCACAGTGTCTCCAGCGATCTCCCCCTTCCACAGTGTCTCCAGCGATCTCCTCCTTTATTACAGTAACGTGAGTATTTGTAATTTGTTACTTCACACCCCTGAACACCTGTGAAGAGATGACTCAAGAGGACTCAAACTCTTGCGAGGACTTCAGATGACGCTAACTCTGAATCAACATGCACCAATGCTAAATTTTATTCTAAATCATTGTTAACAACATGTATTTTTAATCTCAATGAGCGCATTGTTTCTGCCCTTAATTAATACGCTGTTAAATTAATACATTGTTAGCTAACTGTGTGATACATATGTACAATTCTGAAATACATAAATTGGACCTCTGATAACAGATCACTCTAAATTGTTATGTAGACACATGCATTTTCTGTAAAGCTGCTTTGAAACGATATGTATTGTGAAAATGTGAATTGAAATGAAATTGAATTAATAAAATACAAATAATAATAAAAAGTGTTTTAAGTACAGCATACTAAGTAATTCTGTTACATACAGTAATTCCCCTTTTTTTCCTCGATAGTCCACTTTTGACATTCTACTTGATGTAACTTAACTTGCAACTACATGTCAACTACCAGTTATTAGAGAATTAGTAGACTGCCTGTTTAACTGTTTAAGAAAATATTCGTTATGAAGTTCACACATCCTTTTTACAGGCTTCTCTATATGACATCACCCAATTTATCTTATCATTTGAAAGCTTAGAATCCAAACTTTACAAAGAATAACTTTTGTTTTTATGATACATATTAAATTAAATATTAGCTTAAATATGCATTGGTCCCAGACCAGAATTTCCGCTTTATGATTGCGAAGAAATATTGCTACGAATATGTATTTTTTTATACATTTCATAAAACAGGCAAGTCATCACCTTTTAGCTTAGGATGTTCTCTTTCAAATGAGACCATTTTCACATTTTTGTGAGCTTTCATTGGTAAAAAAAAAAAAAAAAAACCTTTTCGACTGTGCTGAGAGAAAATGCGCTCTTGACCAGAAAAACACCCAATCTCCAAACCATCTTCAAAGCACAGTAGCATTTTCTGAGGATATGTCTTTGTTATACAGATCTTACCCGGATCTTAGCTTCACAGTCACACGTCAATCATCTTAACCGGACCATTCACAGGCTGAGAAATCTGACAAGATGTTTTGGCTGAGGTCTTTGCGAGTTTGCGTGTGGAATTAGGCTATACACTGAACAAAATTATAAACGCAACACTTTTGTTTTTGGTCCCATTTTTCATGAGCTGAACTCAAAGATCTAAGACTTTTTCTATGTACACAAAAGGCCTATTTCTCTCAAATATTTTTCACAAATCTGTCTAAATCTGTGTTAGTGAGCACTTCTCCTTTGCCGAGATAATCCATCCAACACACAGGTGTGGCATATCAAGATGCTGATGCTGACAGCATGATTATTGCACAGGTGTGGCTTACCACAATTATCAAACAGCACAATGCCACAGATGTCGCAAGTTTTGAGGGAGCGTGCAATTGGCATGCTGACTGCAGGAATGTCCACCAGAGCTGTTGGCCGTGAATTGAATGTTCATTTCTCTACCATAAGCCGTCTCCAAAGGCGTTTCAGAGAATTTGGCAGTACATCCAACCGGCCTCACAACCGCAGACCATGTGTAACCACACCAGCCCAGGACCTCCACATCCAGCATCTTCACCTTCAAGATCGTCTGAGACCAGCCACACGGACAGCTGCTGCAACAATCGGTTTGCATAACCAAAGAATTTCTGCACAAACTGTCAGAAACAGTCTCAGGGAAGCTCATCTGCATGCTCATCATCCACATCGGGGTCTCGACCTTACTGCAGTTCGTCGGCTGCAGTTCTTCGTTCATATGGCAAGGATGCTTGCACAGTAGTTTTCAAGTATGCAGGTTTGAATAAAATGGTAATTTCAGTAAATTGCAGAGATTCTGGAGTCTTCCAGGTGGGCAGCTTCAACTGCAGAGTTGGAAAGCCCCCCCCCCCCCACACACACACACACACACACGAGCAACCCCCCCCCCCCCCCCCCCCCCCCCCCCCCCCCCATACACCCCAAGTGGTGTCCAGTTACAATCAATTCTACACCCATTGGAATGTCCCAAATAAAATGATTCTTGATAAGGAGAAAGAAGTTCTCTTTTTAAAGACATTTAACCAGATATATTCGATGTGTTTTTATGTGTGTCTGTTTGTCCATGTCACATTGGAATAACTATGATTCTATCGTAGCATGAAGTAAAGTATAAATGCCTTCATTATGCATTTTAAAATTAACTGTCGACTCCCATAACTGTTACATAGCATTCTTGATACCTCCAGGATGCGTTTGGGCTGAAACAGTGTCATGTTACAGGGCCGATAAGGAGGTTTTTACGACCACATTCCTTTGGCCACATGCCAAAGAGAGAGACAATGGGAAGACAGAAACCTCCTTTAAAACAGACTTTTCTGCATTAATCATAGACTAACGGATCTATAAATGAACATGCTTCATAACATTGGGTAAATGATTTACTGTCTTGTGTACTATTATGTATATATTATGGTATGTACCTGGGTATACAACCAACTAACGGTCAATGTAACCTCACCTGTATCATGCCTCCTACCTAACAAATCCTCATTTAATGACACACACTTTGATGTACATCACCTTCTTCTAGAATGCAGTGTGGATGTGTTATATCTATCTGAGCATTAATGAAGGTATAATCACGCTCGGGACAAAGACTCGTAAATTATTTGAAAGTAACCTTCCCCTCTCAGACCTGTCACCTCTCTCATTGGTCCATTCAAACCTTAGGGGTTGGTTCTTTCCTAAGACTATATCAGGCAGGCAACAGTGACCGCCCGTTTCTTCTTGATAGTTTTCATCCTTGCAAACACTATCTCGGGTGATCCGGGGGAAACCCCTCCCCCCTCCATGGGGCCCAGAGGCCTCCCAGCAGGCCTGGATCCTAACCAGATCCGGCCTCATGCAAGAGAGAGGACACTCTCTCACAAAGAACCAAGGACAATATCGGGAGTTTGTAAAAAGGGCTCTAACCCACCCTGCAAGTTCATCATATCTTCTTCATCCAACAAAGAAGAAAATGATTGAGACTTCAAAAGCTGACACTCGCAGAATCCTCAACAACTTCAGTTTTCAACAACTTTGATAATAGTGTACGCTACCCAGGCATGCAAGTATACTTTTGATTTGATGCTTTGAAAATGAAATGCTGATGTTCTTCTCATATAGTTACATGGAACTTCTCAATAGTTCCGTTTTCGGTTTCGTTCTACCATTCACCTATTTATGTATTCATGTGTGTATGTTGTTTTGTTTATTTATATTCATATAAATATCTATTTTTAGTTCATAAAACTTGTACATAGTATGTATTTGGTTCTGTTTTGTTTGCAATACAAAGTCACTTTTACGATCGCGGTTTTTGCTACTTGCTCAAAGTGCTGTACATGCTGAGAAATAATTATTCTTCTGTGGCCATGGAAGATACCCTTTTCTTAGAATAAATTAATAATCAAAAGAGTTTGTTGGACGAACTGATTAATTGATTGTAATATTAATTCAACCACATCAAGTTAATCCAATTAACTGACCCAAATATTAATAATTAATAATAATAAGTTATTATTGATTATTAATATTTCCAAAAGCTGAGGTTCCTTACAGATTGGTGGAGAATGCGGGCATCGTATAAAACATTGTATGCAAACAGACAGTAATCAATCATATGTTGTCCCATAAGTTGTTATTAACATCTCATACACACGCACAAGTATCTGACATCAGCAAAACTATAGCCTGAATATGCCTTCCTACGAATGGCAGAAAGTTTCTCGAATGCTATAATGCATATTTAAATCGTACGATAAGAAACTCCTGATATTAGCGAAGAAATCCTAATTTCAGATAGAAGTCGAGCGTAGGTTAACCTCTTAACCAGCACCGGCCCGGTGACGGGCCGTCGAGGGCGTGGCTATACTTTTATTACCTTTTTTAAGCTTTGTTTTATAACAAATATTCATCTGACTATCATAAACTATGCATCATTTGAAAGCTAAAACACTCAAGAATCATGTTCTAAACTTGTTTTTGCAATCAATACACCAGAGAGGAAATGGTTAAATTAAATGCAAAAGGACTTCTCATTTGAAAATGAGCAAAATGAACCGCTATACTCATCTTTCATCTCGTATGGTTCAGATCAGTTTGGAAGAATCCAAGAAACAACAGCATACATTTCAATGTAAGGGTCCACTCTTCAAAATGCATCCCACTTTTTAATCCAAAACAACGAAAAATAGGGAAAAAAATGAAATATCCTCCTTTGTTTACATGAGCGTTTTCGAGATAGAGTTCGCATCATGTTCATTTTCAAAGAAATATCGATTCTAATCCATATTCCAACACTCAAAAGCCATCTCACCCCTGTAGTTTAGACTCTTCCGGATGAAATGAGTCATCCCCCTTCTCTCTCCTTCAATCACGGGCTCTGTAATCGATCAAAATGCCAAGGGACCGCCTGACAGGCTTAGAAACCTGTCAATCTCGCATCTCGGTTTTTGGCTGGATAAACGTCTGGATATAGCCAGCCAATGTGTAATCGGCAATGTTTTGACGGATGTGAGTATTAACCAATTAAAACACGATTGCAGTGATTGACAGTTCTCAAGCAGATTTGTCAAATACAAGTGCACAATGTTGTCGTTCGCTCGTGCGCTTCCGCCATTTTACGCACAGAGCGCATAGGCTAGGTATTGGTTTGCTACACGGAGCTCGTATCAACTCATAGATTTTCTCCAAAGTTATATTTGACAATCTCTATCATGGATCGTCGTCTACAGAAGGGTTTTTGTGGTGTTGAGAGTGTATTGGAGGAAGTGATGAGAAGCAGCGACGAAGAGCAGCAGAAAGACGCAGAGAGATGCATCCAGACAGAGAGCACGGTGTCTAGCGTCGTCAGAAGAGGCAGAAGAGGAGATGTTTGTTCATGGACTCGATCCCGTTTTAGATCGGTAAGTTTCAACACATTTTCATTAATTGTTATGTTTATTATTGGCAGTTTTTCTGTTCATGTAATGTTTTTGATTATAAAATGACGATGGAGATTAGCTACTAGCAAAGACAGAGGCTACACGAGCAGGTGATAGAGATGTTATATTATAACGTTACATAAAGAGAAAATATTTATATCACACACATTATATTTATGATGCATTAAATATAACAATAATGGAAGGAAAGGATTATAAGAAGTCAGGAGAAGATGTGTTGATTATAAAATAACAGTGGAGATGACTAGCAAGATATGAGATTACAGTGATACGTTTATATGAATGAATGGTGCATTGAATATAAATATAATGGAAGGAAAGGAGAACAAGATGTCAGGTGAAGATATAATAATTATAAGATATAATAATTATATATATATATATATATAGAAAAAAATAATAATTACAAAGCATTTTTAATATTGAGCATTATAATGATAAGGTATGTGACATTTGATATTGTAATATGATGGAATATTGATGCTGCTAATAGATGAATGTGACTCAAACTGAAATCCTCTTTTGTGTGTTTGTGAGTGTGTTTTCCTGTGCTGTAAAATAGGCCTTCAACTGAATCAGATGAGGAATGGAATCCGGAGTCCAGTCATGAGCGACAAAGGAGACGCCGGCAGTCATCGTCATCTTCTGCATCTCCATCTGAATCTGCTTCAGCTACCAGAGGCAGAGGTACAGGTACAGGTACAGGTAAAGGTAAGGGGAGAGGAAGAGGAAGAGGAAGCGGTTGCTTTTTGTTTTAGTAATTGGATATTCATTGTAATTGTTTATTGTAATTTATTTGAGTAAAAAAACACTGTTGCAATTACAAATGTTATTTTTTTTTCTTTTTATATATTTTATTCATTAGTAAAACAATCACTTTGGAATGTATAAATGAAGTAAGTTTTTTTTTTTCACTGTTTTTGCTATTATAAATGTTCAAAATAAAGAGTATTTTGTTAAAATGTTAAAATGTTGTGCTGAAATCATTTTTTCTTGTGTAGTTTGATGGGCAGAATAGTTCTGAATGGATAAACATGTATGTAGTATGTAGTGTTTACTCCTTATGTAATTTGGTAACCAGGTGTCCATTTGGAGTCTCCAAGTGGCCTTTTGGAAAGGACGCCTAGACTTTTCTTGAATAAAAGCTTACAGGAACTACATTTTTGGGAGTATCATCCTCAAATTTGAATCAAAACATGGTCAGACATTCAGTTTTATATTTATGGTGTTTTCAGGCCCTTAACATAAAATTCTGATACATTTTTCCCTAAATGAAGTTTATTCAAAGAAATCGTGAGTCAATTTCATGTATATTTTACCTTGTTTTACTCCGTTCCTATGCTACTTTGAGTTATAATGACTCTTGGGTAACAAAGTTTCAAGTGTCTAGTTTAAAAAAATATCAGAGTTATGAATGTGGACCATAGGGTTCAAGAGCTACAGAGATTTGTATTTGGGTATGTCGTTTTCAGAAAATTCTCAAAAATAGGGGTGCTGGTTAAGAGGTTAAGCCTTCTCTGACGAAGAAATCTCAGATTAGCCGTGCGTATAAATGGTACCAGAACAAATGACTCTGATTATGGACGAAGAAAACTCCATTCTCAGCATTTTGAAGGTGATCTGAGCGATGCTCCTCAGTCACCAATCAAGGCCTTGTTGTTCGTTACGTCATTGTATTCATATTAAACCGCCGAAGCGCTCATATGAAACAATCGCGTCAAATTAGTGGTATAAATTCTAGCCTAGCTAACTAGTAATTTGCCATTGTCTGGGAAAGAACGGTGCTGTTTAATTTGTGAAAGAGTCCCTCACATGCAATGTCATGTGCCTAAGCGAGAGACTCAGTGCAAACTTTCAGCACAGCTCGTCCGCTGCTCCGGCCGATCTGTGTTGTTGGTTGGCATTGCGTCCGGAACGCGAGCAGGCGCTCCTATCTAGTTTTTCTGACAAACAGCACCAATCTCACAGACCCTCGTGTAAACAAGCGGTTGTAGCCAATAGCTCCCTCAATCCTAAATTACACGCATAACTTACAAGTAAAACCCTCTACCTCGAGTGATAGTTTTAGCATCACCTAAAAACTTAGACACGTTAGAACGTAAAGTGTAACCTTAAACCAAAGACTATAGATTTTGTGTGATTTGAACTGAGTGATTTGAACACGAGTAATGAGAGTCAAAGCTCTTCGAGGCTTTGAAAAAAAAGGAGTCAACTGCGTCACAAATGATTCTTTGTTTGAAGCGCCCTCGCTGGCGACCCCTGCTGGTCAAAACAGTGGAAGTGTAGCGAAAACTCAAATCAATGAAACACCTTTTCAAACCAATCGCAAAGGTTTTATCAAAAGGTGTAATCAGGTAATGGCAATCCGCGAGCTACCCAATATCGTTTAATATGAAGTGTCTTTCAAGGCACAATATCTTAATAAACTGTAGGGCTCGTTTCATGAAAGCTTGACTTGAAGTCAATCAGACCCTTTATCAAATGCGTCATTAAATGTGTACGAATCTATAAAGTGATACGAGATCACATAGAGACCAGATACACCCTAGTTCACGAACCGTTGAAAATTCAAAACAATTTCGAAACAGCTATGACGCGTAACGAAGCCCAGTTTAATAAAATCACATGACCTTAACAGTGATACACACTCCGAATGATTTGATTGAGACAAATCATTCACCCTGGTGTCAGAGCTTCACAAAGCACGTCTCATAAGAGGGTTAAACCACTCTCTTCTCTCTCTCGACCCCTTCCTCTTGGTTTCACTTTCAGATTGAAACCCAGATACTGTGGTTTTCATTTGTGTTTCTTTTATTTTGACCTAAACCTACCCCTATCGTATTCTGTGTCTTCACACCTGTTGAGCCTGAATATTCAGTTAAATTCAGTTTCTATTCGGTTAAGTTGAATTTAATTAACTTTGGGATTTAATTAAATCAATTTGCTTATTCAATTTCCACGCTAGTTACCAGAGCTATGAGAACACTCGATGTTTACCTTGTTATTTTTTTAAATTTTTTTTATTTCCATTTATTTACCTTTGTTTCGACCTGAATTCTTATATTCAGCTAAGTAAAGCTTAACTAAATTTGAAATTTAATTAAATTACTTGCTTCCCTTTCCTTTTAGTTTCTCAGAGCTATAAGGATGTTCTAACTTTACCTTTACGTTATTTTAGATAGGATTACAATATCTAGCGACTGTTGTTTCCTTAGCGAGTTACACAGGTCATTAACATCCTACTTCCTGTCTGTGTTTTACCCCTCCTCACTCCTTAGCACCAAGCTAAGTACATGAAGTACGGCTAACACAAACGCACAGTAGGCCCCCTACAGAACTGGAAACACTTCCCGTTGTTTCTTCTTCTGTTGACCCTGATGTTTGATGTGTCCCTGCTAGTTAAGTCTAAACAGCAGCTTACCCATAAGTGACACTGTGTCTCCTAGCTAAATTTAAATAGGTAAACCACTCCTCTCTTCCTCTTCCTTTCTGGTTTCATCCTATTTTTATTTTTATTTAATTGATTTTTTTTGTTTGTTTGTCTGTTTCTTTCTTTTTGTAACATGTGAGAAGAACCATCAGCATTTTTAAGTGATAGTTGTGACATGTAAAAGCCCAGCCATCAGTCGACGCTGCTTAAAGCACATCAACTAGGATACTCAAAACATTTTGTTATGAGTACGCTCATAGCTCGCCACCTTAGTAGAAACTTGCATTTGCCTTTGCCCTCTCTATCTCGTGTCCCCCAAGTGTGCCAGTAGGCCTCAGACATCCAGCGCTGCCTCTCACCAGGACCCCCTGGAGACCCGGCAGACCAGTGTCAGGGACATCCTTCAGCCTGAAGCAGGCAACGACCTGCCACGGCAGAGAAAGGAACAGTTAGACGACAACGAAAGCGGACGTCCGGCCTGAGCCACCAAGAGCTGACGAGAATTATCTTCTCCTTGCCCGCGCTCCCGCAGGCCTCAAACAGGAGGTATATGAACTAACGCTGCCAGCCACAGAATTCCAGAGAGAACAAACCCTGCTCAGCGTGAGAGGACACAGGACAGATGCAAGGACCCTGACAGAGCAGAGCAACTGAAAGAGATCATCAGCTTTCAGGCGGACGACAGCTCTGAGCACCCGCAAACCGATAAAGATAAGACCGGTAAAGAACTGTTTCACTCAAAGAACTTAAAGAAATGGTTGAACTCAAAGAGAGCTAAAGCCATCAATGTGCAGCGGAAGTCCGAACACTGACTTAACGATGCTGTAACATTACAGCATCAAACATTATTGGTCAATAATTCAGACTGAGATTCCACAGATAAAAGAGCAACTCACAACAGAGTGCATCCCTGCAGACCATCGACAAGACACTAAAGGGAATTGTGGTAATTTTCAACACTCACAGCGTTCTGCTGACCCAGACAGTGAACTCCATGAAACAGCTGTTTACTGTCTTCCCTAATGACTTTGCTCAAACTCAGCTGGTAACAGCCCTGATGACAGACACTCTGCCAGAGGTGAACTCCTCCATTAACAGCCTAGCCATGGGTAGGATTCCACCGCACCTGATACCCTTAAGCCTTGTGCAAACCGTGCTGGCTTCCGCCATCACCACGCCAACTGACTCTCTACAAATACACCTTGCCGACTCGCTGGGTAGTGCCAACCCACTCTGCGTCGACCCCAAGCAGAGAGAAGTGGGTTTTGCTCCTGCACTTGCCCATCATAGTCAAGCCGAATCCACCGGCTTAAGAACATTGTCAATGTCAGATTTTGAAAGGTAACACTCACCTCAAGATCCGCACGCCGTACGTGATTGACTTGCACGACAGCGACACTAAGCTGTCCCCAGCTCCGAATCCACACATGTTCACATTGACCAAAGACATTCACTATCTCTGCCCTAACAAACCTTTCCTCAGAGACAACACTGACGGAATCTGCGGGCTGCAGATCAGCGGCATACGCTGCCCTGCTAAAGCCAAGCCTCGCACTCAAGTCACCGAGACCCAAGCAGAGATTGTAGGTGGCAGGTGGCTCGTTAACACTCCTGTGCGCACAGCTGCACTCACTTATGACTAGAAGGACACTGACACCTGTGTCACCTTGCTCAACCAGAGCATGTCATCCAAGTACCAAAAGGTGCCATCCTTCACCATGACGACCTGGCATCGTACCATCTTCCAAGTGAAGAGTACTAATCAGAACTGGAAATCCCATCCTTCTTCAAGACCCACAACTTCACACAAGATCCAGAACTGGAACTGTGGCTTGGAAAAGGGGCGTCACAGCTAAAAGCTGTGTCTCGACTGCCCATCTTGACTACCTCACCTGTTGCCAGTCCTGGACCACAGCTGACACTGCGCTGTGTATCTCTATGGTACTCAGTCACACACTCTGACACTAGGCTTGACCTTCATCCTGTACAGGAGGCTCAACGAGATGTGAACATCTACAGCCAAGCTCACGAAATCCTCAGAAAGAAGGTACCACACCATAGGCTGCTTTGAACCTCATCAAGCTGAGCCCTCAGCCCTAATAGCCACCTGCTACCCGACCATCATGATTCACCTGTCATCGATCCATGGTGATGTTTGTTGTCCGATGATGTCCACACCGGGACTTCATCAGACAAAAGGGGGGAGATGTAGAGATTCTGGAGTCTTCCAGGTGGGCAGCTTCAACTGCACAGCCCCAAGTTCATCATATCTTCTTCATCCAACAAAGAAGAAAATGATTGAGACTTCAAAAGCTGACACTCGCAGAATCCTCAACAACTTCAGTTTTCAACAACTTTGATAATAGTGTACGGTACCCAGGCATGCAAGTATACTTTTGATTTGATGCTTTGAAAATGAAATGCTGATGTTCTTCTCATATAGTTACATGGAACTTCTCAATAGTTCCGTTTTCGGTTTCGTTCTACCACTCACCTATTTATGTATTCATGTGTGTATGTTGTTTTGTTTATTTATATTCATATAAATATCTATTTTTAGTTCATAAAACTTGTACATAGTATGTATTTGGTTCTGTTTTGTTTGCAATACAAAGTCACTTTTACGATCGCGGTTTTTGCTACTTGCTCAAAGTGCTGTACATGCTAAGAAATAATTATTCTTCTGTGGCCATGGAAGATACCCTTTTCTTAGAATAAATTAATAATCAAAAGAGTTTGTTGGACGAACTGATTAATTGATTGTAATATTAATTCAGCCACATCAAGTTAATCCAATTAACTGACCCAAATATTAATAATTAATAATAATAAGTTATTATTGATTATTAATATTTCCAAAAGCTGAGGTTCCTTACAAAATCTACATTTTGATATCGTGAAATGGATATTATTACAGTGCAAAAACTGTGCATAAACAGTGATTTTTTTTGTTTCAGTTTCTGTTGAAGATTGATCAGTAGCTGGTACAGTTGGCACAGCTGGCATCATATCTCCAGGAGGCAGGCCGGGTAATGCTGAGGTGATGCACAACACAGGTGACAAAAATGATGCGCATAATAAGGAATTATATAAATCTGGAGGATGTGGATCCTGTTCTGGATTGTAATAGACCAAACAGATTTTATCATGTATAAAATTATAATAAGTCTTGTATCTTCTGAAAGAATAAAACTGATCAAAATCATAAAGCGCCTATTTTTTGGTTTGTTTATTATAGCACAGACAACATATACTATAATATTTATCACATTCAGAAGTGTTTTATGTACTTTCAAAGGGTTTTCTGTAAAAATAACACTGGGATATTGCATGTATACAACTGCATATGGATATGGGGAGAGTTTAGATTTGGTAGGGCAAATCCAAATTTTGTTATTTTTGAACAAATTTAAACAGTAAATACTGTTTTGTGGCTCTTTAATGTGTCGTGACAGATCGCTGTAGTGCCTCAGTTTAAACTGCTCGTGAACCGATCATCTCTTCCTTCTAGTTAATGTGTAAACATCAGAAGGAATGTTGTTTCAACCGCGGGAAGACCTCCGTACACACCGTTTTTCAAGTTCAAGTTCACAGACGTTAATTTTACTAACTCTCCTGACTGCTTTGTCGGACAAAATGGCGGATTCGGCTGATGGCGGATTATGATTGGTCAGATCGCCTGTCAATCAAACTCCCGGCGAAGGGTGAATTGGAGTGTCACGTTATGTTGGTGTTTTGGTTTTGTTTTCAATTACTTTTTATGCTATGTTCGAAATCGCCCCCTATACCCTCATTCACTATTCCATACATTAATCCACTAATATAATCCACTTGAAGGAGTCGATGAAAACGAGTGAGTGAATTCGGACACTGAGTGCGCCAGAAGGGCTGCCAATTTTGCATAGTTTGAACTTGCTTAATAATCATTTGAAACTTAGCAAACTGGCAGCTCCAGTAGTAATGAAAAGATTTATCTTAAACTAGCATGGTAACTAGCATATAAACTTATAAACAAATTAAAAAGGAATTAAATTATGCTGTACCGAGACACAGAAATTCATTCAGCGCGCGACTCTCACAGTGCATTATGGGTATTCTCTAGCCGTTGAGCATACTCGGTTGTATTGCGGTGCATTGTGGGATTGAATGAGTGCACTCAATAACGTCCACTATGGTTTGGACACCACCACAAATGGCTGTCCCTTCAAATACTGCCCTATATAAGGGTATGGGGGTAACCTCGGACACAGGCTTAGATTGTTATCATTTCCTGAGTTTTCTTTCTGTTTACATTTTGTTGTCAAGGTGATTCATTGTATTATTGATTAGTTCACACTTGTTTCATATTGAGCTCAAATATCTTGTATATATGATATAATGCCTTCAGTTCTCTTAGTTCATTGTAATTTTTTATTTTTGTTACTACACAGTTTTATTTTCTTCTTCTTTTGATTTCTTTTTTTTGTTTTGTTAACTAAAATTTTAAGCTGCAATTAGAACTGCACTGCCTCTCTGCCTCCTCATCTTCATAGTTACGTGACTTGGAGGGATTCTTGAGGTAGAGCAGTACCGAGATGAGCTTATCGCACTGCTTTTGTAATTTAAGGCAAAACATGTTTGCCTTTTATGGCACCCATGATGTCATAAATGCTTTTGATGTAGGCAGCTTACAGAGCCTCACTGTACAATCTTTCATTCTTTACTATATTTGTTATTTATTGTGCTGGAAATTGTCATTTGTCATGTTCCATGTTGCACAGCAGCTCTGGAACAATTAGTTTTTTTGTGAAGAAGCAAGAAGAATGACATGAATGTGAATTGACCATCGCGTTGAATGACTTTGCCAGTTTAACCAAATAGCATCACAGAACCATTTAGAGACAATCCATTTTACAGCCACCAACGTCTGTTCGACTGTGAAACACTCGAAACAGACACATTTTATTGTGTTTTCAAACATTTGGCACCAGCCCTTGCCTGGAGGCGTTCAGAATGATCGATGTCTCCTAAGTGTTTTTTTTTTCTTTTCACCAGCATATTAAACAGAGCAAGATTATCAGAGTTATAGGTGAAGCTCTCGGCGAGGAGATTAAAGTCTCTCGTAATTAGTTTCATCTTAAACTCGTGCATATTTTCCGGCTTGCACTGGTTTTGATGTATTGACTCTCCGGGCCACTAGGCAGAGTGGGGAAAAGCATTCTCGTCTTAATGAAATGTTTAGCATTTTCCATCTTGCTACTCCTAGTGTGCTGTAATGACCCCGGAGTCTGATCTCAGCGGGGACATGCCGGTGTGCAACGAGCTCCGCTGTTTTGGTTGATTATTTGGCCCTGTATTCTTCAGTTTCCTGTTGAAAGTAAGGAAAGCTGTGTTGCATGCTGTAAAGACACCTGACAATAACCAGAACTGACACCCAACAAAAATGCAGTTTCTTTTGCTCATCCTCACATGGTTTCAAACCCATAAAACTTAATGATTTCTGTTTATTTTTGTATTGTATTTTTGTATCTGTACAATTTTTACAGTATAGGAATTGAGTGGTTTAATATACGTCTTCTGAAAAGACATAATCGCTTTATATGATGAACAGATTTGATTTAGGATTTTATACACATATGAACATTGATCAACAGATAGAGCTCAACAAATATGGAAAACGAAAACTCAAACATTGAATGAACAAACCTAAAAAGATGTCTTCTGCTTGAATCAGCAATTTAATGGCAAAGCAGTCTGTGCTTTTCCTTTGCAAGACCGTGCTCACTTTAATGTCTAAAATGATGGCCCTCCAATCTGAACTTGAAATCACATCGTGCACATTTTCAGTCATAAAGTTCACATAAATGGTCATATGGGCTTCACAGACTTAACCTTGTATGTTATTTTTGTATTGTGTATGTTATTTTAAAAATATAGCTTTGTCCTTGTGTTTGTTGGATAATCAGCCAACTATTTTCTTTTTTATGATTTTCTAGAATTTCCTATTCATTTGTTGTGATTAAGTCAACTTGCCATAATTTTGGATAGGAGCCAATTTCTATTTGTAAAATAATTATTTTACATTAAACAGCAAAATGTTATCATCAACCAGGTTACCATTCTGAAGATATAATCATATCCATACATACTGAACTGTATTAATTTTGGCTTGAAATGGCAAGCCTTGTTAACACTTACAGAATATTTAATATCTTACAAAAGTTTTATTTTAGTTGGGTTATTTTATATTTTGTATATTAAAAAAGAAAAATAGGTAAGACTTTACAATAAGGTCCCATTAGTTAAAGCTACAGTGTGTGATTTTTACCCCCATCTAGCGGTGAAAAGGTATATGACCATCCAGTGAATATTAGTTTCTGTTCCTCTCAATTTCGATTTCGTTTTAACTCCTACGGTGGCCAATGAAGTCCAAGATTAACATGGCTTCCAGTACGACCTCCTCGACACGGTGCCATCGAGTGTTAAAACGCGAAATGCGAAGCTTGATGTCCCTCTTTGGCTAAAGTACTTTCAAGATGGAGGGGCAACATGGCGACCGACATTAGAACCCCTCACCCGTATGTATTTTCAATGGCATATTATACACTAACGAGAATACTTTATTACTTGAACGAAGTAAATATACATTAATGAGCACATATATTTTTGAAAGAATTAAGTGTTTTTAGCTATAAATAAACTAAAAAAGTTACACAGTGTAGCTTTAATGTTAGTTTTACAGCCTCCAATAACACCAGAGAAACAGCCCCCTCCAGCCTCTACCCTATCACCAGACACGTTATCCCTATCTCCAGCATCTCCACAGCATCTTCTGTGTTTCTCAGAGAAAATGGAAAAACTGGTGTTTGCTGGAACCAAACTATCTCCAAGCCCCCAGACATCAACCAAAAAAAGTCAGGCCCCAAAACCACGAAAGCCTGCGGACCCAGCTCGCTCTCCGCTTGTGAGAGCTCTTCGGCCTCTGCAAAAACGCCAGGGCCCACACCCTCCTCCATCGGCTCGAGGTGAACCAAAAACAACTGATACCAGCTCTCAGTGATATGTGCCGGGTCCTCGCTATGATAACAGTAACTTTCTCAAATGTTTACAGAACAAGCGGGAACCCAGTGTACCTGTATCTTTCCCTATTGCTGTTCGATTACATGATAGAAAGTCTAAGGCCTTCAAAAGCCGTACAGCAAACCCATCTAATCTGGTGCCTATTGCACGCCAAACTAAGACAAAAGAAACAAAAAGTAAGACTGTTAAGTTAGCACTTTTAAACATCCGCTCACTTAAAAATAAATCACTTCTAGTCAATGACTTAATAACCACATACAACCTGGATTTTATGCTTCTAAATGAAACTTGGCTAGAAGACAGCTGCAGTGCAACAGTCCTAAATGAAACATCCCCTCCTAACTTTACTTTTATGAGTGTCTGCAGAGCTGCTAGGAGAGGAGGGGGAGTAGCTGCTCTTTTTTAAAGGGATAGTTCGGCCAAAAATGATATTTAAACCATGCATTACTCACCCTCAAGCCGTTTGAGATGCATCTGTCAATCTTGTTTCAGACGAACACATTTTCAGTTATTTTAGAAAATGTCTTAGACCCTTCAGTGGATATAATGTGAAGCAATGGGGTCCACCTCCTTCAAGTCCCAAAATGTGAATACATCCTTCACAAAAGTAATCCATCCGGCTCCAGGGGGATAAACGAAGGCCTTCTGATGGTAATCCGTGCGGTTTTGTCGTAAAAATATACATATTTAAAACTTTATAAATGAAAATATCTGACTTCCGGCAACGATCGACGCGCGTGCGTTCACGCGCTTTCGTGTTTTGTTTTGCTCTGCTCTCTGGCTGCGCTGGCGCGTTCGTTCTACGTCACAACAGTTCCTAGGCTACGTCTTACCTCGTACGCCGACTTCCATCACCCGTGAACGCGCGTCGATCGTTGCCGGAAGTCAGATATTTTCATTTATAAAGTTTTAAATATGTATATTTTTAGGACAAAACCGCACAGATTACCCTCAGAAGGCCTTCGTTTATCCCTCTGGAGCCGGATGGATTACTTTTGTGAAGGATGTATTCACATTTTGGGACTTGAAAGAGGTGGACCCCATTGCTTCACATTATATCCACTGAAGGGTCTAAGACATTTTCTAAAATAACTGAAAATGTGTTCGTCTAAAACAAGATTGACAGATGCATCTCAAACGGCTTGAGGGTGAGTAATGCATGGTTTAAATATCATTTTTGGCCGAACTATCCCTTTAAGATGTCTATCAATGTAAGCAAACATCATTTGGTAACTACCCCTCTTTTGAATATCTGGGTATTGTGTTAAAAGGTGCCCCACATATTTTACTTATCATTATTTACAGGCCTCCAAAATACTCTCTTCTGCCATTGAAGCCAGATCTGTGTCTATCAAGAAGAGATGCTTAAATGAGAACACTAGTGTGCTATTTATGAAGGCTATATCTTTAAAACCAAGCATATCTGCTGACTCTGTTGATTTTCTCCTTGATTCTTTTAACTCAAAAGTCAAAAGTGTAATTGATGATATTGCTCCTGTGAAAGTCAGGAAGAGTGTTAGACAAAAAGCACCTTGGAGAAACACAACAGCTGTGCAAAATATGAAAAGAACATGCAGAAAAACAGAGCGCATGTGGCGGAAGACAAAACTTGTAGTCCATCATAACATCTACAAAGACAGCATCCATGCTTTCAATATGGAACTAGGCAAAGCTAGACAGACTTTCTTCTCAAATATTATAAACAGCAACTTAAACAACACACACACTCTTTTTGCTACTGTAGAGAGACTGACAACCCCCCCAAGCCAGATTCCCAGTGAAATGCTCTCAGACGGCAAGTGCAGTGAGTTTGCTTCTTTCTTCTCTGAGAAAATTAATAATATCAGAAAGGTGATCAGCACATCATTGAGCCGCACTGGGGTCAGACAGTTCAGACCACAACCTGAGAATGTAGTTACTATGTCTGATTTCAAAGAAATTGATGGCAAAATTTTGGAAGAAACCATACAGCACCTTAAAACATCAACCTGCGTCCTTGACGCACTCCCCACATCTTTCTTCAAAAGTGTGTTAAACAGTTTAGAAGCAGATCTCCTAAAAGTGGTTAATGCCTCACTTCTTTCTGGTAGTTTTCCAAACTCCCTGAAAACTGCAGTTGTCAAGCCCCTCTTAAAAAAGAGCAATCTGGATAAGACTATATTAAGCAATTATAGACCGATTTCAAATCTTCCTTTCATAGGCAAGATCATTGAAAAAGTTGTCCTCAATCAGCTGAACAAATTTTTAAGCTTGAATGGATACTTTGACAATTTTCAATCTGGATTCCGATCGCATCACAGCACAGAGACAGCTCTCATAAAGATAATAAACGATATTCGCTTGAATACTGATACAGGCAAATTATCAGTACTGGTACTACTCGACCTCAGTGCTGCATTTGACACTGTCGATCACGACATACTTCTTGACAGGCTGGAAAACTGGGTGGGGCTTTCTGGGATAGTCCTAAAATGGTTCAGGTCATACTTAGAAGGGAGAGGTTATTATGTGAGTATAGGAGACCATAAGTCTAAATGGACATCCATGACATGCGGAGTCCCTCAAGGCTCGATTCTTGCACCACTCCTATTCAACCTGTATATGCTCCCAATGAGCCAAATAATGAGAAAGAACCAAATCTCTTACCACAGCTATGCAGACGACACACAGCTCTACATAGCCCTATCGCCTAACGACTACAGCCCCATTGACTCCTTGTGCCAATGCATTGATGAAGTAAACAGTTGGATGTGCCAAAACTTTCTTCAGTTAAACAAAGACAAAACTGAAGTCATTGCGTTTGGAAACAAAGAGGAAGTTCTTAAGGTGAATGCATACCTTGACGCTAGGGGTCTAACAACTAAAAATCAAGTCAGGAATCTTGGTGTGTCTCTAGAGTCAAACCTTAGTTTCAGTAATCATGTCAAAGCAATAACTAAATCAGCATACTATCATCTGAAAAATATTGCAAGAATTAGATGCTTTGTTTCAAGCCAAGACTTGCATGCTTTCATCACCAGCAGGGTGGATTATTGTAATGGACTCCTCACTGCCTTCCTAAAAAGACCATAAGACAGTTGCAGCTCATACAGAACGCTGCTGCCAGGATTCTGAGCAGAACCAGAAAATATGAACATATCACACCAGTCCTCAGGTCTTTACACTGGCTCCCAGTTACATTTAGGATTGATTTTAAAGTATTATTACTGGTATATAAATTATTCAATGGGTTAGGACCTCAATATATTGCAGATATGCTCACTGAATATAAACCCAACAGATCACTCAGATCATTAGGATCACATCAGCTAGAAATACCAAGGGTTCACTCTAAGCACGGAGAGTCTGCTTTTAGCTATTATGCCAGCCACAGCTGGAACCAGCATCTAGAGGAGATCAGATGTGCTCCTACAGTAGTCACATTCAAATCCAGACTCAAAACACTTCTGTTTAGCTATGCATTTACTGAATGAGCACTGTGCCACTGTTCGTACGACTGTTTTTACTGTACTTTATTTTATTTTTAATCTAAACTGTTTTAATTATTCTTATTTGTTTTGATTATTTTAATTTCTTTATTCTAAACTGTTTTAATTATTCTTATTTCTTTTGTTTTCTTTTTTTTTTTCTTTCTTCTATGTAAAGCACTTTGAATTACCATTGTGTATGAAATGTGCTATATAAATAAACTTGCCTTGCCTGGCCTTGCCTAGTTAACGCATTAATAACTAACATAGAGCAATACATTTGTTTTTTTTTTATTATTCTTAGTTCATGTTAGTCAAACTTTTGATTTCGGTACTGCTTGTATATATTTTAAATGAACATTAAGATTAATAAATGCTGTCGAAGTATTTTTTTTATTGTAAGTTCATGTTAACTATAGTTTGTGTTTGGAAAAAGGTTTTGACATGCAAGTTCTTTTAACGTTGTTTGAGAGTTTCTGGTTAATGAAGATTATTGATGCTGAAGAACTCCTTTGGCCCAGTTCCAGCACAAACACCCGTTATAATTATAAATATGATGAATCTGAGCAATTTAGCACCAATTACAGAGAATCTGCAGTCAACAAGCAGAGAGACACTCGAAACGCGCGCCCCCATATCTGTCTCTCTCTCTATATATAATTTGTCTGTTCTGAAGACTGGTGTGTGTGAATGGCCGCTTATATGTGTCACGCGTCTGCGGCAAGTGGCAGGCCTAAGGGATAGTTAACTTCTAAAATCTGCATTTACTGCACATCAGGAAAATTACACTGTATAAATGAGACACCTGATCACAAAAGCATTTGGGTCAGGAATCAAACTCCCTCCACAAGCCATTGCGTGCACGTCTGTTTACGATGTTTTAAAGACTGAATTATGATGTTTTGAAGATGTTTAAATGCATTAAAGCAATGAGCCAGTACTTGATGTCGTCATGATGTGAGTTTGGTGTGTTTGCTAAATTCCAAACATTTACTCAGAGATTCTGGGAACGTATTCAAAATTATCATAATTTTGTTGTTGTTGTTGTTTTTTACTGAAACACACACACACACACACACACACACACACAAACTCTTAAGCAGGAATGACTCTTTACATAATATAATTTAAAGGTGCAGTGTGTGATTCAGTGTGCTGAGCTGGTTAAAGCGTAAAGTCGAAGCGTCCGCATGAGCCCAAAGGTGCGCGCGGTAAAAATGACATGATTGCAACAGCGCCGCGCCACGCGCGCTCGCCTCCGCATCCCCTAGACACCATTTACTAGGCTTTTTTTTCTCTGATTTTGAAAACTCTTCGCGATCGACTTAAAATGCTTCCAAGATCGACTTGTCGACCGCGATCGACAGGTTGGTGACTCCTGTAACATACTGTTTTAAAGTCAATGACAAGAGTACTAATCAGCTGTCTCACGAACGTAACCAGCACATTTATCCCCACATAGCAAAGCCATAACACAGCGAGGGAGAAGAACTAAGTTACATGAAACAGTCTAACTACATATTTTACACCACTGACAAGGGAAACGTCACTACTCTCTGTGTTTATGGCTAGCTCCTAGGTTTCTGCTGCTTCTCTTTCAAGGTAGTGACGAAACGCGATCTGTAGCGCTGTTTGTTCGCGTTTGGCTCTATAGTATCCAGCAGCAGACCCTCAGCACCACCAGTTTCAGAACCCCAGCGCCAGAACCGGAAGTAAGAGGCGGAGCTTACGTTCTAACACCAGCGCCAGGACCGGAAGTGAGGGGTGGAGCTTACGTTCTAAACCGAGTAACGCCACCTAACGTTTTGGAGCGTAATTTGCTTAGACACGAAACGGCATTATTACACACGAAACGTCATACTTTATACTTATTATAATGATACATTAAGGTATAGTGCAATAGGCATTTTAAAACATTGATTTTGTGTAATATAATTGTATATAGTTATCCGTTTCATTGTATTATGAGAGTTACTTCCTGATCATGATGGTGAAAAATAATGCTTGAAACTTATGGGCATTTTATATAAAATATACTTTATTTCACAAGAACATGTGCAGCATGCATTTTTCTTTATGTAAAATAATGTCAAAAATCTAAAAAAGAGAGAAAATTCCGCATTGTTTTAAAAGAAACAATAAAAATGTACCGTAAAACTTCAAATAATAGCCGAGTCCCAAATAGACGATTGTCTCTTTTACACGCCTGGAGCCGGTTGCACCAACAGGGCTTTACTAAGCCTGGTCCTAACTGCTAAGTAGGTCTTAGTTAAGACCAGTCTTTAGAGTTGACCTAACGTCGGTTGCACCAACCAAACTTAAGCCTAGGCTTTACTACACCTGGGGCCTGTTTCACAAAGATAGACTTTGACTATGGCTTAGATATAGTAGATAGTCAGACTTCAGATAGACATCTAAATCAGACCGTTGCACAAAGCACTTAAGACGCTGACTATCTTAAGTAGGACTATACTGCAATGCATTCTGGGTAAAATAAGACACTTTTCAAAACAAAAAACATGGCGGATCAAGTAAGCGCATTCAACCGCTCAGTGCAGTTTACCCCAGTGGAAAATATGTTTGTTGGAGTATAACAGTTACAAGGACATTTTACTTGGGAAATTTAGCGGAGAATGTAGTAACAAGAAGAAATGTTTAATTTGGAAAAAGATTGCTACGACAGTGTGGCAAGCAGGATGAGGTCGAGGGACGTGAGAGCGGCGCGAGGCCGGTGGCATGATTGATAATGAGCGACACCTGCGAGACGCACCGGTCTCGTATCTTCACAGTTGTCGCTTCTCCTTTATGCTTCCGCTCTTCCGTGAGAGATACGAGACCGGTGCGTCTCGCAGGTGTCGCTCATTATCAATCATGCCACCGGCCTTGCGCCGCTCTCACGTCCCTCGACCTTATCCTGCTCGCCACAGACAGTTAACAGCGTTAATCCGATCGTTGAGCAGAGTGTTAAAGACGTACAGAAAAGATACAAAAATATATTTCCAGTAGGTTACTGCGGTCCCTGAAAACGCTTTCCCTTCTCATAGCTCTCTCCATAACGTCATCAGCAAACCACAAATTATGAGCCATTTTACCTTTTCTTTTGGCTGTTTGTAATGTAACTGATTGCTACTGTTGGTTGCCAAGGTACCATAGAGTCTTAGACCTGAGTTAGCCTGGGGGTAAGGTGTCTAATTTTTTTGGTCTAAATTAAGTCATTCTTTACTTTTGTGAAACTGTCTAACTTGCATTAGACTAGTCTATGAATAAATTTTAGACTTGTCTAACACTATAGACCGTTCTAAAATAGCTTTGTGAAACCGGGCCCTGGTCTTAGCATTCCGCGTTCATGTGAATGGCCACGGAACTGTAGCGGTTGCCTAGCAGCGTGCATTGCTGGGTTACGCTGTAAACTAGGGGTGGCGTGAGAGCGTGTGAAACCAATTAAATGCGTGTGTGTCACGGCCAATGCATGACAGTTGGCAGCTCTGTATATGCCTAGATTTTGACTTTACGCCTGCTACTGACTAAGCGTAAGATTTACGCCCAGTCTTAGCGAGAAGAGGACTTAAGCCTGGATGGTGCAACGGTCGTAACTATTAGGTCGGACTTAGAATGCTGAGTTAAGACCTACTTACCTTAAGACAGGCGTAAGCCCTGTTGGTGCAACCGGCTCCTGGTGGCTGCAGGTTTGGGTAAATAAAGGCCGGTCTCAAATAGAGGTCGGGTCTGTTTTTTTAGTTTCAGGTTGTATTTAATCTTCTAAAACCCGTCAGATCGTCCGCCAAAGCAAATTTGTGTCCCGCCAAAGCCTATTTTGATCGGTGAATGATGTATAGAATGACTGCTGCGCATGACAGGGCGCTTAACGAGCAGAGAGAGAGAGCCCCGGCCGCGCGCGCGCACTCTCACGTCTTCAAACAACACGAGCGCTGTCTTGCTCTTTATTTGTCACATACCAGTTATAGTTCATACAACGAGCAGTGAAAAGTAAGTCTGGTATTCCTATAGACTCACGGTGTAATAAAAACATACCCTAAATATTATTTAAAAGATGCAACAATTTTTAATATTTTTAAATACTTGCAAAAAATAACCATGCTTGTGTCATTGTCAATACTGGTAATTCCCACTGATCTATATAATGACTGGATAGCTCATGACGTTCTAAACTGCCACCAGGCAGTGAAGCCACCGGAAGTGTTCGAGCGGCCATCTTACGATTCCCTACCAGCAGAGGGCTCCAACAGCCGTTGCAGAGATCGGTAGCTCCGACGGCACTTTTAAGATGACTCGCTGTGCATCAACAAGTGTAAAACGAAGATCACAAAAGGATCTTGAAAAACTGCTCACAGGTTGTACTTTAAGCCCATATATAGTAATTGATATGCACAATTGTCGCTATTTCCGTGTTGTTTAAAAAAAATGCATAGCCTGCTATGTTTTTTCCTACATTCTTTCACAGACGTATTCAAGTTTAAACCCAATAAACGTATTATTCAATGCATTATTTCTTACAAATGTTATTAAATGCATTTATTTCATATTTTCATGTCAATCCGTGTTCAGTTTGACCACGAATCATGCGCTGTCACTTTAATTCAGCGCCTGCAGCACAAACGATCTCTGCACGCACCGCACCGCACTTGGACGGGCATCCGCGTGCAGTGAAAGCTCCAACCTGTTGACATGGGTAGCCTATGGTAAAAAAATATGCACTGCAAACAGAGTAGGCCTATGCTATGTGTAAACCCCTTATTTACACTGCACACATCTGCGGCGCATTACGGCTCCGACAATGTTTTATTCCTACCTTCACGCGGTGTCAACTCACACCAGGAACATTTCCACGTGATTTGCCGATTTGTGGGCGCCATCAGCTCCGGTAGCCGTGTGGCGCCGCAGACGTGTGCAGTCAGTGTAAATAAGGGGTAAATAAGAGGTGAAACAGGAATACAATTACCCTTGTGTTATGCATTTCCTGGACATGTTCTTGCTAACTAATCAAATACTTGAACAGACTACTGATCTATCTGTAAAACACAATCAGAAAGAGCTCAATTTTAAGTTCACAATTCACATATACTTAATTTTTAGTAAGCAGGAATAATTTCCAACTTTAAACAAATACCCATGCTTAGGATGTTTGCGTTGTAAGACTGTTCAGGGAGACTTTAGATTTAAAGACGGTGTCTCGTTATGCAATGTTTTCTTAGTCAAATCATACAATTTCCTATTGATTCAATAGAACGCGTGAGCTCACTAGGGAATCACAATATGGCGGCGCGATGACTTCACTGTTTATGACGTCATGAGCTATCCAGTCATTCTATATAGATCAGTGGTAATTCCGCCCCTCCCTCACTTCCGGTTCTGGCGCTGGGGTTCTGAAACTGGTGGTGCTGCGGGTCTGCAGCTGGATATATCTCGGTGTGGCTGCAGGTTTGGTTAAATAAAGGCCGGTCTCAAATAGAGGTCGGGTCTGTTTTTTAGTTTCAGGTTGTATTTAATCTTCGAAATCCCGTCAGATCGTCCGCTTTTTAGCGGCCGCCAAAGCGTATTTTGATCGGTGAGTGATGTAGAATAGAATGAATGCTGCGCATGACAGGGCGCGTAACGAGCAGAGAGAGAGAGAGAGAGAGAGAGAGCCCCGGCCGCGCGCGCGCACTCTCACGTCTTTAAACAACACGAGCGCTGTCTTGCTCTTTATTTGTCACATACCAGTTATAGTTCATACAACGAGCAGTGAAATGTAAGTCTGGTATTCCTATAGACTCACTGTGTAATAAAAACATACCCTAAATATTATTTAAAAGATGCAACAATTTTAAATATTTTTAAATACTCGCAAAAATAACCATGCTTGTGTCATTGTCAATACCGGTAATTCCGCCCCTCCCTCACTTCCGGTTCTGGCGCTGGGGTTCTGAAACTGGTGGTGCTGCGGGTCTGCAGCTAGATATATCTCGTTTGGCTACGGTAGAAACATGACGTCACAATATGTCGAAGTAACTTTGCAACATAACTGATTCTAGCCCTACTACTAATACTTTACTAACATTCTAATAACAGTAGGTGCAACGTTACTTAGTCAACAGAATGTGTTAAAGGGACCATCAAAAATAAAGTGAAACCATAAAATAAAAATATACTGCTGAATAAAAACTCCATCGACAAATATTTGTTACACTAGATATTTTAATTGCTGGAGCATTTTTCATTTGCACCAGATTTGGAAGTGTATCTTTTTTTATGAATTACCCATGGTTTACTTACTGCTATGGTTCTCAACCATTTTCATGAAGCTATGGAGCCCATAATTGCTAAGCTCCTGTACGTTTAAGGTGGGACTGGGTTTTTAGGAGTCGGGTTCTGAATGGTCTAATTCGTTTTTTAATGTTGTTTTAGCGACTGATGGAGTTCAAGCGTATTTTAGGCAGACCACGGCTAGACAGCCAGCCATCACCTGCCACTAAGCTGATCCGTAACTCCCCCCACTACCAATTAAGCAAGACATATAAGTTCATCCATACACTTATTTGCCTTAGTCTGTCGCACAGACATGTACACATACTCCATCCCCAGCTCATCCTTATGCATGTGCATGATTGTTAAAGGGATAGTTCACTTTGAAATTAATTTTTGATATGTTTTAGCTTACCTCCAGTGCATCCAAGATGTAGGTGTCTTTGTTTCCACAGTATCTTCAATTTTGATAATTTTAGGTAAAACCGTTGTTGTCTGTCAGTCATACAATGGAGGTGAAGGGGGTCCAACTCAAAGAGCAGTCAAAATTAAACATTATTTAATGACTCGTAAATGTAAGTACACATTGATGCCCTAAGACACGAAACGAGTGGTTTTTGTGAGAAAACGAACAGTATTTATATCTTTTTTAGCTCGTGTAAGCATATCCATGTCCAAATGATCTGAGAGCAGGGCGCTTCGGTCTTCGCATGCGTACAGCGTTCGCCGGAATGCCCCGGAAGGGCTCCCTCGCGCGTGTTTACGTCACTCATTGTTTATGCAGAGATTTCGGAAGTTTTACCTTACACTGTGAAGATCTAAACATATTTAGATATACAGGATCGCAATGGAAGACGATTTCTATATACCAACAGACAACGTTGATTTTTTTTCACAACCTTATTTATTTGAACCTGAACCGGGGCATTCCGGCGAACGCTGTACGCATGCGCAGACCGAAGCGCCCTGCTCTCAGATCAGTTGGACATGGATATGCTTACACGAGCTAAAAAAGATATAAATACTGTTCGTTTTCTCACAAAAACCACTCGTTTCGTGTCTTAGGGCATCAATGTGTACTTACATTTACGAGTCATTAAATAATGTTTAATTTTGACTGCTCTTTGAGTTGGACCCCCTTCACCTCCATTGTATGACTGACAGACAACAACGGTTTTACCTAAAATTATCAAAATTGAAGATACTGTGGAAACAAAGACACCTACATCTTGGATGCACTGGAGGTAAGCTAAAACATATCAAAAATTAATTTCAAAGTGAACTATCCCTTTAAGTTGCTTGTGCATGGATATATATATATATATATATATATATATATATATATATATATATATATATATATATATATATATATATATATATCCAGCTTATTGTTACTCATTCTTGTATTCTTCCAACTCATTACTTGTATTACTTCCTTATGTATGTAACTGTTGCTTATGTGGTTCAAACCTCAGCAAGGTTTGCTGTGGACAGCTCTAAAGCTCTGTATCCCGCAGCTTTGGACAGTATCAGAGTCTCTACTTTAATTTTAATCAAAGAATTTAATCAAAATTCTGACAGAATTAGTTTTCCTGTCTTCATCTGACTTTCCCTCTGTCTATCTGACAGTAAAGTCTCCAATACTCAAACTTTTAAATCTCTTTTAAACTTTAAGGCCAGACCTTTTCAGATCTAAGTTGATTTAGTTTTAAATGGCCTTTAAAATTACAATTTACTTGATTATAATTAGAAGTACAAATATTCCAAGTAGTCTCTCCATTAATGTGAGCTTGTTGTAGTACGTAGCCATATCCTTGTGGATAGACGTCATTAAAGTCAGCATGAAACAGAAGTTGTGATAGTCTTCTAGATAGGGGGAGGAGGTGGAAATGGGATTGTGGTTTGCTATTGGTCGATGTCGACAGATTGTTATGCCCAGTAAACACATCATCAAAGAAGAGAAGAGATGTCGCTGCAAGAGTGAGGGGGTAGTTATTTTGATTAAAAATGACAAGGGACATGAATGAAAAAGCCTTACAGCAAGCAAGAAGGTCCTCGGGTGGAGTCCCAGCTCAGCCAGGAGGCCTTTCTGTGTGGAGTTTGCAGGTTCTTCCCTGTGTCTGCATGGGTTTCCGCCGGGTTGTACTGTTTTCCCCACAATCCAAAGACAGGTTAGTTGAATTGGAGAGTAAAAATAGCAGGTTGAGAGAGTGAGAGTCCCTGTGATGGACTGGATGCGTTTACACACCACATGATGGCGCCATGAATCAACTAGAACATTTTGTGTTCTGCAAATAATGGAAAAATCATGGACAAAGGGACACGAGGACAAAATGATCACTTCAACTGAAGAAAATGTATTGTATACTGAAAGTAAAGCATAATATATAAATTAATAAAAAATTAAAAAGTTACATCTAAAGGAAATATGGATACTCAAGAAATCCATTGCTTTCTTCTTTTTTTTATATATATATATTGCTAGTATTATTTTAAATACATGCTCTATACTTGGAAAATACATGTAATTTAACTGGTCCTCAGCATGAAGTCCTCAGCATGTAAAACTGCCAAACAAAGTGTTTAAAAATGCAACAAATTAAACATATATACATTTAAATTTAAAAGCAGATATCCACAAAAAGTAAATCTTTAATTATATTTTCCATTAAAAAAAAATACCTATCAAAGTAGTGTCTTCACTTTGTATCCACTCCGTCAGGATTATAATTCTGAATAAATCAGGCTATGTCATGTAACTCTGAGGACCCCTTTCTTATTTCCTGCTCATAGTGTATCTCACAGTAGGACACTATGTTTTATTTTTATATTTTATACAAACAATGTTGAAGTCTCTGCTGTCTTTAACATGTCAACTTCGTCATCCCAGTGAAATAGTTTCTGTAAATAGTTTTGGGATAAATCTTGGCATTTTTATTAAGGCAGCTACAACTTAGGGGGAAAAAATGCTCCACTGTACGTCAAGGTACTGTTAATGCCTTTCTTCAAAATGATTCAATATTGTTTGTTCTGTATTTTATCTAAATTAGGTGTTGTGAACTGGAGTGCATTTTCCAGACAATATAGGCAAGAGTTCCGGGTGCCTTACTTGTTGACTCTGTGCTTGCACTGCACTGAAATACACAAGGACTGCCCACCTGGGTGTGTGGGTGATGGCAGAAGGGGAGTCCTGTGTGCATTTTCTTCCGAGAAGGGGGTTGAGGGCTATTGCTCGGTTGAGTGTTTTTTTCAATGATGGAGGGGAATTTCAGGCTGAGTAGATTGTGTGAGAGTGTATGTGTGTGTGAGTGTACGTGAGTGTGCACGTGTGTGTGTGCGTGTGCACGTATATGTGTGTAGGTGATTATCTGTAGCCTATGTGTGCATATCTCTTTACACAATTATAATAAAAGTTACCACTGGTATGAGTTTGTTTTTTTGAGTTGGCATGCACAATATGGGATACAGAGATTGACAATGTACTGTATGTAGTTTAACTTCAAACTACTTTATTGGCATAAATGTTTTATAATAACCTATATAATGCACACAAATAAACAAGAGCTATTACAGAGGAATGATTAAAATAATAAATATATAAGGTGCCATTAATGTTTAAAGTAATTTTGTAATTCACATGGTGAAGTGCAACAGAATGTGAAAAACTTTTAAAATACTACACAGATATTATTACAAAATACTCTGTAATTCCTTATAAGTTTACCTTAGATCAGGCATAGTTAAAACTATGGATGTGCGCTCTACTCCTTTTTGCTGCTTTCATTATTACTTTAGAGTTTTTTTAATACTTTATCATTTTATTAAAGTATTATTTCAAATTTGCGCGTGCGTTTTGAAGACGCGTCGACGTCATGTACCACTTAACGCAAATACGATGCATGCGCTTTCAGCGCGATATTTTTTCAATTTATTTATTTATTTATTATCAAATTAAATATTTTTTTTTATTTTATTTTTTCATTGAAGTGTAAAATTTAAAAAAAATTCTGGCTCAGTCAGATTTCACAAGAATATAAGTACTGACAGGAAACGGAGCACGTAAAATTACAAACAACTTTAGGAAAAGAAGAGTAAATTAAAGTAAAATAATAAAAATTAAAATAATAAACAAATAAAAAAAACAGAAGATAAAGACACAGTTATGAAACAATAGTTAAGGGGCTACAATTAATTTTAAGGCATCGATAAAATTAAGAAGTTTTTTTTGCTGTTTTCTTCTTCATGAACCACAGGGATTTGTAGTAGGCCTACAATGCAAATTCTCTCTTGAAGACAGTAGACTAAATAGAGGCTGTGTTTTTAAACAAATTTTACATTTGTGGATGAAAAATTTACCCACGACAATTAAAGTCTTTAAAAGCATTTCATAGTTTTTGTCTTTCATTACAATTCCAAATGTGATGTTATCTCTAGTGAAACTGGAGAGAGACTGGAGATAAGGCTTCAGCCAATCATGTCACACCAGAATGTGTTGCTGTAAGAGCAGAAGAAAAACAAATGATCCGTGGTCTATTCTCATCACAGGATATACAGTTAGTTAGCTCTAAGTTAAATCTAAGTGAGAGGTTTCATAGCGATATCAGAGAATGTCTAATATGGGGAGAACTCCCACTCACATTAAACTTCCGGGTTCTGAACTGTTGCAGTTCCACTCTGATTCCATATGAGGGCGCTCACAGGCGGAGTGCAGAATGAATGGAGGTCTATGGAGCAATACCCCTAAAAATCCACTTTTCTCAGGATATAATTTTTTGTCTAGTAATTTGAATGTTGTATTCGAAAGAAGATGCAACAAAATTACACATTACTGGGTGTTAGATTTTTTAGAGTCACTCATTTGCTTTAAAAAGTCTTTTAAAATGTCAATGACGTCATACACATTGTACGACCAGAGACCTGCTTTACGGCAATCCTTCATTCCCTGGTGCTTTCGCGCATAGACAGACGAGAGAAGCCGCGAAATTTAAAAATACTACTGTTATTGTGTCACGAAATGTAGTTTTAATAGTTTTTCAGTCGACAATGTAGTTGTTTAAAGGTCAAATCTGTGGTTTATTTATAAAGATAGCGCCTATTTAAAAGTTTGATCTGACGTGTTCGGAGTTGTGAGGACCAGTCTTTCACCGGGTCTCAGCGCTCTGCACCCCGCCTGGAACAGCCTTTCCTCGGCTAGTGCGTCTGACGTTCGCCGCTGGCTCTGATGTCTCTAGTAGTGGTTAAACGAGGTATAATTCGTCTTGTGTATATCTAACGGGAGATCTTTGGTCTTATTAATCGTATCATTTGTTCCCTGGCAAATCGTTTTGGCTGAAGGCAAAGTGAAGTTTCATAACTTTATATTTTGGCTATTTTAACGTTGTATCCTGCTGTGCAGTGGCGGTTCTAGAGGGAGGCCAGGGGGGGCCAGTGCCCCTGTGACAAAAAGCTTGGCCCCCCTTGTGGCCCCCCTAAATGTGGAGTTTGAAATAATTTTTACAAAACTGTTTTTTGCTATCGTTGTAATCGTATGCGTATTATTTTTTATTATTCTATCTTTGTGGATTTGCATTTTCACGTGACAATTCGCATCACATTCGCGGGAATCGCGGCAGAGTAGGCTAACGTCTGTCTCCTGCACGCGAGAGAGGAGAGAAGGAGAAAGTTGGTAAATGTCAGTTCAGTTGTAAGTTCATTCTTTATGTGCGTATGGGGTGTGATGATGTGTAGCCTATTGTCTATTATGATATTGTAATCATTGTTTTAACTATGTACGAGGCACTGTGAGCTGACATCGCATTTGTCTATCGTCCTTTCACTGCTGTGTGCAGTTCATAGGTAGGCTATGTCACCAAATTAGTTTTTGTCTTATATTTATATCATATTATGTTCTTATATTAGAATATCACATCAGCAAGAGTGCCGTTTTCCCGTGCACAATTGCAACTGTGATATTTATGTTATACAACAGTTAAATTAACAATAAGTTAACTTTGGGAGTTACTTTTTAGACACAATATTGTCAATATTGTTTGTTTTCCCTTTATTTCGCCGACTAGAATTTCATAATGAAACCGTAGCAGAGTCTCAATGCAACACAGCGATGATTTATTGACTAGTCTGAAATCCGCGTTTTGAACGAATCACTTGCTTCTTTCCCGAATGAATCAGCCGTTTGAACAAATCGGTTGAATGAATGAATCCCTCTTACAGGGACTTGCCGCCGCCTACTGGCGGTTTTAGTTTCATATTTAAAGTATCCTTTAATTAAAACGTTAAAATTAGAAATCATTTCATATTTAAATATTGATTTAAAAAAAATCTCATAGCTTTATTTATGCAATTGTAAATGGAGTGTAAATATATTAATGCCATTTCTGTGTCACCTCTGCACTGCAAAGATGGATTTTGATTGAATTAATTAATTTGACTGGTAACAGTGGTACTGTATAATTATTGTATAATTAAGTATTATTGTATAAATAAGTATAATTATTGTTTAATTTGAATGTTAGTATTTGACATAAAAGGTGATGCATTGCATAACTCTAAATAAGTTTAGAAAAAATGTCCATATATAGGTGAAAATGCCCCTGGAAATCAATTTAAGGTGGCAAATATTGCTCCTTAATTAAGAAATGTATTTCTGTCACTGCTGTGAACTGACCACTGCATATAATATGAAAAATATAAATATCTTCGTGAGTCAGCTGTCAACAACAGGCCTAAACCAGCCATGGCACCATGCAGCACAAAAACACAATCAGTAAAATATCATCTAATTATTATCAACAAAACGTTGAAAATATTTAAATATATTTTTGTCAATATTGCACACCCCTACGGTATTAATTTTGATTTCTTTAGGTCTTAAAAAGCCTTAAATTTGACTTTAAAAAGTGTGCAGGAACCCTGTAAACGGTTAGACGTAGTTACCTAAGTCAGTTATTTTCAGTAAATGAATTAATAAGCTTCTTGGTCCCCATTGCTTTTGCTCTATAGTTCTCAAAATGAAGAGAAAGAAGGACATCATGTCTATTACAGTTACTGTGACTAATACTGAATATGTAATGCAAATGTAAAAATATAATGGAAATGCAAATACATTGTTGAATGATTATAAACACGGTATTTTGCCTGTTAATGCCTGCAGCAGTGCAGAAAATGATAGGACAACAATAAGGTCTAAATGTAACTGGCCCCTCTAACAGTACAACTGGCCCCTGCTTGGCCCCCTCAGTTGAAATGGGCTAGAACCGCCACTGCTGCTGTGTCTGAATGGTTTACTTTATTTCTTGTCTTGTATAACTTATTATACCTTTTAGGCTACTTATACTGTTATAATGTCTCTTAATGATCAATAAAACTGAAATTTAACAAAAATAGACAGGGTTGTGTCATTTTATTTTATATAGCCTATATTTTATGTAGCCTTTTCATTACTATTTTATTTGCTGTATACTGTTTGTTTATTTTATTGACTAAACTATTTACTATTACTCACTGTATTATATTTACTATTTGCACTGCATTGTAGTTGTACCATATCGTATTACCATAGATAAAGGATCCATCAGTTATCTTTGTTATTGCTAAAATCGGGTCAATCACAGAAAATGCTTTTTCCACAAAGCGGCCAATAGGGCGTCTGTGTATTTATTATGTTTATGCTTTTGCACTTTCTTTTCTCTCGAGCCATCAACTACACATCTGACACGGGTAAATATCTTTTTTTACAGTCTATTGTATATAAAGAGTTCAGTCCGCCTATGGCCTTAACATTGGTCCCGCTTCGGATGCCACGATGCCATCAAGCGGTGTCTCTGGTCGTAATCAGTCCTTCACTGACCAATCAGCGTCCATTAGCAAAATGCTAGCGTGTTATGGGCAACAACAACTCAACCTGTAAGAAATCGAAAGGACATAAGCACTCGTTCATTCAACTTTCGACCTATAACCCATGTTGAAATTGCAGAACCTACATTCAAATCTGAGATTTCTCAATGACAATCGGGTAAAAGAGACAAATTTAGCCGTCTAGCCCCATTGACTCCCATTCATTTTGCACTCGGACGATCGCCCCCAGTGGAATTCTGGTGGAACTACAACCAAAATTCGGTACAATAGGACTTAATAGGGAGTGGCCAGGCTTTCCGTAGACGGGCTTTGGCGATATAGCGCATGAGTTTTTCAACCCTATTTCCTGTTTACCGTGGCGTCGACGTCATTACTGTGCCACTAACCAATGAGAAGCGTTATGGGCGGAGCTGCACGTGCAGCCCCACCCCAGATGCAGCCCCGCCCCGATCTGCAGGCTGCAGCCAGGTGTACTTGGAAAAATCCAAGAGCACAGCGGCAAATAAGCCCGCCGCTAAGAATTCGGCCAAGAAACCAGCCGCCACAGCTGCTAAGAAGGCGATAAGCCCCAAGAATTCACATAAAGCCAGCAGCCGCTAAGCAGCCAAGAGCCCTAAAAAGGCGGCTAAACCTTAGTCAGTAAAGCCGCCAAGCCTAAAAAGGCAGCTCCCAAAAAGAAATGTCCACAGTTTGTTCTTCAACGGCTCTTTTAAGAGCCACCCAATTAACTCTAAATAAAGTGCAAAACTCATGTTATGATTTTGTTCATTTTGAAAGCAAATAGCCATAATGTGACTTTCGACCACTAGGTGATGATACACAGGGCAACTTTTTGAGCAATGTTGCCGTCAACGGGCAACCAGATGAGACACAGCTAGGGCGCACGGCCGATCTGAATGATCCAGATAGAAATGTATTGCCCATTTTCAATAGGAAAGTGCCCAGCAGCAATCGCTCGGCAAGATTGCCCAACATTGCTCAAAACGTTGCCCTGTGTATCATCACCTTTAGACCCATGTAATCCGAAGAAATAAGTCACCAAAATTCAGAAAAACGCAAGTAACCTAAACCATTATTTGTATTAAAAAATAAATTGATTAAAATGACCAAAAAGCGTATGAGGGTTCAAAGTCAAACAGTAATCACAATACAAACAGAATATGTGTGTGTGGTGAAACTCGAAAAAAATAGAATATCGTGCAAACGTTACAGTTTATGGAAACCCCAAATTCAAAATCTCAGAAAATGAAAATATGACATAAAATCAAAAAAAAAAAAAAAGATTTTAAAAGGTGAACTAAGTAACTTTTTTACCATAACCGAACAGCTTTGGAGTCATTGTAATGTTTATATTACTGATTTCGTGTTGAATGGTGGTCGTCTCGCACCCCCCTGGTGCCATGTAAGCCGCAAAACCACCCTTGCAACTTTGGGCCGGCGGGCCGCCGGCCTCAGTGTTAAGTATCTTGTGATATCAGGTCTCGCAAGGTAACGAATTGCTTTACGGCAAAAAACAGATCTGATAAAATTCTGATAAAATGAGCATCAAACAGAAATAACCCCGCGCCGTATACATGTGGTGTTGAGCAAGCGCAGCTCTTAAAGGGGCCATACCTTATTTCCACTCGTTACAGCGTCCATCCTACTGAACAGGTACCGGTGTACAGGGGGAGGGGATCCGGCCGTGAGTGCGAGACATCTCTGCGTGAGTGCTGGGGAATTGTGACAATACAAAGACCCATATACAACAATATGTGCAGTGAAGAAGCTCCAAATATTACAATAGGAAGTTAACATAATATACATTGTGTGAAAAGTGTAGCACTGTTGGTAGGAACTAGTGATGTGTCGTTCATGAACGATTCGTTCATTTTGAACGAATCTTTAATATGACTCGGGACTACCGAGTTGTCTCAGAGAGTGATTCGTTCATTTTGTGTTGACCACGCATGCGCATTGCGTAACATATGGTTTCTGAATCTGAATCTGTACTGGAAATGATTAGTTCATCTCTCTCGAGTCTTCGGGTTCGGGACGGGTCCGAGTCTTTCGTTCTTCCTGTCAGTCCTATAGAGGCTATGCTGTAAGTACCGGAAAGAGTAATGATTAGTTCATCTTTCGAGTCTCGAGTTCGGCCGGGTCCGAGTCTCGAGTTCCTCGATCCTGTCAGTCCCATAGAGACTATGCTGTATGTACCGGAAAGAGTAATGATTAGTTCATTTTCTGAGTCTTCGGGTTTGAGTCCTTCGTTCTTTTGTCACGTGACTTGTCACCGTATTGAATAGCCTACTAATTCACAACCTTTTTACAAACAAGCACATAGTTCATGTATAATATAATAGTAGTTAATTAATGTATAATATATAATAAAACACACCACAGATGCACAAGAAACATTTAGAAAAGAGACGAACTGGGACAATAATAAGATGGAACTTTTATTTTTCAGATAATGTATATTTCACATATTTTGTATTTTAATTCCTAAATATAAAACAATATACAATTCAGACGCAGTCAATAATACGAATCTAATGTTGTATTTGATGCGAAATACCAGCGGTCACGTGACAAAAGAACGAAAGACTCAAACCCGAAGACTCGAAGAAAATGAACTAATCATTTCTCTTTCCGGTACTGACAGCATAGCCTCTATGGGACTGACAGGAAGAACGAAAGACTCGGACCCGGCCGAACCCGAACTCGAAAGATGAACTAATCATTACTCTTTCCGGCCCTGCTGTATCACACACGGCACGGCCCAGCAGACAGCACAGATCAGAGTCAGACACTGACGAGTCGACAACGTCTCGAGACACGAAAGGAGGACAAACCTGATAAATATGAAGTTGTGTAGCAGACTTCAGATGGTCACTTCCCGGACATCGCGGACACACCACCACACAACGAATGAGATGATGAATGCAATGGAATTTATTCCCTTTAACAGAATAGTGAGGCAAAATTAGTTAACTGACATCAGGGGCCTACTCTCTCACTCCTGCATTAAGAGACACACGTGAAAATGAAGCGCCTACTTCGACACGGTTAAAAAAGCACTTTCAAAGAAAATAACCCAACCACATGGATACACTATATGAAGTAACCTCTTAACAAAGTTTTGACATCATTAATATAGTAATCAGGTTACAAAAAGACAAAAATTGCAAGACAAATGTGAGAGAGAAAATCTACCTCTGCTTCTCCGTTCGCATACACTATGCGTCTGCGCGCGAACGCTTAAAGGAGAAGCGATATAATTTCCTTCGGGTGTCTCACTAATTAAAGCCCCACATACAACAATTTGCCGGAACTCCCGATCGGAACTATTGAAAATAGTAAATTGAACACAAGTTTTGCTGAAGTTAACAGTTTAAACAACATTTCTTTTTGCACATAAAAAAATATATAAAACTAAACTCAAGTGTCTAAATCGACCGGCTACATACTTCCCCCTTAACTTCACAAAACTTGAGCTTACACTTTTGTCAGCTGAATAAGGGAGCAAATAAGGCAATTAATTTGTCACTGACAACACCACTGTCATACAACATACATGTTACCTGACACTCACAGGAAAAAGAACAAAAGAAAGTTGATCAGACTCTCAGATATTCTCTTGCTAAAGAGGTGCCTTATACACCACTCAATATGGCTTAAATTACTTTTTTTTTGTTGCCTCACATTCTTATGACTAGGCCCATATAACTTAAAACCGCTTAACATAAAAGGGACTCTTTGACTGCGTTGTGACTTGCTCTCTGAGTCATATTCTGAATCAGTCTGTTCACAGGTCTAACTAACCTACCAACCCGTGTTCGTACCTGGGTCACTATTTCAGAAACATTGGGGGGTGCACTGGAAATGGACAATGTGCTGGGGGATCTCAACTGCTCTTTAGCACCGGGCATTGTATCAGCCGTACATACCCTGCCCTTAGAGTCTTTTGGACTTGACGGGATGACTCGTGAGTCGAACTGAAGGCAATCAATTTCAGCTCCTGCATCCAGGTCGTCTGACTTACTCTCAGGCTTTCCAAGATCCATTACACTCTCCTGTTCTCCTGCATCTAATTGCCCATCCACCGAATCATCTGTGTCAGGTAATGAAGCCACCCACTCAGCAGTACGCTCTGTTTCAGGAAAGTCTCTCCCCAGTGCAGAATTCGGTGTCAAAACTTCATCTGACTGCTCCTGGCTGGTAAGTGAGTCATCGTGGAAAGACTCATCTTCATTCTCTCCTTCCTCAAGAGGCAGAAAGTTGGCTTGCAACATAAGGTTACGGTGTACTACCTTCTCCTGGCCCGTACTGATATTTTTAACACGATAAGTGTGGGATCTGGAGTCTTTAGAAACCACCACATAGGGCACCGATTCCCACTTATCAGCCAGTTTTCTCCGTCCTCTTTCACCCTTGTTGGCTAACAGCACTCTGTCTCCCTCCTCAATGTCGCATCCCTTTACTCTCCTATTATAGAAGTCAGTCTGTCGTTGCTGACTTGCGCTAGCATTAGCCTGAGCAAGGTTAAGTGCTTCCTTGAGATCATCTCTCATTTTTCCAACGTAGCTGACATAGTCTGTGATATTGTCATCTCTTCCAACACTATGGAACATAACATCTATTGGCAGACGAGGGATCCTTCCATACATCAGATAGAATGGTGCATAACCCGTTGATTCATGAGCAGTGCAGTTATAGGTGAACGTCAGCGTTTGTAACATCTGAGGCCAGTTTTGCTTAACTTTTGGGGGTAAGGCTCGTATCATACTGCCCAGTGTGCGATTGAACCGCTCAGTGTGACCGTTCCCCATAGGGTGGTAAGCCGTCGTCCTCGACTTCTTGACACCTGCGATTTGCATCAACTCCTGAATCAGTTCACTTTCGAAGTTTGCACCCTGATCAGAATGAATCCTCTCTGGGAATCCATAGATGCAGAAATATCTGTCCCACAGTTGGCGAGCTACTTGCTTGGCTGATTGGTTCCTGCATGCAAAGGCGTGTGCCATCTTAGTGAAATGGTCTGTAATCACCAACACATCAACACTTCCACCTCTGCAATCTTCTGCAGACCAAAAGTCCATGCACACTAACTCAAGAGGCCTGGTTGTCTTAACACTCTCAAGTGGGGCTCTTGCTTCTGGCTCAGGTGTCTTGCTCACCACGCAGCGCTTGCAGCATTTGACATACTCTCTGACATCTCGCTCCATGCCTACCCAAAAGAATCTTTCTCTGGTCAAGTGAAGTGTTCTAGCCTGGCCCTGATGACCAGCATCGTCATGTACTCCCTGCAGGACTTGTTGGGTGAGTGAAGCTGGGACAACATACTGCCAACGTTTATTTCCTGATAGCTGGTCTTTGCACACCCGATACAAAACTCCATCCAACATTTTCAACCTCTCCCACTGTTTGAGAGTCTTCAGGATTTTTAACGAATCTTTTGTCCTCTCACGTCTTGATGGCCTCCTGCCACGGGAGACATAAGAAAGAACTCGAGCCAAAACAGGATCTTCTGACTGTTTATCCTGAAGCTCTTTCAGTGTAAATACTGGAAGCACACTTTGCCCAGCTGGAATTAAGTTGTGCACATCCTGAGTTAGCCAATAATACACTTCTCCCTTTGGCCCTGCATTCCACTCAGCCTGGTTCATCAGTATGGCCGACACTTCATCTGAGGAGAACGAGAAACCATTTGTCTCTTGGTCAGAGACAGGGGGTTCTACACTTTGACACTTAGCACTGATTCTGAAAGCGTGCTGTACCACGTCCTCTTTGAAGTGATTGGCCTCCTCCAGCAGTCTCGCGTAAGGTTCTGTTACCAACCTCCGACTTGCACGTCCTTGGACAAAGGGTTGTCGACTCATGGCATCTGCCACCACGTTCTTTTTCCCGGGGATGTACTGGATACTAAAGTCGTATGGTGCCAACTTGGCGACCCACCTGCTCACACGCATCGAGCTTTGGCTTCGTCAAGATGTAAGTTAACGGATTATTATCGGTCCAGACGGCGAATGAATGGCCTTTCAGCCAGTGGCTGAATTTGTCACAGACAGACCACTTTAAAGCCAGGAACTCCAAACGGTGAGCAGGGTAATTTCTTTGGGCACGTGAAAGGGCCTTACTAGCGAAAGCGACAGGACGTGCTCTAGTTTCGCCTTCAGGGACTTGAGAAAGTACAGCGCCCAATCCATCCAAAGAGGCGTCTGTTGACAGGATGAATGGGCGGTTGAAGTCTGGGTGTGCAAGCACAACGGACTCCAAAAGGGCTGACCTAAGCTGATTGAAGGAGTCACGCTGTTCCCTCTTCCAATCACCTGGGTTCAGCTTCCTGAAGGCAGATGGCTTTGTTCCATTATTCTTTTGTCCCCTCGGTGCAGCAGTCAGTGCAAACAAGGGTTTAGCTATGCTAGAGCAGTCCTGTATGAATCGCTGATAAAACATGACCATACCCAGGAACGACTTTATCTTTTTTTGAGACGGTGTAACCCCATCTTCCATCATAAGGTCCGTTTCGGTTATCGCTGTAATGGCTTGTACTTTGTCAGGGTCAGCCATTACCCCTCTCTCATCAATCACATGACCTAGGAACCGTACACTCCGACGTAACAGGTGGCACTTTTTCGGGGCAAGTTTTAGACCATGGGTTCTCAGGCGGCTGAACACCAGCTCAAGTCTCTCCATCATCACACTCTCATTCGGTGCAAATACTAGAAGGTCGTCTAGGTAACAGAGTATGGTAAGGAAGTTCTGGTCCCCAAATATGCCCATCATGAGACGCATAAAACTTGCAGGACTGTTGCACAAACCTTGAGGGAGCCGATTGAACTCGTAGAGTCCCATTGGTGTTGTAAACGCAGTGAATGATTTATCCTCCTCCGCCATCTCTATATTGTAGAATCCTGAGGTAAGATCCATAGCACTGAATATGGCATTGCCGCCAAGCGCAGCTAGACAATCTGCCTGGTGTGGCAAAGGATGGGCATCTTTAGTGGTGCGGGCATTCAGCCATCGGTAGTCGACGCAAATGCGTAAATCTCCACTTTTCTTCCAGACGAGCACCAGCGGGGAGGCCCACTCACTAGAGGATTTACGAATTATCTCAAGCTCCTCCATTTCTGAAAGAACATGTCTGAGCTTGTGGTAATGTGCTGGTGGCACGCGTCTGTAAGGCAGTCTAAAGGGTCGACTATCTGCAAGATGTATTCGGTGAGAGAAATCCTTCGCTTTGCCACAGTCTAGTTTACTCTTTGAGAAGACATCCTCATATTTGCATATCAACTGCACAAGTTGTTCCTTCCAATGCGGTGACACCTCGCAAGACTCAACATCAAGGTCACTTAGACCGAGTTTACTCAATCTATTGCAAGGACTTGAATCAGAGAGCCCACCGCTCCCGACTGGAACATCTGTGGTTTGGTTCATAACTTTCACCTCGCAACCAGTTAGATGCTCGGGACCGTTTTCCAAGTCCTCCAAAGCTACACAGGGGAACACGTCAGCCAACTTGGTATTCCTACGCAATGTTATGGGCTTATCTGTAGCATTCAGCACCTTGACTGGCACCCATCTGTCATCGCTCATGGATGCTACCACTCGCCCAACGATGATGTTCTTATGGTGCTGAGACTTTGCAGGTTCAACAAGGACAGCACTTCCCTCAGAAACGGGTGCGGAAGCAGGTAGCAGACCCCAGACGAGGTGCTCCTGCTTAGGACACAGCACTACGGCTTGGGTGAGCTTAGCAGTTCCTATCTTGCTGGGCATTTCAGTACCTTTCCACCTGTGGAGGCCAGACAACATATCCAAAAACTGCATAATATCTTCATTCCCTGAACTCTCAGGTCGATTTAGGACACGCCAATACCCGTGTGTACTCTTCATCTGGCCGATGATGTACTTGATAACATTAGTGCCCAAGATCATTTCGTCTCGTTGACCAGGAACGACAAGAGTGGGAACACTAACTGCATGTCCATACACTTCCATTTCAAGCTGGTAAATACTCTCAGGCTGAATGCTGACACCACCGCAACCAACAAGGACAATATCGGGGCGCATTTCACTGGGTGCAAGCACAACTCCTGCACTCTTCAACTTGCGTTCGGCCTCGACATTCATGGTACAGGCCATGGACCCACTGTCAAGCAGTGCACGTAATGTAACTTGGGCCCCTGAAACAACAACATCGGTGTAAAAAAGGCTGTCAGCTCTTTCCAACTTCATCACATTTTGATATAGGACACTTTTATCAGGAATTGCTTTGCAGCTTTCTTCGTACATCAAAAGATCATCTTTGCTGCTGAGGGTTTCTCTTTTCCCGCTCACATAGTCCCCTCCCCAATGCGAGCAGGATAGTTTTCCTGAGTGTGAGATGCCATATTCGGCTGGGAAGCTGGTTCCGTAACGTTAGGACAGTCTTTACGCTGGTGTCCAACCCTCATGCAGATAAGGCACCGCCTCTCTCGCATGCAGTGTGAGCGAGTGGAGTGAGCTGTGTCCCCACAGATGCGACAAGGCGGAATGCGAGCTCCATGTGTTTGGAAGGGCCTTGAAGGGCTATGTGCCGGCCGACTAGTCCGTTCAAGCACTCTCTCTAACATGCTGAGGACACGTTCTAATGCATCAGGATTGACTGCATCACCTGTCTTAGGATGGCTACTTTGAGTGCATGCTGCGGCATTAATAGCCGTGATTTCACTTTCCACAACCTCAACACTAGGGACTGCAGTAGCGGTCGATACTTGAAGGGCGCGAGGCATAACCGTACTGGGAACTCTGCAAGACTGGCTTTCCCTCTGATGTTCATCAATAGCCTCCTGTATCTCTTCGACTGACCATTTGCTCATAGGCTTGCATTTAAACACACTGGACAGTTCTGGGTCAGGGCAGTTTCGTATGAACATCATGGCCACTTCTGCACTCATGTTCTCCATGTTACCACCACTACGTTCTAAGTGACCATTGGCTCGTTCAGCTGCGGAGTTCAATCTCACCCAATAGTCTACAGGGCTTTCCTTAGCTTTAGGCTGTGTTGCGTAGAAATCTGCCAATGGCAAAAGTGACACAGGGTGATCGCTAAAGTAGTGTCTCAGCATGTCATAAATTTTCTCAACACTAGCTGGACTAGAAGAGGCTGTGCTTTTTAGTCCCACTTTGATTATATTTTTAGCCCTTCCTAGGAGGTGACTCATGACGGTGTCAGCTTTCTCTGCCTCGGGGCAATTACTTTTCTGCAAGTACAGTTCCATAACATCTATCCACTCTTGTACTGTGTACTTGTCACTCTGGTCTCCTTTGAACATGGGTGGCTCTTTGATGTCAGACCTCACTATAAAGTTGACTTTGGGGGATTCGGGTTGGAGCATATTCTTGGATAGCTCTGGTGGACTTGTAGGTGACAGGTTGACTACATTCTGACTGGCTCGCAAATGGCTGATTATGGACTGACCAATCTGACTACCCAGCTCTCCTATTAACTCTCGTAGCTGCTGTGTGACATTGGGGCTGGGATCAGATGGAGTGGAACATGTTGGCTGTCCTAACTCTGGATGGGGATTTACTTCTGGCTCTGACAAGGCACTTGGGAATAACAGTTTTGGTAGGGCCCCGGTATTCTCTCTTACACTATACAGACCTCTACCCCTCCCAGCTAATGGAGTAAATATATCAGAAGTGTCTCGACCTCTTCCGGCCATTTTGAATGGTAAGACAAAATTGAAAACCAAATGAATAAACACAAATTTGTGGAATATGTAAATATACAGTGGTTACCAATATGCGAAACGCTCAATGAAAATGTTTTTTTTTCAAAATAAATAAATAAAACTCACTGTCTTCAAAGGGATGTGAATGTGAACGTCAACGTCCAATGTGTGCAAATGTCCAATGTGAAGTGTACGACACGATATTAAATGATGTGAAACTTCATGGTGGGACGTGTTGAGCGCGTGTGTGTGCAAATGTCCGAGTAACGTCACTTGAATATCCGCTGTGTAGATCCTCTGGCCACGCGGAACAGCATGTACACGTCACAGCACACTGCTTGACCCCGGCGATCGGCTGCGGCTGACCAAGTGGATCCGGGTCACGGCACCAGTTTTATGTAGCAGACTTCAGATGGTCACTTCCCGGACATCGCGGACACACCACCACACAACGAATGAGATGATGAATGCAATGGAATTTATTCCCTTTAACAGAATAGTGAGGCAAAATTAGTTAACTGACATCAGGGGCCTACTCTCTCACTCCTGCATTAAGAGACACACGTGAAAATGAAGCGCCTACTTCGACACGGTTAAAAAAGCACTTTCAAAGAAAATAACCCAACCACATGGATACACTATATGAAGTAACCTCTTAACAAAGTTTTGACATCATTAATATAGTAATCAGGTTACAAAAAGACAAAAATTGCAAGACAAATGTGAGAGAGAAAATCTACCTCTGCTTCTCCGTTCGCATACACTATGCGTCTGCGCGCGAACGCTTAAAGGAGAAGCGATATAATTTCCTTCGGGTGTCTCACTAATTAAAGCCCCACATACAACAATTTGCCGGAACTCCCGATCGGAACTATTGAAAATAGTAAATTGAACACAAGTTTTGCTGAAGTTAACAGTTTAAACAACATTTCTTTTTGCACATAAAAAAATATATAAAACTAAACTCAAGTGTCTAAATCGACCGGCTACAGTTGCAAAGGAAAGAACGTCTCGGATCAGCAGGTGAGGTGAACTAACAGAATCAGACTGCAATAGCCTGAACTTAAGACCCAACAACTAATCAATTAATACAAATTTCGGTTTCTTATAATTTGGCTTTGGCTGCATTACCCTATAGTTTTTTTTTTTGTTTTTTTTTTTTACAAATTTAATCAACATTTTCATAAGTACTAGATGTGTTGGGATATTTAACATGCCTTTTTAATTATATGCTGAAATGAATGAAAAGAACGAAATGACTCGAAAAAAGATCACTCGTTCTTTTTGCTGAACGAGACTCAAAGATCCGAGTCAGTAAAATGATCCGAACTTCCCACTACTAGTAGGAACAGCGTATAATATTCATTTCTGTATTCTTCTTCCTTTCTTAATAAAATACTTAAGCATAATTTTTCCCGTCAGAAAGGCTTTGGAGAGACGTTCGGTGATTGGTTTGAATCTTTACTAACTCTAAACCAATGGGCGAGGGGCACTCCCCTTTAAAGACAGTTTGTGGAGGACGGTCGGAACTGATAATCATTCTCTCTGTAAACTTTACTTTGGTTCAGAAGATTTGAGATACTACATAAAAAAAATGAGCGGCAGAGGCAAAACCGGTGGCAAAACTAGAGCGAAAGCCAAGACTCGCTCATCCAGGGCAGGACTGCAGTTCCCCGTCGGCCGTGTTCACAGGCTTCTCCGTAAAGGCAACTATGCACAACGTGTCGGGGCCGGTGCTCCTGTATATCTGGCGGCTGTGCTCGAATATCTTACCGCTGAGATCCTAGAGTTGGCTGGAAACGCCGCTCGGGATAACAAGAAGACCCGCATCATTCCCCGTCACCTACAGCTGGCAGTGCGCAATGACGAGGAGTTGAACAAACTATTGGGCAGAGTGACCATCGCTCAGGGCGGCGTGCTGCCCAACATCCAGGCCGTGCTGTTGCCCAAGAAGACCGAAAAGGCTGCCAAATCCAAATAAACGTTTCATTCAAATCAAAAGGCTCTTTTAAGAGCCACCCATTTTATCTCGCAGAGAGCACTTTTGTCTATGTTAATATCGAATAACGCCACTAAGTGGGTTGATTAAAAAAAGAACAACAGCCAAATTTTCGACTATATGAACAATTACGAACACCAAGCAGGAACAAGGTGTGCATGCATATGTATAAGATACTTTCTTTAATGTGTTTGACAGATATAGTTCTTTGGTTGCAGTGTTTTTACAAAGATGATTTTGTTCGAATCTGAGAGCTGCGCAACCATAAGGAATACGGTAAATATTTCAGAATAAGTAAATACAACAGTGAGTAGGCTATAAAGCCCAGGGATGTTATGTACAATGTTTGATGCGCAAAGTAAAGAGAACAAAGCGGCACATTGAGCGGGAAACCCGTATGTTCGAAAAGAGGAAACGCGCAATCATTGGCTAGCAGTCATATATGCACGTCACACATTAGCCAATCACAAGCCTCTGCAACCCCTAGACACTGAGCTCATGCCCGCGCAATGCCTTTAAAAGCAGGCGTTTAAAATCTAGCCGCATTTCCAGCGCGAGAAAGAGGTAACTTACAGCAATGGCAAGAACCAAGCAGACCGCTCGTAAATCTACCGGTGGTAAAGCTCCGAGGAAGCAGCTCGCTACTAAAGCAGCCCGTAAGAGCGCGCCAGCCACCGGCGGAGTCAAGAAGCCCCATCGTTACAGGCCCGGGACCGTGGCTCTTAGAGAGATCCGCCGTTATCAGAAGTCTACCGAGCTGCTGATCCGCAAACTGCCTTTCCAGCGGCTGGTGAGAGAAATCGCTCAGGACTTCAAGACGGATCTGCGCTTCCAGAGCTCCGCTGTCATGGCCCTACAGGAGGCCAGCGAGGCTTATTTGGTCGGTCTGTTTGAGGACACCAATCTGTGTGCCATCCACGCCAAGAGAGTCACCATCATGCCCAAGGACATTCAACTGGCCCGCCGCATCCGTGGAGAGCGCGCATAAACCCGCATCTGCTTCAACCCACAACGGCTCTTTTAAGAGCCACCCAAACTGCACTAAACAGAGTTTCTAGTTTAACTATTTAATAATGAATGGAAACTTGCGTTACATTAACACTGTGCGGGTTTTGGGCCTAATAGAAATACAGAAATGTAAGAAAAGATTTTTTTTTTACTATATCTTTAACAGAGATTATTGATTATTTTAATGAATATTATTTGTGTAGATTGTAATTTTCAGTGTATAATTACACATTCATATCTATATCATTATTTGTTATACCAATTGTTCTGTTGTAGTAAGTTAGAAAGTCTTCTCTTTGCAAGTGAGTCACGGAATTCCAGATGCCAAACTTAAATTTAAATTTCCTAATAATGTATTCACCCCTAGGTCATCCAAGATGTTCATGTCTCTCTTCAGTCAAAAAAAAAAAAAAAAAAAAAAAAAAATATATATATATATATATATATATATATATATTAGGAAAACATTCCAGGATTTTTCTCCATAGTGGACTTCAATGAGGTGGTTGAAGGTCCAAATTGCAGTTTCAATGCATCAAAGGCTTATCTAGCAAAACGAACCGCCATTTTCAAAAAAAAAAAAATGTTTTATACAATTTTAACCACAAATGCTTGTCTTGCACTGGCTTTGCGATCCGCCACGCATTATGTAATCACGTTGAAAGGTCACGTGTGTTCCGGTTGGGTTGGGTGAAAAACTCCAAAATCGCGCAACATCGTTGTTTTACCTTTTTTTTTCTTTTTCTTTTTTTTTGTAAATGGTGTTTGACTTTGTTTGAAATGTGTCTTTGCACGTTCACTTTGTAAACAGGTCGGTACTTCTGCCTAATGTGTGACCTTTCAACGTAATTACGTAATGCGTGGCGCATCGCGCATTTGTGGTTAAAAAGTATATAAATAAGTTTTTTTTTTTTAGAAAATGATGGATCGTTTCGCTAGATAAGACCCTTATTCCTCGGCTGGGATTGTGTAGAGCCCTTTGAAGCATTGAAACTGCAATTTGGGCCTTCAAACATTGTACCCCATTGAAGTCCACTATATGGAGAAAAATACTGGAATGTTTTCCTCAAAAACCTTAATATATTTTCAACTGAAGAAAGAAAGACATGAACATCTTGGATGGTGTGGGGGTGAGAAAATTATTAGGAAATTAATTCTGAAGTGAACTAATCTTTTAAGGCTTCAAGTGAAATACTTCAAGTGAAATCAAAGAATGAACTGATGTGACGTAATGTTGAAATTAAATCAGGCCAATACAAACTTCGTTTGGAGTTCGTTTTGGGAGTTCGAAACAGCTGGCCAAAGCGAACTTTCTGGAAAATTTTAAATGATGCCCTTCACCCGACCCTACCCTACCCTACCCCTGAACCCCCTCACTGTGACGTGGGCAAGTCAGGTAATGTGGTCCAAAACGCTCCACTGTTTATGGCCTCGCCCACTGATCTGTTAACTCCTATTACTGTCCTGCAGAGACCTGGTGAATCTGAAATCCCCCCCTATACAGCCGTTTGTAGTGATGTCCGAAACCATAGTGGACGTTATTGAGTGCACTCATTCTATTCAAGGGGGTAATCCATCAGCCGGAAACCGAAGCTTCCCTGGGGCCCGCCATTAGTTAGCAAGCCTTCACCTGCTGTTAGCATTCCATTGACTCCCATTCATTTTTGCGTCACTTTGACAGCGAATAACTTTACATCTGAGGCGTTTAAAGACTCCATTTGTCCATTGTTTATTTCTAAAAAAAACATGACAATGTATAATAGGCTCCATTACCTTGAATCTTACGTTATAGCCCCATTGAAGCAATTTTTGTTTAAAATAGGCACAGTAGAGACATTTCCTGCACAGAAATTACCGTATAGACAGGAGGAGAAGCTCGCAAGACAATCGGGGCGACGTGGAGGCATAACGTCCAATAAAGTCAAGGGAGAAGCCCATAGAGAGTCATAAAGTTGATCCTGCTGCTAGCTCATGGACCGCTCCTACTCACGCTCTGTCTCTGCAAGATTCGGAAGGGAATGATTCAGATTCCTCTTGGAACAGCTACTAGAAGACTTACAACTGTCAGACAGGTTACGTCATCAAGCTCAGTTTGAGCCTACGTAGTACTACAATCAGCCATCAGGAAGTGAGTGCTTCTAATTGCCTTCACTTTTCTCTAATGAAGTATATGCGGTCGCTGTGTCCATTCATTTTACTGTTTATGAATCTATTCCACATTGCACTGCAATAATAAGTATACAACTGATGTACGCTCAACGGCTGTCCGAATTCGCTCACTCGTTTTCATCCATTCCTTTAAGTGAACAGTATAAGTGGACTAATGTAGTGAATGGGAGTTTTGAGGGGGTGATTTCAGATTCAGCCCTATACGTATCAAAATGATTGAGATGGCCCCAATAGAGTGGTGCAGGTATGCCGTCACTTTGTAGGCAAACCGGGAGTTAACATCACGCTGGTTCCCTCGATAAAAAACCCAATATGATTTTCCCATAGGCTTTTGGATTATTGCTAAAAACAAGCTCTGTGGTTAACAAAAGTTGATGATACTTGCACGTTTTGTCCATCAAGATAATTATCACAGATTAACTTTTATGAATTTTGAAGCCTAAAAGCAGTCACCAGAAGTAAAAAGCTATGTTCCCAAAAATGCAACGTCACCACCACTAAGCTTCCGACACCTCTTTCAGTTTTTATCTATAAAAATTCCCAGAACTTTTGAGTTAGAATAGATTGTAAGAGCACAATTATAAACATAACGATGCTGTAAAAACGGACTGAGTTTACCTTTTCGCCATGATGACGTTTAATCTCCTTGACAGCCTCTGTAGTCATATTTAGCACCTTGTTCAAGACACGTAACAGCCTAAAAAAATCACGAGTGGGGTAATATTTTATGCTGGAGAATAAAACCTGAAAGTGTCTTGAGCTTGTGTTCCGCACAGACCTTATTTCAGCCATTTAACCAAAACCCATAAAAAAAAAAAAAACATTGATTTTGGGACGATGAAACCGGAAGAGCAAAATTGGCTAACTCGATTCCGCATTTTGGCCTAAGTGATGTCATACCTGCACCACTCTATACTAACTGGCCAAACAAAGAAGGCAGGTTTAACTTATCACAGAAGAGGAACGCACCGCTTGTTTTACCACTAAAAGAGTGTGTGGAAAGTAGCAGCTAAACAATTAATATTTGACAACTGTCTTACGAGAGGAATATTGAAAGACCGACATTAATACAGGGATGCAAGCTATAAGCTACTGAACTTTTTATGAAATTTCACCGTTTTGAATATAAGATATGCTATAACTTACATTTGATTCATATAATTCATAACTGAATGTGACAAGACAAGACACGTTTTGTGTTTTCGACATATCAGACATAACAATAAGAGTGAATGTGTGTATATTTTAAAACAAAATATTATTTGTAAGTGGAGACCCAGGGATGGTTATAACATGGGATAACTTTAAAACTTTCAGTTTCTCCAATTAGGAACAAGTTACAAATCACCTGATTCACTTCACACATGCTTGGTTTAGTCCTGAAGAAAAACAAATTTTGATGCAAGAAAGTAACTTGATTTATTTTTGTAATGGCAATTCCTGCTTTAGTTTACGGAGCCCCCTAGTCCCACTTTGTCAAAAAAAATAATAATTAGAACTATCTCGTGGCCTCAAGATAGTATCTAGTGCAAGGTAGAATTGAATGGGAGTCAATGGAATGCTAACAGCGGGTGATGGCTTGATAAACAATGGCAGCCTCCAGGGAAGCTTCGGTTTCTGGCTGATGGATGCAAATAATAATAATAATAATAGCTCATTATTCTTCTTTTTTTTTTTGACCAAATGTGACCAAAACGGTTATAAAAATGCTGTCATTATAAAAGGTTTCTATAGTGTCAATGTATTGCTTGTTTTTTCTGTTTACATTTCATGTTGTGACACTTCTCTTCTCCCATGATTGATCATGCTGCTACGTCAGTGCGGCCAAAGCGTAAACAAGCTTCCCCGTTCTTTTTGACAAGCGTCCTTGACAGGGCGGCCAGAGCTTCTTTGCAGCTCAAGTCGGCGACGGTGTTGTACGTACAGTTCAGGGTCAGTAAACAGACCCTTAAGATTGGGTTTAGCTTTTGAGGCTTGTAATCATGTTTTTGAAATTGGACCAGTTAAAGCAGTGTTTCTCAACTCCAGTCCTGACTCCTGAGGATCCACCTCCCAGAAAGTGTTTGATGTCCCACAAATTAAAACACCTGATTTAACTACTTGCTACTAGTGTTAAATAGGGAGACATCTGGGGGCTGTTTAGACTACACCGTTTTCAACTAAAAACATAAGACTTTTTATGCGTTTTAGACTTAGTGCAAGTTTTTGAAAACGACACCCTTATTAAATCGGTGTAAACAAAAACGTGACTCTGTGAAAATAGTGACGTCATACACATGCGAGGCTATTATTTTTTGTTGTGGCCGCCATCTTTAGGACAGTTAGCGCCCGCGCCACCGACCGTCGATTTCAGGTTTAGCTCATTTTACTGTCTATGATTTCAGGGGAAATGACAAACGTTAACGTCAAAGAAACGGGCTCTGCTAACGTTACTCAGACGAAAATCGCTCATCTATCTGATAAAGAAAAGCAACGCTATTACAAGAAAATTGATATTTGGGTTTTGATCCGTATTTACTTCTGAATCAACTAATGACCCCGCTGAAATCTGTGGTTAACTTGCCAAACATGTCTTTTGGTGACATTTACATCTACCTCGTCCACAATCCTTCTCCATACAGCGGGGAGTCCCTCAAGGCATACAAGAGCACTGAAGCATACATGTATTTTAAATCAGGATGGGTGAATGATCCTCGAGTTTATCATCTGGAGATGAAGAAACTTTTCTTATTTACAGGAAAGGTAAGATATTTGTTTACTTAACTTTACTAGCTATGCTACTAACTTGCTAGGTGGCAAAGCTAGCTAGGTCAATGCTAGGATAATAATTAACAATTGCCAATGGAATTTCTTTTTTTAAAGCTGACCTTACACATGTTAGCGAAAACATAATGTAGAAAATAGCTAGGAGTCTTAGATAATGTTATATATGTTGAACTAAAACATTATTGGTTAATCTGGCTATATTGCTAAATTTATAATTCTCAATTTGTGTTTCATACTTAAGGTTAAGCATTCACAAAACCTTTCTGTGACCCCAACACATCCCTGGATCAAAGTCCAAGAGGACGGGACAGTATGGCTCATTGCACCTGTAAGGCAGGCTTAGGAGAGGTCTGCTCTCATGCAGCAGCTCTTCTGTTCTCTGTTTTGGCTGCTGCTGATATTAAAAACGGGCAGGCTTGCACCGAGAAGCCTTGTGCTTGGGCTCAGACAAGTATGAACTCTTGTCAGAGGGGTCCCATATGAAGAGATCTGCAACATCAGTTTCTCTCATAAACAAGAGCCATGTTCAAGCTGTGAAGATCAAGGTCCTGGTTGTCCTGATATCAGACCATCAGATAAAGACTGCCAAGCATTCTTTGAGGCGCTTCATAATAGTGAATTGCAGGAGTCCAAACCAAAGAAGAGTGCCATCCTCTCTGTCATTGAGGGCCACTCCCACAGGTAAGATGCTCTGCTCCACAGAGTGACTGAAAACTAAGCTCTTTTGTGGCTTGCACATAATACTTTACAACTCATCTCAGTTATGACAGGGGAAAACAAAAACATGGGCTAATTATAATGAGTAATTACTACAGGTCTAAAATATTTAACTGTACATTTGTTCTTTTGTCACTTTAAATAGTCTGGACACTATATATTGTCACTTAAAATGTCTTGTTTCTGTTTCGCTCTCACAGGTACATCCCAAAGGTGATACAACTGGACTTGCCAGCTCCTCTTTCCACATTGTACTCAAGCTACTGGCTGGAGATGGACTTTCCCTTGCTGCTGTTTGAGAGTACCAAGGTCTTTTATGATCTACATCTAACGAAACAACAGGTAAACATTATAAACATTCTCCTTTTAGTTTCCCATAGGCCTACTTCAATTGTATTGGAGTTATATCCATAATGATCAGGCTGTTTTGGTACAACTCTTAATATTTCAGTGTACCAGTTCAGGTTAAATAAATGATAAGCCTTTCCATTTTGAAAGTATTCATATGGATGATTTTCTTGAATGTAATCAGTTTAAGTCAATCTATACACTTCAGTGGTAGTTCATCTCTAAATAGTCATGTGTCACTAACTTTTTCCCCAGTGTTTGATAGTTGAGGAGGAGAGCAGGGAGCAAAGTAAATTTAGAGTATGGTTTGATCAGAGGGCAGGAAGAGTCACAGCGTCAGTTTTCAGTGAGGCAGCCAGAGCAGACACACCTGCATCCTTGATCAAAAGAATTTGCTATCCCCGTGCTTCTCGGTTCTCCACTGAGGCAACAAGGTACATCGATAACAGAACAGTTTCATAGGAGAGCTATTCATAGGCCTACTGTGCTAGACAACCATGCATAAAGCAAGATTAATTGGTCTAGTTTGTTCTAAGGCTTACAGCTTGTATAAAATAGTGCTTGCAAGTTTGTGAAACCGCTATTTATAAGCCAGTAAATCAATGCTTTTTTAAAAATTGTCATAATGCAACACCTGGTAAATGATAGACATGTTCACATTTTAATGTGAGAGCTTGTAGAATACAATGTGAGAACTTGCAGAACAAAAATCTATACTTGTATGTTAAAATTTGCACTTGTAAAAAATATTCACACACGTGATCTGAATTTGAAGTCACACAAAGAAAAAAAAAAACACTGTCAAGAGAGCTTGCATCACGAAGTGGTAAATCTGTGCACCTCGACTTTTGAATTACATGTTTGCAGCTGTGATGTTCATGTACATATCAATCTACACATTTGTGAATATTTTTTTTCCCTGACAGGTGTGTAAACATTTCTACAAGTGCAAATTTTCAAGTTACAAGTACACATTTTTTGTTCTGCAAGTTCACACATCGTATTCTTCAAGCTTTCACATTTTGCACCATATTTACCTGCATGCTTACATTCCAATCTTTGTCAGATGGGGTCAACAAAATGAGGACAGAGCAAGGGAAAGCTGTTGCTATGATGCAAGACCACCATGAAGACTTCCAGGTGAGGGCATCAGGGTTCATCATCAACCCAGAACACCCCTGGATTGGAGCATCACCTGATGGTTTGGTAGCCTGCACTTGCCATGGAGATGGCGTTTTAGAGATAAAATGCCCCTTCAAAACCAGGAACTGCTCCCTCACTGAAAGCTGCAAGGATTCCTCATTCTGTCTTGGCATAGGAGAGGATGGGTTAATGGCACTGAGACATTTCCACAAGTAAGTGCAGGCACAAATGCACATTGCAGAGGTGAGTTACTGTGACTTCATGGTGTGGACACCACAGGAAGTTTTCACCCAGCGAATTCCATATGATCATGTCTTCTTCCACGATCCTTACGGCAAAGGGGTGAATTTCATCAAGAATGGAGTGCTCCCTGAGCTGCTGGGGAAATGGTATACAGCACCACGCCTTACTCCCATATACACCACAGCCACAAAACAGCCACCTGAAGTGGGATGCTACTGTGGTCAACCTGTGGCCACAGATGTCATCATTTGCACATCTGGAAATTGTAGGCGAAAGCACTTTCACAAGACCTGCCTTAAGCTGACCAGGGTGCCTAAGACATGGAAATGTGTGGAGTGCAGAAAACAAGTTTAGTACTACCAGTCTGTGACATGACAGTCTTGTATAAAGTACTTGAAAGCGATACTTGAGTAAAAGTACAAGTATCTGGTTCCTACACAGCCTGTTTTTGCACACCCTAATTGTATTATATTTTTGACTTATGTATATTGTATAATTCGGTCTGCAATACTTGCACTATCTGTATATTGATTTTTTTCTACATTCAACATTCTTATAGACCGTTATTTCAGGTTTATTGTGTTATCTCTGATCCACATCAGTAACTACACTGTATATTTGGCTCTACACTACGTTTTAGCTTCTTACAGACTGTCTATGTATGCTTACTGTGTTATAATTGTAATTGCCTTGTAATGGCTACTTATTCGGCACTTTATGTAGCTAGTAAGTAAAAAGTTAAAATTGTAAGTTAAAGTTTCCTTTTAGAATATTACTTAAAGTAAGTCTTAAAGTGTCTGTTATTTACTGTACTTAAGTAATAAATTAAATTGTGTGTGAAAATTCTACTTAAGTACAGTAGTGAAGTATTTGTATTTTGTTACATTACAACACTGCCTAATGGAATGTGATGGAAAATGTATAAATTGCACATGTATTGTTACTGCAATGTGACCATGTACAATAAACATCACTAAAGTGTTGTAATTGAATGAATAACAATTTATTTCAAAAGTAATTTCAGCCCATATCAATATACACACACATTTGTGATAGTCTTACTTGTTTTAGAAACAAGTAAACAAGACAAACACAAAACAATTTTACATGAAACTCATAAATAACAGCCTTGTATAAAAAAACAAAGATCCAAATATATATTGCATTTTTACTCAATTGTTTAACCTTGTGACACTAAGGAAAACAATGTTACAGACACCCATGCTATTGCGAGGGCACAACAGATTGGCAAATGTTGCACAGAGCACAGCACACTCTGACCATCTTGTCAAGAGATGTAAGCTCTCCTGGAGTTGCAGTCTGGCAGATAGAAATGGGTATTGTGCTTTGTAAAATTGTGTATTTATTCCTCACAAGACCAATCCCTCGTTCAACATGAATTCGAACAGCCACGAGACACAAACGATATGACTCCCTGTGGAGTTATTAATATCAATACTTGGCAGTATTGTGGTGCTTATATTGTGAGTATGTTTGTGCTCGGGTTCTCAAGTTTTTAGGTCTCTCAATGAAAATTTCAAAGCAGTCTATTGTGGATGTACAATTTCTATAACTACTATTTTTGAAACACATGGGTAAACTAATTTGAATCTGTTCCTTACTGGGCCACAGTATGAATCTAAACAACCTATCATGCAAGACATTTAACGTACTGTTAAAAATTCGGCCTGCAGTAGGCTTTGACACATGAAATATATATGAAAAGAAGTGCAGTGGTAAATTCAGTCTCATTCTCATTAAGGTCATTAAAAAGCTTTGAAAGGGATTCAATCCAGGTCCCACCTTGAGGAACGCTCACACAAAAGTGAAGACAACCATCAGCTTGGCAAAGGATGGAAGGCCAGTTAAGTCCTGCACCATGTCATCATTGTCCTCAAAGGTTTCCTGGCTGAAGGATAACTTGCTAACCTTTTCCCTGAGCTGATAAACCTCTAACCTCAGTGCAGTGCACTCATCTGTCAATCTCCTCACAGTTTCATGGCAGGCTTCATTGGAGCATGGTACACTGCTCTCAGCATAGACTGCAGAATTACAGTACCTGTGATCAGCTGTCTGACCTCTCCCCTCCTGAGCTGTGGTGTAATCACAGTCATCAATCTGCATATGGCTCCTTTTTTTAACAGGGTGCCACCGGTCCAACATCACACGTCCTTCTCTTTCTTTTGACAGCTTGCATTTGCTCAAATTTGCTGTAACTATTTTTCTTTTGCGTTGCCCAGGTGTGAGATAAGCAAACAAACTTGGCACATAGTCGGGGTTTAATGGATTCTCGCTCTTCTGACCTACAGGGGTAGAATGAGATTATAGTGACACATTAATGAACAGTGTGTGACACTAACAGGAAGGCTACAGCGGGTAAGTGAAATGCTTCGTTCGCGACGCGCAAAAAAATAGTTTTAGAAAACTAGTTTATTTTTTTGAACGTACGGTAGTAGTCAGTTCACTAATCGTAGCAGAAGGTTACAGCAGACGCAACGCGAACGAACACTTCAGTTACGTGCCTGGTGTAACCTCCCTGTAACTTTAGCTCTAACGTTACCAGAAATAATATAGAAATTAAATAATTGTGACTTATTTTACTTTGTGAATCACTGTCATCATCAACATTGTTATGTGGCATGTCATCTTATCTTATCGTAGGGTTGCTAACATAACTAACGTTAGCTAGCTAACGTGAGTTAAAGGTCCCATTCTTCATGTTTTCTTGAAGCTTTGATTGTGTTTACAGTGTGCAATATAACATGTGTTCATGTTTCGCATGTAAAAAAACACAGTATTTTTCACACAATTTACTTATCTGTATACCCCTGTTTTCACTGTCCAAAAAACGGCCCGATGACTTCCTTGTTCAATGAAGTCCCTCCTTCAGAAATTGTGCCAGCAGTTCCTGTGTTGTGATTCGACAGCAGCTTATCGCTAGTTGCCCGGAAAGGTCACGCCTCTTACCATAAATTGGAGATGCATGCGCAGCTGAAGTGCTTCTTTTCCGTGGGAGTGCAACAAGACCACGCCCCCTTTTTTGTGTATTCCTTTGGGGGAGATGAGTCAAAAAACTGTTCTAATGACGTCATTAAAAAAGGAAGTAGAGGGATGTAGTCCAAACCGGCCGTTCGCTGTATGCTTTGAAAGGGGACTTTGTTAAATAAAATATCTTGCTAGGCATTGAACTTTGAGCTTTATAATTTTACAGATATTATTTATGCTCTAACAGCAACATTACACACTAATTAAAGTTTGAAAAATGGAATCGCGAAGAACGGGACCTTTAAGGAGTCAACTTACCCGAAATAAAGTGTTCATTGCAGTCTGGAGTGTTCTGTGGGAGTCCACTGATCCCTTTTAATGGCAGCTAACCATTTATGTCTCCTTTCAGTGTTTTTTAGGAATATTATAAAACGTATGTCCCGTTTTTTTTTTACTTGCTGTTATCACAACCCACGGCACAGCAGATAGAAGGCATATTTACTGGTACTGGTTGAGGAGAGAACCCCTGATATGATTGTAAAGCGCTTTGGGTGTACAGTAAATGCCTCATTCATTCATTACTGTTTACTTCCGGTCCCTTGGTGGTCCTAGAGATGGCGCCGTCTTTAATGTGTGACGTCACAGGATATCCATGGCTTTTTTAAATGAAAGGTTCCGTACAACAGACTCAAGGGTGTTATGTATTTTCGAAAACTTTGTGCACATGTTTTGACAAGAAAAAATGGATTTTATATCAGTGGAGAACATTCTAAAATTGGGATTACACTAAGTGAATTTTCAACCCTATCCCACGTCAATTCATGCGTATTTTATGAGGTGGCTAATTTGTACAAATTCGTACATTTATTGTTAAATTTACGGGTAGCCCATTTTGTACGAATTCGTTCAAATGACCTACCCCCTTTTCTATTTTTTTTTTACCTACCCATATTTAGTTTAAATGCCTAATGTGTTCACTTAGAAATCAAAACTAAATGTTTTCAGAAAAAAAAAAAATCTTGTATGAATACCTAATTCCAAGACTCAATGTTTGAGAAACATGTCTTTTCTGTTTAAATGCAAAATATATACTGAACATACATTTTAAATCACCTGTAGTGCTTTATATACAATATAGATTGTTTCAAAGCGGCTTCACAATAGAAACAAAATAAATTCATCACCCCCGTATATTACACAATTCTATCATCTTACATAAGCTCTTCAAACGAGAATATGGGTGGCTCTTAAAAGAGCCTTTGGGTAGCTGAGATTACTAAGTGGAGCTTTATTTGGAACTGGTGTACTTGGTGACGGCCTTAGTGCCCTCAGACACGGCGTGTTTGGCCAGTTCACCGGGCAGCAGCAGTCGCACAGCGGTCTGGATCTCTCTCGACGTGATGGTGGAACGCTTGTTGTAGTGAGCGAGACGAGATGACTCACCGGCAATGCGCTCGAAAATGTCGTTGACGAAAGAGTTCATGATTCCCATCGCCTTGGAGGAGATACCGGTGTCAGGATGAACCTGCTTCAGGACTTTGTAAACGTAGATGGCATAGCTCTCCTTCCTGGACTTTCTGCGCTTCTTTCCGCCCTTCCCGGCGGTTTTAGTGACGGCTTTCTTGGATCCTTTCTTCGGCGCGGACTTGGCTGGTTCAGGCATGATATTGTGTTTTCAGAGCTGACTGTTCAATGCGTGCTTAAGTGCGAATACAGGGGCTTTTATTCACTACCCTATGCTAATTTTCAAAGAGAAATTAGAGCTTCTGATTGTCTGTTTTCATGTGCCAAACCCATAAAATCGTATTTCATTGGACAACCCAAAGCGGATTGAGGGCCAATCACATACGGTTAGATGACAGCCCCGCCTTCCGCCCCATTTGGACGACATCTTGACTCAGTTTCCTTTGTTTCATTTTCCGCTCTTTTTATTTTTGTAGTTTGAGTAAAAAAACGAGCGGTTCTTGATAAATATTGCTACCATCGATTCATTTTAAAACCCGTATACCCTTTGAGAGACTTTGGAAGGCAATCGACCAATAACGGGCAGACATCTTTTAAAACAGCTTTTTTTCTGAACTTCATTGATTCATGAAACTGTTGAACTGTTAAACTACAGGAATAGTAAATAAATGCCCATTTGAGTAAAATAACATTTTCGTTTTCTGCATTTCCATTTCTGCTATAGCCTATAGCCTACCACTGATAATTGTATTTTTCTTCGCACAACCACATTTTATCCACAGTAAATGGATAAACATTTTGTAATACACATGGTCTTATAATATTGTGGGTCTCTGTCGGTTAAAGAGAGATGCTAGTATCGATGGGTGACACGTTATCGACAAACTCTATAGTGAAATAATCAAAACTAACTTTAGCTGGACAAAAACTTTATTCTAGAGCTGCTGTAAAGCCAAAACAAATTAATTTCCTAGTATCACTGTAAAGCTGCTTTGAAACAAGCTATATATTGTTAAAAGCGATATAAATGAACGTGACTTGACTTGACTTGAACAGACTGGCGCCCGCAACCCAAATCTGCGACCTGCAAGGTCCTACGAACTCCATTGAGTCTTGAAGCTGACTTCTGCTGATGAAACTGCAAACTATCTTCAGTAAAACTTTTCTTTAATTTATTATAATTCTGACTCTTGTCTTAATTAATAATTTCTGGTTTTGGGTCTTTGACTGTAAATCCCCTTACAGTATAAATTTAAACAAATACAAGGGTAAAAAAAAAAAGAACATTGAGTTTTGATTTCTATAGTGCACCAAATTAGGTATTTACACTAAACAGAAATGCAAGAGGGTAAAAATATATTTCTTTGAAAATATTGAGTTTTAATTTCTAAATGAACAAATCAGCTCACATGATCATTGGTCTAATCGGGAAATGATTGTGGCATTTAAATGGCAGTGTTTCCCAAATGAAACCAGAGCTGTTAGTTTTGAATGATGTCTGAACTGTTTAGCGTTTTGCAAAAAAAAATTGTGTCACAATTGCGAACTGAGTGTACAGCAGATAATGTGCTTGCAGTTTTGCAGACTTGGTCTGAGGATTATACATAAGTGAAGGTTTTCACAGAATTAAGTACAACTTTTAGAGTTGAAGCGTTTAAAAAACTGTAGATGCATCTGAAATGTATAATGCACTTATTCTTTGAATTATATACAGACTCAGACACACTCTCTTTGTAAGATTATTTTGACGATGCAATGCATATTAATTATGAGTGCTATAGCATGACTTTCAATTAATTGTCTGCAAAATCTTAAATTCTCTCACATAGTGAAACAACTGCTTTTTTCATATCGTTAATTGTCAAATGTAAACTATATCACAGCTCTAAACTGCTCAATGTAGGCTATACAAACATGACTAACACAGCAGTTTACAAACCTCAAATTTCCATGTCAAACTCAAATATTTCAAAATATTTGTGTTCCTTATGTGTCACAAAAACAAACAGCCTATCAACAACAACAACAAAAACAACAAATGTTGAGTTTAATGTTTCTTAAACATTTAAGTAAAGTAATGTGTGACAGTAAAACCGAAAGTCAAAACAACTGCTCTTGTTCTTTATTAAAATATCTTCTGGTATGAGACAATGTTGTTTTCCGGCCTTTCCAAGCAGCACATCCATCTGTGTTTAATGACACAATTTGCCAAATCAAACATTTAGATTAAAATATGCATTTTCATGCAACATCAAGTTTACGCAAGAAACAGTAACATGAGTCCTTTAAGTTTAGGTTCAAAGTTTAAATGACAGTATAGGCCCATGACCCAATTCAGGGGCTGCATGTTTTCTTACAGAACTTTGACCTGTTTGCATTTAGAATGTGCCCTTGCTTTTCCTTATTATATATAATAGTCATTTAATAGTCAATAGCCAGCAAGCTTATATTGTATGATCCATTTGGCTTCCATTTTAGGGCCATTTGCATTATAAGACAAAATTAAAAATTAATTATTGGATCCAAAAACCTTGTGTCATTAATTGATGTCATCAAAATCTCACTCCAGACAAAGCAAAGTTGGAAACCCTGATACTGTTAGTTTATGAATAAAATAACTCTATCATTGTTCAATCAGTTTCAAGAACAAAATTATATCCATTTAAAAACATCGATGTCCAAAGTACACTGCAAAACGAATCATTGAAGCATAAGCATAAACAAAATCTTTATTTTTTACAAATAAATCTTTGTTTGTTACTTTACTTGGATAATTTGAGTAGCTCACTTAATTTGGATTTGTGGCAAAACTACATTTTGTATAATTATATATTGCACTTCTTCCCACTGAGTAATCTTATACGAGGCTTTGTATAGACATGTGCATTTCCAACATACTATTTAAGTATAGGCCTACATTTACTCAAAATATGTACTGCTGGATTTGGCTGATGCCAAGAACCCGATTCACATGGCGGATGATAGCGGCAACATATTTTTCCAAATTGCAATTACTGTTTGTTCCTCAACGGCTCTTTTAAGAGCCACCCACTAACTACAAATAAAGAGCACAACTCATGCAATGATTCCTGTTCATTTTGAAAGTAAATAGCCATGATGTGACTTTACGACCACTTAGACTCATGCAATCTGAATAAATAGACACCAAATTTAAGAAAAACGCAAGTCAACCATTTTTATTAATACGAAATTGATTTAAAAATGGCCAAAAAGCTGAAATGAGGGGTCAGACAGTGATCACAGAAATATAGAATGTTGAACACAGTACAAACAGAATATATATATATATATATTATACTCTCCAGCATATTGTTGTGTGTGTTTATATATATATATATATATATATATATATATATATATATATATATATATATATATACTCTCCAGCATAGTGTTGTGTGTGTGTTATATATATATATATATATATATATATATATATATATATATATATATATATATATATATATATATATATATATATATATATATATATATATATATATATATATATATATATATATATAAACACACACAACAATATGCTGGAGAGTTGTGACAATGCAAACACCCATATGCAATATGTGCAGTGACAAAGCTCCAAATAAGGAAGTTAACATTACAGTATCAGAAGGTCAATGTCCACATAATATACAGTGTGTGGGTGTAGCACTTTTGAACAATGTATAATATCAATGTATGTATTTTTAATAAACAAATTTAGTGGTTTAATCTTTTCTGTCTTATTGCATAATTCTAGACAAGGGTTAAATGTTCATAAAAAAGAATTGGAAAAAAATCTAAGTCCAGGCACTCGGAAGGATGCAAAAGTTAAAAAGCCTTTATTGTTTTAAGGGCTAAAACATTAAAACACCAACGCGTATCGGCCCACATGTGCAAAATTGTTCCAACCAGAAAGGGGATTGGGCTTTGGAAGGCGTTCAGTGATTGGTTCGAATCTTTACGGACTCTAAACCAATGGGCAACGGGCACTCTCGTTTAAAGACAGTTTGTGGCGGACGGAACTGATAATCATCATTCTCTCTGTAAACTTTACTTTGGTTCAGCAGGTTTGAGAAACTACATAAAAAAAATGAGCGGCAGAGGCAAAACCGGTGGCAAAACTAGAGCGAAGGCCAAGACGCGTTCATCCAGGGCAGGACTGCAGTTCCCCGTCGGCCGTGTTCACAGGCTTCTCCGTAAAGGCAACTATGCACAACGTGTCGGGGCCGGTGCTCCTGTATATCTGGCGGCTGTACTCGAATATCTTACCGCTGAGATCCTGGAGTTGGCTGGAAACGCCGCTCGGGACAACAAGAAAACCCGCATCATTCCCCGTCACCTACAGCTGGCAGTGCGCAATGACGAGGAGTTGAACAAACTATTGGGCAGAGTGACCATCGCTCAGGGCGGCGTGCTGCCCAACATCCAGGCCGTGTTGTTGCCCAAGAAGACAGAGAAGGCCGCCAAATCCAAATAAACGTTTTATTAAGATCAAAAGGCTCTTTTAAGAGCCACCCATTTTATCTCGTAAAGAGCACTTTTGTCTGCGTGTTAATATCTAATAACGTACTCAGTGAGTGGGTTGATAAAAAAAAAAAACATGGACAATGAATACAGTAGGAACAAGATGTACATTTTATATGTATGAACCTGCTGATTCTGTTATGTATTTGATATATTAAGTTCTTTGGTTGCAGTCCTTTTATAAAGATGGTAACATGATTTTGTTCGAATCTGAGATCTGCGCAACTAAGATTACGGTGAATACAAGTACAACATTGAGTAGGCTATAAAGCCCAGGGATGTTATGTACACTGTTTGATGCGCAAAGAAGTAAAGAAGAGAACAAAGCGGCACATTGAGCGGGAAACCGTGTTCGAAAAAAGGAAACGCGCAATCATTGGCTAGCACGTCACACATTAGCCAATCACAAGTCTCTGCAACCCCTCGACACTATGAGCTCATGCCCGCGCAATGCCTTAAAAGCAGGCGTGTAAAATCAAGCCGCATTTTCAGCGCTAGAAAAACAGAGAAAGAAGTAGCTACAGCAATGGCAAGAACCAAGCAGACCGCTCGTAAATCTACCGGTGGTAAAGCTCCGAGGAAGCAACTCGCTACTAAAGCAGCCCGTAAGAGCGCGCCAGCCACCGGCGGAGTTAAGAAGCCCCATCGTTACAGGCCCGGGACCGTGGCTCTTAGAGAGATCCGCCGTTATCAGAAGTCCACCGAGCTGCTGATCCGCAAACTGCCTTTCCAGCGGCTGGTGAGAGAAATCGCTCAGGATTTCAAGACGGATCTGCGCTTCCAGAGCTCCGCTGTCATGGCCCTACAGGAGGCCAGCGAGGCTTATTTGGTCGGTCTGTTTGAGGACACCAATCTGTGTGCCATCCACGCCAAGAGAGTCACCATCATGCCCAAGGACATTCAACTGGCCCGCCGCATCCGCGGAGAGCGCGCATAAACCCGCATCTGCTTCAACCCACAACGGCTCTTTTAAGAGCCACCCAAACTTCACTAAACAGAGTTTCTAGTTTAACTCTAATAATGAATGGAAACTCGCGTTACATTAACACTATGCGGGTTTTGGCCCTAATAGAAATACAGAAATGTAAGAAAATATATCTTTGATAATAACAGATATTATTGAATATTTTAATTAATATTATTTGTGTAGATTGTACATTTTAGTGTATAATTACACATTAATATCTATATTATTATTGTTAAAATGTTATACCAATTGTTCTGTTGTAGTAGAAAAAGTCTTCTCTTTGCAAGTGAGTCAAGGAGATCCAGATGCCAAACTTAAAGTATTAGTTAACTCCAGAATTAAAATGTCCTAATAATGTATTCATCCCCAGGTCATCCAACATGTTCATGTCTTTGGAAAACATTCCAGGATTTTTCTCCATAGTGGACTTCAATGGGGTACAATGGTTAAAGGTCCAAATTGCAGTTTCAATGCAGCTTCAAAGGGCTCTACACAATCCCAGAGCCGTTAAATATGAGAGTTGCGACACACTTTGATCTCGCCGCCACGTGGTCACGTGGTTCATGTAGCTCTACATAGTTCCAAACAAATCCGCGTTGCCAATGGTTTTTAAAGCGGGGCAGACAGCAGCAGCTATATTTGCAGCAATAATCGGTAAATATTGACGCATAATGTACATTGATTATTACGTTGACACTTAAATGACTTGGATAATATAATTTTTTTTCTGGGGAGTAGCAGAAAAACAGCATTAATACGTTTTTGTGTTTATTTAGGAGGGAAATGGGGTGCTCCCATAACGTAGAATACAGCAACTACCATTTGCAGCAAATTTCTGTAAATATGATGGAGAGTGTGGTCAGTTTGAAATTAAACTGGAGATATGGTTACTGAGTGGAATGATTCATAACATTAACGTTACTGTTAACGGGATTAACTTCAGTAGGCTATACATTTACATACAGTAGCTACACAGTAGCCTACATCGTATGCATGTATTTGTGTGCGTTCTGATGAATGGTTTGGTTTGAAAGGATGTAGGGGTACATTAGCTATACTTAAATGAATCCTAAAACGTTAATGTTAGATCGTATTTATAATTATTTCACTCAGTAACCATCTCTCCAGTTACACACACACACATATACATACATATATATATATATATATATATATATATATATATATATATATATATATATATATATATATATATGCATACTCTACCAGCCAAAAGTTTTGGATCAGTAGGCTAAGATTTTTAATGTTTTTAAAATAAGTAATCTCTTCTGCTCACCAAGGCTGCAAATGGCAATTTATTTGATTAAAAAAAAATGTATTTTTTAAATATGACAATTAAAAATAACTATTTTCTAGTGTCACATGATCCTTCACAAATCATTCTAATATGTGGATTTGATGCTCAAAAAACATTCATTATTACGATCAATGTTGAAAACAGTTGTGTACAATTATTTCAGGATTTCAGGATTTTTTGATGAATAGAAAGTTCAAAAGAACAGTGTTTATTTGAAATAGGATCTTTTGTAACATTATAAATGTCTTTACTGTCACTTTTGATCAATTTAATTCATCCTTGATGAATAAAAGTATTGATTTACTTAACTTTTATGTCAATAAAGCCCTTTGAATTGAATACATTTTGTTGTGTTTTGAATTTTGGAGGGAAGGGGTTAGTGAAGTGTTGGTCACGTAAGATATAGCTGCAATTAACCTATTATCTTCCAATAAACATTAACTAAAACTGGCTACATAAAATATAACTACTGACTAGATTCACGAGAGGTCGGCTAATGTGTGTAAAAGTAAAAAAATTTGGAACTATTGGCTGCTCCACGACACGCGTTACTTCCGCATTCCAAAGTTCCTATGGCAGTCTATGGGAGTGTCGCAACTCTGTTTTTCAACGGCTCTGCACAATCCCAGCTGAGGAATAAGGGTCTTGTCCATAGAAAGTAAATGAAATGGACACAGCGACCCCTTAGATTTCAACGGAGATAAGTGAAGCCAATTAGAAGCACTCACTTACTGAGCAGGCTCAAACTGAGCTTGATGACATATGTGACGTGAGCAACCTATCTGACAGTTGTAAGTCTTCTAGTAGCTGTGCCAAGGGGAATCTGAATCATTCGCTTTCGAATCTTGCAGAGAGAACGTGAGTAGCTGTCCATGAGCTAGCAGCAGGGTCAACTTTATGACTCTCTAGGCGCTTCTCCCTTGACTTTATGCCTCCACGTCCCCCCCGATTGCCTGCGAGCTTCTCCTCCTGTCTATATGGTATTCTCTACTGTGTGACGTGGTTATGACGCAATCGTTAGCCTATTTTTACAAAAACGCCTTCTACGGGGCCATAACGTAAGATACAAAGTAATGGAGCCTTTTATAAATTGTCGTGTTTCTTTAGAAATAAATAATGGACAAATGGAGTCTTTGGACGCCTCAGATGTAAAGTTATTCGTCGTCAAAATGACGCCAAAATGAATGGGAGTCAATGGAATGCTAACAGCAGGTGATGGTCTGCTACAATAGCTCCCCCCAAGCGAAGCTTCAGTTTCCGGCTGATGGATTACCCCCTTGGTCTTATCTAACAAAACGATACATCATTTTCTAAATAGAAAATGTTTTATAAACTTTTAACCACAAATGCTTGTCTTGCACTAGCTTTGCCATCCGCCACACATTACGTAATCACGTTGAAAGGTCGTGCATTCAGGTTCGGTTGGGTGAAAATCAAATTTTCTCCTCCAACTTCAAAATCGTCCAACATCGTTGTTTTACCTTTTATTTTCTTTGTAAATGGTGTTTGACTTAGTCTTTGCAGATTCACTTTGTAAACAGGTCGGTACTTCCGCCTATGTAACGTGTGACCTCTCAACGTAATTACGTAATGCGTGGCGCATCGCAGAGCAAGTGCAAGGAGCATTTGTGGTTAAAAAGTATATAAGTTTTTTTTTTTTTTTTTTTTTAATGATGGATCGTTTCGCTAGATAAGACCCTTATTCCTCGGCTGGGATTGTGTAGAGCCCTTTGAAGCATTGAAACTGCAATTTGGGCCTTCAAACATTGTACCCCATTGAAGTCCACTATATGGAGAAAATACTGTAATATTTTCCTTAAAAACTGAAGAAAGAAAGACATGAACATCTTGGATGACGTGGGGGCAGGGGCGTCACTAGGCCCTTTTTAGGGGGGCTTCAGCCCCCCTAAATTTATGCTTAGCCCCCCTAAAAATTTGTGATTAATATGCTACACAAATTCGTGTTCGCTTCAGTCTTGTTTTAATCAGATTCAGCGCGTTCTTCATCTTAAATCCGCAGTGGCGCCGAGCAGAGAGCGCGTCAAAAAGAGAGGAAAGTGTGTGTGTGTTCATCTGAGCCCATTGGTCTGTCACTGCTCGTCAATGTCAGAATATTTGAGATGACCAATCAAATCAAAGTAGGCGGGCGTTACATTCACAGATGCTGAGCGCGAATTTTAGCAGCACAACTCGACGCTTCAGTGCACGGGCAAGTGCGAGATAAGATGTAAGTAGCTAAACTTATAACGTTATATATTTGACAGTTTTTTTAGGTCATTAAAGTTAAACGAACGACAAAAAATAATCAGGAAAACTAATATAGTTTTGTCTAATTTAGCCCTTTTGAACTGAAATTAGGCATGTAACGTCAGCCTAATGTAATCATTCGTTTACTGTCATTGTGAGTGGACAAAAAACATTAGCAAAGCCGTTTTCATCCTGTTAGGTACAGGATTAATAATTGATTGATTGATTGATTGATTAATGTTTATTTCGAGCAAAAGAAAATAAAATAATATATACATATACATATATATTAACACACATACACACAAATAAAAATAAAAATAACATAGCACAGCTTATCTTCCATATACATAGCTATAAATAATAATAGTTGCTCGAAAGGGAGTGGAAAGAAGTGTATAACTTATTTGCTCCCACCCCCAATTCCTTCCCATATATTACCCCATACATCCGCTGCCATTAACAGTCACATAAATAATAATTAATTTTTTTTTTTTAATAGTATTTATTTGGTATTTATAGTTTCTTACAATTACATTATGCTGTCTCAATAATAACTAATGCTATATGATAATCCTCATTATCGTAAACATTCAAATATGTCCCGATATCTATAATAATCACATCAAATATAAAGTATAACCATATCCTAGCATATTGTTTAAACATTGTTTTACAATAACAGTAATATCAATAATAATTAATAATAATCATTATCATTATTTACTCAGCTGTACATATCCCACTCTATTGTAATTGTGTCACCATTTACAATCTCAAGATAAATAAATAGGAACCGTTTATAATCCTAAATACTTCCGTTTTATTTTACAATTACCACTCACAAACACAAGAGCACCCAGATCCCTCACTCAGCCTCATATTTTGTCAACACCATTTCTTTAAATTTTAATTTGAATTGATGAATATTTGGGCATTGCTTGAACTGTATTCCCAACCCATTCCAAAGTCTGACACCACACACAGACACACACAAGCTTTTCCTGGTGGTTCTCACCGCCTGGACTTTAAAGTTTTCACATCCCCTTAGGTTATAGCCCCCTTCTCTTCCTAAAAAGAACTTTTGAATATTACCCGGCAGATCATTTTTGTTGGCTTTATACAAGAATTGAGCAGTATAAAAATCAACTAAATCAAAAAGTTTTAAAATTTTAGATTGCAAAAATAATATGTTTGTATGATCAAAATATCCCACCTTGTGTATGATTCTAACTGCTCGTTTTTGGAGTAAGAAGAGGGTATGTAGTGAACTTTTATAATTATTACCCCAAATTTCTATACAATAAGTTAAATAGGGCAGAACCAATGAACAATACAATATATATAGTGCATTATGTTCCAAGACTTATTTAACTTTGTTAATTATAGAAATACTTTTAGATACTTTGCCTTGTATGTATCTGATGTGTGGTTTCCAGCTTAATTTACTATCAATAGTTATTCCCAAGAATTTAATTTCTGGCACTATTTCTAATGCAACACCATCAATACTTAATAATATTTCTGCGTTTTCTTTATAATTACCAAACATCATTACCTTCGTTTTATTTAAATTCAAAGATAATTTATTAATATCCATCCAAGTTTTTAGTTTTACTAATTCTTCATTTACAATTTTTATAAGTGTATTATACTTATCACAAGAAAAAAATATATTGGTATCATCAGCAAATAATATAAATTTTAGTAATTTAGATACACAAAATATGTCATTTATATATAAATTAAATAATTTAGGACCCAATACTGATCCTTGAGGGACCCCACAAGCAATGCCCAAACACTGTGAAGTAAACTCGCCCAACTTCACAAACTGTTGTCTTTCAGTTAAGTAACTTTTGATCCAGTTCGAAGCCACCCCCCTAATGCCATATTTTTCTAATTTAGTGAGTAGAATTGAGTGATTAAGGGTATCAAAAGCTTTCTTTAAATCAATAAATATTCCCACTGCATATTTTTTTTTGTCTAGGGTGTTCGTAATTTCTTCCACAGCTTCAACTAAAGCCATTGATGTGGACCTCTTTGCTCTAAAGCCATACTGACCTTCATTTATTATGTCATGCTTGTCTATAAATTTTTCTAATCTGTCATTAAATAGGTTTTCTAAGATTTTTGAAAACTGAGGTAGCAGAGAGACAGGTCTATAGTTTGTGAAGATGTGCTTGTTTCCATTTTTATATAATGGTATTATTTTTGCAATTTTCATTTTATTTGGAAATATTCCAGTCTGAAATGATACATTGCATATGTATGTTAGCGGTTTTGAAATACTATTTATTACTTTTTTAATTATTGTCATATCTATATCATGACAATCAGTAGATGTTTTATTTTTGCATTTATTAACAATAGCTATAAGCTCTATCTCACTCACATCAGAGAGAAAGATGGTCTTTGCATTCCTTTCTATAATTGACTCATTTAATGTATCACTTTCACGCTCAGGAATTATTGCTGCTAAATCTGGTCCAACATTTACAAAAAACTCATTGAAACTATTTACTATATTATGCATATTAAAGTTTTCAACATTCTTATCAATAAAATAATCTGGATATGAATTCTTGATTGTTTTATCCGGTCACAATTGTGACCGCAGCTTTTTTCTTATTTCTGGAAGCTCTAAAAATGTTGGTATTGACTTTGGGCTAGAAATTCAACTTTTAAATGACAAAATAGATTGTCTTGATTAAAATCAATTAATGTCATGTGACTAGTGTGAAAGGTCACATGACCAGATCAGTTCACTTCCTGCTTGCACATCTAGAAGAAGATTTCTTTCTCAGACTACTACAAAAAGTAGTATATAAAACATCATAATTTACAGATGGAACTATCATATTTTGCACATATATTCTTTAAAGGGTCTACTACTGATACATTTTGAGAATTATACTCCTGCATATATATTTTGCTCGTAAGACTTGTAAATTTGTTTACGGTCACAATTGTGACCGGTAGTATAACACAGTGCTTCAATTGAAAACAGGTATTGGCTGGGATTGGCAGGTATTGGCAATCCTACACTGAATATGCCACATCTGTGAGGAGGATGGATGATCTTGGCAAAGGAGAAGTGCTCACTAACACAGATTTAGACAGATTTGTGAACAATATTTGTGAGAAATATGCCTTTTGTGTACATAGAAATGGTCTTAGATCTTTGAGTTCAGCTCATGAAAAATGGGGGCAAAAACAAAAGTAGGCTATTGCATTTATAATTTTGTTCAGTGTAGTTATCAGTATCCCAGAAACGCTCAATGTGTTGGACCTTCTTGACGTGCATGACCCCCTCTCCCCAACCCCCACCCCCACCCCCACACCAAATTGAAAGTGACTGTGATAGTGATGGCTCAGATAGGGAGTACCAGGGTGAAACGGCCCATTTGCCAGGTAGACTATTGAATGGCGATGCAGATGTGAACTGGAGGATTGGGCAGATGTTCATAAGAACCAATTGGTGTGCCCCACACATGACCACAAACAACCCTTTCTACAACGTACGGCCCATCTTCAGTGCACTGAAAGAGTGCACACACATCTCCCTGAAACTGGCCTAGGACAGGGCCCAAGTGTAGACATGGTCTAGCCCATGGGGTCTAGCCGAACAAGCAGAAGTTCCTCCAGGGTGTAACTTTGTACATGACAACATTTTCACCTCACTAAGCCTTCTTCACGAAATGACAAAACGAGATATTGGATGTCTTGGAATGAGCTGTATCAATAGGTCTAATTGAATAATTTGAATGAATTCTGACTATGTTGTTTCCCACCGGTCACTATTGTGACCGAGTATAAAACCTAATATTTCACTAACTTAACCAACATAAAATCAAAAAAGGCATATTGTTTGAGTGTTAGGGAGGTCTAAGGAGTAATATGCATGTCCTCAAGTTGCAAGAAAAAATTTGGGATTAAACGGGTTAATTATACTATTTAATATACCCCATACCCCTTTAATATTATTTTTATTTTCATTTAATACATTTTTATAGTATAATTTCTTACTAGTTCTTATTATATTGATCAATTTATTTTTATATGTTTTATATCTGTTTTCACATTCTTTTGTCCTTAATTTAATAAATTGTCTGTATAAAGTATTTTTCTTTTTGCAAGCATTTTGTAAACCCTTAGTTAACCAGGGACATTTTATAAGCTTATTCTTGTAGTTGTATTGTTGAATAGGACAGTTTTTGTTATATAATATGCTAAATATTTCTAGAAAACTATTGTACGCTCTATTCACATCTTTCTCTCTGTATACAGTATTCCAGTCTTGTTCCATTAGGTCATGATTGAGTGAATTAATTGCTTCTTCCGTCTTTATACGTTTAAAGATAGATTTTTGGGGAGCTTTATTATCTTTTTTATAATTGTCATCATACAATGTAAAGACTGGCAGATGATCAGTTATGTCACACATCATTAGACCACTGACCGTATTGTATTCAATATTGTTTGTAAAAATATTATCAATGAGTGTGGCACTATGCAAAGTAATTCTACTGGGTCTGGTGATGATTGGGTATAAGCTCATACTGTACATCCTATTCACAAATTCATCTGTTATTTTATGTTTATTTGGATTTATTAAATCTATATTATAATCTCCACAGATGAATAGTATTTTGTTATTTGCTATAGAAGACATCTTTTCCATCCAGTCAATAAATAACTCCATACTTGAACCCGGTGACCTATATATACAACTTATAATAATATTTTTTTTCTTTTCATTATGAATTTCAATCATAATACATTCTAATATATCATTTATTGTTAATGTCATCTTGTCAATTACTTTAAACTTAAATTTCTTATGGACATATATAGCAACTCCCCCACCTGCTTTATTTGCTCTGTTCATGTAGTTGAGGTCATAACCTTCTAATTCAAAATCAATTCCTTTATCCTCATTAAACCATGTTTCGGACATTGCTATAATGCTAAATGGATGTATAAATTGTTGTAAATAATCTTTGATAGTATTAAAGTTTGAATACATGCTTCTGCAGTTGAAGTGTATAATTGACAATTTCCCTTCTGAGTCGATACTGTTGTTATAATCGTCTTCAGTAAAATAGTTGCAGTTAATATTGATAGACGAGAAAAACCTGTTAACAGGGTCTATCTCATCTTCCAAGTCTTGTGCATTGTACTCAGTGTAGTCAAATGGTTTCAGTTCCAAGTGATCATAGTCCAGAATCCTTTGTTGTAACCCTATGTCAGTATCTCTTGAAGTAGATGAAATGTGATTGGATGACATTGTATAATGTACACACTTTTTTTACCTCATTAATCCCGTTCTCAGTCATATTTCTCCAACTCCTCCATACTTCTAATCACCAAAACCTTGGCCTCCTCTGATGTTCCGTTAAGCTTGATGAATATTTTGCAGTTAGTAACCCAGGTGTTTTGAATTTTCTTTTTCTTCCTCAGGTACCTGGCTTTACTGGCTATTTCCGCATTCCTTTTTGTTAGGTGATCATTCAAGTATACATTAGTGCCCTTCAGTTTCCTTCCTTGTTTAAGTAATGCGATCTTCTTTTTTCTGTTCACGAACCTCAATATCACTGCTGGTATGTCGTTGTTCTTCCTCCTGGGGAGGTGGTGGCATGCCTCGATGTTGTCCACATCCAGCGTAATCCCTCTGGACTCGAGAAAGGCCGCTACCTGTTGTTCCGCGGAGCTCACCTCCATCTCGCCGGGCTCACCCCCACTGTCAGCGGTCACTGCGCGTGCATAAGTCCGGGGATTGATTTTGAGTCCAGTAACGACCACGTCGTTGATTCTGGAGTATTGCTCCAATTCCTCCACCTTCCGCTCCAGGTCCGTTATCCTTTTATCCTTTTCTGCGTTTTGAATACGCAGTATCTTGACTTCCTCCAGCAGTTCGAGGATTTGTTTCTGTTGAATCTTTATTTCAGTTACATCCTCCGCAAGAAAGTCTAGTGCTTTTTTAATTTCGTCCACCTCTTCCCCCACTGGGTTTTTCTTTGGTGGCATGATTGTGAAAAAGCTCCCACTCTCACCAAGAGTGTATAATTCAAAAACAAGTATAATGAATGTGTGCATATTGAAAATATACCTAATACAAATTGTAGCCTTTAGTAAATAAAAAAAAAAGCTCAGCTTTAGGAGGGGAAGAGAAAGGACACGATGAGGAGACTGAAAAAAAAGAAAGGAAGATTGAGATGAGGAGAGAGCAGGTATTGACAAATTGTCTACTGACATAGTTTTAAAGCTATTTCTTATCCTTTTTTGGTCTTCAAACGTCTTGAAATGCACATTTCAGAGATTAAAAAATTTAACCTCCACCTCAAATGCAGGACCTCTTTGATTATAAAGCCCTGTCTACAGCCCTGTACTAGGCATCAGAATCAGAAAGAGCTTTATCCCAAGTGTGCTTGCACACACAAGGAATTGATTTTGGTCCTGATGCTTCCAGTGCACATATACAAATATGTGATAAGGCATAAGATCAATAATGAATGTGTAGCCTTTAATGTGAATTAATTTTATAAACTTAGTTACCTTTCCTAGTAGTTTTCAGTAAATGAACACGTCTAAGAAAATGATTCATAGGCAAAATCAACCAGTTGACCCCCAAAGAGAAAAAAGTGTGATGCTGATGAGGAGAGAAAAATAATCAGCTGCCAACTGAAATGGTTTTATCCCCCAAAAAATTGCCTTCAAAACATCTTAAAATGCACATAATAGTTCAGAGAATTAATTAATTTTCTCGGGGAAACCCCGAACCCCCATAAATAACACAACTCGAATTCAGGACTACCGTACAGTGATTATAAAACCCTGCAATTGCATGGTAAATAAAGTGAACATTAGACCCTAAATTAAACTTTTACCTTGTTTTTTATTTTTTTTTATTTTATTCATACCCTCATTGGGGGCTTAGCCCCCCTAAAAGGAAAATCATAGAATCGCCCCTGCGTGGGGGCAAGAAAATTATTAGGAAATTTTAATTCTGAAGTTAACTAATCTTTTAAGGCCCCGATATACCTCAAGTGAAATCGAAGAATGAACTGATGTAATGTCGAAATAAAATCAGGCCAATACAAACTTAGTTTGGAGTTTGTTTTGGGAGTTCGAAACAGCTGGCCAAAGCGAACTTTCTCGAAAAGTAAATGATGCCCTTCACCCGACCCTACACCTAAACCCTACCCTTTACGATACTTGCACGTTTTGTCTATCAAGATAATTATCACAGATTAACTTTTATGAATTTTGAAGCCTATAAAGCAGTCGCCATGAAGTAAAAGCTATGCATGTTCCCAGAAATTCAACGTCACCACCACTGAATAAAACGTGAAAGTGTCTTGAGCTTGAGTTCCGCAAAGACCTTATTTCAGCCATTTAACCAAAACCCATAAAAAAAAAAAAATTTGATTTTGGGACGTCGAAACCGGAAGAGCAAAATTTGCTAACTCGATTCCACATTTTGGCCTAACTGATCACGGAAGAGGAACGCACCGCTTGTTTTACCACTAAAAGTGTGTGGAAAGTAGCAGCTAAACAATTAATATTTGACAACTGTTTTACAAAAGGGATATTGAATGACCGACATTAATACAGGGATGCAAGCTATAGGCTACTGAACTTTTTATGAAATTTCGCCGTTTCGACATATCAGACATAACAATAAGAGTGAATGTATATTTTAAAACAAAATATTATTTGCAAGTGGAGACCCGAAGACGGTTGTAACACGGGTTAAATTTAAAAATTTCGATTTCTCCATTAGGAACAAGTTACAAATCACCTGATTCACTTCACACATGCTTGGTTTAGTCCTTGAGAAAAACAAATTTTGATGCAAGAAAGTAACTTTTTTTTTTTTTTTTACTTCATTTATTTTTGTTATGGCAATTCCTGCTTTAGTTAAACTAATCAAAGGTAAATTATGTTTTGTAGATATTTTTCATGTAAGTTATTAGTGCTAATGTTTTGGCTGTTATAAGCTGTAAGGTGAGCTATAGTTTGTGGCTACAAGACTCTGCGTAGCTGTGACAGCATGGTCCTACCCCAAGTAAATATTTTGTTGTATTTAAGTTTTTTTGTTTTTTTTTCTTCAGTATGCCTAGGTCAGGGTCTAAACTCGGTCCTGGATGGCCACTGTCCTGCAGAGATTATGCTCATTGAATTGTAACATTTCACTCCTCGTGTTTGAAACTAAATCGCTCATCTCCAGTCTCCTCTGGTTTAAATGAATTACTTCACAACTGCAGTTGCACCTACACTGTTAAAAAATACCTGTAAATTTTAGAGTGAAATACTGGCAGCAGGGTTGCCAGCCAGTTACTCTAATTTTTACAGTAGTATCTCTGTAAATTAATTTACATAACTTTCCTGCATTCTCTGATTAGCCTACTGTAAATAACTTTATTTTAAAATAGTTGTTGTGCATATAAAGTGTTGTAAAATGCACAACTTAATTCCTATTACTTTGATGCCCTAATCTTGAAAAACATGTACAACTGTATTTAATTTATAAATGTCAAATTTGTATGAAAAAAAAATCATAAAACTGTGTATTTTTGTATTATTGTGATTTACAAAATAATTGTATCCTTTAAATGGACATTAAATTAAATATTTTTTAAATTACTTGAAATATAAATTAGCCATGCTGGCCATTCAAAGAAGAAATACGCAATCTGCATAAATTTAAAACCACAAGTTGACCAACATGATCATAATAAAATACATTTTCACCACTTCATAAACCAACCAACATGGCCAAATAATGACCCAAAGTGAGTCCAAAAAACTTCTGATCAAATAAAAGGATAACAATTTGGCTGTTCCATCACAGGATGCAAAGAGTGTCTAGAAATTTTGAAAAGAACAAAGAGGACAATATATTAGATATTATTATTATACATAACGATACAGTCAGAGTCAGATAGAGGGATGTCAGATAGCCTACAGTTAGAGACAGATAACGAATATTAAAAGGATAAAAGGAAAAAATAGGTGTGTGTGTGCTTCCTGAATCCTGACGGCCCAGAAAGTCAATGAAGAAAATGTTTAAATATTCCATGTCACAACAGTGGCTCAACTATAAGTATATCAAGCGACGAGAATACTTTTTGTGCGGAAATAAAACAAAAATAACGACTTTATTCGACTATTCCTTTTCTTCCTTGTAGGCCTGAAACGAGACTTCAAGAGATTTCCACGACGCATGCGCGAGAATTGCGATCTCCTTCAACTACTTCAGTTAAGTTCTCGCGTGTGCGCGTCGTGGAAATCTCTTGAAGTCTCGTTTCAGGCCTACAAGGAAGAAAAGGAATAGTCGAATAAAGTCGTTATTTTTTGTTTGTTTTTTCGCACAAAAAGTATTCTCGTCGCTTGATAAACTTATAGTTGAGCCACTGTTGTGACATGGAATATTTAAACATTTTCTTCATTGACTTTCTGGGACGTCAGGATTCATTCCCTTAGGGAGCCTATGGAGGAGTGATCCAGCTGTCACATTTAATCAAAAATATCTTCATTTGTGTTCCGAAGACGAACGAAGGTCTTACGGGGTTGGTACAGCATGGGGGTGAGTAATTAATGACTTAATTTTCATTTTTGGGTGAACTAACCCTTTAATGGGATTTAGAAAGTAATAAGTAGACCAATACTTTCCAGTAATTATTACATTAATCCAATTACTGTTGAAGATGTCATTAGTAATTAATAACTATTTTAGAGTAACTTCCCCAACTCTCATAATATCAGAGGTGAAACTGGAAGAACAGTAGGCCTATGTTATTTAATTTTCATGTAGGTGCAATCCTGCAGGCATTAAAAGAATGTGGCAGCAGCTGAAAATGAAATCTAAAAACATAATTCATTAAGGCTTGAACGTATCATGGGTGTAGGCTACCTGACTTTACAAACATTTGACATTAAATAATAAGCACCCAGTGTCTAGCTGTGCAGCAGCCTATTTGACATAGGTCTAAATATTAGACCTATAATTACTTTTCACACAATTTAATGTTCATTCTCATTTGACTTCTACTCAGCCAAGAAGGCAGAGGCTCGCAAAACGTGGGATAGGACCTGCACCACCACCTCTGACAAATGCAGAGGAGATGGCCCTGAGCCTGAATGCTGGAAGGCCAATGGCTGAGGGAATTCATGGAGGGACTTCATCAGAGCCAGTCACTCCCGAAGATTCAAGGGCCTTCATAAAAATGTAAGAGGTCTACATTTGTTTTATTTTTTTTAAATATGCTATTTTTGATATTTCCATTTAATTTACTTTGGGTTGGGTTTCTCGTCGGTCCCAACAGATTCTGATGGTAAAATCTGTCTTTAGAGCCTCCTGTCCCAACAGAACCCCATGCAGTTATAAGTAGCCTACTCAATACACCAAAAATTATGACAAATAGTAGGTTATTATAAAGTGTTCTCAACCAAATTCTAATCTTCACAGGACGATGGGGATGAATAAACAGTTTCTGCTGCCACAGAGAGGCCTACAGAGGTCATTTTAATATGTGTCTACACAAACAATCTACAAATTCACATTTCTTCACATTTTTCTGTGGAGTAGCCTATAGAATCTAAGTTTATATTTAAGTATAAAATACATCCAAGCAAAAGACACAAGATAGCAATGTTTTAAATTTTTCACATCCGTTGGCATTTTTATGGCTAATCATTTGATAGGTTGTGTGTAATTACTAAATAAATAGCCATTTTTTGAAGTAAAAAAGTAGTTTTGAATGAGGTTTGTTTTTGTGCGCATTTTATAGTTGTGCGTAGAGTTGAAAAAAAATTGCTTGTTTCAGAAGTTGTATAGACCTAAGCCATTAAAAAAAAAATCTAATAGACCTCCTGACCTGCATTTTATGTAGTTTACTTTACATAAATATACATTTGATTCATAACAATCTTGTTTTTATTTCTAACCACACCCTGCTGAAACAGGCCACCACTGCCACAAATAAACAGTTCATTCGTCTTACAAGCATTATAAGCTCTTCAAGTGAGAATATGGGTGGCTCTTAAAAGAGCCTTTGGGTAGCTGAGATTAGTAGGTGGTTCTTTATTTGGAACTGGTGTACTTAGTGACGGCCTTCGTGCCCTCAGACACGGCGTGTTTGGCCAGTTCACCGGGCAGCAGCAGTCGCACAGCGGTCTGGATCTCTCTCGACGTGATGGTGGAGCGCTTGTTGTAGTGAGCGAGACGAGATGACTCACCGGCAATGCGCTCGAAGATGTCGTTGACGAAAGAGTTCATGATTCCCATCGCCTTGGAGGAGATACCGGTGTCAGGATGAACCTGCTTCAGGACTTTGTAAACGTAGATGGCATAGCTCTCCTTCCTGGACTTTCTGCGCTTCTTTCCGCCCTTCCCGGCGGTTTTAGTGACGGCTTTCTTGGATCCTTTCTTCGGCGCGGACTTGGCTGGTTCAGGCATGATATTGTGTTTTCAGAGCTGGCTGTTCAATGCGTGCTTAAGTGCGAATACAGGGGCTTTTATTCACTACCCTATGCTAATTTTCAAAGAGAAATTAGAGCTTCTGATTGTCTGTTTTCATGGGCCAAACCCATAAAATCGTATTTCATTGGACAACCCAAAGCGGATTGAGGGCCAATCACATACGGTTAGATGACAGCCCCGCCTTCCGCCCCATTTGGACGACATCCTGACTCAGTTTCCTTTGTTTCATTTTCCGCTCTTTTTATTTTTGTAGTTTGATTAAAAAAACGAGCGGTTCTTGATAAATATTGTCTACAATCGTTTAATTTTAAAACCCGTATACCCTTTGAGAGACTTTGGAAGGCAATAGACCAATAACGGACAGACATCTTTTAAAACAGCTTTTTTCCTGAACGTCATTGATTCATGAAACTGTTGAACTGTTAAACTACAGGAATAGTAAATAAATGCCCATTTGAGTAAAATAACATTTTCGTTTTCTGCATTTCCATTTCTGCTATAGTAGCCTACCACTGATCTAGTCTTTTTCTTCACACAACCACATTTTATCCACAGTAAATGGATTAACATTTTGTAATACGTGATCTTATAATAGTTTGGGTCTGTCGGTTAAAGATAATGAAAAGATGCTATATCGATGCTCCCCCAACGTTATCGACAAACTCTAGTGAAATGCATTCTCGATCCAGAAAACAAAGCGTGTTATAGCATTGATATGGTATGGCTAAACATGGACTCTTTATGTGACAGTGTGGGTGGCTCATAAAAGAGCCGTTATGTTTATTTTTATTTATTTTTTTAACCTCCGAAGCCGTACAAGGTGCGTCCCTGTCGTTTCAGCGCGTACACAACATGGCGCTGACGGTCTTTCTCTTGGCGTGCTCGGTGTAGGTGATGGCATCGCGGATAACGTTCTCCAGAAACACCTTCAACACTCCTCGTAGATCAGACCGGAAATGCGGGCGAGCCAGACGACAAACAGCGGGTTTGGTGATTCCCTGGATGTTATCGCGTAAAACCTGCGCCTCCTTTACCGCCTTTGCCTCTTCCAGACATGTTTATATCAGGATACTGTAATAATGTTGTTTAAGAACAGCAAGGACAGGACGGTGAATGGATCCCATTACATTTGCTTACATGATATATCTTATATTTAAACTATACTTAATCTTATATTTAACGTGTTTGGAGCAAAATCTGGTGATAGTGAAAATTCCATAACACACAAATAAAATGGACATAATAAACCTATAACATCATATTATTTAACACTGAACTTATTATATTGAGGCCTTAAAATGAGCAAGAAATAGAAAAGCAAAATAGACATAAATGATTGTAAATTATCCCCTGTACAGTTTAATAGTATATAAGACCTAAAAAAAAAAAGATTTTTGAATTTTTTTTTTTTTACCAATGTCATTACATTGTTTAGGTGGGGAGAAAAATATAAAAACAGTTTTGGAAAAATATATTTTATTCATATGTTATACTGTAGTGGACACCAGTAATCAGTTGTTTAAAAAAATGACATGAAATAACTTGTATTGGGGAAAACAATGGGATTTTTTTATTTACCAATCAATATTTAGGTTTCAACCAAACTTTGTAAAAAGAAGAGTCTCAACTTTGTGAAAGATACAACAGAATGATATAACAGATAGTTGTAATCGAAATTATTCAACCCCCGTTGCAAATCAGGTTTATTGGCAAAATTTACTGACTTTCTGCTGTTTGCAATGAATGAACAAATCAAAGTAGCCTAATTGAAACAGCTCAACACAACAAATGTTGAGAGTGGTTTCCCCAAATTCAACTGAAAATGCCACTTTTAATGACTTCTGCATTCTCAAAATGATTCAACCCCCTGAATAGAACGTGGTCTTATGTGTTGCTGCCTCGTCACAAGCTATAGACCCAGATCAATCTGTTGTCTCTGGATCAACCAGCTCAGAACAGTGTATCTGTTATGTCTCATCCGATAGACTCAGAACTTGTATCTGTTGCTTCCTTCCATTTCAGCATATACAGCTTTGACCACAACTGAATTTTGTGATTTTTATATTTTATTTCTTATTCTGTCATTCTTTCTTTGTTGCTCTCACACTCCCACATGCTTCTAACCCGAGATGGGCAATATTTTAATTACATGTATTTGAAATATGTATTTAATTACTTTTGAGTATTTAGTAATTTGTATTTTCCTTAACAAAAGTAAATAAAATGTAATTTGTAATTAAATACGTTGAGGGACTGTAATTTGTATTTAAAATACTTATTTAAATATATAATTGTATTTAGCATATATTAACTTGCATCACCAGGTTTAATAGGACCACATACATATAAAATATGAATAGGACTACCGAATTGCCTATCACAGTTGTTAGCTAGATGCAAGAAAATCACGTGATGTGACATCTTTTTGATCCTATTCTCATTTCCAGGTTTCTCAGAAGTGGAAGGCGTCATAGTTTGTTAAACTTTTATAGCAGTGAATGAGAGACTACATTAAATATATATTTTTTGTGTTTACATTATATATATGTGTGTGTGTGTGTGTGTGTGTGCGTGTGTGTGTGTGCGCGCGCGCGCGTCTGCGTGTACCCTGTTGAGTAAATCTGGCTTTTATTTCTGCCAGTAAATGAAGCGTGCTTGCCTGGTGCTTGCTTCGGTTTCTCTGATTGGACTCCGACTATCTTTTTTGTTGACGTCATTGGTATGCGACGGCGCTCCAGCAGCAATGGGAAGATGCAGGAGGGAAAGAAAAGAGAAAAAGAAAAGAAACGGGGACATTCTGATCGAGAGCACAATGAAGGAGAGTTGAAGAGGAGGAATATTGAATCCAGCACGGTGGTGAGAAAGAGAGACTGGTTACGGTTTAATAGGCTACTTGCTGTTCAGGGTAAAGTTATCTTAATATAGCTAACACATATGGCCAGATTTAATAAACTGGGCAAATTAGCGTGAGAGCATTTTTTTTTAAAGCGCCGATGGGAGTGGAAAGGTCTGTGGGTGATCTACTGACGCGCAAATTAAAGAACACAGATGTAGCCGGATCATTATCATAATGACCAACGCAGTCTGCCAACAGCAGCGCGAATTAGCGCCTGGTTTAAGACCTTTTTTGGGGCGTTACATAATTGAGCAAATACCAGTAAATTGACTTGCGTCAAATTTGCCATTTGCCATTTCACTAAAAATATATGTATTTGATTTAAAACCCACGTCATTCTTAGTCTCCAAGTAAAACTTTCTTTCTTTCTTTCTTTCTTTCTTTCTTTCTTTCTTTCTTTCTTTCTTTCTTTCTTTCTTTCTTTCTACATGACATGACATGACAGTCATATTATATTAATGGCCACTGTTGCTTTCTTTAATTTGTTTCTTATAACATATTCATTTTGTACTGTTTAATCAACTTCTGGTAAATATGAAAGGAGCCCAGAAAGGAGAAGGAGGAGCCCGAGGTTCCTCGTGACCCAAGTGATCTGGAGGAGGGCGGACTGGACCTGAATAAGGCATTCAAACCCATCAGTGCCTACATGCAGGACCGCAAGGAGATGCTGGAACAGTGTTTTCATGTACTGGGAGAAAATAAACTCAAAAAGATGCTCCCGGATGAACTTAAGGTATGTTTATTTTGCTGACATTCATAATGCATCATTACATCGCTGATCAGATGAGCCTGTATGTGTTTGTTTTGGTGGAGTTGGCAAAGAATATAGTGTCAGAATGTGTTGATACAAAGACCATAGACAATATTATGAGAATGATATCAACCCAATTTGTCATAAAAGTGGAATATGTATGATACAGGTGTCGTGCCATTTAATCCAAAACAATTTTATATGGCCACACCAAATGTGAATTGGTTAATGATGTAGTTTAGCAAGCAGAATTTTTTTAAAAAGCAGGCCATTCACTCTGATTAGTACTATTCCTTTGACAGCTCAAATAGCTGCAATTGCTTGTCACACTGTCCTGGAGAGTCAAATTTGAATTAGTTAATTAACCAAAGACAACACTAATCATGGTAACAAAACCATTGTCAGGTAGACAACATCAGTTTTTAGAGTTATGTTTTTAAGATTGCATTTACAAAATGAGTGGGTGAAAGTAAAACATAACAATAATTAAATTGTATAGGCTGTTATAATAAACACCTTGTTATTTTTTGCTGCAGGACTGTTCTTTTAATGAGATTAAGAAACTGTGCTGGGATCAGCTGCAGGAACTCTCTGAGATTCATCTGCTGGAGATTTTGGAGGGTAAATATCCGATTCATCTTCACGCTGTGTGAATTTTGACCTGTGTCTGAACACACAAACCAAACATTGATCATTATCTTGTCATGTTTGTTGTGTTTTAACCGAGTGGCAACCTCTCTGTCTCTCTTGAAACCAACGCGGAAGTGACTTAAAGGGTTAGTTCACCCAAAAATGAAAATTAAGTCATTAATTACTCACCCCCATGCTGTACCAACCCCGTAAGACCTTCGTTCGTCTTCGGAACACAAATGAAGATATTTTTTATTAAATGTGACAGCTGGATCACTCCTCCATAGGCTCCCTAAGGGAATGAATCCTGACGTCCCAGAAAGTCAATGAAGAAAATGTTTAAATATTCCATGTCACAACAGTGGCTCAACTATAAGTTTATCAAGCAACGAGAATACTTTTTGTGCGAAAAAACAAACAAAAATAACGACTTTATTCGACTATTCCTTTTCTTCCTTGTAGGCCTGAAACGAGACTTCAAGAGATTTCCACGACGCGCACGCGCGAGAACTTAACTGAAGTAGTTGAAGGAGATCGCAATTCTCGTGCATGCGTCGTGGAAATCTCTTGAAGTCTCGTTTCAGGCCTACAAGGAAGAAAAGGAATAGTCGAATAAAGTCGTTATTTTTGTTTGTTTTTTCGCACAAAAAGTATTCTCGTCGCTTGATAAACTTATAGTTGAGCCGTCAGGTTTCAATCCCTTAGACAGCCTATGGAGGAGTGATGCAGCTGTCACATTTAATCAAAAATATCTTCATTTGTGTTCCGAAGACGAACGAAGGTCTTACGGGGTTGGTACAGCATGGGGGTGAGTAATTAATGACTTAATTTTCATTTTTGGGTGAACTAACCCTTTAAAGTCCCTGTAAAGTCAAAACCAAAATTTTTGGTCTATATAGCTAATTTTGCCCCTCATGACAACTGTGAGGGGGGTGATATTTATTTATTTACTTTGTTTTAATATAACCCCGTTTAAATTATATTAAGCATAATTAAGGGCGTGGCCACTTGAGTGACAGGTGGATTGCCGCTGCTGTCACTACTTGCCGTTTGTCTGCTTTCTGTTAGCTGTCACTTCAGATAATTCCAGCTGCTGAACTTGGCATCTCTGCCGTGTTTGTGCTTTTTTCAGGATTATTTTATACAATTTAATACACGCATTATACCTACGCCCACACCATTGGATTACGTTGTTGTCGAAAATGGAGGGAACAACAGGCGCTGTTTTTCAGTTGTTTTCCTCTGTGAATATGCACTAATTGATGTCTGACAATTCCTTTGCTTTTTGGAGTTTTCAGATTTAAAAACTTCAATTGAGGCTACACCCGTTCTGCGGTACCGTTGATCTCACGGAACAGATATATGCTTATTTAACTTTTTAGTGTTAAATGCTTTAAGTGTTAAATGCTAAGTGCTTTCTCCGTCCATGCAATAAATGCACATCCCGCCTCTTTGCCCATTTTCTGTTCCCCTGGAGTGACGCGCAGCTGCCAAGATGGCGGCGGCCGGCTCCGCCCACTTTTGGCTTCTAAAATGCTCTTCAGAATCCTACGGGTGACGTCACGAACACTACGTCCATATTTTTGTACAGACTATGGTTTTAACCCAGGTTGCCTTATTTATCATGTCATTTTGCTTTGTGTAGCACAACTTGGAGAAAATTGGAATAGCGATTCTTCTGATAAATTAATAAAATGGCCTCAAAAAGAAGCCACTGCATCACATGAATCATAAAAACGCATAGCATTTAAAGCTCCAGTAGGTAACTTTTGAAAACATGTATTTGCTAAAACTGTCATTATGTCCTGACAGTAGAATATGAGACAGATAATCTGTGTAAAAATCAAGCTTCTCTGGCTCCTCCTAGTGGTCCTATTGCCATTTGCAAGAAATACACGCTCCCGGTCAGAAACAACCAATGAGAGCCAGGAGGCATGTCTTAGCAGTGTCAATCACGCTCGTGTACGCGCTGATCACACCCCTCTCTTGCACAGCGCTAGCCGTCGTTCAAACTCAAGATTGCCGGCGTGCTGCAGCTGTGCTAATGACGGAGAAACAACCTAAACTGCCAATTCTCGAGTGACACCTGCTCATAAAACAAAGAGGTAAAAGGAAAAAGACTGATGACGATAAACAACCGAAAAAGAAAGAATTACACAGAGCCCATTGGCTCGGTGTCAAAACTCTAGCCGCATAACATGTAGATAAAATGTCACGCACTCTGCTAAGCAACAATTGAAACCTGCTAATTCACTGGCTTGTCATGTTGCTGAAATAATGTACTAGCACACCTTATCTAGCATTATATATCGCTAGAATAATTACTTACATGCTGTAACGTTAGTTACCGTTATATTAACGTTATCTTACTAGCTATTTATAACTTATAGAAAGAGTGCAACGTTATAAAGTTACATGTAGGCTATTGGAAAATACATAATGATTTGAGGACCAAGTTTGTAGTCAAAGTATGGGCAGGCCATAGTCAATGTAAAGCATATTATTGACGTTTAGTCCCTATTAGTGAATGTGCCATAACTTTTTATCCGCCGTCATCGGTGGCCCTGTTTACTAGCCTGCGCGTTCACGACAGGCTCCGCTGTGGAGGACGAGCTGTGGAGGGAGGGCTGTAGCGCAGCAGAGAGCAAGGGGGTGGGACCTGGAAGTTGTGCTTGTTCAAATTTTCAGGCTAAGTCAACGTTTTCTCAAGACTCCCTACTGCAGCTTTAATATAATACATAAACACAATAAAAACATAACATAGATTTGTCTCAAACTCGTATACGCATACCACAACTCACAACTGGCAAACAAATGCATGAATCACTAGCCCAGTGCAGCTGCCGAAAATATGATGCAGAAAAAAATAGCCTTTCTGATTATGCAGCTCCATGATGGGGGCTGTCAGCATGCCGAAACGAACGCTGGCCAGTACGAGGCCTAGCCCACCGCCCCTATACAGCACACAAAAGGACAAGGTTAGGGGGTTATCCAACTTTTTTTTACCGTAATTGAGCGTGGTCTGGTCATTTGTAAATTGAAAGTGTCTGGCTTCTGGTGTTATCTCATAAATGCTTGTCATGCTGCTTGATATTGCAAACTGGTATTTCTTAGCATATTATTTTAACTCTTTCCCTGCCAACGTTTTTGAATCATTTCAACAAAACTTACATGGCCCTCTGAATATTTAGTTGAGCATGTGATATATCATTAACACTTTACAATAAGGTTCATTTTTTAACATTAATAAATGTATTATTTAACATTAATAAATGTATTAACTAACATGAACTAACAATGAGCAATACATTTGTAACAACATTTATTAATCTTTGTTAATGTTAGTTAATATAAATACAGCTGTTCAATGTTTGTTAGTTCACAGTGCATTAACTAATGTTAACAGATACAACCTTTGATTTTAGTAATGTATTAGTAAATGTTGAAATTAAATTATTCTAGTGATTGCGGTGTCTTCAATTGCGTTTTTGGCAAATGATAAGTCTGGGTCAGATTTAGAATGATGATCAAAACATAGATCAACACAACCAAAGCTTCAAAGTCGTTTCCTCTTCGTGGGTTAGACATTTCCTTCGGTAACTTTAGGCAGTTTTGATTTATATGCAGTTTCGCTATCTTTGTGGGGTCTCTCCATAGACGTACTGTTTTTTATTTTTTATAAACTGTACAAACTCTATATTCTTTCCCCTTACACTAACCCTACACCTAAACTTACCCATCACAGAAAACTTTCAGCATTTTAAAATTTTCACAAAACAAAAAAAAATCATTAGAAAAAATCATTTCGTATATTTATTAATGCATTTCCCTCGTGGTGACCGCTGGCTGGTCCCTGCAATACACACACACACACACACACACACACACACACACCTTTCCCTTATAGTTGATCACTTAATGCTATTTAATAACTTAATTGCAGATGGAATTAACACATTCTTAAACCGGTTTAGTCTACGGTTTTGGCATTCTAAACCTCCTACCTAGGTTTCAGAATGTTTGTTGTTTCTTTTAGAATTTTGTATGGCTCCCTTAGCATTGATTTTTAATACAAGGTCTGCAGATACAAGTGTTCCTTTTTGCCCATAAGCCTAGACATTAGCTGTACTGGCAGGTAAGCTAATCACATTCTCCAGGACAGCCTGTTAGAACAACATGATCTTGCTACTCACACCATAGTCTAAGCCTTCTCAAAAAGAAACATAATCTGTTGTAACCTAGATCATAGGTTTTTAACATTGATATGACATTCATGTCAGTGAACAATCAAAATTTGTTTGTGTATATAAGATATTCATATAAAGATATATACTTTATAGGAACATTGTGAATAATTAATGGACTGTGATCTTATCCTCTACTTTTGGAGGATCCCTTTCCCACTCTACAGATAAAGCGTTGTTGATAATCCGGCTCGCGTACCCCGAATTGATAAAATAAAACAAAATTCTGTATCAAAATTTATAGGCAAGTAGTTTGTTTAGGCATGGGTTGTATGGAATTGCAAACCTGCGCACATATTTTCAAAAGTACATAACTATATAATACATTGTTAATGCGCATGTGAACGGCGTCAGCGTTAATCACAGGTTCACGTTTAAAGTCTGTTTAGAGAGAACGGCGTCGTCTTAGTGGCCCCTAATTTAATAACAAATGATCATTTCAATGGAGGTGAATCAATCAAAACTAACTTTAGCTGGAAATAACATTATTCAACAACCGCTATAAAGCCAAAACAATCTCTGTTACCTTAAATTATATGTTTATCTCTGTAAAGCTGCTTTGGAACAATCCATTGTTAAAAGCGCTATATAAATGAAGATGACTTGACTTGACCTCTAATTAACTTTAGATCAAAAATCTCAGTTTTTTTCATTCACAATAAGGTGATGGGCATCACACCACTATACTAACTGTTAGAGTGGTAAGTTTATATATTTTGATGAGTGATTGGCTTTGCTTACACAGTCATTTGTGTACAATGTAAAGAGAACTTGGGAGCCCACACACCCTTTGGGGCTCTTGAACTGATGACTTGAGGATCAGAAATTGCCTTATTAAATTGTATAATTTTATAATTAACCTTAGCATGTTGAGTTATATTAGTTAAAACACTTTGGGTACAGGTCGGGTTTCTTTGGGCTCAGCATAATCACAGATCTTTTTGCAAGAGGAGATCAGCTAAGGTAAGAAAGGAGACAACAAAGACGTTGAGCATCAATTCACCACTTTGAACACAAAAAACGGTGGAACTCAATAGCCGCGTTTCCACTGCCGGGCCAGGGCCGAGCCGTGCTAGTGCGTGCCAGGGCCAGTCGCGTTTCCACTGTCACTTCCGGGGCTTGATCGGGGCTTCCTCAGGGCCAACGGCCAGGATTTCTGGCCCGTCGAATACCTTGGGCCAAAGCGGGCCAGCTCGGGCTAGAGGCGTGCTCAAGGTAAAAGGCGGAGTTTATCGTTGTTATGGAACGTTATCTGAAGCAAGATGCACATTTCACTTTTTAATATCGCGCAAAATAATTGCGGGCAGAAGAAAGGGTACAACGTCAATTTGACGGCGTGTGAAGAAACGAGGACGTTATAAAATACATCGATGCTGAACTTTCTAAGCTAAGCATGCAGCGATCAACGCTTCAAGTTCAGGAAAAAATAAAAAAGTTGCGGGCGCAGTATTGTTCAAGGCGATTAAAACGCACAACGGACAAAGCGGAGCTCAGAAAAGGAACTTTCCATGGTTCGACTTGATGGACGTGTGCTGGGTCACCGTCCCTCTGTTAGTGACAACTCGCGAGACAATCGGGACACCATTGCAGCCACGGCCGGTGAGTTAATATCCATGCTATCTTCCTAACTTAAAAAATAAATAAATTCATAATATCCGCTGAAATGGGTTGGGTTGTATGTATGACGTTTGATCCAGAAAGGCGTGTTAGGGGCGGGGTTTAGGGCAGCGCTGCGGGGCTACTGGCCCGGCAGTGGAAACGCGAGCCCGGAGCTAAGGCCCGAGGCCACTGGCTCGGCTCGGCTCGGCTCGGCTCGCTGTTTGCCCTGGCCCGGCCTTAGCCCGGCAGTGGAAACGCGGCTAATGAAAAAAATTGGAGGTCTAGAGAACGTTGAAAGAGCGGATTAGTGGTTTTTAAAAGGTACTTTAGATATCTGTACCACTGAACAGTAATTGCACTTGAAAATGATCTACAGGTCTCCAATTTTTTCTCGGATAGTTAACATTTGTCAGAAAAATCATGGTTTTGAAACTGGAGATAAAATCAGTCAGTTCATTAGCCTTCTGTAAATCATCGTTTGTACAAGTACATATGTGATTTACTTGATTCCATATTAGTAACAACCTTAATTGAGTTCCACCGTTTTTTGTGTTCAAAGTGGTGAATTGATGCTCAATGTCTTTGTTGTCTCATTTTCTTACCTTAGCTGATGATTAAGTTCTTTTTGTATGATTTTCAGCCCAGCATAATATTTATCTGAACGCTGCATTTTTCCTGTTGATACAGCCCTTAAGATCTTTAGTTGTATATGACTTATTGTTCGGATATATGATGACATTCTTTTTGGTGAGTACATTATCCACACATAAATGTAGGCTATATAACCCATTATTTTCTCTGTAGTCAGATCAATGACCATGTTATTAAAAATGTGCTTTTTTTGTATATTTTGTTTTTTAAACTCCAGATTTGCTTTGCATGTTTATCAGCCTGCACAATTTGGCCAAAAATTCTCCTCACTAATATAGTGAAACAAACGTGTGTTTGTAGGACGTATTTTAAAACCATTTCGACAGGAACGAAGACCCTTAAAGGGTTAGTTCACCCAAAAATGAAAATTAAGTCATTAATTACTCACCCCCATGCTGTACCAACCCCGTAAGACCTTCGTTCGTCTTCGGAACACAAATGAAGATATTTATGATTAAATGTGACAGCTGCATCACTCTTCCATAGGCTCCCTAAGGGAATAAATCCTGACGGCCCAGAGAGTCATTAAAGAAAATGTTTAAATATTCCATGTCGCAACAGTCGCTCAACTATAAGTTTATCAAGCGACGAGAATACTTTTTGTGTGGAAATAAAACAAAAATAACGACTTTATTCGACTATTCCTTTTCTTCCTTGTTGGCCTGAAACGAGACTTCAAGAGATTTCCACGACGCATGCGCGAGAATTGCGATCTCCTTCAACTACTTCAGTTAAGTTCTCGCGCGTGCGCGTCGTGGAAATCTCTTGAAGTCTCGTTTCAGGCCTACAAGGAAGAAAAGGAATAGTCGAATAAAGTCATTATTTTTGTTTGTTTTTTCGCACAAAAAGTATTCTCGTCGCTTGATAAACTTATAGTTGAGCCACTGTTGCGACATGGAATATTTAAACATTTTCTTTAATGACTTTCTGGGCCGTCAAGTTTCATTCCCTTAGGGAGCCTATGTAGCAGGCATGCACCTCTCAGATTTAATCATAAATATCTTCATTTGTGTTCCGAAGACGAACGAAGGTCTTACGGGGTTGGTACAGCATGGGGGTGAGTAATTAATGACTTAATTTTCATTTTTGGGTGAACTAACCCTTTAAGTTCTGTATGTATTTGCTTGAAGGTTTAATCAAAACGGCTTTCAATGTTGCATTTAAGTTCTGGAATTCAAAGTAAAACATGTCTCCAAAACAAATATTTAACGGCAAACATGCTGAAGATTAACGGACAGACTGTCACTTCATTATAAGCTGTTTCCTCAAAACGGTAGTTTTTTTTTTTTAGCATACTGAAGTCTTTTCTCCATTAGCTCACTTAAGTTTTGAAAATGATGTAATCGAGTTGGTCCCACTAAACGTATTATTTATTTGTAATGTTCATATGTTTTTAATAGTTTTGAAAACATTATTTGTATGCATATAACTAGTGAATATACATCAGTATTTTTATGTTGTAGCGTTCCATAACTTTTGATTCGATTGTCATTCTCAATGCTGCTTGTAATTTCTGTCTGACAATAACTGATAAGTCTGCTATCTTTTTCTTATGATGAAGGCTTTATTTTTATTTTTTGTTTGTAAAGGTAAAGAGTTATCAGTCACTGCAGCACCTGAAGGGAATAACTTAACAGACAGTCAGTAAGTCAGAACTCTTAGAATTATTTATGAAACTAAAATTTAAACTTGTTATTGAACTTTTGATCATGTTTTCATTAATATTTACAGGCAGGACAGTAATGTGGACTCCACTTCCTCTCTGAGAGAAAATCCTGAAACGGAAGAAAAACAAGGTAAATAATTGATTACAGATTAGGGGGGCACTTTGTATTATTTTAGCATTGATAAAGATGTGTGCATCTGCAATGGCAGTGCTGGGTAGTAACTGATTCCATGTAATTTGCATTATGTGGTCAGATTCCAAAAATTACGGTAAGTACTTAAGATAACCGTTTTAAGATAACCGTAATCAGACCCAGATATGTTTTTATTGATTAAATGTTATTCTCACAATGGCAGTAAATGATTAATAATTCATTGATTCTACCTACTACTTTTTTATATTTTACATTTTTCCTTTTTAAGACAGCCTACTACAAATAAATGTTCACTAATATATGTTTAGTTTTCCAGGTTGCACACACAGACCACCCACTAGTCATGTCCCTAGATCACTGGATTTACAGAATAATTTAACTTTTAAGAAATGTTTTCTCAACATTCCATATCTAATTAAAGCTGCAGTAGGGAGTTTGGAGAAAACGTTGACTTAGCCTGAAAATTTGAACAAGCACAACTTCCAGGTCCCACCCCCTTGCTCTCTGCTGCGCTACAGCCCTCCCTCCACAGCTCGTCCTCCACAGCGGAGCCTGTCGTGAACGCGCAGGCTAGTAAACAGACCCACCGATAACAGCGGATAAAAAGTTATATGGCACATTCACTAATAGGGACTAAACGTCAATAATATGCTTTACATTGACTTTGGCCTGCCCATACTTTGACTACAAACTTGGTCCTCAAATCATTTTGTATTTTCCAATAGCCTACATGTAACTTTATAACGCTGCACTCTTTCTATAAGTTATAAATAGCTAGTAAGATAACGTTAATATAACGGTAACTAATGTTACAGTATGTAAGTAATTATTCTAGCGATATATAATGCTAGATAAGGTGTGCTAGTACATTATTTCAGCAACATGACAAGCCAGTGAATTAGCAGGTTTCAATTGTTGCTTAGCAGAGTGCATGACATTTTATCTACATGTTATGCGGCTAGAGTTTTGACACCGAGTCAATGGGCTCTGTGTAATTCTTTCTTTTTCGGTTGTTTATCGTCATCAGTCTTTTTCCTTTTACCTCTTTGTTTTATGAGCGGGTGTCACTCGAGAATTGGCAGTTTAGGTTGTTTCTCCGTCATTAGCACAGCTGCAGCTCGCCGGCAATCTTGAGTTTGAACGACGGCTAGCGCTGTGCAAGAGAGGGGTGTGATCAGCGCGTACACGAGCGTGATTGACACTGCTAAGACATGCCTCCTGGCTCTGATTGGTTGTTTCTGACCGGGAGCGTGTATTTCTTGCAAATGGCAATAGGACCACTGGGAGAAGCCAGAGGGGCTTGATTTTTACACAGATTATCTGTCTCATATTCTACTGTCAGGACATAATGAAAGTTTTAGCAAATACATGTTTTCAAAAGTTACCTACAGCAGCTTTAATTCCTGATGAACATTAACTATTATTTGAAATATGACTCATGAATATACTATTATCAGTAATTTAACCATGTATTACTATTGTTGGAAGGCTTTTGTCAAACTCATTTCATATTTACATGCAATGCAGGGATTATTCCCTAACTTTTTTTTTGTCAGCTGAACCTCTTTGACCTGATATATTTACTTGAAGTACCCTTTGAGATTTTTTTGTTAATAAGTTAGGTCAATAATAATAATAAATAATAAAATTAAGTTCACAGTCAAAATAAAACTTACTAAAAAGATGAAATATTGTATTTGTTTACCAGCATGTCATGTGACCATTTACCAACATTAGAGAACTGTTTTATTTAAAAATGTTATTACTATTTTTGTTCAAGTTTTTGGATTTATTTAATAGCTTTTCATTAAACTCCCAAACCCCTACAGTTTCTTCACACACCTCAATCTGGCAACTCCTGTCGTAAAGTAATATTTAATGCACCTTATGTTGTTTATAACAAAGAATGGATATAGGGGTGTCCCGATATACCGGTATTGGTGATAACCATGATAGTCAAAGCATGAAATATCGATATCATGTTAATTAAGGGTGTGACAATATACTGTTATTGACAATAACCATATCATATAATATTTTAAATGAATAGTACACATGATAATAGGACACGTAAATAATCTAGCGCCAGTACCTGGTTGACATTTTTTTCAATTAATTGACAATAGGTACAAATATACACAATAGGTGGCGGTAGAGGATAAGACGCAGCACGCGCAGCTACTACTAACATGCACAATCATGTCTTCCAATAAGACAGAGGAGAGTCTCTACCCACACTCCCAAAAAAGTAAGCTTGCCAGTATGGGAGTTTTTTAGATTTAGAGAAAATGACTCGTCAGACCCCAGTAGTCAGCAGGACATATGTAATTATAAGTACTTTTTAACATATTTACACATTAAAAATGTAATTAAAACAATTGCATGATAAGCTAAGATAATTTGAAATATATGAACACATATAGTTTCAAAACATTAAAGCTAGTAAATAATAAAGAGTAAATGTATTTAAAGAAAGTATATTTATGATGCAAACCTAATCGACATAGCCTTTATCACTGTATAGAATACTATGAAATATGAAAAATTATTCCTCATTCTGTGATAAGAAGCCACATCAGTTTACAGGAAGTTTTTTCAATCATTTGACTGACGCTGTAACACTATTTTGGAGAACAATATGGGAAAGATATTCCCATAAATTGTATTTTGACACTGTGCTAAGCAAAAAATGCAATGTCCAGTATAGGGATCGCAGTTGATACGTGATCCGTACGGACCAGGCACCATGATTCGAAACGCATGTGATTCTCGAATGAATTGCGAAGTTTAACCATAATAGAGTGAAAGTTTATCATCAACACATGTTTTAGGGCCTGTCAGTTTAAACATTCAAGCGATTTTAAACTATCTGAGCGCACAAAGACGCGAAAGGGAATTGTTTTCTGTCCACACACAGCACGCACATACAGAATTCCTCTCTCTCGTCTATTTGTGCTTGAACGGACAAATACATTCTAAATTAAATTAAAATGTCTGTCTCCGAGAATCCTCATACACTCAAGTCGCTTATGGCTTACATAAGCAGCTGAGAAAGAAAACGGATGCGTATAATTATATTGGATCAGTGCATTAGCTCTTAAAGTGACAGCAGCTTAATATACTGTCTGAGTGAGTCCTTTATAATTAATCTTTGTTAAAGCTAAAAAAGTGCTTTTGTTTGATTAACATTTTTCATTTATACACTGAAGACTATAACAGTATTCAGGTACAGAGATATAATAATCAAATTTAAAATAACACTGCAGACTTGATCTGGTGAAATTCATCTGGTGAAACTGTTTTCATATCGCAATATAGCAGAAAAACAAAATATCGCAATGTCAATTTTTTTCTATATCGTGCAGCCCCATAGATTTTAGACTTATTTCTGAAAGTTTTAATGAGTGAAAATCAGGCTTTAATGAAAGTGTGCATTTGTGTGTATCTCAGGTGCGGGTTCTGGAGAAGACAGTGATGTTCTCAGCATCAATGCAGAAATTGACGACAGTGACATTGAGGGTCATAAAGTCATCAAAGCTGAAGAATCAGTGATCAGAGATGAAGCTCTGCCTCCTGCCCCAGTCATGCAGTCAGCTGAGCCGAAAGTGGAGCTCCAGCAGGACATTGATAGAAGCGTCAGTGAAATTCTGGCTCTGACGTCCTCTGAACCCAGCAACGATTTGAGAACAGAATCACTGGATAAATCAGCCACGATAGAAAATGCTCCGGCAGCTCCAACAGAGCAGCCGTCTGCTCAACAGCTGGAATTACTGGAGCTGGAAATGAGGGCAAGAGCCATTAAAGCGCTCATGAAAGCGAGTGAGATCAAGAAGCACAATAACTGCTAATTTGTAGAAAGCCATAGACATTACATTTTTAATCAACTTCATAATTGCTTTAAAATGATTCTCTTTTTGTCCCTAAACACTTTAGTCCCTAAAATGTCAGTACATGATGGCTTTAGACCCAGCTTGAGAAAATGTGTTAATTTTGATATAATAAACTGTTTTGTTCTTTGAAGTGAAGAAAACTACAAATATTCCAAAATAATAAGTATGACAATGAAGCACTGTAACACATACCTAGCCTAGCATACTTGTTTCCTAATAAATGTTTATAATGCTGCATTCATATAACAACTTACAAACGAGAAATGCTACAAACAGTTCAACATAAAGAATAAGTAGCATTTGAAATTCCAAAATACAAACAATAGAGAGTATGTGCTCGTTTTATATTCCTTTCACAGAACATAATAATTGTTATAGTTGATACAATGGTACTTGAAAGTTTGTGAACCCTTTAGATGTTCTTTATTTCTGTATAAACATGACCCAAAACATCAGAGTCCTAAAACTTAGTAAACCAAGAACCCAATCAAACAAATGAGACAAAATGATATACTTTGTCATTTATTTATGATGAATTATCACTAATTTCAATAATAGTCTATTTTGGTTTTCTCCAGATTTGCAAGGACATTTATGATTTGGCACCCTTAAGAAGTCAAAAAACAAATCTCAAACAAAAATACAAGAAAACTCATCAGTGATCTCTAAGGTGATGTTCAGTCTAGATATGATTTTCACTGCAGTCAAAGCGCATTACATATAGAAGGGGGGGAATCTCCTCAACCACCACCTATGTGCAGCATCCACCTGGATGATGTGACGGCAGCCGTGTTGCGCCAGAACGCCCACCACACACCAGCTTTATTGATGGAGAGGAGACAGATTGATGAAGCCAATCAGTATAAAGATATGGGGATGATAAGGAGGCCATGATGATGGACAGAGGCCAATGGGCAAATTTGTCCAGAATGCCCTTTGAAAAAGAGTAGGGGTGTAACATAAATATTAAATTCAATCTTTAAAACACACATTAAAACATAAGTAAAGAACAGAGCGTGGGTTTGGCAACGTATCAGAAACGGAGAATCTATCGAAACGTATCTATTGCTCTCATTTCTTTTGTAAAACAGGCACCAAATATGAAAACTACTCTGAAAGCTTTCAAATGATATATAGATTGTCAATATATTATTGTTATATATGTGTAATCGCAAACATCCCAAAGATGTGGGGGAGGGGCAGCCTTAAAAATAATGGTTAAAAACATTTAAATTCAGATATCTATTATTTGTAATGTGTGAAAAGTATTGATATTAAAAGTTAGCTGTTTTTTTCATAGTGGGATTTTTTGACAATGGTATTGAATCCAATTAGGGTCAATTTGTCCCGCTCCAATAAGGCCGTATCCAGAAATCGAACAGTGCACAAGGGTTAAAATACATCAAAAGCATGTTTGATCTGAAGGAATACAAATTTGTCAAATGTTTAATTTAGGTTTCCACTCCAATGGTATAAAACTGATAAAGTTCAGTAGACTGATTTCAGATGAAATATTGAGTCTCCAGCAAGAGTCTCCTTTCCTGATAGTCCTGTTTTCTCTCCTTTCAGCCTAGATAGAATCGTTAGGTTGATTGGTTCCAAGAGCCATCGCCATTAAAGACAAAAGGTGAAAGTCTCCCCGGAAGCTAATCCAGAGTTCCTGGCCACTATCAGCATTTGAATAGTTATGCTGATTCCATTGGATTGGTAATGCCCTCAGAGTAGGGTGTTCGTACTACATTTGCATGCTTTGTCTCCACCTCCAGAAGTCCCTCCTCTTAAAATGCCTATAATATACCATGTAAAGTTACTTTAATTTAGACGAGAATGGAATGACTACAGCAACCACAGCAAGTTCCTAATAAAGAATCTGCTTAAAGATATCTCCATCGTCTTTTGGTCTGCTCTTCTGAGTTTTCTACACTTTAGAAGAAATAAATTCCCAACAGATCTAAACACATCTACAATTATAAATTGTTGAACCCACTCATTATGCTAACTTAACAGAATAAATTCGTTTTTAAATTGATTTTAAATTAGATTTAAATTACCAGTCAAACATTTTTGTTGATTAAACTAAAATCATTTTTATATAAAGAATAAGTAGTTGATTTTGAGCTCTTTATGAGATATGCTACAGCAAGTAATATTTAGCTCAACTATACAGTATTGAATGATCACATTTATTCCAGTAAAATATGTTAGCAATGTTCATTAAGTTTGCATGTTAAATAAGTTACAAAGTATGTGCTATGCTAGCTGTTAATTGAACCTAAAATAGGTAAGATTAATTGGTTACAGGGCCACCACTCCATTTAAATTATGTTGAAACTAAACTATTGGAACAACTTCATTTTTATGAGCAATGCAACAAATTAATTTCCTTCTAACTCAATGTAGTTTGTTGGTTGAACAATTTCATCAGAAGTTGTTATAACTCAAAAAGATTAATGTTAACGATTCCGTTATATTTATTAGTATTTTTCTTGATCCAAAACATTTTTTAGAGTGTATTCTGTGGACTGGCCAGAAAAATCCTCAATACATTACCAAAAAAAAAAAAAAAAGAAAACCTTTACAGACCAACATCCTTACCGGATGTAAGTTTTTGTTACTTGTCATTTAAAATAAACAATTAATCAATAAAGAACACATACAACCCATTTATTCCACTTAGTTGTAATTGAGACACTTCAAAAACAAAACGGTACAACAATATTCACACACAAATGACAATACAAAGATGTCTTTACATCTTTTTTTTAAAACAATTAATTCCTCTCTCGATAAGTCAGGTGTGGTCAACATAAGCCAGGTGCCGGTCAAGGCTCTTTAGAGTCTTGCAGCATTTCCCACAAAGGCTACACTTGAACGGACTCTCTCCGGCATGAGAACGCCAATGGATGCGTAGCTTTCTCCAGTGTTTGAACCTCTTGCCACATTGAGTGCAGCTGTACGGTCTCCTTAAATGTAGTTTCTTGTGCTGACGGAGGGTTTTGCGTAGGATGAAGGTCTTGGAACAGAGCGAGCAGCTGTAGGGTTTCTCGCCGGTGTGGAAGCGTTTGTGCCTTCTTAGGGTTCTCTTGTAGATAAATAATTTGTTACAGATACTGCAAGCATGCAGCTGTCTAGACTGGCTGATGGATCTTTGCAGTATTTCAGCCTTCTGGAGTTGTACAAAGCAAGGTCTTAAACACCCCCTGTGTTGAGGCGTCGAAGAGCGATTGGACAGTTGACAGTTGTCCAGCTTCTGGAAAGGTTCAAGCCTTTCCTGTGACTCCATTTTTACAAGATGGCTCTGAGGTATCTGGCTTTGTACAGTGCCAAAATGATTCCAGTGAAGACATGAAACCTCTCGTTGAAAAGAGGTGCTCTGGTCTAACTCTACTGGTTCATGAAGCTCACCATCTTCAGGCTTCAGCTGAGCTTGAGTATTTTCACCTGAGATCTGGCACACTTGCGTCTCCTCTCGACAACCAGTTTCTATTTCTTCTTCTTCAGTTGTCACAGCGACATCTTCATTTTCACGTTTAATGACTTGTTCGGGCTCTGGTTTAGTCTTGCCCAATGTTTCTGGCTGATGATCAACAGTCGGCGGCCCTTCTTCAGGCTTTCCGACGGGTATGTTGGGAATCTCCAGAAATGTCTGCATTTCATTGTCATTTATGGATTCTGTAGTTTGTGTCATCATATCTTCTACAATGGCTATCTGTATGTCATCCTGTTTTATCTGTGCTGTTAATATAGGAGATGACACCTGCACTGGATACGGATTGAGAATTTTCAGGGTGTTGGACTGGTTTGGTTCTACTTCTGGTTGTTCAGATTCCCTGTGCGTCAACTGCAATGGAGTGACTGTGTCACTTTGAAAGCTCATTAATAGCTGGGACTCTTCAGATTCCACTCTGACTTCACTGTCCTGCTGAGACTACAGGACAAAAGACAATTAAAAAGAATTAAAAATGGAAGAAAATCATATACTATGATGATGCAATTATTGTGCAATCAAATAATGGATAATGTAGTTAAATCAGATGCACAGAGTACAAAGTTTATGGCCCTTGACATGGATTTCACTTGACATTTATGACTGTTGAGGGTACAATATTATTCCAATTAGATTTTGGGTAAAAAGCCAATGCAGACTGTGCAAAGTCAAGTATTTCACGCCAGACTGAGTGAAAAAAAGGGTTAAAAAAGGACCTTTGTGCCATATAATTGATGCCATAAAAGAACCATTTTTTTCCGAAAGAACTTTTCAGTGAACAATATCTTATAAATAAAGGTTCCTTATTGGTATTGATGGATCCACGAAGAACCTTTAGCATTCATTGAACCTTTCTAATGCAAAAAAAAAAAGGTTCTTTATAGTGAAATAAAGATTCAGATTATTCAGATCATTAAAATGTTTTACACTAACTTGATTCTTTTAAGAACTGATCACTGAAGAAAAATGGTTCTTCTATCTATGGCATCACTAGGGACTTTCGCACTTTAGTTATAGGAACTCTGTTAAAGAAACTAGCCACCAGGGCGGTCCCCCAATAACTAAAGCCCTTTTCCCTAGGGTAATTTTCCTGGCTGCATTCACACCACCAGGAGGAACTCTGAAGTGACGTAAGCCAGTTGACAGTGACATCATTTAACTGTGGCATTTAACAACGTAAACAACTTGAGGATGGAGTATGCAGTGATGGGTTGAGATATGCCTGGACTTCAGGGTTCGTGAAGTTAGTTCATGGAGTAGGCATTTGTAAACTGTGTGTTTACACAGCTTTTTAAAAATGGTGGGTGGTGGTGTTTCGTATGGCATGCGTTCGGCTATTCAATGTACACTTACCCGTCACTGGTAGTTCCTATTGTGCTGGGTTAGACCCTATTCTGAAGTAGGAGCTAATTAAGTCTCCCCAAAAGGCGTTCCTATAACTAAAATCATTCACAGTTCCTGAGGTGCGAACATGCCTAAAGGCAGGAACTTCCGCCAATAGTTGTAGGAACTACGAAAACGTTCATCTGGTGCGAAAGCCCCTGTGAAAACACCCTTTTAGAACCTGTATTTTTAAGAATGCAGGTCTTAAAAGAAGCACCACTTTTTAGTATGAAGAACATTTTATTAATCTAAAGAAAAAGATTCCAGACATTGTAAAGGGTTCTTCATGGAGCCATCAATGCCAACTTTGATTTTATAAGTTTATACATCTGACACCCCCCAGAACACAAATTAATTGCGTTGCCTTCCAGGGCATAAGTGAATATTTGCAGCGTTTGTAATAGTTGTGTATAAGGGCCTCAATTGTCCTCAGATGGATCTCAAAGTCATAGTCATTACTGGAAAGAATGGCTGTCACGATTCCTTGATTAAATTTGAGTGCTCAATTTACAAAAAAATCCTTGATTACAATTTACCAATGTCGATTAACTGGCAAAACACGGGAAGTGATGCATTCTATGGACGCGAATCCATGAACTGCATTATTAGACCGCTTTCTAAGGCTGCACGATATATTTAAACCATTTAAAAATCATAATATAGCATAGTGCTATTGTGTAAGACACAAAAGCTGTGAATCAAAATCTTTAGTTTGAGGCAGCCCAACTTTCAGTGGAAGGACAGAAATCTCTCAGATTTCATTAAAAATATCTTCATTTGTGTCTTCATGTTTGGAATGACATAAGGGTGAGTAAATGATGACAGAATTTTCATTTTTGGCTGAACTAACCCTTTAAGTCATTGTAAAGGCTATTGTTCACTTAAGTCTATTTGTATTACCACAAAACATATTCGATTACTCAATCATCAAAATAACGGACCGATTACCAAAATAATCATTAGTGACATGACAGCCCTACTGTAAAGGGTCCAAAAAAAGGGACCAGGAGGATTTTCTTTAAGAAAAATGGGCAGTTGAACTGCTCAGGACAAACAAGAAACTCATGAACAACTGTCACAAAACATAGAAAACAGCATCAGAACAAGACTGGGGATGTTATAATAGACTGTAAAGTAGATCACACAAATGTACCTTATTGTCATTGCTCTCAACCCGATTACTGGCACATTGTTCACCTGCAAAACAAGAATTTCAGAAATATTTTGAACATATGTAATGTTTACATAATTATATACATTTTATAAAATTTCATTTATATAAAAAAATATATAAAAATTCATTTATATGTTTATTTTCATTTTATCACTATTCAGTAATGATCAATCATATTTAAAGCGAGAGTTCACCCCAAAATGAAAGTTCAACTCACTCACCATGGTAAGCAATGTGACCTTTCATTCTTTTTAAAAATGGAAAGGAAAGTTTGCAAGATAACAGTAAGGTGACCTTCTTCAAACAAAAGCATAAATTCAGAAGAAAAAAAAACACTGCAATGCTAACTGCTTCCCTTTTATCTTTCACTTTTCTGAATAATTTTATTTGCATGATTTGTATTATCTTAGAACTTAGAACATTTCTGACATATGGACATTACTTTGACTGTCACCTCTGATAACAGATTACTCTAAATTGTAATATAGACACATGGATTTGAAACTATATGCATCGAGTACCACTTGTTGTGAAAAGCTCTCTACAAATAAATGTGTATAGATTGAATTGAATGAGTCTATGGAGGTAAAATATGAGTGACATTAGCAGTTTTTGTGAATTTCTCTGCCCATATCCCCACTCAATCAAGTCTCCCTTCTGGCATTTCTTCTTTTTTACCTCCAATCCCCATTTAGCATAATTTACGGTGTGAATGTTTCTTAAACAGAAAAACACAACATACCAGTTTTTTATTATTATTATTTGTCAAAATGTTGGGAAGCATTTTGAAATATCAGTAAATGATTAAACATGCAAAAGACACTTACATATCACTACAGTAATACTTAAATCGATTACACCTCCCTTTAATACACAATTTGACAACGTTTTTCATGTTTTCTTCTGTTTTTGATGAGTGCGAAGAATATTGACACCTCATTTACTCTCATTTGACTTTATGAGTACCCAAATTATGTGCATGCTTATATACAGATATCCCAATGGGTGATGGTTTAGAGTTTTATGAAATATTTTGGTATGATCTGAGCTTGCTTTTCTATATGTAAAATGTCTTTGTATGTTATTTTATTATTTTGATTGGTGTTGTTTTTACAAGTTTTGTGCAGCACAAAGGTCAGCGGCAGTTGTTTAATTGTGCTATAAATAAATAAACTAAAAATAAAATATGATTTACATAAAGCATCACGGAACACACACACAAAAAAACCTGATATAGCATAAATAGTTTTAGTATGCTCTTCTGAATTCAGTATTATTGCCCATACAGTGAAAGTTAACGGGGTGCAGCATTGTTTTTGACCCTTCTAACTTTTACTGGATGGACAAAAACACCCAAAAGCATTCCTGTTCCGCAAAAGAAACAAAGTCATGACTTACAGGTTTAAAATTACATCACAGTGAGTAAATAATGCCATCATTTTATTTTGAGGTGAACTAACGTTAACGTTATTACTTTTAGACACTGCCTTTTGTTTGCTTATTTATTCTTACCTGTTGGAAATTTTAACACAATTGATAATCTCCTTTTTTTTTCTTTTTTTTGAGGACATTTCAGTTTAACCATAGGTCCCACCAAAATACAATACTACATTCATTAATAACCACAATTACATATTCACAACTGTCAAAAATGAATAAACCACTTTCGAAAAGTTTTTGTTTGTCAGGATGACACTTACAGTGGTTTAGGCACATGATGTCTGCGAAACTCTCTCTATACGCTTCTGTAATTTCATCCAGCATGACATCAAGAAATGAGCCGAACAAAGATTTCACCCGCTCTTGAAAAACACTCAACGCTCTGACATCTGTCATGTCTACCAACAGGTTTAAAACACTATACAACCTTGATCAAATGTGCATACACTTCGGCACTAAACGAAAAAAGCCGCGAGTTTGGACCAAGCGTTTGAAACTGCGTTCGTCGTCACGATGTTGGCGTGTGAATCGTGACGTACCTTCCTGTAGTGTGGGCGATTTCGGTGATTTCCAAAACGGTTCATTCTTCTTCTTTAATTGCGGTTGGCATACATCTTATTTGTGCATTACCGCCACCATCTGTTCCGGAGTATGGATCAATCATAGACAGTAAAAGAAAGGGATCAATCAGTAAGTATCAAATTATACGATGAGCTGAGGATAGAGACGGGGGGGTGGGGGGATACCCTATAATAAAGCCCAGTTTCCCTTAAAAAAACGTATACTTATGCTTCAAAACTTATTCGAATCTTTTAGAGTTTCAAGTCTTCTTCTTAGGTTTTTATTGGCGGTTGGCAAACCAGCTAAGTTAGGTGCTTTACAGCCACCTACTGGACAGGAGTGTGGATAAGAAGATTTAGCAGAATGAGGGGGAGGGGAAAATAATACATTAATACAAAAAAAAAAAAAAAAAACATGAACCTTCGCTCGGCCTATGTATTTTTTTTCTCATTGCTGCTCCAGGGAAGTGTTTTAAAGTGAAGTTTAGTTTCAATTTTTTCAAGTAGACTAGGCTACTTCTTTTAATTCCGTTCTTTCCATTTGTCGAGCACTGTGTGTCCTATTCTGAAACGAGTGATAACCATTTCTTCACTTTTACCCATCTGTCTTTTCACACCAACAATTAATATTATATAAAATGATATTAGGCCTATCTCTTTTCAACCAATATTATATCCCAAAATATCCCAATTCCTGACATATATATATATATATATATATATATATATATATATATATATATATATATATACATACATATATATATATATATATATATAGCCTATATATATAGCCTATATATATAGCCTATATATATATATATACTTTTTTTTTTTAGTTTGATCTTTTATGATTACTTTAGCCTCAGCTTTCCTTAATGCAATAAGCAAGTCTACGGTCTATTGGTAATTTAAGAGATTGTTCCACTATATCCACTTCTTCATTTCCTTTAACATTTGCATGCAGGAACCTAAACAAATATGATACATTCAATTATGTAATCTGTTTATTGACTGATATATTTAATTTAGCATATCAAGTCTGCATTATTTCCCTGATTGATATTTGAGTCTCTCTTCTATTGCAATCACTCCATTATTTGTTTCGAATCAGTGACAGTGTCAGTGAGCATGTAACAAACGGCCAAAGTCACATCATTACGTCATAACTATTTCGTGGGGGCGATGAGCTGTGTGATTATTTATACATTTGTAGACGTTTTAATTAGACATTAATATAATTAAAAAGGAAAAATAGTAGGCTAGTTAATAGACTCTTGGCCTGTTTAGCTGAGCCATCCGTGGAACAAACAAAATAAGCCCTGAAAATTGATCAAATAACACATATTATACAGTATTTGATCCTGTTAGGTGATTAGTTAATTGCATTGGATAGATTTTACTTTCAATAAAACTTTTGACATGTTATGCATGTTCGGCCTGAGTTTTTTTTTTTTTTTTTTGCATTTACACAGTTCTGACCAGGAGGGGTCACCAGCGTGTTGCGTTTCGAACGCAGCTTCGTTTCTCCCATCACTACCTTCCTAATACGTTCGGTCACGTGGTACAAAACAAGTCTCTTTATTGGTTAATGTAATTAGTCAGCACTGGATTGCCAGAACGCAACAGGCATTGTAGTTTATATTTATATAAACACATACACAGTTATATTATTTTAAAATTCTGTGTTTAAATAGTCTGTATTTAGTTTTTAGCAATGTCGTAACTGAGAGTTGTTTAAAATCCTGTTTGCGGAAATGCAAGAGACTGGGGGGACAGGGAAATAAACGCGACAGCTCTTCACAACAAAAAGAGAAAAAAATCACGAATTATCCACAGTTCCAGAACACCGGTGGCTTTACACAACAACCAATTTAGGTACGTATAGTTTACGCGGTTAAAGAAGATTCACAAATGTTTGTACAAGTGTATCAGTAGTTTTTTACATTAACGTTTGTAGGATAAGTAAGTAACTCACGCAACAAGTGGATCTAACAGTTAAAGACAGTCTGTACAGATTATTTTATTTAGCTGCTAACGTTACACCTCAAAAAACCCAAGGGTCAATAAGATAATTAAACCAATTAAGAGTAATAAACCGAGCTTGCTTTCAGTCAGTGCTAGTTTCCTTTAGTCACGGGTCCGTTTTTTTTGTTTTTGTTTATTTTAAAAATGTACTAATCGTGTTTGTTTAGGTTTGTTATACCAACGCATGTTCAGTAAGGGACTAGAACACGGGGGAACCAACAGAATAGTGTGTATTGTGACTGACTGAATGAATTAGTACATGCAAAGCGTTGTGATGTGATCTTCATTGTGCACGTCACGTTTTCCAGGTTTGTGTGAGAGCTTATGTCAGTTGGGTCAGGACAATAATTTACACATGGACAGAACAGTAACACCGAGAAACAGTGTTAAAATATGTATAATTATACAATGTAGAGCCAGAATACCGACGAGCAGGCCAATAAACCTCCACCAGACCTGTCAAACTTACTTTCACTTTTGTTTTTTCTCCAGCGCAAGACAAGGGGTATTCTGCTGGAGAGACATTGCTGATTCTCATAGGGTACGTTGTGGTTAATGCTTGTCTTATTTTAATTTTAAGTTAATTATGTCCCAATATTACAGGAGAAATTGAACAAAGACTTACATTTTCATTACTAAAATAAATAAAAAAAACAGATTGTGTGTGTGTGTGTGCCCGTGTGCATATAAATATATTTTATAAATATGATTTAATTGGCTTACGTCACACATATTAATATTTTTATACTCTCTGATCCATATCGTTTTGTTTATATATTGCACATTTACCACTATAGTCATAGTGTAAATAATAATGTTTGTACAAGAGAAAATGCATTTATAATTATTATAATTTATTAACACACACACACACACACACACATATAAGATGCTGATGTGATGGTTCTTGAGTCCATCAGTACTCATCCAAACTAATAGGTATTATATAGATAATAGATACATCCCAATTATTATCATAATTTCAATTAGTCACAGCCTCGTATATTTTTGTGTAGATGAAGCTGTTGAAGTCACCTGGTGAAATTTTGTTTAATAGTGCAGGAAAAAAAAAATCACAATAGCAGACCCAATGGCAATTTTATCGTCTACATGAATTATTGGTGCGTGGACACTGATGATGGACACTTGTAGCTATATTTTTATTTGCTGTTGTTGTCAGTATTTGCTTTTTGTCTCTCTCTCTTTTTTTTTCTGTAATCTGTTTTTGTAAGGTTTAGTCTAGTCTTATGTAAAACAATTTTGATTGTTTTGCCTGCTGAATGTGTTAATAAGGTCAGTTGCAAGTTATTGTCACAATTTATATATATATATATATATATATATATATATATATATATATATATATATATCACAACAGTATAATATCTATGGTTTATTTATTTATGTTTTTTTTTTTTGTTTTTTTTTAAGTATCACAACTTTATATTGATATGTTTAAGGGGTCCTATTATGCTTTTTCACTTTTTCAACTTTAGTTAGTCTGTAATGTTGCTGTTGGAGAAAAAAAGAGATCAGCAAGTTTACAACGCTCAAAGCCCACTCCAAATGGAGATATTTATTGAACAGAATCCACTTTTCAAGAACTACAACAAACGGCTCGTTTGGACTACAACGCGATTTTTCCGGATCTTATGAAGTCTTATATCTTATAATGTTCCTCATTTAAATAATCCGCGCCTATAGAATACGCCAAAAAAGGTGTCGATTACTGTTTGGATTACCTTCGTTTTCTGAAAAATATCACGATTAAATGGAGTATAACATTGTATCTTAAGTATCTAAGAAAATTACAAATACAAAACATATTACTCTAAAACATCCTGTGAATGCTGTGCTTGCATAGTCCGTGAATGAAATCCGTTCTGCACGGTCATCTTGTTTGTTAGCATTATTATTATTATCATTAAGTCTAAATCAGGCTTGCATTGGTTTGAAATTGCCACTATTTACATCTGAGTGAGTGGAGCTCACTGTTATAAAGGGGTGGGACATTTCCCGAAAACGCGCTAAGCGGTGTCAATCAAAGCACACTGGGTCAATCATAGCACACTGGGCCAGCTAACCAATCACGGCACATTTTGTATTTCGAAAGGAGGAGCTTCAGCGTGTTCACCCAGACTGGGGAGAAAGGAGCTGTTATACTGTAAAAATATGTGAAAAAGAATGCGTTGTTTTGAACAATCAAGCATGAAAACATATTCGAGTACACCCCAAAAACAAAATCAAGGGCATAATAGGACCCCTTTAAATTTGGATTTGTTAATGATCTATTTTCATAACTGCTATTTCTTTGGTTATTGCTATGCTTTCATAGCCTCTTGCATTGGCAAGAAGACAATCATATTCATATGAAGAGTTTAAAAACATAACACAATGCGGATTTAGAATAACATGTCATTTTTGGACTACTCCTTTATAAACCTATGTATCAACAATCCAAATTTGGCAAAGATAGGTAGCAAAGTGTAATGTTAAAAGTTAACTTTAGACGTATGCTATATTTTACAGTCCAACTCCCCAGAGTCCTTCTCACAGATCTAGTTATGGCGACATCTGCTGGAGAGAGCAGCATTTTAGAGGAAGAGTTGACGTGTCCAGTGTGTCTGGACCTATACCGCGATCCCCACCTGCTGCCCTGCGGTCATAACTTCTGTCTGCCGTGCCTGCGGAGGCTCAAGAACCGCTCAGATCATGGCCGCTTGCGATGTCCGGAGTGCCGACAGAGTCACCGCACCTCTGCCAACTGGCAGAAGAACTTCAAACTGGCCAACATTGCTGATAGTTTCCGCCGTCGTAGCCAATCAGTTCGCTCCACCCAGAACCGGGGTGACCCATTTCACGGACCTGCTGAGGTACACTGTGATTACTGTCCAGTGGATGGCAGTGGAGATGGGAAAGGTCCCATGGCAGTTAAAACCTGCCTGAAGTGTGAAGTGTCCATGTGCCCAAAGCATGTTCAGCCTCATTTGGAGCTCCCGGCTTTCCGAGAGCACCCGCTGGTGGAGCCGCTCAATGACATGAGGAAGAGGAAGTGTTTGGAACATGATGAGATGTTCCGGTACTACTGCATGGATGAGCGCTTGTTCCTCTGTAATGCCTGCACCATAGAGGGAACGCACAATGGACACTGCATCAAAACGCTGAAGAACACCATGAAAGATTTCAAGGTAGGTCTGACGTGTCAAGGCATTCACTTTTCTTACTTTAGTTAGCACAGAAGATGATATTTGGTTTGAGTATTCCAAAGATGGGCAAGTATGGTTTACACTTGGTATTAAAAGGGGTCTAAATTGTTTTGAGCTATTCCACTTTCAACCTCTTCCAGTAGTCAAAAACGCATTCTGTCAGAGAGAGTTCTTTCGTAGTGTAGGCACTCCTGTGGTCGAATCACTGATCTATACTGGATAGCTCATGACATCATAAACAGTGAAGCCACCGCGCCGCCATATTGTGATTCCCTAGTGAGCTCACCCGTTCTATTGAATCAATAGGAAAGTGTATGATTTGACTTAGAAAACATTGCATAACGAGACACCGTCTTTAAATCTAAAGTCTCCCTGAACAGTCTTACAACGCAAACATCCTTGGGTATTTGTTTAAAGTCGGAAATTATTCCTGTTTACTAAAAATTAAGTATATGTGAATTGTGAACTTAAAATTTAACTCTTTCTGATTGTGTTTTACAGATCAGTAGTCTGTTCAAGTATTTGATTAGTTAGCAAGAACATGTCCAGGAAATGCATAATACAAATTGTATGGGTTACTATATTCCTGTTTCACCTCTTATTTACCCCTTATTTACACTGCACACGTCTGCGGCGCCACACGGCTAACGTTACCGGAGCTGATCGCGCCCACAAATCGGCAAATCACGTGGAAATGCTCCTGGTGTGAGTTGACACCGCGTGAAGGTAGGAATAAAACATTGTCGGAGCCGTAATGCGCCGTAGATGTGTGCAGTGTAAATAAGGGGTTTACACATAGGCCTACTCTGTTTGCAGTGCATATTTTTTTACCATACCCATGTCAACAGGTCCAAGTGCGGTGCGTGCAGAGTTCGTTTGTGCTGCAGGCGCTGAAAGTCCCAGCGCATGATTCGTGGTCAAACTGAACACGGATTGACATGAAAATATTAAATAAATGCATTTAATAAAATTTGTAAGAAGTAATGCATTGAATAATACGTTTATTGGGTTTAAACTTGAATACGTCTGTGAAAGAATGTAGGAAAGAACATAGCAGGCTATACATTTTTTTAAACAACACGGAAATAGCGACAATTGTGCATACAAATTACTATATATGGGCTTAAAGTACAACCTGTGAGCAGTTTTTCAAGATCCTTTTGTGATCTTCGTTTTACACTTGTTGATGCACAGCGAGTCATCTTAAAAGTGCCGTCGGAGCTACCGATCTCTGCAACGGCTGTTGGAGCCCTCTGCTGGTAGGGAATCATAAGATGGCCGCTCGAACACTTCCGGTGGCTTCACTGCCTGGTGGCAGTTTAGAACGTCATGAGCTATCCAGTCATTATATAGATCAGTGGGTCGAATACTTTTGAACAGACACACAAGACCGCCTACTTGCCTCCCAATGACCTAGCATGTGTGCACTATAGGGGACGTGTTTTTAGAGAGCGCACCAAAACAATATGTTCCATCTCCACTATGTTGGGCCAAAATTTGCTGGTACCATTAGTATCCTTTACATTATTGGTATCCTTTCCATTCATCTCCTTTCACCCTTGCTTGTTAGCAGTGTAATGGCTTCATTAATTCAGTCGTATGGTCACAGGAGACACATTTAAAATGCATGTTAAGACCAGGTCTCGGGTGGCTCGGGTGACCATGCTATCGGAATTACTTTAAAAACTAGTTTTCTAGTTGGAAATTGTGATGTTCTATTCGCAGCTGTTCACGTCTTCGGACTGGGAATTATACTTTTATATGGCGACACTCATAGTCTCAATGAATGTGCAGTAGTCAGGTGGTGTAGTGGTCACATGGTACAAATTAAAGCTCTCAGTAAATTCCCATCTTACAAACTGTAATTACGAGCTCTACGAGAACATTGATGCTTTTTATAAGTTGAAATCTGGATACAAGTTGAAAACTTGGAATGCACCTTAGCATGCATTTGACAGAAATTCCAGAATTAAATATCTATATAGTGCGGTGAATCAATGTGTATATGGTTGTCAATGAATGGATCACTATATTTTATTCAAAATTAAATATCTTCAATGTTTTAGCTTAAATAAGATTTCCCAGAGAAACAGGCAAGAATAACCTAGTGTCCTCCATGATTCCTATTCTTTCCGACAACAAAGCATTTGATCGCGACAAGCTTGTAGCCATGACTTTAGAAGTGTGAAGTAGGACATTTCCGATAGCATGTGAAGGCAGCATTAATACCAGATGTAAACAGGGACAAACACACCTGCCTTTAATTTTCCAGTGAAGACTGTTTAACCCTCTGATGGACTTCGTTTAGGAGTCACGTCCTGGGCCTTCCCGGTCAGAACTGATAACTGATAACTGAGAACAGAAAAATTAAACTTCCTCCATCCCAGTAAAAACCAATGCAATTTATTTTTGTTCTATAATATTTATTCTTTTTAATTTAGTATTTTGAGACAATTTGATTAAATTTATTAATATTTATGCAATATTTAGGGTCTATTTTTGCCATGAAAAAAAAAATATATATATTGTTATATTGTATATACAATTATATTTATTTATTTATTTATTTTTATTATTATTATTATTATTAATGCAGTATTTTAGTTTAATATAGAGTCTAGGCCTTCAGAAAAAAAAATATTTTTTGAAGAAAATTAGCACCATCTGGTTACAGTATAGAGAAAAGGCGTAGAACCACTAGATGGCATGTACAGCTCTCTATGGAGAGGCATGTGAATTCCCCAGCTGTTTATGAACACATTTACTTTTTTTTTTTTTTTTGGTGGATTTGATTATATATTTCTCAAAAACGATTTCTTATTAAGTTTTAGATATTTTTTTCTTCTTCTTCTTCTGTTCTTGAAACAGAGCTCCAGTAAAAATGACAGACACAGCGGTTCATATATTTGTGTGTGTGTGTGTGTGTGTGCGTCTGTGTGTGAGTGGATGTGTCAATATCACACTCTTGATGGTTTAGAGTGTCACCCCTTTACTGCTGTGCACTTAAAAAAATTTGTGGAAAAAAAAAAGGTGAGTTTTTGTCAATTTCCCATTCATTTCCTATGGGGGTCATTTTTGACCAAAGACCAAAATTGTGACAAATTTTTTTACGACCACTTAGCATGCTCAGATCATGAACTCATGATCTTTGAAATTCACATGAATTTTTTTTTTGTGTTCACATACCTAATGCCAGAAAAGTCACCAAGTATCATAACCTTCTGATGAAGCTGTGATTTTTTTCAAATTCAAAACAGAAAATTATTCGGTCAGAAGTGCCCGAGGACCATCAGAGGGTTAATTTTCCCTGAAGATTGTTAAGCCACGATCACACTAGACTAGCACACAACATTTCTACAGACACTGCAATGTAATATGAGGTCAACCTCTGCTATGTCTCTCTAAAAACATAATTCAATACAGTGGGCTCCACAAATATTTGCACCCTTGGAAAATATGAGCAAAACTGACGTTGAACATTTTTTGCAATTTCCCGTCTTTGTCTTTTATTCAAAATATTCACAAAAATCGAACCTTTGAAGTCAAATAGTTGAAAGGAAAAAAAAATCATAAATTAAATAAAATTCTGAAATATATGTATTCCGCAATAATTGACACCCCTTTGTTTAATACTTTATGCAACCTCCCGTTGCCAAGATAACCGCTCTGGCTCCTCTCTTATAATGTGAAAAAGGTTGATGAACATATGGCAAGAGATCTGAGACCATTTCTCCATACAGAATCGCTCCAGATCATTTAGATTCAGAGGTCCATGCTTGTAGACTCATTTCTTTATCCTGAAGAATAATTTGTGTAAATTAAATAATTAAGGTCACGCCGTGGCATGTCAATCTTCAGTTGTTCACACGTGTTCACAAGATGCGAATTTATAGGGCAGTTCACCAAACTTAAAATTTGCATGAACTTGTTTGTGTTTCTTATTACTTGAAAACAACAGCCAAGTGTGTTGGAACAGGGTTGGAAGTCTGCAAGAAGGTAGTCTTCGAGGAGCAGGGTTGGCTACCAATGTAGTGTTTGAAATCCAGTACAAAAAATGAGTGAAGGAAGGTTGTACAATATTTGGCAGTATGTGATTTCAGATGCTACGATACAAAAGGTCCAGTGTTGACGGACCCTTCAGGAACAAGGTTGAAACCCACTATTTTATCACAACTGAAACACTATCCGGTATCCGCTTGTCTCAATAATGAATGTTCACTTGCTGAACAGAATCATTCACATGTTTGTAAATTATCTCTTGTTCTTTTTTTTTTGCTCACTGTTCTCTAGATTTATCTTGACATTCAGCTGCACAAGACGAACAGGAAGATCCTAAAGGCAGAGAAAAATCGACTTGAACAAAAAGAGATTGAACGGATTAACAAGGTGAAGTTAGTCATGTCATTACCGTAGTTAATTGCAATTCATAGTTTAATCACAAGGCCTTTGCTTCACATCTCATATCATTTTGTTTTTAGTCTTAAAGAATTTATCAATGAATATTTATTCTCTTGTTTGTGGCTTTTGCCATTACTGTTTTTGCTAAGTTAAATTTTTCCAAGGGCAAGCACCCCTTACACTTTCAAAAAAAAAAAAAAGTAAAAATCTTGTTTGAAATATTTGTTCTGTTCTAGGTCTACCGGGATGACACAGACCAGCACCTAGATGCTTTCCGAGAGACTTCTATCGCACATCTGGATGCTTTTCTATCATCGCTGCGTGAATGTGTCAGCACCTATGATGGTGAGCATTGTTCTGGAATACAGCAGAACCTGAGTCGAATAGCTCAAGATCAGACTCGTCTACAAGAGGTTCACTCAGGGTTTGAGAGCCTTCTACAGGAGAATGACTCTTTCCAATTCATTAAGGTACATTTTACATATAAACAAAATTCTTGAAAATCATCTGTGACTGTTTCTGACAGAATTTTAGGCTGTTTCTTTGTCTGGCTAAGGGTACGACAACAATAACAATGTACTAAAAATGGTAAAGTTTTTCCTTTGTGTTTTACTCATACAGACGGCAATGCTGTCAAAAAGTGTCCCCATTCACACGGATTTGCAAAAACAATTAAAAGCTGTGTTATGCATGCCGGGCCAGTAGTTGGCAATGTCACACTTCACTGATTTCACAAATTCATGTTTTTATAGACAATAATGCTATCATTTTCAAAAACATGCACTTTGAAACCCATTTTCAAAAGTTTGCGTTTTCATGCCCCCAAAACATTTTTGTCGTGTAAATAAATGGCCAAAACGCATAAAATGTTTTCCGTTTTTAGTTGAAAATGGTGTTGTGTAAGCGGCCCCTTAAAGAAAGATGATTCCAGTAGTTTTACAAGTTGATGAGCAGCATGAAGTCTGGTGACTTTAAAGCTTATTTTGGCCAAGAACTGGCCACTTAGACAGGAAGAGACCACCTGAATGACATGTGATGTGTAAATAAAAAATATGCAAATGGATCTACAGAAAGTACTGAAATATTTTTGCTCTGATCACAAAGACTACACAAAGTGGCTAAATTCTTCAAATCCCAAATATTTGATGCCACAAACTATGGCAAACCTAGTAATTGTTTTTTTTTTTCTCAAAAGCACACCTTGTAGAAATCTACACACTGGCTCTAATTTTATCAGAGCTGCCAACTCTCACGCATTGGCCGTGAGACACACGCATTTGATTGGTTTCACACGCTCACACGCCACACCCCCGATTTCTCACGCTGAAGTGTCAACCTGGTCGGTCAAATGCCTGGAAGATGAGTTTATCTATATATCTACCTGTTGAGCCACTCTTGATCGACTATTTATGCCGCAAAATAGTTAAAATCTCCCGGAATCTAGAGCGAGTGCGCACGCGAGACAGAGATTGTGCTCCAAACCGCGAAAGCGAGCGAGCGAGACAAACAAAACATCTCAACCTATCAACACCTATCGACCTATCATCACGAACACCCGTTATACGGCAGCAGCACTAATTTAATTCTGCACCCGACCCATTTGACATAAAGACCGCAACCTGATCCGCAAATCACTTCTACAGTCTTGTGAAAACTCCTGTTATAGCCTAACCTGGCTACACTTCACCGTGAATCTCTTATTTGCAATGTGCCTACAATTGTTGGTTATGAGACATTTTGCAAGGGTGCAGTCAATGAACAATCGAGGTAGGCCTAAACATTTTCCACCCAAAATTTGCAGCCCAAGTAAGTGCAGGACTGCACTGTAGAATGTAAAAAATACTCTTTTCAAGTTCTTTATTAAACCGAGTGTTCCTTGTTTGGCAGTTTGAACAAAACTTACATTTGATCTTCATTTTGTGGTTTCTCTTTGGATTTCTTTCAGGATTACAATTCATCTATGAAAAGGTAAGACAAACTTTTGATTTGAGGTGCTTTCAAACATTGTCCACATGGTAATGTATTTTTTTTTTAAACTGTGTGTGTCAGGTACCAGAGACAGTTAAAAAAACCTCTGTTTTTCCCTGATGAGCCAACAGTCGACACTGAGCCACTGTATGAAACTATGGAAGGAAAGATGGAGGAGTTCATTGCTGAATTGCGTCAGCATGGCAGCACATTCATCAGCACACTTTGTGAGTCTCAAGTGGTTTGTGTTAAATACAGGGGTAAACAGGGCCCAGAACTTACATCCAGTCACTTATAGATGGTATGAAATGAACATTCTAAATGTGTGTTATTGGCCTTTTTGCGAACTACTCTTACATGCATTCGTTTCATTTTCCTAAATTAAACAAATTTAGAAAATTCCCACCTGCTATCAGGGTTTAGTCTACAAGCATGCTCGTTTAAATGCGTATGTGCGCAGGTGTCCGTGTGAAAAAGATCTGTTCCTACTTCCATTGCATAACGAATTTAAACTCCACAATAGGATATATAATATTTTGTGATTGGATCACTGAAACCATGTGGAAGGTTTTGACTACCTTCATATCGCTATCAATCCTAAATGTGTCCCGGACCGCAGTAATGTGCCATTTCGCTGAACGTTATGGAGCGAATTATGAGGAGGTGCACCAAACAAAAGGGATTCAAACTTCTCTGCGTTACCTGAACGTTCGAAATTGCAGTTGGCATCTGTATTCTTTTTATTTAGCGCATTTAACATTCTCTTGTCAGTCACGTAACATGACTTCGTCCGGTCGTTCATATTTGTGTGGTTTCAGGTGACGACGCAAATCTGAGAGCAGGTGGAAAGCAGGGTTATATAGTTAACAAAATTTCAATAAAATAATAATAATAAACTTTTTTTTTTTATTTCAGCCAGTTGCCGAGGCAACATTTCTCATTTTATTTAGTTTAACTTGTACTAAAACTGAAATAAAACAAACTATATTGGCATATTTAAAATGACAAAAAAATACTAAAAATAAAATGAAAACAAAATATAAAAAAAATAGTTGTAAAATCATATGAAATATGAAGAATCATAATAGTATATATACTAGTATCTATAATAGTTATACTAAAATAACACTGTTGGGCTAATGAGGTACAGAAAGTAAACTTGACTAAAGAATATTCTGTACAACAAGATTGCCTTTTTTTTTTTTTTTTTTTTTGTCTTTGCTTTTCAGTGAAAACACCCAGTCATGAGCCTTATGAACATTATTGTTCTTGTATTTTTATTTTTGTTGTTTATTTTTTGAAGGTGAATTTGAAGGGGGAGATGGTGAGGAGGAGGTGGATGATGATGATGAAGATGAAGAAAGTTTTGATGATGATGAAAATGAAAGTGATGCAGAAGGTGAGGAGATGAGGAGTGAGGAGGAGGAAGAGCAGATCCCCATCACTGAGTCTGAAGATGAAGAATATACCCCAGAGGAGGAAGAAGATGATGAAGATGACTAGAAGAACAGCTGGATGAAGATAATCTGCACTTAAATTCCCAGAATTTGTGTAGCAAATGAGCCACCGTTTCACTTGAAATTGATGCAGTGAACTGGCATTTGAAGAGTGTGTGGACACATGTATTGAGAGTCAGTATTCATTCCTGTAATAAGATGTTTTGCTGAAATTTTTCTGTTATTTAAATTGAATATAAGATTTTTCAAGAGATTACAAAAAAATATAATTGACAGGAAGTGACATGGTGTTTATATATTTATGAGAATGGGTTGTGTGTTGAACCTGACATTGTCTGTCGATGAAATCTATTTTCTGTTATGTTGATATTATTATCTTGGTTATCTAGATTCCAGTTTCAAAGCGCAGGGTAACGCATGTTAACATGGATGTTAATTTTGGATGGGTTTAATTTTGCACTTATTTTCCAGTGATTTTGTGAGAAGAGGTGGTGTTGGAAAAAAAATGTATAATAAAATATAGTTTCATAATTTAAAAATCAACTCTTTTGTGGCTCCAACGCTGAACATAAATATGTAGATGGTTATTTTAGTTTAGTTTTGTATTTACTAAAATGAACTAACATGAGCAATACATTTGTTATAGTATTTATTAATCTTTATTAATATGAGTTAATAAAAATCCAGCTCTTCGTTGATTGGTTAGTTTACAATGCATTAACTAATGTTTACAAATACAACTTTTGATTTTAAAAATGTATTAGTACATGCTGAAATTAACATCAACTCAGACTCTGTAGAAGTTGTGTTAATTCTTAGTTCATGTTAACTAAAGTAGTTTGTAACCTTAAAATGTTACCAAAATTAGTTTTATAGACAAGTTGTGCCTACCTTTTTTATGGATGAGCTGTAGCAGTAAAAGAAAAGCATCAAGTGTAGCATGCATGAGACATCTTTTACAGTAGGGGGCGTATTACAGAAACTTTCTATCTTAAGTCTTAAGTAAAGTTTTGATAAGCTTGATAGAAAAGGCAAATCCTAATCCTTTAATTTCATAATTATTTGTTAGAGTTTTGTCGTCAAAGTGCAGGACATCGTTTGGTTGTTCACAAAGTCCACCATCAAATATCGCTGTTCTTCATCTTGTATCATTAATAAATGACGTCATTCTCAGACAGGGCTATTATGTGATTTTTACGGTAATAATTAATTTCACAAATAATTTTGAAGTTAGAACAACATTGGGGTTGTCCTAAAGTTATGACAATTTTTAGGATTTTTCTGTGGACTTACACTTTAAAAACTAAAGGTGCCTCAAATATCCTGCCGGATACTCAAGGTAAGGAACTTCAAAATGCAATTTAAGTGCCTCAAAGCTCTTTCTCCTAGGGTTACTGGAGGAGCATTGACAATCTTTGAGGTTCTTGCTGGAACTTATGGGATCCTTTAAGCACGTTTGATTCAGTTCAGAGGTACTGGAGTCACCTTTTCACTACCACAAGACCTCAAAGTGCTTTGGGGGAAATAGAGGAACTTGAATGCTATAAAAAGGTTATTGTAAGATCTTTTAACATTTAAGTGGTTCCTGGAAGATCTCTTATGTTAAAGCCAGCATCTGGAGGAACCCATGGTTCTGTGAGGCCAGAATAAGATTGTTATTATCCTATTATTATTATTATTATTATACTTAAAAAAAAATATTCATAAATATATTTAATAAATTACCCTTGCGAAAATTAGCCATGGATTTACTATAGTAAAACTGTAGTGAACTATGACTTTAGTAACCGTGGTATTTTGGTGCGAACCATGGTTTTTAAAAACCATGGTTTTGATACCATGGTTTTACTACAGTTATATTGTAGTAATACTACAGTAAAACCATAGTAACCATGACTGTAGTAACTGGTATTTTTAAAACCCATGGTTTTGATACTATGGTTTTACTACAGTTATATATTGTAGTAATACTACAGTAAAACCATAGTAACCATGACTGTAGTAATCATGGTTTTTGGAGCAAACCATGGTTTTAAAAACCATGGATCATGTACAATAAATTGGTTGTATTGCCACAGTGTAGCCATTGTTTTACTAAATTATCTTGAATTACATTTAAGCCATTTAGTAACAACAAACATCTACAAAATAACAACAGAAAGAAATTACCATATGATACAGACTTTATTACAGAAATTACATAATCTGAAAGAAAATATAAACTTGCATTTGTTCTCACATGTGACAAAACAAACTAAAAAGTTGTAAAAAAAATATTGATGATAAAGTGGTGCTGTGCAATGATTAAAAAATTAAGTTGCTAATTTACAAATAAAAAAATAGTAATTTGTTCCAGTGTAATATACAAAAATGACATATTGTACAAATAAACATGACTTAGAGCAACTTTACATACCAAGGAGCATCTACCTCCTCTAAAATGTCTATAACTAACACATGCCCAGCACAAGCATGTTTGCAACAGTGGTGGAATGTAACGAAGTACAAATACTTTGTTACTTTACTTAAAGCTCCAGTAGGTAACTTTTGAAAACATGTATTTGTTAAAACTGTCATTATGTCCTGACAGTAGAATATGATATAGATAATCTGTGTAAAAATCAAGCTCCTCTGGCTCCTCCCAGTGGTCCTATTGCCATTTGCAAGAAATACACGCTCCCGGTCAGAAACAACCAATCAGAGCCAGGAGGAGTGTCTTAGCACTGTCAATCACGCTCGTGTACGCGCTGATCACACCCCCCTCTTGCACAGCGCGAGCGCCGGAGCGCGAGCCGTCGTTCAAACTCAAGATTGCCGGCGTGCTGCAGCTGTGCTTATGACGGAGAAACAACCTAAACTGCCAATTCTCCAGTGACACCTGCTCATAAAACAAAGAGGTAAAAGGAAAAAGACTGATGACGATAAACAAGCGAAAAAGAAAGAATTACACAGAGCCCATTGACTCGGTGTCAAAACTAACATGTAGATAAAATGCAGCCCGTTCTCATCCTTTGGCGTCATATAGGTGACGCTATATGACAAAACGTCGAAATACTACGCACATGGCACCCTTTAGCGTGAATATAACACGCGAACCCAAGGCGTCATAAAGTTGACTGGCATCCTTTAGCGTGAATATGAGACGCAGACCCCACCCCACACCTAAACCTACCCATCACTTCGCGTGTTATATTCACGCTAAAGGGTGCCATGTGCGTAGTATTTCGACGTTTTGTCAGGCGTCACTTATATGACGCCAAAGGATGAGAATGCGTTGTAAAATGTCACGCACTCTGCTAAGCAACAATTGAAACCTGCTAATTCACTGGCTTGTCATGTTGCTGAAATAATGTACTAGCACACCTTATCTAGCATTATATATCGCAAGAATAATTACTTACATACTGTAACGTTAGTTACCGTTATATTAACGTTATCTTACTAGCTATTTATAACTTATAGAAAGAGTGCAACGTTATAAAGTTCACGACAGGCTCCGCTGTGGAGGACGAGCTGTGGAGGGAGGGCTGTAGTGCAGCAGAGAGCAAGGAGGTGGGACCTGGAAGTTGTACTTGTTCAAATTTTCAGGCTAAGTCAACGTTTTCTCCAAACTCCCTACTGCAGCTTTAAGTACATTTTTCACATATCTTTACTTTACTTAAGTAGAATCAATAGTGCATACTTATTACTTTTACTTCGTTACATTTTGCAGCAATTATTATACTTTCTACTCCACTACATTTCTACAACGTTCTGTTTTCGTTACATTTTCTGATCAGTTTTCCCTTGGCAAAACGTCATCCTGGCCGTCCTTTCGTCGCACGTTTGTCTCACCAGTGAAGTTTGGTTGCCATACCAACCCGGTCACACTAAATGCGTCTCTATAGCACGCAGTGTAGGCCTTTCTCAATCTGTGTTCTTGTCTGTACTTTTGTCCTTGTGTTCTTGTGAAACGTCATCTTTTGTGGCCCAAGTACTGTCCCAATTTACAAGTTTGCATTTTGGCAAGAACGGTTAAAAATCCCGGATGTGTTCTTGACACGCCCATTTTACCGAGGATGCATCGGTTGGTAACTTGTGTGAACTTGACGGAAGAAATAACCCAGCATTCAATTCGGCATTCGAGGAAGGAGCAATATTATCTGTCTGCAGTCCCGGAGGCGATATTTTTTTTCACAGGATGGTAGGGGAAGACTCATGAATATTCATTAGGGAACTCATCCCTGATTGGTCTTAACCCCAGTGACTGGTAGGTTTAGGGGCGGGGTTAGAGGTAGGTCATCAGACCCCCAGTGACGGGTAGGTTTAGGGGCGGGGTTAGGGGGTAGGTCATCAGACTAATCAGGGATGAGTTCCCTAATGAATATTCATGAGTCTTCCCCTACCATCCTGTGAAAAAAAATATCGCGTCCCGGAGGCTGCATTTTCAGGACCGCATTTCTAGGACCCTAGTTTTTTGTGACAGCGCCACCTACCGAGCCGGAGAACCGCAGTCCCAGGAACTCATTTCCAGGACCCTAGTTTTGGAGGACCGAAAAAAGTGCCACCAAGGCAGTATTTCCACCCAGTTTTAACTACATTACAGTTTTTTTTTTTTTCAAGTTTTATTACACCCAAATACTACTTTCTTTATTGCAATTAAACCAGGTTCCTAGGAATGTTGAGAAATTATTGGGTCTAAGTAGCATACTATAATAACTCAAGTAAAATAAACAAGGAATCATGTTATAGTCTTTTCAGTCACTAGATGGACCACATTTTCAAGTACAAAGGGGACATAGATGACTCTGGGGGTAGATTTAAGATTGTGTATTTTACAAAATAATATATAACACCTGAACTTGAACACACAAAATATTTTACAAAATAATATATAACACCTGAACTTGAACACACAAAATATTTTACAAAATAATATATAACAACTGAACTTGAACACACACAAAAACAAATTTGATCATGACGTGAACCACATAGACAGAACTTCGATGGATGGACAAACACAAGGATAACATCATCACTGACTCCTAAGAGAGAGAAAGAGAAGTGAATTAAATAAGGAACATTTAGTTGAACATGTTCTACTCTCCAATTTTAAAATTCATATTTAAAAGATCTTAGTTACCACAGAGTAATGATAATGATAAACATAATGATATCAATCTTCATACCAATTAATGTTCATAATACAATTATTGCATACTGTTCAAAGATTTGAAAAAAAATGTATTTTGATGTTGTGGGAAAAAAAGGTTCTGGAAACACTCATGTCAATAAAGCCCATCTGAACTGAGAAAAAAAATAATAGAGAGAGATGCAAGAAATCTGAATAGAAATAACATTATTGACACGACTTTTCCTGACCATGTATATCAGATTTAAAGCACACATTGTGATGTATGCAGCAGCACTACCTACCACCTGGATGCTCGCCCCTCTTTTCGCAATTGTTTGGATTGTTCTGTGTTTGTTAAAAAACATTTTTAAGTTAATTTCATATAAATAAATAGACATACATTAGGCCTAAGCATAGTACTTAACCAATTTATTTATTTATCTTTTGTCATATTATTGCCTACCCTGAGCTGTGTCCTTGATAGCACTTCAGAGTAGCCTACAGTATACAGTAAATGACACAATCTAACACGTTGGATTTTAACAGTAAATTATTATAATGGCCTCTCTGATATGTCTGACTATTAAAATGTCATATGTCTCAACCAACTTTATAAAACCATGTCAAAATGAAGAGACGTACACCAAACATGCATTGTGGGTAACGTTAAACAGGTTGACTGTGAGCACGTGACAATGAAAACATTACGATTATTTTAACTGAATTAAAATGGAAAAACAATTAGTTAACAAGCTTTCAGAACGAACATGCTACAGTTTATTGTGCTGTAAATAAGTCAACACAGGCTTATCATGCAACAGTTCCGTTAAATTAACGTGCTAACAATTCATTTTCCAGCATTAGGCTAATATATGATGGCTATGCATTCAAGACTGTTTAGCAAATCACCAGCACGTTGGCAACGTTAACTTCCCAATGAAATGCATCACAATTGTTTTTAAAGTTAAACGAATAAAAATTGATTCGCATTTGATACTCACACTCTGAATGTCATCCATCTTCGCTGGTCCTCTAATTCGGTAGGTGGCGTTGTCACTAAAATTGAGGGTCCTAGAAATGCGGTCCTAGAAGTGGGGTCCTGAAAATGCAGCCTCCGTTTTTGCAGGCAGATGCTACTCCATGAAACACGTAGATCAGCGGCCCATTGGTTCTTTTCTTGATTGGCACGGGGCTGGTCCAATCACATTTTTAAACTCCTCCCCTTTGGGCTTTGAGCGCGCGTGCAGTGTCAGTGTGTATCTGTCAAAATCAGAGATGGAGAAGAAACGCAAGGAATGTGCAGAGAAATAGCGTGAAAAAAAGAAACGGGCCCTTCAAGTGTCTGATGAGGATACTGAGGAGGATCAGGAGTGAATGAGTGAGTGTAGAGAACTGTGGTAAGCAGAAGGCAACTTTCAGAACACTGAGGCGATGAGTGTAGGAACCCATCACCCAGCTACGCATTATTTACACATCGGCATAGTTGATGATTACGCATTTTATTAGAATTGTAATGAGACGCGTTTGTAAACCATGTTTTCCGCCAAAATAAAAGATCATGTGTTTATCTCTTTTAAGCATGGAAATTAGTACAAAACTAATTATGAAAGTCCCTTTTATTTTTCAGTGCATTTGTTTTACAATATATGGCTATAACTGTCATGGAATTAATATTATAACTATTATTATGTAGTAGTGTGATGCAGACAGACACTATATCACAGCTAAAAGAGTTTTGAGTTTTTCTTTGTTCAACTTGCACACTTATTTTGCGATGGAGCTCTTAATTTTTAACTCTCAAAGTGCACCAGATTGATGAATTTAACATTAAAAAGCAAAAAAAATTCTTACGGGGGGCTCCCCCGAACCCCCCTAAAGGGACAGAGGTCCACTCACCACAGATTTACCAAAAATCCTTTGTCAAACACTGGTATTGCTATGCCAATGCAGCTTATAGCTTGTTTTAAGATTCATCATTGTGGAGTAGTTCAATTGTATTTTACAATTAGTAGTTATTTCATCTATTAACTATTAATTATCTATTACTCATTCCTACTCACTCATTAGGCTACATGGCATTAGTGGTTTTAATAGGAGTTAGTATACATATTCAGGGGCATGAAAAGATCGGTTGTGTTTATGATTATATGTAGTGGGCCAGTCTGGGCCAAAATGCCCGGCCCGATTTTTAGTCCCAGTCCAGCCCTGCACAGAGCCAAAATGTTACATAGGATTTACAATAGAACATAGGGTTTATTACAAGGAAGCAAGCTAGAGCAGAGATGAAATGCAGAAAAGAGAAAGAATATATATATATATATATATATATATATATATATATATATATATATATATATATATATATATATATATATATATATATATACATCTTAGGGTAATATATATTGTGAAATAAATCATCTGGAATTATTATCATGATTAAACAATAATTTCCCCTTTGTTGCGGAGGTTTTTTTCTGTCCCTCCTGAAATCCCTTTTTTTTAAATATCAATATTTGTAAGTGACGTCACTGATTAACAGTAACCGTTACAGTGAATTATTTTAGGTTAAATAGCTTACTTCCAATCACCCATTGACAAATTACCAGCAAAACAAAACTATCAAAAACTATTATCAACACAAAGATGTGGTTAAAACCCCAAACTTATGTAAAACAAGAGCTCCAGTGTAACGTTAACTTAGCTACCTCTTCTGAAAACAGTTGAGATGCTAACGGACTTTTTCGAAGACACAAAACCATTTCTGTAAAGTAAATATTCAGCAGAGCGTGTTAATTACACGTAAGAAGGGTGTCAGGAACGTTTGTATCTATTATTAGTGTGATTTTGTCAACTAAACTTACCTGAAAGCAGCGAAAACATCAGCGAGAGACGTTAGTTTTCTGGGACATTTTTGGAGCTTAACAGAATATCAATTTTTACATAAATTGTTGCATTGAATTGAACTAGACAAGTGTATAAGAATGGTTTCATGAATGAGTTACACAATTTTGTTCTGCTTGTGTTTCATGCAGTGAAAGCAAACGGTGAGGTTGCATTATGCCCGAGATCTGCTTTTGGGTTCTACAGACAAAGTCAAACAGGTTAGGAATGTCACAAGGCTGAGGAAATTATTTTAAGTTCACAACTATCACTTTAATAACATTACTTACAGTATTTTTTGTTCTTTGCATGGGACCTCGGTAAGCTGAAATACAAGTTTGAACAAGAATAAAAATCCTCCAGTAGACCTGAAAATCATTAAAGTGCATGGACCATCCACCAGAAAAGAGGAAAAACAAACAGAAAATTAAGCTGCTGCATCTTTTCACTTTTCTAACTTAAATACCTCACATGTCCCTTGTGAAAATTGTATTATTGATTGCATTTTATGTTGCAGTGAGTAAAGGTGCGGTCACATTTGTGAATTTTGTGAAATACACAGGCAAAAAAGTCCATTGACCATTGTCATCTGTGTAGCGACGAGCATAGCTCACACAGGAGTCACTTCCAAGCAGCCTTCTGTTGGTCAAACCCAGCGAATACCAGTGACCAACTTGGTCCCATAGTGACATTTTTGACCACACACAAAATTGTTAATCGTGTGGATTCTTATTGAAATGGCTGAAAATTCACAGAACAACAGATAATTTTACCGCACCTTAACCATCTATCTTGTTTCTAGTGAGAATACTCAACAACCATTTGTTGATTCAAGTCACACACTTAAGTTTTTCAAAAGCCATTGTGTACATTAGTCCAGTCCAGTCTCACGGCATCCCAGGCTTCAATATTTTACGATTCAAAGCTGAATAACTAACTATCTGAGATTTCAGTATAGAGATAAAAGTTAGGATCATCGTTTTCAGGAATATTACAGCACAGCACCGTTTTTTGTTTATGGCATCTGATAGAGCTTTTGGATTTGGAAACAGTGACATCAGACTTAACCAGCTTTACACAACTTAACTTAAGTGAAGATGCACTTTTTTTTTACATGGATTTATTAAATGGAACATATGTGTTTCCGTGCATTTTGTTGAGATGTCTTTTCTTGTATACCCTATTGTATATACTGTACATTGTTGATTATTCATGTTGCTTATGTATTATATTATTTGTTTGTGTATTCTATTCATTGATATTAATATATTACTAGCTTCTTTTCCCAAGTGCATGGAAGTGTATGTATTAAAATGGATCTAAAATATGTAATAAACAATTCTTATTTTGTATATGGTTCAGTTTGTTTATTATAATAGAAGTCAATGCTAACCATAGTAACAGCATGAAATAATAATAATTAAATAAAAATTGGTTCCTGGAGGCACCCAAAGCGGTTCCACACAGTGCCTAATATAAGAGTTCCTCAGGAAACCTGGGTGGTTCCACAGAGAACTGCCCCTTTTTAAGGGGTATTTATGTATGTTTGTTTAGTATTCATGTTTATGATTTAGTTAATAAAACTTGTGCACTTTATGTATTTGGCTCTGATTCACTGCTTGCAAACAAAGTCTCTTTTACGATCTTGATCTTGCTACATGCTCAAAGCGCTGTACATGCTAAGAAATAATTATTCTTCTGTGGCCATTGAAGATACCCTTTTCTTAGAATACATTAATAATCAAAAGAGTTCGTTGGACGAACTGATTAATTGATTGTAATATTAATTTAGCCATGTCAAGTTAATCCAATTTACTGACCCAAATATTCATAATTAATCATAACAAGTTATTATTGATTATAGGGTGGCGCCCTCCACTCTCATGACGGTGCGGGGGCACGGTCATTAGCCGCGTCCTGACAGAGGAGGCCAGGGAAGGACCAGCGTTCCACGGGGGCCTGCTCTGCCAGGGGTCTGGCGACAGAGGGGGACGAGAGTGGCGATGCCCGTGGGTGGCGCACACTGTCATCCGAGAACTCTGTGTGCTCAGAGAAGGATGTGTCAGTTCTTTCTTTAACCACATTAGGGTGCTGCCCACCCGGGGGTGAGTAGCGGGGAGTGGATAAGCAAGGATTCTCCCCCGGCCCTCCACCGGGGAAAGGAGTGGCCCTGCTACCATCTCCTGAAAAGAACTGATGACCATCTCTAAGCAGCCCGTCTCAGGAGCGCCGCTTGTCCTGGCGTTTAGCGGGGCGTGGGGCTGGAGAGGGCTGTGGCGCCTTCCTGCGGAGCGGCGGGAGCGGCAGGAGGGCGCCCTCGGCAGCAGCAGGCTGAGGAATCTGTGCCGACTGCTGGGTGGAGGCAGCAGCGGGCCGTCAGGCAGAATATGCTTTATAGCCTTAGTCTGTTTCTGGGCGGCTGAGAACTGTTGGGCGAAGTCCTCAACCGCGGCGCCGAAGAGGCCAGCCTGGGATATGGGAGCGTCGAGCAAACGAATTAGCTCGGTGTCCCGCATATCGGCCAGGTTGAGCCACAGCTGTCTCTCCTGGACCACGTTAGTGGACATCACCTGACCCAGGGAGCGTGCGGTCACTTTCGTCGCCCGGAGAGCACGCAGCTCATCAAAGAGCCCTGGGTCAGTCCTCCCCTCGTGCATGTCCTTGAGCATCTGGGCCTGGTAGACCTGCAGAATGGCCATGGCATGCAGAGAGTCGGCTGCCTGCCCCGTGGCTCTATAGGACTTTCGCCACGAGAGTGGACGAAAACCTACAGGCTTTGGAGGGGTGCTTTGGATCACCACGGGAAGAAGCACTCTGCGGACACAGTTGCATCGCAAAAGAGTGTTCCACCATGGGGACCCCAGTGTACCCTTCGGCAGCGGCCTGATCGAGCGGAGGAAAGGCGGAGGAGGTCGCCGAGCGATCACGGGAAGACAAGGGTGTCTTCCAGGACCTCGTGACCTCCTCATGCACCTCCCGAAGAAAGGAATTGGGGTTGGCACCCGACGAGAGTCAGCGGCTGCACCCAAAAACCAATCATCAAGCCGGGAGCGCTTGGGACAGGGCGGAGGGTTCCACTCTAACCATCTAACCGGGAGAGCATGGGGAGACCATGGTCACCGGGAGACCATCTCGGGATCTGGCTCGGGCAATGCTGGCACACCCGAAGGTGGCATCACAGCCGAGTCGTCATCTCGGATGGCTCGTGGGTTGCGACACTGAAGAGGGGGATGTGGCCCGAGGACGAATCGTCGGTTGGTTGTGCCACATCGTCACCCTCAGGTCACTCTGGCCACCAGCCGAAGTACCAGCTCCCGTGGGAACGGTAGATCGGGATGTGGATGAGGGGACTCTCCCTTTTGCAAGATCATTGAGTCTCGACTGAAGTGTCGAGATGGCCATGTTTCCGCAATGAAAAGATGAGTCATCCACAAGCGCTGCTTTAGTGTGCTCAAAGCCCAAACACACAACGCAATGATTGTGCCCATCAGAGTCGGATAGAAGTCAACCACAACCAGAAGTGCACGGGCGATGCATCTTTATGCATCTTTAAAAAAATGGTAGGGCATTTTTTCTGTCATCCCAGATTTACTCCAAATGTTCACAATAGCCCAGACAGATATTAATACTAATGACTTTTTCAACTGATATTTAATTTTACTAATACATATTTTACTAATAAAGATATGTCATTCCAGTGAATTAACTTGGTAATTGTTGCCACTCTCAAGATGTATGGTACCCGCCATTCGTTTTTTTATGCTGTTTGGACATGTCTTAATAAATAGACCTGTTTTACAAAACTTTTTCAAAAACATGATTTTCTAAGCCTTACTCAGTCAATATTAAAGATATCAAGGTTATATTTCCACGCAATGTTCTTGACATCATGTAGGATGATTGTTTTGTAGAAGACAGTGAGTCACAAAAACACTTTTTAACTTCAACACCTTGAACCTTGGGAACTAGGATGTATATTGGCAAAATTTCCCCTGTAGTAGGCCTATACAACATTTGGAATATGAATTTTTTTTTTTTTTGGTGAATTACTGTAATTTTTTCATTAAAAAATATTTGTGTACTGTAAGTATAGTGAGGGAGGTATTGACAAAATTTCACCTGTAGTAAGTCAGTCTGGTCACTAGGAACATACTACACCCTTTGGAACATGAAAAAAAAAAACCTATTGTTAAATCAAAGTATTATTTTTTTCTAAAAATACTTGTGTACTGTACATACATTAGTTTGGAACATGAAAAAAATCCTATTGGTGAATAAAAGTTGGTGAATTGGAATTGGTGAATTTTCTACAAAAATAGTTGTGTAATGTATACATTAGGGAGGTATTGTTAAAAGTCAGTCTTGTCACTATGAATGTCCTACAACGGGTAAATGTCTAGTAGGCAAAAATATAAGTCAGTTTGCCTACTAGACATTTACTGTAACCTTGTAAACATTCATTGGAATTAATTATAGGACTTCGTTTTGCACTGAGCTGAATTTCTGAATTTGCAGCGAATATTGAGAACCTAAAACTAACTTTACCTCGCTCTACTTTTAGTACAATATCTTTCAATCGCTCCTCTTCCCGTTAGACACAATAAAGCAACAATGAGAATATTACCCAGCTGTACTGGGAGCGCATTACAGAAAGATCCTAACTTTAGAATCCTATCTTATCTGTTTGGTAACCATGGCAATTTAAATTAGGACCTTTAGGACAAAAGCTATTACAGAATGACATTTCCTCATAATCCTACCTACGGATAGGAAAAGGGTATTACAGAAGCATTCTACACTGTAAAAAGAAAAGGTGCCTGGAGGAACCTTTTGGGGTTCTTCACTTTGCCACACCGGCGGAACCGTCTGTAGATCCTCTAGGAACCCTTCAGGCCTTCTCTCCTTCGCCTTTTGAAACTCAGGAACAAGAGAGGCTGAATAATTGATGTCCATGCCATTGTCACCGAGGTTAAGGCCAAGGGTTATTTACCACACTCCGGAGGAGCAGACACCAGTGGACACCAAGAGGCAGACAACCAAAGTGGATTTAAAAGGTAAGTTTTTATTAAGTTTAAAAGGGATAAAAACAGGGTCAGGGACGTTTATGGCTATGGCTTGGCGAGATAAGGGAAGGGGAGTACTGGTAGGTTTTTTTTTTCGTTCTGCAGGTAAGTATATCCCTGTCTGGGTGGGCTCGTGGGACAGGCAGTGACTTTTCTCGTCGTCAGATTCGTTGGATAGGCTCGTGGGACAGACAGTGTCCCACGAGCAGTTTCCCACCGGTCGCTGAGCTTCCCCTTCCCCTGGCGCCAGTTATCTCGCACCAGCACCCGTTCTCCGGGTAACAAGGGGGCCTCTCGGGCAGTACGGTCATACAGACGCTTGTTCTTCTGGGTGGCCACGTCGAGGTGCTTGGACACTTTCTCATACGCAGAGTGGAGTTGGCGGTGGTGTCGGTGTACCCATTTGGTGGTGGTAGCAGGGGCCTCAGCCGCTGCTGCCCCGAGTAGCAGATCTGTGGGCAGATGCACATGTCTCCCAAACATCAGGTAAGCAGGGGCATAACCCGTAGTGCTATGGACGCTTTTGTTGTAGGCCTGCACTAGGGCTGGGAGGCTATCCGTCCAGTAACCCTGGTGGTCAGCATCCAGAGTCCCCAGTAAACTCAGAAGCATCTGATTGAAACGTTCGCACCCCCCGTTTCCCTGTGGATGGTATGGGGTGGTGTGGGTCTTCCTGCATCCGTACAGTTGGCGTAATTCTTGGATGACACGGGACTCGAAGTTCGGCCCTTGGTCCGAGTGGAGTGTTTCGGGACATCCAAAGGGCTGGAAGACGTGCCTCCACAGAGCGCTGGCAGTGGTGGTGGCGGTCTGATCTAAGGTCAGTATGGCCCAGGCATACTTGGTGAACAAGTCAGTGACTACCAAGATGTTCTGGTAGCGATCCGTTGGACGACTCAAGGTCAAGAAGTCCATAGCCACCATATGCAACGGGGCTCTGGGCCTCACCGGAACCATGAGGGCCCTCACGTTTCGTCGGGCCTTGAACAGCGTACAGCGGGGGCATCCTTGCACATACTTCCCCACCGATTCTTCCATCCCGCTCCAGAAAAAGTGCCGGAGCAGCAGTGACACCGTTCGTTCTTGGCCCTGATGCCCTAGCCGATCGTGGTAGGCCTGGAGCGACGGCTGGATTTGGGCTTCAGGCACCACCACCTGGCATGCCATCTCGTGGGTCCTCGCGTCCAAGACAGACCTACAGATTACTCCCTCCCGCAACTTTAATCGCTTCCAGTGTCCCAGAAGCTTCTTCAATCCCACAGGATGTTCCCGTCGTTCGTCCGGCCCAGGGAGTTTGTTCCGCTCCAGGCAAGTCCGCAGGGTAGCCAACCCTTCATCCTGTTCCTGCCGCTCTCTCCATCGGTAGGGGTCCCATCCCCAACTTGCCGGTACTCCCTCCGATCGTATTCCAGGCACCTCCACTATTCCTACCATCAGCCCTTCCTCTGATTCCGGTCCTGGGGTTCCTCCTTCCCCTGCCGGTGATAATCGTGACAGGATGTCAGCATTTATGTGTTCGTGGCCTGGTCGATACTGCAGCCGATAGTTGAAATTGGCGAGCTGGGCTGACTTCTCTCGTCAGACTCGTTGGATAGGTTCGTGGGACAGACAGTGACTTCTCTCTTCGTCAGACTCGTTGCATAAGCTTGTGAGACAGACAGTGGTTTCTCTCCTCGTCAGACTCGTTGCATAAGCTCGTGGGACAGACAGTGACTTCTCTCGTCGTCAGACTCGTTGCATAAGCTCGTGGGACAGACAGTGGCTCTTCTCGTCGTCAGACTCGTTGGATAGGCTCGTGGGACAAACAGTGGCTTCTCTCATCGTCAGACTCGTTGCATAAGCTCATGGGACAGACAGTGGTTTCTCTCGTCGTCAAACTCGTTGAGTAGGCTCGTGGGACAGACAGTGGCTTCTCTCGTCGTCAGACTCGTTGGATAGGCTCGTGGGACAGACAGTGACTTCTCTTTGCTTCCTGCAAGGAGCAGACAATTTGACAGTGAGACGGACATTAGTAAGGGAAACAGAACCTTGGCAATAAAGGTGCGTTGAACTTTTCTCCTCCGCACCATGCACACAATCTCAGAAACCTGGACACAGCTGAGGGGACAGATCAGTTTGAAAGAATCTTCAAAGTTATGGGTCAATCTCAGCCATCAGAGACTCGAAGAGAACGCAGTTGTTTGACCTCACCACACTTGTGCATAAATCACTCTTGTAAATCTCCACACGTGTTTATTTCACTCTTTCAGACACTGCAAACTCACTCTATCGTCACAGCGATTAATCAACTCGTCTCTCTTCTCTTCATAGGATGGATGATCCAAAGAATAGTGGTCTCAGAAAATGAACATGGATTTAGCGATCTTCCCAGCCGTTACCGCTACTGTTCTTCGCTCTGTCAACAGGATCACACACACTGCCCACAAACACAGGTTAGTCATACACTGGTGATGGCAAATCTTTACATGTGGTTTTCTCCAGAGGTGAATCATAAAAGGATGCACTTAACTTTTCCCCGGTGAATCACATGAATCCTACAGCAGGCTTCCACTCTCTTTTCTGCCAGTCATTCTCCTTCTTCCTCTGTGAAGTTTTCTTACTTACTTCATTGCGTTGCTGTTCGTGGTTTCTTAAAAAGGCTCACTTAATGAGCATGCCTCGGGAGACCCAACATGGAACACCGATCCGGCCTTAAACCTCAGCTTTCCGCACTTTCCGGCGCTCACTGTCGCTGCTACAATCCGCTCGAGCACTCGTGTGGAGCTTTCCTACTGCCAGAACATTTTATGATCCTCCTGTGCTTCAAGCCCCTCTCTTTATGCTCAGTTTCAGTTTCAGTTTCAGTTTATTTATAAAACACATTTAAAAACGGCCACTGGCCGACCAAAGTGCTGTACACATAGAGAGAGAAACTAATTTAAGACATTTCTGAGCAGAATACTCATACTAAGCTAAAAGCGACAGACAATAAATAGGTTTTAAGACAAGACTTGAACTCAGACAGAGAGGAAGTTGTTCTAATATAAAGTGGGAGCTTGTTCCATAGTGTGGGACCAGTCACTTCAAAGGCACGGTCTCCCCTTGATTTTAGCCGGGTTTTAGGTATCTGAATAAATAGTTTCAGATAAAAGACTTCTCGTGGGGGAGTAATAGTGGAGTAAATCAGATCGATAAGCAGGTGCTAAATCATTCAAAGATTTAAACACCAGTATTAAAATTTTATATTCGATTTTAAAATTTATCGGTAGCCAGTGAAGTGATCGTAGCAGGGGGGTGACATGGTCAAATTTCCTTTTTCCCATAAGGAATCTCGCCGCAGCATTTTGAACAATCTGTAGGCGGGCCATTTGGGACTTTGATGCACCGAAATACAGAAGGTTACAATAGTCCAGGCGCGAGTTAATAAGAGCATGGATTGCTAACTTCAGCGATCGTTTAGGGAGATATGATTTAATTTTCGCTATAAAACGAAGATAAAAAAAGCTCGATCTGACGACAGCACTAATCTGTTTATAGAATTTAAGGGAGCTGTCTAAAATAACACCCAAGTTTCGTACCTGGGGAGCAATAGATCGATCTAAAGATCCCAGGTCAAAATCATAAATTTGCTTAGTTTCAGAGGGGTTAAAAACGATAACTTCTGTTTTGTCTGAGTTCAAGAACAGAAAATGTCCAGCAAGCCACGTTTTTACCTCCTCAAGACATGTTGTCAAACTGTCAAGAGTGCTCTTATTTTTCTTGGACAAAGGCATATAAATCTGCATGTCATCAGCATAACAGTGAAATGAGATATTGTGTTTCCTAAAAATAGAGCTCAGAGGAAGGAGATATAGTGAGAATAAGACGGGAGCTAAAATAGAGCCCTGAGGCACACCACAAGATAGATTTCGGAGTGAGGAGGAAAAAACACCAATTTTTACAGAGAAACGTCTATTTGTTAAAAAAGATTTGAACCAGCTCTGGACCACGCCCCCTAGTCCCACATAAGACTCAAGTCGAGAAATGAGAATCGTGTGATCAACGGTATCGAAAGCAGAAGACAAGTCTAGCATAACTAAAATGACAGACTCTCCCGAATCTGTAGTCATATAAATATCATTAAGAACTTTTGTAAGGGCAGTTTCTGTACTATGCAGTGCTTTAAACCCTGATTGAAACTTTTCAAATATATAATTGTCGTCTAAAAAAGTCTGAAGCTGTAAAAATACAATTTTCTCTAATACCTTTGAAATAAACGGCACAGTGGATATAGGACGATAGTTGGATAAGATAGAGGCATCAATTGAGGTTTTTTTTAGTACCGGTGTAATAGAGGAAATTTTCAAACTCGAAGGTATAGCTCCCTCATGCAAAGATTTATTTAGTAGAGAACTCAACCCTGGGCCGACAGTATCAAATAATTTCCGCAGATATCGAGGGTGTAAGGTGTCATACATACAAAAGGAAGGTTTAAGTTTAAGCATTATTTCCTTTACGTAACGTAAGGAGACAGGATTGAAATAGGTCCATCGGGTAGGCGAACTCCTCTCTATTGGTATTTCCTGTTCAAAGGCTTGAAATTGAGCTCTCAGGTTAGAAACTTTATTACCAAAGAATTCAGCAAGATCCTCACAGAGTGTCAAAGATGGGCAATGAATAGAGGTTATAGCTGGTTTTAAAATGGAGTTAATGATCGAAAAAAGTGCCTTAGGGGTGTGGTGACGTTTCTCAATCAATGTAGTAAAATAAGAAGCTTTAGCTTTCTTAACAGCATTTTGATATAACGATAGACAGTCTCTTAAGATCTCGTACGAGACCTGTAATTTGTCTTTTTTCCACTTCCTTTCTGCTTTTCTGCATGACTGTCTCAAGGAGCATAAACTTTGATCGACCCAGGGCTCAGAACTTGATTTAGTCTTTGATTTAAAAAACTTGTGAGGAGCAGTAAGATTTAATATATCTTCCCAAGCCATGTTTATAAGGGAAAGATGATGGTCCACATCAAGATCAAGGAGTGGGGATTCTAACGATAAGATAGGCTTAGTCTCATTATAGAGCTTAATAAAGTCCATTTCAAAATTAGGTAAATATGCACGCGCTTGTGTGGTGTTAGAAACAGATGTGATAGGAAGCAGAGGAAGAGACATTTTAAATAAAATAGGAAAATGATCAGAGATTGCAGAATCAATAACTTCAACTTCAGATACAGATAACCCATATGATAGAATGTGATCCAACGTGTGACCATGAATATGTGTGGGATAATTAACCCACTGCCGAAGGTTAAAAGAGTCAATGATGTTTAAAAACTCAGTAGTTAGCCGCTTAGAAGGGCAACATATATGCACATTTAAGTCACCTAAGATAAGGATGGCATCATATTTGGCGACCAGGTCGCCTACAAATTCAGAGAACTCCACTATAAAGTCTTTTGTTAAGTGTGGAGGGTGGTAGATCAGAGCTAATACCAAGGGTTCAGGCCAGTTCAAAAGTATAACAAGAGCTTCAAAACTTGAAAAGGTGGTGGTATATAGCAATCGGCATTGAGGTCTGAACGACTATTTGACAATGATGGCTAGTCCACCGCCTCTGCCAGCTGGTCGCGGGCTGTTGTAAAAGTAATAGTCATTTGGAACGAGTTCAGAAAATGGAATAAGGTCTCCTACCTTCATCCAAGTCTCAGTGATAAACAAAAAGTCCAGATCCAGATCTGTGATGAAATCCTTGAGGATGAACGTCTTGTTAACCAGAGACCGAGCATTCAACAGCACGGATTTTGGAGAGCGAAGAGTAGTGTGAGAAACCACTGCTTTTTCCAAGAGGCAGAGGTTAGTGGTGTTTGCGCCCTCATAGCGCGGTCGAATAATGATCCGTGGGTGGATGATTTCCTCTAAAGTCAGAGAGTCGAGAGAATCGGAGTGGAAGCAGGGGAAACCGTCGTGATTTGCCTGAGCCAACGCGACGTCGGTGTTGGCCGAAATCGTGCCGTGAAGCGGTCCGGCACCGTAGCCTGGGGCCGAGTTGGAAACCTGAGAGCAGCTAAACAACCAGCTCTCATAAGTGTCTTTATTCTGACGATCACAACCCCGCGTTTACCACGTCTTCTCCGACGCTTTCTTGGGGGAACGTCCAGAGGCAGTCGCCTGAGGTGATCCGGAATATCACGTCAAGAGATCCATATGAGTGATCGGCTAGAAAGCCTGGTTTCGTGTTCAAATCTCCTACATAGGAACTGCGTATATCCAAGATAGTCTGGCGATCATAAGTGAGAGAGTCAACACAGTAGTGGGACAGGAGATCACAAAAAAAAAGCCAAATGATAAACAAAACCGAGAGCATCAGACGGCTCGCCGCGTACACAGGCGCCATCTTCCATCTGTTTGTGTTTGCGTTTTGTGTTCTCCTTTTTTTCCGGCCATGTGGTTCAATGAAGCACTCTCATTGGCTTCAGCTGGCGCTCATTATGGTCGGCGGCCATGATGTGTAAAGCCAAAGCCGGCCCGGTGTTACACCGGCATTTCTTCCCCCTGGAAACGAGTCAACGATTTTTTTGGTTCCTGGTTTGTTCACCCGGTGACACCATAGTCTGAGTACGCGTCTCGTGCAGGTGTTATTTATAGAATTGATTACGCACTGCGTTGCGTCTCCTAAATTCATCGTATGCTTTGGTGTGTACACGTGACTCAGACAACGGCATGCTCTGAAGGCGTTCCCATTGTATCAACAACATGATGCAGCGTCTCGTTCCCATTTTCACGGAACCGGGTTATTTACAGAACCCTGAGACGTTTTCATGTTGTTTTGTGTGAACACACGGCTTATGAGTTCTTGTTTTGTTTGAGCGCATTGCTTGTGAATGTTCTCGCTGACCATGCGCTTGTGCTTCTGTTTTGTTTACTGCATGGGTCTCCAACTTTTTTGTGAGTGAGGGAAGAAATAAAAAAGTCTGGAGGGCTAAATCATATATATACCATTTTGATAAACTCTTAATGAGTTCTGAGTAGTCTATCTAAATGGAGCTATCTAATCTAAATGAAGCTTCGGATGCAGCCTGTGTCTTTTTAGTGGGTCTTGTAAAATATTATTGCTGCCTGTTTAATGTTGCTTTCAACTCACAAACTCTTTTCTTTTCTCACTGATGTACCTGGTGCATAACAGCCATTGAAGGTAGTCTCAGCCTCAGACGTCACGCCCACGGAACGTTGGCTAAACGTCTGATGCATATGGTACACTTAACTGGAAACACTTCAGGAATGTCGAAGTCGTCATCTGATTGGTTGAATTTTATCGGATTTCCGGGGGGGCGCGAGTGTTGCGTTTATTTTCGGTCCGCCGGGAAACAAAGCGCAGACGTGTGATTGCGGAAGAAAAACTGTTGTGTTTACATGAGTGACAATGAGCATTTATCAAGATCAGCTAAACGTAGAATTCTCAAAAGTATGCAAGGTTCACGGGAAAGACTCTTGAAGTTTTCTTCTCTTTCTTTGATTTTCTATGCTGACTGACTTGTTGCACGCAGGTCTGTTGTTGTGGGGACATTTCCACGCACCGAAACGTGACGCTGAACGAAACGAACTGTAATTGGTTGTTTTACATGTCGGTCAAACGGCCTTATGGGCGGGCCTTGGCCAAAGAAAGCTGCTATGAATTCCAGACCTTCAGCCGTCAGTCTGAAGGTCTGGCTACGCGAGACTACATTGAAGGTATTGTGGGTTGTGGTAAAATGTGTCTCCATATTGTGTCTCTTGGCTAACGCCAGCTACATAGATAAGGCATACAGCTTGTGAAGTTTGTGAAGAGGAATTCTGCACTCCTTGTTAAAGTAATGTCTTTTTTATTTATAGTATGACCTGGTTCATGAACATCCATAATTAATCTTTTTTATACAGTTCAATTCACCTTATTTATGCCGTCAGTCACCCCCTTAATTCACAGAATAGCATAAACCAACATACATCAAAGTACATTGATACACACAAACTTTTTAAATTATGAAACTATTTTAAATTATGAAATGATTATTTTATTTAATGTTATATGAAATGTTTCCACAGTTCTTTTTCTCACTTTTTTTCTGCGACTCCATGCAGGCACCATTTTGGATACCACTGGTTGAGCAAATGTGCTTAAATTTATGAAAATAATCTTCTCTACAAAACAATTTATGATGTATTTATTTGTAAATGAATGTAAAATGAATCACAAAACATTTATTGTTTGCAGTTCACATGCTTAATTCTTTGGCAGTCTAGCCTTTCAGGCTAATGGTTTGACCTAGAGATTAGCTTTAAACTGAAGAAATACAAATTTGTCAAATGTTTAATTTAGGTTCCAATACAATAGTATATAAACTGAGAAATATTAAGTTAGCATTTCAGGTTAGGATGGTAAATGATATCAGCTGTGAAACAGTTTCCAGCAAGAGAATCTGGCAAATCCTGTTTTCTCCATTGTAAGTTAAATGAGTCTGATCACTGAGACTTTCTTTAATGGCTCTGGGATGGCTCTTGGAACCAGAGTTCCTGGCCACTATCATCAGCATTTGAATAGTTATGCTGATTCCATTGGATTGGTAATGCCCTCGGAGTAGGGGGTGTTCGTACTACATTTGCATGCTTTGTTTGAATTTGTCTCCAGAAGTCCCTCCTCTTAAAATGCCTATAATATACCATGTAAAGTTACTTTAATTTAGACTATCTTTGAGATGACTACAGCGACGCAATAAAGAACTTCTGTGTGAAAGATACCTCAAAAGTCTCCTGGTCTGTTGCGTGGAAGGAAAAAACTTCACTACAGAACACAAGCTAATAAAACTCATATTTATCTCTTATTTGACATAATACCAATGTAGTTATCAGATAAATGGCAGAAATGTTTTGATTTCTGAAGGGTCCCGAAACACCAAAGTTTTGGGGTGACTTTGTCTGAGGTCCCCTGAGACAGCATCCATGGGTGGGGCTAACTCAACATTGCCAAATGTGATTGGTATGCAATAAAAAATGCCAGGGAAGTAACAAATCACTGGATTGGTTAAAATAATGAGCAGCATAAAATATGAATTTCCCTTTTTTTTTTTGACTTCAGAGTTGAAAGTGGACTTAAAGGGTACACTTACCCTAAAGCTGAATTTTCAGCATCATTACTGTCTTCATTATCACATGATCCTTCAGAAATTATGCTATGTTGATTTGCTGCTCATGAAACATTTCTTATTATAATCAATGTTGAAACCAGTTGATAAGAAATGTTTCTTGAGCAACAAATCATAATATTGATTTCTGAAGGATCATGTGATAATGATGCTAAAAATGCAGCTTTCCATAAGAATAAAATAATAACAAGAACAAATTACATTTTACTATGTTTTTACTTAATTCGTTTATCAAATAAATGCAGCCTTTGTTTCAAAAAAATTTTTTTAGCTAATGAGCTCTGACTGATCACTTCAGATCCACAGCAAAATTGCTGTTAGATCCTCATTTTTAAAGCAAGCCTGGGAAGCAAAAATAATTATTTCCATGAATGCATTTGTGATGTTGTGCATTTTACATCAGAACATTCTGCTGTGGCAAACACTTTTCATTGTGAACTTTATCGGATTGTGGTAAAGAACTGTCTTGCACAAATCTGTAGGTTAGCAAATATATTTTAATATATAATATAATATGTATATATTCATTTAAGCACAATGACAAAACAGCATCATTTTGGTTTAGCTAAATTTACTCCAATAGAGAAGCCACATCTGTAGGTATATCTAACATTTTTTCATACTGTCCATCACTTTGTTGTTTTTACAGCAACGAAAGAAAAAAAGAAAGAAAGCAAAAAGAATACTGTAGAAATGCTAACAGCACACTGCCCATGAAGGTTTAATGTCAGAAGAGAAAAATGAGATTCAAACATCAGCGATTTGCAAAGCATTTCAAGCCAATGTGTCTTGTGAAGTGATAACTGGCTATGCTGACTTAGAAAAAGAAAAAAGAGAACAACTGCAACACATCAATAAATAAATATGCAATGACCATAAAATGCCCAAACAAAGAAGTCTTTCAGCAACAGTCTAAAAAAGACTGTTTTCTATTTTCATTTACAAGCAGCTATTCTACCCGAATTCAGCACAGCATGGCAATCCCAATTCAGTTTACACGCCACTACACCTCCAAAAGAACCAATCCGAGCACTAAACACAACTGCACAGCAAAAACTTCTAGGGTGCAAGCTCTTTTTTAAATTGTATGTAGCTTCTTATCATGAGATTAATAATTAGTTCTGCATAATAAAGTCTGTTTTAAGCTTTTGAACAAACAAGAATTCAGTTGGCACTTTGTCATGGCATGAGAGCATGCTTTAATCCTCAGTGTAAACGTTACAAGAATAGCTCTTATGCGCACGATTTTGCATGTGCTCTATATTTGAATGTGTTTTCCTGCTACTAATTTGCATTACCAATATATGACGTTTCTCTATTTGCCTTTTTTTTTTTTTTTTTTACACATTTCCGTTTCTGCAGTAACATTAACTTGTTTATCATGAGCTATTCAGCTCAAACATTCTCTACAAGGTCTTTACATGTACACCCGAACATTTTAGAAATGTGAAGTGAAGAAAAAAAAGAAAGTTGCAAGAATATGTTTTGGGCCATATTTCACCCTAAAATAATACAAATGAATAATATTAACTATTATTATTAATGCTGATTTTAATTCAGAAAATAAATCAATTATAGTTACCTGACACAATTTTACAATGTAAAAGAAGTCTTAATGGTCCTAAAATACATTTGACGGTCTTCATATAAAATAATATATTGTTTTAATTTTGGGTTAAAACTGGCCCTAACATTTCTCTGTGAGATTCACCGTACAGAAGTTATATCACCATATATCACTTTTCTCGGTTCTGTGATGATCAATGTTCCTGTATTCATTAAAGCACTGTACTACAATCCACTCCCTCAAACTACACCATATTTCAACACCGTCAAAATCACTCTCACAATCTTTTGACAATCTCAGTAACAGCATCACATAAATAATGATACGTGTTGCAATCTCCACGCAAACCGATTCCACATTCCTCAAGACCTCATTCTGACGGGCAATTTGATACGTACGTAAATGAATGAACCTTAAAGGTGTTCTTGCATTTACAGCCAGTGGCCTCTCATACAAACATTTCACAACATGACACAAGCATGGGTACTACACAGTCAAAATTGTCATATTATGCTGATAAGCATAACTAAGAAAGAGAACAAGCATTTGGAACAACACTACAATAAAAAAAATGGACAAAAACACATTTAAATGATGCTGTAAAGTTATTAAAACAGAAGATTATAGAAAAGGATCTTGAGCCCAGTGCTCTATGTTAAAACCAACATAACAGACCTAATCTGAGCCATCACACGCACATTTACAATTATGAATAGACGTTCCAATTTTGTCCAATTAGTAAACATACATCAGTACAACCAAAACAAGATACAATTGCATTAAATAAATTAATAATAAAACACATTTTTTATAAATCCACAATATTTTTGTATGTACAACTTAAGAACAAAACATCAGTCAGAACAAAAAAAAAAGAAGAAAGAAGATGATATTTTGCTAAAGATAAAACCTATTTTTAGTTTTTTTTTGTTTTGTTTTTTTGCATTGTGGCATTATTTTGACAAATAAGCACATCCTCCCCCATTGTCATTATTGTAATGGAAAAAATACATCAAAATAAAAAACTTCTATTACAGCAGTGAGAAATAATTATATCAATACGTATTGTGTGCTTATGCAAATTATATTTTCATTACATTTATTTTGAGGAGTACTTTTCTTGACAAATCACCCAAAAGGTTTTCAAATTGTTTTCTTTTTTGTTGTTAATTTTTTTGTTTAGCTAGATTCAGTGATTTCTGTTATGCCAATATGAATCTTCATCATTACAAAGCTTTTGCAGCATTATCAAGGCTGATATGTTTTAATACCGTGACATCCAATCTGACAATCAAATAACATGAATTATGTGTATATGGCTTCAGTGGTCTCTTAGTTCTTACAGTATCGTATTGGCCGAACACATAATACTCTAGAGAACTGCATGTAGTGGTCATTAACAACATCAAAAATGTGTCCAGAGTTGACGCGTGTGCACAGTCCCGAATATATTCTCTGCATAGAGGAAAGGAAGTGGCATTAAACTAGAGAAAGACGCTGCTTATTCCATTGAGCTCTGCATTATTTCCTGCTGGCAGAGGAAATTCATCTGAATACGCCTCTATTGTTCAAAAAGGAAACATGGCAAAGGGAGAGCGATAGCAATATGGCTATTCCAATGTTCTCCAGTTGAGGCGCTGTTTTGAAAATACACTTGTAAAATTATTTCAAGCGCAAAGCACAGTGCTTAACAGATGCCCTTGATATAGACGAAGCTGTCATTCAACAAAGGCTAACCTACAGGTGCTCATGCACACAATATGTGAGCGGCAGAACCACATCAGGTGTGAACTGAAAACCACTGTAAATGGCGGGAGGACATCTGAAGCCCTTGGTTGCTGGTCTGGGGACGTTATAAAAGTCTATGGTTGGTAAAACTAGCATAAGCATATAGAGAGCTGATCTAGGATCAGATATCACAGAGAACTCAGTCCACGGATGACAGGACCGAGGATGCAAAAAAACAACAACCACAACATTACTGAACAACTGAACAAAACAAACAGAAAAACAAATCAATTCAAAGACTGATCATGGTGTGTCCGATGAGACTGATTTGAGCGTTTGGCCGCGTGTCCAGAGAGACACTAGACAGGGAACATCACCACATGTCACATACCGCAAAATTCACAAGATGACATTTGTACACAATTGAGGTACATCAATACAACAACAACAACATAAAAAATCTAATAAATAGAATCATGTACAATCTGTTTTTGACAGGATTTTTGTGACTCGTCGCATATATCTGGATCTTGCACTTTGGAAAATGACAAAAAATTAACATTCTGTAATTTACTCGCCCTCAAATCTGTATGACTTTTATTATTTCTTGGAACTAAAAAGGAGAACTGTTGCATACAATGCAAGGGGATTTACGTGCATTCAAATGTGTTACAGTACATTAAGAGGCATCATGCCAGGGTTGAAGTCATTGATACTAAATGCTACTGGTTCTTGCACAAATACAATAGTGAATGGGGACAGGTCAAGGCCCCAAATGGACTAAGAAGTATACACTTTTTTTTTCCATTTGGGGCCTTGACCTGTCCCCATTCACTTTCATTGTATGGACATTCTACTAAATATCTCGTTTTGAGTATATTTGGAACAAATATACAGGCTCGGAATGTAAAAGATAAAGAATTGTCCTTTTTGGGTGGGAACAGCAGAAATAAAGTTTACATTTTACTTGACAGAACATTCTTTACATAGTCCTCAGAAATCCACAGTAACTATTTCAAATTAAAAGGGCCACAAATGTTCCAGACTTTAACAAATATGTAGTTCTAGATTCGATTTTGATAAGGTCTTAGAACTTGTTTTCTTACGATTCAATGAAATCACACAACAGAATAATAAATAGAGAAACAGCCTGTAACTGAACGATGCATCCTGCCCTCATGCGTGGGTGGAAATGCAGACGCATAAAAATACGCATGGCATGTCCTCAATAACCATTCTGGCTTTATAATATGAAAACAACAGTCTGCAGGGGCTAAGCAACAACACAGTGATCAAGCAAATTTAGAGTCGTGTTTGAACAGTCTTTCAGCAGATGGTGTCAATAAAAGGCACAATCTTACCAACACAAAGAATATCACAATCATAATCATGATATTAATATTTGTAAACGCAGCATGATCTTAATATTCTGTGTTAGAACGATTGGCAAAGATGTGTGTTTTTCAAATCAATGTCATACTTTAAATATAGCCTTAATTAAAATATAGCCTACTTTTGTGAAACAAGAGTACAAATAGAAGAAAACACCTAAAAAATGATGCGCTGTTTGGATGCACAATGTGATCCATACAGACTTTTGGCCACATAGAGTGCTGCAATTTATGGATATGTATTTACCATTTCATTAACATATAGTAAATTTATTTTTACCACATCCTTGACGTAAATATCTCCGTTTTAGTCGCAGCTAATTCTTATCCTCTATCAGTATACAAATTATAAACAGAAAATATATGTGATATCATCCTAATGTTTCCCATAATGGTATACTGAGGCATCTGAATAAACAATTCACAGTAGAAGTAGTCAAATTTAAAGTTTTAACAAAAATATATGCCTTCTATTTCCTGATGCAAATACTGCAGAAATTGAGTTAAAATGTTACTCTAAACACATTCATATATATATATATATATATATATATATATATATATATATATATATATATATATATATATATATATTCGTCAGTTTTGTGTTCTACCATGTTCTGTTTTGATGTACTTTTCGTGTTTTTAGGCCCGTTATACATCTAATAGGATATTAATGTTGTCTCCCATATGTACTACACTATTATAATAATATATAAGACTGCTGTTGTTTGATAATAAACAATTGTTATATAATAGAATTGATAATTGAATAAACTACAATTCATAGAAGTATGATGCAGAAATATAAAAAGCAGTATTAATTCTCTACTAGGTAATTGCATACCCTGCAACAATGCATTTCATTTCTAAAGAAGGCAAATATTGGCTTTCTAAGTGGCAATCACACAAATTCAGAGATGAATTCTCTGTAACACTTTTAAATGTTGATATGAGCTTTTTTAAAGGGAATGTACCAACCTCAAGTCTACCCACATTACTAACTAGGGAATAAATGTGTCTAAAGGAACAGTGATCCAGTGGTTAAACCTGTTTCACAACTAGATTCACACCTTAGGCCAGTGGCACATTAAGACATCAATTGCAAACTCCCTATTACATTGGTCTGACCAACTTTTGACAATCCCACTTAATGCTATCAAGGGTCCAAATAAACTCTCTCTCACACATACAATATTCAACACAAGTGTCAGCGAACACAGAATGATTGTTTTTCATTCCGACACACAACTTGACCTATGACCCATTCACTATACAATTGTAACCAGACTAAAAGTATTTTCGTCAGCTTTTTGTCCATTTCTTTGTCTTCCGTTTTCTTCATGTGTTCCATGCCTCCGTGGCATGGGCGTGGCTGTAAAGCATCTTGGCAATCTGATTTGCTGCTTGGCTTCTGTTCATTGGGAGGTGATGTGGCGGGGTGGTGGGAGTGGTTTGGTAACTATGATGGGCAAGATGAAGTGCCGGGGATGAGGAGCAGAGGTCATGAACTTTGACCTCATGCTTTTTTAGGGGGAGGGGCCAGTTTGATAATTTCATCTTCTGACGGTTGGCGAATGATATCTACAACATAGAAGAGAGACACAAAAAGAACTCTGTTACAGACAACATTATACAGAGTGCTGGGTAGTCACTGATTACATGTAATCTGGATTACATAATCAGATTCCAAAAATTAAGAACGTGTACTTAGATTATATTAGGCCTATATTTTAAAATACTCGTAATCAGACTACAGTAACTTTTCTATTGTTTACATGATTACATGTTATTCTCACAATGGCAGTAACATTTTAACTAATTATTCATAAATCATTGATTTTACTTATTTGCTATATGTTAAATTTATCTAAAATTCTAATGCTTATAGTATATGTTCAGGTTTGTTTAATTGCACACACAGACCAGTCTTCCACCGCAGGAACGTTCCCCAGGAACTAGGGACTTTGGGGTGGTACTCCAGCCCGTTCTCATCCCAAGGCGTCACATACTGACGCTTTTGACATTTCGTCTACATCCAACGCAGATGGCACCCTTTAGCGTCAATTTGAGACGCAGGGTAGGGTTAGGGTTAGACCGCTAGGAGGCGCCTTCTGGCCCATATCTATCTGCGTCTCATATTGACGCTAAAGGGTGCCATGTGCGTTGGATGTAGACGAAATGTCAAAATATGTCAAATATGACGCCCTAGGATGAGAATGCGTTGGGTACTCGGTGTGTTTCGGCGGAAACTGGAAAGTCGCGCGCAATTTTAAAATGATGTATAGATGGCATATGTATGTTTTTGTTGAGTATCTTATTTGATACACCAGGCTTTTATGCCTCATATGGTATGATATAGTAAGAAAATAAAGAAAAAAAGAGCAAAATTTTATGCAGAGGCCCAAAAATCATCTTTTTTTGCATATGCAACCCAATTTCCTGAGAAGGGGAATGAAATGCTGCGTCTGGTATTGATGCTATGTGGAATGTCATCAGCGTGACCAGTATCTGAGGCCTGTGTAAACAAAAGCCAATAATCATTGGGAAACAGCAGTCCATGACGTCACTTACACAGCTCCCGTGAGTATAAAAGGGTGCACATCAACTCTTTTGTCTGAGGGAGACGTGTAGGCAGACCTGAGGTTTGTCAACGAGACACAGCGTCTATTTCCCCTTCTCAGGGAACCGGGTTGCATGCAACCAGAAGTTCCCTTTCGAAGTGGAACTTCGATGCTGCTCCTGGTATTGATGCTATGGGGAATCATACCTACTACCAATCATACTGTGGGAATGACTGCCTCACTAGGCTGTGAAAATGCACAAACATAGTGGGCATAGCATAAATTACCCAATCGGAGTCAGGACCGTGACAGCCCCATGGTCGCATCCCATGTGACTCATAAAAGTGGCGCTATTCCCTAAGCCAATATACTAGGAATGATCTATGCTCTACAGCAAGAGAAGTCCCGGGCTGTTACACCTTCATCCCTCCTTTGCGAGACAGGGCTCAGCATGTCAGGTATATCTCACCAGTATTTGACAACATAGGGAGCAGCCTATCATAGGGGAACTTCTACTCCATTTTAAACCCTACCTAAAGACCCCAAAGTAACTGGGGCAGGCCAGCCCATTGAGTCAATTAACTCTACCTAAGACCCGCTATAGTTAGCGCTTCATCTTTTTCTTTAGCACTAAACCATTTTAACCCTTTCACACGTAAGTTTAAAATATTCTAATTGATCCCCCAGCGTGAGTTTTTCTAGGCGGACGTTATTTAGAACCTGTCACTTTAATGTTTCCATGGTGACACGTCATTGGTTGTCACTCGACCACAACACAGAATGAATGATGATCTGCTTTTATGTAATTTTTCCTTTTTTATTCAAAATATTCACAAATGTATTAGCTATAACATGACACAGTGATATTCCGATTGTCAAATATGTGCAAGTAGATGTGTTTTGTCGTTTAAACACCTTTATAACGATCGCGTTAGTTGAGCTGTATGTGCGATGGGTGGCGCCATGTTAGTTTACAACACGTCAATTTCTCAACTTCTCACGAAATACATGAAAGTGAGTGGCCGGTGAACTGGGAGAAGAATAGGGTCAAATGTAAAGCTACTTACACAATGTGTATCTGATATGAATAAAACTTGTCGTCTTATTATAATGGAAAGGATTATTATTGCCGCTTCCATAGACATCAGTGTGTATTTTACAAACTCAAAATATTTTTTTTTCTAGTACTTATTTAAATGTGTATCTAAATGTCTGAAATCTAAAATAAACATTATGTGGTTGAAAACACTGAATAGTTGTCATATATGACAGCACTGTCTCTGGCTCAGCGCCAGCCAACGCGCGCCAGCACGCTTGAATTGAGCAGTCGATCATGTGATGCACTGACTGTTCTAATCACACCGGTGTGATCGTACGCTCCAGAGACCAGCCAAGACTGATCACACCGGTGTGATCGTACGTGCGAAAGGGTTAAGCGACAGATAATATGGAGGGATGCCCCACCAGCAAACTTCCTCTACTTATTAGCATAGTCGAACCAGGGCTATAGTAGATCACCAATCCAAAGGGGAGCATACATCCTTACTTCAAATCCCTACAGTAGTTAGGGAGGTAAGCAACGTAGAGGGAATCTATACTGTCCTACACAAGTCCTTGACCCTGCATCAAACCAAACTCCAGAGAGGGATATATCTCATGAAAGCTGCTGACTGAGACCCCAGCTCTAAAAACTTCTCTACGACTGCCTCATTGGCAGATCGAAGAGATCAGAGTGTAAGATCAAAGCATTGAGGATCAATATTTTTCCTTTTTCCTTATTACAGATGCCCCTCTTGGCAACTATAACAACCATAGAATGACCAATGCACTGGCTGTGTGCTTTGTAGCATGGATGGATAGATCTGTGGCTTGCGGATATATTTTTTTTGGACTGCCTCAGGAGATAGTACCACTCAATGGGCGGGGCTTGGAGTTGCTTCAACACCTGCGTCCTAACCTTAGGCAGGACACTGCTGTGTGGAAATTTCTTAAACGGATTTCTTAAGAAGATTTTTGTGAATTCGGCCCAGACTTTCATCCCACGTGAAAAAAGCCAAGCCAGACGGGAGCCTCCTTACCACGGCTCATCCTCAAGAGCTGAACGCGTTTGCTCCATTGGCAAGGCAGGAGCAGAGGAAGCGTTCAAAGAGGACGCAGAACCAGGGGCGAGATAGCTAGCAAGCTGCTCTACATAGCCATAGCAGGAGTAGCCTATATATAGTCAGAAATAATGCTAAGATCTGTTGATTGTGTTTATTTTTATGAAGTAAAAGACACATAGACTTTTAAAGGGAACTGATCTGTACCCTTATATTTCTTTGCAGAGGGGATGCGTGTGAGTTTGGTGTCAATCTCGTCGTCTTCAGAGATCTTTAGCACGGTGGTGCGGTACTCAATGACCCGGGTCAAGAGGTCAGGTCGCCGTGAGATCTCAAAGATGTGCTCTATGTAGGATAGGTCATCTATGCAAGACAGACAAATCACAGAGATGTCATATAAAACAGAACAAAAACATACAAACATATCTGTACAATAAATTAAATAGTTAATGGAATGGAAATGCTTGTTATAAATCACTCAGATTTGATTTCTAACGCATTCAACTTCCTTTGTTGTTGTTTTTTAACAGAATGCTTGAGCATATTTAAACATGGTGCCTCAAAATGTGTCACACCCTTGTGAAAAAGAAGTGCACTAAATTATATTGAATGTGCACTGGCAGTGTACCTCAAATATAATTTTTATTATTTTTTAATTTTTTTAATGCTGCACTTGTAGATAATATAAAATTAATTAAATAAAAGGCCAATTAAGTAAACTTAAAGAAAGTAAACTTTCATGACTAGCCCATGTTTCTTAACACACTTATATGGAATGATTTTCCAGACAACATTCAAAAGGAATTGTAAATTGTATTTGCAATTGCATTTTCAATTTGTGCATGCATACACAAATGCGTGATTTGCAATTGCTTTTTGGATTTTCTTTTCCGTGTGTGTAACATGTCTACCAAATTTTAAAATAAAAACATAGTCCAAGTTTTGTCCAAGCAATTGCATTTCCAATGTCTTACCAGTTATGACCCTGCTATTTTGGAATAGCAATAGAAAATCACCTATTTGCTTGTCACTTCCTCTGCGTCCTCCCCCAACCCTCACAACATTCAAATGGAATCGCAATCCCCATTTTCACTTGCATTTCCGATGTCCACAGTAAAATGTCAATAGCCCCTTTTCCACTGTCGGGCTAGTGCGATTCAGGGCTAACTTGCTAGGAGAGGCCAAAAGCCTCGGACCTCAAGCACCGAGCCCAAAATCAAGTTGCGTTTCCACTGTCAGGCCAGTAACCCCGCAGCACTGACCTAAAACCTGCCCTTAAAGGGGTCATGACATGTTTTTTTGTTTTGTTTTATTATGTTCCCTTAGGTGCAACATTATTATTAATATAGTTTTTGTACAAAAACACTTTAAAAATGTAGTGATTTATGACCTTTTCCCACCCTGTTTCTCCCCCTCTGATTCAAACAGTCTGTTTTGGAAGTGTTTCCTCTTTAAGAGTTCAGTGTTAACGCCCATTGTTATGAGTGGCTAACGTCAGTGCTGCTTATGCATAAATTATTAACGTTAATCATTTTGTATCACATGTACACAATGCTCCGCTACGTCAAACTTCGGTCTTCCGATCTTTTACCATCGTGTCAATTCTCAATTGATTTTGATTCATATGAGAGAGAGAGAGGGAGAGCAAGACAGTTTGCATAGTTTGAAGGCGCGCGCGCGGCCGGGGCGCTCTCTCTCTCTCTGCTCGTTCTTTCAGTAACATGCGCTCTGTCACACTCATCTACATTACTCACCGAACAAATAAGGCTTTGGCGGGATGTATATGCTGCAAATAAACTGCATCCAACTGCTTTCCCTGCCGTCCGGATCGTTCGGCAGCATTCAAACATATTGTTTGTCCACAGCCAGGAACAGCACATCTGGGTGGCATTGCAGTCATCTTGTAAACAGACCCACTCGCTGCACGTCAACACATGCGATGATGTGAGCTGAGGGGTGTTTGGTGTTTTTAGCCCCCAATAGCGCCTTCCAGGCAGCGAGGGGATGGGTAGGTTTAGGGATGAGGTTAGGGTTAGCTGCCTGGAAGGAACCATTGGGTGGTAAAAACACCATCGAGCGAAATGAGGTGTAATTGTCTTGCGCTGGAGGCGGTCATATGCAAACGACTGGTACGTCACTTCGTACCGAGACGTCACTAAGTTCAGAGGATCTAGAACGAGCTGTATTTAGAGCTTGATTAAATAAATTCTTTGTTTATAATGGGGAGGACGTCTTAAGCTATGAAACTTGCAGGAAGTTTTAATAGTACATAGATCTCTTATATACCAAAAGATCAAGGCAAATTTAGTTTCTCATGTCATGACCCCTTTAACACACCTCCATAGAATGACGTCACACAACCTTACCGTTTCACCAGCTGAGTGAAAACTAGCTAGATCACAAAATGAACGTTTGGCCTTTACTTAAAGCTACACTGTGTGATTTTTACCCCCATCTAGCGGTGAAAAGGGTATATGACCATCCAGTGAATATTAGTTTCTGTTCCTCTCAATTCCGATTTCGTTTTAACTCCTACGGTGGCCAATGTAGTCCAAGATTAACATGGCTTCCAGTTCGACCTCGTCCATGAGTGTTCCTTCAAGTGATGAGGTTAATTTAGAAAACTATTATAATTTGCAGTAATTTAATTTGTCAGGTAACATATAGGTTATGACATCTATGTAAAATGAATAATAGTTTTATGTTTTCGTAATTTTTTTACCATTTCATTGCTAACATCAGTTATCAGGTTCCCAGACGAATGCAAGCTAATCTTAGTAAAGTAACTTTTATTTTTAACTTTTAACTCTTTTTCGCTTCCTTGGTGACTCTGATACGTATCCTCGAGAATAAGAGTGATCCTCCATCAGCAACAGACTTTCAAAAAGGCTTTCAGGTTTTTATGTATCAGTCTCAAGCAATCCCCCTCTTCACATTCGACACGGTGCCATCGAGTGTTAAAACGCGAAAGGCGAAGCTTGAATTAACGGGTATGTGCCTCTTTGGCTAATGTACTTTCAAGATGGAGGGGCAACATGGCGACCGACAATAGAACCCCTTACCCGTATGTATTTTCAATGGCATATTATACACTCACGAGAATACTTTATTACTTGAACGAAGTAAATATACATTAATGAGCACATATATTTTTGAAAGAACTAAGTGTTTTTAGCTAAGAATAAACTAAAAAAGTTACACAGTGTAGCTTTAAATAGGCCTACTTAAGATTCCAGCGTCGATATTTGACCAATGTTTTACAATAATGTTTTCACATACAAAGAGAACACATACCTATTCAGTTGCCCCTGCTTCCATTTATTTGCGATCGCAGGAAAGCATAGAACAACAATTAAGGCCAAAGGGGGGGGGGGGGGGGGGGGGGGGGGGGGGGGGGGGGGAATAAAGGCAGACAAAGGCAGACACTGATCTACTTGTTCTACGTTTATTTAAAATTAACAGCAAGATGACTAGAAGAGAATGTGCTTTCCATTAAATTAATCACACACAGTAAACAAATCCTTAACAAACAAAACAACTTTACAATGAACGTGTTTTCTTTTAAATAAATTACACACAGTAAACAAACCTTAACAAAACAAAAAAACTTTGCAATGAACTGCGATTTAGACGTGCCGGTGCGGTGATACATGCTTGGGCAGATTCGGCTTGAAGTCGTTCATCCTCGGATGCGGCGCCGCGCGCGCTGTTACAAAAAAAAGCTGTGCACACAGCAATGCGAAATGGGGTCTTGCGAACCCAACGCGTCATGTTTGCCGCGCGCACCTTCGCGCTCGTGCGGACCATAGACAGTAAAAGAAACGGACGGGTCGTGTATAATCAAGACTTTACTCCGTGTCAGCGCGCGCTCTGATTGTTAAAGGGGCAGATATTTCTCCCGAATCATCTGCAGCAGTAGCAGAAGCACCACCACTAACTCCGCCTCCGTTTCCCTCGTAAGCTGATATTAGTATTTAAACATTCTCTATGAAAAATATTTTAATAACACGGTTTTGGCGGTTATAGAGTTCTAATGACGGTGTTCAACTATAACCGTCGGTCTCACGGTTATATAATAACCGTCACACCCCTAGGTTAAATTTTATAGGTTGTTTTAAATGTTGAAGTTAGCTGGTAGCCTGATATAACATGGGAAATGAGCAGTGGTGTTGACCATCTCCTGACTCAGGTAAACTCCGCCTCTCTTCATGGCCACTCCTCAGACCACAGTTGGCCCGCTTTGGACCAAGCAAAGTATTTAGCGGGCCCAAAAAAACCCTGGCCGAGAAAGCCCAGATGAGGCCGATCAGGCCTCGGAAGTGACAGTGGAAAAGCGACTTGCCCTGACACGCACTAGTAGCTCGCTTTTGGCCCAACAGTGAAAATGTGGCTAATCAGTCTTGAGGGTAGGTTTTATTGATATAGTCAGAAAGTATGCCACGTCTTGAAGTGGTGGAAAAGAAAGCACTGTTTTCATCGTTATTCATTCCTAAAACTGTTGTGTAGTTTTTTGGACTTTAAACAAAGCTAAAATCCTGGAACTAAGTATGAATCGCCTGCCAACCAAACAGAAATGAAACCAAAAGAAGCTCAGATTGCTCTGATTGCAAGCTACTTGTCAATAAGAAATTAAGATACATCTGTGGAATCCCACAACTAAGCAGCATGTATGTCAAAAATGTTTTAAATGTCAAAATAAAGATACAAATATAGTTGAAAGAATATAAATACATTTAAAATAATAATGTTGAATAAAATGCTGAAATGAAGCAGAATTCAGAGCATCCTCCTACGAAATGAACATGAACTGCAGTTTGATTTTTGCTTCTTTTGTTCTTGTTGCCAGGTAAACATAAAATCAAATCTGTATTTTTTACTTTGTTTGAATTTAAGTGGGGGAAAAAAAAATTGCCATGTTTGTATTGCAAAAATAGCCAAATTCCCCGTTTTCCACCACTTGTGAGCATGGCATACTTTCTGACTATATCAAGAAACCTCACCCTTTAAAGCTACACTGTGTAACTTTTTTAGTTTATTCTTAGCTAAAAACACTTAGTTCTTTCAAAAATATATGTGCTCATTAATGTATATTTACTTCCAGGGTTCGAATTACAACGTGGCTTTCGGGGGAGCCCTATTTTCCGATCCTCCCTGACCCTGACTGACTTTAACGCTTTTGGTGCATGTTCGGGCATTTAAAACAATAGTGTGATGCAAAACAGGTTCGTTGTGTGTAGGTGATGGAAGGAGACACAGGGATCTACAAGGCTCTTTTACAGCGCGTGATCGCGCTCAAATAACGTTAACTCAAAATATCAAAAAGGCAACAGAAACAGATGATAATTAATAGGCTACTCTTTCCGCTGGACACAGCTTTCTGGATACAGATGTAGCAATCCTCTTCCCGCTGAACACAGCTTCACTGGATACAGTTTGTAGACCCACTCTTTCCGGTGGATAGCCTACAGCTTTCAGAAGTCACTTTCTCTCAGGATACGTGCACGAGTTCCAAGTCTCTCTCTCACACTAATATCAGCACGGCCCGCTTATATGCGGTCTCCTCACGCCAATTACTGAAATCACAGAGAGGTGTTTGTCATTTGAACTTGACCCACTTATTCACCGCTCGGCTCCGTCCCCGCTCTCACACTACAGACTTCGCTGAACCACGCCCATTGCATTTATTAGTGGAGACAGATGTTCGGAAATAGTAATGTAAGGATCGAATAAACACTGACACATTTTTATTATCATCATTTATTTCAGGAACCTTAATGTACAGAAAATCAAAATCTATGCGACACACAAAATGGACAGTGTTTTAGAGCTCCCCCTAAATCTCTCAAAGTAGGCTTTCAGGGGAGCCCAGGTCCTTTTCAGGGGAGCCGAGCTCCCCTTAGCTCCCCCGTAATTCGAACACTGTTTACTTCGTTCAAGTAATAAAGTATTCTCGTGAGTGTATAATATGCCATTGAAAATACATACTGGTAAGGGGTTCTAATGTCGGTCGCCATGTTGCCCCTCCATCTTGAAAGTACACTAGCCAAAGAGGCACACACCCGTTAATTCAAGCTTCGCCTTTCGCGTTTTAACACTCGATGGCACCGTGTCGAATGTGAAGAGAGGGATTGCTAGTTGAGACTGATACATAAAAACCTGAAAGCCTTTTTGAAAGTCTGTTGCTGATGGAGGATCACTCTTATTCTCGAGGATACGTATCAGAGTCGCCAAGGAAGCGAAAAAGACTTAAAAGTTAAAAGTAAAAGTTACTTTACTAAGATTAGCTTGCATTCGTCTGGGAACCTGATAACTGATGTTAGCAATGAAATGGTAAAAAAAATTACGAAAACATAAAACTATTATTCATTTTACATAGATGTCATAACCTATATGTTACCTGACAAATTAAATTACTGCAAATTATAATAGTTTTCTAAATTAACCTCATCACTTGAAGGAACACTCATGGACGAGGTCGAACTGGAAGCCATGTTAATTTTGGACTACATTGGCCACCGTAGGAGTTAAAACGAAATCGGAATTGAGAGGAACATAAACTAATATTCACTGGATGGTCATATACCTTTTCACCGCTAGATGGGGGTAAAAATCACACAGTGTAGCTTTAAGACTGATTGACATTTGACTGTGGGCATCAGAAATGCAAGTGCAAAGGGGATTGCAATACCATTTGAATATTGTGAGGGTTGGGGCAATAGCAAATGGGTGATTTTCTATTGCTATTCCAAAATAGCAGGGTCATAACTTGTAAGACATTGGAGATGCAATTGCTAATGGACTTTGCATTTCCATTTGAAATTTGGCAAACATGTTACAAACACGGAAAAGAAAGTCCAAACACAATTGCAAATCACGCATTTGTGTTTCCATGTCACAACATATGTGTGCACAAATTGAAAATGTAATTGCAAATACAATTTGCAATTCCCTTTGAATATTGTTCGGAATATCATTCCATACATTTAAGTACACTTTTAAAAAGTGCATTTTTTTGATAATGTCAAATTAAAAGTTTTACTTTTTAACCATACATTTTAAATCAATATGTTTAGCCATATTTCAAAGACAATAGAATTATGAAATAACATGTAAAGAAGCAGATCCAAAAAGAAAAAGCACTCACCTATGATACATTTGCATTTAATTGCAGTTAACATGCAAATAAGTGTCTGCAAACATTACTCACACTTAAGTATTTTCTTTTAAAGTCTATTAAATACTTTTATTAAAAGTATGTTAAAGTGTACTTCTTTTTCACAATGGCGGTTACGTCAAATATCGATTGTTCTTCATTTCAATCACCGCCTTTGAGAGACATGGCAGAGAGGGAGATTATCAGTGACTAATAATTGAATTCTAATTCATACTTAACACGTCCACAGGGTGAGTAAATGATGCATTTTAATTTTAGTGAACGGAACTTAAAGTTTGATTACTTCATTCACTTTGTTGATTGAAACTGAAGAGGCCAGTGTCTTTTGCTCACTGTCTAACCTTGTGCCAGTTTGTCATTCTTCTCCAGGTAGCTGAACCACTCTTTGGAGGAGATGATGGAGTTACTCTGTTCTTCAGGGATGTCCTCCTTACAGGCTGACTTCAGCTGCTCCACGTCTTCATTAGTGATGTTCTCAGACAGATCACTCAACAACGAGCTGTATTCAGACATTCTCTGGGAAAGACGGACAAAATGAACAGATAAGCACAAAAACGAATGTAAGCTCTGCTTCATACAATAGCATTGCACGATATCAGAATAACCTAAGAATGTCTTTCTGCAATACGAACAGTATAACTAGAAATAGTAGAAATCCCTCTCTAGGACTAGTACTAGATGCATGTATAAATGTCCTAAGTTTTTGACTTTTTTGTACATTTTGCTATAGCTTCATTCATTTTTTGTCAGCCATTTCATTATTTGCATTTGTTCGTTTCCTTGTAATCCTTTTTTGTTCAATTGAATACTAAGTAAAAAAAACGTCTCGGTTACATATGGTAACCCTCGTTCCTTGAGGGAGGGAACGGAGATGTAGGTCAGACTGACCAATAGGAATCTCGCTAGAGAGGCCAATCTACTTCGAGTGAAACTAAAACAAGCCAATGCACATTGGCGTGCAATCATTTGCATCAGCTGTGCAGCCTCGCAGCGCGGGTATTTAACGAGCAGCTGTTGTGATTGCACACTAGTTTTTTGCTGAGGAGCCAAACCTAAAAAAGCTGGCCGCCCCAGCGGGCGGCAGCAGATGTGGCGACGGGACCTACGACTCCATTCCCTCCCTCAGGGAACGAGGGTTACCATATGTAACCGAGACGTTCCCTATCGGTCAGTCACTACAACGTAGGTCAGACTGACCAATAGGAATCCCTACCAAAGCGCCACAGCTGCTGCACCCCATCCAGCGCCCCGTGCAAGCCTCTACACCTTCTTGCCTGGAAGGACGATAGGAGGAGGCTTTACACAGAGTGTATCTGTCACTGTTGTTCCATAATAACCCATACAGTGAGATTATTGGAGAACACTGGGAAAGCGTGCCCTTTCTATTTAGGAAGAAGAACGCTGCGGAAGCCACTTCTTCAAAGAGTTATGTGGAAAATACATATGGACTAACCCGAAGGTTGTACTGCATATGAATAATGGGAGACTTAGCCCAAGGGAAAGACACGGGCTTCCGTCTTAGGAGCAGCCGTGGAGAATATACACATATGGGATCCCCGTAGGGTCACACATATGGAACCCAGCCCAGATCCGGCTCTCAAGGATTCAGCGGATAAAGGCCTGGCACCGGACGCTCCGCCATGTCCGGGCCGAGGGGTTTTGGAGGACTCGACAGGTTTTTCACTCTGGAGCAATAAGGGTGCACAGTAGGGTGCACCAAGCCGACAGAGCCGGGCCTCTCGGTGCTTCTACCCATTTAGGATGAGAACACGGGAGGAGACCAGCTCTACACGTAGGCTATAATATCTAGCGAACGTGTTAGGTGTCGCCCAGCCCGCAGCTCTACATATATCTGTTAGCGAGGAGCCACGTGTCAGCGCCCAGGAGGATGCAAAGCCTCTCGTTGAGTGTGCATGCAACCTGAGCGGGCAGGGCACGCCTTGTGCTTGGTAAGCCAAGGCGATGGCATCCACTATCCAGTGGGCCATCCTCTGCTTGGAGACAGCCTTTTCCCTCTGCTGGCCTCCGTAACAGACAAAGAGCTGGTCTGAGGTCCTGACGCTTTGAGTTCTGTCCACGTACATACGCAGAGCGCGAACGGGACAGAGCAAAGCCAGGGCTGGGTCTGCCTCCTCCAAAGGCAGCGCTTGCAGGTTCACTACCTGGTTTTTGAAGAGAGTGGTAGGAACCTTGGGCACATAGCCAGGCCGGGGTCTTAGTACCACATGGTTGTCAATCGGACCGAACTCTAGGCACGATTCGTCGACCGAAAATGCGTGCAGGTCTCCTACCCTCTTGACAGAGGCCAGTGCAACCAGTAGCAAAGTCTTCATGGAAAGAAGCTTTAAGTCTACTGACTGCAGAGGCTCAAAGGGAACATCCTGAAGTGCTCGAAGTACCAGGGAAAGGTCCCAAGAGGGTATGGAGGGGGGTCGAGGAGGATTTAATCGTCTCGCCCCCCCCTAAGAAACCTGACGACCAGCTCGTGCTTCCCCACTGTTTTGCCATCTATGTGGTCGTGATGAGCTGAAATAGCGGCAGCATGTACTTTGAGGGTGGAGGGAGACAGCCTTCGCTCCAACCCTTGCTGCAAGAAGGAAAGCACAGACCCTATCGAACATCTTCGGGGGTCTTCTCGGCGAGAAGAACACCACTCGATGAACAGGTTCCACTTCAGGGCGTAAACACGTCTCGTGGACGGCGCCCATGCTGAAGTGATGGTGTTAAGTACCTCAGGGGGTAAGTCACCTAGAACCTCCGCATCCCGTCCAGGGACCAGACATGGAGTTTCCAGAGGTCTGAACGCGGGTGCCTTAGGGTGCCCCGTCTCTGAGTCAGAAGATCCTTCCTCAGAGGAATGGGTCAGGGTGGGACTGTCACAAGGAGCATGAGTTCTGGGAACCAAGTCCGGGTGGGCCAATATGTGACCTGATCCAGCAAAATGAGTCACAGTGACCCAAATTTCAAAATTGAGATTTTGGTATTAATGGAAAGAGGAGACCATAAGCTTTCAAATGATATCCTAGTCAAAGTCATGCCTTGAATGGTTGTGAAGATATACACATTTGAATTATGGTCGTCTGCCCTCTTCATCCAATTGAAAACCTGAGAAAATCGCTTTTAAAGTTTTTTGCCCTTTTTTTGTTGATATCTTTCAAAATCCATTGCATTTAAAGGGATAAACTATTTATTTTACAGCTTAATTTGACCAAAGACATTAATATATATATAAATGCTATTAAACCAGGCCGAAGCTCAAATTATTTTAAAGTTTTTATTTGAATAAATAATTTTACAAAGATTTTAATTTTACCTTTTACAAAGATTTACTAAAATCAGAAAGATTGAACAGAGGTGCTACATTTTTGCTTGAGAGAGAGAGTGTGTGTGTGTGTGTGTGTGTGTGTAAGAGAAAGTGAGAGAGGCAGAGAGACAAGGAAACAGAGATCAAATAATGCTAGTCTATGCAATCATATCTTTGTGTAGGCTAGTTGACAATAACAGTGTAACAAATTCATAACGGAGATACCAACAGTTAAATTTTGGGTTAATCAAACACATTGTAATGGATTCTCCTTGCAGATAAATACACTCACTCACATTTGCACTCACTCACATCCATACACAGTACGCTCACTCAGATTCAAATTTGACATTAAGTTCACCTTTCAGCTCTTTTCTTCTAAGCTGGGCAGGGAGAGGGACAACTTACTTTCTCAACTGGCGGTTTTGGGCAAATCTCACGGATATTTTTGTACAGATAAAGGCCATTGCACACTGAGTCTGAAATTCGCACCTGAAATTTTCGCACGTTAAAAAAAAAAAATCAACCTCACGTTATGTCAATCACGCTTGCACACTGTCTACGAAACTTTCATCCGTTATATATATATAAAAAAAAAAAGTAAGTTTTTCGCATCCGTAGCAAGCAGTTTGAATGGTGTTTTGACAATTCGGAGCCCCCGAATAAATACGAAAAAAACGCATATGAAAAAAAACGCGGACTCAGTGTGCAATGGCCAGGGGGCTTGATGACGCTTTGGCAACTTTGCTCTCTTTTGACAGCGGCATTTCTCAAATTAATAATATTTAATCTTTCTGAGGAGATCTGCTAGCTTGTTTATTACACAGAGCGCTCGCTGCGAGTCTGACAGGAGGGTGGCTGAACCAATCGCGTGCCGGTCAGTCGAAACGGCTTCCCATCGACAAATGATCAGCATTTGTGTACATTTCTAAGCTTTTTGATTGGTTCTATACAACGTGTAACACCATTTGGAGAGCAGAGATAGTGACGTTTCAGGGGATATCTGGGAAATGCTCAGAGGTGAGATAGGAGTTGAGAAAAGCAATGTTCATTTCCAGCGAATTTAGTAAAACTTTGTACACTTTAATAGTAATTTAAATACCTTTACTCAATTATCTGGACTACGAAACTTTGGGAGATTATTTTTGAATGTCTGTTCTTTGAAATTAGCCAAAAAAAAAAAAAATCTATTATTTCATTGTTTTTCCACATAATCGGCCCATATCTTAAAATGGAACGTTGCGACTTCCGACTCATTTCGCCAGATCGGGTCACATATGGAGCCACCAGAAGGACCTGCTCATCGTCCTCCCCGACTTTGCACAGTGTCTGTGCAAGTAGGCTCACTGGGGGAAATGCATATTTGCGGAGGCCCCGGGGCCAGCTGTGTGCCAGTGCATCCGTGCCGAGTGTTCCCTCGGTCAGGGAGTAAAACAGCTGGCAGTGGGAGGTCTCTGAGGAGGCAACCAGGTCTACCTTAGCCTCTCCAAACTCTCTCCAGATCAGCTGAACCACCTGGGGGTGGAGTCGCCATTCTCCCGGAAGCACAGCTCGTGATAGCTCGTCGGCCACACGGTTGAACACACAGGGGACATACATGGCTCGAAGCGATCTCAGACGCTTCTGACTCCAGAGGAGGAGATGGCGGGCGAGTTGCGACATGCGACGGGAGCGTAGACCACCTTGTCGGTTGATGTACGCAACGGTCGCGGTGTTGTCCGTACGGACCAGTACGTCCCTGCCCTGTAGCGGCCTTTTCAAGCGGCTCAGAGCGAGATGTACGGCTAGCAACTCGAGGCAATTGATATGCCAATGCAGTTGGGGAGCCGTCCACACCCCTGACACTGCATGCCCGTTGTACGTGGCACCCCAGCCGGTGGCGGAGGCATCTGTGAATACCACAGCATGCCTGGAGACCTGTTCCAAGGGGACTCCTGCCCGAAGGAACGAGAGGTCTGACCACGGGCTGAAGGTATGGCGGCAGGCCGGTGGCAATCACACCGAGCGGTGAGTGCCTTGATGCCAAGCCCATCTCGGGACTCGGCCGTGAAACCAGTGCTGAAGCGGTCTCATATGAAGCAAGCCGAGCGGTGGTTACCACTGCCATATGCCCCAGGAGCCTCTGAAAAAATTTCAGTGGGACCGCCGTCCTGTCTTTGAAAGTGTTCAAGCAGTTCAGCACCGACTGAGCTGAGCTGCTCTGTGAGGCGCGCTGTCTGTGCGACCGAATCCATCTCCATACCGAGAAAAGAGATCCTCTGCACAGGGGCGAGTTTGCTCTTTTCTCAGTTGACCTAAAGGCCCAACTGGCTGAGGAGCATGAGCACGAGGTCCCTGTGTTCGCATAACTGATCTCGTGAGTGTGCTAGTATGAGCCAGTCGTCGAGATAGTTGAGGAGGCGAACGCCCTGTTCTCTCATGGGAACAAGGGCTCCCTCCGTGACTTTCGTGAAGACACGGAGAGACAGGGACAGCCCGAAGGGCAGGACCTTGTACTGATATGCTCGACCCTCGAACGCATAGCGCAGAAACGGCCTGTGTCGAGGAAGAATCGAGACATGAAAGTACGCGTCCTTTAGGTCGATCGCTGCAAACCAATCTTGGGGACGGATGCATCCGAAAATGCGTCTCTACGTGAGCATTTTGAACGGTAGCTTGTGGAGGCTCCGATTCAAAACTCGCAGATCCAAGATCGGTCGTAACCCACCACCTTTCTTGGGTACAATGAAGTAGGGACTGTAGTGCCCTGACCTCATATCGGCTGGAGGGACCGGCTCTTTCGCGTCCTTCGCCAGTAGGACTGCGATCTCCGCACGCAAGACATGGGCATCGGCTGCTCTCACTGTAGTGGAGTGGATGGCCCGAAACTTGGGGGGACGCCGGTTGAACTGAATCGCATAGCCGAGCCTGATGGTCCGAATGAGCCAGCGAGACGGACTGGGGAGCGCTAACCAGGCTCTCAGAGACCGTGCAAGCGGGACCAAAGAGACCGTAGGCGTACCCGGAGTGGGGCAGCGAGGTGGAACACAGGGACGCGGCTAGGGAGGCTCTCTCTGGGAGGCTGCCCTTAGCGGGGTCTGTGTGTGCTGTGCAGCACTTACCTGGTTCCACGGGGCAGGAGGTGCAGGAGGCGGCTCGGTGGCGTTCTTGAACTGCACACTGCTGCCCACTGGCGACAGAGGAGGCAGATGGGAGTGGTGAGGATTCTGTCCCCCCACTGCTCTCCGGGTCCCCTTCGGACCCAGAGATGGTAGAAACTGCTCTTTTATTGAAAATTTGGATGCCGCTGGTTTTAAGGCCAGCGGCGGAACACAAACAAAATGAAACGAAACAAAAGATTTTCCACCCGGCCCTCTTCCAGGGGAGGGAGCGATGCGGTCATCGTCTCCTGGAGAGCAGTCCCTTCCATCTTCGGGTCCCCCGTCCTAGGGCCGCTTACCCCTGGCCGCTTACCCTCTTGGCGGGGTCCTGGACGGCGGGGTGCCCGGCCTGCGACTGGCTCCACGGCGCCGCTTAGGTGGAGGCTGCTGCTGCGGCGCGGGAGCAGGGGCAGACGCAGGAGGACGCCCTCGGCGACGAGCAGACTGAGGTGCCGCAGGCGGTGGGGTGGAGGCAGCAGCTGGCCGCCGTGGCAGGATGTGTCTGATGGCCTCCGTCTGCTTTTGTACAGCCGAGAGCTGGTCGCCGAAGAGACCGCGTCGCCGAAGAGGCCAGTCTGGGACACAGGGGAGTTGATAAACCGGAGCTTGTCAGACTCCCTCATGTCAGCCAGACACAGCCAGAGATGGCGTTCCTGGACCACCAGGGTGTACATCGCATGACCCACCGACCGCGTGGTCACCATCGTCGAACGAAGCGCGAGGTCCGTCGCGATACGAGGTTCCTGAAGAACTTGGGGATCGTGACCACCCTCGTGCAGGTCCTTCAGTGCCTTGGCCTAATGGACCTGCAGCAACGCCATGGCGTGCATGGCAGAGGCAGCTTCCCCACAGACCTTCTAAGCCTTGCCGGTTAAATCCGACGAGTATTTACAGGCCCGGGAAGGAAGACTCGGTTCTCCCTGCCAAGTGGAGTTAGGGCACAGTTGCATAGCAATGGCCCGTTCCACTGGCGGGATGCGCGTGTATCCCTTAGCCGCCCCGCCATCAAGGGTGGTGAGGGAGGAGGAGCCACCGGGACGGTTTCTGGCAGTAAAAGGTGCCGTCCACGTCCCCGTAAGCTCCTCATGCACTTCCGGGAAGAAAGGCACTGGGGTGGGTTGCTGAGAACCAGCGCGCGCCACCCCGAGATACCAATCCTCCAGCCTCGAGGGTTCGAGACACGGTGGAGGATTCCACACGAGCCCAACCCCGTTGGCGGCCCGGGAAAGCATGGCCATCATCTCTGGGTCCGTCTCAGGCACCGCTGGCAGTGTTGGGAGTAACGCGTTACAAAAGTAATGCATTACAGTAACATATTACTTTTTGCTGTAACGCAGTAGTGTAAGGCATTACTAATCAATTTTCAGTAATATTTTACTATAATACATGTTCAGTTACGCTTGCGTTACAACACACTTTTAGTTTTAATTGTAAAAAAACAACAGCAAAAAAACACCAAAACCGCGAGACATTAATGAATGAAAAATGCAAGTAGGCTAAGTTACCTGTTCGTGGTCAGTCAATAGCCGCGTGTGGTGTCACATTTTTTATAGTGATTTATTTTTTACGGGAGTGCCGTGGCATAATTTCGGCCTCTGTGCTCGCGCTGGCCAGTGGAAAAGCGGATAATGGGTGAAGATGGCATGAAGAAGACTACATTTGCGAGATGGACGTATGCGTATTAGGCTACTTCATTTGTTCTGTGTTTTTTTAAACAGTTAGGCTATGTTTAGGTGGTATTTTTCTTGTTTTCATCACACAATCATTTTTGATGCGGTGGTGACGCGTTCACGTAACATGATGTAAGGAAAGCAACTAAAAGCTGTCACAAAGAACCGGCAAAAGCAATGATTATGAATATGTCAAATATAGCAAGGATACATTTTAATTGTTTATTAATAAAGATGAAGTTGACGTTGCTGACTCGCGATCTTCGCAGTAGTGAATGCGCCAGAGAGAAATGCACATTTCATACAGATAAGCAGAGAGCAGTCCGTTTTCTTTCGTTTTGAATTGTTCTGTTTACAAGAAGACATTTCAATATTTTTCAGGTCTGTGAAGTAGGCTAGGCTACCTTATAGCCTACGCTGAGTTTCGGTTAATTTGAGAAGCGCTCCAGTTCACGCGCAGGCGCCTCCGTGTCGTGATTATCTGTTGTCTGCTATATTTACTTCTTATTAAATTCAGGCAATTGGTTGATGAAACATTGATTAAAATTAAGATACAATTAGTACAAATCGAAATTCACTTTAAAGACATTTGTGTCTTCTATTTGAGGTCTCTGCGAAAGTTTTAAAACAGTCTTTTAGTGCCGCTTCAGAGCGGTCGCGTCCGTAATGGAGAACTGTCACATACATTGTTTTTTTCCTCATAAATGCGAACACGAAAAATAAAATAAAATGAATATTTTATGTTCTGTGGAGAGCCAACCCTTCTTCATCCGGTGGGTAGTATTACTGTTGATTTTCGCAGTGTAATTCACAGAATTACAAAAAAATATTTTGCCTCCTAAAAGTTAAAAAAAAAAATTGTCACGCATGCATGCATTCGTATTTCCCTCATATTAAATATAAAACGTATGTGTAGACTGATATTTTTCTAATGTCTGGACTCTTTTAAGGGGATATCCTATGGATAAACAGACATTTCAATATATTGGTATTAAATGCATTTTCTGAGAATTTATAGCCTATTTCAAGTTTTGACTGCAAATGTCACGTCCAAAACGCTGGAATTCCCCAATTTTAAATAATTTATCCTCAACTAATTTTGTGGTGTAGGTCTACCTATTTTATAATGTTAACTTCAAAATTCAAATAATACCAATAGTAATTTAAAGATGTGGTAGCATTGGATCTGGACGGGAAGGATAACTCTTGGAGGAGTGTGTCGCGATTCTGCAGGTTCGTGGATCTGAGTGTTGCGATTTCGGTTTCATATCGCATATCGTTACAGCCTTAGAATGTTAAGTTCTACTACTGTATAGCTATTTTGGTGAAAGTAACTCAAAAGTAATACAGGAGTAATGTAACGCATTACAATTCTGAGACAGTAATATTGTAAGGTAATGAATTACTTTTAAATTACAGTAACAAGTAATGTATAATGCATTACAGTTTGGAAGTAACTTGCACAACACTGACCGCTGGCACACCCGAAGGAGGCAGCGGTGCCGAATCGTCGTCCGCAGAGAGGTCTGACCCACCCTCCGATGCAGCGATCGACATCTGGTCTTCACTGGGAGCCCCAAAGGAGACAACCGGTACACACCTCGAGGATGGTCCAGCTCTCTCCAATGGGGACTCAACTGGCTGCGGAGCATGAGAGGGGTGGGGGCTCCTAGGGGGTTGGTTCCCCGTAGGAGACACGCTCACCGTAATCCTCAGGTCACCCGCGCCACCGCCCGAAGCAACCCTCTGAGGAGGATTGGATCGAGGCAGAGGCACAGGGACGCCGCCCCTTTGCAGGAACAAGAGTCTCGACCGTAGCTCCTCGATGGTCATCTTCCCACAATGGGTACATGACTCATCCACAAACGCTGCCTCAGCATGTTCAATGATAGAACACACAGATAGAAAGTCATCTTTTTCTTTTAAAAGACGCTCTCTATCTGTGTAAGCTCTTTTAGGGACTGCTCTCACTGGTGCTGAAACACGCAGGGGAACAGTCACTGCGAACACAGACAGGAATGTGCACCTGTCTGTGCGCTGTCTCTCTCGCTGGCAGGTCTTACCGGCTGTGAAAACAGCCTTTGAGCGCTCAACTGCGCACCTTACCAGCTGTTATAACAGCTTTTGTGAATTTGCTCAACAAAAACAGACAAAGACAGAAGAGAGAGGACACAAAAGACTGCTCGCGCAGCCGTGCTGTAACGCCCGCACCGGATAAGGAGAGATCCAACGAAGGCTTGTAGAGTCACACTCTGTAGAATTAACATGAAGCGTTTGGCTCCGAAGCAAAAAGCTAGTGTGCAATCACAACAGCTGCTTGTTAAATACCCGCGCTGCGAGGCTGCACAGCTGATGCAAATGATTGCACGCCAATGTGCATTGGCTTGTTTTAGTTTCACTCGAAGTAGATTGGCCTCTCTAGCGAGATTCCTATTGGTCAGTCTGACCTACGTTGTAGTGACTGACCGATAGGGAACTTTACTTAATGGCACTGAGGTTTTGGATTTTTTAGACCTGGGATAGTCTTGTGCACTTATTTCCTGAGGCGCTCTCAATGACGTAATGACAGGCTCAGAATGACGTTATCGGCAACGAACATTTCTGGGATATTTTGGCTATATTTTTCTACGAGGAAGGAAGCGGAGACATCTAGTCCATATTTTTTTTACAGTCTATGGGAGTGGTTCCCAACCTTTTTTTGTCTGAGACCCCCTTTTCCCCAAGAAAATATTTTAAGGCCCCCCTTCACATTTAATGATATTATCGTTATCGATATGATATTAAGCTTGCAGCAAGGATGACAAAATATGTTGTTTTCAAACAAACGGTATGCTCACTATAACCAGATATGTTTATGCACATAGCCTATAATATTGAAAATACAATGACAAAAACATCAGTAGGCCCTTTGTAATTTAAAAACCTAAGCCTAGGAGAAGCCTATATATTGGCCCTATTTGAAATCCCAAAACAAAAATATTCGCAGTGGTGTGTAGGTAAAAAAAAAGAAAGAATATAGGCTATTACTAAATGACTGCTGTCTCAATACTTGCAAGTTATTTGTGAGGCTTTAATTTTTACGCTTTTGGCTCTATAGCAAGCGATAATTAACTTGTGTTTATTAACAGAATAATGCGTCTTTCAGAAGAACATTGTAGCCAGAACTACTACTCTCTGTGTACGTCTATGACGAGTCACGACGGTATTGGACTACTCCGCAGCGGCAGCGATCCGAACCAGTGTAAAATAGTCCCAATGTAAACACTTATTATAGGTGTACCATAGTGGTTCAGGATAAGACAAAAACACGGATTGAAAATGGATTCATGATGAACTCGCTCATTATATAAATTTTGAACAAAAAAAAGTAAAGGATTTTATTTAATGCTCATTGCTTAAAACATTTCAAAATATGACGCGACCCCCCACAGAGCTCGCTGAGGCCCCCTTGTGGGCCGCGACCCCCCTGTTGGGAACCGATGGTCTATGGGACAGACCCTGAGGGTTATAGATCAAAGTTCTCTTGTCACAGCTCTCTGTCTCCCTCTACTGGAGCTCATGACCATCACAATTAACAAAAGCAACATCTTCCCAGTTCCTCAGAAATTCCTGCCTCACAAACAGTGCTGTTATCATCAGCACCTTCACGTTGTCAAAATACCAAGACGTGGCACGATATACTGCAAGCTCCATGTGGCCACATTTACTGTGATGGCAAACAAATCAATCTGAACGCGTTTGCTGTTGGCAGCCCACATGAGGACAGAGGTCTGAGGAAACTGTGCAGGATCCAAAGCCAAGATGGACGCCTCTGTTATTTTACAATGTATTGTTTGTGCTGTGTGACAGCCGGTTTAACAGTGCAGACATTCTACATTCATCACCCTCAATGTCACTGGTATAATACAGTGTGTGTGAGTGATGGAAGAAATAGAATGAGTGGGAAACATACAAAGGCATCCCCCCCACACACGCTTTATTCAAATTTCATATACGTACAAACACTGGTGGCATGCTTCTGTTTATTTGCTACCGTCTGTGACAGTATCTGTAAACCGCACTGATCTGCTGGTGACCTAAATACAGCGCTGCAGTTACGTGATCCACCAGCAGAGGGAGAGAGAGAGAGAGAGAGAGAGAGAGAGAGAGAGAGAGAGAGAGAGAGAGAGAGAGAGAGAGAGAGAGAGAGAGAGAGAGAGATAAGGTCCATGCAAATGTAGTTTGACACATCTCAAGTCACATCCAACATCAGAGCAATGCAAAGAATAGTGTTAAGAGATTCAGGTAAGTGCACAGGTTTAGATTTAGCTGGTATCATGACACTCAACATGCCTCTTGCTTTTGTTAGCACTGTACACAAATAAAAATGTATGTGCAGCACATAAACAATATAAAGACAAGAAAAATCTAAATTCAGTATGCAAATAAATCTAGGAAAGAAGACTGATCATAAGATAGAATGCAAATATTAGTATTACAAAAAAATTAGTTTATTCGTGTGTGCTATTAGTAGCCTGTACTTCTTTTAAACTAATACTTTCAGTCTACCTTTTATGTACTTCTCACAAAAGTGCATCAAAGTCTAGGTATATTTGGACAATAGTTGCACTCAATCTTTTGATCGAGATATACTTAAAAGTACAATTAAGTATTCTAAGTATGGATTGGCTTGTAGTTGTGTTTAGTCTAGGGTTCAATATTCCGTTCCGTTCAATATTTTTGCAGTCGATACAACCAATTTCTTGTCATCATGATCGCCCGATACTGATCCCAATCATTCAAGCTTTAGATGAGTGATATATAAGCTCTCTGTTGAATGTCACTCTTCGAGGGCGCATATTATCGATGCAAGCACCCTTCTGAAACCTAAAATGACAAATAGGACACCCTACGGTCTCATGGACTTAACGGACACATGCACGCAACAGCTATTGAAAAACCACTAGACTGAAAGTGCATATGAAGTGTGCCATTTGGGACAGGGCCTTAGTGACAACCGATCCCTCTGTAAAAGATCAATCAGATCATCCCTAGTTTACTCTTTTGATTGAGTATCCTACTATTATTATTTTTTTCACATAGTTTTACATACTGTCTTAAACTTATGTTTTGGCATCCAATAAAACAGATTAGTTTGAACATATTGATTTATAAAGAAAACAGAGTGTTCCTAATTCTAAATATTTTTGAGTAGTTCACTGGTAGTGTAGGAATTTACTTCAAATATAAAAACTAAAACTCTCCCCACCATTGATGGAATTTTCCTTCATTTATAATACAACGCTTCCTGGCTGGAATGTTGACGGAATGTTTTCAATGTTATACGGTAGGGGGCGCTATTATGCATCTTCTGAAAGAGCACAGAATCTCCAGATCAAAACACAGGCGAAGGATACACAGAAACAAGCATTATAAGCATCGCTTATGCTCATGTAAGTTAATGTGATCATTAAACATTAAACAGCATGAAATATAAATGAAAACTGTGTTACTGAATGCAATGTCAACCCAGGAAGAGCTATAGCCAGGACTGTGCAAGCTTTGGGGGCAGTGGCGTGCCCAGAACTCTGCTGAGGCAGGGGAGAAATTGCATTCCGGATGAGGGGATCCCCCTCAGCACTTCAATATGACCGAAAGGCCACTTTATTTTTAGTAAGGGTACATCATCACTACCTGTTGCATTTTGAAAGGTGAACATCAACATTCAATAATGACCATTTCAAATTTTATTCCTAAATTCCATTTTATAATCTTTAAGGCCCTTTCACACTGAGTGCGACACGATAAAGGTAAGCCAGGGGTACCCAATCCTGTTCCTGGATATATACAGTCAGGTCCATAAATATTGGGACATCGACACAATTCGAATCTTTTTGGCTCTATACACCACCACAATGGATTTGAAATGAAACGAACAAGATGTGCTATAACTGCAGACTTTCAGCTTTAATTTGAGGGTATTTACATCCAAATCAGGTGAACGTGTAGGAATTACAACAGTTTGTATATGTGCCTCCCACTTTTCAAGGGACTAAAAGTAGTGGGACAATTGGCTGCTCAGCTGTTCCATGGCCAGGTGTGTGTTATTCCCTCATTATCCCATTTACAACGAGCAGATAAAAGGTCCAGAGTTCAAGGGTGCAATTTGCATTTGGAATCTGTTGCTGTCAACTCTCAATATGAGATGCAAAGAGCTGTCACTATCAGTGAAGCAAGCCATCATGAGGCTGAAAAAAAAAAACAAAAAAACAAACCCATCAGAGAGATAGCAAAAACATTAGGTGTGGCCAAATCAACTGTTTGGAACATTCTTAAAAAGAAAGAACGCACCGGTGAGCTCAGCAACACCAAAATACCTGGAAGACCACGGAAAACAACTGTGGTGGATAACCGAAGAATTCTTTCCCTGGTGAAGAAAACACCATTCACAACAGTTGACCAGATCAAGAACACTCTCCAGGAGGTAGGTGTATGTGTGTCAAAGTCAACAATCAAGAGAAGACTTCACCAGAGTGAATACAGAGGGTTCACCACAAGATGTAAACCATTGGTGAGCCTCCTAATTAGGAAGGCCAGATTAGAGTTTGCTAAACAACATCTAAAAAAGCCTTCACAGTTCTGAAACAACATCCTATGGACAGATGAGACAAAAATCAACTTATACCAGAGTGATGGGAAGAGAAGAGTATGGGGAAGGAAAGGAACTACTCATGATCTAAAGCATACCACCTCATCAGTGAAGCATGGTGGTGGTAGTGTCATGGCGTGGGCATGTATGGCTGCCAATGGAACTGGTACTCTTGTATTTATTGATGATGTGACTGCTGACAAAAGCAGTAGGATGAATTCTGAAGTGTTTCGGGCAATATTACCTGCTCATATTCAGCCAAATGCTTCAGAACTCATTGGACGGCGCTTCACAGTGCAGATGGACAATGACCCGAAGCATACTGCGAAAGCAACCAAAGAGTTTCTTAAGGCAAAGAAGTGGAATGTTATGCAATGGCCAAGTCAATCACCTGACCTGAATCCGATTGAGCATGCATTTCACTTGCTGAAGACAAAACTGAAGGGAAAATGCCTCAAGAACAAGCAGGAACTGAAGACAGTTGCAGTAGAGGCCTGGCAGAGCATCACCAGGGATGAAACCCAGCGTCTGGTGATGTCTATGCATTCCAGACTTCAGGCTGTAATTGACTGCAAAGGATTTGCAACCAAGTATTAAAAAGTGAAAGTTTGATTTATGATTGGTAATCTGTACCATTACTTTTGGTCCCTTAAAAAGTGAGAGGCACATATACAAACTGTTGTAATTCCTACACTGTTCACCTGATTTGGATGTAAATACCCTCAAATTAAAGCTGAAAGTCTACAGTTAAAGCACATCTTGTTCGTTTCATTTCAAATCCATTGTGATGGTGTATAGAGCCAAAAAGATTAGAATTGTGTCGATGTCCCAATATTTATGGACCTGACTGTACCTTCCTGCAGAGATCAGATCCAACCTTGATCCAACACACCTGTCTGTAATTATCAAGTGCTCCTGAAGATATTAATTAGCCGGTTCAGTTGTGTTTGATCAGAATTGGAGCTGAACTTCAGGAAGGTAGATCTCCAGGAACAGGATTGAGCACCCCTGAGGTAACGAATCGCCAATGAACGGAGCTTTCACACTGAACGTTAAACGATTGATTGCCTTTAGCTAAGTCACCCCTGCATGATAGGTGGCAATGACCGATAATACGTTTTTCCTCATGTATCTACCTATCAACCTATGTATCTCATAGGTTTTCCCATTTGGCTTTAACCTCGTCCGCTGCACAACATATACGAGTACGTGTAATAATTTCTGACTGCAATCTAAAGTGGATTTTGATTAAATAATGGACAGATATGCATTATTTGTAGTGTTATATAGTAAACTGAACAGTACACTTGCTTAGCATTTCTCATGTAAGCATTTCTCATTCTTTATTGTTATAAAAAATACCATGAGCCGCATGAAAAACACATACAGAACATATATCATCGTAATCATATATTTATTTGGCTTCATGTTTCATCTGTAGAATCGTTTCTTTCAGTTGTTTATGTGTGGAACTCAGTACAAGAAAGTGAACACAACGTCGTAATTCGAAAGGGCAGGATTTATGATCACCTAATATGATTGACAGCTCTAGAGTGATTGAGCTATCTGACTCATAACAGACATGCACAGAAGAAAACAGCACTCTGTACACTGTTTCAAGCTCTTAGATCACATAATTCAGTGTAAAATTAATAGAAATTATAATCTGTAAAGAACATGTAAGAATAAATCGTACATGTTTGTAAATCACATAAATCTTATTTATCCCGAGGTTTGCCGCAGTCCGCCGGATTCAGGCCGTATCCAGATCTGATTAAGGACCTGCGTCTGGACGCGACAACAACGCAGTCCTGAAGTGTCACTAGTCCCTGGCCCCCTTCCCTTTACCTCTGTACAGATAATCGTTTTCGGCATAATTCCGGTTCACGTGGCTACGCCGAAGCAATACAATTCTGTGTTATAAATTTTAAGGCCAGCCAGCCAAGGTTTTTTAGGGAAGGACTACATGTCTGCGCACATAATCAAATGCGCATACCTATAGAATGAACTCTTAATAACGCATGTGCACGCCATCAGCGTTCTCACAGGTTCGCGTTTTTAAAGTCTGCGTAGAGAGAACTTAAGAGTTCACCTAAGTTAATAACTAATGATCATTGCGACGGAAGTGAATCAACTAAAATTAACTTTAGCTGGAAAATAACTTTATTCTAGAGCTGTCATAAAGCCAAAACAATCTCTGTTACTTTAATTTCCTATTATCACTGTAAAGCAGCTTTAGAACAATCTACATTGTTAAAAGCGCTATATAAATGAAGATGACTTGACTTGACTGACTCAGACACCAATGAAAACACTCAGCATCCATTATCTTCTCTTTTCCAGAATACTTTTCTTCGGTGTTTACACAAGTTTTTGAAACAGTGCCACCACTCTCACACTTCTGTGCAACAGCTGTGGCTCGGGTAAGCTCAGATCTATAGAGTAGTGCAGGTATGAGATCACTTTATAGGGCAAAACGTGGAATCGAGTTAGCATTTGGGGGGGGGGGGGGGGGGGCGTTTCCCCCCCCCACTTTTTATACAATGTAAATTCGTCCCCCGCACTTTTTCATAGGGCAAGTGTGTCTACGACAAGCTGAGGTTTTCGCGGGTGTGTATACCCTACATCGAGATTTAAAATCCAAAGAGTCAAGGATAGTCTATCTACATACGTGACTTTCACGTTTCCATGGTAATCAGTCACTTGTGCATTAGCCTACGACATGCCCATGCGCGCACCCGCGCCGAATCCATCAGTTTCATAGAGTTCAAAATGGCAAAAAACTCTTCACTCCTTTTTCACGAAAAAGTCAAGCACTGTAAGTTGTCATGTAGGCCTAGTATCCGAATTGTGTTGCACAATAATGAATAACTCTCTTGTTGAATAATTAACAGGTTTTGTTGTAAATTCACTACCCGAACAAACATGCAATATTTTCAATCTATTTTACTCGTAATGCATTTAATTTTCACAGATATGTTATCAAAGCCCTTCAAATTAGAATACACATGCTAAATGTTAATGCTGAATTTGTATTTTCATGCATTAACAGCCACGATCTAATTGAATCAGGCAGCGGTGTGGCCTACATGATGTTTATCATAATGTGGTAACACTTTACAATTAGATAAAAAAGTTTGTAGACAAACTTTAAGTGCTCTTGAAAAAGCCTAACTAGAAAGTTTGAAGTAGTTTTAAAAGCTTGAAGTTTGAAGGTTTTCAATTGGAAAGTTTTAGTTTAGTAAGACAGACTTTGTTTAGGCTAGTAAGAAAATGTAATTTTGCCAAAAAAAGAACTTTAATTTTAAGTAAATGTTATTTTTAAATCAGCTTCAGTATGATATTTAACCATATTATCATGCTTAACACTGATAATTTGAATAATTGTTATGCGATGATCAGATATCTAAATCAGAGAATATCATGTTTGGGCAGTTGGATTATTTATTTTTAACAGTGGCTTCGGGGGACTCAAAGTGCACCAGGTTAATGAATTTATCTTTAAAATGTACAAAATTTTCTCACGGGGGGGGCATGCCCCCGGACCCCCCTAGAGGTACTGAGATCCACCTACAAAAATACTGTGCCACAGCAGACTATATGACGGTCTACGAAAAATACACTTTTTATTATCTTATTAAAATACATGATCACGATTTTACCACCTCCGCCTCATTTTAAGCCAGGAAAAACCCTTCATGTGCAATATAAAGAACTGGACAACTTTCTTTGTTTTATTGCTTTAAAATAATAATAATAATAAATAGCATATTAAGCTAATTAAGCAAAAACCTTAACAAAAGTCTGAAGAAAAAAAACTGGTATTACACTTGACATTCTGTACCCCTCACTTTTGAAATGGTGGCTACGCCCCTGCCTACTATCATTACAAATACAAAAATGAGCCATACATTTCTTGAGGCAAATCAGAAGAAGTAATCTCCTCTCCTTTTATCACAAAGCATACAACTGCCAAGAGATGAACCTTGAATGAAGCCCGTCAGCAAACTCATCCAGTCCAGAGGGAAACTCACTTTGTCAGAAAGAAAAAAAAAAAAAAAAAAAAAAAAAAAACAGCCTAAAGATGTACAAACCCCGACAATCAAACAAATTATAACACAAGAAAAATACACTTATTATTGGACAGCACTCACCAAATCCCCAAACAAGAAATTCCATGAAAATTATGCTGTGGTAAGATCTGTGTATATCATACATCAGTTAAAAATTTGGTCAGCTATGATTTGATATTCAAAATAAATAAGGTGACTATTAAAAAAAATATACAATGACATGATTTGCATTATACGTTCAAACTCAATGTATTTATAATCCTGTGCTATTATTTAACACTGCATGGAATGAACTATTTTTATAGTTGCCGTGGAGACGTGCTTGAATCATACAAATTTATTGAGGGAGTAAAACTAATCGCTTTCCAGTTAGAAGTGATGTTGAATTATTATTTTTAGAAAAGTCTCCACCTTTTATTGAAGATAAATCTGAAGGTTTAGTTGCATTTATCATTTCATTTACATACTGAAATAATCAATAATATAAAAGAAGGTTACAACTAAATTATGCCACAAGTTACATGTGCTGTATGTTGTAAGTTTGTTTCTTTGTTTGATATGTGTATGCCATCTGCTTTCTGCTGAAATTAGAAGCTTGGGTGTATTGTGGGAAATGTTTAAAGGGTTATGCTTAATGATAGAGGAAATGAATGCAGTTAAAGCACTCTGTCCTCCACACTGAGACAGGGTAATGCTTTCAATAGCATCAAAACACAGCGGTGTTAATAGAAGCTTGTTTCCAGGTAAGCACTCTGAGAGCTCTAATAACTACATTGATCACTTTATATCCTCGTTTTTAATGAAAGAGAGAAAGAAAGATGACAGATTAGTATTAAACAATTTCAGCTATTAGAAAAGCAGGTATAATTTCAGACAATGCAACAAAAAAAAAGAAAAAAATCTAAATCAATAATGAGTCAGATAACAAGCACATATACATTTTTTTGAATCTGTATGAACTGTAATTGCCCATTTTTAAGAGTTGCCAACAAAGATAATTAAAATCGATTACAAATTAAATAACTTTGTTTATCCAAATGGGAAATTCACAGCAGCACATAATATATCTGTATACAGTATGTATATATAAAGTAAATAAAATTAAATTCAAAAACAGCAATTGCACCAAGCACATCTCAAACTCTATTTCAGTGTACAACAAACCATGATAGATGTTGATGGTAGATGTTTAAACATACACACAACACAAAGAAATGCCTCCTTTCCAAATAAAATGTTAAATGTAAAATAAAATAATGACACTAAGATTATGTAAAAAGCTTATAATACGTTATCACATCTCTCTCCAACACAGACCCATCACTCACAAACAGATGGAAACTCATTAATATGCCCTTGTTACATATCTTGTTTGCTATAGAATGGTTGCGTAGTAACTATTAGCTTTTTTTTTTAAAGCGTGTGTGTGCGTCTGTGAATTCAGCCGTAAGCATTTTTCTCCTCATCTGATGATGTTACATCAGCGCCAGTGAGCTGTTTTCATCCTAATCATGTGTAAGAGAAAGCTCTGTTTGAGTGTTTTAAATATGAGGGGAAGATATAGTGAATATTTTCATGATATTGTCAAATTTGGCTAATCATTTTCAGCCTTTAGATTTGGTTTCATAGGTTATCGCTGTCTCACGAGTATGAGAGCATTAAGACAGTCAACAACAGAACACAGAATCTGATTGAACCTTGAGAATCGGTTTGATTCTTTTCCACAAATCAGTTCACTTCACATAATCTGTTTTCGTGGTTAAAAAAAACAGGATTATCTGTTAGTGTCATCATTTAAAAAATTTTCATGGAAGTCTCCATGTTTTTGTTTTTTTCATAATACATTGATTTAGTAAAAAATATATGTAGGCAAATATTGCTGTTAATTATTATATATTGTTATATTGGTGCATATGAAAGATTAAATATGTTCCAAACAATGTATAAAGGTCCCATTGTTCCTTAAAAATTAATACAATAAGTGTTCACAATGATGCATCATCAAAATGCTGAGCAATATGGAGATATATTGTAGCATCGTCCACGTCCAGTCTTAGTGATGGTCGGGGCCAGTGCAATGTGTCTGCAAATGTATCGACGTGTTTATAAGCGAGCGTGATGTTTTCCCAGAAACAGCCCCATCAAGCTGAAGAGAACGAGTTAAACAGACAACGAGATGGAAAGGAGAAAAAGAAGAATGGGAGAAAGTAAAATATTCTGCCTCTAAACAATTTTAACATAAGTTCAATTTTGTGTTCTTGTCCATCCAGCCATCTGCTGCAGCGTTGGCAGCCATTTGTCATTTATGCAAAAACAATGTGCTTATTAATACACACGTTTCTACACAAAACACACACACCTGAGTCATTATCATGAGACACATAAATATAGAGGAATATCTACAATAAATAGGGACAAAATCACTGGAATGAAATGTCAGCTCCAAAAAAATCATCCTCACTTTTGTATATTTTAAGTAGACTTGCCACAATAGCATAATATCCACGTTTTTTTAAACCGGTTAAACCGTATTAGTATTGTTGCATGCAGGGGGTGCTATGCAATTCTACACAATAACACAGGCAGTCAAATTCTAAAGGTTGAATTTTATGTTTATTATTTATTTTAACTAAAAATGAATGAATGAGGATATGAAAAGATTAATTTACACACTTGAATGATTATTTCATTGCGTTAAACTGGGTTTCAGTCAGATTTGATAAAGCTTCTGCGAAGTGTTATCAAGTTTTCACACAATGATGAAACGTAAAGCTCTGTGTTTATATTTCACGTTTTTGTGAAACGGCAAAAATGTTAAACTGTTCATACATTTTTATGGGGTCAACAAAACTCACAAACATTCTGCTTAAACATACAAACATGCAAAACTGTCCATTATGCTGCTTGATACTGCAAACTGGTATTTCTTATATTATTTTAATATGTGTGACCCTGGATCACAAAACCAGAGTCGCACGGGTATATTTGTGGCAATAGCCAACAATACATTGTATGGGTCAAAATTATCGATTTTCTTTTATGTCAAAAATCATTAGGATATTAAGTAAAGATCATGTTCCATGAAGATATTTTGTAAATTTCCTACCGTAAATATATAAAAACATTTATTTTTGTGAGTGAATGCAGCACAATCGCGAAGATACAGTAAATGGACAACTTTAAAGGCGATTTTCTCAATGTTTCGATTTTTTTGCACCCTCAGATTCCAGATTTTAAAATCTCTGCCAAATATTGTCATATCCTAACAAACCATACATGATCTGAGAGTTGAATAAATAAGCTTTCCATTGATGTATAAATCTAAATTTTAAAAAAATTACCCATGTGACTGTTTTTTTGGTCCATGGTCACATATTGTCATAATAGAGGGTATGCGCGTGACGTCACTGCCAGCTGGAGTGATTGCGGTCACGCCCACTGAGTGGCAAAAAGACTGAGCGGCAGCATTGGTTTTCAGCGTGAATGCCGTGAAAAACACAAAAAATGCATCTAAAATGGGAAAGAGCTTTGCGATTGATTGTACAACTACATTTCACAAGAAATCTGAGGTATATTTTTACAGACTGCCGAAAGCTACAGAACAGAGAAGCAAATGGATCGATGCAATTCATAGAAACAACTTGACTCCAGGCAGAGAAAAGTGGATTTGCAGTTATCATGAGCACGTTTACATGCACACCAGTAACCATAACAACGCAAGTAAACCGTGGCATGTTTACATGACTTTATTAATAAATCAGGCCATGACCTGTAACGACAAAACAATCATTTGCGTATCTGACTTTGAGTATTTCATTTGTTGTATCGGTTGATGTTAAATAAAGCTTGCAACATGTCAACGGGAAACTTACAGTTTGTATATTTTCCTCTCATGCAGTTACAGATGCAGCGTTTTGACTGAACCATTTCTACTTCTGCTGCACGAGATGAGAGGACATTTTTATAATGTTCTGTGTCATGAAAGAGTCTGCGTTTGTGATATATTTTATTCTTCCTTTCCAGCAAAACGCTCTGTCTGGATGCGTTTAAATCTGCACAAAGGATGCGTTTCTGTCACATTTCACACATGCGCACTTCAATAAGCCGACAGAAAGCAGGTTAATGCGTTTACATAATGCGAAATCCGAGTAAGAGGCAAAAAACGACCTGTGTCGACCGGTTTATGCTTAAGCCAGTTATGACCCTACTCCGATAAAATAAACTTTTTAAATAAACTGACAAAAAACTATAGGCTACAAGTTTTAGGGCTGGACAATATGATTATAGCTTATATATAACATTGATGTGATCACCTGGATTTAGACTTACCTATATTGTATTTATATAAAGCGTTCACAGGCAAATTTGCTTCACGTATTTCCCCGGCGTCGAAATCAGGCACATATGAGTGTCAGGAAACACGATGGCTCCGTGTCTATATCCATGGATCACTGGATCTTTGGCCTAAGTTGTAAGGAACACTATATCGAGTCCAACTTTTAGTTTAAACTGATAATAGGTTGTTTTACTCGCGTTTTCGCAGTTTCCACTATTAACTCCAGCCACGCAGCAGCTCTTTTGCCACTCAGTCCGGCTGAGGGGGGGCGTGTTCCGGCGGGGAAGTGACGTTAATGCATTCCCTCTATTGTAGCGCAAATGGTTTTGAAACTGCATGTGCGCTAACTGGGTCTGTACTTTACATGAAATGCCTTTAACTATAAACAGCAGGAATAGTGATTGTTGGTAGAAGAAAGAGGGGAAAATGAGTAATTTACGTCTTGCTTCCGTATCCAGCTGCTGTTTTTTCCGCTGCCCTCTGAGCCCAGCGAGGAAGTGAAACCACAGTAACAGCAGGAAGTGAAGGCCGGCTGGCCACTCACAGCTGTGTCTCCATGGCAACCATACTTTTTCCAGTTGCAGTGAATAGGCAGAGTGGCGAGGGACGGGAGGATGACTGGCGTGCTGTGTTTATGGACAGAGGATATCCTCCTCCTCTTTGTCACTGGATACAGTGTTCGCTTTCCGTATTTGACCTCTTTGAGTAATGCAAGCCCCATGTGCATGCATGCGTTCAGCAGGCAGTGAATAAATTCTGCTTCGTCCTACAGTCTGGCATCACGCCGATGCAGAGCAAAGGAATGCGATGAATGGCAGATGTGTGATGCATAGAGATGCCAGAGAGCGAGGAAGAGACATGGATGTGTGCGGGTCATGACTCGGGATTTCTGATTGCAAACAGTCTGGAACATACGTGAAATATTTTAGATTAATAAGTCAAGAGTAGGGCTGTACACTTAATCAAATGTAGAAATGGACTTTTGAAGTCTGCATGTTGTCTCAGTTTGGTCTACTATACAAACTCAAGCATGTGTGACAGTCATGGTGTTTTCAGAGTCTCACTATATGAGGACATGAACTTCATCTCCAGAGTCACTTTACCAGCATTTCACCATTACATTAAAGGTATTGTAGGTAGGATTTTTATAAAATACTTTTTTCCAAATTTGTTTAAACTTTCTATATATATCAATGCATAATTAAAATGTAAGTACTCTGATAAAAAGAGTATAAAAATCGAGTGACTCTAGACCGTTTAATCTGCACTAAACACAGCTTATTATTTCCATTCGGGACGAAACAAAGGATTGGCTTAGGCGACTGTCACTCTTTCGCAACCATGGCAACCACCCTTTTGCCACACAGGACCTGCCCACTTGCGCGTAGCCATTTGATTTGAGTAATTCAAGAGGCACGGAACCTAGGAATAGCAAAACAATGGCAGAGAAAGACCAACCAAGATGCAAAACTCGACGCAGGTCCTCTTGTCCAAGAAGTGCTCCTTGCCCTGCACTTCGACCACCCTGTCCTCGGCCTCTACTTCCTCGAACCCTAGTTGCACGGCCTCTTGCACGACCTCCTCTGCTTCATCCTCGACCCCGGATCTGTCCTCGAGCTGACGATGCGGTAACATTAACTACTTGTCTCTGGAGTGTAGTCCTCATCAGAGTCAACAATGCTTTCATCATGGAAACTCTTACATGCAGAACACCATATATGTTATGAATCTTACTAGTGATGGGTCGTTCGCGAATGAGTCGGCTCTAAGAGCATCATGCATGTATCATGTATCATGCAACCTGTTTTTAGCTTTGCCTTATAGATAACTAGCTCGTTAGCGAATCAATAAATATATATTTTAAACTTTACCAATATCAATATGCTAGCTTGATAGTGAGTACTAAAATACATCTTATTTGTTTATCTTCATAATGCTAAAGTTAGATTTTTTTATTACATGTGATTCTGACATGATGTCACTACATGCACTGCGCTCCTTCCTCTCCGCTCGTCTCAGGTAAATAATGCGTCTTCAGCTCAGCGTTCATGTGTTTTGGAGGCGTGGCTTTGGAAGGAGCCCAGAAGGGAGGAGGTGGAGTGAATGGAAATAATGAGCTGTCTTTAAAACAGTCGTGAGAGGTCTACAGACACTTGATTTTTATACTTTCTTTTTCAGAGTACTTACATTTTAATTATGCATTGATACAGAAAGTTTAAACAAATTTAAAAAAAAGTTTTTTATAAAAATCCTACCTACCTTTAAGAAAACTATCATCAGACACACAGAAACTCAAAGCTCTTCACTACAGCCCACCAAAAAAACTTTAACTTGAAGAAATGATGACAGAAATAAATTAGTATTGTACAGTAGAATGTACTATCACAGTAGTAGTAGTACTGGTAATAATAATAAAACAATACAATTATTACATCTTTTTTGAGGAATTTTTTTTTTCTTCTGTTGTGCAGCATTTTTTTAACAAAAGGAATTGTTCTATTTCAATTGATTGCATTTTAATGTGGTGTGCCTTTTTTTGATAATACATTTGTAAATCATAAATCCAGAAAAAGGTTGAACATTTCAAGGGGCCTTATCATTGTAAACATTTGAATACATTTAAGGTTTATGAAGTCAATTCATTAGACATGTGTTTTATTACTAAAATCGAATTAACGGTAAACTATTTAATGGGGGAAAAAATGGAATTTGGGGAATATAAAATGACATTTGGGGAAAAAAAAAATGTCATAGAACCCTACATCCCAAACGAATTGAAATTTTCTAAATGATATTTGCTCTTCCCCTCAGTATTAACAATAACCTGATGACATAATTGGAATTGGTTTATTTATGAGCATTTAAAAATTGAGATATAGCTTACAAGTAACTGTTGCACAGGCTTTACTATTGTTAAAGACATGTTGGCAAGTGATGAAATTTTGGGCAAAACCTGCACACGCATGTGCATTATGTGTCTTCCTGTGGTTTGTTTGCAGGCAAAACTCATGAACAAATGTTCACTATATGTGTGTGTGTGTGTGTGTGTGTGTGTGCGTTTATGAACATATTTTGGTTGCTCATCGGATAATGGAGCGTTTAACTTGATGCTGACAGGAAGTGACCCGTTGACCTTTACAGCGTTTGAATGAAAAGGCTGTGTTTATTGCATGTGTGTAACAGGAAAAGTCTAGCAAAAATAGAAGCAAGTGGGAATTGCATGAGAAATTTTTTTTTCTTCCAATAATCTTTGTGCGTTCGTGTGTGTGTGTGTGTGTGTGTGTGTGTGTGTCACCACCTTCTAACTCCATAATGGCTTTATCCACAAACCAGTTTCATTATACATCAAGAGCTCCTAGTGTGAAAACGACACATAACAAATACAACTTCAACAGCATCTGTGACTCGTGTTGTTAAACAAATCTGAAAAAAAAAAAAAAAAAAAAAAAAAAAAAAAAAAAAAAATTGTATTTTGACAGTTTGACTTAAAGGAACACTCCACCGTTTTTTGAAATTGGGGTTATTCACTGTCTCCCCTACATTTAGATAGGTAGGCAAATGCATTTTTGTCTCAGTGCATGCTTTGTCTTAGTCTGGCAGCGCCGCCGCTAGCTTAGCTTAGTATAATGAATGGAATCCTATGTTGCCAGGTAGCATGTCGTGAGTAAAAGTGATAAAAATGATACAAATAATTACTTCTTGTGGCCTGCTTATTCACAACGAGTACAAATAGCAATGCAGATTAAGACTAGGTGATTTCCTAGGCAGTTGATTTGGGACTATGGGGGGGGGGGGGGACTAAGACAAAGCATGCACTGAGACAAAAATGCATTTGCCCATCTATCTAAATGTAGGGGAGACTGTGAATAACCCCAATTTAAAAAAAAAAAAAACAGGGGAGTGTTCCTTTAACAAACTTGCAATGTTTCATCTTCGTAAATTGAAATTTTATGTATCTCTTCCGGTTCAAGAAGGACCCAAATGCAATAGTAATTTATTCCTGTGATGCAAAGCTGCTTTTTCAGCATCATTACTCAAGTCTTCAGTGTCACATGCTCCTTCAGAAATTCTAAAATGCTGATTTGCTGCTCAAGAAACATTTCTGTTCCCTTTCGAGGGAACTCAATGCTTTGTCGAAATCACTCTAATCTCATTGGCGAAACGTAGTCCCGTGACAGACAACGGTGCACCCGGAAGCTTTATAGGACACCCAGACCAAACATTGTCAGCTTCTGTGTCTTCAGTAAGTGTTCTGTGTGAATCGATTGTCTTTTTTGGTGTTGCTTGTCCCATTATTATTTTACAAAAATAAACGAATAAGCAGCAATTTAAGATCTGTGTGTCTCGCACGCTTTATTTACAACATAACTGAATAAACACACTGAACTGACTCCTGCTGAACAATGAACTGTTTGCATTATTGAATCATTTTCCTGTTATCTTTATAAAGCTGCTTTGAAACAAAGCTACCAGCCCTCTGGTTACAATGGCAGCAAGGCACACCAGCATTTGCCCAAACTTAACCACCATCAAAGCATTGACCCATCAAGACTTTAATCTGAGACTGCATCCGGACGCTTGTTCAATAGCTAAGGCATTGCAAGTATATCGTACATTGAACTAACTAAACAGTTTAGTATAAGCTTTTATAACCCCTTGTTATCAAGTTGCTGATGGCTCTGTTCAAGTGTTTAAACTGACTCATACGCTTCATTCCCCTGTTTCTGTTTCATCCATTTACTTTCACTTTCCATTTTACCCATGTATGTGTGATGTGTGTGTATGTGTTTGTTTAGACTACTTATGTTAGTGGTTAAATAAAACTTTTTTGCACATTCACATGAGTGTTAATTATGTGGTCACTGCTTGCAAAACAAAGTCCATTTAACACAGCTAGCCTACATGTTATGAGTAGCACTGCACTCAGTAAGAAAGAGTGGGCCACGAAAAATATCCCATTCTGAGAGTTGATAGATGATTAATAGTGTTTGCTGGACAAACAGGTTAATTGATTGAATTTTAATTATGCTACATCAAGATAATTGTTTTAACTAATCCAAGCATTTTAAATGAATTATAATTTGTTATAAGATTATTTATTATTTCCCTTAAGCTAATTTGCTACAAGTTTTAATGTGCCCACTTCTCTTCTGAGCCTTTGGGAGGCCGGTCTGCCAACCCCACAACCTCTGGTGTTTAGTGGGCCAGCAGTTTTCATTGCACTTTTGGCCCATTGATTCTTCATCCCTGGAATATTGCAGAACTGGGAGACTCACACCCTCCAAGAAGGGTTTTGGAGAAGTATGTTCGGTTGTACCCTGCAGGCAAGCAGGTCTTTCAAGACTGACCTCTGGTGTAGGCTGGTATGTTTTTTAGACTATTTGGCAGCCATTTCTGGTTAGTGGTTAGTGCAGAGCAGGCTCAGGCAAAATTGTCCTCTCCACACACCTTCACCAGGTTCTATAGCCTGGATATGGAAGGCTACACCAGGCTCTCAAGTGCTTGTGACTTAAGTTTTGTGATTGTTACAATTCACAACTTTTGGGCAGGCATTTGATCAGTGTGGCATAGTGGGTATGAACCCATAGCGTCAACATTCTGGCACAGCGTTGTTCCCTCAAAAGGGAATGTCTCTCTTACAACTGTAACCTTGGTTACCCAAGAAAGGAAATGAGACAACTTTTCACTTTGCCATACTTTCTACATGCCTGAGAGCAACTTATTTCAGCACTAGCTGACGATGTTGGGTCTTGGTGTCATTTATAACTTCCGGGTGCGCTGTCGTTTCGCCAATGAGATTGGAGTGATTTCACACGTGATGTGCTTCAGATGCAGTCACACAGAAGCATTCCCATAGTGTCAAAATTCTGACACAGAATCTAATTACCTTGTCAGGGAACCAGGGTTACTGTTGTAACCAAGACGACTAGTATCAATGTTGAAAACTGTTGAGCTGCTTCATATTTTTGTGGAAACTGTGAACTGTGCTTTTATTTTATTTTTTTAGGATTATTTGATCAATATAAATAAATAGAAAGTTCAATAGAACAGCATTTATTTGAAACTGAAAACTGTTTATTTAAAAACAATTTACTGTCCTTGCTGAATAAAGGTATTAATTTCTTCAAAAAAAAAGAAGAAGTCTTCAGATATCTAATAATAACCATTATTGTTGCATTGTTATCTGAATCTAAATCTGAGATTACTGGGGAAGAAACATCTGAGAAGCAGGATTTCTCTACATTCAGTCTTATTGGTGTCTAAGAGAAACAACAGACTTATTAAAGAGATCTCATTGGTGGGAGCGTCAATGTGGGGGTGGGGTAACTGCTTGTTGCTAGGTTACAGTCTCCAGGCTGAAAGGCAAGCAGGAACGGTTGTTATAGGGACATCAGCCATGTGGAGGGTGAATGAATTTTGGACACACACACACACACACACACACACTCTCTCTCTCACGGCTTTCTGTCCTTGAAGAACGTGTCATCGCTGGCTAAAGGTAGCGTTGCCATGACGATACGTGACAAGCGGCTGCAAAAAAAGAGACTGTGGGAATGTGTGAGATGAATGAGAGATTAAGATACCATATTTTTAATTTATTTTCAATTTGTTATTTTCTGTTTTCATTTTTAGTTATTTTGTTGTGAAAATATTTTTTTTTATTTTTTATCTTTATAGTTTTTATTTCAGTTTTAGTTATTTTAGTACATAAAGTTAAACTAAATCAAAGTGAGAAATGTTGCCTTGGCAACTAGCTAAAATGAAATGTTTAAGCTTTTTTATATATAATTTTAGTTAAAATGTATTTTATTTCAAGTGATGAAGATTTTTTTTATGGTTTTAGTTTGGGCACAACAAAGTAGATGACTAATAACCAATGTAAACAGCTTCTAGATGTTGCATCGTGATACGACACGTCAACGGTCGCGTCCTGAGTACATGGTGTAAGTGTGTGTGTGTGTGGTCCTGGTAAACCATATGTTCTGGGGACCATGTCCCCACAACAATAGTAATACCAGTATTTACCAGGACCAGGACATTTTTTAGTCCCCATGAGGAAAACAGCTTAAATAATCTATCTTACAGAATGATGTTTTTTGAAAATGCAGTAAGGTTTTATGTGAGGGTTGTGTTTAGGGGTAGGGTTAGAGGATAGAATATAGAGTTGGTACAGTATAAACATGATTAAATCATTATGTCTATGGAAAGTAGCCATAAAACACAGAAACCCAAAATTTGTGTGTGTGCGTGTGTGTGTGTGTCTGTGTGCGTGCGCGCATGTGGATTGGGGCCCTGTGGAGGGGTGTTAAGAGTTTAGTCACGGAGAGGAGACAAAACACATGGGAAGGACCTGCCCAGACACACATGGGATCCTCACACTCGTGCATAGACAGCCTCTGTTTAACACAGACACACACATACACACACAATAAATAATAGCAGACAAAAGCAGGCTGTGTGTTTCAATGTGTGTGTGTGTGTGTGATGGTAGTGACAGGCTGTTCTAAGAGGACAGACAGTGAGTTCAAATGTGTGTGTCAGACAAAACAGGAAAACAAATGACTTGCAGGTTTTATACCGTGAATTATGTGCATTCATGTGATCTCTGTAAATACAAGTTTACAACATTCACATCTTTAATTTTACAGACACTACGACTTCTCTCATAAGTGACCATTCTTATAAAAACAAAAATGTCAGATTTGAACAGTTAAACTTTTTTTTTTTTTATCTGAACCAATACTGCACTTGTCTGATTTATTCGATAAGTGAACAGTCATAACAAATATTATCTCTTATTCTCCTAGTTAAATGCTGGAAAGAGCTCATGCTTCACTTTTTTATTAAATTTGTATGATGTATTTCAAATTAGGCCTAACCCCTGCAACAGACTGAATTTCGTCATCAATGTCTGGAGGGGAGAAATATTCATACAGGAGGGAGTAAACACGACCTCAACCACCACTTCACTCCTTTTTTAATCAAGCAAATTCTCCTTTATTCCCAGATTGACCCTTTAGAACCTGAAGCTAAAAAAGGTCTCCAAGTATGCAAGCATATACACGCACGGACACATATACACACCACATGCGAAAGTGTCTCGCTCAGCCTTCTCCCGAATCTCATCAAAAATCATCCCAATCCCATCTTGTGCTGTGTAATCCTTCTTCGCCATGTTTCTGTTAATTTCTTTTATTAGTTTATGCAATCTAAGACTCTCTAACCTGCCGCACTCTGTATATCTGTTCAAATCCTTCCTTTCCACTCTCACAGAAAGCTGCCATCATTTTGTTGTCTACTGTCAGGAGCAATTCGAATTGTTTTGATATAGTGCAAACGGTTGAAGTTAAGGTAACATGAATACACCTTGGTTTGATATGTCTGCGATAACAGCTGGTTTAATAGGGTTAATGCAGTCCCCCACACCCCCACGGGATGTAGGACCTCGGCTGTGGCGAGGAATACCGCTCGAACTCCACTGACTTAACACTTATTATCTGTATTGTGGTCACACCCACCACAGTACAGGCGATTCATATGGTAATCGCCATGCGAACCTGTAGACACCTCCATTACCTCGATAAACAAAGCATCAAGCTTTATCAGGTTACTCTACGAATCTGGAAGAAGGCGCGCTGTGAGGAATCAGCCTTGCATTTACCTCAGAAGAAGAATGTGATGCATTACACGACTTGATCCAGCCGAGGATTTCATTTCTGATGAGTGAGTGGTTCATTCTTACATTAGTTAGCATGTTATTTTTACATAAGCTTGTACATATTTTCCTAGATGGGCTTTTCCCAAACCGCCAGACGTTGTAATATGAAATATAGGCAAACTTTCATTTTCTTCAGTGCATGGCAAAAGAAGCAGAAAACACCTCCGAAAAGCTAGGTATGGTTTACTTGTATCTACTGTCAAACAGGAACTATTTCCAGGAATGGCACAGAGGTGTGTGACAGTTCAAGTATCCATATTTAGATCAGTGTGCTAAATAATGTGTGGCAAGCAGGGTGGAACCGAGAGCAGTGAGAGAATGGCGCGAGGACGGTGGCGTGATTGATAAGGAGCATCACCAGCGCTACTCGAATCTCTCAAGGAGAAGCTTTGGAAGCATAAAAAGGGGAGCGACGACAGTGAAGGATGAGAGAGGACCAGGCCTGGACATTTATGTTATGTTTTGGTTTATGTGTGTGCGGCAGTCACAGATCATTACGTTGATCAGCTCCTCATATGTGTGGGTTAGTGAGGAAGCAGACTCACTCAGCACATCTGTCTCGACTCCCATCACATCTAGTTCCTCAGAACTAGACCGGGCCAATAACATGCTCTCTGCCAGATCGGAAGAACCCTCCAAGCGGGCTTCCGGGTCTGGCATGAGAGCTAAGGAGCAAGCAGGTAATGCCAGAGAAAGCCATCTCAAGCTCATCTGCTAACCCCCTTGAAAAATGCCAGGTGGGAGCGGAGCTTAATCACTGTAAAGCGGTCACAATGAGGGCAACCAGCTTTGATACGGCGGCACACACTTCCTGATTGCTTTGCTAGACATATTTTTTTCTCCTAGCTACAAACAAACAGAACGTTTACACACTCAGCTTTACACACAAATGGCTTCCCTAAGACAAAGCTCATGACGTCTTCTCTAGGTGCCCTTATGTACCCTGTGGGCGCACATGTGATGTCACATGACAACAGTAGCCAATTAAGATTGGAATATATTTTACATATTATTTGGGATTATTACAAAGTGCACTTAAGTGTGTTAAGAATGAAGTATCCATTAAGAATTAAGTCTTTAAATATTACTATCTTTGTGTACACTTAAGTTGCCTTTTAATTCATGGATATCTTATCTAATCTCATCTATTTTTTTATTTTTTTTTCAAAAAATATACTTTTAATATTTGTACACAAGTGCACATTTAATAAAATTAAGCACTCTTCTCCTGGTGAGTATTTTTTTTTTTTTTTTTACAGGCAACCATCAGTTACATTGTCAGAAAAACCTAGCTTAGATCACAGGCATCGGCTCATTCAAAGCTCTGCTTCTGATGAGTCATCGAACAGATGTCTTCTTTATTTTCCACATTTCATTTTTTCAGAAAAGTAAATTGTGGCAGCTGGGTTTCATAAGGAAAGCATAAATAAATAAACTTACCGTATATCCTTAGCTGCGGTTGTTTTATGAATGTCATTACTTATGTCTTGTGTTATTTTGTGAAGTATAAATGGCTCGAATTCATCAAGCTATTTCTGTCCATGTGACAGAGAGAGATACGGCATATTTGAGGAGAAAGCTTTTACTTCATTAACACTGAAAATATCACCGCCTCAGGGAGAACAAGACAGACGTTCAATCGATGTGTATGGGAGAGAGAAAGAGAGTTCAAAAGACAAAGAAATGAGAAACTAGTGCCAGTGAATACGTGTGTGCAGTAATTACACAGAATAGCTGCTTAACAAAAAAGTGTGCTTAATTGTATTGAATGTGAACTTGCTTAAGTTCAAATCTTAAAAGTATATTTTAAAAACTACATTCGCAGATAATATAATATTAATGAAATAAAATACCATTTAAGTGCATTTCAAATGGACAGTTCACCCAAAAATGAAAAATCTGTCATTTAGGCTACTCACTCATGGAAATACTCGAGGCCCATCAACTGTGTGGTTACTGACTTAAACATGTATTATTTTGTGTTAAGCAGAAGAAAGAAATCAATACAGGTTTGGAACAACTTGAGGGTGGGTAAATGATTTTCATTTTTGGGTGAACTATCTCTTTAAAGGGAGTATACTTTCATGATGTTTATTACTTTTAAAAGTGCACTTTGTATAGTCAAATTAAAAGCTTTCAACATACATTTTAAATCATAATGTTTTAATTATATTTTATTTAAAGAAGTACACTTTTGAAGTGTTCCATCAAGATGATTTGTAATCCTGTTTTCTTCTTAACATCTATTTTAAAAGCTACAATATTTTCTTTCTACAGAGGGTGAACATATCCCTGATATTCTATATCAAAAACAATCGGACCGCTTTGATATCGCTAGTTTTATCCAATTTCCTGAACATCTGCTACCAGCTTTATCCTGTTAGCATATCTAGCATGTTCCAAGTGTCTTGTTTACACTTTTCTCACTCAGAAAATTACTGTTTATCTGTTCTAATGGCAAATATATCAGATGTTTTGGAAATATCGGACCAGCAGCGGAAGGCGAGAGCCAGGCCCCGGGAGAGGACCTCTTGAAGGGGGGAGATTTTTGAAAAATAATTTATTTGTAAAGACACAGTAAACACAGCACTGTAATAAAAAAATCTCAGGTGACCTAAGTTGTGCTTCATTTAGTGACTTCCGGATTAACTGCCCACGACAATACCAGACAGGGAGTACAGGTGAGGGAACAACTTAGAGAACACAAACGAGGATAATTGATCACACACAGCTGACACATATGAACTAATGATAACGGTAACCAAGGAGACAAACGAGTGGCGCGAATCTGAACAAAAAAGACATGACAACAAACAAAACTGAAAAGTCCATGAAGACTAAACACACTGAACATATTGTGACACATGTACTTGATTATACATTTACCTGTACCTAGACCATTTTTGGAGCACCTGCACCGCCTGTTCTTTTTTTTGTTTTTCTAACCCATTATAGCAGTCAGCATCAAGTGCCATATATCATTTTAAACAGGAGAACTTGAAGTTTCAATCTATCTCATTTAAATAATCCAATTTTAGATTTATTTTGTTAGAATGGATGAATTTACCAGATTTAAGAAAAACGGCAGCCTATTTTTAGTGATTTTTTTTACTCAACTCAAACAAATCCTCCTGAATTTTTTTTTTCCTTTAGAAAGCTGTACTTGGATATTCTACATTTCCAGGTGTAATTTTGACTACATGTAGCAATCCCTTAGCAAGTTATAGCCATTTATTATAACATTATTATATGCGATTTTCAGTGAAAAGCTGATATTTTTTATTTACTGACAATTTAGATGTGTCCAAAAAAGTTCAGGAAGTAAAATAAATATAATGATTGTAATAGAACACTGAAGTAAAATAAACTTATATATATATATATATATATATATATATATATATATATATATATATAAACACACACACATACATACATTAACTACTTTCACTTTACCGCCGTGTGGCCGTCCCTCAGTTCAAATTTCCAAAGAAAGATGCTAATTGGTCGTGCAAAAGACCAAAAACTATGTTTATTGGTTGAGTAGATGATAGTTTCAACCAATCTGGGCATGGGATGGAACTAAGCATCAACAATCATTCATGATTGGATCAGAGGAACAAACCGCACAGGTTTCTTTGACGATTCAATGATGATCAAAACTTGATGACGCAATTACATTCACTACGGAGCTTCTGAATGTCCAAACGCGATTATCCCGACATCACAGAAAAGCCGTGAATCTCCTCTTTATGGGACTTTTTAAAGCATACGGATTGGAGTAGCGGTTCAAGTTCTTAAACATAAAAGAACAACAGTTATTCTTTGCCGCCGTCGGCCATATAGGTCTTTAAGGGTTAAAGTTAGTATATTTTAAATGTACAAAATAGAAATTACATTTTAGTTTACCATAAATGTGTCAGTATTTATTATTATTATTACTAATATATTACACACATTCACTTTTATTATTTTTTATTGAAGACAGTATGCAGTAACTACTGTGCTATAGTGTGCAAGCATTTCATTCCAGATAGTCAAAATCTTTTAAACGTTCAGACAAAGACAAAGAAAGACAAATTTCCTCATTGTCTATTTTCACTCATCTCTGGTATTTCTCCAGTCTGGGCCTTCATCTTCTGTTCATTTCTCAATCTCTTTCTCTCTCTCTGTCCCTCCTCCACACTGTCAGCAGATATTTTGGAGGCTGTTGTTGAGTTTTGCTGTATTCTCCCACAAACTCCCACACACTCCCGCACACATACAGAAGTCAATTTTATGATTGATTTTTTTCCTCATTAGGATGCTGCTGCATTTTATCTGATGGTACATATTGTGTCTTCAGCCAATTACACCTACCCACGGCATACAAAGTTAAATGTCTGCTTTGCAGAAACCGCAAATAGTGATGAAATAGGCATTGGGAGCTAATTCCTAAATTTCGAAATATTGCCAAACTCTGGCTGCACACAACAATATTTGCTCATGAGTTGTTTATATGATGACTGAGATATTCATTTAGTTTTAATAACAAACTTAATCACATAGAATTAGGAACAGAATTTCCTTACGATTTGTATTCCTAAAATCAAAGCTAAAATTCTATATAATTTAATATCACACACAGATATAAAGCACTGTATCACAGTCCATCTAACTAAGCCAAATCTGGAGGTTTTTCTTTTTTTCTTTGGGGTTTTTGTTTGAAACTTTGTGCAATAAATTTTGGAGCTAGAATGTACAATGTGTAAACACATTTTGATGTTGGCTTGAGAACAGTGTAAATGTTTAAAGTAGTTTAAAAGATAGATAGGCAGACAGAAACGGAAGTTGTGACGGTCTTTTCTTCCCTAATGTGATGTTTATCCGAAGCGAGATGGCTTCTGGAACAAGAACAAATGTAGGGCGGGGCTTGATTTTGTCAATGGGGATTTGATTGGATGGTTGTGGTTTGCTATCGGACATTTTGATTTCATGGTGACTTTAAATGAAAGAACAGTATGTTGGCTTTCTCATGACATGCATGATGCATCTCCAACTGTTTTTGTGTTTCAGAGTAATTCTGCCAATATGAAGTGTAAAATCTGAATGATTTCATGCCAGATCCTGTAGAGGACACTACTGTGTGTCCCGATGGCTCTCTCTCTCTGACTCAGTGCCACACAGGGGATTGTGGTTAATGTAGTTTGAGTGGGAGTCGTGTGCCGTTCGGTCAGATGGTTTGTAGGCTGTCAGTTTCACACAGCTCAGGGTTCGTGCTGAGATATCGGAGAGTGAGATGTCATACTGCTTTATAGGTTAGACAGTTTAGAGAGTGTATGTCAGAGCAGTGACAGTTATTACACAACCATTTATTATTTTAATCTACAAACACTTACAGCAGAGGATGACACACCTACACAAACAATATGAACGTGTCATTCATAATCTTCTAGTTCATTTTTGCATGAGTTTATTTTGTTTCACTGTCCATCAAAGGCTTCCATTTGTATTAGGAGTGTAAATTTGCTCTGACAGCTATTAGCATATTAATATTCACCATTCTTGACTTTGGCTCACAATTAGATTATTCTTATATGATTTTAATTAAAAATAAGGTTGCATTTGTTAACATTACTAATATTAGTTAGCATTAACTTCTTATTTATTTAGTCTTTTTATTTATAAAGCACGTTTTAAAAAAAAAACTAAAAAAGGGTTGACCAGAGTGCTGTACAAAAAATAAGAGCATAGAAGACAAATACATTTGAAAAATATTTTCATAGTTAACAATGATAAATACTTATCCGGCATCTATGAATCTTGGTCAAAAGTATACAACATTTACTACATTTTAAAATACAAATGTTGTATTTGTTAACATTAGTTAATGCACAGTAAACTAACATGAACAATTCGATTTTTACTAACTAACGTTAACAAAGATTAATAAATGCTTTAAAAAATGTATTGTTGATTGTTATTTAATGTAGATCGCTATCTTTAGTAACACTCTTTCCCAGTCAGGATTAACATGGTTCTGTCCTTTCAAAAGATATGCTGTGCCTTCAAAGTCAGACTAAAGATCAATTCATCCACACATCATCAAACATGACATCATTGAGGGTATAGGAAAGCCGTTGCCATGACAACTCCCATCCTCTTCATCTAAACCGTGTTGTGAAAATGAAATCTGCTGTGAGTTACACTAGCTAGTATCAGGTCATTTGATCAAAGCCTAAAGGGAGAATTCACACACATAAAAATGGAAAAATCAAGATGATATTATTTGTTTAGATCTATGCAATAGAATGTTCTTCGGGACCTCATTGAATTTCATGGTATGGATAAAAAACATAAGACATTTTGCAAAAAAAATATTTTTGTGTTCTACAGGAGAAAGACACTCATAGATCTATAAGTGTGGAACGACATGTAAATGATGACTGAATTTTCATTTCTCACTGAAATATACATTTTATAATTCTTCTTCGATTAAGAGTAGTTTGATAAAAAACCTATTACTTAATCTATTTGTTCAATTGCATATTTTGTATTAAAATTTCTGTGTTATATTAGTATCAATGAGAATCTACTATAGTTTTATTTTAATATTTAATAGTTTTAATTTTTTGTTTTTAGTATTTTACTACATTAAGTTAAACTAAATGAAATATTGCTTTGGCATTGGCAACTAGTTGAAATAAAAAAAAATATTTCAGTTTATTTTATTTCAAGTAACAATTTGTTTGTTTGTTTGCTAGTTTTATTATTATTATTATTATTATTATTGTTGTTGTTGTTGTGTTAGGCTTAGTTTTAGTTAATAGTCCTGTAAATCTTTTGACAATCTAATCGATCAGGGAAGAGAAAACTATCTGAATTTGATATTTCAATTATCTTAATTTCAAAAGCTTTTGTGAACCCCCCCCCCCCCCTTCCCCCCAGAACACTGTATTCAGTGATCAGTGCACCATACTTTGTAAACGATTTATCAGAAAGATTGGTTCAGTTTTCTGTAAATTAACAAATGGAAAGATTAACTCACAGTGTGCTCTAAAGAAGTTAAGCTCACACTATTCTAAGATAATAGATATATGCTTATATTTATTTGTTTCCAAATAAAACAGCGAGCAGTGCATTGTTGCCTTTACTTAATAACTCCCACTTCAACACCCACCATCACTCAAGCACAAACACACATACTGTTCCTTGGCAGATGCTTTCAGTAGCACCACAATTTGAGCGCAGAAGTCTGAACTGAATCAGGTCTTATCAAATCCAATTATTCCCAGCGAGACATTTCATTTGGCTGAAGAGGGAGTGAATTATGAGGGTGCTGTGTGGATGTGTTTGTAAGTGTGTACCTGCAAGCATCTCAGTATGTGAATGTGAGAGAAATCACAGAGGGCAGATTGGTTGGCCACTCAGCAACCGTTAGTCGACAGATTTTTTTTTGTGTTTAGAATCCTTTGATGTGTTTGCAGTCTGAACAACTTCCTAAAGATGTTCTACAACACACATTTATAGTACTATAGCTATATTTCCATCAGAAGTTAGAATTTAACTTATGCGTAAAAAAAATGGAATATTGCTTAAAAACATTTGTGAATAAAGCACTGTTTCCATATTCATTAGAAAAAAAATTAACTTCCTGGGAAACTGGCATACATATCTGTAATAAAAATGGATGTTGCTGCAATATGGGAAAAGAAAGAAACTTGCTCTTTTTTCCTCCATCATAAATGAGTTGCGGCTCAGAGCGCAGACAAAACCCAATAAAAGCTTTCAGGTTATCTTACCTGAAAATGTCTGGTGTTTGGGAACGCAATCATGTGAGACGGTTCTGGGAGGGAACACATCCACTGTTGAGGTCAAGTCATGTTTGTTGTTGCGAATCGAGGTGAGAATTCTAGGGTGACTGGATATCCGGGGCTTAGCCCAGAGAAATCCATGTATGTGTCACGATACATGGGATAAAGTTTAAAAAAAATTGTTTTAAATTTGTTTATTTTTAATTGTTTTTTTAAACAAGGTACATCTCTCTTTCTTATTAAAATAAAAAAATCACAATGTCAAACGAGTTAAACTTAAAGGGTTAGTTCACCCAAAAATGAAAATTAAGTCATTAATTACTCACCCCCATGCTGTACCAACCCCGTAAGACCTTCGTTCGTCTTCGGAACACAAATGAAGATATTTTTAATTAAATGTGACAGCTGGATCACTCCTCCATAGGCTGTCTAAGGGATTGAAACCTGACGTCCCAGAAAGTCAATGAAGAAAATGTTTAAACATTCCATGTCGCAACAGTGGCTCAACTATAAGTTTATCAAGCGACGAGAATACTTTTTGTGCGGAAATAAAACAAAAATAACGACTTTATTCGACTATTCCTTTTCTTCCTTGTAGGCCTGAAACGAGACTTCAAGAGATTTCCACGACGCATGCGCAAGAATTGCGATCTCCTTCAACTACTTCAGTTAAGTTCTCGCGCGTGCACGCGTGGAAATCTCTTGAAGTCTCGTTTCAGGCCTACAAGGAAGAAAAGGAATAGTCGAATAAAGTCGTTATTTTTGTTTGTTTTTTCGCACAAAAAGTATTCTCGTCGCTTGATAAACTTATAGTTGAGCCACTGTTGTGACATGGAATATTTAAACATTTTCATCATTGACTTTCTGGGACGTCACGATTAATTCCCTTAAAGGGATAGTTCGGCCAAAAATGATATTTAACCCATGCATTACTCACCCTCAAGCCGTTCGAGATGCATATGTCAGTCTTGTTTCAGACGAACACATTTTCAGTTATTTTAGAAAATGTCTTAGACCCTTCAGTGGATATAATGTGAAGCAATGGGGTCCACCTCCTTCAAGTCCCAAAATGTGCATACATCCTTCACAAAAGTAATCCATCCGGCTCCAGGGGGATAAACGAAGGCCTTCTGAGGGTAATCCGTGCGGTTTTGTCGTAAAAATATACATATTTAAAACTTTATAAATGAAAATATCTGACTTCCGGCAACGATCGACGCGCGTTCACGGGTGATGGAAGTCGGCGTACGAGGTAGGACGTAGCGTAGGAACCGTCGTGACGTAGAACGAACGCGCCAGCGCAGCCAGAGAGCAGAGCAAAACAAAACTCCACTCAGGATTTCCATCACCCGTGAACGCGCGTCGATCGCTGCCGGAAGTCAGATATTTTCATTTATAAAGTTTTAAATATATATATTTTTACAACAAAACCGCACGGATTACCCTCAGAAGGCCTTCGTTTATCCCCCTGGAGCCGGATGGATTACTTTTGTGAAGGATGTATGCACATTTTGGGACTTGAAGGAGGTGGACCCCATTGCTTCACATTATATCCACTGAAGGGTCTAAGACACTTTCAAAATAACTGAAAATGTGTTCGTCTGAAACAAGATTGACATATGCATCTCGAACGGCTTGAGGGTGAGTAATGCATGGGTTAAATATCATTTTTGGCCGAACTATCCCTTTAAGGAGCCTATGGAGGAGTGATCCAGCTGTCACATTTAATTAAAAATATCTTCATTTGTGTTCCGAAGACGAACGAAGGTCTTACGGGGTTGGTACAGCATGGGGGTGAGTAATTAATGACTTAATTTTCATTTTTGGGTGAACTAACCCTTTAAAACATCAATCCACAATCATCGTTATACTGAACAGGTTTCAAATCTACAATTGAGAGTGAGGAGTCACGTGCCGATTTGGGCGGGGTCTGAGCCGGTCGGCCATGATGGTAGGAGACGCTATCGGTTGCCAGGGGCAACGCCTTCAGAACTTCACAGAGGCGCGACTAAACATTCCAGAAATAGCGAAAGAGAGACAGCGCAGCTTAGTATTTGTTTACATTTTACATTTTACCGATACGCCGCAGTTTCTTTGGAAGATATGGAGAAGGAAGAGAAATGAAAGGGGTTCTATCGGGAGAGACTAAATAAAGAGAAACTGCTTGTCAATAAACTGACAGCAGCAACAGCGAGCAAAGTCTGCTTTCAAAAGCAACACATTTCAGCACAGTTCGCCTTTTATTTAACACAAACGAACGAAATGAATACTCTGTTATTCATTTAGAGTTGTTTCATTTGTTATAGATATATCTGTACCGCGAAATGTTTTAAAAAGACACTTTTTTAATGACGTACGATTCGCATTGACAGGGGAATGTCCGAACTGTTCGCTTAACGTTGCACGGCAGGTGCAAATGCACGTATCTGATTCATATCAGATTTATTTCCACATATGAATGAGGCCTGAAACATCAAGTATGACTGAACTCTCGCAGTTTAACGTTACAAGTTTTGGGGTTTTTAAGTCTTATTGCACCCAGCCGCAGCAGACTTGTTCAGCTTCTAATGACTTAAAGCTTCTGAACTCTTGCATTGTGTAGGCAGTAACGTTAGTCACTGATACAATAAACAAACCAGGTAATTAACTATGTCAGCGTATGTGAAAGGTGGTAGTGCTTTGGGTCTTTCGTCCATTCTGTAGCAGGTCGTACGGGGCCATATGTTGATGTCAAGTAGTTTCTCTAAATAACGCTGCTTGGTGTTGTTATAGTCTCTCCCGATAGAGCCCCTTTCCTTTTGCTTCCCCCTTCTTCATTTATTCCCAAGAAACGGCGCCTTATCGCAAAAATGCAAACAAATATCAAGCTGCTCTCTCTCTCTCTGTCGCTATTTCTCTCGGTCTCACGGTCGAAGTAACCATGACAACGGATAGCGTATCCTACCAAGATGGCGAATCCTTCCCACAATGCAACGCGGAGTGATACGCGTTACGTCACCTTCTCATTCTCAATAGCGACAGCATGGGACCAAGCTTTTGCTTGCCTAGGACACTGCCTACAAATGATCATACTCATCAACAAATGTAATAATGTAATAATATAATGTAATAATGCATTTTAAAGTAAGAAAACCAGACATTCCAACATGCTAGATTTACAGAGGGAACAAAACAGGTCAAGTTCAACATGTGCACTGCTATAGCAATTGATAGCAGGAAAATCAGTCAATTTCTTTTTCCTATACTATTCTGCTGATTTCGAGTCTCTATCTCACTTTTTTTGTCTCTGTCTCTCAGTTTTCTTTTCTTTTCCAATCAAGCCTGACTGGTCATAATAGTCATGGTAGAACAGGGATATTAAGAAGCAAACATTAAGCATTCCACTGACATACTCTTACTCTACAAAGATATACCAGTCAAAGGACCTTATCTTTCTGTTTAAATGCATTACAGTAAACAGATTCAAGTTATTTAGTCTAGCACTGCAGATAGACCTTACCCCAGTGTTTCCTCTAGGATTTTTTCCAGCCGTGGTGGCAGGCCCATTTCGCCAGGGGGCGTGGCCCATGAGTGATATTCCCATTGGCCACGCCCCTTTGCCCCAGTTGTTTAACCCTCTGAGGTCTAAGGGTTTTTGGGGTCCTTGAGGTGTTCTGACATGCTCTGACATTTGTGCTTTTTTCAGTTATTTATAAACATGTTAATTAGAGGTCGACCGATAGTGGATTTTACCGATACCGATATTTAGGTTTGACCGTACATGCCGATAACCGATAATTCAACCGATATTTTTTTAAATGGATACTGGATTAAAAACAAACATAACACTCACAATAAAACAGTGCTAAACTGAAATGTGCTAAATTAAATAAATATATAAATATGAATATATTAAAACTCTATACAGAAAATAATTTAAACATTAAAATATTACAGGTTTCGTTAGCTATAACCTAGAAACATACATACATTTCACAGGTAACACTTTGCAAGTCCCATTTGTAAACAAGGATGTATTAGCTAGCTTTCATGAACTATATGCATTATGCAATATGCGTTTTTACTGCATGTATTAATATGAGCAATACAATTGTACCTTTATCATTCATGTTAGTTCATAGTACATTAACTAAGGTAATAACAGATCAAATAAGAATTAAAACTCCATTTCAAATGCATTAGTAAATGTTGAAATTAACAAACTAACAATGAATAATACTTCTACAACTTGTATTAACCTTAGTTAATGCTAAAAATGGAATCTTATTGTAAAGTGTTACCATTTCATATAATTCCAAAGAGTCGTGCTTAAAGATGGCCATTAAAATGTAATAAAGATCTGTATTACGTATATGTAGCTAATATAGCCTCTCACTTTATTTGCTTCTATTTTAGAACACCTGATGATTATCTAATCAAAATAACAAGATGTATTGTAATTAAAAAGATCTGAAATCGAACGCGTTTCTGATTTGTTTGTTTCTGTCGGCTGCATGAACATCAATGTTGAGAAAGCAAAATCACGTCACTAATTTTAAATACGGTATGCAATTTCGTCGGCTAATGAATGCATAAAAGTGACCAGCCGGATATAAAATAATGCAAATAGATGGTAACAATTGCGCCATAAAACATTTGGGTCAGGTCTGCGTGTGTTTTGTCACAATTGTTATAAACCGCTTGACTGAGGTAATGTTAGAGTCCTCACAGCCTCGACGGCAAACTACTGTTCTTTCTCTGCTGATTCAGCATCTAGTCAACAAATGAATTACTTTATAATGATATGGCAATATGTACTTTAGTGTTCTGTATTCATACCGTTTCGCTGTCGGTGTTTTAAATGCGCGTCTGAAGTGTCAGCGCTCTCTGTGCTGCGTGTTCTCTCCGTGCTGCGTGTTCTCTCCGTGCTGCGCGCTACCTCACGTGTTAAGTAAAGAACTCAGCCAGTGATAGTTTGTTATTTGTCCTCTAGAGGCCGCTCTCGCTCTGTATAATGCCAGCAGTCTCTTCTGTTCTGAGCGCTCTCGTGCTGTGTAATGACCGCGCGCACTTCTCAGCCGCTCCAGCAACGGACGCAACCCGGAAAAACTATCGGTGTGGATTTTTGCCGATAACGATAGTTCCACCAATCAACTATCGGTGCCGATTAATCGGCAAAACCGATGAATCGGTCGACCTCTAATGTTAATGGGAAAGGTGTAAATTCACTCAATATAGCACAAACTGGGCTACCGTAATTTCTGAGCAACAATTATGAAACATGTTTGTATTTTTGAGAGAATATTGCTTATGCATGGTTATTGAAAAAACAAAAAATTAAAGTGTCTGAAATAAGGCCACAAAACACATACTAAATATGTGTCCACAAGACTTTTGACTAATGAGTGTTGTTGCCTAGAATTTTTGCTTCAAAATGATCTGAAAATCATCCTGCCTAATCATTTACACAAACACATACACTGATTTAAATTTTATTAGAGACCTTTGGTTTGGAAAGGCAATATGCGTGGAGGCGTGTTCACACCTGAGAAGACAAAGGCCGGATAATGTGCCGCATAATGAGCTGCATATTAATTAGCCCTTTCACACAGGTGTGTCACAGGATCCCAAAGAATGCAAGGACAAAAGAAATTATCTATATAGCCTATACATATTTTACAATTGTGAAATTGTAAATAGGTTACAATTACAACAATTACAATTTTAACAATATTTCAAGTGTATTTCTTTGTAAAAAGTATACATTTTATCATACGTATTAAAAAAGGTAAGGATTCATTAGTTTGAATATTGGAACAAACACTATAATAACATCTTAGTTGATAATGCAATATACCTACTTTATTTTTGACAAAACATCATACTATAGTATATTTAACTATGAGCAGAAATTGGTGAACAAAAGCGTACCTATTTAATGTGACAGTAGTCTTTTTTTACAGTCAAAACTTTATAATCTATCCAAAACTAATCACAAAATCGTGTCTAAACAATCATATTTAGTCTGTAATATATTGTGTATGATATATTAGTATATACATGTGAATTTGCAGCTTGTTGCTTATACAGACATTTTATTTCAACATATTTCAGTCTATTTTTATTCATCTTAGTAGGCTATAGCAATATAGTTTGTATGTGTTGTTCATGTAAACATAACGTTTACTAATGTAGGTGCGAGAGTGAATGAACAAGGCACAGACACGCGCTGTATAACTGTAGTAAACAAAGCGCGCGCGCCTATGCCGTTCACTCATCATTTAGCCTACACACAGACACGCAATTCATATTTAAACAGTCTTTTTGCGGTTTACAGTCCGACAAATTCAATATCACGATTAGAACAAAGCACTAGAATAAATGACTTACTACATCAGCTGGATCCGTTGCTCCTCGAAATGAAACTACCAGCACTTATGGTACATTTTCCAGGGTTAGATAGTATTATTCCTCACAGCGAAAGGATACGCTGTGTACACAGCTGTAAAAGATACTTACTAAACACGATGTGTTTTATAATCCAGCTGGTGGGCGTTGGCATGTTCGAAAGGCCTTGTCTAAGATCATTTGCGTTTGAATCGCTCTCCGTGGGCGTGGCACATTAACGCGTAATTAGGTGTAATGAGCTGGAAAGAAAAATACTGACATCTCTCTCTTTTCATACAGATTACATAAACTGAGAATATTTGTTTTTTTTATATATTAATTCATTTAAAAGAAGAGAGTTCAAGCTTCATTATGGAAAAACACTCGTGCCTGTATGACAAGTATTCGCGGAATTAAATTTAATCTTAGGACGCGTTTCAGAATGGACTTCACTGACAGAGAGAAGGCAGAACGCGCATCATGTTTGTTTTTCTTTATTTGGCGAAAAGCACAACACTTTGTTTTTAATAGACACTTATCAGGATCTAATGATGTACAACACTTAATATGTAAGATCAAAATCAACAGAGTATTTTGAGTTTCTTTTGCACTTATAAGAAAAAAGCGAGACTATCCCGCCGGCGCGATAGCCGACCTCAGAGGGTTAAACCTCCCCTAAGTATTATAATATGAAAGTCTCTAATAAGAGTGGCAAAGCGATTATGCGCATCCTGTGCGCAGAATGATGCACTTGAAGCAACGCGAAGTCACAGCGCGCAGCGCTTCGCATTGAAAAGTTCAAAGTACAAAGCGAAGAGATTATATCTATCTATGCTTAATGTATTATATTTATGCAACAGTTTGAGCCCTTTCTTTTAACAGTTATAAATTTCCAGTTTGCATGAAGAACAATTAATAGCGCTCTCTACTCCAGTGCTGTAATCTAACAGACACCCGGGAGAAAGGAATATGATTTAGAAAGCGCTATAAACTCCAGCAAGATAAGTCATTTTATGCAAACCATACACCTTTATCTACAAATAAAGAATAATAATGGGAACATTGATCTTGAAGAGAGTGTCGTCGTGTTACTGTCGTAACCAAACGCGACGTGCTGTTTGAATGCTGAATGGAGAATGACTGAGGAGAGATGAGTTCTCTTTCATCATCTCATGTTTGAGATCCACCTATGGGAAGGGCATCCGCACCTGACCTCTGCAGAAGCATCCAATTGCACCAAGTCTGGCCTGACAGACAGAAGCGCGTGTCCAATGTTCGGTAAGGGACCCGCCCCTTAGCAAGTGTATAAAACACTAGCACGCGCTATCTTACCTCTGTTGTTATTCACTTCTCGCGACCTCATTGCTTCACAGCTCTACGGTTTTCGCTGACTTCACCACAGTCAACAGGAGGAAATCTATTTGATCAGCCTCCACCAGGCGTGATTGTCAGACGGTTGCGTTTAGTTGCGATTTATTTCTGGTTTCAAGCCACCCATGCTCGCTACCTGGATTTGCTCAGGCTGCCCGCCTGTTTCTCAGCTTTCACCTCTCCGATGGATCGCAAGCTCTACGGTCCCACTAACCCATCGGACGTGCAGTCGCGTGCATGCCCTGCCGCCTGCGGTTCACTCATTGGCGCGAGGGATGCCCATCCCTTTTGCGTGGTATGCATGGGATTAAAGCACGCGGAGGAAGCGCTTTCACTTCCTGAGAACTGCACTCATTGCCTCGCCCTGCCTAGGAAGCTTCTTCGACATAGACTCAAGGTTGCATCCACCCAAAGCACGGAGGAACAGTACGACTCGGACGTTGGAGTAGGTGAAAGCGTTACAGCTCAGGGGACTTCCCAGAGCATGCCTGCTCTCAGTTGGGCTGACCAGTCTAACGGGGGCCTACTCGAGGAAATCCTTCCCGTTATTTCCTCGCTCGACTACGAGCCGCCCGGCTCAGGCGAGGACGTGGACCTCGCTATACTTGAGGGCTCGGACGACGAGGAAACCATCCCGTCCGCCCAAGCTCCCCCGGTTAGCGGCTCGGCTACACTGCCGCACGCGGTCCTTCTCGAGGTGTGTGAGCGAGCGGCCGCTCGTCTCGGCATGGAATGGCCGGCCCTCCAGAACGCCGCCGACCAAGAGAGGGATGTCTATGACGGCAAACTCCTAGGTCCCCATCCCGGTCCTAGGAAGCAGCTCATAGCTGTACTCCCTGTATGCGCTAAGCACATGCGACATTATTGGAAGGACCCGCTAGATCTTAAGCACAGCTTGGCGGGTCTGGAGGTTAAGGATATGGCAGCGCGTGGCATGGACGACCATCCCACCATCGAGCCCTCGATCGCCAGACACCTTAACCCCTCGCAGGGAGGCTTACTGGCCCCTCCTAAGCCAGTTCTCCCTAATAAGATGGACCGCTTCTCAGCATCTGTCTTCCAGGCCTCGTACAAGGCCTCGGCTCTCGCGGTACGGGCTCTAAATGTTTCCTCCCTCCTCTCGGCCTACCAGGCTGAGCTGTTGGAGGATATGAGTTCTCATTTGGAGAAAGGCGTGTCATCGCCGGCGCTGTGGAAGGAGATCGTTACCGTGAACGACCTGGTCCTTCGTAACGCCCGCCAGGCCGTCCAAGCCGGCGGACGTTCTATGGCCCTATGTTTTGTGGGGGAACGTGCCCTCTGGCTCAATCTCTCTGGTCTGCCCGACAGCGAGAAAAGACGCATAGCAGGAACCCCAGTGAAACCAGGCCAGGCTCTTTTTGGCGATGATAAGAAGGAGGATGAGCCGTTTAAACTGTGCCTGCCTAGAAAGGCCACTCCATACCAGCCCCCCACACGCCCCCTCAGGCCCCAGCCACAGGACGGCCGTACCATAACAAAGCCAGGCCTAAGGCTCGCAGCAGGCCACCCAGCCAGCAGCCTAGCCAGCAGCCCAACCATCCTCCTAAGCCCTGGGGTAAGACATCCTTCGCTGCGGCCGCAGCGAAAAAGCCCACCCACTCTACCCCGGCAGACGGGAAGAGGAAGAAGCCTACCTGATGCTCAGCTCCAGGGGCTTCTCGGTCCAGGTTTTCAGGCGACCAGCCCATTGGACACAATTTTGAGTTTTTCCCCCCATTTACCCAAGAAGAGGAAGTTCTCAGCTCGAGGGCCCATTTTCCCTCGTTCGGGTGCCCAACCCCAGTTCAATATGAACATGTCACAAGTTCAGGTGTGGTCCATAAAAAAATTTCCCCTCCCAGCTTCCAGTTTCAGAACTGGGGGGAAATTCACTGTCCAAGAGTGCCCCACCACTGTTGAAAAGTGCTCAACCACAGTCTCTTCACAGTTTGCACAAACCACTTCACACACATTCAATAAAGGTTCAATTCCCTGTGTGTGTGTTTCAAAAATAAAAACAACAAAAAAACAAAAACAACAAAAATATCAAACACTGAGAGCGAAAGCTCTGCCAAGTGCTGCTGTTCCTCAGAAATTCTACATGTCGCCCCTAAGTTGTCCACTAGATGGAGTCATTGTATCACAAATGAACAATCCGGTTGTATTGCCAGCCCTAGGCAACTCGCCGGTAGGGATGGGACGATTACCGGTTTCACAATAAACCACGATAAAATACACTGACGGTTAGTATTATCATTTAAAATTTAATTATCATTAAAACTGTGTTTGATTATCACGATTTTAATAACTCACTGTAAATCCTGTCCAGCCAGCAGCAGTCTGACGCAGACGCAGTCAGACTGAGGTGTGGTCATATTTTGGCTTTTAGAAAAGTCCTGAGGGAAACTTGATCGAGGATGATCACCCTGTCAGCCGAATAAAAAGTCGCTGCAATAGAAACACTTCAAATCTTCCGAGTCGTCTTGACTCTTGTGTGACCATCCACCACTGTTGTAACTTATAGTGAACGCAAGGCAAGTTAACTTTGACCTCAATACCAAAACTACGTCTGGGAAATAATTGGGCACGAAATGCTGTTTTAAGTTGAAATATTTTGTCACTCACTTGAAATAGACGCGAAGCTTCCGCGAAGAAAGGTTCGCAGCAAGTGGCTTTGAGCCAGAGACGAACAAACAACTTCAAACCAGACTATTATTAAGAGTGACATTTTAAGAGATAGTAATGTACAGTATAGTTTCATTGTACACTTGTTACACCTATTTTATTTTTACCACATAATTACGGGGACATAGATTAATGTTTTAAATCTTACCTGTTTATAAATCCATTTTGTACAGCGTACAAAACAATCGTCCAGACAAGATGATCACAACAATATTATCAAACTCTGTAAACAATAAATCAACTCTGATTTCATTTTCAATACAATCAAAAACGGGAGACGCAAGAGGGCAAGTTGTATTTGAATGAAACAAGAGTGCGTTGTGATACATGGATGTGTGCCGTGTAATAATGCGTTGCTATTGACGACGGGCATTATAAAGAAGGAAATGGCACAGAATAGAATCTTGCTTAAAAAAACTGCATAGAGCTGCTTGTTTTATTTGTTGTTTGTTGATTTTCAAATATAAAACTTGTTGAAATGTTTTCAGTGCGAGCATCAGTTCTTTTTGAACACTCATCTCATTTTAACAAAACCGTGATAATATTGATAATCACGATAATTTTGGACACTGTAGTCGTGATTTGAAATTTTCATACCGTCCCATCCCTACTCGCCGGTGAGTGTGGGCTCTCTCACGTCACACGTGACAGCCTGGCCGTCTGTGTCGGCTCCCGAATGGGTGATTCGCACCATCATGAAGGGCTACAGACTTCAGTTTGCCAGAAAACCTCCACGTTTCAGCGGAGTTATCTTTTCTCACACAGAAGAGAGCTCCGCACACATTCTGAAAGACGAGATCTCTTCTCTTCTCGAGAAGGGGGCGGTGCGAGCGGTGCCTCCGCATCAATGTCAACAGGGTTTTTACTCCCGTTATTTCCTGATTCCAAAGAAGGACGGTTCACTTCGTCCTATTCTGGATCTCAGAGTGTTGAACAAACATTTAAGGAAATACAATTTCAGAATGTTAACCCACAACGTTCTCTCTCGTGCAATAAAACAGAGCGATTGGTTCACGTCGATCGATCTGAAAGATGCTTTTTTCCACATAAGCTTTTATCCGCCACACAGGAAGTTTCTGGGTTTCGCCTTCCAAAGCATATGTTACGAATTCACAGTGCTTCCATTTGGCCTAGCACTCAGTCCAAGAGTGTTTTGTATGTATGCGGAAGCAGGGTTAGCCCCGCTGAGAATAGCGGGGCTCAAAATCCTGACTTACGTAGACGATTGGCTGATTATAGCCGATTCGAGAGAGATCGTCATGCAAAACACTGCCCGTGTGCTCGCTCACATCACAGCGCTCGGCTTCAGAGTGAATGTGAGCAAGAGCAATTTCACTCCCGCGCAAGGAGTTATTTTTCTGGGTCTGGAGATGAATTCGGTTACAATGTGCGCGCATCTCTCACAAGAGCGCGTTCTCTCCTTAATGAAATGCCTCTCACAATTCAAAGAAGGAACGAGAGTACATTATCATGCATGTCTCAGGCTACAGGGTCTTATGGCTGCGGCTATACATGTCCTGCCTTTGGGCCTTCTGAGAATGAGGGCGTTTATGAAGTGGGTTTTAGCTCTTCATCTCAGCCCTTTAAGGAGAGGCATCCAGCTGCAGCCCCGCAGACTCACCTCCGGGTAGACACCAGTGGCTGGACACCAGTGGATGGACAGCAGACGTCATTTCCGTATCGTCATTCACTTTTCAAATTGACGTCATTTCCGTATCGTCATTCACTTTTCAAATTTGACGTGCCATGCAGATGTCAGCGGTAAGAAAAAATAATAAACTGTCAATGATTTATAGGTCATGTCAGAATTCAAATGCACAAACTACCTAGTTAAAAAAATTGTCTTGTTTTCAAGGTACTGTGTCGTGTTTTTTTAAAGGTATTAGTGAACTCCAAGTGAACTCTGGTGTGCCTCAATTCTAGAGCTAGGTTGCTACAGTAGATTTTCCAATCAAATCGTTCTTTGAGTGGTATGATTTAATATTGTAAATACGTTTTTTTTCCACTTGGATGTGTGAAGATTGTACCCAGTTAACGAGATCTCATAGAACAGTCTTGGCAGAGAATAGCAATAGCAGAGAATAGTCTAAAATGCTAGGTTGTCTAGGTGAGAACTAAATATGCTGTCCATCCAGAGGTGAGAATATAAAATAAATATTCTGTTCATCCAGAGGTGAGAACTAAATATGCTGTCTATCCAGAGGTGAGAATATAAAATAAATATTCTGTTCATCCAGAGGTGAGAACTAAATATGCTGTCTATGCAGAGGTGAAAATATAAAATAAATATTCTGTTCATCCAGAGGTGAGAACTAAATATGCTGTCTATCCAGAGGTGAGAATATAAAATAAATATTCTGTTCATCCAGAGGTGAGAACTAAATATGCTGTCTATCCAGAGGTGAAAATATAAAATAAATATTCTGTCCATCCAGAGGTGAAAATATAAAATAAATATTCTGTTCATCCAGAGGTGAGAACTAAATATGCTGTCTATCCAGAGGTGAAAATATAAAATAAATATTCTGTCCATCCAGAGGTGAGAACTAAATATGCTGTCTATCCAGAGGTGAAAATATAAAATAAATATATGTCAATCCAGAGGTGAAAATATAAAATAAATATATGTCCATCCAGCGGTGAAAACGGAAATTAGCGGCGAAACGGAAATGACGGAGAAAAGGGAAATGACGTAGGCTGTCCATCCACTGGTGTCCAGCCAGTGGTGTCTACCCGGAGGTGAGTCTGCGGGGCTGCAGCTGGATGCTATTGCCTTTAAGCGATCTCCGCCGCTCTGTCACAGTGACGCGCTCGTGCACAGCAGCGCTGCGCCACTGGAGGAACGCAGAGTTTTACGCGCATGGGACCCCTCTCGGGGCAATTATGCTGCGGAAAGTAGTGACGACAGACTCATCCTTAACAGGATGCGGAGCCACGCAAGAGGGCAGAACAGTGAATGGGGTGTGGCCAAGCACACTTCACTCAGCCCATATAAATTATTTAGAGCTCCTCACTGTGTGGAAGGCTCTGAATCACTTTCTGCCCCGCTTGCAGGGGCATCATGTGCTGGTGCGCTGCGACAACACGCCATCAACCGCCAGGGGGGGATGCGCTCCTCCAAGCTGCATGTTCTCGCTCACAGGCTGTTAGTATGGAGCAGGCGGCACTTCCTGTCTTTACGGGCGACCCATGTCCCGGGCATACTGAACAAGGGCGCATACCTCTTGTCAAGGGGAAACCCTCTCTACGGAGACTGGCGCCTCCATCCTCAGATAGTGGGTCTACTGTGGAGGAGGTTCGGCCAGGCAACCGTAGATCTCTTCACCTCGCGTGAAAACGCCCATTGTCCTATGTTCTTCCGGCTACGGGACGAGGACGCCCCCCTCGGCGTGGATGCACTGGCCCACCCGTGGCCCAACGTGCTGCTCTATGCATTTCCTCCCCTTTGCCTCATAACGCCGTCTCTGGCCAAGGTGAGGGAACAGAGCTTGACCATTCTTTTGATAGCTCCCAGGTGGCCCAAGGCGCCGTGGCTCTCAGAGATTATCCCTCTGCTGTATGCCCAGCCATGGCCCCTCCCACTTCGCAGACCTTTTGTCTCAAGCGAACGGGGAAATTTATCACCCGCACCCAGACAGGGTGGCCCTCTGGGCCTGGCCCGTGAGAGGGCCAACTTGGGGCTCCCCCCACGTGTTGTGGCCACCATTCAGTGTGCCAGAGCCTCTTCGACACGGTCTCTTTACGACTGTAAGTGGCGTGGGTTTGAAGAGTGGTGTGAAGGGCGACGGGTAACGTCATATCAGTGCTCAATCACTGACATTTTATGCTTTTTGCAGGACCTTATGGACAAGGGAAGATCCTTTTCCACTATTAAGGTCTATTTAGCGGCTATCGCTGCATGTCATGTGGGGTTCGACAGCGCTACGGTGGGGCAACACCCCCTTATTCGTAGGTTTATGAAGGGCGCACGCCGCTCTCTTCCAGTCCCCAGGAGAGTCGTTCCTGAGTGGGACCTCTCCATGGTGCTGGATGCAATGTCTCAACAGCCATTTGACCCCCTGGGGAGTATTTCCCTTCAGAATTTGTCTTTCAAGACAGCTTTGCTCCTGGCCTTGGCATCTGCCAAGCGGGTCAGTGATATACATAAACTCTCTGTTCATCCCTCGTGCACTAAATTCTCTCTCAGTGGAGATAAGATTTTTCTCAGGCCCAACCCGGCCTTCTCCTCCACAGAGGATCAGAGGTTGAACGCTTTATGTCATGTACGTGCCCTGCGGGCATACTTAGGACCAGCTCGTTTAGAAAAAGCGACCAGCTTTTCATCTCTTGGGGCCCCCCGCACTAAGGCAACCCCATTTCCAAGCAACGCCTTTCTCATTGGCTTGTGGAAGCTATATCTTTGGCATATGAATCCAAGGGAGTGCAGCCCACAGAGGGCATCAGAGCTCACTCCACTAGAGGTATGGCTGCCTCTTGGGCTCTATTTAAGGGAGTCTCTTTGCAGGACATATGTGCCGCTGCAAGCTGGGCCTCTCCCCATACGTTTGTCAGACACTACCGGCTCGATGTCACCAGAACCCCGGTAGCTCATTCTGTCCTGGGTGTCGGCTCTTTGTAGCTTTGTGTTCTTAGGCCCTCCACCCCTCTTTAAGTCTGGACTGCCTAGTCCAGCACTTTAAAGTCACTAAGCATGTGTCTAATCTGCACCTGGCACCATATATTCACCATTATGAGTGTGGTTAGGTTTATTCACGAATGCATGTTGCCATATGCTATTCTTTGTTGCTAAAGTGGCTTCCTCACTTTGTGTGGTGGTTTCCGTGTGACGTGTCATGCACCGCCTTTCGAGGTGACCGTTCTCTGGCTTTCAGGGCCTCATTGTAGTGTATTGGGCAATCGGGGAGCTGTCCATATCTCCCATAGGTGGATCTCGAACACGAGATGATGAAAGAGAACAATAGGTTACTGATCGTAACCCCGGTTCTCTGAAACATCGAGTGGAGAGATCCACCAAGCTTGCCCCGCTTGCTACACGAGAAGCGAATTTGCTCACTGAGGTAAGATAGCGCGTGCTAGTGTTTTATACACTTGGTAAGGGGCAGGTCCCTTACCGAACATTGGACACGCGCTTCTGTCTGTCAGGCCAGACTTGGTGCAATTGGATGCTTCTGCAGAGGTCAGGTGCTGATGCCCTTCCCATAGGTGGATCTCTCCACTCGATGTTTCAGAGAACCGGGGTTACGATCAGTAACCTATTGTTTCCATTAACTTTAACTTAAAGACTTAAATATTCATTTTTACCTCACATTATGCTATTGGATGACTTTAGAAGTCTTGGAATATAGTGCCAAAACTTTATGGTGCTTTACAATGTTTTTAATGCGTTTAGCTTAACTAACACAATAGTACCCTATGCACAATATCAGAGCTCACTGAGAAGCTGCAGCCGTGGCGGGATGATTTTAGGTGTGGCGGCCCGCCACGGCAGAATGAATGTAGCGGAAACACTGCCTTACCATCTAATGAAGTCTGTGCATCATTCCTGTGCTGTCTGTCGCTGGCTCATAAAGTTTTGTCCTAGCTTTGCTGTTGTCTGCTTTCCTCTTCTCTCAATAGTTTTTCTTTCTTCTCATTATAATATCTCTCCTTTTGATTTGGGCTGCTGACTGCTCTCCTTGCCTCTCTCCACTCATTTTCTCTTCTTGTCATCCTCTCTTTAATCTAATGTCTTCATTTCTCTTCTTGGTTCCATTTATTTGCAATCTCCTCCCTTTCTCTTCCCCATACATCTTATCTACTCGTTTCCACCACTCTCTCCCCACTTTTTTTTCTCCCCTATACCCTTTTACACTATTCTCCACTTAAAGTGTGCCCACTTCTCTACTTTGTGTATTTGCCTTTTTCATTTTCTTTGAATGTTCTTTTGGTGATAATGCTTTACAGTAAAATTCTGTTTGTTAATATTAGTTAGTGTAATCTTTAATATTTTACAACATTAATTACTATTTGTCCATATGGTCCGAAAATTATTTATCTTTTTGTAATGAACAATTGTATTTTGATCAAAAAAATTTTTTTACAAATATGAATGAATGCAATAACAATTATTAGTTTATTGGTAATGAAGTAACTAATGATAACAAATAAAACCTTACTGTAAAGTGTTTTTTATCTGCCTTTCTCCTCCCTTCCATCTCGCTTCTGTCTGAACATGGTTCTTTATTGTGTTGATGGTGGTTGTTTAAGACTGTATCGTCTTGGTTTAGTTTGGTCAAATCTGTCATCACCTTGTCATGGTCAACACCAGTCAAGTTCTCCTTCTCAATGGACATCACTGCAAGGTGCTTAACCCGGTCTTGTTCCATTGTGTTTCTTAAAGGGGTCATATAACAGACTGATCTCATAAAATTGCGTGTGTATGACACGCCAATTCGTATTTCCATTTTTGGCGTGCTATCAACACGCACAATCGCTTTTCAGCGTGTTTATGAACGCAGTTGACTTAACGTTATTACTGTATATATAAATATATGACCTACCTCCACCCCGTCCCTAAACCTACCCGTCACTGGGGTTAATAGCATTTATGAGTCTTCCCCTGCCATCCTAGGGAAAAAAAAATATCGCTCCCCAGATGTAGATCTACATTTTGCTTCGTTTCGCTCGGAAATTTAATGGCGTGTACATATGCGCGGAATCACTTGGACATTAATGGCGTAGACATACACGCATACACGCGGATATCTCAAAATGCGTATAGATGACACGCCACTTGACTTGAAAGTGGCGTGTCTGTTTACGCAAAAGTCATGATGTCATGTTGCATATAATGCCATTTTTGTACAAGCTAACATGATTCTTTAGGGTCTAAATTAAAAGTTTGTAATATACTTTAATTAAAAATTCTCATTAGTATTGTAAGAAAACCCTTATTTTACCTGGTCAAAAACAGTTTTGTTTTCAGCACGCCGTTTCTGTCACGATGCATCAATCCGGGTGTTCGTTCTGAGTTTCTGTTGGTGTGTTTTGTAGACGTGGGTTTGTGGGTGTGTTCACCTGTTTGTTGTTAGCTCCAGCTGACACTTATCAGCCTTCAGCTGCAGCTTATCATTAGGCTTGTTAGCTGTCTTTATATCGCTGGAGTTGTCTGTGCTTAGTGTTGGTTCGTCACTCTTGTTTGTGTCTCTTACACAGTTCCGTGTCCTTGTCTCTGTGCGGAGTTTTTGTCTGTGTTGCCTACGCATCAGCCGTTTGGGAGATCGCCTGAGTTTATTCACCTGCCTTTGAGCTAGCCTTCTCTGGAGATTCCCCGTCGGACTCCTTCCAGGTCGCCCGCCTGTTAATCGTGGCGTTTTGAGTATCTCCTGTCAAGTGTGGACATCCTCGTCTGACGTCTTCCAGTCGGAGTGTTGTCTTCCAGGTCTCCCGGCTGCTAAACGTGGTGTTTTGTGTATCTCCTGTGCTGTCTACAATAAACTGTTTTACTTGCATTTGGATCTACGACTCCTCATTGTGTAACGCGTTGTTCATTATAAACGTGGGATTATGAATTATATTGAGAACGTCGTACATAGAAAACATGCCGTAATGTACCCTGAGTGTAAACCTTAGACGCATTCATCGTGAAGCGTGCAAGAGATTTGCAAAGATTAATATAAACATTAATATAAAGGTTAATAAAACGTTACTCACTTCAGTTCTTCTGGAGGTTCAGCAGGAACATGAATAGTTGGTACCGTTCCGTTTTTCAGGAGCAGCTTCTTAGCAAAACCAGCTTTATACTGACCCTCCTTTATAAAGCAGTCTGCTGAGAAATGATTCGCGCAAACATGAACGCATTGACGTTGCTCGTGGGGAATATTCCCTTAGAAAACAAACTCAGCCACTGCGTCTTCAGTGGTTCGGATTTAGGAACATCAAAATGACAGCTGTGTTCCTTATTGCACCCAAGAATAGAACACCACAATCGCTTAGACGCCATTCTGCTCATAGACAGTGCTCCAGCATATCAACAATGACCGCACCGGTCCACGCGGACTATGATTGACAGCTCGCGAGGGCAAGAGCGAGGGCGGGTCTGTGTTGAAACGCTGCTGTCAATCAGCAATCTTGGGGGGGGGGGCGTCCGACCGTGTGACGTCACACGGTCGAACGGCTCGATTTGAGGCAGGGGAAAACATATAAGGAGATTAAAACAAAAACACTGGATGGATTTTTATCATTTTATGATGGTTGTGTACAGGCACTGCCAACACACATTTCAGTACAATCAACTTGTAAAAGTGCATGTATCATTATATGACCCCTTTAACCATGTATGCAGTCGACGCAAGGCACCAAAGGAACGTTCACAGCTGCAGCTACTAATTGGAATTGTCAGTGCTACTTTTGTCACTGGGATCCGTACCAAAAACTTTTAAGCTGGCTATGATTAAACCACTTGTTAAAAAAACGCAACTTGATCGTACAGAATTGGTCAATTACAGGCCAATCTCGAATCTACCTTTTCAGTCAAAGATACTAAAAAAGGCAGTATCCTCACAATTATGTTCCGTTTTAGAAAGAAATGGTATCTGCGAGGATTTTCAGTCAGGATTTAGACCGTACCATAGTACTGAGACAGCTCTCATCAGTCACAAATGATTTGCTCTTATCATCCGATCGTGGTTGTATCTCGCTATTGGTGTTACTCGATCTTAGTGCTGCATTTGATACTATTGACCACAACATTCTTTTAAATAGACTCGAAAATGATGTTGGCATTAGTGGAATTGCATTAGCATGGTTTAAATCATACGTATCTGACCCTTACCAGTTTGTAGCAGTAAATGAAGAGTCTTATCGATCACAAGTTCAGTATGGTTAACCACAAGGCTCAGTACTAGGACCGTTGATGTTCACTCTGTACATGCTACCCTTAGGAGATACCTAAAAGCATGGCATTAGTTTTCACTGTTATGCTGATGATACTCAGCTCTATATTTCTTCACGCCCTGACGAAACTTACCAATTCACAAAATTAACGGAATGCATAGCTGATATAAAAAATTGGATGACTACTTAATTCTGAAAAAAACAGAGATTCTAATTATTGGACAAAAAACGTCCTCTGATTATCTAATCGTTGTCAGGATAACTCCAGTTTACATGGTTACGCAGAAGCGATACAATTCTGTATTGTAAATTTTAAGACCAGACAAGTAGTTTGTTGAGGGTTGGTTTTTTAGGGAAGGACTACATGCCTGCGCACATATTCAAACGCGCATACTCATAGAATTAACTCTTAATAACGCATGTGCACGCCATCAGCGTTCTCACAGGTTCGCGTTTTTAAAGTTTGCGTAGAGAGAACTTAAGAGTTTTCTGTTACAACGGTGTCATGTTAGCGGCCCCTAAGTTAATAACTAATGATCGTTGCAACGGAAGTGAATCAATTAAAACTAACTTTAGCTGGAAAATAACTTTATTCTAGAGCTGTCATAAAGCCAAAACAATCTCTGTTACTTTAATTTCTTATTATCACTGTAAAGCAGCTTTAGAACAATCTACATTGTTAAAAGCGCTATATAAATGAAGATGACTTGACTACTTGAAGCATCTTGAACACACTGAAAGCTCTCTGCTGTGTTCCAAATTGGGTAAAGGGATACTGCTGAAGCTTCACATGTTTTGGGCCTGTCTGTAGTGTTCCTTGATCATCCCTTTCACTTTCTGCCCCTCTCTGTGTTTCTGTTGATAAAGCCTCTTCTTTCCTTGCTGACTCATCTGAGACATGGTAAAATAGCAAGCTCAGCTCTATTATTGTTTTAATAAATAGCCTTCACTTAACAACAAGATTTTTGTAAGAATAGATAAACCAGGTGAATAAAGAATCTCTAATAACAAAAAACCTTCATCCATTCTTCATGCACATATTAAATCTTACTTTATACATTCACTCACACACATAATACACACACAAACACTTAAAGCCAAGTATAAACACAGAGCTCTAAACACTTACATTTTTGAAGGAGCACTTGTACATGCATTTACACGGCACTTACAAATTGCATAAATAATCTTATGAGACTAATGTATCAAATATAAAATTTGGAATACAGAAATATATAATGATGAAAAAAAAATTGTAATTTGAAATTTGAAAGTAAAATTACCACATTTTCGTTAGTGAAATATTTCTTTTTTTATTCTTGTTTATTGAATTGTTGCCCTGACATGAAAAGTCTACCACAGACCATGCTAACCAAACATATAACCGCTCTAAATGCGTATGTGTGTGTGTCCTATAGACTGTGCTGCGCAACCGTTAACTGTTAGATGCTCAAAAATGTAAATCAGACACTATTTAAAACCGAATAAGAAATATGATATAATAATATGATTAAAAGTTACAGATACCCGAAGCTGTTGTCTCTTGGCATTTTAGTGCTGGCTGGGGGTGTTTTACTTCCATTTTAATTTTCAAATAAATTAATCTAGTAAAATACTACACACCAACAACCGCCTGGCTCCAAAAGATCTAATCTCATTGTCTGGATCGTACAGACGCTTAACTTCTCATCGATGGTTGGCCATTTTATTGAAACTTTCCGTTCCAGAAAAGTTATTAAAGACTAGAGGTCGACCGATATGTTTTTTTTCACACCGATGCCGATACCGATCTTTTGGAATCCGGGTCGGCCGATGGCCGATTAATGCTGCCGATTTATTTTGGCCGATATTTGGCCGATATGTGCTTGGTTTTTAACCTCTATTTGAAAGATAAAATGTAAAAGAAATAATAATTACTTAACAGACAAACTTTCTCAACAAAAACATTTATTGAACACTTGAACAATGAACAATCTGCACTTATAAATTAAAAATGTATAATGTAAAAAAACATATAAATAAATTGTATAAATAATGTATGTTATAATGTAGGTTATGTTAGTATTTTTGTATAGTACCTTGACGTCATCTTCAAGTCATTTTATAGATAGGTATAGATATAAAATCTAACAAATGTTTCATAATTCAGCTAATAATTCAGTGCATTGTAAGTAATATAAGGCTAAAAACGTTTCTATCCTCTTTCTATCCTCTCAAAAAATGTCCTGAAACATGTATTTTTGGTTTGTTTTGTTTGTTGATGGACAAAGACAAATGGACATAACCTAATTATCACAAAAAAGGAGAAAAAAAAACTTTAAATGATTTAATATTTTTTTATATATAAGATTTATTATATTTTATTTTATTTAACTTATAAAAATAACGTCACTAGTAAATTGCTGTTGAATGACAAAAACAACCACCAGATGGGAAAATGATATTTTACAAAAACTTTAAATGCACCACAACGCACCGTCCGTCTGTTGTTCTTCAGACAACGGCATCCCGCTGTTGGACCTTTTAGTCTACAGTGAAATACAGTCACACTTTACACTGTTTGGCCAGCATTTTAACCATGTTTAATCCAGCTACTAACTAACGGTATGTTAAAGTTCGCTGCTGAGTGCTGACTAGCGTCACGTGCAGCGAAGCGATGTTATTCTAACGTCCGTTTTCTGAGCATCCAAGAGAAGCACTGGCATAACAGTAGCACCGAACTGAAGCGCAGAAATCCGCGTTGATATTCGGTGCGGTAGATAACGGTCGTTAAGGTTCCAGTGCCGTATTAGCACCGGGTCTCTCTGTAGCTAACGTTACCCGCTAGTAAAGCAAAGCCAGTCTGTCACTAGCCTATAGTGCGTTGGTCTCTTTTTTATTACTTATTTCTCTGCATTGAGTGACAACCCTCTCAAATATAAGACGCACAAACAGAACAAATAAAAGTCTCAGATTCACTCTGTAATTGCAAAATTATTGCTTACTTATTGTGACATGATAGCAACTCTTCTGTGATAATGCAACTTCAACTACGATCCAAAGTAGCCGAATGTCATGTCTCTTATTCAGTTTTTTTCTCGTAGTTGGCAGTAACATATCAAAAGTTTTTAATTAAATATAAAGGAGTAATAAGAATTGAATCCTTACCGTTAGTTAGCTCCTTAGGCTGGATGAGGTCTGCTCACTCGGCTGGAAAATGACTCTAGCGGCAGCGTGCGTCAAACACGTGTTCCACGACAACACTAGGCTGGCCACAGATGCGCCTGCCTAATAATCGGCTTGATATACTTGGATATTGGCCGATGCCGATTATGTTAAAAAATTGCAAAAATCGGCCGATTAATCGTCCGACCGATTAATCGGTCGACCTCTATTAAAGACCTTGTTAAAAATAGTCCAAGTGACTACAGTGGCTCAATCTTAAGTTTATCAAGCGACGAGAGTACTTTTTGTGCCCATAAAACAAACAAAAATAACGACTTTATTCTACTCTTGATTTCCTTCTCTGTGGAAGATGAACGGAAGTCTTACGGGGTTGTAACAACATGAGGGTGAGTAATTACTGACAGAATTTTCATTTTGGGGTCAACTATCCCTTTAAGACTTTACAGAATCTCTCAATATTCGAAGTGCAAACAGAGACCATAGACACAACTAAACAGTCCAGAGATGGGTATTGGGAGACATACTCTTGTATTTATGCAGTCTAATTTGTGCGTATCAGGGAGCTCGTGTTTTACTTTTACTTTAAAATTCGCGATCGCATATACTCCATGTATAGGGAGCGGCAGTGCTGAGCGCACATTCTACAAGATAAGACATTTATCGGACGTTTAGGTTCTGTTGCGCAACGAATCCTCCGCCATCGTCACCCGATCAGTGAACTGTGGGTGTTTCTCAAAACCAAGAATGCAAAGAACGGACTTGTGTTCTTGGGGAAAACGCTCTTGCTAGTTGTTCTTGGAAAAATCAACTCACAAGGTGACGAGCACACAGAGCGCTGCTGACAGTTTGAGACGCTGTGTTCTTGCTGGCATTGCCCAATAATACCCCCGCTCGGACACCGTCTGCAGTACCCAAACATAACGAGAATTATTAACGATAACAGCCAGGCTGCAATGGTCTCTTGACTGTGGGGTAAAACGAGTCTGTGAGCAAACTGGCCGGTTGGCTCGCTAGCTAACTTAACACCTGCAGGCGCTTATGGAGATTCTCACTTCCGAAAACATTTAAGCACATTTTCGATTCGGCATAAATTTTCATAAAAATGACAATATTTGAAATCTACACAGTTGATTTCTCGCATCAAATGTTCTCAGAAGTGAATTTAGTGATGAAATAGTGTACGTAATTGTAGAAAAACGAATTACTGTATTGACCTGCCTCTCCTTCCTCGAATGCCGAATTAAATGCCGGGATATTTCTGCCGTCAAGTTCACACAAGTTACCAACCGATGCATCCTCGGTAAAATGGGTGTGTCAAGAACACATCCGGGATTTTTAACCGCTCTTGCCAAAATGCAAACTTGTGTATTGGGACAGTACTTGGGCCACAAAAGATGACGTTTCACAAGAACAAAAGGACACAAGTACAGACAAGAACACAGATTGAGAAAGGCACTGTGATTCCTGCTGCACTGATTGCGACGGCAACTCGTCCTGGATGAGCAGAGCAGACTTTTACATTAGTTTATAAAGGTTTTTATTTTTTTATAAAAACAGCAAAATGACAGTTGAGGCAAAAGTTAGTGTGAATATTCTATGCTTATTTCACCCTCACACTCCGTCATGGCGATATCGTGAGACAGCTTTTCACTGAACGGGAAATCTCGTCACATTTTAGTCAACACCTTGCGTGAATCCCGCGATATCCACCTTTGATCTCACAGGTGTCTGATTTACTGCGGTAAGAGAAAACTGTCCATCTAGCCTGCACTTTTTTCACTCCTCCCCTCACTACAGCCGCCTACACTAGACTACATTTCAGGCGAGGCAAGGCGCATCTCAAACAAGCCTATTGTATATCCCCAACAACGAGTAAACAGAAATGGCGACTGCAGTCACTCTGGCTCACTCAGGGCGGGATCAATGCAAATAGGGTAGATCGTCACCAGTCATGGGCGGGACTTCCCTACTCTTACATAAGAGTACGAGGAAATCTGAAACCACGTGTTTGGAGAAATTGTTAATTATTTATGGGGATTATAAAAAAAGTATTGGGTGGATTTTTATAATTATAGGCTGGTTGTTTATACACACTGAAGACACGCATCGGTGTTCAAACACCTTGTAAAATTAATTTTGCATAATAGGTCCCGTTTAAAGACTGACTGTAAACATTTGCCAGCATTAAGCAAAGTTAGCAACAGTCTCACAGAGACGCAGCATGCAGCGTAGGTTTCGTTTTGTGTGGAACTGGAAACAGGGCGGAAGGCAGTTTTGAAGTTTTACAACCTGCTGAGGGAAATTATAGGAATGAATCTATGAACTAATTAATTGTATGAATGTATTTCTGAAGAGAATGACTGGTTTTAATGGAATTTTCTTTTAAACTTAATGGCATGTAATGCCTAATAAAGCAGTGTTTATTAGCGCAGCTGCATCGTGTACAGCCGTTACCAATGCGACACCTACAGTCAGAGAGTGGATTTACCTGTCTGCTTTTTTGGTAAGACCAATGCGAAAAATTGCATTGTACTTCTAATTTTATTTGTTGGTTGTTGTATATAAAACAAAATTATGTTTGGGTGTGAGTAAAGGCCGTACACACCATGAACGATAACAATAACTACACTATTAACCCCTTACCCCCTGAAGGCATTTTTAATGATTTCACATGATTTCAAGTGGCATACTTAAAAGTAATGGCTAATAACACTACCAGAAAAAAGTATCAGAAAGTACATACTCTTATTTAACAGAAAGTAAAATAAGAAAATAGATTTTGATCATGTTTGGGTGTTCTTATGTTACACTATTACAACACTGATGAGAAAACGTAATGAAATGTATTTATTTATTTTGTTATTTTTCATGCTTGACATGATGTCAACTGCATCTGGGCCAAATGTTGTGTTGATATCTCAAAGCAATCAAAAGTTATGGCATTTGGAACCATGGTAGCCTTTTTATCAAAAGCCCAAAAACCAAGTGATCTGTTCAATAGGCAGATCATGATGACAAGAAATCGGTGGTCAGTATCGACTGCACAAATGCTGATTGGAGCATCCCCACCAATCAGTTAAAATAAAAAAAAACATTGCTATAGATCAGATGTGCTGTAAACCTTTGACTGTTAGATTCAGCTCGACCTTGTGAGTGAGACTGGACCGGATGTAAAATTGCACGGTCATTCTATCACTCAGGAGATTGAACAGCAGGACTAAGATTTACCAGAGAGAACCACCACAAACACATTTTTACAGTAAACCTGAAAACCCAAATGGATCTTATACAGTAGTACTTATATAACAGTACTCAAGAGAAACTTGCATGGCACTAGAACACTCCTCATCAACACGTGTCATTCTGTATTATGCCAAAATAACATTTCCAGAAATCCAACAAAAACTTGACAGGAACAAAAGCAAGTGACAGCCTTTCTAAAAACTTCAATGTAAACGCCTACATAGACAGTTAAATTTGGGTGAATTGAATTAACTTGGTCCTGACTCAGACTGGTATATTTCAAATTCTGAAAATTGTTCCATGATATTATAAGTTCCTTTTCTTTATAAAAAATTCTGGAAAAAATGGCAATGCCATTCCTGTAGCTCAAACAGTAGAGTATGGCATGAGCAATACCAAGATCATCATGAGTTTGATTCCCAGGGAATTCATGAACTGATAAAATGTACAACTTGAAAGCAAGTTCACAGCTTTGGATAAAAAAAAACATCTGCAAAATATATAAATGTAACTGAAGACCGGAAAAGAGCAAATGCCAGTTATTCCTGTCAAATATCAAAGAAAAGGCAGCTAACTTTTTTTCAAATGACCAGAGACAGCAGCGAAGATAATAAAACAGGTTGCTGCTGGACAATAATAATAATAAAAAAACATCTGCATAAGTGAACACAATTTAGAGATCAATGGTTCAACTAGTGCCTAACTGCCTAGTTCAACTAAATTTTACCAAGTGTTTGAGAAGAAAAAGTGTTACTTACTGTAACATAGCAAAAGATATTGACGACATTTTGCTTCTCCCTTGATAAGTATCTTGCTATTCCAACTATGAACGATTATTTTTATTTTTTATTATTTTGCATTCAGATTTGTTTGTTTTTTTCCCATGAACAGACATGCGACTCATTTTTGGGTCATAACATATGAAATCTTATGGGTAGCAATATTCAATTTGAAATGTGATATGCAAAATGGCAATGCAATATGTAAAATGGAAATGTATTTTTGTATTTAGGAATATAAATAATTTTAAATTCTGTATATTTCCATACCAAATGTGCAAAGTTTGGAGCAAAATTTTCATTCAATTTAAATTCAATATAATTTACATTTTCTACAGTTTTTCCTCTTTCTCACCATCTCTGTTCGAAACCTGCAATTGCAGTCATTCGCGGAATTATCAATTTTACGTGAGTTGTACATCGGCACGGCACAGCGCGGATGAATCCAATGTTTTGAGGAGAATGTGCAGCTGTCAGTCACCGCGCCAGTGTGGATAGTGGCATTCGCAATCACAGATTATTATTTTTGTAAGTATGAACAATATAATAATTTTCACCCTAAAACGTCATCTGAAGCTGAACAAGTAAGTAAGTAATATCCACTTTTGTTCTACTGACCAACTAACTGAAAAAAAAAGCATTGCAGTAAATCGCACTGATTAAATCTAACGATCGATTATCATATCACGTCATACCCGTGCAAATCATACTTTGTTCTCAAATTGTTAAAGGGTTAGTTCACCCCAAAATGAAAATTATGTCAGTAATTACTCACCCTCATGTTGTTCCAACCCCGTAAGACTTTCGTTTATCTTCGGAACACAAATTAAAATATTTTTGATTAAATCTGAGAGCTGGATCCCTCCTCCATAGGCTTCTAAGGGATTGAAACTTGCAGGCCCAGAAAAGTTATTAAAGACATCGTTAAAATAGTCTAAGTGACTACAGTGGCACAATCTTAAGTTTATCAAGCGACCAGAATACTTTTTGTGCGCAAAAAACAAACAAAAATAACTTTATAACGACATTTCCTTCTCTGTGGGCCTCGAGTGAGTTCACATAGTGTAACTGTGCAGCGCTTCTGTATTGTACGTCACACGTAGGCTCACTATTGGCCAACGCTGGTCATGTGTGTGATGCGTGTTCCGAAGATGAACGAAAGTCTTACGGAGTTGGAACAACATGAGGGTGAGTAATTACTGACAGAATTTTCATTTTGGGGTGAACTATCCCTTTAATGTTAACAACATCAGCATTGCGTGACTACATTTAAAGCCCTATAGATATTTATCCTTGTACCGTACCGTACCGTACCGTAACACCGGACCTTTATTATTATTACCGTACCACCGTACCTTTATTATATCATTGTACCTTTAATGTTTACAACATCAGCATTGCTTGACTACATTTAAAGCCCTTCAGATATTTATCCTTGTTTTCGCATGGGCCTGGTTGCAGTCTCTTTTTCCAAACTCTCAGTCCAAAGTCTTTTGCACTTTACATTGGGTGAATCTCTAGTTGTCACTGCTGATTGTCGTTTGAACCTTTCTGGATCCGCCATCAAATTAATAAGTTTAATTATATCAAGTGCTGTGAGAAAAGGCTATAAATCTCCACCTCCAGAATCCTCACATGCAATATAGCCTACTAACCGAGACACCTTCTTTATACAGATGTGATGTAATGACGCAAAGACATGCTGGAATTTCCCGAGGAAATCCACCAGTACCACTGGAATTAAAAACATTAAAGACTGCCAGGACCGGAAGAAAACACTATAGCTGGGGTCTGGCTTGTTGTTGATCTAAAGTTTCTGTTAAACAAGGTTTACAGCATCTTTGGCCAGCAAACAATCCCAGCCTGAAAAGCTCTATACACACACACACACACAAGGACAATGAGGGAAGTGTATTTCTGCTGAGCTGCCTCCTTCCCTTACCACAGGCAAAACACAAATCAATATATGAGATAGGAGAGCAGAAACCATTCTCCAGGTGCAGGAAACGCACACACCTGTGTGACTGCTCAATGCATCTGGTCATGGACTTGCACACTTGGATCTGGTTAAACTTTGTTCAAGCGAGAATAAAAAACGGGCTGTGAAAGGAAAAGGGAAGCACTAGACTCCAAGAGGAAGAGAGTTTCTGTCATGACTGAGGTTGCATTATGAGTTAGTCCAGACTGCTTCCACAGCAGTTTTACTGAGCTCCTTAAGCTAATAAAAACCAAAAGTGTTCAATGACTGCCAGATTTTGTTAGTGAAAATAATAAAGGAACGGTGGTACAGTACGGTTACAGCAGACAATCTACGGGAATTTCAATGAATTCCCGAAATTGTTATCACTTATAGGCTATTATGCAACCCCATAGCTGAATAAAAAAAAAGAAATATGATTTCTCAACATCTGAACAACCAAGCGACGTTTAGTTAAAAATCAGGAATTGAGTCATTATTCTAAAACAATAGGAAGGCTTTCGGAATCTGTTTCATCGACACAACTGTAATTAAATTATTAAAAGACGCACATATTCCGCCGATGAATCAGCCGGACCGGATCGAGCCCATAAAAGCGTTCTGGTTGCGTGGCGGATTGTGCTCCCTCGACAGCTATTTGAATGATGCCCAAGGGATGTGCTTCAATATAGGTACTACTTCAAAGAATGTCATGCTACCATATAATGTTTTGGCAAATAGATGAGTGACTTACTCCGGGCGCGGGGATCCAGCGATGGTGATGGTGATGATCTCGGTGTGGTGAGGGATGAGATCCGCTGTGCGCTTTGGCCACCCAAATACAAAGTCCAGTTTACCACAAACACAGTTCAGTCAAAACATCAGCGAAAAGCATCAAAACTAGAGTGCGAATATGATGAAGTTAGTGTGGTAATAAACGAAGACGCCACGGAAACTTTACGCGTCCGTTCACTCGATCGTGCTCGCGCGTTTCTTACAGTCTCGCCGGTTGAGAATGGAAACGCCTTTTTCTCCCTATAACCCCCTCCTCCTTCCCTCTCTCTCTTTACCAGTCACACTGTCTGAATCTGAAGCCGCAAACACACACACACACACACATTTTTCGGCCCTGATGTCACTTGCTATCCGGTCAGATAATCTCTCCTCCTTTTTATTCCACACAATCCCATATCGTCATGCTCGCTCTGTCTCTCGCTGCAAAAAAATCCGCTGACAAGAGCCACCTTGCCGATCTTTAAAATAAAATGAATTACACTATAATATAACAACAATTGTTAAAGCTACACTGTGTAACTTTTTTAGTTTATTCTTAGCTAAAAACACTTACTTCTTTCAAAAATATATGTGCTCATTAATGTATATTTACTTCGTTCAAGTAATAAAGTATTCTCGTGAGTGATTAATATGCAGTGGCGGCTCCAGACAATTTTGAATGGGGGGGCAATGGGGGGTCCTGGTCCTTTCAAGGGGGTCTCATGGAAACCAACAAAAAATACAGTGGACACGGCTAATAACTTCATATTACTGCTACTTAACAACAAAAACAACACAGCATATCAACTACTTTGTTTTTAATTAATTAATCAATTGCATTTTGCAAACAATATGCTTGAATTTTAATTGCCATTGCCACACCCATGACAGAAAGCATATTTACAAAATAGTATCTATTATTGTCATGCTCTCACTACCTTTTGATTGCCCTACTTCTGTCCAGTCTCCTCCTGTCTTCTTCTCAGCCATTTGCCATCACAGGAATAAATTACATTTTTTAAATATATTAAAATATAATTATTTTAAATTCCGTTATAATATTACAGTTTTTTTATCAAATAAATGCATGGTGATCCAAGAGAGACTTTCAAAAACATAAAAAAATATGACATACCCCAAACTTTTGAACGGTAATGTACGTACCTAACAGTGTTTAATCTGTGTCATAAAACAGAGCATCTCTCATTCCTTTTTTCAAGCGTCTCTCTGTCTAATTGATGTCTCAGCCATTTCGTAAATTTTTTGTCTTGTGCCTGCTGAAGTTGTAGCTGTAATTACAGAATTGTCTTGAATCAGGATTGAAATAGGCTACTTATTGATAGCCTACTCACAAAAAAAAACTAAAGTTTAAAGGGGTTGATATAATGCCCTTTTCATACGATGTAAAATAAGTCTTTGGTGTCCCCAGAGTGTGTATATGAAGTTTTAGCTCAAAATAGGCTACTTAGCCGGTACCCCACAGATAATTTTATATAGCATGTTAAAATTGACACTTTTTGAGGAGACTGGATATAATGAGAAACCACCAGATCCATGCACACTGTGAAAAAAATTACGACAGGCAAAACAAAAAGCTGCGTCTTTTTTGACACAGAAAAGCCTATTCAAGCCACTGGTACTGTTTGAATCACGAGCAACTAAAACCCCTGGATGCTAGCTGCCCCTGCGATCCAAAAGAACGAGGCGGGTATGACTTTAGTTGAGGCTGTCTTGGTTTCTCGGCTGGGCCATGGCTTAAATCCCCCGTTAAATCCACTCAGCCGCCAGGATTTCCACCATCCGTGCCCGCTGTAGCGTAGCAGCTCTTGCGGGCTCGCGGGAGCGCCTTGAACGCAATGACGCAAGCCGCAGCGACGTTCATGGGGGTTTATATTTTTTTATGTCGAATAAATTATTAATTACTATTGTTCTGCGTAGTTTGAAGAGAAACATGTTTAAATCTTTATATATGTTTTAATCAGGAAGGGAGTGGGGGGTTAAATGGGGGGTTAAAGCGTTTTTTGGGAGGGTCTTGAGACCCCCCAAGACCCCCCCTGGCGCCGCCACTGATAATATGCCATTGAAAATACATACGGGTGAGGGGTTCTAATGTCGGTCGCCATGTTGCCCCTCCATCTTGAAAGTACTTTAGCCAAAGAGGGACATCAAGCTTCGCATTTCGCGTTTTAACACTCGATGGCACCGTGTCGAGGAGGTCGTACTGGAAGCCATGTTAATCTTGGACTTCATTGGCCACCGTAGGAGTTAAAACGAAATCGAAATTGAGAGGAACAGAAACTAATATTCACTGGATAGTCATATACCTTTTCACCGCTAGATGGGGGTAAAAATCACACACTGTAGCTTTAAACTAATTTAAAGGCAGAAATTTCCCAAAAAACTTTTTTCCAAATTTAATTGTTTAATACCGTCTTTATATCAATGCATAATTAAAGTATACTCTGGAAAAGAAATTATAAAAATCCAGTGTCTGTAGTGCTCTCAGGGCTGTAATAAACAGCTCATTATTCCATTCACTCCCACCCCCTCCCTTCTCGGCTCGTTCCAAAGCCACGCCCCCAAAACACATGAACGCGCGCTGCCGACCGCTCGCTCAGCTGGAGGACGCGTTTTTTACCAGCGCCTAGCGGAGAGGATCGCAGTGCATGTAGTGACATCATTTCAGAATCACAAGTAATAAAATAACTGACTTTATCATTATGAATATGAACTAACATGGCTGTTAGTAGCCTACTCACTATCAAGCTCGCATATCGATACTGGTAAAGTTTAAAATATATTGAGTTTGATTCGCTAGTAAAATAAGGCAAAAATGGCTTCATTGATACACGTTTTCCGTTATCATCACTTACACTGATGTAGGTGAATTTCGCGTAAGATTCGTGTTTTGCATGTAAGAGGTTCCACGATTCCACCGTTGGCTCTGATGAGGATTACACTCCGGAGACGTTTTGGTCGACTTTATGATCATAGCCTTTTCGAATACTGTCTTCCTTTTTTTTACTTGTTTGCCTTTGCTGACTGCAGGCACTGAGAATTGTGACTGTTCTTTCTCTGCCATAATTGTTATTACTAGCTTGAGCTTCCTTTCCTCTTCAAACGGGTTCGCGCATGTGTGCAGCTCTTTTGCATCGTCCCGGATGGAATAATGAGCTGTGTTTATTACAGCCCTGAGAGCACTACAGACACTCGATTTATATAATTTCTTTTCCAGAGGACTTAGATTTTAATTATGCATTGATATATAAAGACGGTATAAACAAATTTGGAAAAAAAGTTTTTTTGGAAATTTCTACCTACCCTGCCTGAGAACTCCAATGTTTTACATTTGGGAGGAGAATGGAATGTTCTGCGCCATGCAGTACTGCATCTGCCCACAAGGGGTAGTACATTTATTGGCGCACAATGTCAACAAAAGACATCTACCTATCCATCCATCCATCCATCCATCCATCCATCCGTATGTCTGTTTTATTATCGTTTCAGATCATGCTTGTTTGTTTATTGATTTTTTTCACCACATGTAAACAGCTCTTGATCTTGCTATGTTATATGGACGTGATTAAACTGTAGGCCTAGCTAGCCTACAGCTCTCTCTAGACTGTAAGTCTACCACAAAATACACATCCAAATATCGACTTTACATTCATGAAAATTTTATACACTGCAAATCTAAAGAGAATAGAGTACAGCATTGAAGCATTGAAGTTTAATAAAGACCATGATTGCATGTCTTTATTACTGTTTTTTTTATCCTATTTCAGTTGTTATGAGCTATTTAATCAGCCAATTAATCACAGTGCCGTGCATCAGTCCTAATATTTGCATATTTCAACAGAAGGCAGTTTAATGGAAATTTCATTCGTAGCCTACATATTAAAATGCCAAATTCCTGCTTTTGAGAATGAAGTTCTTTGTTATCAGTGTAGTAACACAAAGTTAGCTTTTAATTTGCTTTTTTAAAGGGATTTGTAAGTGCAGAAGAGGATTTAGTTGCTGTGCTGACGGTGGCATTCTGCCATGCTGCCATGACCCAGTTTGCTTTCACTTACATCACACACGTGCAGCTGCCGTGGAGTGAAAAGCAAACCAGATTCTGCTCTGCATCTGATGCACAGAGGATATTTCTGTATGAGGTCTGATCCTCATATGCACAGTAGTTATTTGTCATATGTTAACCACATAATAATATTCATTATTTATCATAGCCTCAGGCATATATGCATATATGCATGTGTGTATGCTCAGTTTGTCCTGAACATGCAACATTTCAAGTGCATAGACAGAAAAACACATTCATGCAAATGAGAGCAAGACCCTGACTTCCATAAACCTGACATACAGCGTATTTGTACCCTGGGAAACGCTCTCATGGGGAAGTTATTTCTCGCTGTCACAAGACCGACTCGTACACGAAACCTAGAAGAAAGAGACTCATAGAAGAACTTCTAAAAACATCCTGAGGAAACACAGAGACAAAGAGAAAGCAGAGAGTGAGGGAGGGAAACTGGAGAAGAAAATCTAGTTTTTTTGGATCTTGTTAATTTGTTAGGCACTTTCCACAAATGGGTCCCATTAAGAGCATTAAAGGGATAGTTCACCCAAAATTTTAAAATAAAAATGTTGTCCTTATCTACTCACCCTGATGTTGTTCCAAACCTGTATGAGTTTTTTTTTCTACTGTTGAAAAGAAGGGGGGGGGGGGGGGTTGGGGGGGATACTATGAAAGTCAATAGCCGCGTTTCCACTGCTGGGCCAGGGCCGAGCCGTGCTAGTGCGTGCCAGGGCCAGTCGCGTTTCCACTGTCACTTCCGGGGCTTGATCGGGGCTTCCTCAGGGCCAACGGCCAGGATTTCTGGCCCGTCGAATACCTTGGGGTTAAAGCGGGCCAGCTCGGGCTAGAGGCGTGCTCAAGGTAAAAGGCGGAGTTTTACGTGTGTTATGGAACGTTATGATCTGAAGCAAGATGCACATTTCACTTTTTTATATTGCGCAAAATAATCGCTGCTAAGCTATTCTGAGCATTTGGGCAGAAGAAAGCGTACAACCTCAATTTGACGGCGTGTGAAGAAACGAGGAAGTTATTAAATACATTGATGCTGAACTTTCTAAGCTAAGCATGCGGCGATCAACGCTTCAAGTTCAGGAAAAAATCGAAAAGTTGCGGGCGCAGTATTGTTCAAGGCGATTAAAACGCACAACGGACAAAGCGGAGCTCAGAAAAGGATTTTTCCATGGTTCGACTTGATGGACGTGTGCTGGGTCACCGTCCCTCTGTTAGTGACAACTCGCGAGACAATCGGGACACCATTGCAGCCACGGCCGGTGAGTTAATATCCATGCTATCTTCCTAACTTAAAAAATAAATAAATTCATAATATCCGCTGAAATGGGTTGGATTGTATGTATGACGTTTGATCCAGAAAGGCGTGTTAGGGGCGGGGTTTAGGGCAGCGCTGCGGGGCTACTGGCCCGGCAGTGGAAACGCAAGCCCGGTGCTTAAGGCCCGAGACCACTGGCTCGGCTCGGCTCGCTGTTAGCCCTGGCCCGGCCCTAGCCCGGCAGTGGAAACGCGGCTAATGGGTGCCATCAACTGTCTGTTTACTGAAATTCTTTAAAATATCTTCTTTTGTGTTCAACAGAAGAAAGAAACGCATACAGGTTTGGAACAAAATGAGGTTGAGTAAATGATCATTTTTGGGTGAACTATCCCTTTAAACGCTCAAATCCCATGGTTTTATTAGATATGCTTATTATGTAACATAAATCTAACCCATCATGGAAAGTTGGTCACTTAATTTCACATGAAAATCGGCATTTCCCCTTATAATGCCCCTCTTGATCTTAAATTACATATTAACATTAACATTTTCAAAACTCGAAAGTACTAATATCACAATAGATCATCAAAAGTGTGCTTTAGTAAAAAAAACACACAATCAATAAGTGTGATGAAACATTCACAGTAACATGTCTTTCATAAAGTTAATCAATGAATCATTGTGTACCCTTATAGATTTATTTTGATATTGATTATAGACATAGTTTTCTGATATGAATAACCAAAATGTAATGAATTATTTTTTAATTAAAACCGATTTATCTTAGATTATAACAACTCTTTTCAAAGTACGTGTGTGTGTGTGTGTGTGTTTGAGAGAGAGAGAGAGAGAGAGAGAGAGATTTGCAATTTGTGAACAAGGGAGAGGAAACAGTCAATGACTTTGTAACATCAGATTAATCAAAGATGCATCAGAAGAAGGAGACAGATTGCATCAAATACAGCATTTTACATTACTGTATACCATGTGATATTGTAAACAGATTACCATGGTAGAGACTTCCATATTACTGGAACTCACTCTTATAACTACAGTATAGATTCAGTCATATGGTACAGTGAGAACATTTACTGTATTGGCAGCAAACTCTGTTCTATCTAAAACCTCATGGCTGTGTCATACTTCATCACACCTTTTGATAACACACTGGATATATACTACAAACAATATGGATTCTCTTACATAAATTTGATAATGTAAGTGTATTTTCTAATGTGGTATCTGTGGCCTGTACTGTAATTATTTTAGCAACAAGGGTGATTTGAAACTTGTATCTTGCAGTGTTTGCTATTAAATGAATTGATTGTTAAAAGTACTAAATTGAAAGAAAGTCATACTGTTGTATCTTTGATTAAACCACATGTTCTCATTACATATTACAATAATATTGTGTTTGAAACGATGATTAAGTGGACTGAAAATGTGTACAACTGAATGAAATTAGATCAGGTTTTGAAAAAAATGACTAGCTGTGTAACAAGTCTGTGATCAGTTTGGATTTTTGTAATACAACTTTTTAAAATGTACAGTACACCTTACTTGTGAAAATAGAACCAGTAGTGTACTTAAGTGTGTTAAGAAATAGTCCCGGAAAAATACACTTTTTAAGAGACCCTGTTTTGTGCCCTATTTGTGGAAAGCACCATTCACTGACAGAGACCACATGCCTGTGTGTCATCTGATGGTTCTGGAAAGCTCTGTTCCACTGGACTCATGCTGTGATGTCGCTGAAAGGAACTGGTTGTTGTTTGTGTGCGTGTGTGTGTGCGTGCGTGCGTGCGTACGCGTGTGAATGGAGGGTGTGAGTCAACAAAGAAACAAAGAAAATGCGGAGTCATTTTACCTCTCTCACTCTTTGTTTCTCTCTCACTCTCTTGCTTTCCAGTAAAAGATTTTTCAATAAAACTACCGCAACTCAAACTAATGTCGCAGTATGGTAATCACAGCTGTCCTACAAATAAATATTTTACTTTAGGCCAACAGTCAGAAGTATGTTTCTCTAAAAAAAAGCCTGCAAACTCTTCATCAACAGTGCACACAAATAAATCTGGTTATTTTTTATAATAACTTTAATTATTAAGGCCAATACCAATTAGCTTCTGACATGATTCTTGAATTGACACACCCAAACACAGAAAGTTGGAAATCCAGAGTTTCCCACTTGAAATGACATTCATGGCTTCTCATATGGAAGTAAAATAATGTCAAATGTTTTTGAAACAAAAAGCATGTTGAATTGCACCAATTGAAAAAAAATATGCATTGCGTTAACCATGCTTGCATTTTAATCCATTGTATTTTTAAGGCTTGCATTTTTATGGGCTGAAATTCAACATGGTTGAATATTTAAGCTGTGAATATTTCAATTAAAAACATTTCAAACACATTTTCAATATTAAAAATTCAATAATCCATATTCACCTTTCATATTTCACTTCCAAAATTTTCAAACTGTTTAAAAATACAACCTATAATATTCAACAGGAAATTTTCGGTCCATTTTATTTCGCCTTGAAAATTCGCTTCCACAAATTCAGTGGTTCAAATTTGACAGTAAATTCAACGTCGACATCCAGGAACTGCAGGAAAAGCAGAAGATTACCGATCATAATCTCCATCTGCTGTAGTCAGCTTTACCAGCAGGGGGTGCACGCGCGTGTTGACAAGCACCAAAGCAACAGGAGAGGCCTTCACAAAACGTCATTTGCTGAAATGGACAGAGCGATGAGTACGAGTTATAATTTATATGTGTATGGAAAATGTTGATTAAGACACTAAACACACGAGCATTTACTCAAGTGTCTTATGAGAGTTATTTTTACCCCCGTGCAAAGTAAGGTGATTTGTCCACTGCAAAACTAAATTCTCTCGCCGTTGGCATTGATATTAAGTTTTAGTAAAACAACTGTAATACACTGAGACAGAGTGAATTGTTTGTTTTAGTCACTATGACGGAATACTAAATTGATGGCTGGGTTTTACATGATGGCAAAGGCAATTTTATTTAAATATAGCATCATTAAACACAACCAAATTACAATTATAAATTAAATTCAGCAATTATAAATTAAAAATTACATCTCTACCATGATATCTGGTCATCTCTGTGTTATAACGTGAATTGTCTCCGCTATTATCCAGGGCTGCGTACAGTAGGGGTATTTTGTCCATTTGGAGCGCGCGTCACGTCACCTTTTAGCGTCGCGCCTGCCACAAGATCTCTCACTGTTTACATGAACCAGACACTCCGATGAGAGCACATAAAGTGCAATCCATCTCTTATTTACCATTTTTTCATCTTATCGTATATTTTATTCGCTCCTTTGCCCGTATTGGAGCGCGTCTCGTGGCTCTTAGCGTCGGGCCAGCCACACGATCTCTCACTGTTTTAATCTACCAGACACTCCGATTGATGCACGAAAACACAAAGCCAATGTAATCCTGCTCTTAGTTACCCTTCTGCCATCTTATCTTATATTTTATTTGCTCGTTTGTCCCATAGAGCGCGTTTCGTGGCGCGCCAGCCACAAGATCTCTCCCTATTACAGTTGCCTGATTCTCTGATTGACATTCTGAAGGAGAATGATTTTGACCACTCCATTACGTTTTGTTTTTTATAAAGCCTTTAAAGTGAATTTCGTTTTTAATAAATTGTATCTTAATTTCAATCAATGTTTGATCAACCAATTCCCTGGATTTAGAAGCAAAGCAGACATAGGCATAGGCATAGCAATAACATCATGAAATTTTTGCATTGCACATTTCTCACAGGCATGATAAATACATCAAGGTAGAAATGTCTACACAGCAAAAACTCCAGTGTTAAATTAACTCTCCTGGGAGTTTATATGACTCCACACTCAAGAGTGTTAAATTAACACTTAAGCAGGGTTAAAGTTAATGATTTAATTAAGTGATTAATTGAGTGATGATTGACCAACATTGAAGACACCTGATGTTAACAAGTAGAATCACTGAAGGTGAAAAATCACAATTTTAAGTCACCATTATGGAGATCAGTGTTTGCTTCAGTTGGGCAGTTAACCCTTACATTTTTTACTTTATATTTTATTTGGCTGTTGAAAGATCATTATAACTGCCAGATGAACAAAGAGAAAAGATGATCTGATGGTGTTGGTTATGTTTTAACATAATCATCAGTTGACCTGAATCAATAAACTCATTTAGAGCTTAATCTCTGACTTCAATGTATATTGTTGATTACAGCATCACAATGATTCTACAGCATAAGATCCAGAATTTTCAAATTCAAATGCTTTCTTAAAAGTTGTTCTGATAAAAAAATCTTTCTTTTAGGCACTCACAGACATCAATAATCAGTGTATAAATCTCAACAATGGTGACAAACAGAATATTCAATTAGGAAAAGGAAATTACTAAGACAATTCAGATCATAATTTATTCATACTGCAATGCATGATGGGAGCCATGAATGAGTTTTGATTGGTGGAGCCCATAATGCACTTCAACATGCTTTATTATTGTCACCATTGTTGAGTTTCACAGGCTGATTATTGATGTCAGTGTGTCTACATAAAATACTTTTTCAAATTCTTTTGATCAGAACAAATTTTAAGAAATATTTTGGATTATATTGAAAGTGCTGAAAAAAGGTTTGGTTTAGAATTATAGTGTTGCTGTAATCAACAAGGTAAACCTAACGCTCTAAATGAGTTTTGTGATTCTGGTCAAATGATGATTATATCAAACCATAACCAACACCACCTGATCATCTTTTTTCTTAGTTCACCTGGCAGTTGTAACTCAGTTACAACAGCCAAACTAAATCTAATGTGAATATTTTAAGGGTCAAGAGGCCAACTAAAACAAACAATGATCACCATAATGGTGACTTTGAAAATGATATTTTCTCCTTCAGTGATTCTGCTTATTAACATCAGGTGTCTTCAATGATGGTCAATCATCATTCAATTAATCACTTAATTAGCTCATTAACTTTAACACTCTTGAGTGTTAATTTAACACTCATATTTTAACACTTTAACACTCTTGAGTCTGGAGCCAAATAAACTCCCAGTAGAGTTAATTTAACACTGGAGTTTTTGCTGTGTAGCCTACTTTTAAACGAAACAATTCAAAACGAAAATAAATAGACTACTCTCAGATAATGAAATCCGTATGAAATGAGCATTTCTCTCGGCGCGTTCACTATTGCGAAGATGGCTCCAATACGACGCGCGCTCCATTATGGACAAAAAGAGCGAATAAAATAAGATGACTAGTAGATAGGCTACATAAGAGCAGGTCAGGATTGCACTGTCTGTTTGCGCATGTGCATCAATCGGAGTGTCTGGTAGATTAAAACAGTGAGAGATCGTGTGGCTGGCCCGACGCTTAGTAAGAGCCACGAGACGCGCTCCAATACGGGCAAAGGAGCGAATAAAATATACGATAAGATGAAAAAATGGTAAATAAGAGATGGATTGCACTTTATGTGCTCTCATCGGAGTGTCTGGTTCATGTAAACAGTGAGAGATCTTGTGGCAGGCGCGACGCTATAGGTGACATGACGCGCGCTCCAAATGGACAAAAAGATATAAAATAAGATGACAAATACCCCTACTGTACGCAGCCCTGGATAATAGCGGAGACAATTCACGTTATAACACAGAGATGACCAGATATCATGGTAGAGATGTAATTTTTAATTGCTGAATTTAATTTATAATTGTAATTGGGTTGTATTTAATGATGCTATATTTAAATAAAATTGCCTTTGCCAAAACCCAGCCATCAATTTAGTATTCCGTCATAGTGACTAAAACAAACAATTCACTGTCTCAGTGTATTACAGTTGTTTTACTAAAACTTAATATCAATGCCAACGGCGAGAGAATTTAGTTTTGCAGTGGACAAATCACCTTACTTTGCACGGGGGTAAAAATAAGTAGGCTATCATAAGACACTTGAGTAAACGCTCGTGTGTTTTGTGTCTTAATCAACCTTTTCCATACACATATAAATTATAACTCGTACTCATCGTTCTGTCCATTTCAGCAAATGACGTTTTATGAAGGCCTCTCCTGTTGCTTTGGTGCTTGTCAACACGCGCGTGCACCTCCTGCTGGTAAAGCCGACTACAGCAGATGGAGATTATGATCGCTAATCTACTACTTTTCCTGCAGTTCCTGGATGTCGACGTTGAATTTACTGTCGAATTTGAACCACTGAATTTGTGGAAGCGAATTTTCAAGGCGAAATAAAATGGACCGAAATTTGCCTGTTGAATATTATAGGTTGTATTTTTAAACAGTTTGAAAATTTTGGAAGTGAAATATGAAAGGTGAATATGGATTATTGAATTTTTAATATTGAAAATGTGTTTGAAATGTTTTTAATTGAAATATTCACAGCTTAAATATTCAACCATGTTGAATTTCAGCCCATAAAAATGCAAGCCTTAAAAATACAATGGATTAAAATGCAAGCATGGTTAACGCAATGCATATTTTTTTTCAATTGGTGCAATTCAACATGCTTTTTGTTTCAAAAATATTTGACATTATTTTACTTCCATATTCTCATCCCTTCATAATTCCAACATGACTTGAAGGCAACGTTATTCCCAGTATGCTTATCAATGTCATTTGCCAGACTGTGGTTTTTTAACTCTTACGATGCGTTCACACTACACGCGACTTTGTCGCTGCAGGACGCCAGTGGCTGCGCTGGAGGGCGTTCCCAACTGGTTGACTAGTAATATTTGTGAGTGACATTCACGGATGTTACTCTATTCTAGACAACAAACACGTTTTACTGCAGCTACAAACAAATATTTTGGAAGGAAAAGTCTAAATATAAACGGAATCAGTACATAAAATGCATAATATTAAAGATGAACGAGAAACAGTGAGTGCTCTTTGCCATCGCGGCTATTTAACTGCAGCAAACGGGCAAATCCTGGTCTATCTGGGTTCCCGAAACCATTCTGTCATGGAGTCAGTACAGTGAACACCACTGTATGTACACGGAGATATATCATAAGTTATAGGACAGTTTCTGACGGCTAAAATGAGCTTCTTGTTCAACTTGCCTCGGTCAGACTCAGGACTGAAGAGTGACGCACTCCACTGACTTCACTCCTATTGGTTGTTGCTCGCGAAAATCGCTCTTCATTTGCATAAAGTTAAACATTTCTCAACTTTGTCGAGTCGCTGGACACGCCCCACCGGTCGCCAACAGTCGCTGTCGCGCGTGTCGCCGGAAGTCGCCCGCTCACCATTGATAATGAATGGTATCGTGTCGCTTGGTCACGTGTAGTGTGAATGCAGCGTGACGGTAGAGATCCACTTGTCCGTGCACACTTCTGTTGCGCCGCGCTCCACTTTATTCCTATGTGTGACGTCACGTGACTTTAACGCGCCCGCAAAGCATCCCGGGAAGGCGGTTCTTCATTTGGAAAAATGCTGCGCGTCAAAAAGCTGGCCGATGCCCATCTTTATGCAAATGAATTCCGTTGAACGCGACGCGACTATCCAATAGAAGCAGAGCATATGTAGACGGGGGGAAGTCTCTCGCAGGTCCTGTGTTCTAGACTGGCCGCTGGCTCAAAACCACACCCATAGCGGTAAACTTGAGGAACGCCCATCAAAGTACAAATGTGGGGAGGCGTCGCGACACCACGCTACAGTCGTGTCGCAAAAGTGGATCTCTACCGTGAGGCTGTCCGTTTGTGTCAAACCATAATTACCCATCCAATTAGGCCCAGAGCCGAGCCACAGTTTAACTGTGCCTCATCAGACACAAAGAGAAATCAACAGGAAAAAAGACTGCTAATGTGAGGGCAGAAGTCATCCATTCACTTGTAAAATATGGAGGTTTAGGTCTAACATTGGTTTAAAATCTTTCCTTTTTGAGCATTCAAACTATTATTCCGATATCATTCATATATATATATTTTTTGTAATAGCTGTTGGTTAAAAAAAAAAGTGAAGGCAGACAAGTCAACTATATGATGATGATAGATTTGAACCAAAAAGTTTTACAAAGTTTTATACACAATGGCAACTTTATAGGTACACCCGTTCAAATACTCGTTAATGCAAATATCTAATCAGCCATTTACATGACAGCAACTCCATGCATTGAGGCATGTAGACATGATCAAGACAATCTAATGAAGTTTACATTGAGCATCAGAATGAGGGAAAAATTTAATTTGACTTTGAACGTGACATGGTTGTTGGCACCAAACGGGATGGTCTGAGTGATTTTCATGCAGAACTATCTCTAGGGTTTACCAAGAATGATCAGAAAAGGAGAAAATGTCCAGTGTGTGACAGTTCTGTGGGCAAAAATGCCTTGTTGATTCCAGAGGTAAGTTGAGAATTGCCAGCCTGGTCGAGCTGATAGAAAAGAAACAGTAACTTAAACACTTGTTACAACCGAGGTGTGCAGAAGAACATCTCTAAACACACAACACATCAAACCTTGAAGAAGATGGCCTACAGCAGAAGAAGACCACACTGGGTGGCAATCCTTTCAACTAAGAACAGGAAATTGAGACTACAATTCGTATGGGCTCTGTGGCTCACCAAAATTGGAAAATAGAAGATTGGAAAAATATTGTATGGTCTGATGAGTCTCAATTTCTTCTATGACATTCAGACGGGTAGGGTCAACATTTGGCGTAAACAACATGAAAACATGACTCCATTCTGCTTATGAACTTATGGAGGTTCTTATGAACGGTTCAGGCTGGTGGTGATGTAATGGTCTTGGGGATATTTTCTAGGCACACTTTGGGCCCCTTAGAACCAATTGAATATTGTTTAAATGCCCCCAAGTCCATCCCTTTATGATCACAGTGTACCCATCTTCTGATGGCTACTTCCAGCAGGATAACTAACAATATCAGGATAATGTCACCAAATTCAAATAATCTGAAACTGGTTTATTGAACATGACAATGAGTTCACAATAATGAAAAAGCCTTCACAGTCACCAGATCTCAATCCAATAAAACACCTTTGGGATGTGGTGAAATTGGGGATTCACATCATAGATGTGCAGCTGAAAAATCTGCAGCAATATGGACCAAACCTCTGAGGAATGATTCTTGCACCTTGTTGAATCTATGCCACAAATAAATGAAGGCAGTTCTGAAGGCAAAAGGGAATCCAACTCAGTACTAGCAAGATTTACCTAATGAAGTGGCCGGTGAGTGTATGTTGTTTTGGTAACACTTTACATACGGTTAACATTAGTTAACTACATTAGATAACATAAACCAAGAATGAACAATACTTCTAAAGCTTTAATTAATCTTAGTTCATGTTTATTTCAACATTTACTAACACATTATTAATATACACCATTGTTGTATCTTAATTTTATTTAATGGACCTGAGCTAACCTGAACTAAGAATGAACAGTTATATATACATTTTTTAATAACATAAATAAAGATTATAAACACTGTTACAAATGAATTGCTCATTGTTAGTTAATATTGGTTAACTAATGTTAACAAATGGGACATTATTGTAAAGCATTATCATTATTTTTAATACATCTGTACTAAACAGTTTGGTAAACAAATGAAGAGAAGATAGATCTATTGCAGTATTTATTTTTAATAAACAGAACAATGAAGATAATCCATACAGGAGGCCATCTTCAGTGGTCTTCTCGGTGAGAAGAACACCACTCAACGAACAGGTTCCACTTCACAGCGTAAGCATGCCTCGTAGAGGGTGCACTCACAGAAGTGATGGTGTCTACGACAGTTTGTGGTAGATCACCGGCCAGGGACCAGTTTGATGTACGCAACAGTCGCAGTGTTGTCCGTACGGACCAGCACATGCTTGCAGAGCAGCTGCGTTCCAATGCAGTTGGGGGCCCGTCTAGATCCCCGCTACTGCATACCTGTTGTACCCCCCCCCCCGAACCACGACAAGGGTCTGACCACGAGTTGAGGGTTTGGTGGCAGGCCGGGGTGACTATCACACGGAACGTGCCGCTCTGCCATGCCCATCTCGGGAATTGGTCGTGAAGTCAGTGCTGAAGTGGTCTCATATGAAGCAAACCCAGCGTCGTTACTGCAGCTGCGGATGCCATATGCCCCAGGAGCCTCTGAAAAAATTTCAGTGGGACCACTGTTCTGCTCTTGACAGTTTTCAAGCAGTTCATCACTGACCGGGCACGTTCTTCTGTAAGGCATGCCGTCTGGTGGACAGAGTCCAGCTCCATACCGAGAAAAGAGATCATCTGCACGGGGGCGAGTTTGCTCTTTTGCCAGTTGACCCGAAGACCCAACTGGCGACTGAGCAACTGAGATGCCGGAGCACCAGGTCCCTGTGCTCGCACAACTGCTCCCGAGACTGGGCTAGTATCAGCCAGATCGAGAGGATGTGAACACCACACTCTCTCATGGGAGCAATGGCCGCCTCCCCGACCTTCGTAAAGACGTGGGAAAACAGGGCCAGCCCGAAGGGTAGGACTTTGTACTGATACGCTCGACCCTCGAACGCAAACCGCAGGAATGGTTGGCACCTGGCTGCCGGCTGGCGATACAAGAGGGGGCTGAGGGTGGCAAGGCTTTGCAGGGTCGTACACTGCCAGTCTGGCCCTCCTGGGACCCAGGAACAGAGGAATTTGCTCTTTTTTTTAAAATGTCAGCGGAACAGAAACAAAGCAAAGATTCTCCACCTGGCCCTCCTCCGGGGTAGGGAGTGGTGCGGTCACCATCTACCAAAGAGCTTGTTCCTCCATCCCTGGGTGGCGTGTCTCAGGGACGCTTGTTCTACCGTTTGGCAATGAAGACTAAAATTTCATCTTTGAATATAATTTCAGTATTTAATATTATGTATCTGTATTATTATTCTTTATTTAGTATTCATAATAAGTTGTATTATCTTATGAAGTTTAAAATGCATGAGTAGACTATAGATTGCATGGACATATGTGTTTAAGGAACATATTTTAGACACAAGGAGGGTAGCTTGGAGGATTATGTATTCTGCTTAGAGGTATGTAATGCTCACTTAGTAGAGAGCTCCAATGATGAATATACTTCAAATGTGTAAGTTGGTATGCTCTTTGCAAGAAAATTAATGTTTCAACTGATGCAAATGTACCATTTGTATACCACTAATGTATACACTGAGAAATAGTTTCTTAATGTGGAAAGTGGATTGTACCATGTGCATATGCATTTCATTTTAAGCATAAGCAACTTGTTTTTTCTACCTTACAAGGAAATTGAAAGTTGCTCAGTTGTGTATTTAGGCCAGTTTTACTGTACTACAGCAGAGAAACCTGGAGGCATGACCGGGTGAGAGGAAGGAGAAACAAGAAACGCATAGACCTGGCATGAATATAGCATCTTCTCAGAGTTTATCTCCTGACATATAAGAAAAAAGATTTTTCTTGGCAAGATAACTGGTGTCTGGTCCCGTGAATCAAATAATAACGGGGAAAAGGCTTAATTCCAAGTCTACAGCCAACTGGCCTGGGAGCGGCTGAGAGGTCTGCCTGCGGCCGGCTCCACGCTGAGGCCTGGGGGGAGGCTGCTGCTGTGGCCTAGCGGGACTGGAGGCAGCGGCAGGGGGATGCTCTTGATGACGAGCAGGTGGAGGCAGCAGCGGGCCGCCGGGGCATGATATGCCGAATCGCCTCCGTCTGCTTCTGGGCTGCGGAGAACTGTTAGGTGAAGTTCTCCAGCGCTTCGCCAAAGAGCCCAACCTGGGAAATCGGGGAGTCCAGGAACCCGAGACTTGTCGGTCTCCCTCATATCGACCAGGTTGAGACAGAAGTGTCACTCCTGGACCACTAAGGTGGACATCGCCAGACCGACTGCACGAGCCGCAACCTCCGTGCCCCGGAGGGTGAGGTTGGTTGTGGTGCGAAGTTCACTCATGAGCTCACGGTCTGGACTACCCTCGTGCATGTGAGTCTGTTATGACAGAGGAGTAAGGGGCCCACGGGGACTGGTTACCGGGTGGGGAAGTCCTCACTGTAATCCTCAGATCACCCATCCTACACGGCGCAGTAGCTCTCTTCTGGGGTTGGCCAGAAGAGGCGCTAGATCGGGGCATAGGAGCATTGGAATGGGGACTCCACCCTCACGGATGTATGCGATTCTCGATCTCAACGCCAAGATAGTCATGTTCCTGCAGTGAGAACTTGAACAATCCACAAAAGCTGCTTCAGTGAGCTGAATGCCCAAGCACGTGATGCAGTGATTATGACCGTCAGCTGGGGAAAGGGAACAAATACATCCAGAAACGCACGGGTGGAATGACATCTAGAAAAAGACACAGACACACCCGTGTTGCTCTTCCAGGAAATAGCTCTCTCTGGTGCCGGAGCACACAGGGGAATGGCCGCGGCAACACTGACTGGAGATGGTGCAGCCTGTTACAGTGAAGCACTCACTTTGTCACCCTCTAACCAACCGTCAAACACTGCTACGCTCACGCTGTAGAAACACCAGTACCAGAGGAGACTTCCAGAAAAGCACCGACACACTTGCTCGTTGAAAACACCAACACTCTTCAGAGACAATGATACTGATTGGCTCCGAAGCGAAAGACAAATGGTTTGAGCAACTGCTTCCGTTTTTATACCCACACTGCAGTGCGGAGCGCGAGATGCAGATCTCCCACGCTAATGTGCATTGGTTTCGTTTTATTAATACTCGAAGATGACAGGCTCGCTAAGCATGATCCAAATCAGTACGGTACATGTGACTCACATCGAACGTGACCGAACTGAAAGGGAACCCAGGAACAATATAACAACTAAATAGGAACATAATCCTGACACAGTAAGCCACAAAAATGATTTTATATTGTTTTCTGTTTTATGAATTTATTTCTGCTTCATATGTTTGGTATGTGGCAGTGTGATAGAGAGACCTGGAATTTGTCTTAGATCACAGTTCTTTTCTGGGCTGTGCTCCTGGGAGGCCGATCGGTCAACCGCTGCCTACTGGAGAAAGATAGAGAACCGGCGTTAGAGTTCTGTCTCGTGTAGAGATGTCTCGGGCTCTGGCAAAGTCCATGCTGCTTATGTAGCTGTTACTTGATGGACCGCAGCTAGGGCCGATCAGCCTATGACGAGGGCATGCAGGTGCTCCTCGTCTGTTTCCAGGGCGACGCTGATGAGTCCTCGGGGTGTTCGTCACTGTTACGGCGTCTAGCCCTGGTGATTCCCTGCACTCTCAGTCCCGTGCTCTCTCTCCTGAATACTAAGGGTCTCAGACTCCAGCTTAGTAGGGATCGTTACGCTCTGATTGCATTACACCTGTTCTGTATCTACTCTGGTCCCGAAGCTATATCTGCCTCGTTAACTCGGCACCCTGTGCGAAGTATTGTTTCACCCCGTGTTTCATGTCCGAGCGCTCTCCAGTTTCCTTGACTATCTGTGTTACTGAACCTAGCCTGTTTCTACCTCTCTGACTGTCTGCAGCCTGCCTAGTGACCGTTGCCTGAACCTGGATTCTGATTCTCGCCGCCAGCCCTGAACCTTGCCCGTCTTTGGTTATCCTGTTGTCTGCTGCCCGCTCCGAACCAAGCCTTTTTCTGACCCTGAGTTTTTGCCACAGCCCCGGACTCCAGTCCGGTCCTTACGAGCATACCTGCCCTGTGTTATCCTTCTACTGAGAGCTTTATGTTTGCTTGAGACAGCTTATTAAATTGTTGCAAATGGATCTGCCTCACATGTCTGGTTCGTCACAGTCACACTGTTCTTACTGTTCCTGTGTAGTATAATATTTACATGGTGTTACATCCAGCAATATTTGTATTTCTCCTGTTCTGTATTTCCGTGTCTTGTTGCTATTCTAGGTCACCTGTGTCTAATTAATGGGATGTACCAGCACGCGAGGCATGTCCCAGCCTGACGGCATTAAGAGAGCGGCGCGTGCGAGAGAGCGGGAGTAGGAGAGAGCGGCGCGTGCGAGAGAGTGGCGTTGTTTTGTGTTTGAATTGTTGTCTTAAGTTGGATCTCGAAAATTCCTCTGTTAAATAATAAATCTTTACACGTTTGTTTACCAAACTCTCTCCTGCTCTTTTGTTATTATTTGAGAGATAGTAGTAACAAAGTGGGGGCTCGTCCGGACATAATTTTACCAACACTTTAAAGGGTGTCTATTGTTCTTGGAGTAGGTCGACGGGACGCTCGCGTTTAGACATCTTAACTAAGCGTCTTTCCGTTTTTTTAATTCGCCGTTTTATTGGCGATTGTAAGTCAGGACAATGGGCTTTTTTATGATGTCGGACATGAAGGGTAAGTTCAGCGATATATATTTAATCACTTAGCCATGACCTTTCCTTTTTGTGCTTACATTGTAGGTTGCGTGTTTTCTGGGACGTGTGGTTTTTTGTTTTTGAACAGGTCTGTGGCTAGAGCATTAGTCTCGGGGGCACTACCGAGGTAATGGGGACATCGCCAGGTTACTGGTTGTTTAACCATTCCTGCGGGCTTTGTGTTTAATTCATCCCACCGCAGTACTGTTTGAAGATCCGTGTCTAGTTAAATAGCTACATGAGATATTTTGATATGCTTAAGGGGAAGGGTTATTTGGTTTTTAAGATGTCGCTGGCCTTCCCGGTTCGTGTTTAATTCGTTTCAGACCGTACAGACTGTAATATCGTATGTTTATTTGAGTTCATCATAATAATAGCAATCTTAATTGTACGAGGAATGGCGTCACCGGTTGAAACGTTTGTGGAGGAACCCTCGAGGGTTTTGTTAAACGCATTGACAAAAGAACATTTAATAGAACTTGCTACTCATTATAATATAGAGCTTACGAGTGAGCGATATAAAAAAGAGATAAGAAGTATAGTGAGTGCAACCTTGTGCAGTGCATCTGAAGATGATGACACAAAAATTTCTCTGAGTTCAAGTCATGTTGAAAATGTAACCTTTGCTGAACAAAAATAATTGTTACTCTTACAGTTAGAAAATCGTAAGTTGGAACATCAAATGCAAATTTACGTCTAAACGAACAAAATAAAAAGCTTGATATCTCCACTAGTTTACGGCTTCTTCCCTCATTTAATGAAAAGGATGTCGACACTTTTTTCGTGTTATTTGAAAGGGTAGCAGGGTTGGCCTGATAAACATCGCGCTCTTATGCTGCAATGCACTCTTACGGGGAAAGCACAGAGAGCTTTTTCTGCTCTCAGAATTGAAGATGTGAAAGACTATGAAGTTATAAAGGCGTCAGTTTTAAGAGCATTCAAGTTAATTCCAGAAGCCTATCGGCAGAGGTTTAGAGGTATGTGAAGACGTTTAGATCAAACCAATGTGGAGTTTGCGAGAGAATTGCGGTTACAATATCAACGCTGGTGCGTCGCCTCTAATGTTCAAACATTTGACAACATGACAGACTTGATAGTTTTAGAGCAATTCAAGAACACATTGCCAGAGCGTGTTGCGATATATATTGAAAAGCAGGCTATGAACGAGGCTGATGCTGCGGTGTTGGTAGATGAAAATGAACTAACGCATAAAGCTCATTTTGGCGAACCTCACCGTTCAACAAATGGACAAAGAGGCGTGTTTTCTTTTCGTAGTAGAACTTCAAATGTTAATCCTCTACCGGTTATTCAAGACCGGTCAGGTGTTACATCTGATGCAGAGCAAGTTTGCCGTTATTGCCAAGGAAAAGGTAATTGGAAAGGGAACTGTCCTGTGGTGAAGTCAAAGAACAAAGCTTGTTTTTCGTTTGTGAAACCTGCTGCTTTGGCTGTGTCGCCTGTTAATTCAGATGTTTTACTTCCTAACAAACTGAAGACTAATTACTTGCCATTTATTTCAGATGGATTTGTTTCACTGATTGGAAATGAGGAGAAGTTTCCTGTAAAAATCTTGCGTGATACGGGAGCATCAGAATCCTTTATTTTGGAGTCTGTTTTGCCGTTTTCTTCTTCCTCAAGGTCTGGGAAATCTCTTTTGGTGAGAGGTATTGATCTTAATACTTTAGAAGTCCCTTTACGTAGAGTTGTGCTCTACTCTGAGTTGGTAGAGGGGGAGGTTGAGTTGGGGGTACGCCCTGCCCTCCCTGTTGATGGTGTGTCTGTTATATTAGGGAATAATCTGGCTGGCGGACGTGTTTGGCAGAGTAATCCTATTCTCCTGATTGATTCTCCTCAGTTGAGGAATGAAACTGATGACTGTTGTAAAGAGTTACCTGAGGTGTTTGCGGCTTGTGCTGTGACTCGCGCTGCTAGTCGTGCTGAGGTGGAGGCCCTGGAAGTTAAGGTTACTGCAGAAAAAAATTGGTTTGCTTTACCAGATTTTCCCTGGTCTCTGTCTCAAGAAGAGTTAGTTAAGGAACAGCATGCAGATCAATCTTTGTCTTCATTGTTTGACCGAGCTGTTGCTGTTGAGAGTTTTCAGAGTGTGGATTATGGTTATTTTGTTCTAGATGGTTTGCTGGTGAGAAAGTGGAGACCCTCAACTAACGTTTCACTGGGGGAACCATGGTTTCAGGTTGTTGTGCCTACCACCATTCGACAGCTGGTGATGAAGACTGCTCACGACATGTTGGGGCATTTGGGGGTGAGAAAAACATATGATCGCATTATGCATCATTTTTATTGGCCTAAATTAAAAAAAAAATGTTGCAGCCTATATTAAAACCTGTCACATATGCCAGATGACGGGAAAGCCAAATCAGGTTATAAAGCCTGCACCTTTGCATCCAATACCTGTTGTGGCTGGTCCCTTTGAACATCTACAGTTAGACTGTGTAGGGCCATTAGTTGGTGCTAAAAGTGGGTCTAGGTATCTGCTGACCGTAATGTGTCAGGTGACTCGTTATCCTGCTGCCTACCCACTACGCTCTATTACTACTAGGTCCATTTTCTCAATCTTTTTTCAATATTTGGAATACCAAAGGTTGTCCAAACTGACCAAGGCTCCAATTTTATGTCTCGTGTCTTTGCTCAGGTTTTACGACAGCTTCACATTAAATATAACAAAGCTTCTGCTTACCATCCTCAGAGTCAAAATGTTCTTGAACGTTTCCACCAGAGACTGAAGTCCCTTCTCCGTGCTTACTGTATAGAGCTGGGACGTGACTGGGAGGAAGGTTTTCTATGGCTGTTGCTTGCCTCTAGGGAGGTGGTTCAAGAAAGTACAGGGTTTAGTCCTAATGATTTAGTCTTTGGTCACTCTGTACGTGGACCTTAAGGAGCCACCAAAAGCCTTGTGTGATTATGTAAACGGTTTTAGGAGATGTCTTTATGGGGCGGGGTGGTTGGCCCGTGAGAAGTTAACAAACATTCAGTATAAGATGAAGGAGCGGTATGATAAGCGAACTCACCGTCGTGTTTTGGCAGTGGGTGATAAAGTACTGGCTCTTCTGCCAGTTTTTTCATCTCCTTTACAGGCGAAGTTTCCTGGCCCCTACACTGTTGTTAGGAAGGTTTCAGATGTAAGTTATGAAATTGCTACTCCGGATAGGAGGAAAAGTACCCAGCTGTGCCACCTTAACCTGCTTAAGCCATATCATGAACGTTCAGATGTAGTTAAGTGTAAAACTGCTGCACAGCCTGTAGCTCTTACTGACGCCAGTTTGTCTCCTAGTTTTTCTCCGGTGGCAGCGCAGGACCAAGAGGAGATCAGAGCTCCTGATGATGGGGTGTTGCGTGCGCGTTTGCACAATTCTGAGACATTGACGCGACTTCCACAGTTGCTGCAACACTTGTCTGTGGACAAGTATGCTGAGTTAATTAATTTGATTAATGATTATCCAACTCTTTTCTCAGATACTCTGACTCAGACACATCTCTTGGAACATGATATAGATGTTGGTGATGTTTCCTCAATCAGACAGCGGTTCTATCGTGTTTCTCAAGAGAAGAAGAAACACATTGACACAGAGGTAGAGTACCTTCTTTAAAATGGTCTGGCTGAACCTTCTGCATCAGCCTGGGCATCACCATGCCTCCTGGTTAACAAACCAGATGGTACCTTTAGGTTTTGCACCGATTATCGGAAACTTAATGCTGTCACAAAACCAGATAGTTTTCCGTTGCCTCGTATAGAGGACTGTGTAGACCAGGTTGGTGCAGCGACATTTGTTAGCAAATTCGACCTTCTCAAGGGCTGCTGGCAGGTGCCTTTAACTGACTGTGCAAGAGAGTTGTCCTCTTTTATCACTTCACAGGGGTTTTACTCCTATAAAGTAATGAGTTTTGGGTTACGAAACACTCCTGCCACGTTCCAGCGACTGATGGACACCGTGGTCGCTGGTCTAGAGGGTTGTGAAGTGTATTTAGACGATGTGGTGGTCTATAGCGATACTTGGGGATAACATTTGTACTCTATTAGAGCTTTGTGTCAGCGCCTTGCCCAGGCTCAATTAACTATCAATCTCGCAAAGTGTGAGTTTGCGAGGGTGACAGTGACTTACCTAGGAAAGGTAGTAGGCCATGGACGAGTGCGTCCTATACGGGCTAAGACTTTGGCCATAGACCAGTATTCGTCACCCACAATTAAAAAGGACTTGATGAGGTTCTTGGGTATGGTGGGTTTTTATCGTTGTTTCTGTCCAAATTTCTCTTCAGTTGTTGCGCCGTTAACTGACTTACTGAAGTCTGGTGTCAAGTATAGTTGGACACCTGTTTGCCAGTCTTCTTTTAAGACTATTAAAGCTATTTTAACCTCCTCTCCTGTCCTTGCAGCACCACAGTTGAACCAGCCATTCAAGCTACAAGTTGATGCTAGTCAAGTAGGAGCTGGAGCTGTTTTGCTCCAGGAAAATGAACCAGAAAATGCTCCAATGGTGTTGATTGTCCAGTTTCTTTCTTTTCTCGAAAGTTTGCTTCTTATCAGGCAAATTATTCTGTTATTGAGAAAGAGGCTTTGGCATTAATTTGGGCGCTTCAGCATTTTGAGGTCTCTGTAGCTGGTGCCGTTTCTCTGGTAGTCTTCTGTGACCATAACTCCTGCTCTTTTGTTACTATTTGAGAGATAATAGTAGCAATGTGGTTTGCTGTTTTATTTCTTGTTTTAGCGGAGAGGGCGTGGCCTTATTGAAAGCGTGACCTACAGGGGAGTGCTCATTTTAGCTATTTATGGAAATGTTTGTGCAATTATCCATCCTATTTATTGTATTTATTTGTTTTAACTTTTGTCTTAATCATCTTGTGTATCTATTTATTAATCATAGGTGAGGCCAGAGTTAATTTGAATAAAATGGTATGTTCCAATTATCAAGCAGGAAACTGTGTGTATATAAAGCAGCTGTCACTAGAGATTTGGAGGACGGATCATTGTTTTTGAGATAGGGATCAAGGTTTTTGAAGTGCTGAATAAGCACACTGTAACTCTGGCCTCAATAGTTGATAAGCAGAGTTTAGTGTTTTAGTAGATAGCAGATCTAGTTTTTAGACTGTTTTTTTTTAGACTGAGACCGCTCAGGTCTCTATCACAGGCAGGAGTTAGTAAACAGCAATAATGCACATGAGATAACGTAAACTGAACACCATTATCAGTTACTGTACTCAATGGATTTCCATGGTGGCTGAAGACTGATGACAGACGAAACCACAGAATCAGTATTGACAATGAGAGAAAAGGAGACCTCAGTCCTTTTGCTGTAATAATTAGTTAATGTTATAGCACACCAGCAGTCGGATGCAGCAGTGTCAAATGGAGTGACAATATCCACAGCCACTTTCTGCCATGGTCCACCTGGCAGCGGCACCGGCTGGAGAGGAGCAGTGTGTGACTTGAAAGTTTTGTTATTGAGCTGACACACGTAGCAGGAACAGACAGCATCATGAACCTGAGCATCCATCCACCAATAGAGATAACAAAGGTGTTTTTTGCTTCTCACCTATACCTGATGTCCTTTGTGTGCTATATATGGAGACCAGCACGGATCGAAGAGCAGTAGGTACAATCAGCTGTGAGCCTCGGAAGAAGCTGTCTTTAACAGTTCCAATGTCCAGTCCCTTGGGTGAAAGAGGCCAACCATTGGACATCTGTGTACGAAGTTTGGTTAGTGCAGGGCAAGAAGCACATGCAACGTCAACATCAGCAGCAGGCAGAGAATTACAGGCAGCAGATAGAAAAGCAGCGAACTCTTCATCAACATCATCAACAGGAACTGGAGCAACAGCATTATCTGCTGGAGAAGCAGGTAAGGGCAAGCATGACTCAGCAACAGTGCACTGAAAGACTGGCAGAGGAGAAGCAATCACAGGGAGGGCATTAAGATGTTGGACTTGATTGCAGCAACACTTTGCTTCCTACATTTTTCTAAATGGGGTCAAAAGGGTCTGGGATTTTCAATGGTCAGTTGAAAACTCAATCATATGCGCACTACTGAAATGTGAAAATGTTTTGATGACCCTCACCTCAAACAATGAATCAACTTGAATCCTGAAAGAGATTCAAACCAATAACCAACAGCAAAAGCAACAATCAACTAACAGTCTGTCAGTTTGTAGTTGCCAAGCAACAAAATTCACCATAAAACGATTTTTGAGAGTATAAACGCATTGCAGGTCTTTTGTCTCTTAATGTACATTTGACTGAAAATACTGTACTTGATTGCAAAATGTGAAAATAAATTGGCAGACGGAAGCCTGGATCTTGTAAGTCAGATTTGTAAGTGAATAGGTGTCACGTTTTGTTATGTTTACATGTGCAATAATATCTTCCTCTGTCACTCTGCCTACAGGTTTTCATGATATACTACTAATGATATAATAAATCAAATCACTCCAATCAAAAACAAAACAAAAAAACTGAAAATGAAGCAATTACTGTGATCTAGTACAAGTCAAATAACAAAAATGGCCCAATGTCAACTTGGTATTAAGATGTTTCCAGTGATCCAAGTGGCAAGTGGCTTTGGATAAAAATGCTTGTCAGATGCATTAATGTAAATTGATGTACAAATGTAAATACTTATTAATGACCATGCCACAAGAGGGCGCCGTCATAAAGTTTGGATATATCATGTCCTGTATTTCTTTCTCTTGCTTTACAGTTAAACTATAGAGTCATTATGACATCCCCACTGGACTGATTTTGAATTGCTATAGTGGCCATGTTAACACAGCAGTAGAATACGGTTGTCAGGCTTGTATTTGAGCCCTTAATATGGTTACGTTCACATACAGTTCAGTTACTTACTGGAGTGACAATAGCATTCTATAACATTTGAACTCACACCCTTACATTTTCAGAACTCCCAACCGCATTCTTGGAAAACTTGCGCTGTATGAGCGGAACCAGACTGGACAACTAGTTGTCTTGACACGCATACAGTGTGAGGGAGTGCTCTGCGATGCACTCCCTGAACACATGAACACATGTCTACCTTGTGTTTTGGGGTTTTGTGTGATGTTTTGCTTTCGGTAACTTACAGCGCCGGAGATATGAGGTGTGTGTCATCTGAAGGTTTTAGATACAGTCACTGTTCTCCACCGAAACTGCTCCCATCAGTTCCCTTTTGAGAGAACTTCTACGCAGTATCGGAGATCACACTATGGTAACATCTCTGCGTCATTGCGCCTGAAGCAAATGTGTAATCACTCATTGGTGGAACATCATTGCGTACCGTGTTACGTCATGAAGAGGAAGCTATAAAGGATACCCGGATCAAACATATTTGGTCCCGTTGGAACTATGTTGAATGATTATGGTGAGTAAACAGCAGGTTCAGATTGTGTGCGTCTCCCTGCCCGCACTAAGATACTCATGATCTTTGCTTTTTTTGTTTGGAAGAGGAGCATGCATAGCTCAGCTCTCGGGGGGGCTGGCTTTGTTAATTGTGAACGTTTGCCGCCATGGGCACTTGCAACATATGGACACATCACAAGGCTTGCATTCCTAGTGGTTCAGGTGCCGCTTCTGCCAAGGAAGAACAGTGGCTCAGATCATGGGGTTCGCAAATGGATCTAGTGGAGGAGCTAGAGACGGTCTTTGTCCTAGATCCAGCACCTTCACTAGGGAATTGGAAGCATGCTCTGCGGTTTCTTTCATCCCAAGTGAGTGCCAGGTGCTGATGCTATCCAGATTTGAGGAAGTAGATGTGCTCTAGTATCGAGGCAGGGGAGATTGAGAACTCACCACCTCCCTCCCCTGCTTATGAGGAGTTGGTGTTGGTTGTCACTCATGTTGTGACCAATCTAAATATTGACAGGCCAACATAAAAAAGAAAAATGCTGGTAGTAATAAGAAACTTGATGAGCATTTTCTATCAAGTAAAGTGTAATCTTCACGTTGGGGCCTTCCATTTTCCCCCAAACCTCCTTTCTCTGCCTATGTTCAGTCAACAAGTCTCCTCATCGATTATAAAGGTGAGGTGGTGGGGCTTGATGCTATTAAAGAACTGCATAGGGCCACCAAAGAGACACCCAGAGCTATAGGCCGGTTGATTGCAGCATTTGTGTCAATAGAGAGACATCTTTTGCTAAATCTGTCATTGATTAAGGAGAAGGAAAAATCCTATCTTATGTCGTTGACGTCGTTGAGAGGCTCCAGGAAGCAAAGAAGCAGGCGGTGGCAAAAAATGTACAGTATTCGAGGGACTACTGTAAGTTGCTGTTTGAACAGAACATTTCGAGACTCACACCTGTAAGTAAATTTGGTTGTGAACGTAGCCATTCTTTTAGTCAAATGAGATTTTCAAAATTGTATGTTAAATAATGTAAAAAGCTTTTAATAAAAACAAAAATACACAGCACACACAATGTCATCTACAAAACAAAATCTGAATTGCCAATAATAAATACAATCAAAATATGATTTTGATACTGTGTTCAACTTGAAAGCAAAAGCACTGCGATCCAAATAATTGACAGCTGATAATTGTTTTTTTTTTGTAAAAGAAAAAAAGAAAGAAAAAATACATCTTTACAGTCCATACACTTCACTTGCCCAAACATAACTCCCTTCAAATGCCTAAATCTGTTTTAGCTGGTAGCACATGAAATATAAGAACTGAGGTCAAGTGTCAAACTTAAGTAATATCCCATCTGAATGATTTTACTTTGTAAATGAATATTTGAGGGACTGTTTCAATGCTTCATCTCTTTTTCTATCCATCTGCTGCTTTTTATGAATCTTAATCTTATTCTAGGCAGATTAATGTAAAATATGCAACAAAAAAAAAATCAAATCAAAATAATATGTATCTTTACAATATGCACAAATGTATATGATTTATGTTCATGAATTTTTCATTACTTTTATATTAATGCTAAATATTAAATATTATGCTAAATATATAATACATTGTTCTAAAGTCATAAATAGCCAATTTGTTTGTATTTTCACTTCAGACAATTCCTCCCACATTCCTTTATGGATTCATGTCACCATGAATAACACAAGCTTTGAGAGTGTTTTCCTTGGCCATCAAAATCAGAGTGAAACTAGACACTTCATTTCAGTTGTGCCAGCTTGACCATGTAATGGCTCAACTTGTTCTCAGTGACCAAACATCCTCTTATTTTTAGAAAGGGTCAAAGCCCTGCAAAACTTGCAATGGAATCCTGTTGCCCACTTTAATACCTGTCGTCTTTCAACGAAAGCACCCTAAGTTTAGCAGCAGGTAGAAACTGTCAAATTTGACGAACATTTCAATCCGATCAGTAAGTCTGATATCATGTGTCATATCGTACCGTTCCAAACGCTCTATCAAATGCCAAAAGAAAACAACAAACACTGCTAAAATATAATACTACTGAAAAAATCATGATCCTAAACTTTATCTCATACTAAAATCCCAGATGATTTATGATTATAAATCATTAAAATATTTGTATTTCTTACTGTCGGAGACGCCATGAAAACGGATGCTGTAGTGTATATAGATATGTGCTGGTATTCGGTAATGCGATAAATTGCGGTAATGAATATGCACGATATTGTTATCGCGGGCACTTCAAAATACCGTGAAAAATAATAGATTCGAATTTAGACTTTTAGAACGCACATTAGCTTATTTTCCATCAACCGCTTAAACACTGCATATATGCTGCGCAAAACACATGCGCACTCTGATGTAAACAATCCCTACATGTATAAGCACTGTGCATGCGCGCAGTGCGCACTCTGGTCTAATGTAAACAATCCTAACATGGAGTAGAAGCCAAGGGGGTAATCCATCGACCGGAAGTTGAAGCCGGCCGGGTGCCGCCATCTTGTAGCAGAACTTCACTTGCGTTAGCATTTCCATTGACTCCCATTCATTTTGGCGTCACTTTGACAGTGAATAACTTTACATCTGAGGCGTTTAAAGACTCCATTTGTCCATTATTTATTTCTAAAGAAACACGACAATGTATAAAGAGCTCCATTACCTTCTATGTTACATTATGACCCCGTAGAAACAGTTTTTGTAAAAATAGGCTAACGATTGCGTCATAACCACTCGACTCTCTGTCGCGCTGTACAGAAATTACCGTACAGACAGGAGGAGAAGGTCGCAGGCAATCGGGGGGACGTCCCGTCAAGGGAGAAGCCCATAGATAATGAGTCCATAAAAGCTATACTATACAAATTAATAATTAATCAGAATACTTACTCCTGCTCACTCACGCCAAAGAACTCTTTGCTCAAGTTCCCCGTCTCTGCAAGATTAACGTTGGCAATTTTCACGCACAGCTACTAGAAGATTTACGTCTGTCAGACAGGTTGCTTACGTCATCAAGCTTAGTTTGAGTCGGTTTGAGTCTGCGCGTCAGGAACGGAAGTGCTCAAAAATCGCAAAAAATGGGCTTCAACTGTCTCAACTAGGTTCAATGAGATGGCTCTGTCCACTTCTTATACTGTCCATGGTAGAAGCATGGCGGAAGGAGGAACGCTGCCGACGATTTATCCCCCGCAGGGCTGCCAACTCTCACGCATTCAGCTTGAGACTCAAGCGCCTTTCAGACAGGATGCGGAATACGAGCGCAACTCGCAGGGACGTTTTATTGCTGCGTCGACCAAAGCATGCCGGGGTCAAAGTTCAAAATAGTTCAACTTTTTATTTGCAAAATAGCAAACCGCGTTGTATCTGAAGGGCAACGTAGAACCCAGCGGCCAGCGCCGTGCATTCTGCGTCATGTCTAAAAGGCGCTTTACGCAATTGACACTTTTCACACGCAGAGAGCAAAGAGGACACTGACACCGACAGACTAGACAAAGCAGGTTATTTTTTATATGAAAAAAAAAATCTGCTCTTAGGTTCTGTCCATTGTGACAGATCGCTGCGCCTCAGTTCAAGTAAACCGATCATCTGTTACTTTTTATTTAAAGATACAGTACAACTTACCGTAAGGTACCGAAAATTCTGTTTAGTTACCATATGTTTTGAAAATCACAATTACACATTGTGATGCAAGTTGTTGTTTTTTTTAGATACCCACAAGCTATCTGTTTCTCTTGAGCAATTAAAATATCGCGATAATACCGTATACCGTGATAAAAGCTCAATCAATTAACCGCAGCATGGAAATTTGATACTGGCACATGCCTAAGTGTATATCATAATTTTTTTAATCCTTAGCTTAAAGGGGTACTTCACCACTGGCAAAATTGGCTTTCAATACAACTTGGCTGCTTATACAGTAGAAAGGAGGAGTTACAGAGCTATATTGCTTATATATTATAAAGCCTGTTTTTTCCATTTTGCTGAAAAGATAGGAAAACTACAAAGCCAATAATACACTGGGCATGTTTCCGTCCAAAGCCAGTCCCACCAGTCTGCTATGGATATGCTACCAGAGTCAAAAACCTCCTTGCAGGGTTGCCAAGTTCATTGTTTTCCAGTGGAACTGGGCTAATTTTAAACTGTTGCTGAGGGTTGATTTCCCCCCCTGCAGGTTAAAAGGTTTGACATATTTCATAAATTATATTTGACTGATAACTGTGCTAGATGTTATGTTTTGTTAAGGAGGGCCACAGAGAGCCTCAATTTGAGTTGTTTGTGATCATTGCAATATAGTGGTTTTAAATTTGCATAACAGTGACTGTAAAATATGTATTTTAGGTATGGGAGTGTCATATTTTGAGTTTTTATATTTGGGATATGCTTTCGAAGGAAATACTTCGAAAACTTTTAGTCATAATGGTATCAACTTTTTTATTGTTTATTGTGTACGAGTTGAGGAGTTAAGGAGGCGTGAGTGCTCATAAATTTTTGTTGAGATTGTGATGAGTTTTCTCAAGTGAAATGAATAGAGGCTTGGAACAGGAAAAAGCATTCCTTAAGTCATAACTTAACAAGCGGATTGCTTGACTGGTCTGGATGTAATTCGAGTTTCACACTAGTCGATCCAATCCATATCTTACCCGTGTTCTGAGTGACATCACCACCCTCCCCATAAGCTAGTCAACTTGTGCATGTGCCTTTTTAAAAGGGAGTGTAGGGACTGAGACCTGCTCTTCTCTGGGTGGTGAGCACATGGATTGGACCTTGTTCCTAATAGTTCGACTTTATTTAGGAACAAAGTAAAAACAATCAGCTAATTTTTAACCTTTTCAAGTGAGGCATAACAGTGACATGAAGTGGGGTTGGGTGCTTTTAGGGGTTCTACTATCTTTTACTTATCTGTGTTGGAGCGAAAAAGGCCTGGAGTTCCCTGAATATGACGGGAAGGACCGTGTCCATCAAATGACCAGCAAGAATTACAAGTCTGTGATGAAGAAATATGATGTCATGGTGATCTACTTCCACAAACCTGTTGGCGAGGACCGCATGTCCAGAAAGCAGTTTGAAGTGGAAGAACTTGCTATGGAGGTGCGTGGATAATTATGAGAAAGGAATGAAATTGGGAAAGATTCAAGGAATGAAGTGACCTTCAGTGAACCATTGGGTGATGGGGTTGAATCATAGAGAGGATAGTAGGGTTCTGGGGCCTCATTTATAAAGATGTGCAAACAATGATCCTAAATATGAATGTATGACAGTTATTGAAATGTCAAATGACAATAAATAAATGATAAATAAATAAATAAATAAATAAATTACAAACAAATAAACAAATAATAAAAAACAAACAAGTAAACAAATAAAGTAAGTGTTTGTGCTGCCTAAACATTTTGTTGTATTAAAATTAAGTTGTATTAAGTGACAGCTATTTTAGTTATCTTAATTTAAATCCAGGAAAGTTATTCTAACTCTAAATTCTAAGTTGTGATAACGCCTATGAAATGTTTCTAAATTAATCTCTTTTTATATATTAAAGTTCATGCTACAGATGCCAAAATGATCTTTTTGGTTCAGAAGTACGACACTCACTATATATATTGCTCATTTGTGCATATAATTATATGAATGCATATTGTGATCACCTATTTATCTTTACATTTATCTATATTTTCATAAACATTGTTGAAATAATTGAATTAACGGTATAAAAGCACCAAAAAAAAAATGTATGAACATTCTATCAATGTCAAATAATATTTTTACATTTTAACCCTCCTATTTTCCTTGGGGTCAATTTGACCCCATTCAATGTTTAACGTCTGTAAATACATCATTTTATTTTATTTATTTTTTTGCTTCAGATTTAATGACTTTTCCTAATTTAATGGGGACAACTCTGTAAACATAAAATTAACCTGCTAATATTTTTTCAACGTCTGTAAATACATCATTTTATTTTTATTTTTTTATTTTTTGCTTCAGATTTAATGACTTTTCCTAATTTAATGGGGACAACTCTGTAAACATAAAATTAACCTGCTAATATTTTTTCAACGTCTGTAAATACATCATTTTATTTTTTTATTTTTTTTTTGCTTCAGATTTAATGACTTTTCCTAATTTAATGGGGACAACTCTGTAAACATAAAATTAACCTGCTAATATTTTTTCAAAGTCCTGTACACATTTTGTAGCATCGGTGTTCCTTGGGGTCAATTTAACCCCAGGCTCATTTAGTTGTATAATAAAACAGAAGAAATATTAAAATTTCACACACATTTGTTTTGGTTGTTTTAATGAGGTCACATATTCCAAAAACGTCCCTCTGTTTTAGGGCTCTAACCAAACATAACCATATCTGTAGTATTGCGAGAACCACTAGTAGTTCACATGACATGTGATATAATTCTCATCAGAACTAATAATTTTTTCCTGTGCCATGGGAAGTGGAAAACATCATTTTTGCGAGAACTTTGATGTTTCCCGTGCCATGGGGGAGGGGAAAACGTAATTTTTGCGAGATTGACCCCAAACATAACTCGTGTTACTATCCTTGATAAAATAAATAGTTTTTCTTTCCAAATGTTATAGATTACAAAAATCTATACTTAGAAATATTATAAAACAAATAAAAACACCAAATATATTTATACTTTTCCAATTTTAGGTCAATCAGTCAGGTTTTATGTTGATTTCTAAATTTGTCCATAGTCGTGGAATGGGTATTTTGGATGTATAAGGGGTTAGGTGGGGTGGGGAGGGGGGTGGTGGGTGGATGTCAACTTAAAAGGTTACTTAAGTAGTCAACAAAGACATAAATTACCTGAGACAAACCTTTGTAAAAAAAAAAAAAAAAAAAAATATATATATATATATATATATATATATATATATATATATATATATATAAAAATATATATATATATTGTGGAGGTTTAAATTACAGATTATCAAATCTGTAAAAAATCAGATTTGAAGGTAAAAGGAGGGTTGAAAAGTAATGTAAAGTTTGTTTAAGCAAAAATAAAAAACACTCTCTTTATTTTACATGTACACTCACACGTACACTCTTATTTACACATAAGAACGTCTTTATAGATCCCAGTATGTTCCTCTTTTTTGATGTAGGATAATATCCATGGTGTTTATTTGTACATGCATTTTATGAATGATTGTCTGGACTCTGTCCTGTTCTGGAATGATAAAAGCTCTGCCATTTATACCTAATATCTCTCTGATGTGGTCTAGGAATTATTATTAATATACTTACAAACGTGTTTCCTGCTGTGATTTTTTGATAGACGTGATAATGCTAACTGAAGATCAGCTAGCTCTTCTCAGCTGTTGTCAGTGTTGACGTTTTTAGATCCCTGCTGTAAGTGTCCTCTTACAGTTCAGCTGAGCTTCTATTAGTCCCTCAGTGAGTAACTGTAGTGCACCCACCAAAAAGAAAAATCTATCAAGGGTTGAGTGCTTTTATGAGTCTCTCTGTCATTCATATTTTATTTTGCTTTTCAGTCTTTGTAACTCCAAGGTTTCCCATCCCTCTTGCAAAATAACATTCAACTGCTTTCCTGTGATGGATTTAACATTTCCTTTTGAAATTATGATAGAGGTCAAACTTTCAACTACCAGAAACTAAGGTTGTCAATACAGTAAAATATGTTGATATATCTACATTACCTCGCTAATATAGGGTGAATTCTGCTCAAATTGAGACGTTTCGCCATTGAGATGACTGGGAAAACAATGTCCCAGTTATCCTTAATTAACCTTAATACATAAAAATCGTCTCGGGTTACGACAGTAACCCTTGTTCACTGAGAAGGGAACCAGACACTGCGTCCCTTCGCCATGCCTTCCCCTGCCTGGAAGCAACTTGCTTTATCACAAAAGCTAACTCTGTTGTGTGCCGGTTGTGTGTCGATGACGACACTTTGGGGAATGCCCCCAGCGTAGCATGTCTGAAGCATGAATGAAACTATTCCAATCCTGATTGGCGTTGCATCATGACGTGACGGTATACACGGAAGCTACAAAGAGACGCTGGCACACAACAGAGTTAGCTTTTGCGATGAAGCAAGTTGCTTCCAGGCAGGGGAAGGCGTGGCGAAGGGACCCAGTGCCTCGTTCCCTTCTCAGAGTACAAGGGTTACAGTTGTAACATGAGAAGTTCCCTTTCGAGGGAACTCGCACTGTGTTGATGACGGCACTTTGGGGAACGAGTACCCACTGTGCCACAACGAGCCCTGCCTGTCCCAGTGTGAAGCTGCGCACAGGCACACATAGGATGAGAGCACTAGAGTGCCTGGCGTAGAAGAAATGTCCAGGCTATAGAATCTGATAAAAGTATGAGGGGTGGCCCAATGAGGGGTTGTTGAATGAGCCCAAAGGTGAAGGCAAGCTGCGCACCTGATAGCCCATAAAGATAGCCTGAACGATCCAGTTACTGATGGTCTGTTTGGATGCGGGAAGCCTCTTCTTGGGCGACCCGAAGCACACCAGCAACTGATCTGACTTCTGCCATGAAGAAGACCTCTGGCCAAAAATCTTGAGAGCTCTGATAGGGCAGAGCAAGTCTTTCTTCATCTGCCGTCACGTGGGGGATGAAAAGCCTGCAGAAACGTAGGCTGTGCCACTTTAGGGATGCAAGATAGCCTTAATATTGCCTGGAGCAAACTCCAGGCCCCCATGAGCTATAGAAAGGTCCTGAAGGTATCCTACTCTCCTCAGAGAAATAATAGCTAATAAAAAAAGCTACCTTGAAGGAAAGGTTCTTGGCCTCACCCGACTCCAGAAGTTTGAAGGGGGCCTCAACCATCCCTTCGAGAACCACTGCCAGGTCCCATGTTGAAACTCTGGTACGAGCCACAGGTCTCATCCTCCCAGCCCCACGGAGAAAACGTACGACCAGCTGATGTCTCCCCAGAGGCCCATCACCCAGAGGATTGTGGAAAGCCGCAATGGCAGCCATGAACACCTTGTGGACGGGATAAGACCAGCCGAGAAGTGATCTTGGAGGAACTCCGGCACTGAAGACATCGGGCAGTTAACTGGGTCCACCTCACTCTCTCTACACCAAGTGGTGAAAACATTCCATTTTAGGCCGTACAATTTTCTTGTGGATGGAGCTCTAGAGCCAAGTATGGTCTCGATTACTCCTGCAGACAGGCCAGCCTCTCTGTCCTGTGCCCCGTCAGGGGTCAGATCCACAGTTTCCATAACTCTGGTTGAGGGTGAAATATTGAACCCTCTGCCCGCTGACGGGGATCTCCCATGGAGGGCTCTCTAGGAGCGATATTATGTCTGAGAACCACACTCGGCCTGGCCACAACGGGGCTAATAGCAGTAGACAGACCCCGTCGCGACGAACCCTCTCCAGATTTCTCCCGGGAGTAGAACGATCAGGGGAAATGCATACAGACGCAGCCTCAGCCACATCTGAACCATAGTATCCAACCCCAGCGGGGCTGGATGTGTGAAGGAGAACCACAGTGGACAGTGTGTCGTCTCTCAAGACGCATCGTAACCGAGTCGCACACCAGCCCCAGGAGCATAGTTCTCTGGGCAGGTGCCAACACACTTTGTGTTGAGTCTCAACCCCAAGCTTTAGATGTGGCCAAGGACGACATATCGATGCCAAACTGCCAGCTCTTGTGGCTGGGCCATAATAAGCCAGTCGTCAATATAGTTCAGCACCCTGAAGCCTCTGCGGCACTAGAGCTGCATCCATGCATTTGGTAAATGTGCAAGGGGAGAGAGCTAGGCCGAACGGAAGAACCCGATATTGAAACACTTCGCCCCCCGAAAGCGAACCTCAGGAACCTCCTGTGGGATGGAAGGATGGATATGTGGAAGTATGCGTCCTTCAGATCTATCGTGACAAACCAATCCTCGGATTTGATCTGACTCACGATGGTGTGGAATAGTGAGCATCTTGAACCTGAATATCCCTAGAGACTGATTCAAGTGCCTTAGATCTAAAATTGGATGTTTCCCATCCTTCTCCCATCCTTCTTGGGAACTATGAAATAGCGGCTGTAAAACCCGGACTCCCTGTCTGGCGGAGGAACACATTATATTGCCTCCTTTATCAGCAGGGAGTTTACTTCTTGTTCCAATACCCGACCCTGCTCTGGGTCGACTGCAGTCCATACCGCTGAATTTTGGTGGGCGGAAATCGAACTGCAGTCTGTAACCCTTCTGTATCATATACAGGATCCAAGGAGAAATATTCTGTAGATTTTTCTATATTCTATTAAAGGAACCAGCTTCTCGAGGCTGATTTCGGGTATCGTTCGAGATTCGTTCTCGACCCCCTGAAGCGGCTCTCCGGCAGGGTTTGGCCGAAAATGATTCTCTGTGTGCTGACGCGAGCCCTGCCTGGCCGCAAGCCTACAGACATCGATTTCCTGAGGGCTCCCCAGAGGGGAGCCTCCTTCGGTTTCATTCTCGACACCCTGAAGCGGAGGACCGGCAGAGAATAATCGAAAAGCAGCCCCCTCAAGAACTGACCATGCATGCTCCACTCCCAGCTTTGTCAGATTATTATTTCACCTTTTTAATTGGAAGCTAACCTTTTCCTCAGAATTAAATTCAGCCATAATAACCAGACATTTGAAACGTGTTCTCCATGGTAGGCTGAATTAAAATATAAAGTCAGATAATATTCTACCATTTTAATTCATCAGAATTAAATTATTTTAATTCATTAAAATTTTATTTAATCAGAATTAAATGCAGCCATAAACACCAGACAAGTGAAACAAAGTCTGAATGATAGGCTGAGTTAAACCTAACTGCTCAAGCCAGATATTATTCATTTATTTATCCGGTCTCATAATCTACAACGTGAGATTCGAGCCGTTTATGATACATATCCCTCGAGAAGAAAGTCAAAAGGCACAAGGCTGAAACACCTGAAAGCGCACGTCTTTTTCTTTTGCTATTCGCTTCGAGATATTTCTAAATGATCACAGCCAGAAGCCTCAAGAGCCGACTGTGCATGCCTCACATCCAAACAGTATCACACACCGATCACGTGTGTCACCTCCCGAAGTTTAACGTGGGCAGGAAGACACTCTTTCAGCTGTGCTTATTGGTAACAATTCAAGTTCCTACAGGACAAACAACACAAAATAGGATAGTTGGCACAGAGTGCTTGCTGAAGAGCAAAAAGCTAACTCTGTTGTGTGCCATATATGCCGTCAGATGTTACGTAATGACGCAACACCAATCAGGATTGGAATAGTTTCATTCATGCTTCAGACGTGCTACGCTGGGGGCATTCCCCGAAATTGTCGTCATCGGCGCAATGCGAGTTCCCTCGAAAGGGAACCTTATCAAACATTCTTACTGTAATATAGAGTTGTTGTTCACAAACTCCTACACAATCGTCCAAAATAAAATTGTACCAATGTCTCTACATGTGTGGAAAAAACTTTAACAAAGACCTGAATATGCTGCATACCTGGTAATCACATATATAGAATTTAGTTCAAGTAGAATACCATATTTCATAATGAAATTTAACATGATGTGAATGAACCAGCCCGTTCTCATCCTTTGGCGTCATGCATGTGACGCTTTGGATATTTCGGCGAAATCTTACGCACATGGCATCCTTTAGCATCAATATGAGACGCAGAACCCAAGGCGTCATACAGGTGACGCTCGTCTAAATCCGACGCACATGGCATCGTTTAGCGTCAATATGAGACGCAGATCCCAAGGCGTCATAACCGTTACCCTACCCCAGACCTAAACCTACCCAAACAGTGCGTGTTATATTGACACTAAAGGATGCCATGTGTGTAAGATTTCGACGAAATGTCATATGGCGTCACCTATATGACGCCAAAGGATAAGAATGCGTTGGAATGAACATGAGGCTGTGAGAGATGAAATTCTGTTCAATATGATCCTCACAAATCAAAACTTTCAAAATTCAGTTTTTGATAATCGAAAATTAACAAATTATCAAAATTGGCATCAAAATGGTAAAAAAATGTAATGGGGTGTCCTTCCATCAATTGCATTGTCATTTAAGATAGCAACTTTAGGTTTTATTCCCTGACTAAGGTCTATTAGTAAGGTCTATTAGTTCATATTTGTCATGGATCTGGTTGCCATTGAGATTGAGAATATTTTTTGAGAATTTCCCCTCAGATTTTTGGACTTGTTTCTTACCTTAAAACTTTGATAACCCTTGTGATGTCAATATAAATGGTGCAGCTTTCAGAAATAAGGAAACAGTAACTAAGAAATAAGGAAACATATTTTACAGCCCCCTTATTGTTACATGTGTGTCCTGTGTTTCCCCCGTTCTTTGTGTATTTGATTCAGTCCTGTTTCTATTTTCCCGCTTCTCTATACTGTTTAGTTAATTCACCTGTTTACCTGTCATATTCAGTTCATTTTCCCCCAGCTGTGCCTTGTTTCCCCATTCTGTTCTATGTGTATTTAAACCCTGTGTTCTCCCTCACCCCTGGTTGGTTATCGTTTATGTTAGGTGTGTTTGTATCCTCTGCCCGTCTGTTTGCCTGTACCTGTTTGTTGTTTTGTTTTATTAAGTAAAGTAAATTGTTTTTGAAAATCCTGATCTCATCTTCTTCTCCTGCATACACCAACCGTAACAGAATAAACGACCAAAGAGTAATGGAGGACGACGCGATGGATGCTTTTCTGTTTGATCAGAATGGGAGTTCTCTGGAGGAATATGTTGAAGTTTACCTGCATCTGCATCAGGACGTTTACTGGGAGGAAGAGTTCTTAAAGCAGCGAATCTGGAGAGGACTGGATGATCCACTAGCCCAGAAACTGCTGCTCGAAGACGTAAATCGACCTTTTGCTGAGTTAATGGACAGAGCTCTTTGGGTTTGTGGTTCTTCCCTCACCGTAACACCAGCTGATCTAAAAATAGCTGAGCCAGTTCCTGTAATCTGCCCTGCCGAGCCAGCTCTTCATGTCAGCTCAGCCAGATCCACCGAACAGGAGCCCCGTATCCGCCCCGGACTGGTCGCGGGAATCTCCTGGTCAAGAGTACGTAAGCTGGTTCCGAATAGCGCTGTTCTGATGTCCAAGTTGTTCGATCCTCCTCTTACAGCCGTCAGGGGGGCTCTAAGATATGTTTTTCCTTACCATTCTTCACGGAATATGCCCATTCTACAGAAGCATATCCACGTCAGTCCTACCGAGCCCGCCCTTTACGTTGCGCCCGCCGAATCGAAAACTGTGGGCGTGGTGACCGCCGAACCAGAGACTGTTCAGGCAGCACTTGAGTCTTGTCTGGAAGACACTGTGCTCGTTGTGATGTCCATGGCTGTTTTATGTGTGTGGGCAGCACTCACATGTTACAGCCTCTGAACCAGCCCAGCCAAGCCTTCACCGCTGGTTCCGTCCAGCCCATCCGAGCCTTCACCGCTGGTTCCGTCCAGCCCAGCCGAGCCTTCACCGTTGGTTCCACCCAGCAAGAGCTTCACGTCAGCCACGTCCAGCCAGAGCTTCACGTCAGCCACGCCGAGCCTGCGGTTCACGTCAGCCACGCCGAGCCTGCGCATCATGTCAGCCACCCCGAGCCTGAGCTTCACGTCAGCCACGCCGAGCCTGAGCTTCAAGTCAGCCCTGCTGAGCCTTCTCCGCTGGTCCCGTACAGCTCCGAGCCCGTCCCGGTCCCTGAGCCAGTTCCTGAGCCTGTCACACTCCCCAAGAAAATTTTTTTGGGGGGGATATAGGACCCCGCCATGGCCACCCGAAGGCTCGTCTCATCCATGGCCGCCCGAAGGGTCGTCTCCTCCATGGCCGCCCGAAGGGTCGTCTCCTCCATGGCCGCCCGAAGGGTCGTCTCCTCCATGGCTGCCCGAAGGGTCGTCTCCTCCATGGCCGTCCGAAGGGTCGTCACCTCAATGGCCACCCGGAAGGGCGTCTCCGCCCTGGCCACCCGAGGGAAAGGCTTCAACCTGGCCTCCTGCGTTACCTGCTCCACCCTAGCCTCCTGCACATCCTGCTCCGCCCTGGCCGCCAGCACATCCTGCTCCGCCCTGGAGGCTTCCTGCTCTGATTTGGCCTCGCTCCCGTCAGCCTCCAGGCCGCCCACCCCCCCGCCCCTATTGATGTTCTACGGTGCGAGGTCGCGCCTTTTTGGGAGGGGGCGTAATGTTACATGTGTGTCCTGTGTTTCCCCCGTTCTTTGTGTATTTGGTTCAGTCCTGTTTCTATTTTCCCACTCCTCGTTACTGTTTAGTTAATTCACCTGTTTACCTGTCATATTCAGTTCATTTGCCCCAGCTGTGCCTTGTTTCCCCATTCTGTTCTATGTGTATTTTAACCCTGTGTTCTCCCTCACTCCTGGTCGGTTATCGTTTATGTTAGGTGTGTTTGTATCCTCTGCCCGTCTTCCTGCCTGTACCTGTTTGTTGTTTTGTTTTATTAAGTAAAGTATATTGTTTTTGGAAATCCTGATCTCCTCTTCTTCTCCTGCATACACCAACCGTAACACTTATTCCCAATCAGCCCCAATTCTCTTGCCGCTTGCAGTGCTTCATTGTGTTATTCCTGATTTGCCTCTTCATCAGGAGGTGGCATATGAAAACATGGCGTGTTTAATCTCTTACAAGATATCACATACAGATCTATCATGGTTACCATCTGAGACACTACCTGCTAATACTCCATCACTGAAAAGGCATTAGTGTCGTGATTTGGATCTTTCTTATGAGCTGGCAGTAAAACTATAGCAGTGGAAGTGAGGCAAGTGCTTTCCAAATCTGACTGTGCAGGCGAATTTAAACGACTCAGATTGGGTGGGAAAGTGCCTGTATTTGCTGTCCTGTTTTAAATCAGGAAACGTCTCAGGTTACTACTATAACTTATGTTCCCTGAGAACAGGGAACCAGACACTGCGTCGAATAATGCTTTGGGGAACGCTTCAGGCGTGACAGGTGTCTGACACAAACAAATCATGTCAATCACATTGACCGGTGACAGCCCATGAATCATTAATGTGAATGATTAACATGCGACCTGGAAGTATAAAAGGGCGCCTTGCAAACATGACAATATCCTTTTGTCTGTAGGGACTGTTCGGTAGGCAGGCCCCGAGGCATGACAAGGAGACACAGTGTCTCGTTCCCTGTTCTCAGTCGTAACCTGAGACGTTCCCTTTCGAAAGGGAACACGCACTGCGTCAAATGGCGCTTTGGGAAAAGATATACCCACGCTGCCATGATAAGGGAAGTGCATGCCCATTGGCAGTGACCAGCAAATTCAAATGAAATGCTAGAACCACTCACCCTCAGGTCACACTGGGCTGTCAGTGACAGCATTCCCTACGGTCATAGCCCAAGCTATAAGCCTCGCAGGAAAACCTCCATAAACATGGTTAAAAGAAAGGCCTACCTGGGCCTGCTCAAAGGCCTAGGACCACAACTTCAATTGACCTATGGATAAGCCACGCCCCCTCCACTCACTCGGACAAACACAGTCAACAACAGCTGTCACAGTAGGAGACATTTCACAAGAGACAGAAAGATTATATATCATCTCGAAGTCACCAAAAGGGCCTTAACTATGCATTGGAGGGTTATATAAATAATTTTATTGTTGAGAAGGTCGATGAAAAGCTTCAGCTCCAGTCAAAAATGTACAGGTCACAGTGTAAACGTGATAAACCACATCTCGTTGCCATCACCATCCCAGACAACAAGATAGAGGATCAGCATTGTTCATGCACTGCAGTATTTACATGAATCATTCAGCACAACATTGCTAACATTTGTTATCTCGGTTATTTACAGATACGTTAATGAAGCTAAGTGACATGATATACAACGCAGCTAGAAGCTAATCTTAACGTTTTCTAATGTTAGGCTAACGTTAGCCTAACGTTACATTAGAGATGTTAAAGATAACGTTCAAATATGTTGTTGACTTAGAACAGATGTAGACATTGATCCTTCTTTAATTCTTGTTTAATTCATCCACGTTTAGTTGGTGTTGTGGTCTACCGCTTAACTTAATCCAGAGCAGACACCGGCAGACACTTATCTCGGTTGAGATGTGGCTTGGGAATTGGGAAAGGGTAAGAAATACACACCGTCGCCCAGCCTCTCGGGATACCTAGTGTCGGAGTTGCATGTACCCCATGCACACCGTTTGACCATTTTAAACTGAAAATGACAAGAAAAAACATATAAAAACGAAGGAAAACTGACTAACTGCAATGCATTTCAATGGACGTAGAAGCAGAGAATGTCCGAGTGTATTGGGCTAGCTATGCGCACTGTGATTGGCTCATCACGTTTGGGGGCGTGGCTTAGCCATAGGTCAATTAGAAGGTGTCCCTTCTAGGGAATGTGACTAGGGAACCCGAAGGGACCCCAGCCAATCATTATTCAGGGGAACGTACTCACCCCGAAATGCCACCAGGATGGCCTGACCTGTCGTCAGTTACATAGACACTTAGTCTGGCCACTTCCTGTCTGTCCGAAGACAGAGCCTATGGGCACTTGCCTTTAGGTAAGGCATCCAACCCGAGGGACTGCGAAGCTGGCAGTGAACCACTCGGCCCGGATCTCAGAGACAGGATATCCTGGAGAGTATGACTCAGCAAGTGCTTTTCAACACTTTGTCAGCGAGGGGAGTTTCTCTACTCGATCCATGAATCTACCCAGTGTTTGGTGTAGGCAAACCAGGCTCTAGGCAGGAAAGAGGTTCTGGGAGGGAACCAGTAGCAGAGAATGGACACTTTACTCAAGCCAGGGCGCAAGCTCGCCTTCAGCAGCTGCCTGATAAGGCCAGCTGAAATGATACCCTGAGCCCACTATCTTCCTGAACCCAGCACCACTAGGAAACCACTCAAAGGGAGGCCTGGAGAGGCCTACTACCTGATAACCAGAGTATGTGGGGAACTCACCCTCAGGGAGGCCTGGTGAGGCCTACTACCTGACAGTTCCCATTCAGGGAGGCCTGGAGGGGCCTACTACCTGATAACCACAGTATGTGGGGAACTCACTTTCAGGGAGGTCTGGTGAGGCCTACTACCTGATAACCACAGTCCGTGGGAGCTCATCTTCAGGGAGGCCTGGAGGGGCCTACTACCTGATAATCACAGCATGAGGAAAATCACCTTCAGGGAGGCCTGGTGAGGCCTACTACCTGACAGCCACAATATCTGGGAGCTCACATTCAGGGAGGCCTGGTGAGGCCTACTACCTGAGAGTCACAGCATGTGGGAACTCACCTTCAGGGAGGCCCGGTGAGGCCAACTACCCGATAGTAAGTCAGGCTAGCTGTCCAGTTGCCTGTCCTTGGGCTTGCCTCCAGGGAGGCCTGGTGAGGCATACTACCTGATAGCCAGCGTAAGTGGGAATTCACCTTCAGGGAGGCCGGGTGTGGCCTACTACCATCTCAAGTGTGAATTCTCCTTCAGGGAGGCCTGAGAATCCTACTACCTGATAGCAACTGATAACTATGAGCCCTGAGTCCGGGTGATAGTTCCAAGGCGACCTTAAATTATATATTTATCTCTGTAAAGCTCCTTTGGAACAATCCATTGTTAAAAGCGCTATATAAATGAAGATGACTTGGTAAGGCCAGCCAGCTGGGGACTCGCCTGGTTGGGCCTACTAGCTGATAGCAAGTCAATTCTGCTACAAAGGTACACTGTTGGGAACCATACTACACCAACATAACTATTGGGTCCATCCACAGGAGGCCTAATACGGCTAGCTACCTGGTAGCGGCTATAAAATATGTCTCACAATGTTGGGACTAACCTCTGAGGAGGCCTGTCTAAGGCCTACTACCCATCAGTGAGTCAACTGCCCGAACCATCAAGGCCAACCACGTTTTTTGAAGTAAGCTGGCCTACAGCGCCCTCTTGGGGGCTGCCCATTCAAGGAGGCGTGGTGAGGCCTACTACCTAACGGTGCAGGCTTTGTTGGCAGATAAGCTGTTTACACAGTGCCTACAGCATCCTGGTGCCTAATCACATTGCCCATGGCAGTGTACTGAACAAGAGAGCTAGTACCCTTAAAACAAGGGGAGTACAACATACGCCACTCTGCTTCAACGGAGGCCCCAGAGTCAGGGGCCTACCATCTGTACGCATGGGCGTCAGCTCATGGCAATGCTCTGGCTTTCAGGGGAGCGTACTTCGACAAAAGAAGTCGAAGGGTCGGACAGACAATCCAGTCTCTTCGTGAGGGCGAAAGACGGCCTAACCCTGCTCAATAAAGACACATTGTACCGGGGAGGCCTATTTGAGGCCTAACCCAGGATCATTGTAAACCATGCCTCTGCACCATGCTGCATTACTCTTGTCACCCCAGAATGCAGAGAAGGGGGCGGGCCTTGGCCTAACAACTCCCATGGGAGGAGGGTGTCATACAGGGATGCTTTCTAGAAACCTACATTCACAAAGTGAAGGGTCAGAGACAGAAATGCTTAAGCAAAGCGCCTCCACTATCCCTGGCACAGCCTAGGCCAGCTACAGAGGCGGCCCTGGTGAGGGCCAGTCTGCAAGCATAGATCTACCTGAGGGCTCGGAGGAGCCACAGCCTTACTAGAAAAATTGTTATTATTATAATTTCATACGAGGGGCTGCAGAATCGCTCAGCCCACTGAAAACCCAACAGAGCTCAAGGGGGCGATGTACTCAGGAAAGAAGTCAGACAGACCCGTGGGCCGGACATAAGATCTATCTGAAGCTATAGCGTCAGTCAAAACTCCAAGTAAAAAATCCTATGAGAGAGAGACCAACTACTCTACCCTGAGGTGGTTAACAGCCCAAGGGCTAACATAGTTTCACATCACAAGAGAAGCCCATACAGCTGGTGCTTCTTCCTATCTTTCTAGCCACCCAAAGGGGAACTTCAGGGCCCCAATAATCCAAAAATGTACCTTACCTTAGGACATTGGCATGACCCCATATCTCTATACAGGGAACGAGGTCTGTAGAGAGATACATTTTAGTGTTAGTTGCACACAAAAATTTACTCTTAAAAAAGACCACTCAGCTCACCTGCGGCATCGAAGTGAAGACTAAACAGACAGTTCTTTATGAACATGGGGTCTACCACCTTCACATGCCTGAAAGAGGCACTCTCACTAACCAAGCCGAGGCGGGCCATCAGAACATTGTTCTAACCATGAGCCCAGCCTCAGGCCTGATGTAAGAAGCGCCTGGGGAGTCGGGGAAGAGAGGAAAGGGCTAAGATATAATCACGCCCTCAGGGAAGATGATCCATGACCGACGCAATGTGCATTTGTGCTGGATCACCTCCCTCAGATCCCTCTTCTTGCGGGAGTCACGCCTCCTATGCGACCTACTCCTCCACGGAGGAGGCGCAAGAGAGGCGACACTGGCTCTCTGGCCCTATCTAAGGTCCTCGGACCATGATAGGCTAGGCCCTCCCATCTGTCTGGGCGTGGACACGGATCTCAGCGGTATGTATGTCCTGGATACAGCTGAGCACGCCTTCGCCTCTCTGAACTTTCCAACCACTGCCACCACGGAGTTGCCAAAAAGCTCAGAGGGCGAAACCAGCGAATTGAGGAGAAAGCCTTTCTCTTTCTCCCCGATGTCGGCCAGGTTCAACCACAAATGTCTCTCCGTGGCAACTATTGTCGCCATCAACCGGCAGATCGCGGCAGCAGTCTGTTTGGTGGCCTGGAGAGCTACTTTTTTCATTTGCAGCGCAGCTCAGTAACCGCCTCAGGGGCCCCTACCACCTGGTCGAGATCCCCCAGCAGATCGGCCTGGTATACCTGGAACACCGCCATGATGTGCAGAGTAGCACGGGCGCTGACGTGTATGCTCTGCCATTCAACTGGCAGGGTTGGAGCTCTCAGTGTCGATTGTCCCATCGACACATACCCACGCTCTCCTATCCTCTCAACATCAGCGAGACTAGCCCGCTGATGTTGGTGGATACAGGCAGAGTATGGGTTCTTCCATGTCCTGTCAATCTCTGTATGAGATCGGGAAGAAATGAAAGGCTCATCTGAGCTGGTGGTTCTATGACCGGGGAAAAACTGCTCTCATCACGAGCGATTTCTTTCCCAACGAGCAGCCACGGCAGCTGCAGCCTGCCCGCGACGCGTTCCGTAACACCAACCAGCTCAGCATACACGGGCCAGGGTGGCTGAGAAGATACAGGATATATCCTATTATCACCCCCCTCATCAGCCATCTCCTGTTTGTCTGTGAGAGCGCTCGCTGCCGGACTAAGTTTTCCTCTTTTTTTTTTGAAAAACTTCATCATCCATTTGCCGCTTACCCTCGTCAGCTGCCGCATCGTCTGAGAGGATTACACCCCTCTCAAGGCGATCGGCGGGCTTCATCTGGGAACCTGACATCCAGACGCTGAACCCTCTTCTCTCGAGAGAAGAGAGACAGGCGAGAGTGGAGCATTCACAAAGAAAAATGCTCACAATTTGTACAGGCGCGCTGCTTTCCAAACAGAAAATGCACAGTTCGTGTGTGTCACCCGGCTTCAGATATCTTGAGCATGGGTCTGCACACTTCTGCCCTCTCATCTCTCTGACAGCGAGTTGACACACAAACTCGCCACCCCCATTGCCGACTCATTTCATTTGCTCCGGATGAATATTGTTGGTGTTATAGGGCTAGAATTTATGCATGGGACTGTGAGTATTGCGCATAATTTTACTCATACCTGCAGATTTTGTGCTCACACCCAAAGTGCATGCACATAAATCCACCTCAGTACTAAATTGAGTTATTTTTCGCTGCTTATTGCACTTATAGTTTACTTAAAAATGAAAATTATGTCATCATTTATTCTCAAGTTGTTTCAAACCTGAATAAATGTATTTCTTCTGCTGAACACAAAGAAAGATATTTTGAAGAATGTTGGTAGCCAAACAGTTGATATACCCTAATGACTTCCTTTATGAATATATAATATGCATTCTTTATTTAGCCTACAAACGAACAGTATATGAATATATATGATAGGCCTATTCTTTTTTTTTTGTGCACCGTTGCAGAATTGTTTACATCAACGTGCATCGTGATGCATCGGAAAAACGATTATATTCACCCAGTGCACTGGGCTGAGCCTGGTTAGTACCTGGATGGGAGACCTTCTGGGAAAGCATCTCGGGTTACGACTGACAAGGGAACGAGACACTGCGTCGACTACGACACTTTGGGGAACGCCCTTAGCATAACGCATCTGAAGTATGAATGAAACTAATCCAATCCTGATTGGTTCTGCGTCATGACGTAACATGTGACGTCATACACGGAAGCTACAAAGGGACGCCGGTACACAACAGAGTTAGTTTCTGCGATGAAGAAAGTCGCTCCCAGGCAGGGGAAGGCGTGGCGGAGGGACGCAGTGTCTCGTTTCCTTCTCAGGGAACAAGGGTTACAGTCATAACCCGAGACATTCCCTTTCGAGGGAACTCGAACTGCGTCGACTACGACACTTTGGGGAACGAGTACCCACTATGCCACAACGAGCCCTGCCTGTCCCAGTGTGAAGCTGCGCACAGGCACACTTAGGATGAGAGCACTAGAGTGCCTGGCGTAGAAGAAATGCCCAGGCTGTAGAATCTGATAAAAGTATGAGGGGTAGCCCATCCTGCTGCATCGCACACTTCTTGGATCGGGGCCCCTGAAAGGAGGGCTCTAGAGGACGCCATGCCTCTGGTTGAATGAGCCCTCACGGCCAAAAGTGAAGGCAAGCTGCGCACCTGAAAGGCCATAGATATAGCCTGAACGACCCAGTTACTGATGGTCTGTTTGGATGCGGGAAGCCCCTTTTTGGGCGACCCGAAGCACACCAGCAACTGATCTTACTTCCGCCATGAAGAAGAACTATGGACATCTGAGAGCTCTGACAGGGCAGAGCAAATTAAGTCCTTCTTCATCCGCCGTCACGTGAGGTGGAGGACGAAGGCCTGCAGAACCGTAGGCCGTGCCACATAAGATGGCACTTTAGGCACATAGCCCGGCGTGGGATGCTAGATAGCCTTAATGTTGCCTGGAGCAAAATGCAGGCACCCATGAGATGTAGAGAGTGCCTGAAGATCTCCTACTCTCCTCAGAGAAGTAATGGCTAATAAAAAAGCTACCTTGAGGTTCTTGGCCTCAGCTGACTCCAGAGGTTCAAAGGGGGCCTCGACTAGCCCTTCGAGAACCACTGCCAGGGCCTATATGGGAACTCTGGTACGAGCCGCAGGTCTCATCCTCCGAGCCCCACAGAGGAAACGTACGACCAGCTGATGCCTTCCCAGAGGCCCATCACCCAGAGGAGCATGGAAAGCCGCAATGGCAGCCACGTACACCTTGAGTGTGGACGGGGTAAGATGAGCCGAGAAGCGATCTTGGAGGAACTCCAGCACTGAAGCCAACCGGGCAGTTAACTGGGTCCACCTCACGCTCTCTACACCAAGTGGAAAGACTTTCCACTTTAGGCCGTACAATGTCCTCGTGGAAAGAGCTCTGGAACTGAGTATGGTCTCAACCACTCCAGCCGACAGGCCAGCCTCTAGGTACTGAGCCCCCTCAGGGGCCAGGCCCAAAGCTTCCACAGGTCTGGTCGAGGGTGCTTAATATTGAGCCCCCGACCTGTGGAAGCAGGTCCCTCCTCAGAGGGATCTGCCAAGGCTGGCCTGCCAGAAGTGCTATGATGTCTGAAAACCATACTCAGGTCGGCCAGTACGGGGCTACTAGAAGTAGGCTAATCCCGTCTCGACGGACCCTCTCCAGAACTCCCGGGAGCAGAGCAATCGGGGGAAAAGCGTAAAGGCGTAGCCTTGGCCACATCTGTACCATGGCATCCAAATCCAACGTGGCTGGATGAGTGAGAGAATACCACAGTGGACAGTGGGACGTCCCTCAAGACGCGAACAAATCCACTTCCACTGGGCCGAACCTCTCGCATATCGACTTCACCACCTCGATGTGAAGTCTCCATTTCCCGGGCCTCAGCCCCTGCCTCGACAGGATGTCTGCTCTCTGATTCTGGTCCCCTGGGACGTGCATTGATCTGAGAGATAAAAGTTTCCCCTGGGACCACAGGAGGATCTGATGTGCCAATCTGGATAGAGGGCGCAATCTCAGGCAATCTCAGAATCAAGTAGAAGACCACCGACACATTGTCTGCATGGTGACCCCTGAGGTCTGAGAGGAAGCTCCTCAGAGCCCTGTTACGTCCAAAGCCGTAAGGTTTTGTTTGTGGGTGCCCAAGCTGTGCTGTTTTTTTTTCTCTTTCACTCTTCGTAGGAGAATGGTTTCCCCCTGAGGCCAATAATCACTGTCCTGCTGTTATTGGATGCTAGGAGGGGAAGGAGACTATTTAAACTGCAACTATCATCAGAGCTGTGTTGGTGGTGGCTTGGTTGTGTGCAGCAGCTTTGAGGTCCTATCTCCAACCCCAGACCTGATGTGTTGTTGGAACAAGTTGAGAGTGTTGTGTATCTCTAACTTATTTTGGTGTTCTACTTATTGTAGTAGTCTTCTCTCGGTCGGCCCTTTTTGATCTCTCTATGGTTGAGATTCACAAAGGTAGAAGTGTTCATTTTCATGATTTATTGTATAGTTTAATTCATCTGTTTTGTCTCTTGCTTGCAATTTGCAAGTTAATGATTTCTTTATTTATTTTGGGGTTAGTAGGGAGGTGGGTGCCATTTATTTTGACTTTGACTTTTTCTCCTGTTTATGCTAGTAAGGGAGTTAGCTTATTTTGCTGTACTCTTGTTTTTCTTTTCTTTTAGTTTAGTTTAAGTAGTTTGATTAATAAGGAGTTAGATTGATTATGTTTATTGTTTTGGCAATACCCCCTTCTGAATCTGATGCCCCCTTTTTCTTTTGTTTGATTTGTAAATAAAAACTACTTTCTTTAATGTGATAATTGTGTTTATTGTGAAACAATTCTGGGTCTGGAGACGGGGTGGCTTCATGCTGCTGCACATTAATTTCACCACCATCCATTTTGTTTTGCTGTTACTTTCCTCCCCTAGACCAATCAGGAAAACGTAACAGCCCTGCATGACCACATCCCGGCCCGTAAGGGAGGCGTCTGTCGAGACGGATTTCCGGCGACATGACGCTCCCAGCACGGGGCCTTGGGACAGAAACCAAGTTTTCTTCCACATAGATAGGGAATGACGGCATCTGCGCGTAACCCTGATCATGCGAAATGGGATCCCCTTCGGGGAGAACCCCTTGGTTATCAACCACAACTGCAGGGCCCTCATGTGCAGCAGGCCGAATGTAATGGTGTTGGACGCTGCTACCATGAGTCCTAACACTCTCTGAAAGTGTTTGACAGTGATGGCTTGGCCTAGCTGGCTGGTGATAACACGCTGTTTTTCGTGTTGAGTCTCAAACCCCAGGCTCTGGATGTGGCAAGGACGACATCTCAATGCCGAATTGCCAGCTCTTGTGACTGGCCCAAATCAGCCAGTCACCCAAAAGCCTCAGCGGTGCTAGAGCCGCATCCATGCATTTGGTAAATGTGCAAGGGGAGAGAGCTAGGCCGACCGGAAGAACCCGATATTGGTACGCTTCGCCTCCGAAAGCGAACCTCAGGAACTTCCTCTGAGATGGAAGGATGGAAATGTGGAAGTATGCGTCCTTCAGATCTATCGTGACAAACCAATCCTCGGATTGAATTTGATTCACGATGGTGAGCATCTTGAACCTGAACCTCCTCATAAGAGTCCTCGGCAAACGCGAGATCCCAGTCACAGAATCTTTATTGCAAAGTAGACCCGTAATCTACACACTGCCTCTGCAAACGCGAGATCCGAGCCACTATAGATTCTGTATTGCAATGCAGACCTTAAATCTACGAGCTGCCTCGGCAAACGCGAGATCCCAGTCACAGAATCTTTATTGCTGAGTAGACTCTTAATCTACACGCTGTCTCTGCGAATGCGAAATCTTAGCCACTAGATTCTATATTGCAATTATTTAGGGCAATTCTTATGGGATAAACAACACCAAACAGGACAGACAGTTTGACACAGAGCGCTTGCTGAAGAGCAAAAAGCTAACTCTGTTGTGCTGGCGTCCCGTTGTAGCTTCCGTGTATGCCGTCACGTTACGTCATGACACAGCATCAATCAGGATTGGATTAGTTTCATTCATACTTCAGATGCGTTACGCTAAGGGCGTTCCCCAAAGTGTCGTAGTCGACGCAGTTCGAGTTCCCTCGAATGGGAACCAGGTTTCTTCAAAAAATCCAAAAAAAGTCTTTCGAAAGTAGGGGTGTAACCCTGGCATCCTGGCCAAATTTGGCCAGTGGCCTCTGTCCATCATGGCCTCCTAATCATCCCCATATACTGATTGGCTTCATCACAGCTGGTGTGTGGTGGGCGTTCTGGTGCAATATGGCTGCCGCCGCATTATCCAGGTAGATGCTGCACATTGGTGGTGGTTGAGGAGATTCCCCCTTCCATGTAAAGCACTTTGAGTGCTGAGAAAAGCGCTATATATATGTAATGAATTATTATTATTATTGTTATTATCTTGGATGACATGGGGTGAGTAAATTATAAGGAAAATTTTATTTGAAAGTGAACTACTCCTTTAAATGAACATCAACAGTTGGGGGAAAGTCGGATGTGTCCGTATATGGGATCCGTGCATCAGATCTTAAAGTAACACAGCCTAATAAACCTGCTGCATTCGGTGTTCTCATGATAATCAAACAACCAAAGACAAAGATAAATTCACTGCTCTTGACTGAGTGTTGTGTTCTCTCAATTGTGGTTTAATAATGCATTAAGTTAGTGTTCAGTGATGCATAGAGTTTGATTGTGCTGGAAGCATTATGTTATGCCTGACGGATGTGTCCGTTTACTTGGGTCTGAAGGACAGTGAGATGAAGTAAAAAGATACAATAAGTTGATGCCACTCTCTGTGTCGGTGTGATCCTTACCAAACACAACACTGAGTAACTTACTTAATCATTTATAATTAATGCAGTTTGGATTATGAAGTTACATTTTTTACATTTACTTTATTAAATGTCTGTAGTAGGCTATTTCTGTAGTATACTATGACCTACGTGAAAAATGGTATATTTAATTTTTGATTAATATATTTATTTATAATTTTGCTTGAACATTTTATTTACATTAGTTAATATTTTACTATGATGTAGTATAAATTAACAAAATCTAGTAAATACTATAATATTCCATAATATAAAAAAGGATACTACAATATACTACAATACAATAGTAAATACTAAAGTATACTACAGTATTTAGTACAGTTTATCATTTCACTATATAATAATACAGCATGCTGTAGTATAAAGTAACAAAGTGTAGTAAATACTATAATATGCTACTACAATTTACTACAGTGTAACGAGGTTCAAAAATAAAAAGGATGAAAAAGTCAGGTCAGCGAGTTTTCAGTGTCTTTTATTGTCTCTCTCAAACAGAAAATAAACCAAAATAACGCTCCTGTGCATTCACAATAACAAAGGTTTCTTAAATAGACATAAACTGTGTCCTCAGGGTTTCTCTCCCATTCCCAGGTCTGCAGGCCACTTTTATCCCGTCTCTCCGCCAGTTACTGAATTAGAAACAGGTGTTAATCATACTTGACCCACTTCTCACCGTTCGTCTCCGCACACACAGCTTTACCACACACTTTTCACCACATACCCCCACTGCCCGTCTCAGGCCGAGGAGCTCTCTGGCCTGCAACCGAGAGGTAATCTCCCCCTGGGACCAGAGCGAGCAGATTGATTGGGACAGTCGCTTCTGGTGCGAGATCATCCTCTACCGAAACTACCGTCACTAGCAACAGCCTCTCCTCTCCCTAGCCCCCTAGCCCTCTTGCCCAAGAGGCATCTACACAAAGTATTTAAAATAATTGTTTAAAAGCAGGCCTATCCATTCCCAAAATCAAGGGATGCCTAAGGTGGGAGTTAACCACTTTTCCCCTGAATTGAATGTTAGCCGGCTAGAGGTTAATCCACCACATTCCCGTACAGAATCAATTCTGATGAGGGACAACGATCAACTGAAACTGAGGGCTATTTTTACGCAGACTATGGGTACGTTTACACGACAACAATGTACTAAAAATGGAAAAGCTTTTTCTTTGTACAGATGACAACATAATAAAATGATCCCCATTCCAGCGGATCTGCGAAAAAGACTAAAAACGCTATATTATACATACTAGGTTAGTAGTTGTCGATGTCACTTTGTAAAGAAACATTACGCACCTGTACCCATTCAAAAGGTAATATTATGTACCATTTAGTTACTACTTACCTTTAAGGTACAAATATATGCACCCTTTGCGGGTAAATAAGGTACAAAAGTGTACCATTTGAAAAGGGACCTGCCCTGTGACAGCTTTTGTACCTTTTTTTCTGAGAGTGTGTCTCTTGTAGTTTGCATAGACTAGCCGTGTTAATTTTTTATGACCGCCCAGTGGAGTCTTGCAAAATAATCTTTGTGTGCTTCATGGCACATCTGACTTATTAATGCGGAAAGTACAGGCTCACACCATAGGCTGTATTCTGAGACACCAACAGAGCCTTATAACTCAGTTCAGACAATCGTGGCTGTTTTATTCCTCATTTGTTGTGGATTGGGCACAAGAGGATTAATGGGTAGAGATGGGTGATAAACAATATTATTGTATCTTAATATTTTTCAATCAGATGTATCAAATGTGGAACCAATTGGTTTTAAAGGCGTAAAATACAAGGTAAATGAACACAAACAAAAAATTATATTTTTTCATTATATACACTATATCAATATATTTTAGTAAACAGCAATATTTTTTTCTGTATATGGGTGTTTCTGCAATTACTGTAAATTTTGACTCTCCAAATAAAAAAATAAAAAAATAAAAAATAACCCCCTGTGAATTGTAACCATCACAGACTGTAATAAGTAATAAAATGTACACACAATTGCATGTCGTCGTTAAGATTTTAATCTGGAGCATGTTTATTTTTCATGGATTTCATCTCTTCTTACAAAATGTCCTTAGAGCAACATTACAATAACATATTTTATACACTTTTCTTTTTTAATTTATATAAAAATCGAAGACATTTAAATAGTTGTTTTCAATTTTTTTGCATTTTGTAAATACTGATATTAAAAATCCTTTTAAATTAGGGGATTTTATGATTTTCTTTATGCCATGGAAAATTTAGACATTAAACTTGGATATCAATTGTTTTCATAGACGCAAAAGATAAAGTATTTTGCATTTCGTTACAGATATTGTAATGTTACTGTGTAAATCAAGTGTTGAAATAATTTTGATGTTTCAAAAATGAACACATTTATGGATTTCTATTGTTTTTTTGTATTTAGTATTTTTTCTTTGTCCTCCAATTTCTTTGTTTATCCTCCACTTACGTCTTTTTAGATTTTTCAGTAGGGATACCTTTTCTTTTTTCTTTTTTTTTTTTTTTTACAATAGATTTAAAGGTGCTATATCTAACTTTTCTTCTAAAATGAATCCTTTTTTATTCCCTGTGTGTGAAGGGGTTGTAATCACACATTACAATGATCCACTTGTCGGGTTCTATTATAACCTCTGAAGGCCAGTATTCCTATTTCTATGTGAAGTCTCCGGGTCGGATTTTCTGCGAAGTCCATCGAATGTGACGTGCATGCGCGCTCCCGAGCCTCTCTCCTTTTTATATACAGTCTATGCGACGGCACTGCAGCTAACGACATGGAGTCTGATAACACCAAAATATGACCTGCCTCCAGCATAACACAGACTCCAACACAAACTCCACATAAATATTAAAAACAAAACAGAATTTTATCTGCTGAAGCTCGTCAGGCCAAACGTGAATCGGATCGACTAAAACACGGATCAACATCGGCAGAGCGTTTAAATTATGGAGAAACCTCCGCTATTTTTATTGTGATAAATTACAAGTTTTCAGATATGCTGAAATAATGGTCAACTGTAATGAAATAGCAAGGTAAACTACAACATATATGAGACATGAAATGAATACAAAAGACTGTTCCAGGATAACAAAAAGTAGGTACTTTAGGATGTAACTTTTATTTTATGTCCTAGATCTACTGTCTAACGTCACTCATCCCACTATCATATTGTTTATAATACACATTTCCAGACACGTTCAGTACAGTAATGTTACTTCCTACGATCTTACTGTTACACTGAAATTGTTCAGTCTAGTTCACTAACCGTTTTCGTTATCATATTATACATTCACCTATGTTGACATTGCTGATTGTGAAAGATACATGAATAGTTAGTGAAATGCCTTATGCTAGATAACACCACATGTCGGCTAAATGCAGTCAATGTCACGTTATCACGTCACTCATCCCACTATCATATTGTTTATAATACACATTTCCAGACACGTTCAGTACAGTAATGTTACTTCCTACGATCTTACTGTTACACTGAAATTGTTCAGTCTAGTTCACTAACCGTTTTCGTTATCATATTATACATTCACCTATGTTGACATTGCTGATTGTGAAAGATACACGAATAGTTAGTGAAATGCCTTATGCTAGATAACACCACATGTCGGCTAAATGCAGTCAATGTCACGTTATCATGGTACGAGCATGGAGCATTAGTTCAACGTCAAGCTGATAAAAGTAGACTATTATTGTAACGTTGCAGTGGGAGTTTCCAGCATGTTGTGTGATGCTTTCTCCGGTGTGTTGAAAGTCTCAGTGTGGCTGTATGAGTGCTCGCTCTTGTGTTCGAGCACGCGCAAGATAGAGAAACATCACCGATAGAGCCCGCTAAATAATACATATAGCACCTTTAATATTTGCAATATTTACTTGATCAGCCACCGCATTAAAACCACCTGTTTAAAGGGTTAGTTCATCCCAAAATGAAAACTCTGTCAGTAATTCAGTGGCTCAATCTTAAGTTTATCAAGCGACGAGAATACTTTTTGTGCGCAAAAAACAAACAAAAATAACGACTTTATTCAACTATTCATTTCCTTCTCTGTTGGCCTCGAGATTTCACATAGTGAAACTACGCAAAGCTTCTAGGTTGTACGTCACAAATCACAAATTCCACAATTACTAAGCTCTATGGTAAGGACACACAATAAACACTTTAGAGGAAAAGATGATCTTCATCTTATTTTTCTGTATCTTGTAAGTGAACTCATGTGGGTGGCCCAGTCTGTCAGAGATGTGCTCATATGCTAATTACTGTTTCTATAGAAACAGATCTGTTTGGCTGATCAAAGGCGCTGCGGCGTGACGAAGGCTGTCCCAAATCGAAGGCTCCTTCAAATGCGGCCTCCAAATGCGGCAATTGTTAAATTAAGGATATAACGGATTGATCCTTTGCGGCCTTCCCTACCCCATAATTCATTGCACGACAGGATATTTTTTTGAGAAATTGCCGAATTACACTTTTAAATTAAGTATTGGGTTTCAACTCACTCAAATATATGATACAAATGTAAAAATTAAATAAACTTTAAAGTGGTTCAAATGTTGACTTATATCTTACTAAGATGCAATTATATATACTCTTTATATACAGAAATGGACCATCGTGGACATATTTAGAGATTTGTGAACCCTTTTTTGTTTTCAGACAGTTTAATATAACTTTTGAAAAAATCTAGTACAATCGTTACGGTCACTCATCAAAAGCAGCTGTCACAGTTGCTAGGTGACAAGAACAGTCCTCCGTAGGCTAGACCGTCCCATTTAACAACGCTCAGTCCGACCTTCGAAGGCATGGCCTTTGAAGTCTGAGTCCTTTCTTTTTTTTCTGCGAAATAAGTGTTTTATCATTGTGTGTCACATATCAACCTAGTCACCATCCTCTGCACTTAATTTCCCTGCTCCCTCGTTTCCCACCTGCACTTCGTTCCCAATCACTCACACCTGCATCTCATCATCACCCTCATCACTACCACTACTTAAGCACACACTTCACCACAACTCAGGGTTCGATCTCGTTTTCACAAAGTGGACTATTCCCCCTGTCTCCAGCGATCTCCTTGTCTCCGGCGTCTTCCTTTCCTCTGTGTCACCGTCAAGATCATCCTTTGGACTCCATTTACCTGCTCCCTTCTTCACTACCCCATTGTTGTAAATAAACCTCACTTTTAGAACCATAACTACATTAATAATTTTGTAATATTTTTCCTTATATTTTTAAGAGTGATTATGTTTTTTGATAAATCCATACTTTGTGTTATTTGTATTATATCGTGAGATTTTGATTAGTTTTGCATGCTACGTACGTGTAATAATTCGAAGAAGAATAAGGAAGAAGAAAGGGTTGGTGCTTGACAGTCTTTTGACTGTGAAATGGATATAATTCATGTTATTGGAACGTGAATAAGTATGTAACCTGACAACAAAAATGTAAAGTTTACAAAACAAGTTATGGATTCAAGCGTCAAATACTTTGTGCTACACCCTTGTGGAAATGACAAAGAACGAAAAACGGCTCAGATCGCCATTACATTGTTCATCTGCCATCTTCTTCTCCTGTCTCTGCTTTCCGTAACACAAGATTGGACCTATATCGTTAAAGATGGATCCTGCTGTGCTTTTCCTCTGCATCGACCAGGACCAGCTTTCTCTCGAGGCCCACACCGCGGCGTTCCTCGATCTGGCGTGCCTTACCTCCTACCCAGACCGATCATTGAGTGTCGTTTACCATACTCATGCAAGCCTCAATGGTGAGACAAAGCCACACCTGCCCGGTGTGAGAGAGAACTTTGAGACTTCTGTGGAGTGGGTGTTGGCCAGCGGTGTGTTCCCATTCACCAACGGCCATCCCAGCGATGGTGATCTCACCGCCATGATGGCCGCCACCATTCCAAAGCCTCGTCTCAAGATGGCCGTCGCCGTCCAAGAGTCTGAACAGGTCTCCCGAGGAGCCGGTACCACCCTGGTCCCCTGAACTGCCGGCTCTGGACGGGTCTCCCGAGCTGCCGGCTCTGCCCTGGTCTCCTGAGCTGCCGGCTCTGAGCAGGTCTCCCGAGCTGCCGGTACCACCCTGGTCTCCTGAGTTGCTGGTTCTTCCCTGGTCTCCTGAGCTGCCGGCTCTGAACAGGTTTCCCGAGCTGCCGGTACCACCCTGGTCTCCTGAGTTGCTGGCTCTGAACAGGTCTCCCGAGCTGCTGTTTCTGTCCTGGTCCGCTGAACTGCCGGCTTGGGCTTGGTCTCCTGAAGGGCCTGCTCTGCCCTGGCCGCCTGAGCTGCCGTCTCTGTCCTGGCCGCCTGAAGGGCCTGCTCCGCCCTGGTCTCCTGAGGTGCCGCTCTCCTGTGTCTGCTTTCCATGTTACACAGTGCAACATATGTTTTACTATGCAAAGAAAAATCCCTGTAATCCCAGTTTTTAATCAATTTATTCAAATGGACAGTATACTAGTGTAATGGCACCTTTTTTAACAAAGTGTATTTCATTGTGACAAATTAGCTGCAATCAGGACTATTACATAATTGCCCTGTTAATTATGTCATATATTTTCTTTTAACCTCATGCTCTTACCCGCTAGTATTTTTCCGGTTCACATCTGTATGTGAGTCTTCATATTCATCCAAACTATAGCTACAAACCGGATGAATTTGGATGCATCTGGACTCCATAGAGGCTTTATGAATGAGTAATCACTTATGAAGCACAGCTTCACGTGCTTCATTAACTTTCTCTCTATGTTTCTCATCATTGCTGCTGGAGATCAAGATTTGCACAGTGAAATGAGAAGCCTGAGACTTCAGTGTTCGTATTAAAGCTGAGTCACACTCTCTCAAACATGGGTCTCAATCAGCTCCCTAGCTCCCGAGTTCGTGAATCAGTATATCCTGTTCGGGCACTGGTAAAGACCGTAAAGGACACTGGCTCACTATATAACGTTTAAATAATTTAATGAGAACGTTAGCCAAACTTTTTTAGAACATATTTTTGTTTGCTGGGATGAAACAAAACAAAACTGTCACATGCTGTCACATGCCATCTCATTTATTAACTGTCCCAAACTAATATCTTTTAAATATCTTGTGTATATATTTAAATATAGGCATTACTACAACTAAACCAGTTTTAAATTTCAGCAATTATCACCATTTGAAAATGTATGACTAGGACCATCTGGTATGATAATGTAATTATCATGTACTATAAAACAACGACTTTAGTGGTTTGCGGAAGAGAATAAGAAAGAGAAAATGATTTACTGTCACGTTTCATTAGAAATTGTCTTGGTGCCTTTAGGATTGTAGTTATGATTTTAATAGTCTTGCTCTGTAATCATAGCTGTTTCATATTTCCCTTGTGATTTCAAATGGCAAGATAGAAAATTAGGCTTTACTAAAATGTTGATACTAAATTTTGGGTTCATCAAATGAAAAGCATCATTCTTTTCAATTGGCCTTTTGCTGTCCACATAAACAGCAAGCTGCAGTCAGAACGTCCCATTGTGGTTTGTGCGGGTTTTGGAGGGTGGAAGACACTGGATTATTTTATGTGTAGAGGGGACAGAAACAGGCGCTGTCGTTTAGTGTGATGAAAGCATCTGCGAGCAGTGGTGATGAGTCAGTGGTGAATGTGCTGATTCACATGAGTCATCATAGCAAACTCACTCACTGAGCCACCAACCCAAACCAAGACACTGGTACAAGAAAATATATTGTGCATCGCAGCAGATGAAATTACAAACAGTAGCTGCACATTTTAGCTCTCAGCAGCCATTTAAAAGGAATTTATTTGGAATTCAAAGAAATTCACATAAATTTAACTAGAAAAAGTAATGTTAGCCAATATACATTTTAAATGTTGGATTGATGAGGTTAATGTTAATATTCAGTAATGGTGAATCAACATTGAACTAAATAATGACAGCCCTGAAGTGCCAGCAGAGATTGTGTCAACTAGTTTCTCCCCTGTAAAGGTCTCATCGACACAACAGCCAGTGGCACAGATCCTCAACCAACCCGTCTCCATTCCAGCGTGATCAACCAGATGGAGCTGGATAAATATTTGGAATGTTCCGATCCAATCTGACTTCTAACCTTTAATGCAACCTGAATCATGATCATGCACTGTTCGGCTTGCTTAGTTGGGGACACTTAATATTCGGCAATATTATTGATCTGCCTTCATTGACACCATTGTATGAGAACTGAGTTGAGCTGGATGATGACATCACTGTTTTCTCCAGAGCTGCTGGATAAATGTACGAAATGACTAACTTTTTACAACAGAAATGAATCAACACTGAACTTAAGCTGGAATCTGTATTGTAAAAAGCGCTGTATAAATAAAGGTGACTTGACTTGCTCACTATTGTCCTTTAGAGCTGCTTTTCAGCAGTCTCATATTATGATCAAGTTTCATCACTGAGTCTGTTATTTTCCTGTTTATTACTGTGAAGCTGCTTTGAAACAATCGGTATTGCATAAAGCGCTATACAAAGATAGGTGACTTGACAAAGTCTTGTTTGAAAGTTTTGATAAAACATTTAAAATGCCTTGAAGTTTGAAGGTGTATAGGCCTTACAGACAGAAATAACAATAGATTGAACAATACAAAAAAAAAAAATAGTACTGTTTTCAATGCTCACTTGTAAGCAAAGCCAGTTAAGGACTACTGCTCAATTTTGCCATGTACTAAAGGGAAAAAAAATAACTCCAAAAAGCACCATGCTACTTTTTTTTTTTGTTAAAGTAGCTATTATTAACTACCTCTGAAGCCAAAGGTCAAATATGTAATATATATACCTCTGGTGCAGGTATTTAAATAAACTATTTTCCTCATTGTTGATTTCCTGAACTTATTGACTTCTGAAGTGAAGGTCAGACCTCTCTAAGCATATTAAACATTACAAACAAGAGGAATAAAACGTTTTGGTGATAAAATTAACATGGGCAATTCAGTTTCTCTTCAGCATCAAAACGTACCAGTAATTTGAATCTAACCTTTCTTTCACACATCCATGGTTGTGTCACACAAGTGATTGTGGTGTTAAATCAGCTTAACCCTTGTGCTATGTTGAAAACCCTATAACACTTGTGATGTTCATAGTCAAAAATGACTGGCCTGCAAAAAAATGCTTATAAATCTCTAGTTATTCTACCTTATCACCAGATAAGATTCAATCTTCTTTGTCAGCTTGTTTTATTTCCATTAGGAAAGGTTTTGTATTTATTTTTGGAACTGGTCAAGGCCTTATGTATCTGAGCTTATGTACCTCAGATTTTGAGTGAATTTTTTTGTCAATTTGAGATAAAATATGAAAAAAATGGCACTGTTTATCACACTATTGTGCTTTAATGTTTAACCAGGAAATTTGTTTTGAAATGGTTTTATTTTGTACAAAATGGCATAAAGTCACACTTGTGGTGTTTCTGGTCCAAAATGACTGGCCTACAAAATATAGCTTATAAATAACTCATTATGCTCTTTTTTCACCAAATATTGGATTCAATCTTTTTGTCAACTTGTTTTCTTTCAGTTAGCCATCATTGATCTGAGCCTTACTTATTTGAAGATAAAGTTCATCTCTGTGAAAAAGCCTTCAATCCTCAAAATAGTTTGTTCGTGTATATGTACGTGTGTGTGTGTGTGTGTGTGTGTGTGTGTGTGTGTGTGTGTGTGTGTGTGTGCAGGTGCACAAGTATGCATGTATCTACACATGTACAGGTCTGAGGCCTTTATTTTAATAACATTAACTAGCATTTTCGGGTACGGGAAAATCCTCTCCGGATCAAAATGATCTGAACACAGCCTATGGGTAAAAGAAATGTTTCTTTATTCTTGTTCTTTTTTTGTTTTATAAGTTTCTTTCTCTGTCTTAGCACATGCTGTCAGATATGAATCATAGCTGAGTCATATCAGCTGTCATATTCTCACAAATAAGCATACTTCACATCAACAATCTGGTGCTAGAAGTACAGCAAAACATTTATTTTATGAAGCAAGACAGTTATCAGGATCCAACAGAATTGTTTAATGGTTTTACTATTTTATTTTTCCTTTAATACCTTTAAAAGATTTTTTTTAAATGCATTCTCTATGGTAAAACTTTATTGTGATGGTCCCTTTTGAACATTCTGTTGACTAAGTCACTTTGCAACTACCTGTCAACTAACTCCCATTACAGTATTAGTAGACTGTCTGCTTAATATTTGCTAACTCTGATGGTCCTCCAAAAGACATTCTACTGACAATAAGTAACTTTGCAAGTATATGTCAACTTATTCTAACCCTAACCCTACCAGTCTACTAATACTCAACTAACATTCTAATGTGAGTTAGATGTAGGTGCAACGTCACTTATAGTAAATAGAATGTGTTAAGGGGGAAAAAAGTGCTTATTTGTGAGAATATTTCATGAAATCATGCACTATTAAAAGTATTTTGATGTCATATTGTGCAAGGAACCTTGCTAAAAAGTATTTATCGAGAATCTGTACCCGTAATCCTAATTTTGTGTGAAAATAAATACAATTGTTTTTTTTTTACTACCACTTGTGTTTATTTCAGCTGTAAACTGCAGTGAAATGTGTGTATGTAGGCCTATACATTTTTGCAGTCACGTATTTCCAATGAGCCTGGGTTGTTTGTTTTAATTAGTTTCTGAACATCTGTTGACATGCTGAGACAAAATAACAGAACAGAAGTGCAGGAGTCCAGAGAGGCTTGCACAAAGCAATTTCCCTCAGTTCTAAAACAAATTAGTTTTTAAATCTTTAACTGTGACTAAGAGCAAGAATAGTTTATTTTATGCTCTGTTAGTTATTTTATGCTCAAATCTAAAGTCACCTGACCTTTCTCTGCAGTTGCTAACAAGCCCTGCCGCCTTGACCTACCAGGTATGTTCAAGCCCTCAAATTATTGTGTTTTGTTCTGTTCTCTCTTTCTCTTTCTGTGTTTCTCTAGTCTTGCTTATCACTAAAGCTTCATCCAAAATATCTGAATAGCATCCTTCCCCCCTCACTAGAGCCACTCTAAAGGTGTTTTATGACATATGAGCGGTTTGTAAGAACCATGGAAAGAACAAATGATGCTCCTTCAGACGTGTTGGATGTGGCCGGTGAGAGATGTCGCAGTGAGTTTTTACAGGATAGCACTTCCTGTGAGGCTGAGACAAGTGACCTGCTGCTGCCATTAATGCATCCGTCCACTAGTTTATCTGTTTTTGAATGTGCCGCTCACCCTCTAGCTTGTCACCACGTCCCAACCTGTACATCATGAGCTGTGTTAAACAAAAGCCTTGTTGATTTCATTCAGGAAGATGGGGACAAACTATGATGTAGCAAAAATGTGGTGGACTGAAGCTCAAGTGTCTTGTTGTGAGTGCAGTGACTTTGACATTTGTGTGCTGATTTATTGTTTTCATCTTCGGAAGACAAATTAAGATATTTTTGATGAAATCCGAGAGTTTTCAGTCCCTTTATTAGGAGCAACGCAACTTAAACATTCAAGGTCCAGAACGATAGGAAAGACATCATTAAAGTATATGTGACTATACTTATACTGAAGTATAAGTTACGCAAGTGCTTTGTTTGTGCAAAAAACATAATATACCGCTATATTTACAAAATAATATAATCTTTTTTTTTATTTTTTTATTATGTAATGCAATACATACAAGTAACTGACACAACAAAAAACATAAAGGTCTCATACATAGACATTAACATGTAAACATGAAAACGTGTGTGTGTGTGCATGTATTACTGGGTGTGTAAGTGGAAATAACTTAACAGAAGAAAATCTTACAGATACAACAGACATGATAAAAATGAACTAAATAGTAATAAAAATAATAGTAAAAAAAAAAAAATAATAATAATAATAATAACAAATAAAAAAAAGATGTCTCTGATCTCCCCTTGCCCAAGACACACTACAATGGGCTATAGGCGATAAGACGAAGTGCACCGGAGCCTGGGGCCCAAGGACCCCCCCATCACTCACCACCAAGAACACTCCCCATCTCCGGCCGTCACACACATGCCATGCATACCCTATTTGTTTGGATGTTCACAGAACAACTTTCTGTCTTAAGTCAACACAACACATATGCGTCATGGTGCTCCCCCTACTGGATTGCAGGTCAATATTTTCGTAAATATATATCTTTTTTTGTGCAAACAAAGCACTCGCGAAACTTCATAAAATTAAGGTTAAACCCCTGGAATCACATGGATTACATTAATAATGTCTTTCCTATCATTCTGGACCTTGAATGTGTTGCGTTGCTCCCAATGGAGGGACAGAAAGCTCTCAGATTCCATTAAAAATATCTTCATTTATGTTCTGAAGATGAACAAAGGTCTTATGGATGTGGAACGACAAGAGGGTGAGTAATTAACAACACGATTTTAATTTCCCTTTCAAAAGGGAACTCTCGCTGCATCCCCTACGGCTCTACGAGCATGAGTCTAAACATGACAATGAACATGACATTGACAGGCGGCAGCCTATGACGTCACCATTGGTGCAACCGTGAGTATAAAAGGGCACCTGTGAAAAACGTCATCTTCTTTCTTGTCTTCAGGAGACTGTCTGTTTGAGCGTGTGTCTAAATAGGCAAACTATAGCCAGCAATAGCACTATGAATTTCAGGAAGTGTGTTCATCAGTGTCAGTGTTTCCTGACACCTGATGACACACGATATGTGCGTTTTGTGCCTAGGCGAGGAGCATGCACACTTAGTTTCCATGAGAAAGCTTCACTCTCATTTGTCCCTTTTCTCGAGGGAATCAGGACAGCTATCTCTACCTCGTGGTTCAGGACCCGCTGCAGCTGAGGTGAGTAAGAGACTGAAATCGTGGGGCTCGCAAGTGGAGCTCGCCGGCGACAGCGAGCTGCAGGATGAAGATGTGTTGTCTCTCACATCATCTGATCCAGCAGAGAGATGAGCAGGATGAGGCTGTTGAGATTGAGGATGTCTCTGAGCACTGACAGCCCACCTGCCCCACATATGACGAGCTGTTGGACGTTATGTCTCGCAACGTGGAAAGATTAGATCTGCCAGAGAAGCATGTAAAGTGTGAGCACCCTCGCAGCAGCCTTGATAAACGCTTCCTGTTGGGATTTAACCACCCAGCTCAAACAAGTCTTCTCTTTGTCCCAGATCTTTACACTGAGGGGCGTAGATCTTGGAAAAAGCCATATTCTGCTTGCCTCCATCGTGCACAGGCAAACTATGCTGATGTGGAGGGGATGCAGGAATATGGTTATGTGTCGATGCCTCTGATAGAAGAGACGCTGGCCAGCTATCTCTCGGTAGGTGAGGCATCCACATTGAAGACGACATTTCTGCCAACTAAGCCGCTGTGTGTTACATCACGTCTGAATGGCAGAGTATATGCGGCAGCCGGTCAGGCTGGGGCGGCTTTGCACACGATGGCTGTGCTGCAAGCCTACCAGAATGAACTTCTGAAGGACCTGGACCAGGGCAAGGGGCTCCCCCCTGAAGATTTGGCTCTCCGTGCACCAAACAGACTGCCGCCGCAGTCGGTCGATCCATGGTAGCTATGGAGAGACATCTCTGGGTAAACTTGTCCGACATCGGGGAGAACAAAAAAAAATTCTCCTCAATGCACCAGTTTCGCCTTCCGAGATTCAGACAGTGGTCAGGAAGGTTCGGGAGGCGGAGGCACACTCCGTGACTTTTAAGACCTTTATACCACGCCAGTCCAGGTCTGAGGACTGGAGGCGAGACCAGAAAGCCCCCACCCCCCCTCCACCTTTCATATCCTGACTGAGGTCAGGTGGGACTCTGAAACACTTTTACATCTGACCCTGAAGCTGGGCCTATGATGTTGTTGGGGGTATGTTTTTATTCCTACATCTGCCTTACTGATGGTTTGGCATTAGAGGCTGGTTGTGAATGCGTTGTCTGACATTGGACAGTTTACTAAGTAGTAGGCTCTCAGTGAGCCTCCATAGTTACTGCTTTCTATGGAGTGTGTTATGCCCTCTCACTATGATTAGCGTTTTTGCTCCGGTTTTCGCTTTCTCAGAGCTAATGTTCTGTCAGGTAGTTATTCTCTCCGGGAGCCTCCCTGACTGTTTATTTTATGGAAGTATTTTTGGGAATCCGCTTCCTAGAGCTCCCGCTCAGAAAGCGTCATCAAGTAGTCCTTGGTAAGCTGTTCTGAGTGTAGGATGTTGCCAGGCCTCCTCTCGCTTTAGAGAGTTGTCATGTAGGGGCCTCCGTCCACAGAGTTCCACCATGCAGTAATGCTAAGTTGTCAGGCTTTTGAGCCTCCTTGGCCACTGCCTTTAGGACCATGGGCCTCCACTTGCTATAAAAAGTTATTTTAGCCTCCACTCTTTGAGCTTCACCTGCATCTGCATCGAATTGATTAGGCTCCAGAGGCTCCTCAGGAAGCGGTTTTGGGCTCTCTGAGCCTCCTTATCTCTCTCTTAGGTCTGGAGCATTGCTAGGCTTCTTCTTGTTATGAGAATTGTCTTTTGATGGCCTCAAATTGTCGTTATTATAAGGCCTCCAGTGTGAGATACATTCCCAGATACATTGCTGTGGGACTGCTTGTGGAGTAAGAGTGCATGGAGGAAAGCCTCACCCACACTCTCGTCGCTGAGAGTGAGCTGCAGTTGGCCTCTGAATTTTTGGAGGGAAATGGAAGAGGATATTTTGGGTACTTTTCATTTCTAATTTGTGCTTGCTCATTTCCTTTCTTCGCTTCCTTTCCTCGCATCTTAGCTCCACCCCATTAGGGTGCGAGGGAAGTGTATCCTCACTCATGACTCCTCAGGAAGCTTTCTCACTCCTTGTTCATCACCTCCTTGGGGTGCAAATGTAGAATTGAGATGCCCTTCAAGATGGCTAAGTTCGATCGGTTTCTGGGGTTTTTTGTCCTGGAGGACGGAGGAACGAGGAAATGAGGAAGCATTAATTTGAGTATCACCCTTTGAGACTCCCGTCCCCGCTGGTCCTGCCCATCTTTCCCTGTTCTCATTTTGCCTGTGTTCCTGATCATTATTAGTCTCCCTAGTAATTAATTAGTCCCTGCACCTTTTCTGTTTTACCTTGTTTACTCCCCTGTGTATTAAGCCCTCAGTTTTCTTTGTTTCATTGTCCGGTACGATTTATGGTTATGTGGCTCTGTTAGTTTGCTTCAGCAATCTCCTGTATGTTCCTTTGTGGATTAAAAAAGTAGTGTTTGTTTGGATTCTTCTGCACCGTGCGATTACTACATCCACTACAGCCTGACAAAATACCAGACCCAAAAGATATGGATATCGCTTCCATTGACATTTCCCCAATGGGGAGTTTCCATGGGCCGGCCATAACATCTGTGCCAGTGGGATTGGCTGATCGATTCCCTCTCACGAACCTCTTTTGCCTCTGGTGGGCCCATCCTACTCTGATTTATCTTCGTCACCACTAGTCCCGTTCAACACAGAGTTGTCTTCGTCGCCACTATTCCTGTCCAGCATAGAGTTGTCTTCGTCGTCACTGGTTCAGTCCAACACCAAGCCTGTTTCCTCACCCACAATCTGTTCAGTGTTGTGGCGATTCCCTGGCTCTGCCTCATCCCTCCGAGGCCTCAGCTCCACCTTGGCTTGTCGACCAGTCGGATCCGCCTTCTTTCTTTCTTTATTCTTATATAGCACATTTTAATACAACACAAGTTGCCCAAAGTGCTTTACAATCACACACATCAACATCAGCAGGTGGAAAAAAAAATCAGTACGTAGCAAAAAAAAATAAAAAAATATATATATATATATTAGGGCTGTCAGTTAAACGCGTTATTAACGGCGTTAACGCAAACCCATTTTAACGGCGTCAATTTTTTTATCGCGCGATTAACGGTCTTTTTGGCATAGCAAACTTTGTAGTTTTTTTCACATGCTGTTACAACATGACGCGGCATGCGCGGCGCTGCGCTGCGCTATGAAACCCATTCATTTCAATGGCTTGCGCCACGCGAGGACGTTTTGTTGCTTCGTCGACCAAAGCGCAAGCGGATCTAGCTAGAGCGGAAACAAAACAACAGGAGCGCCGCACACACTTTTGGGCTTGCGAGCCGGCCAAATAGTTGGTTAACGTTCCGCTTTGAGTGGATGACGAGCGCGAGACGGCGAAATGGATGCCAATAAGATTCTGAATGGAAAGTTTACTTTTAAAAAGTTGCCAAATGGTTCCATTGACAAGACCAAAGTGATCTGTGTGTTTTGTCGTTGTGAACTGAGCTATCATCATCGCAGCGCGTCCAGTCTGAAATACCACTTGATGGCCAAGCACACACACACAGCTGATGCGAATTCTCCGCCCCCTCGTCAATATCAGGACCTCGTCAGTATTTCTTTCACCCTTTTATTAATGGACAGTGTTACATTGAGAGCTTATTTGCTCCAAGTGAGAATGTTAGTGTGAAATTGAACACAGTATATGTCAATGTTGTTTTCAATAAAAAACATTTGCACAAAACAAGCTGATCCACTTTTCCATGTTTAGAGCATTAAAATGAGAAAAAATAATTGGACAAATAGAAAATCAAGAGACATTTAGAATAGATAAAAAATAATTGCGATTAATCGCGAGTTAACTATGACATTAATGCGATTAATTGCGATTAAATATTTGAATCGTTTGACAGCCCTAATATATATATATAAAACAATACATAGAACCGACACAGTTGCAATCGAAACCCCTTCAAGACAATTCACACGCAGCGTTTAACAGATGTGATTTTAACCTCAGGTTAAAAGTAGGAAGTGATTTGACTGATTTAATAGCGAGGGGGAGATCATTCCATAGTTTTGGACCCGCTCGAGAAAATGCTCTGTCACCCCTATGTTTATATTTTGTCCTGCTCACACATACAAGATGATGAATCTCCGATCTCAGGGATCTAGGTGGAGCATAAAGTGACACCATATTGGATATGTCTGATTGTGGGTAGCCTTAAACCAGGCAGTAGCCTTAATGTGGATAGCCTTAAAGCTTTGGCTTCTCGCACCCTCGACTTCAACTGTGACCATTGTCCTTCCTTACGGCTCCACCAGGCTCCCTCGTGAGAAAGTCACACAAACCATGAGAAATCCGATCAGAGCAGTCAGACTGAAACGGATTTCAAGAAATGCAATTTGAATAAGATTTTGCATTTCATGTGATTTTTTGTCATTCACACTTGCTAAATCTGATCAGATTTCAATCGGATATGCACAAAAATAGTATTTGAATTGACAGTCTGAACGTAGCTTAAGATTTCTTATTAATTAACACACCTGCTCGTATTTGAGTTCATTATCCTCAAGTATTTAAGTTTCTTAGTTCATTCAGTTCATTGTCCGGTTGTTTTTGCCATGCATGGAGTTTCGCTTTGTTTGCACCTGTTTGGATATTTGTTTTACTTTATTTAGTAAACCATGATGCTATTTTGAACTACCTCACCCATCTTCATCTTCATTGGACTTAAAATGTGTGACAGATAGGTACAAAAAGTGTTTGAGTAAGTATTTGGGTATTTAATCAAGCTGACAGGAGGATGAATTAGATTTAATAATCAGCTGTTCAACACAGATGTATTAGTGTAGTCTTTAGTGAAGGACATTTCGGTGCGACTGAGATTGTAGTTCTCCGTCTGAAGGTAAATAGTTATTTATGATATTTTTATTCATATGTTTAATGTAATGAATGTTACTATTATGTTATGCACTTTTTTCAAGCATGTGTGTATACAAGCTGAATTTATAAAATGGTCACATACTTATGTTGTGTTGAGAATCATAGTGTGCATTGGTCTGTCTCTTGATGTTTATGTATGCGGTTGACCTAAGCAACAGCATACATACATCCGCACCTGTGTCTATGTGTCCAGTCTTTGACATGCCTAATCAGACTCTGCATTGGTCAGATCTCTTGTCTTTCTCTAGGTCCTATTTCATACAGATTTAGAAGGTGCAAAGGCAGCACTCCTGGCATTTGCATTGATGGCCTTGTGTCTCGTTTAGGCTTTGAGTATATTGAGTGTGAGAGAGGTTGTGGTTGTGTTTTATGGCTGTAGTGCTGGATGGCCTACTCTTAAAGGATTTTGCAATTAGTAAAGGACTGAAGGCTCTGTGTTTAGTCTATGTTTCTGATGTAGACTCGTATACGTTACAATAAACTCTTTGCTGTTCCTGCAGCTTGCCGCCCAGGTGCTTGATGATCTTGAGGATGAGGACATTGGATTTGGCCTGGTGGATTCAAAGAAAGACAGAACTGTTGCTAAGAAGCTAGGTAATCTCTGATCCCATCCTATGCATTCATCTGAAATACATAATCTTCCATTTACAGCCTGTAATACAATTCTTACCTTCGGTTTACAGTACTCTGTTGAAGTGTAAGGTAGTCCATATAACTCGGGTCTTCTGAACTTTTGCACTAGCTTTTTTATTTTTTTTTATTTTTTTGAGCAACAGACTGAAATTGGATTTTGTTAAAGTCATGCAAGTTGGACGTGAGACTGATTAAATGTTTAACATATGTTCTTTGTTGAATACGATGACCGGGAGGAGACATGTTTAGTTCACTTAGTTTTGTCGTGGCCACGACATATTAACTCGTTGGAACGCAAAAATAAGGAGTGGCCACAATATAATTTTGATGAGGTAACAACATCCTTAGGTCGTGTTTATGTTGAGAGAATGATATGTCTATTTCTCATGGCCACTTTAAATGCGTAAACAACCTGTGCGACCATAGCAATCTGGAATTATTCGAAATGGATAGGCCTATACTGCCCTACAAAGCAAAAAGGCAGTAACTGCATTTTTGGTCAAAAATGAGTTATTATCATTTTCATGACATTCAAGGGATCCTTTGCTATGTGACAAAACATCTTATCTCAAATGTGTGTCATTTAGGAGAAAAATGGTAGTCGTTTGTACAGTAACTGCAAAAAGCCCTAGCCTAGTAAAACAAAGCACGAGTACAGTAACATCCATTACTGTGTTCTTGTTATGTTTTACCTAACAAAAAATAACCGTGTTTCTGCGCAGTGTAGTTACTGTTGCCATGGTGAACACACAGCTGATTTTCGGGCATCCTCACGGGACGATTTTAACATTTGCGATTTCACCCTTCTAACTTCCCCTAATTGTTCCCCTACCAAACTACCCCCTCCCCTGATAGAATGAAAAAAATATCCCAGAAAGAAAAAAGAGGTGCAAGAGCTCCATGTACTTAAGCGGTTACTATGATTTTCGCGATATAGCAGTTCAGGACACTTGAAATGAAATCGTGATAGACTACTGTGTGAATATTAATAATAGTACAATTTAAATACAAATCCTACATGTTCTGTGAATAAATGGTGCAGTCGACGCAGTTTCATTTAACACACACACACACGCGCGCGCGCGCTGAAGCACGTGTGACGCTTGAGCTGTTTTTTGCCTATATAAGGACACGACTGCATGAACTTACTCTCCAGAATCTAGATCCGCTCTTAAAGTCACTTTGGCTATGTCCGAAATCTCCCATTACTCACTATATATAGTGGACTATATAGTGAGCTCCCCATTTTGTAGTGCTGTCCGAATATATAGTGATGATTATTATACCCTATATAGTCCACTCAATGTATCCCAGAATGCATTTTGAAAAGTAGTGTACAACCGATGGTCACTAACCCAAGCCCTACATACCATCATGCATTGCGCTGATTGTAAAAAAGGCGGATAGACGTCAAGGAGAGCAGCGCGACAACAATACGAATTTGTCATACAAATGTAAGTTATGTTCGTTTTCTGTCTAGAAATCCTGTTTCTTTTGCTAATCCACGTAATCTTCTGAATCACGAGAACAAACAAACAAAAAAGATAAATATTGAGTGGCATCTCCACAGAGTCTAAAAGCTGTTTTATTAAGAGTATTATGAGCAAGATATTTGATAACGTAGATCTGTTTTTTTTCTAATGTCGACAGGCAAGTGAAAACGTCTCGGTTACGGATGTAACCCTCGTTCCCTGAGTAGGGAACGGAGACGTTACGTCGGATGACGGAGAATGGGGGTTTCGCCAGAAAGCCAATCCTCTTCGAGTATTAAAAAACGAGCCTATGGCAATGAAATGCCATGGGTCTGCGGAATTTGCATAATGTATCTCCGCCTCACTGCGTGAGTATTTAAGGAGAGACACCTGCAGCAGCAGATCATGTCTTCGCTGAGGAGCCGAGACTGAACTCAGGCGTCTACCCAGCGGTACAGCGGAAGTGGCAGGGAGACGTAACGTCTCCGTTCCCTACTCAGGGAACGAGGGTTACATCCGTAACCGAGACGTTCCCTTTCGTAGTCACTCCGAGTTACGTCGGATGACGGAGAATGGGGGTCCCCGTGTAATCACGCCACCTTCACAGCTGTCATCCAGTGCCCTGCGAAGTCTGACGTCCCTGTCGTGGTATAGGCACGGACGAAGGAGTCCTACTTAACACAGGAATACCAAGGTACACTGGGAAGCATATCTCATGGGAGATATGCCGCAGCATGCCTACCCATAGGGAGGACTTAAGAATACACATATGGCCCAAGGGGGCTACATATGGAGGAACACTGGAGTGACCAGCCCGTAGGGTGGCATCTACTTTCAACTCCAGGAGTGGCAGGTGACTTGCCGAGGGAAAGACACATGCTCAAAGAGGCTTACAGTGGAAAATACACATGTGGGGGTTACTCAGAGGAGGAACCATGCACACGGAGGCACCTAGCCGACGCACAGGCAATAGACACTGGCGCCAGCGTCAACAGTGCTGGAGGAACTCAGGGCTTCAGAGAGGAAGGCTCACCTGAGGAAATATCGCACGTATCCAGTCCGTGGAGTGGAATGGCGAGCAAGCGAGACACTTAACAGCTCCCATGTTAGCTTGAAAAAGACAGTACATGGGCGGAGACTGGCTCCACTCGGAGATTGTAGAATCTGGCGAATGTGTTAGGTGTCGCCCAGCCTGCAGCTCTGCAGATGTCTGTTAGCGAGGCGCCACGCGCTAAAGCCCAAGAGGACGCCACACTCCGGGTGGAGTGGGCAGTCACACCAAGGGGGCATGGTCGACCTTGCTGCTGGTATGCCAAAGCAATGGCGTCCACTATCCAGTGAGACAACCTTTGTTTGGAGAGAGCCTTTCCCTTCAGCTTCCCACCATAACAGACAAAGAGCTGGTCTGAGGTCCTGAAACACTGCGTCCTGTCTACGTAAGCACGGAGGGCGCGTACTGGACAGAGCAGTGCCAAGGCTGGGTCTGCCTCCTCCCGGGCCAGCGCTTGCAGGTTCACCACCTGGTCCCGGAAGGGAGTGGTGGGAACCTTGGGCACATATCCAGGCCGGGGTCTCAGGATCACGTGAGAGTGACCGGGCCCGAACTCCAGGCACGCTTCGTCAACGGAGAATACGTGCAGGTCCCCTACCCTCTTGATGGAGGCCAACGCAACCAGGAGCGCTGTCTTCATTGACTGGATCTTAAGCTCAGCTGATTGCAGAGGCTCAAAGGGAGCCCTCTGCAGGGCACTTAAGTCCACTGAGAGGTCCCAAGAGGGAACGAGAGGAGGGCGAGGAGGATTCAGTCTCCTCGCTCCTCTCAGGAACCTGAGGATCAGGTCATGCTTTCCAAGAGACTTACCTTCAACTGCTTCGTGATATGCGGCGATAGCGGCCACATACACCTTCAGGGTGGAGGGAGACAGCCTTCGCTCCAACCCGTCTTGCAGGAAGGAAAGCACAACGCTGATCGAGCATCTCCTGGGGTCTTCTCGGCGAGAAGAGCACCAGTTAACGAAGAGGTTCCACTTCAACGCATAGACATGTCTCGTGGACGATGCTCTAGCGGAAGTGATGGTAGCCGCCACCGCTGGTGGCAGGGTACTCAAACCTGCCTCGTCCCATCCAGGAGCCACACGTGGAGTCTCCAAAGATCGGGACGAGGGTGCCAAAGGGTGCCCCGTCTCTGAGAAAGGAGGTCCTTCCTCAGAGGAATTGGCCAAGGAGGTGCTGTCGCGAGGAGTATGAGTTCGGAGAACCAGGACCTGGTGGGCCAGTATGGGGCGACCAAGATAACCTGCTCCTCGTCCTCCCTGATCTTGCACAGAGTCCGTGCGAGAAGGCTCACTGGGGGAAACGCATACTTGCGTAGGCCCTGCGGCCAGCTGTGCGCCAGTGCATCCGTGCCGAGCGTGCCCTCGGTCAGGGAGTAATACAAGGCGCAATGGGATGAGTCGTGGGAGGCAAACAGATCTATCTGTGCGTCCCCGAACTGGTCCCATATCAGCTCAGCTGGACCGACTGACAGCTCGTCGGCTGCAAGGTTCCGCACTCCAGGAATGTAAATAGCACGAAGGGACCTCAGGTGCTTCTGACTCCATAAGAGGAGGTGGCGTGCGAGTTGCGACATACGCCGAGAGCGTAGACCACCCTGACGGTTGATGTACGCTACAGTCGCGGTATTGTCCGAGCGGACAAGTACGTGTTGACCCAGGAGCAACGCACGGAAGCGGTGCAGGGCAAGGCGTACTGCCAGCAACTCGAGGCAATTGACATGCATGAGGCGCTGGGGTCCTGTCCAGGAGCCCGCGGCTGCATGTCCATTGCACATGGCGCCCCAGCCCGTGGCAGAGGCATCTGTGGAGACGACAACATGCCTGGAAACTCGTTCTAGGGGAACTCCGGCCCGTAGAAAGCTGAGGTTCCGCCACGGGGTGAAGGTCTGACGGCAGGTCGGAGTATTGGAACTCTGAGCGTACCGCGATGCCATGCCCACCTCGGGACCCGATCGCGAAGCCACAGCTGAAGCGGTCTCATATGAAGCAATCCGAGTGGCGTTGCTGCGGCTGCGGATGCCATATGCCCCAGGAGCCTCTGAAAAAGTTTCAGTGGGACCGCACTCTTGCCCTCGAACTGTCGAAGACAAGTCAGCAGTGAGTGTGCGCGCTCGCTCGTAAGCTGCGCAGACATGGCGACCGAGTCTATCTCCATACCGAGAAAAGAGATCCTCTGCACGGGGCAAAGTTTGCTCTTCTCCCAGTTGACCCGAAGGCCCAGACGGGCTAGGTGCCGGAGCACTAGATCTCTGTGTTCGCAAACCTGATCTCGAGATAATTCAGGATGCGAACCCCGTGTTCGCGTAGGGGAACAAGGGCTGCCTCGACGACCTTCGTAAAGACGCGACGAGACAGAGCCAACCCGAATGGGAGAGCCGCGTACTGGTATGCCTGCCCCTCGAAAGCAAACCGAAGAAACGGTCTGTGTCGAGGTAAAATGGAGACATGAAGTAGGCGTCCTTCAGGTCTATCGCTGCAAACCAATCCTGTGGCCGCACACATTCGAAAATGCTTTTGGCCGTGAGCATCTTGAACGGCAGCCTGTGAAGGGAGCGGTTCAAGACGCGCAAGTCCAGGATTGGCCGTAACCCACCGGTTTTCTTGGGGACAATGAAGTACGGGGTGTAAACCCGTAACTCCACCTCGGCTGGAGGGACAGCCTCGATTGCACCCTTCGCCAGCAGGGTGGCAACCTCCGCTCTCATGATCGGGGCATAGCCACCGACCACAGTAAGCGGACTCCCCTGAAGCGGGGAGGAGACCGTGCGAACTGAATCGCATAGCCGAGCCTGATCATTCGGGCGACCCAACAGGACAGATTGGGGAGCTCTAACCAAGCCACCAAACACTGATCCAGTGGAATCACCCGAGCCACAGGCGTCCCCCCGGAGGGGCAGCGGAGCGGAGTGACCGGCACAGGTGAGGGTGGCATAGCGGCCCAGCACGCGTGCACAGTCATGCTCCGCGTCCTGACAGAGGAGACCAGGGAAGGACCAGTGTTCCGCGGGGGTCTGCTCTACCAGGGGTCTGGCGATAGAGGGGGACGAGAGTGGTGTGGTCTGGAGACGGCACGCACTGTCATCCGCACCCTCAGAGACAGAGGGGAACGAGAGTGGCGAGGCTCGGGGGCGTCGCGCACTGCCGTCCAGCTCTGCGTGCTCAGAGATGGGATGCAGCTCTTTTTTAAAAGATTCTCCCCCAGCCCTCCACCGGGGGAAGGAGTGGGCCTGCAACCACTCCCTGAGAACTGCAAGCCATAACTGAGCTGCCCGTAACGGGAGCGCCGCATAGCCTGGCGTACAGCGGGGCTGCGGGGCTGGTACGGGCAGGGGCACCTCCCTGCGACCACCTCCACGGCCCGGCCCGGTGCTGCTGGGGCCGGGCGGGAGGGGGCGGAAGTCGCATGAGGGCGCATTCGACGGCAAGCGGACTGAAGCGTCTGAGCCGCCGGCTGATTGGCAGCAGAAGCCGCAGGGTCAGAAAAAAGCCACAGTCCACTTCTGGGCGGCCGAGAACTGTTGGGCAGAGTTCTCGACCGCGCCGCCGAAGAGGCCAGCCTGGGATATGGGGAAGTTGAGGAAACTGGTTCACTCAGCCTCACGCACATCAACCAGGTTAAGCCAGAAATGTCTGACCACACATGTGGACATCACCTGACTCAGGGAGCGTGCGGTCACCTTCGTCGCTCGTAGAGCAAGGTCGGTGACGGCAGGCAGCTCAAGGATGAGCCCTGAATCAGCCCTACCGTCGTGCATGTCACTGAACACCCAGAAGGATGGCAATAACACACAGTGAGGTGGCAGCCTGCCCCGCAGCTCTATAGGTCCCCGCCACCGGAGTAGACAAGAACCTACAGGCATTGGGGGGGTGCTTAGGGTTGCCACGCCAGGTGGAGGCGCTGTGGGGACACCTAAGTGTTGCCACAGAACACTCCACAGGGGGGAACCCCAGTGTACCGTAGACTGCGGCCTCTACGAGGGCAGAGAAGGCGGAAGAGGCCGCAGAGCAGTCGCGAAAAGTCAAAGGAGACTTCAACGATCTCATGGCCTCTTCATGCACATCCGGGTAGAAAGGATTTGGGTTCGCCACCCCCAAAAACCAATCATCAGCCTCAAGTGCTCGGGATATGGCAGAATTTTCCACACAAACCCGATACTCGTGGCAGCCCGGGAAAGCATAGCTGTGAATTCTGAATCAAGCTCGCTATGCTAGCACATCCGAGGACAGCAGCACAGACGAGCCATCTCCAGAGGACTCCAGCTCACCTTGTGATGCGGCGATAAACATGATTTCATCAGCTGGTGGACCGAATGAGAACGCGGGCCCGCGGGCGGGCCGGCGAATCCACTCGGGACCACGTGGGTTGCAACGTGAAAGACGGGGTGTGGACCGAGGAATTTTCGTCGGTTAGTTCCAGACCTGACGTCTTAGTCACCCTGGCCACCAGCCGAAGTATTATCTCACGTGGAGAAAAATAGATCGGGTGATGGCTGAGGGGACTCTCACTCAAATGAGCTCACAGAGTCTCGACCGTATACATTGCGATGGTCACGTTCCCACTGAGAGAACGTGACACACCCACGAGCGCTGTCCGAGCGTGATCAAAGCCCAAACACGCCAAACAGCGCTCGCGCCCAACAGCTGAATCTATCAGAATACCGCACTCAGAAATACACGGGCAGATCGTCTTTAGAAAGACGCGTCTTTAAAAAGACGTGCCGCGTGCACGCTCTTTTAGTGAGAGGAAAAAACTCTGCGGATGCTGAAGCGACCAGGGAGAGACACACAGACCGGCAGACACTGCTCAGATCGCAGGCAATATGAAACTCGCTGGATACCGCCGTCACACCAACATCAGAGAGTTCGCTCGTCTCGAAGAGATGTAGTCACTGAGAATACTCAGGATTTGGCTTGTGGAGTGAAGAGATTCTCTTGGCTCCGAAGCGAAAACATGATCTGCTGCTGCAGGTGTCTCTCCTTAAATACTCACGCAGTGAGGCAGAGATACATTATGCAAATTCCGCAGACCCATGGCATTTCATTGCCATAGGCTCGTTTTTTAATACTCGAAGAGGATTGGCTTTCTGGCGAAACCCCCATTCTCCGTCATCCGACGTAACTCGGAGTGACTACGAAAGGGAACGGTGTGGCGCGAAAATGAAAATATATGAAATATGTGTATTCATTTTATTTATGTTTATAAGTAATAATCATGTGTGGAGTAACGCATTATAACAGAAACGGCCAGAAATTACTTTTAATTTTACAATTTTGGAGAAATAAGCTCAATATGATGTAATGTATTTATAAAAAAAAAGTCTATTTAGCCCAGAGCTGGCTCGGCACCAGCTGACAGATGATGGCGCGTTTAAATAGTGCGACAGTAATGCCGTAATCAACGGCGCCGAGAGACGATCGAGGAGTGTCCGAAAGTGGTGTTTCTATTATGCTGGTAGCTCACTATATAGTGCTCTACTCCCTACCCCCTACATAGGGGTTAGGGAGTAGTGGTTTGAGAGGAGATTTCGGACACAGCCTTTGTGAGCATTTAACCGCTTTATTTGAGAAAAAACTATCGTCATGTCATAAACACAGAAACTCAAAGGTCTTCACGGCAACCCGTCAAAATAAAAGTTCGGTTTAACTAGACAGAAATATATTACTGTTGTACAGTAGAATTTAGAAACGTCTCAATGTAATAATAATACTAACACTAATACAAATAAATTAAGATTAAAACTTAATTTTTTGTCAATGTTTTAATTTTAACAGTAAAGCTCATTGTGCAGCATGTTGTTTGGCCAAAAATGTTTGTTTAATTCCATATGATTAAAAGAAATGTAATTAATAATTAGAATTTTAATATATTTTATTTTTAATATTCATAGAGTATTTTTAAAATATTGTATAAGTTTAATAATAGTTTATAATAAAAGTTTCATGATTTCAATTAATTAGACATGATTTTTGATTACTAAAAATTTACACCACGTATCCGTAACACACCCGCTCCACAACACTAGTTTCGCAACACAAAAATGTTGAAAAAAAAAAAAAAATGTTGTCCAACTGGTTCCAATTATTTCAAATACAGTGTATCTAACACACCCAGAGCCCAAGTTGTGGGAAAATAGTTTTTGGAGAATCTGTAGTTACTGCCTTTTTCCTTGGTTTGGTGCAAGAATACAGTAACTGCAAAATAGGGGTAAAATATCAAATTAAATATGAGGATTGATATGTACAAAGAATAAGCTAATATAAAGTCACAAAACAGCCACATGTTCAATAATCTACCTACAACTACTTAGGCTGGATGACAGGATAACTTTAACGTCATTTTTCTCTGTTCTGCACTCTGCGTAGTTACTGCCTTTTTGCTTTGTAGGGCAGTATAATAATATTTATTTTTAATTAAGAAAAAGTGCGGAATTAAGAAATGATTATATTGACATGTTGCCTGTTATATATATGTATTGTGTCTGATGGTGCCTATAAAACAGCATTTAAATGACGATTCTTATCAATAAATGTTAAAAGAATATTCCTTGTACATTTTTATCTATCCCATTCAACAGTCTTTTAATTCCATTCAAAATCCATACAAAATTTAAACATAAAGTATTTTTTTTTAAAACACAAAAGTATACAAAACTAAAATACATAAAGTGCCATGCATAGCAAAAAAACTCATCTCCTGCTATTTTTATTTATTAATTCTATAGCTGCAGGTACAAAAGTATTCCTATATCGTCTAGTTCTCCACCTAGGGGCCACAAACCAGCGGAGGAGTTGAAACTCAGCATGTAAAGGGTGGGAACAATCTCTAATAAGAAAACTCGCCTTACGCTGCAGCTGGTTGGAGTAAAGACCTGCTAGGTTAAGTTGTGGTTCACCTATAATCTTACTAGCCCACTTAACAATTTGGTTCAAATCATTTTTGTTCTTCAAAGACAAGTTACCAAACCACGACACAAGGGAGAATGACAAGACTGGTTCAATATAAGCCCGATAGGGTCATCATAGATTTAACAATGTGAAATCTGGACAGCTTTCTGAGACAAAACAGATGCTGATGTCCAGTTCTTTTCATAAGTCAGTTTAGAACCTAAAGATATTTGAAGCTTTCTACACAATTCACCGCCTGGTCCTTTAATGATCGTAGTGACATTGGAACTAACATCATAGAACTGGAACTAACCATTTTATAAAGTACCATATAGCCAATGTTTTGTAAATACTACAAATGCTCGATATCATGCAAGTAAAGCTTTGATTACAGGCCTAGGACATTTTTATAGGTGCACAGAAATATTACGGGAAGTTCACTTAAATAAAGAAACGATCAGTGAATGGATTTAAAAGGCTGTAAGATCGGATGGATAAAAATGATTTCTTGTAGGCCTATATTATTTTATGTTCTTACATATACTTTCATAATTTATTGATACTTAATTATAAGCCAGAGCCGTAATCACACAGGTTGTTTATGCATTTAACTCGTTGCCATGAGAAATATATGTTGTTCCCTCAGCATAAAGAAGTCGTGGCCACGAGAAAAATATCGTTCCCTTAACATAATATGGAGGTCACAACTTTACATCGCGTGGCCACAACGTTCCCACAAGTTAATATGACATTCCCACAAAATAATATCTCATGGCCACGACAAAACTAGGAATTGAGCCGAACACGTCCCCTCACAGTAGTTGAAGGATTTGTTACTTTAATGCAATTTTCACAAGTATAACATGTTCCTTGATCAATATTCATTTTTGTTACTAGAACAACACTCTTATCCTAAACATCAAAGCATTAAAACATTGTCTTCTGATTTTAAAAGTAAAATTAGGGCTATCATTGGTCGACAAATACGGACCATCTTAGGCAAATCATTTCGCACAAATGTTTATATAGTATCCAGACCATCTATTATCTGTTGAATGAGCCAATCCATCTATCGCCTCTTAAACATTTACCAGACACTTGTTTTCTGCAGGCATGCTGGAGGTGAACAGCATTTACATCTTCGCTGATGACGAGATCATAGAGTACGATGGAGAGTTGGCAGCTGACACGCTCCTTGAATTCCTCTATGATGTGAGTGCTTTATACATCATGATTATAGATCAAACACCTACATGTCACTGGTAATTCAGTAGTTCTTCTATCAGGTGATTGAGGAACCAGTGGAGATCATCAGTAATGACCGAGAGCTCAAAGGCTTTCATAACATCGAGGAGGACATTAAACTCATGGGCTACTTCAAGAGCGAGAAATCTTCACGTTAGTATGCCATTGAGTGTTTGCCATGTACAAACACTGATAAAAGTTCCAAATAATTATAGGATATGATTCCAGCGTAGGTTGTACTTTTTTCTAAATTCATTTTAACGAGCAATTTCCTTAATGCCAAATTTGTTATATCTCAGACTTCATTGAGTATGATGACGCAGCTGAGGAATTTCATCCCTTCATCAAGTTCTTTGCCACCTTTGAGCCAAAAGTAGGTGCTTTCACACATTCATTCATTTAATTTATTCATTCATTCATTTACAAAGGGAAACTGACATGTGACTATGACGCCTGTATCTGCACACCCCATTCGATGACAATTAAAGTATGCTTAAAGAGCAAGTAAAAAATCTAATAAAAATTGAATCATTTAAATAAAAATGTATCAAAAGTGACAGTAAAGACATTTTTAATGTTACAAAATATTTAAATTTAAAATAAATGCTGCTGTGTCACAGAGCTTCCCACAAGATTGCCGGATTCAACACAACACGCATTCAAATTATTTTTAGGATTAAGTAGGAATACATAAAATTTGAAACTATAAACCCTGGACAGCAGACTAGAAACCTTTAAAGTGTCCCTGTTTTGCTATTTTAAAAGTTCCTACCGCTTACAGCTTGAGTCAGAAACCAAATACCCATATCTGAATTTCAGCTCCGGATCACAAAAGCTAGCTGTTTGAAAATACATTTCTATAAAATTCAGCCATAAAAACCTTTCAGTTTGTTAAATTTCAGATGTTCAATATTTGTTCCAAAAAAATTCAAATTCAGAACTATTTAAAATTCAGTTTTGTTAGATTACACTTGCAAATAATTCAAATTTACACAATTCAAATTCAAATCATTTTGTCATATTATTAGCTCCATACCAGTCGAAGAAGACTCTGTTCACAGGCAGCTAGTAAAGACCATTGGATGGCTTTCTGCAAATTTGTTATAAAGGTTCAAGCAGGAAGTAAGGCGCTGTCCCAAATGGCACCCTAAACACTTGAGGTCTTACATGAGACAGCACTTTGTAAGTCCACAAGAAAGTGCATAAAGTGTGCCATTTGGGACAGGGCTTATGACTGGAATTACTGACGACTCATTTCAGGCAATTCAGAATCGGTTCTTTCTTTTGGGAGACAATAACTCCATTTATCTGCACTTTGATCTTTGAAACCTTTTACATTCACAAACAGCTTTATCAAAGCTTATTTTAACATCACAAAAAACATAATAGGGTTACTTTAATGAGCCCTGTATTCATTCATTGTCTGGTGTGCGTAATCTCTGAATGCCTCCAGATTGCTAAGAAATTAAAACTGCAGATGAATGAAGTGGATTTCTATGAGCCCTTCATGAGGAAACCTGTCACCATCCCTGGCAAACCCTACATGGAGGAGGACATCATTAGCTACATTGAGGAACACGACAGGTGAACTCTAAGAAAAACAAAATAAAATTACACTTTTCCTCAAAAGTCCTCTCAGAAGGATGCTTGAATAAAATAATTTTTCTTACTTGTTACGTATTTTTGTATTTATCTTAGACCAACTCTGAGAAAATTGGAGGCCCACAGCATGTATGAGATCTGGGTAAGACAAATTCAATCCATTATCCACAACTAACTTAAAGTCTATATGGGAATTCAAAATAGTTTATTTGATCTTATTTGCCATTTATGTGCAATATGAGTCTTTTTCATAAATTATGTTTTGATCTTACTGACATCATATTTAGGGAGTGACATTATAAAAGGTTTTGACCAAATGGTCCAAACAACAGGTTTGTGTATCAGTAAAAATCTATTTAATGTGAGAGAAAAAAGTAGGATTTGTGTGTTTACAAAACTATATGCATTTTTCCTCACCATTATAAACTAGTTATGTCAATGAGTAAAATAATGTCAGCTAGGCTCATGGTTTCTGACCAGTCTTTAGGAAGAAGACCAAAACAGTAATATTATTAATTGTATAGTATTACCGGTATTAAATTACAATATTTTTAATTTGATGAATGTGAATATAACAATTATTATGTTACACTAAACATTTTTTTTAATTTAATATCTTAAGTGTCCATGTTATCTTTGACTGTCCTAAAATCCTTTTTTTTCCCCATCTTTTTTTGACTCTCAAAATGCACCCCAGTTTGAAAACAATTATTTTCACTTATTTACACAAACTTACATTTAAATGTTTCTGGTTTGTAATGTTTCTGATTTTTATAATGTTTTTTAATTTAAAAAGGGTAGTAGAGAGTCATTATGACAGCATCCAGTGATTACTCAGAAAATGTTGATGTCTTATCATTTATTTTCTGTAACACCTGTAATTATCATTATCATGAACGTTACTGTTTTCTGTTGGGCTTAGGAAGATGATATTGACGGACAGCACATTGTTGCTTTTGCTGAGGAGTCTGACCCTGGTAAACACTGATTTGAGTATAATAAGCCACTATTTTTAAAAGTCTTTTGAAGGATTTCATATACTGACTTTTCATGACTCCAAATGATTGAATGTTGACTTTTCCCAGACGGTTATGAGTTCCTGGAGATCCTGAAGGAAGTGGCTCAAGAAAACACAGATAACCCAGATTTAAGCATAATCTGGATTGATCCTGACGACTTTCCACTGGTATAACAAACCACTAGAATACTGTATCCAGAAACATTAAATATACCTTTGATAACTCCAAGAACATGTTTTTGAAAGATGTACCTTTTACAGTACATCCATAAGATACCTTGGATAAAATGCAGATTTATTTATTTTTTCTGTAGGATCTTAACAGAACTATATTTTTGATATAATTTTTACATTTCTCATCTGTGCTATTGTTGATTTAGTGGATATACTTTAAACTAAATTTAATGGCATTCACAAAACATTATATCAAATATACAACGAACTCTTAATAATGTAATGAACTCTTATAAATGACATTGAGAGCAGATCTTTGTTTGACTCTGCTGCCCTCTATAGGATAAAAGTGACCTCTGAATGAGTTTAAATGGTAAATGGTAAATGGACTGCATTTATATAGCGCTTTCACAGACCCAATGGCCACCAAAGCGCTTTACAATTTGCCTCACATTCACCCATTCACTCTCTCATTCATACACCGACGGGCGACGGCAGCCATGCAAAGTTTAATGAGAAAGCACACACCAGCTCTAAAAACATCCAAGTAAAAAGTTTGTTTCGTTTTTTGGTTCAAAAAGATATGCCAATCAAATAAATTGGATTTATCTGTGTGGAATTTTTATGGAGCAGTGTAATTTAAAAAAAAAAAAAATCCATTCCCCCTGATGAAAAAAATGGCGTACTCACAATTACAATTTGAAGTTTAGCAAGAGTGAATGCTCATTTACAAATATGACATTTCACAATGAACTACTATACCAGTACTATACTGCACCTTATGAACCGAATTTGACCTTTGACTCCTCTTAACCCCTACAGATGTTGCCGTACTGGGAGAAGACCTTCGGCATTGACCTCTCGTCCCCTCAAATCGGTGTGGTGGACGTTGAGGATGTGAGAACATAATTTTCTTGTCTTTAATGTCTTTAATGCCGGTGATCATGCAAGTGCAATTTAGATTATACAGTGGGGAGAACAAGTATTTGATACACTGCTGATTTTGCAGGTTTTCCCACTTACAAAGCATGTAAAAGTCTGTAATTTTTTGAGTGACGGAATCTGAAACAAAAATCCAGAAAAATCACATTGTATGATTTTTAAGTAATGAATTAGCATTTTATTGCATGACATAAGTATTTGATACATCAGAAAAGCAGACCTTAATATTTGGTACAGAAACCTTTGTTTGCAATTACAGAGATCATATGTTTCCTGTAGTTCTTGACAAGGTTTGCACACACTGCAGCAGGGATTTTGGCCCACTCCCCCTTACAGACCTTCTCCGGATCCTTCAGGTTTTGGGGCTGTCACTGGGCAATACGGACTTTCAGCTCCCTCCAAAGATGTTCTATTGGGTTCAGGTCTGGAGACTGGCTAGGCCACTCCAGGACCTTGAGATGCTTCTTACGGAGCCACTACTTAGTTGCCCTGGCTGTGTGTTTCGGGACGTTGTCATGCTGGAAGACCCATCCACGACCCATCTTCAATGCTCTTAATGAGGGAAGGAGGTTGTTGGCCAAGATCTCGCGATACATGGCCCCATCCATCCTCCCCTCAATACGGTGCAGTCGTCCTGTCCCCTTTGCAGAAAAGCATCCCCAAAGAATAATGTTTCCACCTCCATGCTTCACGGTTGGGATTGTGTTCTTGGGGTTGTACTCATCCTTCTTCCTCCAAACACGGCGAGAGGAGTTTAGACAAAAAGCTCTATTTTTGTCTCATCAGACCACATGACCATCTCCCATTTCTCCTCTGGATCATCCAGAAGATGGTCATTGGCAAACTTCAGACGGGCCTGGACATGCGCTGGCTTGAGCAGGGGGACCTTGCGTGCGCAACATGATTTTAATCCATGACGGCGTAGTGTGTTACTAATGGTTTTCTTTGAGACTGTGGTCCCAGCTCTCTTCAGGTCATTGACCAGGTCCTGCCGTGTAGTTCTGGGCTGATCCCTCACCTTCCTCATGATCATTGATGCTCCACAAGGTGAGATCTTGCATGGAGCCCCAGACCGAGGGAGATAGCCCGTCATCTTGAACTTCTTCCATTTTCGAATGATTGCGCCAACTGTTGTTGCCTTCTCACCAAGCTGCTTGCCTATCCTGTAGCCCATCCCAGCCTTGTGCAGCTCTACAATTTTATCTGATGTCCTTACACAGCTTTCTGGTCTTGGCCATTGTGGAGAGGTTGGACTCGGAGTCTGTTTGATTGAGTGTGTGGACAGGTGTCTTTTATACAGGTAACGGGTTCAAACAGGTGCAGTTACTACAGGTAATGAGTGGAGAACAGGAGGGCTTCTTAAAGAGAAACTAACATTCTTACTGGTTGGTAGGAGATAAAATACTTGTCATGCAATAAAATGCAAATTAATTACTTAAAAATTATACAATGTGATTTTCTGTATATTCCGTCACTCACACTTGAAGAGTACCTATGATACAAATGACATACTTCTACATGCTTTGTAAGTGGTAAAACCTGCAAAATCGGCAGTGTATCAAATACTTGTTCTCCCACTGTATGTTTTTTTTGGAAATAAAAGTTGTAAAAGAGGGTTTTTGCAGCAGTGTCATAGAAGAACCATTTTTGGTTCCCCAAAGAACCTTTGCATTTCCCCACCTAATCAATTTTGAGGCCATTTTATACATTTCGTTGCCATTTTTGCCTTGCTACAAGAGAAACATCACTAATCGACAAAACACTGTGATAGCATTAATAATTATGTATTGTTTCCCATCATTACAAAGAGGGACGTACTTGACATTAAAGCACTATGATTTGAAAGGAAAAGGTCTGTCTGTCTCTTTCTCAGTAACTGTCTCGGATTCATGTTGTCTGTCTGGTTCTCAGGCTGACAGTGTGTGGCTGGAGATGGATGATGAAGAGGACATGCCCACCGCTGAGGAGGTCGACACCTGGATCGAAGACGTGATGACTGGCAAAATTAACCCTGATGATGAAAATGACGACGATGATGATGAAGATGACTATGACGATGATGGTGAAGATGAGGATGAGGATAATGATGATGATGATGACAAGGATGATGATGATAATGATGATGAGGATGATGAATAAATTCTTACCTCTATCTCAGGCATCACTCCACTGTCATACGCGCATGTTTGTGACATTAAGAACTCATTAGTCTCTCCATATTCATGCCATTGCAAACTGAGCTGTTCTGTCTTGCAGTCTGGAGGACTTGAGACACATTTTGTCTTGTCTCGTTGTTTAACTACTCTGCATCAATATACTCATTCTTCAGAAAAAAAACTAAACAAACATTGTATTTGGGGATCACTGCACCTGTTTTTCGGGCCATGTAACATCTACTGAGAATATGTGCTAAAGAAGCATGTGTTGGTTAAACAATAGAAAAGCCTTGTAACAACTATTTTGATATTTTTATTGACTTTTTAGAGCAGAAACAAGGATGCTCTTTGGAAAATCTAACCTTCCATCATCTGGAATGTCTCAAATAAAATTAAAAGGAAAAAAAAAATTCTTTGTTTTTGTCCAACATAAATGCAACAAGAAGAGACAGAAAGAAATTGTCACTGACTAATAATCTTCATTTGTGTGTGTGTGTCCACAAGGATAGTAAACGTTGACCTAATGGGAACTTCTTTTTCTTTTGGTGCCCATGAGGAAAACAGCTTTTAAATCATACTAAATTTAGTGTTTTAAAAAAATCTACAAATGCAGAAAATGTTCTGTGATGGTGCAGGTTTAGGGGTAGGGTTAGTGTTGGGAGATATAAAATACAGGTTTATCACCATAGAAAGCAAATATTGAAACACTGCTACACAACTGAATCTAACACATTAACATTAAGAGCATATAATTTGAAATAAAAAATGTATATATTGTTGCTAAGCCTATACAGTACAATATTATTGGCCTATAAATAACTCTGTAAAACCTTTATTAACTGTATGTTAATCTTGTATTTTTCATGTAAAATTAACATGCATGTAAAAATCAATAATCATTTAAATAATTTAAATAATTAAACAATAAATTGGACAAAATATTCTACGATTTTTGTTTGGGTTTATTATAGACTTACCCTGCATGTCCTTCCTGCACATTTACACATATTTGTATGCATCTGCATAGACATTATTAGAATTAGAATATAGAATTATGTCCCCATGCACATTCATGGGAAACATATTTCCCAGGCTCATGCAATATTTTCCTTCAGTACATATGAAAGAAATGTATGTTAAACACATGTTATACACACATATAGAAATGAAATCGTTACTTTTATGTTTTTGTTTATCACAGACATATTAAAAGCTCCAGCGTAAGTGTATGTATATGTACATATATTGTATACAGTACATATATTTATGTTCATATATACTGTATGTACTGACTAAGTCCTAAACGAAGTCTAGTACTGGTGGCTAATACAGCGGATTAAGTTTAGACGTGTGCCCGTGTGTCCTCACTTGTATCAAACATAGACTTCCGTAATGTTACTATTCTCTAGCAAGTTTATTTTCCTTTGCATATATCATACAGCGGCAATATATTTACTCAAAATACATGTAACAAAAACACCGAACTGCTTTGTTCCCTGTCGGAAAGACACTAGGCACAGTCAAAAACTGTTTGCTTCCAAAAAACCGCCACACTGTGTCTGGGTTTCCTCCAAGTTAAATGACCTGCCCAGCTGGCTCAAATCAGTTGAGTTACAAGCACATACAACCCCCTAGTGGCACAGAACAAAATTACATAAAATAATACAGAATGAATATGGCTCATACACTGTATATCCCCACAATATGATGCCACATCCTTCACCAGGACACATTCAACACACATGATGATGTAGCGTCTGGACCAATCAGACACACACAAATTATTCATTATATTTAATGTACAATCCAGCAAACCCACTCTCCTCACAAACTGTGTTAAATGGGTCATATAATGGTACATGCACTTTTTCAAGTTGATTGTACTGAAATGTGTACACAACCATCCTGTAATGATAAAAATCCATCCAGTGTATTTGTTTTAATCTCCTTAAATGTTTTCCCCTGCCTCAATTGAGCCGTTCGATTTTGTCACGTCACTAGATCGGACGCCCCTCCCACGATTGTTGATTGACAGCAGAGTTTCAACACATCCCCGCCCTGAGCGAGCTGTCATCATAGTCCGTCATTGTTGATATGCTGGAGCAGAATGGCGTCTAAGCGATTGTGGTGTTCTGTTCTTGGGTGTAATAACGAACACAGCAGTCATTTTTATGTTCCTAAATCCGAACCGCCGAAGACACAGTGGCTGAGTTTTGTTTTCGAAGGGAATATTCCCTACGAGCAACGTCAATGCTTTCATGTTTGCGCGATTCATTTCTCAGCAGACTGCTTTATAAACGAGGGTCAGTATAAAGCTGGTTTTGCTAAGAAGCTGCTCCTGAAAAAAGAATCGGTACCAACTATTCATGTTCCTGCTGCACCTCCAGAAGAAGTTACTGTAAAGTTTTATTAATTTTATATTAATCTTTGCAAATCGCGAAAAAAAGTTGTTCATGACCATTAACTGTATTATCAATCTGTCAACGAACTAACCTATACATCAGTAAACACATAGGGCCCTATTTTAACGATCTAAAACGCAAGTGTCAAGTGCAAAGCGCAAGTAACTTTGTGGGCGGATCTCGGCGCTGTTGCTATTTAACCGGCGTGATAAATGACTCTTGTGCTCGACGCAAATCTAAAAGGGGTTGGTCTGAAGTAGCTTCATTATTCATAGGTGTGGTTTGGGCGTAACGGTAAACAAACCAATAAGAGCGTCATATCACATTCCCTTTAAGAGTATGATGAACGAGGTGCGCTTGTTCCATGGCGCAATACTATTATAACAGCGCATTTATCAGGCGCGCTTCAGAATCGGTTCACAGCCGAGGAGATTGATGCTCTCGTCAGGGCCATAAAAGAAAGAGAAGTGGCATTGGGGATGGGACAAACCCAGCCAAATTAGCTTCGGTTAAACATGCATATAATTGTGTTTCTTTCTCATAAACTGTATGCAGGAGGACACCCGCAGTGATGCCGCTGAACATATCCTTAAGATACTGGTCGTCCATGGTGCTGATCGAGAGGATCCAGTCAATGTGTCCATCTTTTTGGAAGGCAGGGAGATGTTTCCAGGATGTGGCAGTCCTGCTAAAGCTTGCACACTGCTGATGGGGCTTATTTATGCCCCCAACACTGTGCTACACCTTTGAGGTGTTCCAGAAACTTTTCCTGGACCTGGATGGTGTTAAGATGTCCCCAAAAGTGCAATCTTTAAAGTTGAAGTTGCTCTCCTAAATGCTATCGACATGGCTTGTGCTGTACAATCGAGGCATTTGGTACACCCCAACTTACATCTCCATCTCAACGATTGTAACAAAAACTTGAAAAGATAGACTTCAACCTGCCTTAAGTTTTAATTCCCCAAAAGACTGTTAGCTGTCACCCCCCTTTTTGAGAATGGGGGTTAAAATGCACTATTCAAACTTAAATGGTTGTAATTCAAGAATGCTTTGGAATATAGACCTAAATTTGGTCTTGTTTTAAAGGAAACACTCAGCCGATTATTGCTGAAGTGAAAACACTTCAAAAATGAAAGTATGAAAAAGTTATGGAAGTTTAAATTTACAGTAAATCAAATATACTGTACTATATATTTTTTATTTTATATAAAATATATATTTTACAAAATATTGTTTACTATAAAATTATTATAAAATCAAAGCCATATATCTAACCAAGTTATGTTCCAAATTTGAAGTTGATATCACATAAATTGAAGTTCCCATGAGATTTTGTTTAGGCGTAGTACCAAAAATAGCCACCGGGAGACATACATTCCATTGAATTTAGTTGTATACATTCTGCCTTAACAAATTAATACATTTCTGTCCAAATATCAATTCTGTCACAAAATGTGGAACCTTGAGACTTAGACCTTTCTGACAATATGTGTTTTGTCAAGATTAGAAAAGGTTTTGATCATAAATTATGAAATATAATGATGCCCAAAAGGGGAGGAGCCTGATAAAATATTTTAGAGTACCGTTTCTATGGTAACGCAACGTTCAATTTCAAAACGGGTTTCACAGGATAAATTCTGAGTTTGTAAGCTTTCAAATGATACCTAATTTATGATAACTACTAAAATATGTGATATAATGAAAAAAGGCGATAAAAAAGATATTATATTTTAGAGGATAATATACATATTATACTTTTAGAGGATAATATATTATAATTTTTTATTCAAAAATACTAGATTATATGTTTTATTATGAACTTTTAGCATGAAAACCAAAGTTTCAATTATTAAAGGTGTGTGCGTCAACTTTTTGTGACAAAGGTCAGAACTCCTATTATGATGCAGATTTTTTTGAGGTGCACTCTTGTCAAAAAATCATCGGTTACTCTTCCTACATAATTTGTAGCAAAAAACAGCAGTCAAATATCTATTTAGCAGTCTTAGACCTTTCCAACGATATATAGTTTGTCATAATTAGATTAGGATTTAATAGTAATATAGCGAAGTAAACTTAGATATCCCGTATACGGGATGGTGACAGTTAATGTGGTTAAATTTGGCCACGACTACTTGTTAGATATATTGTTGCATTTGTTGTTGACTATGTATTTTGCTGGTGTAAGATATAAAAAAAAGTGCACTGTGGAATGAAGATTGTGTCAGTGTGAATATAAATATCCATTTTCAGAACACTTGACCACATTAATATGCAAGTCACTAAAAAAAATTAGTAGACTTAAGTGATGTTGTCTTGCTCACACTAGAGAGAGTTATAAGGGCACAAACCATCAAACTGACAGTTTTATTGCCCAATAAAATGGTTCCCACGCTCAAGCCACGCCCACTTTCTACCCCACCCACCCACTTCCGGTTTGAACACCTGGACCGTGGGGGTTTTCCCCCGGCCCCCTCCTCCTCTTTCCACCCCCCTTAGGGTTGTGAGGATTTGAAGTGTGGGCACAATTCGTCAGTGTGACAGTTTTATTGCCCAATAAAATGGTTCCCACGCTCAAGCCACCCCCACTTTCTACCCCACCCACCCACTTCCGGTTTGAACACCTGGACCGTGGGAGTTTTCCCCCGGTCCCCCTCCTCTTTCCACCCCCCCTTAGGGTTGTGAGGATTTGAAGTGTGTCAGAGAAAGTTTTATGATTTTAAAAATGTAAAACGTTCAAAAATGTTGAAAAACATTCAAACAATGTGTTTTCAAAGCTTTTTTTAAGAAGGTTGACCGTAAGGTTGACGAGGTAAGTTCAGTGTTTTATCAGAGTCCGTTGTACATTCAAAACCAGCTTTAAAACAGTGTATAAATGTTAAAAGTATAAATTGTATTTCTTATAAGTGTTTAGTGTAAAAATGTCATCAGACAAATATTCGTTTGTACAAAACGTTGAAAGAGGAAGATAATTTTAACCAGTTTTTGTGTTTAAACATGTGTGAAAGAGCGCAGAGTGTTATCTCCGGGGTGCACGATAAAAAACACATCTGATCGTTCAAGAGGTCTGACAGCAATGATGCCAGCAAACTCTGCACACCACCCCACACACTGACTCCTCCCACGACACACCCCACATGTGACGTGTGTGGGAAAACACCGCACAGGGGGGTCCCAAGCGTCATACACAAACCACACCCCACTGTGTGGTGTCACATGAGATTTAAAAAACGAGCGCGAGCTCAGAACGTAATACTTGTGATATTACGCTATGGGCTACGGCAGACCCCAAGACTCCCGAGAGATGCCTTAATGAAGCTATGATAGATTTAACTTTAGCTCCGCGAAAATTACAAGGACCGTGCGTAACAAAATTTCTCCATGAACCAACGGAGCATGTGGAATATATTTTTCATTTGTGAAGTCAGATTGACCAATCCGGATATAACGATTGGAGATTTACATGGAATACAACACAGGACATTTGGTTTTCACAGAGCGAGATATTGGATTTTATTTTTTACCACGTTATGGAGAGGCTTGAAAAGACCGAGGATACGGATTAACAAATGGGGAAGATACCGACTGCTCGCGGGCCACGTTAATAAATACTCACGTATTAATTAAATGTTTTTAATAAAAAATAAATAATAATAAATATTTGCACTGAATCTGAGAGGGAGAAAAGTGGATGACTATGCCTAGACATTAAATTGTTTTAACCGGACATCCTGTACCCATTTAATTACTCCGAAGCAGAAAAGTTAAAAGTGAACAACATGTTTCCTTCGAAACGGACAAACATGCCCGTACATGTTCCCTGAGACACAGTCGAAGTCTACACGACATGCATAACATTACATACTGTACAGATAAATAACATCATGCGACAGCTAGGTGATAATATAAAGTGCAAACATAATTAACAATGTAAACATTTAGACGGAATGATTCGCGATCTAAATTCTCTCTTATGAACGTATTATACAATCAAATATGCAAATGTGTTTACAAATAGTTGTACGCACACACATTATCCTTAGTTGACAACACTTGATTTTAACTATTATTTACACTGAACAAGCACATCTGCACATTCTCTCACCATTAGATGTTTTCAAACTTCGCGGAAAGTTTTTGAACAGTCCAAATCATGAGCAGAGGCGGGGGTGTTTGGAAGAGTCCATTTCCAAAGGTTTTTTTTTTTTACTATTTTATAACAAATAACATTATGTCGCAGGAGAAGTTCGCACACATGCGCACACCCCTACAATGTATTGGATGGCTGCGGTAAGATCAGGGAGTTGGTTTAATTAAAGAAAGTTTCGTTTTTCACATATATTTGAAAAGTTCACCATCACATTTAAAACTTAAAAAGAAAAAAGCTGTATAAAGTTAAAATACAAAGGTTAGTATTCGTACATTTTACTACGTTATAAGAAAATGTTAGAAAAAAGTTCTTCTTTTTTTTAATTATGTATTTTTACAGACCTAAAACCATGATGCTTCAAAGTATGGAATAGAAGTTTTTGAACATTTATACGATTTTGAACATTTATAAATTTGTGTGTTGCAAAAGCAGAAGTGTATTTTCTTTAAATAAAGATTTACTTTTTTTTTATTTTCTTTACATTAAGATTTACCTTTATTCATGCTTTAATTTCTTTAAAACAGTCTGATGACATGCATTATTTCTGTGATTAATTAATGTTGCCAGGGGTTTCCTCAAACAAGTAAAAGCGCTTTAGGTGTGTGTGTGTGTGTGTGTGTGTGTGTGTGTGTGTGTGTGTGTGTGTGTGTGTGTGTGTGTGTGACAAACACATTGTATTTGCAGACTTTTTAAATCTATTTAACATTTTAAATGGTTTTCTTCTGATCAACTTACATTTAATATGAATTACCTGAGGCGTTTAACTACCGCATATAGGGAATGCATGTTGATTTGTAAGTTTCAGGCATAGTGCAAACATGCAATGTTCGAGAAAAAAGCTCATATTGGTGTAATCTTTGTATTACGTAAAACTTTGTGTAGAGATGATCCAGGCATAGCTTTTACTAAAAGAAACTTTATGGAAGTCATTTTCACACTGTGAGTATGTTTCAACATGTAATTATAGGCCTACCATATTTTATTTTATGGTTCCATATTGCTTTAAAGTCTTTGTTTGTTTGTTTGTTATTAACTAATACTTTTATTTTTTAACTAACACTTCAACATCCTGCACAAATTAAAGAAACATACGAGCTAAGAATGTTCTCTAATCCCAAATAAACAGATAATGGAATGTTCACAATCTTCAATGTGTTAGATACTACTCAGCAAGCGTGTATACAGTTGCGCTTAAATCTTTGGGTGTATTTTTACACACCAACATATTTTGTCATACCGCAGTGATGCAAAGTTCCACACTCTTGTAAAGCCTACAGACTAACTTTTAAAATATAATCTTTATACAGGAATCACACGTGTCTAAAACATCCGTGTAAGATTCAAAAGTCCAAATCACTAAGAAAAGAGGGGTTGAGAGCCGTCAACATTCAGTGTTTATATGAAAAATGATAATTAAGAATTTAAGTGATAGTCTTTCTGTTTGAGAATGTTTGACTAATTTGATACTTCGTTTAGTGCAACTTTCCCTCTATCTATGATGCTGAATCACACAAGTATTAACACGAAAAGTAAGCGCACGCTGTTTTACACTTAAACTATTACCACAGAATCACATCCGACTATTGCACTGAGAGATGTATATTCATTAAAGCTTGAGTTAAGTTAAAACCAAACATATCTTCATACCTGTTGTGTTCTGACACAATGCCAGACACAAATTGTTCTAACAAATCTTTTTTTGTTTTATAAATACACTTTTCTTATTTCTACAAATATCAGTGCTAAATATGGAGTTAATACACAATGAAACGAGAATAATGCTACCAAATACGTCTGACACAATGTTTTTAAGAAAAAGCAGTGTTTTAAAATACAGATGTTTTTTCGTTTGACAAGCCTACAATTCAAATGATCTCACCCCGTGGTGTTTAACATCCAAGAGCTGAAGAAGCAGTTCTTTATGCAAAAAAAAGAAAAAGCTAATTTAAAAAACAACAATAATACAAATAGTTTAAGTTGACAATTGACATAAACAAAACACATCCCATAAGTTATAGTAAACATTTACAACATGTAAATAGATTCTGTCAGTTTTTGTTAGAGTACCTGTACCACATTATTGTAATGCAAACAAATTTGAGGGTTAACATTACCTGTCCTTGTAAAGGCTATAGATAAAATTCAAGTATAATCTTTATGCAGCAATCACACTTCCACAATTTACTACAAAAGTGTGCACTGAGTATAAGAAAAGAGACATTTGGCATGAGCACTGTGGATTTGTACTATAGGTGGTAATTTTGGACAAACAAAAAATGGATCATTTTTAAATCCATAAAATAACTAATTTTACATTCGGGCATATATGTGGTGTTGACTTCCGTCTTGTTCACATTCTTGCACATGGGGATTCAAAAGAGATCGTTTTACCCGTTGTAAATTTAGGTATGATAGTATGGTTTAGGTTATTTATTTTGACATCTAATATAGAAAGTTGAAGAGTTCATTGATTATATCAAATTCAATAAAGATTGAATAATCTTCCAACTACAGTAGTTATTTGCATGTCTCATCCATGAAGGTGCAACAATGTTGGGGGTTTTGAGAACCAGAACCAGGCTAACTGAGCAAGTTGAACTTTAGCTATAGCGTGTGTCCCCTTTATTAATATGACTGGAGGTGGTGAGTAATAATAAAATAATAATAATTAAAAAAATCACTCTGTATTCCATGATTCCTAATTCGTTACCATCTCGATTAAGTACAAATTACCGGTATTCAGTTAATTAGGGGCACTAAACCATCCCAAAACATTAGTCAAACTCATTTTTATGTTAAAATAATTAAGATTTCACGGCTCCACCAGTACAGGACAGCGATTGGGGTCCTCCCTAGCCCCACTGTTGTGTAGGGTGTACGGGATCGTCATCAGGAAACCATAAAAAACTATGTAAATTATCGTCACAATTAATCAGAAGTAGCTGCAAGTCCTGCATGTCACCAGAGAGAGGTTTTTATTTTTACTCAAACCAGTTACAAAATTTGTATTAAACATCACAAGGTCAAAAACATATGGATGTGTGGATTGTTGTTCACAATAGATCCATAACACTCATTTAGAAAGTAGATAGGATGGAATTTCTTTTTGTGCAGACTTAACTTTTACCAAAGATTAAAATGTTGAAGTTCAGTCCCTGAAGTGTTTATTAAAATGTCTCTAGTAAAATGTTTGATTGTAGTAACGAGTTTGGAGTTCTGTGTATGTGTACGTTCAACTCTTCAACTTTCTATATTAGATGTCAAAATAAATAATCTAAACCATACTATCATACCTAAATTTACAACGGGTAAAACGATCTCTTTTGAATCCCCATGTGCAAGAATGTGAACAAGACGGAAGTCAACACCACATATATGCCCGAATGTAAAATTAGTTATTTTATGGATTTAAAAATGATCCATTTTTTGTTTGTCCAAAATTACCAGTGTATTTATAAAACAAAAAAAAGATTTGTTAGAACAATTTGTGTCTGGCATTGTGTCAGAACCCAACAGGTATGAAGATATGTTTGGTTTTAACTTAACTCAAGCTTTAATGAATATACATCTCTCAGTGCAATAGTCAGATGTGATTCTGTGGTAATAGTTTAAGTGTAAAACAGCGTGCGCTTACTTTTCGTGTTAATACTTGTGTGATTCAGCATCATAGATAGAGGGAAAGTTGCACTAAACGAAGTATCAAATTAGTCAAACATTCTCAAACAGAAAGACTATCACTTAAATTCTTAATTATCATTTTTCATATAAACACTGAATGTTGACGGCTCTCAACCCTTCTTTTCTTAGTGATTTGGACTTTTGAATCTTACACGGATGTTTTGGACACGTGTGATTCCTGTATAAAGATTATATTTTAAAAGTTAGTCTGTAGGCTTTACAAGAGTGTGGAACTTTGCATCACTGCGGTATGACAAAATATGTTGGTGTGTAAAAATACACCCAAAGATTTAAGCGCAACTGTATACACGCTTGCTGAGTAGTATCTAACACATTGAAGATTGTGAACATTCCATTATCTGTTTATTTGGGATTAGAGAACATTCTTAGCTCGTATGTTTCTTTAATTTGTGCAGGATGTTGAAGTGTTAGTTAAAAAATAAAAGTATTAGTTAATAACAAACAAACAAACAAAGACTTTAAAGCAATATGGAACCATAAAATAAAATATGGTAGGCCTATAATTACATGTTGAAACATACTCACAGTGTGAAAATGACTTCCATAAAGTTTCTTTTAGTAAAAGCTATGCCTGGATCATCTCTACACAAAGTTTTACGTAATACAAAGATTACACCAATATGAGCTTTTTTCTCGAACATTGCATGTTTGCACTATGCCTGAAACTTACAAATCAACATGCATTCCCTATATGCGGTAGTTAAACGCCTCAGGTAATTCATATTAAATGTAAGTTGGTCAGAAGAAAACCATTTAAAATGTTAAATAGATTTAAAAAGTCTGCAAATACAATGTGTTTGTCACACACACACACACACACCTAAAGCGCTTTTACTTGTTTGAGGAAACCCCTGGCAACATTAATTAATCACAGAAATAATGCATGTCATCAGACTGTTTTAAAGAAATTAAAGCATGAATAAAGGTAAATCTTAATGTAAAGAAAATAAAAAAAACAGTAAATCTTTATTTAAAGAAAATACACTTCTGCTTTTGCAACACACAAATTTATAAATGTTCAAAATCGTATAAATGTTCAAAAACTTCTATTCCATACTTTGAAGCATCATGGTTTTAGGTCTGTAAAAATACATAATTAAAAAAAAGAAGAACTTTTTTCTAACATTTTCTTATAACGTAGTAAAATGTACGAATACTAACCTTTGTATTTTAACTTTATACAGCTTTTTTCTTTTTAAGTTTTAAATGTGATGGTGAACTTTTCAAATATATGTGAAAAACGAAACTTTCTTTAATTAAACCAACTCCCTGATCTTACCGCAGCCATCCAATACATTGTAGGGGTGTGCGCATGTGTGCGAACTTCTCCTGCGACATAATGTTATTTGTTATAAAATAGTAAAAAAAAAAACCCTTTGGAAATGGACTCTTCCAAACACCCCCGCCTCTGCTCATGATTTGGACTGTTCAAAAACTTTCCGCGAAGTTTGAAAACATCTAATGGTGAGAGAATGTGCAGATGTGCTTGTTCAGTGTAAATAATAGTTAAAATCAAGTGTTGTCAACTAAGGATAATGTGTGTGCGTACAACTATTTGTAAACACATTTGCATATTTGATTGTATAATACGTTCATAAGAGAGAATTTAGATCGCGAGGCATTCCGTCTAAATGTTTACATTGTTAATTATGTTTGCACTTTATATTATCACCTAGCTGTCGCATGATGTTATTTATCTGTACAGTATGTAATGTTATGCATGTCGTGTAGACTTCGACTGTGTCTCAGGGAACATGTACGGGCATGTTTGTCCGTTTCGAAGGAAACATGTTGTTCACTTTTAACTTTTCTGCTTCGGAGTAATTAAATGGGTACAGGATGTCCGGTTAAAACAATTTAATGTCTAGGCATAGTCATCCACTTTTCTCCCTCTCAGATTCAGTGCAAATATTTATTATTATTTATTTTTTATTAAAAACATTTAATTAATACGTGAGTACAAATATTCGTTTGTACAAAACGTTGAAAGAGGAAGATAAGTTTAACCAGTTTTTGTGTTTAAACATGTGTGAAAGAGCGCAGAGTGTTATCTCCGGGGTGCACGATAAAAAACACATCTGATCGTTCAAGAGGTCTGACAGCAATGATGCCAGCAAACTCTGCACACCACCCCACACACTGACTCCTCCCACGACACACCCCACATGTGACGTGTGTGGGAAAACACCGCACAGGGGGGTCCCAAGCGTCATACACAAACCACACCCCACTGTGTGGTGTCACATGAGATTTAAAAAACGAGCGCGAGCTCAGAACGTAATACTTGTGATATTACGCTACGGGCTACGGCAGACCCCAAGACTCCCGAGAGATGCCTTAATGAAGCTATGATAGATTTAACTTTAGCTCCGCGAAAATTACAAGGACCGTGCGTAACAAAATTTCTCCATGAACCAACGGAGCATGTGGAATATATTTTTCATTTGTGAAGTCAGATTGACCAATCCGGATATAACGATTGGAGATTTACATGGAATACAACAGAGGACATTTGGTTTTCACAGAGCGAGATATTGGATTTTATTTTTTACCACGTTATGGAGAGGCTTGAAAAGACAGAGGATACGGATTAACAAACGGGGAAGATACCGACTGCTCGCGGGCCACGTTAATAAATACTCACGTATAATAAAAAATAAATAATAATAAATGTTTGCACTGAATCTGAGAGGGAGAAAAGTGGATGACTATGCCTAGACATTAAATTGTTTTAACCGGACATCCTGTACCCATTTAATTACTCCGAAGCAGAAAAGTTAAAAGTGAACAACACCTTCGAAACGGACAAACATGCCCGTACATGTTCCCTGAGACACAGTCGAAGTCTACACGACATGCATAACATTACATACTGTACAGATAAATAACATCATGCGACAGCTAGGTGATAATATAAAGTGCAAACATAATTAACAATGTAAACATTTAGACGGAATGCCTCGCGATCTAAATTCTCTCTTATGAACGTATTATACAATCAAATATGCAAATGTGTTTACAAATAGTTGTACGCACAGCACACACATTATTCTTAGTTGATAACACTTGATTTTAACTATTATTTACACTGAACAAGCACATCTGCACATTCTCTCACCATTAGATGTTTTCAAACTTCCCGGAAAGTTTTTGAACAGTCCAAATCATGAGCAGAGGCGGGGGTGTTTGGAAGAGTCCATTTCCAAAGGGGCTTTTTTTTACTATTTTATAACAAATAACATTATGTCGCAGTCGCAGGAGAAGTGCGCAGACCCCTACAATGTATTGGATGGCTGCGGTAAGATCAGGGAGTTGGTTTAATTAAAGAAAGTTTCGTTTTTCACATATATTTGAAAAGTTCACCATCACATTTAAAACTTTAAAAGAAAAAAGCTGCATAAAGTTAAAATACAAAGGTTAGTATTCGTACATTTTACTACGTTATAAGAAAATGTTAGAAAAAAGTTTTCTTCTTTTTTTAATTATGTATTTTTACAGACCTAAAACCATGATGCTTCAAAGTATGGAATAGAAGTTTTTGAACATTTATACGATTTTGAACATTTATAAATTTGTGTGTTGCAAAAGCAGAAGTGTATTTTCTTTAAATAAAGATTTACCTTTTTTTATTTTCTTTAAATAAAGATTTACCTTTATTCATGCTTTAATTTCTTTAAAACAGTCTGATGACATGCATTATTTCTGTGATTAATTAATGTTGCCAGGGGTTTCCTCAAACAAGCAAAAGCGCTTTTGGTGTGTGTGTGTGTGTGTGTGTGACAAACACATTGTATTTGCAGACTTTTTAAATCTATTTAACATTTTAAACGGTTTTCTTCTGACCAACTTACATTTAATATGAATTACCTGAGGCGTTTAACTACTACCGCGTATAGGGAATGCATGTTGATTTGTAAGTTTCAGGCATAGTGCAAACATGCAATGTTCGAGAAAAAAGCTCATATTGGTGTAATCTTTGTATTACGTAAAACTTTGTGTAGAGATGATCCAGGCATAGCTTTTACTAAAAGAAACTTTATGGAAGTCATTTTCAAACTGTGAGTTTCAACATGTAATTATACCATATTTTATTTTATGGTTCCATATTGCTTTAAAGTCTTTGTTTGTTTGTTTGTTATTAACTAATACTTTTATTTTTTAACTAACACTTCAACATCCTGCACAAATTAAAGAAACATACGAGCTAAGAATGTTCTCTAATCCCAAATAAACAGATAATGGAATGTTCACAATCTTCAATGTGTTAGATAGGCAAGGCAAGGCAAGGCAAGTTTATTTATATAGCACATTTCATACACAATGGTAATTCAAAGTGCTTTACATAGGAGGAAATAATTAAAACAGTTTAGAATAAAAAATAAAATAAAGTACAGTAAAAACAGTCGGACGAACATTGACACAGTGCTCATTCAGTAAATGCATAGCTAAACAGATGTGTTTTGAGTCTGGATTTGAATGTGACTACTGTAGGAGCACATCTGATCTCCTCTGGAAGCTGGTTCCAGCTGCGGCTGGCATAATAGCTAAAAGCAGACTCTCCGTGCTTAGAGTGAACCCTTGGTATTTCTAACTGATGTGATCCTAATGATCTGAGTGATCTGTTGGGTTTATATTCAGTGAGCATATCTGCAATATATTGAGGTCCTAGCCCATTGAATGATTTATATACCAGTAATAATACTTTAAAATCAATCCTAAATGTAACTGGGAGCCAGTGTAAAGACCTGAGGACTGGTGTGATATGTTCAAATTTTCTGGTTCTGCTCAGAATCCTGGCAGCAGCGTTCTGTATGAGCTGCAACTGTCTTATGGTCTTTTTAGGAAGGCCAGTGAGGAGTCCATTACAATAATCCACCCTGCTGGTGATAAAAGCATGCACAAGTTTCTCTAAGTCTTGACTGGAAACAAAGCATCTAATTCTTGCAATATTTTTCAAATGATAGTATGCTGATTTAGTTATTGCTTTGACATGACTACTGAAACTAAGGTCTGACTCTAGAGACACACCAAGATTCCTGACTTGATTTTTAGTTGTTAGACCCCTAGCGTCAAGGTATGCATTTACCTTGAGAACTTCATCTTTGTTTCCAAACGCAATGACTTCAGTTTTGTCTTTGTTTAACTGAAGAAAGTTTTGGCACATCCAACCGTTTACTTCATCAATGCATTGGCACAGGGAGTCAATGGGGCTGTAGTCGTTAGGCGATAGGGCTAAGTAGAGCTGTGTGTCGTCTGCATAGCTGTGGTAAGAGATTCGGTTCTTTCTCATTATTTGGCTCATTGGGAGCATGTACAGGTTGAATAGGAGTGGTGCAAGAATTGAGCCTTGAGGGACTCCGCATGTCATGGGAGTCCACTCAGACTTATGGTCTCCTATACTCACATAATAACCTCTCCCTTCTAAGTATGACCTGAACCATTTTAGGACTATCCCAGAAAGCCCCACCCAGTTTTCCAGCCTGCCAAGAAGTATGTTGTGATCGACAGTGTCAAATGCAGCACTGAGGTCGAGTAGTACCAGTACTGATAATTTGCCTGTATCAGTATTTAAGCGAATATCGTTTATTATCTTTATGAGAGCTGTCTCTGTGCTGTGATGCGATCGGAAACCAGATTGAAAATTGTCAAAGTATCCATTCAAGCTTAGGAATTTGTTCAGCTGATTGAAGACAACTTTTTCAATGATCTTGCCTATGAAAGGAAGATTTGAGATCGGTCTATAATTGCTTAAGATGGTCTTATCCAGATTGCTCTTTTTCAGGAGGGGCTTGACAACTGCAGTTTTCAGGGAGTTTGGAAAACTCCCAGAAAGAAGTGAGGCATTTACCACTTCTAGGAGATCTGCTTCTAAGCTGTTTAACACACTTTTAAAAAAAGATGTGGGAAGTGTGTCAAGGGCGCAGGTTGATGTTTTAAGGTGCTGTACGGTTTCTTCCAAAATTTTGCCATCAATTTCTTCGAAAACAGACATAGTAACTACTTTCTCAGGTAGTGGTCTGATCTGTTTGACCCCAGCGCAACTCAAGGATGAGCTGATCACCTTTCTGATATTATTGATTTTCTCAGAGAAGAAAGAAGCAAACTCACTGCACTTGATGTCTGAGAGCATTTCACTGGGAATCTGGCTTGGGGGGTTTGTCAGTCTCTCTACAGTAGCAAAAAGAGTGCGTGTGTTGTTTAAGTTGCTGTTTATAATATTCGAAAAGAAAGTCTGTCTAGCTTTGCCTAGTTCCATATTAAAAGCATGGATGCTGTCTTTGTAGATGTTATAATGGACTACAAGTTTTGTCTTCCGCCACATGCGCTCTGCTCTTCTGCATTGTCTTTTCATATTTTGCACAGCTGTTGAGTTTCTCCAAGGTGCTTTTTGTCTACCACTCTTCCTGACTTTCACAGGAGCAATATCATCAATTACACTTTTAATTTTTGAGTTAAAAGATTCAAGGAGAAAATCAACAGAGTCAGCAGATATGCTTGGTTTTAAAGATATAGCCTTCATAAATAGGACACTAATGTTCTCATTTAAGCATCTCTTCTTGACAGACACAGATCTAGCTTCAATGGCAGGAGAGATCAGTATATCAAAGAAAATACAGAAATGATCAGACAGTGCTACATCCTTGATAACAATTGATGAGATGTTTAGACCCTTACTGATAAGTAAATCTAGAGTGTGTCCACGATTATGTGTGGGTCCATGTACATGCTGAGTCAGATCAAAAGTTTTGAAAACAGTTTTGATTTCTTTTGCCATATTGGTTTCTGCATTATCTATGTGAATGTTAAAATCTCCAGCAATGGCAAAACAGTCAAACTCAGAGGAAATTGTTGATAACAGTTCTGTAAATTCCTCAGCAAAAGCTGGAGAGTATTTTGGAGGCCTGTAAATAATGATAAGTAAAATACGTGGAGCGCCTTTTAACACAATACCCAGATATTCGAAAGACGGGTAATTCCCAAATGATATTTGCTTACATTGATAGACATCTTTAAAAAGAGCAGCTACGCCCCCGCCTCTCTTTACCGCTCTGCAAACACTCATAAAAGTAAAGTTAGGAGGGGATGTTTCATTGAGGACTGTTGCACTGCAGCTGTCTTCTAGCCAAGTTTCATTTAGAAACATAAAGTCCAGGTTGTATGTGGTTATTAAGTCGTTGACTAGAAGTGATTTATTTTTAAGTGAGCGGATGTTTAAAAGTGCTAACTTAACAGTCTTACTTTTTGTCCCCACAGCGATCTTAGTTTGCCGTGTGATAGGCACCAGATTAGATGGGTTTGCTGTATGGCTTTTGAAGGCCTTAGATTTTCTATCATGTAATTGAACAGCAATAGAGAAAGATACTACTCAGCAAGCGTGTATACAGTTGCGCTTAAATCTTTGGGTGTATTTTTACACACCAACATATTTTGTCATACCGCAGTGATGCAAAGTTCCACACTCTTGTAAAGCCTACAGACTAACTTTTAAAATATAATCTTTATACAGGAATCACACGTGTCCAAAACATCCGTGTAAGATTCAAAAGTCCAAATCACTAAAAAGAGGGGTTGAGAGCCATCAACATTCAGTGTTTATATGAAAAATGATAATTAAGAATTTAAGTGTTAGTCTTTCTGTTTGAGAATGTTTGACTAATTTGATACTTCGTTTAGTGCAACTTTCCCTCTATCTATGATGCTGAATCACACAAGTATTAACACGAAAAGTAAGCGCACGCTGTTTTACACTTAAACTATTACCACAGAATCACATCTGACTATTGCACTGAGAGATGTATATTCATTAAAGCTTGAGTTAAGTTAAAACCAAACATATCTTCATACCTGTTGTGTTCTGACACAATGCCAGACACAAATTGTTCTAACAAATCTTTTTTTGTTTTATAAATACACTTTTCTTATTTCTACAAATATCAGTGCTAAATATGGAGTTAATACACAATGAAACGAGAATAATGCTACCAAATACGTCTGACACAATGTTTTTAAGAAAAAGCAGTGTTTTAAAATACAGATGTTTTTTCGTTTGACAAGCCTACAATTCAAATGATCTCACCCCGTGGTGTTTAACATCCAAGAGCTGAAGAAGCAGTTCTTTATGCAAAAAAAAAAAAAAAAGCAAATTTAAAAAACAACAATAATACAAATAGTTTAAGTTGACAATTGACATAAACAAAACACATCCCATAAGTTATAGTAAACATTTACAACATGTAAATAGATTCTGTCAGTTTTTGTTAGAGTACCTGTACCACATTATTGTAATGCAAACAAATTTGAGGGTTAACGTTACCTGTCCTTGTAAAGGCTATAGATAAAATGCCTATGCACTATGCCTGAAACTTACAAATCAACATGCATTCCCTATATGCGGTAGTAGTTAAACGCCTCAGGTAATTCATATTAAATGTAAGTTGGTCAGAAGAAAACCGTTTAAAATGTTAAATAGATTTAAAAAGTCTGCAAATACAATGTGTTTGTCACACACACACACACACACACCTAAAGCGCTTTTGCTTGTTTGAGGAAACCCCTGGCAACATTAATTAATCACAGAAATAATGCATGTCATCAGACTGTTTTAAAGAAATTAAAGCATGAATAAAGGTAAATCTTTATTTAAAGAAAATAAAAAAAGGTAAATCTTTATTTAAAGAAAATACACTTCTGCTTTTGCAACACACAAATTTATAAATGTTCAAAATCGTATAAATGTTCAAAAACTTCTATTCCATACTTTGAAGCATCATGGTTTTAGGTCTGTAAAAATACATAATTAAAAAAAGAAGAAAACTTTTTTCTAACATTTTCTTATAACGTAGTAAAATGTACGAATACTAACCTTTGTATTTTAACTTTATGCAGCTTTTTTCTTTTTAAGTTTTAAATGTGATGGTGAACTTTTCAAATATATGTGAAAAACGAAACTTTCTTTAATTAAACCAACTCCCTGATCTTACCGCAGCCATCCAATACATTGTAGGGGTCTGCGCACTTCTCCTGCGACTGCGACATAATGTTATTTGTTATAAAATAGTAAAAAAAAAGCCCCTTTGGAAATGGACTCTTCCAAACACCCCCGCCTCTGCTCATGATTTGGACTGTTCAAAAACTTTCCGGGAAGTTTGAAAACATCTAATGGTGAGAGAATGTGCAGATGTGCTTGTTCAGTGTAAATAATAGTTCAAATCAAGTGTTATCAACTAAGGATAATGTGTGTGCTGTGCGTACAACTATTTGTAAACACATTTGCATATTTGATTGTATAATACGTTCATAAGAGAGAATTTAGATCGCGAGGCATTCCGTCTAAATGTTTACATTGTTAATTATGTTTGCACTTTATATTATCACCTAGCTGTCGCATGATGTTATTTATCTGTACAGTATGTAATGTTATGCATGTCGTGTAGACTTCGACTGTGTCTCAGGGAACATGTACGGGCATGTTTGTCCGTTTCGAAGGTGTTGTTCACTTTTAACTTTTCTGCTTCGGAGTAATTAAATGGGTACAGGATGTCCGGTTAAAACAATTTAATGTCTAGGCATAGTCATCCACTTTTCTCCCTCTCAGATTCAGTGCAAACATTTATTATTATTTATTTTTTATTAAAAACATTTAATTAATACGTGAGTATTTATTAACGTGGCCCGCGAGCAGTCGGTATCTTCCCCGTTTGTTAATCCGTATCCTCTGTCTTTTCAAGCCTCTCCATAACGTGGTAAAAAATAAAATCCAATATCTCGCTCTGTGAAAACCACATGTCCTCTGTTGTATTCCATGTAAATCTCCAATCGTTATATCCGGATTGGTCAATCTGACTTCACAAATGAAAAATATATTCCACATGCTCCGTTGGTTCATGGAGAAATTTTGTTACGCACGGTCCTTGTAATTTTCGCGGAGCTAAAGTTAAATCTATCATAGCTTCATTAAGGCATCTCTCGGGAGTCTTGGGGTCTGCCGTAGCCCATAGCGTAATATCACAAGTATTACGTTCTGAGCTCGCGCTCGTTTTTTAAATCTCATGTGACACCACACAGTGGGGTGTGGTTTGTGTATGACGCTTGGGACCCCCCTGTGCGGTGTTTTCCCACACACGTCACATGTGGGGTGTGTCGTGGGAGGAGTCAGTGTGTGGGGTGGTGTGCAGAGTTTGCTGGCATCATTGCTGTCAGACCTCTTGAACGATCAGATGTGTTTTTTATCGTGCACCCCGGAGATAACACTCTGCGCTCTTTCACACATGTTTAAACACAAAAACTGGTTAAACTTATCTTCCTCTTTCAACGTTTTGTACAAACGAATATTTGTCTGATGACATATTTACACTATACAATTTATACTTTTAACATTTATACACTGTTTTAAAGCTGGTTTTGAATGTACAACGGACTCTGATAAAACACTGAACTTACCTCGTCAACCTTACGGTCAACCTTCTTAAAAAAAGCTTTGAAAACACATTGTTTGAATGTTTTTCAACATTTTTGAACGTTTTACATTTTTAAAATCATAAAACTTTCTCTGACACACTTCAAATCCTCACAACCCTAAGGGGGGGTGGAAAGAGGAGGGGGACCGGGGGAAAACTCCCACGGTCCAGGTGTTCAAACCGGAAGTGGGTGGGTGGGGTAGAAAGTGGGGGTGGCTTGAGCGTGGGAACCATTTTATTGGGCAATAAAACTGTCACACTGACGAATTGTGCCCACACTTCAAATCCTCACAACCCTAAGGGGGGTGGAAAGAGGAGGAGGGGGCCGGGGGAAAACCCCCACGGTCCAGGTGTTCAAACCGGAAGTGGGTGGGTGGGGTAGAAAGTGGGCGTGGCTTGAGCGTGGGAACCATTTTATTGGGCAATAAAACTGTCAGTTTGATGGTTTGTGCCCTTATAACTCTCTCTCACACTCCTTTAGAGAAATGCCAAGAATTAACACCTGATCTTTCTAGTTATTGTAAATTATCAGAGGTTACTGAATGTACTTTAAAGGTGCTCTAAGCGATGTCACGCGTTTTTTAGGCCAAAACATTTTTTGTCACATACAGCAAATATCTCCTCACTAACCGCTGGCTGCCTGTCCCCTGAACACACTGTAAAGAAACGCGATCTCTGTAGACAGCCCAGGCTCCACAAACAGCAACAAAAACAAACTGGGCTAACCTGCTCCACGAAACATGACAAACAGTTCCAGCCAATCACCGACAAGAAGGACTTTGGGGCGGGGTTTGGGGGGTTAGTGCGCGGATGAGGAGGAGGGAGGGTCTAGCTAGCCTCCGTTTTGTTTGACAATACTTTAAACGTCAACAAGAAGTGACGTCACCCGACATCGCTTAGAGCAGGGGTTCTCAACCTTTTGCAAGCTGGGCCTCCCCAAAGCTGGTTCATTGCAGTTGGGGCCCCAGTGCCCCCCGCCCAGATCCCCCACCCCCCGCCCCGCTCTACCTTGCATAGATAGATAGATAGATAGATAGATAGCCCTAGGCTATTATTTTTAGGCCCAAATTATTATTATTATCATCATCATCAGTAGCGGTAGGTAGGCCTATTATCATTACTAGGCTATTGTTATAATTGGCAGTAGCACCAGACTTCTAATGTGAGCTTGCAGGCATTATTATTATTATGAGTTGTATAGGCCTATCATCATTACTAGGCTATTGCTATATAATTGTGAGGTTACATGCTTTTTTGTTGTTGTTATTATTATTATTATTATCATCAGTAGGCCTATCATCATTACTAGGCTATTGTTATAATTGGCAGTAGCACCAGACTTCTAATGTGAGCTCGCAGGCATTTTTATTATTATTACTACTATTATTATTATTATTATTATTATGATAGGCCTATCATTATTACAAGGCTATTGCTATATAATTATGAGGTTACATGCTTTATTGTTGTTGTTATTATTATTATCATCAGTACGGCCTATTATCATTACTAGGCTATTGCTATATAATTAGGTGATGTTAATGTGAGACCTGAGCCTGCTTTGCCTTGCAAAGATCCTCAATTCTTGGCTCAATGTTTGATAAGCATAGCCTCAAATCATCCTCGATTTGTGCACGATTGCGGTATTTTGTTTTGAGTGCAGTCATTTTTGAGAATCCTGCCTCACACAAATATGTCGACGCAAAAGGAAGGAGAATCTTCAAGGGGACGTCACAGAATTCAGGGTATTCCTGCATCAATGCTGCCCAGAATGACGAAAGAGGACAGGAGCTAAAGAGTTCCTTCAGTCTACTGTCACTCTTCAGCTCAATAAGCTGTTCCTGCATATCAATTGATAGCTCGTTTGCTGTGCACACAAACGGATCTCGAACCCATGTAAAAGAGCGATAATCTTCTTTAAAGTACGTCGCAAATTGTTTTCTCATTGCTGACAGGTGCTCAGACACTGATTGAAATAGGGAGGAGAAATCGTGTGACGTGCCTGCATCAGTTATAAAGTCTGTAAGGCAGGGGAACATGTCGCAGTTCCCTCGACTTATGCGGCCATACCAGAGGTCTAGTTTTTGTGTGAAGGCTTGCACTTTGTCTGCAAGGAGCAAAATATGAGTTTCGCGGCCTTGCAAAGACAGGTTGAGGCCATTCAAGCGGTCAAATATATCGACCAAATAGGACAGAGACGCAAGCCACATAGTGTCATCCAGATGCTTCGCCAGATCTGATTTGATTTCTGTCAAAAACCACTTCACCTCCTCTCGCAGCTCATACAGAGCCAGAGCCAGCGAACTTCAGTGTGCAGAAGCAGCTGTTCGTGCCCTGACCCCCTGACTCTGCTCTGACTGCAGGCTGGGACTGCTGCGCGAGGTTACTGAGAGACTGACCGCCTGTGAGTGCCTTTGGACGGGAGAGGGGCTCATGGCAGCACCCGCTCCTCGTTGAGCACAGTAGGCCTAACTGCAGAGTGATTCGTGTTTTCGAGTCTCCAAACACCACAAAAGTCTCCAAAAACACCAGTAGAAGTCGCTGGATTTGTCGCTTATGACAAAAAAAAAGTCTCCAGGAGGATGTTTTATTGTTGTTTATTTATTAACAACATAAATGTATTTAAACATGTTTGTGTGTGCGTGGCTGCGTGCGTGCGTTCGAGCATTTCACAAAAACTAAAAGAAAGCTTTAACTGTAGCCTATATTCTGACTAGTTTATTCGTTTATATATATATATACTGTATATATATATATATATATATATATATATATATATATATATATATATATATATATATATAACTAAATACGACTTCACGTTTTTACGTGCAGCCTCTGAAACTTCCGTCCGTCATAAAAATTAATTCGGGTGGTTCGATTTTCTGCATTTTTCGCATCCATAGCAATTTTGAGGGGTTTTGACAATATTGAGAGACATCAAATGACGAATATGAATACGAAAACTAATACGACAGTTTCGGACTCAAAATGTGGTGTTTTATACATTTATAACATTTGAATACAGTTCAGCAACATACATCACATGACCTGACGACCAAGAGAGCTGACAATTGACCATCACTTAATTTACCATCACCTCACGATTGAAAATAATATGACCCTGATTTCATATGACAGTTCAACAAACAAGTTAATAATATTAAGTCACTTACATTTTAGACGAAATAATGACTGTTTGGTCTATTTTAGCAGTGAAAATAAATCCGATGAATCCAAACAAAGATCAGAGCATAGCGCATCTCACAGCAACACTCAATCGTGTTTTGAATGATTCAGTGTTTTGAACGAATCGGTTGAGTCAAAATACAATGACCCATTCACATTCCATTCACCCATTCGACCCATACAATGTCTCATTCTTGATGAATCGGCCGTTTGAACGAATCATTTGAATGAACGAATGACTCGCTTAATAAAACCGCTAATCACCTGCATTTGCGCTCACTATCGACAAATAAACCAAAAATTTGTCAACTTTTTTTTTTTAAATCAGTCCAAACACATTTACATTTTTATTCATTCAGTTATGTATATAAAAAACGATACGTTTTTATGACAGTAGTTTAGTGATACATTTTTTTTTGCTAATGTTGGGGTTTTTTTCAGTTTTTTTTCCCTCCCATCCTGTAGCCTACTCGCCCCAACACAACACACACTCACATAAAACCCTGTGCACATAAACGTGAGCGTCTATCACAGTAATCAGTGGGACTTCAGCGCACAATTTCTCCAATCTCCACAGCACAACGCAACTGGTCGCCGTAACGAGCCGCCACACAGCAGCAAAACAACAGCAGGCAGATATCTGCAGCACGATTGACTGGTCCTCGGTACGAACTGCGGTCAAGTGGGCCGCGTGTTGAAAATACACGGTCAAGCCAGCCGCACATTTTTTTTTAGTATGCGCGTCTAATCGTGTACTTACGGTATGGGTGCTGAAAGAGGTCAAACTTGATTTTTAGACTCTATTTTCTGCTATTTTCCATCTTATTAGGACACAAATAATTTTTTTTTTTTTACTATTTTAATGTTTGTATGCCTAAATATGATTAACATTAATTATTACATAATTTATTCATGTTCATATTCATTTTAATTATCATACATCCTTAATATTTTTACATTTTTATTTTTATTAATGTTTATTTACTTATTTTTAATTTGAATGTTTATATATATAGTATACATTAATTATTGTAATATATTTATTAATGCTAATGAAATCTGTAATATTGATGTTAATTATCATACATTTATTTTACATTTGTATTGTTGATTTTAATGTTTGTGTATATATAAAGTATACATTTAATTATTTTACATCATGTATAAATGTTTATTTATTTATTTACTTACATTTTTGTAAGTGACAAATATGATACAACAGGCTTTTGGTGGCTTTAATCTGTCAATTATCCATGAATTGCATATATGAACAATAAAAACCTGATCTATGAAATATGCTTGCATACCTGATGAATGAAACACAAATGATATTTAAAACACACGCACACACATACACACAATTTATATATACAAGTATGTTATATTACTGTATAGTTTTAGAGAAAAGGCAAACTCACCCCACACATCAAAGTGCATTCTATCACTTACACCATGTCCCATTTTCAAACACTCATAATAGTAGCATACTAGATAATAGTAAGCATAAGTCCCTAAACTAAAGTGTTACATTTTAATTTGTAAAAAATAAAATTTTATCATACCCCCTAAATGAAAATGTTTTTTTTTTTATAAATTGTATATTGCGAGACTAACCAACTAAACAACCCAATATTTGCATTACACCGAATTTAGAGTTATTCAACATCTTTATGTAATAGTGTTTACTCTAGAGATGTCCTTTTTATAATTTTTATAAATTTTTAGCCTACAAATAAAGATTTATGACACAAAAATCACACGTAACACAGTTGACAGATAAAGTAACACAGTTGACAGGAGTAACACGGTTGACAGGATGCATTAAGGGAATAGGAGAAACCTTTCTTTAAAATAAAACCTTTTTATTTTGACAAGTGTCAGCAACAAGTAATTAATGAACTCTCTTGAAACAATGGAGAAAACAAACAAAAACTTTAAAGAATGCTGTAAATACTACATTAGTCTCATTCACAAAACAGTCCTTTCCAACTCATCCTACTTATAGTCTATTTCATATTCCAGTTTATTTTGTCCTTTCGTGTTTCTTTTGATTTTCGACAGTTCACATTTCTGAGATCTTGGACCATATGTCTCTGTCGATCTCCACATGATCTCGACGTGAGGTCACAAAAGTTGGAGGAGGAATCATCCTGATGACGTCATCATGCAAATACCATAGGACATCATCCCGTGTTGGCCAGAAATAGCGGTTGACTCCAATCCGGTGCATACATTTGACTTCGACATGCGTTTCAGTCACCTCTTGAATAATGCCAGGATAAATATCATCATCATATTTGAGAGAACACCACTTGCCAATGATGTCTGAGTTTTGCCAAGAAATTTCAGGCAGGTCTTCACTGTTATTCTTCTGTGTGGGTGCTGTTGCCTGAACCTCAAAGGTAAACGTTTTGGTGTCATCACATTGACACTCCAGGGTCTGTCTCGTTGAGCAAAGGCAGCTCACATCTCTGTAACTGATTTTTCTTGGGATAACTGTTACCACTTGGTGAATGCGCATGGTTGATGGTACCACCGGGAGACTATGTGGCATATTCTTTGTGGCTTCATCTACATTATCCTCATTTATGTAGAACAGTTTTACTGAGGTCTGTGCATCCACCAGTGCATTGAAGAAGAGCTCAGCATTTGGGATGTCTTTCCCATGGCTGACAAGTCGATCAGCAGTCCTTTTGAGGAGGCCTCCAACTCCATCTGGAGCACCCTTGCCGTGGCTCGCCTCAAAAAAGTTCCAGGTGCCTGCTTGGAACCCATATTGCTGCAGCTTAGTGCAAAACATATAGAAATTGCCTTTTTGCCTGTATTGTGTGCATGGCCCATCGCTGAAGAAATGCACCACAGTCACATTGGGATAGGAAGCCTTGACCAGATTGAGGATTGGGGAAAGATGGGTCCATATGGCTGCTGGGCCTTTCTCTTTTGATGAGCTGATTGTGCCAAAGCACACATGTTCTTCCACTCCACCAACATGTAAAACTCCAGTGTGAAGTGTTGCCTGCTGCTGGTTCGAAGCGAAGTGTACAGCTTGTATTTCAGAGGAGTACTTACAAGCATAGTTTTCTGAGAAATCTACATGAATTAAGCATTCATGATCTTTCATACTTCTTCTTAGTTCCTGGTGGTAGGTGAATTGCCGTTTTATATTAAAAAGGTGTCTTCTGAAGTTTTTAAGTTGGCACTGGAAGATCTCTAGCAGTTTCTCCAAAGTCGTCTCTGTCGTCTTTTTCACTGTTGTTTTGACAGACACTTTCTCCTTTTCACCTTCCTTGTTCTTTTTCTCTCTGAGAACATTCTCTGTTGTCCACTGTGTGAAAAAAACACTTGCTTGCAGTTGCAAATCCCCTTCAGTTGCAACTGGAAAGTTTTTAACTTTGCAGTTGGGACATTCATTGTACATGCAGTCCTTCAAGTTTGAGTCACAGCATATTGACTCTGCCATTTTCTCCAAATCAGTGCTTCCAATGAGTCGGAGAGAATGAAGCTTTTCTACAAGAAAACAGAGATTCTCATGTACCTTGCAGAGGCAGGTCTCTCTGTCTGCAATGGATGGTTGGACCACCCAGAAGGGCCGCATTCGGCAGAACAAACTGTAGCAAATGCTGTTGTTGGGGCTCTCAAGGAGGAATTTCCTATGCAGGTTTTTCATTGTGTCATTTAGGAACCGTTTCTGTTTCTTTATCTTTCCTCTTGTTACTGTTTGCGATTTTCCAGCTGTTAGGCGACTGTTGTCATCCCTTGTCCAGAAGGACATAACTTTGTCATGCTGTTTAAAACATAGGGATCTGTACTTCATCTTGTTGGAGATTATGGATATCTCACAGTGGTTCTGCTGTTTTCTCGAAATTGCTAGAGTCTCCTGAAATCTTTTTTTTAACTTATATTTTTTCAAAATTCTTCCTGACACTACAGCTGCAATTACCTGTCTAGATTTCTTGTGTTTGGTAGAGGCGTACTTTTTGCGGATGTTGTCCACTAGGGCATGGTGGAAAACTAACGTTCTGTGCACTTCTCTAGGCACAGGAAACCTTCCTAAAAGGCGCTTTGTTTTTGATCTGGGTGAGTCTGAATCTTTCTGTAGTCTTGCATATCTTTTTCTGTATTTGTCTGTTTGTCTTTTCTGTTGTTTGAGTGATTCCCTCAAAGCCTGAATCTCCCTGTACAATTTTGACTCCCTTCTCTGCACTTTCTTCCTTCCAGCAATTCTCTGTCTGAAATCATACACAAAGCATTACTTCATTGATCATGTGTTTCCATTTATGATCAATGGACAGAATAAGGATGACCAGCAAATACTCTAGTCTTTTCACCATAATTTCATAATCAAATCTATTGTTAAAACTATTTTCTGCATGTTGTTCACAAAATTTCTACCTTGACATCTGAGGCTGTGGATCAACTTCAGAACTCAGGGGTGGAGTAACTTGGTTCTCTATCACTTGCTTTCTCTCTCTGGACTGGTGTTGGGCTTTTCTCCAATATGCTTGTTTCCTTATCTTCTCCCTCTTACTTAAATCTTTCACTGTCTTCACCTTTCCTAGCTTTTTGTCCTCATGCCACGTCTCTCTATGTTTTTGTAAATACGCAGCCCTTCTCTCAGGATCAGCATCACGCCGAGCCCTGTACTGGCGCTGCTTCTCAGCAGCAGATAACCTCATCTCCCTAAAACAAGATTAAGAGCACTTTATAGTTTTTCAACCTTGCTTGATAGGGATCACATTAAATAAATGTCAGCAGAAACCCACCATTCCAAACCATGAAATCATATAAAAATGAACCATACTTCATGAAATCCTTGTTTGTTGATACATGTATATTTCTGGATATAATATAGATTTTGCTGAAAAGCTATGGAATGCTCCTTTAATCATATGTAGTAAAGTCTAGTAATGATTTAATCAGTGTAATATATAAATAATATAATAGTGTTAAGATTAGTTAAATTAATCCCTTAATGTGAATCACATGTTTTTATAAAATAACTATTACTATGTAATTACACTTGTTCATATTTTACCATGTCATTCCTGTGTAATAACAATATTTAATGAATGTTTTTATCAACAATACTCAATATAGGCATAAACTATGACAAGAAACCCAGCCAACATTGTCAACCGTGTTAATCCCTGTCAACTGTGTTACACTTGATGGGTAACACAGTTGACAAGTAACACAGTTGACATTTCTTCCATTTTAGGGCCTTGTGCCAACTGTAGACCTTGAACATGTCCCCACATTACCTTGATCAACTCGTGTTTTTAGACATTTTCTCTACATTTTTGTAAATATAACATCTAAAGTAAGTACACAAGACCATGTTGATAACACAGTTGATGAGAAATTCATCTACTCTATGTGTAGACAATAATAATGATTAAAAATTGAAGAGGAGGAGTAGAAACTTACCACACTGTATTTCAAATTCCCGCCACTGGAGGGCGTGACATCACATGATGTTGGACATGTGACTTTGGAACAAACCATTGCTGATTTATAGGGGTTTTGTCAATGGGTAACACAGTTGACAAAGATTTCTCAGACACACACAAAGTTAATAATTTAATAGATTTAAACAAGTTAATTATTTTTTTAAATACATTTGCCTTGTTTTAATGATTATTTTTAACAAATAATGATGAAAATAATATACAAAAACATGTATTGTAGTTTTAATTTGATAGGCAAAACTTGACTTTTAGCAAATCGGACAGTACAAAAACTGCAATTTCCAGTACAGAATATGCATTTTCTCCTAATTAACTTATGGAACTGGTTTACTTTTCTGCATGAAATAAAGGGAAATGTGCCCAAAAAATAAAAGTGATCACTGCTTGAAGTGAATATTCAGTAAAAATTATAAATACAACCCATGGACTTGAAATGTACCCCTAATTATATAATCACCCATATGTGTTTTACTAAATATTAATACATCAAAAACTGTACATGATATGTGATTTTTAAATCAAGTGATCAAAGTGCTCGTTGCCGCTGCGATCAGTGGCACGGATACGGTGTTTTCTCGTGTGGCTCGTGCACGGCGCACTGTCACTCGGATGTAAACGCTTTTCAGAGAAGATAAGGTATTTTAGCACAATTCACCCAGCAGTAATTCAGGAAAAAATATATCTGAATGCTCCACATAAAACTGTGGTCTTCCGACCTTTTACCATTACATCGTGTCGATTTATTTTGATTACTATGTGCCAGGGAGAGAGAGCAAGATAGCGCTTAGGAGGAGACGGTGAAGCCTTTATACATTCGCCTGGCTCCACAGAGAGAGAGAGTGCGCGCGCGCGACCGGGGCGTTCTCTCTGCTCGTTCTTCTGATGCGCCCTGTCACACTCGCAGCAGTTCGTCTACATTACTCATCTATCAAATAAGACTATGGCAGGACAAAAATTAGCCTTGGAGCAGGAGCATCGATAAGAGGACTCGTTAACGTTGAGGGCATTCAATATCGATGGTTCATAAAACTTAGAAGCGGTTCTCGAGTGGAACCGGTTTTCAATTCCCATCCCTATAATATGTATAACCAGGGCCGGAGTGGGACTCATTTTCAGCCCTGGAGTTTCATGCCTTAGACCGGCCCACTTTAGTTCCCGTCTGACTATATTAAAATAATGTAATTGAAACCTCAGCATATAAGTCTGCAATAGTGCAGTGTTCTGTACAGCCTTGTTATTCATTGTATTTTAAAAATATATAAATTTCTATTCAGTGCAAATTGCAATAGCCGTAGCAGGGTTTTATAAATACAGAGGTCCGAAAAGTGATCTTGGGGGTTCGGGGGCATATGCCCACCCAGACAAGTGAAGTAATACAAACAGTGAAAAGTCCCAGTGCTGATACTGGGGAAATATAAACACATTCGAGGTAAACAAATATATACATTTATACAATAACAATGGCAATATATTATATAGGTGCTTGCGTTGTTAAATTGAGCTTATTTTTACACTGATGATCATCATTGGCAAAGAACATATGTATGTCTGTGTTAAATAGGAATCTATTGTAATAAAGTTATTCTCAATCTGGGCACAGTATGCAATAGGCTATTCCTCTGCTCTCATTTCTCATCTCCATCTTCTCTCATTCTTCTTTTCTCAGTCTCTTTATCTTTAGGTTACCTGTAAATCTCCCCTTCCCGAAGCTGAGTTTTGATTGATACAGTCTTTACAAACTGATTATTTCTTTCGGTCGTTTAAAACTTATTTCGTAATTAAAACAGCTGTTTACGTAGTTTAGCCACTTGCATCTTATCTCGTGAAACGTCGCGTTAGGATTCGCGCGCGGCCGCGGCTCGCGCTTCTGTGAACATAAATCCCGCTTGCTTTGATGGTCATCTCAAACATTTAGCCATTGCCGACAAGCGGTGTGTTAATACTGACGCAGCTCAGATTATGAGGTCGGTTATCGTCGCGATATGCAAATCATTGCAGCACCAAATTAGAGTTAATATTAGGCAATTATTTCACAACATTCATTATATAATCAGAAAACTATACACTCAGAAAGCTGTGACTGGAGCATATGTAAAGCAATCAACCCAGTGCCATGACAACACCGGCCCTCCTGGCCAATAAAACAGACCGGCCCACCGGGAATTCTCCCGGTGCTCCCGATTAGCCAATCCGGGCCTGTGTATAACGTTAGCTGATATTGACAAAATCTCTTTGTGTGAGGAGTAATTTTATTTGGTACGAGGCAGATTGCTAACGTTAGCTAGCCAGCTTTGCTAACATCACTTACACATAGCTTACCTTCTTTGTTCTTCCTTTCTAAATGACGATAAAAGTTTGACGTAGTCCCCACCGTCTCTGAAAGCGAAGCACTGCAGAATTTACAAGAAGCTGTATGCTTTCTTCTGGATGTTGTTTTGCAAATATATTCTTTATGATTTTTGTAGCCGAATTTTATTACTGAAGATTTTGCAGACATCTTCTCCCGCTCCCAGACAACCACAGATCACTTTCTTGGGAGTGCGAGTGAAAGGGGGCGGGGATGGGTGACAGGCAGCGGTAACAAAAATACATAAGCAATGACCAATGAGTCACGTTATTGCTTGGATTTGAATCGGTACGTTTTACATACAATAAAAGCAAGGATGTTAACAAAAAAATTAGTCAATATACTGGCAAATTTGTGATATTTTCACAGTCATGGTCTAGTCTGGTCTTGAAAAAAAATCCCGAGTCCTCATATGTCCGAGACCGAGACAAGACCGAGACCAAATGCGGTCGAGTCCGAGACGAGACCGAGACCATCAAAAAGTGGTCTCGAGACCGGTCTCGAGTACTACAACACTAGTACTTACGTGTATTTAAATGTCTGAAACCTGAAATAAACCTTATGTGGTTGAAAACACTGAATAGTTGTGATACAAGCACTGAGCGCGTCCGTCTCTGGCTCAGTGCCAACCAAAGCGAATTATCTTCGGCTATTTTAGACCCTTTGGATTCATTTCTAAATTATCTTTTACATCTAAGACCAGGGCTCGTAATTGGAGTAGTTTTTCTATTTACAGTATACATTCACAGATTGAGAACTACTCATCACAACCTTCCTTCATGGACATTTCACATTTATTTAGATCACATTTCCTTTTTAGTTTTACTGTTAATGTCAGTTCACTTTTTTATTTCTCACTCAATTTCAGACTCTGCATATTAGTTTCATTTCACCGTATGCTTTCTTGTTCATGGCAACATGCTCACTTGCTTTCACTTTCACTTCCTGCTTTTTAACATCATAGATTGGGAAAAAGGTTAAGCAACACGTTCAGTTTAACTCACAGTCGTAATAATTGTGTTGTTCCAAAGCAGTATGACTTTGTTCCTTTCTGCAACACAAAATGAGAAATGTTTAATAATATGACACTCTTTTCCATTTAATAAAAGTGAATGAGGGCTAGATGTCAGGTTTCTTTCAATATAAGAATAAAGCACAATAATTGTTGTGTGTATAATAATAGTATATGGGTACACTTTGGGCAAACACTTACGTAAGAAAAATGAATTCATTGCTTAAAATTTTCTCACAAACTTTGCTCTATTCCATCCGTGTTACTTCAGATTCTTTTTCATATGAGTCCACATATAACGTAGGAGAAAAACAGGTCCTTCAAAGTTAATTGGTCAGATACACAGTTTAAACTCTTCTTGTTATGCATATTCATTTATCAATAAACTAAGACTTTTGGAATTGATTGAATAAACAAATGAACATATTATTATAAAGCCTCCTAATTCCTTTAACCATACTCTTCCTGTTCATCTTCATCCACCCTGGCCTTCCTCGACATCCTGTAATATGATTACTTTATGCAGGTAAATAACTTTTCATTGGAAACATTGTATCTGACTCCCGAGTCCCTAGACTCTCCCAAGAGTCTGTGGGAACATGTGCTCAGTTACCTTATAGCCTTATAACTTAGTCTACAGGTAATACAATTCATTTATGGACAAAGAATGTGAAGATGGATATTGTCATTGATTGATGTTGGTAATAACTAGTGCGGTTGCTTTTGATTTATTGAATGCAGGCACGTCAAAAGCACATGCAAAATAATGATAAAAATGTGTGTAATGTGGAGTGGTAACAGAGGGTGTGGTAAATGTGGAGTGTGAACGGAGGGTGCAGGTTTCTCTGGGAATGAAAGTGACAACAGAGAGAGATTGTGAAGAAACGAAACTCTACTGTACATAAATAGGAGGAGAGAGAGAGAGAGAGAGAGAGAGAGAGAGAGAGAGAACAGAGTCACTGAAGAGAAGAATCAAGAATTCATACTTCTGATTAAGGTAAATGTAATTCCTGCTTATTTCTCATGATCATTAGGGTGTTTGCAAATGGGATCACTACTATTGCTCATCATTATATTGTTTTTTTCAAAACAATTAAAAAGGATTAAACGTTGATATGTGAATAATTTCTGAAATCACGCTGCTTGTTGCTTTCTCTAAGCCATCACATTTAATCACACTACTTTTGTATTGTTGTTTTTCAAAACAATAAATATTGCAATGTTTTAAAATTTGGCAGCTTGAGAATGATTCCTCAAATCATGCAGCTTATCCTCAAAGCTTTTATACTGCTACTTTCCATAGCCATCAGACTTATGGTTTTAGCAGTATAGAAGATAAGATATTAAATGTGCAGTTTGATATTGCATTTTTTGTTGAATCAATTTCAATTATTTTTTATTTAAAACCATTGGATTGCCAAAATGCAGCATCAATGGCACCAGGGTTTTAAAGGGGAACTGAATTGAAATAGGGAGTAAAGGTGATATAACAGATGTGTATCATTGTTATTTGTGGTAGGACACTTACAACTGCTGAAGTAGTTACAATGGGGGAAGACAGTGATGTTAGTTTGTTGTTTTGTATGGAAGCATTTGGGCAGCAATATTCAATTTGAAATGTAATATGCAAAACGACAATGCAATATGTAAAATGGCAATGCATTTCTGTATTTAAATTGACATTTTCCATTACAGCAAAATTATCATTTAAATGTTATTTTTCTTAATTGTTATTAAGAAAGCACAAACAAACGAGACTATTTTGGATGAATGTGGAGCAGGTCGGGGGGTTGGTGACGTCCTCGTCTGAAATGAAATGTCTCATCTTAAAAACCGGAGCAGCACAAACAAAACTTTAACCGGCACAAACGAAAGAGACTATTTTATTTGGAGCATGGGGGGCTGGGTGACCTCAGAATGACCTATAAATATTCGTTTAATATCTAAAAAACTGAAGCAGTATAAAAAAAAATGTACAGCACAAACGAAGTAAAACCGATTGAGCCTATTTTGCCGACGTTTTGCATTGGGTGGGGGCGGGGCAACTTCACGCAGTGATTGACAGGGTGGGAGGGGGCGGGGCCAACTTCACGCAGTGATTGACAGAGCGGGAGGGGGCTGGGACGTGATCATATGGAAGTAAAATGATGCCAAATGTTTTTGAAACATAAAGCCTGTTGAATTGTACTACTTGAAAAAAATATGCATTGCATTAATCCTATTTTAATGCATTGTATTTTTAGGGCTTGCATTTTTATGGGCTGAAATTTAGCATGGTTGAATATTTAAGCTGTGAATATTTTAATTCAAAACATTTCAAACACATTTTCATTAGTAAAATTTAAATAATCCATATTCACCTTTCATATTTCACTTCCAAAATATTCAAACGGATTAAAAATACAACCTATAATATTCAACAGGCGGTTTTCAGTTCATTTTATTTCGCTTTGCAAATTCAGAGGTTCAAATTCAACAGTAAATTCAAGTTGACATCCAGGAACTGCAGGAATAGCAGTAGATTACCGAGCATAATCTCCATCTGCTGTTAGTCGTCCTCACCAGCAGGGGGTGCAAGCGCGAAGACCAGAGCAACAGTTAGAGCAAGCCATTCATTCATAAAAACTCATTTGCAATAATGTAAGTGTATCTGTGATTATTATGACGTCTGTTTTATGTGAAATTCAGTGTCTTCACGATTATTTTTTCTGTGTAGCCTACATGCATCTTTCTCTACCGTTGAACGAGATTATAATGTTATTCCCCCGATGCGGATATACAGATCCAGTGTTACATTTGAGTTTGACATTATTTCTCTTGGTTGTTTAGTTGCCTTAACTTTATATTGCGGAGATGTGCTTTCCCTCAAGTCAGGATTCCCCAGCTGGACATATAAAACGCTTAACGTAGCATAATGGACAGTGATATAAAAGACCAAACTCGCAGGCAAGCAGAAGGACTCAGAATATGAACTTAACGCGCAAAGTTTAATGCTCAGCGTTTCTCAGTGATACTGGCATAAAGTTGGCTTGACATTGGACATTCGCACATTTAGGGACCGTCTCTAAAGTTACATACGACATTGGTATACACGTTTCTAACTTAAATAGCATTTGAAGAGAACAACTTACAGTCATAAAACCAACTGTAAACTGTTCATGTAGGTGTCAGGCCTAACGCGCAATTTATACAAATAAATTAAAGTTTGCTATTGAAGTTAGAGACGTTTAGGCCTATAGGACTACCAATGTTACTTAAAGGGTTAGTTCACCCAAAAATGAAAATTAAGTCATTAATTACTCACCCCCATGCTGTACCAACCCCGTAAGACCTTTGTTCGTCTTCTAGAACACAAATGAAGATATTTATGATTAAATCTGAGAGGTTTATCACTCCTCCATAGGCTCCCTAAGGGAACGAATCTTGACGGCCCAGAGAGTCATTAAAGAAAATGTTTAAATATTCCATGTCGCAACAGTGGCTCAACTATAAGTTTATCAAGCGACGAGAATACTTTTTGTGCGAAAAAACAAACAAAAATAACGACTTTATTCGACTATTCCTTTTCTTCCTTGTAGGCCTGAAACGAGACTTCAAGAGATTTCCACGACGCATGCGCGAGAATTGCGATCTCCTTTAACTACTTCAGTTAAGTTCTCGCGCGTGCGCGTCGTGGAAATCTCTTGAAGTCACATCAGCGTCGTGGATGCCGGAGCTAATCGCGGGCATTATAGTCAATGCTCTTCACCCCTAAAATCCACTGGATCAGTCTGCGTCGCGGATGCCGGAGCTAATCGCGGCCATTATAGTCAATGCTCTTCACCCCTAAAATCCACTGGATCCGTCTACGGCGCAGAATGTTAGCGCCACGTTTTTGATGCGTCCCTAGCTCGCCGTCAAAGTCCACTGGAAGCGTCTCAGACGCTTTTCAGCAGCGGAGCGTTGGTGATTTCTTCAGTCTCCACAGGGTGTTTTATTTTGAAAATCTACCGGATCCTCTATGCCGTTCTGTGTCTGACTTCCTGCCCGGTACAATGTGCTCTGTGCTGCTTGACGCGGCAAGCGGCGAAAATAGACCTGCTACCTATTCTCTGCGGAGTGGAGCGGAGAGACGCTTCTGGGACGTTTCTGAGACGCGCTGCGTCCGCAGCTGGTGGACTTAAGAGCATTGACTATAATGGCCTCGATTAGCTCCGGCATCCGCGACGCTGACGTTCCGCGCCGTAGACGGATCCAGTGGATTTTAGGGGTTACCCCTATTAGGGGTAATAGCTGCCCTGATCGCTGCCTCGCGCTAGGAAATAAATTAATTACTGTTATAAATATAAAACGTCACTAAAGACCTATAATTTTCACAATCATTTTTAATGTTAAAATATATTCATCAGGGACCCCCCCAAATCCCCCCCAAAAAAAAAATTTATGGGGGGTCCCTAATGACTTATGGAGGGTCCGGGACCCCCCCAGACCCCCCTCATTTCGAACCCTGGTGCTATGACCCTTCCCAGTTTAATCTAATGCAGCACACGAGTTTGGTCTTTTATATCACTGTATTAGTCCATTTTAAGCACTTTGTCCCGACGGAAGGGGAATCCCTGAGTATGATGAGGTATTGAGGGAAACCAATTATAATCCCGTTCATGGTAGAAAAAGCTGATAACATGGGCTACACAGGGAAGTTACAATGAAGTTAATGAATGAAACATAAAAACATATTTTCTGCATATATACGGACCCAGATAATCATCACAAAAAACTTAATGCATCCTCTTTTTGTTGTAAATGAGTTTTATGAATGAATGGCTTGCTCTAACTGTCGCTCTGGTCTTCGCGCTTGCACCCCCTGCTGGTGAGTTTGACTAACAGCAGATGGAGATTATGCTCGGTAATCTACTGCTATTCCTGGAGTTCCTGGATGTCAACGTTGAATTTACTGTCGAATTTGAACCACTGAATTTGTGGAAGCGAATTTGCAAAGCTAAATAAAATGGACCGAAAACCGCCTGTTGAATATTATAGGTTGCATTTTTAATCAGTTTTAATATTTTGGAAGTGAAATATGAAAGGTGAATATGGATTTTTTTAATTTTACTAATGAAAATGTGTTTGAAATGTTTTGAATTGAAATATTCACAGCTTAAATATTCAACCATGCTAAATTTATATAATTTTCATTTTGCACCAAACGTTACACAAATGTATTGGAAAATGTCAATTTAAATACAGAAATGCTTACCCATTTTACATATTTTATTTATTTATTTATTTATTCATTTGGGTCCCCATTAGCTTCCACAATGTGGTTGCTAGTCTTCCTGGGGCTCATAAAAGTACTAAGACATATGTACAGTTAAAATACACAGATATAACATACATATTAACATTCATATAACATTACCGCATGTATACATTTATCCACATATACACATTCACACTCATACAGCATTTGACAATATCATTACCTATAAACAGTCACAAATTAACTGATGTAATACTATTAATTGTAATCAGTTTTAGAGTCTTCTTAAAATTACATATGTTGGATATATGTCTTGTTTTTAAATCCAATTTATTCCAAGCAGATGACGATCTAACTAATACTGTTCTTGCCATACAATTGGACCTTGCAGATGGAACCACTAACACACCTGAGCTAACCTGACGCGTAACATGTCCGTGACAATACCCACCAAAAACCAACTTATCTACAAAAGATTTTGGATTTTTTTTTAAATAGAGCATTGTGCATATAACATAAAAGACTTATATTAAGTTTGTCCTCCACCTTTAGCCAGCCCAAACCACACTAGAGCAAAAAGAGCAACCAAGGGCTACTCTTGCGGCTCTATTCTGAACGATTTGTAATTTTTTCAGATGTCCCTGTGCAGCACTGGACCAGATTACTGGACAGTACCCCAGATGTGACAGAACTAAAGACTGGACAACTGTTTTCATAACTACTGGTGGACAATATACTGAACATCTCCTGGAAAAAGCAATGCCTTTAGCCATTTTTGACACAATGTGATCAATCTGATCAGCCCAGGAGAGCTGACTATCCAGCTTCACACCCAATAGTTTAGTCTGACTCCCCTGCTCTACGACAGATGTATCAACAATTAGATTTAAGTTGCAAGGCTTGCCAATCATACGTTTAGTACCAAAGACTATAAATTGGGTGAAACTTAATAAATTAGTTATCAATATATCTAAAACTAAATGTATAATGGCATTGAGTTCAATCTGCAAGGTGCAACTTATGTCATTTATTGTAGATGCTGCGTAAAAAATTGTAGCATCGTCTGCATAAAGTACAACATCTGCTCTTGAAACAGCATGTGACATATCATTAACAAACACTGAAAACAACAATGGACCCAAACAACTGCCCTGAGGAACACCACATGACAATTGCTTACAATCAGAAAAGCTCCCACTGAAAAATACCCTCTGACTTCTACCATAGAGATAGCTGCGTATCAAGGACACAGACTGATGTGAAAAACCATAGCAATTAAGCTTAGACTGTAAAATGTCATGGTCAATAACATCAAAAGCTGATGTGAAATCCAGCAGCACAGCACCCACAAGCTTTTTATAATTCATAAAAGTTAGCCACTGGTCTACCATTTGTACCAATGCAGTGTTAGTGGAGTGTCCTGGCTTATAAGCATGCTGTGAATTAGAGAGCAAATAATTTGATACAAAGTACTGAATCATTTGATTAAAAAGTAACTTTTCAAATATTTTGCTCAATATAGGTAGAATGTTAATTGGTCTACAATTTGATTCAGTGAGACCTAATCTATCATCTTTCACTAACGGTATAATTTTAGACTGCTTCCAGATTTCCGGAAACACCCCACTTATCACAGATCTATTAAAAATGTGACTGATAGGCTTGCATAAAATATTAGCAACAGTTTTAAAAATTTTCCCATCCAAATGATCTATACCTGCAGCTTTTTCCTCCGGGAGAGAGAGCAACATCCTTTCAACCATTTCCTCTCTAACTGTACCAAATGTCAATGAACAATTCCTCATAATGTTCTTCACATTACTACAAGGTGAATCCTTAGGGTATGATAACATACTAAATCTTAAATTTGCAGTTTTCTTTATAAAAAAGTAATTCAAATGATTTGCTATATCCAAAGGTTTAGTGATTATTTCTTCTACTGTTTCCAAATACATATTAGAACACTTGGTTTTTTACACATTATTTCATTTATAACTTTCCACAATTGCTTGCTATTATTTGATGAGTTACTAATCTATCTTTTGGCTAAAATATATTTTCTTTTTTAATCTATTTAACTTTGTCACTTTATTTCTCAACCTAAAATAATACCTTTCATCCCTATCACTTTTAGATTTTAGAGTTTCGGCTTTGGCATTATCTCTTTCCCTCATTATAGATTTTAGCTCGCCATCTAAGGAGCATTACAAACCGCCGACCAAGTGGACCTTTCAACATCTTCCACAAACGCATTAGGATCGAACATTTGATAAGATCTTCGATAGACAATCCTTGCACCAAATTTAGGCAATTTAGTTTTCTTTGTTGTGATGATTAAATTATGATCACTGCATCCTACTCCAACTGAGATGACATGTGAACTAGGGCTGTTTTCGACGAAGGATTTTCATAGTCGAATCTGATTCGTTAGATTTTGCCGTAGTCGACTGATAGTCGAACCTTTTTTTTATTTATTTTTTTAGATAGCAGCTAGACGTTCGGTTGAATAACTGTTCGTCTCTTATAGGACAACTCGCTCTACGTTTAAAATGAACAGCAAGACAACTAGAAGTGAATGTGCTTTCCATTAAATGAATCCTTAACAACAACAAAAAAAGCTTTGTTTTAAATAAATCACACACAGTAAACAAAACCTTAACAAAAAAACTTTGCAATGAACTTTGCAATTTAGACGCGCAAACTGGTTGCCGGTGCGGTCGGTGAGACGTACATGCCCGAGCAGATTGGGCTTGAAGCCGTTCATCCTCGGATGCGGTGTCGCGCGCGCTGTTACAAAAAAAGCCGTGCACACAGCCAAGCGAAATGGGGTCTTGCACACCCAACGCGTCATTTTTTGCCATGCGCACCTTCGCGCTCGTGCGGACGCGTCTGGTATAAACAAGGCTTTCTCCGTGTCAGCGCGCGTTCTGATCGGTGAAGATGCACAGACCTCTCCCGAATGATCTCCAGCACTCAGCCTCCGAACCACCACTAACTCCGCCTCCGTTTCCCTCGTAAGCTGATATTAGTATTTAAACATTCTCTATGATCAATTTTTTTTGTAAAAAATATTTTAATAGCACGGTTTTGGCGGTTATGGAGTTCTAATGACACTGTCGGTCTCATGGTTATATGATAACCGTTACATAACACTTCCCTACTGTTCGACTATGAGGTTCATAGTCGAATCAGACCTCTCCGAATCGAATCGTCGAATCCTCGACTATTAGAAGTCAGCCCTAATGTGAACACATTTGTAAATATGTGGTCACTACATGTCGATTTAAATTTACCATTCTAAGAAATTCTTGTGGGTTGTGTAACAATCTGCTTAAGGTTAGAAGCATTAGTAATCATCTTTCTACGTAAATAACACTTCTTTGAACACCAATCAATGTTGAAATCCCCCAAAAGAAAGATATCTTTGGTTTGAGCAGATGCCCTCTCAATGTTATCACACATCTTTTCCAAGTAATCTACATTTGAACTGGGAGGTCGATAACAGCAGCCCACTAAAATGGGTTTGTTAAACTGAATATTTAACTGTAGCCATATCATTTCAATATCGCTGCCCATCAAATCCTCCCTTGGAGTGACTGGAATAGTCTCTCTAATATAGAATGCAACACCCCCACCATTTTGATTTCTATCTTTTCTAAAATGTCTATACCCCTCAACAGCTAGCTGTGAATTATCAAAACTGTGTTGGCTTTACTTAACTTTTTTTTGTAATCAGGTTCCACCGGTTCCACATAACTTGGTTTCGTTAAACAAACATAATTTGTTCATGTAACTTCAACATCATGGAAGTCATTTTAAGCCATCCAATCAAACTCTGAGCTGAGTGTTAAATGAACACTGAAGCAGTGTTAAAGTTAATGAGATAATTAAGTGAATAATTGAGTGATGATTGAGCATTATTGAAGACACCTGATGTTAACAAGCAGAATCACTGAAGGAGAAAACCGGAATTTAAAGTCACCATTATGGAGATGAGTGTTTGTTTTAGTTGGGCTCTTGACCCTTACATTATTAACTTAATATTATGTTTGGCTATATGAGTTATAACAGCCAGATGATCACATAGAAAAGGTGATCTGATGCTGTTGGTTGTGTCTTAACATAAACATTATATGTTGAAACACAACACTTCGACACTTGGTCAGGTGGAACTGGGGATTGAACCATCAACCTTACGGTTTGTAGACAACCTACATGAGCCACTGTTAAGTTTACCTTATGGATTATAACAGCACTGCTGTTGTAGAGCATACAATTTTTAGCCTTTTCAATAGAATTCAAATGATCAAACCAATAAAAAAGAAACTTCTAAAAATCAAATTAGTTTATATAGGCACAGACAGACATCAAGAATCCGCCTGTGAATCTCAACAGTGGTGAGTATTATAAAGCATGTTGCAGTGCATTCTGGGTGCCACCAATCAAAATTCATTCATGGCTCCCAGAATAAATAATGAGCTTATGTTCAGAGGTGATCTGTTTGTCACCATTGCTGAGATTCATACGCTAAATATTGATGTCTGTGTGTGCATGCATACAAGGTTTTTTAGTTTTTTTTTAGTTGATCATTTGGATTTCTTTGAAAGGGCTAAAAAAAAGAGAATGCTCTAATATGGCAGTGCTGCTATAATCCATAAAATAAACTTAACTCAGAAATTTGCTTCTGTATGAGTTCAGTGATTCAGGTCAAATGATTGTGATATAATGATTATGTTAAAACACAACCAACATCTACAAACCACATTTTATAGTTGATTATCTGGCTGTTATAGCTCAGACAAAGCAGCCAGACAAAATATAAAGTTAATAACGTGGGGGTCAAGAGCCTAACTAAAACAAACACTCATCTCCATAACGGTGACTTTAAATTCAGGTTTTCTCCTTCAGTGATTCTGCTTGCTATCATCAGGTGTCTTCAATAATGCTCAATCATCACGCAATTATTCACTTAATTATCTCATTAACTTTAACATTCAGCTCAGAGTTTGATTGGATGGCTTAAAATGACTTCCATGATGTTGAAGTTACATGAACAAATTATGTTTGTTTAACAAAACCAAGTTATGTGGAACCGGTGGAACCTGTTTACAAAAAAAAAAGTTAAGTAAAGCCAACACATAATTTTTTTTGAGTGTATAGCAGGTCGGCTGACTCATACATTCCCGTAGCGCGTCACGTTGCATTTCCCTATGGTATTTCCCCGTTGAAGCTCAGCGTCCATTGACTTCAATGGGGCTGCTTTGAACAGTTTTTTTCAGTGCTTCGAAACTAGACGGTCATTGGATAAAAGCTGCGATTATGTCCCGCCCACGGACGCTCAGCGTCTCTGGGGTGAATAGGGAAGTGGGCTGGCCTGGAGTCCGGGCGTCTGCGTGATGATTGGAGGACTGCATCTCCTTTTGATTGACAGCGATTTCGCACAATAAAGGCAAAGTCACTGACGCGGAAGCTATTCGAGATTTTGAGCTCAGTCTCATCGCGGATTTTGCAAGTGTACTCGAAAGACGAACTGCTGTAATATTTCTTGGTATTTGCAATTTTCATCATACATTTCACAGTTTAACCTAATTCCCACATTTCCTCCGTCGATGTCAGGTGCCTTGTTAACGTTACATGTGCGAGCGTGGTGTTTGAATCACGGCACATCTTGGTTTCGGTTTTGTGTCGGGATTCAGACATGCGTGCTCTGCGTGTTTGTTTTCGGTTGTGAGTGCACAGGATGAGCTTATGGTCGTTCTCGTGCATAACGTTTTGTCTTGTCGTGTTCGCGTGCGGTTTCGTGTTCGCTCTGTTCAGTGTGTTGTTTTTTGTGTAGCACGCGGTTCGTGTTTACATCGGCCGCGTGCTTTCATGTCATGTTTTGTCTTGTACTGTGTAGCACACAGCTTGTGTTTGACACTAGCTGTGTGCTTTCATGTTGTCATGTTTTGTGGGAACACGTGGGTTATGACTGTTCTCATTGCTTGTAATTTGTTTTACTGGCCATGTGTTTTTGTCATGTTTGTTGTAAGCACATGGCTTGTCATGTGTTTTCTTTGTGCCATGTGCTCTCCTATCAATTGAGTAGACTCCCATCTTGTTTCCTGATTATTAGTTATTTTGCCCCACCTGTCCTCCCTCATTACCTGCCTTTTTTGCTCCCTATTTATTCTCCTTGTCCTGTGCTGGTTCGTAGTTTTTGTTTGTATTTTTTTATTTTATTATTAAAATAAAGCCCATCAACTCTGCACCTGAGTCCTCGCTCTTTTCACCATCCCCACACCTGACAATCGAGTAAAAAAAAAAAAAAGAGCTTCCCCTCTTTGAAAGACCAGCAGCCGCCACTAATGAGTACGTATGTCCTTTCGATTTCTTACAGGTTGGGCCGTTGTTGGCCGGAACACGCTAGCATTCTGCTAGACGGATTTGTGACTGATTACGACCAGAGACCAAGTTTGATGGCACCTGAAGCTAAAGCAGAATCAGAAACATTATCTTAACCCTCTGAGGTCGGCTATCGCGCCGGCGCGATAGTCTCGCTTTTTTCTTATCAGTGCAAAAGAAACTCAAAATACTCTGTTGATTTTGATCTAACATATTAAGTGTTGTACATCATTAGATCCTGATAAGTGTCTATTTTTTTTGTGGATACTCACAATAAAAACAAAGTGTTGTGCTTTTCGCCAAATAAAGAAAAACAAACATGATGCGCGTTCTGCCTTCTCTCTGTCAGTTAAGTCCATTCTGAAACGCGTCCGAAAATTAACTCTAATTCCGCGAATACTTGTCATACAGGCACGAGTGTTTTTCCATAATGAAGCTTGAACTCTCTTCTTTTAAATGAATTAATTTATATAAAAAAACAAATATTCTCATCTTATGTAATCTGTATGAAAAGAGAGAGATGTCAGTATTTTTCTTTCCAGCTCATTATACCTAATTACGCGTTAATGTGCCACGCCCACGGAGAGCGCGCGCTATTCAAACGCAAATGATCTTAGACAAGCCGTTCAAACATGCCAACGCCCACCAGCTGGATTATAAAACACATCGTGTTTAGTAAGTATCTTGTACAGCTGTGTACACAGCGTATCCTTTCGCTGTGAGGAATAATACTATCTAACCCTGGAAAATGTACCAGAAGTGCTGGTAGTTTCATTTCGAGGAGCAAAGGATGCAGCTGATGTAGTAAGTCATTTATTCTTAAGTGCTTTGTTCTAATCGCGATATTGAATACTGTCTGACTGTAAACCGCAAAAAGACTGTTTAAATATGAATGGCGTGTCTGTGTGTAGGCTAAATGATGAGTGAACGGCATAGGCGCTAGGGGTTGAACGACTTCAGATTTTTTGAAGTCGACTGTTATGACATCAAAGTCGAGTCGACGTCGACTAGTCGATGACGTCATTCATAAAACCACAAGAGATGGGACTGCTTTGCAACATGCCACAATTTGCAATTAATTAACAGAAAATTATACAGATGCTGACAGACAGCTCATAATGGGGCCGTTTACACCTGGTCACTTCATGCGTTTTTACTGATCTGATTTATCAAAACGATTCGATTTACACCTGGTCACATAAATGTGTTTACGCAAAACGGATATAAATCCGATCTTCAAACAGATACCATAGGTAATGGTATATTGAATTATCAACTAAGATGTTATTATAGTGTTTGTTCCAATATTCAAACTAATGAATCCTTACCTTTTTTTAATACGTATGATAAAATGTATACTTTTTACAAAGAAATACACTTGAAATATTGTTAAAATTGTAATTGTTGTTGTAATTGTAACCTATTTGTAATTGGTTACAATTTCTAATTGTAAAATATGTATAGGCTATATAGATAATTTCTTTTGTCCTTGCATTCTTTGGGATCCTGTGACACACCTGTGTGAAAGGGCTAAGTAATATGCAGCTCATTATGCGGCACATTATCCGGCCTTTGTCTTCTCAGGTGTGAACACGCCTCCACGCATATTGCGTTTCCAAACAAAGGGTGTCAAATAAAATGTAAATCAGTGTATGTTTTAGTGTAAATGATTAGGCAGGATGATTTTCAGATCATTTTGAAGCAAAAATTCTTGGCAACAACACTCATTAGTCAAAAGTCTTGTGGACACATATTTAGTATGTGTTTTGTGGCCTTATTTCAGACACTTTAAGTTTTAGTTTTTTCAATAACCATGCATAAGCAATATCCTCTCAAAAAAACAAACATGTTTCATAATTGTTGCTCAGAAATTACGGTAGCCCAGTTTGTGCTATATTGAGTGAATTTACACCTTTGCCATTAACATGTTTATAAATAACTGAAAAAGCACAAATGTGAGAGCATGTCAGAACACCTCAAGGACCCCAAAAACCCTTAGACCTCAGAGGGTTAAGGAGGACTTTTTGTCAAAGTTAATTTTTGTGTACTGTATTTATATTTTCCTGCGGGCACTTTTATTTCCATATCATTATATAAGTGCTGAAGAGAATCGCCGTAAAGCAGCACCTCAGGCAGTATGAAAATATGTGACGTCATCACATTTTTTGAACGGATTTTTAGAACAGATAAGTGAACTTAAAAATGCAATTTTCAGCTGAGTGTACTATCTTAGTGTACTATCTTAGTGTATTAGTGTACTATCTCAAAGTGACGCCAAAATGAATGGGAGTCAATGGAATGCTAACAGCAGGTGATGGTCTGCTACAATGGCGGCCCCCAAGCGAAGGTTCAGTTTCCGGCTGGTGGATTACCCCCTGGCACAGCCATCTTGAGCTTCAACGGCCCGTGACGTCACTGGCATGATAGGCTACCTTGGCAGCTCCAGCAAAATAGCATATCAAGAACATAACAGATCGAGAGGGGGGTCTTATTGCATTGCATTAAAAAATTGTGATCTGTCCAACAAGCGAATATAACACCCCCAATGTTATCTTTTTGCTACAGTTTTTGCTTCACCGCATATCAAATTAATCCGACATCGAGGATACTATCCAATATAAGCAATATCCGACAACACCCGCAAGATACTTGTTACTGTGATTTCAGCCGCTTTCAAACTGAAGCCTAGGCTATGAGAGACGTGGCGGCACGGCCAGTTTAAATTTGACAAGCGCACACGCCTAAACGCAATGCACAGACAGCCAGCTGTCACATCGCGTGCACTAAACTAAATTCTCTTTATCGTCTTATTGCATTTAAAGTGTGAAAAACACAAGGTTCACATAAACAGTTGGTTTTGTCTTAAATGAACGTAAACATCTGTAAGAAATCAAGTGTATAAGTTTATTCTCTAGATCAGTATAAGTTTCATTTATACAGTGAAGAATATGCAGTTTTATGATTTCATTTGATGATTCAATTTCAGCCACAGGCAGGAAGTCTCTGTCCATACTGTCAAAATCAGTCAGTTCAGTCAGAGTAGAGTAGCCTGACATAACGTTAATAGCCTACAGTGGTATGCCAGTGAACACGAACACATGCCAGTGATCATCGAACACGGCTGCGCTCTGATAACAACAAATGTAAATTTCAGCATTGAGAAAAACTTCCTATATGTTTTTTTTTATATTATTTTTGAATTAATTTGTTTACAATTTTGTTTACAACATGTTATCGAATTATATTTTGTTAGTTTCAGTTCCCCTTTAAGGGTTAAGTTTTGGTTGTCTTTATGTGCTATAAATGTATTTGAGATGCATATGTGTATCGCTGTTTTATCAGCCTCTCACGCCATGTGTTGCATTGCCGTACCTTATACAGAACAAGAAGTTCTACAAGAAATGAGACCTCTGCATTGTATCTTTTGCCACAATGCACACACATCATAGAGACCAGTATATCATGGAGACTTGGGAATGGACTCTTTTCAATCTGGCTTACAACCACTTAGGAATGCTAAGCTACACAGAACCCTATATACACTGCTTAACAACACCCTAGCAAGTAGCAACCAACTAGCAATGCCCTAACAGCTACCAAGAACATCGTAGGATTGCTTAACACCCTAGCAACCACCTAGCAATGTCCCAGCCAACATGACCACATGGGTTTTATCTGGGCTACATGGGCCTCATCTGGATATGGGGTCAGAGTGGGCTCTTTAATGGGCTGAATGTGGGCTCCAGCTTGGTTAAAGTTTTGGGGCCCGTTTATTTTAGGGTTCCATATGGGCCACATTTGGGCTATATAGGCTATATTTATAAGTACTCAATAAGTAACTATGGAAACAAACAGGCAGGGGTGGAGGAAGACTGAACTGAACTAATAGACAGAACACAGAAATCAAAACAGACTGACAATGTAACACTCGGGAAGAGGAACACGTTCTTTGGCCTCTTCCACCAAAAGAGACTGAACTTCCTGATTCAGCACCTGAGTCTGCTCTTAACTGACCACTGTGGACAGAAGTACCCGATTGAAACAAGGTGGACGAGAACCCAACTGAATTCTATATCCTCTCTCTAAGGCTATGTTCAGACTGTCAGTCCAATTTAAATGTTTGTGCATATCCAATTGAAATCCAATCAGCTTTAGCTAGTGTGAACAGCAAAAAAAAAAAAAAAAAAAAAAAAAAAAAAAAATCACATGAAACGCGATTTTTACAAATCCATTTCAAGCTTCATGTGGTTTGAAATCCTGTTCAGGTCGCATTTCTGGAAATCCGTTTCAGTCTGACTGATCTGATCGGATTTTGCGTGGTTTATGTGAGTTTCTCATGCCACGTAAACATTTTTATCTGCTTTTTTTGAAGCAGAAAATGACAATATAACAACATGTTTTAAAACCGACCGAAACAACTGCTCTGAAAAAAGCGTGCATACCAGCCTCCTACAGTTCTGCCGCTGCCTCAGAATACACAGTAGACCAGCGTGGCGGCTACACATTGTCATGTTATAAAATTTAAATAAGACAACGTCTCTATTGCAAATACCTCCATGTTGCGGTTGTTGTTGTTTTGGGTGTATTCCTACCAACGCAATGTCATTACCATAGAAACCAATGCAGATATTCCGGAAAAAGACAGAGAGGCATAGACACACAAATCGTACAAAACAGTTGCTATACACAGTGTGGATGTCAATAATTTTAGATCAGATTCCTACGGTGGCCGAGAAGTGCAAAACAAAAATACGAAAACAAATCAAATTTATAAACGCAATGGAAAGAATGAAAACAAATTAACAAGTTAACAAACATAATAACAATTCCGAAAACAAAAAACAAAAAAAAACAAATCAGAAAACACAACGAGAAATCTGAAAACAAAATAACAAATCAGAAAACACAACGACAATTCTGAAAACAAATTAGCAAGTCAGAAAACACAACGACAAGTCAGACAAAACGGAAAAGGTAGGTATATGTGGCGGGTGGAATACTGACCGCTGATTGGACGTGAGATCTGTCAATCAAGACTTGCAGAAAGTACAGGAGCAGAGTGTGGCAGGAGAGAGTCGATTTGCATGTGCATGTGTAAATATCGTATAGAGTTGTCTATTTAAAGCTGCAGTCCGCAGTTTGTCCTCTTTGTCGCCATCTCTGTTTGAAATCTGCAATTGCAGTTATTCGCGGAATTATCAACTTTAAAGTGAGTTGTACCTCGGCACGGCACAGCACGGATGAATCCAATGTTTTGAGGAGAATGTGCAGCTGTCAGTCACCACGCCGGTGTGGATACTGTCATTCGGAATCAGAGATTCTACATTTTGTATGTCGCCAAGTATGACCAACATAATAATTTTCACCCTAAAATGTAATCTGAACAAGTAACATCCACTTTTGTTCTTCTGACCAACTAACTGAAAAAAAAGCATTGCAGTAGCCTAAATCGCGCTGATTAAATCTAACAATCGTTTATCATATCACGTCAAACCGTGCAAATTATACTTTGTTCTCAAATTGTTAATGTTAACAACATCAGCATTGCGTGACTACATTTAAAGCCCTTCAGATATGTATCCCCGTTTTCGCATGGGCCTGGTTGTATTATCTTTTTCCAAACTCTCAGTCCCAAGTCTTTTGCATTTTACAACGGGTGAATCTCTAGTTGTCACTGGTGATTGTCGTTTGAACCTTTCTGGATCCACCATCAAATTAATAAGTTTAATTATATCAACTGCTGTGAGAAAAGACTATTCACTAGTTCACACTTACGAATGATCAGAGAGTAAATGGTTATGCGCATTTGGCGAACCCAGAGTACTCCCCCCGTATCTCTGTTTAGGAAGATAATCAGGCAAGTGTGAGGAGATGGGGTGGTGGAGGGATGCTGAAAACTGTCGAGAATTATGGGTGATTCGACTGCGTATATTTATGGGCTTTACTCATGCTGATTTAGTGGACCTGTTGATTACTGATTGCTGACAGCTGGTTGGAATGACTTGATTGTTGATCATTACAATGTGTTCCTCCCGAACCTTGTTAATAAAACATCAATAAATCTCCACCTCCAGCAACCTCACACGTAATATAGCCTACTAGCCGAGACACCTTCTTTATGTGTACAGATGTGATGTAATGACGCAAAGACACGCTCGAATTTCCCGCAGAAATCCACCAGTACCACTGGAATTAAAAACATTATTACAAGCTTACCGCTTTGAATCGAGCTAAGGCATGCAGATAGTTTTGAACACTGGTTCAATTTATTTTGGATAATTTTTAACCCAAAAAAGTTGGGGACTGGAGCTTTAACTGGCTAATTTAGTGTGATTATTATGGAGAAAAAAAATCATATTAAAATCTTCCTACCATCTGGTTTGGTCAGACCAAATTTTAAAAGAACCCGATCTGGTAAAGTGGTAGAGTGGCGTGTAGAGTAAGAACAGCAGATTTAGCTTTTGACACAAACGAATGAGTTCTAGTCACCCTTTTCCGGATCCATTTCTTATCCCTATAGCCATCTCTTATCAGTTAGTTGGAAGAGGCATTAAAAATGTTTAAAAATGTAAATAAAGTGTATAACAGGTACTTAATAGACCTACAATATGATAATCTAAGTTTGTTGCACAAGGAGTACATGGGGTAATCAGAACTGGCAAAGAGAGAAAACAAACAAAATCGTAACCGTTATAGACAACAGGGTTCCCAATCCTATCCAATAGAAATTGCTCTGAAACTATGTGCACACTCACAAGTTCACCAAACACAAATTCACTCCAACGTCCACAATTGTAAAGTAAATCAAACCACTACCATCTATTCCCCAAACCTTAACAGAATAAACCACATAAAAGAAAATGGGAACCCCACCGTCATTTTGTAGGTCCAAAACAAACAAAACAAAACAAAGACAATCTCACAAATTAAATCAATCACTTTGGCACTTCCATACACAAGACCCAATTCAACATTAAAGTAATCTCTTCAGACACCCATTAAGCCACCAATGCTTTCAATAAAGTAAACGTCAATCATGCATCATCTGTGTTCTGAAATATATCTGCTTAATTCTCTGAGGCACCAATCAACACCATTCCCATCAGAACACTTCCCAATTCAGTTCTATGCTGCTCATTAATCAACTTGGTTTTTCATCTGCTATTACACAGTCTTGAAAGACACCAAACAGCTTTTCCTGCTTGACACATAGTACCACAAAGAGAAAGTCTAAACAGTTTGGTTTCCCTTTATAGCGTCTTAACTCATGGGATTTGTAGTCCATCTAGTTTGTAGTCCGTCACCTTCTACCCCATTACATACGCCAAACTGGGCACTCACGTTTAGCATTTTCGGGTGTGTAATGTGACGTTTGAGAACCTAAAACCCTGTTTCTCCCAGTTGACGCAGTAACACATAACCGGCGTCAACAGACATCTCCACTTTGCCCGGAGTTTTTAGAAATAATCGTTTTCTGTGATAAAAACGGGGTTTTCGTGTAAATGAGGGGCCAAACCGCAGGGAAATATCTGCATCTTCCCTTCGTGTAAACGGGGCATTAGTTTGGAACTATTTTCGTTGGTGAAATAGAGAAAAAAAACTGACATCATTGACAAATTGTAATTAACAATATTAACTTCTTGTTTATTGATCTGTCATCAAGGCCTTTTACGACGCAAGCGCCGATCTGAACGGTGTCTAGCATGCCGTCTTTCTGTGCAAAAGCTGGTGTAAGCATGGCAGGACAAAGTTGTGCCTTCTGTCAGCGCAGACCGCCAAGATGCCCAGTCTTCCGCAAGGTGATGCCATTGGTCAGGGTTGATGTTAAAGACATTCATGTCTCGCTTGACATGTCCCGTTGGCAACAGAAGTGAAAAGCATTAAGCTTGTGCTCCTGCCGCTGGTATGTAGTCCACGTTTCGCTTCCATAAAGCAGAACGGAGAGCACACAGGACTATACGCGCACCTTTATTTTGAGAGAAAGGTGGCTACTGTTCCAGACGCGAGACTGAAGCCGCCCAAAGGTTGTTGAGGAACGACCGATCCTGGTATTCAGTTCAGCATCAAGGGTGTTGTTTGCTGTCAAGGTTGAGCCGAGGTAACAATAATTTTATACAGATCTAAAATTAATATCACATGTGGAAAAAACAACACTCTTGCTTGTGTGCTTAACATATTATATAACTAAAAAGCTCATGCAGGGGTATTGCCCTATATCTGGATTTTGTGGGGCATACTGCCATCTAACAGTGTTTTTGTTAGTGCAAGTGAGTGACAAACTAGATAATGTCAGATCGCAGCCTCACACATCATTAAAAACAAACAATTATTATCGTAGACGATACAGCTCTAATATTTACACATGCGAGTGCGAATTGACTCTCCTGCCACAGTCTGCTCCTGGACTTTCTGCAAGTCTTGATTGACAGATGTCTCGTCCAATCAGTGGTCAGTATTCCATTCGCCATATATACCTACCTTTTCCGTTCTGTCTGGCTTGTCGTTGTGTTTTCTGACTTGCTCATTTGTTTTCAGATTTGTCGTTGTGTTTTCTGATTTGTTATTTTGTTTTCAGATTTGTCGTCGTTTTCTGATGTTATTTTGTATTGGGATTTGTTATTGTCTTTTCTAACTTGTTAATTTGTTTTTAGTCTTTCCATTGCCTTAATAAATGTGTTGTTTTGTTTTCGGAATTGTGTTTTGTTTTGCACTTCTCGGCCACCGTAGCTTCCAATCAGATACATCAATTGAAGTGTGAACATAGCCTATGATCTGCAGGACCCATTGAGACACATTTGGCAGAAGTCGCCAACAGAACTTAAAGGAACACTTAAGCAATTAAGGGGAAAGACTCACTTAATGATGGCCTTAAGGTACCTTAACCCCTTTATGACCCTTAAGGACCCTTAGGTTTTTTTTGTTTTTTTTAAGTATTTTAGTATCCTTAACCTTATAACTTAGGGTTTAAAGGTTTCTTATAACTTATATTTTTTTTTATGGGTGTAATTAATCCATGGCCATTAATATTATAATTAATGTTGTATTAATTGTAGCTCTTCTGTTTTCCCCTTAGTTTTGACAGACAATCAAAATGACTACAGCCTTAGACGTCTCTCGCCACCTTCATTGCCCCATCTGTAAAAACCTGTTAGCAGATCCGGTCTCAACCACATGTGGGCACACCTTCTGCAAGCGTTGTCTGGACCAGCACATAAGCATGTCCGAGCCACACTGCCCTCTTTGCCAGGAGCCTGTGTCCACCAAGCCATCTGTGAACGCAGCGCTCGACGCCCTCCTGCGAGAATTTCACCAAATGCAGTTACCCGACCTGAGCCTCTTCTGTGGAGAAAGAGGCGTGGTCCCATGTGACGTCTGTGACGAGCACCTCACGTTCAGAGCTGTGAAGTCCTGCTTGAACTGCCTTCTTTCATACTGCGATCAACACCTGAAGCCGCACCAGTCTATGGTGAGATTCAAATCCCATAAACTGGTGAATCCCATGGAGAAGTTGGATCAAAGAGCATGCAATGCGCACGGTAGGCCTCTGGAACTCTTCTGCAGACGGGACGAGCGCTGCATCTGCACCTTATGTGTGAAGTTGGGTGGAGATGTGATACCTGTGGAGATAGAGAGAGAAAGGAGACAGGTGAGAAAATCAAGCTCTCGGGAAATAACACAGATCAATCTTTTCACCTGAGATAGTGTTTGAATTGTTTCCCAAAAAGAATAAACAAAACTTAAACTGGCGAGTTTTTTAATTAAATTGAGAAAGAAACAAATACTGTTGAATCATTGAATTTACAACTTATTAAACACCAAATTTGGATTTCCATAGTTGCCCACCACACCACAGAGTTTTGATATAATTGTAACTGACTTTAATTCAATGTACTCAGAAAGCTATGTGTGTGTGTGTACAGGCTGAGCAGCAAACAACTATTGAAGAGCTGGAAAGGATGATCAATCAGAGGGAAAACAAACTCGACGAGCTTAAGGAATCAGCCCAAAAATGCCAGGTACATACATCTTTCTACAAAAAACACAAATCTCTACTGAAAAAATACAATGTATAACTAGACACCACTCACTAAATTAAAGGGGACCTATTATGCGAAATTCCCCTTTACATGGTGTTGTAACATAAATGTATGTCCGCAGTGTGTACACAACCACCCCTGTAATAGTAAAAATTCTCAATTCTAGATTTTTGTGACGTCACAAATGCTTAGGCCCCAACCATGACTGCTGACAGACTCTGTCCTATTAGCATTGAGTGATCTGTACACAGTCCGCCATGTTTATCTCATGGCCAGAGCATTTAACATCAGCATTCAAGAAACTGCACGATTCTGGGTAAACTGAGAATCACAATTGTTTTTAATATTTTTTTTAAAATAGATATTCTCGATTCTCCCACAATTCTGAATAGACAAGTAAACAAAATAACATATTCCTATAAAATGTTAATTCTATTTAAAATATTTAATTCAGTAGATTATTATTTAATGTACACATGAGTGGGGTCAAGTTAAACATTTTAGTTTGAATTTTATATTATACTGTGCATTGTGCTAAATAAATATTTTGCATAATTTGTAATTGATTTATTCTTTGAAAATTTAATATTAATTTATGCAATTGCAATGCCTTGATTTTAGTAAAGTCTGTACACAGTCATAGCCATAAATGCAATGATACTAATAATTGGCATAATTTCTTTCGGTTTCGGTGCATCCCTAGTATGCAGGCAGAAAGATGTTTGAAAATCTCAGGTTATTGGTAAACCAGTCTCGAACCAGAGCAGCGCGATGGAAGCTGACGTTATCCCAAACAACAACGTAGTAAGGGTGGTCTGGTTGTGCTGGTTCCCTGTGGTCCACCTGGAACATATCCTCTTTTAGACCGTCAAGGAAAGCAAGGAGGAGCATAGCGGAGTACCCCTCGTTGGCTGATGGCTGCGCACATAGTGACATTCCCTCCGCGCTGACCAGGGACATTTACAATAGCCCGATGGCCAATTATGTTCCTCCCCCTTCTCCTTCTTTTGGTCAGGTTGAAATCAGCCTCATCCACAAAGATAATTTCATGGGGAACAGGCCAGCCTTCAATCTTAAAGATTCTCTGCAAAACACATGAGACACAGTAGAGTAAATCACTATGCTGAAGCACAGTTCAAGAGGGCACAAATGGCAGCATAAACTGCTATACTCTGATGGTACACAATACTTCATGCGATATCAAAATTCATACCTGAACATATTCCACTCGTTGGTCTTTCACTCTATCAGAGTTTTGTTCAAAAGGGACGCGGTATACCCGTTTCATCCGGAACTGGTGCTTTCGGAGGATGCGGTCAATTGTGGAGAGGCTGATGGCATTTATTCCTCGAAAATGATTAGTATCCTCAATCACTCTCCTTTGAATCTCTCGCAGGCGGATTACATTATTGGCAATGACCATGTTTACAAGCTCCCTCTCTTGCTCCTCCGACAAAAGCCTTAGCCTGCCTCCACCAGGTGGTCGTCTCTGTGTCCTAAAAAAATAGAAGCACTCATTACTCTAACTCTCACACATCCTTTTTACAGGAAAAAATGGAAACATACTGAAACTATCTGTATGCGGGTTAAACGCGAACCTGTGATTAACGCTGACGGCGTTCACATGCGCATTAAGAATTGATTCTATAGTTATGTACTTTTTAAAATATGTGCGCAGGTTTGTAATTCCATACAACCCATGCCTAAACAAACTACTTGTCTTGCCTATAAATTTTGATACAGAATTTTGTTTTATTTTATCACTTCGGGGTACGCGAGCCGGATTTTCAACAACGCTTTATCTGTAGAGTGGGAAAGGGATCCTCCATAGGGAGAGGATAGTTGACACTTCAGTACTGGATTGTCATCGGGTCCAGGCAAAACTCCTTCGTCAGATTTGGATACGGCCTGGATCCGGCAGGCTGCGGGAAAACCTCGGGATAAACAAAGACACTAATATTAGCGTAGATGCCATTCTTCTTATGATGTAACGAGTACATCAAGATTTAAGGGAAGTGTTCCCAGTTCCGGCTGACCTAATCTATGCAGCCTAACATTGAATTATAGAAGTCTATAATGTATTATGTGTGTGTGTCTGCTTCCCGGACAAAATGGTAGGAAGACTGTTCCAAAGTTTTGGTGCTAAATAGGAAAAGGATCTACCGCCAGCAGTCGATTTCGATATTCTAGGTATTATCAACTGGCCGGAATTTTGAGATCGCAATAGACGTGAAAAACTATAATGCGTTAAGAGCTCGCTCAAGTACTGGGAAGCTAAACCATTTAGTGCTTTGTAAGTAATCAACAATATTTTAAAATGTATATGATGTTTAATAGGCAGCCAATGCAGTGTTGACAAAACCGGGCTAATATGGTCATACTTCCTGGTTCTGGTAAGAACTCGAGCTGCGGCGTTTTGAACTAGCTGTAGTTTATTTATTAAGCGTGCAGGGCAACCACCCAGTAGAGCATTACAATAATCTAGCCTTGAGGTCATGAACGCATGAACTAATTGTTCCACACTTCCCAATGAGAGCATATGGCGTATTTTAGATATATTTTTAAGATGGAAAAATGCAGTTTTACAGATACTAGACACGTGACTTTCAAAAGAAAGGTCGGTATCAAAGAGCACAACCCAGGTTCCTAACTGACGACGAAGACTTAACAGAGCAGCAATCAAGTGTTATACAGTATTCTGGGTTATTACGTGAGGAAGTTTTTTGTCCAATAATTAGAATCTCTGTTTTCTCAGAATTTAGTAGTAGTAAATTACTAGTCATCCAATTTTGTATATCAGCTATGCATTCCGTTAATTTTGTGAATTGGTAAGTTTCATTAGGTTTTGAAGAAACATACAGCTGAGTAGTCCGCATGGAGTCCGCATGCTCTGTGTTTGTTTGGGTTTCCAAAGACATGGCACTGTAAAGGATCCACTGAAGGCAAGTTGTATAGAGAACCTCAGACTTGGCAGGCATGAAGTGAAGAGACTCAGGCTTGGCAAACATGACGTGAAGAGACTCAGGCTTGGCAGGTACTGTGTGGTTGCGGGGCTCCTCATCCGCCAAACCCACAGTAAAAGTTGAGCTGCTCAACAAAGGGCATAGTATTGGGCCAGGGAAAAGTGAAACTTTCCACCTGGCAAACAAGACCGGACAGGTTCACTTAAACCTACACTAAATATGTCCTTAAGGGCCACATCATTAAAGTCCAATAGGTGAGAGAGTTCACAAAACTCTGCCACATAATCCTCTATGGTAAGGTCTCCTTGACGCAGATTTAGGAGAGCAACCTCTGGTTTCATGGGTTCAAGTTTTCTGTAAGGGATCCACTGGAGGCAAGTTGTATAGAGAACCCAAGTGCAGTTTATTACAAACACGATTAACCATGAAACAAAAACATGAACATGACGCTTACCAACAGTGGTTACAGGGAAACAAAACTTGACAAAGACACATGGCAAACATGAGGGCCTAAATACACACAAGACTAATGACAAGACAAGGGACACCTGCTAGCAATGAAACAATGAACAAATGACAACATGGCAGGATCACATGACAATGACATGAAACGTGACCAAGACAAGAGGTGTGTGCGACTTCATGCAGCTCTGCGCAGACCGATCGGTGGCTGACTTGAAGCAGTGCATGCCGGTTAGAAATTTTGTCCGACTTCTCAAGAGCAGCTGCACAAGCTCTGATGACGACACAACTGTTCCACGATTGGCCGGATTCACTGCATGACAACGATCACGTGCGTTTCGTGTTTATTCTCACACCTTTAGTTCCATTAAAGCTCACAAATCAGTTTTTCATGTAGTCGCGATGTTATATTCTGTCATGTTTATCAAAATAAAACGGATTAAAAAACGTTGACTCCACTTCATTGATATAGGCTTGAACTTTATTCTTGTTCAAACAGATGCTTTAGCCTATGAAGTAGTAAACTATTGAAGGAAAATGTGTCTGAAATATCTGTGTATTTGGCGAATACTGCATTTATTTCACTTCAGCTGTGGTAAAGTAAGCAAACACCACTTGAGCGGTCACTATGGGAACCAGAAAGTGCGGCAACTCTCGCCGATTGGTTACATCCAGCCGCAGCCGATGTCGAACACACCTAAGACCAAATCGTGACAGCCACATAGGTGAATTGGAGACACTAAATTTGAAGAATCATGTTTTCGACAGAAGACTAGGACAAGGACAAGAGAAAGAGCTCAGTGACAATACAAACACCAACACGTTCAGCAAACCGCATGCAATAGGCAACATTTGTATTTGCATTTAGGTTCCTTGTAAAGAAGAATATGCAAAGATCATGCAAAGACTAGTTTCACAAATATTTGACTTTGGGCATACAGATAGAGAAACTTGGAGAAATTAAGTGGAAATGCATAACTACTTGCTACTAAAACTCTAAATATGTGGTTTATTAAAATAAGTTATTGTATCAGCCCAGTACTTTATAATCATGACTTTATTTCTGCAAGTTTCTGTGTCTGTATGCCCAAAGTCAAATATTTGTGAATATTTGATATTTGCATATTCTTCTTTACAAGGAACCTGAATGTAAATACAAATGTTGCCTATTGCATATGGTTTGCTGAACGTGTTGGTGTTTGTATTGCCACATAGGTGAATTGGAGACACTAAATTTGAAGAATCATGTTTTCGACAGAAGACTAGGACAGGAACTAGGACTGGAAAGAGTCCTGAACATGCAGCCGATTCCTGTTCACAAAACCTCTCCAGCTTCTACTTTCTGTACATTAGCTTTTATATGTTGGCCAATGGTGATGTAGCAACTGTCCAATGAGAATATACATTACATCATATAGAATGTATGACAAAGAGAGAACCAAGTCCATAAGGAGAAATGCATATGTGGCAGTATATGTTCTGGACAAATCCATCTCCTATCTGTGCTGGTTTCCAAGAATCACACACACACATAAATGGAAAACTACATTAAAACAGATGTGTTCTTGAACAAAAAATGGCTTCTCCCCTCTCCCCAATTTCCCCTTGTAGCCTACTCCAAAGTCAGCAACTTTACAGGCCGAGGGTTCAGAAAAGTCAGACTGCGAGCTGAATTGTACAGACAATTCAAGCTCACAATACTATTAGTATTTATTAATATTTTGAATTATTTTTACATTTTTAGTTTTCATTTGAATTTGAGTAATTTTGTTTTGCTTTTGTCATTTTCATTACTTTTTAGTTTTTAAATATTCTTACATAGATTTAATACATTTTTGTTTAAGTTTAAAGGGATAGTTTACCCCAAAATTTTAATTATCCCATGATTTACTCACCCTCAAGCCATCCTAGGTGTATGTGACTTTCTTATTTCAGACAAACACAATCGGATATATATATAAAACAAAAATTTCCTGTCTCTTCCAAGCTTTTTAATGGCAGTGAATGGAGGATGAGATTTTGAAGCCCAAAAAAGTGCATCAATCCATCATAAAAGTAATCCACATGGATCTGGGGGGGGGGGGGTTAATAAAGGCCTTACTTTACTCTTTTGGATATTTTTCTTACACAAACGTATCACTTCAAAATCTCATCCTCAATTCAATGCCATTATAAAGCTTGGAAGAGCCAGGGAATTTTTTTTATTTAACTCTGATTGTATTCGTCTGAAAGAAGAAAGTCATATACACCTAGGATGGCTTAAGGGTGAGTACATCATGGGGCAATTTTAAAGTTTGAGCAATTGTTTAGGCCCTACTTAAACATATGTATGCTAAGACAACATTTTTGATTTTCGTTTGTTTTTCATCTAATATTTATATTTTATTTTGTTTCACTCATTCTTCCCTCGGGTCATTTTGACCCGAAAAATATTTTTGAAAGAAATGAAAAAAATTACTGTCATCGGAGGGGTCCAATACTCCAGGACTTGAACCACGAATACATAAAGAAATTAAAAACATAATGGATTTGAGGAGTTCTGTGGTTAAAATCGAAAAAAGTTACAAATCCTTCCCTCACGGGTCAATTTGATCCCCATAGGAATAAATGGAATGTGAGGAATGCTTCAGTACACATAGAAAAACCTAAAAATGCTAAAATTTCAAACTAAAAATCCTAAAACTTTACCAAATAATTATTTTATAATGTCTACTATAATGTATCTGAATCTCCAAAACAATTTTAGGGCTTCTGAGGGAAGGATTTGTTACAGAACGCGATTGCAGAAAGTGATATAAAAGTTTTAAAACTGCAATAAAGTTGGCATGAAAACTTTTCTCCACTACACATGTGACACATATCTGAGAGATATAGCTTCTGGAACAAAAACAAAAGTAGTTTCACACAAGTAAACATGTCATCAGAGAAGAGATGCCTTCTTTAACAATAATAACACTGATGGACTCAAAGAAATTGTTTAGAGCTTGCCAGATCAAGAATATGCTTATTTTTTTGTGTTATATGCCTCCACTCTTGGCAGGCTCTGATAGAAAGAGAGCAGCAGGAGATAAAGGAAGTGTTTGCTGCAATGATGGAGGCTGTGAAGAGATCAGAGCAGGTGCTGCTGGCTCCTCTGGAGGATGGAAGGAGGTGTTTGGAGAAGGAGATGGATGAGAAGACACAACAATTACAAAAAGACATTCTCAAGTATAAGGAGACAATCGACTCTTTGAATGACACTATGAATGAGGAAGATGTCATCTTCTTCCTGCAGGTCAGTTAATCATGAAATACTGACTAATATTTTACAAACACAAAATAATACTATTATATGCCCCAAATAATACTATTATGTGTCCCAAATAATACTATTATATGTCCCTTTTCAGTCTTACCCGTCTGTACCAACTGAGTTCAAAGATGACTGGATGGTTTCCATTGACACTGAATTAAACTTTGGCACAATGAGAAATATAAAGGCAGCCTTATTGGCTGATATTGAGACTCACCTGGAAAAACTTTGCACTGTTGGTGAGTGATTATGTCTGAGAGCTGTGATATAATTAGCAAACATTCCCTATTGTTATTGCCGATAAATAGAGTTAAGGATTTGGACAAGATTTAAACTTGTTCTGCACTGTTTGTGAGCCCTTGTGAAAAAGAAGTATACTTCAGCATACTTTTAAAAATATTAGGCTACTTATTAAAGAAATAATATACTGTAAAAGTATGTGAACTGAATGTAATGTTTTCGGACACTTAATTGCATGTTAATTGCAATTACTAAATGAAAATGCATTAGTTTAAATATTAAATGCAATTAGCTGAAATTTAGAGTGTTTTGACCCACTTAAGTATATTTTTATATGCAATGTAGCCTATATTTTATAATTACTTCTATTGTCTTTGAAATATGGTTAAAGTGTCAGGAGAAACAGAGGACACAAGAGCGAAGGCAGGTACAGAAACAGACTTTATTGTTAGAAGAGAACAACGGCAGTCTGCAGTTCCCTATCTATTAGGGCTGTAACAATATGCAATATGAAACTGAAATCGTGATCCTCTGCAGATCCACAAACCTGTGTCGCGGTGTGAGAATATTATGACACAAGTGAAGCACAAAGCACAAAAAAGAAATATTAGGTTAGCAATTAAATGTTACATCGCAGCCATGGAAATGCATGATGAATGAGAGAGTTGTGCGGGACCCCATAAATTTAAGCTTTGTCGGCTTTGAATTATGGTTTGCGATCTGGTAACCTGATTATCAGCGAATTTAACAATATTCCATTAATTATTCCATATAGAAAGCTTGAATTGTCTACTTTTAAACAAAACAATTCTAAACGAAAAGAAACCGACTAGCCTATACTGTCTGCTTATGTAGGCCTATTCTGTATGTGTAGGAAGTGTGCATTTCTCTCTATAGACGCGTTCACTGCGAAGATGACGAGTCAGCATCGTCAACTTTATCTTTGCAGCCCGACACTGACACAGAAAACACTAGTTTATTAATACACATTTAAAATGTCTCTTTGCTAAATTTGACACATTCGTAATCATTACTTTTGCCAGTTCTTTGTGACAGCTGTTATGTGCGTTATTGGCAGCGTCACATTCTCGGTTACATGACCGCGTCACCACCACCGCATCAGCACCGAAAATATGGAGATTTTATTTTAGAGAATAATCGCACAACCTATTTGATATTCTATAATTAAATCAACTAATCGAACATTCAAAAATCGTGACTCATCCCTGCATGGAATCTCTTGTTACCCAAATCTTCACTTACATTTCACCCATTTCCGAAGGGGATTATAAATGTTTCTTCTTGGTTCGCTTTTAATTAGGTCTATTATTTCCGTATTCTTTACTGTGGTAAAGTAGAAAAACGCTGTAGGAAAGATACCCTTCCTTTTTACCTGCACGTCTAATTCTTTTTAACATAGTTTGTGCTTGTTATTAGACATGGTAAGGCGCGTCAAGTTTATTTGTAAAGCGCCTTTCACACGCGCGGCTGATTTTTAGTTTCACTTTTTTTCTGACAGCGCAAAATCAAACAGCTAAAATGCCTTTTTAAATAGATTTAGATAATAGACCTAATTAAAAGCGAACCAAGGAAGAAACATTTATAATCCCCTGCCAGCAGCCATATCACCCTATAGCCCAAGACTGGTTGCCCACTGAAGCTAAGCAGGGCTGAGCCTGGTTAGTACCTGGATGGGAGACCTTCTGAGAACACCAGGTTGTTGCTGGAAGAGGTGTTAGTGAGGCCACCAGGGGGCGCTCACCCTGTGGTCTGTGTGGGTCCTAACACCCCAGTGTAGTGACGGGGACACTATACTGTCAAAGAGCACCGTCCTTCGGATGAGACGTTAAACCGAGGTCCTGATTCTCTGTGCTCATTAAAAATCCCATGATGTCCTTCGAAAAAGAGTAGGGGTGTAACCCCGGCATCCTGGCCAAATTTGCCCTTGGCCTCTGTCCATCATGGCCTCCTAATCATCCCTATATACTAATTGGCTTCATCACTCTGTCTCCTCTCCACCAGTAAGCTGGTGTGTGGTGGGCGTTCTGGTGCAATATGGCTGCCGTCGCATCATCCAGGTGGATGCTGCACATTGGTGGTGGTTGAGGAGATTCCCCCTTCCATATGTGAAGCGCTTTGAGGTCCCAGAAAAGCGCTATATAAATGTAACGAATTATTTAACTTTATTATATTATTTCAGTTACCAATATTTACTGATATTAATTTCAATGCTTTGCAGGCTTCAGTGTGTTGTTTCTTTGACAGAATTGCTCAAATAAACACTTTTTTGCTCAAATAAACACTTACTTTTTTTATTTCAAAACAACCACCGCACCACCGAGCCACCACCACTGCGGTGGTAAAAAAAACTGCCACCGTCACAGCCCTAACTATTAGTATTATTTGAAGTTAACATTATAAAATACGTAGACAAAATCTCTACTATTACAGCTCTACTATCTATACGGTTCTCTCATATTGCATCGCTAGACGCATTCGGAAAACTCCTTTTTCTCAGATTACTGAAGCCTTATATAAAAGAGACAGCTGCGGAGTTGCATGAACCATTGACTGCGCAGCTGAGCTGCACGAACCTATGGTGCTAAAGCCCGCCGAAATGGGAGGGGCTACCTGTATATATACGCGGGCATTCCACAATAGGATCACAGATTAATTCTCCTTCAGTGACGAAGATCTTCTCTTCGCTGGACTCCGAGACAGAAGAAAGTGATCGGCGCTTTTAACAGTATGGATTGTTTCGAGCTGTTCTTATTGTTAGCTATTCCCATTGCGAGAGCATGAGTCTCACCTCTCTCTGCTTGCGGATCGATTTCTTCTCAGAGAGCGGAGGAAGAAGCGAGTGAGCTCATGCCAGCATAGATCCCGTGTGACTCACTCTCCCCACAAAGTGAGGATTGTATTTTCTCAGCGGATCTTAAAGATTCCTACTTTCATGTCCATATGGACCCCCATAACAGACTGTTCTTGAGATTTGCGTTCGAGGGGGTGGCCTCCAACACGGGTTGCGGAGCTCTCTGCGAGGGCAGGCTGACTTCCGGTTCCTAGTCAAGTACAGAAAAATGGCTGCACATCAACTGCCTGGAAATGCTGGCAGTCTTTCTGGTCCTCAGAACCTTCCTGCTAGACCTGAAAGGACACCACGTCTTAGTCCGCTTGGACAACCTGACAGTGGTGTCCTACATAAACTACCAAGGTGAACTCAGATTGAGGCCTCTGTACAATCTAGTGAGATGCCTCCTCTTGCGGGCACAACTCAATCTGCGCTCACTGAAAGCAGCACATGTGCCGGACAGACTGAACCAAGGGGCAGAAATGCTGTCCCTGGGCAACGTGTCCTCAGAGCAGTGTTGTAATGTAACGGAGTACAAATACTTCGTTACTGTACTTAAGTAGAAATTTCATGTATCTGTACTTTACTTCGCTATTTAAATTTATGTCAACTTTCACTTTTACTCCACTACATTTCCTAGAAAAAATGTATACTTTTACTCCGTTATATTTCCATGAAGAATCTTCGTTACTCGCTACTACAAAATAAAATCAGAAGAAATGTGTGCGACTGCAATAAGGGAGGTTTGGCGAATCACTGCTCCTAGATTGCATTACGCACGCTCTGCACGCTCTATTTCAGCGTAATGCTTGTTTGTTGCCAAAGGAGGAGGAAGCACAACTGAAACCGCCATGGAAGCACCTACTGGAGGACCGGGGGGAAACTCCTTTTCCTTGATTTACTGAAGCCTATGTGTAAAACGCATTTGCAGCTGCACAGCTAGCACATTGCGCGTCTAGCTCGCTCATCAGATGTGCAGTGGCAACTGCATATCCAATGGCGCGGGCGCCTCTGACGTGCGACCAATGAGCTAGCCCCACGTCATTACACGTCAGAGCCTTCCAAGGGGGCGTGGCCTTAGCCTATAATAGTCCCCTGAATTCGCCATTATAGCAGGTTTAACCTATGTTTTTAAACGACTGAAGCGACAACTCGCCAGGTTACTATAGTGCGGCCAGCTACGCAATACTCGTTCCCTCTCTCCTTTCGAACGGCCACAATAAAGTTCACAATCAAAGTTCTAACCGCTTGCTTTAAAAAAAAAAAAAAAACGTTTTACTTTTACTTCAAATACATTAAATATCAGAAAATTACTTTTGATACTTAAGTACAGTATATATCAGATACTTTAAGACTTTTACTTAAGTAATATTCTAAAAGTTAACTTTCACTTCTACCAAAGTCTTTTTCTAGGACGATACTTGTACTTTTACTCAAGTATTGCTTTCTAGTACTTTATACAACACTGCCTCAGAGGAATGGACGCTCCATCCCCAGACGGTTCACTTGATCTGGAGTTTCTTCGGGAAGGCTGAGGTCGACCTCTTCACCTCAGAAGACAACTCTCACTGCCCAATATATTTCTCAAAGGACAGAGATGTGCTGGCCCACAAATGGCTCAGCCTTCCCCTATATCTCCCAGAGTTGATGAAGATGTTCACAGCAGCCCTGGGGCCAATTCCCTTGAGGAAGGACCTCCTTTCCCAGTTGAAGGGAACAATCTGGCACCCTTGACCAAAGTTATGGGCCCTTCATCTCCGGCCCCTCGACTGGAGCCTATGGACCTTCCCTCAAGAATCTTAAACACTATTCCGTTAACCCTGTCCACTATTGTTGTTAAGCCCTTTCCACTAGACGCCTCTACGAAAAATATTAAACGAAAGTTTAGAAATGTTAAGTTTAAAAAACGCTCTGCCCAGATCAGGTAGTCAGAGCAGCTCTTTGTGTGCTTCGGAGGCTGTACCAAAATTGGCCTTCAGTGGCCCATCGGAGTAAGGGCCCACTCCACCAGAGGCATGGCCTCATCCTGGGCTTGGTCCAGCGGAGTGTCCATTGGCGCCATGTGTGCAGTGGCCGGCTGGTCCTCGCCGTCCACCTTAGCCAGATTTTACAACTTGGGTGTCCCTGCTCTACAAGCACGGGTCCAGTCTGATTAGCTCGGCTTTGACATCTACCTTGCCTTACCTTGATGCCCTCTGGGTCCTTATTCAAGTTTCCTAGGCAAAGGCCATAGACTGATTGTCATCCCGCAGTTATAGCACGGACTGGGTTCCAAATGCGTCAAGCGACAAAATATTAGTGAACTGTATTGATAGGGAATTTACTCGGCTGCTAACGTAACATTAGTTCCCTGAGATAATGGGAATGAGTATTGCATAGCTGGGCGTGTTCTCATGCTGCCATTTTGGCGGGCTTTAGCACCATAGGTTCCGCTGCGCAGCCATTGGTTTGTGCAACTCCGCGGCACAACCTTGGCTTGTGCAGTTTCACTGCGTGATTGTAGAAGGCTTCAGTAATCTGAGAAAAAGGAGTTTTCCCAATGCGTCTAGCGAAGCAATACTCGTTATCTCAGGGAACCGAGGTTCCGTTAGTAACCGAGTACGTTCACCGGCACTCTTGGTGGATGCAGATCTGGAAGTAACTCCAGATAAATAAACTTGTCAGGTGGGGTCAGTAGTATAGGGTTCCTGGATTGGCAGTGGTCACGTAGACAAGATTGGCCCAGTGTGCTTTGTTCGACACTGCTTAATGCGTTCTGGAAATGTCCTGCCCCTTCATAATAGCCAGCTCTACTCACTCAGATGTAAATAGCCTATCAAGTATGGGGTCAATTTCAAACCAATTCAAGCCTGATTTAGACTTAATAATAGTAATAATAATAATCAAGCGCAGCATCAGTTCTGGCAGGTCACGTTAGTCAAGCTTGCATCAGCTGACTCTCAGCTCTCCCTTTCATTATCATCAGCATACACAGTTAAGTAAAACACTCGTTACAACTAACAGTAAACACATATATACACACCTTTTCAGTGGGTGCTTAATAAACTGCTAAACTTTATATCCGTAAAACGACTCAATGAGCTGTCATAAAGTGCGTGCTCTCACTTTCATTTCTGCCGTGATCAGTAACGTAAGGCCTATCACTCTGGAGAGTGTAAGCTGGGTCACAAACTGTTGGTACTGATCCATTCTCGAGTAACAACGAGAGTAAATGAAGACTGCTATGTTCATTCTTACATCCAACAACAAAACACCTCAATCACTTTAGAAGACATTCTAGTCTACAGCTGCTCCAGCGTAGAAAAAATGGCGGACTGTGGCTCACTCAGGGTGGGTCTACGCTAAAACTGCAGTGTCAGTCAAAAGTCGTGGTGGGAGCTTGTGCAAAAGTACGTCACATTGCCCCAAATCTGAGAACGGCTTGTTCTGAGACAGTGCTTATGATTTATGGGGATTTTAAATAAAAGCACTGGGGGGATTTTATCAATATAGGGTGGTTGTGGTTGTGTACACACACTGCCAACACACATTTATGTTCAAACGCCATGTAAAAATGAATTTTGCATAATAGGTGCCCTTTAAATAAAATATCTCCCTTTAGATTTTTTTTATGCTCAAACAGCAACATTACAGACTAACTAAAAAGTGAAAATGCATAATAGGACCCCTTTAAAGATTTGAAGTAGGCCTACACTACAAGTGCACATTCAATCAATTAAGCATACTTCTTTTTCACATTGGTGTACAGTCATGAATGACACCTCAAATCTTCTGTTTTGTTAAGGAGAGGTGGATAGTGGTAATGATGGTAAATACCATATTTAATTAATGTATTTTAGAGTAACATTTATGTATCATATGAAAATGGTATCAAGGTATGGAAACAATCAGATATCTGTTCATGGCATGTCTGTCTCAGTACTTTTAAAGGATTGGTTCACTTCAGAATAAAAAATGTCCTGATAATTTACTCACCCCCATGTCATCCATATAGTGGACTTCAATGGCAACCAATGGGTTGAAGGTCCAAATTGCAGTTTCAATGTAGCTTCAAAGGGCTCTACACAATCCCAGCAATGGAATAAGGGTTTTATCTAGAGAAACGATCGGTCATTTTCTAAAAAATAAATAAAAATGTATATACTTTTTAACCACAAATGCTTATCTTTCAGAACTATGCTATACACCGCGCATTATGTAATCACGTTGGAAAGGTCAATAGCAACGTAGACGAAAGTACCATCCAATATTTACAAAGTGAACGTGCAAAGACTAAGTCAAATGCCCTTTTTTTTAAAAAAAGGTAAAACAGCGATGTTGGACGATTTTGAACTTGGAGGTAAAAATTATATATAGTTTTTTGCCTTACCGCGGTACTTCTGACCTTTCCAACGTGATTACGTAATGCGGGGCGCATCGCAGAGATCTGAAAGATCGCGATTCGCGATGGCGAAAAAATAAACAGTTCAGTGGCCGAAAGTCACAGATCGTTTATAAGACCCTTATTCCTCAGCTGTGATTGTGTAGAGCCCTTGAGCCCTTTGAATTGAAACTGCAATTTGGACCTTCAACCCATTGGTTGCAATTGAAGTCCACTATATGGAGAAAAATCCTGGAATGTTTTCCTCAAAAATCTTAATTTATTTTCGACTGAAGAAAGAAAGACATAAACATCTTGGATGACATGGGGGTGGGTAAATTATCAGGAAATTTTAATGCTGAAGTGAAATAGTCATTTAAATGTAAGGCTGTCGTCATGATTTGTTTTGTGATGTTATCTGTTCTCATTACAGAAATTAGAAGAATTCACAGCTTTTCAGGTATGTGTAGGAATAATTGGTAACACTTTACAATAAGGTCAAATTAGTTACCTTTAATGCTTTAACTAACATTAACTAACAATGGACAATACATTTGTTGTGGTATTTATTAATTTTTGTTAACAAATACAACTGTTTGTTTGTGTCAGCTCAGATCCATTCAACTTTTGATTTAAATTATGTATTAGTAAATGTTGAAGTTAACATGATTAATAAATACTTTAAAAGTATTGTTCATTGTTAGTTCATGTTAATGCAGTTTAACTAATGTTAACAAGTTAACTAATGTTAACAATTGAAATGAAATTGAAGCTCAAACATCAAGTATCTGAGAATCTTGTCTTTGCTCAGTGGACGTGACTCTGGATGCAGAAACGGCACATCCACACTTAGAGGTGACTAGAGACGGCAAAGTGGTCAGAGACACTGGAAAAAGCCATGATATCCCAGGCAGTCCACAACAGTTCGACCTGGTTGGAGGAGTCCTGGGAAAGCCTCGCATCACGTCTGGAAGAGCTTTCTGGGTCGTGGAGGTGGGGAAGAAGGTGGGCTGGGAACTCGGGGTGATGAGAGAAGGCGCGAACAGGAAAGGAAAAGTCTCCTACAAACCCAGCGAGGGATACTGGTCCATTGTGCTCTGCGGTCAAAACATGTATGGAGCTTTTGAAGACCCTCCAGTCCTGCTGCATCTCAACACCAAACCCCAGAAGCTGGGAGTGTTTGTGGACTGTGAGGAGGCTCTGGTCTCCTTCTATGATATGGTGGCTCTGTCACATATTTACACATTTACTAAGTGTAGCTTTCATGGTGCAATCCGTCCATACTTTAATCCTCATCCCAACAAAGACGGAACCAACTCAAGTCCATTGGTCATTTGTGCTGTCAATCAAACTGATGTCTCTGTTTGAGAGAAATCTTGATTTTGAAACAAAGAAGGATCAGAAAGTTTATACAGTATAAACTCTATCTATCAATCTATCTATCTATCTATCTATCTATCTATCTATCTATCTATCTATCTATCTATCTATCTAACCTGTAACTTTAAATGGAAATGAAACTTGCTTTTTGATCTTGTGGGGACCTTTGGGGGAAACATCTTATAAATCATCCTAATTATGTTTTGTGGGGTTTTTTTGAAAATGAAAAAAAAAATGCAGAAAGTTTTCTCTGGGTGTTGTGTTTAGGGATAGGGTTAGTGGATAGAATATATACACTCTGTACAGTATGAAAATCATTGTGTCTATGGAAAGTCCACATGGAAACCCAACATAAATAAAGCATGCTAAATGAATTTTTGAATATACAAAACACGCAGTACAAAAATCATTCTGTCAATGGAGAGTCAAAAAAACAACAACACGTGTGTGTGTGTGTGTGTGTGTGTGTGTGTGTGTGTGTGTGTATGTTTTATGCTTTCTGTCCAAATATTGCTATTCATATTTCCAATCTGGCAAAGGAAAAGGCTCAATAGCATTGCTATCTTTTGCTTTGCTATTTGATTGTCAACCAACTGCACAGGATGATTTATACCTTCATTACCTTTGGTCTAAGTTGTACCGTTAACATCAGAGAGGATTGTTTATTTAACATGATTGCTAAACAGGTATTATTATCATCATGAAATTGACCAATGTTCATGCAAGTAACACTGAAGCTAATTGTTCTCATAACTCATGATTACTTTCTCATTTTCTGAGAACATTTGATGATTAATAATAATTGTAGGTACTAAGAGGAATATATTTTCTATCCACACACTTATGAACAAATCAAGATATTCACATCTTTCACACTGTGCATTGTTGTCCATGTAAATTGTGCAAAAGCGGGCCAGGTGAGCCAATTACACATGCAAATCCACAGGGAAGTGCTTGCTTTGAGAGTGCTGAATGCTCGCAAGAAACTCAAGATATTCACATCTTTCACACTGTGCATTGTTGTCCATGTAAATCGTGCAAAAGCAGGGCAGGTGAGCAAATTACACATGCAAATCCACAGGGAAGTGTTTGCTTTGAGAGTGCTGAATGTTCCTAAGAAAATCATTACTTTTATTTCTAACTTGAAAATGTGTATTAGTCGCTTTCTGAAATTCGTGCTTGAGTTTAGCATTTGAATGAGGACAAATCTGTGTCAGGTTTGATAAGACTGCTGAGGAAAAATCCTGACAATGTCTCAAGATGAAAGCATTTGAAATCTCAGCATTTGAGTGTGTCTAAAGACTTCAAGAAGCAAACTACTTTAAGAAATGACGAGTCAGCCAGTCCTTGGCACTCCTAACAGAGTTATTTTGGGTTTTCTGACAGCCATGCGAGTTGAATGAATTATGGATTCTGTGTAGAAGCTGCATCAGGGTCAGGTTAGGTGAGACTGTTCATCATAACAATATTATCACATTCACTTTGTCCCCATGAATTTGCGTAGTTAGATAAACATGTTTTGTTGTTCCTTATCAAAAAAACATTTAATCGTATCGTCACCAACCCTAACCATAAACTATCACTAAAATCATTTGTCAGCTATAAAGTGCACCCAAACCAAACAATGTCAGCCTCTGTGCCTCCAGCAAGGGCTCTGTGTGAAATTCTATTTATTGTTTGTTTGTCACAAGCATGTGTATGTATATATATATATATATATATATATATATATATATATATATATATATATATATATCAAAACAGGAGTATAATGGCAAGCAAAAAGCATTTTGAATAATGTATCCCTCCCTGCGCTCGCTACATTACGAGTGGAGATACATGCAATCTATGTGTTGTTTGTTTGGGAGTAGAGCATGTATGTCAGCTTTCGTGGGGGGCTCGGATCTCGCGTTTGCCGAGGCAACACCTAGAATACCAGTCTGCAATAAAGAATCTGCTGGCTCGGATCTCGCGTTTGCTGATGCAATGGTTAGATTATATAGATAAAATAATTTTATAATGTGGTGGAAACTGAGAAGATGGGAGTTTCCCTTTCTCTCTTGTTCCTGTGATCGAGTGCAAACTAATTATGTGTGTTTGCAAGCTATGATGTATGATTCTTTTTGTTTATTTCTTGGCTGCATTTCATTTTGAGATATTAAATGGAACATGTGTCTGGCTTTGAGAAATTAGATGGTTTGGATGAAAGGCTAAAAATAGTATTTGCATACGGGCTAGTTTTCTTGTCTGGCTGATCTTTGGCTGCATTTAATTTTAAGGGATATATTGGCAAATACTCATCTGATTTTGAGACGTTAGATGTTTGTATTAATACACTATATTCAGCCTTTCATCCAGAGCATTATTTACTTGTCTGGTTGATATTTGGCTGCATTTAATTTTGAAAATACTCATCTGATTTTTTTAAAAGTTAGATAATAAATAAATGCTGTATTATAAATAAATGTCTAAATAATAAATAATAATAAATGTCTGTATTAATAAACTATTCAATCTTTCATACAGACCGTGTTTTCTTGTCTGACAGATCTTTGGCTGCATTTAATTCAGAGGAATTAAATGGTGAAATTCTCGGTGGGAAATGGATAACACCTTATTATATGGTGCCCATCTCTCTTCGGTGCCCTCGGGGGGCCGTTCTGCCAATCCCGCCACCTCGTGTGCTTCGGGGCGCACGGGTCTTTAGGGAGTTCTAATCTCAGTGTTCGCCCCGGAAACGTTGCGACACTGGGAGACTCGCACCCTACAAGGAGGGTTTCAGAGGGGTCTGTTCGGTTGCTTCCTGCCGGTCATTCGCTTCAGGGCACCAGATTGGCTACTTTTGAGAGGCTGGTTCTTTCAGTAGTCTCAGTCAAAGTCTGTAGTGAGGGGGACGTGGTTTAGCGAGGCCTGTAGCGAAAGAGCGGGGGTGGAGCTGAGCGGTAAGTATATATATATATATATATATATATATATATATATATATATATATATATATCAAAACAGGAGTATAATGGCGAGCAAAAAGCATTTTGAATAATGTATCCCTCCTTGCGCTCGCTACGTTACGAGTGGAGATATATGCAATTTATGTGTTGTTTGTTTGGGAGTAGAGCATGTATGTATGTATGTGGTCAAGTGCAAAACGACGATCATCTGTTTCTGATTGCAGTCATTGGCGTAGGGAGACCGGATAAAAGCCGGCTGGTGCGAGAGAACGAGGGAGAGAGAAGGACTGGGATCTCGTGTGCGAATGGACTGAGTCTCTGTGGGGAAAGACGCACTTTATTGAATGTGCTATAGTTTATCTATGGGGAAGGCGCTCATGCGCAATTGTTATTTTTATGTTATGATAAAGTACACGAGACCCAGTCACACCGACCCCTTGTCTTCTTCCATCCCCATTATATTGAACCTTCAACTTTACTACAAAGTCTTTCCGGGATAAGATGGATCTAAGGACTGTCATTATCTCAAAGAAGGTTTCGGCGAAGAGGCCCTGACACCAATGGCGCCAGACCTCTGAGGGCAGTCCCTTCTGGGGGGAAAGTGGTCAACACCTCATTGTACGGTCCACATTTCCCTTCAGCGCCTCCAGGGGGGCCGTTTTGCCTACACTCTTAAAAATAAAGGTGCCAGGAAGAACCAAAAAGAGGGTTTCACAGCGATGCCATAGAAGAACCTTTTTTGGTTCCCCAAAGAACCTTTCACTGAAAGGTTCCTTGAAGAACCATTCTCAAAGGTTCTTTAAAGAACCTATAACAGTTCTTCATGTCACTTTATTAGGTTCTTTGTAGAACCATTTATGAAAAGGTTTTTTGACACCCATGGTAAACAAACATTACTAAGCAAAATGATGTCCAAAAGACGTCTTTTTAAAGTCTTTGTCACAAAAGTCGGACGTTGAAAAGACGACAACTGAGAAGCCAGAATGAAAGTTTTTATGACGTCTTTTTTTGACGTTTTCTGCACGTCCGATATAGACGTTCATGGACCCTCTTCGTACAAGTTTAAAAAATAGTTCAAATGTGGTCATTGTGGACATTTTTTTTTACATCCTTTATGGTCTCATTTAGACATAATTACTTTGACTATTGCTGTCATTTGAAGTGTCACCATTGTGGTGATCAGCGTTTGCTTTAGTTGGGCTCTTGGTCCCCTTTATTTTTACTTTAGCTTTTCTTTGGTTGCTGTAACTATGTGTTTGTATAACACAATTGTTGTGGCAGAGAAACCCAAGATAAAGTAGCATCAGGTGTTATCAGCTCATTGTTGATGATGACATAATCATCACAAAAAAGCAACAAATGTTAGTTTGAAATTGTTGTTATATTTGGCATTCATAACCACCAACCTCATGAAATGGCAATATTGGTACCAATAGAATAAAACATATTTTGAAAGTATAAAAAGCATGTGCACGTTCTGAGCAAATGCATCATGTAGTCACACACGGACATCAAGATTTTGGATATGATTCACAACAACGGTGACAATAAAAACAAAAATTCTTGGGAATCAATGATGGGGTTTGAACTATGAAAGCTACCCATCATGCATTGCAGCATGACAATATTTTTTTTATTGTCACCATTGTTGTGAATCATATGCAAAATCTTGATGTCTGTGTGACAAGATGATACATGCGCTCTAAACATCGTATACACATAATTTTTATCCACCTCTAAATAAGTTATATAAACTCTATTGGTACCAATATTGCAGTTCCAAAAGATATAGGCGACTAGAAATGCCAAAGTATCTGAGCACATTAGATACTTGTTTTGTGATCATCATCATCATCATCAACATCAAGCTGATAACACCTGGTCTTACATATTCTTGGCCTTCTTTGCAACATCAATTGTGTTATACAAACACACAGTTACAACAGCCAAAGAAACGCTAGATTAAAAATAAAGGGGCCCAAGAGCCCAACTAAAGCGAACGCTGATCACCACAATGGTGACACTTCAAATGAAACAAATATCAACATCTAAACCTCTGCTAATTCTCACTAAGATCATCTGACAGCAATAGTCAAAGTAATTATGTCTAAATGAGACCATAAATATGTACACAATGGCCACATTTGACTACAATGATCTGAATTGTTTTAGTAATTTCCTTTCCCTAATTGAATATTCTGTGTCACCATTGTTGAGATTCATACACTGATTCTTGATGTCTGTGTGTGCCTAAAAGAAAGATTTTGTTTTAGCAGAACAACTCTTAAGAAATCCTTTAGATTATTTAGAAAATTCTAGATCTTTTGCTGTAGAATCATATTGACGCCGTAAGCAACAATATACATTTAAGTCAGAGATTAGACTCTAAATGAGTTCAGATCAAATTATGATTATGTCAAAACATAACCAATTATGATTATGTCAAAACATAACCAACACCACCTGATAAACATTTTCTTTGTTCATCTGGCAGTTATAGCTCAGATACAACAGAGAAACAAATGTTAAAGTTAACAGTTTAAGGGTCAAGAGCGCAACTAAAGAAAACACTGATCACCATAATGGTGTCTTAAAAATTAGATTTTCTCCTTTGGTGATTCTGCTTGTTAACATCAGGTGTCTTCAATAATGGTCAATCATCACTCAATTAATCACTTAATGAGCTCATTAACTTTAACACTCTTGAGTGTTAATTTAACACTCATATTTTAACACTGAGTCTGGAGCCATATAAACTCCCAGGAGAGTTAATTTAACTCTGGAGTTTTTGCTGTGCACGTCTTTTCAACGTCCGACTTTTGTGACAAAGACGTTGAAAAGACGTCTTTTGGACATCATTTTGCTTAGTGATGTTTGTTTACTATGGGTGTCAAAAAACCTTTTCATAAATGGTTCTACAAAGAACCTAATAAAGTGACATGAAGAACTGTTATAGGTTCTTTAAAGAACCTTTGAGAATGGTTCTTCAAGGAACCTTTCAGTGAAAGGTTCTTTAGGGAACCAAAAAAGGTTCTTCTATGGCATCGCTGTGAAACCCCCTTTTTGGTTCTTCCTGGCACCTTTATTTTTAAGAGTGTACCCTGCCACCTTGTGCGCTTTTGGCCACAGCTGTCTCCAGCGAGTTCTAGTCTCAGTGTCTGCCCGGAAACATAGCGGCACTAGGATGCTCGCACCCTGAGGAGGGTTTCAGAGCAATCAGTTCGATTGTCCCCTGCTGGTTCACCGCTTCAGGGCACCGAATTGGTCGCTCGAGGAATACCAGAGACCAGTCTCGAGATATTGGTTCCCTTAGTAGATTTTTTAGCACCGTGGAAACTACTGCCAAATATATCTCAATGGGTCCTGCACACAGGGGTTCTTGTCTACTGTGGTAGGCCCCGAGCAGGCTCTAGTTATGGAACAAGGAGGTAAAAGCTTTGCTGGGGAAGGGAGCCGTAGAACGTGCTTCTCCCCCGAAAGAGAGTACTGGTTTACAGCCGGTATTTTATCATTCCGAAAAAGGATGGGGGTTGCGTCCAATTGTAGATCTGCGTACTGATGTGAATCGTGGCACGATCATATCCGAGGACTGATTTGTCATAATAGATCTTTAGGACGCATACTTCCATATTCCATCCTTCCTCAACTCAGGAGGTTTATAATCAGATAGAGTAAAGGTTATGTGTATTTGGCGTGCTGTCAAAGGGAGGCCTCTGAGCTCGGAATTTGGGCCAAACCCGGTGACTGTGTGCCCACTTAAAGGAGTAGATCACTTCAGAATTATAATTTCCTGATAATTTACCCACCCCCATGTCACCCAAGATGTCATGTCTGTCTTTCTTCAGTCACAAAGAAATTAAGGTTTTTTTGAAAAACATTCCAGGATTTTTCTCCATATTGTGGACATCAACGGGTATCAATGGTTTGAAGGTCCAAATTAGAGTTTCAGTGCAGTGTCAAATGACTCTACACTATCGCAGACTAGGAATAAGGGTCTTTAAAATTAAAATGGACCAATAATAAGTTGAAGTTCTGATACCGGTAATGCCTAAGAAAGGGAAACACATGGACAGTTTTAAAGACACTCAATACATTTTGTTAAATTATGATTACATAAACCATGCACAATTATTACTTACATTGGAACCTTTAAGTCTGTGCAGATGACCATGTTTGCCCCCTCACCCTTGATTGTATAAAATTTTCAATGTGTGCAATTTGTAGTATAGACTTGTAGTTGGCGCTGATAGCCTTGTGGGCAAGTGCGCCGACATGTAGCGCTGTTCTGCTTCGGGAGACCGGAGTTCAAGTCCCGGCCCGTGGACCTGGCCTGATCCCGTCTCTCCCACCTCACTTCCTGTCTAGCAACTGTCCTATCCTAATAAAAGGCAAAAACACCAAAAATAAAAAAAATATATATATACACTTACATAAAAATATACTTATGGTATGTTTCTTGTAATGAATTTGTAATGTACTTGTAACACAAAAAAAGTCCACTTTAATATCACTAATCAAGCATGTAGTCCCTACACAGGCATATACTTAAAGTATACTAAGTACTTCATGAATCGGATGTGGGTTCTGCTAAAGGAGTGGAACACCACATTCGCCTGAGTGACAACACACCGTTTCGAGAGAGATCCCGTAGGCTTGCACCTGACATGCCGTCATCTTAATGAGTTGTTGGCTGCTGGAATCATCAAAGAGTCCAGAAGTTCATATGCTTCCCCCATTGTTGTGGCCAGGAAGAAGAACGGAACAATGCGCATGTGTATCGACTATAGAACCCTTAATTCAAGAACAATCCCAGATCAATATACCGTGCCGCGGATTGATGAAGCTTTAGATTGTGATATTTAGAATGGTATGATTAAAAAACATTCAATATATTGTTTGTAATCTAGGGTAGGCAGGAACAATACATACAATTGGTTCTACACTACCAATCAAGTCAATCCCTGAATATTGATTTAATTTAAAATCATTTTAACTGACCAGATCATATTCATCAATGTCAAAATGCTTAATCTGCCATACAGTATATTAAATAATTCCTTTTATTTTCTATGTAAAAAAAAAAAATTCAGAACATGAATCTATAATTTTGCCACTTCCAAGTGACATCAAGAACACAAGTCCCTTAACTCTAATGCTATATAAATGTAACAATCAGCTGCTGGGTCATTGAGTTGAACAAAATAAATCCACATGATGTTTCTCTGTCTCTGTCATTCACTCTGATAAGCAGTAGGGCTGGGACAATATATCGATGCATCGCGATTCATGGATCGATTCCAATTTTTTCCGAATGCATCGCAAATCGTTTCTGAGCTTAGTTTTTAATAGCAGATGACACTAGTTTTTAACCGTACGCTCAAAAGCTCACGAAGAAGAGCGGCCGTGCGCTTGGCGAAGTCTGAGAATGTACTTGCACCTCAGAATGCTTTTATGATGCGAGATTTATGTAAACAGCTCACTGCAAACACCCTTGTAATTCGCTTCAACCTTTTCAAACTTTATGAATTATTATTTTATAGAAGGTATGTGTAAGGCATTGGAAGCCAGCAGATTAGGGCTGTTTCTAGAGCATGCAGTGCCATCTGCTAAAAACTAAGCTCAGAATTGATTTGAGAAAGAATCTGAAAAAATTGGAATCGATCCAGAATCATTTCTAGAAGACGTACTAGAAGACGTACAACTGTCAGTCAGGTTGCTCACGTCACATCTACGTCGTCAAGCTCAGTCTGAGCCTGCGCAGTTCGCTTGGCATTCAGGAAGTGAGTGCTTCTAATTGACTTCACTTTTCTCGTCTATGGGGTCGCTGTGTCCATTTCTTTTACTGTCTATGAATCCGATTGGTTCAAAGCACGTTTTATGGGTAATCGCTTTAGTCCCTGGTTACAAATCAGAGAAAAGCACTTTATTATAGAAGATGTTTGAACTACTTTATTACGAGTCATTCATGTTTCTTAACTTATACTGTATGTTTCATACAATAGTATATAACCGAAGCTATAGATTGTAAATTTAAACATTTCTCGTTCTTAGTGTTTTTTTAGTTAGCTTACATAGTAGCATAGCATACAGCTATCGGATGATCGTGCTAGCTGAGGTTTACCTGAGCTTATACTGCCTTACTGTATTCACAGCGATTCGAAATGCAATCATAATTATGTCATTATTTGTATCGCAATAATCAGAGCAATATGGTGTACACATTTTGTTAAGAACCATGTAATAATGTTAAGTTGTGTTTATTACTATTTTTCTTATTAACAGTTTATTCTTTTAAACAAATTACAGAATGTACGTTTTGTGTGTACTTAGTATAAATATGAATTGGTTGTCTAGCCTTGATTACAGAACAGTGTAATAAAATTATGGAATCACAAATCTTAATGTAATCAATCAAACCCCTTAATTCATAATAATCTTGTTTTTTTTTTTTCTGAGTAATGAAAGAAATTGCATTTTCAGGTATGTTTTGCACGTTATTTGTTATTAAGCAATAAGGCATAATATATATATATATATATATATATATATATATATATATATATATATATATATATATATATATATATATATATATTAATTACATGCATGTCATTTTGTGTACTAATTCATATGATTTATGTCATAGGGCCTAATTATTTTTTTTAAAAACAGAACATCATACAATACAATAACATTCAATGCAATACAATTGACCGTTCGCAAAAGCCACGCCCCCTAGTTATTGTTACTACGCCCGTCAAACAAATGGTCAAACACGACCAGCACGACAGATTGCCATGACGGGAAGAGCCGTGCGTGTCAGTGACCTTTTTTGAAGCAATACCTCAGCAATATCCTCCAGTTCGAGGCAAAAGGGGTTACAGTATGCAGTGGAGGGATATATTCAAAATATAAAAATACGCAATGAAGGAGACACGACTACTATCGAGGCTAATGCTTACCGGTGTTGTGCCGAATTTTGACTCCCGCCAAATTATTACCCCCCTAGCATTGGTAGGTTTAGGATTAGTTGTGGGGGAGGGGTTAGGATTAGGGGCGGGGTTGGGATTAGGCAATCAGGTATTGACTTCAACGAGGGGGGTAATAATTTGGCAGGGGGTCGAAATTAGGCACAACACCGGTCTCAAGCGAAATCTGAGAGACCCCCATGACCTGTACCTCAAATGCAACCAGCACAGCCTTGAAGAAGATTTTATAAGCTGGTTCAGTGGCTAATTGTTTGGAGTTAGAAATATATAACTCGCGCTGCATATTTAGTAATTTTGCCTCAGATACAGGATTATACATTTGCTTTAACAAGCAGGTTGTTCATTACCCCGGCAACCGCTTGCGTGTCATGCTTAATGCAATTTTCGTGTTTAAAAAGTAACTATACATAAGAGACGGAAAGATGCAGATAACCATACATTATTTAAGGTTATTTCTATTCGTTATGATATTGATATATGAACTGATGCGAACATGCACTCCTCTAAACTGTAGTCTACAGGTGCTGCACTGCTAGTTGACTGCTGCTCATTTTCAATATCAATATCATGTTAACAACAACTCTTTAATTAGAAAATGTAATTCCTTTGTGGATCCTGTTGATCTGCTTTCTCCATGTTTCTTTGACTAATCTCAGTGTCTCAGTCTCACGCACGCTGCACGCGAATAACCATGTTCGACACATTTAGCTAACTGGGAGTGGGGCCGTCCACACTGTTTTATCCATTTTAGGCACCGCTCACGTTGTGTTTTCGGCTTTGGAAACGGAAACAAGACAACTCCTCCAGACCCCAATCTCTCGGGGTACCTAGTGTCCGATTTACAAACGCTGTGGGCTCAGCGCTTCACCATCTTGCTTGGAGTCAATGTTTGACGGACCTGCTCACATAGTAACGGTTGCCATGATGTGTGATTGGACAATGGCCGTTTTGGGGGAGGGGTCGACGAAAGGTCAATTAGTGAACCAAAACTTGCAGGCCATAAAAAATAAAATTTGACTAAATTACACAATACAAAATTAATTCAACTGAATTATGAGATGTGATGGATTTAATTTTTATTAACACAAAACTGCAAGCAAAATGCACATAATTTTTGGACATTTATAGAGCTTTTTAAAATACACAACAATACAAAGCAGCTTTAAACAGACATACTGTAGTGTGTCTTTAATGTCCTAAATACTTCTGTGATAGTCCTCTGGCTATACAGTGTGAAGATTAAAAAAATAATAATGTTGAGTTAGCTGTGTTAAAAATGTTTAATGAATTGTTACAGGTTACATATTTTGAGAGAACGTTTTTTTTAGGTCCATCCTGGATTAACTAATGAGACCCAAATTGATGCAGTGTCTTTTGCTGTATGTAAAGTCAAATCTGTAGTTTGAAGTAATTCATATTGTATCTGCAGTCAATTCTTTGTGGAACCATCCTGAGGCCTAGATTATGCAGTCAGGTGAGATGTGCCGAGGCTCCTGAGACCATGAGACGAGGAGGCTGAGGAACTCTGAAAAACACACAAACATGCTGTAACCAAGCGACAACCTCCCTGTCTCTCTCTTGAAACCAACACGGAAGTGAATTAAGCAGCAATTCATCTACTGACCGCTTGAGGCAGGCTGCAGAAAGTGAGTCAAATCTGCATCTCCCCCATGTTAAAATGCCCAATTTTACAGCAGAAAAAAACATGTTTACAGCCTGGAGCAAAAAGTGGTTTTGGTCTTTATAGCTTATTTTGCCCTTCATGACAACTGTGAGGGGGGTGAATTTTTTTTACAACTCATCCGTTTAAATTATATTAAGCCTGCATAATTAAGGGCGTGGCCACTTGAGTGACAGGTGGATTGCGGCTGCTGTGCTGTCGCTGCTAGCCGTTTGTCTGCTGTCTGTAAGCATCACTCTCAGCTAATTCCAGCAGCTGCTGTAGGCTACTTACCATGTTTGCCGTGTTTGTGCTTTTTTTCTGGATTATTTCATAAAATTTAATACACGCATTATCAGTGTCAAAAGTATTCTCATTCGTTACTCAAGTAGAAGCATAGATACTAGGGTTTAAAAAGACTTCTTTAGAATGTATATTTTTTATCCACACATACCCACAAAATGAAGTGGTTTCCCTTTTCAGGGCTCTGTCCACCAACAATTCTTGGAATAAGGACCGTCTCATTCTCATCAAGGTCCTTTAAAATATTTTTAAGTTAATAATTGGTGCTGCAAATGTGTCCCCTGCCCCTGAAATTTATTTTATAGATTTTCATTTACCTTCAGACAAGAAATGTGACTATCATCCACATGTTTCTTGATAGTGAAGGATCGCCACCAGAGAACGAACGTATGCACCTATAAAGCAGTTCCACCATGTGCTTCACAGAGCTGTGCAATCCTTGTGTCAAGAATATAAAAGAAATAGTAGATTTAAATAAAATGTTCAAGTTCAAGTGCAAACGCCCACGGCCGCATTAACAATAGGGCTAGGCGGGGCTAAAGCCCCGGGGCCCGAGCAAGGAGGGGGATTGGCTGCTAGACTACTAGCCATCTGATTGCCAAAGCCTTAACACGCCCCTCACGAATTAGCCCTGTTATTTAGTGGCGCTTTGCCGTATATTCAATGCATTATCATGGAATCATTATCATTGATATTATGCTGACCGTTCGCAAAGACCCGCCTTTTTTAGCTACTGTGTGACAAGCCAGGCGGCTCTCACGAGTCACGCACATCATGTTCTCACTCACACAGTGAAAAATACATCGCTGGGCAAAGACTCCCTAAAATCCACTGGATCCGTCTACGGCGCGGAACGTCAGCGTCGTGGATGCCGGAGCTAATCGCGGCCATTACCCAGACACAGTGGCGGCGCCAGGGGGGGTCTTGGGGGGTCTCAAGACCCTCCCAAAAAACGCTTTGACCCCCATTTAAGCCCCCACACACTTCCTGATTAAAAATATATATAAAGATATAAACATGTTTCTCTTCAAACTACGCAGAACAATAGTAATTAATAATTTATTCGACATATAAAAAAATATAAACATAGAATTACTGCGACGCCCCATGAACGTCGGTGCGGTTTGCGTAATTGCGTTCAAGGCGCTCCCGCGAGCCGGCAAGAGCAGCTACGCTACAGCGGCCACTGATGGTGGGAATCCTGGCGGCTGAGTGGATTTAACAGGGGATTTAAGCCATGGCCCAGCCGAGAAACCAAGACAGACTCAACTAAAATCATACCCGCGTCGTTCTTTTGGATCGCAGGGGCAGCTAGCATCCAGGGGTTTTAGTTGCTCGTGATTCAAACAGTACCAGTGGCTTGAATAGGCTATTCTGTGTCAAAAAAGACGCGGCTTTTTCTTTTGCCTGTCGTAATTTTTTTCACAGTGTGCATGGATCTGGTGGTCACTAATTATATCCAGTCTCCTCAAAAAATGTCAATTTTAACATGCTATATAAAATTATCTGTGGGGTACCAGCTACGTAGCCTATTTTGAGCTAAAACTTCATATACACACTCTGGGGACACCAAAGACTTATTTTACATCGTATGAAAAGGGCATTATACCAACCCCTTTAAACTTTAGTTTTTTTGTGAGTAGGCTATCAATAAGTAGCCTAGCCTATTTCAATCCTGATTCAAGACAATTCTGTAATGACAGCTACAACTTCAGCAGGCACAAGACAGAATTTACAAAATGGCTGAGACATCAATTAGACAGAGAGACGCTTGAAAAAAGGAATGAGAGATGATCTATTTTATGACACAGATTAAACACTGTTTATTGGACAAACTGATTAATCCAGGTGTGCCTGGCCTCAGTAACAATAATCAGGCACACCTGGATTAATCAGTTTGTCCAATAATGGCAGACAGGAAACAAAGGGCTGGCTGAAGTTCAGGAAGTAGTGAAGCTGTGCATAAAGCCTATTGAAACGTCATGTTTTAATTTGATATACCAATCAAATACATTTATTCTATATTTAACTTGTGAATGACCGACCTGCTGCTGCACGTAGGCCTATCAGATGATGGCTGCCTGCGCCTTATTAGAATACGCATCCACTCTTCACTTCATTCTAGACTATTCTTAATTGTCACGCATTATCTTCGTCTTCGATAGCATGGCTAAAAATGTAATCTTTAAAAAAAACGTGCGAGTGGGGCTCAAAAAAGGAATTTTTTAAAAGCTAAACCGCAGAGGAAACATGATCTGCTCAGTAAAATCCCCAAGCTATCGGGCTATTTTACTAAAGCTGGTGATCACGGAGAAGTTGTGGAATAGCAAGTGGGCCGGGTACATGTTGGAGCAGATAAAGACACAGCGTCATCATCGACCCCACCAATTTTCGGTAAGTTTGATTATTAACTTGATGAATGTAACGTTATGATATCGCTTTTTGTGTTTGATCAAACTCTATTCGCCTAAAGGGCTGGTGATAATATCCAGTAGAAATATGTCAATTTTGCAGCGCCATCATGATGTAAGTTTATAATTTAAACGCGTTTTTAAGCATTGCGGTTTATATACAAAATTTTAAACCGCCCAGGCACAGTAAGCAGCGGGAGAGAATTCATTTTGTAAATGCTCGTTTCGAGATGCACTTGAGTTCCGACCCTGAGGTCTTAAAGTGACAGAAGCTGCTAATAAAGCTGCTGTCACCATTTGTGTCAATAATGTTAATCAAACATCAGAAAGAAAGTAATTTACTGCCCTTGACTGAATCACTTTTGTAAAATAAATAATGTTGAATTTACAGTGAAAACTATGTATTGTAATAGCTCTTCGTATTTTCTTGACTTTGCCTGTGACTAACGCCAGTGGAGAACGTTCTTTTTCCAAACTGTCTTTGATCAAAAATCATCTTCGTTCATCCATGTTACAAGAGAGACTAAACCATCTTACTTTGATGTCCCTGGAAAATGACATTCTCCGATCCCTTGACTTCAGTGACATTATCAAGGACTTCTCTCTTCCGCAAAAGCAGGAAAACATTTTTTTAAGGTGAGCTATTTTCTTAATTGTATATTGTAAAGGAATTGGCAACTGTTATTCTGAATGATTTTAGATTATATTTATGTAAAACAACTTCAGCAGTGTTTTAGAAAAATGTGGGGTTTTTTTCTCTCTCTCTCTCTGTAGTTGGTGACCTGAAGTGGTGGGGGGGCCCTGCAGTAACTCATAGCCCCGGGGCCCAGTGAGCTCTTAATGCGGCCCTGCAAACGCCCATACAAATAAGCTGCCATTGGACGCATATGGAGGGCTCCACTAACCCTAACCACTTTCATCTGTGCGCTATTACTTACTAATTTGTTAATCAGTGTTTCTTTTTAGTTAATAGTAGTTACTAGATTGTTAATAAACTTTTTCAGTAGTTCTCTGGGAAGCATTAAAAAATAGTAGTTATTGATTAGTTAATAGTGAACTACCACTTTCATATGTGCTCTTTTACTTACTAGTTCGTTAATCAGAGTTTCTTGTTAGTTAATAATAGTTACTAGATTGTTAATATTTTGTTACTTATTGGTTCTTGTGTAGTTATTCATTAACGAACGAACCGTATTCTAAAGTGTTACCAGTGGTTGTTTCTTGCTGTAAGCTGTGTCCCAATTTAGGGACTGCATCCTGCGAAGGCCGATTGCGTTTGCTGGCCGATTGCTGGAGTTCCTGCAGGAGAGTTTCTCCGGAGGTCTATCCCCCTCCACACTAAAGGTGTACATGGCGGCTTTAGCTGCTTAACACGTCCCTGTAAGTGGTGTATCCTTGTAGTAGTGGAGGCACCCTGTAGTACGTTTCCTTCACGACACTGTGAGGCGTCTGACCAAGATACTAGGAGTATGGCTGCCTCAAAGGCTATGACTTGGATATAGGCTCCACTCCGGGGTCTAGGGTGCTTGCTTCTTAGTGTGCGCAATGACTTCACACAGAACAGGTATTTGCTATAATGGCATAGTGGGTATAGTGTTCCCACAGCATCTCGACGCTGGTCGAGTTCCCTTAAAAGGGAACGTCTCAGGTTACGACTGTAACCCTGGTTCCCTGAGAGGGAAGGAGACGCTGCGTCGCCCAGCCATACTCCCGCCATGCCTGTGATCGACTTGCTTCGCCCTATCAGAAGCTAGCGCGGTCTGTTTTCAGGTGTGTTTTATAGTTTCCTGGTCGATGACGTCACCCGCCTATGACGTCTCGTCTCTCCATTGGACTGATTATACACGTGCTTCACGACGCAATCACGCAGGGGCGTTCCCAAAGCGTCTTGATGCAACGTCCTGTTCCCTCTCAGGGAACCACGGTTACAGTCGTAACATGAGACGTTATTCAATTATACAATTAATGCATAACAAATGTGTAAACATGGATTATATTTATTAATTTGTTTTGAATGCTTTGGTTCTTTTGTCATAATTGCTCTTGTTTGGCCATGCAATAAAACTGATTTAATTTTTTTTGTAGAAATATCCATATAACTGTCAGGAAATTAAGGCAAAGAAATCAGTTCTCAAACACACATAGTAACAGGATAGAAACAGCAGTACTGCAGGTCATGTCACCAGACCAAGTCTTTATGGAGCTTATGTTTCAGCACTGTTTAGTATGAGACGTCTCTTGCATGGGACAGATCATCATAGTGTCAGAGGCCTTATCGCAGCAGTAGAGGTAGAAGAACGGGAAGAGTTTCTCTTTAAACGAGTCCACAAAGGTGTAGATGTGACTTTTGTTTTGTACATCATAGAATGACAACTGTCCTTCTTCGTAGTCCACATATACGCCCACTCTCTTCAGCTTCGGCTCGATGGAAAGCAGGAGGGGTGGAGAGGAAGAAGCACGATATTCTCGCCCTTTCCTCATAGCTAAAGCCCAATAACCGTGAGCCGTACTCACCGAAATCCTTCCTTTTCTGTTAACAGATGCCCGGGCGACACCTAGGTACCAGTCGTCCTTCTCGCCCACCTGAACTTCCCAGTAATGGCGTCCGGAGGACAATTCTTCACAGCCGAGTGCAATAACCACCGTATCGAAGCGCTCTGGTGTATCGGGCAGGTCCTGCCATGCTCCGAGATGACGCATCTGACGCCTGTCCTCGGATAGCTGCAGCCAAGGGTTAGCCGTGTCCGGGTCAAAGGTTACATCCACTTCACGGGGACATACAACAGAGACATAAGTAGATTATCAAACAGACCAGGCAGAGATAAACCCACTTGAATGCAAAGTGGTCTAGTGATATATGACCGATTAAATGAACAAGGAAACATTACCTGAGTACTTCTGAACTCTCCTCAGCTCTGTTTAAGATGACAAAAATAAATAAATGAATAAATAAAGTAATTGTTTTATAGGTTGGATTGTACTTGAGAGGTTTTTATAATTATTTTACTTTATTAAAACTTTAGAAAAATCTTTTATGTCATCTCATATATTTGCACAATTACAATATTTTTAATGATGAAGTTGCAATTTGATACATTTAAAATATGTTTAAAACACACTTTACATTGAATAATAATGTTTGTGCATTTGTATGTTATTCAACACATAAAAAGTGTACTTTAAAGTACAACAAAAGAACACAATATTTTAATATTTTTAATATTTTAATATTTATTACAATATTTAATATTAAAACACAATATTTTAAAATGTAATCTAAAAAAAATAAAAAAATAATTGACATTATTACAAACTGCACTTTTTAAAAGTGTGCTTAGAAACATAGGGGCAGTTTCACACACACAGGTGAGGTCTCTGGACGGGACGTGGAGGATTAGGGGATCTACCACAAGCGGTAGATCACCGCCACCAGTGATCTATCTCTTCGACAAGAGCACCCTCTACGAGGCACGTAGAAACACACACCTACGCTTTGAAGTGTAACCTGTTTGTTGAGTGGTCTCAAAACACTTCCTTATATACCTGATTCACAGGGCGGGGTGCGATGCAAATCTTGCACGCCAATGTGCATTGGCTTGTTTAGTCCAACTCATCAGTTCAGTTCTGACATAACCTCCGTTACATTAGAACCTAGACATTTTAGTCTTGGAATAGGCTTAGGGCCCTATCTTACACCCGGCGCAATGCAGCGCCGAGCGTGACGCAAGTGTTTTTTGCTATAGTTTCAGTCTGACGCGGTTATCATTTTCACGTCCTGCGCCACGTTGTTTAAATAGCAAATGTATTTGTGCCCATTTGTGTGCCCATGGGCGCGCTGGTCTGAAAACGAGGTGTGTTCAGGCACATTGTTGGCGCGTTGCTATTTTGAGGCAACATAAATAGACTGCGCCAGTGACCAACTGAAACCTGGTCTAAAGTCAGGTGCGCAATTTTGTTTTTTTTTGTTGTTTTTTTAAAGAGCGTATATGCACCTATAGGCAGGTCCACAACGCGCGTACACTCTGCTTATTAAACACACAGGGACACACAGCAGCACACACACATGCCAAATATTTAAATAAAAGGATTACAATGTAAAAGATTTTGTGTACATATGATGGAATCCGGCTCGTCACATAGATGGTCTGCTTGCGCTTTAACCTCACACACACACAGACACACACAGCTTTAATCTTGCGCACGATCAGTTCCGTTTGCGCTCTGGAGACACGTTCGGTCTTTCCACTATCAAATTCTGTCATGTAAATAGCGAATCCGCCATGGTGTGAGCACAACTGGCATTTAAATTGTAAATGGACTGCATTTATATAGCGCTTTCACAGACCCAATGGCCACCAAAGCGCTTTACATATTGCCTCACATTCACACATTCACTCACTCATTCATACACCGACGGCCATGTTAGCCATGCAAGCCGCCATCCAGCTCATCAGGAGCAGCTGGGGTTAGGTGTCTTGCTCATGGACACCTCGACACTTTGTCAGGTGGAACCGGGGATTGAACCACCAACCTTCTGGTTTGTAGACAACCTACATGAGCCACTGCCGCCCCACAAAAGGGGAATGGGTGATGAGACTAAATCCCAAAACACACCCATTACTCATAAAGAAAATAGGGACAACCCTTTTAGACCATGCGCCTGGTGTGCTGACCATTTTTCCCATCGTTAAACAAGCAAAAGTGGATTCGGACACGCCCTAAGTGAACTTGTGCCCTGCGTTTTAGACCATGCACTTAGATCGTTAAAATAGGGCCCTTAATCTCTGTCCGGGAAACCGCCCCACCATGAAAGTGTACTCTCTTTTAGTAAACTTAAGAGGAATTTTATTTTATTAATATTATATCATCTGCAAGGACAGTACAAGATTTGAAGTAGATACACTACAAGTCCACATTCAATAAAGTGGTGTAAGTATGACATCATTTCATAGGCCAAAATGTGGTAAAGACTTAGCATTGTAGCATTTCTGGTTCCATCGTCCTGGTGTCAATGAGTTTTTTTTAATGGGATTTTGGTTAAATGGATGAAATAAGGTCTGTGGTGAACACAAGCTCAAGACACTTTCATTTTTCTATTGAAGACTTCTTTTCTACAACATAAAAGTCAGTTTTAATATAAATACTGACCAATACTGTAATACTGACATAAATATCAGTGTTACCCCAATTGTGATTTTTTGAAGGTGTTATGTGTCTTTAAAAAGGCAGTTGCTAACGAGTGGCTAAATGGGACTACAGAGTCTGTCAGGGAGATTAAACGTCACCATGGCGAACAGGTCAGCTCAGTCTGCGTTTACAGCCTCGTTATCTTTATAATCCCATACAGAAATGTAATATATTCACATATATGTGGTACACTGTTAAATATATTGAAATATATTTTGAAAATATATTTTGAAAATGCTTATAACTTAAAGCTTAAATTGTTCTTCGTTTAAATATGTGTACATATATGTGAAAATATATTTGTGTCTTATATCATGTGTTTTTAATTAGTGTGTTTTTCAAATATGTTGCCTACTTTTTTTCTACACCATGTTTATGCTATTGTAGTATGGCTATACTGCTTTCATATTCTCATTCCATTTAAAAGCCTACTATCCACTTTAAAAAAAATTCAACTAAAAAAAAAAAGTTTCCGGACATTTTATCTTTTTTTCTTATGATTCACTCCATCAGTATTTTTAATGTTTTAATTCTAGATGTATATTCATGTAAATTCTCCATATGGTAACTTAACGATGCGTTTTAATGGGCGCGCGTGCTGAACATTCGAGTCGCATTTGATTTTACTGGAGCGGAGGGAGTTGCCACGGAAACGCCAAACGGAGCGGGGACTCAACTGAGGACAAGCTGTAAAACTGTCTCACTGTTGTTTTCACGGATTTCAGGTAAGTTTATTCCCCAAAGTTACACAAATAATACACACACTCTTCCTGACACTTTCCTACATGTAATTGATACGCTCCTGGTGAATATTTAGTTTACAGAAATGGTTTAGTGTCTTCGTAAAAGACCGTTAGCATCTTAGCCGTCAGGCTAACGTTAACTATAAGAGCTATAGACTTGAGCTCATTTTTAATAGAAGTTTGTGCTTTGAATCACATCTTATGTGTAAATGAGAATTATTTTATATATAGTTTTGTAAAGGTTGTGCTGGTAATTTGTCAATGGATGAATGTTAAGCTAATTAATCATCTCTACATGGACTGTAAGTTAGCGTTGGAGCGGGAAAACGGACTGACACTATTTCAAACACGTTTTGATCTTTCATGTTAAGCACATAATGATAAAAAAACTGTTCTTTGATTTCAGGAGCATCAGAAAATTTACAAGGAAACACAGGTGAGCTGAGCAAGCTCTTTAAATAACTTAATATGCATTTTCACAATATGTTTCACCTATATCACTATGGATATATATATATATATATACACATATACATATATTTAAGAAGGTTTTACATCCAAATATAAGTGAAATTGTATAAATAAGTAAACCTAAAAATGTAAATTCTGTTTTGTTGTATATTCTGTATATTGTTCTTTCTCTTTTCTGCATTTCACCTCTGCTCTAGTTTGTTTATTTCTAATAAATGTGACATTTCATGCTAAATATTCTGTGACAGACTTTTCATGTTCCTAGATTCATGCATGCTGATGGCCGTGCAGCAGAGTTTAGCAGACCTGACGAAGAACATCTCCAAGGCGCTAAGAACCATATGACAAAAAGTAAGTAAAACCTCACAACCGTTCAAAAGTTTTGTGTCGGTAAGATTTGAAATATTTTTGAAAGATGTCTCTTATGCCCACCACAGCTGCATTTATTTAAAAATATAGTAAAACAGTACAATTAATGATATTTTTTAAATATATTTTAAAAAGTAATTCATTCTTGTGATCAAAGCTGAATTTTCAGCATCATTACTCCAGTCTTCAGTGTCACATGATCCTTGATCCATGATGCTGAAAGTTCAGCAGCTTTACCAAAACCGAAATAAATGACATTTTACAATATATTCACATAGAAAAAAAGTTATTTTAAAGTGTAATATTTCACAATATTACAGTTTTTACTTTATTTTTGATCAAATAAATGCAGTCTTCTTAGTGAACATTAGAGATTTCTTTCAAAGAGGAAACATCTTACTGACCCCTAACTTTTATTATGGTTAGGGATGGGTACCGAAACCCGGTATTAAACTTAATTAAGCTGAATTTTGAAAGACCGCTGGATCAATAAGCTCTGACGTTATCGGTTCTGCTGTCGGTACTGGAGAAATTAAGAAAATACACATACTATTTATTATTGCTATAAAGACAATTCGAGAGAGATCTCTCTCACGCGGGGCCACAGCAACACGAGCCCTGCTTAATGAGTGACGATGGAGGACAGAACTAAACATTCAACTTTACGTTCGACTGTCACTTTACGTTCGAAAATCGATTGCACAATCGATCGGACCAACCAACACAAGTTTCAAAAACGAAAATAGGGAATCGATTTCACCTGCCTTTTTTTTTTTTTTACCAAAAATGTGTTTTAGGTGGACAGATGTTGGAAAATAACAATGTATTTTCTGTTAACCAAATGCTTTTTAATATTCGCTATTACTTAAATGTAAGTGAACAAGCGCGCCGTTATTTGTTGCTTAGTGATGTGTGTGCTCAAGTAAGCCAGAAATGCGTAGATTCTGCGCAATATGCTGTATTTAATATATCATGAGGACTCACGAGTTGCGTATTTGCGCTAAATCCGCGAAGATTTGGCTTACACGAACTTACCCAGCAAAGTGAGTAAACATAGAAACATGCCAAATTGGCTTGTGATTTGACAGCGTTACCTGCCAAAGTTAATTTTTACCCTTATTTGGCGGGTTGGAGGGTGTTAATTTCAATACCTGAATGTTGCACTCTTGTTTGTCATTGTGCACGAAACTTCACGCCAAACGCGGTCTTATTCTTAAATGACAATGATTCAGTTAACTCTATTACACCGGTTTCACATCACGTGTATTTTGCACCATAGGTCCAGTAGTCCCTATTTTTGCTTACTTAGGTTTATGTGGTATAAAATTACAACCAGATTTTTTTCAAGATCCCTTAAAATTCAAGAGATTTCCACGAAGCATGCGCGAGAATTGCGATCTCCTTCAACTACTTCAGTTCAGTTCTCGCGCGTGCGCGTCGTGGAAATCTCTTGAAGTCTCGTTTCAGGCCTACAAGGAAGAAGAGGAATAGTCGAATAAAGTCGTTATTTTTGTTTGTTTTTTCGCACAAAAAGTATTCTCGTCGCTTGATAAACTTATAGTTGAGCCACTGTTGTGACATGGAATATTTAAACATTTTCTTTAATGACTCTCTGGGCCGTCAAGTGTCATTCCCTTAGGGAGCCTATATGTAGCAGTCATAAACCTCTCAGATTTAATCATAAATATCTTCATTTGTGTTCCGAAGACGAACGAAGGCCTTACGGGGTTGGTACAGCATGGGGGTGAGTAATTAATGACTTAATTTTCATTTTTGGGTGAACTAACCCTTTAAATGATACTGTATAGGGCTGTGAATCTTTTGGTAGGCAGCGAATCGATTCGATTCACGATTCATATGTTTTCGATTCAAGAACGATTTTTGCAAATTCAGAAAGATTCGATTCAATGCGATTGTGGCGAACAGGACGGCCGAGGGACGTGAGAGAATGGCGCGAGGCCGGTGGTGCGATTGCTAATGAGCAACACCTGTGAAGCACACCGGTCTCGCATCTCTCACGGAGGAGCGGAAGCATAAAGGGGGAGCGACGACGTTGATGATCGAGAGAGGAACAGGCCTGTGTTTTAGTTGTGTTTTGTTTGTATTTTATTTTGGTGGCCAGCAGTCGTCCGTGAGGGGCTGCTGGCAGGTATTTATATTTTATTTTGGGTAGCCAGCAGTTCCGTGAGGGACTGCTGGCAGGTATTTTGTTTGTTTATTTCATTTGAATAAAGTTTATTTGATTGTTCGCCGGTTCCCGCCTCCTTCTTCCCTGAACATTGCTACACTGGTGCCGAAACCCGGGAAGAAGGAGGAACGCGCTGTCAGAGAGTCCTCGCCGCTGTGGGGAATCCGCGGTGCCATCAAGCATGGTGCGTGAGTCGCCGCCGCTCGCCGTGGGCCGGAGCCTGCTGCCATCCGCCGGGCAGGGGAGGAGCAGGGAGCGGGGGACTCGCGGCCATGGACGCTCGAGGCGGTGCGCTGGAGTGAGTTGCCGGGGGGACGGTCGAGCTCGCTGCCGGCCGCCTGGGAGTTGGAGGGGCGGCTGCCGTCCAGGAGGGAGCAGGGGAGTCGCCGCCGCTCGCCGTGGGCCGGAGCCTGCTGCCGTTCACCAGAAAAGTGGAGGAGCAGGGAGCGGGGGACTCCTGCTGTCTGCCCTAGAGCCCAAGGAGCCGTCACCGTCCACCGGGCGGCGGAGGAGCGTCGAGCCGTCCACCGAGGGCTACCCAGCGTCACCGCCAGGCACCGCGGAGGAGATCGCCCAGCTGGTGGGGGACCAGATGGCAACGCGTTGTGGGAACCGGACCAAATTTTTTTTTTTTTTCCTCTCTCCCCTCTCTCGATCTGTCGCTCCTCATGCTTCCGTCTCTGTTTCCCTCGGCTTGTCGGTCCATACCCCCCAGGGATCGCCGCCGCCGGGGGGAGGGGAGTAGGCACAGGCTCGTGGGTACCCCCCGGCCTGTGAGGGGCGATGGGGGTATGTGGCGAACAGGACGGCCGAGGGACGTGAGAGAATGGCGCGAGGCCGGTGGTGCGATTGCTAATGAGCAACACCTGTGAAGCACACCGGTCTCGCATCTCTCACGGAGGAGCGGAAGCATAAAGGGGGAGCGACGACGTTGATGATCGAGAGAGGAACAGGCCTGTGTTTTAGTTGTGTTTTGTTTGTATTTTATTTTGGTGGCCAGCAGTCGTCCGTGAGGGGCTGCTGGCAGGTATTTATATTTTATTTTGGGTAGCCAGCAGTTCCGTGAGGGACTGCTGGCAGGTATTTTGTTTGTTTATTTCATTTGAATAAAGTTTATTTGATTGTTCGCCGGTTCCCGCCTCCTTCTTCCCTGAACATTGCTACAGCGATTCACATTAAAATTCGATGTGATTCGATTAATTCGGTTCGATTCTTCATTTTTTATATGCATTAATAGGATTATTTAAATCCTTCCCCCAATGGGTCTTAGTCAGGGTGTGAATTACACAGCGGCCATCGGGGGGTCAGAGAGTGGGGACAAAAAAAAACCCAACGACATTTTGCCTATTGTTAATGTTAGTTCATGTTAGTTTTTAATGAATCTATTATTATAAAAAATATTTCCAAAGCCTATAAATTAGCATTTGTAGAAATGTAAGCCGAGATTTAAAAAGGCTTTAAAAGTATTGTTAGTTCATCATGGTAACTATTTTGTAGGATAGTGTTAATGGATACACAACCTTAAAGTGTTCCTGGTACATTAAACATCCTTTCATTGTGAGACTAAAATGAACTTTCCCTACTAAACCTTAACTAACTTTTCCTCATGGAATAGTAAGTATTCCTCACGGAATACTCTTTGTTTTGTCTTTATACTGAACATTTTCCTTATGATTCTGAAAGAAAACGCGCCGGGTGTCTACTTGTGCTATAGTAACGATTACGAATGCAATTTTAATGCGCATCTGACTGATGGATAAACCACGCGCTCTTATTTCAGTGTAATTAATATTGTAGTTATTTCAGCAGTTTCCTTCGTACATTAAGTTTAACAACATTAAGTTAAATTTCATTCATCATTCATCGGAAGCGTGTGCATTTTAGACACCTATTATGCGTTTGCTCTTTCCGTAATAAATGCGCACCCTTGAATAAGTGGGGTTTTACTTCAGCTGCTCAGGATGGGTATGACCCATTTCCGTAAAACTTCAGTATCTTATCTTAAAGAAAATAACGGCGTTGTTTCATAGCAGTGCCCGCGCAATGACATGACAGCTTTATCAATGGCTTAATCGGTTTGACTCAAGTCTTGCTTTCTCGATAGAGAGCTGTCATTTGCTCATGTGAACATCAGTGGCTGTCCTGAGGAGAGCTCAAACATGGACTGCTCAAAAGAAAGATGGTAAACAGTGCAGCGAGTATCTGTGAAGGAGAGCTGGGAGGACGCCAAATGACGCCGCACAACGCCTCATTAATTCGCGCATGTAGTCATTTAATGTTTATATATTTTAAAGCACTGAATCTCTATAGAATCGCAAATTATTCGATTCTTAGCATTTTAAATCGAATATTGACCGAAATAAACGATTCACGATTCAAAATACACGTTTCAAGATCGATGCATATGCATCGTCAGGATTTGTAATCGATGCATCGAGAAAACGAGTAAACCGTTACACCCCTAATACTGTAGCATATGTAGTCTATTCCAAAGAGACTCTCTGTTCTCTGAGTAGTGAGGACAAATAATACATTTACTAAGGGATCTTGAAAAAAATCTGGTTGTAATTTTATACCACATAAACCTAAGTAAGCAAAAATAGGGACTACTGGACCTATGGTGCAAAATACACGTGATGTGAAACCGGTGTAATAGAGTTAACTGAATCATTGTCATTTAAGAATAAGACCGCGTGTGTGAGTGAATCAAAATCGTGATATTCTAATGATTAATTGTGTAGCTCTCCAGCTATGCTAATCTTTCTTCTTTTGATTTCCTGTTTTTATCTTGGTATGCCCATCCCAAGGTTATTATGGCGCTTTTCCACTACACAGTACCAGCTCGCCTCGGCTCGGCTCGACTCGACTCGACTCGCCTTTGTTTGCTTTTCCACTGTGTAAAAGTTGTACCTGTACCTGCTTTCGGGTACTTTTTTTCGTACCACCTCCGGCGAGGTTCTAAGCGAGCTAAAGCGATACTAAAATGTGACGTGAAAACAATGCCGACTGCTGATTGGTCACAGAGAATCTGCGTCATCATTGCACGCGCCAGATGGAGTATCCAGAATAAATAACCCCGCCATTTTTAAATAGTTTGGCCAGAGTTACTAAACTTACTACTATTATTATGGCAACTCGGAAGAATACGCCGTGGTCAAACGAGGAGGTGCAGACTTTCCTTTGTTTGGTTGCCGAAGAGAGGATCCAGCGAGAGCTTGATGGGGCAACGAGGAACGAAAGGCGTCGCTATGACGACCGGGTACTATTTGTGGCAGTACTTTCTGCAATGGAAAACGGAGCGAAAAGCGAGCCGTGTCGAGGCGAGCCAAGGCGAGTCGAGTCGAGTCGAGCTGGTACTGGTAATGGAAAAGCGCCATTAGATATTAAGCCACTTCCAGTTTGGATTCAGCCTAACTTGTGAAGACTTCCTATGACACCAACACTAGATGGACATACAGAACTGCCCAAATACCAACCCTATATAATATAATCATTGCCTTTAGGGTAAGGTGTAACCCGCAGCTACCCGTTTTATGGCGTAATAACTTGGGTACATGTGATCTATTCTAGGACCAGATTACAGAAGGTGGGTTCGACTCACTGGAGTATAGAGAATTTATAACAGACACTAAAGAAAGAAAGCAACTCAGACTCAAAGGTAAATGTTAATTACTAGGAAATTAAATGTATTGTTGTTAAGAAAATAAATAAATAAATGAATGGAATCTTTTGACAAATAAAACAATATGAATAAACAAATAGACAGCAGTAATAAACAGTAGTTCAGTCCACAATTGACACTTCAGTTCAATTTGTAAATTTAGATTTCAAAATCAAGATTTCAAACCAGATTTCACAATTCAAAATCAGCATCCAGAGAGAAAAACAAAAAAACAACTTCAAGTATCAGATTCAATGTTCAGATGTCACTGAATATTTTTAGTTCAGTTCCGGTTCAATAAGAAAAATCAAACGATTGATCCAGGGGAAATCCAGAAGGAAAAAAAACAAATATCACAGTTCAGGGTGAGTATATTTTGTCCTACCAGTTCAGCAAAATAATAGCTGTTCTAATTTCCAGGTACGATGAAGCAGATGGTTGGCTCGCCATGTCCAAACCACAGACAGAACATCCACGGCAGGGACAGATCAGGATTCAATAGGGTGATTTCGATGAAATCAGAAATAGAAGAAAAACAAGAGAAACAAAAAAAAAAAAACCCGGCCAAGGAAAAAGTAAGTGAAAGAGAAAAATAAAATAAAGTTTTCTTTTGGTTTGGCCTCAATCTAGATGGTTTCAGTCTTCTTTTTTAATGTGTGTTTCTAACTTTTCCTGTTCGTCTCGATCTCTTGTTCTGTCGGCTCCTTTTACGTTTAAAGTGTGACTTCTAAGAATATTTGTCACTAAAATAATCTAAAAATAGATTATTTCAATTCTCTTTTAAGAGTTATGAACACAATGCACTGTCTAGCGTCAATCTGCGTTATTTTCCTTCGTCATACTCTCTGCTGCTCTCGTTTCTGTTTCTTCGCGCTGTAATCCGAACTCACTTCCCGGAGGCGGGACTAACCTCCGACCTCATCCAATCGAAACTTTCTTTGGCCAATTTCTTTTCCTAGATAAATTTTTGTAATATAATATAAAACTTCAATTAACTTATCTGCGTTCTTTTGTTATTAATACTAAACAGATATTAATAAAAATAAAATGATTATAATTACTATTGATCTAGTCAGTGACCTGGGTTACAAAGGTCACAGATTTTTAACTCTCTTTGAATTGTTACAATGTTGGTAATTAAATGCATACATTAAATGTGTTGTACTAAATGTGTTAAACTTATGTTTTAGACAAATGGATTCGTTTGTGAAGGAAAGACTACATCATTTCACGGTAAGCTATTATTGTTTTTTTACATTAAAACTTTTAAAAAATGCATTAGGCTGCAATTTACCTCTGATGTCTCATTCAAGACCATCATACACTCTTCCTAGAGTTGTCCTTCATATACATTTACAGCTGAAACTTTACAGAAATACCCTGTATACCCTGAAATAGCCTGTCACATGAACACCTATAATGTTAATAATTTACTTATTTTTTATTATATTATTACTTATAATCTACTTAATAATTTTCTTAATTTACTACAGTCGCTGCTTCTTTTAACAACGATTTCTTTGTGAACTTTCCATTACACTGTGCCTTACTAAACAAAATGCTCTGAACAAACATAAAATCCTCCAAAGCTATTTGGGACGCCATTTAAATAAACCATCCACTTGTTTCTGATGCTGTTGTCAGAAACAATGGAACGTAGTATGTCTGAAGCAATCTAACCAGAACCACCTCAAGTAACCACTGACAAACATTCTTTCTTGTTTTCTTTTACAGATGCTGCCATAAATCGGCATGAGAAGGCAACTGTTGTACAGTTGGGCCAGGCCATGAATAATAATTTGTCAGACCTGAGGTTCCAGAATAAGAGGGTATGCACTTGAGAGCTGTGTGTTCGACTGTACAAATAGATTTAACAAGAACTATCTTTTTACAGACTGCCAAAAGTTACAGAAAAGAGAAGCGAATAGATTGCTGCAATTCGCAGAAACAGCTGGGATCCAGGCAGCAAAACATGGAGTGAATGGGTTAAAATTATGTTGAATTTAGGGGTAAAATCATATCCTGGGTCATATATTGTATTGGCAACTCATCAATTAAATATTTACCATCTAATATTCTGGATAACTGTAAAGTTCTTGTCAGTCTTTATTAACCCGATTCCTGGGCATATGTCAATGTCCATGGACCACAGTCTTTTTGGTAAGTTGTATAAGTGTCGAGTCCAACTGCAACAATTTGTGTTGCTTGTTTTACTCCTGTTTTTGCAATTTCCCTTATTAAAGCCAGTAATGCTTAAGGATGTTTTGCCCCTCCGACTGAGGGGACGTGTCCCAGCAGGAAAGTAGCCTGAGAAAAAGTCTTCATTTTTATTTATTTATTTATTATTTTATTTTTTGGTATACTTAATATTTAATCATTTTGTTATTGTGCAGATAATTGTATATATGCTGTGTACTTTTACCTTTTGTTAACATAAATAAAAAATCCACATTATGTTTGTGTTGTAGGTGTTCTCTGTAACCCCTTAATGCATTGTCCAATAACTAGCACATTTTGATTATGTCCACTGGGTCAACATCTTTGCATTCCTGGAAAATAGCATTTTGACTGTTTGATTTACAGGGAAGGGTAACATTTTATATATAAATATATATATGAAAATATTTACATATGGAGACACTCATACTATGGGGCATTACTTAAATATTTGAACAGTACATTTCTAAATATATGTACATATACAGATAACTAATATATTAACATATATTATAAATTAATATATTTACATATACAGATAACTAATATATTAACATATATTACATTAATATATTTACATATACAGATAACTAATATATTAACATATATTATAAATTAATATATTTACATATACAGATAACTAATATATTAACATATATTATAAATTAATATATGCACATATATTGAACATTAATGTATTTACATAGATGGATATCTAAACATATTAACATATTAAGAAAATAAATATATTTAAATATTTGCAATAAAAATATATTTACATATGCTTAATATATGTGAAAAATATTAAAAAGGGGCCAAAATCAAATATTTAAATATATTTTTAACATATATTTCAAAATGTATTTAAATACAAGTATCAAGTATACAAATATATTTTCTTCTATTTAGAATTAATAGATTTAAATACATGGAAATGTATTTATTACTAATATATTTCAATATATGTGACTTCCGTATGGGCATGCTCTAATAAACTATTCTTACTCAAACTTTTTGGGAAAATGTTTTTAGATAAAACTGAAAGAGTAGTCGGAAGCATAGTGGTGGGGACGTTGAAGTCATCGGACTGTGGTGTAGTTTGTTTATAGCCTACCTTTAGCTTTTTACTTCTTGCTACTGCATATAGACTTCAAAATTCATAAACGTTGTATTCATCTGGGAAAATTATCTTGATGGACAAAACGTGTAAGTATCATAAACTTTTGTTGACCACAAAGCTTGTTTTTTGCAATAATCCAAAAGCCTATGGGGAAATCCTATTGGGTTTTTGCCAAGGGAACCAGTGTGATGCTAACTGCTAGTTGGCCTACAAAGTGACTTCATACATGCGCCACTCTATACAATTATGCAGTACTTCACAAGGGCAGGAAGACCCTGACAGTTAATTCTTCATGGTTACAGCCAATCTGTCTTAAAACTGTGCCACTTGTTGAGGTGAATATAAAGTATAGGGGTAGAAAAAGAGTGATGTGCATTAGTAAAATACTGTAACACTAAAGTTCTTACCCATTTCTACAAGTTTGTCCACTTCTTCTGTAAGTGTCTCTTCTAGTTTGAGCACTGCTCTTCTGGTGGTGCCAACACACTGATCCGCATGCACACAGGTCTCAGACCAGTCTTTAGTGTTTGGATGAGCCATTAATGATGTAAAGTTCTGGAGGAGAAGACAGTGGACATTTTAAAGAAGCTGTGTGGCATACAACAGAGATTAGCAGCAAATTCCCTTTCAAGGAAAGTCTGTTCACTCGCCGTCCATATTTGCAATATTTCGGTAGCATCCGGAGCTTTTAACGGCAGCTGCAGTAATGCAATGACCTTACTAATTAGCAATTGGCTCTTTTATTCAGAAGGCGGGACGTATTACACCATTACACCATACAATAAGTGTCCCATCTTTGTATATCTAAACTCTTTGTTAGCAGACTCTGAATAATACATCTTGAAAAACATCCTGCAACCTTTGAATGTTTGTTGCCATCATTGATCACAAAACACTTTGGAGGTCATTTTTAGCACTGTACAATTATGCAAGTTGCTTATGAGTTTTTAAATAGTCATGGGTCTCTGGATTTGTTGAATCATTCTTAAATTTGAATCAAATTATCGACATCAACGAAATTGACAGTGAAGACTTTTTACTTTAGTAAAAATGAAGAACAGATTACATGAAAAAAAATTTGGGGTAAAAATATTTTACCTGCAGGAAGTGAATGTGGTCTTCGGTGTGTGAGAGATACCCTAACTCTGTGTTTCTCAGTTTCAGGACATCTATTTCCTGCTCCAGTTCTTGTATTTGTTGGTTGGCCCAGCTCTCTGTCTTCTTCTGTATCTCCTCGATGTCCAGCACCAGCTCGGCCTGGACCTTCTGGACTGCTCGGATCAGATCCGAGAACACCTGCATGCTGTCCTCAATATCTCTCTGAGCGCTGCTCTGTGTTTGGGAGGAGATACACACTAATCAGTGCAGACCAGGGGTGTAGCCAGAATTTTATTTTTGGGGGGTCCCATCTTAAAATGAGGGGGCAACTAATATATACATATATAGCCTATATATATATATATATATATATATATATATATATATATATATATATATATATATATATATATATATATATATATAGCTTAACACCTGCACATATTTAAAACATCATATTTACTTCACCGTTTCAGCAGAACAGACATAACAGCCTACAACATAGCTTGGCGATTATAACCTTTTACATGAGTCTACGAGGACGATTATAAAAAGTGTCAATGATGTCATCATACTCAGTCCAGAGAATCCACCAATTCACATTCGAAAAACAGCAGGGAAAGATTTAAAAGCAAATGTATACAGCATCAAATTACATCATTTTTACTTCACTGTTTCAGTGTACCATTTTGGGGAAAAGCAACGATTCTTTCCGGCAAACTCAGTGTAATGAAAAGTGGTCATCACTGGTTGTGAAGGCAGTTCATTAATTGTCATTGGGCATTGTGCCGATCTGTGTCGTGGAAGTCTCACCCATGGCCGTCAGTTTGGTTTACACAGAGATTACACAGAGACGCATTCGGAAGTGCATTTTCAGAAGTGCTGGGTACAATGCTTACTAATGTAAATAAATAAAAATGTATACAAAAATGTGATGTCCGATGTCGTTTTATGAAGAAGAAAGCCTTAAAAAAAGCATTAGACATATGACCCACTATTCTGCTGCATAAGTACCATGTTGACAATATGACATGACGTGGTTTAATGTACTACAATGATTACCAAATTTCTCTCTCATATTGCTCCCAGTTCGATTTTGCGTGTCATCCACCCCTCCCCCAAACATATCCCAATGTTACAGTTGTTGCAGTGTTATGAACAGATAAGCGTGTAGCCAGCGCATCAGCAGAACGGCTAAATTGAGCCTAAAAAAGGTTTAAAAAAAAAAGTGGTGGGTACAAAATGACTCATGACGAAATGTGGTGGGGACGCGTACCCACCGTCCCCACCAAAATCGACGCCTATGGTCTCAGCGCAAACACTCCTGTGATGAAATAGGCCTATGCATTTCTGTGTGTTTCTCAGGTGCCACTTCACTCACTGTCGCCTCGTAGTAAGCTGAAGCAGACTCGGATGTAGATGGCACATTTTCTCCTTCTCACTCATCTTTCCGTGCTTTTTTGAAAAAGCGTAATATTGTACATTGCGCACCTGCCATTGTCACTGCATATTAATCATAGACAGTAAAAGAAATGGATACAGCGACCCCATAGACTTCAATGGAGAAAAGTGAAGTCAATAAGAAGCACTGACTTCCTGATTGCCAAGCGCACTGCGCAGACTCGTTAGCCTATTTTTACAAAAACTGCTTCTACGGGGCCATAACGTAAGATACAAGGTAATGGAGCCTTTTATACATTGCCGTGTTTCTTTAGAAATAAACAATGGAGTCTTTAAACGCCTCAGATGTAAAGTTATTCGCTGTCAAAGTGACGCCAAAATGAATGGGAGTCAATGGAATGCTAACAGCAGGTGAAGGCTTGCTAGCCAATGGCGGCCCCCAGGGAGACTTCAGTTTCCGGCTGATGGATTACCCCCTTGATATTAATGATCTCTCACTCAAAGATGACAGCGTAGGTCACGCACAACATGTGACATAATCAAATCAAGTTTGAAGACAGCCGCATTTTACCGTGCAGCATTTTGATTGGTCAATCTATCAATTAGACTAACAAATCAACAATTTCTTTTTTTTTATTATTTTATTTTAAGCAATCAGAAATCTGAGGACATGTAAATGAGGAGGCCTAGGCCCACCCAGACCCCATATATATATATATATATATATATATACAGTCCCCTCCAAAAGTATTGGAACGGTAGGGCAAATTCCTTTGTTTTTGTTGTTCACTGAAGACATTTGGTTTTAAGATCAAAAGATGAGTATGAGACAAGATTTCAGAATTTCAGCTTTTATTTCCTGGTATTCACATCTAGATGTGTTAAACAACTCATGCCACACCCTTTGTTTGAACCCACCCATTTTTCAAGTGAGCAAAAGTATTGGAACAAATAATATTAAAGTAAATAACATTTAATATTTGGTGGTATAACCCTTGGTTGCAATAACTGCCTCAAGCCTGCGACCCACCAACATCACCAAACTGTTGCATTCTTCATTTGTGATGCTATTCCAGGCTTTTACCGCAGCTTCTTTCAGTTCTTGTTTGTTTCTCCCTTCAGTCTCCTCTTAAGGAGGTGAAATGCATGCTCTATTGGGTTAAGGTCAGGTGATTGACTTGGCCAGTCTAAAACCTTTTACTTTCCCCCCTTGATGAAGTCCTTTGTTTTGTTGGCAGTGTGCTTTGGGTCATTGTCTTGCTGCATGATAAACTTCCTCCCGATTAGTTTCAATGCATTTCTCCGTAAATTGGCAGACAAAATGTTTCTGTACACTTCTGAATTCATTCTGCTGCTACCATCATCAGTTACATCAATAAATATTAATGAGCCTGTTCCAGAAGTAGCCATGCATGCCCAAGCCATGACATTACCTCCACCATGCTTCACAGATGAGCTTGTATGCTTTGGATCATAAGCAGTTCCTTTCTTTCTCCACACTTTGGCCTTTCCTTCACTTTGGTAGAGATTAATCTTGGTCTCATCACTCCATAAGATTGTGTTCCAGAACTTTTGCGGCTCATCTCTGTACTTCTTTGCCAATTTCAATGGCCTTCCAATTCTTACTGCTGATGAGTGGTTTGCATCTTGTGGTGTGGCCTCTATATTTCTGCTCTCTGAGTCTACCTTCACCCCTGAGGCCGTGTGATGTCACTTACTGATGTTTTGAGGGTTTTCTTCACAGCTCTCACGATATTTCTGTCATCAACTACCGTTGTTTTCCTTGGCCGACCTGTTCGACGTCTGTTACTCAGTACACCAGTAGTTTCTTTCTTTTTCAGGACATTCCAAATTGTTGTGCTTGCTCTGCCCAATGTTTGTCCAATGGCTCTGGTCGACTTTCCTTCTTTTCTCAGCTTGACAATGGCTTGCTTTTCTCCCATAGAGAGCTCTCTGGTCTTCATGTTGGTTTATCCTCTTTAACAGGAAATGCAGTCTTTATAGGTTTGAACCAAGTATGAAAACTTAGACTAGTCATGCAGAGCTATTTAATGTTTGGACAATCAACCCAAAAGGCAAAACCTGGGCAACAAGAAACACCTGTCAGTCACATGTTCCAATACTTTTGCTCACTTGAAAAATGGGTGGGTTCAAACAAAGGGTGGTATGTCATAAGTTGTTTAACACATCTAGATGTGAATACCAGGAAATAAAAGCTGAACTTCTGAACTCTTGTCTCATACTCATCTTTTGATCTTAAACCCAAATGTCTTCAGTGAACAGTTTGCCTCACCGTTCCAATACTTTTGGAGGGGACTGTAAATATATATATATATATATATATATCACCTTGACTTAATAATAATACCTTTGGATATAGTTCTTTAACCATTTAAAGGAGCTCTAGGGTTCTGAAGGTTTTTTGGTTAAAAATCTGTTATTGAGCAAGAACATAATAAATTAAATTATCTGTTTCTAAAACTGTCTTGCCTTGCTAAGAATCAAAACAGCAAGCTTATAATAATGATTTATAACTTTGGCTGTTGGGTTATGGTCAGTTTCATGTCATTCCTCTTTGTTACTGTAAATAAACAAATGAAGGTCCGAATGGCGGAGGTGGACAGTAACAAAGTAAATTTACTTGAGTACTGTACTTAAAGGCACAATATGTACAATTTTTTCACAATAAGAGGCCACGGTTTCCAACAATAACAAAGGCGTAGGTTTATGACGCAGTGATGTGCTGAATGATGGGACTTGCTATCAAGCTGATGGATCTAATAATGTTTATGGATGAGTGCAAACATTCATGTTTTTTTAACATTTCAGTGGTATGAAGCAGGTTGCGATTGCTGAAGAGACAGGTATCACACGCGAGTCCCGCGGATATAAAGGAATAAGGACTTTTAATTCTACCGAACTACCCGCAAGTGCTGGATTACTCACACAGGTCAGTTTATTAGACGAATTAAACTTGTTAGGTAACTAACATATTCTATTTCATCATGTTGAGCTAACATTATATAACATTGATTTGTTTTATGTACATTTGCTCACCTGTCTAATAAAGCTGTCAAGTCATGACTCGTGAAGCTCTGTCAAGTCCAAGTTAGTCGTGGACGTGGAGCTCTCGGCATCTCAAAAACGCCACGCTGATATTGATCCTCATTTTAGTTCTCCTTGTTTGTCCCAAAGTCTGCTTGCCATGGTCTATGTTTGAAAGAAACAAGAACTGCGTGGCGCTAAACGTTACGCACTACAGTTGTCCACGTCTGTCACCATGGTTAGTAATGGCTATAGCAGTATGAACGGAAACCGACGATAGCGCGGATATTGCGGACAGGCGACATTTTTTTTCCGGGACGGCCACTTATTTAAAATTGGAATTTCTCTGAAATAAAAAATCTTTGGAGACTTTTGGGATATTGTAAGTACACAACTGCAGGAAATATATCACACTGTGCAAGTGCTTTTTGGATATTTTATTACAAAATTCTTACATATTGTACCTTTAAGTACACTTTTTGAGTATCTATACTTTACTTGAGTATTATTTTTTCTGGAAACTTTTTGCTTTACTGTACTTTATTTTATTTTTTATTCTAAACTGTTTTAATTATTCTTATTTGTTTTGATTATTTTAATTTCTTTATTCTAAACTGTTTTACTTATTGTTATTTTTTTTTATTTTTTTTTATTTTTTTATTTTTTTTTTATTTCTTCTATGTAAAGCACTTTGAATTACCATTGTGTATGAAATGTGCTATATAAATAAACTTGCCTTGCCTTGCCTTGCCTTTAACTTCACTACATTTTAAAAAGACAAATATTGTACTTTTTACTCCACTACATTTCTGTCACGGTCCTTGTGTAGAAAGTAGTAATGTCAGTCAGGGGATGATTTTGGTTGCAGGGGTTGCATTTTGGTTGTAAATGAAAGTCGGGTTGACGTCAGGACCCGGCGTCGGACAGACGTTGGATTTTGGTTGGAAATGAAAGTCAGTTTGTCGTCAGAACCCGGCTGATATTGGTTTCTGACATCAACCTGATTTTCATTTTCAACGTTGTGTTTGGTCTTCTAAATGCGAATTTTGTCATTGTTTTTGAGCACTCTAGCTTATAGATAACAGTAGGCTAACATATACTAAAAGCCTAAAAACTTTAAATATGGCACTATTTGAGGGAACAGCCATGTGGATGTCCGAAAAACCATTGTGGACGTTATTGAGTGCACTTATTCAATCTCACAATTAATCCCACCACTGGAACTGTGTTTTAGAAATAAATTTGATATTGATATGAGGGTAGGCAGCATAGATTCAGAGGCATAATGCACTGTAAGTATTACATACAACAATGCAACAATAATAAAACAATGCATTGACATTTACTTTTTACTTTTGATACAAGTTATTTTAAAAATGAGTACTTCTGTACTTTTACTTAACCCTCCTATTATCCTTGGGGTCAATTTGACCCCATTCAATGTTTAACGTCTGTAAATACATAATTTTATTTATTTTTTTTGCTTCAGATTTAATGACTTTTCCTAATTTAATGGGGACAACTCTGTAAACATAAAATTAACCTGCTAATATTTTTTCTAAGTGCTGTACACATTTTGTAGCATCGGTGTTCCTTGGGGTCAATTTGACCCCAGGCTCTTTTAGTTGTATAATAAAACAGAAGAAATATTAAAATTTCACACACATTTGTTTTGGTTGTTTTATTGAGGTCACTATAACATGTTATAATTTGAATTTATAATGTTCATTGTAATTTTACATATTCAATATCATATTCAAAAAACTTCCCTCTGTTTTAGGGCTCTAACCAAACATAACCATATCTGTAGTATTGCGAGAACCACTAGTAGTTCACATGACATGTGATATAATTCTCATCAGAACTAATAGTTCTTTCCTGTGCCATGGGGAGTGGAAAACATCATTTTTGCGAGAACTTTGATGTTTCCCGTGCCATGGGGAGGGGAAAACATAATTTTTTTCGAGATTGACCCCAAACATAACTCGTGTTACTATCCTTGATAAAATAAATAGTTTTTCTTTCCAAATGTTATAGATTACAAAAATCTATACTTAGAAATATTATAAAACAAATAAAACACCAAATATATTCATACTTTTCCAATCTTAGGTCAATCAGTCAGATTTTATGTTGATTTCTAAATTTGTCCATAGTCGTGGAATGGGTATTCTGGATGTATAAGGGGTTAGGTGGGGTGGGGAGGGGGGTGGCGGGTGGATGTCAACTTAAAAGGTTACTTAAGTAGTCAACAAAGACATAAATTACCTGAGACAAACCTTTGTAAAAAAAAAAATTATATTGTGGAGGTTTAAATTACTGGGGTCAAATTGACCCCAGTAGGTAAAAAATGTTATCAGATTTGAGGGTAACAGGAGGGTTAAGTAAAAATCGGTCTTTACAACTTTTACTTGTAACGGAGTAATATTACATCCACGTCTCCGGCCCTTCTTTCGAAAACCACGCTCCTGTGTGTCCCTTGTAGGTGGTTAAATTCACTAGTATTAATATTTCCCTGGTTAACAGGGTGGCGTAGTCGTGCATATGTAGAGGTAGTTTTCTCCTCTTAAGGTCCCGCTACACAAGCATCGTGTTGGAATTCGCACTTGTCTTCTGTGAATGGTAAACCCCGCCTTCTTTGATTTGATTGGTCATCTCAATCATTTTGACACCGATTAGCGCTGTAAGACCATTCTTAAAAATGTTACTTTTAAAACTTTTTGTAAAACAAAAGACAAAAAGAGCATGCGTAATGGAGTGCAGCAGAGCAGCATTAAAATAAATGGGGGCGAATTTGGCCATTTCCAATTATTGGGGGGTGTTGTGTATTGATGTGACGTCATCGTGACTTGTCCCCCTCATTGTCTATGGTGATTACGATCCTGATACACCGACAGCTACACCTCAAACCATCATATTTATTTGCGCTGAATAGTTGGCTGCATCCGAATTTGCATACTCTCTTGAGTAGATACTTATTTTGATTAAGTAATTACTTTGCGTGTTCTAAAATGTATGTGCTATATAGTACGAATATGTGTAGAATTAATGTAATCCGGTCGTACTACATTCACCATGTTGTCATTGTCAAATAACCTACCAGCGTCAGTTGTCTCTCATCACTGCCATTCACAAATACTCTCATGTGGCTTCATGGATAGTAAAGTGTCCATCATATGCACACTTCAGAACCTCATCTGGGTACTTTTTGCATACTCTTTAATGAGCACTGTGAATTTGCACATACTACTCTTGTCACATACTGTTTTCACCAACTAGTAGGCAAGTATACAGTTTTGGATGCAGCCAATGTTCTTTACGGGTAACTTCCCGTTTTAAGCATCAACCACTAGTTGCAAAAGTTGCAAAGTGTACCTTTAGTCACACCAGCCCGAGGATCTCTGTGGATTAGTATTAAAGAAGAGAAAGGCTGTAGCATCTGCTCATGTTAACTAATCTGAAATACATACATAAACACTTAAACTTACTTTGTTCAACTCTATGGAGTGTTTGATATCATCAACTTTCTTCAGTCGGTCCTGAATCATCTGCTGAACTTCAGTTTCAGTTTTCCTCAACAAGGCCTGTCAATCACAATATATTGTGTTAAACTTTTTAAAACTGCTCTGGCATAGCTCTTTTTAGTGACGTAGTCTATCTTGTATCCTAGTAAATCCTTGTACAGCACAATTACAAAGTGAAGCATCCTTGGTTCCTGAAGTATTTTTCCAATTCATTTTGGACTATTAAGCCATTCATTTCCATGAAATACTGCAAATTGTATAATAGAATTAATCTTTTTTTATGTGTTTACTTTTTAGGAAATATTACTGCTTTCATACACTAATGCTACAAAATCACACATTAGCTAACATTAGCTATACAACTGAACAGAATATATGGGCAAGCAGAATATATGGGCAGGCCTGACTGTCCTGCAGAGTTTATCTCCAACCCTGTAGCTTTCTTAATCCTGAAGAAATTGGTTAGCTTGTTCAGGTGTGTTTGATTAGGGTTGGAGCTAAGCTCTGTAGGATAGTGGCCCTGCAGGACTGAAGTTGGCCATCCATTATTTACATGATCTGATTACTTTATTTAGTCAGTAACAAGTAATGAGTAAAGTAATGTTTACTTTTTCAAATATGTAAACTTCAGATTTTATTATATATCTATTTTCTGACAATTTATTTTGTTACTTGAATACTGCTTTTTCCCCCATGTTGAGAGAAATGTGGGTAGAGTTGTGCCAGCACAGGAAAATGAGCATGTATGAGCATGATGGGTATTGCAGTGTTTGTCATGCTTATATCAATGACATACAGAGCATGTAGCTTCCATTCCAGTTCATTGCAATATTTTTTGTTGTCATCCAGTTGTTCATTATTTATAGTGGACAAAACAATAGAATTGGCCCTTTTACCAATGAAAAGTAGCACTTTTACCTTTTTCTCTGTCCACTCTCGTTCGACAGGAACAGTGTAATGTGCCCTGTGGTCCATCTCAGTGCACAGCACACACACAATGGTCTGATCCTTCTTACAGAACAGCTCCAGCAACCTCTCGTGCTTCTTACACATACGGTCCTCAAGATTCTGCACAGGTTCGATCAGCTTGTGTTTGGTGAAGCGGGCAGTGTGCGTCTTCAGATGCTCCTCACAGTAAGACGTTAAACAAACCAAACAGGACTTTACCGCCCGTCGCTGAGGCCCAGTGCACACGTCGCAGGACACCGCCTGGGCCCACGGTCCATTAGGAGGAATCAGTTCAGGCATTTCTGTAGGGAGCTCCTCATGGGTCCTGAGTCCTGGGTCCAGCTGCATTGTCTTCTGAAAGTTCGCGACTGGATTGGATTTCATTGCCTTAAATTTCTCAGCGATTTCCCTCAGCACTGTGTTGATGCTGATGTCGGGCTGCTTGAAGAATGTCTTTTTGCACATCGGACACATAAAGAGGGCACTGGACTTCCAGTAGCTGCCGATGCAGGCCATGCAGAAATTGTGTCCACAAGGGATGGAGACAGGGTTTGTAAACACATCTAGACAGATGGAACAGTGCACCTGCTCCTCGGCTAACATGCTGGTTGGAGATGCCATTCCTATAGAAACAGAGGGAGAAGCATGTGCCCTCAAAAAAGCTGTAGTCTTCCAACTTCGATCAAAATAAATTTTAAAGTGTATAGAAAGCATAGAGACAACTTTTCTCTAAACTTGTCAATATAGCTTTCCCTGAAACAAAAAGCTTTTGGAAGTTTATATACCGTCACTGTCGGGCTGAAACCTTATATGTCCAAAACTACTTTTGAGGGGGGGGGGGGGGGGGGGGGGGGGGGGGGGAATATTTTTAAAATAATTAAATGCTGCATTGTTGGTGTTGTTGCTTTTTATATGATCAGGCACTTGCACATGTCGTTATATTATTAACATTTAACATATTATTAACATTAACATACCAGAATCAAGCTCAAAGGGAGTTATGAGGTTTTTTGACCAGCGATGTTGGAGATATGTTTTGTCCGTCATTAGACCGCGGCCGCATCTGAGAAAGTGTATTGTATTATGTTTTCATCATCTTACAGGTTACAAAGTTTATAGCATCTTAAAACATCTTCGAATATTAAAGTCAACATGAAATACCATTCACAGCGCATTTTACTTCCATAATGTTTTATGAGCAAAACATTCTTTATCAGAATGGATCAGGACTCTAAATGCAAATTTTCTCTAGAGAGCTAATCTTAACATATTTCAATGGAAAACAATTATTTTCATTACTGTTTCAGTATTTGCTAATATTTTAGAAAGGTTGCATTGCATATACCCTAAAAATTAGCTATGCCTATTAAATCAGATGAAAGTCGTTTCAGTCATTACAATAAAATTGCCATGGAATAACGTTGATGATGAATGGTGCACGTTAAGACCAGGAATGTGTATTATTAAGAAACTCAAAGAAATAATCAATTTTGAACTCGCATTGACTTTAAACTATTGAAATGTCATCCTATAAAACTAGAAAAAAACTAGCACACAGATAAATTACCAGTCTTTTTTAAACTGACTTGGTGGCATTATTGACAGCTATGCCTTGTGCTAAATATACAGAGTCATTTGGATTTGATTAGCAATCCGTCTGTTGGCTTGTGCTCTTAGCAACATGCAGTGGTCTTTGACACAGAAAGACTTCAGGAATTTGTAAAGCCTGGCTATTCATAGAAGATTATCATCACTCCAAAAATACTAGGCTTCCCAGACTCTTGCTTCTGGTCCTATCTCATAAACAACACCTGCATGCAATTTTTGGATCTACAGTATATCACCATTTTGTCTATAGTTTTTAATAGCTGTTTTTCAAACAGATTTTTGCAGATAAATTATTATTCATTATTATTAGACGAGTTCCAAGTTGATTTCAGCATGCTTTTATTAGCAAATGTGTCCTTTTCTATACATCTTGGCTATGCATTTGCTGAAATGACATGCAGAACATGCAGTTTCCTCAATCATCTTTATTCATCCAAGCATTTTTGACTTGAAGAGTCACAGTGTTTTTAAAGGAGACTCACCGGCTGTCTGTTGCAGCTGAATGCCACTGACCACAATGACCGTCCTGGACTGGACAGCAGTGACATGCGGCACAGCTGACAGCCTCCGTTACCCTGAAATATCCACCATTACCCCTCCCCCTTAGCCCAGTTTCACTTTTACACCTTAGACTGCATGGGATCTCTTCTAGCCTCAGGAAATATTAACCATTCACTGTCCGTAGAGTTTTTTTTTATCTTGTTTAGCAATTAGGGTATGTGGGTGAAAACACCCCCAACCATTCAGTGATGTTTCATTTTTGTCCCATAAAAATGTCCCATAAAATGTAAAACACATTAAGTCCAAATATTTTTATTCAACCACGTAGTTAGATTACATTTGATGGAATAACAAAAGATGTGTTGTCAGACCATGGCAACTACAGTAATTATGAAAGCGGGAAGCGATGCCTCCTGGAGGCGTTTTACCCCACAGACTAGTTTTGAAAAAAAATTGTCATTCTAAAAATATAATTATACTTTCCTTAAATAACATGTACTCCTTTACTACAGGCCTTTTTATATCATATATAACTGTGATGTTCTGCAAAACAACAAGCTTTTAAAAAAAAAAACAAGTTTTCTGAGGTACATGATCACCAGTGTAAGCTTCATAGTAAATACTTTTACATCACTCTGATTCACATAGTGAACGTATAACTATTATCTATTAATTAAAGACATGACAAATTAATGTTATTCATTTATTTTATTCAAAAGTTCTGGAAAACTCATAGAAAACCTGCATCCAAACATTATGACACCCCGTTATAAAGATTAACACAGGAAAATACAAGTGATCTGATCTTTAAAGTTGATTTATTCTCCATTTACCTTATGTAAATTGTAATATTATCCATCCATTTTAAAGTAAAACAAATCTAGATGTATAAACATTTGGGATATAATCTGGATTGTAGCAGGTTATTACAATTAATAACTATTCACAAGTGGAGTGGTCACATACTGTAGCCATGGAACCAAACATGAACCAAAGAACACTACCGTTCAAAAGTTTGGGGTGAGTAAGATGAATGTTTTTTATGTTTTTATGTGTCTAATGCTCACCAAGCTGCACTGATTTGATGAAAAAAATACAGTAAAAACTTTAATATTGTGAAATAATATTACATTTAAACCATGTATATATATATATTTTGAAGTGTAATTTATTCCTGTGATGTCAAAGTCAGTCTCCATTGTCACATGATTCTTCAGAAATAATTCCAATATGCTAAATTGTTGATCAAGAAACATATCTTATTATCAATGTTGTAACTTTTTTCAGGATTCACTGATGAATAGAACGTTCAAAATAACAGCATTTATTTGAAATACAAATCTTTTGTAACATAAAATATTTACTTTATATTTTGGTTTAATTGAATGTGTCTTTAAGGAATAAGACTTAATTTATATTTTACTGACCTGAAACTTTTAAATGGTAGTATATTTGTTTTTTGTAACTATCTGCATCTTTGAAAGTAACTTACAGTCTTTTTACACAAAATGCATGTGTTCTAAGATCACACTTCTCTGCATAAATTTACAGAGTGAACTCTTATAAACAAAACAAAAAAAGTATATTATTTGTCCAGGAAAGTCTTCATTTTTGGGAAAATCAGCAATGTATTCTGTCCAACCCTGAAACCCATAAGAAAGGCCCTGAAGTGAGTATGCTGTCTCAGCTGTGTTTGACGGCGGTGATGACCAGTGCTTCTGGGTTCTTTCCGTCCTGGTTGATGCAAGGGCTGAAGATAGGGTAGACACTCTCAGTGAAAGCATCGCTAAACGTGTAGAGATGAGAGCGCATCTTCACGTCATAGAAGGACACCTGGCCAGCTTCATAGTCCAGAAAAATGCCCAACTTCTGAGGCAGAGTGGTGATATGAAGAGGAACTCTGTGCCCAGCAAGGGCTTTCACTTCTCCGCTTTTCAGCCATAAACACCAGAAGCCGCCCTCTGGACTGAGACGGATCTCTCCTTTGCGTCGCGCTGACCCCCGGGCCACTCCTACGGTCCAGGCTGTCTTATGTCCGATGTCTATCTCCCAGTAGTGTCTTCCGGTGGAAAGACCCTCACGCGCCAGGACAAACAGTGCTGGGCTGAAGCGTCGCGGTGTGTCGGAATGCGTAGAGCTCTTGCGCTGCTCTTCATAGTGCACCTGCCTTCCGTCCTCGGAAAGACAAAGATCACGCTGAGCTGTGGCAGGATCCAAGATCACTTCACCTACAGACAAAACCAAAATCATGTGTGTTGAACACAAAAATAGACACACAGAAGTGTTTCAGTTGATTTGATATAATACTGTATACAAATACATTAATGAAAAAAACATGTTTTTCAACTCCTTTAATCATGTGATTGACAGAGCGGGACGGGACGGGCACCTGATCGGCTCAGAATGTATTTTCAAATTGCATATTGATTTTTGCTTCATTCATTGCGGGACACTTAATGGAAATGCAATCGCAAGTGTCTTAACTGTGAGTGTAAATGCAGTTAAGAAAAATAACATTTCAATTATAATTTTGCTACAGTTTTTGCTTGTTAACATGTTAAACGAATTAATAATTTCTGTAATACATTTTCATTTTAATTTTGCAACTTATAAAGGGTTAAAATACGGATTCAATTTAGCTACATATTAAAACTAGTGTATGAAATGGCAAATGTAAATTATATAATTAAATTTTGATTTTAATTTTGCACCAAACGTTTCACAAATGTAATGGAAAATGTACCACTGAAAAGAACCACTGTACTACGTCATCATCAACCATAGAAATTCAATTCCAATACTCAACAACGCAAGTACAGAGGACGCATGAAAGTGCCCGAATGTGTTCTTGATATCAAGGATGCAGCTTTTGTAGCTATTGAGACGCCCTTCATTTTACACTGCAATGGATTCCATTGACTGCTTTAAACAAAACTGAATTAACTAGATATGAGAGCATTACTTGTCTTGTTAGCTGGGTATAAAGGGAACCGATATTTTTAGAGTTTTTAAGTCATGATGACCTGTGAAATCTGTTATTTGTAAAGAAAATGTGAGCTCTGCGTGTTAATGAATGGTTCCTATTGTGCTGGTATGGGTTTGCTTAGTATTTCTGAGTGGTTTTAATGCATTGTTATGCAGCTGTTGGACTGTTTTTGGTAGTTCTTTTCTGGACAAAAACCTTTGATATTCTGATTTGGAGATATGGCTCAACTGCATATTCCTCAAAATAATACTGAAAAAAATGTAACTTCAAATCTAATGCGTATATAAATAGCACTTACTTGCATAGTTTTGCAGCTTCCTGAGCTCTGCAAGGGAAATAAACACTGCATGATTACAAAGATCATGTAAATTAGCAGTTGATAAATGTATATAGTACAGTGCATGGAAGAACTAGACATGGTTCTTCACCTTTCCCATAAAGCTCTTTGACCTCTTGTTGGAATTTGTCAACCAGAGAGCAGACTGACTTCCTGATGGTGCTGAGGTACAGATCTGTGTTTACAGACACCACTGACCAGTCAGATGGCTCCGGTGGAGGAGGGAGAGATGGGAGGAACTATGAGGGATGAAATATTAGGTGAAATATTAAATACAGCTCAAATGCACACACTTGTTTGTGTCATGCTAGGGACTTTCCATTGACCTTATCCTCATGCTATTGATAATATTACATAACACTACCAATCAAAAATTTGGGGTCAGGAAGATTTTGTAATGAGGCAGCCTGCCGGATCCAGGCCGTATCCAGATCTGACGAGGGAGCTTTGCCTGGACCCGATGACAATGCAGTGCTGAAGTGTCAACAATCCTCTCCCTATGGAGGATCCCTTTCCCACTCTACAGATAAAGCGTTGTTGAAAATCAGGCTCGCGTACCCCGAAGTGATAAAATAAAACAAAATTCTGTATCAAAATTTATAGGCAAGACGAGTAGTTTGTTTAGGCATGGGTTGTATGGAATTGCAAACCTGCGCACATATTTTCAAAAGTACATAACGATAGAATCAATTCTTAATGCGCATGTGAACGCCGTCAGCGTTAATCACAGGTTCGCGTTTAAAGTCTGTTTAGAGAGAACGGCGTCGTCTTAGTGGCCCCTAATTTAATAGCAAATGATCATTTCAATGGAGGTGAATCAATCAAAACTAACTTTAGCTGGAAATAACATTATTCAAGAACCGCTATAAAGCCAAAACAATCTCTGTTACCTTAAATGATATGTTTATCTCTGTAAAGCTGCTTTGGAACAATCCATTGTTAAAAGCGCTGTATAAATGAAGATGACTTGACTTAATGTTTTTTTTTTAAACAAATCTCTTTTCTAAATAAAACGTCTCGGTTACGTATGGTAACCCTCGTTCCCTGAGTAGGGAACGGAGACGTCTCGTCGGAGGAGTTTCCAACGAATTGGGATCACGCTAGGGAGACCAATTGCCTTCGAGTGAATTAAAACGAGCCAATAAATATTGGCATGCGGGATTTGCATTCCGCGTCCCGCCTGTCAATGCGGGTATAAAGAGGAAGCGAGCGCACACACATTTGCTTTACGCTGAGGAGCCGGACGGTGTCCAGTCCTCCGCGAAGGTACAGCAAGCATGGCGACGGGACGAGACGTCTCCGTTCCCTACTCAGGGAACGAGGGTTACCATACGTAACCGAGACGTTCCCTTTCGTATGGGAACTCCTACGTCTCGTCGGAGGAGTTTCCAACGAATTGGGATCCCAAATAAAACGCCATGGTGCTGGCCCCTTCCAGCGCCCAGCTGAGCTCCCCGCCAAGCAGTTTCATCTTTAGGGCGGGGGCTAGCTAGGAAGAAATCACACTGCTGTTCCGCAAGACCCGCTCAGAGGATTTGGATAACACTGGGGAAACGTGCCCATGTGGGAACGTTGCGGAGCCCCCGGCCAGCCTGAAGGGAGGCACTGAATACACATATGAACTAGCCCGTAGGGTAGTAAAACATATGGGAGTCCTCGAGGTAGTCCCAGCCCGTAGGGTGGGGAGCATACTCAGCAAGGACGACAGAGTGAGTCTGTCGAGGGGAAGACACGGGGCTAGCCCGTAGGGTAGCAGGAACGTGGAAAATGACCACGAGGAAGTCATCGTGAAGGTCACCCAGTCTACTAGCAACTTCTTAAGAGAGGTAATAGACCTAGCATCAGGCGGTCCGCCACGCCTGATGCCGAGGGGTGATGGAGGAGCTCAGAAGGTTAGCCGTTTGTTGGGGAACCAAGGAGCAAAAAGGCGCACGGATCCAGCTCATAAGGCGGAATGGCGTAGCAAGCCGACAGAACCTATTCCCTCGCGCCACTGACCGTAGCGAGTAAACGGGAGGAAACCGGTTCAGCACGTAAGCTATAAAATCTGGCAAACGTGTTAGGTGTCGCCCAGCCCGCAGCTCTGCAGATATCTGTCAGCGAGGCGCCTTGCCCCAATGCCCAGGAGGAAGCAACACTCCTAGTGGAGTGAGCCGTCAACCTGGGAGGGCAAGGCATGTCCTGGGATTCATAAGCCCGGACGATAGCATCCACTAGCCAGTGGGCTAACCTCTGCTTGGAGACAGCCTTCCCCTTCTGCTGGCCTCCGTAACAGACGAAGAGCTGCTCTGAGGTCCTGAAGCTTTGCGTTCTGTCCACATAACAACGTAGAGTACGTACGGGACAGAGAAAAGCCAGGGCTGGGTCTGCCTCCTCCACGGGCAGCGCTTGCAGGTTCACTACCTGATCTGCAAATGGAGTGGTAGGAACCTTGGGCACATATCCGAACCGGGGTCTCAGTACCACGTGAGAAAGGCCCGGTCCGAACTCTAGGCACGATTCGTTGACCAAAAAAGCCTGCAGATCCCCGACCCTCTTGAAGGAAGCTAGAGCCAATAGAAGAGCGGTCTTTTCAGACAAAACTTTTAACTCTATGTCATTTAAGGGCTCAAATGGGGGCCTTTGAAGCGCTCTCAGCACGAGGGCTAAGTCCCAAGAGGGTACAGGGTGCAAATTACGAGGAGGATTTAACCTCCTAGCACCCTTAAGGAATCTGATGATCAGGTCGTGCTTCCCTAACGACTTCCCGTCGATCACATCATGATGGGCAGCTATTGCGGCCACATATACTTTGAGGGTGGAGGGAGACAGCCTTCGCTCCAACCTGTCTTGTAAAAAGGAAAGCACGACACTGATCGGGCAAGTTCGGGGGTCTTCCCGGCGGGAAGAGCACCAGACGACGAACAGGTTCCACTTCAACGCATAAAGGCGCCTCGTAGAGGGGGCTCTAGCGGAAGCGATGGTATCTACCACGGCCTGTGGTAGGCCATCTAGAACCTCCGCGTCCCGTCCAGGGACCAGACATGGAGTCTCCACAGGTCTGGACGCGGGTGCCAAAGAGTGCCCCGTCTCTGAGAAAGCAGATCCTTCCTCAGAGGAATGGGCCAAGGAGGTGCTGTCGCAAGGAGCATGAGTTCCGGGAACCAGGTCCGGTTGGGCCAGTACGGCGCAACTAGCAAGACCTGCTCCTCGTCCTCCCTGACTTTGCACAGTGTCTGTGCGAGAAGGCTCACTGGGGGAAACGCATACTTGCGTGGGCCCCGGGGCCAGCTGTGTGCCAGTGCATCCGTGCCGAGGGACCCTGCGGTCAGGGAATAGAACAACTGGCAATGGGTCGTGTCCGGAGAGGCAAACAGATCTATCTGAGCGGCTCCGAAGATTCCCCATATCAGCTGAACCACCTGGGGATGGAGTCGCCATTCTCCCGGAAGGGGCGGCTGCCGTGAGAGCTCGTCGGCTGCACGGTTGAGCACACCAGGGACGTGAATGGCCCGAAGCGACCTCAGATGCTTCTGATTCCATAGGAGGAGATGGCGGGCGAGTCGCGACATACGACGGGAGCGTAGATCCCCTTGATGGTTGATGTACACCACGGTCGCAGTGCTGTCCGTACGGACCAGTACATGCCTGTGCAGAAGCAGCCCCTTGAGGCGGCACAAGGCTAAGCGTACTGCTTGCAACTCTAGGCAATTGATGTGCCAATGCAGCTGAGGCCCCGTCCACAGACCTGAGACTGCATGCCCGTTGTACGTGGCCCCCCATCCGCTGGCAGAGGCATCCGTGAAAACCACAGCATGCCTGGACACCTGGACTAAGGGTACTCCGGCCCGTAGAAAGGCAGGGTCCGACCAAGGACTGAAGGTTTGGCGACAGTGCGGGGTAATGTTGACCCGGAACGTGCCGCTCTGCCACGCCCATCTCGGGACTCGATCGTGAAGCCAGCGCTGAAGCGGTCTCATATGCAACAGACCGAGCGGCGTAACTGCGGCTGCGGCTGCCATATGCCCCAGGAGCCTCTGAAATTGCTTCAGTGGACCACTGACCTGCCTCGAAAAGACCTGAGGCAGTTGAGCACTGACTGGATGCGCTCCTCTGTGAGGCGCGCAGTCTGACTGACCGAGTCCAACTCCATACCGAGATAAGAGATCCTCTGCGTGGGGCAGAGTTTGCTCTTGTCCCGGTTGACCTGAAGTCCCAACCGGCTGAGGTGCCGGAGCACCAGGTCCCTGTGATCGCACAACAGATCTCGTGAGTGAGCTATTATCAGCCAGTCGTCGAGATAGTTGAGAATGCGAACGCCATTTTCTCTCAAGGGAACAATGGCCGCCTCCACGACTTTCGTGAAGACGCGGGGCGACAGGGCCAAGCCGAAGGGTAGGACCTTGTACTGATATGCCTGACCCTCGAACGCAAACCGAAGAAACGGCCTGTGTAGAGGCAGAATCGAGACATGAAAGTACACGTCCTTCAGGTCGATCGCTGCAAACCAATCCTGGGGACGGATGCACTCGAAGATGCGTTTCTGCGTAAGCATCTTGAATGGGAGCTTGTGAAGGGCCCGATTCAAAACACGCAGATCCAGGATTGGTCGTAACCCACCGCTTTTCTTGGGTACAATGAAATAAGGGCTGTAGCACCCAGACCTCATCTCGGCTGGAGGGACCGGCTCGATCGCGTCCTTCGCCAGCAGGGCAACGATCTCTTTCCTCAGGACAGGGGCGTCGCCACTCCGCACTTGGGTGAAGAGGACACCCCTGTACCTGGGAGGCCGGCGGGCAAACTGAATTGCATAGCCGAACCGGATGGTGCGAATGAGCCACCTGGACGGTCTCGGAAGCGCTATCCAGGCTTCGAGAGACTGAACCAAAGAGCCCACTCGGACCACCGGCGTACCCGCGGGGGGGGCAGCGAGGTGGAAGGCAGGGACCCGCCCTCGGAGGCATTGTTGCGGCCGAAGGTGGGGTCTGTGTGTGTGGTGCAACACTTACCTGCTTCCACCGGGGGGCAAGCAGCAGGAAGGCCCATCTTTCTCTGGGGCGTTCGATTGCTGACTGTCCCGAGGCGAAGGTAGGAGGGGAAACGAGGAGCGAGGCTGGGAGGCGTCGAGTCCTGGCTTCCGCGCCTCCTTGCCTGGCGACAGATGAAAGTGACGAGGCCGTAGCGGCGACACTGGCATCTGAGCGCTTTGGCCAGCGACAGACGAGAGCGACGAGGCCGTAGCGGCGTCACTGCCATCTGAGCGCTGGGGCGAGGGGAATGAGAGCGGCGAGGCAACGTGGCGGCGCACACTGTCATTCTCACCCTCTAGGAGGGGAAACGAGGAGTGAGGCCCGGGGGCGTCAAGTCCTGGCTTCCGCGCCTCCTTGGCCAGTGACAGACGAGAGTGACGAGGCCGTAGCGGCGTCACTGCCATCTGAGCGCTGGAAGAGGGGGAAAGGAGTGGCGAGGCATGGGAGCGTCACTCACTGCAGTCCGCACCTCTTGTGACCCAGAGATGGAAGAAATCGCTCTATTGAAAATGTGGGTACCACTGGACTCTGGGAGCCAGCAGCGGAACAGGAACTGAACAAATTCTCCACCCGGCCCTCCTCCGGGGGTGGGAGAGGCGAGGACACCATCTCCCTGAGAGCAACTTCCTCCAACCCTGTGTCACCCGTCTCAGGGCTGCTGAGACAGGTGGCGCCGTCCTCCTGCGAAAGCTAGACGTCACCATAAAGCTGGCTGACATCTTTTTCACAGGGGGCTGACACCCTTGGCGACAAACAGACCGAGGAGAAACCAGGAGTGAGTCGACTTTTTTCATATCGGGTCAGCTCCTGGTCTCCTCAACCTGCTTCTGAACTGTGGAGAGCCGCTGGGCACAGTCCCCAACAGTGTCGCCGAAAACGGCAAACCCTGTGAGATAGGAGCACCGAGAAAGCGAACTTTGGCGATGTCTCGTACCCCACAAGGCCTAGCCGTGGGATGCTTCTGGACCACCAGTGTGGACATCGTCTGACCGAGGGCCAGTGCTATAACTTGCACAGCTCAACCCCGACTCAGAACTACCCTTGTGTAGTCAAAGCCACCCCAGCCACTAAGGGTAGTGAGAGAGGAAAAAAACTTTCTGCAGATTTTGGCATGTCTGGCTTTCCACAGCACCAACATGCTTCCATACTGCTAAAAGCCTTTTTCACACGCATCCGGGCAGGCACGGGGGCGGGGCAAGGCAATTACGCGTTGCACTGCGCCCCCAGAGTAGCCCAGGAAGTGTGGCTGTCAAGTCTGAATCCGATTCAGCACGAGCACACACACCATTACAGCGGGAACTCAGCGTCATCATTTCCAGAGTGTAACAGCCCTCTCTCCGATGCAGCGATCGACATCTGATCCTCCCCTGGAGCCCTGAATGAAATAGCTGGTCCCTCATGAGAAGAACCAGAGATTCCACCCGAAAGCTGCCAGGCATGCAAAACAGTGAACGTGGCCATACCTGATGGCACACGGCACGCTGAGCGCTCAACCCCTCGAGAAAGGCAAGCGAACAACGTGCCGACGTGGTCATGCTCTCGTAAGAGAGCATAAACCACCCACGAACACAGTCTCAGCATGTTTGCGATGCGCTAGAGGAGTGAGTGTTCCGAGGAGGTGGTCTCGTCAGAGAACACTCACTGTAATCCTCTAATCACCAATGCTATTAGCCAAAATAGCCCTCCACCGTTGGCCACCAGAAGAGGAACTAGATCGGGGAACAGTCAAAGGCGCGCATCTAGAGCGCCGAATGACGCGCGCTGGGTTGCCGTGACAACCCGCGCTGTCAGCCGGCAGCTCGACGGCACACGGCACGCTGGGCGGCTCAAGCCCTTACGAGAAAGGGGAGACGACCAACGCGCCGACGTGGTCAAGCTCTCACGAGAGAACATAAACCACCCACGAACGCAGTCTCATCATGCTTAAGCCCAGGCACGTGAAACAGTGATCGTGGCCGTCAAATGAGGACAGGAAACGACCGCATCCAGAAACACACGGGTGAAACGTCATCCTGAAAAGGACGCGATCTTCACCCGTGTTGCTCTTTTCACAGAAAACGCTCTCTTATTGTGCTGAAGCACACAGGGATAAACGCGGCAACACAGCGGGGAAACTGCAAGCCCGCTGTGCGCACTCAACCGAATACCAGCTGTGACAACAGCTTTTTGAAAAAACAGCAGATCGCGTGAAGCAGCAGCTGGTACCCGGGAGATCGCGAAGATCGCTGAAGCGCCGTCACACCAACACAGAGAGGTCTCGGAGAAAACAGCAGACTCGTTGAGCGTGAAGATAAATTATTAATCTTGAAGCTCATCCACTCAGAGGACACAACCGTTCGGCTCCGAAGCTAAAAGCAAATGTGTGTGCGCTCGCTTCCTCTTTATACCCGCATTGACAGGCGGGACGCGGAATGCAAATCCCGCATGCCAATATTTATTGGCTCGTTTTAATTCACTCGAAGGCAATTGGTCTCCCTAGCGTGATCCCAATTCGTTGGAAACTCCTCCGACGAGACGTAGGAGTTCCCATACGAAAGGGAACCAAGGCTGCATTTATTTTATCAAAAATACAGTAAAACCAGCTATTTTTACTGACAAGCTTTCAACAGGATTATTTGATGAATAGAAAGTTCAAAAGAACAGCAATTATTTGAAATAGAAATCTTTAGTAACATTAAAAATGCATTTACTCTCACTTTAAATCAATTTCATGCATTCTTACTGAATAAAAAAAAGTATGAATTTCTTTCAAAGAAAAAAAATCAAAGACTGAATGGTAGTGTATACTGACCTGTAGAAAGAGCACCCTGTCCTGTGTTTGAGCCAGTGCGTCCAGCTCGCTACTCCTCTTCCTTAGTGTGCTGAGCTCATGCTCCAGGCCGCTGGCGAGATCTCTGGCCTGCTGCTCCACTTGTTTCTGCCGCGCCGTGATGAGCTCCAGCAGCTCAACCTGCGACTGCTCTAGCAGCCGCTGCAGCTCTGCGTAAACAGCCCAGCTCTCCTCTATCTCCTTCTGACTGTTCTCCTGAATGCAGACAGGATGCCATGCTTTATGTAATATCATACAGCAATTAATTCTGATTGCATATGACTGACTTTAACAAGCTACCACTCTAATAATCTACCAATTATTTAATAATCTTTAACACGTTACTGCTCTCAATTCAACCATACAGCGTTTCTGGAATCTCATTTACAATTAAATGTTCCTGGTGAAGACGTGTTGCGTGAGCATTGACCTCAGTGATGCTGAAGTCAAATTAAAGTATGTGGGACTGAGAATGAGATTAGAGAGCTACAGCAAATGAAAAAGATGTTCAGTAAATAGCACCATAAATGTTGCCGCTGTCTAGCCTGAGTGATAAAAAAAGCATGTTAGCCACCCCCTGGCAGTACAAAGCCTCTCCATCACCAATATTGATGTTGTGCCTCTACATGGAAACTGGACATCCTGCTGCTCCAGGATAAATAACAGTGGATCTCGAAGTTGCTTGGCCCCCAGAGGTGAATGGTGCAGCCTGTCCACTCACCAACCAAGCCCCAGCTATGGTTTAAATAGCTGGACAGATGAAGTTCAAAATCCTGTTTCGGGCTTTTCTTTCTATGGGATTAAACCCAAAAAGAAAATTTGAAGTGGAGCCCAAAAAGGTGCTACACCCCAACACTGTGCTCAGCCCAGGAAACAAAACACAAGGTTAATGAAAAGGAGTCTGAAAATATCATCTTGCTCATTGACTGATCGCATCTCTTGGCCAGACTGCTTTGAACATTTTAAGCTCGGCAGGATGAACTTCAATGGACAACGACTCTTAAAGCTCTGCTCCTATCACAAATTGTACATCACAAACACTTTACTCCAAACTAGGCATCTGCATAAAGTCTTTTGGTTGCATCCAAGGTCTGGACACTGGCACCAACTTGGTTTGGTAATAACCAGGCTGCCATCAACAGTGTGCGTGTTACTCGTAGCTTTCACAGTGCCCATTCACTAGTGTGTAGCAAAGTTCAGCTATGACCCAAAAAAATCCACAGTGCAAGTTGGAGAGCCACCCATACATTAACATCGCAAGGGCAGCGAATACACAGTTGCGTACAGGCTTCTGCATAAAAGAAGAAACTCCCCTTAAAAACAGCACTGCTAACACCAAGAAAGGTACCAATTTTTGCGGGACAACATCCATGACACAGCCACAGCATTCCTGGGTAACAAGGAGAGAAACAGCCAAGACTGGTTTGAAACTCACCTGCTAGAGTTGGAGGCTGTCATCGCTGCCAAACGAGAAGTACGGGAAAGCAGTGCTCATACCCAACTTGCACAAGCTTTTCAGCCAGTGCTGGGAAGAGGGATCAGTCTCCCAAGATATGTGTGACACAAACATTGAAACACAGTACAAGAACAAGTGTCGACCAACAAGGTGCTATCAGCAAGAGGCAAGACCTTGCTGATAGACCTTGGCAAGGACTCTCGAGAGCGATTGGGGGAAATGCATAAAGATACAGTCTGGGCCACACAAGGCCATGGCGTCCAGACCCAGGGTGGCTGGAGGAGTCAGAGAGAAGTAAAGGGGACATTGTGTTGTTTCCTGTGTAGCGAAGAGGTACACCTCTGCTTCGTAAAGTTTTTTCCCAAATCTGTTTCACTATCTCGGGGTGGAATTTCCATCGCCTGTGTGTCACAGCCTTTCTAGATAGTTATTCTTCTCCCATATTCATATGCTCAGGAATGTAAATCGCCCTGGACAGGACAGGAACTTGTCACAAGCCCACAGCAGAACCTGCTGCAGTAGTCTGTTCAGATGGCGCGAACACAGTCCGCTTTGGCGATTAGGACATGGTGGCCCCTTAACTGCCAGAGGAAGTACTTCAGGGCCAGAAATACAGCCAACAATTCGAGGCAATTGATATGCCAATCGCGATGATGACCTTTCCAGATCCCTTTGGCTGGATGGCCATCTAAGACTGAACCCCAGCCTGTGCAGGAAGTGTCTGTCGTTAGCATCTTGTGAGGACCCAAATGAAGAAACCTGGGTCTGAACCACATAGATAGGGTACTAAACCCATGGCACATAACCCTTATTTGCCCTTTGTTGATGGTGACGCTGCCAATTTCTATGAAAGGAGTACAAATAGAACGGCCGATGGCACAAACCATCTGCTTGGTTGCGTGAAGAGACATGGCTGTAGCCACGCGTAGCACTGAAATCGCCTCCTCATTAATGCCCCTGCTCAAATCCTTCAGCAGGTCAGCCTGGTATGCCTGCACAACCACCATCGTATGCAGGGCAGAACAAGCCTGACCCGCTGCCTGAAACGCTTTCCCCACCAGCGAAGACAAAGATACCTAAAGGCACGTCTGTTTCACGTCTATTTATAGCCTCTCACAACCAAACTTTCCGATTGTCATCGTCAGAGGTTATTTAAGCCAAATTCTTGGCACTTCACAACCAGTCGAACAAAAAATATATTTCGTTAGCGTTAATGAAACTGCATCAAGTGTAGCTTTTGAAATGGAACAAAAGCTAAACTCTATGCAAGCCTACAATAATTAAATAAGTTAAATAATACAAATGAAGACTTCAGATGCAAAAACCTTTAAGTCCGTCTGACATCTTTCTTTTAAATTAGCTTTTTTTTATCAGGCTCCTATGATTACGTTTATTAATTTCACTGCAATGAAAAGGTTATTAGTCGGTTATTGAAATGCCTTATTTTCAAAAATGTCAGTTAGTCAATGAATTGGTTTTTAACTAATCTGGTTGTCTTTTGCTGCAAAACCAGCTAAGTCCATGTGTGCTTAGAAAAAAAACTCTAAGTCTCTTGTCATCGGTGGAATAGAGCTGTTCTTTATTGTAGGTTATGTCAGTTTTTTTATCAGAGTTACAGCAGCACACGGAACACTGTTGTGTTTCCATGCTACTCGTGAAATCCTGTCATTGCCACTGTAATGATTTTCTTTGGCCTTAGAATGGGCAGAATTATGAGTTTAATGACGTTTCCTTTTTACAGTGACTGAACCTACCACAGGTTCATCCATTTCATCATACTCCTCCATCTTGTTTAGTAAAAAGTCTCTTTAAACAGGATAAAAACTGAATTGAACCCTAAAATAAAGTGTTACCAAATTGTCTAGCAATGCATGTTTAATTTTCTTGAACCAAAACTCAACCCTAACTCTCATGGTACAGGTGATATTTGCAGGGTCATCCATTTTTTTTTTTTTTGTTGTGGAAATGCACAGAACACTTCCAGGACACTGCCCAGAGAGGAGCCCTGACACAAACACATGCAGTATAACTCATGAGATTGCATGTTAACAGCAGCATGAAGAATTTCACTGTGTGCTTTAACAGGACAGACCGGTTGAACCGCTAAAACTTATACTGAAGAACTGTGTTGTTTCACCATCAGTTTAGCTCATCTGCCATCATATAATACCTATCACCTACTATCTGCTAAGACATCTTTATCTCTGTATAAAGTAATTACTGTAATGATTGTGGTACTAATAAGTCTAATCTGAGTTATTTCTGCTGCAGATATTTGAATTCTCTCTCTCTCTCTCTCTCTCTCTCTCTCTCTCTCTCTCTCTCTCTCTCTCTCTCTCTCTCTCTCTCTCTCTCTCTCTCTCACCACTATGTAATTGGACCCATTTGTATTTTTAAATGTGACTCATGGTGGCCCTGTGCTCTATTTACAGTTATTGAACAAGTAAAAAACACTGGCGCGCTAATATACTGTATATACAGTTCCAGGACAGAGACCAGAGGAGCCGTGAGTTTGTTTAATTTCATCCTGAAGTGCTTGTGCTGTTCTGCATTTGCTAGAAAGTTGTCTCAGTTAAAGTGGGGTAGTGCTTGTGTTGTTCAGCATTTCCTGGAAAGTTGTCTCAGTTAAAGAGGGGTGTGACAACATGGGCAAATATTTGCAGTGCTCTTACTGGTTTTGTTAAACAAATGGTAAACAGATATTCTCAACAAAATAAGCTAAAGTAGAAGCAGTTACCAGCATGTGTCTGTAGTGGGAATTTTCCAGTTGTTTAGTTTAATAGATAAGGTTTTTAAAAAATAATAATTTTAAAGAAACATAGATTGCAAAGAGCACTTTCTAACCTATGGACATTAAAGAGCTAAGCATAACTGAAAAAAAAAACAAAAAAAAACTGTAGTCACTATGATTTTTCCCTACCTACTACTTTTTCCCCCAAACCATCCCAGGCCTGGAAATCACATCACAGGCCTGGATTCGATCAAATCCCAACAGATAAAAAATCAAAACCTGACAGCCTGTGCTAGAAATCTTATGACGGCCATGTTTGGATCTTCCAACAGGACAGTGATCCAAAAACAATCATCAAAATCAAAACAAAAATGGGCCACTGAGCACAAAACCAAGCATCTGCAATAGCCATCCCAGTCCCAGACCTGAACCCTATTGAAAATGAGTGGGCTGAACTGAAGAGAAGAAGCGCCAACATGGATCTGGGAATCTGAAGGATCTGGAGAGATTCTGTATGGAGGAATGGTCTCTGATCTCTTATCAAGTGTTCTCCAAACTCATCAGGCATTATAGGGGAAGACTCAGAGCTGTTATCTTGTAAAAAGGAGGTTGCAAAAAGTATTTAATGAAAGGGGGCAAATAATTGTTCCCAACATGTTGGAGAAAAACATTTATTTCATAATGTGATTTTCCCCCCAATTTCAATAATTTTACTTCAATAAAAGGTTAGATTTTTGCAAAAAAATTTTTTTATAAAATATCAAAAGGATTAACAATGCAGTTTATTTTTTACAGCCATCTTTGGTCATATTTACCAAGGGGGCAAATAATTCTGACCAGCACTGTATTTTAATAATATTCCACAAGGTAGTATTTAATAAAGACAGCCAATGCAAACACAAACATGCGTAAACGAGACCAAAAAATGAACATAAGAAAAGCTGGAACTTAAGTAGTGCAGATAACAAGGTGATAATCAAACACAGTCGAACCAAACAAACTCATAATGATGTGTGACCATGGAGACGGAAGACAGGTGGAAACTCAACCAAGGGAATACATGTGATGAATTAAAAATCTGAGGCTACGTTTACACGACAACGATATGCTTAAAACGAAGAAGTTCTTCCTTTGAGTTTTCTGCGTACAGACGACACGGTTGTTAAAACGATCCGAAAAAAATGACTTAAAAACCTGTATTCTGTTGCCAGGCCATTAGATGGCAATGAAACACTGTAGATTGAACATGTAATACGCAAGTGCATGATGACGTTTCAAAAATGTACACTTTGAAACCCGTTTACAAAAGTTTGCATTTTCAGTCAACCTAAACACAGTTGTCGTGTAAACGGACAGCCAAACCGCATATAAAGTTTTATGTTTTTAGTTGAAAATGGTGTCGTGTAAACAGCCCGTATGGGGCAATAGTCCATATGGGGCAATATACACTTGTTCCATGAAGTTACAGGGTAAGCGTGACATCTGTGGGCTGTAAATTAAAGTGGTGCTTGTTACCCTCTTTTTCTATGAAGTTACAGGATAAGTGTGACATCGGCAGGCTGTAAACGAATAAGAAGTGTTGTAAATCTGTTTTGAATTAAGTTGTTTTTCAAATACAGGTTTCCGAGTCAGTGATATCAGATTGTGCACATGCAACTTACCCTGTTCATGAAACAAGAGGGTAACAAGCACCACTTTAATTTACAACCGCAATGTCACACTTACCCTGTAACTACAAGGAACAAGAGGGTAACAAGCATCACTTTAATTTACAGCTAGCATATGGCATGCTTACCCTGTAACTTCATAGAACAAGAGTACATTTCCCCAGTATCTAAACAAAAGTTGCAATAGTTTTAGTTTTACTTGCCTTCAAACACAGAAGAACAAACTTAATCAGTGCACTTTTGCTAACAAAAAAAAAGTACCCCGCAATTAAAAACAAAGCCTGTATTGGTATGTTATTATTACAAAAGGGTATACAGTGTATGTTCTCGCTAAATTGCCCCCAAATGTAAGAGTGGTTGCCTATTATAATAGTAGAATGAGTACCCCTTAGTTCTAAAATACTTACAGTATAAATAATTTGTTAATTTTCCTGGTTGTGACCCCTTTATTCCCAAACCTTTACATAATGTTCCCTTATACTTACACATACATACTTTATAGGTACACTATAATTATCATAAGTTACACTGTAAATTCGTTTTAATTAAGCAGTACTTTGTGGGCTGTAATCTAAAGCGTTGCCAATTACTTTTCAATAGAATGGTTTCAAGATGTTCTGACTGAAATTTGAGGACTTTGAAAAAGTGGCCTTTTAGCTAAAATCAAAATGACCTTCCACATACAACTGGAAAAAAAAAAGAAATACGATCAAAGACCACTCCTTCGAGAAAAGAAGCATCACAAAGTATTAGACTCACTTGTATATTTTCTGTATTTAAATTGCATTGGAATACCCTTTGGAATTGTTGAATTTATAATGTATATCTATTTGTAAACTGATGCTTGTGTACCCTCTCATCTTTTTATTTTATTTTTATTATTATTAGTTCCCTTTCGTTGTCACTCCGAGTTCCGTCGGATGACGACGAATGGGGTTTCGCTTAGAAAGCCAATCGACTTCGAGTACTACAAAACGAGCCAATGGCAAAGAAATGCCATGGGTCTGCGGAATTTGCATAGCGTAACTCCGCCTCACCTCGTGGGTATTTAAGGAGCACGCTCATAGCAAATAGGCATGTTTTCGCTTCGGAGCCAAGAGTATCTCTTCGCTCCACAGCCATTTCTGACTTCACTCTACGAGACGAGCCACTCTCTCCGGTGTTGGTGTGACGGCGATCTGCAGCGAGTTCACATTGCCTGCTGATCTGTGCAGTGATCTGCCAATGAGTGTGTTTCTCCCTGCTCGCTTCAACATCGCGGAGTTTCTTCCTCCTCTCACAAAAGAGCTCGCACGCGGCACGTCTTTTTAAAGACGGCTCGCCCGTGCATTTCTGGTTGCGGTCGACTCATTTCCGATTTTGATGGGCACATTCTCTGCTCTGCGTGCTTGGGCTTCATCACGCTAGAGCAGCGTTTGTGGATGACTCAACGTGATCATCGCGTCATTACGGTCGAGACTCAATGATCTCGTTAGAGAGAGAGTCCCCTCATCCACACCCCGATCTAACACTCTCCACGTGAGGTGCTACTTCGGCTGGTGGCCAGGGTGACCTGAGGGTGTGTGTGTGGAACAAATCCGCCGACTCTTTGTCCGTGGACCACGCCCCCCTCTTCAGTGACGCAACCCGCGAGTGTTCAGGGGATTCCCCGGGTCTATTTTCGGATGCCCCGCGGGTTTCCCTTGACGCTCCAGAATCGGATCTGTTGTCCATCGCAGCATCACAGGGTGGGCTAGAATTTTCAGGAAGTGAAGATTTGACAGTGCTGCCACTTTCGGGTGTGCATATGGCATTTGTCGAGTCAGATCCTGAGATGACGGCCATGCTTTCCCGGGCGATTGGTTTTTGGGTGTGGCCGCTGACTCCTGTCAGCGTCCACTCCAATACCTTTTTTCCCGGATGTGCATTAGGAGATCTCGAAATCCTCGAAGACCCCCATGTCTTCCAGCGATCCCTCGTTGATCTCCTTCGCCCTTCCTTCCCTCGATGGGGCCGCTGCCCATGGGTACACTGGGGTCCCCCGGTTGAACGCTCTGTTGCGATGCTACTGTGTCCTCAGAGTGCTTCCTCTCGGCGCGATCCTAAGCACCCGTCCTAAGCCTGTAGTTTTTCGTCTACACTTGTGGCAAATTCCTATAGCGCTACAGGACAGGCAGCCGCCTCACTGCATGCCATGGCCATTCTGCTGGTCTACCAGACCCAGATGCTCACGGACATGCACGAGGGCGGGACTGACCCAGGGCTCTTCAATGAGCTGCGCGCCGCCACTGACCTTGCTCTCCGAGCGACGAAAGTGGCCGTACGTTCCCTGGGTCAGGTGATGTACACCATTCTGTGGCTGAACCTGTCCGATGTGCAGGATGTCGGGCGGACCCATCTGCTTGACACCCCCATATCCCAGGTCGGCCTCTTCGGCGGTGCGGTTGAGGGCTTTGCCCAACAGTTCTCAACCGCCCACGAGCAGACTGAGGCTTATTCTGCCCCGACGGCCCCGCCGTCCGAGCTGATCCCTCAGTCTGCCCACCGCCGAAGGCGCCCTCCTGCGGCTCCCACCCCGCCCGTTCACCCGGGCTGGCTCTGGAAGCCGCAGGGGGACGCCACAGCCCTCTCCAGTCCCGCCCCCCGCTATACGCCGGGTTAAGCGGCACTCTTGAGATGGGCTCCTCAGAGATGGGACTCAGTTCTTTCCAGGAGCTGGTAGCAGGGCCACTCCTTTCCCTGGTGGAGGGCCGGGGAAGAATCCTTATTCAGAAAGAACTGACTCTCCCGTTTCTGAGCACACAGAGTTCTCGGACGACACGGTGCGCCGCCCCCGGGCCGTGCACCCCTCGTCCTCCTCTGTCCCAGAGCCGGATGACAGTGCGCGCCATCCCCGGACCGTACCACTCTCATCCTCCTCTGACGCCAGACCCCTGGCAGAGCAGACCCCCGTGGAATGTTCGTCCTTCCCTGGTCTGCTCTGTCAGGACGCGGTCCATGGCTGCACCCCCACACCGGGCCGCTATGCCGTCCACGTCTGGGTCAGCCATACCGCCTCGCTGCCCCACCGATGGGAAGTCTGTAGTTCGCGTGACCCCGCTGGTTCAGTCGTTGGGAGCCTGGCTAGAGCTTCCCAACCTGTCCCGCTGGGTCGCACGAACGATCAGGCTCGGCTACGCGATTCAGTTCGCGCGGTCTCCTCCCCGCTTCAGGGGAGTCCGCTCCACTATGGTCGGTGGCAATGCCCCTATCATGAGAGCGGAGGTTGCAACCTTGCTGGCGAAGGGTGCGATCGAGACTGTCCCTCCAGCCGAAATGAAGACCGGCTTCTACAGCCCGTATTTCATTGTCCCGAAGAAAACCGGTGGGTTACGGCCAATCCTGGACCTGCGCGTTCTGAACCGCTCCCTTCACAGGCTGCCGTTCAAGATGCTCACCGCCAAACGCGTTTTCGAATGTGTGTGGCACCAGGATTGGTTTGCAGCGATCGACCTGAAGGACGCCTACTTTCATGTCTCCATCCTCCCTCGACACAGACAGTTCCTGCGGTTTGCTTTCGAGGGGCAGGCATATCAGTACGCAGTTCTCCCATTCGGGCTAGCCCTGTCTCCTCGCGTCTTTACGAAGGTCGTCGAGGCAGCCCTTGTTCCCCTTCGAGAACACGGGGTTCGCATTCTGAACTACCTCGACGACTGGCTATCCTAGCTCACTCTCGAGATCAGCTTTGCGAACCCAGGGATTTGGTGCTCCGCCATGTAGCCCGTCTGGGCCTTCGGGTCAACTGGGAGAAGAGCAAACTTTGCCCCGTGCAGAGGATCTCTTTTCTCGGTATGGAGATTGACTCTGAAACTTTTTCAGAGGCTCCTGGGGCATATGGCATCCGCAGCCGTGGCAACGCCGCTCGGATTACTTCATATGAGACCGCTTCAGCTTTGGCTTCGCGACCGAGTCCCGAGGTGGGCATGGCAACACGGCACTCTCCGAGTACCAGTTACTCCGACCTGCCGTCAGACCTTCACCCCGTGGTCGAACCTCAGTTTCCTACGGGCCGGAGTGCCTCTGGAACGAGCTTCGCGGCATATTGTCGTAACGACAGATGCCTCTACCATGGGCTGGGGTGCCATGTGCAATGGACGTGCTGCCGCGGGCTCCTGGACAGGACCCCATCGCTTATGGCACATCAATTGCCTCGAGTTGCTGGCTGTACAGCTCGCCTTGCGCCGCTTCTGAGCCGCGCTCAGGGGTCAGCATGTACTAGTCCGTTCAGACAATACCGCGACCGTAGCGTACATCAACCGTCAAGGTGGTCTGCGCTCCCGCCGTATGTCGCAACTCGCCCGCCACCTCCTCTTATGGAGTTAGAAGCATCTGAGGTCGCTTCGTGCCATTTTTATCCCCGGAGCCCTGAACTGTGCAGCCGACGAGCTCTCACGGTTTCAGCCCCTCCCTGGAGAATGGCGACTCCATCCCCAGTCGGTCCAGCTGATTTGGGACCAGTTCGGGGACGCACAGATAGATCTGTTTGCCTCTCACGACTCGACCCATTGCGCCCAGTATTATTCCCTGACCGAGGGCACGCTCGGCACGGATGCTCTGGCGCACAGCTGGCCGCAGGGCCGCAAATATGCGTTTCCCCCAGTGAGCCTTCTCGCGCAGACCCTGCGCAAGGTCAGGGAGGACGAGGAGCAGGTCATTTTGGTCGCGCCGTACTGGCCCGCCAGGACCTGGTTCCCCGAACTTGTACTCCTCGCGACAGCACCTCCTTGGCCGATTCCTCTGAGGAAGGACCTCCTTTCTCAGGGACGGGGCACCCTATGGCACCCTCGTCCCGATCTTGGAACCTCCACGTGTGGCTCCTGGACGGGACGAGGCAGGTTTGAGTACCCTACCACCAGCGGTGGTGGCTACCATCACTTCCGCTAGAGCGTCGTCCACGAGACACGTCTATGCGTTGAAGTGGAACCTCTTCGTCAACTGGTGCTCTTCTCACCGAGAAGACCCCCGGAGATGTTCGGTCAGTGTCCTGCTTTCCTTTCTTCAAGAGGCGTTGGAGCGAAGGCTGTCTCCCTCCACCCTCAAGGTCTATGTCGCCGCTATTGCCGCACATCATGACCCGATAGAAGGTAAGTCCGTGGGGAAGCATGACCTGATGACTCTGAGCACGACCTGAATCCTCCTCGCCCTCCTCTCGTACCCTCTTGGGACCTCGCAGTGGTCTTAACTGCCCTGCGCAGCGCTCCCTTTGAGCCTTTGCAGTCAGTCGAGCTTAACTTCCTGTCAATGAAGACGGCGCTTCTGACTGCATTGGCCTCCATCAAGAGGGTAGGGGACCTGCACGCATTCTCCGTTGACGAAGCGTGCTTGGAATTCGGGCCGGGTCACTCTCACGTGATCCTGAGACCCCGGCCTGGATATGTGCCCAAGGTTCCTACCACTCCCTTTCGGGACCAGGTGGTGAACCTGCAAGCGCTGCCCCCGGAGGAGGCAGACCCAGCCTTGGCACTGCTCTGTCCAGTACGTGCTCTTTGCATCTATGTAGACAGAACGCAGTGTTTCAGGACCTCAGACCAGCTCTTTGTCTGTTATGGTGGGAAGCTGAAGGGAAAGGCTCTCTCCAAACAAAGGTTGTCTCATTGGATAGTGGACGCCATTGCTTTGGCATACCAGCAGCAAGGTCGACCGTGCCCCCTTGGTGTGACCGCCCACTCCACCCGGAGTGTGGCATCCTCTTGGGCTTTAGCGCATGGCGCCTCGCTAACAGACATCTGCAGAGCTGCAGGCTGGGCGACACCTAACACATTCGCCAGATTTTACAATCTCCGAGTGGAGCCAGTCTCCTCCCATGTACTGTCTTTTTCAAGCTAACATGGGACCCGTTAGGTGTCTTCGCTTGCTCGCCATTCCACTCCACGGACTGGATACGTGCGATATTCTCCTCAGGTGAGCTTCCCCGAAAGCCCTGAGTTCCTCCAGCACTCCTGATGCTGGCGCCAGTGTCTTTTGCCTGCGCGTCGGCTAGGTGCCTCCCGTGTGCATGGTACCTCCTCTGAGCTACCCCCACATGTGTATTTCCACTGTAAGCCTCTTTGAGCATGTGTCTTTCCCTTGGCAAGCCACCTTGCCACCCCTGGGGTTGAAATATTCCACCTGCGGCTGGACACCCCAGTGATTCCCCATATGCATCCCTCGGGTCATATGTGTATTCTCTAAGTCCCCCCCTCTGGGTTGGCAGTAATTGCATATTTCCCTTAAAGACCTTGGGATATGCTCCCCAGTGTACCTTGGTATTCCTGTGCTAATAGGAGTCCTTCGTCCGTGCTATCTCACGACAGGGATCTCAGATTACGCAGGGCACTGGAAGACAGCTGAGAAGGTGGCGTGATTAGACTGGTATCCCCATTCGTCGTCATCCGACGGAACTCGGAGTGACAACGAAAGGGAACGTCTCGGTTACGGATGTAACCCTCGTTCCCTGAGTAGGGAACGGAGACGTTCCGTCTTCCTGCCACTTTCCGCTGTACCGCGGGGATCGCCTGAGCTCAGTCTTGGCTCCTCAGCGAGAAAAACATGCCTATTTGCTATGAGCGTGCTCCTTAAATACCCACGAGGTGAGGCGGAGTTACGCTATGCAAATTCCGCAGACCCATGGCATTTCTTTGCCATTGGCTCGTTTTGTAGTACTCGAAGTCGATTGGCTTTCTAAGCGAAACCCCATTCGTCGTCATCCGACGGAACGTCTCCGTTCCCCACTCAGGGAACGAGGGTTACATCCGTAACCGAGACGTTTTCTTCTTGTTGAGGCATGTGAATTATTTTTTTGTTATATGAGATATGACACTGTACATGCTACCTGTTGTTGACAATAAAGCATTAATAAATAAATAGACTCACTTTCACGACTTTGATAGACTGCTTGATCTCCTCGAGTTTCTTTTCTCGCTCCTTAATCAGATGTTTTAATTCTGACCTTTTCTTTCCCAGTTGACTCTGTGAATCAAACAACAAGATCCAGTCACATTTCCAGAATTGTCAAGCTCAGTAATTATACTGCCGTTCAATTTGACCCATTTAGATTTTTGAGATGTCTGAAGTACTGGGTTACAACCAATGATGTTCACCTTGACTATCCTCATTTGGGTCATGAGCATGCACTGTTGTGCAATGTGCATAGATAATTCATAATTATAATATTTGAGGGTTAGTTTGACATTTTTGGAACAGTGTTACATTTATTTGATATATTTTGCTATGCTGTTTCTCAACTACCCTAAGAGGGTTTTTATATTTACATTCATGCATTTGGCAAATGCTTCTTTCCAAAGGAACTTACATTCCATTAAATGCATACATTTTTTTTCCAGTTCACACATTCCCTCTTTGGTATGTCTAGTGCTATTCTCTACAGTTTGAGCTAAGGTTTATGAAAAAAAAAATTGTGTATATATATATATATATATATGAAGAGTTCAGATGCAAAAGCCTCTAAGTGCCATCTGAAATATTCTTCTAGAATGATCATTTTTATCAAGCTAGTATATTTAAGTTCAGTAATTTCACTTAAATGACAATTAATAGGTCATTTTCATTGTCATTGAAGTGAAATTACTGAACTTAAATATATGAGCTTGATAAAAATTATCGGTAACACTTTAGAATACTGTATCTTACTTACTGCATAACTAATAAGAAATTATTGAAGAATTAGTAGGTAATTCTTCATTAACTACTTCTTCACTGCTGTTAACTACTAAGGAAGATGTGTTAACTAATCAGTATGTAATAGAATTTTATGATTGTGTTAAGTAACAGTTAGCTAATCAATAACTAATGAATTATGTCATATCTCCTGAAGAACTACCATTAATTATCTATTAATTAAGGTTCAAGAAAAATAACTATGAAGTAACTACTAATGAACAGTCATACACAGTAGTCACTACAATAATCCAGTTTTTTTTAGCATTGTAGTGGTGGAAGAAGTACACAAATCAAGTGCTTGAGTAAAAGTACAGATACCCCAATAAAATATTACTCCAGTAAAATTATAATTAGGCCATTTTCAAAATTACCTTAGTAAAAGTACAAAGGTAATTAATTTTTAAAGTACTTAAAAAGTAATAAGCATATTATTATACTTAGTTCTTATACATTTTAAACTTATTTTGCACCATTCAAGTTCCGGCAATATCACGGTAGCCCACATTTTACAGTGATTTGGTGATGCAAGAGCGCGGGCATTTGCATTCTCTTCTGGAGAGTTCTCAGCGCCGCCGATTTGGTGTATTTCTTCTGCAAAATACAGGTTTGTGTACGTTTTATTTAATCTATAAAATCATTACTGTGCTGTAAATCATTTTATTTTTGCAAGGCAACATACAGTCAGTTAGCCTATACCGAGCTGAGTCAGTCTTTTTTTGCGTGATGGAAACGCCTGATCCCTAATTGCATAAAACAAATCATTTTATTCATAAAGATAGTAAATCTATTTACATCAGATGTTAAAATATGTTCTTAGAGCTGTGCACTGTTTGTTTATGGGCAAGTTATGGAGTCAGTCACAGCATATTTCGGCTATAAGTGAAACGCAGGGCGGCGGTCTGAAGTTAAAGCAGTTTCCCTGCTGAACACAAGCCCAGCTCCCGCAAGAGATCCAGTACCTGGAGACCAGTTGATTACTTGAATTACTTTTAAAGGTTTAACTTTAGATTTTAAAATGTTTGTTAAACGAGTTTAAATGTAGGCAGTATACATGTTAAAACAAAATATAATCTGAAATAAAGGAAGATATCATGTAGCTTATGATAACGTATGATTACGTTAATAGTGCTTTTTTTACAGTAAGTTTTATTTGAGTCAGAAGTATGTGGTAATTATTTATTACTTACTAATGGGTTCCTTATATTTTCACTTTAGAATACTGTTTTAGGTTCTAAGTAATTCCTGAAGAATTATCTAGTAATTCTTTATTAATTACTAAAAGTTCCCTATATTTTCACTTTAGAATACTGTTTCAGGTTAAAAGTAGCCTAATTCCTCGATAATTATTTGATAATTATTTATCAATTACTAATGGGTTCCCTGTATTTTCACTTTAGAATACTGTTCCAGGTTATAAATACTTCATGAAGAATTATCTATAATTCTTTATTAATTACTAATAAGTTCCCTATATTTTCAGTTCCCCTCAGTTGTTGCCTAAAATACATGAATTTACTCAATGGCATTCTATGCTGAGGAAAACAGACACACACAGTACTGTATATAAAATATAAAAACTAATCTGAGGTTAGTTTTGTATGACTGTTCATTAGTTAGTTCTTAGTTATTTTTCTTGAACCTTAATTAGTAGATAATTAGTAGTAGTTCTTCAGGAGGTATGACAGAATTAATTAGTTATTGATTAACTAACTATAACTTAACACAATCATAAAATTATATTACATACTGATTAGTTAACACATCTTCCTTAGTAGTTAACAGCAGTCAAGTAGTAGTTAACGAAGAATTACCTACTAGTTCTTCAATAATTCCTTATTAGTTATGCAGTAAGTCAGATACAGTATTCTAAAGTGTTACCAAATTATCATTCTAGAAGAAAACTGAGGCTTTTGCATCTGAACTCTTCATATATATATATATATATATATATATATATATATATATATATATATATATATATATATATATATATATATTTATATATATATATAGCTTTGGTGCATTTTTACAAGCAAGTGGTGCATTTACAAAATTCTTAGTACTAATATAAAAAAAATCAAAAGTGTGTTCTTTTTTCAAACATTTCAGCATATTTTATATTGAGAAAAATAACTGAGAAATTATTGAGAAATGTATTGAGAAATGTGTCCTAGAGATTGTAAAAAAAAAAAATTAATAATAACAACAGGAAGTTTATTGTTTTACCTGATTCTTCAATAGTCTGACTTTTGGTGAATTGTACTGAATCCAGTTATGGTCAGTACCATAAAGAGCGTATACATTTAAAAAAACAAAACATAATACAAGTGTTAACTCACCGCTTTTTTCTTCCACTCTCGTTCGGTGGAGACAACATCATGCGCTTTGTGTGAGGACTCTGCGCACTCCTTACACACGCACACATGTTCGTTTCGGCAGTAGGCATCCAGTAGACGTTTGTGTACCTTGCACATCTTGTCCTCCAGGTTGTGAATGGGCTCCACCAGCTTGTGCGAGGTCATCGCCTTTCCCTTCCTATGGTGCCGCAGGTGAGCTTCACAAAATGAACCAGGGCAATTCAGGCATGACTTCTTGGCCTTCATCTTCCTGCCAATGCAGGCGTCACAGGGCACCTCTCCAGCTTTAGCAAAGTCTCCCCAGTCGTCTTCTTTCTGTAAGCTTGGGGAATGTGTTAACTCAACGTTGCCCTTGTCACTTCTGTTGGAGGACAGTGTGGATAGACCCTGGAACTGCTCGGCAATCTCAGCTAGCACACAGTTGATGCTGAGCTCTGGTTTTCTGGAGAAAGCTTTCTTGCACATGGGGCACACAAACTTCTTGCTGTGATTCCAGAAGCCCTGCAGACATGCCTTGCAGAAAGTGTGGCCACAAGGAGTTGAGACGGGCTCGACGAAGACCTCCAGACAGATGGAGCAGGAGAACTGCTCCTCTGACAGGATTCGTCCCGGAGATTGTGGGCCTGCAAAAGGTTAGGGTGAAGGAGATGGAATTAGATGAGTGGCAGTAAAAAGTGGAAGAGGAAAGAGTAGGATGATGGAAGGCCATGGTATCAAGACACAATTATGTATTAATATAGAAGGCATGTTTACGTGTAATAATTTTCTTCGATTGGAATAAATCGATTTCATATTCTGAAGGTTCTGTTTATGTGAACCTTAAACATTGCAGTCTGATTCATATTAGTTTACATGTGCATTATTCTAAACAAAACCGTGCGCATTGCTCAGTCAGAACTGGAGAAAGTGACACGATAATGTCACTGCAAATATAATTGTTGTTTTTGATGACATGTCTAAAAAGAAAACATGCACTTTACAGCACTGCTCATGTATGCAAGGTATTTTTTTTATCCGATCGAAAAGATTGAAGCATTTACATGCTTCATTATTTTCCTGTTGATCAGATTATTTCAGATCTACCACCCCTTGCAAATCCTTTCAAATTGAATTCATATCCAGCTCATTTAGATCAGTGTTTACATGAAGGCTTTTCAGTCCAATCAAGCCATAATTCTGATTACTAATGGATTAGTTAGATGCATGTAGTAAACGTATCGCTACTCAATACTTTCCCGTGAATCCCATCGCTATGGAAATACATGCTGTTAGCAAATTCGAGATTACCTAGGATTTTGAAACTTGCAGGAAAACAAAATTAATTTAATCTAGGTATGTTGTAATTCGATTGAGAAGATAGTCCGATTCAAGCGTAAACATGCTTATTTTTTTTCTCCAATCAGATCAACATTTCATTCGGATCACATGCAAACACCTCTGTCGGATTAATTGAGGTGTTTACATGAAGCCTTTTCAGTCTTTCTGAGATATTAATCTGATTACTAACGTATTATTTGGGGGCATGTTTCCCATCACTGTCAAAGTACATGCTTTCAGTTCATTGTATACATATGCAAATTTAGACACTGCCTTTGATTTTGAAACTTCCAGGTAAACAAAATTATTTCAGTCTAATTTCCATTTGCTTTTACAACATCTCTATTAAACTATTAGCTATGTTTCCATCTGAAGGTGTGAACTGTGAATGAAACGGGAAATCTGAATATAGCATAAAAATGGGAAATAAAGCATTGTTTCCATCCCATGGGTTCAGGAGAACAAAATCTAGACTTTATGGCAAACTGGCTTAAATGATCAGTAGGCCTAATAAAATAATAAAAAGGTTCCTGCAAAAAAAAAAAAAAAAATGCGGTTCTGGTAGGCAAGCATACCAAATAATTGTCATGCTAGCCAAGACTTTTGATCAGGCAGACTTTTGATAAGGCATTTCAGAAAGACTAAAACATAATTTGAGATGGTGTGAAATGAGATAGTCCAATCACAGGATCTGTTGAGGCAAAGGCATGAGGTTTTTCGAGCATCTGGGAATTTATTCAGTGAGTTTGTTTCCATCATAGTTCATGTGCATGTTCTCTTACCAAATAAAACAAATATCTGCCTCAATTAAGTGCAAATTTTATTTGCATCTTAAAGTTTCTACCCAGTGTTTTTTTCAGGGTTTTTTTTTTCTCTTTTTTTTTCATAAAAATACTGAATGGAAACAGCTATTGAACCCAAGACTTTCAGGTCCCTCCAACTATTCAAATGACTTTCAGGGACACACATATTAATGAAAGCAAACAAAATGCAGGACACAGATACTGAAAAATAAAATTGCAGTAAATTATTATAACATTCACAAAAACAAACAAAGATAATAATACTGACTTTTGAATAAAGTGAATAGAAACAGCTCTCCAGGCAATTTCGACAGTATCAGAGGAAAGGCCTGGCATTAAACTGGGAGTGTTAGTGTAGGCGTTAAGCATGTGAGCTGTTAACACAAAGGTCACAGGTTTAGTTTCAGGTAAAGGTGGCCCATTATTCGAAGAGTTACTGAAGCCCTTGGTCGCTATTGTCCTTGAGCAAATTACTTCAGCTTTCAAATGGTGAGAAGATTTTAGCAATTGTTGTGTAGGAATAAAGACTGAAACAATGAAACAAAGTCTTTAATGGAAGGGGAAATGCAACATTTTAGGAACCAGCCACTGACATCCCATATTGTTCAACCAATGATAGGAATATTGGAAAGCGATGTGTTTACATCCCTGCTTAGCCCTAGAGTATTATTAAACAAGGCACTCAGCTCTTATTTCAAGCACTTTATAATGCACAAAACTCCAACAGATTTACAAGCCCAGTGGATTCAACAGCCAGTCACTAGCAGCAACAAGTGAGAGACCAGATTTACAGCTTATATAAGCACAAACTCAGTCACAGATTCTTATCAGACGTGTGAAGGACGTGCAAATAGCAAAGGGCAGACGTCACAGTGTTATCCCAGGAATGTTGTACAACTGGGTTTTCAACTTCAACAACATTCAAATCCAAACAAATGCTCTTTTACTTGTGTCCAAATAAATATAAAAACTAGAACTGTTGATATAATTTAGTAGGACTTAAGTACATCTTCGTATCTTTATAAGCATTTATAATAAACAAAAATGTTGTCATTTCTATTAAAACTTGCATGTCATATATTTATACATATTTTTAATTTCATATTTGTAATGTTTTTTATTATTATTATTATTATGAATGGCATATTTTAAAAGTGTACTTAAGTGTGTTAAGAAACAGTAATGTAAGTGTAACTTAAGTGTCATTTTATTTGATTAATAAAGCCAATTATCAGCAAGTAGTTTTTTTAAATGCTTTTAAGATTTGAAGTACACAACAAGTGCATTTGGCTTCATCAAAGCAACAAACAATAGCAGAATCATACATTAACTGTTTTGATTTGCTAAATGTTAATCAAAATTTACAGTAAATGTGCTTCTTAAAACAGCCACCATGTTTTAATTTTTAACTTAATTTTCAGTCATTTAAAATAGAATGATAAACCAACTATGCGTGCGTTGAATAAACAGAGATTGTGACTTACACTGCATGAGGAAGGATCTTGTTGTATTTTCTTTCAATGCTCTCCTGGCTTGTGAAGGGTGTGTGAGAATAAAACCTGAACAAAACCTGTTCTCTCACTCATTCTCTCTCATATGTTTGCTGTGTGGGTGTGTCTTCAGAGCACCTGTGACTGGAGGTTTAGGAATCAGCCGTTTGAATTGCTGACTTGAAAATGAACCTTGTATTTTGAATTCACATTTTGTTTTTAAAAGGTCTTAACATCTTTGATGAAATTTGTAATCAGCACAGAACACTTTGTGCAAGTTATTATGATTATTGATACTATGATTATACTGGTAATTGAAATGACATGTGTCATGATTTGTTTTATGATTTTTTTTTATTTTTTTTTTATTGAATATTTATCAAATAACAAGCAGGTATAAAGCACAGAACACATAGAACTTCTACATGAATCAAATTATATCAAGTATATATATAAAGCTTCACATATATAAAAATAAATAAAAATAATAATACAAAAATAAATAAATAAAATAAAAGACATACACAGAGGAAACATTATGCATCAGTGGTATTATTAAATTTGTTTTATGATTATGGGTTGAAGTTCATGCAGGGTGGGACATGCAAACAGTTGTATCAGAAGTTTAGCGTTTGAGCCGCCTAGTGGTGTAAATTGGTACCACAATCAGTGTTTTTTCTTTGGAGAATGAGGGTAAATGTTGAGAGAAACTTAAGAAAAAATGTTGTTACACAAAGCAGAAAAAATCTAACCATTTTGTAAAAATACCCAGGAAGGTCAAAGCAGTAGGCTACTGCTTTGCTTAGATGTTTTTATATAAATTACAGACATATTTCTGAGGACTACTTCTCATTTTTCTCAGTTATTTTGCTTTATTTCCAGATTCAATCATAGGCTCCTTCTTATAGCCTAGAGCACGTTTGCACATGCGGAGTCTTCAATAACGGTGTTTCAAATCTCAAGACAAACTAAAAGACGTAAATGACATTCATATGTATTCTAAATAAAAGTTGTAGGCCTACTGAATGTCGCCTTGCTTGTTTAGCTCAAGATAAAGATTTATTAAGTCCACATTTCATGCAAACTAGAAACTATGTTTTTAACCACAGGTCGAGAGCTGTCTTTCCAACCACACTTTGTGATGCTGTTTGCGAATGTTAGTTGGAACGATGGTTTCGGGAAACACAGACTCGTTGAACTATAGGCCTACTGATAACGACGGAACTTGCGACCATATTGGCTAACGATGCTTTTGGGAAACGCACTCCTGTCTGGGAGTGAAGGAAACTAAAGCCCTATTCGCACTGGATTAGTATTATCTGGGGACCTCGTGTGATCTAAAAAATTACCACATCTGAATTTCGTGTGGCGCACGGGATAAGCGAAGCCTGTGATTTTACTTGAGTTTACTTATCTCTCGAATATGATGCCAATAGGCTATTGCTTGGAAAGGTCAGGGGTGCGTTTCCCGAAAGCATCGTTATCCAACTATGGTCGCAATTTCCGTCATTATCAGCATAGTTCAACGAGTCGGTGTTTCCCGAAACCATCGTTCCAACGAACATTCGCAAACCACATCGCAGAGTTGTGTGGTTGAAACGACAGCTCTCGAGCTGTGGTTAGAAGCATAGTTTCTAGATTGCATGACATGTGGACTCAATAAATCCGTGTCTAGACAAAATAAGCAAGCGGACATTCAGTACAACCTGTGTATTATGTGTTATTGGACAGAAAGATGTGAGTAGATCATGCAGCTCAGAGATAAATCCAGGGTGTGGTTTTGGGGGGCGATAGTCAAGGAGTATTGTTATTATTGCTTTATGTAATCTGAGTTTAAATGGAAGACACTCAAATGTGGTCAGCTCTGGCAGTGGGAGGGGGTGGCAATTAGGTCTTTGCGATGGATGACAGCAAGACCTCCCCCCCCCCGGCCGGTGGTTCTGGCCTTCTCCAGGTATGTGTATCCTGGGGGGCAGGCTTCATTTAGTGCGAGATATGACTCTGGTTTGTGCCAAGTTTCAGTGAGGCACATCATGTCTATTTGTTTTTCAAGAATATGTTTAGATATTAAACTGGTTTTGTTTGTCAGTGACTGGGTATTGAAAAGGTCTATTTTTATTTCTGAGATGATCTTACATTTGGGAATAGTGCGAAGAAGGCGGAAATCCACTCCGCGTTTTCCATGTCTCCAGTGTTTCCCGTTCTGACGCAGCCCTTTATTGGTCCTTGTGTTGGTCGTGTTCTGATGACGTAATTGCCAATGACGCGTTTGGTCAGCGCCGCGGAGATGCAACAGGTGAGGGTGAGGTCCAGGTGGAGACGAGCTGATGGAGTCTCCGAGTTTGTCGAAAATGGACGGTCTGCATGCACGTTGGGGTCGACGGCGGTGGGGCCTGCTTTCCACTACGCGGATGTGATGTGATGGCCCGGGATGTCGCTGCAGCGAGGCTGGCGTGCGCGGTCTGTCCCAGATAGACACGCCGCTCCCGGGCTCCAATGGCTCCGTCCGGTTGACCGCCTCATCTGTCCAGGATTCCGGTGACACCGCATCGCTCACAGGAGGGACACAAGGACGGAGATGAGATTGTTGTGATGCTGTGTAAAATGAACAAGGTGAGAATACCTGTAAGTTGTCGATGGTGCTCCTGTTGTTAGCGGTGGTGTTAACATGGATCTCATCTGTTGAGCAGTTCAGCGGGCCTGGACGGCGGGCCTGCCCGGGTTTAATTTCCAGAAACTAGAACATTTCCTTCACCATGACTCCGAGCTCTGACGAGCCTGTCACATGTTGACTTTCCATGGCTTAACCACAGTGACTTGCATGTGTGTGAAAGTAAAAGTGTGAAAGACGTTGAGGCGTATATTGGGATTGTACAGAGACAATGCTAGGCCTCATTCAGCACATGCTACAACAACAGAGTAGTTTCTACACTGATACTCTTCACCGAAGAAGGGATGTGCTTGATTGGCTGCCTCCCTTCTCCGTGTCCAACACTTCTTACTCCATTTCCGGATCGCTTCTAGAATCATCCAAGCTTCCTACCATGCGCACTCCACTCTCAATCCAGCTGTTGCCAAAACCACCCGCTCGAGCCGTTCCTTGTATGTCCTGTCTTTTGCGCGCTTAAGTTCGTTATTTCAAATGTAGGCGCGCGGTATGCACGCTCATAATGGAAGCGACGCGGTAGCGGTGCGACGCGCTCGTTTTTTCCAAGCCGTATCGAGATAAAAACATCTCAACTTTTCAGAATGCCGCAAGCGCACCATAAGCGCACAGTAGGTCACGTGACAAGAACCAACCGGAGCGCAACCGCCCTAGCGCTTTGGAAAAAGGAGAATGTGGCGCGCCCAGCGTATTCTACGCGTTTTTAGGCGCTATATGTGAATCCGCCTAAGGCGCTCCGGTCTGCTCATTCGCACAACAACAATGAACAGAAATATAAAAAAATATATATATAGACAAATTATAAAAGACAAATTAAGAACAATTTACCTCGATCTTCAAATTTAAAAAGTTTTTACTCCCCAGCTCTTAATGCATCGTGAAGAATTTGCAGGACCCGAAGGATTGTTCTGAAGAACATTGGGCAGTTTAACTAAAAACTTTTTTAAGCAGTTTAACTTAAAAAAAAGGATACAGATATGATAGAGTGAAATCAGTCAGACACAGTACAGTGCTCATTCATTAAATGCACAGCAAAACAGATGTGTTTGTCTGGATTTGAATGTGGCTACTGTTGGAACACATCTGTTGTAGCACATCTTTTCTTCTGGAAGCTGATTCCAGCTGATTGAAAACAGTTGTGCCACTTCATATTTGTGTGGAAACCATGTTACCTTTTGTTCAGGATTCTTTGATGAATAGAAAGTTTGATTGATTGATTGATTGATTGATTGATTGATTGATTAATGTTTATTTCGAGCAAAATAAAATAAAATAATATATACATATACATATATATTAACACACATACACACAAACAAAAATAAAAATAACATAGCACAGCTTATCTTCCATATACATAGATATAAATAATAATAGTTGCTCGAAAGGGAGTGGAAAGAAGTGTATCACTTATTTGCTCCCACCCCCAATTCCTTCCCATATATTACCCCATACATCCGCTGCCATTAACAGTCACATAAATAATAATAAATTTTTTTTTTTTTTATAGTATTTATAGTTTCTTACAATTACATTATGCTGTCTCAATAATAACTAATGCTATATGATAATCCTCATTATCGTAAACATTCAAATATGTCCCGATATCTATAATAATCACATCAAATATAAAGTATAACCATATCCTAGCATATTGTTTAAACATTGTTTTACAATAACAGTAATATCAATAATAATTAATAATAATCATTATCATTATTTACTCAGCTGTACATATCCCACTCTATTGTAATTTTGTCACCATTTACAATCTCAAGATAAATAAATAGGAACCGTTTATAATCCTAAATACTTCCGTTTTATTTTACAATTACCACTCACAAACACAAGAGCACCCAGATCCCTCACTCAGCCTCATATTTTGTCAACACCACTTCTTTAAATTTTAATTTAAATTGATGAATATTTGGGCATTGCTTGAACTGTATTCCCAACCCATTCCAAAGTCTGACACCACACACAGACACACACAAGCTTTTCCTGGTGGTTCTCACCACCTGGACTTTAAAGTTTTCACATCCCCTTAGGTTAGCCCCCTTCTCTTCCTAAAAAGAACTTTTGAATATTACCCGGCAGATCATTTTTATTGGCTTTATACAAGAATTGAGCAGTATAAAAATCAACTAAATCAAAAAGTTTTAAAATTTTAGATTGCAAAAATAATATGTTTGTATGATCAAAATATCCCACCTTGTGTATGATTCTAACTGCTCGTTTTTGGAGTAAGAAGAGGGTATGTAGTGAACTTTTATAATTATTACCCCAAATTTCTATACAATAAGTTAAATAGGGCAGACCAATGAACAATACAATATATATAGTGCATTATATTCCAAGACATATTTAACTTTGTTAATTATAGAAATACTTTTAGATACTTTGCCTTGTATGTATCTGATGTGTGGTTTCCAGCTTAATTTACTAGCAATAGTTATTCCCAAGAATTTAATTTCTGGCACTATTTCTAATGCAACACCATCAATACTTAATAATATTTCTGTGTTTTCTTTATAATTACCAAACATCATTACCTTCGTTTTATTTAAATTCAAAGATAATTTATTAATATCCATCCAAGTTTTTAGTTTTACTAATTCTTCATTTACAATTTTTATAAGTGTATTATAATTATCACAAGAAAAAAAAATATTGGTATCATCAGCAAATAATATAAATTTCAGTAATTTAGATACACAAAATATGTCATTTATATATAAATTAAATAATTTAGGACCCAATACTGATCCTTGAGGGACCCCACAAGCAATGCCCAAACACTGTGACGTAAACTCGCCCAACTTCACAAACTGTTGTCTTTCAGTTAAGTAACTTTTGATCCAGTTCGAAGCCACCCCCCTAATGCCATATTTTTCTAATTTAGTGTGTAGAATTGAGTGATTAAGGGTATCAAAAGCTTTCTTTAAATCAATAAATATTCCCACTGCATATTTTTTTTTTGTCTAGGGTGTTCGTAATTTCTTCCACAGCTTCAACTAAAGCCATTGATGTGGACCTCTTTGCTCTAAAGCCGTACTGACCTTCATTTATTATGTCATGCTTGTCTATACATTTTTCTAATCTGTCATTAAATAGGTTTTCTAAGATTTTTGAAAACTGAGGTAGCAGAGAGACAGGTCTATAGTTTGTGAAGATGTGCTTGTTTCCATTTTTATATAATGGTATTATTTTTGCAATTTTCATTTTATTTGGAAATATTCCAGTCTGAAATGATACATTGCATATGTATGTTAGCGGTTTTGAAATACTATTTATTACTTTTTTAATTATTGTCATATCTATATCATGACAATCAGTAGATGTTTTATTTTTGCATTTATTAACAATAGCTATAAGCTCTATCTCACTCACATCAGAGAGAAAGATGGTCTTTGCATTCCTTTCTATAATTGACTCATTTAATGTATCACTTTCACGCTCAGGAATTATTGCTGCTAAATCTGGTCCAACATTCACAAAAAACTCATTGAAACTATTTACTATATTATGCATATTAAAGTTTTCAACATTCTTATCAATAAAATAATCTGGATATGAATTCTTGATTGTTTTATCCTTAATTATACTATTTAATATACCCCATACCCCTTTAATATTATTTTTATTTTCATTTAATACATTTGTATAGTATAATTTCTTACTAGTTCTTATTATATTGATCAATTTATTTTTATATGTTTTATATCTGTTTTCACATTCTTTTGTCCTTAATTTAATAAATTGTCTGTATAAAGTATTTTTCTTTTTGCAAGCATTTTGTAAACCCTTAGTTAACCTGGCACATTTTATAAGCTTATTCTTGTAGTTGTATTGTTGAATAGGACAGTTTTTGTTATATAATATGCTAAATATTTCTAGAAAACTATTGTACGCTCTATTCACATCTTTCTCTCTGTATACAGTATTCCAGTCTTGTTCCATTAGGTCATAATTGAGTGAATTAATTGCTTCTTCCGTCTTTATACGTTTAAAGATAGATTTTTGGGGAGCTTTATTATCTTTTTTATAATTGTCATCATACAATGTAAACACTGGCAGATGATCAGTTATGTCACACATCATTAGACCACTGACCGTAGTGTATTCAATATTGTTTGTAAAAATATTATCAATGAGTGTGGCACTATGCAAAGTAATTCTACTGGGTCTGGTGATGATTGGGTATAAGCTCATACTGTACATCCTATTCACAAATTCATCTGTTATTTTATGTTTATTTGGATTTATCAAATCTATATTATAATCTCCACAGATGAATAGTATTTTGTTATTTGCTATAGAAAACATCTTTTCCATCCAGTCAATAAATAACTCCATACTTGAACCCGGTGACCTATATATACAACTTATAATAATATTTTTTTTCTTTTCATTATGAATTTCAATCGTAATACATTCTAATATATCATTTATTGTTAATGTCATCTTGTCAATTACTTTAAACTTAAATTTCTTATGGACATATATAGCAACTCCCCCACCTGCTTTATTTGCTCTGTTCATGTAGTTGAGGTCATAACCTTCTAATTCAAAATCAATTCCTTTATCCTCATTAAACCATGTTTCGGACATTGCTATAATGCTAAATGGATGTATAAATTGTTGTAAATAATCTTTGATAGTATTAAAGTTTGAATACATGCTTCTGCAGTTGAAGTGTATAATTGACAATTTCCCTTCTGAGTCGATACTGTTGTTATAATCGTCTTCAGCAAAATAGTTGCAGTTAATATTAATAGACGAGAAAAACCTGTTATCAGGGTCTATCTCGTCTTCCAAGTCTTGTGCATTGTACTCAGTGTAGTCAAATGGTTTCAGTTCCAAGTGATCATAGTCCAGAAGTGATCAGTGTTCAGTTCCAAGTGATCATAGTCAAGTTCAAAAGAATTGCATTTATTTTAAATTATAAGTGTCTTTACTGCCACTTTTGATCAATGTAATGCATTATTGATGAAGAAAAAGTATTAATTATTGACCCCAAACTTTTGAATGGCAGTACATAAAGTTTATATGGTGTCTTACTACTAACGTATTGAATCTTAACTTTTGTTTTATTATTTTTATCTGTAGGCTATTTAAAAAATAAACAAAGTATTTTATATTTTTAGGGATTAGTTTTAGATTCAATTGAACACTCAGGGTAAACAACATTCAGCTGCAGATGTATGTCGCACACATTCATATACATTTCAGACGTTCCTGGCAGTCTTGAGAGGAATATTATTTTACCTTCATCACACGAGGGCAGCACTCAGCCATCTTTATTCCTGTCACAGCATAGCCCGCAATCCTGTATGTTTTAGTGCCCTGACGCTAACACCTGACTAGTGTTCACGTCCTCATCTGGAGTCATTTAAGTTTGTGTTGTTTTTAGACGTCTTTAATCATTGCGCATACACATAAAGTATTGATGGTAAAATACAGCATTGAACTGTATTTGCTAGAAATGATAGGCTACTGTGAGGATGTGAACATGAACTGAACAGCTCTAAAATACACATTTGTGTCTGACAGATGTTTCAAACATAATTCCACATCTAATCCTCTTTTCTTGATTTTTCCTCATCAGCGATATTTTATTGTATTTAAATTTAAAGTCACTCTCGAGCTGCACCAGTCTGTGTTTAATTTTACTGTTTCTATTAGTCTTTTTCTCTTCTCTTCGTGTGTTCTGTGCCTCAATCATTGTGTTCCCTCTCAGGGTTATTTTTAGAAGCACTGTTCTCTCTCTCTCTCTCTCTCTCTCTCTCTCTCTCTCTCTCTCTCTCTCTCTCTCTCTCTCTCTCTCTCTCTCTACCTCTGTTTCTCCACCCCCGCGTAACAGCGCTTTTACGCCGCTGCTGCGAGCGAGCGCTCAATTTCTTTCCCTCAGATCCCGTGTCGATGTATTCTTCAAGAGTACACTTACACACAACCCATTATGTCACCTCATTTTCCTCCCCCCTCTCTCTTTCCCTATCTCGTTTCACTCCCACCCACTATGAGCCCAGAAAAGAACATACAGAATAGATGTATCATTACATCATGTTGTTGAGTCACACAGTTGCTTTAAACTTTACAGAAAAAAGGGGATTCCGAACATAATACGGACAAAAGGTAGGCTATTCAGTTTTATTATGAAACCTTGAGGCCAAAATCAGGTTCTCATAAGAAAACGTAACTATTTTAAGAGTATGACAGGTATAGGCTATAAAAAATGACACTGTTAAACATATGTACAATTAAGTAGAATTCACACAAACTTTTCATTTACATATACCTGATGTAGCTGCCTGATTGGAATGCAAGTGCTTTCCCCTTTGATTGTTGCCATGTTATGAGCCAACATAACTTCCTGTTCTGTCTCCTCCTCTTCCCTTTGGCATTGTAACTGAAAGGGAGAAGTAGATTTCTTTCGACTTCTGATAATCTTATTTCATCTTTATTGTAATTATTGCTTTTATATTTATATATTCACTCCGAATCGTGTGTATAATGTTATTTTACTTACCTGTGTGATTATTTTGGTCATTTTACGTTTTTTTTTTTTTACATTTATATATATTTGTGCATTTTGCTTAAATATGTGGTAATGAGAGCACATGGGGGCAAGTGCACATCATAGTTGCAAACTGTTGAATCTTAAAGGAACGGTAAAGAGTTTAATTAACTTCTTAATCGACTTTTTTTTCTCCGGAGTAAATGTTTTTATTTTGTTCGTTTTTGGTGCATATTAAGCGAGAGAGATTTTGTGATAAGCACTTTTAATACCAACATTTTTGGGATAGGGTCACGTTTACGAGTAGGATTTTTGTCCATCTCTGGTAAGATAGCAGTCATGATGATAAGTGTTTTTGTTAATTATAAGGGGTGCAACTGACCGCAGTTGATCCCTATGGTCCAGGCCTCATGGTTTGTGTTTCTTTCTTGCCAATTTACACATTTAAACGATTTTAAAAGCGGAAGAAGAGGCGAGGATCGGGGCATGCGCAATGTTTTTGGTGTGCACAGCCACACACACTCGAAGCGTGTGCACTTAGAGAGAGAGAGAGAGAGAGAGAGAGAGAGAGAGAGAGAGAGAGAGAGAGAGAGAGAGAGAGAGAGAGAGAGAGTGAGAGCGCTCAAACACCGAATTTCTTCCTTTTTCGCGCTTACTTGCACTTGAACGGACACATACACACAAAATTATGTCAAAATACCTGTCTCCTCGACTATTCTCTTGGTTATTTCATAAGTGAACAGTTGTGAAAGAAACCATATGTGTGTCAGTATATTCGGTCTGTGTATTTGGTCTTAAAGTGATTGCAGCCTAATATTCCTGCTGTTGTCGGTTTCATTTAATGTTAAGAAAATAATAAAATACAGGGTAACACTTTATTTTAAGGTGCTTGTAATAAGCAGTAATTAACAGTTAATAAGACACTTATAAGACCTTATAAGATGCATATAAGATGCATATAAGCATTAACTACTTCATATAAGGTTTAATTAAAGGTCCAGGCCCTGAAGGGATCAGGGAAACTAATCCCTCTTGGGAAGGTGAATTTTTAAGTGACTGGGAATTTGTGTTACCATGTTTGTTCGGCTGTTCTAAAAGTGCAATGTATTGATACTTGAGAAATGTATTGTAAGGAACCACAGCTTTTGGAAATATTAATAATCAATAATAACTTATTATTATTAATTATTAATATTTGGGTCAGTTAATTGGATTAACTTGATGTGGCTGAATTAATATTACAATCAATTAATCAGTTCGTCCAACGAACTCCTTTGATTATTAATTTATTCTAAGAAAAGGGTATGTTCCATGGCCACAGAAGAATAATTATTTCTTAGCATGTACAGCACTTTAAGCAAGTAGCAAAAACCGCGATCGTAAAAGTGACTTTGCATTGCAAACAAAACAGAACCAAATACATACTATGTACAAGTTTTATTAACTAAAAATAGATATTTATATGAATATAAATAAACAAAACAACATACACACATGAATATATAAATAGGTGAGTGGTAGAACGAAACCGAAAACGGAACTATTGAGAAGTTCCATGTAACTGTATGAGAAGAACATCCCAGCGGGCACCTTGACGTCAATTTGACATCAACAAATAGTCAAGATTTTGACCACCATGTATAACATGCATGAATATGCATATTTTCATTATATTTTGTAATTATTTCCTTGTGGTTGTAAAGAGGCCAAACATGGGTATCAATCTGACATGTTTTTTCTGGTCCCTACATCTCGGGTCAATATCATTGACATTAAATCGATGTTGATTTGACGTCAGGAAATAAAACGTCAATATGATGTGAAATGAATATCAAAACAATGTCTGAAAAAGTATATTTATTACTCACTGTAAATCAATGCGACTAATTTTCAACATCTAAAAGACCTCGCCTGAATGATCTTGAAAGTTGTAGGCCTATAGGTATTTTGCATTTTTATTTTATTTAAATCCTAGCAAGTTTATATTCAGTTCACGATTAAAATGACAGCAGACACTATAATTGCATATACTATAAAAGGTACATTTAATCTAATATTGAAGCTGATTTTTAAAATAATCATCATCGACTACAAATTGACTACAAAAAGACGTCACATCCTGGCCATATCGCGCGGAAAAGTAGAAGATCTGCATAACCGCCCTCACACGTCTGCTCAACTGCCAGAGAAGAGATCGTCAATTTCAATTTAAAAAAATCCTTCTCTTTCAAATCCTGGTAAGTAACCAGCTAGCATGCTATTGTTGTTATTATGTTAATACACCATCTTATACGCAGGCTACTTAATCTTAATGGGTGTAATTTTCAGAATTATGTCGAATAATTTCAAAGCCTTTACCCGAGCGAGTTAGCTAGCTAATTTAACCTGAGGTTAGCTTAACTGTAGCAGCTAACGTTTACATTCTGGTATGGAAGAAGTGTCTTCCTGTCTGCCATCGTATGATTTTAATAGTGTGTGTGTGTGTGTAAGTGTGGAAAAATGTCGATTTTACTGGTTTTCTGAGGCCAAACCGACGATATTTACTTTCTATTCGAATTTGTTCGTTTAAAAGTGGACATTTCAAGCTTTAGCCTAAGTTACATAGGCTATATTTTGCGATCCGGTTCACAGAGACCATAAAACATTGGGAAACATTGCCAAGTCTATGCGAATAATCTTGAAAAATGTATGTTCTTGTAGTGGTAATAAAATATCCATATTATGACTAATTACTCTTGAATTGTAATTATTTTAAAGAAATGTTTATTTTAATAAGGAGTTGACAAATTAACAATGAGTTTAAAATGATATCCTAAGCATGTGAAATGTTTTCAATTTTTTTCAGCGTACCAGCACCAGATCTGTCACAGATTTGAATAAGAGGTAAGTTGCAATGGTAGCCATATACTCCCTTGACCTTTTTACATAATCCATAATACATAATGGAAGAGAAAAGTAAGTGTGTTCTTAACAAAAATAGCTGCTGCATTGAATTATTATTTTTTTAAATGCAATAATAAAAAAATGATTGTACAGAATATAATATTGTACTATTGCTCTCTTTGGTCTGACATTCAGAGTTCCAAAAGCGACTCCGCTTCAACAGCTTAACAGACAGCTAACCAGCGAGAAAAAACTAAAACTCATGGTAGGTTACTATGAAAAAGTAAAACAAACTTTTGCTAACAGATGTAATTATTACACATACAATATCTTATTCACATATTCTTGTACTTCATACATTTCTGCATATTTGCTAAATTATTCCTTCAGACAGATCCGATGTCAAATTGGTGCAGCTACCCTGCGGGAAAATGTCAACATTGTGATGAAAAGGTCAGTCTCTGAAGTTGTGCTGTTAATATCTTAAAATGTATTTAATATTCTTAAATGAGTACGCCAACATCTGCGGATTGAAGATGAAGAACACACTGAATCTGATTATAACAAGACTGAAGCAAACACGAATGTTTGTAGTTTACAATTAATCACAAATTTTTAGGGGGCGAGGCAGAAGTTTAGGGGAATTTGATTACACTATTTCAGATAGCCCATCGGGCAGGCCAGTTATGCATTTTGGTAGCCCGACTGGAAAACACAATAGCCACATGACGTCGGGCTAACGATTTTGTGAGCCCTGACATTATTTCACATTTCTTGCTGTACAGCATGTATAACTGTTACATGTATGTCCTGTGTTTCCCCCGTTCTTTGTGTATTTGGTTCAGTCCTGTTTCCAGTTTCCCGCTCCTTGTTAGTGTTTAGTTTATTCACCTGTGTCTAGTTCATTTGCCCCAGCTGTGCCTTGTTTCCCTAATCTGTTCTCTGTGTATGTAAACCCTGTGTTCTCCCTCACTCCTTGTCGGTTCTCGTTTATGTAAGATGTGTGTATCCTCTGTCTGTTTTTCCTGCCTGTGCCAGTTTGTTTTATTAGTAAAGTATATTGTTTTTGGAAATCCTGATCTCCTCGTGCTTCCTGCGTACACACCCTGTAACAGAAGAACCGACCCAAAAAATTGACTTGGCTGGCCGTGACCTGACGGAATACCTCATCAGGATCCTGATGGAGAGAGGTATCCGCATCACCATCACCCCAGTGATGGCTCCAGCCACCTTCGCCACGCCATCCATCCACATGCACGATCCCAGCTCAAAGCCCTCTTCGCCGCTGGTCCCGTCCAGCACCAAGCCCTCTTCGCCGCTGGTCCCGTCCAGCACCAAGCCTTCTTCGCCGCTGGTCCTATCCAGCACAGAGCCCGTCCCCTGCAGCCCTGCCGAGCCTGAGCTTCCCTGCACGCCTGCCGAGCCTGAGCTTCCCTGCACGCCTGCCGAGCCTGAGCTTCCCTGCACGCCTGCCGAGCCTGAGCTTCCCTGCACGCCTGCCGAGCCTGAGCTTCCCTGCACGCCTGCCGAGCCTGAGCTTCCCTGCACGCCTGCCGAGCCTGAGCTTCCCTGCACGCCTGCCGAGCCTGAGCTTCCCTGCACGCCTGCCGAGCCTGAGCTTCCCTGCACGCCTGCCGAGCCTGAGCTTCCCTGCACGCCTGCCGAGCCTGAGCTTCCCTGCACGCCTGCCGAGCCTGAGCTTCCCTGCACGCCTGCCGAGCCGGAGCTTCCCTGCACGCCTGCCGAGCCTGAGCTTCCCTCCAGTTCTCCCGAGCCTTCTCCGCTGGTCCTGTCCAGCCCTTCAGAGCCTTCTCCGCTGGTCCCGTCCAGCCCTTCAGAGCCTTCTCCGCTGGTCCCATCCAGCCCTTCAGAGCCTTCTCCGCTGGTCCCGTCCAGCCCTTCAGAGCCTTCTCCGCTGGTCCCGTCCAGCCCTTCAGAGCCTTCTCCGCTGGTCCCGTCCAGCCCTTCAGAGCCTTCTCCGCTGGTCCCGTCCAGCCCTTCAGAGCCTTCTCCGCTGGTCCCGTCCAGCCCTTCAGAGCCTTCTCCGCTGGTCCCGTCCAGCCCTTCAGAGCCTTCTCCGCTGGTCCCGTTCAGCCCTTCTGAGCCTTCACCGCTGGTGCCATTCTGGGCCTTCACCGCTGGTTCCATCCAGCATAGCCGGGCCTTCACCGCTAGCCCAGCCAGAGACTTTCCACGTCCCAGAGCCTGAGCCCGTCGCCTGCCCGCCAGAGCCTGAGCCCGTCGCCTGCCCGCCAGAGCCTGAGCTTCAAGCCAGCCCTACAGAGCCTTCTCTACTGGTCCCATCCAGCCCTCCCAAGCCTGACCTGATGCACGTCCCTGAGCCTGGCACTCTCCCCAAGGAAATTTTGGGGGGGGGATATAGGCCACCTGATGGTGCGTCTCCGCCATGGCCCCCTGACCAGCTTGCTCCACCCTGGCCACCTGAAGTGGCCTCTCCACCCTGGCCACCTGAAGTGGCCTCTCCACCCTCGCCACCTGAAGTGGCCTCTCCACCCTGGCCACCTGAAGTGGCCTCTCCACCCTGGCCACCCGAGGGAAAGTCTCCGCCCTGGCCTCCTGCACGTCCTGCTCCGCCCTGGCCTCCTGCATGTCCTGCTCCGCCCTGGAGGCTTCCTGCTCCGGGTAGGCCACTCCCTCGTCAGCCTCCAGGGCGCCCACCCCCCCACCCTTATTGATGTTACTCGGCGCGAGGACGCGCCTTGCAGGAGGGGGAGCTAATGTTACATGTATGTCCTGTGTTTCCCCCGTTCTTTGTGTATTTGGTTCAGTCCTGTTTCCAGTTTCCCGCTCCTTGTTAGTGTTTAGTTTATTCACCTGTGTCTAGTTCATTTGCCCCAGCTGTGCCTTGTTTCCCTAATCTGTTCTCTGTGTATGTAAACCCTGTGTTCTCCCTCACTCCTTGTCGGTTCTCGTTTATGTAAGATGTGTGTATCCTCTGTCTGTTTTTCTGCCTGTGCCAGTTTGTTTTATTAGTAAAGTATATTGTTTTTGGAAATCCTGATCTCCTCGTGCTTCCTGCGTACACACCCTGTAACAATAACTTTGTTTATTCCCATTTTTATTGACAGAGTGCTCACAAATCGCCTCATGTCTATAATGAACATGGATGGGACTGGTGACAAGCTGCCTTTCAGAAGAATGGAACTTTATAAGGTCACAATAGGTAATTATATTTTCTATTTGTGCACCTACACCACCTATAGCTCTATTCTCTACATGATTTTTATTTTGATCAGTATGTGCAAGATAAATTGCAATTGCTGTTACATTTTTCAGGTGCCATCCAGAAGTCACAACCCGGCATCACAGAAGCTTCCATTGGCAGCCTTACGGCCAACCATTTGTGCGCTGCACCGGACAGAAGAGGGGGCACTGGACGCCGGAAGGTAGGAGCTGCTGCAAACAATGTAGATCTAGGCCCAATCCCATTTCTCTGTTTTTACCCTTCCCCTTCATTTTACCCCTACACAGTATCCTTCGAAACAGAGTGGAAAGATATAGGGGTAAAAATATTCTCCATGGAAATGAGACACCAATAGCCTACATGGGGAAGAGCTCGGACGAATGTGATGTTTTGATATCGCTGCTCTCTGGCTTTGAATGAATATTCACATTCTACAATTCAGTACAAAATGTGGACTGATTACTAGCAGTGAAATGAGATCCTGACATATGACATTATTAACAGATATTAACAAAAGTTTGACTCGATCCATTTTTCATATATTAGTACACATCTGGACCTCTGACTACTGCATGTGATTAGGCTATAATGTGGATTATCTTTAGTTGTCTATATACTGTAGAGTAGCCTACTACTGATGGGTACTAAGCGTTAGTTATGTTAATGGACAGGCCCCATTTTAATGTTTGCTTTCTTGTTCTCTTGTTCCCTTTTACAGGCACTTGAGAGTAGCCTGGCAAGCCAGACCTACATCAAGATGTTAGGTCTGGGAACTCACAATTGGCATACCTCAATCCGAGGGGCGGGATAAACGGTTGTCTTTCAATATCCCTCTGCACGCAATAGGATAGCGCTACAACCAACCAGAGCAACGAACAGCTGTGGATGAGTGAGTCCCATGCGTTTCCCCACCAGCGGAGCTAGTTGATATATTAAACTTTTGCCGTATCCGGTCGTCAAAACTCCGAACAGATCTTCCTTTTTTGTGAAACAACAAGTGACATTCTCTTAACTCCAAGTCCTCCAGAGTCGCGGCCAAAGACGGTTCGAAAGACCGCTGTTCGCCAGCAGCATCTTGTAGCAGGGAAGTCACAGCGCAGAACCGTCACAACTTTGCCGTCATTATGTTAAGCCCACCCACCAACTCTATACATGATGTGATTGGCCTGACCAGAGTTTGTTTTTTCCACTTCGAAAGCCAACGGAGAGTTGCTAGACCACACTGGCTGCAAAATAATTTTTGCTACCGCTAGGGTGCGTCTAGATTGCTAGGCTAACATGAGAGCCCTGGAGGTCTGAACCCATAGTGCCCCCACTGTATTACACTGCTCAAAAAAAACAAAAAAAAACATATCAGATCTCAAAGTATGTGTATGTTGTCAGTCATTGTACATTAAGGTTGGAATTGAGTGATGCTTGGCATTGAAATGATATCAAAATATGTCAATAAATTGATGTAATTTTGACATAAATGTTTGATGTCACATTTATGTTGAATTGATATTGAAGCTTGATATTGAATGATATCAAAATAGCATTAAAATGACATCAACATCATGACATCTTGACGTCAAATAAATGTTGAATTGGCATCAAATGCAAACAGACATCAAAATAACATCAAAATGACATCGGCAGAGGTCAAAAATCTTGACATCAAATTGACGTTGTCACTTTGACGTCAATTTGACTTTCATTTTTGACCTATTTCGTGACGTAATTTTGACGTCAATGTTTGATGTCATTTTGATGTTAAATTGACATCAAATGCCCACTGGGATCAGCATTTCATTTTCAAAGCATCAAATCAAAAGTATACTTGCATGCCTGGGTAGCGTACACTATTATCAAAGTTGTTGAAAACTGAAGTTGTTGAGGATTCTGCGAGTGTCAGCTTTTGAAGTCTCAATCATTTTCTTCTTTGTTGGATGAAGAAGATATGATGAACTTGCATGGTGGGTTAGAGCCCTTTTTACAAACTCCCGAGATTGTCCTTGGTTCTTTGTGAGAGAGTGTCCTCTCTCTTCCATGAGGCCGGATCTGGTCCAGGCCTGCTGGGAGGCCTCTGGGCCCCATGGAGGGGGGAGGGGGTTCCCCCGGATCACCCGAGATAGTGTTTGCAAGGATGAAAACTATCAAGAAGAAGCGGGCAGTCACTGTTGCCTGCCTGATATAGTCTTAGGAAAGAACCAACCCCTAAGGTTTGAATGGACCAATGAGAGAGGTGACAGGTCTGAGAGGGGAAGGTTACTTTCAAATAATTTACGAGTCTTTGTCCCGAGCGTGATTATACCTTCATTAATGCTCAGATAGATAAAACACATCCACACTGCATTTTAGAAGAAGGTGATGTACATCAAAGTGTGTGTCATTAAATGAGGATTTGTTAGGTAGGAGGCATGATACAGGTGAGGTTACATTGACCGTTAGTTGGTTGTATACCCAGGTACATACCATAATATATACATAATAGTACACAAGACAGTAAATCATTTACCCAATGTTATGAAGCATGTTCATTTATAGATCCGTTAGTCTATGATTAATGCAGAAAAGTCTGTTTTAAAGGAGGTTTCTGTCTTCCCATTGTCTCTCTCTTTGGCATGTGGCCAAAGGAATGTGGTCGTAAAAAGCTCCTTATCGGCCCTGTAACATGACACTGTTTCAGCCCAAACGCATCCTGGAGGTATCAAGAATGCTATGTAACAGTTATGGGAGTCGCCAGTTAATTTTAAAATGCATAATGAAGGCATTTATACTTTACTTCATGCTACGATAGAATCATAGTTATTCCAATGTGACATGGACAAACAGACACACATAAAAACACATCGAATATATCTGGTTAAATGTCTTTAAAAAGAGAACTTCTTTCTCCTTATCAATAATAATTTTCTTTGGGACATTCCAATGGGTGTAGAATTGATTGTAACTGGACACCACTTGGGGTGTAGGGGGGGGGGGGGGGGGTTGCTCGTGTGTGTGCGTGTGTGTGGGGGGGGGGGGGGCTTTCCAACTGTGCAGTTGAAGCTGCCCACCTGGAAGACTCCAGAATCTCTACAGTATTATTTAATTTAATTTATTTATTATCATTAGTTAATGCTTATATACATCTTATATGCATCTTATAAGGTCTTATAAGTGTCTTATTAACTGTTAATTACTGCTTATTACAAGCACCTTTAAATAAAGTGTTACCAAATACAGCTTTAACAAAGATGAACCGGTAACACTTTACAATAAGGTTTGTTAGTTAACATTAGTTAACTACATTAGTTAACATGAACTAATAATGAACTGCACATAAACAGCAGTTATTAGTCTTTGTTAATGTTAATTTCAACATTTACTAATACTTTATTAAAATCTTGTTAACATTAGTTAATGCAACGTGAATTAACAAACTAACAATGAACAGCTGTATTTTTATTAACTAACGTTAACAAAGATGAACAAATACAGTTACAAATTCATTGCTCATGGTTAGTTCATATTAGTTAATACATTAACTAATGAACCTTATTGAAAAGTGTTAGTGATGAACCTATATTTAATTTCTACAATGAACAAACAGAGTTTACATTTAGACAGCTTGTAGGTTAAGTGTGCCACGTAGAGTGTGAGTACCAAGCAGCATCTCCGGGTGCTCCCTTGAGAACCAGATCAAAAAAAGTTATGTGCACCCCTGCTAATAACTGATTTTGAGTAAGAAAATATTTTATTTTTGTCAAGAAAAGTGGAGCATTTAATTAAAAAAAAATAATGCATATCTTCATTCTGATATTGAACTGTTTTGAGTTGATTTGATTTAATATATTTCCCTGCACATCATATGCAGTTTACCTGAATATTTGTCAACTGGTTAAGGTTTTTCTGTTTGGGGTATATTAATTTGCAGTCATTTTAACATATTTGATGTGTTTTCACTTTACATTTGGGAAATGTTTGAGGGTACTAGCAAAGAATTTTAGCCCTGTGAAACAATCTAATGTCACTTTTCCATTGGGCAGGGGGGGTGGACCCGAAATGTTTCACAATGAGAAGGTGTCAGAAATTACACCTCGTTCTTATGGAAAAGGGAGAGCGCTACCTAATGTGGGACTTGACCAAGTGCACACAGTTGATTCAGCGATTGGTGCATCTGTAGATCCAGCAGCTAGTACTATCACACACCCAGTGTCATTTGGGGATATCATTTCAGATCTGGCTCAGATAATAGGGGAGAGTTAACCAGCCTTAACCTTACACACCAGCCCAGCCCAGTACAGCCTAATCCACCTTGCCAGTCTCAGCACTCCAGTGAGCGCATTGATACATCAAGCCTGAAGGTGATAGTACAACAAGATTTGGCACCTCCACCATTCTTCAGGGGTGATAACAGTGATTAATTTACTGTGCATGAGTGGGAAGATATGATGTACAATTATTTAAACAGAATGAAATTCAGAATGCAAACTGATGTCTCTGATCTCATCATGAGCAGATTGGCTGGCAAAGCGAGAGATGTGGTGGGGTAAGCGATATTTGAAAAACGCTGTTTCGAAGTTAATCGGACCGACACACGAGCAAACAACAACAACAAACGTATGTAGTCAATCAGCATTAGGGGGCGTATGACGGTGGAAGAAAGAGAACGAGCAAGAGGGAGAAATTAAATTAAGAATTAATTAAAAAAATTAAGAAACCATTAAAGATGCCCACCCTCTACCCCTTCAAGATGACTGTCTCACAGTCTTGGGAAGAAATGCCTGTCACGGATGGAACAGGAGTCAGACAGGTGGTAAGTGAAATAGTGTTTATTTACAGGTTGCAGATCCAGACAGAGATATGGTGAGTATGCAAGCAGACGATATTCAGGATGGAACTTAGCTGAAGGATAACCAGAGTCTTTGTTTACAGATGCGGATGGAGAGTCACTGGGAACAGGCTGATGACCGGAGACTGGAGACTGAATTTACGTGTGGAGGTTAGCAGGTGATCGATGGATGGAACTCAGGTAGGTAGCGGGTAAGTAGCGTGATAGTCTGTAGTGTCATGTAGAGACGAGACCAGACAATGAGTGTGTGAAGAGGAGATGAATATATAGGGAGGTGAACTGATGAGGTGCAGGTGATGGTGATTAAAACTCAGGGGACTGTGAACGAGTGGGAGGAGTGAGTAAAGCTGGTGGAATCCTGACAATGCCCTTTTCAGAACCCTGGACTTACTTCAGGATTTTACAACATCCCCATCCATGTGTCTGACCGACGATACACTACCTTCACAACACCAATGGGCAGTCTTCTCTACTATATTCATGACTTGTTGGTCTTTGTAACTTCTGAAGAGGAAGAATTTAAGTGCTTGGAGATCATGTTCTCTCAATTGATAACCAGCAACCTGAAGCTAGCACCTACAAAGTGTCACTTCTTTGGGACACTTATTATTCTAAATGTTTTATATCTGCCTGCTTTGACAACATTGTATGACTACTAAACTGAGCTAGACGATGACATCAATGTTTTCTCCAGAGCTGGTGTATCGATAAATGAACTAAGGGTACTTTTACACGACAACGATGTACTAAAAATGATTTTCCCTCTGTACAGATGACAACGTTATCAAAATTATTCCTGTTCACATGGAGCCGTGAAAACAACTAAAACGCTGTATTATGTATGTGTAACAGATACATAACGTGTACTGTTGAATGTATGTATAGTTTATTAGAATTCTCACAAAATTGTTCATTTACGTACCTGATATGACTGCCTAAGTGAAGTGAGTACCTTTCCTTTTAATTGATGTGATGTCATGAGTCAATATAATTTCCTGTTCTGTCCCCTCCTCTTCCTCTTTCCATTGGTGATGCAGTGAGAGGTGAGGTTATTTTGGGTTCCCGATAATCTTATTTAATCTTAATTTGAATTGTTGCTATTATGTCTATATTTTCACTCTAATCTATGTGTATAATATTGTTTTACCTATCTGTGTGGTTATTTTTGTAATTTCATCCCGATTAAGTGGTAGTTTTGCATCTGGGCCTAAATGTGAAATGAGAGCACACGTGATAAGTGTACATCACATTTGTTTTATAGAAGTAAACGAGGGCGACTCTCACACTAAGAGACTGGTTACATTTGTTTGTATATCAGGTATGTTTTCTGTTATATGCATTTTATTGTGATTTATCCTCTTTGCATTGGTGATGCAGTGAGAGAAGTAAACGAGGGCGACTCTCACACTAAGAGGCTGGTTACATTTGTTTGTATATCAGACAGGAATAAAAGATCAGTGAAACTGCCGAATGCTGTCCTGTTCTTCTCATACCAACCAAAAACACAACGCAGAAAAGAGACCAGTTACACTTGGTGCCGTGATCATTTTGGATCATCAGACTAGCGCTTCGCCGATCGCCGTGGTGGCGTGACGGCTCGCCTGCTTCGCCTATCTTCTTCCTCGCCGATCTTCTTCCTCATCGCCATCGCTCATGGCGGCTCCTGCTTGCGCATAAGGAGGGCGCGTGTGTGAGATGAACAGCGTGTGACATCGTGGAACGAACTGTTGTATCTTAAAGGAACGGTAAACGGTTATTGACTTCCTGATAGACTTTTTTTCTTTCTCCGGAGCGCTTTCGTTGGTCGTTGGTGCATATTGAACGACAGAGACTGTGAAAAGCACCGCGGGACGCTTAAGTTTCCTTCATGCATCGTATCCTTTATCTGTACAGTATATAATCAATGACTGTTGAGGCATTTTAAACAAGAAAAAGTATATAATTGATTTTGAGAAAGTAAATATTTAATTTTTTTGAGAATTTTGAAATTGGACTGTTTTGAGACATTTGTTTTCATATATTTCCCTGCATGTTTGAACTTTTCAACAGTTAAGGTTTTGCTGTTTGTGGCATATAATTTGCTGTCATTTTTACATGTTTTATCTGTTTCATTTCACAAATTGAAACATGTTTGAGGATCCTAGGAAAGACGATTTCAGTCCTGTGAAACAATCTAATGTCACTTTTCCACTGGGCAGAGGTCGTGGGCCTGAAATGTATCAAAATGAGGGGGTGTCTGAATTTACACGTTGTTATGGGAGAGGGAGAGGGTTAGCTAATTTGGGACTTGACCATGTGCACACAGCCGATTCAGCGATTGGTTTTTCGGTAGGTCCAGCAGCTAGCTCCACCCCAATCATACGCCCTGATATTGAACGTGTTGTTACTCCTGAGTCGTTAGGGGGTATCATTTCTGATCTGGCTCAGAAAATAGGGGAGAGTATTTCAGCCAGCCTTAACCTTGCGCGCCAGCCCAGCCCAGTACAGTCTAATCCACCGTGCCAGTCTCAGCACTCAAGTGACGACATTGATAAACCTAGCCTCAAGGTGATAGTACAGCAAGATGCACCACCTCCACCATTCTTCAGGGTAGATAAGAGTGATTAATTTACTGTGCACGAGTGGGAAGATATGATGTACAGTTATTTGAACCGAATGAAATGCCGAACGCAAACTGATGTCTCTGATCCCATCCTGAGCAGATTGGCTGGCAAATCGAGAGATGTGGTTAAAGTGTCTCTGCGAAGCCGACCTGAACTGAGTGCCGGTGAGCTACCAAATGCAGTGTTTGACATACTGAAACGCAACTTCAGTGAGTTGTCTAACTCTAATATGCCTATGGCTGACTGCTATAACACTGTCCCTAGAGCAGATGAAAGTCCCATGGATTACTGGATATGGCTTAACAAGTCCATAGATGTTGCTAATGAGTGCTTGCGCAGACATAATACGAGTGTTGAGGATCCCGCTGCTGAAGCAGTCATGATGTTTATTTCTCATTGCCCGGACCCGAGTCTTGCTATGTCTTTTCAGTTTAAGCCAGCTGAGAAGTGGAGCGCCGCTGCGGTCCAGGAGCGCTTGGATAGTCATCAGAGGGATCTAAAGAGAGTTTCTTCGAGGAAGCAGCACACAATATCCTTGTCAGCAAGCAACCAGTGCACTGTTATGGCAGGCCCCAATAATGTGCCTAGTTCTCTTCCGCAGCCTGTTTCCATGCCCAGTTCTCCTCAGCAGCCAGTTTCCATGGCAGCCCGGTCACTGACTCCTGTAAGCCCTCTTAACCCATATGCTGTTCCTTTCTCTCCAGATACCAGCCTTCAGCACATTGTTGGCATGATGGGTAGAGTCCTGTCTTTGTGCACTGCCTCTTTAACTTCACCCACTCAGGTTCACCCAGGCAAAACTCCAGATTTCAAAACCAACTTAAGCACTGCATGTAGGGTCTGTAGATCTAAGGAACACACAACGTATGAACATTGTAGACGTCAAAGGCTATGTCGTCACTGTTTCGGTCCTGGCCACTTTAAGTGTGACTGTCCTAAAGCAGCATGCCCTACATCTCCCTCAGATACTGCTCAGTTAAACTGAAGAGCCCATGCCATGAGAGGGGTAGCATGGGCAATTTAAGTAAAACCTCCCTCACAGAAGATGTGCAAAATGTTTTTGCTAACAGCTGCAAACTATTGCCGGAGGACAAAACTGTGTTATGTGTGGGGTGTCAGAGAGTTGATGGGGCAAGTGAGTTGTTTTATGCTCCTGTGACAGTCTGCGACCGTTGCATATTAAAGGGGTTACTGGATTCTGGTAGTATGGCCTGCACGCTTAGTGAAGAGGGTGAATCCAGGCTGCAAGCTGATGGTCTTCTTCCGCATCCTCAAACTATTGCGAGTAATGTAGTCCTGGTTGGCTGTGGTGGCCTTACGATTCAGCCGAAGTGTTCATACGACTTGGAGATTGAAGTCTACGGATTTAAGTTTGACGTTCCTACTCTTGTGGTGCCTGGACAAAGAGATGAGTTTATAATAGGAAGTAATGTGATCAAATGTGTTGTGCATAAGATGAAATCGGGAGCAGGGAGCTTGTTTCCTGCAATAACAACAATCCTGAGTGTGATCAATTCCTTGAGCTTCTGAGTTGTATCTCCCGATGGTCTGGGCCTCAACAGCCTGATAAACTTGGGACTGTGAAACTCTGTCAGGCAATCACTCTGCTTCCCAAATGTGAGTATCTTGTTTGGGGCAAATTGCCAGCTAATGTGCCTGTTTCCCCAGGAAGTACTGTAATTGTCGAGCCAACCACTGCACGTTCAGCTCCTAAAAACATTCTTGTCGGACGTGTAGTAACACCGATGTGGAGTGATCGATGGGTGCCAATGAAGATAGTGAACCCTAACCCAATATCGGTGTCACTTCGCCGTAACACTAAATTGGCTGATGTTTCTTTCTGTCTAGCCGTGGAGGATTTCACTGTCATGCAGGGTCTGAGCAGAGCCCAATGTGATGTTTCTGATTCAAATCCCCTCATAACTGACTCATCCTTTAATCCGGCACAGCTGCTGAAGGATCTTGGTCTTAGAGACATTGACAGTGATGGATATGAAGTCTCTGAGATGTGTAAGGGAAAATTAGTGGCTCTTCTTGGTTCCTACCTTGATGTCTTCTCCAATGATAAGCTGGATTGTGGAGAGGCGAGGGATTTTGTGCACAGGATCCATCTTTATGATGAGCGTCCATTCCGTCTGCCCTATAGCCGCATCCCACCTGCCCACTATCAAAAATTGAGAGAAGTGTTGTCAGAGATGGAGGAGAAAAGCATAATTAGCAAGTCTGTCAGTGAGTGTGCGTCACCCTTAGTGATGGTCTGGAAGAAAGATGGTAATCTGAGGGAGTGCACCGATTTTCGTTGGCTCAATGCTAAAACCTTCAAGGACGCCCACCCTCTGCCCCATCAAGCTGACTGTCTCGCAGCCTTGGGTGGTAATGCCCTTTTCAGCACCATGGACTTAACTTCAGGATTTTACAACATCCCACTCCATGTGTCTGACCGACGATACACTGCCTTCACAACACCAATGGGCTTGTATGAGTATAATTGTCTTCCTCAAGGTCTTTGCAATAGCCCTGCTTCTTTTATGCACATGATGCTCAGCATTTTTGGAGACCTTAACTTTTCCACTCTGCTCAGTTATCTGGATGACTTGTTGGTCTTTGCACCTTCTGAAGAGGAGGCATTGAAGCAGTTGGAGATCGTGTTTTCTCGATTGAGAACCAGCAACTTGAAGCTAGCACCTAAAAAGTGTCACTTTCTGAGAAAATCCGTAAAGTTCCTGGGCCATGTGATAGATGGTACTGGTGTTTCAGTTGATGAGGAGAAAGTTAAAGTCATCTTTGCTTTTCAGAAGGAGGACTTAATGACGGAAAACAGAACCACACCTTCACAAAAAAGATTGTTTCTTGGTATGGTCCTGTACTACCAATCCTTTATTCTAAGTTGCTCGCGTATTGCCAGACCCTTATTCAACTTAACAGCTGGCCAGAAACGCTCAGTGAAAGCTGCTGGTAGTCACAAGAAAGCAGGCACTTTTCGGGAGTTGACACCCCAGGACTGGACCCCTGACTGTGATGTGGCATTTGAAGAGCTAAAAAGAGCCCTTGTTGAAAGTGTGGCGCTGGCTCATCTTGATTTTGAGCGTCCTTTTCTTCTCTGTACTGACGCCTCATTGGATGGAATAGGTGCAGTACTCTCTCAGATCCCCGCTGGTGAGGACAAAGCAAGACCAATTGCATTTGCTAGCAAGCCTTTGAGCCGCAGCCAAACAAAATATCCTGCACACAGACTGGAATTCTTAGCTCTGAAGTGGGCAGTGTGTGACAAGTTCAGTCACTGGTTTAAGGGACATGAGTTTACAGTCTGGACAGATAATAATCCACTGACATACATTATGACCAAGCCGAAGTTGGATGCATGTGAGCAGCGCTGGGTCTCGAAACTTGCTCCATATTGTTTTGAGATCAAATACGTTCCTGGAAAACTCAACGTGGGGGCAGATGCGCTCAGTAGGGATTCATTTGTTAGGCCAGTGAGTCAGCGGCTTTTGTCCGAGCCTTATTCTGAACTGTTGCGACAAGTACACAGTGTAGAGGATGGAAATGTGCAAGAGGTGTTCCGTCTTACCTGCCAACCGCAAACAGTAGGGACAGGATCACTTGATGCTGGGCTGGATACATCAATGTCCGCTGATGACGTGTCTTCCATTTTGTCCTCCTGTGATGAATGGGAAACAGGAACTGAATGTAGAGCAACGTCGGTTGCAGAACATTTGAACTCTTTAATCAGTGGAGACGAGGAAGTGTTTCATTCTCTTTCACTGATAGACTTGCAAAAACATCAGCACAAAGACCCTGTCATTGCTAGGGTGTCTTATTATGTCGGCAGGAAGCGCAGACCATCAAGACGTGAGCGTGCCAATGATAACCAGTGTGTGCTGAGAATTCTGAAGCAGTGGGACAAACTTTCTTTGCTTAATGGAATCCTGTACAGAGCTATTAAAGACACACTTACCAAGCACAAGAAGTTCCAACTCGTTTTACCTGACTCATTGAAATCTGAGGCACTTTTGGGTGTTCACGACCTGGCTGGACATCAAGGGCAGCCTCGCACTCTGTCTTTGACCCGTCAGAGGTTTTTCTGGCTTGACATGGAGCGTGAAGTGCGGGATTACATGAAGAAATGTCCCAGGTGTGTCCTCAGCAAAACTCCAGAGCCTGCAGCGAGAGCCACTTTGGAGAGTATTAAGACCACAGCCCCACTGGAGCTCGTTTGCATCGACTTCTGGTCTGCTGAAGATCGGAACAACAAATCTGTGGATGTTTTAGTGGTCACGGATCACTTCACAAAGAACTTCACTTCATCTCGGTACACAAAGAAGTTCACAGCCAGAATATAAGGGAAGATAAGGAGAAAGTAAGTCAGAGGGGTAGTAAGAAGCAAGACCATTGAGTGACTTAAAGGGTAAGCAGAAGACATTTGTAAGTTAAGCCAAGAAGGTAGCCAGTGGAGGTTAAATAGTATAGGAGTAATATGAGCAGAGCGTTTGGTGTAAGTTAATATTCTTGCGGCGGAGTTTTGAATATATTGCAAAACGGAAGAGAGTGTGCTGGTAGTCCAGAAAAAGAGCATTACGGTAATCTAGGCGAGATGTGATAAACGCATGTACTAATGATTCAGCATATATTGGGTTGACATAAGGACAGAGTTTGGCAATACGGCGAAGTTGAAAGAATGCAGCTTTACAGAGTTGACTAATATAAGCATCGAAGGTCAGTAAAGAGTCAAGAATGATACCCAAGTTTTTGATGGTGGCAGATGGAATAATTGATGTAGCTTCAAGGTCATATCTGGGAGCATTAGGCTAGTTCCCTTTCAAGGGAACTCGAGCTGCGTTTGAGACGCGGTGGGAACGCTCTGCGTGATTGCATCATGAAGCACGTGTAAAATCAGTCCAATGGAAGCCCGATACGTCATAGGTGACGTCATAGACCAGGAAACTATAAAGCACCCTTGCAAACAGACCGCGCCAGCTTCTGTTGTCTTCAGCAAGCGCTCTCTGTGATTCTGTCCTTGTCTATTTATTGTTGTCTGTCCGATCACATTGCTATATATATATATATCATGATGGCGAGCAAGCAAGATTTCAAACGTTGTGTTGTTCCCTGCCCTTGTTTCATTACGGGTGGGGACACACATCAGATGTGTGTTGCTTGTTTGGGAGTTGAGCATGCCCAGTCAGTCCTCGAGGGGGCTGATTGTGAGCATTGCATGAGTTTGTCCATGAAAACTCTCCGCTCCCGCCGGGCATTCTTTGAGGAGGATGGTTCGGTTCGTGTTCCCCGTGGTGCGGGTCCCGCTGCTGCTGAGGCACAGCGGCGGCGTGCATCATGGGGTTCACAGATGGGTCTAGTAGCGGGGTTTGAGACGGGCCCAGCCCTTTCTCAGCCCTTACCTGCTAGTTCCGGTGTCCCAGCCCAGGAAGGAGCCCGCCCTGCGGTTTCTCCTCCCCAGGTTGAGGCACCAATGTTGCGGCTATCCAGTTCTGAGGAACCGGATGTCGTTGATATGGGGGATTTTGAGTTTTCGCCAGCTCATATCCCCGATGATGAGGAGTTAATGGAGGTTTTATCTCGTGCTGTTACTAAATTAAATATTGAGTGGCCAGCTGATGATATTGATGTTGAATCAAAAAAGAGTCTTCTAGATGATCGTTATTTACCATCTAGATCACGACCTCCTCGTCGGGAGCTCCCGTTTTTTCCTGATCTTCACACTGAGGTGTCTAGATCATGGAATAAACCGGCATCTTTCAGAGTTCATAATCCTCAAACTAGTAATTACAGTAAAGTGAGAGGTATTGATGATTACGGTTATTTGACGATGCCTCGTGCGGAAGAGACGCTTGCGAGCTATCTCTCCCCCGAGTCAGCGTCATCACTGAAAGCCCCGACGTTACCCACCAGACCCGTTACCCACCAGATGTAAAAAATACATCAGTGCTGGTGGGTAAAGCGTATTCGGCAGCAGGTCAGGCGGCAGCATGCCTTCATACAATGTCGATACTACAAGCCTATCAAGCTGACCTGCTGAGGGACATAGATGAATGTGAGGAAGTTAGTGCTGATGCAATTCGAGAATTATGTCGCACGACAGATTTATCTCTCCGGGCCACCAAGGAGACGGCCAAATCTGTGGGCCGTTCTATGACAGCCCTGGTGGCCACGGAACGTCATTTATGGTTGAATCTTTCTGAGATAAAAGACAAAGATAGATCTGTTCTTCTGGACGCACCGGTTTCTCCTACAAGTCTGTTCGGCGATGCTATAAATTATGTTGTCGATAGGTTTCAAGAAAATAAAAAACAAGCGGCTGCGTTTCAGAGGTTTCTTCCTCGCCGGTCTAATGTCCCCGAGGCTGCACGCAATATAAAGGTTGAGCAGCCTCGTCCGTCTACGAGCTCCTCATACAGATACCAGCAGAAACAGAGCGTTGCTGCTCGGGCTCCTCCACAATCTGGGGTTCCCGAGTGGCGTTCGCAGTCCAGGCCTGCTGGGGGCAGACAGGATCTGAGGACTGTCATGTCTAAAAGAACCTGGACTGAGAAGAAGTCCTGACGCCAAGTGTGTCAGGCTTCTGAGGGTGGTCCCCTCCAGGGAGGAACGATTCCGAGGAACCGTTTCTCTTTGGCGCGGTTCTCCGAGGAGAGTCGCAGCGTTGCCACATCGGTTGTTCCCTGCCGGTTCGCCGTTTCAGGGCACCGAGGTGTCAGCGTCCCCATGCAATCCTCTGAGGAGGATTGTAGAACGGTCAGTTCGGTTGTTCCCTGCCGGTTCGCCGCTTCAGGGCGCCGAAATGATTGTTCAATCAAATCCAGAGGCCAGTCTCGAGAGACTGGTTCCCTTATCAGAATTTCTGGCAGCGTGGAAACTTCTGCCAAACATTTCTTTATGGGTCCTGCATATAATAGAGAAGGGTTACAGAATTCAGTTCGGTTCTCGTCCGCCCAGATTTCAAGGGGTCCTTCCCACAGTGGTGGACCCACAGCAGGCTCTGGTTATGGAGCAGGAAGTTCTGACACTTCTTCAAAAAGGAGCGATAGAGGGGGTGCCTCCTCCCAGCAGAGAGTCAGGGTTTTACAGGCGTTACTTCATTGTTCCGAAAAAAGATGGAGGGTTGCGTCCTATTCTAGATCTGCGCCAGTTAAACAGCAGAGTTCAGAAACTCAAGTTCAGGATGCTCACACTAAAGCAAATTGTATCACAGATTCAGTCCGAGGACTGGTTTGTCACAATAGACCTGAAAGACGCTTACTTTCATGTATCCATCCATCCTCATCACAGGAAGTTCCTGAGGTTCGCTTTCGGGGGCGAAGCTTACCAGTATCGGGTTCTACCGTTTGGCCTAGGTTTATCACCCCGCACCTTTACAAAATCCGTGGATGCAGCTCTGGCTCCTTTGAGACTCCAGGGCATTCGCGTATTAAATTATATCGACGATTGGTTGATTTTAGCTCAGTCAGAGCAGTTGGCAGTTCGGCATCGAGATGTCGTTCTGTCTCACATAAAAGAGTTGGGGTTGCGGCTCAACATCAAGAAGAGTGTTCTCCTCCCTGCTCAGAGGACCACTTTTTTAGGTGTAATTTGGGATTCGACCACAATGCAGGCACGTCTATCTCCTGCTCGGATTTCTGCGATTCTCACAGCCGTAAAGAATGTAAAACTAGGCCAGTCACTCACTGTAAAAAAGTTTCAGAGACTGTTGGGGCTCATGGCAGCAGCGTCCAACGTGACAACACGTCGGTGGTATCATATATCAACCATCAGGGGGGTCTGAGGTCACGTCACCTTTGCAAGCAGGCCCATCAGATCCTCCTATGGGCCCAAGGAAAGTTGCTATCTCTCAGAGCAGTTTACATTCCGGGGCGTCAGAATGTGGGAGCAGATATACTGTCAAGGCAGGGGCTGAGGCCCGGGGAGTGGAGACTTCACCCCGAGGTGGTGGAGCTCCTTTGGGAGAAATTTGGTCGTGCTCAGATAGACCTTTTCGCATCCTCAAATACAACCCATTGTCCCATGTGGTTCTCTCTCACGCACCCAGCTCCTCTCGGACTGGATGCGATGGTGCAGGTTTGGCCGAGGCTTCACCTGTATGCTTTTCCCCGGATATCGTTGCTCCCGGGGGTTCTGGAGAGGGTTCGCCGGGAAGGGGCCAGTCTGTTACTAATAGCCCCTTACTGGCCGACTCGAGTATGGTTCTCGGACTTGGTGTCTCTTCTGAGCGACTCTCCTATGGAGATTCCAATCAGGAGGGACCTGCTGTCCCAGGTAGAGGGCACGATATTTCACCCTCGACCGGAGTTGTGTAAACTGTGGGCCTGGCCTCTGAGGGGGCCAGGCTCATAGAATCCGGTCTCTCGACTGAGGTCGTTGAGACCATTCTCCATTCCAGAGCCCCTTCCACGAGAAAACTGTATGCGCTGAAATGGAAATTATTCTCCACCTGGTGTGGTGAGCGTCAGTTAGATCCTGTTAACTGCCCTGTTGGTTCAGTTCTCGATTTTCTGCAAGACCGTTTCTCTGCTGGATTATCTCCTTCCACCTTAAAAGTTTATGTGGCGGCTATTTCGGCCTACCATACCCCTCTGGGGGGTACTTCTATTGGGAGAGACCCTCTGATTACTCGTTTTCTCCGTGGTACATTGAGGTTGAGACCTGCACTGCACTCCAGAGCACCGGCTTGGGATTTAGCCATTGTACTTGAGGGTCTGGCTCTGGCTCCGTTTGAGCCCATTGAAGAGGTTTCAGAAAAATTCCTCATTTTGAAAGCTTTATTTCTCCTTGCTGTTTCATCCATCAAGAGAATTGGAGATTTACACGCCCTGTCGGTTGCTCCGTCATGTTTGGAATTTGCACCTGGTATGGTGAAAGCATTTCTATACCCTAGACCGGGTTATATTCCTAAGGTCCCATTCAATGTTGGGGGCCCAATAGTGCTGCAGGCCTTCTATCCTCCACCTTTTAATACCCCAGATCAGGAACAATTAAACCTGTTATGTCCAGTTCGGGCATTGGATGCCTACGTTCACAGAGCTGCCCTGTGGCGTAAGTCAGAGCAATTATTTGTATGTTTTGGGTCACTCAAAAGAGGGTGCCCTGCATCTAAACAGGTTATGAGCAAGTGGATAGTCGAGGCTATTTCACTAGCTTATGAAGCGGCCGGTCAGCCTTCACCTATGGCTGTACGGGCCCATTCTACTAGGAGTATGGCGGCCTCTACGGCCTTAATTTCAGGGGTTTCCCTTTCTGATGTTTGTAATGCGGCAGGATGGTCCTCTCCGCATACATTTGTCAGGTTTTATGACCTTGACCTCTCCACTCCAGGGGCTAGGTTGCTTGCTTCTTAGTGTGCGCAATGGACTTCACACAGAACGGGCATTTGTCACTATGGCGTAGTGGGTATGGGGTTCCCACCGCGTCTCAAACGCAGCTCGAGTTCCCTTGAAAGGGAACGTCTCAGGTTACGTATGTAACCCTGGTTCCCTGATAGGGAACGAGACGCTGCGTTTGCCTGCCATACTTCCTGCACACCCTGATCGACTTGCTTCAGACTTTTCAGAAGCTGGCGCGGTCTGTTTGCAAGGGTGCTTTATAGTTTCCTGGTCTATGACGTCACCTATGACGTATCGGGCTTCCATTGGACTGATTTTACACGTGCTTCATGACGCAATCACGCAGAGCGTTCCCACCGCGTCTCAAACGCAGCGTCTCGTTCCCTATCAGGGAACCAGGGTTACATACGTAACCTGAGACGTTTTATTTTTTGTTAGAGTTGGGGGATCGATAATTAAGATTTCTGTTTTATTCACATTCAAACTGGAGTTTAGCCAGGTCTTTAACTCATTGATTCATGATGATAGTGATGCAGTCTGGTGAATAAAGTCCGGTCGGCAAGCAGTTTATATTTGAATATCATTGGCATAACAGTGGTATTAAAAACCTTGGCGGTGAAAAATTTGTCCAAGAGGCATAATCTAAATAATAAATAGTATTGGGCTGAGAACAGAGCCCTCTGTGGAACACCCTTTTTGAGGAAGACAGTGGGAGATTTATAATTGTGTATGGTAATGTAGTATTGTCTGTCTTTCAGATACATCCAAACCAGGATAACACAGCTCATCAGATACCATTGAGAGCTAGAAATGAAAGCAATTGAGTAGCAACAACCTTTCCATAATTTTTTTAACACACGGTAGATTGTAGATTATGCGATAATTACCGAAGTCAGTTGGGTCCAGATTTGTTTTTATTTTTTTAAGAATAAGAGTAACAGCAGCCGTCTTTAGTGAAACTGGAACAGAGGTAGAGATAGGAGACATATTTACAAGACGTATGATAGGAGCATAAATGACAGAGGTACAGTGTTTCAAAGGTAAAGTTGGTGCAGGATCTAACCGGCATGGAGAAGAATTGGATTTCTGTATCATTTCACTAATTAAGATGGGGTTGGTCAAAGTAAAGCTATTAAGCGTTTGGATAGACTGAGCTTGCTCATAAGTAGAAGTGGTCAGTTCATCACCAAAAGTCCCACATAAAGCATGCACCGGCATGCACAAACATGTCCTTAAAACAACCCTTAACGCTCGTTTTCAAAACTGTGCAACTCACCAAGTGGTTAGTGGTGTTCGTTGATGTTCCAAAACAAGTAGCGCAGCAAAATACAGTTTCTGTCGTGTTTTATTTGGCATTTTGTAAAATCGCATTGATTTCTGTTGGAGGACTCATTGCTCGTTGATATTATTGCATTACCGGAAACGGAAAAGGGGGGTGTTTACATTTGGTTGTAGTCTTTTCGCTCTGTTCTCCGTCTCCCAGAAGGCTAGCGTGAGCAGAGCAACTGTGCTCCCGGAGTAGCGAAATAAACAAACAAAAAATCCTTACATCTAAAATGGATTATGCAAGGTGTATTCTGGAGGACCCGCTCGATTTTTAGTTTGACAGTCGAGGATACCGTTTCGAACCTGAATATACCGAAGAGGTGCTACGTGTAAGGGATATGGAGGCTCAGGCTAGCGCTGTGGAGCTCCCCCTAACCTGAAGCTACGGCAGAAGCTGTCCTGAGGATCACAGGAACTTGGTGGTGTGCCTGTGGCAAATGCAGGCAGATGCCGACGGAGGTAGAAAGTCGGTGCTGCACGGAGTGGGACCTTCTCGTCACAGCTGGTATGGCCAGCCTGAATGTCTCGGTCGACGAGGCTGATGTGTCGTCACTCTGCATCACAGACAACGAAGTGCGCCAGCTAATGTATAAACCCGTGCTGGAAGCTTTCTTCTGGGTCCCAAAGATAAACTGGAAGAAACGACCCACACCTGAAGGACTGAATGGACAATTGTCAGAAAGGTAAGCTACATTTATATATTGCATGTCCTAGTCAGAGCCAATTTGTATAATTCGCATATAGCTTGACTACAATGTTTTCGAAATCTGTGCCACCGTCTTATTACTAGTTGCTGATGCAGTCTATGCTCTGTTATGTAATCCTCAGGCAATACCGACTTGTGGCTTATCGTGTAATTCTGGAGTGGGCCCTCAAAAGCCAACCACTGGGACGAGGAAATAGAATTGCATTGCCCAGTTGCGTGGTGTGGGCTGTTAGGGATGCATTCCCATCCCCCACTGGACAGTATGCGGGGTTCAAACCAAGCGAGATAGAGGACTCATTCTGACTTATTCCCACTTACCTTTGCATTCAGCTTCTGTTAAAATGTTTAAATAAAAAGCTATTTTTCAAACTTCTTTTCGCATTTATTTATAAAGTACACACCACAGTCTGTTACGCATAAACATTTTCACAAAGATTGTGTATAGAATGTGTAAAAGTAGACATAGGCCTTCTGTATTTGCAAACATATTTACAACAACAAACAAATTTACAATATGGATTCTTATGGCCTTCTTACATACAGATTTTGGAAAGATTGCCTGGACTGCTACCTTACATGTAAGGACTGAAAAAAGACTGGAATGTACAGAGACTCCAGTAAGTCTCCCAAGATTTCAGTAACATTATGTAAATGAGTCTAAGACTGCGAAAGTCCTATAATGTAAGGAGGCCCTTAGTTTCTCAAGCATCAGTGTGGCGAGTGAATCTGGATTTGTTTCTTGATGAGATCTTCTTTGGGGGTCTCTCCTTAGTGGCAATATTTGGAGGACCTTGGACGTGGTATATTTTCAGTTGCATAATTGTTTCATAAAGCTACATACCTGTATGTTTGAAGTGAGTCAAGGTCGTTCAGAAGTCTTATCTTCTACAATAGTCCGTAAAGCCTTGAACACTTGAGACTCTGGGTGTAGCCATCGCTTTGTCCTTTGCTAATCTGGGTGTAAAGCAGGGTGAGGGCATGCCCACTTTCTACCATCTTGTTCCCATGTGTGCTCTCCACAGATGTGGTGAAGGACTGAGGTCCACCATCGCTTCAGTTCCTACAGAATATATTAAAACTACTTGTAACAAGACTATTTGGTCATCTGCTGACTGGATTTCAGTGCCACTTGGTTATCTTTATACATTCTATGTCCGGGTTATTACCTCAGCACAAGATGAGCATGAAAACCAAAAGTGATTGAGGATCGACCGAAGCCAGCCCTGCAGGTCCCAATTTTCCTTTTTTTTTTGGCGAGTGCTACTAGTTTTTTCTTTACACAGTACTTTCACAGTACAACATGTGGTGTCTTGATATCAGGTTATGATTTGATGATAGTAATTGAGCCACTCAGAATTTAAACTGTTTTGATACAACTATTTACATTTTGCTACATGCCAAGGATCAAACTTGTGGCGAATCATCTGGAATTCCTTCCTCATTATTTTCCAAACTTATGGGGCCCGGTCTGTAGTGATGAGATCTATGTCTAGTCCTTCATTAAAAATTAGATGTTTGAGGCCTCACCTACAGCCTTGGGAATCCATGGCAACTGAACTGCTAGCCATTCTCCCGTTACCTGAAGAAATAGAATACAAATGAATGAATGAGCAATCGATTTTAATTTAGAGCTCATATACCACCCAGTCATCTTTGATCCTAAAAGGATAAGGGGAAACAAATATAATACTCACTGAATTATGGTTTATCTTGTAAGGAACTCAGCTTTTTGGAAATATTAATAATCAATAGCTTATTATTATTAATTATGAATATTTGGGTCAGTTAATTGGATTAACTTGATGTGGCTGAATTAATATTACAATCAATTAATCAGTTCGTCCAACGAACTCTTTTGATTATTAATTTATTCTAAGAAAAGGGTATCTTCCATGGCCACAGAAGAATACTTATTCCTTAGCATGTACAGCACTTTGAGCAAGTAGCAAAAACCGCGATCGTAAAAGTAACTTTGTATTGGAAACAAAACAGAACCAAATACATATTATGTACAAGTTTTATTAACTAAATATAGATATTTATATGAATATAAATAAACAAAACAACATACACACATGAATACATAAATAGGTGAGTGGTAGAACGAAACCGAAAACGGAACTATTGAGAAGTTCCATGTTACTATATGAGAAGAACATCAGCATTTCATTTTCAAAGCATCAAATCAAAAGTATACTTGCATGCCTGGGTAGCGTACACTATTATCAAAGTTGTTGAAAACTGAAGTTGTTGATGATTCTGCGAGTGTCAGATGTTGAATTCTCAATTATTTTCTTCTTTGTTGGATGAAGAAGATATGATGAACTTGCATGGTGGGTTAGAGCCCTTGTTACAAACTCCTAAGATTGTCCTTGGTTCTTTGTGAGAGAGTGTCCTCTCTCTTCCATGAGGCCGGATCTGGTTGGGATCCAGGCCTGCTGGGAGGCCTCTGGGCCCCCATGGAGGGGGAAAGGGGGTTCCCCCCGTATCAGACAGTGTTTGCAAGGATGAAAACTACCAAGAGAAGGCGGTCACTGTTGCCTGCCTCTGATATAGTCTTAGCAAAGAACCAACCCTAAGGTTTGAATGGACCAATGAGTAAGGTGACATGTCCGAGAGGGGAAGGTTGCTTTCAAATAATTTACGAGTCTTTGTCCCAAGCGTGATTATACCTTTATTAACCCTCTGAGGTCGGCTATCGCGCCGGCGCGATAGTCTCGCTTTTTTCTTATCAGTGCAAAAGAAACTCAAAATACTCTGCTGATTTTGATCGAACATATTAAGTGTTGTACATCATTAGATCCTGATAAGTGTCTATTTTTTTGTGGACACTCACAATAAAAACAGTGTTGTGCTTTTCGCCAAATAAAGAAAAACAAACATTATGCACGTTCTGCCTTCTCTCTGTCAGTTAAGTCCATTCTGAAATGCGTCCGAAAATTAACTGTAATTCCGCGAATACTTGTCATACAGGCACGAGTGTTTTTCCGTAATGAAGCTTGAACTCTCTTCTTTTAAATGAATTAATTTATATAAAAAAAAACATATATTCTCAGCTTATGTAATCTGTATGAAAAGAGAGAGATGTCAGTATTTTTCTTTCCAGCTCATTATACCTAATTAAGCGTTAATGTGCCACGCCCACGGAGAGCGCGAGCTATTCAAACGCAAATGATCTAAGGCAAGCCGTTCAAACATGCCAACGCCCACCAGCTGGATTATAAAACACATCGTGTTTAGTAAGTATCTTGTACAGCTGTGTACACAGCGTATCCTTTCGCTGTGAGGAATAATACTATCTAACCCTGGAAAATGTACCAGAAGTGCTGGTAGTTTCATTTCGAGGAGCAACGGATCCAGCTGATGTAGTAAGTCATTTATTCTTAAGTGCATTGTTCTAATCGCGATATTGAATAGTGTCTGACTGTAAACCGCAAAAAGACTGTTTAAATATGAATTGCGTGTCTGTGTGTAGGCTAAATGATGAGTGAACGGCATAGGCGCGCGCGCTTTGTTTACTACAGTTATACAGCGCGTGTCTGTGCCTTGTTCATTCACTCTCGCACCTACATTAGTAAACGTTATGTTTACATGAACACATCCAAACTATATTGCTATAGCCTACTAAGATGAGTAAAAATAGACTGAAATATGTTGAAATAAAATGTCTGTATAAGCAACAAGCTGCAAATTCACATGTATATACTAATATATCATACACAATATATTACAGACTAAATATGAATGTTTAGACAAGATTTTGTGATTAGTTTTGGATAGATTATAAAGTTTTGACTGTAAAAAAAAGACTACTGTCACATTAAATAGGTATGCTTTTGTTCACCAATTTCTGCTCATAGTTAAATATACTATATTATGATGTTTTGTCAAAAATAAAGTAGGTATATTGACTATATTGGTATATCAACTAAGATGTTATTATAGTGTTTGTTCCAATATTCAAACTAATGAATCCTTACCTTTTTTTAATACGTATGATAAAATGTATACTTTTTACAAAGAAATACACTTGAAATATTGTTAAAATTGTAATTGTTGTTGTAATTGTAACCTATTTGTAATTGGTTACAATTTCTAATTGTAAAATATGTATAGGCTATATAGATAATTTCTTTTGTCCTTGCATTCTTTGGGATCCTGTGACACACCTGTGTGAAAGGGCTAATTTATATGCAGCTCATTATGCGGCACATTATCCGGCCTTTGTCTTCTCAGGTGTGAACACGCCTCCACGCATATTGCCTTTCCAAACAAATGGTGTCTAATAAAATTTAAATCAGTGTATGTTTTTGTGTAAATGATTAGGCAGGATGATTTTCAGATCATTTTGAAGCAAAAATTCTAGGCAACAACACTCATTAGTCAAAAGTCTTGTGGACACATATTCAGTATGTGTTTTGTGGCCTTATTTCAGACACTTTAAGTTTTAGTTTTTTTTCAATAACCATGCATAAGCAATATTCTCTCAAAAATACAAACATGTACATGATTGTTGCTCAGATATTACTGTAGCCCAGTTTGTGCTATATTGACTGAATTTACACCTTTGCCATTAACATGTTTATAAATAACTGAAAAAAAGCACAAATGTCAGAGCATGTCAGAACACCTCAAGGACCCCAAAAACCCCTTGGACCTCAGAGGGTTAAACAACAAAACCCATCCACTTGCACATATTTGACAATCGGAATATCAGTGGTTCATGCTATAGCTAATACATTTGTGAATATTTTTAATAAAAAAGGAAAAATGACATAAAAGCAGTTTTGTCTTCTGTCTGTAGTGTTTTGCTAGAACAGGTGTCAACTTGTTGGTCATGTTACGCTTGCCTTCCAATGCTAAAGCCAAACATCGCAGTACTTGGTCATGGCGCCAAGTAAACCGACCTTGCGTAAGAGCCACTTTACATCCTGTCAAAATGTGCCTTAATGTGGCAGGTGATGAACACAAAGGACGAGGGATCCTCTCCTAACCAGAGGTTTAGGTTCTGTGGTGATGGGAGAACATGTTGACCTGATAAGGAAACTGATCCTACTCTCTTCCATTGACCAAAGGTCTTGCCAGCCCATCTTGCGTTGTTCCACACTTTCCCATCTCATCCACTCTCCCTGCTTGGCTTGGGAAATGGCCTTTATACACCTCATCCTCTCCTCCCGCTTTTGCACCTCGTTGACTACCAGCTTCCTCCTTTGAGCTGGGCCTGCCTTGTGCCATTTAGGAGGAGCCAAACTTATCCCAAAACCCCCTCTTCCATGCTGTGTCTGTCCCACATCTGTGTCTCACCAGGCCAGGTGCCATTACAAGGTACGACTACTGATAATGTTTCCCTCAGACACTTGACATGCTTACCACAGACTAATTCTTCTGATGTGAATAATACTAGTAGAATCCTTGCATCTGTACTGCACCAGTCTAGGCTCGAGCCATCTGTATTTTGCGGGAGATGGACGTGTGAGCCCAGAAGCCTGGCTCCAATCAGTCAATATTTACAGGACCTCCCTTGACTTAACCGATGCCCAAATTCTTCTAGAGCTGCCACGATTTTTGGCAAAGGAACCAAAGAAGTGGTTCACTGTCCTTGACACGCATGTCGTCACATGGTCCCAGTTCTGCGATTTCTTCAGGACAGTCTTTCTTCCTTCCAACAGTCAGGAGCAAAAAATGAGAGGTATTCCCCTCCCTACTTTTGTGGCCCACATGCTAAGTGAGTTCAGGAAGCTGAAAACTCCCCCACCAGAGCAAGAACAAATTGACCTTATTGCTAAACATGCCCTTGAGAAATACAGAGCACTCTATGAAACCTCTGTCTCATCAGTCATGGATCTCCTTCTGAGGGCTCATGAGGTCCATGTGGTTCTTGGACCAAGTAATTGTTTCCCACCTTCAGTGCAGGGTAAAGCTAAACTTGGCAAAGAAACTTACTGTTACAAGTGCTCACTTCCTGGCCTCACTTCGCGCACGTGTCCAGATTGTAACCCACTTCCCAGAATGAGCTCAACAACATCATCACGCATAGCGCACGTCATGAATGACGTGATCATTCTCTTAAAGGGCACACCGCACAATAATGTGATGCATGTAAATACACAGTCACGGTCGTTACAGATTACCCCCCGGAAAGGAAAAGGCTGTCCCCAGCCGTACACAACATAAGGACAACAGACAAATCCATCACCATACATGGAAACATGGAAATTTGGAAAACCATAAACCCCGACTACGTTTCACATACAGAAGCTAATAACTGGCATACATGACAGTATGAGCTACACATTACACCGTATGCACTTCAAAACATCTCATAGAAAACAAAAGCCTGTGAGAACCATACCATGTGTACAAAATACAATTTTCTTGTTGTTGTTTTTTTTTTTCAAACATAACACATGAAAACTTAAGAACCAAAACCAAATGTACATGTTTCTATTCCCTTGTCAGAAAAGAATATCTCAGAAGAAACATTTAAACACAGAATACATTCAAACCATCAAACACAACATTACTTTAGGTCCAACCTGTCAGTATGATACTCATTAGTCCATCTACTATCTGACCAACCTGAAGTGATTCTAGGGGCCAACCTAGGTCTGAGATTGTAACAAGGGCCCTGGGGGACAAAGTCAGGGAGAGATGTACTACCTGTAGACTCTTTAATGTCAGTGTCAGAGATGTGAGTACAACTTGTTATTTCCTGGTCACATCATGACCATTTTCAGTGAAGTCGTCACAATCATCAAAAGTCTCATCAGGTAGAGCAGCGCATGTCTCCTGAGATATATCTCCATTCAACTGTGTTGTTTGCTGACAGTCCTCAAATGCATCATAGGGCATTTCGGAGGCATCCTGATGCACACTCATCATATTGCTGCCGCACGAGTTCCAAGTGTGGAAAGGCTGCATCTTGACCACATGAAAGACTCCAGCATCCTCACCAGTGTCCAACTTTGCAAGTCTAGAGTTCACACTAGACAAAACTTGAGTGACACGGTATGGACCAGAGTACAGGGGCGCTAGTTTAGCTGTAAAGTTGGCCAAAGCATCTGATTTAGGATGAGTTCTCACTCTGACAAGGTCACCAATGACATAAGAAACAGATTGGTGTCTTTTATCATAATGCAGCTTTCTTTTGTCATGACTGGCTTCCAGAGCTGCCTTGGCATGATCATGTGCCTCTCGCAGTGACAACCTTAAGCGCTCAGAGTATGGGACTTCAGTCTCCTCCATCCCATCCCAGAAAGGCTGAGTGACCAGGTCCAATGAAGTGTCCAACTCCCTCCCATACATCTCATATATCGGTCCCAGGAGGAGTGTTTTTCATCCACGTATGCTCGAATGGCCGTCTTGAGAGTACGGTTTACCCTCTCTGTTGCATTAGTCTGCGGGTGATATGCAGTTGTTAATCGATGTTCAGTTCCCAGGGCAGTAAGCATCTGTCCAAACAGTTCACTCACAAAAGGGGAACCTCTGTCCGAAATTAAGTAAGTGGGGGGCCCCGTGACGGGAGAAAACTTCACTCATTAGTTTGCCGGCTGCCACTTGAGCCGTGGCTTCTCTTACTGCCACGATCTCAACCCACTTTGAAAAATTATCGACAAATACCAAGATGTGAGCATTTCCCCTGGATGTGCGAGCTAAAGGGCCAACGAGATCAACACCAACATACTCCCAAGGTTTCTGAGGCCGAATCGGGACCATTAGACCGGCAGGCTCTCTTTGACTTGGTTTTGTCAGTTGGCAAACTGTGCAAGATGTTACATATTTCTTTACTTCAGATGCCATCTTAGGTCAGATGCCATCTTAGGCCAGATGCCATCTTAGGCCAGAAAAACCTTAGTTTCAGTCGGGCTAAGGTCTTAGTTATTCCCAGGTGACCCGAAGTTGGATGATAATTATAATAGCTCAGTAAGGTACCTTTGAGCGACTCAGGAGGATACAGCTTTAACCCCTTCAAAGGGTGGATACCGCAAGCAGGTTTGGGATCGTAGAAGTATAGTAGACCATCTTGAATGAAATACTGAGAGCATGCATCAACTTCACTTTCCCGTTGGAGCACAGCCTCCATTTTACGGAGAAGATCACCTGTAACTGGATCATCAAGCTGGAACTGCCTGACATGAGAACGATCCTTAAGAGTCACAGAAGAAAGCGTACAGAGGTCAAGACCACCAATCACAGCATACTCAGGGAGTATGTCCATTGCCGACTCCTCAACTGTTAGGGGATTCCTTGACAGGACATGAGGTACCTTGTTTTGATCACCAGGCTTGTGAACAATGTCGAAATCGAAATCCTGTAGGCGGAGAGACCATCGAGCGAGACAGCCCGTGGGATTCGGACGGGACATCAACCGCTTAAGTCCACTGTGGTCAGTGAAGATTGTGACATGGAGACCCTCAACGTAAGGCCTAAAGTGCTCAAGGGCCCAGATGACAGCAAGATAATCTTTCTCGGGCGTGGAATAAGGCTTCTCAGCTTTATGCAAGGCCCGACTAGCGTATGCCACAGCTACATCTCTACCCTTTTGATCTCTCTTCATCAACGCAGCTCCAAGACCCGCGTCACAGGCATCTGCATGAATGAAAAATGGGAGAGTAAAGTCGGGGAAACTTAACACAGGTGCTGAAGTTAATTTCCCTTTCAGAAGGTCCATAGCATTCTGGCAAGCACTGTCCCAGACAAAAGGAACATCGTTTTTTGTGAGGTTGAAGAGTGGTTTGGCAAGGCGGACGTAGTCCTGCATAAATCGACAATAATAACCTGTCAAGCCTAGGAACTGTCTCACTTGCTTCAAATTGAGAGGGGTTTTAAAGTCCGTCACGGCCTTCACCTTGTCTTCTTCCAGCAGGATGCCACTTGGACAAACCCGATACCCCAAGAAGGTAAGCTCTCTGCGACAGAACTGGCATTTGGCTAATTTAATGCTCAACCCGGCGGACAGGAGCCTTGAAAATACTTCCTCAAGATCATCAAGATGTTGTTTGAAAGTGGGCGAAGCCACAACAATATCGTCCACGTAGACCGCACAGGACTTATAGATAAGCCCAGACAAGACACTGTTCATAAGTCTTTGAAAGGTTGCCTGTGCATTGCACAGACCAAATGGAAGCACTCGAAACTGAAACAGCCCACAATGTGAAACAAAAGCAGTCTTCTGCCTCGAGTCTTCTGCCATGGAGACTTGCCAGTATCCCCGAGCGAGGTCAATCGCTGTCAAGAATTTTCCTCTGGAAAGGAAGTCAAGCGACTCATCAACTCTCGGCAATGGGTAAGAGTCCTTTGTGGTGAGCTGGTTTAACCCACGATAATCCACGCAAAATCGGGGTTCACCACAAGGTTCCTGCACAATCACAACCGGGGCAGCCCAAGGACCTGTAGCTAGTTCAATAATGCCTTCGTTTAACATTTTCCCTATCTGGTCCTCGATCAATCGCTTTTTAGCTGGTGAAGTTCGATAAGGGGGAAGGTGGACTGGTTTGGCATTTCCCATGTCTATGGAGTGCTCTGATAGAGTAGTGTGGCCTAGATGACCATCGAAGAGGTCTGGAAAGCTTTCAAGTAGCTCAGTCAATTGTTTCCTCTCAGAAACACTCACTTCCTCAATTTTTTCTTGAAGTGCTGAAGATGGAACTTCCATGAACAACAAACTGTCATCTGACTCATCCCCTGCTCCGCCATCCAATTCCTCCATGAATAAAGTTTTTTGCCCATGATGACAGTTCTAGATGGAACGTGAATGGTAATGGAAGCACGCAACATGAAGTCCATCCCCAAGACCAATGTTGAGGGAAGGCGTGGGACAATAGCAAACCGGTGGTAAAAACGCTGTCCCATAAAGCCAAAAGCCAACCATGTAAGCCCCACAGGCTGGCATGCTACACCATCTGCCAGTTGTATAGGGGAAGAGGTCCATGGTTGAACCTTAACCTTCAATCGGTCATGATTTTGAACGATGTCTGCCTGCACTACAGAAAGTGATGTGCTAGTGTCAAGTGTAGCATCCAACACCTGGCCACGTAGGTTAATTTTAACTCTTAATGGGGTGTTCCTAAAGGAAGGGGATGTGGGATCTTCCACATGACAAAGGACAGGTTGTGCAGGAACAGTCAGTTGAGGCGAATTTATCTTCTGGAGGGAGGATTGCCTCTGCGAATCATCCTTCCCCCCCTTTGCACTTTCCCCTCTGTGTGACAAAGGGAATATTTTCCCCTGCATCACTGCTTATGGCATTGTTTGTGTCCTTTGCATCAGGAATCAGTCCTGAATGCTCATCAGGGGACTCACTCCATTATGATTTCATTATGGAAACTCTTACATGCAGAACACCATATATGTTATGAATGTTACACGAAATTCATCTTCATCACAGTGTAAATGATGGCAATGGAAAAACGTGTATCATGCAACCTGTTTTTAGCTTTGCCTTATAGACAACTAGCTCGTTAGCGAATCAATAAATATATATTTTAATCTTTACCAATATCAATATGCTACTTGATAGAGAGTACTAAAATACATCTTATTTGTTTATCTTCATAATGAAAAAGTTAGATTTTTTTATTACATGTGATTCTGACATGATGTCACTGCATGCACTGCGCTCCTTCCTCTCCGCTCGTCTCAGGTAAATAATGCGTCTTCAGCTCAGCGGTCGGAGTCGCGCGTTCATGTGTTTTGGAGGCGTGGCTTTGGAAGGAGCCCAGAAGGGAGGGGGTAGAGTGAATGGAAATAATGAGCTGTCTTTAAAACAGTCGTGAGAGGTCTACAGACACTCGATTTTTATACTTTCTTTTTCAGAGTACTTACATTTTAATTATGCATTGATATATACAGAAAGTTTAAACAAATTTGGGAAAAAGTTTTTTTATACAATTCCTACCTACAATACCTTTAATAAATGGCAGAGAGTCTCTAACGGGTGCAGTAATTTTTTATTCTTCCACGATCAGCGTGAGCACCATGAAAACTAGAAGTAAACACAAATAATTTTCTCACTTAACACATACACTTTCCTGGTACAAGATAAACAACAAAATAATTTCCAATAACAGTCAAAATAGACATTTTACATCCTTGAAGCCTTTTATACATGGAGCCAAATGATACACACCTTACTCCGCTCACCAAGGGTGCAAGTTTTAGATTTGCTGCTTTTCAGAATTAGCCGCTAGCTTGAAGGTCTCTGAACTAAAACAGCACACAAATGTGTGGATATAAGACAAAGCAAACTTGACCAAAAACACCATGAAATAATGGAAATACATAAACTAATTAATATTGTAAAGTGAACAGCACCAGGATTTCACAATCTGAGTCAACTTACATGTCCCTGATCTTCTGAAATGAGACAAGTCAGGCCAGTGCAAAACGAATGATCAGTTATACAGGTTCCTGGGCTCACAGCCTTAAACCCAGTCACATGAATTACCTGACTGAGAATGCACTACCTCTAGCGGCCTCCAGTGGCCACTTACAAACTGTTTGCATCATTTAATTATTATTTTCCTGATGTTTCATGTAAAGCTGTTTTGAAACTATCCGTATTGTATAAAGTGCTATAAAAAAATAAAGGTGACTTAACTTATAGCTCAAGTTTAGCTTTTAAGTTCTGCTTGTTGTATTTAGGCTTCAAAATTCATGAAAGTCGTGTTAATTTGTGAAGATTGTCATGATGAACAAAACATGTAAGAATCAAACTTTTGTTGGTCACATAGGCCCTGTCCCAAATGGAACTCTAAATGCTCATTCACACCAAGAACAAAAGCTATGACGATAACGTCCTCGGTTACTAACGTAACCTTGGTTCCCAGAGAGTAAGGGAACAAGTATTGATACATTATAACGCAGTGCAGCTGCACAGCGAACACAGCAGAGTGTCTAGCTCGGTTATAGGCTGAGCTGAGGCAACTGCACATCCAATGGCCGAGCGCCTCAGACGCGCGACCCAATCAACTGACGCAATGTAAAACGCTGCACATTAGCAACTGGCTGAATAACTGGAGTCTAGGAACACCCCGAAGCTCAACAGAACAAGCCATAATCAGTCTCCCATTATAGTGACACTAACCAGACAGAGTCGGGTTTCATGAATAAAAACTGGGGCTCATAACCGCCCAAGGACTACTTGTGCTTATGGACAGTGACATGCTAGTCAGATAAAAACCAGACACCGTCGGGTTAAATATCATACTGAGAGGACCCTGGCCTGCAGGCAAGGTACCTCCAGATTATAAAATCTAACAATGTGGACGGCAAGGACCTGCCGGCCGCTGCACAAATGTCTTGAATTGGCACACCACTCCACGAAGAGGCCATGCTTCTCGTGGAATGGGCTTTGGCGCCTATGGGACAAACCTGGCCCACAGAGGCGTATGCCAGCGAGATGAAATCCACTATCCATCTGGAGTGCGTTTCCCGAAAGCATCGTTATCCAACTATGATCGCATAGTTAGTCGGATCGGATAGTCTCTGCTTCATGACCGGAACCCTTTGGTGCGGCCGCCGAAGCAAACAAAGAGCTGTTCTGATTGCCTAAACGGCAGTATATTTTTAGAGCCCTAACGGGAGAAAGTAGATTAGCCTCCCCATCATTCTCCGAGGGTGGAAGTGCTAATAATGTAATAACCTGAGCTCTGAAGGGGTTTGAGAGCACCTTAGGTACATAACCGTGCCTTGGCTTGAGAATGACTCTGGAGTCATTTATTCTAAATTCCAGGCAGGAGGGGCTCACAGAGAGGGCCTGCAAATCCCCCACTCGCTTGACTGATGCCAAAGCCAGCAGCAGAGCAGTCTTCAGCGAAAGTGGTTTGAGATCAACCAAATGTAGTGGTTCAAACGGGGGCCCCTTCAGGGCCCCAAGGACCATGGAGAGGTCCCACGCCGGTATAGTGGGAGGCCTGGGGGGTTCAACTTCCTGGCTCCTTTGAGAAAACGAACGATAAGGTCGTCTCTCCCCAGCGACTGGCCATCCACAGGAGCATTGTGAGCTGCCATGGCTGCCACATACACTTTGAGCCTGGATGGGGAGCGACCCGCATCCAAAACTCTTGTAAGAAGGAGTGGGGCTCAAAGTGTCTGGCTGAGCACAAGCCAGCGAATACTGACCACTTCAGAGCATAGAGGCGTCTTGTAGATGCCTTAGTGATGGTATTTAAGCCTTTTTCTGGGAGGTCCCCGGAGACCCATTCAGGGGCCATACATGGAGGGTCCAGAAGTCGGGACGAGGGTTCCAGATCATCCCGTTCGCCTGTGTGAGGAGGTCCTTCCTCATTGGCACTGGCCAGGGAACAGTGTCCATCATCCGTACCAGCTCTGGAAGCCACGCTTAGGTTTTCCAGAGGGGGGCCACTAGGAGGACTGAGCATCCGTTCTCCTTGATCCGTCTGATGACCTGAGGGATGTCATGATCATAGAGACCGACGGGAAAGCATACAGCAGACGTCTGGGCCATGGGTGGGCCAGCGCGTCCCTGTTCTTTGAAAAGAATGTTGCACAATGAGCGTTGTTCCTTGAGGGCGACCTCTGCCCTGCTGAACACACTCCATATCAGACGAACCGTCTGTGAGTTGAGAGACCACTCGCCTGGGGGAGTGTTGTCTCGAGACAGCATGTCCGCGCCCACATTTTGGACTCCCGGGACATGCGCAGCTCTCAGGGAGCGCAGGTTGGCATGCGACCAAAAGAGGGGCTTTCTGGCCATGACATACAGGCTGCCTGATCTGAGGCCACCCTGGCGATTTATATAGGATACCACCGACATGTTGTCCGCTGCCAAGACGTGGTGTCCCCTGAGGTCTGGCAGAAATGCATTCAGGGCTAACCAAACGGCTCTCATTTCCAGGCAGTTGATATGTAAGCTCTTCTCCGGGCTCCGCCTAATGAATGGGAGCCGATTACCCTGGTGTTGTGTGTTTGAAACACTCTTTTTGTGCTTATTTTCAGAGGTCTTTTGACGGGCCTGGACTGGTTTGTGAACACTCATGTCTCGCTCTATCAGAGCTGCTGTTGAAGCAGTGACTATCTGTCGTGGCGCATGCTTCGCAGCGGGCGTGCTGACTGCAGTGATAGTGTGTGGTATCAGTGGCGCGTGCTTTGTAACGGGCTTGGTAACTGGTTTGAGAACATTTCCAGCCACCCGTGAGCGGTTTGCCGTCCGAAAGGAGAGCTAGCCGCGAGCGCGGGAAGTAAATAAGCAGGCTGTCGCATTCTGGAACAGCCGCCCTTGTGAAGTGCGGCCTGTGCATGGTGAAGCCCAGGCACAAGGCGCGCTCAAGTGTCCATCCGCCTCGTGCAGAGAGGCTCCACACGGGGCACAGTGGACGAGGCTCATGAAGAGCGAGGCATTTGCAACAACGCCTCAATTTGCTCATTTACAAAAACTGAGTGTCGCAGAGCGAGCACAGCAGCAGCAGTAAAAGGATATAGCGTTGTCTCGCCGGATGGCCACAGAAGAGCAGCGACAGAAGAGGAGCGGCTCCCGGGTAAGTTGAAAGGCGCTGTCCGCTGTTATCAAGGCTTGCTCTAGCTGATCCGGCTTGATTCGACGGCAAAAAGCTTCAGTGAGGACTCAGAGACGTGAAGTGTTGAGTAAATCCGATATATTGGCCGAAATGAGTGATCTTTATAGGCTTAGTAACCGTTCTCGAAAGGGAACTATATTAGCGTCCACACCAGCAGATAACGTTACGTTTATTCTAAGCGAACGCTGCTGAAACCTAAAATGACAAATGGGACACCCACCTAAGGTCTTGTGCACTTGACATACAGGCACATGTGCATATGCATATGAAGTGTGCCTCATGACAGGGCCAAAGCAATTCACATACTTCAGGAGGTCATCCACCTGCCATTGAGATTAACAGGAATGCCAACCGATAGCTCTTTTCAGGCCTTATAATGAAAACTCAATCTGAATTGAGTTCATTAGCACATCTGTTTCCATTTTCTCACTGTCACTGATCACAATACAGTAAACATGGGCAGTTCTCTACCAGAGCTTCATGTGCTAATCGTAACATATTTAACCTTTCAAACAGCCTGTCTCACTGCATTGACGCTGTGCTTTCTCTTTCTCTAGTGCTTGTTGTACGAGAGCAACTCCAGGGATGTTTCTGAGCAGAGTGTGATATGGTGTTACGGCACGTTTAATTTCAGTGTGATAGCTTGAAGGGTCGTCTGGAGGGGTCTCATGGCTCATTTTACTGCATCATCATTTTGATGCATGTTTTTCCCTTTTAGAACGAGTCTTTCAAAACACTATTATATATGTTAAACTGAAGCTGCAGACATGTGCACTCTACTGGTATCTTTTTTTTTTATCCCATTTGATCATATGTTTATGGAAGTCCAGTTCTGCAGCATAAAAAAGATCATGATTTAATACATATGAATTATGATATAAAAAGTCATAATTATGACATTCATATCTATGAGATGAAAACTAATTGAGAAAATGATTATGAGATTAAAATGTTGTATTTTTGACTTTTGTCATAATTGTGAATTAGTGTCATGATTTCAACATTTTAATTAAGATCCTTGCCACTTTTTGGGATTTCCGCCTGGATTTGGCCTACCCAAATTAAAAAGCTTCCCATTCCCACATACTTTGGCCTAAATACACACTTTTGGTGTCATTTTACAGGAAACCCTTTGAAGTTACATAAAACACTGCTAAAAATTAAAAATAAATAAATATATGTTGTCTGAACAGTAATAACCCTCCCAAAAAAAGAGGCGCTTTTTGATTTTTTTTATATAAATTCATTTTTGAAAGTGGATAACTCAGGCCCTGTTTGCCCTAGCAGCATGCAGACAGTTTTGGCTGTTTCCACTAGATGTCAGCAAATAGCTCAAAAATTTTGTCTGTATCATGTTTTATTCAATATCTATTCAAATATATCTGAAGAAAGGAATATTACCTTTTTTTTTTTGTAATTTCCGCCTACCCAAATCTAAAGTCTCCCCATACCCATATACAGTGCTTTAAATGCAATATCCCAGTGTCATTTTACAGAAAACCCTTTGCCATTACATGCTTTAAATGCAATATCCCAGTGTCATTTTACAGAAAACCCTTTGCCATTACATAAAACACTGTTGAAAGTGGTAAATATTATAGTATATGTTGTCTGTGCTATAATAAACAAAAACAAAAAAAGTTGCTTTTTGATTTTTAGGTTATACATTCATTTTTTTAAGTGTATATCTCAGGCCCTGTGTGCTCTAGCACCATGCAGCCAGTTTTGGTTGATTTCAGCATATGTCAGCAAACACTGGAAAAAAGAATTATGTCTCTATCATATTGTAAAGAAGAGTTATTCTAAAGCACCCGAAGGGTGGTAAAATAGCTTTTTTTTGTCATTCAAGTCTCAAGTTCCCCACCTGTCAAAAGTGCAAAATCAAGACATTGCACATTACCATCCAGGACTTCTAATCATGTTTCAAAGAAAGCAATGAGACCCAATAGTAGTTTTTACCTTTTATTTTCAAATAATCAAACATCTTTTGCATAATAAAATTTCAATAGAAAATGTGCAGAGGTATTATAAAGTGCAATATTCAAAAAATAAATAAAAACTGAATAAAAGAGTTTTGAAAAATAAATAAAGTGCAAACATTTGCTTGATAATCTAAAATTGAAACTAATGAAATAAAAAAAAACAATGACCTTCTTGTCAAATAAAATACAATTGTATAAAAAAAGTATTTTGCTAAATAAATAAACTGAAAATATTTTCCTAAAAACCTAAAAATAAAATAAATAAAATGCACTTCTTGTCAATAAATAAAAATAAAGATTTCACAAAAAAAAGTGAGGAAAGGGTCCAAACTTCTGGACTACATATTTACATGCTGTGTCCCTCAGTGTGCCAGCGCTTGAAGCAATTCCTAGATGATGTCATGCACAGTGCAACATTGCACTTCAGGCAGAAGATCGGAGTCTTCATTGTCTTGTCCTCTATTTTGCACATAACGCAGGTTCTTCTCGCAGCAGTACCATCACTTCCAAAATATTCGGGAAGGCATGTTTGGGTTGATGTACTTGAGCTGGCAGCTGATGTTGTTGGCACTGTGGAATCCTTGACAAGCTCAGAAACAAGTTCTTCTCTGAACATTTTCTGGGTCAGAGGGGTCTTATTCTGATGTTTGGACAGTTCACTGTGCAGAATAAAGCTGTTCACTACAGCAATGTCAATGAAATGGAAAAAAAGTGTTTTGTACCATTTCTTAGTTTTATGCAAAACATTGTAATATCCGATAAGTGCATCGGAGAGATCAACACCGCCCATGTATTTGTTGTACTCGAGCACTGCTTTAGGAATCGGGATGCCCTCTCTTCTCCAGACACCGTCAGCACTCTTCACACGTCGGGTTACGCTGTCATTACAGTAAGCTTTGTGTATAGTTGAACACATTGTTACTTCTCTAGTGTCCATCCATTTCACGAACAGGAGCTTTCCATTTCTGAGCCAACGAATTTCTCCTCTTTTGGCCTTCCTGCTGAGGTCGTTGATTTTGGTTTTTGGAAAGCCTATTCGATTAGTCCGTATGGTGCCACAAGCTAGAGTCTGTTTGGACAGTAAATCCAGGAGGAGAGTTGGGCTTGTATAAAAATTATCCATAAAAATATGATAGCCCTGTCCGAGCAGACTGAAATCTAAAAGCTGAATGATCGATTCATAGCTGAGGCCTTTACCTGTGCTTTCGGATTTGCCCTCGTACACAAAAAAGTTCCAGGTGTATGCAGACAATGAGTCAGCAAGGACAAACACTTTGTAGCCCCATTTTGTGGGCTTGTCTTTCATATATTGTTTCAGCCCGATTCTTGCCCTTGATGCAACCATACGTTCATCCACTGCTAGTTACCTTTGTGGTTGAAAATATGTTTTGCACGCAGAAACAATGCTGCCATAGAGGGGTTTTATTTTGAACAGTCTGTCATAGCCAGGGCTTCCCTTTTTTCTTATGTTATCTTCATCCTCTTTTAGATCACAGAGATAAAGGTTCCATGAAATGGTTAGAAAACGGGATCTGGACATTGCAAAACGAGGAAAGGGAAAACTATAAATGTCCTTCGTTGACCAGTAATCCACCAACGTATTTGCATTTACCAATCCCATATAGACAAAAATGCCAATGTAGCACGAAAAATCTTTCAAAACAAGTGGCATCCATGTGAATTTCTTACCCGACTCAGTCCTCTTTGCAGCATAGGCATTTGTGTTTCTTATTATTGTGTCAATAACAGAGTAAAAAATAAAAAATGTGGTAAAAAATAAATGAAAAATGAAATACTTTTTTTTTTTTATTCTCCTGGCTGTTACCCCTTTATTCCCCAAACTTTACATATTGTTCCCTTATACTTACATGTAAGTACTTTATAGGTACACTATAATTACAGAAAGTTACACTGTAAAATAGCTTAAATTACGCAGTACTTTCCGGGCTGTAATCTAAAGCGTTACCAAAATTTGATGTACAAAAATGAATGACGTCATTTAAATCCCGTATCCGGGATGGTGGAGTTTATGTGTCATAATTTTGATTTACAAAAGCATTTTTTTTTTCTGAAATGGACTTTCATATATTTTCAAGGGTTCAAATCTAGTTTTTGATTAAATTGTGTGCTTTAAAGAAAGGCCCACACCAGTTTAATTTTGTTTACAGCTATCAGCTTCCAGGAAATTGTAACTGCTCTGTTTATCCCCTGCTTCATAGGTGTTGCACATCAGTTGCCCTGCTCTGTCTCTTCCCCTGTGCTGCTTTTGGGAGATTACACAAAGGCCCAAGTCTGTTGCTCTTGAGCTTTTGCACTCTAGAGACAGTGGCTAATGAAGCTGAAGTCTATACTCATCAGCTGTGAAGCCAAACAGCCTGACTCAGGGGATGGAGAGACTGAAACAAGCATCCTGTGGGAATAACTACACGAACTGGGAGGAAGTTTTCCTTTAGCGCTGATCTTGGACCAACTTGCCCTGTTCAGATTACACAGGTAACCATTATAGGGAACAAAACACTGGCCTCCTATCAGTAGGAAAACATTACACAGAAGAGCTGTGACGGAGGGGAAAATTTGAACACAAGGACGTCATAACATGGATTAATGAGGTCAATTTATCCTCTAGCCTGTAATTTTTTTTACAGCCACCTTAATTATCTGTAGTTGGAATCACATGAAATCACATACACGAAACTAACTCGCACATAACAAACTCTCTATCTCTCTCGCTCTCTCTTCATCTTCTCCTCGGCCACTGGAAATTCATTTTCTTTTAATTTCTCAAAATTGAGTGTTGATTGGAATGGAACAAGAACTTTTCACTTTTGTCACACATGAAATTGGAATACACACAAAAAAAAGAATTACTGGATTCAAGTTTTTGTGGCTATATGGTCGACCCCTATCGGAATGAATGGAAAATTAGTCCAAAAAAACAATTATTTGTCAAAAAAACAACAACAGCAACCACATAATCCAGAGCACACACACAAAATTCGAGTGGGTCTAATACGTTGTCTGGTATGTGCCAACTCACGCATAGGATCCGCTCTGTGCTATCATGTCTTCTGGACCGGAGCAGACTGTGTGCACGTTGTGGCGGTTCGTGTGACACTAGCGTGAAATGTCTCGGGTTACAAATGTAACCTTGGTTCCCTGAGAAAGGGAACGAGACACTGCGTCCAAAGACGCCAATGGGGAAACACCTCAGCATGACTGGTGTCTGAAGCACGTATAATCGCGACAATTGTATTGGTTGGCGACAGCCCATGACGTCACAACTAGTGCGACCGTGAGGTATAAAAGGGCGCCTAAAGAACATGTCATCCGCTTCTTCTTCTGAAGGGACCATGCAGACACCCCAGAAGCATGACAACGAGGCACAGGGAACCAAGGTTACATTTGTAACCTGAGACGTTCCCTTTCGAATAGGAACTTACACTGCGTCCTAAGACGCTAATGGGGAACAAATGCCCACGCAGCCATGCTGAATTGCTGAAGAGGAGTGACACTACTCATCCCAAAAGGGGTCTCCAGGATCTACAGAGCATTCCTTTTCATAGCTCTGTGGGGGCTGAGTACTCTGCATTGGGGCCCATATGATGGGAGTACCTGCCAGCTCTACTAAAACTGTTCTATCAGGCAAGCTCACCAGAGTCCTTCAACCTGATACCATATCATTTCTCATAAAGGAGGGCACATGAAGGCCTACCTTTATCCAGTCCCAAGGAGCAGAGTACTCTGCAATTGACCCTCTCAAATGAGGGGAGTACTGTAATGGGCTCAACCATAAAGACCTCTCTGGTTTTCCATAACTAGAGGAGGGGAGTACTCCATATAACTACCCTCTCAACCGAGGAGAGTACTGGCCTTACAACCTGATACAGCCTGCAGAGTTCTGGGGAGCCGTTGGAACTAACACATAACCAACTTGTGCCGAGTTCAAACTGCATGATTTTAGGCCCGATTTTCACTCACCAACAGATTTTTGCGAAATTGCAGACAAATGCCTGAAATCGGAGGCATGCGTTCATGCAAGAGACAATCACGCAGTGTGGATTATCAAAGACGCGATCTGAGAGAATCGCAGATGAATCGCTGATGCCCGTGATGTATTTGGCATGCTAAATATCTGGACCTGTCGGGCAATTCAAAATCCTGCTGTGTGAAATGTGTTCTGAATGAAAATTACATCGGAGATGACCTAGAGAGCAAGATACAGGACAGTGTGAAGTTCAGGAAGGAGTTATAGACCAGGATATCAGTATTTAAATAGATATATTAACAATTATATCAAACAGATACAAAGTATAAACATTTGCTTAACCCTCTGGGGACCAGAAACGCGCCGGCGCGTTTTGCTCGTTTTTTTCACATAGCAGAAAAATAGACTTAAAGTACTACCATCATTTCTGTTCATATAGAGTTAAGAAATATGAGAAAATAATCTGTTAAATGTCTACTTTTTTATGTGCCCACATACAATCGAAATAAAATATTGTGCTTTTGTAAAATAAAGAATATAAACAGGGTGTGCGTTCTGCCTCTCAGTCACCGTGAACTTTTTTCCTGGAGCACGTCTCTAATCTTCAACAAAACTCAGCAAATACTATTCACCCAGACATGAGCAATATATCTTTTAAATCATTTGAGTTTGTACTTTTAAATGATCCGATTCAAAACTAAAATAAATATTCTCCGTTTATGTAATCTATATAAAAAGAGAGACGTGTCAGCCATTCTAATTATCTTTCTCTCAGCTCATTATCTCCGGTAATGTGACACGCCCACGGAGAGCACGCGCTATTCAAACGCAAATACGTGAAGCACCACATTGAGACGCGTTAACGCCCATAAACTCTGAAAACACACTATATTTTTTAGTCAGATTAATCTACTGTCATCTTGAGCGGCTATGAGGAACAATCCTGGGACATTTACCTACCTCAGAACAACTGCTGGTTTATTTTCACCACGAGGAGGAGCAACAGATTCAGCTGAGAAGTGTGTAAGTGTTTTATGCTTGTGCTTTGTTCTAATCGCGATATAGAATAACGTTAGTGTCTGTAAACGGAAAAATAGCATACTGTTTAAATGTGAATCATGTTTCTGTGTGTGTGTGTGTGTGTGTGTGAATGAATGAATGAATGAATGAATGAATGAACGCACAGATACGCACTGTTATAGACGAAATAAAATACATTTTGTTGACTAGTTTTGGATAGAGTATAAAGTTTTTACTCTAAAATAGACATCAAATAAGCTTTGTTAGGAGTCTCTGCTCATATGTTAAATATATAGTATGTTTTGTCAATAAACTAATCAACTAAGATGTTATAGTCTAGTGTTTGTTCCAATCCAAGCTAAATCAAAATAATGAATCCTCAACTTTGAAATATGTATGATCAAACTAAGACATTTATGGAAAAGACAATTTTCTTTTCAAGATTTTTCCAACTCTAACTTTGAACTGAAATAAAACCTTGTCTATATGGTGAAGGGTGTGTGATAGATGTGTCCAGACGTATGCACCCTGTATTTTAAAGAAGAACATTTAATTATTTGTGATAAATTTTTCATTCACAAAGAATTCAAGGACATTATTCATGTCCCTAAAGGTTGGAGTTTTCCTCATTTTTTTAATTAAGGCATTACGATTTTTTATTCCTCTTTTTAGTCAACTTTAGCATGGGTGTGTTCACTTACTCTAAGCAGTGTGTGTGTGTGTGTTGTAAATAAATCCAAACAATCTAAAAGCCATTCTTTTTTAAATCTCCTCATTCTTTCTGCAAGGCTCTTCATAATGATATGGCCTGATAGCACCTAATAGGGCCATTATGGGAGGGTCTTTGTCTTTCTCAGGTGTGAAATGGATACATACTAATGAGAGATCAAGCCTCCTCGCATAAAGCTTTCTCAAACAAAACACGTCATACACATTCTAAAAGACTTTATTGACTTATCTGAATGAGTAGTCAGGATGTTTCTCACATAGTTTTGGAGCAAATATTCTAGACTATGTGATACAATTTTCAAAAGTCTTGTGAAGAAATAATCAATATGGGTTTTGTGGCCTTATTTCAGAAACTTTTATTTTTATTTTTTTCAATAACCACGCATAAATAATATTCTCTTAAAAATACAAACATGTACATGCATGTTGCTAACATATTATGGTAGCCCCGTGTGTGCTATATAGAGTGAATTTACACCTTTGCCATTAACATGTTTATAAATAACTGAAAAAAGCACAAATGTCAGTGCATGTCAAAACATCCCAAGGGCCACAAAAAACCTTTGGTCCCCAGAGGGTTAACCAGCCGCAAGAGCAGCACATTGTAAAATTATTTATTTACCTTCAACTTTTTTTGCAGAACACAATCCTTATGTCTCCCCAATACATTAAAAATTTTTCTCCTTTTCAGCGCACAGACAATTTGAATCGCAAGCTTTTTGCGAGTTATCATTTGATAATAATTTCATTCCTGCGAGAGAACTCCGTTCTCGCGCACGCGTGATCTTGCATTATTTCCTTATCACTTATCACGTGTGTTTGGTTGTGAAACGTAGTTTACGGACCAGACTGAGTTGTCTGCGATTCTTCCTACTGTAAAGTCATGCAATATGAAACCCCCGGTCGCTGATCCATCCTGCAGTGTGCACACAGCAGCAACTGAATGCTACCCCAGGATAGTCATGCAGTGTGAAAAGAACAGTGATCTGACGAGTTTGAAAATCGTGCAGTGTGAACTCGGAATAAGAGTACTAAGCCCAGCTCAACCCAAAAGTCCGTTGCCAAGGAGGCCTAGAGAGGGCCAACGATTCAATAGCGTATCAAGAGGCGCTTTTCCACTGCATGGTACGGTTCGGTACGGCTCACTTTGGCGCGCTTCCACTGCATGGTATGGTACGGCTCGGCTCACTTTGTGACTGGTCAGTAGACGAGGTGCAGACGTTCCTCTTGTTGGTAGCCGAGGAGCGAATCTGCGATATTGCGACGAGGAATGAAAGTTTTTCAGCAACTTCAACGACCAGTCTATAATCCCACCCACTTTGAAGAGGTACTAAACTGCAGTGGAAAAGCAAAGCGAGCCAAGCCGCACCATGCAGTGGAAAAGCGCCATAGCTCTAGCCACAAGGGGTCCTTGGGGGAGGCTGTTTACCACCACTCCTGTACAGTTGGTACTCAACCATAATAATACTTTCACAGCCGCCATTCCCGCAGCGGTAAAATTGGGGATATAATCATAATTACAGACACATACTTTAAAAAGTGTCAGTTTATTCTCTCTATTACGTAATCTGCCGCGGCTCATTGAGAGTTGCCGTAGCAGATACATTCAAGTGAAACATTTTAGTTAGATGACTTCATAATCACAATACTGAAATTACAGTACATATTTAGAATGAAACAAATGTAGGCTTCTATTATTGCATCAAATTCAAGCAAAAGAGGCTAAACGTGTGCCCAGTTTTTATATAAAGGCTATGCATCTCAACAGGTTATGCGTCTATATCAGGGGTTTTCAAACTGTGGGTCGCGACCCACTTGTGGGTCACACAGTGAGAGAAGGTGGGTCGCACAAAGGCAACTTGGCTGCAGCTAAATTTACGTTATGGTGAATGAAACGATACCAGTCCGATTAATGACCAAGTGACTCTTTTTTTTTATTTTTTTTAACGCATACATACATAAGAATCAGAAGCCTGAATCAACATAGCATTTATTGAATGACTCACTGAATACATTTGAGTTGAACTGTCACGTGTCTGCGACAGTAACGTACAAATACAGCACTGCGCGCAGTGTATGTTAAAATGGAAAAGTTTTTAAATCTAAAGGCATCACGCATCCTGTGAGAAGTCTTCAGAAACAACAAAATCTATAATAGGAGCCACGCAGAAAATATGACCAGTCCTACCTTGATCTTGGTTTTATTGCCTGCGGAGGTCCCGACGATGAGGAAGTCCCTCAATGTATTTTATGCTTAGAAAGGTTGGCCAGTGCTAGCATGAAACCCTTAAAACTTAAACGGCACCTCACAACAAAACACTGCATACACTAACAAGGGGCGATCGTATTTTCTTCTAAAAAAAGAAGAGTATCTTCGTCAGCAAAAACTGATTAAAGGTAAAGCCAGCATCCCAGAAAAAGCAATGCGAGCCTTATTTTTAGCTGCATATCGAATCGTAAAATACAAAAGGACACACACCATAGGAGAGGAGCTCCTGCTGCCAGCCTGCATAGAAGTCGTTGAGGAAATGCTGGGTAAAGAAGCTGCAGGAAAGACCACTTTCTGAAAAGTTCCACTTTCTGATAAAACAGTACAACGGCGTATTGAGGAAATGTCTTCTGATATAAGCGAACAAACAAGTGACAAAATTCAGAGTAGTGTTGCATTTGCTCTACAACTGGACGAAAGCACAGATGTTGCAAAATGTACACAGTTACTGCCTTATGTAAGGTATGTTAACTCCACTGACATCGTTGAGGATTTCTTATTTTGTGAAAAACTGACAGAACGGACAGGGTCAGATATTTTTGACTGCTTGAATGGATACATGACGGCCGAGGGCTTCCAGTGGGACAAGTGTGTGAGCCTCTGCATGGACAGTGCGGCTGCAATGACAGGCAGGAAAAGTAGTCTATTAAGGCCGGGGCACTCTCCTACCAACTTTTCACATCGCTATGCACTGAAATGGGCTCAGAACATCAGCACCTGCTTCTTCACGCCGAGGTCAGGTGGCTATCACGGGGTAAGGTGTTAACTCGTCTGCTTGAGCTGCGAGAAGAGGTCTCACTGTTTTTATCAAATGTTGATTCTCCTCTTGCTGTACACCTGTCAGACGGAGAATGGTGCGCAAAGCTTGCCTAGTTGTCGGACATATTCACTCATATAAATGTACTGAATGACAGCATGCAAGGTCCATCATCATCCATCCTGATCCACCCACAAGATCACAGCTTTCACCAGCAAGATGAAATTGTGGAGATCCCGGTTGGAAAAAGATGTGTGGGACATGTTTCCATCACTGTGCGGCAATGACGGTGAACGCATCCGAGACCCTGTACATACTCACCTTGGCGCACTCATTCAGAATTTTCCTGATATTGCAGGTAAGATATATATTTTTTGTTCTATTATTATTATTATTATTATTATTATTTTATACATGTTAAACACTCTTATCAGTTGACTTCATTGTAATAGTGATTGTATCTCTTTCTATCAAATCAATCATCTGTATTACAGAATGGGACTGGATACGGGATCCTTTTAGTAGTGAGGGAAGAGAGCACTGTGTCGTAACAGGAAGAGCAGAGGAGGAGCTGATATGTGGCTTCAGACAGGAGCCTTCAACTGCTTTTCAGAGAGTCAGAGTCTTGGACAGTTCTGGGTGTTTGTTGCCAAGGAATACCCCACCTTAGGAGCTGCTGCACTCAAAGTTTTGGTACCCTTTTCTACCACTATGTGAGAGTGGATTTTCTGCTCTGACTGCAATGAAAACAAAATACAGATCTCACCTACAGCCATCACAAGACATGTGTGTCAGTCTGTCGAAAATAATTCCTAGATTAGATGTGTTGTGTTCAAAGAAGCAGGCACACCCTTCACACTAATACATTTCCCTTACTCTTAAGCTTGAAGTAGTTTTTAAACAATGTTTCAGTTCTTGAAATTTGTATTACATGTTTTTGTAAATCAGTAGTACTTAGCTATTCCTCTCATAACCTTAACATAACCATTAGGCTGCTGTTTTGACTTTTCAAATGGTTATCATAACTTTTTGTATTTCTTTTAGGCCTTTTGGTATTGCAATTAATTATATATTTCATTCATATCACAAGGACAATAAAACTATTCTCTAGTAAATGAGGATGCATTTTTCCCCATATTTCCATTTAAAAATGGTGGGTCTTGAGATTGATTTATACTTGTCTAGGTGGGTCCTAGAATAAAAAAAATTTGGGAACCCCTGGTCTATATAATGGGTATTATAGCCTACTTCATGTTATTTTAATTTGTTAGTATATTTAATAACTGAAACATAACAGTGAAATAAATTAAACTAAATGATTGTTAAATCAAAACCTTGTCAGGCCTTGCTAACCGATGTTAGTCGACAGCATTAATAATTAAATAGGCTTACAGTAGGTTTTGTTATGATTAGCATAATTTTCTTTAATAAATAATTGTGATGTTCTAGTTTTGTGTTTAGAAAATGTCCAGACGTAGGTTGGGTATTTAGTATACTTTACTGTAACGATATGTTCCAACAGGTATCACACATACAGCTGTTTTACGATAGCTCACTAACTCCCTTCCGGGCTCATGCAAAACCTTCTAAACACCACGTATGACGGCAGACGTACCACAATACGTCACTGTCGTAAACATCATACTAATGTTGCAAACTGAACATTACAACACTCTTTTTTTATTTTATTTTTTAACAAGCAGACCCATTACCTTGGATATACTTAACTGATTTACTTGTTAACTGCAATAACAATATTACTTGACATTCATAACTCGGCAGTAGAAAATATAAGCATATAATTCAGGTCTGTGTTGAAACACTCACATTCGGGTAACTTATCAGTATGCTTAGAATTAAAGGGTTAGTTCACCCAAAAATGAAAATTAAGTCATTAATTACTCACCCCCATGCTGTACCAACCCCGTAAGACCTTTGTTCGTCTTCGCAACACAAATGAAGATATTTTTGATTAAATGTGACAGCTGGATCACTCCTCCATAGGCTGCCTAAGGGATTGAAACCTGACGGCCCAGAAAGTCAATGAAGAAAATGTTTAAATATTCCATGTCACAACAGTGGCTCAACTATAAGTTTATCAAGCGACGAGAATACTTTTTGTGCGGAAATAAAACAAAAATAACGACTTTATTCGACTATTCCTTTTCTTCCTTGTAGGCCTGAAACGAGACTTCAAGAGATTTCCACGACGCATGCGCGAGAATTGCGATCTCCTTCAACTACTTCAGTTAAGTTCTCGCGCGTGCGCGTCGTGGAAATCTCTTGAAGTCTCGTTTCAGGCCTACAAGGAAGAAAAGGAATAGTCGAATAAAGTCGTTATTTTTGTTTGTTTTTTCGCACAAAAAGTATTCTCGTCGCTTGATAAACTTATAGTTGAGCCACTGTTGTGACATGGAATATTTAAACATTTTCTTCATTGACTTTCTGGGCCGTCAGGTTTCAATCCCTTAGGCAGCCTATGGAGGAGTGATCCAGCTGTCACATTTAATCAAATATATCTTCATTTGTGTTCCGAAGACGAACAAAGGTCTTACGGGGTTGGTACAGCATGTGGGTGAGTAATTAATTACTTAATTTTCATTTTTGGGTGAACTAACCCTTTAACAATATCAAATAGGATAGCACCTCCAATCGTTGAAGTACATTCATATGTATTGTGTAAACTGTTTTAAAGATAGAACAGTACTCTAGAAACATTTAGATTAATCTATTGGACAGAACAGTCATCCAGAAACATTTGGGTTAGTCTGTTGATGGATTAAACGTGGACCTCCTTTAAACAGGCTCATAGTCATTGAGGTACGATGGGCGCTGGCGATTGACTCGAGAGGGATACCTCGGTGTAACAACAACAGTGTCCTCATTCTCCTCATCAGGATCAGTGGGCGCATCCTCGGTCTCAGAAGTTATCTTTTTAAAGAAGGAAGAATTCCTTGTTATGGAATGGCCATCTCTGATCGCTGTGATCATGGAGCCTTTGACCTCCGACACAGCGTATGGCTTGCTGTTGAATGGGGTAGTGAGTTTGTTGTGCTTGGGTTGTCGGTAAAGTACTTTGTCACCAGGAGTGAGTGTGCTTGGCTTAGCCCTCCGGCGTGCATCTGAGTTGGACTTCATCTTTGCTTTTGCACTCGTGTCCCGCTCTCTGATGATGTGATCAGTGTTGTCTTCGCAGGTTGTGGTGATTAGCGGGATCTTTGTGTGGATCTTTCGCTGGAACAACAGTTCTGCAGGTGACGCCTCTGTGGTGCTGTGTGGTGTGGCACGGTACTCACGGAGAAACGTGTTGAGTCTCTGTTTCCACGGGGTGCTCTGTGTTTCTGCCACACGGATCGCTTTTCCAAGTGTACGCATGAAGCGTTCTGCTGTTGCATTCGCTTGAGGCCAGAGAGGTGTTATTTTCCGATGGTGAAACCCTAGATGGCTTGCGAACTTGGAAAACTGTTCGCTATTAAAAGGGGGCCCGTTGTCTGTTTTCATGACTCTGGGAATTCCAAACATTGAAAATACTTTATCAAGGATTGGGATGACTGTGTTGGCTGAGACAGATCTCACAGTTTCAACAACTGGGTAGCGGGAGTATTCATCCATGATGACTAATAGATACTCTCCCGTCGGAAGTGGGCCGTAGAAATCTGCACTGATGTTGTGCCAGGGTGCTTCTGGCAACTTGGACATTTTTAGAGGTTCTGACTGCGTAAAGGGTGTGTTGGCTTGGCATGCTAAACAGTTCTTAACGGTCAGTTCTGCTTTCTGGTCTATGTTGGGAAACCAGACCTTTGATCTGAGCAATGTCTTAGTCTTTACAATCCCCTGGTGTACTTCATGGGCTAGCTGTAACACTCTGTGTTCGAGGGATACAGGGATGACAATTCTTGTACCTCGCAGGATGATGTCATCGGTGTGGGACACAGTGAGCTCTTCACTAATCTGTCAGTATTTTTTCAGTGGTGCAGCATGTTGTGTGTCGCCTGTGATTCTGTACCATGTGTTATCTCTGATGTGAGTACTAACCTTTTGCAGGATTGGGTATTTTAGTGTTTCATCTTTTATCTCATTGAGAGTCATAGCTTTGGGTGTGGCATACTCAGCCACAAAGTTGACATACTCCTCCGCTACTTTCACCGCTCTTGTGCTTTCACTTGTCTGCATTGAGATGGGGTGACGGGAGATGTAGTCAGCAGGGTTGTCTGCACCTTTCCTGTATTCTACCTTGAAGTTGTAGGGCTGTAGTCTCAGTCCCCATCTCTCGATCCTTGCAGGCGGTTTTGAACGAGGGTTGTTCCATATGACCTCTAGGGCTTTGTGGTCAGTGACCAGGATGAAATGGTTGCCATACAGGTACAGGTGGAAGTGTTCACAACTCCACACAATGGCCAATGCCTCCTTTTCAGTTTGTAAGTATCGTCTTTCTACGTCGCTGAGAGCACGGCTGGCATATGCTATCGCGTGTCTCTCTCCTTTTCGATTTTTTTGGTAGAGAATGGCGCCTAGGCCGACTGGACTGGCATCTACCACAAGCTCTGTGTCTTTGGCTGGATCAAAGTATGACATTACCGTGTTACTGGTCAGGCTGTCTTTGATTGTCTGTAGCGCTCTGGCGTGCTCAGGGTTCCAGTGCCACAGTGTGTCTTTCCTGGTCAGCTCACGTAGTGGTGCAGAGATGGAAGCAAAGTCCTTGATAAAACGAGCACAGTAATTCGCCATACCAAGCAGACTCCTGACTTCAGTCGGGTCTTGTGAATCGCTAGCCTGTTGAATGGCAGTAACTTTTTTGGGGTCGGCTGAGATTCCACCAGCTGAGAAAATGAACCCAAAGAATTCAAGGTTAGCTTTGTTGAACTCACATTTCTTTCTGTTGAGTGTGAGTCCTCTGTCTTTCAGTCTCTGGAACACAGCTCTGAGGCTGTCGTCATGGTCTTTCTGTGTTCTACCATATACAATGATGTCGTCACTCAGATTTTTCACTCCTGTGATCCCTTGCAGAGTCTGGCAGATCGCATTCTGGAACACCTCCCCCGCTGAAGATATCCCAAAATTCAGGCGCTTGTATCGTCTCAAACCAAGGTGTGTGGTGAATGTTGTGATGTACCTGCTGTCTGGATGGAGTTCTAGTTGATGGTACCCGGCAGTCAAATCGAGTTTGGAGAAGACTGTAGCTCCATTCAACTCGTGGATGACGTCGTCCATGGTGGGAGTGATGTGGCGTTCACGTCGAATGGCAGTGTTGGCCTGTCTCATGTCGACACAGATTCTAACCTTGTCCGGATCCTTCGGCTTGGGTGGCGTCACAATGGGGGAGACCCATGGCGTAGGGCCTGTAACTGTCTCGATGACGTCGTCATTCTCGAGCCGTTTCAGCTCCTCTTCGACCTTCTGTCGGATGTGAAAAGGCACACGCCTGTGTGGCTGACAGGTTGGCTGGATGTCAGTGTTAACCCTTTCACACGTAAGTTTAAAATATTCTAACTGACCCCCCAGCGTGAGTTTTTCAAGGCGACCGTTATTTAGAACTTGTCACTTTAATGTTTCCATGGTGACGCGTCATTGCTTGTCACGTGACACAGCGCAACCACAACACAGCGCTGCATATATGATGATCTGCTTTTATGTAATTTTCCCTTTTTTATTAAAAATATTCACAAATGTATTAGCAATAGCATGAAACACTGATATTCCGATTGTCAAATATGTGCAAGTGGATGGGTTTTATGGTTTAAACATCTTTATAACGATCGCGTTCGTTGAGCTGTATGCACAATGGGCGGCGCCATTTTAGTTTGTTTTACAGTTCAGAGAATCGGATCTGTTGGATTTACAACACGTCAATTCCTCCACTTCTCACGAAATACATGAAAGTAAGTGGCCGGTGAACTGGGAGAAGAATAGGGTCAAATGTAAAGCTACTTACACAATGTGTATCTGATATGAATAAAACGTGTCATCTTATAATGGAAAGGATTATTATTGCCGCTTCCATAGACATCAGTGTGTATTTTACAAACTCAAAATCATTGTTTTGCTAGTACTTATGTGTATTTAAATGTCTGAAACCTAAAATAAACATAATGTGGTTGAAAACACTCAATAGTTGTGATATATGACAGCACTGAGTGCGTCCGTCTCTGGCTCAGCGCCAGCCAACGCGAAAGCACGTTTGAATTTAGCAGTTGATCACGTGATGCACCGACCGTTCTAATCACACCGGTGTGATCGTACGCTCCAGGGACCAGCCAAGACTGATCACACCGGTGTGATCGTACGTGTGAAAGGGTTAATGTGCAGCTTTACTTGAAAATGTTTCAGCATGCCAATGCCTTCAAACAGCTCTGAGTATTTCTGTACGAGCTCATCTGCTACTGTTTGGCTGGTTGGAGCAGATACAGTGTTGATAATCTTGATGAGGCCTAGCTCTTTAGCTGTGTCGTAGCCTAGCAGAGAGCAGCTATCACCCTTCATTACAAAGAATTTGGCCATGGTTTTTCTATCGTCTGTCTCTGTGCTACATGTGAATGCACCAGTTATGGGCAGTGGTTTAGTGTTGCCATATGGCAATATCTTTATATCAGCTGGGCTAAGCTGTGGGCATGGTCTCAGTGTACTAAAGACCGATTCACTAATAATATTTACTGCGGCCCCAGAATCGATCATTGCTGCTATCTTTACACCATTGACCCTGATGTGTGTGCATGGTTGGATGGCATTCGTGTTGCTACTGGCAGCAAATACATAAGCTTCCTCACTACTAGAGGAGTCATGTGTGGTACTATGTGTTGTGCTGGTGATGTTATACACTTTCTTATGCATTCTGTGTTTCTTACTGTTGTCTCTGTGTTTTGTGTCATAGTCCTTTCCAGGTGTTCTTTGCTTTGACATGCACTGCTTCGCGAAGTGATTTAACTTCCCGCATGCTTTACAGTCTTTTCCTTTTGCTGGGCAGTCTCCGTCATGTGGATACTTTCCTCCGCAATTCCTGCACTGGACGTTGGGCTTGGCTCTCCCGGTGCGTCGGCTGGTAACTGTTCGCCTGGGCTGATGCACTGCATTTACTGACGCAGCCACACTCTGCTCTATGCCGGCTGCTTGTTGCTCTGACAGTTCCAACGTTCTGCCGTATTCAAGAAGGTCATCCAGGCTGTCGTCGGGCTCTCTGAGTGCTCTTCTGCGCAGCCTGGTTGAACTGCAGCTCTGGATCAACTGTGCTTTAATTTCGTGGCTTACGTCTGTAAACTCACAGTTCTTTGCTAGCATGCGTAGTCTGGTACAGTATGTGTCTAGATTTTCGCCCGGCTGTTGCACTGCTTTTCGGAACACATATACTTGATACTGGACGTTCTTTTTAGGCGCGAAATACGTGTCTAGGTTTTGCTTAACATCTGCGAACTTATCTTGTTCTGCTGCTAACGTGTCATAGATATCATGGACGCGCTCTCCTGCTAAATGCAGTAGCAATGCTTTTTGCCTAGCATCTAAGGTAATATTCACTGCTGTAATATAGTTCTCAAACCTTTGTATCCATTTTGTCCAGCGGGGTCCTACTGAGCTCGGATCCGTTTCGGTATCAAAAGCTGGCAGAGCAACCGTGTTCAGAGCAACCATAGCCACTGTGGTCCTCCCGCTTCGTTGAGCAGTTCCTAACTTTCCTAAAAGTTCCTAACTTTTTCTTTTCCTTTTTTTTTCTTCTTCTTCTAGTGCAACAGCCTTTGTCGGTTTGTCTTTATCCTCGTCGCTAATGTGATGTTCTAGTTTTGTGTTTAGAAAATGTCCAGACGTAGGTTGGGTATTTAGTATACTTTACTGTGACGATATGTTCCAACAGGTATCACACATACAGCTGTTTTACGATAGCTCACTAACTCCCTTCCAGGCTCATGCAAAACCTTCTAAACACCACGTATGACGGCAGATGTACCACAATACGTCACTGTCGTAAACATCATACTAATGTTGCAAACTGAACATTACAATAATGAAAACATTTCAACATAAAAAATTGCAATAGAAAAATGTTACATCAATAAGGCTTTGCATGAGCGTAAGACATTAAGCTTTAAGACGATAGCGCTGTCTGTGGTCAACGCTACAACACGCGCCCCATGGGGCTTCAAGCGTTCCGAGTTTGAAACTCAGCTCTATAAACTAATTTCATAATTGTGTCTCTAGTTTAATATTTGTCGAAAATAAAAACTTTTGAAACGTGCATTTATTTATTCGAAACACTTTTCAGAGCTTTGTTATTCATTGTCATTCTTATTAACAGGCGTTTAGACGATAACATTGTCGACCCTATAGCTACATGCCGTTAACCTGTTAAGCTGCAACCCCACTTTTGAAAAATCCCCAGAAATGGCATACCCAAACTGAAACAGATACAGTTCATGAACCCTTTGTACTAAAAGCACAAGTATGATCTCATTTGAAAGCTGACACCTGGCAGTTTATTGTAAATGTAGAATTAATTATTGTCATAATGAAAAAAAAAGTTATAAATAGCTTCAAAGTTTTGTAAAGTTATTAGAAATATATTTTTATGAAACATCTTCATGAAAATAAAACTGAAGTTGGCATTGTATCAATCTAGAAATGCACTGCAGCTAAAGCCACGTCTGACCATGTTATATTTAAAATTTGAAGATGACAAGTCTAAAACTCTGCATTTAGTTAAATGTTTTTCAAGATCATGTTATATGACTTTATTTTGATTAGACTCTACAATGCAAGCTGATGTTTATTGTCATCTTCTAGCATCTATTCAGACTAGTTTCTCTATTGTTTTGTGGTGCAAACGAGCCCCATTCAGTGTCAGTCTCCCCTGCACACATTCACACCTCTCCAGCCTGGTTATGGCTCTAAATATGCTTTTCTTTTGTCTGCATTATAATTACTAACGACTTGCTATTCACACTGTTTCAATCCCTAATCTCTTTTATCAAAGTTCTAACTTCACATTTGAAACTGTATCAAATGCCCTTTTTGAAAAAAGAAACATTTCAGTAAGCAGTTATATTTAGAAAAATTCATAAAAATAACAGCTAGGTGACAGGTGCACCTCTTAGAGCTAGCTAACATGTTAGCTTAGCACATCATCAATAAACGACAATTTATGAGATTAAAACCATGTTTGTGCTTCAAACTTACTTTATAGTGCAAGTCGAGTGTTTTAAATAACCTTCTGTGATCTGATTTGGCTTCAGATAAAAAAATCAGACGGAAAATATATGATTTTATAGTATTCTGCACAATAATAAAGTCTATATCGATTAGCATTACATTATAAATATAATCTACTATTATGAAAATACCTGACATGGCTCGAAGAACACAGGTAAATCAAATATCATTGCAATCGTGTTTATTGTCTTCAAAACATCTTTATATGCATGTTACAGCGATCTCTGAAAGCTTTGTTTGTCAGACAGTTCCTGGAAAGTCACATGATTATCGCACTTCTTCGTGTGTTCCATATATGGACTATTACTGTGCATAGAGCGCTGGCGCCCTCAGGCTGCCAGTATGGATTGAAAACACAGTACATCAGAGTATCCAGCGCTCATAATTATTACATCGACGCATTTGGGTATAAATTCAATAAATATTATTCCTGTCTATAGAAATCTGATCTAGACCTATGAGAATCGATCACTATTTCTCCAAATCTGCACACTGTTGAGCTAAAAGCCCTGAGGGACGTTGTTTTGTCAAGCGCTGTCATGACGACACCACAGGAGGTTTTTTCGGAATGGAAGCGGCTGACGCTCATAATTCATATTAAAGGTATCGACTCATTTTTTAATTACATAACTCTTAAAACCAATTAAGACATAACTGTAACTATAAGTTTCTCAGAATACAATAGTGGTCAAATACTGAAACTTGAGTATTATATCTTTTTTAATGATGTATAGTTTGTCAAGGTAATAACATAAATTATGATAACTTTGAAAAAAAAAAAAAACGCTTCAGTGCGCCGGCGCTCTGGCAACGGTTAACAGGTAACCGATGTTGGCCGACAGCATTTATGTTTTACTATTCTTGATGCTTAAATAAGTAACCGTTTATTAAAGTCAAGTGTTTTGTTTAATTATTAATGGAACATTACAACATAAATTTGCTACATTCCAGTAGAGCCTCTGTTTGCTGCACAGGCAACAAAACCCTTCAAAGACGCTGTTGAAGGCAGATTGTCAGCCGATCGCACCAGAAAATCACATTGGCCTGAAGATGATGAAGCTCTTCTTTAATCTGCTAAATTATTGTTTTGTGAATCATTCACGAAATTGAGATGACTGACAGTGATACCCATAGAACCGAAAGGATTTTTTTAAAACAGATTCATAGGCCTACATTAAACAACTCCGAAAAAGACTCAACATTTTGTTGACTTGGCTACAAAAAAATAATAGACCAACTAAATAGGATTGATTTCAATATAAAAACCAATGAAAATGTGAAAGAACACTAAAATTATAATCCCATCGTACATTTCAAGGTTTAAATAAAGAGTTGGGACAGTTTATTTATTTAAAACTGGCATCAAGTTTAGCGTTTATTAGCGGAGGCCTCAGCAGGATGACTCTCTAAATTAATTAAAAATGAAAATCACTCTCTTATGGATTATTTTGCTTTTTTTTTTGCTCAAAGGAGAGAGCCTGCTTACTTTATTCACCTAGGGATAAAAGCTTGTGGGGAGAAGCCTCAGCAGAACAACTCTCTAACCTATCAGTTTATCTCCACAACAGAAGCAGAAGAGGCTTCACAGAGCCTATGTCACTCAAAAAACTGTTGTCTAACAAGGGTGCCGCAGTTCAGATCGTAACGACTCTCATTTCAAAGTATTGAAACACTGCTGTCCCAAACTCTGGAGAGCTGAGGCCTCAACAGAATGACTCTTTATAGCGACAGCAAGCCTAACAACACTCAATACCAGAGGCAGTAAACTAAGAGCTTACCACACCAATATTACTGTCCTGTATGAAGCACTGGCATCGTTAGAGGGGATCTGCTTTTTTTACACATACTAAAGGGACCTTTTTAAGAAATATATCTGCCTGGAGCTCTGGGGAGCAAGGAACTCAGCAGGACGACTCTCTAAAACAAGAGGAGTCCAAGCTCAACCCTAGAGTGTAAATAGAGGAGGCTATCTGCCACTGCTGGTTCCAAGACGCTGATCACATCTGTACTGGATCACTTCCTTCAGATCCTGCTTCTTTTTCCTCGCCTCGCACCTTCTTAGCAGAAGGGTGAGGAGAAGGTTCTCTTGCACGAGCGGCAACACTGGTCATCTGGCCTTGCCTTTGGTCTTCAAACCGAGATGGGCCAAGACCCCTTGACTGTCTGGGCGCAGACTCCGACCGGCGCGATATATAAGTTTTAAAAGCAGCCGAGTGCGACTTCGCCTCCCTGAAATTGCCGACTACCGACTCAATGGATGTGCCTAACAATTCGAAAGAGGAAACCGGTGCATCGAGAAGAAAGCCCTTCCCATTTGAAAGGGATCCAGATTTCATTCGCCCCACTGGAAAGCATATTTACACTGTCTGAATCATTCCCTATATACTGTTGAAAGGACTGTAAAAGGGGGCTATAAAGTTCTTGACCCAGGACCAGAGATGATGAAAGAAGACCAGGAGTCGTGAGGTTCAATCAAAGAGTAAAATTTACTGAAGAATAGTTTGCAGTTTAATTGGTAGAGCCAGCGTCAAAGTCTCCCGAGGAGGTCGCAAGCTAACTCTACCTTACATAAAAATCGTACACCAGTTATACTGTTTTCAAGGGCATACATTACATAAACATTCACTTCTGATTGGCTCAGAGGACATAAAGTCTAAACAATGATACATAGATAGACGGGTACGTCGACATCGATCAAGATAGCTGTCATCCAAGTCACGAAAGCTCCAGTAATGACCTCGGAGGGGCCATCGAAAAGCGTCATGAGACCAGCCACCCTGTGTCTTGAGACCTGCAACATACTGATAAAACCTTCCATCCTCAGAGAGAAGAAATAACAATTACTTTATTTCTTGAGAGATATATGTATTAAAGAAGTACAATTTTGGAAACAAATCATAGAACCATACAGAAATGTACCCCTGTCCGTTAATGGGGTCAGAAGAGAAACCTAATCATATGATGAGGTTCTCTTTGGGCGCAACACACTGCTCTGGCTCAGGGCCACAGAAGATTAGTCACAGACATCATGAGACCTTCATGAAAGATATGCATTCAACCAACCTTCACGAAAGAGATGCATTCAACAAAGTGTGAATAAAAAACCCATATGTGAATCACTTTATGGCATATAGGAATGATTGTATAATTTGATTAGTACGTATTATAGGAATAATGTAATCATAAAAAAAAGATATACATATAGCGCTTTTTCTGGGACCTCAAAGCGCTTCACATATGGTAGGGGGGAATCTCCTCAACCACCACCAATGTGCAGCATCCACCTGGATGATGCGACGGCAGCCATATTGCGCCAGAACGCCCACCACACACCAGCTTATTAGTATATAGGGATGATTAGGAGGCCATGATGGACAGAGGCCAAGGGGCAAATTTGGCCAGGATGCCGGGGTTACACCCCTACTCTTTTTCGAAGGACATCATGGGATTTTTAATGACCACAGAGAGTCAGGACCTCGGTTTAACGTCTCATCCGAAGGACGGGCTTTAGATTCTAGAGAGCTGATGAGAAGCTGAATTGCTAAGTCATGTCCTCAAAATCATTGATCCAAATTGGCGGAAGTGAGAGACTGTAAGTTTTGAATAGTTATACAGTATATTCTAAATGTGAATTTTGCCATTGTTTTGGAACACTTTACATACCTTATAGATAACAGTAAGACTAACAAACAAATTCATACTAAAAGCCAAAAAAATATATTTATGGGGACTTTAAAAACAATCACTGCTCTTAACTGAATAACTTTTGTGACTTTAATTAAAGATGAATATATCCGTTTAATGTATATAGTGAAGACTATGCAGTTTGCATTTGATTAGCCTACTTTAATCATTTCTGTACCTAAAAACTACCTATGGACCTTCCTGAAAAGAAACCTGGAAAGCACAGTTTATTTCATTTGTATAGTTGTTCTAATGTATTTATTTGTGCTTATTTGATTATTTGTTCTTATTTTATTACCGACTACTTTAGTAGTCAGTAATAAAAAACTACTTCTATTACAATTTCCTAATATTGACTTTGGTACAATATGCTGGCTGGTTGATTTCCTAACTATGAGGTCACAGATGACCCGGGTAAATAACACTTTATCTAAGGCCCTCATTCAACAGGGTCACCTCAAGGGTGTGTTCTGTCACCACTTTTATTTGTGCTCTACACCAATTACTGTCGGGGTACGTTTGAATCAAGGCATATCATTAAGTATGCTGATGATTCTGTGATAATTAGTCTTCTGCAGGATCACGAGGAGGGCCATGGACCAGTTTTGGACAATTTTGTCTCATGGTGCAAGGACTCATATCTCCTCAATGTGTCTAAAACCAAAGATATTGTATTGACTTTCGCCGTAATCCTCCAACCACAGCTTCAACTTTGATTAATGGCATAGCGTTAGATGTGGTAAGACAATACAAGTATTTGGGCACCATTTTAGATGATAAATTGAACTTCGATACCAATACAGACTATATATGCAAAAAAGCTAATCACTCAGAGACTTTTCTTTTTAAGAAAGTTGAATGGGTTTAACGTTGATAGAGCCCTTCTGAAAGCTTTTTATTCATCTTTTGTTAAGTCAATTTTAACCTTTGCTATGATCTGCTGCTTTGGCAATTTGAGTGTAATTAACAAAAACTACGGAGCCCCCCTAGTCCCACTTTGTCAAAAAAATGTATTATAACTATCTCGTGGCCTCAAGATAAGTATCTCGTGGCCTCAAGATAGTAACTCGTGGCCTCAAGATACTATCTCGTGGCCTCAAGATACTATCTCGTGGCCTCAAGATAGTATCTCTATCTCGTGGCCTCAAGATAGTATCTCTATCTCGTGGCCTCAAGATAGTATCTCTATCTCGTGGCCTCAAGATAGTATCTCGTGGCCTCAAGATAGTATCTCGTGGCCTCAAGATAGTATCTCGTGGCCTCAAGATAGTATCTCGTGGCCTCAAGATAGTATCTCGTGGCCTCAAGATACTATCTCGTGGCCTCAAGATACTATCTCGTGGCCTCAAGATACTATCTTGTGGCCTCAAGATAGTATCTCGTGGCCTCAAGATAGTATCTCTATCTTATAGTATCTCTATCTTGAGGCCACGAGTTACTATCTTGAGGCCACAAGATAGTATCTTGAGGCCACGAGATACTATCTTGAGCATTACAGGAAAAACTGTAAGCATTTGTCGAAAAATTATTGGTACTGATCTGAACAGCATTGAGCATATGTACAAGGCCAGAGCTACACAGAGGGCAATGTCCATTTTGGCTAACATCACTCACCCACTACACTCTGAGTTCTGCCTCTACAGGGGAGACTTAAAAGAATAGTTAACTTAAAAATGAAAATTCTGTCATTGTTTACTCACCCTCAAGTTGTTTCAAACCTGTATGAATTTCTTCTGTTGAACACAAAATAAGATATTAAGTCAATGGGGTACATCAACTGCCTGGTTACCGACATTCTTCAAAATGCCTTCCTTTGTGTTCAGCAGAAGAAAGAAATTCATACAGTTTTGAAACAAATTGAGGGTGAGTAAATGATGACAGAATTTTCATTTTTCAAGTGAACTACACATTTAATGCAGTCAACAGGTCAGTGGAAGTTGTGCAAATGTAGTTTGATTGTGTGACATTCCTATTACCCCCCCCCCCCCCCCCCCCCCCCCCCCCCCCCCCCATCCCAAATAACAATCTATCAGCACAGCGGAATTAAAACAGACAAATAATACTGCAAGAAGAACACAAAACAACCATGGTAGAGGTTTTCTTAAGCAAGTTGCAGCAAGTTTTAATTGTGCAGAGTTTAAAGAACACAGAGGACTGTTTAAGTGCCATATCTCACACTTCTCCACACATAGAGTACAGTGGCTGAAAACAGAAAATACAGGGTTCTTCACCTCAAAAAGATGATTTGTCACAAGCATTTACACATTTCTCTCTAGAACACAGAAAAAGCAGCAACATACTGTAAACCCCAGTACTACCCCATGCGTCCCAATCCACACTATTGCGTCACCTCAATGTAAACCAAGATATAAAATAACAAAATGATGGATTCTCAGTCAAATTCAAACAGGACTAACGAGGATAGATTACAGCGTGACTGACATCTATCTTGTTCAATCTGATCAGCCCAGTAAGAAAGAACACAAGCAATAAAAGACAGAGAATGATGCAACCTGGTTTGTTTAAAGAGGTTAGCAGATGAGCAAGGCTGGGTTAGGGATGCATTCAATGGAAATTCTTAACTTTGTTGGATTCCCTGCAGTGAATGTGGAGGTATGTCTGTGTCTCCGGCACTCGGAAATGCTCTCGTCTCTTGTAGCATCACCATTATTGCTAAAGGTTCCAGCATTTTTCATGAAAACGTTTCTCCTGCAAGCCCTTCTCTAACCATCAGCTGGCTGGAAAGGTTTAGACACATGCGAAATGTGACTGTAGTACTACACACTCAATGAATGTTGAGGTTCTTTTCTCTGTGAGGCAAATTCTATTACAGCTCATTTCTGAGCCCTTAACTGGATTAGCTTGCGAAAAGAAGGGCACGAAGGAGAAAGCAGGCAGCTGAAGAATTGGAACAAGACCGATGTCAATCACTCGAGTGCGGGATAAAATCAAGGCAGTTGAATTGAATGGAAAGCAGGGCATTTAAGATATACAGCTGCATGCTTTCAATATACAGTACCCTACTCATTTTGTGTCTATGCTGAATAATATTATGTTCTAGTTGTTATACATTATCTATGACATCAGTATGGACCACAGCTGCTCAGTCATATATTCCATCAAACTCTAAAACAGGCTTCGAAATCCCAGTGTAGTTGACATACCACACAAGAGAGATTGAGGATTGAAAAGCCTTCAGGGGAAGCAAAATGAGGCCATGCTTAAAATGGGCCATAAAGAATGATAAATGAAAGCGGTCTTGTGGGTAAAAAGAGTTAATGAGAGGCAGAAACAAAAGGAAAAACCAAGGTGATGTGGTTGAAATTGTTTGGTTGTTTTTTTAACCCTTTTGCATTTTACCTTAAAGGGTGCAGTCTGACTGTAACCGCGCCTTGGAAATTTCACTATGTAAATTGGCCCACTGGGTTATGAAGGTAACTTTCATACAAAGCTGAGTCTTAGCAAAGAGATTTTCTACTTTAAATAGAGAAAAGAGGTTACATTCCAATAATAATTAATAGAGCATTAATTAGTTTGAGACAAGAGACTAAAGTGTAGATAGAGGCCTGGCTTTTCAGAGCAGGTCAGTGTGTCACATGCAAATTTGAATGCAAGGAAAAGTGTGAATGCCCGGATTTATTTGTGCATTGAGGATTTGGAATTACTATTAATGTAAAATGATCTTGTGCGTTTTTGTTTCCTCCTCACATTTTACACGTGTTTCTCTTGTCTGATCTCTCCAGCATCTTTAAATCTGTTTTTGTGTGTTGGGAAGCGCAGTCAGTCAATACTGTGTATGTGCCGCAGCTCACGTTACCACAGTTGTAACACTATAACGTATTCTGATCCTGTCCAATGACTGGCTAAAACTGATCAATGATTTCATTTGAGTGGCCATCAGCACTCACTCTACGTTCTATTCTGATCAGATGTCACGTGGTATCTTATCAAACGACTATATTGCGTTTAGACATCTCTTCTATTGGCTGCAGCGTTTATCCACTTTTCAAAGCAGTGGATCCTGTTTCCTCCCAGGTCCTCTTGGCTCTTGTTGTTTCTTGCTTCTCAGTGCTGACTGCATGTGCATCAATAATTCAGGTTGGTAAAGAAATTGCATACCTTTTAGGTTAAGGTTCTTTTGACAAGAACTGGGCACTAGGTGCTTGTCTGGACTAGTCAACTGTGCTAGTGATTGTAAGTTGTCACTGTGGTGACCATTAGTCACGGTTTCCATTGACTGAAATGGAACCAAACCTGAGATTCTGTCCCATGCTACACTCAAAACCACAGTGAGAAACGGAAAGAAGAGACAAGAGAAGATGTGCGGTAGACTTTTAAAATGTGCTTTTCTGATGTGACTGTCATGTGCTGTGCTTACTCTATGTGTGAAAGAAGGAGATCGTTTTTCTCAGAATGGCTTTCATATAGGACGGAGATAAAGCGGGACGTTAAAGAGGAGATTTTTGGGGCAGGGGTTCAGGGGGTAGATATGTGGCTTTAGGAGCAGCAGAGGGGAGACTAGATACGTTTCATGCTCGATTAAGTTATGCTTCTCTCTTTCTCTTGCTTTCTACCCCTCCTCATATTTTCTTCCTAAAGCATGTGTAAGATGTCCTAATTGTTCAAGTATCTCTACTTCTTCTTCTTTTGAAAGCGTCTGAACTGGTTCTGGATGGCGAGGGCTGCTTTCTCCGTCTCCGGGGCTTCCAGGTCGATATCGACCTCTTCCTCCTGCTCAGGTTTTCCTGCAGAGTCAGATGCCTTCTCTAGAACACAATGACCAAACCACAGAGTGAATCAACTCATCAGGACACCAGTTCACCCTTGTGAAAAAGAAGCACACTTTAGCATGCTTTTAAAAATAATACTTATTACAGAAATAATAGTAACACTTTTAAAATAAATAATTTCCATTTTTTAACATTAGTTAATCTCATTTGTTCACATGAATTACAAATGAAAAATACATCTAATGCATTTATTCATCTTTATTAATCTAATTTAACGGACCTGAGCTACCACGAACAAACAATGAACAGTTGTACTTTTATTCATTAACATTAATAAAGATGAATAAATACTGCAACAAAAGTACTACTGATTGTTGGTTGATGCATTCATTTAAAATATTAATTGGAACTTTATTGTAAAGTGTTAAGGAAATAATATTCTTTAAAAGAAAAAAAGGGATATTTCACCCAAAAAAAGAAAATGCTGTCATTAATTACCCTCATGTCGTTCAAAACCCATAGGACTTTTGTTCAACTTCGGAACACAAATGAAGATTGTTTTGTTGAAATCTGAGTGTTTTCTGTATAAAGCTATGCAACTACCACTTTGATGCTAAAAAACGTTCATAAATAGATCGTAAAACTAATCCATATGAATTGAGCGTTTTAGTCAAAATTTTCTAAAGAGATTTGATTGATTTGTAATGGTAATGTAATTGATTTGTAATTGATTTGTAAACAGATTTTGGGCTTTTATTCACATTTAAACAATGATCAAGCAAACATAAACAGACGCTCGACTGAACCTGCTGAATGCTACCGTTTACTAGGGCTTTAACAATACATCAATATGGATTGATGCATCGATCAAACGTCTAATGATACGATGCATCGATGCCACACATAAAATATCGATATATGGTACTTTATTTTAACACTCTCCACATCCTCACTTAACTTTTATCAGCTGAAATAGACGCCTGACAAGATTGACTGACCTGAACTTGTTTTGTAACAAAAGCCGGTATTGTCCACTGTAAAGGCATTGCGAGTTCATGTTTTACAGCAGAAACCGACAGGCAGCCAGCATCCTTGTTGTTTGTGAACACAACCCGAAAAGTCCATTTTAGTGAATCAGCGCGCAGTATTCTGGTCAGTTGACAAGTTAAGGCACTTTAATTTATATAGCGCTTTTAACAATATAGAATGGTTCAAAGCAGCTTTAGAGTGATAATAGGAAATTAAAGTAACAGAGATTGTTTTGGCTTTTAGAACCTCTAGAATAAAGTTATTGTCCAGCTAGTTTTGATTGATTCACTTCCGTTGCAACAATCATTAGTTATTAACTTATGGGACGCTAACACGACAGCGTTCTAACAGAAAACCTTTAATGCGATGCGGCCGCTCATTTGCACAAAACAGTGCCTAGAACCCAAACCAGGAAATAGGTTCCAAGGTACAAGCTTTGAAAAATGTATAATACATAATTTTTTTATCGCTTCCACGTAGCCACGTGAACCGAAATTATCCCAACAATGTTTTATCTGTACAGAGATAAAGGGAAGGGAACGTCTCGGCTACGGACGTAACCCTCGTTCCCTGAGTAGGGAACGGAGACGTTCCGTCGGATGACGACGAATGGGGTTTCGCTTAGAAAGCCAATCGACTTCGAGTACTACAAAACGAGCCAATGGCAAAGAAATGCCATGGGTCTGCGGAATTTGCATAGCGTAACTCCGCCTCACCTCGTGGGTATTTAAGGAGCACGCTCATAGCAAATAGGCATGTTTTTCTCGCTGAGGAGCCAAGACTGAGCTCAGGCGATCCCCGCGGTACAGCGGAAAGTGGCAGGAAGACGGAACGTCTCCGTTCCCTACTCAGGGAACGAGGGTTACATCCGTAACCGAGACGTTCCCTTTCGTTGTCACTCCGAGTTCCGTCGGATGACGACGAATGGGGATACCAGTCTAATCACGCCACCTTCTCAGTTGTCTTCCAGTGCCCTGTGTAATCTGAGATCCCTGTCGTGAGATAGCACGGACGAAGGACTCCTATTAGCACAGGAATACCAAGGTACACTGGGGAGCATATCCCAAGGTCTTTAAGGGAAATATGCAATTACTGCCAACCCAGAGGGGGGGACTTAGAGAATACACATATGACCAGAGGGATGCATATGGGGAATCACTGGGGTGTCCAGCCGCAGGTGGAATATTTCAACCCCAGGGGTGGCAAGGTGGCTTGCCGAGGGAAAGACACATGCTCAAAGAGGCTTACAGTGGAAACACACATGTGGGGGTAGCTCAGAGGAGGTACCATGCACACGGAAGGCACCTAGCCGACGCGCAGGCAAAAGACACTGGCGCCAGCATCAGGAGTGCTGGAGGAACTCAGGGCTTTCGGGGAAGCTCACCTGAGGAGAATATCGCACGTATCCAGTCCGTGGAGTGGAATGGCGAGCAAGCGAAGACACCTAACGGGTCCCATGTTAGCTTGAAAAAGACAGTACATGGGAGGAGACTGGCTCCACTCGGAGATTGTAAAATCTGGCGAATGTGTTAGGTGTCGCCCAGCCTGCAGCTCTGCAGATGTCTGTTAGCGAGGCGCCATGCGCTAGAGCCCAAGAGGATGCCACACTCCGGGTGGAGTGGGCGGTCACACCAAGGGGGCACGGTCGACCTTGCTGCTGGTATGCCAAAGCAATGGCGTCCACTATCCAGTGAGACAACCTTTGTTTGGAGAGAGCCTTTCCCTTCAGCTTCCCACCATAACAGACAAAGAGCTGGTCTGAGGTCCTGAAACACTGCGTTCTGTCTACATAGATGCGAAGAGCACGTACTGGACAGAGCAGTGCCAAGGCTGGGTCTGCCTCCTCCGGGGGCAGCGCTTGCAGATTCACCACCTGGTCCCGAAAGGGAGTGGTAGGAACCTTGGGCACATATCCAGGCCGGGGTCTCAGGATCACGTGAGAGTCACCCGGCCCGAATTCCAAGCACGCCTAGTCAACGGAGAATGCGTGCAGGTCCCCTACCCTCTTGATGGAGGCCAACGCAGTCAGGAGCGCTGTCTTCATTGACAGGAAGTTAAGCTCGACTGACTGCAAAGGCTCAAAGGGAGCGCTGCGCAGGGCAGTTAAGACCACTGCGAGCTCCCAAGAGGGTACGAGAGGAGAACGAGGAGGACTCAGTCTCCTCGCTCCCCTCAGGAACCTGATGATCAGGTCATGCTTCCCCACGGACTTACCTTCTATCGGGTCATGATGTGCGGCAATAGCGGCAACATAGACCTTCAGGGTGGAGGGAGACAGCCTTCGCTCCAACGCCTCTTGAAGAAAGGAAAGCAGGACACTGACCGGACATCTCCGGGGGTCTTCTCGGTGAGAAGAGCACCAGTTGACGAAGAGGTTCCACTTCAACGCATAGACGTGTCTCGTGGACGACGCTCTAGCGGAAGTGATGGTAGCCACCACCGCTGGTGGTAGGGTACTCAAACCTGCCTCGTCCCGTCCAGGAGCCACACGTGGAGGTTCCAAAGATCGGGACGAGGGTGCCATAGGGTGCCCCGTCCCTGAGAAAGGAGGTCCTTCCTCAGAGGAATCGGCCAAGGAGGTGCTGTCGCGAGGAGTACAAGTTCGGGGAACCAGGTCCTGGCGGGCCAGTACGGCGCGACCAAAATGACCTGCTCCTCGTCCTCCCTGACCTTGCGCAGGGTCTGCGCGAGAAGGCTCACTGGGGGAAACGCATATTTGCGGCCCTGCGGCCAGCTGTGCGCCAGTGCATCCGTGCCAAGCGTGCCCTCGGTCAGGGAATAATACTGGGCGCAATGGGTCGAGTCGTGAGAGGCAAACAGATCTATCTGTGCATCCCCGAACTGGTCCCAAATCAGCTGGACCGACTGGGGATGGAGTCGCCATTCTCCAGGGAGGGGCTGAAACCGTGAGAGCTCGTCGGCTGCACAGTTCAGGGCTCCGGGGATATAAATGGCACGAAGCGACCTCAGATGCTTCTGACTCCATAAGAGGAGGTGGCGGGCGAGTTGCGACATACGGCGGGAGCGCAGACCACCTTGACGGTTGATGTACGCTACGGTCGCGGTATTGTCTGAACGGACTAGTACATGCTGACCCCTGAGCACGGCTCGGAAGCGGCGCAAGGCGAGCTGTACACCCAGCAACTCGAGGCAATTGATGTGCCATAAGCGGTGGGGTCCTGTCCAGGAGCCCGCGGCAGCACGTCCATTGCACATGGCACCCCAGCCCATGGTAGAGGCATCTGTCGTTACGACAATATGCCGGGAAGCTCGTTCCAGGGGCACTCCGGCCCGTAGAAAACTGAGGTTCGACCACGGGGTGAAGGTCTGACGGCAGGTCGGAGTAACTGGTACTCGGAGAGTGCCGTGTTGCCATGCCCACCTCGGGACTCGGTCGCGAAGCCAAAGCTGAAGCGGTCTCATATGGAGTAATCCGAGAGGCGTTGCCACGGCTGCGGATGCCATATGCCCCAGGAGCCTCTGAAAAAGTTTCAGTGGAACCGCACTCTTGCCCTCGAACTGTGTCAGGCAAGTCAGCAGTGACTGCGCGCGCTCGCTCGTAAGCTGCGCGGACATGGCGACCGAGTCGATCTCCATACCGAGAAAAGAGATCCTCTGCACGGGGCAAAGTTTGCTCTTCTCCCAGTTGACCCGAAGGCCCAGACGGGCTACATGGCGGAGCACCAAATCCCTGTGTTCGCAAAGCTGATCTCGAGAGTGAGCTAGGATTAGCCAGTCGTCGAGGTAGTTCAGAATGCGAACCCCGTGTTCCCGGAGGGGAACAAGGGCTACCTCGACGACCTTCGTAAAGACGCGAGGAGACAGGGCTACCCCGAATGGGAGAACTGCGTACTGATATGCCTGCCCCTCGAAAGCAAACCGCAGGAACGGTCTGTGTCGAGGGAGGATGGAGACATGAAAGTAGGCGTCCTTCAGGTCGATCGCTGCAAACCAATCCTGGTGCCGCACACATTCGAAAACGCGTTTGGCGGTAAGCATCTTGAACGGCAGCCTGTGAAGGGAGCGGTTTAGAACGCGCAGGTCCAGGATTGGCCGTAACCCACCGGTTTTCTTCGGGACAATGAAATACGGGCTGTAGAAGCCGGTCTTGATTTCGGCTGGAGGGACAGTCTCGATCGCACCCTTCGCCAGCAAGGTTGCAACCTCCGCTCTCATGATAGGGGCATTGCCACTGACCATAGTGGAGCGGACTCCCCTGAAGCTGGGAGGAGACCGCGCGAACTGAATCGCGTAGCCGAGCCTGATCGTTCGTGCGACCCAGCGGGACAGGTTGGGAAGCTCTAGCCAGGCTCCCAACGACTGAACCAGCGGGGTCATGCGAACTACAGACTTCCCGTCGGTGGGGCAGCGAGGCGGTATGGCTGACCCAGACGTGGACGGCATAGCGGCCCGGTGTGGGGGTGCAGCCATGGACCGCGTCCTGACAGAGCAGACCAGGGAAGGACGAACGTTCCACGGGGGTCTGCTCTGCCAGGGGTCTGGCGTCAGAGGAGGATGAGAGTGGTACGGTCCGGGGACGGCGCGCACTGTCATCCGGCTCTGGGACAGAGGAGGACGAGGGGTGCACGGCCCGGGGGCGGCGCACCGTGTCGTCCGAGAACTCTGTGTGCTCAGAAACGGGAGAGTCAGTTCTTTCTGAATAAGGATTCTTCCCCGGCCCTCCACCAGGGAAAGGAGTGGCCCTGCTACCAGCTCCTGGAAAGAACTCTGAGGAGCCCATCTCAAGAGTGCCGCTTAACCCAGCGTGTAGCGGGGGGCGGGGCTGGAGAGGGCTGTGGCGTCCCCCTGCGGCTTCCAGAGCCAGCCCGGGTGAACGGGCGGGGTGGGAGCCGCAGGAGGGCGCCTTCGGCGGTGGGCAGACTGAGGGATCAGCTCGGACGGCGGGGCCGTCGGGGCAGAATAAGCCTCAGTCTGCTCGTGGGCGGTTGAGAACTGTTGGGCAAAGCCCTCAACCGCACCGCCGAAGAGGCCAACCTGGGATATGGGGGTGTCAAGCAGATGGGTCCGCCCGACATCCTGCACATCGGACAGGTTCAGCCACAGAATGGTGTACATCACCTGACTCAGGGAACGTACGGCCACTTTCGTCGCTCGGAGAGCAAGGTCAGTGGCGGCGCGCAGCTCATTGAAGAGCCCTGGGTCAGTCCAGCCCTCGTGCATGTCCGTGAGCATCTGGGTCTGGTAGACCAGCAGAATGGCCATGGCATGCAGTGAGGCGGCTGCCTGTCCTGTAGCGCTATAGGAATTCGCCACAAGTGTAGACGAAAAACTACAGGCTTAGGACGGGTGCTTAGGATCGCGCCGAGAGGAAGCACTCTGAGGACACAGTAGCATCGCAACAGAGCGTTCAACCGGGGGACCCCAGTGTACCCATGGGCAGCGGCCCCGTCGAGGGAAGGAAGGGCGAAGGAGATCAACGAGGGATCGCTGGAAGACATGGGGGTCTTCGAGGATTTCGAGATCTCCTAATGCACATCCGGGAAAAAAGGTATTGGAGTGGAAGCTGACAGGAGTCAGCGGCCACACCCAAAAACCAATCGCCCGGGAAAGCATGGCCGTCATCTCAGGATCTGACTCGACAAATGCCATATGCACACCCGAAAGTGGCAGCACTGTCAAATCTTCACTTCCTGAAAATTCTGGCCCACCCTGTGATGCTGCGATGGACAACAGATCCGATTCTGGAGCGTCAAGGGAAACCCGCGGGGCATCCGAAAATAGACCCGGGGAATCCCCTGAACACTCGCGGGTTGCGTCACTGAAGAGGGGGGCGTGGTCCACGGACAAAGAGTCGGCGGATTTGTTCCACACACACACCCTCAGGTCACCCTGGCCACCAGCCGAAGTAGCACCTCACGTGGAGAGTGTTAGATCGGGGTGTGGATGAGGGGACTCTCTCTCTAACGAGATCATTGAGTCTCGACCGTAATGACGCGATGATCACGTTCCCGCGGGGAGAACGTGAGTCATCCACAAACGCTGCTCTAGCGTGATGAAGCCCAAGCACGCAGAGCAGAGAATGTGCCCATCAAAATCGGAAATGAGTCGACCGCAACCAGAAATGCACGGGCGAGCCGTCTTTAAAAAGACGTGCCGCGTGCGAGCTCTTTTGTGAGAGGAGGAAGAAACTCCGCGATGTTGAAGCGAGCAGGGAGAAACACACTCATTGGCAGATCACTGCACAGATCAGCAGGCAATGTGAACTCGCTGCAGATCGCCGTCACACCAACACCGGAGAGAGTGGCTCGTCTCGTAGAGTGAAGTCAGAAATGGCTGTGGAGCGAAGAGATACTCTTGGCTCCGAAGCGAAAACATGCCTATTTGCTATGAGCGTGCTCCTTAAATACCCACGAGGTGAGGCGGAGTTACGCTATGCAAATTCCGCAGACCCATGGCATTTCTTTGCCATTGGCTCGTTTTGTAGTACTCGAAGTCGATTGGCTTTCTAAGCGAAACCCCATTCGTCGTCATCCGACGGAACTCGGAGTGACAACGAAAGGGAAGGAGGCCTTCACAGGGGAGAGACTAGTTGACACTTCAGGACTGCGTTGGCGTCATCTCCAGGCACAGGTCCTTTATCAGATCCGGATACGGCCTGGATCCGGAGGACTGCGGTAAACCTTGGGGTAAACAGACTAATATTAGCGTAGACGCCATCCTTCTTATGATGTAACAATAAATGGTAAATGGACTGCATTTTATATAGCGCTTTCACAGACCCAATGGCCACCAAAGCGCTTTACATATTGCCTCACATTCACCCATTCACTCACTCATTCATACACCGACGGCGGTGTCAGCCATGCAAGGCGCCATCCAGCTCGTCGGGAGCAGCTGGGGTTAGGTGTCTTGCTCATGGACACCTCGACACTTGGTCAGGTGGAACCGGGGATTGAACCACCAACCTTCCGGTTTGTAGACAACCTACATGAACCACTGAGCCACTAGCGCCCCCAATAAGGGGAAGTGTTCCCGGTTCCGGCTTACCTAATCTATGCAGCCTAACATTGAATTATAGAAGTCTATAATGTGTTATATGTATGCTAGGTCAAAGAGATGTGTTTTTAGTCTAGATTTGAACTGACAGAGTGTGTCTGCTTACCGGACAATGTTAGAAAGACTGTTCCAAAGTTTTGGTGCTAAATAGGAAAAGGATCTACCGCCAGCAGTTGATTTTGATATTCTAGGTATTATCAACTGGCCAGAATGTTGAGATCGCAATAGACGTGACGGACTATAATGTGTTAAGAGCTCGCTCAAGTACTGGGGAGCTAAACCATTTAGTACTTTGTAAGTAATCAGCAATATTTTAAAATGTATACAATGTTTAGTAGGGAGCCAATGCAGTGTTGACAGAACCGAATAATATGGTCATACTTCCTGGTTCTGGTAAGAACTCTAGCTGCTGCATTTTGGACCAGCTGTAGCTTGTTTATTAAGCGTCCAGGGCAACCACACATAATAGCATTACAATAATCTAGCCTTGATGTCATGAACGCATGAACTAACTGTTCCGAATTTGGCATTGAGAGCATATGACGTAATTTAGACATATTTTTAAAATGCGGTTTTACAGATACTAGACACATGACTTTCATATGAAAGATTGGTATCAAAGAGCACACCCAGGTTCCTAACCGACGACGAGGACTTGACAGAGCAGCCAGTGTTAGACAGTATTCTAAGTTAGTATGTGAGGAAGTTTTTTGTCCAATAAAAAACTGTTTTTTTTTCAGAATTAAGTAGAAAATTAAGTGTCATCCAGTTTTTTATATCAGCTATGCATTCCGTTAATTTTGTGAATTGGTAAGTTTCGTCAGGGAGAAATATAGAGCTGAGTAACATCAGCATAACAGTGAAAACTAATGCCATGCTTCCTAATGATATCTCCTAAGGGTAGCATGTACAGAGTGAATTAGTTCATGCGTTCATGACATCAAGGCTAGATTACTGTAATGCTCGAACTGGGTGGTTGCCCTGCACACTTAATAAACAAACTACAGCTAGTTCAAAACGTAGCAGCTCGAGTTCTTACCAGAACCAGGAAATATGACCATATTAGACCGGTTCTGTCAACACTGCATTGGCTCCCTATTAAACATCGTATAAATTTTTAAATATTGTTGATTACTTACAAAGCACTAAATAGTTTAGCTCCGCAGTACTTGAGCAAGCTTTTAAAGCATTATAGTCCTTCACGTCTATTGCAATCTCAAAATTCTGGCCAGTTGATAATACCTAGAATATCAAAATCGACTGCTGGCGGTAGATCCTTTTCCTGTTTAGCACCAAAACTTTGGAACAGTCTTCCTACCATTGTCTGGGAAGCAGACACACTCTGTCAGTTCAAAGCTAGACTAAAAACACATCTCTTTGACCTAGCATACACATAATACATTATAGACTTCTATAATTCAATGTTAGGCTGCATAGATTAGGTCAGCCGGAACTGGGAACACTTCCCTTAAATCCTGATGTACTCGTTACATCATAAGAAGAATGGCATTTACGCTAATTTTAGTGTCTTTGTTTATTCCAAGGTTTTCCCGCAGCCTGCCAGATCCAAGCCGTATCCAGATCTGACGAAGGAGCTTCGCCTGGACCCGATGACAATGCAGTGCTGAAGTATCAACTATCCTCTCCCTATGGAGGATCCCTTTCCCACTCCCACTCAAAGCGTTGTTGAAAATCCGGTTCGCGTACCCTGAAGTGATAAAATAAAATAAAAATTCTTTATCAAATGTATAGGCAAGACAAGTAGTTTGTTTAGGCATGGTTTGTAGGGAAATTACAAACCTGCGCACATATATTCAAACGAATATAACTATAGAATCAATTTTTAATGCGCATGTGAACGCCGTCAGGTCACAGGTTCACGTTTAAAGTCTGTTTAGAGAGAACGCCGTCGTCTTAGTGGCCCCTAATTTAATAACAAATGATAATTTTGCTTTAAGTGAATCAATCAAAACTAACTTTAGCTGGAAATAACATTATTCAAAAATCGCTATAAAGCCGAAACTATCTCTGTTACTGTAAATTGTGTGTTTATCTCTGTAAAGCTGCTTTGAAACAATCTACATTGTTAAAAGCGCTATATAAATGAAGATGACTTGACTTGACTTGAACAGCAACGGTCCTAGTACTGAGCCTCGTGGTACGCCATACTGAACTTTTGATCGATAAGACATCTCTTCATTTACTGCTACAAACTGATAATGGTCAGATAAGTATGATTTAAACCATGCTAATGCAATTCCACTAATGGCAACATAATTTTCAAGTCTATTTAAAAGAATGTTGTGGTCAATGGTATCAAATGCAGCACCAAGATCGAGTAACACTAATAGAGAAATACAACCACGATCGGATGATACGAGCAAATAATTTGTGACTCTGATGAGAGCTGTCTCAGTACTATGGTATGGTCTAAATCCTGACTGAAAATCCTTGCAGATACCATTTCTTTCTAAAAAGGAACATAGTTGTGAGGATACTGCCTTTTCTAGTATCTTTGACAGAAAAGGTGGATTCGATATCGGCCTGTAATTGACTAATTCTGTAGGATCAAGTCGCATTTTTTTAACTAGCGGTTTAATCATAGCCAGCTTAAAAGTGTTTGGTGCGTATCCTAATGACAAAGATTAATTAATGATACTAAGAAGAGGATCTCTGACCTCTGGAAACATCTCTTTCAATAGCTTAGTCGGTATAGGGTCTAACATACATGTTGTCAATTTAGATGAATAAACGAGTTTAGAAAATTCTTCCTCTCCTATAGCAATGAATGAATCAAATTTTTCCTCAGGGAGACTACAATGCACTGCCTGGTGTGATACTGTTGTAGACGGTTGCATAGTTATAATTTTCTCCCTGATATTATAAATCCTATAAGTAAAGTTGTTCATAAAGTTATTACTGCTGTGTTGCTTGGAAACGTCTGGGGTTGAAGCTTTAATTTTCGTTAATTTAGCACTGTTTCAAATACCTAGGGTTTTGTTTATTTTCTTCTAATAGGGTTGAAAAATAAGCAGATCTATAAGCTTCTAAGGCCTCTCTGTACACAATTGTGCACTCTTTCCATGAAATGCGAAACAACTCTAGTTTTGTTTTAATAATAATAATACATTTTATTTATAATGCACTTTACATTTCAAAGAAATCTCAAAGTGCAACAGTAGCAAAGAGGTTAAGGACAAAAGGTTTTCTTCCAGTTGCGCTCCATTTATCTGGCTGCTCTCTTAAGGGCCTGAGTGTACCCGTTGTACCACGGCGTTGGACTATTTTCTTTAATCTTTAAGCGCAAAGGAGCAACTGTCTAAAGTGCTGGAAAAGAGAGAGTCAAAAGTTTCTGTCGCAATATCGAGTTCTTTTAAGCTATCTGGGATGCTGAGGAGATGAAACTGATCAGGAATATTAATAAAGCGATCTTTACTGGCAGAAGTGATCGGTCTAATATATTTATCTAACTAGATAATGATCTGAGATGTCATCGCTCTGCTGTAGAATTTCAATGGCATCAACATTGATTCCATGTGATAATATTAGATCTAGAGTATGATTACGACAATGAGTAGGTCCTGACATGTGTTGTCTAACTTCCGAAGAGTTCAGAATGTGTTTAAATGCCAATCCCAATGCATATTTTTTCATTATCTACATGCATATTAAAATCACCAACAATTAGGACTTTATCTGCAGCCAGTACTAACTCTGATAGAAAATCAGCAAATTATTTGATAAAGTCTGTATGGTGCCCTGGTGGCCTGTATACAGTAGCCAGCACAAATCTCAAACTTGATTTATCATTTACACTAAATAGTGTTACATTAAGCACCAACACTTCAAAAGAATTATATTTAAAACTAGACTTCTCAGTAATTCTGAAGATATTACTATAAATTACAGCAACACCTCCCCCTTTGCCTTTCAGACGAGGTTCATGTTTATAACAGTAATCTTGGGGGGTGGACTCATTTAAAGTAATGTAATCATCTGGTTTTAGCCAGGTTTCTGTCAAACACAGCACATCTAGGTTATAATCTGTAATCATATCATTAACAATAAGTGCTTTTGAAGTAAGGGATGGAATATTCAGAAAACTGAGCTTTATCTTTTGTTTATCCGTATTATATCTGCTTTTCATTTGTTGAACATAGGGCTGGGCGATATGGCCCAAAAAAATTATCACAATATTTTTTTTTATATCAGTCGATATCGATAATTATCACGATAAATGTCAAATCTTTATTTCTTTCCAGTTTAAAGCCAGATTTTTGCTCCTAAGTGAAAGTTGTAGAAACCAGAGCGTTAATTGTGGTTTTAAACTACTCTTTATTGTCAGAACATATCATGACAAACACTTGCCAAACATATATTTCTTAGTTTCTGCATGTGCTAATGGGGGATATTGTTTCAAGTCTTGAATCAAATTTTGTTACCTGACTTTGATGGCACGTATCTTCAGCACAGTTTACAGTGCAGGCTGCAATATTAGTATTACATGTTTTATCTCGAAACGCATATTTGACAGTGAGTTGACAGTAAATCTGCATCCTAACTCAAGCTAATACTACTATGTTAAATTTTGTGTTCATTCTATTCTATCATTACGTTCATCTATTAAAAAAAATTTAACAACCACATTTTTATTTGGTAAATGTAACATTCTGACTGTTTGAGTTTTATTCAAATTAACCATTGGTTAACCAGTATCATGCATTTAGATCATGATAACCACAGATAAAACCAGGCATAGCCTATAGCACCTCACTATCATGGCAATATGTAACTTTATGGTTTCTATGGTATTTGTATGAAAAACTGTAGTCTAAATACATTATTAAATACTGCAATTATATTCCATTATTTGACATTTATCGCGTATGACCATTATATTACTAGGCTAACGTTACAGTAAATCCATGGTAAATGGATTCAGTATCAATTCAGATTCTGACTGGATCGTTGCGCACAGTGTTTCTCCTGTTTGTCAGCGCTGTTTCATCTGCCTTTAAACTGGTTTAAATCACCAAGTCATTAGTGTTCTTCACTGAATTCAAGCGCTTCTCACTGGATGTCGTGACCGAGGCCGCTCAGAGTAAACGCATCTGCTCCAGTGAGCTCGCGCGCTGCCGTTTGGACTTTAAGCCGAGCGGATAAACAGTCTGTGAGGTTCAAATGAGTTTCGTTCCGCTTTTGGCGCATAAACATTATCGAACATTTATCGAACTCTTGATATCGTTTTATCGAGAAAAATGATATCGCGATAAGTATCGTTATCGTTTTATCACCCAGCCCTAGTTGAACATCAATTAAAGTTTTAGCTTTAACCCTTTCACACGTAAGTTTATAATATTCTAACTGATTCCCCAGTGAGAGTTTTTCTAGGCGACCGTTATTTAGAACGTCACTTTAATGTTTCCATGGTGACGTGTCATTGCTTGTCACGTGACCACAACACAGCGCTGAATGAATGATGATCTGCTTTTATGTAATCTTTCCTTTTTTATTAAAAATATTCACAAATGTATTAGCTATAACATGAACCACTGATATTCCGATTGTCAAATATGTGCAAGTGGATGTGTTTTGCTGTTTAAACACCTTTATAACGATCGCGTTAGTTGAGCTGTATGTGCGATGGGCGGCGCCATGTTAGTTTACAACACGTCAATTTCTCAACTTCTCACGAAATACATGAAAGTAAGTGGCCGGTGAACTGGGAGAAGAATAGGGTAAAATGTAAAGCTACTTACACAATGTGTATCTGATATGAATAAAACGTGTCGTGTTATTATAATGGAAATTATTATTATTGCCGCTTCCATAGACATCATTGTGTATTTTACAAACTCAAAATAATTTTTTTTGCTAGTACGTATGTGTATTTAAATATCTGAAACCTAAATGAAACATTATGTGGTTGAAAACACTGAATAGTTGTGATATATGACAACACTGAGCGCGTTTGTCTCTGGCTCAGCGCCAGCCAACGCACGAAAGCACGTTTGAATTTAGCACTTGATCACGTGATGCACTGACCGTTCTAATCACACCGGTGTGATCGTACGCTCCAGAGACCAGCCAAGACTGATCACACCAGTGTGATCGTACGTTCGAAAGGGTTAAATGGGTTTAGTAGTATTTTGTATGTCCTAATTCGGGGAACAGACACAGTCTCTATGATGATATCTAGGTGAAAGAGTCTCTATGTGATGGGATTTATCTGACCACAGTGACGTGAGACAGCTAGCAGATGGTCGGTTTAGCCAGTCTGGGCTGACCTGGGCCACAATTCATGTTTGAGCTCTAAGACTATTACTAGAGAGAAGAGCAGCACCATCCCAGGAGGGATGAATACCATCTCTTTTCAACAGGTCAGGTCTGCCCCAAAAACTTCTTCAATTGTCTAAGAATTCTATATTATTTTGCGCACACCACTTAGACAGCCACCCATTGAGTGAGCACAGTCTACTAAATATCTCATAACTCCTGCGAACAGGAAGGGGGCCAGAGCAAATTACACAAGGCTGCTATCACTTTGAAAAGACGCGCTAGCTGAGAGGAGTTCCGTAAAAGCTGACTAAAAGTTATCGAGGATGGTTAATTTCAACAAACTTGATGAACCTGTGGTATCTTCAACAAAGGAAAAAAGAAGCTGAAACTTTTTCACGGAAACTTGCTAAAGCAGCACGTTACAGTGGTGAGGGTAAAGCTCCCTGTATTGCGTCTAATCACAACAACAACGTTTGTTAGGCGTCTTTGTCAGTTGAGGAGATTAACGTTACAAAAATGAACCGAGTGTTTTATTATCACAGCAATTACTTGGTTTTGTTTAACCTGTTAAACTTCAACCCCACTTTTGAAAAATCCCCAGAAATGGCATACCCAAACTGAAACAGATGCAGTTCATGAACCCTTTGTACTAAAAGCACAAGTATGATCTCATTTGAAAGCTGACACCTGGCAGTTTATTGTAAATGTGGAATTAGTCATAATGAAAAAAAAATAATGAAAAATGTCTTCAAAGTTTTGTAAAGTTATTAGAAATGTATTTTTATGAAACATCTTCATGAAAATAAAATTGAAGTTGGCATTGTATCAATCTAGAAATTCACTGCAACTAAAGCCACATGTCTGACCATGTTATATTTCAAATTTGAAGAAGATAAGTCTAAAACTCTGCATTTAGTTAAATGTTTTTCAAGATCATGTCATATTAATTTATTTTGATTAGACTCTAAAATGCAAACTGGTGTTTATTGTCATCTTCTAGCATCTATTCAGTCTATTGTCTCTATTGTTTTGTGGTGCAAACGAGCCCCATTCAGTGTCAGTCTCCCCTGCACACATTCACACCTCTCCGGCCTGGTTATGGCTCTAAATATGCTTTTCTTTTGTCTGCATTATAATCACTAACGACTGGCTATTCACATTGTTTCAATCCCTTTTTTCTTTTATCAAAGTTCTCACTTCACATTTGAAACTGTATCAAATGCCCCTTTTGAATAAAGAAACATTTCAGTAAGCATTTATATTTAGAAAATTTCATAAAAATAACAGCTAATGTGCTGGCAGGTGCACCTAGCACTAGCTAGCATGTTAGCTTAGCACACCATCAATACACGACAATATATGAGATTAAAAACCATGTTTGTGCTCCAAACTTACTTTATAACGCAAGTCGAGTGTTTTAAATAACCTTCTGTGATCTGATTTGGCTTCAGATGAAAAAATAAGACAGAAAATATATTATTTTATAGTATTCTGCACAATGATAAAGTCTATACCGATTAGCATTACATTACAAAATACCTGACATGGCTCGAAGAACACAGGTAAATCAAATATCATTACAATCATGTTTATTGTCTTCAAAACATCTTTATCTGCATGTTACAGCGATCTCTGGAAGCTTTGTTTGTGTCAGGGACTTCCTGGAATGTCACATGGTTATGGCACTTCTTCGTGTGTTCCATATATGGACTATTTCTGTGCATAGGGTGCCGGCGCCCTCAGGCTGCCAGTATGGATTGAAAACGCAGTACATCAGAGTATCCAGCGCTCATAATGTTTACATCGACGCATTTGGGTATAAATTCAATAAACATTATTCCTGTCTATAGAAATATGATGTAAACCTATGAGAATCTATCAATATTTCTCCACATCTGCACATTGTTGAGCTAAAAGCCCTGAGGGACATTGTTTTGTCAAGCGCTGTCATGACGACGATACAGGAGTTTATTTTTTAATGGAAGCGGCTGACGCTCATAATTCATATTAAAGGTATCGACTCATTTTTTAATTGCATAACTCCTGGCACAAATTAAGACATAACTGTCATTACAAGTTTCTCAGAATACAATAGTGGTCAAATACTGAAACTTGAGTATTATATCTTTTTAATGATGTATAGTTTGTCAAGGTAATAACATTACATATGATAGTAACTTTGAACTATTAAAAAAAAAAAAAAACGCTTCAGTGCGCCGGCGCTCTGGCAACGGTTAAGAGGTTAACTCTGAAACATGAAATGTGGAGTTATCTGCTTTTGCAAAAACAAAACGATTGTTGGAGTTATCTGCGTTTGCTAAAAAAAACTTTTAATATATAAAAAACATACTTTTAATTAACTTTAATTTTGTAAGTAATCTGTATTTTTTAGAGTTATTATTACTTAATCAAAACAACCCAGCTGCTTTGATTGATATTACTGGGAATGCACAAAAAAACATGATTTATGAAAATGAACAAGAATGGAGTTTTTGCAAATAACTCTTCTGTTGTAAATGTCCCAATTGGGACAGGGTGTGCAATTTTCAAAGAGTTTCATTAACTTTGAAATACGTATGATAAAATGCTTACTTTTTACAAAGAAAGATTACACTTTAAATATTGTTAAAATTGTAATTGTTGTTGATTTACATGTGAAAACTTTATAATAAAATAGCAACAAATATATTTACAAGATGATGTAAGCAACATCTTAATAGGTCAATATAAGCCTTCTCATTAAATTATTTATTGTTTTTTATTAGTGACACATTTGAGGAGAGGATATATTCCAAAACTTTCTGAAAATACAGTATTAGAATTAACTGCATAGTTACTAGAAATGTTTTCCTTGGATATTATACAATTTGCATGTATACAAAATCCTCACATTCTTTCTTGTGGTACCCAGTGACACGCCTGACTGAAAGGCTCATTATGCAGTTCATTATGCGGGTCATTGTCTTCTCAGGTGTGAATTAGAGCATTATTCATGATCGTTCACGCCCCCACGACTATTGCCATTCCAAACTAAACGTGTCTTACAAAGTTTGAAACAATTTATGCGTATGCAATTAAAACAAGTATGTGAATGATTAGGCAGGATGATTTTCAGATAATTTTGAAGCAAAAACTCTAGACGACAACATCCATTAGTCAAAAGTCTTGTGGACACACATTTAGTATGTGTTTTGTGGCCTTATTTCAGAAACTTTCATTTTTAGTTTTTTTCAATAACCATGCATAAACATTATTCTCTCAAAAATACAAACATGTACATACATTTTGCTCACATATTATGGTAGCCCTGTTTGTGCTAAATAGAGTGTAATTTCGCCTGTGCCATTAATATGTATATAAGCAACTGAAAAAAAGCACAAATGTCAGGGCATGTCAAAACATCGCAAGGACCCCAAAAACACCTAATGTTATATATTTTGGTTGCATTTGTGAGTTAATAAACGTAACTGGTTGTGTAAACTTGGCGCATAATATCTAATATATAATATCATCGATAAATAAATCGATATAGCCCTGAATCAAATCGTAATCACATCGTAGAATTGTTTGAGTTATCGGCAAATATCGTATCGCTGGCTGAGAGAATCGATATCGTATCGTATTGTGATGAACTGTCCAATTTACACCACGTTTACCATAACTGATGTGTGAGTTGATGCATGTTTATATGTGAATAAAAGTCTAAATTCAATCTGTTCATCATATAAAGTGATCGTGTCTCTTCAGAAAATTTGTACTAAACCCAATTCATTTGGATTAGTTTTACAATCTCTTATGAACTTTTTGAGGCATCAAAGTGGTAGTTGTACAGAAAGGTAGAGTACAGAAAGCTCTCAGATTTCTTTAAAAAAAGATCTTCATTTGTGTTCCGAAGATAAACGAAAGTCTTACAAGTTTGGAACGACTTGAGGGTGAGTAATGTTAGAATGTTCATTTTTGGGTGAACTATCCCTTCAAGTACAAACTGAATGTAATATTTTCAGGCACTTAATTCCATGTTAATTGCAATAAAATGGAGATGTATTTTAAATATAAGTTTAAATTCATATTAAATGTAATTAGCTGAACTTTAGGGTGCATTTTGACTCACTTAAGTAGGGCTTAAGTGCATCTTTATATGCAATTTCAAAATTACCTCTATTGTCTTTTGAAATAAGTGAAATACTGTCGAATACACTGTAATGATTTGTGGTAAACTAAAACATTCTAATATTCGAAATATTTCTATTGAAACTTTGTAATCACACATTTGTAATGATGAAGTTACAATTTAGGTACATTTCAAATATATTAATATCGAACAACAAACTACAGTTAAAATAAAAGCACTCTACATATTTTAGTATGATAGCCAACACGTCAAAAATAAGTGTACTTCTTTAAACCATGACAAAAAAACGATATTAAAACAATATGTAAAATGTACTTTTAAGAAAAATTTTAATTTCTAATTACAAAGTGCACTTTTTAAGTGTACTTAAGTGTGTTAAGAAAGTCATGTGTTTTTTAATATAATTCTTACACTACAAGTCCACATTCAATACAATTAAGTGCACTTTTCAAAAAGGACACAAATGACACTAGATTTTTACATTTTCTAATGTGCCTATGCAAAACGTCTCAGGTTACGTATGTGACCCTGGTTCCCTGAGAGGGAACGAGACGCTGCGTTTGAGACGCGGTGGGAACGCTCTGCGTGATTACGTCGTGAAGCACATGTAAAATCAGTCCAATAGAAGCCCGAAACGTCATAGGCGGGTGACGTCATAGACCAGGAAACTATAAAGCACCCCTGAATTCAGACCGCGCCAGCTTCTGAAAAAACCTGAAGCAAGTCGATCAGGGCATGCAGGAAGTATGGCAGGTAAACGCAGCGTCTCGTTCCCTCTCAGGGAACCAGGGTTACATACGTAACCTGAGACGTTCCCTTTCAAGGGAACTTCGAGCTGCGTTTGAGACGCGGTGGGAACCCCATACCCACTACGCCATAGTGACAAATGCCCGTTCTGTGTGAAGTCCTTGCGCACACTAAGAAGCAAGCAACCTTGCCCCTGGAGTGGAGAGGTCAAGGTCATAAAACCTGACAAATGTATGTGGAGAGGACCAACCTGCCGCATTACAGATATCAAGAAGGGAAACACCCGAAATTAAGGCCGTAGAGGCCGCCATACTCCTTGTAGAATGGGCCCGTACAGCCATGGGTGAAGGCTGACCGGCTGCTTCATAAGCCAATGATATAGCCTCAACTATCCATTTGCTCATTACCTGTTTAGATGCAGGGCACCCTCTCTTGAATGACCCAAAGCAGACAAACAATTGCTCAGACTTACGCCACAGGGCAGCCCTGTGAACGTATGCATTTAATGCCCGAACTGGACATAACAGGTTCAGTTGTTCCTGATCTGGGGTATTAAAAGGTGGAGGATAAAATGCCTGCAGCACTATAAGGCCCCCAACATTAACTGAGACCTTAGGAATATAACCTGGTCTAGGGTAGAGAAATGCCTTCACCATACCAGGTGCAAATTCCAGACATGGAGCAGCAACCGACAGGGCATGCAAATCTCCAAATCTCTTGATAGACGAAATAGAAAGGAGAAATAAAGTTTTTAGAGAGGAATTTCTCTGAAACCTCTTCAATGGGCTCGAAGGTAGCCAAATAATTTCCATTTCAATGCATATAGCAGTCCTTCCAGAAAAACGCTGAGTTTTTTTGTGATTGTTGCGGGCAAAAATCCTTGATTACGCGGCCCGTTTTCTTTAAAAATGCGATGGAATATGCGGGATATTTATGCAATTTTTGGCGATGAAATTGCGGGAACTTGCAAAAATTGCGGGAACTTGCAAAAACTGCGGTTTGATAAAAAAGAGAAAAAAAAGTGATTCCCCCAACACCCTGTTCTCACTAGGCTACTACCTTATTGTAAAGTCCTTTCTTATTACTTCCTACGATAAGCAAGCATAACTACATCACAGAAAGTGCTGGAAATATTTAATTTCTCATCTTGTTTTATTTCAGACTGTAACGAGTGGAAATAAGGTGTGGCCCCTTTAACCCTTTAGGCGCCAGAGGTTTTTTCCATAAAAGTTCGATTTTGACATCTTAATTTCACAAGGCTATATCTTAAAAGTGAAAAAAGATAGAGACTTTCTGTAAATTAGAGAAATATTAAGGATGACCCATAGTTTATTTAAGGATTACATTGTTCCATCTAATTTGCATATTATGACGTCATATGGTGGCAGAAATCTTGGATTATAGAAGTTTCATGAAAAGTCACATGTTTAAATGATAAAATGCAGCATATCTTTCCCCCCAAAATGTCCATCACCTTCTGTATGCTATATTGCACAATACTGAATGCTCAGGTATATAGGAAGTAGTAAACAAACTTTGTAAATAATTACTAATAAATGGTAGAACAAACCGTATGCATGTAGTGGTTGGCCTTTTGCTGTAAAGATTTTTCATTTACTACATACAGTAAGCACTCTGATTCCATGTATGGGGCACATATATATTATTCATATGACACACAAACACAAATAGACAAGACCTGTTTAGTTCAAAAGATCACTCGCGACGGCAAGGCATCATGAGTGAGATGATACGAGCAGCGCGAGCGCGGCCAGATCTGCCTCGCGCGCGCGCCGAGTATGCACATTCATTGCGACTCCCCACCCTGCCTTCACGTTGCCCCCTAACTGTACTATGAATACTTCGACCTCGTCTAACATACCCAGTGATAACAGACAAAGTCTCCACCACAATACTGTCGCCGCGATTACGGAGAGGCTCTGATAAAATGCCTCACTCGCACACTAGCTCCGCTTTTGATCGCACTGATTCAATGCGCTCTAACTCGAACAATTTGTACAGAAGCATGACGTTTTTTTTGAGTCTGAGATGAAGTATGACATGTCTGCCATCCAGTGGAGGGGAGGTCGAACGAAATTTGACACCCAATTTGGCAAAATCGGCCGTTTTATTCAGTGCCGCATCTTGTCGAGTAAACTCGACCGTGGCGCCTAGAGGGTTAAGAGCTGCGCGCTCCTGTTGAACGGTCTGCAGTATTATACTGTATGCGCGCCTCGAACACCCCATGTGTGCGGGTCATTTCTGTTTGATGCTACTTCTTTTATCTTATTTTGTTTATTAAGTAGCGATGTGGACGGTAGAACATGTGACAGACAGTTATACGAGTTCGATTAGGGAATAAAGTGCTAGTTGTGAGATGCCAATCGCCTCTGTGAGTCTGCCTGGCCTCTGCAATAACTTCATCTGTGAGCTATCCCTATTTTTCTTCCCGACACAACGCGTTACAAGACCTTAATAAACACATCAAACTTACAAAACATTGAGGAGTCAAACAAGTTCTGTAGCTTTACTAGAGGAATATGCTACAAAAAAATGAGTAGTAAAAATGAATAAATGAAATATTTAAAAATAAAGTGTGCTCCTGTTTTACAGCTTTTCGATGATGTTCACGTCGTGTAATTACGTCAATTCATAACGTTCCCATGGCAACGGGGAAACGGCTGCTCTTGTGTGAAGCAAAGGCAACATTTTCCAACTTTCTGCTAAGATATATGTGACTTTTTTGCGACGAAAAATGCGGGGATTATGAAATCATGCAAGCCCCGCATATTTTGCGCGTAAATCAGCAATTTATGCGGCGAAATTGCGGAGTATTTGAAAAAATGCGACCCCCGCATAAATATGCGGACTTTGGCTGATTATGCATTGAATTCAGCGATCGCATAATCGCGTTTTTCTGGAGGGACTGATATAGTTTTCTCGTGGAAGGAGCTCTGGATTGGAGAATGGTCTCAACGACCTCAGTCGAGAGACCGGATTCTATGAGCCGGGCCCCCTCAGAGGCCGAGCCCACAGTATCCAAACTCCAAAAGAGGGTAAAACTCCCGGGAGCAAAGATATCGGGAAATGCGTACTGGTGTAGCGTCAACCACACCTAATACATCACATCCAGTCCAAGCGGAGCTGTATGCGTGAGGGAGAACCAAAAAGAGCAATGCTTTGTACAAACGATGTGAAAGGTCGACTTGACTTTAGTTTGACCAAAGTTCTCCCTAAGAAGCTCCACCACCTCGGGGTGAAGTCTCCAATCCCTGGGCCTCAGCCCCTGCCTCAACAGGATATCTGCTCTGATATAAGAGACCATCAGTGTGTTATCCACCATCTGCGAGCGCCCACTCATGATCGCCCCCACTTGTGAGGGAAGCATCCGTCGATAGCAATATGCGTCGACAAGAAGCCCCCAACACTGGGCCTGGGCGAGGAACCAAGGTTCTTCCACATGACCGAGGCACGAAGGCATAGCCGCGTGACCTTGATCATGCGAAAACATATTTCCCCTTGGAGAAAACCCCTTGGTCCCGAGCCACCACTGCAGGGGTCTCATGTGCAGAAGGCCAAAAGTAATTACGTTGGACGCAGCTGCCATGAGACCCACCAGTCTGAAACTGTTTCACAGTGAGTGACTGGCCTAGATATACCCCAATACGAGAATCGCTACACCTAGAAAAGTGGTCCTCAGAGCACACTCTTCTTGGCGTTGAGAGGCAACCCCAACATCCTTAATGAGACAGAACGACATCTCGATGCTGAACTGCCATAAACTCAGATTGGGTCAGGATCAACCAATCATTGATGTAGTATAATACGCGAATGCCCTGGAGTCTCAGAAGAGCCAGAGCTGCATCCACGCATACTGTAAAGGTGTGGGGTAAAAAACGTAGGCCGAATGGAAGAACCCGATAATGGTATGCTTCGGCCCCGAAAGCAAACCTCGGGAACCTCCCTCATCCTCTTTCGGAAACAATGAAGTAATGGCTGTCTGCTGGGAGGAGGAACCCCTTCTACAGCTCTTTTTGCAGAAGTGACAGTACTTCCTGCTCCATAACCAAAGCCTGCTCGGGGTCCACCAATGAGAGGAGGACCCCTAGAAATCTGTACGAACGAGAACCGAACTGAATTCTGAAACCTTTTTCTATAGTGTGCAGGACCCACTCAGAAATATGTGGCAGTAGTTTCCACGCTGCCAGAAATTCTACTAGGGGAACCAGTCTCTCAAGACTGGCCTCTGGATTTGTTTGAACAGTCACTACGGCGCCCTGAAGCGGCGAACCGGCAGGGAACAACCAAACTGACCATTCTACGACCCTCCTTGGAGGATCGCATGGGGACGCTGACACCTCGGTGCCCTGAACGGCGAACCGGCAGGGAACAACCGAACTGGCAGCGCTGCAACCCTCCTCAGAGAGTTGCACCCCAGAGGGCGCAGAGGAAAAACGATTTCTCAAAACCGTCCCTTGGTTGAACAGTCACTACGGTGCCCTGAAGCGGCGAACCGGCAGGGAACAACCGAACTGACCGTTCTACGACCCTCCTTGGAGGATCGTATGGGGACGCTGACACCTCGGTGCCCTGAACGGCGAACCAGCAGGGAACAACCGAACTGGCAGCGCTGCGACCCTCCTCAGAGAGTCGCACCCCAGAGGTCGCCGAGGAGAAACGATTTCTCAAAACCGTCCCTGCCCCGGAGGAGCCCTCAGAAGCCTGATAGCCTCGTTTTTTTGCGACAGGACTTCTTGTCTAAGCTTTATTAGAGATGATGACAGTCCTCAGACCTTGCCTACCTCTAACTAGCATAGTTCCTACGACCCTCCTCGGAGGATCGTTGGAAAAAGCAGGCACTTCGGCGCCCTGAAACGGCGAACCGGCAGGGAAACCGAACTGACTGCTCTTCTTTTTTCTTATTTGAAGGCTCGTTTGGGGACACTGACACCTTGGTGCCCTGAAACGGCGAACCGGCAGGGAAACTGAACTGGCAGTGCTGCGACCCTCCTCAGAGAGTCGCACCCCAAAGGGCGCTGAGGAGAAACGATTTCTCAAAACCGTCCCTACCCCAGAGGGGACCACCCTTAGAAGCCTGATCGCCTCGGCGTCAGGGCTTCTTCTTTGTCCAAGCTATTTTAGAGATAAAACAGTCCTCAGATGTCTCTAACTAGCTAGACTGCGACCGCCACCCAAGTACCCCTCAATAGCGGAGGAGCCAGAATGGCGACACTCTGTTTTGCACTTTGTGCTGAGAGGAGCTTAACCCTCTGGGGACCAGAAACGCGCCGGCGCGTTTTGCTAGTTTTTTTCACATAGCAGAAAAATAGACTTAAAGTACTACCATCATTTCTGTTCATATAGAGTTAAGAAATATGAGAAAATAATCTGTTAAATGTCTACTTTTTTATGTGCCCACATACAATCGAAATAAAATATTGTGCTTTTGTAAAATAAAGAATATAAACAGGGTGTGCGTTCTGCCTCTCAGTCACCGTGAACTTTTTTCCTGGAGCACGTCTCTAATCTTCAACAAAACTCAGCAAATACTATTCACCCAGACATGAGCAATATATCTTTTAAATCATTTGAGTTTGTACTTTTAAATGATCTGATTCAAAACTAAAATAAATATTCTCCGTTTATGTAATCTATATAAAAAGAGAGACGTGTCAGCCATTCTAATTATCTTTCTCTCAGCTCATTATCTCCGGTAATGTGACACGCCCACGGAGAGCACGCGCTATTCAAACGCAAATACGTGAAGCACCACATTGAGACGCGTTAACGCCCATAAACTCTGAAAACACACTATATTTTTTAGTCAGATTAATCTACTGTCATCTTGAGCGGCTATGAGGAACAATCCTGGGACATTTACCTACCTCAGAACAAGTGCTGGTTTATTTTCACCACGAGGAGGAGCAACAGATTCAGCTGAGAAGTGTGTAAGTGTTTTATGCTTGTGCTTTGTTCTAATCGCGATATAGAATAACGTTAGTGTCTGTAAACGGAAAAATAGCATACTGTTTAAATGTGAATCATGTTTCTGTGTGTGTGTGTGTGTGTGTGTGTGTGTGTGTGTGCGTGTGTGTGTGTGTGTGAATGAATGAATGAATGAATGAATGAACGCACAGATACGCACTCTTATAGACGAAATAAAATACATTTTGTTGACTAGTTTTGGATAGAGTATAAAGTTTTTACTCTAAAATAGACATCAAATAAGCTTTGTTAGGAGTTTCTGCTCATATGTTAAATATATAGTATGTTTTGTCAATAAACTAATCAACTAAGATGTTATAGTCTAGTGTTTGTTCCAATCCAAGCTAAATCAAAATAATGAATCCTCAACTTTGAAATATGTATGATCAAACTAAGACATTTATGGAAAAGACAATTTTCTTTTCAAGATTTTTCCAACTCTAACTTTGAACTGAAATAAAACCTTGTCTATATGGTGAAGGGTGTGTGATAGATGTGTCCAGACGTATTCACCCTGTATTTTAAAGAAGAACATTTAATTATTTGTGATAAATTTTTCATTCACAAAGAATTCAAGGACATTATTCATGTCCCTAAAGGTTGGAGTTTTCCTCATTTTTTTAATTAAGGCATTACGATTTTTTATTCCTCTTTTTAGTCAACTTTAGCATGGGTGTGTTCACTTATTCTAAGCAGTGTGTGTGTGTGTGTTGTAAATAAATCCAAACAATCTAAAAGCCATTCTTTTTTAAATCTCCTCATTCTTTCTGCAAGGCTCTTCATAATGATATGGCCTGATAGCACCTAATAGGGCCATTATGGGAGGGTCTTTGTCTTTCTCAGGTGTGAAATGGATACATACTAATGAGAGATCAAGCCTCCTCGCATAAAGCTTTCTCAAACAAAACACGTCATACACATTCTAAAAGACTTTATTGACTTATCTGAATGAGTAGTCAGGATGTTTCTCACATAGTTTTGGAGCAAATATTCTAGACTATGTGATACAATTTTCAAAAGTCTTGTGAAGAAATAATCAATATGTGTTTTGTGGCCTTATTTCAGAAACTTTTATTTTTAGTTTTTTCAATAACCACGCATAAATAATATTCTCTCAAAAATACAAACATGTACATGCATGTTGCTAACATATTATGGTAGCCCCGTGTGTGCTATATAGAGTGAATTTACACCTTTGCCATTAACATGTTTATAAATAACTTAAAAAAGCACAAATGTCAGTGCATGTCAAAACATCCCAAGGGCCCCAAAAAACCTTTGGTCCCCAGAGGGTTAATAGGCCGAGACTGCTCCCGCCCAGCAGTCTCAGGAACATTAGATTGGTGAGGAAGAAACCTCTGGAACGCCGCTGAATGGTTTATATCTTAGTTTTCTTGAAAGCGGAGCGTCCAGAAGAACAGACATAATTATATCTTTATTTTCCTTTATCTTTATATCAGAAAAACTTATTTAAGATGGCTGGTGGGTAACGTCGGGGTTAATAACGATGACGCCGACTCGGGAGAGAGAAAGCTCGCAAGCGTCTCTTTAACCCGAGGCACTGTCATACTATGATACTTAATACCCAAAAATTACTATAGTTAGACATCTGGGGATTAAACACATAAAATACAAATCGGTTTATTCCACGATCCCGACACCTCAGTGTGGAGATAGGGAAAAAAACGCAGTCCCCGACGAGGAGGCTGAGATACAGAGTTTTCCTGTTTTAAGATACATTTCATCTAACAAACTCTTCTTTATTTTCAATCTCATAATGTTCAGCTGGCCAGTAAATATTTAACTGGCAACAGCACTATAAAAGTCCTTTTTTTAAAAAAAGCTCCTCTTTATTCAGCAGAGTTATGAGCTGACTATTTATTTATTCATTGAAAACTCAAACATCTGCCTTTTTCTTAACCCTCTAGGCGCCACGGTCGAGTTTACTCGACAAGATGCGGCACTGAATAAAACGGCCGATTTTGTCAAATTGGGTGTCAAATTTCATTCGACCTCCCCTCCACTGGATGGCAGACATGTCATACTTCATCCCCGAATCAAAAAAACGTCATGTTTCTATACAAAATGTTCGAGTTAGAGCGCATTGAATCAGTGCGATCAAAAGCGGAGCTAGTGTGCGAGTGAGCCATGTTATCAGAGCCTCTCCGCAATCGCGGTGACAGTATTGTGGTGGAGACTTTGTCTAATGCCACTGGCTATGTTAGACGAGGTCGAAGTATTCATAGGACAGTTAGGAGGCAACGTGGAGGTAGGGTGAGGAGTTGCAATGACAACGACAGTAGTCCGAGCTGTGCACACTCGGCGCGCGCGCGAGGCAGATCTGGCCGCGCTGCTCGTATCATGTCACTCATGATCTGTGCGAGTGAGCGTTTGAACTAAACAGGTCTTGTCTACTTTTGTTTGTATGTCATATGAATAATATATATGTGCCCCATACATGGAATAAGAGTGCCTACTGTATTTAGTAAATGGAAAATCTCTACAGCAAAAGGCCAACCACTACATGCATTCGGTTTGTTTCTACCATTTATTAGTAATGATTTACACAGTTTGTTTACTACTTACTATATACCTGAGCATTCAGTATTGTGCAATATAGCATACAGAAGGTGATGGAAATTTTGGGGGGAAATAAGTGCTGCATTTTATCATTTAAACATGTGACTTTTCATGAAAATTCTATAATCCAAGATTGCCACCACCATATGACGTCATAATATGCAAATTAGATGGGAAAATGTAATCCCTACATAAACTTTGGGTCATCCTTAATATTTCTCTAATTTACAGAAAGTCTCTATCTTTTATCACTTTTAAGATAAAGCCTTTTGAAATTAAGATGTCAAAATCGAACGTTTTGACATCTTAATTTCAAAAGGCTTTATCTTAAAAGTGATAAAAGATAGAGACTAACGATGGAAATCGCTGCACACTAGATCTGGCATGTGAAAGCTGAGATAGGGCGGAGCCCTTCCCAACCCCCGCTGTCAGATCCGTTTGCGAACCCCGAAAATTATGCGAGTCGTCTCCGTGCCTCGGCAACAGAGAGACCCGCGCGGGGAACGCGAACCGAACCGTGCTCCTCGAAGAACGCCCGGCGGGAGCGGAGCATCCTCATGGACAGCTTCTCGCAATGTTCACAGTCAGCTCCCTCGAGAACTGACTGTTGGCATGCTCCACTCCCAAACAGCAACAAAAAGCTTATGGGTGTCCCCACCCGTGATGTAACGAGGGCAGGGAACAACACAACGTCTATAATCTTGCTTGCTCGCCATAATGATAGATAGTGATATATATTGGGCTTTGACAAACAACAATAAATAGACAAGGACAGATTTCACAGAGAGCGCTTGCTGAAGGTACAGAAGCTGGCGCGGTCTGAATTCAGGGGTGCTTTATAGTTTCCTGGTCTATGACGTCACCCGCCTATGACGTTTCGGGCTTCTATTGGACTGATTTTACATGTGCTTCACGACGTAATCACGCAGAGCGTTCCCACCGCGTCTCAAACGCAGCTCGAAGTTCCCTTGTAAGGTCCCTTGGTGTTTGTGGATGGATTCGTGCTAGGTGGCTTGCTTTCTGAACCCCACAAATAATACATCGCTTAATAGTTGCAAAGTAAACAGTTGGAATGCACAATGAGATTATGTGAGATACACTGTCCCAGTGTTTCATTGTGAGAGTGGATGTATGAAGAGATATGTGGAGCAGCAGACAGACCTTTGTTGTCTGTGGATGATGTTTGGCTGCTGTTGGCCTCCCCTGTGTGTCCACGCTGGAGGGAAAAGAGAGAGAGAGAGAAGGTCAGACACACGCCGGTGATATACTGTTTGCTTTGGGCTACATACGGTTGTTTGAGATCACAACAGCGAACCCTCTTAAGTGTTGCCCGTTGCTCAATAATGCTGTAGGTCCTGCAAAATATGTTTACATACAATCAATAATTTGATTGCAAACCAGGCCTGTGGAGGATGTTCACACTAAATTGAAAACTCTGTCATCATTTATTCACCGTTATGTAATTTTAAACCCATTTGACTGAAGCTGCTCTTTTTCATATACTGTAACATGCAGAGACCAGAGGATGTCAAACTTTTAAAAAGACAAAAAACACCATTAATGATTCAGTGGATGCGTGCACGTACAGTCCCACAAAGTTGTTCTTCACTGGCAGTGTTATGCTGCTAAGAGGCTTATACTTATAAGTTATGAAACATAATTACAACGTGTGTGTAGGACGGAATAAAATGAACTCAAACTTTAATATTTTATTTTTATTTTTCACTTCCTTTCAAAGACAGCTTTACAAGGACCTTCTTTTCTGTGTATTTTCCAGCTCTAATTTGCCAACTACTAAAAGGCATGAAGATAAAGATAATATTAACATGTCTTTCTGTAATGCTGCTTTGAAACACTGTGTATTGTGAAAAGCGCTATACAAATAAATTTGACTTGACTTGCACTTCTACGCTGTTACAGAGAATAATAGGAAGTAATGTAGTTATGTTGCATAATTCAGCTAAATTAGTAGTTTTCTGGCTATCCATAACCAACAGCACTCAAAATTGACTTCTCCCATCTGTATTTCAATCTGGTTATTACATAAAGTTAGTGTATGCTTGAGAATATTTGGAAAATAAATCCAAGTTTATGTTCCTGGTCACTGTATTACTTCACTGTATCAAAAAAATAGCAGTGTGAACATTATGCTAAACATCCTCTTACAAAATGAACTGCTGTATGATTGCAGTATTATTGCAATTTATGCAGTAAAAAGTGCAGTTTTGTGTCCCACAATGATGCTTTACTGCACAATCGCAAACTGTACTGCAGTGCGTACATGGATTTTAAATTTTAGTCTGCTGTAGTGTAAATGCAGTACAGCCAGTTGCCTTCCCCAGGATATGCCATTGACTATAGTGCAACTATAGTTTAGTTTAGTATAGGGCATTATTTACAACCAAATTTTAGTGTAATACAATCAATTACAGAACTGAACTGCAGTAGTATAACAGCTTTGTATAACAGCTCAAAATACTGCAAAATAATATGTGCTACAGTTAATGGCATGATAACTGCTACTTTTCATATCGCATGCATATAACTGTAGTTGTAAAGGTAAAATTGCAGCTATGCAATGTTTCTGGTCAACAAATTCAATGCATGTGACTCAAACATCTTGAGTTGCTGATGTTGAGGTGTACATTTCTTACTGGTTTGTTTTTCAACTTTTAATGTCTTGACCGTAAAATGCTGTTTTTTTTTAATACATAATTCAGATTGTGTTGGAGTTGTTTGCCAACTCTTGAAGAAGTATATACATAAAATTTGCAGTGCATCCAGCCGATGCCATGACTCGATCATAATGTCAATCCAAACTCACAGCAACCCAAACTCGCAGCATATGGAGTTTGTTAACCGAGTTGCTCCATGCATGTAAATGATAACAGTTCAACAATTTGCTATGATAACAGTTCAACAATTTGCTATGAAACAAAACTTGAAGTCAAGTCACCTTTATTTATATAGCGCTTTTAACAATATAGATTGTTTCAAAGCAGCTTTACAGTGATAATAGGAAATTAAAGTAACAGATTGTTTTGGCTTTACAGCAGCTCTAGAATAAAGTTATTGTCCAGCTAAAGTTAGTTTGATTGATTCACTTCCGTCGCAACGATCATTAGTTATTAACTTAGGGGCCGCTAACACGACAGCGTTCTAACAGAAAACCCTTCATGCGATCCGGCCGCTAATTTGCACAAAACAGTGCCTGGTGGCTCGAGAACGCAAACCATGAAATAGGTTCCAAGGTACAAGCCTTGAAAAATGTATAATACAGAATTTTTTATAGGTTCCGCGTAGCCACGTAAACCGGAATTATCCCAACAACGTTTTATCTGTACAGAGGTAAAGGGAAGGGAAGGAGGCCTTCACAGGGGAGAGACTAGTTGACACTTAAGGACTGTGTTGTCTTCGTGTCCAGGCGCAGGTCCTTCATAGGGGTGGGCGATATCTCGATATTTAAAATATATCTCGATATTTTTTAAACACGAAATGGATTTTGACATATCGTATATATCGATATATTGTTTATATTTAATTCTGATTTCGCCACTTTGCCTTCTCTGCGCTCTGCTCGCCCCCGCCTCCTTGCTTTTGTTCCCCCTCCCCTCGCTTGTTGTCTCATTCAACATGGCGGCGCCCGCAACTAGCCCGGAGGCTACAGAACTCGTCTAAAAAAATCGTCTTAAATGCTGTCTTACATGCACTTCTTGAGGCACACAAGCACACTAGCAAACACACGCAAGGTCTCTCACTCTCTGTCCCTCTCTGGCGTGCACGTGCTACACGGTGCTCTCTCCCTCTCTGCCGTGCGCACGTTACACGGTTTGAACATACATATTCACACAGCCTTTCGAAAACCGGGACATTCTGTGTCCCGGGAGAGTGGATAAATTTCCCGGGACAGGTTATTAAAAAGAATGACAATCCCGGTAAAACGGGACAGGTGGCAACCCTGGCCATTGCCGTTGTTGAATTATTATTTTTGTATACAGGGATTTTTTTTTTTTTTAAATGTCGCAGAAGCACTTTGGACTACATGAACTGCCTACCGCTTTGCACTCCAATAAAAAAAAGACATATTTGTTTTTGCAGTAGTTTTTGTTGGGTTATTTTTCCTGTAAAGATATTGAGATATATATCGTATATTGAGATATAGCAAAATATATCGAGATATATTTTTTGCTCCATATCGCCCAGCCCTAGTCCTTCATCAGATCCGGATACGGCCTGGATCCGGCGGACTGCGGTAAACCTCGGGATAAACATAGAGACTAATATTAGCGTACACGCCACCCTTCTTATGATGTAACAAGCACATCAGGATTTATGGGAAGTGTTCCTGGTGACCTAATCTATGCAGCCTAACATTGATTTATAGAAGTCTATAATGTGTTATGTGTATGCTAGGTCAAATTGATGTGTTTTTAGTCTAGATTTGAACTGACAGAGTGTGTCTGCTTCCCGGACAATGGTAGGAAGACTGTTCCAAAGTTTTGGTGCTAAATAGGAAAAGGATCTACCGCCAGCAGTCGATTTTGATATTACAGGTATTATCAACTGGCCGGAATTTTGAGATTGCAATAGACGTGACGGACTATAATGCGTTAAGAGCTCGCTCAAGTACTGGGGAGCTAAACCATTTAGTGCTTTGTAAGTAATAAGCAATATTTTAAAATGTATACGATGTTTAACATGTAGCAAATGCAGTGTTGCAACCGGGCTAATATTGGTCATACTTCCTGGTTCTGGTAAGGACTCAAACTACAGCTGGTCCAAAACCCAGCAGCTAGTTTATTAAGCATGCAGGGCAACCACCCATAATAGCATTACAATTATCTAGCCTTGATGTCATTAACGCATGAACTAACTGTTCAGCATTTATCATTGAGAGTATATGACGTAATTTAGATATATTTTTAAGATGGAAAAATGCGGTTTTACAGATACTAGACACGTGACTTTCAAAATGAAGGATTGGTATCAAAGAGCACACCCAGGTTCCTAACCGACGATGAAGACTTGACAGAGCAGCCATCAAGTGTTAGACAGTCTAGGTTATTATGTGAGGAAGTTTTTTGTCCAATAATTAGAATCTCTGTTTTTTCAGAATTAAGTAGCAGGAAATTACTAGTCATCCAGTTTTTTTTTTATATCAGCTATGCATTCCGTTAATTTAGTGAATTGGTAAGTTTCGTCAGGGCGTGAAGAAATATAGCATCATCAGCATAACAGTGAAAACTAATGCCATGTTTCCTAATGATATCTCCTAAGGGTAGCATGTACAGAGAGAACAGCAACGGTCCTAGTACTGAGCCTCGTGGTACGCCATACTGAACTTTTGATCGATAAGACATCTCTTCATTTACTGCTACAAACTGATAACGGTCAGTTAAGTATGATTTAAACCATGCTAATGCAATTCCACTAATGCCAACATCATTTTCATGTCTATTTAAAAGAATGTTGTGGTCAATAGTATCAAATGCAGCACTAAGATCAAGTAACACTAATAGAGAGATACAACCACGATCGGATGATAAGAGCAAATAATTTGTGACTCTGATGAGAGCTGTCTCAGTACTACTACTAAATCCTCGCAGATACCATTTAATTCTAAAAGGGAACATAGTTGTGAGGGAAATGCCTTTTCTAGTATCTTTGACAGGAAAGGTAGATTCGAGATCGGCCTGTAATTGACTAATTCTGTAGGATCAAGTTGTGTTTTTTTAACAAGCGGTTTAATCATAGCCAGCTTAAAAGTTGTAGGTACGTATCCTAATGACAAAGATGAATTAATGATATTAAGAAGAGGATCTATCCTAGTCGGTATAGGGTCTAACATACATGTTGTCGATTTAGATGATTTAACGAGTTTAGAAAATTCTTCCTCTCCTATAGCAATGAAATAATTATTCATAGCACATCACCGCATAACTGACGTGCTGTGAGGATAATGAAATACTACATAGATTAGCTTACAAATGATAGAAAATGTTTAAAGAATATTTTGGTCTATTATACAATGAATTATAATTAAAATTATTAACAGTGTATAATAATCCCGAACACTGAAAGAATCCGTCATCAATGAAAATGAAGAGCAACTTTAGGCCTACTTCAAACACAGACTTTCAAAAGGCTCGCCTTGTATTTTTTTCTTTATCACCAATTTTGTGTGCGTTATTTCCTCTGATAAATTAAGTAAATCATTAAATAAATAAGTAAATGAATGACCAAATTAATTACATTATATAAATGTAATGAATTAGTATTTTTTTCTATATATTTATTAATTTTATTCACAGCCTTTGAGATTTCACAAGAGCAGTGTATGATTTTTAAATGGTTTAAATATATTGTGCAGTCTTAGAAAACATGCTAATAATGTGGTTCATGGATTCTTGTCTGTGGAATGAGCCTCTTCCAGTAACTTGCCGGTTAATCGACACAAGTAAATTGCAATATAGGATTTTTTAAATCGAGTACTCAAATTTATTCGAGAGATTGTGACAGCCCTACTTTTGATAAAGAATAGCATTATATCTTATTATAATATATTATTAAAGAATACTGATGTCTAAAGAGGACTTAACTCGCATCATATGTATTTGTATTGTGGTAGTGAATGTGTGTGTTTGGATCTTGTGTCTTAAGAAATCAAGATAATTTAGTACAATCACTTCAAAGCTTCAATGCTAAACTATATGGCATATATCCATACAGAAATTCCTCATTACTTCATTTCATTTCCTCATTACTTTCAATCTACAACTCACTACCCATGCTCCACCAACCTCCACACCATTTACTTTCAGACGAAACCTGCGCTCACTTTCTCCGTCCCATCTTTCCTCTGCTGTGTCATCTTCTCTTCCCTCACCCTCACATTTTTCATCTCTGGATGTGAATACTGCAACGGATACTTTATGCTCCATCCTAACCTCCTCTCTAGACAACATCTGCCCTCTCTCCTCCAGGCCAGCACGCACTACTCCCTCTAACCCCTGGTTATCTGAGGTTCTTCGTGAACACCGGACCAAGCTCAGGGCAGCGGAGAGGAAATGGCGCAAATCAAAAGACACATCTGACCTCAGTAGGTATCAATCTCTGCTCTCTGCCTTCTCTGTTGATGTTCACACCGCAAAATCTTCATATTTCCACAACAAGATCAACAGCGCCACTAACACACGTTCACTGTTCAAGACATTTAACTCTCTCCTCTGTCCACCTCCACCACCACCACCACCCACCTCCTCGCTAACTGCTGATGATTTTGCTAACTTCTTCACTAACAAAACTACAACTATCAGCAGTCAGTTCTCAGCTTCACACACCTGTCTGCTGCTTTCGACACAGTGAATCATCAGATCCTCTTGTCCGCCCTCTCATCACTGGTCATCACTGGAACCTCCCTCAACTGGTTTGAGTCCTATCTCACAGGTAGGTCCTTCAAGGTCGCATGGAGAGGTGAGGTATCCAAAGCACATCAGCTGACCACAGGGGTTCCCCAGGGTTCAGTTCTTGGACCGCTCCTCTTCTCCATTTACACCACATCACTAGGACCCATCATACAGGCACATGGTTTCTCTTACCATTGCTATGCTGATGACACCCAACTCTACCTCTCATTTCAACCAGATGATCCCACAGTAGCTGTACGGATCTCAAGCTGTCTGGCGGACATCTCGGCGTGGATGAAGGAACATCACCTGCAGCTCAACCTGGCAAAGACTGAGCTTCTCGTCCTCCCTGCCAATCAGTCTCTACAGCACGACCTCACTATCCAGCTAGATTCATCCTCAATCACCCCATCAAGGTCGGTCAGAAATCTTGGAGTAATCTTTGATGATCAGCTGACCTTCACTGACCACATTACAAAGACAACTCGATCATGCAGGTTTGCTATGCACAACATCAGGAAGATCAGACCTTTCCTAACTGAGCATGCAACACAACTTCTCGTCCAGGCCCTGGTCATTTCTAGGCTTGATTACTGCAATGCTCTTCTGACTGGACTTCCATCATGTGCAACTAAACCTCTACAAATGATCCAGAATGCTGCAGCTCGTCTCGTCTTCAACGAGCCCAAAAGGGCCCACGTCACTCCTCTGTTCATCTCTCTGCACTGGCTACCACTCTCTGCTCGCATCAAGTTCAAGGCTTTGACGCTTGCTTACAGATTGACCACAGGTTCAGCTCCCTCCTACTTCCACTCACTACTACAAGTGTACATCCCTACCAGAAGCCTACGATCGGTCAATGAGCGACGGCTCGTGGTACCATCACAGCGGGGCACAAAATCACTCTCCAGAACATTCTCATTCAAGGTTCCATGCTGGTGGAATGATCTCCCCACCGTCATCCGGAATGCAGAATCCCTGACAGCATTCAAAAGGCAACTGAAAACTCTTCTCTTCCGGGAGCACTTAACATAAAAAAAAATAAATAAATAAATCCTTTCCTTTAAATCCTCGCTTGCCTGGCTTATGCTACTCCGAGCAATGTCTGAACTTTGTATTTTGAACACTTCTTGCGTTGTTTTTGCCTCTTCACGATGACTCGCTTGGTTTAGTCCTCAATTGTAAGTCGCTTTGGATAAAAGCGTCTGCTAAATGACTAAATGTAAATGTAAATGTAGAAACACACACTTAAAGATATACAACGTGACCCAGTTGTATCTGAATTCATTTCAGTCATATCAGTGTCACCTACATTTCAGTCTCTATTTGTCATATTTACATGATTCATAGTATGCGTTCCATGGAGCGATGCCGATTTGTGTATAGTCCAGTAAATTAAATAGCTTGTTTACAAATAACAGGTGCTCCATCCAATTTATTTTATTATTTGGAACTGCATATCAAAATATAAATGATCACAACAAATGAATAGCAAGCTTGACAGTCCAAAAACAGCTTTACTGAAATGCTTAAATTAAAAACAGAAAGGAAATACATTATAAATCTGATTGTATGAGGCAATATACAAGCAACCTGTGAATGCACATCAGTTGAATAGTACAGTATATTAAGTTGTGATTTTTCATGACAACTGTGAAGTCCACCATGTCTACACCATACACTAAAAAAGGTTCTATATAGAACCCTGGTGTCACGGTTAGGTTCTGTTAGGGTGTTTTCATACAACCCCAAATTAGAAAAAGTTGGGACATTTAGTAAAATGCAATAAAATCAAGAATCTGTGATTTGTTCATTCTATTTAACCTTTTATTAGCTGACAAAAGTACAAAGAAACGTTTTCCAATGTTTTCACTGACCAACATAATTGTATTTTGTAAATATGAACACATTTTGATTTTGATGGCTGCAACACACCCCAAAAAAAGTTGGGACAGAGACCAAATAAAAGTGAAAAGATTATCCAAATTAGATTATCCAACTATTTTGAAACAGTCCATAATGAGCAGGTGAATTGATAATAGTTGAGGGTATCATGTTTGGGTGTAAAAGTGCTCCTCAGTCTTTTTAAGCAAAGATGGGTCATGGCTCATCACTTTGTGCCAATTATCTTGAGAGAATTGTCAAACAATTAAAAAGTCACATTTCTCAATGCAAGATTGCAAAGCATTTATGCCTTTCATCATCTTCCATACATAATATTGTCACAAGATTCAGGGAATCGAGAGAAATCTCAGTCTGTGTTGGGTAAGGCAGAAGACCTCTGTTGAATGTGCGTGACCTTTGAGCCCTCAGATGGCATTGCACAAGATACAATCATGCTACTCTGTCAAATACAGCCACATGTGCTCAGGAGTAATTTGGAAAACCATTTTCACAGAACACAGTCTGACGCTGCATCAAGAAATGCCACTTGAATCTCTGTTACGCAAGGAGAAAGCTTTACATTAGTTCTATGTGGAGATGCTGGCGAGTTCTCTGGGCCTGAGCTCATCTCAGATTGTCTAGAAGAAAGTGGAAATGTCTGCTGTGGTCAGATGAATTCATGTTTCAGCTTGTTTTTGGGAGAAAATGGAATCGAGTTCTCAGTCCCAAAAACGAAAGGAACCAACCAGACTTTCACCAGCGACAGGTGCAAAAGCAAACATCTGTCCTGGTATTGAGGTGCATCATTGCAAACGGTATGGGTAACTTGCATTATTGTGAAGGTACCATTGACATGGAGGCATATATTTGGATTGTACAGAGACGTAAACTGCCATTAAGATGACATCTTTCCTGGGAAGCAAGACAATGCCAGGCCTCATTCTGCACGTGCTACAACTGAGTGGTTTCTAGACACTCTGCACCATAGAAGGGATGTGCCTGCCTGTTTACTGCAGTCCAGATATGTCTCTTATGGAAAATGTATGACCCATCATGAAAAGGAGAATCAGGCAATGATGACCACAGACTGTTGTGCGGCTGTCTTGTATCAGACAAGATTGGGCAAATATTCCACTAGCAAAACTCCAACAATTAGTATCCTCAACTCCCAAATGATTAAAAAGTGTAATTAAAAGGAAAGGTGATGTGACACAGTGGTAAACATGTCTCTGTCCCAACTTTTTTGAGGTGTGTTGCAGCCATCAAAATCAAAATTTGTTCATATTTACAAAATACAATTATGTTGGTCAGTGAAAACATTGGAAAACTTTTCTTTGTACTTTTGTCAGTTAAAAAGAATGAACAACAGATTCTTGATTTTATTGCATTTTACAAAATGTCCCAACTTTTTCTGATTTGGGGTTGTACTTATAGATTGTTTGTTTTGTTCCAAAACAGGGACTTAATTTGTTACAATGTTGCATTTTCTTCTTGGTTCGGTTCGCTTTCACAAGGCAACCTTTCAAAGCGTACCAAAATGTGTTTATTCAAGTCACATGCGACAACTGTCCTCTTATTGGTCAGAGTTTCCTCTGCGTCATCCATCAAGATGATTGACAAGTTCGCTTCATGAGCTAATTGTGGCTTTATTTGTAACTGTCGAGACACAGCAAACACTATACGAATGTAGTCGCCATTCCTGCTGTTCAATTATATACTACATTCGTATTAATACTACAGCAAATTCAAACACGCTCTCTCTGGATCTCTCAGTGCTGTCTAGAGGTTAACTGTGTCAAGATGCACGCAAACTGTATGAATGTTATAACGCAGCTAGAGCAGGAATAAAGGCTTCATCGGGACAGCATTCTTGCATGGAGAAGTGCAATAACACAACATTTTAAGATGAAGAGGTGCTCTTTTGGTTTTCAACCGTGATAAGTAATGTGCTCACTCACAGAATCAGACACTAGGCAAGGCAAGGCAAGGCAAGTTTATTTATATAGCACATTTCATACACAATGGTAATTCAAAGTGCTTTACATAGAAGAAATTAAAAAAATCAAAAGAAATAATCATTAAAACAGTTTAGAATAAAGAAATTAAAATAATCAAAAGAAATAAGAATAATTAAAACAGTTTAGAATAAAAATAAAATAAAGTACAGTAAAAACAGTCGGACGAACAGTGGCACAGTGCTCATTCAGTAAATGCATAGCTAAACAGATGTGTTTTGAGTCTAGATTTGAAAGTGACTACTGTAGGAGCACATCTGATCTCCTCTGGAAGCTGGTTCCAGCTGCGGCTGGCATAATAGCTGAAAGCAGACTCTCCATGCTTAGAGTGAACCCTTGGTATTTCTAGCTGATGTGATCCTAATGATCTGCGTGATCTGTTAGGTTTATATTCAGTGAGCATTTACTACTGCTATTCTGCCCTACAAAGGCAAAACGCCGTAACATCATGTTTGGTCAAAAATGAGTTAGTGTCATTTTTGTGGTATTTGAGACCTCCTTTATCATGTGAATAAATATCGTGAGTCAATTTGATTGTTTTAACAAGAAAATAAAGGGCTATGACAACCGTAACATCCAAAACCATGTGAGAAACCAAAGCAGAACGCCGTAACAGCTGTTACGGCTCTTTGCCTTTGTTCCAGCACGCTGAAGTTGAGTTAAGGTGTTCTGGCTTTGTTTAGCCTGGCATCAAGAGAGATGTTACGGTGCCGCTGTGATGTTACTGTGCTCTGGCTTTGTCATACTGTCAAATTTTGCCGCTCTCAACCCACGTAACATACACACGACACATCTTTGTTAAGAACATACCAAAAATTTTATTATAAACATGATACATTTTCGATTGCATTCTGCTTAATTCAGTTTGCTAAAACAACATACCACCAACTTTGCTGGCCAGACAAACTGCTAAGTATGCAATCAGAAACAAAGCAAGGTGAACTAACCATACTTAGATGCAAGCTACTAGGTTGTCATAAATGTTGTTTTTCGTTCAGGGCGATTGGTTCAGATCTGTCAATGTCAGTGACAGCCCGGAGCTAGCTAAATTTAATCTGTGTCACGTAAATTAGCGCTAACGTTCAGAGACGCCAAAAACTAATTATTAAATACACAGGCATCCTACCTTTCCATGCAATCCGATATAATCCATGGAAAATCCATAATCCATATAGCAATGCACGTCATTTGCTGTATCCACAACAATTCATACGTGTTTGAGCCATATTCCTTCTTGCAGGTGTTCCATATCAGATCTTACACAAATCCATATAGCACTAAGCTAGTTATCACTAAAGTCCGTACAAAGTAGGCTAACCTAAATGGTAAAAGTAATTCCAGCTTTTTTTCGGTTGACTCTTGTCTATATTATCTCAGAATTAAAAAGCAGTAATCCAAGTCGAGTTCGTTGACTGTGCATCTTGAGCAGTTTGGTGGCCCATAACCCTTTAACTGTCACCACACCCCTCCCCTTCTCCCCTCCCCTCCCTTTTTTCGCATAGACATGAAAATCACTATCCAAACTTAAATGGTTGTAATTCAATAATGCTTTGTAATAGACCTATGGACAAATTGTGTTCCAAATTTTAGGTTGATATCTAAAAAAAATGAGCTTTCAGTAAGATTTTATTTGGGCGCAGTAACAAACTTTGTCACTAGATGGACAGCCAAGCTTCCTTACTGACCATATAAGGATGCCTCCATTTTCATATATGCTTTGAGTGATCTGAACCAAGTATTTTCATAATTTGCATACAATTTATGAAGTAGAAATCCTATTCAGAAGTAGTATGAGTTGTTTGGCAGTATTTGATTTGAATTCAACCTCTAATAAATGCATAAAACAAGCATATGTGCTTTACAGCTGGCAGCTGCATCACAAATCGAGAATCCATAATATTTTTGTTTATATATATAAAAAAGATTTCTGACTTTTTTTTAAATAAAATTTAATTGTGTTATTTTTTGAACTCTTGGTATGAAAACAAACTGAGCTTTCTACCAATTTCATGATTTTTCATGTTTATTGCTTTTTCAAAATAAAGGCCAAAGACGTCTAATGAATATGAAATATTCTTGTTGCAAATTGATAAATTATGTTTAATTAATTATTACTCTATATATTGCATTTAAATAAATATACCTTTGTATTCAATTATAATTAAATTATCTTTATTGTGGAAATATTTATTGTATTTAGGCTATTCATACATACTGTACCGCAAAGTAACTTATCTGTCATACTGTTTAACTGTGTTAGTGTTGCCGGACTATCATGATCATTATAGCACTAAATAGGAACAACCAAAGGTCTTCTATATAATTTAAAACACATACCATGATGACTAGACCTTGGTTAGGCGTTCTTATAATGGATGTAAGTATGGGGAACAGCAAGCAAATATTGATTGTATGTCAGTTACTGCCTTTTGCCTTTGCACGACTCCTTATTTTTGGCACATGATACAAAGGCAGAGTACAGTAACTGCCAAACAAGGGTCAAAGGTCAATTTTGAGCTCAAGATTTTTTGCATACAAACATTTCTTCATTATAGCAACTAGTTGTCAAATTTTGGGAGTCCTACCTATAATAGTTTTGTCTGGACAAAACAGAAACTTTAAAGTCATTTTTCTCAGTTTCACACTCTAGCGAGTTAAGGTCTTTTGCCTTTGCAGGGCAGTATTTATATTACATTTCCAGTGATGAAATATAATACCATTTGGTTCGTTGGTCCATTGGGTCGGATTGCTTTCAAACCTCAAGCCCCAGAGTTCGTTTGTAATCGGGCCGAGACCACCTTGTTCAGGCGATCTCGGATAAATTGTTTCAGTGCGGATCCGAGCGTGATTGCCGTGTTCACATATGCCTAAACGAACCAAACCAAGTGAAAAAACAGTTCCGAAACCCGGTTCCGAAACAAACGCTCAGGTGTGAAAGCACCAAAGTTTCATTTTCATGGACTCTTAGTTTGCTTTCATTAGTTCCTGTTGTCCTGTGTTTCGTTCCCCACCACTTATTAGTTACTATGGAGATTCATTAATCCTCACAGGTGTTAGTCATTATTTCCCTTGCTTTGTATTTAAGTTGCAGTCTTTTTAGTGTTCATTTGTCTGTTTGTGTTAATGCTTCGGTTGTGTGTATTCTCTGGTTGTGCTATTAAAGTCTTTTAATCTGATCTTACTCTTCATCGTCTGTTTCACGAGTTCACACTTACAAATACGTCGGATAGAATAAATGGTATGCATATTTGGCGTGCTGTCCGAGAAGAGGGCTCCGGGCTCGGTATTCGGCCCGAACCCAGAGTACTCCCCCCGTATTCCTGGCTGTGGAAGGAATGAGCCAAGAGTGAGGAGTCGAGGTGGAGGGATACTGAAAAACTGTTGTGGAATGTAGGTGAGTTGACTGAGTGTATATATATATATATATATATATATATATATATATATATAAAGGGATGCCACAATTCTCAATATAATATTGAACCGTTCGGTACGACATCCACGGTTCAATACGCACTTGTGAATTGCGGTTTTTCGGTTTTACGTTTAAATAATTTGTGTGTTTTATTTCTCTCCGAATTGACTGTTTGTGTGTGCCTGTACGAGCTGAGATGAGGAAACTCCTCCCCGCGACTGCCGCGAGTAAGTTAGGGGGCGCACGCGCGACTTAACCATCACTCCACACTTTAACATGGCGAGTGGCGGTGAAGTGAGGCTACAGTACGAGGAAGCGCCGGGGTCTTTCAAATCCGTGGGGTGCGGACATTTCGGTTTTCCCGTTGACTAATACCGAGGAAGAAAAAAAACGGTAAACAAAAAAATGACTGTTTGCAAGCATTGTTTTACACGTGTAGCATCCTCAAACGTAAACCTCAAAATACAGGAATAGATAGCTGACCTAAGTGAAATTGCACTTTACATTCTGAATGAAGGACACTGTCCTGGAGTACTGTTAAGTGTAATTAAGATGGTTTATTTATGTTTACTGAAGTGCAAGTATGTTTATTTGAAATGGTCAATTTATGTTTACCAACTTCACATGTATGTTTATTTTCAAATTTTAGGAATTTATGTGTTCCCCAGTTTGTACATGGGGTACCAGCAGCTGTGAAATGTCAGTGTTAATTTTATATTATAGTTTACACTAGGAACTAGTGGACTTTTCTTAGCTTTTAAGTAAAATAAAGGAGTATTGCAATAAATCATTTTTATTGTTTTCTCCTTAACTCTTACCGTTCCTATTGGCTAAGCATAGAAAAACAAAAAAACACTGTGTGTGTCAAGCCATCAGAACCAAACCGAAAACCGTGGTTAAAAACCGAGGTATGTATTGAACCGTGGGCTAACTGTATTGTTGCATCCCTAATATATATATATGCTTCCTCTCATGCTGATAGGATAGACATGATGATTGTTGATGACAAGTTGATTGGATTGATTATTTAAACGTGCTCCTCCCGAACTTTGTTTAATGAAACAGCATTTGCTGCAACCCATCATGACACCTGGGTTCTTGACTTAATTTTAGATAACTCTTTTTGCCAAAAATGTTCTATATAAGGAGGAATGTCTTAAATGGTTTTTACACTTTCATATTTAATGGGTTATTTGATTTTTTTCTTGTGGTAAAGTATATTTATGAGCTGTTTAATTAATAAAATGTCAAATTAAAATTACTTAAAACTAAATTTATTCAAATTAAATCCATCAAATGATCCCATGATGGGAATCTCTAAAAGTTTCAATATATAAAGCACCTGACAGAAGGGGTTATGATTTGAGAAATCCAGTTGTCCCTGATCTTTTGACATATGAGAGGTCATTGAACTATATGCATATCCTTTAAGTTTCAGAATACAAAAATTTCTTGTTGGTTCAAAAACAGCTTTTATTGAAACAAAACTCCCAAAATGACTTATTTTGGATTTTGTCTCAGTATGACATAATAGTGCGATAAAAGACTCTGTAGAAGAAGATCAATGCCTACTTTTACATCATTGCCTCTTTAGCCCCACCTCCCTATTCATGCATGTCGCAAACACAGATTTACTTGACCAACAAAACAATAGAGATGCCTCTGAGGATTTGCAGGTTTTGCAGTGCCAAATTGTGGAAAAAGTTTTTGTATTACCATCCTTGTGATCATAACATTTAAAGCGCAAACTTTATTTTTAAAAAAGTTCCGGATAGGGATGAGACGATTGCCGGTTTCACGATAAACCACGATAAAATATACTGACGGTCAGTATTATCGTTTAAAATTTAATTATCATTAAAACCGTGTTTGATTATCGAGATTTTAATAACTCACTGTAAATCCTGTCCAGCCAGCAATAGTCTGACGCAGGCGTAGCGCGCAATTTTTTTATTATTATTATTCGAGAAGGAATGGCGGAAGGCAGTGACTGTGCTTGGGAGATTTTCCAGCCTTTTAAGAGGACCAAATCTGAGGTGTGGTCATATTTTGGCTTTTACAAAATTCCTGAAGGAAACTTGATCGAGGATGGTCACCCTGTCTGCAGAACAAGAAGTCGCTGCAATGGAAACACTTCAAATCTGCCAAGTCGTCTTGTGTGACCATCACCCAGTGTTGTATAGCGAACGCAAGGCAAGTTAACTTTGACCTCAATACCAAAACTACGTCTGGGAAATAATTGGGCACAAAATGTTGTTTTGAGTTGCAATATTTTCTCTCACTCACTTGAAATATGCTTCCGCGAAGAAAAGTTTGCAGCAAGTGGCTTTGAGCCAAAAACGAACGAACAACTTCAAACAAGACTATTATTAAGAGTGACATTTTAAGGGATAGTAATGTACAGATTCATTGTACACTCAGTGTTTCCCCAACAATGTATTTAGCAGCGGCGCAGCGCCGCCACTGGATTTTCAGCGCCGCTGCAAAATCTTCACATGATCAGTAATATCACGACATCCACTTACACACCTAAAAACACTTGAGACGTGGTGTGCGCCGGTGCTGCTAATGCGGTGGCTCTGAATCCACTGTTGACAAGAAAGGAGGAAAGAGCCACATATGGAAATATTTTCGATTAGGCTAATGTCACGTTGCCATAAGGGGCCGTTCACATAGCGTGTTTTTCTGCGCGTGCAAATTCGTTATTTCAAATGTAGGCGCGCGGGAAGCACGCTCGTTTCTCCAGGCCGCCTCTATTCATGGTTGCATAGCAACGACAGACGCCACGGGAGAGAGCAAGCACTTTTAGAAAGGAGAAAGCGGCGCTCTCCATGAGGACGAGGAAGTAGCAGCAAAGAATTAATTGATTTCTAGCCCTTGCATTAGCTTTACTACTAGATATATTTATGGAGATGAGAAATAAAAAGCCGCCCTGTACAGCTATGATCAGCTGTTCGGCCGAGCTGTCGATGTTGTTACGGAAAGGCCGAAGCTGATCGGTTGGTTTTTGTCACATGGCGTGTTGAGATGAGATGTTACGATGTTTTCATCTCGCCACGCGCGCCTACAATTTCAATAACGCATTTGCGCGCAAAAAAACGCGATATGTGAACGGCCCCTAAAGTGGACTCGGGTGCGGTTGTATCCGGGTAGTTTTACGAGCAGGAGTACATGAGCACAGTCTCGGACCGACACCCGAGTGCTGTTATTAGTCCGCCAGAAAAGCAGTTCTAGGCTTATTCTTGGCTGGATAACTCTTTTAAAAAGTCTTTTAAATTGAAATACGAACACAGTTTTGGATTAAATAAAGGCACAGTCAAGTCAAATAAAACACTTGATTGTTCATGTTTGTTCACTTCATTCATTGTGCATTAAATAATGTTAACTTAAAACCTTTGATTTTAAAAATGTTAAAATTAAAAATAAAAAAAATTAAGTGCTCACAGATTGGGTGTGGCCTAAAATTTTCAATAAATTCTAAATAATCTTTTTCTGGGTTGTGCCATTTCATTTTTCCCCTATCAATATCTACCTTATAGCTGAAAATGAACACAAAACAAAAACGTGAAAAGTCCTGTCTAAAATTATAAAATGAAGGTTTCTGTTTGTGACCAGTTCAAGGTGCGTGCTGCAATAATCACCTTGAATCTGTTGATGGTTATGTCGTAATTGTATGTCTCAAAATGTCAATTTGTATCCACAAAACTTGCCAGAAGTCATGGTTTAAGGGTTTATTTAAAAAAAAAAGTTCTTAACCCTCTGAGGTCTAAGGATTTTTGGGGTCCTTGAGGTGTTCTGACATGCTCTGACATTTGTGCTTTTTTCAGTTATTTATAAACATGTTAATGGAAAAGGTGTAAATTTACTCAATAAAGCACAAACTGGGCTACCGTAATTTCTCAGCAACAATTATGAAACATGTTTGTATTTTTGAGAGAATATTGCTTATGCATGGTTATTGAAAAAACTAAAACTTAAAGTGTCTGAAATAAGGCCACAAAACACATACTAAATATGTGTCCACAAGACTTTTGACTAAAGAGTGTTGTTGCCTAGAATTTTTGCTTCAAAATGATCTGAAAATCATCCTGCCTAATCATTTACACCAACACATATACTGATTTAAATTTTATTAGAGACCTTTGGTTTGGAAAGGCAATATGCGTGGAGGCGTGTTCACACCTGAGAAGACAAAGGCCGGATAATGTGCCGCATAATGAGCTGCATATTAATTAGCCCTTTCACACAGGTGTGTCACAGGATCCCAAAGAATGCAAGGACAAAAGAAATTATCTATATAGCCTATACATATTTTACAATTAGAAATTGTAACCAATTACAAATAGGTTACAATTACAACAACAATTACAATTTTAACAATTGTATTTCTTTGTAAAAACTATACATGTTATCATACGTATTAAAAAAAGGTAAGGATTCATGAATATTGGAACAAACACTATAATAACATCTTAGTTGATAATTCAATATACCTACTTTATTTTTGACAAAACATCATACTATAGTATATTTAACTATGAGCAGAAATTGGTGAACAAAAGCGTACCTATTTAATGTGACAGTAGTCTTTTTTTACAGTCAAAACTTTATAAGCTATCCAAAACTAATCACAAAATTGTGTCTAAACATTCATATTTAGTCTGTAATATATTGTGTATGATATATTAGTATATACATGTGAATTTGCAGCTTGTTGCTTAGACTGAAATATGTTGAAATAAAATGTCTGTATATTTTTACTCATACAAACTATATTGCTATAGCCTACTAAGATGTGTTTATGTAAACATAACGTTTACTAATGTAGGTGCGAGAGTGAATGAACAAGGCACAGACACGCGCTGTATAACTGTAGTAAACAAAGCGCGCGCGCCTATGCCGTTCACTCATCATTTAGCCTACACACAGACACGCAATTCATATTTAAACAGTCTTTTTGCGGTTTACAGTCCGACACTTCAATATCACGATAAGAACAAAGCACTAGAATAAATGACTTACTACATCAGCTGGATCCGTTGCTCCTCGAAATGAAACTACCAGCACTTCTGGTACATTTTCCAGGGTTAGATATTCCTCACAGTGAAAGGATACGCTGTGTACACAGCTGTACAAGATACTTACTAAACACGATGTGTTTTATAATCCAGCTGGTGGGCGTTGGCATGTTTGAACGGCTTGTCTAAAATCATTTGCGTTTGAATAGCGCGCGCTCTCCGTGGGCGTGGCACATTAACGCGTAATTGGGTATAATGCGCTGGAAAGAAAAATACTGACATCTCTCTCTTTTCATACAGATTACATAAGCTGAGAATATTTGTTTTTTTATATAAATTAATTCATTTAAAAGAAGAGAGTTCAAGCTTCATTATGGAAAAACACTCGTGCCTGTATGACAAGTATTCGCGGAATTAAAAATAATCTTAGGACGCGTTTCAGAATGGACTTCACTGACAGAGAGAAGGCAGAACGCGCATCATGTTTGTTTTTCTTTATTTGGCGAAAAGCACAACACTTTGTTTTTATTGTGAGTATCCACAAAAAAAAATAGACACTTATCAGGATCTAATGATGTACAACACTTAATATGTAAGATCAAAATCAACAGAGTATTTTGAGTTTCTTTTGCACTGATAAGAAGCCGACCTCAGAGGGTTAAACAAGACACAGTTCGACGCAGGCTTTTCAGAGACTTAAAACAAATGATGATGCAGGGCCGACTATATTAGATCTGACAGTAATGACGCAACACAAAAGTGTGAGTAACAATGTTCCCTTTCAAGGGAACTCGAGCTGCGTTTGAGACGCGGTGGGAACGCTCTGCGTGATTGCGTCATAAAGCACGTGTAAAATCAGTCCAATGGAAGCCCGATACGTCATAGGTGACGTCATAGACCAGGAAACTATAAAGCACCCTTGCAAACAGACCGCGCCAGCTTCTGTTGTCTTCAGCAAGCGCTCTCTGTGATTCTGTCCTTGTCTATTTATTGTTGTCTGTCCGATCATATTGCTATATATATATATATATATCATGATGGCGAGCAAGCAAGATTTCAAACGTTGTGTTGTTCCCTGCCCTCGTTTCATTACGGGTGGGGACACACATCAGATGTGTGTTGCTTGTTTGGGAGTTGAGCATGCCCAGTCAGTCCTCGAGGGGGCTGATTGTGAGCATTGCATGAGTTTGTCCATGAAAACTCTCCGCTCCCGCCGGGCATTCTTTGAGGAGGATGGTTCGGTTCGTGTTCCCCGTGGTGCGGGTCCCGCTGCTGCTGAGGCACAGCGGCGTCGTGCATCATGGGGTTCACAGATGGATCTAGTAGCGGGGTTTGAGACGGGCCCAGCCCTTTCTCAGCCCTTACCTGCTAGTTCCGGTGTCCCAGCCCAGGAAGGAGCCCGCTCTGCGGTTTCTCCTCCCCAGGTTGAGGCACCAATGTTGCGGCTATCCAGTTCTGAGGAACCGGATGTCGTTGATATGGGGGATTTTGAGTTTTCGCCAGCTCATGTCCCCGATGATGAGGAGTTAATGGAGGTTTTATCTCGTGCTGTTACTAAATTAAATATTGAGTGGCCAGCTGATGATATTGATGTTGAATCAAAAAAGAGTCTTCTAGATGATCGTTATTTACCATCTAGATCACGACCTCCTCGTCGGGAGCTCCCGTTTTTTCCTGATCTTCACACTGAGGTGTCTAGATCATGGAATAAACCGGCATCTTTCAGAGTTCATAATCCTCAAACTAGTAATTACAGTAAAGTGAGAGGTATTGATGATTACGGTTATTTGACGATGCCTCGTGCGGAAGAGACGCTTGCGAGCTATCTCTCCCCCGAGTCAGCGTCATCACTGAAAGCCCCGACGTTACCCACCAGACCATTAAAAAATACATCAATGCTGGTGGGTAAAGCGTATTCGGCAGCAGGTCAGGCGGCGGCATGCCTTCATACAATGTCGATATTACAAGCCTATCAAGCTGACCTGTTGAGGGACATAGATGAATGTGAGGAAGTTAGTGCTGATGCAATTCGAGAATTACGTCGCACGACAGATTTATCTCTCCGGGCCACCAAGGAGACGGCCAAATCTGTGGGCCGTTCTATGGCAGCCCTGGTGGCCACGGAACGTCATTTATGGTTGAATCTTTCTGAGATAAAAGACAAAGATAGATCTGTTCTTCTGGACGCACCGGTTTCTCCTACAAGTCTGTTCCGCGATGCTATAAATTGTGTTGTCGATAGGTTTCAAGAAAATAAAAAACAAGCGGCTGCGTTTCAGAGGTTTCTTCCTCGCCGGTCTAATGTCCCCGAGGCTGCACGCAATATAAAGGTTGAGCAGCCTCGTCCGTCTACGAGCTCCTCATACAGATACCAGCAGAAACAGAGCGTTGCTGCTCGGGCTCCTCCACAATCTGGGGTTCCCGAGTGGCGTTCGCAGTCCAGGCCTGCTGGGGGCAGACAGGATCTGAGGACTGTCATGTCTAAAAGAACCTGGACTAAGAAGAAGTCCAGACGCCAAGTGTGCCAGGCTTCTGAGGGTGGTCCCCTCCAGGGAGGAACGATTCCGAGGAACCGTTTCTCTTTGGCGCCCTCCGGGGGGCGGTTCTCCGAGGAGAGTCGCAGCGTTGCCACATCGGTTGTTCCCTGCCGGTTCGCCGTTTCAGGGCACCGAGGTGTCAGCGTCCCCATGCAATCCTCTGAGGAGGATTGTAGAACGGTCAGTTCAGTTGTTCCCTGCCGGTTCGCCGCTTCAGGGCGCCGAAATGATTGTTCAATCAAATCCAGAGGCCAGTCTCGAGAGACTGGTTCCCTTATCAGAATTTCTGGCAGCGTGGAAACTTCTGCCAAATATTTCTTTATGGGTCCTGCATATAATAGAGAAGGGTTACAGAATTCAGTTCGGTTCTCGTCCGCCCAGATTTCAAGGGGTCCTTCCCACAGTGGTGGACCCACAGCAGGCTCTGGTTATGGAGCAGGAAGTTCTGACACTTCTTCAAAAAGGAGCGATAGAGGGGGTGCCTCCTCCCAGCAGAGAGTCAGGGTTTTACAGCCGTTACTTCATTGTTCCGAAAAAGGATGGAGGGTTGCGTCCTATTCTAGATCTGCGCCAGTTAAACAGCAGAGTTCAGAAACTCAAGTTCAGGATGCTCACACTCAAGCAAATTGTATCACAGATTCAGTCCGAGGACTGGTTTGTCACAATAGACCTGAAAGACGCTTACTTTCATGTATCCATTCATCCTCATCACAGGAAGTTCCTGAGGTTCGCTTTCGGGGGCGAAGCTTACCAGTATCGGGTTCTACCGTTTGGCCTAGGTTTATCACCCCGCACCTTTACAAAATGCGTGGATGCAGCTCTGGCTCCTTTGAGACTCCAGGGCATTCGCGTATTAAATTATATCGACGATTGGTTGATTTTAGCTCAGTCAGAGCAGTTGGCAGTTCGGCATCGAGATGTCGTTCTGTCTCACATAAAGGAGTTGGGGTTGCGGCTCAACATCAAGAAGAGTGTTCTCCTCCCTGCTCAGAGGACCACTTTTTTAGGTGTAATTTGGGATTCGACCACAATGCAGGCACGTCTATCTCCTGCTCGGATTTCTGCGATTCTCACAGCCGTAAAAAATGTAAAACTAGGCCAGTCACTCACTGTGAAACAGTTTCAGAGACTGTTGGGGCTCATGGCAGCAGCGTCCAACGTGATTACTTTTGGCCTGCTGTACATGAGACCCCTGCAGTGGTGGCTCAGAACCAAGGGGTTTTCTCCGAGGGGAAATCCGTTCCGCAAGATCAAGGTCACGCGGCTATGCCTTCGTGCCTTGGTCATGTGGAAGAAACCTTGGTTCCTCGCCCAGGGCCCAGTGCTGGGGGCTTCTTGTCGACGCGTCACGCTTTCGACGGATGCTTCCCTCACGGGATGGGGGGCGGTCATGAGTGGCCGCTCGGCGCAAGGTCTTTGGCAGGACCATCATCTGTCATGGCACATAAATCGCTTGGAGATGATGGCGGTATTTCGAGCTCTCAAATATTTCCTGCCAGACCTGAGAGGCCATCATGTGTTGGTCCGTACAGACAACACGTCGGTGGTATCATATATCAACCATCAGGGGGGTCTGAGGTCACGTTACCTTTGCAAGCAGGCCCATCAGATCCTCCTATGGGCCCAAGGAAAGTTGCTATCTCTCAGAGCAGTTTACATTCCGGGGCGTCAGAATGTGGGAGCAGATATACTGTCAAGGCAGGGGCTGAGGCCCGGGGAGTGGAGACTTCACCCCGAGGTGGTGGAGCTCCTTTGGGAGAAATTTGGTCGTGCTCAGATAGATCTTTTCACATCCTCAAATACAACCCATTGTCCCATGTGGTTCTCTCTCACGCACCCAGCTCCTCTCGGACTGGATGCGATGGTGCAGGTTTGGCCGAGGCTTTACCTGTATGCTTTTCCCCCGATATCATTGCTCCCGGGGATTCTGGAGAGGGTTCGCCGGGAAGGGGCCCGTCTGTTACTAATAGCCCCTTACTGGCCGACTCGAGTGTGGTTCTCGGACTTGGTGTCTCTTCTGAGCGGCTCTCCTATGGAGATTCCAATCAGGAGGGACCTGCTGTCCCAGGTAGAGGGCACGATATTTCACCCTCGACCGGAGTTGTGGAAACTGTGGGCCTGGCCTCTGAGGGGGCCAGGCTCATAGAATCCGGTCTCTCGACTGAGGTCGTTGAGACCATTCTCCATTCCAGAGCCCCTTCCACGAGAAAACTGTATGCGCTGAAATGGAAATTATTCTCCACCTGGTGTGGTGAGCGTCAGTTAGATCCTGTTAACTGCCCTGTTGGTTCAGTTCTCGATTTTCTGCAAGACCGTTTCTCTGCTGGATTATCTCCTTCCACCTTAAAAGTTTATGTGGCGGCTATATCGGCCTACCATACCCCTCTGGGGGGTACTTCTATTGGGAGAGATCCTCTGATTACTCGTTTTCTCCGTGGTACATTGAGGTTGAGACCTGCACTGCACTCCAGAGCACCGGCTTGGGATTTAGCCATTGTACTTGAGGGTCTGGCTCTGGCTCCGTTCGAGCCCATTGAAGAGGTTTCAGAAAAATTCCTCACTTTGAAAGCTTTATTTCTCCTTGCTATTTCATCTATCAAGAGAATTGGAGATTTACACGCCCTGTCGGTTGCTCCGTCATGTTTGGAATTTGCACCTGGTATGGTGAAAGCATTTCTATACCCTAGACCGGGTTATATTCCTAAGGTCCCATTCAATGTTGGGGGCCCAATAGTGCTGCAGGCCTTCTATCCTCCACCTTTTAATACCCCAGATCAGGAACAATTGAACCTGTTATGTCCAGTTCGGGCATTGGATGCCTACGTTCACAGAGCTGCCCTGTGGCGTAAGTCAGAGCAATTATTTGTATGTTTTGGGTCACTCAAAAGAGGGTGCCCTGCATCTAAACAGGTTATGAGCAAGTGGATAGTCAAGGCTATTTCACTAGCTTATGAAGTTGCCGGTCAGCCTTCACCTATGGCTGTACGGGCCCATTCTACTAGGAGTATGGCGGCCTCTACGGCCTTAATTTCGGGGGTTTCCCTTCCTGATGTTTGTAATGCGGCAGGATGGTCCTCTCCGCATACATTTGTCAGGTTTTATGACCTTGACCTCTCTACTCCAGGGGCTAGGTTGCTTGCTTCTTAGTGTGCGCAATGGACTTCACACAGAACGGGCATTTGTCACTATGGCGTAGTGGGTATGGGGTTCCCACCGCGTCTCAAACGCAGCTCGAGTTCCCTTGAAAGGGAACGTCTCAGGTTACGTATGTAACCCTGGTTCCCTGATAGGGAACGAGACGCTGCGTTTGCCTGCCATACTTCCTGCACACTCTGATCGACTTGCTTCAGACTTTTCAGAAGCTGGCGCGGTCTGTTTGCAAGGGTGCTTTATAGTTTCCTGGTCTATGACGTCACCTATGACGTATCGGGCTTCCATTGGACTGATTTTACACGTGCTTCATGATGCAATCACGCAGAGCGTTCCCACCGCGTCTCAAACGCAGCGTCTCGTTCCCTATCAGGGAACCAGGGTTACATACGTAACCTGAGACGTTTTTGCCATGTGTCACTATTGCTTTGTTTGTTACAGATCATTTGATATGTACTTTACTTTCACTTTAATGAAAATGATGAACAATGAATATAAGAATAATAGTGTGATAAATGATGGCATATTCGTGAATAAATTTTACCTACCCAGATAGCAACATAGTGTCAGCCCAGATCTGGGCCACACCTGGTACAGTACATGTGGATTCCACGTGTGCCAGATGTGGGCCGGATCTCTATGTTGCTGTCTGGGTAGGTTGTCTGATTTTAAAAAAGAAACACTGAGATGTATGTTATATGTATGAATATCAACAAGGCTAAAAAAAAAAAAAAAAAGACATTTCTCAAGGAAACACTTTGTAGATGTCACTCAGTCAAGCTCTCAAATCATTCAATTCCGTAGAGAAAAAACACGACAGGAACAGAATGTATGGAGAAAAGGAGATAGAAATGAGTGAGTCAGTGTTGCAGTTGCCAATCATAATGTCTCAACAACATTGCCATAACGTTGCTGTAACATCATGTGGCTGCAGCCGTTCACCATAGGACGGATATTTGCAGTGGAGCAGTAAACCCCTCTAATGCGTTTGTTTTTATTCACCACCTCTATCTTCTCCCATTCCTCGGCCCGGAGCGACGGGAGTTTATTCTGCACTTTTTTGTTCCCATTTAAAAGCAAGACAGCGGAAGAGACGTCTATGGAGCGGCTGCACTGCACAAGGCAGGAAGAGAGGAAACAGACATCTGTGTTTGGGGTGAAATGTGGCTGAAAGACGAGATGAATTAAATGAATAGGGAGGGAGAAAGCTCAGGGGATGGAGGAGGGAAAAGCAAGGTCACAGACAGCGTGAACGAAAGACAGAAACGGAAAAGCAGCCCACGCAATTAACACCTTCGCTCCCTGCCTCGCGTCCATTCACCGACACTCTCTTCACATCATACCCTTCATTCTCTTTCTGCATCTCTCGGCTGATTCGGCAATAAAGATCTGTCTTGTTACATTCTGTAAGAACTGCAGTTGGAGAGCAGGTGAAATGATGGAGGGAGGGTGGGAATGGGAGAGAAAGTGTGCCTGCAAGAGAGAGAGAGAGAGAGAGAGAGAGAGACGGCTGTGAGACAGAGACAGATTGCAGCATTTAAGTGCCGCCCCAGGGAGCTGCTGTAGGTTGAGTGGGGAGGGAGAGAGAGAGAGATCAGGAAAGCCTGCAGAAGTTGAAGTTGCCATTGATGCAAATGCAGCTCGAGTGTTTGCAGCGGCCATGTGTGTGGCTGTTTCTCCAGGCCCTTTACATTTCAGCACCGCATGTCGCATTCGCGCTCTCTCTCTGATTGTCTCTATTAGGGTTGGGTGGTGTGGTGGGCCATTTATACCGTGTAGCCAGTTGAGTTTGTGCTGTACACCCTTAAAAATAAAGGTTTCAAAAGTGGTGTTATTGCAGCAATGCCATAGAAGAACCATTTTTGGTTCCATATAAAAAATATAAAAAAACTCTTCAGTGAACAGTACGGAGACTCTATAGGGACCTTTGCAAAAATAAAAATATACAGACTTTCACGTGCTCAAGAGAAACTGTTGCCTGCGCACGCGAAACTATCGTGAGCACGAGATACGTTTCTCGTGAGCATGTGAAAGTCTGTATTTTTGCAAAGGTCTCTTTAGGGGCTCCGTAGAACAGTTCTTAAAATAACCATTTTTTTCTCAGTGTTAAGGACATTTTAACAATCTAAAGAGAAAAAAATCATTATAAAGAACCTTTTGTGGAATATAAATATTCTATGAGTGTTAAAGGTTCTTCAAGGAACCATAGTTGTCAATCAAGAACCTTTATTTTTGAGAGGTTGCTGTTCATGGTGGTGGGCTTTGCGCTATTTGCATATGAGAGGTATATGAGCAGGACATGCCGCAAAAAAAGTCAAAGAACTTCCTCGTATAGTGCAAAAGAGAGTTTGGTTCACCAACAAACACAATCACATCAATGTAAAATTCACTCACAGGTATATCATTGTATATTCTTTACAGAGGTTTTGAATGATTTAACCAGTCTGAATTTAGTGTCTAATTATGTTTAGAGTTTTATATAGCAAATCTAAACTGTTTGACTGTCATATCATAAAAAATGTAAACTATTATCAGCTAGTGATATATTAAAAGTTGGATATAACATTATACTTTACTTCTGTACATACAGTATACTCACATAAAGCAATATATATAGCAAATCTCGAATGTGTGATTGTTTTTGTCGCAACGTGTAAACTGTATTATCACACAGCTAAACATTTATATTCAGTAAACTTTATTCGCATTCATACCGTTTCCTTTAGTCTGGCGATATATACAGTACTATAGCGAATCTTAACTGCTTGATTGCTTGTATCATAGCAAAATGTAAACTATTATAGATTGGCTCTCTGCTAAATAAGACTATAAGATATTATAAACATTAACAGCCTAATTTTCTGTAAAGCTGCTTTGAAATTGTGTACTTCATTTGTAAAATGCGCTATACAAATACATTTGATTTGACTTGAGGTTTGAGTTTAGTTTTCAAGTGTTTCATAAAATGAAGCTGTTTTAGCCAGACTTTTTTTTAAATAATCAGATTTTTTTTTTAATAAAAATATAAAATAAATAAATTTCTAGTATAAACAACTATATTGTGGCATATACTGTAGTATACCATTTCAGAGTGTAACATAAGATCCAACCAAGCTCTATGGTTAACTAGAAAGTGCAATTCAGATTTTGTGTGTGTGTGTGTATATATATATATATATATATATATATAATGAACTGTAGAACCACAAATCTGCCCAGTGGGAGTGATTTGTTCCAGCTGTCATATAGGTTATTCTCTTCTACTTTTCCACTCTGCTCATTTTACAAAACATGGATTGTCTTACAACATCTATCACACATGAGAATCTGTTCATGTGATGACAAAAGCATTTTGGGTCTCATACAACAAAGCAATGTCACCTGACCTGACCATCATAAATAGCTCTGAGCTGGTGTAAGAATGTCATACTTAAATATGACCAGCTCCTACAACACAAATCTGGAGTATGAGAAGGAAAGAGTAATCACTACAATCAACTATATTTCCTTCTCTTCATCATGAGAAATGCTCACATGAACAGTCTATAATTCTACAAGCTTTTTAAAATATTTCATTGTATTAGAATATTATTGTAATTAAAAGATTATTCTTGCTAGAATAGAGTTCAAATAATCTTATATAATCATATAATAAAGTTTTGTTGTAGTCATGAGTGACACTAGATCTCTGTTTAGATCAACTGTAAAAAGTGAAAAAAAATGTTTTTAAAAAAAGTGAAATATACTGAAATCCTGATTAAAAACAGTTCATTTAAATGTCAGGTTTCCTGGCAAAATATTTTTACAATGTAGATATTTGGGAGGGAAAAAAAACAGGACACCGTAAAAACAAGAAATGAATAGGCCTACGACTAAGTGACAGTATTTCAATATTTCTACCAGTAGGCCTACTGTGGACTGATTAAATTGAACCTTTTAAGAATAATGTATCCTAGAATATTTCGTAAATCTGAGAGTTGTTTTTGATTAATGTGGACATTCACGCTGTAGCCTACCACCACAAGCATTCAACTGATGAGCTAGCGGGAAATGCGCGCAATATTCTGAGATCGTTCGCCTGTTGCTAAGGGGAAACAATTTAATATTCCAAATATACCACTCAGTGATGTCACAAAATACAATTTCATGTAGCCTATAGGCTAAAATGTAGGCCTACCGGTATTCACAATTTTTTACCGGTATTTCTACCAACTTTTTCCTGAATAGTGCGTTAGATAATATGGCTTAAGACATTTTTCAAATATGTTAGAGTTAGGCCTATCTTCAACCAAAAAAAACTTATCACCAAAAAAAATGAATAAAAAGGTTAGCAAAAGCTATATGCCACATTGCCACTAATTCATGACAGCATCCTTTTTATTTATTCTGAGACAAGAGCGGCCAAAAGCGGAAGAAAAGCACACTTTCCACTGAGGTGATTTTGGCGGCTCGGATCAGATGCGTTTAGTGCAGCTTGAGAGATGCAGTGGATGGGGGTTGGGGAGGCTCAACGGATGGAAAGTGCAAAACAGCACTGATAGTATGTGTTAAAGACGACTTTTCAAATAAAACATACTTTATTTTAGTTAAAATTGTGCATTTCGTCGCACGTACTTGTCAAAATAGCTATTTCCCCCGAAGGCATAACGAGAAAGGCGATAAAGAGCTCTACAGGAGACTTACCTGCAGTCACTGATGCATTTACTGCAATGACAAACCCCCGTGATTCATTCACTCACCTCGCTCATCTTGAAAAGCTGATGTTGAGTTTCCTTTTCTTTCTGTTAGTCTTTGGAGTCCACAGTCACCTTTTCCCGCTCTTCTTCTCTTGTTCTTGGGTGCGATTATGAAACACGGCGATATGCGAGACGGAGTGATGTGTGGAGAGAAATCCAGCGGGCTCCCAGCGACGCGGCGCGAGCAGGGAAGAGCAGTGCGGTTGTACGCGCGTGTGTGTGTGTGTGCGCGCGTGTATACCCCCTCCTTTCCTCACCCCTCCTCTCGCACTTCCCCACTCGCCCACTCAAACGCACTGAACTGCGAGGACATTGTGTGGTGTATAGACCTATTCAACGAAACACTTAGTCCAAAAAGCGTTTTGGAGCGAATGCAGCAACTCTCAGCTCATGTTAGCCTACATTTAAAAGTGCGTCTTTTAATAGTTTTTTATTTTATTTTTATTTTTTATTTAGGCTATCTTATTATTATTGTTAATCAAACAAAATCATTCTTCTAGTTCATATTAAGAAATTGGATTCAACGTTCAAAATACAAGTTATTATAACAGTTTTTAATTAGGATTCAGGCAAAATTATCCCAAATGTTATTTTACACCTTTTTTTTAGTATTATTATTATTACTTTTTTTGCATCTTAAACTATCCTACTGGTTTTCAGCTGCCGTAACATCCATTCGCTTATGAAGTAACATGGGTTTATAGCGCCCCTGTCTGATCTACCTATGTATGACAGCTTAATTGAGAAGGCCTATATAAAGCAACTGTAAATGCATCATGCAGCACTAGCAGTCATTTTTTATTTACACTGCATTGGAATATATCATCTTGTCCTTTGAGTATATGGAGTATGTAGAGCATCTTGTTGAACCAGGAAATGTGGTCAGTCAGACACATCTCTAAGTCTCCTGAAGTCTCAAAAAATGTATGACTAGTTCAAAAGACTAGGTATGGCTTTAAAAAAAAAGTCATTCACCTCCCAAAATAAAGAACGAAGAGTAATGTACAAATGTGGGAAACCATAATTTACAGCAAATGAGACCGTAACGTAATTTATTAATTGCAGATTAAATCAAACATGTTCAAACACAAAAATTATTACAACAACAACAAAAAAAAAGAAAGAAGGAAATTTATTTTAAAAAGCTGATTAGTGTGTATCTGTCAGGAGTTATTAAGTGATGAAGCACACGGGACAGGAGTAGCAAATGGATGGATTGAATCTTGTTCACTCTTTTACTTACGTTCTCCAGACATTACGTCTTCCCCCCCCCCCCCCCCCCATCACGTTTTCCATCAATGTTTTCCATCACAAAGAATGTATGTACCCAAGTCTTTTGGCAACCATGAGAGGATCAGTAAACTTTCTGTGTCCCTTAGGAACATGCAAGGGGTTCCGTGCCCACACTTTATCCCCCTCCTGGAAACAAAGAGTACGATTACCTGGCTTAGCATCAGTGTACTTTTTCATTTAGTGTTCGTTCATGTCAGTTGGTGGCTGCACCGGAGCAGATGGCAAAATAGACAGCCTTGGATGCATTTCCCTGCCATAGAGGAGCTGAAAGGGTGAAGTACCAGTTGCAGCATGTGGAGTGACACAGTACATCCGCAATAAGTCATTTACAGGTTTCCGCTAATATTTCTGGATGGTCATTTGTACAGTGTGTTTGAGCACACGTTTGAACCTCTCTGCGGCACCATTAGCTGCCAGCATAGGTGTCATTTACACTGGGGACGCTGGGGACATGTCCTCACCACTTTTTGAAATGGCTGATTTTGTCCCCACCACTTTTTGAAAGCATTTGGTTAAAATGTTCTGAAAAATCAAGCGAACCAAGAAATGTTAAAGGTTTATTTGCACAAAATAAAACATGCAATTTAGTTTAGATACAGAAAGAAACAATGTACATTGTCCAAAAAAAAAGTTACCTTAAACAAAATAAACTATTACTGATTCTAAAATTACCCAAAAACATGCATGCGCCGATCAGTATCAGAGTAAAGTAGTAAATTCTCTCTCTGAGAACATGACAAACAGGCACTCGTGGGTTGCAAATCCCACATTGTTTTAATTTTATCTTGTGTTATTTGATGCAGATATGTTGCGTTGTATGCTTATGGTGTGTGTTTTCCTTTACATATGTAATGAATTTCATTGTAATCATTGACTTAACGCGCTGCTGTTTTCTACAGCAGGGCTCGACATCCTTTTCATGTGCTTGTCCCTTGGACAAGTAAATCTGTCATTCACTTGTCCGAGTAAAAAAGTTGCTTGTCCGTATTTTTTTTTTTTCATTTATTCTGAAGCAATATTCTCATCAGTGTTCAATCAGCTTTGATATTTACATCGGCATATTGTAATATCTGCACCTTTAAAGGGCATCTCCTCCCCCAATCTTATTAAAGGGATAGTTCGGCCAAAAATGATATTTAAACCATGCATTACTCACCCTCAAGCCGTTTGAGATGCATCTGTCAATCTTGTTTCAGACGAACACATTTTCAGTTATTTTAGAAAATGTCTTAGACCCTTCAGTGGATATAATGTGAAGCAATGGGGTCCACCTCTTTCAAGTCCCAAAATGTGAATACATCCTTCACAAAAGTAATCCATCCGGCTCCAGGGGGATAAACGAAGGCCTTCTGAGGGTAATCCGTGCGGTTTTGTCCTAAAAATATACATATTTAAAACTTTATAAATGAAAATATCTGACTTCCGGCAACGATCGACGCGCGTTCACGGGTGATGGAAGTCGGCGTACGAGGTAAGACGTAGCGTAGGAACTGTTGTGACGTAGAACGAACGCGCCAGCGCAGCCAGAGAGCAGAGCAAAACAAAACACGAGAGCGCGTGAACGCACGCGCGTCGATCGTTGCCGGAAGTCAGATATTTTCATTTATAAAGTTTTAAATATGTATATTTTTACGACAAAACCGCACGGATTACCATCAGAAGGCCTTCGTTTATCCCCCTGGAGCCGGATGGATTACTTTTGTGAAGGATGTATTCACATTTTGGGACTTGAAGGAGGTGGACCCCATTGCTTCACATTATATCCACTGAAGGGTCTAAGACATTTTCTAAAATAACTGAAAATGTGTTCGTCTGAAACAAGATTGACAGATGCATCTCAAACGGCTTGAGGGTGAGTAATGCATGGTTTAAATATCATTTTTGGCCGAACTATCCCTTTAAATGTATGCTTCATCATTAAATTCCTAAATTTGATCAATAAATTCAATTATTTAGAATAAGACACTATAGGGCCGTTACCCTAGGTAGGGCTGATCAAAATAAATCATTTACACTGAAAAATTACAATTCCATAAAATAATGTTATGAAATTGATTTAAATATTCAAATAAGAAACGTTGGAAAGAATGATACTACTTTTAAACATAACACTAAACCGCCAGTAGGTGGTGGCAGGCGACTGTCTTAATGAGTGAGTCATTGATTCATTCATTCAAACGATTCGTTCAAACGGCTGATTCATTCAAGAATGAGACAGATGTTTATGAATGGGTCATTGAATCTTTATTCGTTCAAAATGCTGAATCATTCAGTAATGAAAACAGGTTGAGTGTTCCTGTGAGATGCGCCGTGGTTCTGCTGTGATTTTTGTTTGGAACTATTTTCGCTGCAGAAACAGAACAAAAACAGCCAATTGCATCTAAAATGTTACAAGTGACTTAATTTGAACTGTTTATTGAATTGTTGTAGGAAATCAATGTCACATTTTCAATTGTGATGGTATTCAGGAAAAATAATTGAGGTTGCTTAACATTTGTTAAAAATATAAAAACTCCACATTTAGATGTGTTATAGGCAGTATGTTGTTAACTGAGTGTGTGTGTGCTGCACTCAAGTGTGTAGATTTATCCTCGAGAGGCTGCGTGAGCGTCAACAGCGCAACCTTACCGTAATACATTATCCACAATCGATCGCAACTATACAATACTACAATAAATGTAATAAAATCAGAATCATTCTCTCGGTTTAGTGATTCCCTAGTTATTTGCTTATTTTTCTTATTGATGTTCTAATCAGGCTACTTGTCCGGTCGGGCAAGTAAAATTCTCTTTTCCCTTAAAAAAATCCACTTGTCCGGACAAGCGTTAATGTCGAGCCCTGTACAGTATGGTGCTTTGGCACTGTTCGGTTGAGCTGGTGTTGCAGGGTCTGTTACATGTGCAGTCAACATTGTTGAGGGTTTTATGCTGAGTATTTTCGTGTTGTTGACTGGCTTACGCTATGCCCATTTTTGATGCGCCATTATTCAATATTTTTCCCGTCCTGCTGTAATGTTTTTTTCATCTGATCTTTTGTCCTTACCACTTTTCAACACAAACTGACGCCCCTGGCTGCCAGGTAATAGAGAGAGGAATTATGGTGATTAATATTCCTTCCTTCCAGAAAAGCAGCAGACATCCTGTAAACTGAACACCGTTATTAGTAACAATACTCAATAGATTTTTTTTTATGGTGGCTGAAGACTGATAACAGAAACGAAACAACAGAATCTGTAATGACAGTGTGAGAAAAGGAGACCTCATGCCATTTACTGTAATAATCAGTTAATGTTATTGAAAACCAGCAGTCGGATGCAGCAGTGTCAAATGGTCCGACAATATTCACAGCCACTTTCTGCCATGGTCCATCCGGCAGCGGCACCGGCTGGAGAAGAGCAGGATGGGATTTGACAGTTTTGTCATTGAGCTGACACACGTGGCAGGAACAGACAGCATCATACACCTGAGCATCCGTCCCACCAAAAGAGATCATGAAGACATTATTTGGTTATGTGCCATTAGTGGTAAGCAGGGTTCGCAGTGCCTGATGATCTGTATGTAGAGTGAAACGGTGGCCCCACAGATACGTATACCACCTCTCAACAGCACAAATGCATGCTTGCGATTCCTTTTCCACTGTGGCATATTTATGATCAGCAGTAGACTGTGTATATGACGCAAAGACCACAGTTTGTTTACTGCCATCCGGGCAGACCTGAGAAAGTATGGCTCCCAGACCATAGTCAGAAGCATCTGTGGAGACAATCGTGTGTAGTGTGGGGTCAAATAATGCCAAAGCAGGGTTGTTTGCTAGAAGTCGTTTAACTTCGGTCAAACTTTCTTCAGCCTCTTTTAACCAGCTGAATCCATTTAGATCTTGTAGGTATGCACACACTGGAGCTACAACAGTGGCAAAACCAGGAATAAACGTACTGTACCATGACATTAGTCCAAGTAAGGAGCCCAAAGTAGATCCATCAGAAGGTGCAAGGGCATTGAGTATCACCTGTACACGTGATTCATCAGGAAGAAGACTCTCCGCTGAAACAGTATGACCTAGGAACAGCAGGCTGGGTTGCCAGAAGTGACACTTCTCTTTATTGACCTGCAAGCCAGCAGCTTGTAGTCCTTGTAAGACCGCATGATGTGCTTTGTCATGCATAAAAATTACCTGGACGACATTATCATCCATGGATGTGACATTTCTAACACCTGGCACTCCAGTCAGGATGATGGTCTTCATATTCTGAAATGCCGCAGGTGCCGAAGCCAATCTTTAAAGAGCACAACAAAAACTGAACAGTCTAACGTGAGTAATAAAGGCTGTGAGGGCCCAACTGTCCTCCAGCAGCAGCACTTGGTTGTAAGCATTAGTCAGGTCAATGGTGAAAGAGAGTAGTTAGAGCAGTTAATCCATATGTGGCAATGGAAAAGAGTTCACGATCACTGCTTTAATTGGCTTTCTGAGGTCAACGCACATCCTAATCTTACCTTACTTGTCCTGCGTATATGGTGAAACCCATGCAGAGGCATCAATGTGTTCGATCACCCCATCTGCTTGCAAGCGATTTAATTCCTCTGACATAGCACTACGAACAGAGAGTGGCAGACGGCAAAGTTTTTGGCTCACAGGTGTGCCCTTTCAATCCAGCTTTATGCAATGTATGAAGTTTTTAGCACATCCAAGCTCAGTTGACTCAGCAGCAGTGGACTGAAAGACTGGCACAGGAGAAGCAGGCACAGGAAGGGCATAAGGAGGCAGGACTTGATTTTTTTTTTCAAACATCACATGCAGCTCAGACATTAGGTCCCTCCTCATGAGTGGTGGTGTCCCTTTGTCCACGAAAAAGAACATAGGGAAAAAATGGTAATATAGGCAAATGTTTGCTGACAAACACCCAACCACCAGAATTTGGGCTTTTGAATAGGACACCTTCCTGACTGTGTGTTGCGACAGCATAACATTATTGAAATGGCATGCATAAGTGCTGAAGGGTAGGATTATACGGAAGACTCGGTGTCAACCACAAAATACACCAGCCTGTGAGTCGGAAGTAGATACAGTCACTGTGCTTGTAAGTGTGTTGGGAGTACAAACTGAATATTCCATGTAGAGTGTAATGAAGGGTAGATCATGGACGATTACTTTATTTTGAACGAATCTTTAATATGACTTGAGAACAACAAGTTGTCTCAGAGAGTGATTTGTTCATTTTGTGTTGACAGTAAACAGAAATGATTAGTTCACCTCCCAAGTCTTCGAGCCTGAGTCGTTCATTCATCCCGTGACAGCCAGTGGTGTAGTCTACGTGATACGCAGGTATACGCCGTATACCCATTAGAAAATGTCAAGGATTTCCGTATACCCATAGGAAACGTCAAGGATTTCCGCATACCCACTTAAAAAAGCGCGAGGATTCGTAACAACATCGTTTTGTGACAGAACTTTCATTCATAAATTCACCCCGCCGTCTGTGTTTGCGCAGCGACACGGATCGAATCGCGGAATCCAGTCACAAATGTAATTAGCTGCAAAGCGGAATGTCACGCAATTTGGCCATTTTTGAAATGAATAAATCAAAAGTAGGGATGTACAATGAATCAAATCTCGATATGTACTAGTGTCTATGAATATTAAAGCTCAAAAAGACTGCTATTGAAATAAACTCTGTATATCACAGTACACTCACTACAAAAAACTAGACTACACCACTGGTGACAGCCCTATACGCTAAGGCTATGCAGTCAGTACCAGAAACAGAAATTATTAGTTCACCTCCCAAATCTTCGGGTCCGAGTTGTTCGTTCATCCGGTGGTAGCCCCATACAGTCGGTACCGGAAACAGAATTGATTAGTTCACCTTCCGAGTCTTCGGGTCCGAGTTGTTCGTTCATCCATGACAGCCCCATAGTCTAAGGCTATGCAGTCGGTACCAGAAACAGAAATTATTGGTTCACTTCCTGAGTCTTTGGGTCTAAGTCGTTTGTTCTTTTGTTATGTGACCTAATAGCCATATTGGATGCAATACTACCCAACCTTCCTTGCAAACAAATTTTTCCATAACATTGATCTGGTAATAAAGAGATGGTTAATGCTTTGAACTTTATCCATATGATGGGGAAAATCACTTTGATAAAGAAAAGATACCTAAATATATTACAACATACAGTCAACAATAATAAAGTAATGTTGCATTTGTTGTAAGATACTGAGCCGGTATACGACTCGGGACGATTTAGACCCGAAGACTCGGGAAGTGAACGAATCATTTCAGTTTCCTGTAAAGACTGCTCTTTAGCCTATGGGGCTGTCACGGGATGAACGAACGACTCAAACCTGAAGACTCGATAGGTGAACTAATCATTTCTCTTTCCTGTACAGACTGCATAGCTTCAGACTGGGGATGTGACGGGACAAAACAAAAGAATGCACGACTCGGATCGGGAGGTGAGGTGAATTGACAAACTGCATAAGCCTGAAGATCCAGCCAAGCAATTTATTAATCATTTCTGTTTGTCATAATTTGGCCTTGGCTGAGTTTTCTTAATCGAAATGTGGTTAACGTTGTGTAAATAGATGTGTTGGGGAATTTGGCTATTAACATGTAACATTTTTTTATTACTGCTGAAATGAAGGAAATGAACAAAATGACTTGGAAAAAAGATTTGTTCATTTTGATTCATGCGATTCAAAGATCCGAGTCTGTAAAATGATCCAAACTTCCCATTACTAGTACAGTATAGTAATTAAATTTCACGGACCTCACGCGTATTTGATTGCACTGATGCACAACTGTCCAGTAGATCGGTGTGTACACTTCTACACGGGCATTTATACCAAAAATTAAAAAGTAGCGGTATTGGCCTACTTCTGGAAAAAGAGGTATCGGTGAATGCCTAGTTAAAATAGAGGTAAAAAAATGAACATTTCTAATGATGTATAGTATATAAAAAACAACAATTAATGCTTTAAAAGATCATGATACCTAATTTAAAATGTAATATGGGTTACATGAGCAAATGGTAACACGCCCAACTTTGTTGTAAAGCGTTAGGAATCACAAAATATAAATCTCCTCTATACACCCCAAAATCATACAATTTTTCCCCACCACTTTTGAAGATGGTGCCACCCTTGGTTATGCCAGCGAAGAAGTCTCAAACCGCAGTCAGTTATTCACTATAGGAAATGGAAGTAAAAACTGATCGATGAGAGCTAGCTGAATCTACTTACCGGTAAACATGTTCTGATAGTGGTATATAACAGTCTAAACTTATTTTGTTAATATTTCTCTTGTAGCCCATACACAGTGGGAAAAAAATGACAAGAGAAGTATTTCCTGTTAAACAAGTTGTTTAACAGAGAGCTGGGTTAGTTTAGTCTGGAGGACTGTTGGGATGATGATGTTGAAAGCTAAGCTGAAGTCCACAAACAGGATCCTCAAATAAGTCCCTGGTTTGTCCAGATGTTGCAGGATGTAATGCAGTCCCATGCTAACTGCATCATCCACAGACCTGTATGCCCAATAAGCAAACTACAGGGGGTCCAGCAAGGGTCCAGTGATGTCCTTCAGGTGGGCCAGCACCAGTCTTTCCAAATGACTTCATAACCACAGACGAGTACATGTTATTCTTACAATGGCAGGAAATTATTCATAATTCATTGATTCTCCCAACTAGGCCTACTTCTTTTTCTTTAACATTTTCCTTTCTAAAAAAAGCCTACTTCCAGGTTTATGGAATTGAACAGACCAGCCAGTCATGAGCATATTACTGAAAACTGAGACCCACACGGCATTGTATCACTAGATTTTTGGGGTGTAACGATACCCTCATGTCATGATTCGACACTACTGTCAGTACTGACACTCTGAAAACTTGATTTTTTTTTTCTCACACAGTAATTTTTATTTTGTGTGAACTATACACAATATATATTGTCACTATGCGCGAAACGTATCGGTGCATTTTTGTATTGCGATAGATTGTGACACGACATATTGTTACACCCCAAACTGGATTTACAAAAATAATTTTGCTTTTAAAAAGTGTTTTCTCAACATTGCAACACTGCAAGTCTAATCAACTTTCGACAAACGCAATCATTATTTGAAATCACTCAGTGAGTCATTTAATCACATATTACTGTCTTTGGAAGGCTTTTGTCTTTCAATCACACAGTTTTGCACTTTTTTTGTTCACACTTGATGTGATCAAACCAACTTTACAAAATATGAGTCAGTTCACATTAGTGCACTGAATGTTGATATGAACAATGGAAGGAAAAAATCCGAGAGGCAGAGTGCTGTGTAAGAGGTGGTGGACAAGGAGGAAGGGGATGAGAACAAGAAAGATAAAGGTGTGGAGAGTGTTGTCAAGGCTGGATCCTGCACACCAGAGGGTTTTGCTCTTCGCCTGGCAGGGACATCATTCCCTGTGATGTGGATGAAATGGCCGGAGCCAGCATGAAGACTGAGGCAGAATAAATCTCTCATTGACCTTGATTTTGCAGTTGCACAACTCTTTTTGAGTGTACTATATGCTTTGCTTTTAGAGTGTTCTTTGACCTTTGGGCTGTTACAGTTTGACTACATGTTTACAGTATGCAAGTGCTGAATATAAGAAATTCAAAACTATACAATATTCAGTACAATACTATACCTGCAGTGCATGCAGTATACAATAATCTGCCCCTTACTAAATTATGATTGCTACTTTTTTATGTAACTGCAAAATTACATTTTCTTCTGTAACCTCATGCGCTGGATGCTGTGTTCTCCATGTTTTGATGTATACACGTAGTGTCTAATGAATGCTCTGTTTATGATGACTGATATGTGTATGATCTGAAGCTTTGTTTGATTTTGAGAACAGATTAAATGGTTTTGAAGCGATTGTTTGGTTTTGCCAGAAGAATCAGTGGTTTTGTGAATGTAGTTTGAAGATTTGGTTTTGTGTTTAATGTTGTGAGAAAATGTCTATTCCACATAATTTCATATTTACAAGCAATGCAGGGATTTCCCAACTTTTTTGTCAGCTAAACCTCTCTGACCTATTATGTGAAGTACGTTACCCTCTGAGATTTTTTTTAGTTAATAAGTTAGTTAAATAATAAAATTAAGTAAAAATAAATAATAATAATAAAATGAAGTTCATGACAGGTGCATGGTGATTTTTAAAAGAATGCACAAGCCTAGATATCAACATCGGCGCTGCAAGTATTTTTGAGCATCGTGGCTTTTCCATCGGTACAGCCAACACTGTCAGAGCTGCTCCTGTACCTGTCCAGGCAAATATCAGCACCCCTTTAGCCTCTATCCCGGGGTTATGTGCTCTCAATTAAACTGCTATACCAATATGAGCTCTCAATAAAACGACCAAATATGATAGTGAGAGTGCTTTCCACGTGAAGGATAGCATACAATAATTTGTACATTTATCTCATTGGTTGCCTGCATGTTCAGTTCTACTGGCCAGAAGTTTGATTATGCAATAAAAAGACAGACCCAATAAGCAGAAAATACTGTAATGACACAAGTGAAATTTAAATGTGTTTTGCCAAATTCCACATGGTAAATTAAGGCAGCAGGTAAAACAAATGCCGCTGGTCCAACTGCCCTCTGCCGGCAAACAACTGTTACTGCAGCTGCTAAAGACAGAGCTAAAACACGAACTGCAACGAGAAAAGCAGATATTGAAACGTTATCACTAACGCACGCAATCACCACAAAAGCAGTAAGGTTACTGAATATGAGCATTGCCCCAAAAGACAGACACAGCTTCCAATATTGTTTTCATTCAAGCCAGATATTGTGACTTATTATGTGAGAAGAAACTGTAGAGAAGAAATTGTGGTCTGGCAGAAGTGATCAGTGGTAATACAGCAGCAATAGTCCGGTTACACACCTGGAGTGAAGATAGTTTGCGGTTTGATTTTCAGTTTTCGTTTCGCTGTGGTCCCGCAGTGCGGTGTCGTGGACATGCAAATAATATCTCATGTCGTTATTCATGATTTGTGAATTTGTGTAACGGTGTTTCTCCGGGTCAATATAGGCCTATATATATATATATATATATATATTTTTTATTGGGTATAGCTCCAAAAGTCGGTCACTTAGGAGTCTGAACCCAGTGTCACCTTGACATGCTCGATTTGTGAATTTTTTCACAGCAAATCTCTTGTCTGTAAAACGTTCGCTAAGTCCGGTAGACAGGAATGTGGAAAATAGGCGTTTTTCATGTTTAAACAATGGATATTAACAATTTATAATAAACACACACACTGCTGGATTACAAAAACACTTGTTTTAGATTGAACCTGATTTGTGAAAACTTTCACAAATCAGTTTGGGTCAGTTAACCCTTCCCTGAGTGGTTAACAGGTCATTCTGATTTGTGAAAACTTTCACAGGTCAGTGTGGGTCTGTAACCCTTCCCTGAGTGGTTAACTTGGTCATTCTGATTTGTGAAACCTTTCACAGGTCAGTTTGGGTCAGTTAACCCTTCCCTGACCAAGTTAACCACTCAGGGAAGGGTTAACTGACCCAAACCTATCTGTGAAAGTTTTCACAAACCAGAATGACCTAGTTAACCAACCAGGGAAGGGTTATATGACCCAAACTGACCTCTGAAAGGTTTCACAAATCAGAATGACCTAGTTAACCACTCAGGGAAGGGTTAACTGACCCAAACTGATCTGTGAAAGTTTTCACAAATCAGAATGACCTAGTTAACCACTCAGGGAAGGGTTAACTGACCCAAACTGATCTGTGAAAGTTTTCACAAATCAGAATGACCTAGTTAACCACTCAGGGAAGGGTTAACTGACCCAAACTGACCTCTGAAAGGTTTCACAAATCAGAATGACCTAGTTAACCACTCAGGGAAGGGTTAATTGACCCAAACTGATCTGTGAAAGTTTTCACAAATCAGAATAACCAAGTTAACCACTCAGGGAAGGGTTAACTGGCCCAAACTGATCTGTGAAAGTTTTCACAAATCAGAATGACCTAGTTAACCACTCAGGGAAGGGTTAACTGACCCAAACTGATCTGTGAAAGTTTTCACAAATCAGAATGACCTAGTTAACCACTCAGGGAAGGGTTAACTGACCCAAACTGATCTGTGAAAGTTTTCACAAATCAGGTTCAATCTAAAACAAGTGTTTTTGTAATCCATCAGTGTGTGTGTTTATTATAAATTGTTAATATCCATTGTTTAAACATGAAAAACGCCTATTTTCCACATTCCTGTCTACCGGACTTAGCGAACGTTTTACAAACAAGAGCTTTGCTGTGAAAAAATTCACAAATCGAGCATGTCAAGGTGACACTGGGTTCAGACTCCTAAGTGACCGACTTTTGGAGCAATACCCAATTAAAAAAAAATAATAAATAAAAAAAAAAAAATATATATATATATATATATATTATTTTTATTTATTTTTTTGACCCGGAGAAACACCGTTACACAAATTCACAAATCATGAATAACGACATGAGATATTATTTGCATGTCCACGACACCGCACTGCGGGAACACAGCGAAACGAAAACTGAAAATCAAACCGCAAACTATCTTTACTCCGGTTCCAAACACGCCTAAGATATGAAACATTTAGCCTTATATTTACCCAAGATACATAACAACAAAAAGCTAAATTAATAAAACAATCAATATATTTTTTATCAACCTTCCTAAGGCCATTACCAGACTACCTGGGTTGTTTTCGTTTTCATGGACTTTTAGTTTGTTTCTCTCAGTTACCTGGCTGGGGCCTATACGATGAACCTGGTTTAGCCAGGTATGTTTCAGTTTAGTTTGGGCCAACTCTGGGTTTTAGCCAACATGAAAGTGTTTTGGCGTTTAGCAGAGTGTTAATCGCCATAGGTTATGCTCCACCACGACTAACCTGCTCCAGGGCAGGTTATGTTGCAGGAATGAGATTGCAAACCGAAATTGGAACAATCAGCTGTGAGCAAAGAGACAATGTCTGAGACAATGAAGTCCCTCTCCATGTTTCTACTACAAATTAAAGGTCACAACATAGCAAATGATTTTTAAAGACAAAATCGTCAGAATTTTAGCAATGCTTATTTATAACAATCATTTTGTATGATTTAGATATTATTTATTTCATTATTATAGCCTACACTTAATCCATTACACATGTACAATTTTAGTTTATCAATTATTATTAAGCACTTAGATTAAATAAATATTCATATAAAGGTAATATAAATAAGCATTAGAATCAATAGATAAAGTTTTAAAAGTGACTGCATGTGAGCTTAAATGTTCAGTTCTCTCTATACCTATATCAAATAAACTAACTTTTACTTGCACTGATATACAGTAGCAATATTTTTTTTATTTTAGTTGTCCTTTTTCAAAGACAGATCTTTTCTTCTAATATCCTGCAGAAGAGAGAAGTGAATCGCACTGCTACTCTTGCGAGAAGTGAATTGCAGTTTCACTGTTCCACAGCATGTGATTGGCAATTTACTACTGATGTCACACCTAAACTCCTAAACTCAGGATCAAAGCCTGAGTTGACAGAGAAAGTTGATGATCATGGTCATGGTACCAACAAAGCCTGATTGGATTAGTTTGGTTTTGTCAACTCGAAACTAATCCTGTTACCCTGAGTTTATTGTTTAGATACCATCAAGGTACAGCCCTTGGTGTCCTTTGTTCCAGATTCATTTCATTTCCAGTTGATTAATAAGTTATCACCGGTTCATCATTGAGTTCATTCACCGTGTGTATTTAAGTCCCTCATTTCATTTAGTTTGTGGTCTGGTATTGTTAATGTGTTTGTGACACATGCTGTTACGAAGCCTTTACTTGTGGATTGCTTGAGTTTGTTTTATTAATAAATATGTTCTTCATTTGAACCTGTTTGAACTCTTTCATAATCATCTGGGTGAAACCATGACACATTACTGGTTTGGTGTTTTCAGTTCTGATGAGATGGCGAATACCAAACCCTACCAAGTTAGACTCAATCTTTCATATTCACTTTCTCGTAAAGTAAAAAACTCCTTGTTTTACTGCACCTATAATGGTGTGAGGTTGAGCAGGTCTCAGTGTTAAAGATCGTTACCAGAAATCCAGGAAGTTAATCAGTCTCCAACTTCATTCCAACAGCCACTGTTAATACTAAAAACTGTTGTGTGTAGCAGCTTAAAAGAGTCCAGTGCAGATAATAAATTCTGTCCTATTGCTTCAGCCAGTAGAACAGTAGACAATAGCCTGAAAGAACATCTTGATCCCATGCCAAAAAGGAAGGCAAAGATTGACCCTAAACGAGAAACCGTTCCAAATGCAAAATTGTCAATGTAATTTTATTTTCTTGCACAATTAATGTGTTTGAGATGACAACAGCATTATTTTGCCAGCAGCCATATCACCCTGTAGACCAAGACTGGTTGCCCACTGAAGCTCAGCAGGGCTGAGCCTGGTTAGTACCTGGATGGGAGACCTCCTGAGGTTGCTGCTGGAAGAGGTGTTAGTGAAGCCAACAGGGGGCGCAGCTAACCCTGTGATCTGTGTGGGTGCTAACGCCCCAGTATAGTGACAGGGACACTATACTGTAAAAGAGCACCGTCCTATGGATGAGACGTTAAACAGAGGTCTTGACTCTCTGTGGTCATTAAAAATCCCATGGCACTTCTCATAAAGAGTAGGGGTGTAACCCCAGTGCCCTGGCCACATTCCACCCATTGGCCCTTGCCAATCATGGCCTCCTAATTATCCCCATCCACTGAATTGCCTCTATCACTCTCTCTCCTCTCCACCTGTAGCTGGTGTGTGGTGAGCGGAGTGCACTGGCGCCGTTGTACTGTGGCTGCCGTCGCTTCATCCAAGTGGATGCTGCACACTGGTGGTGGTTGAGGAGAGAACCCCTGATATGATTGTAAAGCGCTTTGAGGGTACAGTAGTACATATGAAAGCGCTATATAAATGCCTCATTCATTTTGTACTGTACTTGAACGGCTAGTATCATTTATGCATATAGTGCGGTTTTGTTGTCAAGTCACAAGTCTTTGAATGACATACACCTCAAGAGTTTGGTAAACTTACCAAAGAGGATTTCTATCAGTATTTCCATCATTTCTGCAGGTCCTTAGAGGAGAGCATGGAGAAAAATGGTCTAATTTAAGGTACTTTATCCGAGGTAGCCTGAACTGCGAGGATGGAATCTGTGTTTGTGTAGAGTACATTATGGGAGTAACACTTCTGTTAGCCAATTAACTATGCAGAAAATCTTGTTAAACCATAAAAACCTTGTCAGACTGCTAAGCACTGTGACTATCTTTGGCAGTTGTGCGTATGCCATCTGAATGATAAAAACATTGGAAGAGCAATATGTATTTGTTCTGGCTCTGATGCCAATGATGAGGGATGTGTACAGGGGGTGGCCCGGTGCCTAGAGCAAATGCCCTCAGCTGAGGTGCCCTCCTTAGCCAGACGATTCCCCCCCTACCCTTTTTTGGTCCTCTCAATCATTACAGGACTTAAAAATACCATCAGATTGCATTCTTCCACTTACTTTGGATTTAATTCAAACAGGTAATGTATATACAGTCAATGAGAATTGAATTCAGTACACTGTTCAGAATTTGATTCAGTACAAATAATGTACTTTTAGGGGTGCAACAGCATCCTTACATCTTTGTACCTTATTTACTCTAACAACGTTCATTGTAGTACCTTATACATATTACTAATATGCCCATTTTAGGGATAGATAGGGTACAGAGTTGTCCCTTTAAAAGTGTAATCTCTGTATATTGACATTTTCAATTCAGTGATTCATTATCTGCTGCAGGGGTATCATGGTGAAACTAAAACAATAACATGCATGGGTTCTTTGTGCTCTGCATCTATCCATATGGGTTGTTTAGGTTGAATATGATCATGTGAACACAAAAGTTAAAGCATATTTCACTGCAGTGCAGGTGTTCACAAATAATATTGTACTATTATTTCTACCCAAGTACCTAAATGATTTTAAACAAAGTCAATGGTGAAGGGTACAATTTGTGCGGGAAATTATTTTACTCACAAAATCAACCTTAATGTGACTGCATGTAAAGTTAAGGTATGAGGGTTTAATTTGATTTTTATATCAATGTGGTGACCATTTATCCCCAAGTACATGCTGTGTATGAAAGGATAATTTTGGAAAAATAACAGGAATTGTAATGGGAAATAATAATACGGCAAGCAAAATATTTTTTTTTTTTTTTTTTGTATTTTATTGATTCTTCTCTACTGTTTTTTTTTTCTCAATCCACAATTTCATATTAGTCACTACTATGTTAGATCAGCTTCATCTGCCACCAACAGCAGTCGGCTACTAAAAAAAGGATCAAACCCAGACCTTCTCTCCACCTCTCATATTTCACTGGATGATATTTATGAATTCACACACTTCTGGTGGAACAACAAACAAAAGTGCATGTTGAACTTTGTGAATTTTTGAGCAGCACATCACTGTTTGGGAATACTTTTATGCTTATTTCACAGTGTCAGTATATCTCACAAAATATTAATTTTTAAGACATTAATGCACATGGTCACACACACACATAAACACACAAAACAAAACTATTGCCCTGATCCCTATACACAGTTAGGCCATCCTAAAAGAGCCACAACATCGCTGGCTGCGCAGGGGGCGATGGAGAGCAGGTTTGACGGTTTGATCTCTTGTTAGAAACACAACATCTCTATTTTTATCTGTACAACATTCAAGAGACACATTTTGTTCATGTTTTTTGTTTGTTTCCTTAGTTTTTTCTTCCATAAAACAAAAAAGAACAATGATAATAATAATAATTATGAAGAGCTTGATTTCTTCTCATCGGCATCAAAGTAACATGCACCATAGAAATTTAAGTAACTTCTTGAAAGGCCTCGGAGCTAGATAGTACGTAAGCTTTCAGTGGTGCATACGCTAATGGGAAAGGAGGAAAGCAGGAGATGCAACAGCACGCATGAATGACAGAATGGCACTCATTGAAATGGAAATGACCCCCACATCTGACATCTCAACAAAACAGAGTATCAGATATGTAGAAGTACAGAACACAGTTTACCAAAGAATACAAAGTGAAACAGTAGGGGCTAAGTGCTTTTGGTGAGCTTACAAAATACTTGAGGAAGTGCTCAGGACAGAAGGCACAGTGGCTTGACTGTTATCTCAAAGGAAAACCACATCAGGGGCTACCGAACGCATAAGATACTCTACACACAAAACAAGGACACAATAATGACATTTTAAGGCCAGCCTCTGTCAATCACTGGACAAAAGTACCTCCTACTTAGTGTCTAATGATAACAATGAGAGATGACCTGATTTCACAGAGTTGGATGAGGAAAGTAGAGCATCGTTTGTATGATGTGCTAATTCCACATCAAACATGCAACACAATTACATGAAATCAAATTTGGCAAGCAGATCAGTCACACTGACAATGCTGATACTGGGACATGTCTTGGACATGATCTCAGCATCAACTTATAAATATATTTTCAATTGCTGAAGTTTCAAGATCATCAGGCAAGCTTTTACAATGATTGTGTTTCCGAACGATTGATTTGTTGATTGGTGAATATATAAACACGTTGTTTAAGGGGATATGAATTAAATCTGCAGCATTATGAAAAAAAAATGGTTTGGGGTAAAAAGAACAAAAGTTTGATCTGCATTTAAAGGCAAAACTAAAGCGAGTTTGGGGGGGGGGGGGGGGGGGGGGATCTTTGCACAGTGCTCTAAAGACATTCTGAAGCAGTCTTCTTTCATAATTATTATACTACTTATTACTATTCTCCATATCCTTTTCTATTGACACTTCTTAAAAAGAAAACAACATATTTTTTTCCTCTTTTTGATCTCTTATGTTTACAAAAGCTACATATGTTCTACTGGGATGTCTGAATTTGTTAGTGTTTGTGTTTTTTTTTCTTTTCATTTTTGATATTTAAAAAAAAAAAGTCTACTCACGGCTAAAAAAAAACGGCATACTGAATGTTTTAGTAGAGACCCACTTTCCACGCTTTGCTGGATGGTTTGAATCAGAGACATTACAGGAATATGAAGGATATATTGCTGAGTCTCCATTTACTAGATTGATATCCATTTCCAACCCTGAAATTTGACCTTTCCATAGTAACGGTGGTCTGGATTTAACCCAGATATCCTGGTGGTATCTGTAATGTAAACACTTCCATAGGGCCCTTGTCAAACGGCCAGCTGTTCCCACATGTGGTGCTCTGGGTTCATTCATGGTTTCATTCACAGCAGACATAGTCACACAAACTGCCACCATATTGTCACAGAACTCTATGCTCTAGCACAACTACGCATATATACTGTATATATTCAATGTAACTATATTCCTGTGTTGCTGAATCTGCTAAAAACCTTTTACATCAACAGGCACTGAGAGAAATAGCATATAGAAGAGGCAGAATCTCTGTTTCATATAATATCTGAAGAATACCCGTCGGAGCAGACTGGCAGTGTGGATATCTGGTAATATAATCTTTACTCTGTCCTGTTCTGTTAGAGGTGATTCACAAGTACCATTCAGTTATCACAGCATTCTGTTCAGAGTCTGGCAGGTGCATGGTAAGAAGTGTGCTCACTCCTTTGGTTTACTGAAGACGTGCTGTCAGATTAAGTTCATGTGGAAGTAGCATGTGCGTTCAGTATTCGTTTAGCATCTCTCTCAGCATTAATACTGTATATTGTAGTGATTAAGAAGTGTTTCTTTTTTTTGTTGCTTTTTCAGCTCCACAGATTGACATTCCAAGTCCTTGTTGAGATGAGAGCAAGATTCACAGGAGCAAGGAAATTGTAAATGAAATGCAACTTGGCAATTGCGTTCACTGACAAGAAGACAGGAACAAGAGAACAGTGTTCAAGAAGGCCCCGAGTCAGGCAGGCTTAGACTAGCATACAATACTGGATATCTCTGTGTGATTGAGAGTCTTTGTGTGTGTAGAGGTAATTTATCACTAACCAAGAGGGTATAATAAGGGGAATGGTTGATTTAATTACTTTTGCGGGTTTTCTGTTAACGTATTACATAATTTCCAGTATGTTGGCATAGTGACTGGTCTGCCCTTGGTCTGAAGGATACGAGGGACCCTGGACAACTATTTCCCAAATATTTCTCCCCTATCTTTTCTCCAGGGCTCTGTTTAGATGTTATTTCCCCAATACATTTTCCTCCTCCTTGGGTAGATACTCAGCTGTGAGGTCTGATGAAACAGACTGAGCCCTTCTGCCATTTGCTTCCAGCTCATTCTCCTCCTCGTCAATCTCCTCATCTGCCTCTTCTAGGTCCTCTCTCATTTTACGTTTCATCTCTGTGGCACCAAATCTTCCCGCAGGTCCAGGGGCAAGTTCAAAGCTGTCCTCTGTTTCCTTGTCATCTGGGCTGACTCCATTCTCAGCTCTTGACTTGGATGAGACCCAGTCCTCAGGAGATGCTACTCCATCCTCTACACCAAGGAACTTCCACAGAGCCAGGGGATCACGGTCTGGCCCGGCCAAAGTTAGTCTTGGAGAATGATTGGTGGAACTGAAAGGGACGCCTCTCTTGCGACGAGACTTGCTGGTGTGATTAACCTGAAGGTGCATGGCCATCAACTCAACAGAAGAGGTTCGGAAGGGACAGAACACACATTGATTAAGGATATCATTCCCTCCTTTAGAGCCACCTGATGGTTCACCTCTAGAACTACTCACTCCCACTTCATCTTGTAAAGGGCGACGGGAGAGGTCCAGTGGTTCGAAGCCTCCTTCCTGGGATGTTGTGCCGCACTGATAGCCATTTACTGACATCATGCGGCTTGTAGTAAGGGGTTTCCGTCGAGACACTTTTGGCATTTTCGGAGGTGGTACCTCCCCAATCCAATTTGTTTCTAGACCACCGGGGAAGAGTGTACCCATCATCCCTGACAGACTGCGATAGTGACTCTCCAGGTCTCCCTCTCTTTGATGAATGGATGCAGAAGAGCCCTCCTTCTGCTCTGATGGGCCTTCACCCCATGACTGACTGTGCCTTAAAGAAGGCTCCCTCCCAAAAGACGACTGGGATGTGGAGGGTAGTCTGCGCTTTTTTGCCCCTTCACGAGGAGAACCAGTCAGAGAGGGAAGGCTAGGTGATGGGGAGGTTGGGGAGGTTGCCATAGCGTTCCTTTGCTCACGATGATGACGTTGAAGGTGGTATTTGAGAGAGCCAGACTGGGTGCCAGCATAATCACAGTGGGGGCATTTGTATGGTCTCTCACCTAAAACAAGGAATAAATTATTCTTGTTAAGTTGACTGAAAACTAAAATGTTGTTTTAAGAAAAGAAATTTGGCTAAGAAAAACAATGCTTGATAAGGGAGCCCATAGCAGTTAGGTAATAATTTGCCTGTGTGAAACAACTATATGCAGTTACACAAAGTAACAGATAGATGGCAGTCCTTCTTATCATATGTAACATCAGGTGAATTCCCCAATGCTTTAGTTAAATTAGGACATTTCATCTCTCATCAGCTGTGTGAACACTGCATTTTTCTTCTATTTAAAATTTCATTTTTTTATTTTTGGTAATTACTAATTACATTTTGTGAGAACCCGATAGACAGCAAATAGTTTCAATTAAACTAAATCAGGAAAGTTACAAATGTCAAGTGTTACAAGCTCCAAGTGTCAACCTTTCAATGTACCAATCTAATAACCAAGATTAATTGTGATTATGTAGCTTTTGATTATCATTGTTATATAGTAGGGTCACTATATAAATAATATTACTGTAGATGCATATTTAATTTAATATTTTAAGTCATAATTTTTGTTTTATAGGTTTAACAAATTATAAGTCAAAGCCCCCTGGAACACGCTTAAGTAACCACCTGGGGTATTCCCCTAGGAGTCACAGATCTAGTAAATATGATGGCCTTACCTGTGTGTACACGAAGGTGCACTTTAAGGTGATGGGAAGACCGGAAGGCTTTACCACAGTAGGGACAATCCTTCATCCCTGTTCCCCGAACACGCTCCCTTGGAGATGAAGTGGAAGAGGATGATTCCCTCACACCGTTCTGACCTTGAGATAAGATAATGTATAATGAATAAATTAAACTGTTTCGAAATATAATCTGGGTCTAAACTTTTTCTGAAAATGATCCTGCCTAAAACACATGGAGGACATTTTACAAAACTAATAGCAGTGAAATAATTTTTTATTAATTAAAGTTCAATAAATGTCCTGCAGTGTCATAGCCTATGAAGGATTGTAACCTATAAGAAATATTGTCATGATAAAGTCAGCTGTTTTTTATTATGCTGGCTGATCCTTACCAGAGAGATGTGATATGACAGAATGGAAGCTACCAGCTGACACGACTCCTGATGGGAGTTGCTTTCTCTCCTGCCTAACTTCATTGTCACTTGTTCTTTGCCCTCCTTCTACTCCGCCTGTTGCTTGAGCTCCACTGACTCTGTTAATAATGTCCTCTTCCCTGGACATGCCCCCTCGGGCACTTTGGCCTTTCTGTGGTTTCTGGACATGGACACGGGCGTGAGCAACCACCTGCTGAAGGCTTCTGAACATCTTGCCGCAATCTGGACACTCCCACGGTGAACTAGATCCCTCCAGTTCCTCTCTAGAACCCAACCCACCCAGGTATGCCCTCATCTGCTTGGCTTCCCCAGCGACCGTGCCTCGGGAGGAAGGAAACTGATGGTGTGAATGGGATCTCTGCTGCTGTTGCTGTTGGTTGTGCTGTGCTGCCACCAGACTGCGTGCAACCAGCTGCCACATGGCTGCCTGGTCTGTTCCGTCTGCTGACTCACTTCCCCGCCCTCCTCCTCCGTTACCCATTTCTGCAACCTGTGCCACTGCCTGAAGGCGCTCCATGCAACTTCCATTGCTGTTGTCTTTGGGTAATCCCAGATAGCCCAATATAGAGGATTTGCTTGAGCCTGCACTGGCATCTGACCTCTCTGTGCGATTTCCTGAAGCACCACCACTGGCCATACTTCGAGCAAGGAGCAAGTTAGAATACAGAGCCCCCAGCACTTGTGTGCTTGCAGGACCTTTGGATTGATCAGTTCCAGCTGGACCCAGATTGCTCAATCCAGCCTTGAGGCCTAGCTTGTTAAGATGCACCTTCATATGGTTCTTGAGAAACCAGGGTTCCTTGAAGCCACGGCCACAGACCTGGCACTTATGATCCAATGAGTCCTTGTGCTTCCGCATGTGCCCCTTTAAAAACCAGGACTGAGTAAAACGCTGTCCGCATGTCTCACATCGGAAAGCTGGAACAACAGACATTTGTGGGGGAGGAGTTTCTATTGGTGCTGTTATAGGGTGAGAAGGGAAAACCGTTTCAGTGGGAGGATCTTCAGGTGGGTGGGCCTCCTGCAGATGGGCAGCCAGTCTTTCCTCCTGGCTGGCTGAGAAGGGACACATTGTACATTTGTAGGGGTTGTGGAGGATCCGCACATGACGTGCTAGCTCTGAAGCTGTTCGGAACTTACCCTTACAAGCATGACACCGGAAGGCAGGAGCAGCTGTGGAGGGGGCATTGTCATCCAAGTGGGCCTGGCCAAGTGGAGAGAAGGAGGTTGAGATGGGTGCTTCCTCTGTTAAAGGTGGAGTCAGGGCTGAGGTTCCTTCAAAGAGGAACTGAGGGCTGCTAGCAGTTTGAAGAGGTTCCTCTGGGACCATGTCTTCATTCATACTTTTTTGTGATGACCCAGATAATGAATTCTTGATTACACTGTCGCTCACGTGATTCTGCTGCAGTTTGACATGTGTGGTTTGGTAGGGAGCTGAAGCCCGACGCTCCCTGTCCAAACTGTGTGCTCGAGCGTGCAGAGACAAAATACTCTGGAAGCGGAACCTCTTTCCACACACATGGCAGGGGAACCTTAGGCCAGGCCCAGAGCTGGTCCCTCCAGGAACAGCCATGCCCTCATTGTTGAAAAGCTGAAGATCCAACTCATCATTGTAGGTGGTACTTTGACCAGAGGAGATTGCCTGCTCCAGAGCTCCAAAACCAGGGAAAGGTGCTAATGGTGTGGCTGGTGGGCTGCTCTCTAATAAGGGACTGCCGAGTTCCAATTCACCAGGAAACAGTGCCACAGCTGGGGTGGGTGATGGGGGTGTTGATAACTCCTCATCATCCTCCTCCTCATCTTGGAAGCAGGCTTCAGGAAGGGGGCAGGGTGAGACCGGGACATAGAGTTCAGTTTGAGGGCTAGAAGGTGTAGATAGAGGACTCTGGGGTAGGAATTGTGGACTGTGATCCAGGGATGGCATGGAGGGTGGAGACAGTGGAGGCTCACAGGAAAGTGCCAGCATACACTCTGGTGGGGAATCCATACTCTGAGTGAGAAAGGATGGACAATAGCAATTAGACAGACAGACAGACAGACAGACAGACAGATAGATAGATAGATAGATAGATAGATAGATAGATAGATAGATAGATAGATAACTTACTGTAAATGGATAGATAGATAACTTACTGTAAATGTGTCTATGCCATGCTTCACTTCCTTGAATTAAAGAGGGCGTTTTCCGATGGTGGCAATTTGCCTGACCACCTCCAGCAGTCCCCTGTCAAGTACAACACAGAATAAAAAATGAGTTGATACACATTTGTTCCTGTGTACGGGTCTAAGGGCAGAGCGGGACATGGACTGTCCCAAACAGGATGGGCGCGAGATGTTTGGACTTCCCCACACACCCTTCCTGCACATACACTTATAGTAGCTGCTTAAAACAAAACAAAAAAATACATACACACACCTTAAAATACAGACACATATTCAACCTCTCCAGTCCCTATGCTACTCTTACAAACACACACACACACACACACCACACACAATGCACTGAACAAAGCTAACAATCGTATAAAGGCACACATGCATGCATTGCAAAAGTCTGGAGTGGACAGGCCCAGACACAATAAAAAAAAAAATTTTAAATAAAAAAAAACACCTGCTTCTTTCATAAATTAGAGAAAATGAATTTCATTGATGATTACAGCATGACAATCTGCTAAACATCTGTGAGGACGTCTGTATGCCTGGATATGTATCACTATGCTTGCGTTCGTGTGGGTGTTTTTTTTTTCAGTATTTACCTCTGTGAACAGACTGAACTGTATGTCTGTGTCTGAGTTTGGATTTATGTACACAATCAAGTGATTGTTTGTGCATTAAAGTGTATCTGTGTGTGAGTGTGAAAGTGTGTGTATCTGTAACACAAGACTTGGACGAAACTGTGGCTTACAGAACCAGTTGACATTTTAGCTCAGCCGTGACTCACAAGGATATCACACTATATCAATCATACTGCCCCCTCTTTCTTTCTTTCTTTCTTTCTTTCTTTCTTTCTTTCTTTCTTTCTTTCTTTCTTTCTTTCTTTCTTTCTTTCTTTCTTTCTTCCACCATTATTGTGCTTCTTTTTCCTTTCTTCTATCTTTTCACTTCCATAGATTTTGATTCCACCCCTTGCACTTTTTTTCTCTCTTCACCCTCATTCCCTCCTCCCTTTATTCTTCACTGATTTTCTTTCTTTCTATCATTCTCTCTCTCTCTCTCTCTCTCTCTCTCTGTGTCTCTCTGCAGCGGTGCCAGTTGGCACTGTGCCAGGGAATGCTGATATCAGCTGGTAGATTGGGGCCTGCCAACATGGCGAAGAGAAAAGAGAGGAGAGAGACAGACAGGCAAGAAAGAGAAGAAATGGGAGGGGGTGTTAGTGAACATAAATGAAGAACACAAATACGTTTTGAATGAGCATATTTGATGAGTAAATCTGTCGAGAAAGGGGACAGAGTGTTCTGCTCTGCAATGGAGGGTCTTGCGGTCTGTTTGGTCTGCTGGCATTATTATCATATGAATATCGTCATGGCAATTCACTGTTCTGCCTTGACAGACACGTTCGTGTCTGACCAACCCTGCCACGCCAATAAAGCTTCTCTAAATTTGGATAGATGGAGAGAGTGATAAGGTGCTAGACAGAGGGGGGAGGGGAGAAAAGGCAGGAGAGTGATAAACCAGCATGTGCAAATAATGCATGCACACACACACACACACACACACTCAATATGGCACCTAGTCACTAGATGATTCATGCATGCTAAACACCTTTGTCTGAACGGCCACATGCTACACTCCCTGTACAAGCACACACAAATGCACACACATTTTGTTCCTTCTTGGGGCACATGTAGTCAAATATATGCTATATAACTACCTGCTTTGTATGTAGGCTAATGGAATGAATATATTATAAACAAAAATTAGAAGAGAAATAGACCAGTCATGTAAAATAACTGCAGGTAATGTAGCTGCAATTAAAATAGTTAGTAGCAAATGCATCCTGTAAAAAAAAAAATGACTGATGTCGAAAAAATACAACAATTTGTTTATTTGTAAGATTTTGATTGAGGTCAATTGATTCTTCCATTATCTAAGTATCGCTAATTGGTTTTACTGAACGTTTGCTACATAAGTACCAATACAAATATGGTCGCATTTCCAAGAATGATGACATGTTTACATAACACATTCTGAAAAAAACTTTTATAAAACCTCTATATGCCTGAACAAGCACTTGAGTCACTTTGATAAAAACCTATTTTTCTCACTGTGGTTCGTATTCCGTAGCCTTGAGCACCTGAAATAACGTCTCCTGCCTTTAGCGTGAGGACACACTGGGCCTCCAACAGTGTAGCCATGTAATGCATCTGGCTAAGAAGAGATCATTCATACTTCTGAAAGACTTTAGACTTGTGGCCTTCAAAATATAACATGAACGCAGCCTGTTCTTTTATATGTGACCAGAGAGAGAGAGAGAGAGAGAGAGAGAGAGAGAGAGAGAGAAAATTGTGAGAACTGATTGCTCAGCATGTGATGAACGTGTGTGTGTGTGTGTGTGTGTGTGTGTGTGTGTGTGTGTGTGTGTGTGTGTGCGCGCAAACTTTGAGGCATGAACTGCACTTTACCTTGTATCTCTGAGTGGGATTTCTAAGGTCAGTGTGTATATGATTTTGGATTGTTGCAGTCATTCAACAAATCCCTACAGACACAATTCATTTCCTGTTTCTAACCTTGGGCTGAACTTTATCTCTCTCAGTGACGTGGCCGCTCCGCACAGCGTCATTTTTCTTTAAGTGACTTCAGCATATGCAAAATGATCTTTCCCTTCAACTTCCAACTTTCTGCTAAGTCATCCACAACCTTCACCTGTTATCCTTGTCTCATTATATTTTGTTTCTCTTTAAAAGACTTGCAGAGAGCTTGAAGGTTTCGTTCAAAGATGCTGAAGAGAGGATAAGTTAAAACCATCACAATTTTGACCATTATACCCTTCGCTGAGCACGAGACATGGGCTTGAAATTACTTTACAGTAAGGTGCTTCAGAAAACAAATCATCAATTAATTCTTCCTGTCAAATCTGAAGGCTACACAACTCTGCAGTTCAACTGGTCAAGTTCAATTTCAAGTTCAAGTTTAGTGAAAATTTAATAGACGTCTAAACCATAGCCCAAGAATAGACTTGTCATCAATTAGATAACAAATAAATTAAACGAGTGAAGAAATGAAACCAAAAACCTTGTAATTACGGTTTACTTTGCTTACATTGATGGCATATCAATTATATATCTTGCACATTATTTTGGCAAAAACGACATGTAACCAAATTCAAGGTTATTTTGGCTAGAAGTGGGTTACTCATAGCCAGACTATATTGGGTCTAGTTAACCTAGATGGTAAAATGACGGCTATTGCTTGCTGGGTTGTTAATTAACTAGTTAAAAATATATGTGACGACATTACATTTGTAGTGTAAAAGCACTAATGAACCAGGAAAACAGTGATTAAAACATTAGAAAACCCAAAAATATTTGCATTAGATTCCCAGAATGACAAGAACATGTCTGGCATCATCTATAGGCAAGGGCACAGATCATTCAGTTTAGAGAAATACGTCTGCTAAATAAATCTACAACATATTGGTACTTTTTTTTAGATTACATCTAAAATCTAGCCTATATTTGGGAGTAACAGTGTTCCAACTTCTTTTAGATTGTTTGCATTTTGTATACAATAAATAAGAGCCTGATGTATATGTGATGATGTCATGTAATCAATGGCAATCTATCGGATCACCTGAGACGGATGATAATAGGTGTAAATCGGTCAGAACACACATCAGCAGTATAAGCTTTGATTCAGGTGTTATCATCCCTTGGGTGATCTAAAGAATGAATAATTTTCAATCAGAATCAGCTTGCTTTTGTTTTAGAATGAACAGCCAACCTCTAACCTCCACCAATGAAATGAGCTGTAAGGTGTCCGCTGTGTGCAACAAGTGCACAAAGGCAGTGTGCAGAGGTATAAAGTCTACCTTCAGGCATTTAAGCACAGAGAGGAACTCAAATAGAGCAGACAACGCTGGTCTATTTGACGGAATGAGCCCTTCTGAATTTGTAGTATATTTCTAGTTACTACTCTATACAAAATGCACCTTTTAGCGGTTGGTAAGGTACAAAGTTGTCCTTACTGGCTTAGTGACAAGCTGATGTAACTCTAAAGGTACAATTGTGCATATTGTTTTTCTGATATTGTAATATGACTAAATCAACCTAATTACATTTTGTTAAGTGAATACACTTTTTAATGGACAGATCAGGTAAAATTAGCTCTTTGCCGGAACTGGATGTTTTTCTTCTTTAACATGACAGCTTGAGTAAATCCATGTCCCAAGTTCAAAGTATGGATTTTATAACCAATTGTATCAAGTTTGTGCATTGCGATGGCGTTTGCCAAGCCAAAAATCTGTTGATTAACTATCAATTATTAAAGTAACTGCAGCAGCTCGTCCAGATCTGCTGTTTGTGCAGGTCATCAAGATGAGCTGGAGCAGATCTGGTTGTAAAAGTTGTTTACAGGGCCCTTCACTTCTACCCGCCCCAGTTCAGCCACATTTCTGTGCTGCTCTGCCCTCTTATCCGTCAAACTGTCACGTCAGTTCAGGGGGGCTGGTATCATTCCGTCACCCCTCATGCGAGCACGTACAGGGGCAGAGATTATAATAGCATTTATGCCAGTGCCCCACATCTGTGACAGAATTAAATAATTTGAAAGAATGGTGCCTTTGAAATGTTCGTCTTTTCATTAAGCTATATATAAAGTTTCTTTGCGGGATGTATTTGCAGGACATCAGATGACCCGTCCGTGGAGAGGAATGTACTCGCGTGATGTGCGTCAGTAACGCGCATCCATTTTCAGTCGCCTTCCTCCTCTCTCGCGGCCATCTCAATTAAAAAGCCACATTAATGAAATAAATAAATGCTCACAAACAAATGCGCACACGACACGTCCTCTCGCGAACACTGACATTCGCGCATGATTAATCCTGAGCATAAAATCGCGCTTTACAGAAGCAACAGCATCGTTTTCCCAAACTGAGGCAGAAATGTAGCTTTTTAGGACGTGATGTTGTGCACTCCATTTTCTTCCTGATTTTCTTTCAACAAAAGATAAAGGGAGGGGAAAGGACAAGCGATCAGGGTGCAGCTGAAAAGTGCCATCATGGGGTTTCATCTTGAAATCCGCTGACAATCTCGCCGCTATCGTGACAAAACACGATCGAGGGACATGTGAAACTTTACGTTTTTAGCGCCGTTAGTAAAACTAGCACCTTCGGCTGCAGCTGCAGGTTTTGCGCTACAGTTTAAATAGCGATTACGAGCGCGCATCTGTGAGGTAACGTTAGGACATGCAGAGCGTGCAATTCTCCAACGAGTTATTGTATTAACATGCACGTAAAATGTCTCAAAGTTAGAAAGCACTAACTATGATGTAGGCTACAAAAACAGTTTCTCCCTCAGAGAGTCCGACCGATATATAGAGTCATGAATCCTACGCGACTGCTTTACGTGGAACCTGGAGCAGAAGGAACAACTAACTAAAGCTTCTCATAAAGTAGGCTACAAAACTTAAGGAGTTGCTACATTTTGCAGTAGCGGAGAGCTGCTTTTCCCAATGAGAAAAGTTTAAACATTTAGCCTGCATCTTAGTTTAGGGCACTTTTCCCTCACTTGAGAAAGGCTTTGGAAATATTGAAGGGCCTTAAAAACGAAAGTTGCATTTTCATGCTCGGGTCTCGCATCTCTTTCAGGACACGCACGCGCGCGCGCGCTCACATACACACACACCGGCAACATACACGGCACGAGACAAAAGTGAGGAAGTGTGTATGTGCCAGAACACACATGATGTGTCCTAACAGAGGCACACGAGACGCCAATCAATTATTATTAAACCCGAGATGTAAACGCGACGACTATTCCGTATCAATGGATTTTCATTACCCGGATCAGCCCCCCAAAAAAGTCGTCGTCGGATATTTGTTGTTTGTGAAGGCGACAACATTCGCTCTCTATACGTATAAAACTGTATACAAACAAACACATTCATACCCTCGACCAATGTGTATCAGTAAAACCGTTCAAAAAGAGCAGATTAGGTCAATTATTTGAAATGAATCAGATATTTTGTGATGAAAGTAAGGCTGAATGTACTTACGGGAGAGGCGGCGAGGAGATTAATGACAACACACGTCATGATTACGTTTCACTTGAATTAAATACATTACGAGTTAGGGGAAAAAAATGGAAATCGGGGGTAGTTGTATACAAGCATACGCCGATACCCCCCTCCCTTCTGCCCTTTCTATCTTCTCCTCCTCCCTCTTTCCTCACACGTCTCTCTCCCTCTCTCTCTTCTCAAAGATCCATTTATTGTGCAGTCGTGAGTGAGTGAATGAGAGAGAGGCGGAGGCTGTAGGTTGCAAATGTAATTATAATCTCGCAGGCACCATTTTAAAACGATCTATAGATTTGTGGGATAGACTGACACACCGCGCGCTTACAAATCACGTTCAAGTTTCTCGCGTCTGCTTGTAGTGCTCAGATTTACGCGCAAACGTATTTTAGAAGTATTAAGAGTATGACCGTTTCATCACAAAATTGTTGTCCATCAGAAAGTGCTTCTGTAGTTGTGTTGCCAGACAGTTGTGATTGTGTTGCGCGCTGGAAGAGGAACTCAGGCTCCACGTGGGAACAGCGCAGGTGCGCGCGCGCGGGTCACCATCTACTATTCCACTTCTACTGACTGTTAACGTAAAACAATACAATCCCCCCCTCCCCCCCACACACAAATACACACATACACATATAGCCTATACATATATGTGTGTGTGTGTGTGTGTGTGTCAGTGCTGATTTACATCAATGTATCCTCTATTGACCTGATATAAGCAAACAAATAACCACATACTGTTATTTTCAAGGCATTTAAAACCCTTGTAGCCTATATCAGATTCACCCCCATTTTTTCTTTGTAATAAATAAATAAATAGCCTACATAAATAAATAGGTTACAAATGCATTTGGAGCATTTTCTGTTAAACAAGAAATAACAACATCAATAATATTAATAATAGGCTACATCTCTCTCTCTCTCTCTCTCTCTCTCTCTCTCTCTCTCTCTCTCTCTCTCTCTCTCTCTCTCTCTCTATATATATATATATATATATATATATATATATATATATATATATATATATATATAGTCAATATGTCATTATGTCAATGTCTGTTTATTATTTTGACCTGCGAAAAACAAACAAATAACTGTCTAGCCTACTGTTATTTTTGTTTTAGGCCTATTTTAGGCCTCAGAAGAAAGAAAACCTTTGTATGTGAGATTCAGTATCATTTCTGCTATCGGAACCCTGCAGGTGTTTTCGTCTAGATCGGAGGCTGTGTTTTGTGGAGTTTGTACAGTGAGGATGGTTTTGGAGAGGGGACTTGTTATTAACTCACGAACACCTCCGACTGTCAGCTCATGCGAGTGTATCGGTGTCTCGTCAGTAAGCGAGTGAACGTGTGTTTTTGTGTATTGTGTATTGTGTCTGATACAGTCATATCATCACCCGCCCCCAACGCTTTGATTGTCTTGTACGCCGCAGCTCAAATGCACCAATTAATATGCAGAGAGTGAGTGAGACGGAGACAAAAAAAAAAAAAAAATAGAAAGGAAGAAAAAAACATGCAGGGGGGGGTGGGGGGGGGGGGGGGGTGTTGGGATGGCATGGAGAACAGGAAGGAGTGAAAGAAGGGCAATGAAATGACAGATGAAGAGGAAAAGAGAGACACATGAGGTGGTCTGAGGGGGAGATGAAATCTGATAGATTTTAGAGAGAAGAAAGGAAGAAAGAGGGATGGAAGAAGAGAGCAGGGGACCGATGGAGAATCAATACGTACATATTTAGTCAGAGATAGAGGGATCGATTGGGTGAGGATAGAGAGAGAGGGAGAGAGAGAGAATGAGAGTAGAGGGGTTAAAGGGGTGGAGTGATGTGGCATTGGCTGCTGTCTCTTTGTCGCAGTGTCAGGGTATTGATACTGTAATATCGCCATGACAATAGCACCGTGGCGACGGCCATGACGACGCCTGGCAGCACAATGCAGCAGCAGTACTGAGGGCAGTGAGGCATTACAGGCCAGAGAGGAACAGAGAGACAGACGGGGGGAGGTTGGCAGGTGCATGTCTGCTGCTCTCATGAATGTATATGTAACCATTATAGAAGCCCAAAATCTGCAAGTGTCTTTGGGTCGATCTGCTGGACTGTGGAGTAACTGGGGGAGACGGGGGGGGGGGGGAGAGGAATGCTCAAGATGCTCTTGGGAACGTCAACTCACGCTAAAAGAACAGGATCATCAGGGTTTGCACAAACTTTAGGAGTTCATGTCAGCTGTCATTAAAGCAAAAAGGGAACAAATTAGAAAAATGCATTTTTTCAATTCATTTTAAAATTTTAACTTAAATTGTTCTGCTGATAATATGTGTATTCAACAAATATATGTGTTAATCGATAAAATGTAATCAATTTCATAACATTGGAATTACTTGAAGTCGATCGCTCGCATATCAGTATCTGAAAAAAGTAAAGATTAAGACTAGTGTAGCATATTAAAGTAAAACATTCAAAAGAAATGACAACGACCCTTTTCACAGATTGTGATTATGCGTTTCCACATAATGCCATAAATGTAATGTATATTTATAACACTGTATTTAATGTTACCCTGGCATCATATGGCAAAAAAAAAAGAGTGTTTCTATGGAAGCCCATTTCCACCACATAAGAAAATAAATGCTCATATAAAATCATAATTATGACATAAAAACTTCATAATTATGATACAAATTGTATTTGATGATAAAATATCAAAATAATGAGATGACAAAAAAAAATCTGATTTTTATCTTATAATTTTGACTGTCATAATTGTCACTTCGTCATTATTCTCATGATCTCAGTATGACAGTCTCATAACTTTGACGTTTTATTTCATAATTCCAACCTTTTATGTCATAATTATGGATATTATCTCATTTAGAAGTTTTCATAATTTAGATTTTTATCTCATTATTATGACAGTGTCATAACTTTGACTTTTTATTTCATAATTCTTGTCAGATTATATATAATTAGATTATATTATGCCATATTATTTATGTCAATTATAACTTTTATCTCATAATTTTGACTGTCATAATTATAACTTTATTTCATAATTTCAACTGTGCCATGATTTTAACCTTTTCTCAATTATGAATTAGTATTTCAAAATGTAACTCTTAATTTTAAACTCTTATAGTGTATCTCATATATATATATATATATATATATATATATATATATATATATATATATATATATATATATATATATATATATATATATATATATATATATATATACACTGTATATAAATGGAGAACAGTTATTTAAGTTGTACTAATATTTCACAATATTATTGTATTTTATTATTAAATAAATGCAGCCTTGCTGAGCATAAGTTTTTTGCCACCACATAATAATAAATAAAAAAATGGCCTTTTTATCGAACAATTCTGACTTTTTTAGCCAAACACTTTTACTTTTCACAGTTCTGACTTTTTAGTTATAAACTTTTACATTGAGCAATTCTGACTTTTTTTCTTGGAATTCTGAGTTTACAATCAGTTTTTTCTTCTTCCATTAAATAAAAAAAGAAGGCTTTTTTTCCTCGTAATTCTCACAAATTAACCAGACTTCCATCTTAAAATTGGAAATGAATATCTTGCAATTCTGAGTATATTGTTTTTCAGATTTTTTTTTTTTCAGAATTGTGAGATAAAAAGTTCCTATTACCCTTTTTTTTATGATATGGCAGAAACAAGTTTTCTTTTGAACACATACAAAACTCTTACCAGCCCCAAATTCTTATGTAGGCTGCTCCTAAATGTAAAATTGTTATTTGCTTTAAAGATATAAAAATGCAAATTATCTGGCAGTGCAGAAAAGTGAAGAAAGGGGCATGACGCGGGCCAGATTCGAACCTGCGTCTGTGATCACAACAGTTCTGTTAGGGTCATGATCATTTCCCACTGCTCCTTGACAAATGAGCCTATTATTGCCGTTAATTGCAATGAAGGCATGTTTTCAGATAGCACATCTACTTCATATAACGTGTTGTAAAATCATCCTCGCCACATGCGTGATCTTCAAGACAAATGGCTGCTTGTCAGCACATAAGTCAGTGTGAGTGACCGGCATTGCTCTCTCTCTCTCTCTTTATGATGTGTGCTTCCCCTCACTCGCCCCATCCCTCCTTAATATGATGTAAAAAGCTAATCGCATGCAAATGTCTGTTGTCCCGGTAACACGGCCGAAAAATCCCTTTGATGTTTCACCCAACTCATTCTCTCCACGTTCTCTTTGTTCGCCCGAGTCTCTCTGCCTCGTCCCCCCCCTCTCTCTCTCTCTCTCGCTCTCTCTCTCTCCCTCACTTTCTTCTTTTCCACCCCCCCCCCCCCCCCCCCCCCATTTAAACCCATTCTCTCGCTCTCTTCACATTTCTATCAAGACAAAAACTTCTCTGCCCTCAGCCATACCTTTCTCACACTCGCTGCGTCTGCTGCACCCCCCGCTCACTCACTCGTCTGCCTCATTCTTTCGCTCTTGTTCTCCATCTCTACCCTCTCTGTGCCTCTCCGTCTGTCCCTCCTTCATTTCCCATCATACCATCTACTGTCTTTGGCCTCTCTCCCTCTTTCTCTCTGCGCGCTCTTTTCATCTCTTTTTTTCCCCTTTCAAAAATGTGATCCCTTCTGCTGGTCACTGAGTGGCTGCCATTTTCAGCGTGTCAGTAATGTTGTCAAGTGCGTATCCCGCATAATGCTCTCATATGCACCAAATGTCATCAGGCTCTAAAATGGCTGCGGGGGAAAAAAAAAGGGAACAATTTGGTTGTGTTCATTTAATAATCCCACAAAGACAATTGAACAGTTACAAAGTCAAAAAGGAGCATGCAATTTAAAGCATTCAAAAATGTAAACATTAATACATGATGAGTTCATGAGAGGCTTATAAAGACAGTTTGTTTCTCTGGCACACGTTCCTGTTTACAATCAAAACTATGAATCACGCCAAGGTATTTATGGTTTTGGGAGAGTTGGATCGCACACACGCCCCGCTGCGGAGAGTATTTTTGGCCTGAATGTGGGTTTAGTGCTGTGGATACAGTACATTCCTCCCACAGTTGCACAGGTTTGGGATCGGTCGCATTTACTCCTTTACTCTACTTCAACCAATCTGTCTTTCTCAGAAATTGGATTCGTCCTCTGAACTGCCTAAATTGTCAAATAATTATTTTTTACTAGCAAAGCACATTTTTATTGCTCAGATGTTGCTCTTCCAAAATTCTCAGTTTTGTTTTTATTTCAGAATCAACATTGTCTAAGATGATTCTCCTAAAATTCCTTCAGTTCTTTGACTGCAGACTTTTGTCTCGGCACAGTCTGAGACGTTTAGAGGTGTCTTCTGAAACTTGTTTTTTTCTCAGGAGGACTTCAGTCTCAATTTATTCTCCATTTAATCTTTTAGCTACTATTAAATTTATATTCAAGTTCAGCTTAATTGACAGCATTTGTGGCATAATGTTGATATTTCAACTCGACTCTCTTGGACTACCTTGTGAAAAAGTACTCTAGCATATATTTTTTAAATAATATACTTAAGTGTTAATATAATGAAAGATTAAAATGCATGTTTGAGCAGTCTTAACTGAAAACAACTTGAACTGTTATGTCTTAAAATATGTCAGTGGCATTGTTTTGTCTCAAGATGCACATCAGTAATGTTTTTATTTATTTATAAAAGCTACTTAAATGTCCTAATTTAACTAAGGCCTAATCCTGAGGCCTAAGCTCTGTCTTTGAAACAAGGCCAGTGGTTTAAAATGTACTTTAAAGTACAGTAGTTTTTTTGTATATATTTATTTCCCTTCTTTCTCACAAGGGACTTACAGTACAATGGAAGTAAATGGGGCCAATTTGTAAATGTAAATGCTAAAATGATCACGGTTTCAATATTATAGTCAAATGAAAAACAATATGCATGTTAAGATGATTTTAGTGTGAAAAAAATCTTTCAGAATAGTACTTTACATGTTGTCATCTCGCAACTACGGTAATTATGACATGGCGTGAACGCAGCAAAAGTTACACATCAAATTTTACAATTTTGTTGCAATTTTAGTAGCCCTAAAATACCTGTAAAATTTACATCTCAAATAATAAATGTTTTAATAGAAACATTAATTTAGGTACTTCAATAAAATGATAACTTGTCCTTTTAAATATTGGCCCCATTCACTTGTAAGAGCCTAACCAGAAGTTTGATTCTTGAGTCAAAATATTTTTTTGTGGTAATCGAACACTATGCCACATATGCAGTCGATTGAACTTAACCCAGAATATTCATTTAAAAAGAAACTATTTGGGAATTTGCTTTCATACATGTGTATCAGCACATCAAGCTCAATAACCAACTTGAAATAAAAACTCTTTAGCACAAGGCAAACAAAAACTCTAGCTGTTGATTTATCAGTAAAATAAATGCTCAGAAGCTAACAGTTTCCACCATCTAAAATATGCAACAAGACAGAAGACAGAGGACTTGAAATACAGTAGAGCTTATAAAGGATGAGTTTCCAGAGTCAGACTTCATAAATTCAAAAAGTGGATTACAGTTGCTCGAGTCAGAGTCAGTTTTTACGCGGTTGAACCTTTGAGTAGATTAGCGTTCCAGCATCTAATACTGCTTAAGACTGTGCAGAATCTTACTAATGGAAAAGCTGAGGGCGGAGTTAAATAATTACATAACTCATAAAGCAAAACACATCATCCACAGCAGCTCTCTTTTGAAATGCAGGTCTGGATTTGGCTCTCGGATTGGCCATGGCAATAAAAGACAGCTGGTGCTTAACTAAACTCAGAGAACGGAGAATAAAACGAGATGGAGATGGACCGAAATACCAGATGTGTCCTCAGCCAACAGTCTATTTTGATTTGATATCACAAAGCGCAACTTGCGGCATTGACAGAATCTTTCGACAGCAATATTTCGAGAGTTTACGTTTGGAAAAATCTTCCGAAATACGTGTGTTTGGTTCGCACTTGATCCACATTTGCATCACAGATTACAAAACAAAACTTTTACAATGATGTATGAAGCTCCATGTGACTTCTGTAGAATTCGGTGAATAACACAGCTAAATCTTGCGTCGTTTTGTCGTTCATTTCAATCTTTTCACCATTCAAGTGCACTTAAACACAGATATCCACCTAAAAGTCAACATGAAAGGTCAAAGTTCACTTTCCAGAACATTTCCATGTTTCTCAATTATTCCCCTATCTTTATATTATTTTCAGTCAAAATGGAAAGTTATTACATTCAGATAAAAGATTATGAAGATAAACACTTTTTCTTTTGGTATAAATGTACACATATGAATCGTGCACACCAGTAAAGTGTATTAAGAATGTACAATTTGATTTCATGTTGTCTTTTTTAGTTGCTAATGTGTGTGATGGGCCTGAGACTGAAAGTCAATTAAAAAGAGTAACTGAAATGATAAGAAGCGAGACGGCTGCTGTCACATGACCTCCAGTCTTCTGTAATACTGTGTTCACATGGCTGTGTGCGTCTCATGATCCAGTTTGTGCCCAGTTGTCCCAGTCGTAAATATATGCGTTGATGAAAGAAACAGCACCCATTTTGTCTGGGGAGCAGACAAAAAATATGCTATTATGCATACATACTGTATGAGTGTATCATAACTGATACATTAGGCTCATATAGCATGATATACTGAGAATATGGAGATCAAAAACCACCTCAATTTTATTGAAAGGCTCAAACTCAGTAAATATATGCAATTTGTTGCAGATATTGATTTTTATATGGCCAAAAAGTACAATGAAATTATGATAGCTTGTAATGTAAATCAATGAGATGCATGTAACAGTATAGCAGACTATTTGCATAAAAATGCATATAAATATTAGTTGTCACTTTATATCTTCCAATAATATATCTTAGTAAGATGTTATTAAAATAATTATTTTAATGATCAAAACTGCAGTTTTACAAAATATAATGCAATGTAATGCACTGATGAACAAATAAATGTTCCTCAAAAGCCTCACAATTATACTAAAAGTCCTTTTACTTGCTAAAAAAAAATCAATCAGACAGAAGATGGTATGTAGCCTAGTAGATGTAGTTTTCAGCCAAGTTGATCATGCTCATCATTTAAAGGCTTTAGAATATTTGCATATCAAATATGATACAGTAATTTTAGGGTTAAATTTGCATTTAATAGTACAGTATATTAATGTTTTGTTGAATGAGCCCCTGCTGGTAAATGCTGCAACTGCACACTCTGCTTCTAAAAAACATTCCCCCCCACATATTCTGAATAAATACATAAACAAGCAACATATTATGTGTAAAAAAAATATTTAGTAGAAGAAAAAAACACAAAATAACCCATTTAAAATACTTACATGAGTTTTAAGACTTGCATTGTGAGTTGATATGATTCACACAGAGGTGGAGGGTGAAGTGCTCTATAAAACACAATTACATATCATCATCATCATCTTTACTCACTGCTCGTGTGTGTATGTGAATGTGTGTGACTCACCTGAGTGTGTCCTGTTTGCTCGGTGTTTCTCTTTGAATCTCTTGCAGAGGCGGGTGAGTCGCCCCCTTTCATGCTTCCCACAGAAGACGAATCTGAACAACTGCTCTGAACTGACAGACAGAATGAGAAAAAGAATAAAAACTTGTTCAAAAATAGTCTAGTGTGGGTCTGAGTTCAGAATTGTGTTCACAAAAAATTTGAGCCTTTTTAGAACCATTTATAAGTGGTACTAAAACAACCTACATCACATATGTAATCCATATAAAAAGTCGAGATCAGTGATCAAATAATTGATTTGTCTGAAGCCACGTTTAAAGCGTGGTTTTAAAAATACTGTTTTAATGTGATGAGAGATAAAGTGACATCTGTTGGAAAACAAGGAGTATTGCAAGCAGTGAAGGAACATAAGGATGCTCGCTTCCAAAATCACATATTCTTTTGAGTAGGTACTTATTTTAAATAAGTAATTACTTCATGACCGCTAAAACGCATGTTCTATATAGTATGCATGTGTGTAGTGTGAATGTTCGCCATGTTGGTATGTACATTCACCATGTTGTCATTATCATGTGACTCTCCACTGTCATTCACAAATCTTCTCCCGTGGCCTCATGGGATTGTAAAATGTCCAACATATGCACACTTCAGTATGCACATTTCATCCGGTACTTTTTGCCAAATCTTTTATGAGTACTGTGAATTCAGACATACTTCTTTTGCCACATACTGTATTTCGCCTACTATATTGTAGGGAAGTATCTGATTTTGGATGCAGCCGATAAATGTGTGCGTGTGTTTGGGCCTACCTAACCATATTTTGGGGACAAATTTGTAGCTGATCCTGACAAAACCTTATTTTGGGGAAGTCTTCAATAGAGGGTATGCGCATGACGTCACCGTCGGCCGGAGTGAATGCGGTCACGCCCACAAGTGGCAAAAAGACTGAGCGGCAGCATTTGTTTTCAGCGTGAATGCCGTGAAAATCACACAAAACACATCTAAACCGGGAAAGAGCTTTGCGATTGACTGTACAACTAGATTTGACCAGAAATCTGAGGTACTGTATATTTTTACAGACTGCAAAAAGCTACAGAACAGACTATATTCTGCATAATTGGATGTTTTTAAATAAACACTGACAAAAAACTATACAAGTTTTAGGGCTGGACGATATGATGATATACAGTATAACATTAATGTAAGTGATCACTCGGATTTAGACCTATCTATATTGTATTTATATAAAACGTTTACAGGCAAATTTTCTTCATTTATTTCCCCGGCGTCGAAATCAGGCACATATAAATGTCAGGAAACACGATTCCTGGCTGCATGTCAATATCCATGGATCACTGGATCTTTGATAAGTTGTAAGGAACACTATATCGAGTCCAACTTTTAGTTTAAACTGATAATAGTTTGTTTTACTCGCGTTAACGCAGTTTCCCCTATTAACTCCAGTCACGCAGCAGCTCTTCTGCCACTCAGTCCCGCTGAGGGGGGCGTGTTCCGGCGGGGAAGTGACGTTAATGCATTCCCTCTATTGTCAAAAAAGGTATATAAAAAAAAGTATATATATATATTTTTTTTAATTGTAAAAATACAGAAGGTTTCTTTTAGGATTACGTTATAGTATGTATGACTAGCTGTATACAAGTCTATGCATTTAAGATGTGTGTGTTTGTACCTCTGTCATTCAGGCTGAAGCTGGAGTCCAGTTCTGAAACTTGAGCTCCTGTCACATCCAGTAGCAGCTTACTGGAAACTCCCATACACAGAGACTCCTTCAGACACAACTCTACACACACACACACACACACACATTTTTGTCAAATATGAGCATGATAATGGATGTGGCATTTTTTACAATAAATTATGTCTGTGTGACTTCAGTATACAAGTACATTTTTTAAGAGTCCAAAGTATAGAAAACATCATTAAACATGATGGTTAATGAACAAAACAGAATACAATGTGGTCTCATTTGCATAAAGAAAAGACAAAAGTGCAAATGCAAATCAATGCCTTAATGACTGACACGGCTCCAATTCCCATAATTAATTAATCATTAATCACAAATTGGTCTTTTCCAAAAACTGCCCCTAGACAAGATCCTGCAGAAGAAGAAAAAAAACATATACGGACAGAAGACATCTAATTAAACTGTCTTTTAATGTTGTCTTAATTATACATAAATAACTAGGTCAATAACTGCAAAGTATTCATATTTAAGAGCTCATTAATTAGGGAGAATGGGCACTTAGTTAATAGAGCAGAACTTTGTGGTATTTAACTAATAGATTTTTGACAGTAAAATCTAAAGCTTAAGTTGTAAAAAAAAAAAAAAAAAAAAAAAAACTGTTCAAAATCCTAGTACGCTGCCTACTAAGACATCACCTGCGAGCATCATAAGACCTATTCTGACATTTTACATGGTGACGCTTGGTAATTTTAGAATTCACAGGAAGTAGTGGTCCAGTCTGAATCGCAAATGTCAGTGTTTTTCTCTCACCACTGCAAAGGACATTTTTTTGCAGAATAACTTTTATAAATAACTTTGTTTTTTGACAAACACCAGGCTAGTGTGGTGATTTAATTTATTCTCAATCGTCATCTCCGAGTAGGCATGTAAACTGTAAGAATTGAGAAATTAGAAAATGCCGGGCAGTCTGGTTGAGGAACGACCACTCCCCGAGAAGATAAAGGACATTTCTCGAAATCAAACATTTGACTCTCTCTTGAGAAACTAGCATCCCCGAGTCAATCACCTCCCCAATGTTGTCTCTCTCTCACGCGGAGATCACCAGATATTCAACCAAAAATCTATATGTGAATAATTATCATACAGTATTATACATGTTTGGTATCATTTGAAATGTCTCAGTGTGACGGGTACAAAGGTCTCATTCCCAAAGAAGTAAACCAAAAGGTAATAAAGTTTTTAAGAGTTCAGAGATAACTTGCACACAGAGGAGGGTGTGTCTTCCAGGCAAATGGCATCCTGCTCCCAAAAGGTGTAAACTCTGAATGCAAATTACCGTTGTTAGCAAATGTTTCCATGTGAAAAAAGTATCTGTCTCGGTCTGAGTACTTAAAGAAATGCAGCGAGAGGCTCAGGGCGATTTGTAGCTCAAATTAGCCTATGATGCGGAGTGTGGGCAAGACACAGCATCATGTATTTTCTAATGTCAGGTTCACATCTTTTCTCTTTATTCCAGAGCATTTGATGTTTTGCATTTACTATCTTTGAACTGATTATGAAATTGGCATGATGCATTTACCTGTGTAAGTGTACGTGGGAAACCACGGCATGGCCAATCCAAAGCTATTATAAGAAAAGTAATGCTGGTCGACTTATATCTGTGGTAGTGGCCAATCTGCCTGAAGTAAACGTTATTTTAAATTCAAGTGTATACAAAAACCACGGGGGCTATACAAAAGTATCTTTGATTGTGTAAGCGTGAATGCGACCATCTCAGGTATATAGCAATTACCTCTGTTTAGTGACCAAAAACTGACGAGTTTGTGATTGTGAGACCCACGTTAAACAGAAGGCGTGAGGACCTCAAAGCGAAATATATTCCTAATATAAACGGGTAAAATATAAGTAAAGAGTTGAAAAGAATAATCAAATGCGCTGCTAAACTATTGTAAATGACAAATAACCAATTGGCATTCTAACCTAAATTCGAGTCAGAAAAAAAGTTTAATTGGAACTAAATTACTTTGCCACGCAGAAAGACAGTAACGCGCAGAGACCTTCACCCGTTCTATCGGAAACCGCCATTGAACCGATTTAGACGGGCTTACGTGACGTATCAAATTTTCATTTAACGATAACTGCTGAAGCTATTATCAAGGTATTGAATTCAAGTTCAAATTAATTCAAGTTCAAAACAGTGTTGCCCTCCTAACAGGTTTAACAAAAAGAACTCTATACATTTTTTGTCTATTGTTTTATTTTATTTAAATGTTCAAAGTAAACAAATGTTTCAAACAGATTGCAGTGCAAAAGAACGTACTCTGTTACTAACGTAACCTCGGTTCTCTCTAGAGAGGGAAAGAGTACTGCGTAATAGCTTACACTATGGGGAAAACCTCTTTTCCACGAGATATTGAAGCCAAAAATTATCCTTAATTTTTTATTAATGTAAAACGCTTTGCAGCAGCAAGCAGACATAGGCGAAACAGCTCGCGCGCCTATTGGCTGCTCTTGCGGCAAATGCAGCAGCCTATCGAGAGAGGCGTTGCGTGACACATATCCAATGGGGGCATTTCGCGCCCATTTCGTCACGTCCCGCCAGAAAAGGCGTGGTCTCGCCTTATAAATATAGCTCGAAAAGGCTGGTACACTGGTTTTCATCGCCGAAGCGAACCAGCGCTGTTGTATGCACGGCAAGATACGCAGTACTCGTTCCCTCTCTAGAGAGAACCGAGGTTACGTTAGTAACCGAGTACGTTCTCTTACGAGAGTATCTCTCGTACTGCGTAATAGCTTACGCTATGGGGAACACAATGCAACACGCCGTGCGTACAGGGATCCAACACCAAAGTCCCCGGGGGCCGAAGCCCAGGGGCCCATAATCACCATAAACTCACATAGAGTGGGGGAAGAGAGGCTGGAAGCGTCATTCCTAATAAAATAGCACCCCGAGGGGCTAATCATGTGACAATTAAACGCGCAGCCAGGGTGAAAACTTTCAGCCTGATCTGGGTGGCCATACATGTGTCAATACTTATGGGGCTGAAGTAAACTCAGTATCTGGGCCGCACAGCGGGGCAGATAGCACTGAATTCTATACCGCGAAAAGCTTAGCCTGCAAGGCGGGTACCTCCAGGTTATAGTACTTTATAAATGTAGACGGCGAGGCCCAGCCCGCGGCCGTACAGATATCCTGCAGGGTAACCCCGCTGGACCATGCCCACGAAAAGGCCACGCCTCTCGTGGAGTGCGCTCTGACACCCAAGGGGCACTGCAGGCCCTTTGCCGCGTAAGCGAGCGCAATGGCATCTACTATCCATCTGGATAGGCTCTACTTTGAGGCGGCAAGTCCCTTGGAACGCCCGCCAAACAAAACGAAAAGCTGCTCAGTCTGTCTGAAACCAGACGAGCGCGACACATAAGCTCTTAACGCCCTGACAGGGCAAAGGAGACTCGCGTCTTCTTCCTCATTGAGAACCGGAAGGGCAGACAGGGAAATTACCTGGGCCCTAAACGGTGTATTGAGGGATTTTGGCACATCATACCCGTGCTTTGGTTTGAGAATGACTTTCGAGTCATTAGGCCCAAACTCCATACATGAAGCGCTTACTGAAAGCGCCTGCAAGTCCCCTATGCGCTTCACTGAAGCGAGAGCCGTGAGAAACACTGTTTTGAACGACAGGTGTTTCACGTCCGACAGTTGGATTGGCTCGAACGGGGCGCCTTTCATGGCCTCCAGGACCGTGGAAAGGTCCCACGTCGGGACTGAAGGGGGCCTGGGAGGGTTCAGCCTCCGAGCTCCCCTAAGGAAACGCACGACTAAGTCGTTCTTCCCCAGCGGCTGGCCAGACACCTGTTTTGCAAACGTTGCTATGGCCGCCACGTATACTTTGAGCGTGGATGGGGTCCTGCCCCTATCCAGTAGCTCTTGAAGGAAGGAGAGCACCTCCGAAACCCCAGTCCACCGGTGAAAAGCCCTGGGCTTGACACCACGCAGAGAACACCGACCATTTCGAGGAATAGAGCCGCCTGGTAGACGGTGCTCTAGCCTGCGCGATCGTGTTTAACACTCCCTCTGGGAGGTTAGCGGGTACCCGTTGATGGCCCATGCGTGCAGGGACCACAGCTCCGGGCGAGGATGCCAGATCGAGCCCCCCGCCTGAGAGAGGAGGTCTCTCCTCAACGGTACAGGCCATGGGGCAGTGCTGGTCAACTGCATCAGGGCAGGGAACCACGTCTGGTTCGTCCAGAGCGGAGCTATGAGCAGCACTGGGCATCCGTTTTTCCTGATTCGTTCCAGCACTTGAGGCAGGAGCGAGACAGGAGGAAAAGCATATAGGGGACAGCGGGGCCAGACATGAGCCAGCGCATCCTTGCTTTTCGAGAAAAACTTCGGGCAATGAGCATTTTCGTGGGACGCGAATAGGTCCACCTTTGCTCTGCCGAACGTTTTCCACAGCAGCTGGACCGTCTGCGGGTGCAGCGACCATTCTCCTGCTGGGACATTGTTCCTGGACAGTCTGTCTGGTCCCACATTCAGGTGACCAGGCACGTGCGCTGCTCTTAGTGAGAGCAGGTTGTGCTGAGCCCAGACCAGGAGGCGTTCCGTCAGCCTGTGAAGGTTTCGCGACCTGACGCCGCCCTGGCGATATATGTATGCCACCACTGACATGTTGTCCGACCGGACCAAGACGTGGTGGCCAGTTACTTGGGGACAAAAGTGCCGTAGCGCTTTGTCGACTGCTATCATTTCCAAGCAGTTTATGTGAAGGAGCTTTTCCCGTTCTGACCACAGGCCAGCTAGCGGTCTGCCCTCGAGCAGCGCTCCCCACCCCGAGGTGGAGGCGTCCGTAGACACCACCCTCACACTCGAAGCGGTCCCCAGACTCACACCTGACTGATACCAGTCGGCTACTTTCCAAGGTTCCAGAGCTGAACCGCACTGTAGGTCGACCCTGAGGCGAAACAGACCCGCTGTCCATGCCCTGGGCGGAACCCGCGCTTTCAGCCACATCTGCAGTGGGCGCATGCGAAGCAGACCCAACTGGAGTACAGAGGCTGCTGAGGCCATCAGACCCAGCATTTTTTTAAACCTTTTGAGCGGAACTATCGAGCCGTGGCGGAAGGATTTTGCGACGTGCTGAATATTTTGTCCGCGCTCTGGTGACAGGCGTGCCATCATGGACAGCGAGTCTAACACTGTTCCCAGAAATGAAATTTTCTGACTGGGAGACAGTGAGCTTTTCGCCCAATTGACTGTGAGGCCCAGCTTCTCGAGGTGCTTGAGTAAGGCGGCCCTGTGTTCTATGAGCTCTGATCGTGATCGAGCTAGAATCAGCCAATCGTCCAAGTAGTTCAGGACTCGCATGCCCTGAAGCCTTAGGGGTGCGAGCGCTGCGTCCATGCACTTCGTGAATGTACGAGGTGCTAGAGACAGGCCGAACGGCAGGACTGTGTATTGATATGCCTGGCCCTCGAAAGCGAATCTCAAGAATCGCCTGTGATGGGACGCTATTTGTATTTGGAAATAGGCGTCTTTCAGATCTATTGACATAAACCAGTCCCCGTGGCGCACTTGCGCGAGGATTTTCCTGGTCGTTCTATAGCCCCTTTGCTCAGTAGTTTCGCTATCTCGGCACGAAGTAGCTGAGACACTTCGTTTTTCACCGTAGTTTCGACACGCGCCGTATGACGGCGAGGGCGGCGAGCGAACTGTAGCGAATAGCCTCTCTTTATAGTGTTCAGCACCCATTCTGATACCCCGGGAAGCTTTGACCACGCATCTGCGTGAATAGCTAGAGGTAGAATGAAATCCGGGCTCTGGCCGCAGCGAAACGGCAGCTCGAGAGCCCGGGTATACTGGGAACACAACACCGTGTTTACAGCGTTCGAGGCGGGGGGCGCGCTGATCACAGCGGGCAGCCTGGCCGCGCTCAGCTTCTCTACGGCAGATTGTGCAGAGAAAGTGAGCGGGGTGGATCCCGTAGGATTCGGTGTGTTTGTGAGAGACTGTGGGCGCGGGACTGCGAGCACATCTGCACTGAAAACACTGTCGTTTAGAGTCGACTGAATGTGTGTTGGTTTCGTTTTTACAGAAACCAAGGGACACGCAGCGTGTAGTGTAAGCGGGCATTGTGACATGGGCGCGTTCACTACGTTGCCTGCACAATCGACCTGAATCGATTTTATTTGTGCTAGCCCTGCACCGTGGCAGGCTGTGTCTGGGTGTGGGAATGGGCACTGGGGCGTGGGCATTCTTACGACACTCATAACACCATCGGCCGTGGCCAGAACACCAGAAAATGCACTCTTTATTTGATTTATCTGGGTAGCCGTAAAAACGGATTTTGTGCGCAGGCAAGCGGGCTGAGACACCGGCTGGCTCACTGCGAAATACACTGGGACAGTCACAATGCTTGGAACTGAACGAGCGAGAAGTTTTGGTGGAAATCCGGCCGCAGCGGGATCTGAACACCGTCGTTTCCCTAGAGTGGCTAGGAAGGCTTCGAGGCCTCGGGCTTGATCTCAATCCTCGGCCGGGGCCCGCGCTGAGGGGGGCGGCGTCCAGCAGAGCGAGAGCGCAGTCTCTGGTCTCGGGCCTGGCGGCGATGTGAAGCGGCGGCGGCGGGCGGTGCAGGATGCGGCTGAGAGCTGCGAGCAGACGGCTGTTTTGGGCGGCCTGCAGCGGAGCTCGAGCGCTTCGGAAGGAAGTGCTTCATGGCCTGCAAAGTTTTCTGCACCTCCATGAATCTGTCCGCGAAATCCTTGACGGCAGATCCGAAGAGGCCCGCTGGCGAAATGGGCGCGTCGAGGAACACAGAGCGCTCAGCTTCCGTCATCTCAGACAGCGTTAGCCACAAGTGTCTCTCAGCCACGGGGAGAGAGGCCATATTCCGTCCCATGGCCTGTGCAGCGGCTTTAGCAGCGCGTAGAGCGAGGTCTGTAGCGCTTCTTAAGTCCGCCACGCAGATCGCTCCGGGTCCTTCCTCGTCCAGTTTAAGGAGAAGGTCGGCCTGGAAGATTTGCAATATAGCCATAGTGTGCAGCGCTGAAACTGCTTGCCCGGCGGCGGTGTAAGCGCGACCGTGCATGGCTGACGTCACTCGGCAGGCTTTAGATGGGAGCGTTGTCTGAGCGCGCCGTCCAGCGGAGGGCGGGCAGAGATGAGACGCTACCGCTGGTTCCACGGGGGGAACGGAGAGGTACCCTCTGTCCTTCGCACCATCCACCTTGGAGAATGCAGCAGAGGCAGAGGTACGTAGCCTGGCGGAGAAGGGGGCGTTCCACGACTTAGTCACTTCCTCGTGTAACTCAGGGAGGAAGGGCGCTGGTCTCGACTTTGACGGGGCTTCGTCTTTCCCGAGAAAACACCTGTCCAGGAAGACGCAAAAAAGAAAGACGCAGCTCTTTTTGTGATGAGAAGTGCGTGAACACTCTCAGCAGAGTAAGAATAAAGGATACTTAGAACGCCGGAAAGCGCAGCAGGTACGGCAGTTGAAGGCGGCGAGGCCAGCGACTCCAGGAGCTCGTCCCGCTGAAAGGCTTGCGTCGACGGCGCGGCTTCTCACTCCGGATCCAGCGATGCGAGTGCTTCGCTGAAGAGATGAAAATCAGTGTACCACCCTTTTCGAGCTATATTTATAAGGCGAGACCACGCCTTTTCTGGCGGGACGTGACAAAATGGGCGCGAAATGCCCCCATTGGATATGTGTCACGCAGCGCCTCTCTCGATAGGCTGCTGCATTTGCCGCAAGAGCAGCCAATAGGCGCGCGAGCTGTTTCGCCTATGTCTGCTTGCTGCTGCAAAGCGTTTTACATTAATAAAAAATTAAGGATAATTTTTGGCTTCAATATCTCGTGGAAAAGAGGTTTTCCCCATAGCGTAAACTATTACGCAGTATGAGAGATACTCTCGTAAGAGAACTATAAAGAACAATGGCTTTGCAATAAGGTCCCATTAAGTTAACGTTAGTTAATGCATTAAGTAAGGTATATGTACATCCAGCTGGTTGTTATTGCAGAATAAACCCTGACAGGGTGATCAAGTGATCATTTTTATTTTATTTTATTTAGTATTGCACAAGAACAACATGAGGGTGGAAATTTGTCATCCGAAAAAATTGCGACAAGAATCCCGTTTGCCTCTGTAGCTATCAATAATCGGAAATTACACAATCAAGTAACTTTACACATGTAACAAATGAGAAGCTATGAACACAATGATAATATTAATAATCTTCCTCCTTTCTTTGTACATGCTGAGTAGAGTACACTTTTTAGGTCAAACATTTGCTATTTGCATTTCATCGATTGCAAAGTTCAAATCAGAACGAGAATGCTAGCGATAGCTAACCATAAAAAACTAGAATATCGTTTACTAGCTACCAGATTGATAATTCGCTATCCTACTATCATTACTTGATTCATGAAGATAAACGGAGGATAAGATAGCTTCCGTAACATAGTCAGGCAGACAAAAAAAAACAAAGACATTAGTAAGCAAGCATGACAGCCAACTCCTTCAGCTCACGCCAGCGAGAAAATGCTGGCCCAATGTTGATCCTCGTTCTGCCTTTAACGCGATCACTTTCTCTTTTTGCTTTGCTCCGATAAAACCTTTGCTTTCTTGTTTTTCTGTGCTGCTTCGGCCATGACTATAACATTTGGCTCGCACGTCCGATTTTAAGGTAGTGGGGGTGGTGGTGGAAGTGACGTATATGCCGTAAAGCCGTACAATTTTTTAGTTCTCTTTGTTCGCCGGTTACTACCCGAAACCCGAAGTTTAAAAGTACGATTAAAAACGCTACAGACCCCGTCAGGCTATGGCAGACGTGTCATTCAACCTATTGTAAGTCGATGTACCATCACAAGAGACTTGGAAATATATTGTGAAGGTTGAAAAGTTACCTAGTGCTGCTTTTGTTAACGTTAGTTAAAGGGTTAGTTCACCCAAAAATAAAACAATTGTGTCATCATTTACTCACCCTCATGTTGTTCCAAACCCATAAGACTTTCGTACATCTTCGAACACAAATGGAAGATATTTTTAATGAAATCTGAGAGATTTGTCCTTCCATTGATAGCTAGGCAACTACCACTTTGACGCTTCAAAAAGTTAATAAAAGATATCGTAAAACTAATCCATATGAATTGAGTGGTTTAGTCCAAATTTTCTAAAGAGACAAGATCACTTTATATGATGAACAGCACTCTTAAAAATTGCACTTTGTAATTATTTCAAACTAAAGTTAATTTTGAACATTTTAAATCATTATGATTTAATCAAAAAAATTCTTATTTTAAAGAAGTTCATTTTTTTGACCTGTTGACTACGTATTGATTATAATTTTAACTGTACTGTGTTATTCAATATTACATTTAAAGTTTGTATTTTAAATGTACAAAATTACAACTTAATCATTACAAATGCATGCTTACGATACATGTTTAAATGATAAAATACTTGTCATACAAGTTTCAAAAGAAATTACATTAAAGTATCTTTTAGTTTACCATAAGTGATTGTCAGTACATTTGACAGTATTTAACCATATTTAAATTTCATAATTATGAAATGAAATATAAAGATGTACTTAAGTCCTACTCAAGTGGGTCAAACAACACTCTAAAGTTCAGCTAACTGAATTTAATATACATTTAAACTATATAACTATATATAAAACATTTAATTTAATTGCATGTCTCAAAACATTACATTCAGTTGACACGTAAATATATTCTTTGAAAGTATATTATTTCTGTAATAAGTAATCTTTTTAAATCTATGCTAAAGTGTACTCTTTTTCACAAGGGGAATGTTGCGAAATGTTAACTATAAATATAGTCATATTTTATTTAATACTGCAGAAAAAAGAAAATGATCAACAGGAAAAGGAACAGAGTAATACGTAACAGACATCAGAGATGAGAGGAGACTGGTGATGTAAAGGTGAGAGGTCAAAGGTTCGTTCCTGACCTGTGTTATGGATGGCATGAGTCCAGAGCAGCTGTGCGATATCGTGGGTCCAGGTTCCTCTTTCCTGCACGCTGGCAGCCTGGAGAGTGAGACATTCCCTGGTGCGAGACACCTGTCTCACCCACACCTCAAACCTCAGTCCGTCTTCCCCGACGCTCTGAGTGAGGCCCATCTCACCCGTCTGAGGAAACACAGTTACTGTGACGTTCTAAGATCAAATGTGTGTGTATGTGCAATGACCTGAAGAAATATCAGGTCATTAATTTAAGTATAAGAAGTATATAAGAAGAGAGTTTTACTGATCAGACTACCAACATTAGGAATATTTGTACACACTAAAAAAAGATGCCACTTATTACAGAAATAATATACTTTAAAAGAATATACTTAAAGGGATAGTTTATCCAAAACTTTAAATTAGCCCATGATTTACTCACCATGAAGCCATCCTAGGTGTATATGACATTCTTCTTTCAGACGAATACAATCGGAGTTATTAGTAGTGGGAAGTTCGGATCATTTTACTCACTCTGATCTTTGAATCTCGTTCATCAAAATGAACGCATCTTTTTTCGAGTCATCTCGTTCATTTCAGCAGAATGCATTTAAAATGTTACATGTTAGCCAAATTCCCCAAACACATCAAATGTTGATCGCATCTAGAATAAGGAAAAAATTGTAATGCAAGGAAAAGGCCAAATTATGAGAAACAAAAACGATTCATTCATTTATCTTGGTCTTCAGGCTATGCAGTCTGTTAGTTTACCTCACCTCCCGATCTAAGCCGTTCGTTCATTCCGTGCCATCCTCATAAACTGAGCTATGCAGTCTGTTGTACCGGATACAGAATTAATTAGTCCACGTTTCGAGTCAATCGACTTCGAGTTTGAGTCATTCGTTCATCACGTGACAGCCCACTATAGGCTGAGCTATGCAGTCGGTCCCGGATACAGAACTCATTAGTTCATCTTTTGAGTCATTCATTCATCACTTGACAAAAGAACAAAAGACTCAGAAGTATCAGACCCGAAGTGAATTAATAATTTCTCTTTCCGGTACTGACAGCATAGCCTATGGGACTGACGGGAAGAACGAAAGACTCGGACCCGAACCCGAAGACTCGAGAGATGAACTAATCATTTCTCTTTCCTGTACTGACAGCATAGCCTCTATGGGATTGACAGGAAGAACGAAAGACTCGGACCCGAATCGGAGATGAACTAATCATTGCTGTTTCCAGTACAGAACCCATAGGATGTTGCGCATGCGCGGTCAACACAAAATTAACGAATCACTCTCCGAGACAACTCGGTAGTCCCGAGTCATATTAAACATTCATTCAAAATGAACGAATCGTTCATGACCGACCCATCACTAGAAGTTATATAAAAAAAAATCCTGTCTCCTCCAAGCTTTAAAATAAATGGCTGGAGGAAATTTTGAAGACCAAAAAAGTCCATCCATCCATTATAAAATAATCCATATGGCTCCAGGGGGTTAATAAAGGCCTTCTGAAGTGAAGCCATGCTAAGTGTAAGGAAAATACCCATATTTAAAACTTTATAAACTATAATCACTAGCTTCCGACAGACGGCCGTATGCATCGATTTACGTGGAACACTAACCCCTGACCCAACGCACAGCGTAATGATGAACGCAGATCCGTGTGGAGTATTTTTATTATGGATGGATGCACTTTTTTGGGCTTCAAATTTTCTCCAGTCATTCACTCCCATTGTAAAGCTTGGAAGAGCCGGGACATGTTTTAATATAACTCTGATAGTATTCGTCTGAAAGAAGAATGTCATATACACCTAGGATGGCTCCAGGGTGAGTAAATCATAGGCTAATTTTCATTTTTGGGTGAACTAACCATTTAAGTGTTAAATTAATGTAATGTTTTCGGAGACTTAATTGCATATTAAATGCAATTAGCTGAACTCTAGATTGCCTTTTGACCCACTTAAGTAGGACTTAAGTACATCTTTCTGTGTAATTATAAAAATGGTTTGTTTACTGCTGAATGCACTGACAAGCATTTATGTTGAACTAAAATGTATTTTAATGTAATTTCTAATGAAACTTGAATGTCATGTACGGTATTCTAACATATTAGTGATTACACATTTGTAATAATGAAGCTGCAATTTAGTATATTTAAAATATAATTTTAAATGTAATATCAAATAACACACTACAGTTAAAAATATAATCAGTACTTTACATATGCCGTAGTACGTTAGTCAACACATCAGATTAAGTGTACTTCTTTAAAGCAAAACAAAATATTATAAAAACATGATTTAAAATGTCAAATTAAAAGTTTTACTGTAAAAGTACATTATTACAAATGGCATTTTACAAAGTGGGTTAAGAAATATAGTAATGAAAGTGTACTCTCTTTAAGTACACTTAAGTGGCCTATTACTTCATTAATCTTATATTACTTAAAAGTACATATTTTTAAATACAGGTGAAACTCGAAAAATTTGAATATGGTGCAAAAGTTCATTTATTTCAGTAATTCAACTTAAAAGGTGAAACTACTATATTATATATACTCATTACATGCAAAGTGAGATATTTCAAGCCTTTATTTGTTATAATTTTGATGATTATGGCTTACAGATATGAAAACCTTTTCACAATATTCTAATTTTAAATTTGGGGTTTTCAAATCTGTAAGCCATAATCATCAAAATTATAGCAAATAAAGGCTTGAAATATCTCACTTTGCATGTAAGGAGTCTATATAATATATTAGTTTCACCTTTTAGGTTGAATTACTGAAATAAATGAACTTTTGCACCATATTCTAATTTTTCGAGTTTCACCTGTATACTTTGAAGATTTGAAGTAAACTACAAATACACATTCACTACAATTAAGCGCACTTTTTTTTTCACCAGAGTCAGTGTCACATAAACAACTCGCCTTTAATGAGGTTGTGTGAAATTGATCGCCTCATATCGCCACAATTTTTTAGAAAATTGCAGGCAGTATACTGTGCAGTACACTAGTATCCCCCCACAAGCCTGTGTGTGTGTACCTTAATGCTGTGTTTGAAACTGTACACACTGCATCCCGGGTTGGGTGTTTTGTGTTTGGTGAAGATGACATAGTTCTGATAGAGGAAGACGTTTCTGATTCCCGTCTTTTTCCGTCTGCCTCCACCGCACACACACAGCTCACCCTGACGCACCAGCTCTCCACGCTCTGCCACGGGTATCTGAAACACACGCGTTGGGTTTTCATGTTTTATGGGGACATTCCAGCTGTAATGATTTTTATACTGCACAAACTGTATATTCTATCCTCTAACCATAAACATCACAGAAAACTTATACTTCATTTTGATTTATAAGCACAGGAGATCATCATCTTCTTGTTGTTGTGTGATTTGATATATGAATGCTATGGAGGATGCATCAATGTTGAAGTTATATATACACTAAAAGTTTGGGAACATTAAGGGTTTTTAATGTTTTTGAAAGTAGTCTCTTAATCTCACCAAGGCTGCATTGATAAAAAAATACAGCAAAAACAGAAATACTGTGAAATATTATTCCAATTTAAATGAACTGGTTTCTGCTGTAATATATTTTAAAATGTAATTTATTCCTGTGGCGCAAAGCTGAATTTTCAGCAGCCATTACTTCAGTCTTCAGTGTCACATGAATTTTGATCAGGAGATTCTGTACTGTTTCAGAAGATACCTAATAGCGCCCCCTACTATATAACAATGAAAACATGGAGAGCCGGAAATTTCTGTCAATGGTGGGGAAGCATAGTCTCACAAATGACAGTAATTTCTGTCAATGGTGGGGACAGTTCATGAAAAGGGTCATGAAACCACATTTTTTAGATGTTAACAGATGTTATTCTTTTATCCAAAGCCATTTTCAGTGCTTCCAGGGTATAAATCCTTGCCAGAATATGTGTTGGAAATCAAAAATCTGTTATCTTTGTGTTGTTGGCAGCAATTTGAGCTACATGGAACAGTGTTATTACAGTTTTTATTAATATCTTGAAGCCTATATATATATATAAAGAGAGAGAGGGAGAGAGGGAGAGAGAGAGAGAGAGAGAGAGAGAGAGAGAGAGAGAGAGAGAGAGAGAGAGAGAGAGAGAGAGAGAGAGAGAGAGAGAGAGAGAGAGAGAGAGAGAGAGAGAGAGAGAGAAGCACTATATCCATAGAATGAAAGTCAGTGAGGTCCAAATCAACAATGCTGTGGTGATTGTTAAAGTGATGAAGATACTGTAAAAGTAATGAGCTTAATTTCATAATTTCAGACCAGGAGGTCTGATGTTAAAGTGCCCCTATTATGTTTTTTTGAATATTACCTTTATTGCAGTGTGTAATATAGCTGTTTGTGAATGTAAACATTAACTATTGCCGCTTTTCCACTGCATGGTACGGCTCGGTACGGCACGGCTTGCTTCGCTTTTCCACTGCATGGTACGACTCGGCTCAGCACGGCACTGCTTGGCTCGCTTTGCTTTTCCACTGCAGTTTAGTATTGCTTCAAAGTGTATGGGATTATAGACTGATCGTTATAGATTCTGAAAAACTTTTTCATTCCTCGTCGCCCCATCCAGCTCGGCTGTCCTCGGCTACCAACGAGAGGAACGTCTGCACCTCGTCTACTGACCACGAATCAGTCATTCAATTTTTTTTTGGCTGTTGCTGCCTATTAAATCTAGCGTGTTTGGTGTCTCGTGTTGCAAATCCAATGACGATGGTAGTGACAATTCTCTCTGACCAATCAGTGATCTGCAGTGTTTACACATCACATTTAAGTGTCGGTACGGCACGATTGGAATCTCAACAGAGGTGGTACTATTTAAGCGAGCCGTACCGAGCCGTACTGAATCGTACCATGCAGTGGAAAAGCGCAAAAGTTGTAAAAGAGTCGAAAGTGCACGTCACGATAAATAAAGTTATTGTCTCCCAAAACAATTAATCAACTCTGAACCACCTAAACATGTCGTCTGTCGAGTCCCACTGCGCTACGGTTCTACATCACTAGACAAAACATTTGCTTAATGCCCGCCTATGTTGTACATTGTCCGCCCGCGAACAACTTGACCCGCCCTCAAACACGTAATTTTACTGACAACTGCTTCACAAATCTTAAAGTTCAGCAAGGGATTCACAAAATGCTTTCTCTTGAAAGATTGGCCAGTACCCAGTATATTTGGAACAGCTTGCTCCTCAGAATCACAACCTGTAAGTATGAATAATTATTGATGTATATATTTTCTACCAGGTGTTCAAAATATGTAGTTTGGTGTTTCCGGCAAACTCACGTTATTGCTGTCTTACTGAAATAGTTCTTCTAAGCAGCTGTGTGCCACTATTACCTAAAAGTGTCTATTAATGCAGATTGTCTTTCGTTCTTACTACTTTGAGTAAAGATAAAGGATGGAGCTAGCCTGGGAAAACCCAGACAACTTCCGGCAAATGTAGATTTGCTCTGCAAGTTAGTCTGGCAAAGAGCTCATTCAAGCCCATTTCTAATCCGTCGAAATCGCGGCACCAATCAGAAACGTTGGGGCGGGCTTTACACGATGACGACAGCACAGCGACGGTGAAGCATTTTTTGTACATTTTTACAAAGATGGATGCCGCCGTGGAACTAGGGGTGTGACGGTTATAGTGGAACACCGTCATTAGAAATCTATAACCGCAAAAAACATGTTATAAAAATATTTTTTTCACAATTTTTTTTAATCATAGAGAATGTTTAAATCCTAATATCAGCTTACGAGGGAAACGGAGGTGGAGTTAGTGGTGCTTCGGAGGCTGCTACTGCTGGAGATGATTCAGGAGAGGTCTGTGCCCCTTTACCGATCAGAGCACGTGCTGACACGGAGTAAAGCCTTGTTTATACTCGACGCATCCGCACGAGCGCGAAGGTGCGCACGTTTATTCAAGTTGTTCTATAACAGACGAACGTCGCTCTGCATACGTCATCTCCTTCATCGCTCTGATTGGTTTTTAGAACGTCATCTCCTTCATCGCTCTGATTGGTTTTTAGAACGTCATCTCCTTCATCGCACTGATTGGTTTTTAGAACGTCATCTCCTTCATCGCTCTGATTGGTTTTTAGGTCTATCCAATTGCGCCCAGAGGCATTTGAGCTACGTCCGTTGGTGACGCCCCTTTGGAAATGATTTGTCTATGAAGCTTTGCCTGACCATAACTCAGTTACAACTGAGAATGGTCTGGTTTTAACCAGGCTAGGATGGAGCAAGATTTGCTTTGCAAACTTTAATGTTACATCAGTCATGCACGTTAGTGATCGGCTAACGTATGTACCGTTATTAATAGTTAATAAAGTTCCAGCATGTGCACCGCAATAAATTAGAAATATACACATCAGTTTGTTGATGGACATTGTTAATGCTGATGCTGATGGTGAGGAATTACAGTTGAAACATCTCATAACGGAGGTTCGGGTTGAAAATCGACATCATCGTTACTGTCTTTACAGTGTGTACAATCAGAGCCGGCCCGAGCCTTTTGGGGGCCCTAAACAGAATTTGATTTGGGGGCCCCCTCCCACTACGCGGAGTGACCTGTGCTTGACGATTATTGACACAAATATCACGCAATAATGATACATTATAAATGAATACAGTGAGGTTATGTATTAATACAAAATAAATACTTAATAAAAAATAGATAGCCTACTTAAATAAAAAAGTTTTAACTTTTACTTTACTCTTTTACTAACTCTTTGAAACTTCTTAAAACAAACGGTCTCAAAACATATCAAATAATTTATTTGCTAAAATAATGACAAAACTGAGAAATCAGAAACATAATAAGAGCAAGGGTTCAACAATGACAATTATTGTTGAAAACTGTAAAAATATTATTATTTCTCAACTGTCTCAATACAGTGTAACTTTTTTTTTATTATTATTGTAACAGACTTTGTTGGATTGTACATGAGAGAATCCAACAAAGTCTGTTACTATAATACCGGTAATGATGTACTGGCGCTCGTTGTATGCGTGTATGCAATGCATTTTTACCCTCGGGGCTTGCCGTAGATAGGAATGGGTCAATTGCTGCACAAAACATACCGTAAATAATCGTGCAAATATAGTTTTATCTTGCTCTTTTTTTCTCCTCTGTCCTTTTCTTCTTTCTATTTTCGGCACCAGAGGGATATGTCCTTTTTTGTGACATGGCACCAGGCACGGTATAGTCACATTACCGTGACTATACGCAGTTGCGCACAAATTGTTTATACACACGCGAGGTGTCTAGATAATGCGCATGACTTAAACGCTGGCAGACACAGCAACAGTTGTAACTTGTAGGCAGGTATATTGATCATGTAATCAGAATTCTCTTGTCTCGAATTGTTCATTCATTTGTCACTTAAGTCATCTAAAAAAAATATTTTTCGATTTTTCGACTCGATTGGGGGGCCCCCTGCCCAAGCAGCCGCTTAGTTCGCTTATGCCTCGGGACGGCCCTGCGATCGCTGAGGACTTGGCAAACCAATCATAACACACTGGGCCATCTGGCCAATCAGAGCAGAGAAGGCTCTCGGAAAGGGGGGCGGGGGGGGGGGGGGGGGTTAGAGAGACTGATTCATCCGACGAGTCGTTTGAGAATCATTGAAAAATGTGGTGATGCGCAATGTATATTATGAGAAAATGAAAGTGTTTTTTGATCTTTGATGCATGTAAACCTGTTGTAGGAGACCTCCGAAACAAAATTAGGAACCTTTAAAATAGCATAATAGGGGCACTTTAAAATGTTAGTATTGTTAGCATGTATAAGTTATAATATTATGTTGTTGTTGTGATCTGTTGTGCTTTAAACTGCATCAAGCTGCTCTCTTTTGACCACCAGGAGGCAGCACTGCAGTGGAAATGCCCACTGTGACTTCACAAAGACATACTGTAGACTCAGACATGAATGAATGTGTTATTCTCTTACTAGACACCCCGTGATGAGATCACTGGCTCGCAGATCTGCTCCATGCCGCTGGGCGTGTTTTAGGATGGAGAGGGCGGAGTCTGAAGTGGGATTAAGACCGCCCAGTTCCTCTAGTGTCTGGCAGTACTGCTCCAGTCTCTGAATGGGAGTGGAGAGACACTGAGGAAATGGAGGAGCAGGAACAAGAGAGGAAGACAGCTTTGACTGGAGAGAGAGAGAGAGAGAGAGAGAGAGAGAGAGAGAGAGAGAGAGAGAGAGAGAGAGAGAGAGAGAGAGAGAGAAAGAGAGAGAGAGAGAGAGAAAGAGAGAGAGAGAGATCCGGCTAATTAATTTAACAATGTTTAATATATATGGCACACACATCAAAAACACTTTTGCCACCCTGTGGGCAAATACAGTAATGCAACATGAACTATTTTACAGTATGTTGAGCCAAGTATGGATAGATCAGACTTATGATGTTCAAATAGTCATCCAGTACATTAAGCAGTATGCTTTAACAATATTTCAAAAGATAATAAAAGTAATTATGAAATTACATATCAAGATGTGCTTAAGTCCTACTTAAGTGGGTCAAAAAGCACTCTAAAGTTCAGCTAACTGCATTTAATATAAATTGGAACTATAAAAAGGTTTCATTTAATTGCAATTAACATGCATTTAAGTGCCTGGAAACATTACATTCAGTTCACACTCAAGTATATATTCTTTTAAAGTATAGCTTTCCCATAAGTACTCTTTTTGATAAAGAGATAAGAACGTATGATAAAGTGTACTTCAGTTTCACAAGTGCAGAGCATAAACTGGCATCCCATTACTTTAAGCACTAGTGGCACAAGTATCATGTTTTTGTAGGAAAAAATATTAGATATGTGGGAAAAGCATAGCACAAAAAGAAGCAATTGTAAAACACAGGCCCTATTTTATATACTATTGGTGGAACGTGCCATTTGGACATAGCTAAACCTCTGCTGCATGTCTTGGCATATTAATCAATTAAAGCATGTTATATCGTTGTTGGTTTCTCACCCTGAAGAAGTCAGCAGCCTGACTGATGAGCAGAGCATCCGGCTCAGGTCTCATACGGATGTAGTGGGAATATAGAAAGAACTGATCCTTCTGTGGAGCAGAGAGAGTGTCCAGCATGAGAGTCTAAGTATTCATATGAATACATACCAACATTTCATTATTCATAACATTCTTGAGACTATCTCAAAGGACAGTTGACCTTGTATTGGGGTGTTTCTTCAACTTCTATTGTCCAGGGGCTTTTTTTTTTCTTTTTTTTAAAATGAAACTTCTTGTTATATGGAGGCTACATTAAAACTTGGTTTTCCCCCTTTGCTATTTCGTTTTTCAAAGAACTTCCCATTCCTTAATTTATTTTTGCTACCTTTTAAATGCTTTTTATGTATAGATTGTTTTTATTTTTTTAGCCTTCTTAATATAGCCGTTATAATATTCAAATATAAAAATCCAGTATTTCATCATAATCATACATCAATTGCATTCATTTATGTGCAAATGATATCAATTATTGCACAAATAATGATTGTTCCTTGGTTGTGGCATTATTTACAACAACCAATTTGACTAATAAGGTTAACTAAAGATAGTGTATTTATTTACTAATAAAACAAAAGTGTCAGTGAAGAGCGTGAGATGAAAAACGAGACGTGACGTGTGAAGAAAATAAATATTGTGATAAATTGATCATCTTGCCTCAGAACACTAGGATTAAACCACTGGAGTTAACTGTATTATTTTTACACTACCTTTATCATGTTGTTGTTTTTTACTTAAAAGTTTGGACCCCATTTCCTATTTGTAATGTCCTGTTTAGTTCTGTTTTATCGTCATGGTGTTTTGGTTTTCCTGTTTGCCTGCCTGTGTTCCCTTCCATAGTTCTGAATTAATTGTGCACCTGTTTCTGTTCAGATCATTAACAATCCTTGTGTATTTAAAGGCCTTAAATCAAAATTTAAGTTTTTTAGCTTTTAGTTTTTATGAATGTGTGTTCCAAAACAATGACAAAATTCCCATTTTAGATATATAAGCATTCAAAACTTACAGTCTCTCTTCCGCTAAAATGGATCACGGATGTTTATGACATCACTGCGGACTTCAGCTTCTCATCACATCTTCTGTCCATGCTCTCTAGAATCTGAAGCGTCCCGCCGCCAATGCTATAAATACCACCTGACCAAAGCGAGCGTTGACACGTCACGGAGCAATATGGGTTTAAGATGTGTTTCCGGTTGCTAAAAACGCTCTCAAGTTTTATTCCGGTTTCCAACTGTACGTTGGTTAAGAATGAAATGGCAAGAATTAATCACACCTCTATTGAATCCAACTTATCATCAGCGCTTGGATTCGCATCCATGGTGCTGTCAAGTACGACTTGCAGTCTGTGAGGTAAACTAAACGCTATTGGCTATTTGAAAAGAGGGAAGAGCCATTTAACATGTCCTGCCTTAGCTTCATTTTACATCAACTTCTAATTACATCAATGCATCAAAAAAAGCTGCGCGTTCCAAGGGGGGCCTTTAAGATCTTAGTTTCCTCAGTTCATTGTTCCATGTCGTCTATGTATTACTTGATTGTTTTGCCAAATGATGCAAGTCTTAAAAAATGTAATGCTATAATGTGTCAGAATGTGCTACCAATGCTATACTAACATTAAGGTGAGGGTTTAGGCTAGGGATATTGGTTTAGTTTTTAGTACACAGTTTGCACTGATTAACATGACCAATGAAATCTTTAAAATCAGCTGTGGGTGGGGTTTGCGCTTAACTGATTTGGGAAAAAACGTTCTATACGTTCTATATAGTATGAGTGTGTGGAGTATGATGTAGTATGTAATCCAGACATACTACATTCACCCTGTTGGCACTATCATGTGACCTACCAGCATCAAGTTGCGTCGCTTTTCTGTCAATTACAAATCCTCTCCTGTGGCCTCATGGGATAGTAAAGTGTCTATCGTATGCACAATTCAGAATCCTGCCGCAAGTAGTAAGTCATCCGGGTGATTTAAATTAGTACATACTACTCTTGTCACAGTTTGTTTTCCCCTACCATATAGTAGGAAAGTATGCGATTTTGGATACAGTCGCTGTACACACTAATATAAGATGTTACTCACGTATTTACTAAAACAATCGGTCTGCTGTAGTGTCTGGGAGAGAGCGCCCTCCATGGCTGGGAGGAGTAGCTGAGAATGGAAGGCAGAGAGGCTCTTCCAGTTACTGAAGAGTGACTCTGTCTTTCCTCTCAGTGTAGATGGGACATCTGAAGACTCTAGAAGGGGCAAGTAGTTTTCCTCCACACCTTTAAGAACAGCGACATACTGCCTCTCTGTGCTGACCAGCCGACACCACTGTAAATAGAGCTTGCTGTGATAGAGAGAGATAAAAAGTGAGGAAAAGATGTCATTAAAAGAATAGCTTATACCCACAAAAATGGTTTAAACGAGATTTCTTCTTGAAAATCTATTATGAAAACTGATCTTGGAATGCCTTATTTGTCATTGATCTTATCCCACTGTTGTTTTAAAAATGTACACTATTAAATGTTTAGTTTTAGTTTAGTTTAGTTCCTTTGTTGTCCACAAGTGTACATTTGCCTTTGGCTTCACTATACACCACACACAAGGACACCAACACAACATAATATACATTAAAAATATAAAACAATTAAAACAATAACATATGCACATATACATACATACATATAGGCTATACATATCCACCCCTACTCATATTCATATCTTAACATTTACACTAAAGATCAATGTAAAAAAAGAAAAACCTCGATTGCAGCTTGTCAGACACACAAAAAAAAAAAAGCGGACACTTTATAATTTCAGTCTATTTCTAACTTGTACTTGGTGTAATTTGCCTCCGCCTTTTTATGTCTGGTTCTCAAACCCTTGTGAGGGTAAAATGGGTTTCTCACACCAAAAGTATGCTTTCCGGGTTTTTTTTCCGGGTTTTTTTCTATGAAACTCAAATAGATAAAGAAACAGCTAATTTTCTAAGGATGATTCAGAAGACACGTCACAATTTCAAGTAAACTTTGAGTCTTAACCCTTAAACAGGCAAGAGTGGAAAATGCTAAGCAAAAAATAATTTCATGTAATTTTTTATATCATCTGGACTTAAATAAAACATATCCAAAAAAATTAAAACATTTGATATATTTTGGATTTTATGAGTTGTGTCTCCTGAGTCATATTGCCTGATTAGGGTATAAAAAAAGGACCAAGTCATTAATCTGTTAACTGTTACTGCCACTGCATGTTTGAAACAATTATATATCCCATACTTCACCTGATCTAATGTTGACAAATGATATATCATTCGAAAGCTTACAAACTCAAGATTCAGCCTGTGAAACCCGTTTTGAAATTGGGCGTTGTGTTACAATAGAAACGGTACGCTAAATTCTTTTATCAGGCTCCTCCCCTTTTGGGCATCATCATGTTTCATAATTTATGATCAAAACCTTTTCTAATCTTGACAAAACACATATTGTCAGAAAGGTCTGAGTCTCAAGGTTCCATATTTTGCGACAGAAGTGATATTTGGACAGAGATGTATTAATTTGTCATGGCAGAATGCATACAATTAAATTCAAGGGAATGTAAGTCACCCGGTGGCTATTTTTGGTATTATGCCTAAACAAAATATGATATCAACTTCAAATTTGGAACACAACTTGGTTAGATATATATGGCTTTAATACATATTTTATAAAAAAGAAAATATTTTTGGGATTATGTAGACACAAAAATGTTAATGTGTTTCAAATAGGAAGGATGTCTTATATGGATCTTTATCTGAACACAATGTCTATCTACTCTAAAGAATGTATGCTGCAGGCTGACTAATTGATCACAAAAAATTTGAAGCAAATCATGTGACCAGCATCCTACCCATCAGGGCAATAATTAAGAAGTTCCAGTCAACTAAAGATGTTACGAATCAGCCAGGGAGAGGATGTGTGTCTATATTGTCTTAATGCACGGTGAGGAGGAAAGATTGAGTGGCCAAAGACTCTCCAATGATCACAGATGGAGAATTGCAGAGATTACTTGAGTCTTGGGGGCCAGAAAGCCTAAAGAAAATGTATCAAACAACCCCTACACAACCACATGTTGTTTGGGAGGGTTTCAAGAAAAATCCTCCTCGCTCCTCCAGAAATAAACTCCAGCATATTCAGTTGTCAGACATGACTGGAACTTCAAAAGGGACCAGATTCTATGGTCAGATAAAAAAACAAAAAAAGGGCTTTTTGGCAGCAAACCCACCAGATGTGTTTGGTGCAAACAGGGATAAAAAGTACCCCATGCCTACGGTTAAATTTACTGCTGGATCTTATATGTTGTTTTTGCTGGAGGTCCTGGACATCTTGTTCAGATACATGGTATTATGGATTCTAGCAAATACCAACAGATAAAAAATCAAAACCTGACTGCCTCTGCTAGAAATCTTATAATGGGCCGTGGTTGGATCTTCCATCAGGACAACGGTCCAAAACAAACATCAAAATCAACACAAAAATGGGTATATGAGCACAAAATTAAATGAATTAATTCTGACCACAACTGTATATGGGGTTGCTAATGCATTGCTATACAGTTGCCAGTGTGAAGCTAGGCAGGTTCTAGTGTGTTCTTAGTGGTTGCTAGGGAGTTACTAGAGTGCTGGCATGCATTTACTAGTGCATTACTATGCAATTTCCTGGGTGTTCTTGGTGGCTGCTAGGGTGCTTTGGGAGGTTCCCAAGGTATTGCTAGATGGTTCCTAGGGGAAATTGCTTGGGAATTTTAAATAGCTGCCAGATTGCTCTGTGTGGATCCAAGGGCATTGTTATGTGGTTGCTTGGGAAAACATTTATGAAGAGAAACCTGCCACGAACACACCTTTGTGCGGTTGCTCCTGCTCTCTCCACCCCTGTCTCTCTTTCAGTGCGGCTGAGAAGCACATGTTGGCGCGTGAAGCCAGTATGATCCGCCACTTCTTTACTGCTGACCTCCACTCCTCTTATGAGCACTCCTCCTCCTCCAGTAGGATCCCTCCATCCTGGAACTGCTGCTGTCACTCCCGCCATAAGGATGGGATCTGTCAGAGCCCGACGGCCCAGCCAGGATAGCGGAGAAGACTGGCCCGATGTGGACTCAGCAGGTTTAGACACAGCGGCTGAACGGCGTGGGGCCAGCAGAGCCTGAAGGTCAAAACTGGGATGGCGCTTGCGAGGGGGTTTGGGAGGGAGTGGTGCATCTGTGGGCTACAGCAGGACAATTGCATGTAATTATTTGTTTTAACATAAAATCTCATTTACCTAAAAGAAAAACACAAACAAAACTGGCACTAGCCAAAAATAAAATGCAAGTAAAAACTTGCAACATAACACATGGTTTAAATCTGCATGCCCTAACTAGATGTCTTCATGTTATATGGGGTTGCTATGCAGTTGCAAGGGTGTTGCTAAGCAGTTTTAGTGTGTTATTCTAAGTTGTACCTAGGGAGTTGCTGTGAGATTTTTTGGGTGTTCTAAATGGTTTTATGGTGTTTTGGGGGGATCCCAGATCATTGGTGTACAGTTGCTTGGGTATTGCTACGCAGTTGTTAGGGAGTTCTAGATGTTTGCAAGAGTATTGCTATATGATTTTGACTGTGTTCTAAATGGTTCCAGAATGTTTCTATGCGGTTACTAGGGTGGTGCTATATGGTTGTTATGGTTTTCTGGATGGTTCCCAGGTTTAGTTATGTGGTTGCAAGGGAGTTGATATGCAGTTTATAGGGTATTGCTAAGTATTTTCTAGATGGTTGCTAGGGTGCTGTGGGCGTTTCCGAGGGAATTGTTAAGCTATTGCTAATAAGGTGTTGGTATGCAGTTTGTTTTGGGTAGTGGCTAGGTTGTTGCTATTTTTTTGTAAAGGTGTTCTTGATTCCTAGGGTGTTGCTATCAGGTTGCTAGTATGCAGCTTCTAGGGTGTTTCTAGAGTGTTTTCCCAGTCCATTGGTATGTGATTGTTAAGGTGTTGCTATGCAAGGTGTTCCCAATTGCTAGGGTGTTCTGGATGGTTTCTAGGGTGCTGCTAGGTGGGTGTTAAGGTGGTCTGGATGGTTCCATCCAGAGCACAGAGTTGCTATATAGGTACCAGGGCGTTGCTTTGCAGTTTCTAGGGTGTTGCTCGGCAGATTCTAGTGTATTCTTGGTGGTTCCTAGGGAGCTGCTTGATAGTTGCTAGGGTGTTTATATACAGCTGTTAAAGCGTTGCTGTGCAGTTTGCTAGTGAGTTTCAAGTGAGTTGCTATGCAGCTGCTAGGGTATTTCTGATGGTTGCAAGGGTGTTCTGGGTGAATCACAGGGCAGTTGTTAGGGGTCCTGGTGGTTGATATAGTGTTGCTGGAGGTTGTTAGAGCATTATGGATGGTTCCCAGGGTGTTGCTATGCAGTTGATAGGGTGTTGTTAAGTGGTTGGTGGTTGATAGGGAGTTTCTAGATTGCTGATAGGGTGTTGCTTGGTGCTTTTCTGGATGGTTTTCTCAGTTCGCCTTTAATTGACAGGAGTAGCAAAAACGTTTATTTTGGATATTGAACACGAGTGCAACTCTGTCATTCTAAAACACTAACATTTTTTTTGGCTGGGTGCAGCAGATTTTGCAGAAACTTTCCCCCTCCTGGATTCACCCCATCTTTCTTCTTCTCCTCTCCAATCTTGAGTGTTGAGCAGTTTTGTGGACGGAAGAGAGACGCCAGTGAACCCCAGGACTGCATGCCCCCCTCTCCTCCAGGGCACCAGTCTGGCTCGATTTCCCCCTCTAAATCCCCCAAGCTGGAGGTTCTGGGGGCAGGAGTCCTCCCTCGTCCCCCGGAGTCCTGTTCCTGGCCCTGGGCTGTAGACGAACCTCTTTCCGCCTGCAGGATTCGGCTCTTAAACTGAGCTAGTGTTTTTTGATAGCGCTCCAGAGTCTGAGACCAGAGGTCCAACAAAGCCCCTCCGCCAAGTTCCAGTGCAAGAGCACGAGCGTCCTGGAAACGTGATGGAGGGATAGGAGGAAGAGAGGAGAGAGGAGAGGACGAGGAAGAGGAAGGAGAGGAGGACGACACCACATCACACCACTGAGATGCCTGCAGGGGAGTAATGGAGATGGTAGTCATGATTACAGGCAAAAGTGTGTGTATGTAGGAACGGAATGTAGGAAGCCAAACATGTATTCTATATTGCAGTAATGGTATACAGTGGGATCCAAACAATTGAGAGCACCTGCTAGAAGTAAATGCTTCTACACTGCAAAAAAAACAACAATAAATTCCTTAAGGTGCAGTCACGCTAACGAAATTTCTGTGATATTTTGCGGCCAAAAAATTCCATTGTCAAAAATGTTTCAACCTCACTCGAAACCCTGATTGCGTTCCTATTGAAATTCCTATTGAAATACCTGTTTTTTGCCCACAAAATTTCATATAGCAATGATAAATGTGACCGCACCTTTAATCAGTATTTTTACTGATTAACTAACATAATTTACTGTGAGATAAATGGCATAAGACTTGAATTTCAGTTAGCATGAAGCAGACATTGCAAGCGTCTTAAGTACTTAATTAATTGGTTCAACTGCAATTAAAAAAAACTAATTATGTGGCATTGCATAGCAAAAAAGAGCCAGTTATGACATTTTGGTTAAAGATTAAAGTTGAATGGATGAATTGCATATAAGAAGAGCTAGAACATGAATTCAATTTTTTTTTCATTGCCAACAGTGAGTTTATTACCCTTAACCCATTGGCAAACAGTTAATAGTTTAATATTGTTTCCTGTTTAGATTAATATGAGATCCCTGAGTGTGTGTATTAGTTTGTGCTTTACCTCAGTAAGTGTTGACAGTAGTCGCTGTGTGTTGTCCAGCTGTGTCCAGCAGTCTGACAGAAGGTGAGACATGTCTCGCACTCTTTCCCTTATTGGAGGGAGTTTGTCCAGCACGGTTCTGAGACCAGACCAATCCAGCTCAGACCAGCTCTCCACCTCTGCCAGCAAAACCAGAGTCTCTCTGTGAAGCTCCTATAAACACACACAAATGCAAACCTATCTGATCGGTTTTTTAAGCTGCACATGAGCGGAATCAGCTAGATCAAATAAAAAATATGTGAAAATGAGAAGCATCTCAGATCATATATGAAAGTCTATTTCAGTTGTAGTTGTCAAACACACTGACCATAGCAGTGTCTCTGAAGCTCTTAAACTTGTGTTGTTTGAGTGACAGTCTGCTGAGAGACAGAGGAGGGTGTTTATAGTCCTCTAGCTGCTCCTGTATGTGTTCTATGTCTCTCTCGCACTAGAGCAAACACACACACACGCACACAGAGAGAGAAAGAAACAAGGAGTCAATGTCATTTGTAATGAAATATATGTATTAGGACTGCAAAATGATGAGAAAACGTGTAATTGTTGTTGTTTTTTTCCATTAAGAGGAATAGTTCACAAAAAAATGAAATTTCTGTCATTATTTACCCTCATGTCCTCATACCCTCTTGATGCAATACTTTCATTGCTCCATTAAATACAAAATGAGAAATTTACTGGTTTCAGTGTTATTGTTAACTAAAACTATAAACTATGAAAAAAACAATTGTTTTTGAAAATTGAAATTGAATAAAATATAAATACTAGATGAAAAATGCAAACTTGCATCGCCTTGGCAACTAACTGAAATAAAAAAAGTTGAAGTAGAAATACAAAACTTCATACATCTAAAAAATGTATTGAATCTAAATGAAAAAAATATAGAAATTACAAAAACTTTAAAGCAAAAATTACAACTGAATGTATAAATAAAAGCTCATTCAAGAGGGTGAGAGGATGTTTTCAGTGAAAAAACATCAACAGCCATTTCAGACTGCATAAAAAATAAAGTGCATGAATCTTTTATGGTTCTTTTCATTTTCAAGTCAACTTTTCCTTTCTATAATTTATATCATCAGTGCATGCCATTTTCTTTATGAACACATCCAAAACAAGCCGTTTCTGAATGACTTCATTGCTGTTATACAAGGTATCGCATTAGTAATGCAAAACACACTACCTAAATAGTCAGCATGGTTCCCCTAAAAGCTTGAAAAACAAAACAGTTATTCAAAGCAAGTGAGTGACACGATGTGTCAAAACTGGAAAGCTCCCATTATAATCAACAAAGCTGCAAGTTTCCACAGTTTCACGGGACTGTTTGTTTCCACAATTCAGCGTAAGTTCATTGTTCTGGACTCTCTCGAACGTTCCCATTATAATCAGCAATGTCTACACTGCATAATAATTCAACTCCGGGCCTTGGGAGTTGAGTTACAATCCTCATCAAACACAGTTTATGGTGTATGCAAAATCTTTTATATTTGAATTTATTCAATTTTAATATTTTTATTGTGTATCTTTTCTTCGTGAATTCTAGCCATTGGTAGCTATGTTGTCAACTAATCACCATTAATCATTATATTCCTTATGTTACATGATTATTATTTTACATGTTATTGATTTCTTTAACCATTTACATATATTCTACCATGTACTCTGATATGTTTGATCATTCTGATATGTAAGTTGTTTGTGTCTCTTCTGTGCTGTACAATTGAGGGGTTCATCTTGTTTTTCATCAAATCCTGTTCTTCCATGTTTTTCATCAAAATGCAAGATTTGCAATATTCTCTTAAAGGTCTTAAAAGTGTTAAAATCACAATTGCTTATTAAGTTGGTGGACCTAATAAGACCTGCATCATTAAATAGTTGCAAGAGAAGTACAAAGAAAGCACTTCAGTAGGTACTTTCCCTTCCTGTTGTGTAGTCATAGCATATAAAATGTTTAGTTTCATAAGACTCGGGGCTTCTTCTTTTGCTTCTTCCTCTCCTTGCATTCTGCAAATATCTTACTTCTTTTGGGCTTTTCTTTTCTCTGATCTTCACAAACTTCATCTGTTAGAGACAATACTTTGGATATTAATTCGATCTTATCTTGAAACTTATTTGCTATACAAATTTTAATATTTTACTTGATTCACTTTTGTTACATTTTTAATTTAATAAAATGTGTTATTCCTTTTTAAAATTTGATCTCTGACATAATCATTGCTCATCTGCCTGGATCTCACTGCATCAGTTTAACAAGCTATTAAAGGTCTTTGGGATTTGAAAAATAGAAGCAGGTGTAATATATCTCTTTCTGTCTGATGGTCTATCTAAAATAATTCCTAACTACTACCCGATTAATATTCAGTTGACAAATCTTCTCTTTATCCTCACACATACAGTACCTTGTCCAGTTTATCCACAAGTGTGGCTAGTCTCCCCAGTGCTTCGAGGTCACGACCCCTCTGATTGGACACACGCACCAGCCGGTGAAGCGCATCATCCACACTGTCATATAGGTTAGAGGTCACTGCTAAAGCAGCCCTAAAAGAAAAAAGCAGAATTACGTCAGCAACATTACAGATTTTAAACAAACAATTTTAAATGTCCACTACAGATTAATTTTCAGTGAAACTAAGTAAAATGTGAACAAATTTTACAGTATTATTATTTATTCTTTCTCTATTCTATACATACTTGCAGTCTGGTGATTTCTGTGCCAACCCTGATGTCCCATTTGCCAGACCTGCCAGCCAAGCCCCACCCCTCTGCTGAAGCTCTGTCAGCCGCTGGTCAGTGAGAATACTTGTCATCAACTGTTTGTGTTTGTCGGCGCTGCGGGGAACATTCTAAAGGTGAATAGAATTAGTTATTAGAAACAGTCTAATAACTAATCTGTCCGTGTCTGCATAGTTGTTGCATAACAGATATTACACAAACAATTAAGTATTGAAAAGTTTAAGTCGACAGCAAATCATATTGCCATCAAATGCTGCTTAACCTTAATACTGTCAGGTAGTGGTTCTGTGTCCATAGACTGCAGTGCGTCTCCCAGCAGGGTGAGGGCGCACTCACAGCACTCAGTCAACTGCTCCAAACTCTGCGTAGACATTAGGAAGAGCATGTTAATCTACTGCAGATGTTGGGTCATGCTTGTGTTAATTCTTAAAACGTTTAGATTTACGTTTATTGGTGCTTTTTAAGAGTATAACTTAACACACACACACACACACACAAAGATGTCCATTAAAAAAATCTCTTTGTTTTATGTTAATGGAAAGAAAGGTACATAAAAGTGCATAAGTTACGGTCTCTATTCTTTCTGCATATTTGCTCTGGGAGTATTTTTACCATTCATTTATTTGTGTGTTGGACCAGGGTTGAAGCTAAACTCTGCAGAGCTGTGGAACTCCTGAGTCTTGTAACCCTGATATACAGTATAAGGAAATTAATCAACTATTAATTTCCATGAAGCACTATGTACTTATGTGTATAAGTACTCAAACCAGTCTGGGTTTTTGTGTCTTTACTGGTGTTTTCTGAAAAGAAAATACACTAACTGTATTTTAACCTTTAATGCTACAAAATCCAATATCAGGTCAGTGCTAATGTTACCTAGCTAATTTCTCCTAGTCTGAAAAAGTCACTAAAAGTTCCCTTTCGTTGTCACTCCAAGTTCCGTCAGAGGACGACGAATGGGGTTTCGCTTAAAAAGCCTATCGACTTCAAGTATACAAAAACGAGCCAATGGCAAAGAAATGCCATCGGTCTGCGGAATTTGCATAGCGTATCTCCTCCCCACCTCGTGGGTATAAAGCGGAAGACGCCGCAACATGCAGATATGTTTTCGCTTCGGAGCCAAGAGTATCTCTTCACTCCACAGCCATTTCTGACTTCACTCTACAAGACGAGCCACTCTCTCTGGTGTTGGTGTGACGGCGATCTGCAGCGAGTTCCCATTGCCTGCTGATCTGTGCAGTGATCTGCCAATGAGTGTGTTTCTCCCTGCTCGCTTCAACATTGCGGAGTTTTTTCCTCCTCTCACAAAAGAGCTCGCACACGGCACGTCTTTTTAAAGACGGCTCGCCCGTGCATTTCTGGTTGCGGTCGACTCATTTCCGATTTTAATGGGCACATTCTCTGCTCTGCGTGCTTGGGCTTCATCACGCTAGAGCAGCGTTTGTGGATGACTCACGTTCTCCCCGCGGGAACGTGACCATCGCGTCAGTACGGTCGAGACTCAATGATCTCGTTAGAGAGAGAGTCCCCTCATCCACACCCCGATCTAACACTCTCCACGTGAGGTGCTACTTCGGCTGGTGGCCAGGGTGACCTGAGGGTGTGAGTGTGGAACAAATCCGCCGACTGTTTTTCCGTGGAGCACGCCCCCCTCTTCAGTGACGCAACCCGCGAGTGTTCAGGGGATTCCCCGGGTCTATTTTCGGATGGCCCGCGGGTTTCCCTTGATGCTCCAGAATCGGATCTGTTGTCCATCGCAGCATCACAGGGCGGGCTAGAATCTTCAGGAAGTGAAGATTTGACAGTGCTGCCACTTTCGGGTGTGCATATGGCATTTGTCGAGTCAGATCCTGAGATGACGGCCATGCTTTCCCGGGCCGCTGCGAGCATCGGACTAGAGTGGAACCTTTCACCCTGTCCTGAGCGCTCGCTGCTGGGCGATTGGTTTTTGGGTGTGGCCGCTTGGGTTCTTCCCCGGATGTGCATCAGGAGATCTCGAAATCCTCGAAGACCCCCATGTCTTCCAGCGATCCCTCGTTGATCTCCTCCGCCATTCCTCCGCCGCTGCCCATGGGTACACTGGGGTCCCCCCGGTTAAACGCTCTGTTGCGATGCTACTGTGTCCTCAGAGTGCTTCCTCTCGGCGCGATCCTAAGCACCCATCCGAAGCCTGTAGTTTTTCGTCTACACTTGTGGCGAATTCCTATAGCGCTACAGGACAGGCAGCCGCCTCACAGCATGCCATGGCCATTCTGCTGGTCTACCAGACCCAGATGCTCACGGATATGCACGAGGGCGGGACTGACCCAGGGCTCTTCAATGAGCTGCGCGCCGCCACTGACCTTGCTCTCCGAGCGACGAATGTGGCCGTACGCTCCCTGGGTCAGGTGATGTCCACCATTCTGTGGCTGAACCTGTCCGATGTGCAGGATGTCGGGCGGACCCATCTGCTTGACACCCCCATATTCCAGGTCGGCCTCTTCGGTGGTGCGGTTGAGGGCTTTGCCCAACAGTTCTCAACCGCCCACGAGCAGACTGAGGCTTATTCTGCCCCGACGGCCCCGCCGTCCGAGCTGATCCCTCAGTCTGCCCACCGCCGAAGGCGCCCTCCTGCGGCTCCCACCCCGCCCGTTCTGGCTCACCCGGGCTGGCTCTGGAAGCCGCAGGGGGGCGCCACAGCCCTCTCCAGCCCCGCTATACGCCGGGTTAAGCGGCACTCTTGAGATGGGCTCAACGGAGATGGGACTCAGTTCTTTCCAGGAGCTGGTAGCAGGGCCACTCCTTTCCTTGGTGGAGGGCTGGGGAAGAATCCTTATTCAGAAAGAACTGACTCTCCCGTCTCTGAGCACACAGAGTTCTCGGACGACATGGTGCGCCACCCCCGGGCCGTGCACCCCTCGTCCTCCTCTGTCCCAGAGCCGGATGACAGTACGCGCCGTCGCCGGACCGTGCCGCTCTCATCCTCCTCTGTCGCCAGACCCCTGGCAGAGCAGACCCCTGTGGAACGTTCGTCCTTCCCTGGTCTCCTCTGTCAGGACGCGGTCTATGACTGTGCCCCCACACCGGGCCGCTATGCCGTCCACATCCGGGCCAGTCATACCGCCTCGCTTCCCCACCGACGGGAAGTCTGTGGTTTGTGTGACCCCGCTGGTACAGTTCTTGGGAGCCTGGCTAGAGCTTCCCAACCTGTCCCGCTGGGTCGCACGAATGATCAGGCTCGGCTACGCGATTCAGTTCGCGCAGTCTCCTCCCCGCTTCAGGAGAGTCCGCTCCACTATGGTCGGTGGCAATGCCCCTATCATGAGAGCGGAGGGTGCTACCTTGCTGGCGAAGGGTGTGATCGAGACTGTCCCTCCAGCCGAAATGAGGTCTGGCTTCTACAGCCCGTACTTCATTGTCCCGAAGAAAACCGGTGGGTTACGGCCAATCCTGGACCTGCGTGTGGTGAACCGCTCCCTTCACAGGATGCCGTTCAAGATGCTCACTGCCAAACGCATTTTCGAATGTGTGCGGCCCCAGGATTGGTTTGCAGCGATCGACCCGAAGGACGCCTACTTTCATGTCTCCATTCCCCCTCGACACAGACCGTTCCTACGGTTTGCTTTCGAGCGGCAGGCATATCAGTACGCGGCTCTCCCATTCGGGCAAGCCCTGTCTCCTCACGTCTTCACGAAGGTCGTCAAGGCAGCCCTTGTTCCCCTTCGGGAACACGGGGTTCGCATCCTGAACTATCTCGACGACTGGCTGATCCTAGCTCACTCTCGAGACCAGGTTGCGAACACAGGGACTTAGTGCTCCGGCACTTAGCCCGTCTGGGCCTTTGGGTCAACTGGGAGAAGAGTAACTTTGCCCCGTGCAGAGAGCTAACGAGCGAGCGCGCGCAGTCACTGCTGAATTGCCTGAGACAGTTTGAGGGCAAGAGTGCGGTTCCACTGAAACTTTTTCAGAGGCTCCTGGGGCATATGGCATCTGCAGCCGCGACAACGCTGCTCGGATTGCTTCATATGAGACCGCTTCAGCTTTGGCTTCGCGACCGAGTCCCGAGGTGGGCATGGCAGCACGGCACTCTCCGAGTACCAGTTACTCCGACTTGCCGTCAAACCTTCACCCCGTGGTCGAACCTCAGTTTTCTACGGGCCGGAGTGCCTCTGGAACGAGCTTCGCGGCATGTTGTTGTAACGTCAGATGCCTCCAACACGGGCTGGGGAGCCATGTGCAATGGACGTGCCGCGGGCTCCTGGATAGGACCCCAGCGCCTATGGCACGTCAATTGCCTCGAGTTGCTGGCTGAACAGCTCGCCCTGCGCCGCTCCCGAGCCGTGCTCACGGGCCAGCATGTACTAGTCCGATCAGACAATACCGCGACTGTAGCGTACATCAACCAACAAGGTGGTCTGCGCTCCCGCCGTATGTCGCAACTCGCCCGCCACCTCCTCTTATGGAGTCAGAAGCATCTGAGGTCGCTTCATGCCATTTATATTCCTGGAGTCCTGAACTGTGCAGACGAGCTCTCACGGTTTCAGCCCCTCCCTGGAGAATGGGGACTCCATACCCAGTCGGTTCAGCTGATTGGGACCAGTTCGGGGACGCACAGATAGATCTGTTTGCCTCTCATGACTTGACCCATTGCACCCGGTATTATTCCCTGACCGAGGGCCCGCTCGGCACGGATGCACTGGCGCACAGCTGGCCGCGGGGCCGCAAATGTGCGTTTCCCCCAGTGAGCCTTCTTGCGCAGACCCTGCGCAAGGTCAGGGAGGACGAGGAGCAGGTCTAGCTGGTCGCGCCGTATTGGCCCACCCGAACCTGGTTCTCCGAACTCATTCTCCTCGCGACAGCACCTCCTTGGCCCATACCTCTGAGGAAGGACCAACTTTCTCAGGGATGGGGCACCCTGTGGCACCCTCATTCCGATCTCTGGAGCCTCCACGTGTGGCTCCTGGACGGAACGAGGCAGGTTTGAGTACCCTACCACCAGCGGTGGTGGCTACCATCACTTCCGCTAGAGCGTCGTCCACGAGACACGTCTACGCGTTGAAGTGGAACCTCTTCGCCAACTGGTGCTCTTCTCTCCGAGTAGACCCCCGGAGATGTTTGATCAGCGTCGTGCTTTCCTTCCTTCAAGATGGGTTGGAGCGAAGGCTGTCTCCCTCCACCTTCAAGGTCTATGTCACCGCTATTGTCGCACAGCACGATCTTATAGAAGGTAAGTCGGTGGGGAAGCACAACCTGATCGTCAGGTTCCTGAGAGGAGCGAGGAGACTGAATCCTCCTCGCCCTCCATTTGTACCCTCTTGGGACCTCGCAGTGGTTCTTTCTGCCCTGCGGAGTGCTCCCTTGAGCCTTTGCAGTCAGTCGAGCTTAACTTCCTGTCTATGAAGACAGCGCTTCTGAGTGCATTGGCCTCCTTTAAGAGGGTAGGGGACCTGCACGCATTCTCCGTTGACGAAGCGTGCCTGGAATTCGGGCCGGCTTAATCTCACGTGATCCTGAGACCCCGGCCTGGATATGTGCACAAGGTTCCTACCACTCCCTTCCGGAACCAGGTGGTGAACCTGCAAGCGCTGGCCCCAGAGGATGCAGACCCAGCCTTGGCACTGCTCTGTCCAGTACGTGCTCTCCGCATCTATGTAGACAGAACGCAGTGTTTCAGGACCTCAGACCAGCTCTTTGTCTGTTATGGTGGGAAGCTGAAGGGAAAGGCTCTCTCCATGCAAAGGTTGTCTCACTGGATAGTGGACGCCATTGCTTTGGCATACCAGCAGCAAGGTCGACCGTGCCCCCTTGGTGTGACTGCCCACTCCACCCGGAGTGTGCCGTCCTCTTGGGCTCTAGCGCATGGCGCCTCGCTAACAGACATCTGCAGAGCTGCAGGCTGGGCGACACCCAACACATTCGCCAGATTCTACAATCTCCGAGTGGAGCCAGTGTCCTCTCATGTACTCGCTTCAACCAGCTAGTACCGGACCCGCTCAGGTGTCTTCGCTTGCTCACCATTCCACTCCACGGACTGGATACGTGCGATATTTCCTCAGGTGAGCTTCCCGAAAGCCCTGAGTTCCTCCAGCACTCCTGACGCTGGCGCCAGTGTCTTTTGCCTGCACGTCGGCTAGGTGCCTCCCGTGTGCATGGTCCCTCCTCTGAGCGACCCCCACATGTGTATTTCCACTGTAAGCCTCTCTGAGCATGTGTCTTTCCCTTGGCAAGCCACCTTGCCACCCCTGGGGTTGAAATATTCCACCTGCGGCTGGACACCACAGTGATTCCCCATATGTATCCCTCGGGTCATATGTGTATTCTCTAAGTCCCCCCCTCTGGGTTGGCAGTAATTGCATATTCCCCTAAAATTTTGGGATATGCTCCCCAGTGTACCTTGGTATTCCTGTGCTAAATTGTAGTCGTTTGCCCGTGCCAGCTTCACGACAGGGATCTCAGATTTACGCAGGGCACTGGAAGACAGCTGAGAAGGTGGCGTGATTAGACTGGTATCCCAATTCGTCGTCCTCCGACGGAACTCGGAGTGACAACGAAAGGGAACGTCTCGGTTACGGATGTAACCCTCGTTCCCTGAGTAGGGAACGGAGACGTTCCGTCTTCTTGCCACTTCCGCTTTACCGCGGGGATCGCCTGAGCTCAGTCTTGGCTCCTCAGCGATTTAACATATCTGCATGTTGCGGCGTCTTCCGCTTTATACCCACGAGGTGGGGCGGAGATACGCTATGCAAATTCCGCAGACCCATGGCATTTCTTTGCCATTGGCTCGTTTTTGTATACTCGAAGTCGATAGGCTTTCTAAGCTAAAACCCATTCGTCGTCCTCTGACGGAACGTCTCCGTTCCCTACTCAGGGAACGAGGGTTACATCCGTAACCGAGACGATTTCTGTGATTCCTATTTCCATGTAACTTCTCTGGAGGTGAATCTTGCCACAGGATTATGGTAAGTAGTGCTGTAGTATTTTTTAAATGAAGTATATCACATTCATTATATAAACTATGACTTCAGATCTGATGGTCTTGAAAGGTTTATAAGGCGTTATATGCCCTTTCCAGCAGTCATGTGTAGCAGTCCGTACTAGTATTTATAAACATTAGAAACAAAGTAGTATTTACAAGACACCAGGTTGATACAGTGAGCACTTTTGAGAAGAACTAACACTGAATTTGTCAAAGTTTGTCAGGTAACTTGCGCAAAATTCTTGAAATACATTCATTTGTTTAAGACTTTTAGTAGAAAGTATACTAGACATCCACTAGCTGAATGGTCAGAATAAGCTGTAATGTGAACCATGCCAAATATCTGGCTACACAAGACGGCTTGCCAAGTAATTTCTTACCAGTCTGAAAGTGAGCCAGTCATCATGTGAGTGGTTAAAGTCTCCACCCATTTCTCTGGGCAACTGCTGCTTGTCCACAAACTGCTGAAGGATGCCCGTACCTCGTACTGAATGCACCTGAGAGAGTAAAATAGATAATGAGTTTTATTATCTACTCAAATGCTTGAGTGCTAGACTGAACATACATTTTTCCCACAGGTACTGAACATTCTCCCTGGGGATGTGGAGGACCCGAAAGAAGAAGAAAAAAGTGCTGCCAACTGTTGTAACTACGAAATCTCTGCTTTCTATGTCTGAGATGGTCTCTGTGACACAAATATAATATAATCTTATGTTTGAGGTGCTGATGGATTTCACATTTTGGATGTAGCCTTCCATGACACAGCTTTTTAGCAAATAGATATTTTTGGCAGATATAAATGCACTGATAATTCAGATACAATCCAAACAAGCACTAATAGGAAAGTTAAGCAGAAATCACAACAGTAACTAAGGGAGACTGTGCTTACTATCAGTTCCACATCACAAATTACTTTTTTATAACTAGTCCTTCTTAATTTTCTTCCTTGTAGGGGGTTTTGCTCCTCCTTGCTCCTCAATCTGTCTTATGTTTGTCACATAGTTGTTGATCACAAAAAGTGATTAGAAAGATCCTTCCCTAATATTCCCTATTTTGTGTTAGCCCAAATTGATTGATACAAATTTGACTCAGTGTATAAACATGGACCTCTATTCCATCCAGACACGGTTGGGTAAATTCTTCTTGTTCCTCTGTTAGGATAAGAATCGAGTCAAGGCCTGTTGCTGTCTGTTTCTGTTAAATACAAGCCGACATAAACACACAGAAAAAAAAACAGATTTAGAATCAATATAAAGTGCCAGCTGGATCACAAACTGTCAGTGCACTGACTCACCTTGAAGAGCTTCAGTGCAGAGAGACAGAGTTCAGACGGGGCAGCCTTTCTGCTGTCCACTATCACGGTAAGACCCTTCTCTTTGGCCATAGGTCTGTTATTTTAAAAAAAGCACAGCATAGTACGCACATTAGCCAAGCACAGTAAAAGGTCATGAGAGAGTGCCTTCCAGTCTAAAATTCAGTGAAGCACCAGGGATTTACCAAAACCCTGGCCAACTCTAACTTTAACTTTAGCTCACTCAATATGAATGTTTTTCAAAAGACACCAATGCATGTAATATGCGTGTAGGTGTTATGACAGTTGTGATGGTCTCTGTCAAATGGGTTAAATAACAGACCTGGTAATGGTGTAATAGCAGGACAACACTTTGATAATTTCATCGGTGTTCCAGCTATCCTCTGGGAGGTGACTTTCTGTGAAAACCAATGCTCGTCCCAGTCGATCCATAGTACCTACATAAAAAATCACTTAATTTTAAGGGAAAAGCAAATATTTTGTAACCACTAAGCAAGAACATTTACCTGTTAATTTTAGCTTTCCTGACTGCAGAAGATTGAAATCTAAGTCTCTAAGATGAGGAGGGGGGGATTTGGACTCCCCCTGAGCAGCAGATTCAGGTAATCCCATCTCTTTTTGGGAATGGTCAGGAAAGGATGTGCCAGACTGGCTTTCTGCAATACATGTTGAATTTAAACAGATTGAGTATGGAGTAAGCCAGTGGTTCCCAAACTTTTTCTCTTTCTCCGCCCCCCCCCTCCCGGACGCGCAGCCGCCGGCTCCCGCCCGCGCTGCTGCCGCCTCAGGGGACGAGGCGCTTGATATGGATGAGGACGCGCTGCTGACAGCTGTTCTAACCGCATATAATGCAAAATTTTTTTTGCATTATAAACTTTTTCTTTACCTTGACATGTTTCGACTGCAACCTGCAGTCTTCCTCCACCTGAACAACACTTTGTCTTTCTAGAAGAAAATTGTCAAATTTCTTCAGTATGTTGGCTCTGATCTACTTCCTAAAGGAAATAAGCCTTTCATTTATTTGTTATTGTTTAGTTCAACTTGATGAGTCACAACACAATGTGATGTATTCATTTCTGTGTTCTACAGAACATAAGCTACATACAAATAATTCTGAAGTTATAACTACACGACACAGAAAGTGCTTTGAGTTGTTGTTACTCAATAAAAGAGTTAAGTAATTCAGCAGCTGACTTTTTTTAATACTGGAATCACTTTGTAGTGTATTTTCGTTTACTGTTGTGAAATGGAAAATCAATAATCGCTAATCGAGAATCGTTAATAATCGAAAATCGACTGTAATCGAATCGGGACTTCAATAATCGTAATCGAATCGGGAAATCAGACAGATTAACCACCCCTAATATATATATATATACTATATATATATATATGTTTTCACATATAATTTATTCCTGTGGTGGCAAAGCTGGACTTTCAGCATCATTACTCCAGTCTTCGGTGTCACATGATCCTTCAGAAATCATTCTAATATGCTTATTATCTGCTTTAAGAAACATTTCTGATTATTATCAATGTTGAAAAGAGTTGTGCTGCTTCATGTTTTTGAGGAAACTTTTTTCAGGCTTATTTGATTAATATAGATGCACCCACATAAAGACACTCTCAGACATAACCTTGATTGCAAAATTCTAAAGGATTTATTTAAAACATAATTAAAACAGTACTAGAACTTCTCAACATCAAAGGGTTTCTCTTTGTGTCCGTGATGTGAAGTCTCTAAGTGGTGTCTTAACTTGTTCGACTTCATATTGTCAGAAGTTAAGATTATGAGGCACACAACACACTGTGGTGTCTCTTCATTACCCACCATACCCATGTACTGGTGAATCCGAGGGCGAGATATGCCTCGTCATATTTTGTCCTTTGTGTAGGAGCGATGGAGTACGTCAGAAATAGAACGGGACATCAGTCACTGTCTGGGATTTGTTGTGTCGTGTCAGCCGCATCCAGCATCCAAACGTTGTTTGGTATTTGTGAATATGAAGTAGATTTATCATCTGATTTACATTTATCTGGAACTAGCAGTCCTTTCATAAACTTGTCCATGCTTAGTGCATAAGTATAACCAAGCATCATTCATTATATTTTTACACGGCTCCCTGCAATACTCAATTCTGATTCTTCAATCGTGCCATCTAGTGGTCTGTTATTGCACGCTATACAATGATAACACTGTTTAAACTGTCAAATTAATATTGCGTGCTTAATTATTTACTTATGTGGCAAGTAGCCCCATAATAAGTGGGATAATTATGCAGTGGGGTCTTGTATCACCCTGAAGAGGTTTCTTTTGCATAACAATCTGCTGGCTGTACACTTTCCCTTAGCCTTGCCAAGCCCCCTTTTAATAACCCCTAGGGGTCATGCCCCCCAGTCTGGAAACCACTGGAGAAAGCAATGATTTACTTGCTCAGTGTGAGGCCACTGATAAGCATTAACTGTGCTGATCAGAACATACCTCCATCTTTGGCCTTTGACTTTGCATCTGTTTCTACATCAGTGGCTGGTACACAGACTTTGCAATCTTTGGATAGCCGAGGAGCGTCCTCCAATTGGCTAGAATGGCTGATTGGGTGGATGGTTTTGCTCTGGGTCTTTGAGATGACTTGGTCACCCTTGCCTTTATGTTGGACACGACCATTGGATTTGGCCTTCCCTTTGCCTCCTTTGGCTTTCCTTTTCCTCCTGTAGGAAAGTAAATGTATGTGTTTTAGTGATTCAACAGATTCTGTATGGTTATAGTGGTATGGTATTGCTTGTACAGGCAGTGCTGAGCACAGCAAGATGGTGCAAACAAAAATATTTGAAGCATTACTGGAATTTCATATTTGGGACTATAAATGTCTACATGACCATACCTGGGTGCTCTGAATCCACCCGTTTTTACTTCTTTTCCTCTGGGACAAACAAAGTTCTCTGACTTTCCAGCACGCTTTTCTCCCATGGTACTCATAGTACCTGATGGTGGCAGGATTGTATCTGTTTTCTCATCACTGGTATTGTCTGAATGTCTGGTTCTGCTTTGCGCACAACCTGATAAATCAGATGCATTGTTCACAGAAGAATCTCGGAGGGATGTTGTACTTGTCCTAGATTGTCCAGATTGCTTGTTTATGCCTTCTGTTTCCTCATAAGCAGCCAACGGGATAGTGCCATTATCTGCAGCATTGGAGGGATTTGTTACTGTTGCAAGCACATGTCTACTGTTTAAAGTGCTGTCCAATATGTTATTATCACAGCCACAGTGTGATCTTTGACTGTGGTCCTGTTGTCCTTCTCCAAGACTCTCTGCGTTGTTCTTTGCCACATCATTTGCATCTATGGAACGTCGCCTGCTTGAACCCCTTTTTCTCTGACACTCTACCCAGGGCAGTGTACCTCCAGTCCCCTCTCTCTCTTTTCCTACCCCTGGCTTCCTCTCTTTGGCCGGATTGTCCACACAACGGGATCTGAATTCGAGACCTACTGTGTCTTTAGCACCTTCATCAGAGTCCTGAAACGAAGGGGAATATGACCTCCTTTGGCGACCTAAATCAATGACACGTGGCAAGGGCCGTGAGGTAGCCAAGTCACTGCAGGAAACTACACCATCCTTAGCATTGTTGTTGCTATCCCTTCGTACCAGAGTTCCAGCCCTAGCACCAGGTTCAATCCTCCCATACCCTCTCCCCTTCCCCTTTCGTAGTCGTATTGCTTTACCCCTCCGACACAGGGGTAATGTTTTGGTCTTACATATCCCATGCATCTCCAGATAGCGCTGTTTAGGATCAGCACCACCATCTGGTCCTCCTCGGGGCTCTAGCAACTCAACATAATCTCCAGCACCATCACCTACAAGGTGGTCATCACTGCTTCTGCGCAGACATTCTAATGCGGCCTCAATCTCTGCCTCATTCCCATCTGGAGGCAAGTCATCCTCTTCATCCCAAGACCAGGAATCATGCTCTCCTGAAGATCCACCCCAACCAAGGACCAAACCCCCTGATGACAAGTCAGTTGGGTCAGGATTGTCTTGGAGAGGATCGGATGGATTGTGCAGGAGTTTAGGATAGACCACCTCTTCCCATGGAATACGGACCACTCCGTCACATGTACTCACCAGACAGGTATCCAAACATCCTCCACCTACATGGCAAGAAAGTTTGAGAAGAACTGAGAAAGAGGCTCCGCCCTATGTATCATTTTAAAAAGGGAAACAAAAGCTTAAGACATTTTTTAGACATCTTGACACACTAAAACTTTCCTATATGTGCTGAACCTTTTTTCTACCACTGGTCTCCCATTTCACCACTATCTACCCTAACCACTGGTCTCCTTATTCTTTCATTTTTGTCTTACCTTCTCTCTTGCAGCCACGCTCCTTGTTGATGCAATGTAGCCACTCAGAAGTAAACACCAGCGGGTGCTGTGATTCCAGCACTAAGACCTCCTGTACATTCCGCCCACCAGGTGCAAGGCACTTAAGAGCAAGGCGAGGACAACGTGTCGAGAAGGGGACCACCTGTAGGTAGAAGTCAGTACTATGCAGGAGTCTCCAGTCCAAAGTAGAGAGTTGTACTACTACCTTCTCTCCCAAACATAGTGGCCAACCAGAGTGCAAGAAGAGACAGCCTAGATACTGAGACTGAAAGGAAGAGAGAAATATTTCTTACTAAGCCTGATTAATGTCGTAGTGGACTAAAACAGTTGCATTAAAACCAAGCCTGAAATTTATCCACTTTTTTACAAAACCTTAAAACACACACCTTTCACAGATCTTTAAACCATTTTAAACACAATAAGATGCAAAAAAAGGTCTCAATTTGGTACAGGCATTCTGAGAGACAATATTCTGTGCACACAGAATTTTACTTCATTACTGACTGTTTACTTGTCTTCAATTAGCTTACAAGAGTTGTATTTAAATTAGTTAGGCTAGTATTAGCTTTTGTTGCAGTTTCAAAATAGTTATCAAGAATTGTGAAATTCTAGTGCCAACTTATATTGTAGCATTATAACAACCTTATTTCAAGTAAAATGATGCAACACAATCAACGCAAATTAGCGTGAGAGCCAAATTCCAAAAAAACGCAGATGGGAGTGGAAAGTTCTGCGAGTGATCTACTGACGTCGCACACATTAAGGAACACAGACGCAGCCGGATTATTTCCATAATGACCAACGCAATAGAGCAGCGCAAATTAGAGTCTGTTTTATTATAGAGTCATGCTTATTTTGGGTGGTAAATAATGGCGCAAATACCAGTAAATTCACGAGCGCAAACCTTAGTAAATCACCTTGCGTGATTCATTTAAATACTCTCCTCCCATAAGTTTTGCATCTGAAAGGGAAAATCCTACAAAAGCATTTGCAATCAGCTCAGTCACAAAAATAACTGTGCCTAGAATCTGACTTCCAATCTGACTTCTGACCTGTAATGCTGCCTGAATCATAATCATACACTGTTCATTCGTTGGCCAGAGGAGAACTGGCCCCCGACTGAGCCTGGTTTCTACCAAGGTTATTTTGTTTTTCCATATTGTCACCTAATGGAGTTTTGGTTCCTTGCCACTGTCGCCTTTGGCATTTGTCTTGCTTAGTTGTGGACACTTAATAGTCAACAATATTATTGATCTGCCTGCATTGACACCATTATATGAGAACTGAACTGAGCTAGACGATGACATCACTGTTTTCTCCAGAGCGGCTATATATATAAATGAACTAAATTAATAACTTTTTTACAACAAAAATGAACCATCTCTGAACTTATTTAAGCTGGACAATGATGCTGTTTTCTTCTAGATCTGCTTTACAGCAAACACAAACTTTGTTGCATTTTTTTCCTGTTATCACTGTAAAGCGCTATATAAATAAAGGTGACTTGACTTGACCTGGCCTTTTCAGCACTAATTTTTCACTGTGTGTCTTTAGTAAATCCTGAAAGTAATTTTTTAATGCCAAACGAGGGTTTGCACTGGCGCAAGCTGTTAGTAAATCTGGCCCTTGATGTTTAATGTATAGTCATGTGGAGCAGGATTTTAAACCAATGAAATGTTATTATAGGCATTGCTATCTAGGGCATCTAAACCTTAATTGCCAAGAGCAACTGCACATGGATCTTCTTGGCTAGTCCAAAATTGCTCATTACCTCAATTTTGTCTGCATCTTTAAATATTCAATTCTGTTATATATTACCACACAACTGAAAATCTAAACACAGATTCAAATTCTTTCTCTTCAGGCTATAAAGCCGATTATCCCATGACATGAATCCATGCTGATCCCTGATCACTCACAGGATCATGATTAAAATATGCTGAGGAATCCATGCCCCTCACCTCCTATATCATCCTCCCTTTCCTATTAAACCCCACCCTCTGCTTTATGGTCTGTCATATACAGTCATTTTATAGTCATATATTCAACCCATCTAAATAATGATTGTGAAGTTGTATTCCTTTTTCTCACTGAACAGCCCACAATTTTCTCACTCTGATATTCCTTTCATACCCTTTTTCTCAATGTGCCCCCAGTGTTCGGTCTGTTTATCCCTCCCCCATTGCTCAACCAAACACTCCTCCAGCCTTTCTCAGGCTCTAGTCTCTCTCTTTCTCACACACACATATGGTAAGAATTAACGTCATGACTCAGACTGAGGCTCTTGTCCCTGGCAGCTTCTCATAGCGACAATGAAAACAGAGTCGGCTGAGAATGCATGTGTGTCTTGTATTTATGTAAGTGTGAGAGTTTCATAGTGAACATTTAGCTTGTTTCTGTTTGACTGCATATAAATAATTTCCATGTGTGCGTAAGGGAAAAGTACTAAGTGATATTAGTAAGTATGGTAGTAAGTGCGGTATTGCAATTGATCAGTAGATTTTAAAAAATTTTTAAGTGGTTTCTAAGGTGTTTTGGGTGTTTGCTAGAGTTTTGTGGGGGGTTTGTAGGAATTTGCTTATTGTCTCAAGCCAAAAAAAAAACACATCTGATATTCTGGTCTCTTGATATGCTTCAGGTCCCTTATTCAATCTTAGGCTACGTTCACACCGTGAGCGCTCAGTTCCGATAGATTGTTCCGATACATTTTCTTGTATAGCTGTTCACATTGTTGTTTTAAATGTGAATTTACCAATTAACCCGCAGGCAATATAAAAAAAACAAAGACAAGGATGCACGTTTTTAAAGATTTATGATACGAGCCCTCATGTTTTGCTTGTTTATAGAGCTGTCACTGTAATACTTACAAGTTCTGAAACATCACTATCCTTCCACTGACTACCTTTCGCAAACATCTTGATTACTTCAGGTATGTAAAATCTTTGAAGTGACTCCCATGAGCGCAGAAATGTGACGAATGTTGCTCTAGAGTGACATAAAAGTCACAACATGAATTGTGATTTGATGATTTGACTGTTCAGACTGAGGTCGCATTGTAAAACATCTGACGGATTTAGGACCACATATGGAAGTGGCCCAAATCAGAATTGAAAAGATCTGATTTCATGTGGTTTGTGCTGTTCACACTGTCATGAAAAAAAAAAAACAGATTCACATGTGAGCAAAAAAATCGGATTCCGGCCACATTTACCTGCAGTCTGAACGTAGCCTAAGTCTATGGGATTTTTAATATTCACCAGTCAAAAATATCTCGGTTTGATCCCTTAAAAAATATAAATAGTGCACCTTTCCTTAACAAACTGAAGTTTAATACTTCAGGTCAGTGATTTAAACAAATCTCTAAGTATGCTCAATATGAGTAAGTAATATGAGTCTTGCCTTAGCAGAACACTTACACATGCATGCTGCTGTAATCTATGCAGAAGATGCTTGGCAGGAATGAAGAAATCCAGCAGATATCTCAAGCTGTCATGCTGATAGGTGGACTCAAGAACGGAGAACACCTACATGACACAAACAAACATACGCTGTCATTTTAGAACAATTGTATGACTGGAAACTAAAACTAGTAAAAACAATGTCAAGACAGAATGAATGTTGGCTTTATGAAGACGTATTTAGTTTTAACAATTAAGCAATGAAAACAAATTCAGAATTTGAACTTGGTTACGAGTCTTGGGGAGTTTGAGGAGATTTTAGGTTTGGTTGCACTGGTAAATGTGGTTGCTAGGAAGTTGCTAGGGAGTTGCTAGGGTGTTAATGATGTTGAATGGATATCAATAAAGTAAAAGTCTACCTTTTTGGGGGGATGTTTGGGTATTCACTAGATGGTAAACCATAAGAAAGGACAGTGCTGAGTTTGGTCGACATTGCTTGAAAATAAATTGTCAGAAATTGTCAATGAAAGATATGATATTGGGGATTTTTGTTTGTCAGCTTCAGGAAAACCAACAGCCCAAAAAAGTCATATAATAAAGTGAGAGAGTAGAGATCGATGGTTTTACCTGAGAGAGGAGAGGAGGAGCTGTGCTTTCAAAAGGAGGATAGAGAGAGGATAGTGCCCCCTGCACACAGTCCTCTACAGCCTCTGAACCCTGAAACAGAGATTATATAAACAGAAGCTGACGAAGCGATTCACATTCAAATGCTGCTCCATCTTTTCAAGCGCTGTGAGTTTGATTCACTTATGACGTGCATTTGAAAAAGCAACATGCGTAAAACTTTTTTTCAAAACTGTAATGAGAAGCGTTTACAAAACAAAAGAGAACATTTAATGGCATGCTTTTACTCCAAATGCACTTCATAACATCAGTCGAGTGCAGTGTTTGAAATAACTTCTCTTTGTGATCTGACGTGGCTTTATATCACAGAATGAGGCATAAATTCTAGTATTGTATAGTAGGGTCAATACAGTGATAAAGGCTATGTCGATTAGCATTGCATTACAAATATACTGTATTCTTATGAAAATACTTGAGATGTCTAGAACACAGATAAACCATATGCTGTCCCAATTGTGTGTTTATTGTCTTCATGTTTCATTAGACAACCATCTCTATCTGCGTTTTATTCTGCTGCAGCGATCTCTGGATGTAGGGATTTCCTGGAATGTCATAAGTTTTATCATTATTATTATTTTTTGTCTTAAATACTCTGTTTTCTATTTTATAGTATTTTTTACTTGTGGTCAGATGGTAACAGACATTTTATGCTACAACTTGTGTGGCCTGTACGCACGAAACAGATTTGGGTCTCATTCATGAATAAATTTGGTTTGGACTGTCCATAATTCCGTTCTTACATAAATCGTTGCATTAAGTGCGATGTTTTACATAAGAATGATTTTACGAACAGAAATTTGTTCTGCTTGTGTTTTATGAATGAGGCGCATTGACACAAGCTCGAAGCCATCCTGAGGAACACAGTACATGAAGTACACGCACATGAACATTGATGTTTATTTTTCTACTGTTCTGTTGTCATAGCAACCCTGTACACTTTCCTCTCGTTTATTTCTTCACTCTCTCCTTCTCTAAGAAACTACTTCTAAGTATCATCTGACAACAATTATGCCGAAGCGTCTTCCCAAACATATATTATGCTCTCAGAAGTCTCCCACTCAGTGAGCAGTGAGTGAAATAAACAAAAGATGAGGGAAAAGAGAGAGGGAAAGTCAGCCAGGAAGGCCAGCGTGTTTGGGGTGGTGGGGAGGGTGAGGAAAGAAAAACAAACCGGGAAGGAAAATGGCAGGAAAGTAAAATGAAAAGAATGCAAGAGAAACATAATTAAAGTCAAAACGGGGGGGGGGGGGGGGGGGGACTATGATTTTTTTGGATGAAACTGGGGGAAGGTGAACATGTCACATGAGGATAACAACAAATGAATGCACATACTTAAGTCAGGCAGTATACATTTTCAAAATCTAGCTAATCATCTTGTCCAGTGTAAGAAAAAACAAAGGTATTCTCTTTCGGTTAGCTAGATAGGTCAGAATATTTCCACTTTTCTATATCAGTTCACATTTGCTGCTCTTGCCACACAATGCAATGTTTCCCCTAGGATATTTTTCGGGGGGGGGGGGGGGGTGAAACTGCTAGTGTTGCGTAGCGGGCGTGTTACGGACACGTGGTGAACATTTTTTAGCAATCAAAAAGCAAGTCTAATTAATTGAAATAATGTATTATGAATCATTAAACGTATACAACATTTAAAAAAAAAATATGAAAAAAATGTCACATTAATTTTGTGTTGTGTATTTTCTGGTAATAAAATGAAGACATAAAACACAAATGTTATCATTTATCATCAATTTTAATCATATAAATTTACATTTTTGTCAAACAACGTGCTGCACAATGAGCTTTACTGTTAAAATTAAAACATGGATTATTCCTTAAATTCAGTTTTGATGCTAATTTATTTGGATTAGTGTTAGTGTATTATTACATTGGGACATATCTAAATTCTACTGTACAACGGTAATATATTTCTGTCAAGTTAAACCAAACTCTTATTTTGACGGGTTGCCGTGAAGACCTTTTGAGTTTCTGTGTGTTTATGTCATGATGATAGTTTTTGTCAAATGAAGCGGTTAAATGATCACGAAGTGACTTTCGGATTGGATCTAGAGCCTGGAGAGGAAGTTCATGCATTTGTGTCTTCATATAGGCCAAAAAACAGCGCAAGCGTCACACGTGCTTCAGTGTGTGTGTGTGTGTGTGTGTGTGTGTGTGGTTAATGAAACTGCGCGTCGGCTGCACCATTCATTACACAGAACAAGCAGGATTCGTATTTAAATTGTCTTTGTGGCTTAATATCCATACACACTACATAGCGATTTGATTTCAAGTGTACTGAACTGCTTTGTATTTATTCCTCAAAAGATTTACAAATTCCATGAAATTCCGCGTTATACAGTAAATTCCTTTTTTATGACTGGATTTCGTCAGCATTTTAGGGTACCCCCCAAACCATCCTACCATTGTTACCAAAACAATGGTAGGGGAAACACTGCAATAAGCACAGATTACTAGATCTCCATTCAAACACCATTGAGAAGTTGTTAACACATGCATCATTTTTTATTTCTTAGTGAAAAAATAGAGAATGTGAGAATGGAAAGATGTGTTTTATTTTCTTTATATTTATTTTTTACCAGTTATCTGCCAATGGGGTAAGAAAAATTATTTTCTGTTTGAATTAAGATAAATTTTCTTACCCCATTGGTTTTCAGCAAAAACTCACTTCATTTATTTATTTATTTATTTTAAGAAATCAAGACAATATCTTAGATAATATCTTATGGCATTTTACTCATCTAGTAAATGCATCCTGATTTAAGAATTTTTAGATATTTGGACTGGAAACAAGACAAAAATACTAAGAAAGAAAATAATTTTTTGCAATGTCTTTGTTTGCAGCTCAACGATCCTAGTTAAGGAATGAAATAAAATACTAAAAAAAAAAAACACTTTTTGTGTAACTATTTTTGGTTTGGAATGACATAATAACAGAGAGTAAAGAGTAGTTTTGTGTAGGACTGCTGCATCCTGGGTCGACACCCCCTATGAAATGTGTCTGATAATTCAGGACATCCTTGAGACTAATTTTTCAGACCAACCCACTAGTCATTTTTGGAAAATCTTTATGTTATTTTAAACATCCTTAGTTCAAGTGTTTCTGAAAATTGTTGTGTGTATCTCTCATTGATTGTAAGGAGTTTAATGAAGTATTAATGCAACTGAAAAGTTTGTGATCTGTTTTATCAAAATTCTGAAATCATGCGTGCATGTGTGTGTCATTGTTCTACTCAAATTCCTCTCTTTCTCAGCAGATCCTACTGGAAGAGTCAGTCGAGAGTGAGAGATACAGAAAGAGAGAGATAGTGAAAGACAGACTCTGCTGAAGAACAGAATGATAAAAATCCAGATGCAGGCAAATGAGGGAACAAAGGAGAGGGTGAATGGAGGAAAAGAGATCTAAATTTTCAGTAAGAACTCTTTCCTCTTTCTAAGAGGAACTTCACTCTCAGACACATCTGATCCAACAGTTTATTTCGTCTTAAATCATGAAGTAAGTGATGTCTGCAACCGGTTTCTATTTGAAGACATTAGGAAACGTGACTAGCAGTCGTAACTCATACAGAAAGAAGTTCTAATTTAGGCCATGTTCGTGTGTTATATTATAGACATCTGTACAAAAAGTTGCATTCAAATACACTTATGTTTTAAAAGTGTCGGATTGGTACGAATTTTCTTTTTTTAAAGAAATCTCTTATGCTCACCAACGCTGCATTTATTTGATCAAAAATACAGTAAAAACAGGAATATTGTGAAATACTGTTACAATTTAAAATAACTTTTTTCTATGTAGATTTATTGTCAAATGTTATACAAAGTTGAGTTTTCAGCATCATTATACCAGTCTTCAGTGTCACATGATCTTATAGAAATCCGCTCAACATTTTTGATTATTATCAATATTGAAAACAGTTGTCCTGCTTCATATATTTGTTGTGACACATGTTTATCAGGATTATCTGATGAATAGATAATAGATAAATACAAGCATTCATTTCATATAGAAATATTTTGTTAGATTACAAACGTCTTTACAGTCAATTTTAATCATTTTAATGTCCTCGCTGAATAGAAGTATTAATTTAATTAATAAAAAAATCTGACTGCCCCCAAACTTTTCAACATAGTGTATATGTGTCCATGTGTTTATTTCCATATAGACTCACACAGATTTAGAATCACGTCTATCTGACAAAAACAGGCCAAAATATTGATAACTCATTCTGCACCGCACCAATTTCTGTTCAATGAAATGCTACAAACAATTAGCAAATGGCAAATCATGGTTCAAGTCTGTGATGTAACTAAAGTCACAGTATTTGCAACGCAACTTTTGTTGCAATATGCAATATTACAGTTGCAATATTACAGTCTGAACACAATGTGTAAATTAAGACTGCATTCACATACTTGTGCTGAATATATTTTGACCATTACTGGCCTTTACATTGTTTTTGTGGTGCACACAAATGATCTGTCGAATAAAAATTGTGTATGCGATGCGTGTATCTATACAGTGGCCCAGAGTTTTGAAACTCAAGCCTGCCTTGGACACTAAAATGTCTGAATGTCATTGCATAATAAAAACAAAGTAAGGGTCAACTGCAAACAAAAAATGCAAGAGCTTATCTCGACACTGACTTTGCTTTTTTCATAATTTTTTATGAAAAAAAATCCTTGAATCAGCTGGTGTTTTGCTGATTTTTAGAAGATGTATAAAGTCTGTTGTCCTCAAGTTCGTACAGGTGTCCTTGCAAGTGTAGTTCATCACTTTAACTATTAACGTGTTCCACGAATCACCACAAAGAGGCACAATAGTTGTTGTTTTTTCTACATGGCAATGTGTTACCATTTCTAATGCAACTTTACTTAAAGTAAATGACACTTTGGTTTGAAGTTTTGTTATCTAATGCAATGACATTCAGACATTATAAGGGTGGCTTAAGCTTAAGATAAAATTTGTGTGCATGTGTGTCCTCCTATTTGTTGTGCATTTCACTTCTACCCTAGCTTGTGTACTAATATTATTTATATTTATAGATTTTAAACTTAGACATTCTGCACTATGAATTGCTTGTGACGTTCTTCATTTGTAAATCAATTTGGATAAAACCATCTGCTATATTAGTGTGTGAGTTTGTGAGTGTGTATTGATGTATTTTTCCGTGTACTCTCACCTCTCCCAACTGAAAATGAATCATCTGCCTCTATTTCAGTTCTTATGTGGAAAATGCAACTTCACCCAAACCACCATCACGTCTTTTCATTTCTCTCAAAGTAAAACAGTCTCCCTCTCTCTGTCTCTATCCCAGCCAGACTGATCCACCCTGTCCCACACACACTAAACACTGGCAGCAGCTGAAGTCACATCAGCATTCGGCCCTCATCTGCCTCAGTTTGTTGTAAACATGCCAACAGATGGACAGTAACAAGCGTCTGTGAGTGTTTGGGACTGATGCAGGACGTCCAGAACACCGCAATAACCTCATTACAGCTGATTAACACTATTATCACATATTATCTGAGTGTAATGAGCTCACAGAGCCATTCAGTCACACTGTGTGAAAGCCATGGGAACCAATTACAATATTTAAAATATACCATTCTGTTTGTTTTGTTTATTCCTATTCTTTTTTGTTTAAGTATGCAATTCTGTTCATATAATGCTGATTGAGAGACGTAGAAATAAACAATCCTCAAAAGCCTGATGAAACGTATTTGAAACTCAAATTTTAACGGCTTTTCTAAAAGAAAAAAAACTAAATCGGCTATTATTTTTGTTTCACTCCAGATTTCTTCCATTCGTTGGACTTTACTCTTAATAAGTTTTCTCAACTATTCTGCTATCAAATTACTCTATTCTATTGGTTCAACTTGTATTCTATTACATTTAACTATTTTATTTTTACTACTCTTTATGTTTTATTTCACTAATAATCTTGTCTATTCATATGAAACTATGTGAAAGTCAAGGGAATGTTGTTTTGAGCTATAAAAGATTTCATATTTTGTTTTATTTCACTATGCAATTTGGTCACATTCATTAATATTATTTTATCCAGCTGTTCTATTCTATTAGTTCCACATTATCTTATTTATATATGCACAATATTTGCTTCAAGTCAGACTTATTCAATTATATTCAGATACTCTATTCTATTCATTAAACTTTACTCTTCTAATTCATTTAACTTTACTTTTCTAATTTCTTTTTTTAAATAATTATATGCTATTGGTTTAAACTAAACCAGTATTCAACTGTTTCGTTTTAATTACTCTATTATATTAGTTTTACTTCACTCATATTCTATTCACACGAAACACGGTCATAAAGAAAGTCCAGAAACCATGAAGTCCTGAGTTTGATAAACATCGGTGTGTCCTGCAGTTTTTTCCTCATAAGTTTAGACGAGATGAGGGGGAATTCCCACCTTCAGTTTTTCCTACTGTATTCTTATTTACCATAGTATCCATGGTTTCTTTCCACCTAGCCTTACTGCAATATTATCAGCACTGTAAACCCGTAGTATAATAATATGGGGTCTCTTCAGTGTGAGAAAGCTTTCAGAACCTTTTTGTTATTTTTTTTTTTACCACCCCATACATTAAACTGTTGTAGCAAGCAGAGGCATTTTGACCAGCAATGTGGTAGTAGCCTACATTTGTATGAGGATTACGCATACTGTCGTTTCAAACAAAAAGAGACCGATTCCTTTTAAATACAGCTTATGAATGAATATGTTATCGCATACGAAATTATGGACGAATCATCGATTCCAGCATAGGCTACCGAAGTAAAAGTTCCTCTAAGTTCACATTCAGGTCGATTTTGTAACTTTGTATCAGCGATCGCACCATTTCTGTTCCAGACTCTTTCAGATTAATCGTGTTTTTTATTATTTTAAATCCGTATAAATTGGATTTAAATTAAATTTGGATAAAAAAAACATTGCTAAATAATGTCAAATGTAAACATTTCTGAAAGACAGCTGGACTCACCATCACTTCACGCGACCGTCCGGACTGACTACATCTCTCTTAATTCTGTTTCTGAACATCCACTTTAGACAAACGATCCCGTTAAACCTTTATCCCTTTAGCTCGAATTAAACCGTCGGTTCGGTGTTTCTCAGTCTGAAGTTTTGTGAAATGCGGGAGTCTGATGGTGGAGGGAGGGAGAGAGGCATGTCAGTCCCTCCCATCTGCTGAACAAGAGCTACAGTGAGTCGCAGTCATTCTTTCCACTGTCCTCCACTGCCATCAGCTGCATGAAGAAACACTGACCATTCTGATTTACTCGAGTTTTGTAGTTGATCAATATGCATTTAGTAGCCTACATTTCGTTATGATTATTTATTAGCCTCAAAACTGCCACATTTAAGTCATTTCGTGTCAGATAATCTGCGACCACTAATAATTTTGTGAAATTTTGACATGGTTGAATCTACTTGTAAATGCACTGATTTAGATCAATGCTGTAGCCTATGGCACAAACACATACCGTTATTTAATAAAAACATGAGAAATGTCTCCATCTGGTTGTCAACAGTAAAAATTACATTACAGAAGAAGAGAAGTATGCTTATAACCTTGGGTCATGATTATTATGATTTAACTTTTTAAACTATAGTTAGTGTGTAATGTTGCTGTTTGAGCATAAACAATCTGCAAAGTTCAATGCAAAGAGATATATTTTTTTACAGAAATGGCTTCTTAAATACTACAACAAACGGCTGGTAGGAACAACAATGAGCTTCATCCACATCACAAACCCTAAAATTTACATAAACCCTGCCCCCGGAAACGTAACACGCGTGGGCGCGGGCGGTAATATTTGGGTGTGTGTGCGGGTTGCGGGAGAATAAAACGATTCGCGGGACTCCCGCAAACTAGAAATATCTATGAATAAAACATATAAAAACGAATCGATTTTTATTCATCTGTTGCAGAAAAGCAACAAGAACAACTAAAACAACATAGAAACGATTTACAGGCCAGCTCTAACATGTTTGCAGCGTTGAGCGATGTAGCCAATCACAGACATATATGTTGATTTCTTGAACACAATGGCCAATCAGAAGCATTTAAGATAGACTCCCCTCACCGATCAAAACTGACTTTTTGTTCAGTGCTGAATTCTGTATGCTGGCAAATCCTCTAATTATAACAAACAAAGTGTGGATATTATGAAAGATTCATTGTGCAGTCAGCTTCATTGATAATAACAGAGATGTGTGAGATCGCGATGAACTGTCAGCTTTTTCGGAATTATTAAGGGAGCGCACTTTGCGCGCATTCAGTCGTGACCATGCACGCAGGAGCCTGCTTGCTAGAGTTGTGACGTTCGCGAACGAACCGATTCTTTTGAACGGCTCATAAACATGAACGATGGGAGCCGAGTCGCGGCTGGAGGGGAGCCGTTCTTTCTGTCGTTCTTTTTTTCCTATGCGTGTTTCACACAGATGCACACAAATGATCTCCTCAGTTATAGGGGAAGGGGCACACCCAGCGCAGGGGTGCTACTGATGCTGCTAACAGCATGATGATAGTTGTGCGCGCGCGCGCATCCTTTACGCGAGTACTCCAGTGGAAAAAAAAACCCTACATGCCTCTGTCATTGGGTAGGAGCGGAGCCAATGATTGGTGCACGCTGCCGTCACATGGTTACTCTAGTTAAAAAAAAAAAATTTGTATCTACAGTAGGCCTATATATTTACAACTTTAAATATTTTTTGTTTTTTATCAAACTGTTCTTGTGTGATAACAATGTTCTTGTGTGTTAGTGTTTGTAGTAAAAGCTGTTTTGCACAGAAATTCATTGCAGCCGGCTTTGTTTAATGTTTATTTGTGAGTAGGTATTGTATGAATAACATAAGTCAACATAGCTTTACACATACACACACTTTGTAAAGGTAAATCCAAAATAGTGATGTCACTTTCTAAGCAGAGGGATGTTGTGCAACCCTATGGAATATAGTCCACACATGACAAATGAGGTATAATCAATATTTCAGAATAATTCAAACTCAGATATTGGCGTGTGATATCTGAGTTTTAATTATCTGACTACAAATCTCACCTCATCATTCCTCCCAGTGATTATTTCCAGGATAAACTGAGATGCCCCCAAGCTGGCTTCTTAAAACTGACTAAATATTTAAAAAGAGCCAAAAGAACGGCTCTTTGAAAGGAACGGATCGCCAAGATCCGGATCCCCTCAAAGAGCCATAAATCCCATCACTACTGCTTGCTTTTATGTTAAATTAACAGTGGTTTGTGTGTTAATGCTTTAATGACAAATAATTTATCATAAGGTAGGGTCGGGTTTTGTTTACATCCATTTTATTTATTGTTTTTGGTATTTATTCAAGTGCATTTTTTGTTAACAGAGACTGAGAGTCCATTGCTTTTATTGTTTTTGGTTGTTTGTTCATTTTATTGTGGATATTTTAAATGTTTTCCATTTTCAGTGTTAAATAGTCTTTAGAAATAAAAGTTTATTGATCTTTGAAAAGGTGTACCTGCATTATTATGCCATTATCATTATTTGAATGGTCTCAGAACGACAATTTTCGTTTATCGCAATAATTTCTTGGACAATTTATCGTCCAGCAAAATTTGGTATCGTGACAGGCCTATTTGTAGTAAGGCTGACGAACTGAGGTTAAAATGAGTTTAAAAACTAAAATGGTTAAAATTTTATTCTAAAATGTTCATGAACATTATATCCTCAACGTTTTTCTGTTTTTCACATTTTATGGAGAACAGCAGACAGAGTAGCCTTCTATGCAGGCTATAGCCTATGCACAAAAGCTTCTCCTGAAAGACGTAGCCATTCCCATTTTGTCGGGACAATTTGTTGTTTATGGATCACAACGTGTAATGTCTTATTATTTGTAGTTGTGTTTTCTATTAACAGTTCCAATTATAAGTTTTATGTGGTTGCTTTAGCTATGATGTAAACAAAGGGCAAAGCTTTGCCTCCGCTAGCCTGCTAGCTAACATTACATTATTGATCCATGATTTTGAGATCGATTACTATTTGTATTATCATAGTTTTCCGACAAATATAATTAAAGGATGGATAGCATCGTGTCTATAAGAAAATTACACACAAAAACATACCATTTTGAAATGTCCTGTGAAATCTGTGCTCGCAAAGTCCATGCTTGAAATCCGTTCAGCATCCGCTTGTTCATTAACATTGTCAGGGTCTGAATCGGGCTCGAAATGGTTAGAAATTGACGCCATTGTTAATATTGCGGTTATGAAGGGGCGTGACCTTTCCCGAACACACGCTAAGCGCTGCCAATTCAACACACTGGGCCAGCTAATCAATCACAGCACATTTCGTATTTCGGAAGGAGGGGCTTCATTGAAAATGACGTGTTCAACTAGACTGGGGAGAGAGGAGATGTAATAATATAACATATGTGAAAATATTGTTTTTAGAACAATCAAGCATGAAAACATATTCTAGTACACCCCAAAAACAAAATCAAGACTTCGTAAAATGGCATAATTTTAAACATTGTCCAATGTACAGTACGTAGTGCCCATCATAAACCGATGAGCCAAAACATTATGACCACCTGCCCAATATGCTGTTGGTCCTCTGTGTGCTGCCAAAACACCACCGACCTGCCTTGGCATGGACACTTCAAGACCCCTGAAAGTGTCCTGTGGTATCTGGTACCAAGACGTTAGCAGCAGATCCTTCAAGTCCTGTAGGTTTTGAGGTGGAGCCGCTGTTGAATTAACTTGTTTGGTCCAGCACATCCCACAGACGCTCAATTAGATTGAGATCTGGGGGATTTGGAGGCCAGGCCTCTTCATAATGTTCCTCTAACCATTCCTGAAGAATGTGTGCAGTGTGTTAGGGTGCATAATCCTGCTGAAAGGAGGCCACTTTCGCAAGGAACACCATTCTCATGAAGGAGTTTACCTGGTCTGCAACAATGTTTAGGTAGGTAGTATGTGTCAAATTTACGTCCACATAAATGGCTGGACTAGAGTTTCCAAGCAGAACATTGACCATGAGCATCACACTCCCTCCACCGGCTTGCCGTTGACCCACGGTGCATCCTGGTGCCATCACTTCCCCAGGTAAAGGGCACACACGAATACAGCCATCCACAAGATGTAAAAGAAAATTGGACTCATAGGACCAGGCAAACTTGTTCCACTGCTCCAAGGTCCAGTTCCAACAGTTCTCATTGTAGGGGCTTTCGATGGTGGATATGGGTCATCAGCACTCTGTTTGGTCTGCGGCCACGCAGCCTCATACACAGCAGACTGTGATGCACTGTGTTTTGTGACACATTTTCCCCATAAATTAAGCGTAGCGTCAGTTCTGGCAGGTCACGTTAGTCAACTCGCATCAGCTGACTCTCAGCTGATCAACGCCTACCTATAGGAATACGACGTCTATCACTGTATACAAATATAAGCTCGTCAGTATCAACAGCTATCGCGTTTCTCAGGAGCCAATTCCCTCCTCCATCCCCAGCTTCTCCTCTCGTCAGTCAGGATTTGGCAATCTGATTCCACCTGAATCAGACTAAAAAAATTCTCAAAAATTCTCTAAATTCTCTATTTATGTTGTACATTAAAATTAATTAATGATATCTGCAATACATTCATGTTGGTTCTGTTTACCCTAAGGGGGGTTATTGCTGCTCTTATCCATGCTAGGCTGCATGGATGCGCATGGGAGTTCTTGCCCAGAAGAGAACCATACCGCCAATCCTAACTGTATGCTCATTGTCAACCGTATTTGACAAAAGTGGTCCTGACAGAACCATCATTAAAATTTTGTGCGACTTGTGGTACATTCCTTCTGTTGGCTCGGACCAGATGGGATAGCCTTTGTTGCCCTCGTGCAATGATGAGCCTTGGACACCCTGTCGCCAGTTTGTGGTTTGTCCCTCCTCGAACCACTGTTGGTAAATACTCACCACTACTGACCGGGAGCAACCCACAAGCCATGCCATAACAATTTGTCAAAGTCACTCAGATCTTTATTCCTGCCATTTCTCCTGCATCCAACACATTGATTATTTGCTTACCATCTAATCTATACCCAGACCTTAATATGTGGCCTTGTTAGGAGATAATTAACGACATTTTCTTCAACAGTGACTGTTCATAAAGTTTACATCAGTGTATATGGTAAACGGAAGCTCAGCCGTATCTCTCGCAAGTTAGAACAAACCTCATTGGTTCTTGTGCGTCAAGCAATCAAATTTGAGCTTGCTTACCATATTTGATTATTGTACGTGTGTTGATCAGGGTTTATTTATGTATAAAAGCCTAAGTTAACTCATGGTAGTTATTCATAATATAAAGCGATTGTGTCTCTTCTGAAGGTTTGGAAAAAACTGATAGATTCATATGGTAAACGCTTGTCTTTATCAATTTAATAATACTTGATAAGAAATAATAACATTTTGCTCTGTTCGTAACTTCTCCTGCAAACTTGTTTCGGAGGATTAACCTACATAATGTTAAGCAAGACTACACTTTAAACCCTTACAATGAATAATATTTATTTAATTGAACCATTTTGTAATATTTAGTTTGTTTGCCGTGAGACACAAAAGGCATTTTCTCCTATACAGTGACTGACAATAGATCCATAAAATACACCAAAACACAACATAAATTCACAAAAGACATACATGTATTAGCTCGCTGTAGCCTAATCGAAATCTTTAGAATCCATACGTTTGCGAGGAACAGATCCAAATTCAGCTCAATCTCCATTCTCAGTAGCGACGGTAAATGTCAAATCCTGCGCTGTCATGTCTGCTGAATGAATCAGGAAGCAAAAGCGAGTTAAACTCCTTTTAATGAGGACACAGGGAAACACACAGTACAGCCGAAGATGATGGTGATGGTGATGGTGACGCAGGGACTTCGATGGTCAGGATCCGTGAAGTGCAGTGATGAGGTGACGGTGAGACGACAACCCAAATCCACACGACGACGCCGAAGACAACGATGAACAGGAACACCAAGCGGGAACAGAACACAGGAACACCGAACACCAGGCACATGAAGACAACGATCTGACAAAGGTGAGGAAACAGCGGTAAGTATAAATAGAGTGTTGATATTGCTAGCAGCTGGTGACGTGATGATGATCAGCTGGAGCGGATCAGGAATGCCAGTCATTCACGCCACACACACGTGCATTCACAAAACAACATAAACACGAGACTAGAAGAGACCAGAGAATACGTCTACCGTGACAGTACCCCTCCCTCTAGGAACGCCTCCTGGCGTTCCCAGACTCCCTTACCTGTCGATTGAAATCATCGATAAGGGTATGATCCAGGATGTCTCTAGCAGGAACCCAACTTCTCTCCTCCGGACCGTAACCTTCCCAGTCCACCAAGTACTGAAATCCGCGTCCCCTCCGCCTAGAGTCCAGAATTCGATTAACCGAATATGTGGTCTCCCCATCTACGAGTCGCGGTGGAGGAGGAACCGGGGCAGGCGGATTAATGAGTGAATGAAACACGGGCTTAATCTTGGATACGTGGAACACGGAATGAACCCTCCTGTACGCGGGAGGTAGTTTGAGGCGGACTGCCATCGGACTAAGGATCTTGGTGACAGTGAACGGGCCAATGAATTTGGGTGCGAGCTTATTAGAAACGGAGCGAAGAGGAATATTCTTAGTAGAAAGCCACACTTTTTGACCAACGACGTATACGGGAGGCCTTGACCTGTGGCGATCGGCCTTGGCCTCGGTGCGCGCCCCCACTTGGAGTAGAGTCTCACGGGCTCTAGTCCAAGTGCGGTGACACCTCTGGACAAAGGCGTGAGCGGAGGGAACCGCAACCTCGGATTCCAGACTGGGAAAAATTGGTGGCTGGTAACCTACACTACACTCTAACGGAGAAAGGCCCGTAGCCGACACTGGTAATGAGTTGTGTGCGTACTCCACCATAGAGAGTTGTTGACTCCACGAGGAAGGATTCTTGGAGACTAAACATCGCAACACTCTCTCCAAATCCTGGTTGGCTCTCTCGGTTTGACCATTGCTCTGGGGATGAAACCCAGAGGACAAACTAACCGTCGCCCCCAGTAATCTACAAAACTCTTGCCAAAATTTGGACACAAATTGGGGACCCCTGTCGGAAACCACGTCTGTCGGGAGGCCATGTAACCGAAAGACATGATCTACGACTGCCACTGCTGTCTCCTTAGCTGACGGTAATTTGGGTAAGGGAACGAAATGGGCCGCCTTCGAGAACCGGTCCACCACAGTTAAAACCACTGTGTTACCCTGAGAGGGTGGGAGGGCGGTAATAAAATCTAGAGCGATATGGGACCAAGGTCTCGAAGGCACCGGCAGTGGCTGAAGTAACCCGTCTGGAGGTCGATTGGAAGTTTTACCAGTGGCACAAACTGAGCAAGCCAAAACAAAATTGTGAATGTCTTGAGCCATACGTGGCCACCAGAATCGTTGCTTGACTAAAAATCTAGTCCGATTAACTCCTGGATGGCAAGCCACGTTGGAGCTATGACCCCACTGAATAACGTCAGACCGTAATCCCTCCGGCACAAACAATCGATTCGGTGGGCAACCGGGCGGAGGCGTTACCCCTTCCAAGGCCTTAACGACCCTCGATTCGACCTCCCATGTGAGTGTTGAAACGAATAGAGTTTCGGGCAAAATACACTCGGGAGTAGACGGGCGCTCGGAAAAATCAAAAATACGAGATAAGGCGTCGGGTTTGATGTTCTTGGAACCCGGACGATAAGTCAGAGAAAAATCGAAACGACCGAAAAATAGAGCCCACCGAGCCTGCCTGGAGTTCAATCTTTTGGCAGTCCTAATGTATTCCAGATTCTTATGATCGGTCCAGACGATAAAAGGTACCCCTGACCCTTCTAACCAGTGGCGCCATTCCTCCAAAGCTAACTTAACTGCCAACAACTCTCTGTTACCAATGTCGTAATTACGTTCGGTAGGTGACAGCCGATGGGAAAAAAACGCGCAAGGATGCATCTTGTCGTCTGTGGGAGAACGTTGGGACAACACTGCACCTACTCCCACCTCTGACGCGTCGACCTCCACCATGAACTGACGTGTGGGATCAGGGGCGACAAGAATGGGGGCTGAAACGAAGCGGCCTTTCAGTTTGACGAACACAGCCTCGGCTGTGTCCGACCACCTGAACGTCGTTCTGGGGGAGGTCAAGGCAGTCAGAGGTGCGACTAGTTGGCTGTAGTTGCGAATAAAACGCCGGTAGAAGTTGGCGAACCCCAGAAACCTCTGCAGGGCCTTGCGGGAATCTGGACTTGGCCACTCCACCACAGCCTTGATCTTCTCAGGGTCCATCCGCATTCCCTCAGACGACACAATGTAACCTAAAAAAGGAACAGACCGTGCATGAAAATCGCATTTCTCCGCCTTGACAAAAAGCCCATTCTCTAGCAACCTCTGAAGCACTCGTCGAACGTGTTGCACATGTTCCTGGAGAGACGAAGAAAAAATCAATATGTCATCCAGGTAAACATATATGAACTGATCGATCATGTCTCGCAACACGTCATTGACCAACGCCTGGAAAACTGCTGGGGAGTTGGACAGCCCGAACGGCATGACCAAATATTCAAAGTGCCCCCTAGGGGTGTTAAAAGCAGTTTTCCATTCATCCCCCTCCCTAATACGAACCAAATGATAAGCGTTACGCAAATCCAATTTTGTGAAAACGGAAGCTCCCTGCAACCTCTCGAAAGCTGAAGACATCAACGGCAAAGGATAAGTATTCTTTACCGTGATGTTGTTCAACCCTCGGTAATCAATACAAGGTCGCAGAGAACCATCCTTCTTCCCCACAAAAAAGAACCCCGCCCCCGCTGGAGAAGAGGAAGGGCGAATGAACTTGGTTGCTAGAGAATCAGAAATATATTTCTCCATAGCCTCTCTCTCAGGAATAGAGAGTGAATACAACTTGCCCTTAGGCGGAGACTTACCTGGCAGTAAATCTATAGCACAGTCATAGGGACGATGCGGAGGTAGAGAAGCAGCACGAGACTTACTGAACACCTCCTTCAGGTCCAGGTACTCTTCGGGTACATTAGACAGATCCCCTGCTTCCTCCTGTAACACAGACACAGGCACAGACGAACAGGCAGACACGAGACAAGACTTATGGCACTCCTTGCTCCACTCCAGCACTGATCTGTGATACCAGTCCACTCGGGGGTTGTGTTGAATAAGCCAAGGGTGTCCAAGGACGACGGGTGCCAATGGTGAGTCCAGAACATAAAATGAAATAGTCTCGGAGTGGTTGCCAGAAGTGATGAGTGTGAGGTCTTCAGTGGAGAGGGAAATAGTGGGTAGTTCTTGTCCATTTAGTGCGTGCACTGAAATCCTGTGAGTGAGGGGTTTACATGGAATCTGAAATCTTTGAGCGAAACTGTAGTCCATAAAATTACCTTCAGCCCCGGAATCCAACAGTGCGTGACAGTCGTGTTGGTGGACTGACCATCTTAGTCTTACCGGGAGAAGTGTGGAGGTAGATGGAACAGCTGATGAGGTCTTCCTGGTAGTGTTGTAGTACTCGAGACCGGTCTTGGTCTCGAGACCGGTCTCGAGACCACTTTTTGATGGTCTCGGTCTCGTCTCGGACTCGACCTCATTTGGTCTCGGTCTTGTCTCGGTCTCGGACATATGAGGACTCGGGATTTTTTTTCAAGACCAGACTAGACCATGACTGTGAAAATATCACAAATTTGCCAGTATATTGACTAATTTTTTTGTTAACATCCTTGCTTTTATTGTATGTAAAACGTACCGATTCAAATCCAAGCAATAACGTGACTCATTGGTCATTGCTAATTATGTATTTTTGTTACCGCTGCCTGTCACCCATCCCCGCCCCCTTTCACTCGCACTCCCAAGAAAGTGATCTGTGGTTGTCTGGGAGCGGGAGAAGATGTCTGCAAAATCTTCAGTAATAAAATTCGGCTACAAAAATCATAAAGAATATATTTGCAAAACAACATCCAGAAGAAAGCATACAGCTTCTTGTAAATTCTGCAGTGCTTCGCTTTCAGAGACGGTGGGGACTACGTCAAACTTTTATCGTCAGGTAGAAAGGAAGAACAAAGAAGGTAAGCTATGTGTAAGTGATGTTAGCAAAGCTGGCTAGCTAACGTTAGCAATCTGCCTCGTACCAAATAAAATTACTCCTCACAAAAAGAGATTTTGTCAATATCAGCTAACGTTATACATATTATAGGGATGGGAATTGAAAACCGGTTCCACTCGAAAACCGCTTCTAAGTTTTATGAACCATCGATATTGAATGCCCTCAACGTTAACGAGTCCTCTTATCGATGCTCCTGCTCCAAGGCTAATTTTTGTCCTGCCATAGTCTTATTTGATAGATGAGTAATGTAGACGAACTGCTGCGAGTGTGACAGGGCGCATCAGAAGAACGAGCAGAGAGAACGCCCCGGTCGCGCGCGCGCACTCTCTCTCTCTGTGGAGCCAGGCGAATGTATAAAGGCTTCACCGTCTCCTCCTAAGCGCTATCTTGCTCTCTCTCCCTGGCACATAGTAATCAAAATAAATCGACACGATGTAATGGTAAAAGGTCGGAAGACCACAGTTTTATGTGGAGCATTCGGATATATTTTTTCCTGAATTACTGCTGGGTGAATTGTGCTAAAATACCTTATCTTCTCTGAAAAGCGTTTACATCCGAGTGACAGTGCGCTGTGCGCGAGCCACACGAGAAAACACCGTATCCGCGCCACTGATCGCAGCGGCAACGAGCACTTTGATCACTTGATTTAAAAATCACATATCATGTACAGTTTTTGATGTATTAATATTTAGTAAAACACATATCAGTGATATGATGGGTTTTAACTTCATTCAGGAGATTTTGGGTAACTGCACAGACAGATGACTTTGAGCGCACCGCCAACGGTGTGTGTGTGTGTGTGCGTGTAACCATAGCGCCAAAACAACCAACTTTCGGATCCTGCACTTAAGCTTATAATTTCGTTTTTAAAAATATAATTATGTATTTAAAAGTTTCAGAATGCAAAATCTTACAAGTTATTGCTTAGCTTCAACAACACTAGTCTGTTTTTTTCCCCTCCGGTCTCGACTTGATCTCGGTCTTGGTCTGTCTTGGTCTTGGTCTCGACTTGGTCTGTCTTGGTCTTGGTCTTGGTCTTGTCTTGGTCTCGATACCCTCTGGTCTTGGTAGTGTCTTGGTCTCGGTATAGGCGGTCTTGACTACAAGTCTACTTCCTGGCGGAGATCCCACCCGATAGTAGCCTCAAGTTTACTACCGGGCTGGGCCTTTTACTGGGCAGCTGTATGCAAAATGTCCCGATCCTCCACAATACCGTGACATGCGCTTGTTATTCAAATTCAAAAGTTGCGCCCTCAGGGAAGCGTTACAACATGTTTTACAGCCGTGATATCAAAAGTTCATTGGCCCTCGCCTGCTTTGTCACAGATTGCAACATGCTGTGTTTCAGTCGTGTTTCAAATGTGCCCCTTTACGGAGGGAAGTAGGATTAATATTTTCATGGATTAATAAATTAAATTCAGCTCACTACCTCATTCAAAACTATTATATACCGCCAGAGAGGCGATACTGCGACTGCGACTGCAACACATCGTCATTTCATCTGCAATTGCAGATGAGCAAACACTCTAAAAAAATACATTTTGCAGATGTAAATGCAGACATCAAATAGATGTCTCCGAGATGTACATATTAATATGTCTTTAGTACGTTTCCTGTTAGATGTCATAAAGACACGTAGAAGATGTCTTTAAGATGTTTAAGATATAGAATGTATGTAACACTGCATTTTCTAAGATGTTTATCAGATGTTTTTACACAGCAGATGCTTTCCAGCTTAACAGATCTTTAGAAGACATCTTGAAGATGTACATGTGCTATTTGGATTTGGTACCACTTATGACATTTTCACAATAAATAAATTATTGTGATTAAACTTGTCTGTCATGTTTTTCTTCATAACTATACGTAGTTTTAATAAATGGTTATGGGTAGGTTTAGGGTTAGGGGTCGGATTATCTTTTTAATGCTATATTGTAACTAAAATTGTAATTTTCCTACACATCTCCAACTGTCCATTACGTTTTATTATTTTTATATTCTGTATAAAATGGCTATGTTTGGGAGTAGGGTTAAGGGATCTTATTTATATTAGTGCTGGGCAACGATTAAAAATTTTAATCGCGATTAATCGCATGATTTTCTTGCGATTAATCGCGATTAATCGCATTGTTACGCGCAAACTTTAATAATGAATTCTAAAGTAGTGTATTACTCACTTTTGATTTAAATGTACTGCTATATACACAAAAGTGTAATAACATGTGGTTTGCAAAAACTTTAAACAAATAAGGTGCTTTATACCAGCAGTATTCCCTTTACACAGCAATAAAATATTTATTGTAAATCTCAACTTAAACATTAATGTAATCAAATAAAATATTAAAACAAAGCTATTTGCCACTGCCAGGGCATTACCTTTTATCTAGCTTGTTAAAACGAGTCCAGTTTTCTTGTTTTTTTTTTCTTAACAGGTATCAACAGGTGTCTTTTAGCAGCAGAAACAGTCTATGTAGTCAGAAGTCATGAGATATAAGTCGACCAACGTTACTTCTCTGATAGTAGCTTAGGTTTGGTCATGCCATGGTTTCCCACGTACACTAAGATTGCATTAAACAGAGGTAAAGCCCAATTTATACTTCTACGTCGAACTAACGTCGTACCCTGACGTGCACCTCTCCAAAAATGTAACAACGCGTCAATTCTACGCGTACCGCAAGCTCTGTGATTGCTAGAACCGCTCCACGGGTTTCACATGCTCCCTCTGCATGTGTAATTGCGCGTCAACGCGGACAACGACGCAGAAGTAAAACCAACCAACGAGTAGTGTATAGCGTAAGTCCGACACAGAAGTATAAATCAGCCTTTTAGATTGAGGTGAATTGGTCGAGCACAAGGTGCAGCGACAAGCGGGTGCGTTCTGTGAAACTGTTGCGGTCATGCTCGCCTCACGCGCTCGCCTCACGCACGCGCCCGCGCCCGCCCGTTGCCGAAGTTGAATTGTCTAAAAGGACTTTGATTGTCTATAAGTTTTTGTACACGACGCGCAGTACAAATCATTGGAAGAGAGACTGATCCTCGGCTCGCTGTTTGTGAGTTTCCAATATTTAAATAGTTATCAAGACATCAACAGATGGGAATTCACATTGCACAGCATCCCCGCTAAACTACACGCAGGCACATCAGGTAAAGTTATGTATAATTTTAATTTAAGTTAAAAAGACCAGCTGCGTAACGCACAGAAGCCGTTGCCGTGGTTACTATCTATAGAGCGCCTGTCATTCACTCGCGGAGCGCTGTCTGCCTTTCTGTTCACCTGAGAGAACCTGCCAAAGCCTCTCTCCACTGCTGGTTTGGGTGGGTTATTTGCTGGCTGACCAACATCCCACCCCTCCTGTGATCCATGGTTTGACTGTAGGCCTATGTCCTATTCAGAGCCAGTGTGCAACGGACTTTCAAAAAAAAAAAAAAAAAAAAAAACTGCGTTAACGTGCGATAAAAAAATTGTCGGCATTAATTAATAAATGCGTTAACGCGATAATAACGCGTTAACTTGTCCAGCCCTAATTTATATATAAAATGGTAAATGGGGAAATTATACAGATATATTCATGATATGAAAGACGAAAAGAAACGTTTTGCAGCTGTAAAAACATAATTATGCTACATTTAAATGTTGCCGATACGTACATACTGTACGTTTAAGCATCTATCCAAACGTACAAAAAAGTATGTTTTGTGGCTTTGAAAGTTACGTATTAACAATTAGACCAGGCTGCCTTGACTATTTCTAATACTGTAAAAAAATTCTGGTGATCTGGAAATAAACTATAGGGATTATTAAGGACAATATAAGGAATATTGTAACATTTAGCTATCAAGCTGTGCAGAAAAAAGATTCAAAAATCACATGGAAGTTGTAATTGACAGTTTGCAAAAGCCACGCCCCTTAGTTATTGTTACTACGCCCGTCAAACAAATGGTCAAACACGACCAGCGTGACAGATTGCCATGACGGGGAGGTAGGCCTACCCGTGCGTGTCAGTGACCTTTTTTGGAGCAATTCCTCTGCGATATCCTCCAGATCAGGCACAAGGGGTAACAGTATGCATCGGAGGGATATATTCAAAATATAAAAATACGCAATGAAGGAGACACGACTATCGAGGCTAATGCTTACCGGTGTTGTGCCGAATTTCGACACTTCGAAATTCGAAATTTCGAATTTCGTTAAATATAAATATTTAACTCGCGCTGCATATCAGATACAGGATTATACATTCGCTTTAACAAGCAGGTTGTTCATTACCACGGCAACCGCTTGCGTGTCATGCTGTGCGATTTCCGTGTGTAAAAAGTATACATAAGAGATGGAGAGATGCAGACAATCCATACATTATTTAAGTTTTTTTTCTATTCGTTACAATATTGATATATGAACTGATGTTGTCAAGTAAGCTTCATGCTTTCCCCGTTGCGAACGTGCACTCCTCTAAACTGCAGCTACGGGTGCTGCACTGCTAGTTGACTGCTGCTCATTTCCCCCCGAGAATATCGGCAACAAACCTTTAGAAAACTCCTAATTCCTTTGTGGATCCTCTTGATCTGCTTTCTCCAGTTTCTTTGACTAATCACGATACACGCGAGTTAATCATGTTCGACACATTTAACTGGGAGTGGGGCCGTCCACACTGTTTTTATCCATTGTAGGCACCGCTCACGTTGTGTTTTCGGCTTTGGAATTTGAAAGAACACAACTCCTCCAGACAATCTCTCAGGGTATCGGGGTACTCCAGACAATCTATCGGCCGTGGGCGCACCGCTTCACCATCTTGCTTGGAGTCAATGTTTGACGGACCTGCTCACATAGTAACGGTTGCTATGATGTGTGATTGGACAATGGCCGTTTTGGGGGAGGGGCCGGCGAAAGGTCAATTGTACTGCCATCTAAAGTGCTCTAAATGTACCTATCCTGCACTGTATTGTAGAAAGGCCTCAGCATGTTTTATGCTTCTTGCTCTAATGATTATGAACAGTGTTTGGTACTTTCTGGACTGATTGTATACAATACACAGCCAAACTTATTGCATACACTGTCACAATTAGTGTTCTGCAAGCCTTTGGTGTTTGTTTGACACATCAGTGGTCACTGTGCACATACTGTACAGAGCTAGAGGCTTTAGTGATCTTATTTTGATCAAATCAGATATATACATTCATATATAGACGGGGAAAAGGGCATAATTTGTGTAAGCAAGGATCGAAACAACTTATTTTATTATTGTTATTTTATTTGTGGTTTTGAAGTTTTGTTAAACAGGAAGAAAAAATACAACTGGACCTTCTCAGTTAGCAATATATACAGATAAATGATTGAAAACATACAAATAAAAATATTCACAATTGTTTTATAAACCAGAAACTTTTATACATGGAAGAAAACAATAACAAGCAGAATATACCATCATTAGATTTCATCTAGAATCTAGATGATCCAAGAGAGAGCCCCATGAGGCTTCAAATCTGCACTGCACTACTGCACGTAAACAAAACCGTGGCGTGCGCGAACGGTCTGGCGATGTCCACCTTAGTGGTCCAGGAGCGCCATCGTTGGCTCAGCCTGGTTGATATGGCGGATGCGGACAAGGTTCGGTTCCTGGCCTCCCCAATTTTCCAGGTTGGGCTGGTCGGCGACACGGCGGATAATTGCGTCCAACAGTACTCTGCCGCCCAAGCACAGACGGAGGCCATCCGGCACATCCTGCCCCGGCGGCCCGCTGCTGCCACCAGCCCTCCGCCAGTGGCAGTTCCACTGCCTGCTCGTCGCCGAGGGTGTTCCCCTGCCGCCGCTCCCGCTGGGCCTCCGCAGCAGCCTCCAGCCGGGCCTCAGCATGGTGTGCGACCCTGTAAACCCTTGCACCCCTCAGTCCCCTCTTGTTCGCCAGCACGGCAGCTGGGTGCGGTTCGAGGACCCGGTCATCCGCCTTCTCACGCATCCCTGGCCGTCTCGTGGAGACAGGTAAGTGTCATGCACCCCACTCAGACCCTGCTTCGGGCCGCCTCCGCGCCTTCCGAGCCGTGTCCGTGTCCTCCACCTCGCTGCCCCACGTCGTGTGTGTAAGCCTGAAGATGCTTCCTACCGCTCCAGCTGGCCCCGAAACTACCAGCAGACTCAGCTTGCGATTCATTTCGCTTGGCTTCGCCCTAGGGCTGGGCGATATATCGCATCACATTGTTATGCGCATCTCGTCAGTAAAGCCGGTTCCTTGATTAGTAGTAAGTCGCCTTCACCTGCTTTCAGATTGAGCGGCATTTACTACAAAGAGCCGTAGTTAACTGACAAGCTGAGCCATATCGCATTAATTTCGCGGGCGATACGTCCGCCTGGCCTAAGCCCTGTCCCTTCCCGCCTTAAATTGCGGGGGGATCTGGAGGCTTTTGTCTAGGCACTGGAAGGTGGCAGCTTTAGTGGCGTGTTCAATGGTTATCCCCATTCAGTCGACGTTGACTACGTCTGATGTTCTCGACTGAAAGGGAGCGTCCTGGTTGCGTATGCAACCCCCGTTCCCTGAAGGAGGGAACGGAGGACGTAGTGCCCTTGCCACTACCTCTGGACCACCGCTGACTCCGAGTTACGCTCGGCTCCTCAGCGAAAAAGCAACTAGTGCGAGCATCCACTTCCGTATTTATACCCGCGCCGCGGGGGTGGAGTGTGTGATGTCATCACACACGGCAATTCCCATTGGCTTGTTCAATAGTACTCGAAGATGATTGGCTCCCTGGCATGATCCCCATTCAGTCGACGTCGACTACGCAACCAGGACGTTCTATCAGGTCACTGAAGAGGAGGATGACGATAAAGGCTGAGATTCGGCCTCTGTGGCGGTGCATATGACCAAAGGCCCAAACCAGAGCTGGCAGACCCACACAAACACTAGCGTTGAGAAAGATAATCAGTCTGATGTCTGAACTCGAAGAATAATGATCTGAATAAAAATCCATTTGATGTACTGTATGTGCAGATCTTCGTTATACAGTAGTTTCAGTTGCTGTGCTTGAGATGACACGATTTGAGTTGTTTTTGTTCTCTATGGTCACTTTGAGCTGCTGAAAGACAAAATATGTTAGAGAGCTGATTTGTTTTGTTGCTGTATTTATATAAAATGCATTTCCAATATGATCTATTTGAATCATCGTAAAATAATAAAGTGATCAATCACATTATGCTAACATTGTTATATGGTATGCAGTACTAGAGTGCTGGAGGAAAACGTTATAGCTTTTTCTTCGAACCTCCGTCTTAGATTTCAACTAAGACTCTCTTCTCTTCACAGTTGTAAATGAAAATGGTGTTTGTCATGAACTATTCAGTGAATATTCTACCTGAGGACCTGTGAGGAGTCTGTTTTTCAAACTAATGACTGATGTACAGTCCTCCTGATGCTATATATCTGGGCTTCAACTTTATCTCTCTCACATGGGACCCAGAAAACTACGGAGCCCCTAAAGGGACATGGTGGTGGGAAAAATTTGGCTTGGGAGAAAAAATATATTTTTTAAAATCTTATGCTCCCTCTCAAATATATTTTTGTTCCCTCGCAAAGATATTTGCGTTCCCTCACGAAGATATTTGCGTTCCTTCGCAAAAACTGTTGTGACCTTGGACCAACACTTGCTGATTAATGTTCCGCTGGCAGTGTTTCAGACAGCCCCAAATGTTAACAATTGAGCCTTAGTGTTTGAACTTGGACTCAAATATAAAGAAAAGCAGTCAGTGAGTTCGGAGATCAGTAAAGTTGGCAATATAGGCTATTCACAGATTCGAATATCCTGGATCAATAACTCGTGAGCTAAACGTTGTTAAAACACAAATGACACCTAGCCTATTTACAATCATAGTAATGTAGACAACGGGCTACAACCAAATTTACCTCAAAACAAGCTTTATAATATAAATTAATCTCTATGAGCAGGCGGTGCAACCTGCTCAAAGTGCAACCCCCCCCCAAAAAAAACCTTACACACTGTAGTGTCACCAAATTTAGTTTACACATGGTCTCCTACTGGTCATACTACAACACTTAGTTTGGCAAGTTATAGCACATAAAAAATAAGTAGGCCTTCTTTACACAAATTATGTTGGTATGCATCTAACATAGTTATAACCATAGCTTTTGCATGATAATTGCTTACTAAAATTGATGGCATTACACTGTATAACAGTGTGAAGTTATTGAATATTTTTTTGAATATTAGTGATTGATTTTGTTTCATAATAAATCAATGGTTCTCAACTCCAGTCCTCGGGACCCACTGCTCTGCATATTGTGTATGTCTCCCTTATTTAACACACCTGATTCAGATCCTCAGCTCGTTAGGATAGACTCTATGAACTGAACTGAGTGTGTCAGATAAGAGAGACATACAAAATGTGCAGAGCAGCGGGTCCCGAGGACTGGAGTTGAGAACCACTGTAATAAATAATCATAAAAATTATGCATTTGTATCAAACTAAGTGTTGTGATATAACCAACAGGAGAGCAGTGTGCAGTGTGTGAACTGAATTTGGTGACAGTACAGTGTGTCACAGTGAAGTTATTGATTGTTTTTCATAATATAAAATGTGCAAAAGGGTTTTGGGGTTTTGCACTTTGCAGATGGTCCCTTCGGACTTGTCTCTCAGCCGCCTGCTTAGAGACATATTTATATTAGGCCTATAAAGCTTTTTTTGAGGAAAATTGGGTTGTACGTTACTATGATTGTAAATCATAAATCAAATTAAAAAAAAAAATTGTAAATTAAAAAGTCATTTATTTTTTAACAAAGTTTAGCTCACGAGTTATTGATCCGGGAAGTTCGAATCTGTGATATTGGCAACTTTACTTATGAAACGCTCCATTGTTAAGGAGCTGTCTGAATCTGAAATACTGCCAGCGGGACATTAAACAGGAAGGAACCGTTTTTGCGAGGGAACTCAAACGTTTTGCGAGAGACCGCAATTTGAAAAATATTTTTTTCTCCCATCCCAAATTTTTTCTACCACCACGGGGGCTTCGTATACTACAGCTGAACGGCAAATTTTTTCCTGTTATCACTGTAAAGCTGTTTTGAAACATTCTGAGTTGTACAAAGCACTATACAAATAAAGGTGACTTGATTTGACTTGAAATATGGTTAAAGTATACTTTGTACTGAATACTGCAAAAATTGATGGTAAACTAAAATATAATTTTAATGTCATTTATTGAAACTTATCCAATTTATTTAAATAGTTTTACTCTAAGTAGCCTAAACATAGTGGTATTTTATTTAATTAATATTATTGTCACGGTTTGTGTATGCAGAGGAAGAAGGAGGCTGAGTCAAAAAGATCCAATTCCAACATTTACTAATTAACTCCAAAATTAAACTGGTAGAGGCGGGCAGAGAACACAAACACCAGGTAACATTTACAAGAACCGACAAAGACAGACTGAACACAAGCAAACTAAATACAAGTCCAAATGAACACTAACGAGGTGAAGACAGGTGATACAGATGATGATGACGACGAGGGACAGGTGGATAATGAGGGAGTGAGTTCAGGTGTGGAGACAAAAAGGATTCTGGGTAGTGTAGTGCAGACTAAGACAGACAGGTGCAGACGAAGACTGTGACAATTATATTACCTGCAAGTAATTTAAAAAAAAATATTTATATATACTTTTAAGATTTTAAGTACACTACAGGTGCAGCACATAAAGCCCAGATGAGTAGGAGACTAAATATTTAAAAAATGAATTTGAACCTTGCTGGTATCTACAAAAAAGAACTATAAATAAATAAATAATAAATGCACAGATATATATAATGGGCCCTATCATACACCCGGCGCAATGCAAAGTGTTTGGAATCAATTCCAATCAATATCACACTGTGTTTGTTCATCTAGGCCAGAGAAGAATTGGCCACCCGACTGAACTTGGTTTCTCCCAAGGTTTTCTTTCTCCATTTGTCACCTGATGGATTGCTCCTGTTGTCTCGGTTTGTTTAGTTGGGGACACATTCAGCAATATTATTAATGTTTTGATCGGATGAAAACAAAACTTGAACAGAATTTAGCTCTGTGGAGCTGCTTATAGCTGAATTTAACTTAATTGTTTCATAATGAATTAATTTGACAGATTTACTGAAATGACCTGAACCAACAGCGAGTTGAATAATTGTCTTGCTGCTTTACAGCAGAATTTGAATTTGCCTCATTTTTGAAGTTTGCATTGGGCTTATACGTGAAGCTGCTTTTGAAACAATTTCTACTGTATAGAGCAGTATAAAAATAAAGGTGACTTGACACGACATTAAATACCAAGCTTTACATTATTTTACTGACAGAGCATATATTTAAAATGCAGTAAACTCATTCAGAAAAAAAGTGAATGATCAGTCAGATTCAAAGCTTACCTGAATGACAATTAAATGAGTTTCAATCACTGTCTTCAGATCAAATGCCTTTCGTTTTGATGTAGTTTCCCTCTGTTCCACTCACACTAATGATGTTCTCTCCTCAGTCAGCACATGTGGTTTTTTGCAGGTCTTTGGTTGTTGGTTTGTCCAATGGTTTAAGTTCAATGTGTTTCTGTTCTCATCTCACAGCTCTGACTGTTCCAATAAAATCCCTTGTGAAAAATAAGGATACTTAATTGTATTGAATGTATTTTACTTCAATTCTTCAAAGTATATATTTTAGGGAACTGTACTTCAATATAAAATAAGTGGACTTTATTTAATAATATTAAGTGTACTTAAGGAGAGTCACTTTCATTATTTAAGACACTTTTAAAAATTGCTCTTTGTAGTAATGTCAAATTGAAAGTTTTACTTTAAAGTACATTTTGAATCATTATGTTCAAATAATCCTTTGTCGTGCTTTAAGAAGTACACTTATTTTAATGTGTTGACTAATATAATGAATAATAATTATAATTTTAACTGTTGTATAAATGGCTTGCGTGTACTGCAACTTTAAGGCTTGTTGACCTTTGAAACGATGCAGCAAAAAAGGGTTGTGTAAAGAAAATCAAGCCGTCCAATTTGAAGTGTAATATGTGTGTGTGTGTGTGTGTGTGTATCCTATAAAATTTATTATTTATTGTTAAGATCCACTTAGGAGTAAGTTTATGTTGACATTTTGCATGTAATTGAAGTTATGATAATTAAGTTTGAGCAGTGTTGGGCGTTACTAGTAACATGTTAACATGTAACAGTTATAATATGACTTTTTTCAGTAACTAGTAACTAGTAACAAAATAGCCGTGGTAACTATGATAAGTGCGGGATCTTCCAGAGCTGACTCAGATGCTGTGACCATCTTGTCCGAAGACACAGGCACGGTTGACATGGCGTGAACAGTCTCTGGCTCGGTAGGCATGACGTGATGAAGCTTAGGCTCGGCAGGCATGACGTGAAGAGGCATTGGAATGGCGGTCTCGGCGGGATGAGACTCTGGAAGGGCGGTCTCGGCGGGATGAGACTCTGGATCGGTCGTGGCGGCGGCCATCTTGGCCGATCGTACTGACATCAGCGGTGGATCTGTCATGCTGGATATCATTCTTGGTCGCCCAGAGACCAATCTGGTGGCAGGCCTGATGGCTGGCATGACGTGAAGACATCCAGGTGGTGCGGTGATTTCAATGGCTGCTGGTGATGGATGGTGGTTGATTTCTGGATCGGGACGCGACACTCACCAAACACCTGCCGATGGCTTCCATCCAGTTCAGTCCATCGGTGTTTGGGAGGTCGGTGGCCTGATGGAAATTGGCCCCGATCCAGAAAAGCAGCTTGAGGGCTTCGTTGTTGAGGGGGCTAGTGACGACTCGACGAATAAAGTTCTCCGCGAAGGAAAACAAATCTTTGCTCTCTTGAGCAATGGCAACAAATACAGCCCTGTCGTCCATATGGGCTGGTCCGATCTTCTGTAACTCTGTGGTTCTCTTAGGAACAGGCAGGAGACTCAGTTTGACGGAACAAACTTAAACTTTTAATATACATACGCAGGAACAGGCAGACAGGTAAGCAGGTTAGAGCAACACACATTACACATCACATATGGACCAACACTGACTGAACTGAAAGAACTTAAATGCAAACACAGATGATAAAGTTAAGTGAACACAGGTGAAACAGATGAACCGATTATGATGGTGATGAAGACACGTGACAACTGAAGACAGGCAGACAAGTCCAATGAAAACAAACTAAACACAACACAACTGTGATAATTATAGGGTCAGAATAAGATATTTTAATTATACTGACTGTATTACTGCACAAAGAATGAATGAGAAATGCAGCAATTTGAACTAGTATTTTTCTATATCTTCACACATAGTAATTTACCTGCGAAAGATAAAACGTTTCACTAAAAAAAAAAAAAAATTAACATGTTTAGTGTTGTAAGGAACTTTATTAATTATCAATAATAACTTCTGATTAATTATGAATATTTGGGTCAGTTAATTGGATTAACTTGACATGGCTAAATTAATATTACAATCAATTAATCAGTTCGTCCAACGAACTTGATTATTAATTTATTCCGAGAAAAGGGTATCTTCCATGGCCACAGAAGAATAATTATTTCTTAGCATGTACAGCGCTTTGAGCATGTGGCAAGATCAAGATCGTAAAAGAGACTTTGTTTGCAAGCAGTGAATCAGAACCAAATACATAAAGTGCACAAGTTTTATTAACTAAATCATAAACATGAATAAACTAAACAAAAATACATAAATACATGTGTAGGAAGAAAGGAGGGAGAGATGTAATGATGTAATGATGGATAAGATCCATCTAACTATGAGAAGAACCAACAGCATTTCATTTTCACATTTCATTGAATTGAATACTTGCATTTGTAGTGGGAACAATTCTTGAAGTCGTTGAGGGTTCCGGCAGTGGCAAGTGGAAGTTGTTTGAAAGTTATCTTTCTCCATGAGTGGATGGCTGGTTTGGTCAAGGCCTAGGGCCCTGTTGAGGCCACGCCGAGCACAAAGGAGAAGTGAGGAAGTCGAAAGAGTGGGTGATTGGAGTCGTTGTTGGTTGGAGTCGTTGTTCCAAACTCCTGAGATTGTCCTTGATTCTTTGTGAGAGAGTCTTATCTCTCCTGCATGAGCCAATGTCTGGTTGGATCAAGGCCTGCTGAGCCCTGGGCCCCCGTGGAGGGGGAGGGGGTTCCCCAGTATCACCAGAAACAGTGTTGCGGCTGGATGAAAAAAACTAAGAGAGACAGGTCACATGTGGACTGTCTCTAATAAAGCCTGAGAAAGATCCAACCCCTAAGGGTTGACTGGACCAATAAGCAAGGTGAAATGTCCGAGTGGGAAGGTTGCTCTAGTTAATTTACGAGTCTTTGTCCCAAGCGTGGTTATACCTTCATTAATGCTCAGATAGATATAACACATCCACACTGCATTCCAGAAGGTGATGTACATCAAAGTGTGAGTCATTAAATGAGGATTAATTTGGTAGGAGGCATGATACAGGTGAGGTTACATTGATCGTTAGTTGGTTGTATACCAAGGTACATACCATAATATATACATAATAGTACACAAGACAGTAAACCATTTACACTGTTTCTTTCACAGTTTTATGGATGTTAATTTATAGATCAGTTAATCTATGATTAATGCAGAAAAGTCTGTATTAAAGATTGTTTCTGTCTTCCCATTGTCTCTCTCTTGCGCATGTGGCCGTAAAATCTCCTTATCAGCCCTGTAACATGACACTATTTCAGCCCTGGTCTTCGTTTCATTTGGGATGTTAGTTTTGGAGTTTCATAAACCTTTGTATATAATGAATAATTAGCGTGTGTCTGATGGGTCCAGACCCTACAGTGTAATGCCGTATGTGCAGTATTAGAGTCCCAGCTGTGCAGGAGGCCTTTCTGTGTGGAGTTTGTATGTTATCTCCGTGTTGACGTTGGTTTCTTCTGGGTTTAACCCATACAGGACAGGTGAATTGGAGATTGTTAATTTGCCTGTAGGTGCGAGTGTGAATATGAATATGGGCGTGTGTGTCGTCCCTGTAATGTACCGGTCATCTTTCCAGAGTGTTTTCCTGCCTACAACCTGAGACGCTGGGAAAGACTCCAGCCCCATGACCCTATAGGACAAGCGCTTTGAAAAAGTATGGAATATATGGATGGATGGATGTACAGTACTGTGAGGGTGTGTAGATGCCAATCTTCTTTTCCCACCAATCTGTCTTCCTTGATCTACTGTATGGTTCCAAAAAAAATCATTCTGAAGCCATTCCAATTTACCAAAAGATAACCGGAAAGAAATAGGACACCTGGGTCGGCATTCAGCAGAAATTGCAAATAGATGTGTTTGGAATAATTATTTAATTTCATTGTAAATATTCTGCTAAGATTTTCAGTATTGAACGATGCTTGTTAGCAATTGAAAAAAAAACTAACTACATGTACTTACTATAGAGTAACGGTTAGGGTTTGGTTTAGGGTTAGTTACTTGTAATTATGCACAATTTACTGTTATTACTATACTGTAGTAAGTACATGTACTAATGTGTAACTACATCACCTTTAATTAAAGTGTTCCCAAAAGTTGTGTAACTGAAAATTCACATTTTCGTGCTGGGTCTGGCCTTAGGGCTCCACATCACAGCAATAGGATTTCACAGCAATGAAGTCTATTACCAGTCAAAAGGAAAAACCCTCTTGTGTGCAGGATCGAGCCTTGACAACACACTCCACAACTTGCTCTTTCTCGTCCTCATCCTCTGGCTCCTAGTCCACTAACTATTGCACAGAACTCTTCCTCCTCTCCCTCTCAGATTTTTTCCATCCATTTATGAACATTCGGTGCACCAGTGCACTCTGAGCTGGCTTATAACTGTAATATACAGTTGGTTTGATCACATTAGAAACAAGTGTGAACCATTTCGAGCCGTTGTGTAAACAATGACAACCGTGTAGTTGCATTTAACTTTTGCCACTTGACTTTACCGTTTTGCAACACAAGTGCATCACAGTGCAAAATGTGTTTTAGTGAGTGAGACTGTGTTCAGAGATTTGCACAAAGAATGCATGCGATTTGTCTAACTGCCTGAACTTTAAGGTTTTGCAGAAAGAGATTTATTTGACAAATAGGCTTAGGCCTTTGGGAATTCGGTTCAGGGAATTGGGTTTAGTGTCTTAGCAATTGTGGAAAAACTGTAGTTATAAGACAATATAAAGTGGGAATATATATTTTATGTGTAGAATAAAGAAAAGCGAGTCCTGTTGGTGAGTGAGTTTCAACTTTATTTCATATCTTTGCAGTTGCTATGAAAAACGTCATTCACCACAGAAAATTTGCCCTTATATTTGCCTTTATTTCTTTTATTACATACTTTGCATTTACATAAACAGTTTCTCTATATTCTGATTTTATTAGTATCTGTATATATGTACATTCGAAATTACTCACGTGAAATGGAACATTAAACACTGAGTAATGGAGTGATTGTTGGCATGCCATGTCTATAACTAGGCGTGAATCTCGTGATTCAGTACAAAAGTGCAGATTTATGAAAAAAGAAAGACAACAGTGGAGACAGACACAGGGCCCAGAAAGAGAACAAGTGAACATAATTAGCATTTTCACTCCTTTAAAGTCTAAAAATGGAGAAGATTTAACTCCAGATTTATGTCAATTCAGGCCAAGCATTCAGCTTCAGTCTCATTCAGAGCAAACAAACAATAGGCTAAATAAACAGACACATAATTATGCAAAGTGCATATCAATGTTGCTATGTTTGACACAAGACAAAATTAAAATTAAAATAGTCCTTACCCTGCAAGAAAGCATGGAACAGGATAAAGCAGGGGCACTTGAATACTGAGTATTTCAACAGCCCTCTTATAAGACAAAACACATAAAATAAAATACAAAATAATTACGAAAGGCAGATGTCAATGAGGAAAATTTATAAATATCATGGTGTAACAAGTTAGGATAGAAGACTACTACGATACGTAAATTTGAGTGTTAAAATATGGGGGAAACGAGAAAACATGAATAAAAAAACATACATTTTAAATGCCTAGAAATAGCTACATTGCTTTAATCAGTGACATCTACTTTTTTCTTCATCATCTGTTTTTTATTATTATTAAAAACCTTTCAATGTTTGAGCATTTTTACTTTTTCTGTTTATTCATATAATAAATAGCATTAGTTCAACTCAATATCTCCATATTCATATATTTATATATGAATAGCCTAAACATTCACATGTTCCCTTTGTCAGTCAGATCTGCTGAAATACAATTTATTGGTTCAGAAAATAAAAGCCTTACAGTTCTTTCCAGATGTAACCCGTGGACCGCTGAAATGGAAAGATACATGCAGCAATATAAGATTTGCATCCACCTTATTTTTAATGTAAGAGCGGCCATTTGTAAACTGAATGTATCTGGCTTCCGGTTCATCCGCTTATTTTAAGCTGTATCAAAACAGCTTGTTATATTTGCTTGATAGGCCTATTGCAAACTGGTATTTCTTACCATATTATTTTAATACATTGTCGTAATTATAAACAATGCAACATTATAAACACTGGTTTGTAGCGCAAATTGTTCGTTTATTGTACTTTGTTACTCTTCAAGATATTAAGCGGCTAATGATTCGGAAGTCTGCACATTCACATGAAATAGAAAATAGCATACTTCTGCATTGCAAAATAAGGTATTTTCTGCTATTGGACTGACAAGGATATTATGTTTTCTTCCAAAAAATATAAAATAATGAATAGTAGCCCATACAGTTAGGCCTAAGCATTTCAGTGCACGTGTTTGTTTGTTCACAAAGAATAGGCTTACAGCAGGGTGGAGTAAACACTGAACGAAAGGGGAAACATATGACTGTTTAGATCTGTATTTGTTTGAATCATAGCTACAAAAATAAAGATGGCACACTAGAGGGCAGTATTTGCTAAGGTAACGATACGCCTGTTAGGCATCTGCATTCGACTTGTGTCAAGCCAACATTTATTTTTTTCAAAATACTAATCATTTTTTTTTTTGTTTTTACAAATAAATCGTCTCCCTCCAAAAAAACATAGCCTACAAATAGAGCGACTGCCTCCACAAATAAATTCACTATTTGGAAGAAGTTTTACGCTAGTGTACAGTATGTGTTATGTGAATGTTCTTGATCAGCGAGTTCTGCGCTTATATTAGTTAGTGTCTGTACAGCTTACAAAGAGTCCTAAGCACCCTTAGTGGTAACATGGATCACGCTACTCATAAACCCTTGTGTTTTTACTCATCTAGAGAACTTAAGACAGTGCTAGCACATTACTCTTTCGATACCGAAGGACTATTTGTTAAGCAAACCATTATGCAAATATTTGGTCTTTGAACCTTACAGTAAAGCAATGAGCACATCTTGAATTAGGCTACACATTTTCATGCATGCATCTGAACTTTTTGCCTACTTTACCGTCTCGGAATGGACTGATTTCCAGTCCAAATACAGGGATTGTGCTACGCCGACTATTTAGGGAAATCACTGCACGTCGTTTCAGCAGCTGGGAGTGCTATATAATTTTTTTCTAAGTTGTTTTATTTACACTTAACTACAGACTATACGCAACGCATCTACACATTTCCATCGCATTTATAATATTATTTAACGCGAATTTTCTATAAATGAGTGAATATTAAAGGTTGATTTTTTGTTGTTGTTGAATGCTTGGGGAAGCAACATGCAGTCATTTTGCTCATTTGTGGTTCCCTGAAATAAAAACTAAAATAAAAGGATAGAAACAGTGTCTACAGAGGAAGGATGACATGCCAGGTTAAACAATATGTTCAAAATTCAATAGTTCTGGCTACTTTGGCCTCTTGACACACAGGCAATATGTAAAGAAAAAAACACAAATATATCTAAATGCTTAAATTAACATCCTATAAATAATCAGTTAAAATAAATCCAGTATGGCATCCTGGATCCAGAAAGAAAAACCCCACCTAATTATATTATTTGCCACTGTTTTCAATGGATACAAGTGGCAGCCAATAAATGTTACACACTTTCACCATAAACTGAAACAACAGAGCAGAACTGAAACTGAAAAATAATAAACAGTTATTATCTTTGAAAGTGTTTCGCTTTAACAACATTCAACATATCAATAAATAACTCCACTGTATCTAAAATACATTATCAGTCAATCTTTGTCTGTCATTTTATTAAAGCTAGGGAGGTAATGGTTTACAGACTAATTTAGCATTCCATTATGATTAAAAGAATTTGCATTTTATAAAAAAATAAACATTAAATAAACTTTTTTTGTTTGTTTATTTGCTATATTATAAAGCTGAATGGGTCTGCTGGCTGGATTATATTATGTAAATAAACAGAATATAAATAAATTAAAACGTGCTGGAATTGTCAAACATGCAGCATACACTGTACTTCTATTTACTACCACCATTACAAGAAAGTTTTCTCATGTTCTCAACGTGTGTTTAGCATACAAACATAATAGAAATGTAAAAAAACAAAACAAAAAAAAAAAAACTGAAAATGAACAATGGCCATTAGCTCATGCAAAGTCAAAACTATTTTAAAGAATATACCAGTCATATCATGGAAAGATTGCTCCAGACCACATATTAGTCAATAGTGCAACACATTCACTGCGTGAACAATTGGCCTACAGAGACTGAGAAATGACCAAACGCTGGCTGCTATAATCACAGCGTCTGTCTGGTTATAAATCCTTAGTGCCTTTTACAGAGTGAATAAAGCGCTGACGTGCCAGTGAAGAAATAATCAGAGATCATTCGGAGAGCTCCATCCATGTTGCTATTTGGCTCTCGAACCACTGCGCAAACTGAACTTGCATGTTGTTTGAAAATGAATAAATAAATCTATAAAATCTGAGGTTTTAACACTGTCGATGAATCTCATCCAGTTAACATGATTTTGTACAAGAGTGTGTAATCAGTTATGAACCATCTTCAGTTTGGTAAACCGTTACAGCCCTAGTTTAAGATCATCTCATACGTTCAATTGCACTTCAAAGAATGGAGCAAAAAAAAAAAAAAACTAAACAAAAAGTGAAAGTAGTGATCTTATTTTTGTTTTAAGAAAAATGCAACAATTTTTAAGTTTATTCTTAAACCGAGAAGAAAAAAACTTCTACCAGAAATAAACAGATATATTCTGTTTAAATATAATAGATATATTCTCTGAAAACAAGTAGACAGTTCAGTTTTCTGTTATCTCAGTTATCTTCTTTTAGGATATTTAGATATTTTTTATTGGAAAACAAGAAAAATATTCATATTAAAACATTTGTTTAAGTGTGTAAAACCCCATAAACACACACAGGCCAGAAACTCTTTGTCATAAGGTCATAAGTAAATAAATCACTACAGAGGTGAGGTAAAGTCAGCAGGTACATGATTTTAGCTTCATGTTGGTGTGTGTGTCTGTGTGTGTGTGTGCGTGCGTGTGCGTGTGCGTGTGTGCTTGCATGTGTGTGCGTGTGTGTATGTGCGTGTAAATGAGAACAGACGTTAGATAGAGATAGGACAGGCGATGACCTTGTCCTCCAACAGGACGCTGACCACCAGGAAGACGATATAGAGCAGGAACATGATGAAGCCCAGCAGTTTGCTCATTTTCCACTTACAGGCGGCAATGGAGATGATGACGAAGATGAGCATGAGGAAGAGTAGCACGATGGCACAGAACAGGCCGTTACTACTCACCCTTACTGGGCTCATATTGTTTAAAAGGGAGAACAGAAGCCATGGGAACGGTAACCTGGGAAAAAAAAGAAATGGAAGTTTAGGGCTCTGAACATCATAAATGTACAGAACAAAACATTAACCAAGTGAGCTGCCTCTACAATCTACATAGGATGGGAAGCAAATGTATGTGCCACATGTATATATATATATATATATATATATATATATATATATATATATATATATATATATATATATATAGCAGATAGAAAGGCAACAGTATCTCAAATAACCACTCAGTACAACCGAGGTATGCAGGTACACAGCAGCAGAAGATCACACCTGGTGCCAAGCCTGTTAGCTAAGAGCAGGTAACAGGATACAATTCTCACCAAAAGTGGACAATAGAAGATTGGAAAAACTCATTTAACATGGTCTTTCTCCGTTATTCCTAGGGGAGCAATAGTACTGGCTATCATCTCTTTTACATTTGGTGGACCAAGTATCATTCCCTCAGATTTTCTTTCATTAAGCTGAAGAAAATTATTAGACAGCCATACTTTGACCTCATTCAGACAGAACAATAGGGACTTCAAATACTGCTCATTTCCAGCTTTAACTGGTAAATATTGTCAGAAGAAGAAAATGGAGCGTTCAAAAAGGTTTCAATGAACAAAAGTGTATTTTAATGAAAACAAACTCAGGTAATATGCAAAGATGAAGGCAACATAAGAGCGTGTGTAACACACATACACAAACAACAACCTATAAACACAGAGAAGGTGAGGAACTTAAATAAACAGTGATAATGAGGAGATGACGAACAGGTGTGATGATCTGATGAGTGTCCATGACAACTGATGACTGGCAGGAAACTAAGACCAAAAAAAACCACACTTGACTGATGAAAACAAACGCCTCGGTTACGACTGTAACCTCGGTTCCCTGAAGAGGGAACGAGACGCTGCGTCAATTGACGCTAAGGGAACGCTTTGCGTGATGATGTATTGAAGCACATGTAAAAATCAGTCCAATGGTGTGACGGAACGCCAGAGGCGGGTGACGTCATGAACCAGGAAACTATAAAGCCTGCCCAAACAAAGCAGCGCTAGCTTCGTAAGGTCTGAACAAGTCACTTACAGGCACGTAGGAGATATGGCAGGTGACGCAGCGTCTCGTTCGCTCTTCAGGGAACTGAGGTTACAGTCGTAACCGAGGCGTACCCTTTCAAGGGAACTCGCGCTGCGTTGATTGACACTTAGGGAACGTCTATACCAACGCCACCATAGCAAGAAGTGCCTGTACTGTGAAATAAACCAAGCAGCACTAGGACGAGAGCACCCGAGACCCTGGTGTAGAGTCGAAGTCCAGAGAGTAAAACCTGACAAATGTGTGCGGTGAGGACCACCCTGCCACATCACAAAGGAGCCATAGGAGAAGGCTGTCCGGTTGACTCATAAGCAAGTGAGATGGCCTAGACCACCCACTTGCTCATTTTTTGCTTAGAGGCTGGGGACCCTTTGTTAGGGGGTCCAAAACAGACAAACAGCTGTTCGGCTTTCTGCCACAGGGCAGCTCTGTGGACGTAAGCATCCATTGCCATAACCCGCCATAGCAAATTATTTTCCTGGTCCGAATCCTGAAAAGGGGAGGACAGAAGGCCTGCAGCACTATAGATCGGGCCATTAGTGGGGACCTTGGGAACATAACCTGGTCTAGGATGAAGTAACGCTTTAACCATGCCAAGTGCAAATTCCAAGCACGAGGGTGCAACCGACAAAGCCTCAAGATCTCCTATTCTTTTTAGATATGAAATAGCGAGGAGGAGTTTTCAAAGTGAGAAATCTAGCTGGTAACTCCTCCAAAGGCTCAAAGGGAGCCTGGGAAAGGCCTTGAAGGACAATCGCCAAGTCCCAAGTCGGAACCCTGGTGCGCGCAGTAGGTCTAAGTCTCAAAGTGCCACGGTGGAAACGAGATACCAAGGGGTCCTTTCCCAAAGACATTCCACCCAAAGGAATGTGGTAAGCACCTATGGCTGCCACATAGACCTTCAAAGTGGACGGGGATAGACCTGCAGTGAACCCAGACTGATCTCAATAAATTGCGTGTGTATGACACGCCAATTCGTATTTCCATTTTTGGCGTGCTATCAACACGCACAATCGCTTTTCAGCGTGTTTATGAACGCAGTTGACTTAACGTTATTACTGTATATATAAATATATGACCTACCTCCACCCCATCCCTAAACCTACCCGTCACTGGGGTTAATAGTAGAGGTCGACCGATAGTGGATTTTACCGATACCGATATTTAGGTTTGACCGTACATGCCGATAACCGATAATTCAACCGATATTTTTTTAAATGGATACTGGATTAAAAACAAACATAACACTCACAATAAAACAGTGCTAAACTGAAATGTGCTAAATTAAATAAATATGAATATATTAAAACTCTATACAGAAAATAATTAAAAAATTTTAAATATTACAGGTTTCGTTAGCTATAACCTAGAAACATACATACATTTCACAGGTAACACTTTGCAAGTCCCATTTGTAAACAAGGATGTATTAGCTAGCTTTCATGAACTATATGCATTATGCAATATGCGTTTTTACTGCATGTATTAATATGAGCAATACAATTGTACCTTTATCATTCATGTTAGTTCATAGTACATTAAGGTAATAACAGATCAAATAAGAATTAAAACTCCATTTCAAATGCATTAGTAAATGTTGAAATTAACAAACTAACAATGAATAATACTTCTACAACTTGTATTAACCTTAGTTAATGCTAAAAATGGAATCTTATTGTAAAGTGTTAACATTTCATATAATTACAAAGAGTCGTGCTTAAAGATGGCCATTAAAATGTAATAAAAACCTGTATTACGTATATGTAGCTAATATAGCCTCTCACTTTATTTGCTTCTATTTTAGAACACCTGATGATTATCTAATCAAAATAACAAGATGTATTGTAATTTAAAAAATCTGAAATCGAACATGTTTCTGATTTGTTTGTTTCTGTCGGCTGCATGAACATCAATGTTGAGAAAGCAAAATCACGTCACTAATTTTAAATACGGTATGCAATTTCGTCGGCTAATGAATGCATAAAAGTGACCAGCCGGATATAAAATAATGCAAATAGATGGTAACAATTGCGCCATAAAACATTTGGGTCAGGTCTGCGTGTGTTTTTGTCACAATTGTTATAAACCGCTTGACTGAGGTAATGTTAGAGTCCTCACAGCCTCGACGGCAAACTACTGTTCTTTCTCTGCTGATGCAGCATCTAGTCAACAAATGAATTACTTTATAATGATATGGCAATATGTACTTTAGTGTTCTGTATTCATACCGTTTCGCTGTCGGTGTTTTAAATGCGCGTCTGAAGCGTCAGCGCTCTCTGTGCTGCGTGTTCTCTCCGTGCCGCGCGCTGCCTCACGTGTTAAGTAAACAACTCAGCCAGTGATAGTTTGTTATTTGTCCTCTAGAGGCCGCTCTCGCTCTGTATAATGCCAGCAGTCTCTTCCCAGCGCTCTCGTGCTGTGTAATGACCGCGCGCACTTCTCAGCCGCTCCAGCAACGGACGCAACCCGGAAAAACTATCGGTGTGGATTTTTGCCGATAACGATAGTTCCACCAATCAACTATCGGTGCCGAATGAAAACCGATGAATCGGTCGACCTCTAGTTAATAGCATTTATGAGTCTTCCCCTGCCATCCTAGGGAAAAAAAAATATCGCTCCCCAGATGTAGATCTACATTTTGCTTCGTTTCGCTCGGAAATTTAATGGCGTGTACATATACGCGGAATCACTTGGACATTAATGGCGTAGACATACACGCATACACGCGGATATCTCAAAATGCGTATAGATAACACGCCACTTGACTTTAAAGTGGCGTGTCTGTTTACACAAAAGTCATGATGTAATGTTGGTGAACCGCTCCTGCAGAAACTCCAGCACTGTACCAACCGAGCAGTTAACTGGGTCCAGCTGACAGTCACAACACCATGAAGTGAAAACCTTCCACTTCAGGGCATAAAGTTTCCTCATGGAGGGAGCTCTAGATTGTAGAATGGTCTCCACAACCTCGGTTGAGAGACCTGACCCTATGAGCTGAGAGGCCAAGCCACCCCTCAGAGGCCAAGCCCACAGGTTTCACAGTTCAGGACGAGGGTGAAATATAGAGCCCTCTGCTGAGGACAGAAGGTCTCTCCTGACGGGGAGCTCCGTATGAGGCCCGTTGAGGAGAGACACTAGATATGGGAACCATACTCTGCCCGGCCACCGCGGGGGCTATAAGAAGTATGCGCAGATGGTCCCTGCAAACTCTTTCCAAAACTCCTGGGAGCAGAGCGATCGGGGGAAAAGCATACAAACGGAGCCTCGGCCACGTCTGTACCATCGCATCCAGTCCGAGAGGAGCTGGATGCGTAAGGGAGAACCAGAGAGGACAGTGAGACGTCTCTCGAGACGCAAACAGATCCACTTAAGCCAGGCCGAACGCCCTCCATATCTGCTCCACCACCTCGGGGTGGAGCCTCCTTTCCCCGGGCCTCGGCCCCTGCCTCGACAGGATGTCTGCTCCTATGTTCTGGGCCCCAGGGATGTAAGCCGCTCTGAGTGAGAGCAACTTCCCCTGAGGCCACAGGAGGATTTAGTGTGCCAGTTTGCATAGCGGGCGCAACCGCAAACCCCCCTGATTATTTATGTAGACGGCCACCGATGTATTGTCTGTGTGGACCAACACATGGTGGCCCCTGAGGTCTGGGAGGAAATTCTTGAGAGCAAGAAATACAGCCATCATCTCTAGGCGATTGATATGCCAGGAGAGATGATGGTCCCCCCATTGACCCTGAGCCGAGCGTCCTTCCAGGATCACTCCCCAGCCCATGAGGGAGGCATCTGTCCATAACATTCTGCGACGACAAGAAGCTCCCAACACGGGGGCCTGGGACAGCAACCATGGTTTCTTCCACATAACCAGGGCATGTAGGCATCGCCGGGTAACTCTGATCATGCGAAAGGGGTTGCCCCTCGGGGAAAACCCTTTGGTCCTGAGCCACCACTGCAAGGGTCTCATGTACAGCAGGCCAAAAGGTATCACGTTGGCTGCAGCTGCCATCAAACCCAACAGTCTCTAAAACTGTTTTACAGTGAGTGACTAGCCCTTTTCTTTTCACGGCTGACAGGATGGACTGCGTGCCGGAGATAGGTATGCCCGCATCAACATAGAATCCCACACCACACCTAGAAAAGTGGACCTCTGTAATGGAGAAAGCACACTCTTCTTTAGCCGTAACTTCTTTAGCCGTTTAGCCGTAACCCCAGCTCTCTCATGTGGGCAAGAACGACATCTCGATGCCGGACCGCCAAATGATGCGACTGAGCTAAAATCAACCAATCGTCGATGTAGTTCATGATGCGAATACCCTGTAGACGCAGTGGCGCCAGAGCTGTATCTATGCATTTTGCTGGGTGATAGTGCTAGGCCGAACGGAAGAACTCGATATTGGTATGCTTTGCCCCCGAAAGCAAACCTCAGGAACTTCCTGTGATATGGAAGGATGGAAATCTGGAAGTATGCGTCCTTGAGATCTATTGTGACAAACCAGTCCTCGGATCTGATCTGTGGCACGATTTCTCTCAAAGTTAACATTTTGAATTTTAGTTGCATGACTGACTTGTTCAGAACTCTTAGTTCCAAAATGGGACGCAGCCCCCCATCCTTCTTTGGAACGATGAAATACCGACTGTAAAACCTGGTGTCCCTGCTGGAGGGAGGTATACATAGTGTTTCCGCTACATTCATTCTGCCGTGGCGGGCCGCCACACCTAAAATCATCCCGCCATGGCTGCAGCTTCTCAGTGTCCGATATTGAGCATACTATTGTGTTATTGTTAAGATAAAGGCATAAAAAACATTGTAAAGCACCATAAAGTTTTCGCACCATATTCCAAGACTTCCAAAGTCATTCAATAGCATAATGTGAGGTAAAAATGAATATTTAAGTCGTTAAGTTAAAGATAATGGAAACTCATCTCTCCTCAGTCATTCTCCATTCAGCATTCAGCGCATCGCGTCTGGTTACGACAGTAACACGATGACACTCTCTTCAAGATCAATGTTCCCATTATTATACTTTATTTGTAGATAAGGTCTATAGTTTGCATAAAATGACTTTATCTTACTGGAGTTTATTGTGCTTTCTAAATCATATTCCTTTCTCCCGGGTTTCTGTTAGATTAACGTTACAGCACTGGAGTAGAGAGCGCTATGAATTGTTCTTCATGCGCACTGAAACTGAAATTTAAAACTGTTAAAAGAAAAGGCTCATATAATACATTAAGCATAGATGGATATAATCTCTTCGCTTTGTGCTTTGAACTTTTCAATGCGAAGCGCTGCGCGCTGTGACTTCAAGTGCATCATTCTGCGCACGGGATGCGCATAATCGCTTTGCCGCTCTTGTTGGAGCCTTTCCTGTTATAGACGCTTTCATCAGGTGCGTTGCCATGGTGATGAGCTGGCCCAAAGTTAACTTCCGTTCTGTTTGTTTATTAGTGTTTACTGGATAATATGGCATTGACTACAAATGGAGTGAAAGTTAAGGTGATGAGCAGGTTGTTGAGCTGTGGGGTGCAACCTGACCTTGGGAGCAAACGCAATTTTTAAAAATAAAAATGTTAAGGTTTCCTAACAAAGAGGGAGACGGCGGTATTAAAATAGCTATGTTTATCTGAGTGATATCCGGTACAGTGTTTCCCATACATTTATTAGTGGCAGCCCACCACATTATCAGCGCTGACCGCCACATATTGATTTACGTGTTTTTTACAATTAAAGATGGGGAAAAGTTGTAGCTATTTGACTGCAGAGTTGCATGCAGCGCAAATTCGCTCGCTCCCTCTCTCTCTCTCTATCTCTCTCGCAAACACATTGACAGCAGACCAGTCTGTGTATTGAATGGTTAGTATCATAAACAACGCTGCACAGATCCATCCAACATGCTGTCAATGTGGAGACCCACCTTGAAAAAAGGTTATTAGCAAGCATGTAAGAAGCCTAGCTAATAAGGAGAGCTATGTTAACCTTATAAAACCCCGCCGCCGCGCTCCCCAGTTTACCCAACACTGCGGTAAATCAGACAGATAGAAAAACATTGGTAGAAAAACATTCTTGTCTCCAATTTTTGTTCAACGGGTCTGTTAGTGTCACATTTCAGTTTGGCCAAGTAACATTTCTTTTCTTTGACTGGCAAGAAATACCAGCTAATACTAAGGTTATTTACTTGTTATGGATTGTCTGCGGAAGTCTGCCGGAAGTTAAGTTTGGGACAGAGTAATGCACATGCGCAGTACCGTTTGTTTATGTTGTTACTGCTGAAAGCGTCTATAATGCTTAGGGGAGGTTTAAACACCTGGGGTAAGGGGGCGTGGTCAATGGGAATATCACTCATGGGCCACGCCCCCTCCCCCTGGCGAAATGGGCCTGCCACCACGGCTGGAAAAAATCCTAGAGGAAACGCTGCATATTCTATGTCCAACAGGGTTTTCACTTCTTGTTCCATTACCAGAACCTGCTCGGGGCCTACCACGGTGGATAGGACCCCCATAAATCTGGGTGGGCGAGACCCAAACTGTATTTGATAACCGCATTCTATGGTCTGCAGGACCCAACAAGAAATATTTGGCAGTAGCTTCCACGGTGTCAAAAATTCTACTAGAGGTACCAGCCTCCCGAGACTGGTTTCTGGATTTAGTTTTTTTTGAGCATTTAGCCCGTCGCCCTGTAACGGTGAACCGGCAGGGAACGACTGAACTGACTGCTCCAGGACCCTCCTCGGAGGGGGCGGGCATCCCAGGACCACTACATTTCTGGGTGGAACTAAAAAATTCAAAAATGATTCTCTTTCTCCTTAACGTTACTCAGATTGAGCCAGATATGTCTCTCAGTGGCCACTAGGGCTGCCATAGAACGGCCGATAGATTTAGCCGTCTCCTTGGCGGCCCTGAGAGACAAATCTGTGGCCCGACGCAGTTCGCAAACAGTGTTTGGGCCAATACCCCTGCCTTCGTCGAGATCTCCTAACACTTTAGCCTGGTAAGCCTGCAGCAGTGTCATGGTGTGGAGACACGCTGCAGCCTGACCAACCGCTGAATAAGCCTTACCCACCAAAGCTGATGTTACTTTAACTGGCTTGGTGGGTAATACCGGGGCCTTGAGGGAAGATGCAGACTCAGGGGAGAGATAGCTCGCGAGCGTCTCTTCCACCTTTGGCATCTCCCCATAACCGTGCTCTTTATATTGTGATATAGAAGAATAGTGAGATGTTTGTGCACTGTAGACTCTATATGACACAGGTTTCTCGGTGTGGAGATCGGGGAAAAACGGAAGGCCCCGGCATTGAGGTTGTGAACGAGAGGGCAGAAAGCGTTTGTTGAGTTTACTTTTTGAACGAACGTCCTGCTTATCTGCCGCCCAATCGATGTTTAATCTTTTGACCGCTCTCGTTACAACCTCAACGAGCTCCTCAAAAGTATGAGAATGAGGTGGCGAATCCTCAGTATCTCGTGCATCAACACTAACAACATCTAGTTCCTCGGAACTAGATATCTGTAGTGTTGGTGCCTCGATCGGGGCGGAAGAAACCGCAGCGCGTGCTTCCGAACCCTGATACAAGGCACTAGATCTGTCAGGTGAGGGCAGAGATGAGGCTGGGCCCGACTCTAACCCTGCTGACAGATCCATTTGCGAACCCCAAGTCTGAAGCCTTCGCTGTGCCCCGGCAGTGGGACCTGACCCTTGGGGAACGCGAGCCTGGGCGTCCTCGCTAAAGAACGCCAGGCGGGATCGGAGTGTCCGCAAGGGAAGCACATCACAGTGCTCAGTGCCCTCGAGCACTGACCGCACATACTCTTCAACCAAACTAACAACACATAAAGCATGTGTGTCCCCACCCGTTAAATAACGCGGGCAAGGGTGCACACACACTCTAAACTGCTGCTTGCTCGCTATGCTCAAATAGACATATATATATATATATATATATTAGGGCTGTCAGTTAAATGCGTTATTCACGGCGTTAACCCAAACCCATTTTAACGGCATAATTTTTTTTGGCCTAGCAAATAGGGGTGTAAATCGGACAGTTAATCACGATACCATACGATATCGATTCTCTCAGCCAGCGATACGCTATTTGCCGATACCTCAAAAAATTCTACGACACGATTACGATACGATTCGATTCAGGGCTATATCGATCGATTAATCGATATTTAGATATTATGTACCAAGTCTACACAACCAGTTACATTTATTAACTCACAATAGGCCTACATTAAAAAATATATTACATGAAAGTTTAATTAAACTCTTTGAAAATTGCACACCCTCTCCCAATTGGGACATTTACAAGTTGTTTGTTACAAGTTTAAAAAAAACATGATGAAAAGGAACAAGAACAGGGTTATCTGTTTTTGCAAATGAACTCCTCTGTTATATTAAAGTTCATTTAAAGGATTTTTATATATATTTATTGTGTGGTAAAATCAGATAACTCCACATTTCATGTTTTAGAGTTAAACAAAGCCAAGTAATTGCTATGACACATAATAAAACACTTGGTTAATCTGTAATGTTAATCTCCTCAGCTGACATAGGCGCCTGTCAAACTTTGTTGTTGTGATTAACGTACACGCAATACAGAGAGCTTTTCACTCACCACTAAACGTGCTGTTTTAGCTAGATTCCGCGAAAAAGTTTCAGCTTTTAATTTCCTTTTATGAGCCGAAGAAGATATCCGAAGTCTGCTGAAATCCATCCTCGATCACTTTTAGTCAGCTTTGACGAAACAAACTCCTCTCAGCTAGCGCGTCTTTTCAAAGTGACAAGCAGCCTTGTCACCTGACCTGAATACTGTGCACTGATTCAAGTGGTACTCGATGCAGAGCCAAATGGGAGGAGCTGGAGCTCCCTTCGCTGGAGCTCCAGCTTCACCTCACTGGATTTAGTGGGCGGGGCCGCGCAGGCGCAGGTTAACTTTCGCGCAGCAGCATCGACTACGAGCACTCAGCTATCCAATATTACAGTCAATATTCCATTTTAATTTACAATATAAAAAAAAATTACAACTGGCCTGTTGGAGTAGCCTATGCTTTTACATTTACGTACAAAAAGGGCAGATTAGGTAACCTAGTCTTATTATTTTTTATTTCATGAATTAATCAGATGATTTAGATTAATTCACACAAATAACACGCGTTACTGCGGTGGACAAAAAATAAACGGGTGCACAGATAGTAAGCTTTCACATTGCCTTTTAAGTCTAGTAATTTACATAATCATATAGCAGACGCTTTTGTCCAAAGCGGCTTTAAAAGTGAGGAAAACAACGAAACTGTTCATCGTAATAAAGAGAAAATAATACATAGATACAAAGTTTCAACAGTTTTTAGAAACACGCACACATAGTGTGAGCAATGTTCTTATTAAGTGTTTACGCGTTTGTCACAGAAACGATAAATAATTTTATAATTTATCATAATCATGACAAATATTAGAGAAAAATACAATATTATGTTTGCCAGCATCTTGCGCATCAAAACAAACTTGTCCTTTCATCACGGGTGAAACTCGCACTAACATTAACAGGCTTGATAGCGCGTCATGTTCTGTCCACTAGATCCAGCGAGGGTGAGCTAGAGCTCTAGCTACTCCCATTGGACGCTGCAGTGAAGCCCCGCCCACTAAATTTAGCGAGGTGGAGCTGGAGCTCCAGAAAAGGGGGAGCTCGAGCTCTAGCTCCTCCCATTTGGCTCTGCATCGAGCACCATCTCCACTGATTTGCTAAAACAGACTTTTCGGGGCTTGTCGTTTCTGCTGTAAAACATAAACTCGCGATGCCTTTACAGTGGAAAATACCAGCTTTTGTGACAAAGGTTTCAGTCAATCTTGTCAGGCGTCTATTTCAGTGGAGAAAAGTTACGTGAGGATATGGAGTGTGTCAAAATAAAGGTACCGTACATCGATATTTTATGTGTGGTATCGATGCATCGTATCGTTAGACATTTGATCGATGCATCGATCCATATCGATGTACTGTTACACCCCTACTAGCAAACTTTGTAGTTTTTTTCACATGCTTTTGCAACAGGACGCGGCATGCGCGGCGCTGCTCTATGAAACCCATTCATTTCAATGGCTTGCGCCGCGCGAGGATGTTTTGTTGCATCATCGACCAAAGTGCAAGCGGATCTAGCTAGACCGGAAACAAAACAACAGGCACGCTTGTTTGGGCTTGCGAGCCGGCCAAATAGTAGGTTAACGTTACGTTTTGAGTGGATGACGGGCGCGAGACGCCGAAATGGATGCCAATAAGATCCTGAATAGAAAGTTTACTTTTAAAAAGTTGCCAAATGGTTCCATTGACAAGACCAAAGTGATCTGTGTGTTTTGTCGTTGTGAACTGAGCCATCATCATCGCAGCATGTCCAGTCTGAAATACCAGTTGATGATGGCCAAGCAAACACACACAGCTGATGCGAATTCTCCGCCCCCTCGTCAATATCAGGACCTCGTCAGAATTTCTTTGACCCTTTTATTGATGGACAGTGTTACATTGTGTGAGAGATTATTTGCTCCAAGTGAGAATGTTAGTGTGAAATTGAACAGTATATGCCAATGTTGTTTTCAATAAAAAAACATTTGCACAAAGCAAGCCGATCCACTTTTCCATGTTGATAAGAGCATTAAAAATGAGAAAAAAAAATGGGACAAAAAGAAACCAAGAGACATTTAGAATAGATAAAAATGTGCGATTAATTGCGATTAATCGCGAGTTAACTATGACATTAATGCGATTAATCTATATAATATATATAATATAATATATAGCACTAATATATATATATATATATTTCAGACAATACCAAATATGACAGAGACAGTTTCACATAGAGCGCTTGTGAAGACACAGAAGCTAATATGTCTCTGTCATATTTGGTGTCGTCCCTTGAAAGGGAACTGAAAGTCCATGAAAACGGGACACTAAGAACAACCACAACTGATTGCTTTTGACAAATATAACTGTGTGTCTTCTGCATACATGTGGTCCAGATGGATCCCAGCGGGCACATAGTACAATAGAATCCGGTCAGTTTTGAAGTTCCAGTCCTGTCTGACAACTGAATATTCTGGAGTTTGTTTTTGGATGAGCGAGGAGGATTTTTCTTGAAACCCTCCCGAACAACTTGTGGCGATGTAGTGGTTGTTTGATTTTTTTTTAAGGCTTTCTGACCCTGAGACTCAACTAATCTCTGCAAATCTCCATCTGTGATCCTTGGAGAGATTTGGGCCACTCAATCTTTCCTCCTCGGCTTGCATTAAGACAATATATATATATGCTCACCAAGGATGCAATTATTTGATAAAAAATACAGTAATATTGTGAAATATGATTACAATCTAAAATAACTGTTTAATGTTGTAATATATTGTAAAATGTTATTTATTCCTGTGATGCGAAGCTAAATTTTCAGCATCCTTACTCCAGTCTTCACTGTCACGTGATCCTTCAGAAATCATTCTAATATGATTGATTACCAATGATGATAACAGTTGTGGTGCTTCATATTTTTGTGGAAAATGTGATTTTTTTCAGGATTTTCTGATGAATAGAAAGCTTAAAAGTACAGTATTTATTTGAAATATAATTTTTTTTTTTTACATAAATGGGTTTACTGTTACTTTTGATCAATTTAATGCATCAATAAAAGTATTAATTTCTTTAACAAAATAAAAAGAATAAAAATCCTACCCCACAGTAATGTCGAATATATTAGAGCCCACAGAACTGGACACAGCCATGTCGCCCAGACCCTTGCGGGCCACAATGACACTGGTAATAAGGTCAGGGATGGAGGTTCCAGCCGCTAGAATTGTCAGGCCCATGATCTCCTCTGTGATTCCTATAGTCTCTCCAACCTGCAGGAATATTAGCACAAAACAACCAGACTGGTGAAGATCATAAACTGGCACAGAAATATTTGGCCTCAAATCCTAATTGGGCTCAACATCAGTAGCACACTGCCAGTAGAGATCCAATAAATGATAAAAGAGCACACTTTCATGACCACATTTTTTTTAACACACTTAAGTACACTTTTAATAAGGGCAAGTTGTAATAATGTCAAATTAAATGCTTTACTTTAAAATAAATTTTAAATCATTATGTTTAAAAATCTTTTTGTTTTGCTATAAAGAAGTGACTAACTTATTTTAATGTTGACTAACATACTAAAGCACATGTAAAGTACTTGATTATCATTGTAACTGATATCATTTTTTATTACATTTAAAGTTAATATATTTTAAATGTAATAAATTGAAACATCATAATTAAATATGTGTAATTGCAAATATATTTAAATACATGACATACAAGTTTCAATAGAACTTATATTACTTTATATTTTAATTTTCCATAATGCTAGTCAGTACATTCAGCAGAACACTTTAACCAAATTATAAAGACAATAGAAGTAATTATGAAATGACATGTTCACACTTGTCATATTATTTCTGTAATAAGTTCTCTTTTTAACATTATGCTGAAGTGTACTTTGTCAGCTGCAGCAGTCTTACCTGATGAGCCCACCAGACCATCAAGTAGGAGAATGCTGCGATCCAGCAAATCGCCCCCAGAAATGTCACAGGAAAAAACTTCTTTGAACTCTAAGGACAAAACACAAGAAGCGTCTCACAGTTACATCCAGCTTGCAATTGCAACACAACTAGTCAAAAAGTACTCACAGACTTCCTGACGTCTGGCAGAGTTATCCACAAAGGGAACACTATGGGAAGGATTAAGAGATACGTGAAACGCTTGCGGCCGGTCTCTGGCCATGACAGGCTAAGAGGCTGATCATCCTCATCATCTTCTTCACCCTGATTGGAGAGAAATGTGTGAAATGTGAGCATTTCTAATTATCTCCAAGTCAAGTCAAGTTTTATTTATAGAGCACAAGTTTAACACAACCGTGGTTGATCCAAAGTGCTTTAAAAATACAATAAGATAAATCAATAAAAATAAAATAAAGAGAAAAGTAGTAGAAAAAAGGTGATAGAAATCAAGTATCAAAATCATTCAGTGTATATATACATACATACATATTTAAAATACATACACAACATTACTTGTAGAATGCAAGAGAGTAAAAATAGATATTTTAAGCTGGATTTAAAAGCAACCAGAGATGGAGAGGTCCTGATGTCTAAAGGTAAATAGTTCGAGAGCTTTGGGGCGACTACAGAGAAAGCTCGATCACCTTCCAAAACGCACGCACACACACACACACACGCACACACACACACACACACACACACACACACACACACACACACACACACACACTCCAACACATTTGATTGCATCCCTGTTTCTTTAAATAAAGGTTGTGTAAATCCCACGGGTTGGAGGCAGTCGTGTAAGAACATGCCATATTTCAAGGCAGCTATAAACCATGGTTATTATAATTAACTACAACTAAAACCATTATCATTACTTGAAATAAAATAAACGTTAACTGAAATAAAATAAGTTTCTCAGTCTCATAACATTTCTGTTTCATAAAGTTTAACTGTATATACTAAAATAAAATAAAATAAAAAAAGACATAAAAAACAATAACTATTAAAAATGACAAAAACACACAACTAAATGATTAAAACGCTAACTAAAATTAAAACGAAAATGGAAAATACAGAAATAAAAAATAACTCTATACTAAAATAACACTGAAACACACAACAAAATTATTAATTATATGTAATAGAATATCTGTTTACTAATATTTTTTTTTTGGGAAAAAGTGTATAGGCTCGCTAGCGACCTGAGGTATGTAGCCTATATTTTTTTTCTGCGCAACGACGGTTGAATCTATGATGACTCAATAAGTGCAATTTAGCTTAATTCCTTAAGGTAGTGTAAGGCGTGGGGTTTAGCTGCCCGTGGATTGGTTTCAATAAAGACGATGGACTGGAAATATTGATGACTAATAACTTTTTATTGAGAGCAGAGTCTAAGGAGAGCAGAGCAACACAACAATACTCCTCACTTGTACTCTCTCTACTCCTCCCCCTTTTTGCACTCCCGCTTCTCATTACATCATCCTCTCTCTGAGGATTCAACACCAAAATAAAAGTCCTTAACAAAAATATGTACAAATAAAATACAATGAATATTAAACAAAAAAAACTTCACATTAGTTACCCTGTGGGAAAAAAACATCCACGTTTTCAACAAACAGAAAATAACAATGCCATTAATAAACCAGGCAAAGCATTGTGCAGATTATTGGTGCACTAAAACCAAAAGTTTCCATGAACACAATATGGTCTGTAGTCCAAGACATGTACAGATTTCAGCGAAAGTTATAAAGCAAAGGATGGATACTTTTTTTTTTCACTTCACAACATAGTCTTTGAACTTTGAATTTGACAGGCCTTCGACCTAACGGTCTAGAGTCTAAATCAGCATGTGGAGCCACAGCACTAGAAAAGCCCACTTTTGAGGTTACAGTGTCCATATTATCAGGCTGAGGGACATTAAACTGTCCAGTGTTTTGAGTTAAGCTCAGCGGTAACTGTCCCAAAAGCAATGACCTAGTTGGACTCTGATTGGGGACTTCTCTAGTAAAGACAACAGAAGGCAAGTTCTCTCGGACAGCAAGTGTAGAAGAATTAGAAGTACTAGGGGGTACTTCCTTTTCCACAGTCTGTGCAATGGGAGATGATGGATCTAATACTTTTCGCCCCAGCGGATATGTGGAAGGCAGGTAGGGTTTGAGACGATTATGATGTACCACTTGCGGTGTCTTTTCAGGAAAACCTTTTGGCTGAATAGCATACAGCACAGCATTACCATCGGCAGGCTGAACAATTCGTGCTACAATGTAGGGTCCTTTCCAGCGTGGGACCAGTTTACATCGGTAATGAGCAGGATCATTCAGCCAAACCAAGTCTCCCACACTGTACGTGGTGAATTTAGCCTTTTTGTCATATTGAGCTTTTTGCTGTATGTGAGCATGTTCCTGATTCTCCTGACGCAACTTGAATGCAAACTGCAGCTTCCTGTAGACAGATGTAGCATACTCTGCTGGGGTGCCAGCAGAGGCACTAGAAGCTTCAGTATGACAAGGAAAGAGTAAATGAACAGGCAGTCTGGCGTCACGTCCATGAACAAGGAAAAAAGGGGTGTATCCAATACTGCTGTGCAAACTGGTATTGTAAGAGAACTGAATTGACCTCAACATGGTATCCCATGGCTCTGTTTGCTGATACAGACATTTACTCAATTGGTCTTTCAGGGTGCGATTGAATCTTTCAACTAAACCATCTCCCTCAGAATGATAAGGAGAAGTCCTTGTTTTGATGACACCCAACTTGGAACGCAACTGACGGCCTTGATCTGTATGAAGGCATTCAGGGACACCATGCTCTGTGACATACTGTTCAAAAATACAGTTGGCCACCGTTACCGCTCTTTGGTCCTTCATAGGGTACAAATTCACATACTTGGTGAAATAGTCTTGAAGAACAAGGACATATCTATGGCCTGATGGAGTCACTGGAAGCTCAGTAATGTCAGCTGCCACCTTTTCAAAAGGATGATTGGCATGTATAGTCTGTAGGGGAGCTACCCGGTGAGGAACTAGCATAGATCTAGACTGGCATGAAACACACTGGTGGCAGTAGTTCTCTATGTCTCTAGCCATGTATGGCCAATAGAAATGCTCCCTGGCCCTCGCAAGTGTCTTTTTATGACCAAGGTGACCTACAGTGGAATGTCCATGTAAAAACAGTAACACCTGGGGCACAGCTTTACTGGAAACAACAACATGAAGAGTGGGTGACTCTTTTGGTCTGTTACAGGCAGAACGGTAGATTTTTCCATCCTGCAAATGCAGTCTATCAAACTGTCGCCAGTATACTTTGAGCTCTGTTGACCCCTTCTTTAGAACCCAAGCTGGGGGTCTCTTTTCTTCCTTCAACCATTCACTCACTGTCCTCAGTGTGACATCCTCTTTTTGACACTGTGCAAGATCGACTGACAAAGTCTGAGAAAGGTCTATGACAGCATGAGCGGTCAGAGGAGCAGTGACTACAGAAGGTTCTGACATTGAGGGACCAGAAGAAATAGTATCACTTTGACTCAGGCGTCTAGATAGTGAATCTGCATTTGTGTGCTGTACGCCATTCCTGTGTTCTATGACCCAATTGTACACGTCAAGCTCAAATACCCAGCGTGCCCTACGTCATGTTGGATCTCGATCAATGGGCATTTTCTTTACCCCTAAGAAGGGCCGATGGTCAGTAACAATCACAAAGGGGCATCCATGCAAAGTAGTGTGAGAAATGTCTAACGGACCAAACAATAGCCCACCATTCTCTGTCAAAGGTGGACTAGTTACGCTCTGTTGTGCTTAGGACATGACTGGCATAGGCTACCACCTTTTCAACACCCTGTTGCTGTTGCGCAAGCACGGAGCCAATCGCCTGATTAGATGCGTCCGTATAGAGAATGAAAGACTTGCTGAAATCAGGGTAGGTGAGAATAGGAGGGGAGGATAGAGCATGACGAAAATACTGAAATGTGTCCTCACATTGTTCACTCCGTGTGAATTTGGTATATTTCCTCGTCAGAATGTGTAAAGGGGCTGCTTTTTCCGCAAAGTCTCTGATAAAGCGGCGATAGTATGAACAGAGGCCAATGAAAGCTCTAACCTCTGTAGGTGTAGTTGGACGAGGCCAATTCAGCACTTTCTCAGTCACTTTGGGGTCAGGTTGAATGCCATCCCTTGAAACCACATATCCTAGAAAGAGTACAGATTGTTTGAGAAAATGACACTTTCGAGGATGGAGTTTGAAACCAGCCTGGCGCAATCTACCAAACATTTCAGAGAGATCGTGAATGTGATCTTTAAAGGTCTTACTGAAGACTATGATGTCATCGACATAAACCAGAAACTTAGACCAATGGAGGCCATGGAGAACAAGCTCCATCAACCTCTGAAATGTTGGGGGGGGGGGGGGGTTTGGATGTGCATCTTTGGATGTGCATCTTTGATGTGTTCCAAACAACTTTTTGGATGTGCATCTTTGATGGTAATCGAGTTCAACCGCCTATAATCAATACAAAATCTGTAAGACCCATCCTTCTTACGAACAAGTATCACTGGGGAGGCCCATGGGCTATGGCTAGGCTCAATTAAGTCAGCATCAAGGAGTCTGTACTTGTTTGTGGATTTCCTCTCGTAGGATAGGAGATGTACGGTATGCTCTCTGACGCACAGGGGATGTGGAGGATGTGTGTATGCTTTGCTTAATCAAATCAGTTCTACCTAGATCAGTAGAAGAAGTACTAAAGACATCGCAGTTCTCTTGTAGGAGGGAGTTAACTACTTCTAAATCATTGGGAGTAAGAGTGTCTGTACCCATGTGAATATCAGGTAATTGGCATGAAGGGCTTGGCAGGCTAACCTGAGCTACAAGACCGTCCACAGGCTTATAAAGATCAGACGGCATGTCACGCACAGAGTAGAACTGACCTAAATGAGTCTGTTTGGGCAACTCAATGTCTTGATGTGTAGGATTAAGCAGATGAACTACTGTGAGCCCATTTTCGACATTAGAGAAGCTACGAGCAACAGCTAAATCTTTGTCAAAGGTCACATGTGGTTCCAGAATACCTTGAAAACCATGGAGCTGACTTCCTGTTTCAGAGGTACAATTACAGAGGCAGGAACAACAATCTCTGTTAACCCCCTGGGGTCGGCAAACGCGCCGGCGCGTTTTGCTGGATTTGTTTCTTATCAGTGTAAAAGAGACTCAAAATACTTGGTTGAATTTGATCTTACATATAAGTGTTGTACATCATTAGATCCTGTTAAGTGTCTATTTTTTTCCTGGATACTCACAATAAAAACAAAGTGTTGTGCTTTTCGCCAAATAAAGAAAAACAAACATGATGCGAGTTCTGCGTTCTCTCTGTCAGTGAAGTCCATTCTGAAACGCGTCCTAAGATTAACTGTAACTCCGTGAATACTTGTCACACAGGCACGAGACATATGTCTTTATGAAGCTAGAATTCTCTTCTTTTAAATGAAGTAATTTATATAAAAAACAAATATTCTCAGTTTATGTAATCCGTTTGAAACCAAGGAGAGGTACCGTTTTTTCTTTCTCCCCGAATTATCTGTAATGAGCTGAGGCCGCCACGCCCCCGGCACTATTCACATGTAAATAGTTTAGGTGATCTATATGCATCGCACACGCCCCCGATCAATGCCATAAAAACACAAAGTTTCTTCATGAGATTGACTGATAGTTCATCGCGTTTTGAGGATGGCACAGCAGGCACGCTACTCCGGTAAAGAGGCCGCCTGATCATCCTGTACAGCGGGGAAGAATTCACCTTTTCCTCAGAGGAAGATTATTGCAACTCAGACGATGAATGGCTGCATTTTGAAGAGAGAATTGATCCCGCCAATGATACAAGTTCGGAGTAAGTGTTATATTGTTTAGTGTTATATAATTATTTTTCTGATCATATAGAACTCATGTTTTCAGACATTATTTTGCCTAGTTTTCGTTCCTTACTGGAACGATTGCTTACAATATCCCTAACATTCGTGTATGCTCAAGTGTAAACTTTCAATGTGATAACGTTACTCTAAACATTTGTATATTAAATATATTTCACTCAGTTTTGATTAGCTTATGCGTAATGTAGCTTATTTGCGAATATCCGCTTAGGTGTAAATATAATGTGATTTAGTGCAAATATATTTTAGCCTCCGGTAAAATACTGCCTAAATACTAGACATTATATTTTTATATATAAATGTTCTGTTTTGTGTAGCCCATGACACTGCTTATCTTGCTAAAATACTGCACAGATGATTGTGAATACAGGTGTAAATTTTTGAAATGCTCTAAATGCGTGCGGATACGTTATGGCCCATCAGCAGATACTCGTGGTGTACGGCCCATAAATAGATATTTCTCCGTCCTATGGCCCATCAAGAGATATACATTGTGCGTCCATACCCATTAATTGCCCACAGTTTACTTTGGATTATGTATGCTAACAATTAAAAAAAATTTTTTTTTTTTTTTTTTAGGAATGTTTCTGCATCACACTCTCCTTCTCCAGCACCACAGAGGGGCACGCAGGTGTCGTTCAGTTCTCAGTGCAATCGAGAATCATACTGAGTAAGTGCACAGACGTAATATTTACAGATGAAATGTAATTGTGTTTACATCGTCATAATATACAAGTACCTATTCTTGTGTGAAATTACAAAAACCGTTGTCTTTTTTTTTTTATTCATGGCCATTAGTGATTGATAATGATAATAATACAGTTTCTTTGATTGTGTTATCAGCATGCTCACATTTTGTTTTTTTGTTTTTTAACAGATGTGACAATGAACATGTCTAAGCACCTGTCCCGAAGAGAGCCAAGGCAAACAAGCAGGCAGTCCACTCTCACTCAACACCAATGCTCAGGCTGCCAAGGCAACTGCAAAGGGCTGCAAATATAAATGGATGGGTATATGTAGAATTTTATATAGGTATCCGTCAAAAGTTTGCAAACTTTTTTAATGCTTTATAAGTCTCTGATGCTCATCAAGTCTGCGTATATTTGATTAAAAAAACAAACAAACAAAAAAAACCAGTAATATGTGAAATAGTATTACAGTCTAAAATAGCCTAACTGTATATTTTAAAATGTTATTAATTGCTGTGATTCATCATTACTTCAGTCTTCAGTGTCACATGATCCTTCAGAAATCATTCTGATATTTTTTTTTTTAAATCAATGTTGGAAACAGTTGTGCTGCTTAATATTTTAAAAATATAAAAAATAGTAATGTGCTCAAACTTTTGACCGGTACTATATGTCTATATATGTACATTTAGTTCCTCCACATAGAGGAATTACAATAAAAGAGATTGAAAAACAAAACCTTTGCATCTCCTGTCATTCTTAGTTCAGGCTGTCTCAGCACCTGATGGGGCATTAGCCTTTGGGGGAGTGTCTTTTGTCTCCCCTGGTGGGAATCTCATTAATATTCATGGCCATCGACACTGCCACGCATACAGCAGTGCTGAGACAAAAACTGACAAACAAAATTTAAATTGTTATAATGTTGTTTGTGAAAGAGTGGTCAGAATGATTTTCACATCATTTTGTAGTAAAAATTCTAGCCTACAAGAATGGTAACTCAAAAGTCTTGTGGACAACTATTCAGTATGTGTTATATGGCCGTATTGCAGTGACAATTTTTTTCCCAAAACTTACTAACCACGCATAATATTTTTTTTCTATAAAATGCAAACATGTACATGAATTTTGCTCACATATTATTGTAGCAGGGTTTGTGCTGAATACACCAAAATTACATGTTGGCCAATGGTATGTTGTAAGTAGCTGAAATAAGCACAAATGTCAGGGCACTTCAAAAAATCTCAAGGGCCCCAAAACACCTCAGACGCCAGAGGGTTAAAGGGGGGACTGAGACCTGTGAGAGCAGGAACACATTACAGCAAAAAGGCAGTGCTTGTGAGGAACTGAGAAGATACATTTTGTCATTCTTGAACATGAAAGCACCAGTGGCTGTGTCAATTGAGGCACCATGCATTTTGAAAGTCCCACCCAAGAAGAACGTCCTGTCTAGAGTCTCTTACAACATACATGTTCATAGACTTCATACTGAATATGTGTGTCCCCAGACGTAATGTAACAGATAATGAGCCTAAACTGTTGTCCTGTCAGTGTGTGTCATCATCATCATCATCATCAATCAGCTGCGAACAAAACGGGTTTGCTGTCGGTCACAAGTTTTCTCCATTCTGTTCGATTACTAGCAGCTCTTCGCATCTCGTCAGCTGTTGGTGGCATGTCATTGTTGATTAGTTTGGCGATGTATGTATGGTATAATGTGCGTGGCTTTCCTCGGCTTCGTTTGCCATGTCATTCTTTGGGCGGATATAACACATATTTATTAATTTGGTTATTTGGGTCTCTTCTAAGTGAGTGGCCGACGAAGCGTAGCTGCCTTTGCTGGATTTGAAGGATAAGCTGGTTCTTTTCGACTGCTTCATATACAGCTTGGTTACTTATTCGATCCATCTTCTTGAATCAATTGCATGATTCTGTAGGAACTGGTGGCAAAGCTGTTGAGTGAGTTCTGGTTGATAATACAACTTTTGCAGCCGTACAGGAGGATGGAGATGCACGCTGTTTAAAAGATGTTTAGTTTGAGTTTGATTTGGAAGAATGAAATTCGCTTTCATTATTCTGTCTGACACTTTAGTTGTTGATGTCATAGTTTTGGCTGCTTCACTGTTTGTAAGAAGGCCAATTCCTCCGACATGATTTCCCTGAGATGTTTTTGTTGCTGAGCAGTAGTTGAATCGCCATTCTTTATTGTTGTAGGTTTCTGTATAGGTATTGATGTTGTCTGGGGCTGGTAGTCTATGCTCTTGTACTGCGACAATATCTATATTTTTGTCTTCACAGCCATGGATGAGCTGGAGAAATCTTTCTGATTGTTCGAAAGTTTCAGGTGTTAAGAATATGCCGTCTTTGTTTGTTCTACGTAGTGTTCTACGTAGCGTTCATTGTATGTTGCTACATTGGTTGTTTTACGATGGGAGAAGTGGCGGTGGGAAGCCGAGTTGGTGGTACTTTTGTTGTCCTGTATTATCGCTGCATTGTCAGGTGTACACACCGTCATAAGCGAATTAATCGCACAGCGACACGACGAAGATGGTTTGTTGCCTGAAATGGGTACTTCTTTTGTGACTTTCGAAGTAGTTTTATTTAAGCCATGCGTCTTACTAGCCCTACACAGCCGCACCCTGAGCGTCAGTGTGTGTGCCACCTGGAAACTTTTGAGTAAGGGGCGATGTTTCAGTGCAGGGATGCGTTGACGTAAGGCCTCACTGATGAGTAACAAACCAGCGCCCGTGTCAAGGAAAACACTGACTTCTTGGTCCTCGACGAGGCCTTTTATGTATGGTGTCCAGACTGTGGTGTCCACAGATGTGACTGCATTTCTGCAATGGGCCGCTGACGATTGAACTGAAGATTGGCCCTCATCCCCAGCTACCACTCATTTCCCGAAAGCTGATGTTCGACGAAGTGTACATGGTGTGAATGCGGTCGTTGTGGACTTGGAGAGCGATGTCTGTAATATTGCTCATTCCTCCGCCGATCTTGTTTCTCGCTTGGGCTGCTATCATCCTTCAGTTGATGCCTGTAGCTGGGTTGAGAAGGCACTGAGTCATCGTATGCAGCATATCTCTGCCGAGGTCTCATGCGGGTATCTGTACTGTCATAGCTTAAGGGTCTTTCATAACCTTGCTGCTGCTGATGATAACTTGGCCTGGGGCTCCTGTGTAGTCTGCGATAACTGTTACTGGAACGTACAGGAGATCTTCCTCTGAAGTAGGGCTCATCAGATGCGGAGAAATGTTGATAACGAGAAGATGACATACAGTGATTGTCTTTAGCTCTGTCAAGTGAAGGGGACAGCACTGGTGTGATGAGACTTAGGCTGCGTCAGCATAGTCACAACAGACTGAAGTTTGTCTACTTTCAGATGAAGGTCACTGAGCTGCGCTGCGAGCATATTGGCAGACTCAGTTGTGAGGCTGTGTACCACGGCAGGTTGAGGTGCAGAGGATGTCGGCAGTGGAAAAGGCTCAGTGAATGTGGAACATTCGACTCACACCGACCAGCTACTTTAATCGCATCCTCAAGTGTAGTTACACCAAACTCATACAGCTTAGTTTGCAATGAAAGTTCAAGTCCAGCTATAAAGCGTCGCAAAATTTCACCTTTGATGGCAGATTCTCCATAATCCGGAAAAGCCTGGTGAACAAGGCGGGTCAATTCAGCAGCATACACTTCCAATGGCTCGTTACTCCGACGCGGTTTGGCATTTAAGTATGTTTGAAAAGTTCTCAGTAGCTGTTTGTGGTCAAAAACTGCAGCAATTTTGTTACATGTACTGTCAAAATCAGCTTTTATGTCATCCGACAAACTATCCCAGTAACTGAATGCAGCACCTGCCAATCTTGAAGGCAGTACTTTGGCAAGCTGAGGTTTGTCCATACTTGAGGTCTCACAGCATACTTGAAAACGACAAGCCCATTGAGAAAAGCTTTCGTTGCCATCCCCAGTGAAGTCTGGAGGTAAAACAGCTCTGAAGTGCACTTGTGGGGTTGTTACATTGTCTTCTGCCATGTTTGAAAAGAGGGATGCCAATGCAGTTGTACCAACCAGTTAAGTCCAGCAAAGTCTTTTATTGAGAAAGATTGTCTGCAAGTTAGACTTATACTGTGACTTTTGTAGTAAGGAAGTATATATATATATAAAAAATGACAAATATATTAAAAAAAATGTATGAACACATAAAATAAGTCTATTTTTTTATTTTAGAAGTCTTATTTGCAGTGCGGTCTCCTTTTACTCTCGACCATGTGCAGTTACCGAAGTCCGCCACAGGAGGGAGACGCGCGCACGTTTCAGAAAAAATGAGCGTCGTCAAATCCTGGCAATGAGCCAACTTCTAACCGTGGCGTCTTCTTTTACTCTTTGTTTTTCTTTTTTTTTTCCCACCAAAATAAAACGAAATAAACAAATACCTGTAGGCCTACTTGAAAAGAAAACTCACACGATGGTGAAAACAATAAACCAGCTCTAAAGTTATAACTATAGACCGTCTGAATACCGTCCATGCAAATGAAAACGTAACACGTTCAGCAAAACGCGATCCAGTTAATCCACTAGTACAACTGATCCAGCCGAAAGGACAGCCAATATCATATATTTTTAGTTTTCGTCTCCATAACGTTACCCGTCCAACAGCAACTTGTCCAAAGAGGCCGGAGACAATTACCGCTGCCACCAATAAATATGTAAGGCGTGGGGTTTAGCTGCCCGTGGATTGGTTTCAATAAAGACGATGGACTGGAAATATTGACGACTAATAACTTTTTATTGAGAGCAGAGTCTAAGGAGAGCAGAGCAACACCACAACTCCTCGCTCGCACTCTCTCTACTCCTCCCCCTTTTTGCACTCCCGCTTTTCATTACATCATCCTCTCCCTGAGGATTCAACACCAAAATAAAAGTCCTTAACAAAAATATGTAAAAACAAAATACAATGAATATTAAACAAAAGAAAGTTCACAGTCTGATACACAATTATGACGTGATGTTTCATTCATGTAACCTTTGTTTCCAATAGAAAGATAGTACTATTGATGCTTTGGGAACACCTCTGCATGATTGTGTCTGAAGCACATGTGTGAAACAGAACGTCACTAAACTTATCCAACTGACTCCGAGAACCCCGGAAATGTGAATAGGGACCAATTGCGAAGGTAGATACGTAGGATAATAATGATTGGAGAAACATTTATGCATTTAAGGGTTAAAACATTAACTACAATTAAAATTAAAATGAGGGGGACACTAATTCCTAATATTAATAAAAACTACAATAGTAAAGACACTAACATAACGCTGCTAAACCCAACTGCCCCATCACCCTCAGAAAACAACAGCCAGGCATTTGAATGTGGTTTTCTGCAGTGAGCACAACGGAGACCCTCAGAGACGCGCTGTCAGCCTCCTCACCATAACCGCTGTGATGGAAGTCACTGAGACGGAGCAAAGACAAAAGCGTGAACTTATTGGGAATCTCCTTCTGTCTCTCGTGTTCTCTTTCTTCACATTTTCTCTTTTAAGGCTCGTCAAAAACAGGTGCACTGAGTATGTAGAGGGTAGGTGTGTTTGACAATTAATGTAAAAAATGTGTGTGCTTTCCCTTTTAACAGCACCGGAGTGGTTACTATGGTGATGGGTGACGAGTTTTCAGCTGATTCCTGAAGGAGGAGAGTTTGTAGTGAAGCGTGATGAATCTGAAATAAAATCCAATGCTTACAGCAATCTTCAACTAAAAGATGTCAAATAGACCTGTACTGGTGACCGTGACTTTTCCAGGTAGGACATAGACATGTTCCTTAAACACTATTCATGTCAAACAAACATAGTCCCAATCTTAAGCCTCGACTACCCTTAAAATCAGAGCGAAATGACCAATTACAAAAGATGTTTCTGATTGCTTGGTAAAAAAAAAAAAAAAAAAAAATCTAGGACCAATATTTGGTAAAAATAAAAGTCACAGTCATGTATTACTCTAGCTATAAATATTATTTAATACATTTGACATGGATATATGTGCAAAAGTTTCATTTTAAGACCTTTGATTGCTTAATTTAACACGATTATTAATTACTTTGGCATATAACTACACAGTATACAATGGCTAATTGTCATCCTTGTGAAATTGAATTTGCACTTGTAGTGTACTTCAAATATTAATATATGTTTTTTTTATTGTTTTTTTTTTCATATAATACAATATAAATGGAAAAAAGGCCGCTTAAGTACACTTACAGAGTACACTTTCATGGCTATGTACACTAATGCACTTCATAAATGTGCATTTTGTATAATGTGAAATCAAATGTTTTATTTTAAAGTACATTTGTAATCAATATTTTAATATTTTTCTGCCGTGCTTCAAAAAAGTACACTTATTTTGATGTGTTGACTAACATACTAAGTAAACATGCATACCCATACTAAATAACATATAAAAAGCGAGCACATGTGAAGTAACTGTAAAGTAACTACATTAACTGTAGTGTGTAAATAAATATTACATTTAAAGTTAATACATTTTAAATATATTCTGAATTGCAACATCATTACAAATCTGCAATTACTAATAATAAACACATGAAAGTATATTTTAGTGTACAAATAATGTTTGTCAGTGTCAGTACATTCAGCAGTAGACTTTAAGCATATTTCAAAGACAATAGAAGCAGGCCGACTTATTAAATTACAGCCCTACTTAAGTGCACTCACAATAAAGCAGTCACAATAACAGACCGGAGAGCAATTCATTCAAGAATATTGTGCAAGTTTACTGCAACTGTGGTGCAACGATGGTGCTGTAAACTTCACATAATTTTGATATTTCAGTGTTTTTTTTATCATGATAAGCGCTCATTGTCACAGTTGTAAACACAATGGCTTTCTTCTTCCATAAGGGGGTTTGGAATCAGGACCAGACACACAGATCTCCCAGAAATCATAGAGAATTCAACCAATCAGATGACGATTTTAAAAACTCCAGAAGTGTTTCCAATTTTGTGTGCCATATACATCCGACTTTAAGCCAACCGATAGATATAGATTTCACATTCGACCGCTCCAGACATATTGGCGAGCTCGCCGTTTTGGAACGTTCAATGCGTCATCACTCAAAGGATCGATGATACCACAACATTGCACAGCTTCTGGTTGTGAAACCGCCGAGATTTAAATTCCCAAAGAAATGGGATAACCTTTCACAGGTGAGAATGTGTTAGTTTAATATTGATATAACAGGGTTTTAAACTATGCTAACATTTTAATATTGTGTTAGCTAATGCCTTCATCTTGTTGTATTGTGGCAGTTTAGCAAATGTATCTGCTGTTGCAGATAAAGATAATCATACATGTGTCTAACTATGGTTGCAGATGCTCAGTCAACTTGCTCTAGAATGTTCATGGACCAACTTGACCGTTCCAATATGGTGGATGGCTTATGTATCGCGGCCCCTAGAAAAAGACTCAACTGAGGCATCTATGTGTGTATATATATATATATATATATATATATATATATATATATATATATATATATATATATATATATATATATATATATATATATATATATTAGGGCTGTCAAACGATAAAAATATTTAATCGTGATTAATCGCATGAATGTCATAGTTAACTCGCGATTAATCGCAATTATTTTTTATCTATTCTAAATGTCTCTTGATTTTCTTTTTGTCCCATTATTTTTTCTCATTTTAATGCTCTCAACATGGAAAAGTGGATCGGCTTGTTTTGTGCAAATGTTTTTTAATGAAAACAACATTGACATATACTGTGTTCAATTTCACACTAACATTCTCACTTGGAGCAAATAATCTCTCATTGTAACACTGTCCATTAATAAAAGGGTGAAAGAAATACTGACGAGGTCCTGATATTGACGAGGGGGCGGAGAATTCGCATCAGCTGTGTGTGTGTGTGTGTGTGTGCTTGGCCATCAAGTGGTATTTCAGACTGGACGCGCTGCGATGATGATAGCTCAGTTCACAACGACAAAACACAGATCAGAGTCTTATTGGCATCCATTTCGCCGTCTCGCGCTCGTCATCCACTCAAAGCGCAACGTTAACCAACTATTTGGCCGGCTCGCAAGCCCAAAAGTGTGTGCGGCCCGCCTGTTTTGTTTCCGCTCTAGCTAGATCCGCTTGCGCTTTGGTCGACGAAGCAACAAAACGTCCTCGCGCGGCGCAAGCCATTTGAAATGAATGGGTTTCATAGCGCAGCGCCGTGCATGCCGCGTCCTGTTGTAACACCATGTGAAAAAAAACTACAAAGTTTGCTAGGCCAAAAAGACCGTTAATCGCGCGATAAAAAAATTTACGCCGTTAAAATGGGTTTGCGTTAACGCCGTTAATATGGCGTTTAACTGACAGCCCTAATATATATATATATATATATATATATATTTATATACACCGCATTCCAAATTATTATGCAAATGATATTTTACACTGATTTTCCTAAATAGTTGATGCAAATGACAGTCAGTATAATTTTCAAGTGACCAACTTTTAGGGTATAAGTCGAATTTTTTTTAACAAACCACCCAACGAAAACAGTATTTTTTTCAAAAATAAAAAACTGAAAATGCACTGTTCCATAATATTATGCACAGCAGAGTCTGAAAACATTTTATAGGTTGTAAAGAACTGAAAATGGTCATTTGTTGAATTGGCAGCATAAGGAGATCATATTTACTGAAATCAAAAGCTATTTAAATCAAACACATCTTAACAGGACAAGTTACATGTTAACATAGGATCCCTTCTTTGATGTCACCTTCACAATTCTTGCATCCATTGAACTTGTGAGTTTGTGGACAGTTTCTGCTTGAATTTCTTTGCAGGATGTCAGAATAGCCTCCCAGAGCTGCTGTTTTGATGGGAACTGTCTCCCACCCTCATAGATCTTTTGCTTGAGGATGCTCCAAAGGTTCTCAATAGGGTTGAGGATGGGGGCCACACCATGAGTTTCTCTCCTTTTATGCCCATAGCAGCCAATGACACAGAGGTATTCTTTGCAGCATGAGATGGTGCATTGTCATGCATGAAGATGATTTTGCTACGGAAGGCACGGTTCTTCTTTTTGTACCATGGAAGAAAGTGGTCAGTCAGAAACTCAATGTACTTTGCCGAGGTCATTTTCACACCTTCAGGGACCCTAAAGGGGCCTACCAGCTCTCTCCCCATGACTCCGGCCCAAAACATGACTCCGCCACCTCCTTGCTGGCGTCGCAGCCTTATTGGGACTTGGTGGCCATCTACCAACCATCCACTACTCCATCCATCTGGGCCATCCAGGGTTGCACGGCACTCATCAGTAAACAAGACTGTTTGAAAATTAGTCTTCACGTATTTCTGGGCCCACTGCAACCGTTTCTGCTTGTGAGCATTGGTTAGGGGTGGCCGAATAGTAGGTTTATGCACAACTGCAAACCTCTGGAGGATCCTACACCTTGAGGTTCGCGGGACTCCAGAGGTCCCAGCAGCTTCAAATACCTGTTTACTGCTTTGTAATGGCATTTTAGCAGCTGCTCTCTTAATCCGATGAATTTGTCTGGCAGTAACCTTCCTCATTATGCCTTTGTCTGCACGAACCCGTCTTTGCTCTGAATCAGCCACAAATCTCTTCACAGTACGATGATCACGCTTAAGTTTTCGTGAAATATCTAATGTTTTCATACCTTGTCCAAGGCATTGCACTATTTGACGCTTTTCCGCAGCAGAGAGATCATTTTTCTTGCCCATATTGCTTGAAACCTGTTGCCTGCTTAATAATGTGGAACATCCTTCTTTAGTAGTTTTCCTTTAATTGGGCTCACCTGGCAAACTAATTGTCACAGGTGTCTGAGATTGATTTCAGTGATCCAAAGAGCCCGGAGACACAATACCATCCATGAGTTTGATTTAAAAACAAAATATTTAATGTTTATGACAATTAATTCCAATTTGCATAATAATTTGGAACACGGTGTATATATAATGTAGTGTAGCCAATGGTCCATGCGTGTGGCGTCTGAGGCTGAGACAAGGTAAATGCAAATTTAACAGCCTCTGAGATATGAACTTTTTTTTTTTTACATGAAATCATGCTGACTGTGCTAACAGCCTTTTTTCAAAAGTGGATTTTGCAAATAAAATGTGAAATTCAATTCAGTTTATAATTTTTTTTTTTATTTGAATTTTAAAATGTTGTCTTCCACAATTGCGGTCAAATCATATTCACACTGGGAAAGGATTGCATGTATGTGAATATTCAAACTTGTTGCATACACTATTTCAAGTCAAGATTTTTAAGTTAAAATTCCATACAATATTTTTTACAGATATTTTCTGTTAAAGTAAAAATAAACATTGAATGTAATTTAGTTTTGAGCTGTGCTTCTGGATGTAGAGTCTTGATAAATAACACAGCAACTTTTCTTTTCACTCTGCCACAAATGTGACCTTTCTTCAAGTAAAAATAGCTGCTTGTTGAGATTATTTTGAGGTTTTTTTATGTCACCTTCAGCTGAAGTGTGTGTGTGTGTCATGGGATGGTGTCCTACAGGAGCAGAATAATTATCAGAACAGCACACTCACGAACACTCCTGCAGGTGTGAACAGAGCACCACGGCCTCCTGACAGACGCAGATGGGGTACTGCGAGAGAGGGACAGAGCCCTTAAAATACTTTATACAGGAAAATGACAGGAGAGACGAGGCAATCACTTGTGTGAGATAGAGAAAAGAATGCAGCACAGGTGACTGTGAAAAAGCAGGTGAAGGAAAGCTGATTTTCTACAAAAGTACAATCAACCAGGGGTTTCAAACTGGGTTCTGGGACCCCCAGGGGCCCACTAGAGCATAGGCGTAGATTACGCGGGGGACAGGGGGGACGTGTCCCCCCCACTTTTTATACAATGTAAATTCGTCCCCCGCACTTTTTCATAGGGCAAGTGTGTCTACGACAAGCTGAGGTTTTCGCGGGTGTGTATACCCTACATCGAGATTTAAAATCCAAAGAATCAAGGATAGTCTACATACGTGACTTTCACGTTTCCATGGTAATCTCGTGCATTAGCCTACGACACGCCCATGCGCGCACCCGCGCCGAATCCATCAGTTTCAAGTTCAAAATGGCACAAAACTCTTCACTCTTTTTTCACGAAAAAGTCAAGCACTGTAAGTAAGTTGTCATGTAGTATCCGAATTGTGTTGCACAATGATGAATAACTCGAGATCCGCCTATTTCTCTTGTTGAATAATTAACAGGTTTTGTTGTAAATTCACTACCCGAACAAACATGCAATATTTTCAATCTATTTTACTCGTAATGCATTTTATTTTCACAGATATGTTATCAAAGCCCTTCAAATTAGAATACACATGCTAAATGTTAATGCTGAATTTGTATTTTCATGCATTAACAGCCATGATCTGCTTGAATCAGGCAGCGGTGTAACGTGTACATGATGTTTATCATAATTTGGTAACACTTTACAATTAGATAAAAAAGTTTGTAGACAAACTTTAAGTTCACTTGAAAAAGCCTAACTAGAAAGTTTGAAGTAGTTTTTAAAGCTTGAAGTTGGAAGGTTTTCAATTGGAAAGTTTTAGTTTAGTAAGACAGACTTTGTTTAGGCTAGTAAGAAAATGTAATTTTGCCAAAAAAAGAACTTTAATTTTAAGTAAATGTTATTTTTAAATCAGCTTCAGTGTGATATTTAACCATATTATCATGCTTAACACTGATAATTTGAATAATTGTAATGCGATGATCAGATATCTAAATCAGAGAATATCATATGTTTGGGCAGTTGGATTATTTATTTTTAACAGTGGATTCGGGGGACTCAAAGTGCACCAGATTAATGAATTTATTTTTAAAATGTAAAAAATTCTCTCACGGGGTTGGGGTTGGGGGCGGGGGGATTAGGGGGGTTCGGGGGTTGGGGGGCATGCCCCCGGACCCCCCTAGAGGTACCGAGATCCACCTACAAAAATACTGTGCCACAGCAGACTATATGATGGTCTACAAAAAATACACATTTTATTATCTTATTAAAATACATGATCACGATTTTACCACCTTGGCCTCATTTTAAGCCAGGAAAAACCCTGCATGTGCAATATAAAGAACTGGACAAATTTCTTTCTGTTTTATTGCATTAAATATAAATAGCATATTAAGCTAATTAAGCAAAAACCTCAACAAAAGTCTGAAGAAAAAAAATCCTATTACACTTGACATTCAGTCCCCCTCACTTTTGAAATGGTGGCTACGCCCCTGCACTAGAGGGTGATAGAGCTAATAATTAAATATATATTTTTAAATAATATGTTTATATATTTTGTTTATATTATTGTGTATGTTTATTTTGATGTCTTACACTTTCACAACCAAATATGGTATTATTATTATTTTTTTAGATTATTTTATTATGTTATTGCTGTAGCGTTTGTATATGATCAAGATGCTCGATTGTGCTTTAGGCGTCGTAAAATTCTCCCCTTTACGTTTGTTCACACTAAATCACCAGCCCGACTCCAAAAAGTCTGCAGATAACAGTCGCTAGAAGATCGTTATCACCTTAGCTGTCCTTGTGGATGCTGACCAGGAGATGCTACACCACTCTCTCTCAAACTTCAAAGGCATTCCAGAGGCGAGAGAGACAACTCCACCATCACCAGCCATGTGGTCCAGAAACTACTACAAATTTGCAGTACACATAGAAAAGGACATTGGCTCCATTTCACCCACAATCAAACTGCTCCAACTGTACATAGTATTTTCCTGTGGTGTAGGCATATCTCTGGTGTCTTATTAATGGTGTATAGTGTTACTATAAAATGCATCATGCTAGTTTTACCATAATTTGGTGTAAAACTGAACAAACTTTCCAGACCACCATAAACATCAAGTGTGGTGTCAGTTCTGGCAGGTCACGTTAGTCAAACTCGCATCAGCTGACTCTCAGCTGATCCACATCTACCTATAGGAATACAACGCCTATCACTGTATACATATATAAGCTCCATCAGTACAGCAGCTATCAGGAGCTAATTACCCTCCTCCATCCCCAGCTCCTCCTCTCGTTAGTCAGGATTTGGCATTCTGATTCCCCTTGAATCAGAATAAATTCTCAAGTTATGTTGTCCTTTAAATTCTGAATTAATGATAACTGCAATATACATTCATGTTGGTTCTGTTCTGTTCCCTAAGGCGGGTTATTGCTGCTCTCCCTGCTCTTATCCATGCTAGGCTGCATGGATGCGCAGGGAGTTCTTGCCCAGAACAGAATCATACCGCCAATCCAAACTGTATGGTAATTGTCAATCGTATTTGAAGATAGTGGTCCTGACAGAAATGCAATAAAGGTGTGAAGGGAGAACAAAGAAACTTTTTCCTGTTCAAAACTCGTACCTCTGATTGGCCACTTCACCAAAGATGGGTGTGACTGATAGGGCCTTAAACGGGTCATGAACTGCTTTGAGAAATGGTAAATGAAGATACTGACTGTTCTTTCCGTTGCAGATGGTTGAATGATGGTGATCTGGGACTCAGCTTCTTGCAGGGCAGGTGCAGCTTGATGTCCCGTGTGGACATGGCTGGAAGGTAGGCTGGAAGGTAGGTGGTTCGGCACGTCGTCCCAGACCCTCTCACTCTCTCGGAACCAATTATCGACGGAGGGGACAATTATCGACGGAGGGGACGTCGGATGATTCCCCGGACCACGGGAACAGTGGAGGCTGGTAGCCGAGCATGCATTGGAATGGAGTGAGACCAGTGGCAGGCTGATGGAGGGAGTTCTCCGCGGACTTGGCCCAGCCTAGGAATTGGTTCCAAGAGTTCTGGTGGCCATGGCAGAAGGTTCTCAGAAAGTACCCAATCTCCTGGATCTTCCTCTCCGTTTGCCCGTTCGACTGAGGATGGTATCCTGACGAGAGACTGATGGTCACACCTAAAAGTTTTTAAAAAGCCCTCCATACCTGGGAGATGAACTGAGGGCCTCAATCATACACTATGTCCTCAGGAATTCCATAGAACGGAATATGTGGTTGAAGAGGAGCTCTGCAGTGGTCATGGCAGTAGGTGAGCCTTTCAGAGGAATCAAAACGGCAGGATTTAGAGAATCTGTCAACTGTGACTAGCATACAGGTATTACCTTCTGATGGAGGCAGGTCGGTGGCGAAATCCATTCCCAGGTGTGACCAGGGGCGTCGTGGCACAGGAAACAGAAGGAGCTTGCCGAATGGAAGTTGGCGTGGGCTCTTGGAGATGGTGCAATCTGGGCATCCCTGGACAAACCTTCTCACATCCCTGGCCATGTTGGGCCACCAGAAGCGATCTTGTATCAGTGAGAGGGTACGGTTGGCCCCTGGATGGCCAGTGCCCACGGATGAATGTGCCGAGTGCATGAGATTTGTCCGTTGAGCCCTCGGTACGGCCTGGTGGACACCCCGGCGTAGATGGTTCGGAGACATTGGAGGAGGAGAGTTGTTGATGGATGGACCACTGGAAGGAGCACATGATGATCTTTTGAGGCAAGATGGGCTCAGGGTCTTCAGATCTCTCTTCAGAAGTATGTAGACGTGATAGAGCATCTGCTTTGAGAAGGCGCATGGATGTAGACGTGCTGGATTCTCCTGCTGCTGTGACAACACCACTCCTATTCCGGTGGTGGATGTGTCAACCTCGACGACGAACAGCTTGTTGGTGTCTTGGTGGATCAGGAGCGGTGCACTGGTGAAGGATTCTTTGAGCCTTTGGAAAACCTGAGTGGCGGCTGATGTCCAGAACAGAGACTTGGGCTTGTTTTTAAGGAGGTTGGTTAATGGAGAGGTTATGGATCTGTAATTGTGAATGAACTGGCGTTAGAAGTTTGTGAATCCGAGGAAATGTTGGAGTTCTTTGATGGTGGAGAAGCGAAGCAACATGACTGCATCTCCAGGGCTAGTGAACACTGAAAAAGAAACCTGTCACAATCCTTCACCGAACCAGATTAGGGCCTGGATTGGCCATGGGACTGGAGGCCACTGGCGGTGAAGGGGTGGCGGTGACGGGTGATGCGGAAGTGGATCCTGAAAGTGCTCGCTTGAGTGCATCCAACCTCCTGGAACGGATCTGGGGAACTTATTCTCAAACTGTGTTGGTCTGGTCTTCTGTTACGGAACAGAGACTCACAACAAGATTGGTAAAGGTGAGAAACAGATTTATTAATATCAGGATGTTGTGAGCACCAGCAAGTGCAGGTAAATGAGAATGTCTTTGAGAAATGGTAAATGGAGATACTGACAGTTCTTTCCGTTGCAGATGGTTGAGGAGGCCGCGGATGACAAGGAGGTAAATGGCGGGAGCACACACCGACGCTGAAAGAGAGGTGAGTAGTGGCTGGACAAGGGGGAAGACGAAGGAGACCAGGAAGATGATGGAGACTTGGAGAAACAGGATGGCAGACCAATAGACGGTGCATACACTTCATAGGAGATAAGTGCAGACGGGAAGGTGAGTCTTTACTCATGAACAAGACCAGACAAAGTGCCAGAGTCAGGTGTGTGCTTTTATGTGTCTGTGATGATGAGCAGATGAAGAGCAGGTGCGGGTGATTAATACTCAGGTGACAGCGATCTTTGTGATTGGGAGGTGATGGAGCCTGGCTGATCTCTGACAATATGTAACTATGCCATGTTTGGTCTCATCTGACAGCTTATAAACTGAACTGAACGGTGTTGAACTTAATACATATATATTAAAGTTTCCTAATGTACAATCTAGGTACTATTGCTTACACATGCATTGAGGAAAATAATGTTCTTCTCCCGCTCTTGATCAACACCCATTTGCCTCACCTGGTTTCCTGTCGGTCGGTTTCGGTGTTGGTATTCCACTCATGTTTAACAATGCTTTGCTCAGGGTATAAGAAGGAAAGGTTAAAGGTAACACTTGATCTTGGAGAAAGGCTTTAACCCTGCCACTCCCATACTATTAGACAGGCTTTTACGGCCTCTTCTGCACAACAGTGGAACATTTCTATACAGTATGTTGTTCCATTCTATCCATGTCTGTTTTTTTAAACATGTAACTTAATAAATAACTTTGCCTGCTTTAAAGGCTTTGAGAATCTTTCCTTTTATCACTGATGATGTTGAAAGCTAAAGTGATTATAACTTTCGTTGTCTAAACGTTCAGGTTAAATCCCACATTTTCTTATCAGTTCTCAGAAATACCTTTACCTTTAAAGAATAAGAGGTTAAAGAACAAGTCAGATAAATATCTGAATTATGCAGGACATCCTAGGAGCGTAAGCTTCCAGCCTTACACCTACAAAAATGCTAAATGAAATAATCCTCCTCTTAATCAATAATGTAGCAAGGTTTACAGGACTCGACGGCTCTTCTCTCATTCTCCCTTATCTCCTTTCCCTCGTTCTCTTTTTTTAGTAATGTCCAGGACAATTTGCCCAGACATTAAACAATGCTAAAAGAATGAATCCTTCTCTTCATCAATAATGTAGCATTTGATTCTCCACATGAGCAGGGAGACGAGGGTTCGCAGGACTCGACGGCAGTACAACAAAAATATGTCTATCAATTTACACCATAATACCAGACTTTTTTTCTCAGAATTGTGAGCTAAAAACTGTAAACTGTAAACTCGTAATTCCAGAAAAAAGTCGCAATTACCTTTTTACACTTTTATTCCTTGGCAGAAACAAGCTTCCATAGTATTGAAAAAAAGCGCTATATAAAAATTTGACTTGACTTGCTTATGGCAATGCCTCAAGAAAAAACCCATGTTATATTTGTTGCCAGACGCCAGCCTCACACCGATCTATAGCGTGTGTGTACAATCTATGAAGGATGGTTCTCTTGTGACCGGGTAGTCACGGTGACATTGAGAGGGTCTCTCTCAGCCTGCATGCATGCTGGGCCGTCTGTTCTGCTGGCATGTTGCCGTGCCAACAGGGGGCAGAGGATGAGAACGCTTCATCTTCTGAACACAGGACAGTGTGTGTGTGTGTGTGTGTGTGTGTGTGTGTGTGTGTGTGTGTGAGATGAGGAGACAGTACAGCGGGAGGGAGACGGCCAAATGTGTTTTCCATTGAGTCATAATAAGCGTGAGTTTTTTTTCAGTCCTGCCGTGACTTGGCCTTCACTTCTGTTTCCAAAGTCAGCGCTATGATTCACTTTCTGTCCTATTTTTGTGTTGAAATCACTGTGCGTACAGTAGTGTGTGCGAGTCAGTGTTATTTTAGCATCGAGATACTATTATAGTTCTATTAATATGTTGGATTAGTTTTTAATAGCCTATTTGACGTTTTCATGTTATTTTAGTCAGTTTTTCTATTTTGTTGTACTTTTGTCATTTGTATTAGTTATTGTTTTTTAACACTTTACCAGCCAGCCAATTATTTTAAGTTGCGAGCCATAACTAGCCTTTTTGATCATTCCAATCACAAAACTTTTATGGCCCCCAAAAATTTTTTTGTTGTATGACATTGTACACAGTGAAGAACACACACATATATATATATATATATATATATTATACTGTATATATAATTTATTATGATTATTTACAGTATATATATATTTTGCTAGCTTCATTTATTATTTTTATTAACACGAATGTGGTTAAGTTTTAATAAATAAAACAACATTTTGAACAAAAAGATGAGAAAATTGTTTTGTTAAAGACTTTACAGTTATATAACTCCGTATTTTTGTTTTTCAGCATTTTTCTCAGTAACGCTAGACGCTAGTTTTGATTTATATGCTATGGAATGTTTGATGAACAGCACCCCCTACCATATAAAAATGAAAACACTGATTTGTCGATGGCAGGAAAAGAGTTAAACATGCCTACATAGATTTGAGTATTTTTTTATTTTTGTTTAGTTATTTTAGTACATCAAGTAAAAGTAAATAAAAATAATAAATGTTTTCTTAGCGTTCTTCGCGTTGATTCTATTGTTGATGGTTTTATTTTTAGTTAACTATAATAACCACTGTGCGTTAGTTTTACTTTAGTATCAACAACTCACCGCATCGCCATCCTGTCCAGCGGTGCCATTCATGGGTGGAGTCACGTCCACCTCGACGCTGGAGCTGTTTGGCAGATTTTTATCTATAACACAAACAGGAAATGTACTAAATGGACAAATAAATAAAATAAATGACACATGCAAAAAAGTCCCCAAATAAAATCATTTTAAGGCAGGTCTAAGATACTTTAGTCTTTAGCCGCTGTTTTTTCAGCACCTTACACCACAAACACAGTGTCTTTAAAACATGTTGTCAAGTTTGAACTTGATTCCTCCATTCTGTTTATATATATATAAGTCAGACTTATGTATAGTCAGATTTGGTAAGTCGTGTTGCATGTAGAAGGTTAATTTACCAGGCCTGGATATTACAATTTTGAACTTCCCCAATATCGTAATTTCCATAACCAATCAAACTCTCACATTCTGTAGTTTTACATAATACTATATTTATATAGTTATTTAAGATACTTAAAAGATTAGCACTGCGTAGCCAATGTATGTGTCTAAAATAATTTTTGTCATATACATATTGGCCAGATAAAAAAAAAAAAATTAAAACTAAAAAAAGATGGAGAAAGTGCAGTAGATCGATTTGCAAGGGTTAAAGATGTTCTGAACAGACTGTGGTCACATCAAAGAAGCCGTGTGCTCTCAAATGCCCTGCTTTTGATGCTAATATGGAACTGTTAGCATAATTTTGCACTTGAAATGAAAGTGTATTCAACACACAAATTATATTATGTGATTTAAATATATTATGATACTTTATTTTGTTTCTATAAAGTCCGCAAGCAGTTGTTATCTTAAGAAGCTAATTTGAAATTGGTTGAAAAAAGCTGGGTCTTGTTCACTTCAGCAATGGATTTAACATGCAATGGCAAATTTAATAGTGCTAGGCTCAGTACATAATTTACCAGGAATAACTTAGCCATTATTTATCACTGTTACCTAATGTAGTAGTCAGTTTGAATCAGTCTTGAATTTATTAATGCATGTTATTTTTTCCAACTGTACCACTTACCAGCAACTCCATTTGAGTCCTCCACTTGGCATTTCTTTTTGGCAATTTTGTGAAGGATGGACGCCTTCTCACGAAATTTTCCTGAAAAAATAGTCCAGAAAGAGAGTAAGTGATTTGGAATAACAAATTTTCCCAGGATATTTTCCCAGCTAAGTGAGCATGTTTCATTTCACTCACTGGATATGAAACAAACTGTATGCCATTTCTAAAAAAAAAGTTGGTGAAATAGGGTCCTTGATGTTGATTAGCCATATTCAGCCATGTTAAAATACCTGATATAGTGACATTCGACAGGACACATCTGTTAACCTTTTGTGTATCCTTTGTGAAAAATAAGTGCACTTAAATGAATGTTTCTTAACACAATGTAACAATTTAAAAGTAAATGTCTTATATTTTGGTATTCATTATGTTTTTATAATCTTTTGTCATGCTTTAAAAAAGTATACTTATTTTTAAGTATTAAGTAACATAATTAAGTGTTATTCAATATTACATTTAAAGTTAATATATTTTAAAGACACTTAATTGCAACGTAATCATTACAAATGTGCAAGTTCAAATATATAAAATATATGGCATTCAAGTTTTAATAGAAATTACATTAAATTGCATTATATTCGGTACTACACTTGAACCATTTTTCATAATTATGAAAATACATATAAAGATTCAGTTCAAGCTATTTGAATTTATTATAAATTTAAACTATAATACATTTTATCAATACAATTCATTTCAAGGGTCTGAACATTACATTCAGTTCGCACTTTTTAGGTGTGCCAATGTGTACTTCTTTTTCACAAAGGATATCACTGTGCAGCACCCACAGAGACCAAATGGTTTAGTTGCATATTGCCAAATTATTTAGTAAAAGAATATAATGTTTTAATGAAAAAATGTGTTCTTAATAATTCTTTGCTTATTTTTATGTTGTGACAGTATGGGGAATATAGTGACTCCAGTACATGTCATGCACAGTAACTCCCTTTAATAGACTATTATTCACTATTTAACACAGCATCTTGTAACTTGTAGCTTGAAAAAGGGTCAAAATACCATTTGAACTTTAATGTAATCTTCAAACCAAAAGAACAATAAACACATCTGCTTACACTGTAGGCAAAATCTATAACACAGTGTGGATAGAGCAGTACCAGTATCATGAAGAAAACGTCAATACAGTTGCACAGCCTTTTCAGGATCCATCAATGTGGAAGTAAAAACTCAGGCGATCCTACACAGACAGTAGCAGTGTTTTCCTGTCTAATTCTTTGCATGAATGAAACTGCATGTGATTAAGCTTGTGTTGAAGCATATGTGTGGAGGGTTGGTTTACTAATGGAAAACATCCTGATCACTAAATGTCTTTGACCTTCCTGAGGATTCATTGGCTCTGATTGGCTGATAGAGAGACTATGCTGTCTGGCTCGATCAAAAGGCAGTGTTGTGACCCCAATCAACATGCACATGTATGTTACGTGACCTACATATCACTAACACGGATTGGAATATAAAGTGGTTTTGGAATTTTAGCATCTATACTGAAGTCTGTTAGAAGTCTGTTAGCATCTATACTGAAGTGTTTGTTTGTTGTGTAGTAGGACTAGTTTGTAATGTAGGCGGTGGGCAAGGTTTTCTAAAGTATTGTTAATGTTCTGTAGTCAGCATCGTCTCCAGTTTCTCTAAACAATGGAGGTTAATTGGGTTTCTCAAAATCATGGCAAGTATTACCTTCCTTTGACATTATTACATAGTGCACTTTATAAGTGTACTTAAGTGTGTTAAAGGGGTCCTTGATTATGATTTACATTTTTTTACCTTTAGTTAATGTTTAATGTTGCTGTTTGAGCATAAACATCATCAAGTTAAAACGCTCAAAGTTCAATGCAAAAGGAGATATTTTCAGCACAATCCTCTTATTCATTAACATTGTCAGGGCCTGAATCGGGCTCGAAATGGTTTGAAATTGGCACCATGGTTAATATTACATCTGAGTGGTGTTAGCGGTTATGAAGGGGCGTGACATTTCCCGAACACACGCTAAGCGCTGCCAATCACAACACACTGCCAGTTAACCAATCACAGCACATTTTGTATTTCGGAAGGAAGGGCTTCTTTGAAAACGACGTGTTCAACCAGATTGTGGAGAAAGGAGCTGTAAAAATGTAAAAATGTGTTTTTTTGAACAATCAAGCATGAAAACATATTACACCCCAAAAACAAAACCAATACTTCGTAAAAGGGCATAATAGGACCCCTTTAAGAAACATAGTCATGAAAATGTAACCTACTCTCTTTAAGTACACTTAAGTGGCCTTTTATTCATTTAAAAATATATTATCTGCATTAATAATATATCAATGTTACTCTGAATACAAGCAGAGTATGGTAGAGTTACTCTAAATAGAGTCAGATAAAATATTGACTCATGTACCTTCCCATGCTGAATATTACATCAAAGTCTGTTTAGTGCGGAGGGAACTAAAACGAGAACTTTGTAACTATACACACACACACACACACACACACACACTCACACACTGTGATTTGTCATTCTGTTCCCTTAGATGTTATGGATCCTCAAAGAGACTTAAGCAATTCAGCCATAACAGATGTATAAGAACTGACATTATTGCATTAGTGAGACGAGAGAGAGAGAGAGAGAGAGAGAGAGAGAGAGAGAGAGAGAGAGAGAGAGAGAGAGAGAGAGAGAGAGGGGACCTGTTATTATTGCATTATCCCTGCGCTGCTGGTATTGCATAACTCTAGTTATAGAATGACTCACTCCTCTTCGTCTCAACACCGTGACGTACGTTTCTTAGCATCTATTTCTGTGCGTGTCTGAATGCAGCCAGGCACGTTATCTGACTCTCACGGATTGCCGAGCAGTCACAGACAGTGACGAGTAATGCTGCTCTCTTATCGGAAAACTTTGTGTACATTCAACCAACTATTCTGATAATTGCATTTTTTAAAGACCCCAAATTAAACAAACCTAGTTTTCTTTCATGCATTGACTTATTTATTGAAACAGGATGTTTGGGAAGGAGCTATTTTTTTTTTTCAAATGACTTGTTAGTCAGTTCCTAATCAATGTTCTTCTTATTCTGGTGAGCACTTGATTGGCCAGAAATGTGTAGTACTGGATGAATCATTGATATATTTCATCTGATTTCCTGAAAAAAAGAGACTATGTGTTTTAAATGAGTATATCTGCTATAGGTTAGTTCTGTAAATATTTAGTTGCATGCTCAAAACTAATACTTGACCTCAAAGCTAGAAGACGTGGACTTAAAGCCACAGGTCGTTAACCCTACAAAGCCTTGTATTGTAACTGATATGCAAATATCTTTAAATTGAAACCTCTAAATTATCAATTGATTGCTACTTTTTTTAGCAAGTAAAAGGCCTTTTAGTCTAATTGTAAAAACATCCACCTTCACGTTGTGGTTCACGTGTCCTTTTGTTGTGACATCTTTACTGACTTGTATTGTTATAATATTTCAACATGAACATTTACTGGACTAAAGCAACTTAGGTTTACCTTGATTATCAATAATTATTTTTCAAAAATCATGTTCAAATGTGTGTATCAAATAGGATCCAACAGGCTTTTGAGGAACGGTTATTTGTTCATCTCTCAATCATTGTATTGCTTTGCATTATATGGTTTGAAACTAGAGAGCTTTAAATGATCATAAAAACTAAGCATTTAAATATCCTCTCACATAAACATATTATTGGTAGATAATCCAGTGATAACTGATATGTATATGCATTTTATGTAAGTAGTCTGTTATACTGTTATGAAGATCTTATTGATTTACATTACAAACTATCAGAATTTCTGCACCAAATTGCATTGCTCAGTTTTGGGCCTATGAAAAAATTGAGATTTTTCTCCTCCTCTAGTTTGAGCACCCTATTCTCAGCTTATCATACTATATGAGCCACAAAAGCCAGATGTATCAAATATGATACTCAACAAAAACACATACAGTCAGCAAAAAATGTTTTTAGAATTTGTCTAATATGGTTCAATATCAATAAAATGTTTCGATTTTACAGGGTTAATATATATAACTCTAAATGTTTTACTTCAAATGTTTTCTGATCATGTTTACCAGCACATTTTGTCATGCATTTATATTACAAAAATAAATCCCTTTCAAACAAAACAATCTTTTTTTTTCAGAACAAACAATGAAAAACCAAAACAACAACAACAACAAAAATGGTTGAAAGAAAAATAACCTTGAAAATCTAAAATTATACTAAATTAAGAATGGAAACCACGATTTGCACTTATGTTAGTGAAATCTCGGCTACAGTGTCATGAAAGTAAAAAATGGAAAAGAAAACTCTCTCTCACACTCATATGAACAAATAGCATCATGGGTAGAGAGGCGAAGCAGAAAGAGAGGAAAAAATAGGGTTGACAGAAAGATTCTTACCTTCCTCGGTCATTGAGTGATAATATTTTAGCTTGCCATAAGTCCCCAGCTCTACAATATCACAGACAGAGACAAGGGTAAGGAAATACACGCTTGCACATGTGGACGAGCACACACACACACACACACACACACATGTATAAGTGTCAGTGAGAACGACGAGGTAAGGTGGCTAGAAACAAAATCTGTCTCTATGTCGATCTCACAGGCATAAGTGCAAAAAAACTGAACAAAAAAGAAGAGAAAAATGACAAGTTTAATCAGATTGTCTGACTGCTGCGGGAGTCAAGGTGCATATGTTTTTATAAGTCTGCTGGGGAAACAAAATTTTGTTTGTTTGTTGAAAACAAACATTTTTTATTAAATGTAGTAGTTAGTATAATCATGCCTTTGAAAGATATTTAGAGATTTGCTTGAGCTACACTATGCTCCTTTAGAAATCATTCTAATATATGCTGATTTGATACTCAATAAACATTTCATATTATTATCAATGTTGAAAACAATTGTGCTGCTTCATGTTTTTTTGGAAACTTTCAGGATACTTTGATGAATAGAAAGTTCAAAAGAACAGTATTTGAAGTTGAAACCTTTTTTAACATTATACATGTCTTTATTGTGCCATTTGATTAATTGAATGCAACCTTGCTGAATAAAAGTTTTTTTTTTAAATAAATTGTACTGATCTCAAACTTTTGAATGTTTGTGTACACAATAGCAAGGAAAGTGGATATCCATGAGCAGAATTTCATATTACGCATCCAAACGTTTTTTTTGTCCATGCAGTCTATTATTGAGGTATAATTTATTTCAGACTCATTCTTTCTGTCTAAGTTAATAATAAGCTGCAAACTAGTCCAGACTTACAAAGAGACAAAAGTATGGCTATGTGAGACAGCAATACTAAAATTATATATAAAATGATTTGCTATGCTTAAGGTTATTATTTTCATTCGAAACTATTTGATTTTCATTTCACTGTTACTTGCAGTGTTCAGTCTCAAAACCATTGTGTCGTGATGCCATTAGCCATTTCTGGCATATATATGGAGTCCAAAATTCAAACAAGAATTAGTAACAAGGCCAAGTTTTGTAGTCTGCGCTGACTCGTGCATATGATCAGCTCTGTGTTATCGTGTCTCTGGACCGGAGCAGATTTTGTGCACGCTGCGGCGGTTTGCGTGACACTAACATGAAACCAGACTTCATTTAATCCCAATGGAAAGTATATTTACACTGTCTGAATGTTTCCCTAAGCCCTATAAAGTGCACTATGTGCTATTCACCATTTAGAAAATGGTAAATGTGTGAACAAGTGCACTGATTTTAGCCGCAACTTTAGGGTCTATGTATAGTGTAGGGGGCGGGACGCTTCAGATTCTAGAGAGCATTTGATTGGACAGAAAATCTGATGAGAAGTGCAGCGTGATGTCTCAAAATCATTGATCCATATTGGCGAAAGTGAGAGACTACGTTTTGAATGCTTATATCTTCTAAATAGATTTGTGTCATTGTTTTGGAGAACACTCGCTTAAAACAGTAAGGCTAACATACATTTTTTTGAAGCGTAATTATTTTTCAAAGTGTACTTTGAATAACCATAGTGTATGACATGTGCTATATAAATAAACTTGCCTTGCCTAATTTTGATTTCATGGTGACTTTAAGTTAGATTTTAAATCTCAGATTTTCTACATGGTTTCAGATTTTTGTAACCTATCTGTAAGATCTTCACAGATGATGTAAACATGTTTTCGTTAAGTAATGAGTCTGGCGACCTTGCAGAATGACCTCTCCAGCTGTTGACCGGTCATCCCAGCGGCACAAAGCTTTTAACATCGATTCGGCTGGGAAAGGGTGTGCGACTGCATGCAAGTGTGTGCGTGTGCTCACGTTACACAATAAAGGTCACGTAAAATAACCTATCAGACTGTTATTGGCATGGGTGAATGTCTGTGCATGTTCGTGTGCAATCAGGTGGAAGGGCAGTATGACAGATAACAGCGTCTTTATGAATGCATGCGTGTCCGTTTGACGGAGCAGACAGATCATTCCAAAAATAGAGAAACTGTTGGTCCTGCATGGGGGTCGAGCTCAATAATCAATGCAAACTGCTGTGCAAGAGGTCAGACAGTAAAAAAACACATGCACACACAGACAAAACCACTGCATATACGGTTTGTAATTTCTGAAGAGCGTGAAAGGTTGTGAGAGCTGTGGCAGTGCTCAGTCTGTGTGTGTGATGAAGAGGGATGAATTACGTGTGCATGTGGAAAATCAGGCAGTAGTCATTTATAATGTGTTCAATATCAATTAATGAACTTATGCAATTAATCAATTCATTTGGCGGGTGTGTGTGTAATTATTCCATGTGAGGAACACATAAGGAATACTCGTCACATTAAGCCACCGAAATAAATATATTATGAACACAATCCCGATGTGTCGCTGTGTTTATAAAACAGGTGCAGTTTTGCCAAGCTTGTATGCGATGATGCGAGTGACCCAATGGCTTGTGCTTTTTGTGTAAGAAAGAAAATACAACAAAATAAATTTGTCGCAGGGACAACTGTGGGACAATAAAACCCAAACCTGACATCTGGTTTTAGACCACAATCATTTATAAGTATATGGTGTTTGGTAGGGCTATTCGATTAGCTTAATTCGAGGGCCGGATTATTAAATCAAAAAGTTAAGGAGGGCCGGTGGGTTTAGCTGATTTATTAAAACATTATTTATTACTTATTGAAACATAACAGTATTAATAAATAAGCTAAATAAACCAAAAGTATTGGATTTACTTGGAAATGTGGTACCCAACAGTATGCAGATTTTTAAGACCATAATAAATAACTTATTTACAGCTGTGTACAAATATATAAATTATACAAGCTAATAGCTATTCGTAAGAATTATTTTATTTATAATTATTATAGGCTTAAATAAAAAAATTCTGACAGTGAGACTTGGTAACCACAGGTAAAACCATGCATGGCTACTCACTCACTACCACTGTATAAAGAAATGCCTAAACACAGGTAAAAACTATACACACAATACCCACCTAATAAATCTAATGCAAAATAAATTACTATAACATAGTATTCAATGTACATATTCCACATTGCTGCCCAAACCATGGTAAATTACTACAGTACATTCATGGTCAATGTTTGTAAGGGTGGTGTTTAGGGGATTTAAAGTCTTCTAACTTCGTTCATGGCACAATGTTTCTGCTGTTTTCCTCATCAGTCGTGTTGGGAATGTTGAGGCTGTTTCATCCGATTTAAAACTAGTTTAATCATCAAGTGATTTGTGGTTTGTAACAGAGAGGTGTGTCGAATTGAACAGCTTCTCACAAGATGTCTCAACGCTGTTTAATAATAGTGTCCGGGACCGGGAGTAAACACAACTCCTTTAAGCTTGCGTTCCGTTATCCACTGGGCCGTGCTGCGAAGTTCAAAGTAAACTCGTGAAACTGAAAACGTTTCTCAGGTCAGTCTGAGCACTCATGGTACGCACAGTGCGTATATCCATACAGCTGCAGGCGCCAATGCGGCCACGCGCATATCTAAACAAATTTATCCGCACCGCCAGGATAAGAGGAGGAGGGAGATTGGGGATGGGGATGATTGGCAGGCCACACTTGGCCTGCGGGCCGCCAATTGAATAGCCCTGGTGTAGGGCCTCCTTTTGAGAACAATGCTACATCAATTCATCTTAGGAATGACAGATACAAGTCCTTCACAGTGGCCAGAGGGTATTGAGCCATTCTTATTCCAGAACAGTGGCCAGTGGCTATGTGAGGCTGGTAGAGGAAAATGTTTTCTGACTTGCTCCTCCAAAATTCCCCAAAAAGGTTAAAAAATATTGAAATCTGTTGACTGTGCTGGCCATGGGAGATGTTCAACTTCACTTTCGTGTTCATCAAACAATTCTGTCAAAAGTCTTGCTGTGTGTATTTGTGCATTATCATGCTGATACACAGCACTCCCTTCAGGATACGATGTTTGAACCATTAGGTGCATATGGTCCTCCAGAAAGGTTCAGTAGTCCTTGGTAATGATGCTCCCATCAAGCTCAGTAGGGAATGGCATGATATTGCAGCCCAAACTATCACTGATCCACCCCATTTTATGTTTTTTGGATTTAATCGGGTTTAGTACATGGACATCCTTTTTAGACAGCTTCCTCTTGCATTGACAGTTACTCCCGTTGGATGTGGTTCATCCTTTGTGGTGGTATGCCGAGATTACTTGGTGTCCTGGTCACAGATGAGCCAGTTAGACGTGCACCAACAATTTTTCCCTTTTTTGAACTCTGATATGTTGACCATTATGTTGTGTGGATTGCAATATCGTATGTACAGCTGTGCTATTGGTCTGCTAATTCAACCTTCACACTCTGCTCTTACTGAAGGAATATTGGCCACCTGGCTGCGCATATAGGTGTGAAAACTTCAACACCATATTAGCCAATATTTCAGTTTCAATGTCCAATCAGAACATTTAAAATTTTCTTAAAGGACAACTCCGGCGCAAAATGAACCTTTGGTCTAATAACACATTGGTACCTAGTCAACCGTTCTCTAAGATTTGTTTTCATGATAATCGAATATAAAGAGTTTTATCTCTAAAAACTGTTTAGCTTATAATGCTAGTATATAGGGCATAGAGTAATGAAAAATAAAAATCGCTATTTAATACCACTAACAAGGCTAAAAATAGCCCCACACTAACACAGTAACATAATGAGGGTCCCTACATGTAAATCAAAGCATTGAGAACGTTGTAAGTGTACAGACAGTTTAATAATAAGATATTTTATAAAAGACAGTCCCAGTGGTGTAAAGTAACGAATTACAAATACTCTCGTTACTGTAATTGAGTAGTTTTTTTTAGGAATTGTACTTTTTTAAGTAGTTTAAAAACAGTGTACTTTTACTTTTACTTGAGTACATTTTAAGTGCTGTATCGGTACTTTTACTGCGCTATTTTCCCTGAACCTGCCGTCGCTACATTTATATGATTATTTATTTTTATAATAAGTCATCATGTGACTCCATGCGTGATTCCCGTCAAATCAAATCGCGCACGGAAAACTTTGCATCAAACCAGCATCAACAGACTTCGAGACACCTGGCGCCAATTTATTTTGTTCACGAAGTGACTTTCGGAGTGGATCTTGAGCCTGGAGGAAGTTCATGCATTTGTGTCTTCATATAGGCAAAAAAACAGCGCAAGCGTCACACCTCACACGTGCTTCAGTGTGTGTGTGTGTGGTAAATGAAACTGCGCGTCGGCTGCACCATTCATTCACACAGAACATGCAGGATTCGTATTTAAATTGTCTTTGTGGTTTAATATTCACACTATATCGCGATTTGATTTCAAGTGTACTGAACTGCTTTCTATTTATTCCTCAAAAAATTTACAAATTCCGTGAAATTCCGAGTTATAAACTCCTTTTTTATGACTGGATTTTGTCAGCATTTTAGGGGGGGCGGGGGTCGTCCAAAACAATGGTAGGGGAAACGCTGTGTTTTTAGTGCTAGCAGTCAAAAATAAAACTGTTGGAGAAATATTGAAATACTGTTTCTTTTTTTCTATGAATCTGTGATAAAAGAGTAAGCTACATTTTCAATTTGCAGGGTATAAGGTGGACTAACATTCATAGCATAATACTCACTACTCACTACTCTTGAGTACTTTTAAAAGGGCTACTTTTTACTCCTACTTTGAGTAGTTTTTAGGACCGGTACTTTTACTCTACTCTCACTACATTTTTTGACAAGTAACAGTACTTTTACTTGAGTATGCTTTTTCAGTACTCTTTCCACCACTGGACAGTCCACTTTGTGTATACAGGCCGGAGCCATCTTTGAAAAAGAGTCTCGACCAGTCGAACCACAAACGCTGTGCCAAGTGAGCTGTGAACTGTGACTTGTAATCTTAAAAAATCCGTTGTTTTCGGAAGAAAGCACTGAGCGCATAAGAGAAGCACTGAACGCAACAGAGAAAATAATAAAATAATAAATAAATAAAAATCATTTAAAAAAAGAGACTTATGGCGCTTTTCCATTACCAGTACCAGCTCGACTCGACTCGACTCGCCTTGGCCGGCCTCGACTCGGCTCGCTTTTCGCTCCGTTTTCCATTGCAGACAGTACCGCCACAAATAGTACCCGGTCGTCATAGCGACGCCTTTCGTTCCTCGTTGCCCCATCAAGCTCTCGCTGGATCCTCTCTTCGGCAACCAAACAAAGGAAAGTCTGCACCTCCTCGTTTGACCACGGCGTATTCTTCCGAGTTGCCATAATAATAGTAGTAAGTTTAGTAACTCTGGCCAAACTATTTAAAAATGGCGGGGTTATTTATTCTGGATACTCCATCTGGCGCGTGCAATGATGACGCAGATTCTCTGTGACCAATCAGCAGTCGGCATTGTTTTCACGTCACATTTTAGTATCGCCTTAGCTCGCTTAGAACCTCGCCGGAGGTGGTACGAAAAAAAGTACCCGAAAGCAGGTACAGGTACAACTTTTACACAGTGGAAAAGCAAACAAAGGTGAGTCGAGTCGAGTCGAGCCGAGCCGAGGCGAGCTGGTACTGTGTAGTGGAAAAGCGCCATTAGTGCTTCCACAAGATACACACTAAAGAGATGGCGGATTATTCAACCGACGAACCGTTTATGTTTGATGGACGGTCTTATCTTTTCGAGCCGGAATATACTGACGAAGAGCTGCATGAGCTCCGTGAAAGGGCTATGAGAGAGAGAGAGCTGCCGGTGGGCAATGCCGCAACACAGCCTCATACTTCGGGAAACTAGTGGTGTACCTGCGGACATTGTGAAGCTATGGACACCGAACAGGAGTGCCTGTGTTGCACGGAGCGGGACCTGTTGACTCGCGACACCCAAGAGACGCATTGTTTTGTACAGTCTGAAGATTTCCCCGCTCTGATAAACAAAGCTGTACTTGCAACTTTTTTCCATGTCCCGAAAATAAATTGGAGGCGGCGACCCATAGCGGAGGGACCAGATGGACAGTTATCCACTGAGTAAGTGTACACTAGACAAGTTATGTTTTAAATCGGTGCAATTATTTCTGATATATAGAGCAACTATTGCGTGATTTTAGTTTGCATCGCCAGCTGTAAGTCTTGCTCATTGATTTGCATGAATGACCGAAAAACCTCTTGCCCTCCCTTTCCCCAGACAGTGCAGACTTAAACAAATATAATTCATGCATTTCCATGCAATTAGATTTCACAAACGTAATTCCGATCGACCAGCTCACTTGGCACGGCGTTCGTGGTTCGACTGGTCGAGACTCTTTTCCAAAGATGGCTCCTGCCTGTTTACGCAAAGTGGACTGTCTTTATAAAATATCTTCTTATTAAACTGTCTGTACACTTACAACGTTCTCAATGCTTCGGTTTGCATGTAGGGACCCTCATGTTACTGTGTTAGTGTGGGGCTATTTTGAGCCTTGTTAGTGGCATTAACTAGCGATTTTTATTTTTCATTACTCTATGCCCAAATACTAGCGTTATAAGCTAAACAGTTTTTAGAGATAAAACTCTTTACATTCGATTATCATGAAAACAAATCTCAGAGAACAGTTGAATATTAGGTACCAATGAGTTATTAGACCAAAGGTTCATTTTGTGCCAGAGTTGTCCTTTAATATACTTATCAATGAGGTGGCAAAAACGTTTGGATTTTTTTACATTGTTAATCTCTAGATATGTGCATTCAAGATATATACAACTTAATGGATAAAGCATAGTTATAATGGATCCTAATTCACTGCTGTAAAAGTTTATGACTTTCAAATATAATTAAATCAATGTTCAATTGTAACTTCAGGAGAGTCAGTGTTTATTTTTCTGTTTCCTGGTTGACATGACGGCAGGCATAGTCATCTGATATACTATAGCTAGCTAATTAGCAGTCAGCTTACAATGTCACAATCAGTTACCTGGACTATATCTGTATTTACGATGCCGTATAAATTAATGCTTTTTTTATTCTCTTTAGTTGCTAAACAGAAAATTTGTTTTATCTACAAATTGCACCTACCGAAAAGCTCAAAACACGCTTCTTGGATCTTTCTATTCATTTTTCCATTTAAAATGACATTTACATTAACAGTTTTATAGAAGCAAAATAGTGCAGTTGAATAGACCAGTTGAACAACGCAAGGATGGACATGAAACTGGTCTTTTAATTCTTTCAAAGAAATCATATAAAATTGCATAAATTATTCTTGAACTGACCAAAGTATTTAAAGGAAAAGGGTTACATTAAAAACATACATTTTAACGTTAATAGTTATATTTTGATCGTAAATCCACTATTGTCTTATATAGAATTGTTCTATAGTCTATAGAGTATTTTAAGCAATTACATCATAAGAAACTGTAATTAAATTACAGAAGAGTAATCCCTTACTTTACTTTTTCGAGGGAAAAGTAATTCAATTACAGTAATTAATGACTTGTGTATGTGTATTATACCCAACACTGCTAGAGTTCATATGATTAACCTAAATATACTATTATGCGTACGTGGGACTGAATATCTTGAAATGATATCGAAAGTATAGATGAGCAACTAATAATGTTCAACTATTGATTTTGCCTTTAAATGGTTTAAATTTTGAGCAAATCTAGCAGGGTTTTTCAATGAAATGGGTTCTTTTCTCATTTGAAAATGGTCATATTTAGACCAAAATGAATAAATATCTTGCAGACAGTATAGAATCACGGGTAGATTAAAAGTCATTAAAAAATGGATTGCTATGGTGTAAAGTTCAGTGATAGAATGTCTGGTAACACTAGTTTAGGGTCCAATTCTCACTATTAACTAGTTCCTTATTAGCATGCATTTTACTAGGATATTGGGTGTTTATTAGTACTTATAAAAGCACATATTAATACCTTATTCTGTATGACCTATTTCAAATAGGAATTTTACATTTCACTGACACTATTTGGGCTAAACGAATTTTAAATGATTTTACTCAAACACACAAGCCACAATCGCACCATGCACTTTTGGCATATTTCAGCTGCGCACTGCATCCTAGGACGCTTTGGGTAATGCCTCCAGCATGACCGGTGTCTGAAGAACATGTCTAAACACGACAATAACTTTGGTCGGCGACAGCCTATGACGTTACTACCGGTGTGACCAGAGTATAAAATGTCATCTGTAGAACACGTCGACAATTTCTTTTGTCTTCAGGACCCGTTTGTTTATGTATGTGTGAAGACGATCACTCAGCCAAGCGTTTCAGGAAGTATGTGCCTCCGTAATAGAGATGACACTTGAGGACACATGACTTGTGTGTAATTTGTTTGGGTAAGGATGTGTTATGTGTTTGGGAACTGAATGCGCTCATTGTAAGGTGCTCTTTGTGATGCCTTCGCGAGACTGATTGAAAGAGACGGGTAAGAAGCTTTTACTTTGTTCTCACCTGAGGTATAGTTGGCAGTGTTTGCACGAGCGCCTTCGGCTCTCGAGGGAGTCGAAAGCACTCGCAGTGATGTGTTTGTGACTGTTCTACCCATGATTCTTGATTAGTGATAGAGTCTGGCATTTGAGCGAAGCACGTTTAGCTCCCGAGGGAGTTGACCGCACTCTTTATGATATGGTCGCTGTGATAAGCTCCTTTGATGTTTATTCTCTCTCGAGGGATGAGGAGCACACCGACAACCACTGTTCGGATCCCGTGGCCGCCATAGCAGGTTCGACTGGCAGGTTCGATCACGGAGGTGGTGGGCAGAGCAAAGGGAGAGTCTTATGAAATTTATTTCCCCTTCCAGTCTTACTAATGTGTAAGGCAGTCCCTCCAGAAAAACGCGATTATTAACCCTCTGAGGTCGGCTATCGCGCCGGCGCGATAGTCTCGCTTTTTTCTTATCAGTGCAAAAGAAACTCAAAGAAACTCTGTTGATTTTGATCTAACATATTAAGTGTTGTACATCATTAGATCCTGATAAGTGTCTATTTTTTTTGTGGATACTCACAATAAAAACAAAGTGTTTTTGCTTTTCGCCAAATAAAGAAAAACAAACATGATGCGCGTTCTGCCTTCTCTCTGTCAGTTAAGTCCATTCTGAAACGCGTCCGAAAATTAACTGTAATTCCGCGAATACTTGTCATACATGCACTAGTGTTTTTCCATAATGAAGCTTGAACTCTCTTCTTTTAAATGAATTAATTTATATAAAAAACAAATATTCTCAGCTTATGTAATCTGTATGAAAAGAGAGATGTCAGTATTTTTCTTTCCAGCTCATTATACCTAATTACGCGTTAATGTGCCACGCCCATGGAGAGCGCGCGCTATTCAAATGCAAATGATCTTAGACAAGCCATTCAAACAAGCCAACGCCCACCAGCTGGATTATAAAACACAACGTGTTTAGTAAGTATCTTGTACAGCTGTGGACACAGCGTATCCTTTCGCTGTGAGGAATAATACTATCTAACCCTGGAAAATGTACCAGAAGTGCTGGTAGTTTCATTTCGAGGAGCAACGGATCCAGCTGATGTAGTAAGTCATTTATTCTTAAGTGCTTTGTTCTAATCGCGATATTGAATAGTGTCTGACTGTAAACCGCAAAAAGACTGTTTAAATATGAATTGCGTGTCTGTGTGTAGGCTAAATGATGAGTGAACGGCACAGGCGTGCGCGCTTTGTTTACTACAGTTATACAGCGCGTGTCTGTGCCTTGTTCATTCACTCTCGCACCTACATTAGTAAACGTTATGTTTACATGAACACATCCAAACTATATTGCTATAGCCTACTAAGATGAGTAAAAATAGACTGTAATATATTGTGTATGATATATTAGTATATACATGTGAATTTGCAGCTTGTTGCTTATACAGACATTTTATTTCAACATATTTCAGACTAAATATGAATGTTTAGACACGATTTTGTGATTAGTTTTGGATAGATTATAAAGTTTTGACTGTAAAAAAAGACTACTGTCACATTAAATAGGTACGCTTTTGTTCACCAATTTCTGCTCATAGTTAAATATACTATAGTATGATGTTTTGTCAAAAATAAAGTAGGTATATTGAATTATCAACTAAGATGTTATTATAGTGTTTGTTCCAATATTCAAACTAATGAATCCTTACCTTTTTTAATACGTATGATGAAATGTATACTTTTTACAAAGAAATACACTTGAAATATTGTTAAAATTGTAATTGTTGTTGTAATTGTAACCTATTTGTAATTGGTTACAATTTCTAATTGTAAAATATGTATAGGCTATATAGATAATTTCTTTTGTCCTTGCATTCTTTGGGATCCTGTGACACACCTGTGTGAAAGGGCTAATTAATATGCAGCTCATTATGCGGCACATTATCCGGCCTTTGTCTTCTCAGGTGTGAACACGCCTCCACGCATATTGCCTTACCAAACAAAAGGTCTCTAATAAAATTTAAATCAGTGTATGTTTTTGTGTAAATGATTAGGCAGGATGATTTTCAGATCATTTTGAAGCAAAAATTCTCATTACAACAACACTCATTAGTCAAAAGTCTTGTGGACACATATTTAGTATGTGTTTTGTGGCCTTATTTCAGACACTTTAAGTTTTAGTTTTTTCAATAACCATGCATAAGCAATATTCTCTCAAAAATACAAACATGTTTCATAATTTTGCTCAGAAATTACAGTAGCCCAGTTTGTGCTATATTGAGTGAATTTACACCTTTGCCATTAACATGTTTATAAATAACTGAAAAAAGCACAAATGTCAGAGCATGTCAGAACACCTCAAGGACCCCAAAAACCCTTAGACCTAAGAGGGTTAATCAGCCAAAGTCTGCATATTTATGCGGGGGTCGCATTTTTTCAAATACTCCGCAATTTCGCCGCATAAATTGCTGATTTCCGCGCAAAATATGCGGGGCTTGCATGATTTCATAATCCCCGCATTTTTTCGTCGCAAAAAAGTCACATATATCTTAGCAGAAAGTTGGAAAATGTTGCGTTTGCTTCACACAAGAGCAGCCATTTCCCCTGTTGCCATGGGAACGTTATGAAGTGACGTAATTACACGACGTGAACATCATCGAAAAGCTGTAAAACAGGAGTACACTTTATTTTTAAATATTTCATTTATTCATTTTTACTGAAGTTGTAGCATATTCCTCTAGTAAAGCTACAGAACTTGTTTGACTCATCAATGTTTTTTAAGTTTGATGTGTTTATTAAGGTCTTGTAACGCGTTGTGTCGGGAAGAAAAATAGGGATAGCTCACAGATGAAGTTATTGCAGAGGCCAGACAGACTCACAGAGGCGATTGGCATCTCACAACTAGCACTTTATTCCCAAATCGAACTCGTAACTGTCTGTCACACATACTACCGTCCACATCGTTACTTAATAAACAAAATAAGATAAAAGAAGTAGCATCAAACAGAAATTACCCACACACATGGGGTGTTCAAGGCGCACATACAATATAATACTGCAGACAGTTCAACAGGGAGCGTGCAGCTCTTAAAGGGGCCACACCTTATTTCCACTCGTTACAGTCTGAAATAAAACAAGATGAGAAATTAAATATTTCCAGCACTTTCTGTGATGTAGTATGCTTGCTTATCATAGGAAGTAATAAGAAAGGACTCTTTAAATTAAGGTAGTAGCCTAGTGAGAACAGGGTGTTGGGGGAATCACTTTTTTTTTCTCTTTTTCATCAAACCGCAGTTTTTGCAAGTTCCCGCAATTTTTGCAAGTTCCCGCAATTTTTGCAAGTTCCCGCAATTTCATTGCAAAAAATTGCATAAATATCCCGCATATTCCATCGCATTTTTAAAGAAAACGGGCCGCGTAATCAAGGATTTTTGCCCGCAACAATCACAAAAAACTTTTTTCTGGAAGGACTGGTAAGGCATAATTCTGTGGAATTAGATGCAGAGAGAGTGCAGGCAGGTTTTATTTTTAGATCTGCCCCCTCCGTTGGCGATCCTGCACAATAGCAGTGCTCGGTGGTTGTGATATCTGGAACCCAACAGGCATTGTTTTTTTTCACCCTTGTTTGCGAACCCTTCCTAGTTGTAGGGACCTCCGTGAGTGTCTAGGGAGCCCATTTTTCCTCGGGTTTGACTGAAGAGCAGAACCCTTCCCCTGAGTCAGGTCTTCGTTCTTCAATCCCTGGGATGAGCTCTTTTGATCTCAAGAACACAACAGGAAGAGTTTTTTTCGCCCCAGTTTGAAAACCCATCTTTGTCGTAAGGCACCTTCGGGAGTGTCTAGCGTCTTGAGATCCTACAAAGATATTTGTTTCCAAGTGGTCCCAGCTAGCTCCCCTTTAGGCAATAACTTCATGGTTGAGTTTAAGTGGAATCCTTAAAGGGTTAGTTCACCCAAAAATGAAATTGATGTAATTAATTACTCACCCTCATGTCGTCCCGAACCCGGAAGACCTTTGTTCATTTTTCGGAACACAAATTTAGATACTTTTGATATCAGCAACGTCATTACTACCTTTCTGGGCCTTGAAAGTGGTTAAGACATCGTAAAAATAGTCCATGTGAATAAAGTGGTTCAACCTTAATGTTATGAAGCGACGAGAATATTTTTGTCAAGTCAAGTCAAGTCAAATATATTTATATAGCGCTTTTCACAATACAGATTGTATCAAAGCTGCTTCACAGTATCAATCAAAACAACTTAACAATGTTTGTTTATTACTGGAAAAAAAGACATCCAAGTTTGGTAGAGCTGATCAATAGTATGATTGGTTAATTAATTTGAATATCCCCAATTTGAATATTTTGTGTGCATAAAACAAAAACAAAATAATAACTTTATTCAACAATTTCTTCTCTTCCCTGCCAGTCTCTGCCCCTTTTCAAATATTTAAATCAGCGCAGTCCATTGGGTTCTACGTCAGAACGGCGGTTCAGTATTGGCCGGATTCTGCGTGAGCACCACACGCATGCATCGTGGTGCTCACGTGAACAGCATGAAGACTGACAGGAATGAGAATAAATTGTTGAATAAAGTGTTTTTTTTTTTTTTGCACACAAAAAGTATTCTCTTAGCTTCATAACATTAAGGTTGAACCACTGTAGTCACATGAACTACTTTAACAATGTCTTCACTACCTTTCTGGGCCTTGAAAGTGGTTATGACGTTGCTGTATATTGGGGGGTCAGAAAGCTCTTGGATTTCATCAAAAATATCTTAATTTGTGTTCCAAAGATTAACAAAGGTCTTACGGGTTTGGAACGAAATGAGGGTGAGTAATTACTAACCCTTTAATAGTAGGATTCCCGTATAGTGATTTTACTTTCGCCCATCCAAGGGCTCACCACATTAATGTAAAGTGGAGGGAGTTGGTCAGCTGATTTATCTGAAAGATTGGTGAGATTGTTATCTTGTAGAGCCTCTTCTGTATTATCATTACAAGGAAGACACAAGTTTAATAATATACATTTTATTAAAAAAAGATAAACAAGAATAACTAACACAACTACTAAATGAATACCATGAATGATAAAGGAATAAAGTGCATGAGACACATAAAATACAAGTGATTAAGTTGGGTGTGGCTATGGAAGAGTTACGTTATCTTATGGAAAGATAAACTGTTGTTCCTTTGAAAGTAATACGGTGAATAACCTTATTATGCATCAAACAAATAAATGAAAGATTATGTATTATTAACTAGCATCAGCTATATTACCTCTAATGGAAAATGGAAAAATCATATACTGATAATAAACAACAATGCCAAGGTCTCTGGAAAGTGGTTTGGTAAAGTGATATTTACGTTCAATGTGGTCGAGTGAGCAGTCTGATGCTGGTAACGTCTTCCACTGATTGTGCTGAGTAACAATGCAGGGGGGGGAAAGAGCTGGAATATGTTTTAACAACTTTAAACATGAAGCTTTGTGGGATGCTGATCTCCTGGAGCACCCAAGGGTCCTAAAATCTGGAACACGCAGATAAGGCCCTTAAGTAGGTGCAGAAGGTCCTTAATTTGGAACACACAGACCAAGGAACCTTGAAGTGAAGGTTTGCTCTCCTGAGCTTAACCTTGTTGCAAATGTCTCTGTGCATGTGTCCTCTGCCTCTCTGGGCCAGAAACTCAGAACTTGGTCAATCCGCTTTTGTCTCTCTGGCATGGAGACTTGTGACGTGCTGTAGATGTCTCGCTGGACAAAAACTCTGAACGTTGTGTTTGTTAATGTCTCACTCACAGAGTGGAGGCTCAGAATGTGGTTGTATCTGTTGCTGCCTCACAAGCTGTAGACTCAGATCATGGAATTGGTTTTGTTGCAGGAGTCTCAGTTGAGCATTTATAATGGCATGGCTAGCACTTTTGCCAAGCCCCCTTATACTTTCTTGTGATCTGCCTGAAAATAGCCAGAGACACGATGTAGTTCCACAGAAAGTAATATCTTTATTTTCACACCTTCGTAGGATTCACCCTTTTTCAGACTCCCGCAATAACATATTCTTGCAGACACCCGCGATAACCCATTCCCTTGCACATGAAGTTAACAATCTCCCTCTCTTCTTTAAATAAAAAAAACGAATGAACGGATGACTTTGACATATAAAACATTGTCACCAAATACAAACGATTTTCAGGACACAGTAACATTTAAGTGAGCTTGAGTATTTAAACAAAAAAAAACTGTACCAAGATAAATGCTCAATGGTTCAGATATTACAGTTTCCATACACCCTCATACAGCACTTTAAGAAGCATAAGTGAGGAAGCACCTTTCTTCGTCAAAAAGTCAGCAAGTTGTGACTTGGCTTCTGACCAACGCACTTCTTTGATTTTGTTAGCATGTAGGAGCTCGTTGACACTGCTTATTTCTAATCTTAGTCTCTTCTCTATGACCTGTTTTGTAGACTTAAGAGCGTCAAACAGGGAATGGTTATCAGTTACACAAATAAGGGGAAGAACATTAAGATCAGCTTTACCAGTGGTAAGCTCAGAGTAGAGCATAGCCAAGACACACTTCCTGCTCTGCTACTGTTCGGACGCTCTTGCTTACCGCTCCGCGGTTTGCTCTATCCCTTTTATATTTTTATATTTTATCTCCTTTTATCACCTAATTTTAACTTCAGCTAATCAGCACAGTGCTCAAACGCTTGGATTACTACAAAAAAAAAAAACAGAATACTTTTATTCAACCAGCCTTCCAATGCTTAGATTCTGGGGAAGAAAACACAACTGCCTACATTCTAAAGGATAAGAGAAAATGCCTATTCTGGAATCTACTTGCTGCACTAACTGCCACAGACTTTTACAAAGGATTGTAGCTCTTGAAACAAAGTTACTTGTGGGACACCCAAACCAGACGGAACACACAGCAGAGCTTCGTCATGGACGCCCTCAGCCTACAGACGGTGAGTCCCATGAATCTAGTCCTCCTCGACAGGAGTGTAGAGAAACAAGCCGATCGACTTACAAACCGGTGGCACAAACAGGGAGCGAGACCCAAAGGCACTCGAGACATGCCGCAGTAGCCTCCTCTACCCCAGATACGGCTCTGACAAGGATTGCAAATACTGGTCTCCTACCACCGCCTATACATCTTGAAAACAGATTTGAAGTATTAGTGAATGTAAATGAGGAATCCCCAAACGTGATGAATGTGATCGAACAAAGACTGAATCAGCCAGTAGCTAACACTGATGCTAACTGGCGCTCAAGGTCAAGCAGACAGCGTCACTCAGCTCAGAGCGCAGCCGAGCACAGGACTCTGATAGTCTGTGACTCCATAATCAGAAACATTATTAGCAGGGATACAACTACATGCTGCCTTCCACAAGCAACGACTTCTGATGTAAACAGGGAAATTGAGAACATTCTGACGAAACATTAGACTGCAAATCGACTCATCATTCATGTGGGGAAAAATGATATTCATAAAGAGCAGTCAGAACTCCTTAAGAAGGATTTCAATTACCTTTTTGAAACACTTAAAAGACAGAAAGTACAAACATTCATCAGTGGACCACTCCCAGCAAGAGGAACAAACAGATTTTCACGGTTGCTTGGGCTTAATACATGGCTCCAAAAAACCTGCAATATAAAAGGAGTAAACTTCATTAACAACTTCAATCTTTTCTGGAGTCAGAGGCAACTGTTTCAACAGGATGGCCACCACCCAAACAAACTTGGTTCAAGAGTGCTAAAGGACAATATCTACTTCTCCCTCAATCATCCTTCAGCAGTGTGTGCCAATACACTCAACCTGAATGGCACACACACACCTGGACACAGTATGAATGACCACAGGACTTCACTTCAGCACCTGGATGGACATGCGGTTGACACGTCACACAAGGACAATGATAACACCACTCAGCCAAAACAGCCTCTGCTCAGGGACACAATCTCAGCTGAGCCCTGCCCACAGAGCACACCACAGACAGACTGTGACATACTAGAACTGCTCCAACATTCAGCACCCAAGGACGACTTGCTGGAACACCAGGACAGCATTTTACAGCCTCCAATAACACCAGAGAAACAGCCCCCTCCAGCCTCTATCCTCCCACCAGACACGTTATCCCTATCTCCAGCATCTCCACAGCATCGTCTGTGTTTCTCAGAGAAAATAGAAAAACTGGTGTTTGCTGGAACCAAACTATCTGCAAGCCCCCAGACATTAACAAAAAAAAGTCAGGCCCCAAAACCACGAAAGCCTGTGGGCCCAGCTCGCTCTCCGCTTGTAAGAGCTCTTCGGCCTCTGCAAAAACGCCAGGGCCCACACCCTCCTCCATCGGCTCGAGGTGAACCAAAAACAACTGATACCAGCTCTCAGTGATATGTGTCGGGTCCCTGCTACGATAACAGTAACTTTCTCAAATGTTTACAGAACAAGTGGGAACCCAGTGTGCCTGTATCTTTCTCTATTGCTGTTCGATTACATGATAGAAAGTCTAAGGCCTTCAAAAGCTGTACAGCAAACCCATCTAATCTGGTGCCTATTACACGCCAAACTAAGACAAAAGTAACAAAAAGTAAGACTGTTAAGTTAGAACTTTTAAACATCCGCTCACTTAAAAATAAATCACTTCTAGTCAATGACTTAATAACCACATACAACCTGGATTTTATGCTTCTAAATGAAACTTGGCTAGAAGACAGCTGCAGTGGAAGAGTCCTCAATGAAACATCCCCTCCTAACTTTACTTTTATGAGTGTCTGCAGAGCTGTTAGGAGAGGAGGGGGAGTAGCTGCTCTTTTTAAAGATGTCTATCAATGTAAGCAAACATCATTTGGTAACTACCCCTCTTTTGAATATCTGGGTATTGTGTTAAAAGGTGCCCCACGCATTTTACTTATCATTATTTACAGGCCTCCAAAATACTCTCCAGCCTTTGCTGAGGACTTTACAGAACTGTTATCAACAATTTCCTCAGAGTTTGACTGTTTTGCAATTACTGGAGATTTTAACATTCACATAGATAGTGCAGAAAACAATATGGCAAAATAAATCAAAACTGTTTTAAAAACTTTTGATCTGACTCAGCATGTACATGGACCCACACACAATCGTGGGCACACTCTAGGTTTACTTATCAGTAAGGGTTTAAACATCTCATCGATTGTTATTAAGGATGTAGCACTGTCTGATCATTTCTGTATTTTCTTTGATATATTGATCTCTCCTGCCATTGAAGCTAGATCTGTGTCTGTCAAGAAGAGCTTAAAGATGCTTAAATGAGAACACTAGTGTGCTATTTATGAAGGCTATATCTTTAAAACCAAGCATATCCGCTGACTGTTGATTTTCTCCTTGATTATTTTAACTCAAAGGTTAAAGGTGTAATAGATTATATTGCTCCTGTGAAAGTCAGGAAGAGTGGTAGACAAAAAGCACCTTGGAGAAACACAACAGCTGTGCAAAATATGAAAAGAACATGCAGAAAAACAGAGCGCATGTGGCGGCAGACAAAACTTGTAGTCCATTATAACATCTACAAAGACAGCATCCATGCTTTCAATATGGAACTAGGCAAAGCTAGACAGACTTTCTTCTCAAATATTATAAACAGCAACTTAAACAACACACGCACTCTTTTTGCTACTGTAGAGAGACTGACAAACCCCCCAAGCCAGATTCCCAGTGAAATGCTCTCAGACGGCAAGTGCAGTGAGTTTGCTTCTTTCTTCTCTGAGAAAATTTGTAATATCAGAAAGGTGATCAGCATCATTGAGGCGCACTGGGGTCAGACAGATCAGACCACAACCTGAGAATGTAGTTACTATGTCTAATTTCAAAGAAATTGATGGCAAAATTTTGGAAGAAACCATCCAGCACCTTAAAACATCAACCTGCGCCCTTGACGCACTTCCCACATCTTTCTTCAAAAGTGTGTTAAACAGTTTAGAAGCAGATCTCCTAAAAGTGGTTAATGCCTCACTTCTTTCTGGTAGTTTTCCAAACTCCCTGAAAACTGCAGTTGTCAAGCCCCTCCTGAAAAAGAGCAATCTGGATAAGACTATATCAAGCAACTATAGACCGATCTCAAATCTTCCTTTCATAGGCAAGATCATTGAAAAAGTTGTCTTCAATCAGCTGAACAAATTCTTAAGCTTGAATAGATACTTTGACAATTTTTAATCTGGATTCCGATCGCATCACAGCACAGAGACAGCGCTCATAAAGATAATAAACTATATTCGCGAAATACTGATTCAGACAAATTTTCAGTACTGGTACTACTCGACCTCAGTGCTGCATTTGACACTGTCGATCATGACATCTTGACAGGCTGGAAAACTGGGTGGGGCTTTCTGGGATAGTCCTAAAATGGTTCAGATCATACTTAGAAGGGAGAGGTTATTATGTGAGTATAGGAGACCATAAGTCTGAGTGGACATCCATGACATGCGGAGTCCCTCAAGGCTCAATTCTTGCACCACTCCTATTCAACCTGTATATGCTCCCAATGAGCCAAATAATGAGAAAGAACCAAATCTCTTACCACAGCTATGCAGACGACACACAGCTCTACTTAGCCCTATCGCCTAACGACCACAGCCCCATTGACTCCCTGTGCCAATGCATTGATGAAGTAAACCATTGGATGTGCCAAAACTTTCTTCAGTTAAACAAAGACAAAACTGAAGTCATTGCGTTTGGAAACAAAGAGGAAGTTCTCAAGGTGAATGCATACCTTGACGCTAGGGGTCTAACAACTAAAAATCAAGTCAGGAATCTTGGTGTGTCTCTAGAGTCAGACCTTATTTCAGTAGTCATGTCAAAGCAATAACTAAATCAGCATACTATCACCTGAAAAATATTGCAAGAATGAAATGCTTTGTTTCAAGTCAAGACTTAGAGAAACTTGTGCATGCTTTTATCACCAGCAGGGTGGATTATTGTAATGGACTCCTCACTGGCCTTCCTAAAAAGACCATAAGACAGTTGCAGCTCATACAGAACGCTACTGCCAGGATTCTTAGCAGAACCAGAAAATATGAACATATCACACCAGTCCTCAGGTCTTTACACTGGCTCCCAGTTATATTTAGGATTGATTTTAAAGTATTATTACTGGTATATAAATCGTTTAATGGCCTAGGACCCAAATACATTGCAGACATGCTCACTGAATATAAACCTAACAGATCACTCAGATCATTAGGATCTCATCAGCTAGAAATACCAAGGGTTCACTCTAAGCATGGAGAGTCTGCTTTTAGCTATTATGCCAGCCGCAGCTGGAACCAGCTTCCAGAGGAGATCAGATGTGCTCCTACAGTAGTCACATTCAAATCCAGACTCAAAACATATCTGTTTAGCTATGCATTTACACTGTTCGTCCCACTGTTTTTACTGTACTTTATTTTATTTTTTATTCTAAACTGTTTTAATTATTCTTATTTGTTTTGATTATTTAATTTCTTTATTCTAAACTGTTTTAATTATTGTTATTTCTTTAGATTTTTTTTATTTCTTCTACCATTGTGTATGAAATGTGCTATGTAAATAAACTTGCCTTGCCTTGCCTAGCTAAGAACATAGCATTGTCAATACCAACTGACATGGCAAGGTTTTCTCCTGCCAGCGTGCTTCTTACCACACATCTGATTTTGTTGGACTGCCAAAAAAGAGGAGAGAACTTTCCTGTTTTTTCCATGAGGGCAATTAAAGCCCCTCCCTGAGTACCTCCATCTGGAAGATTGCCCAGTGAAGCATCACTGAAAACCACCAAACTCAAATCATCACTGTTGCCTAGTGTTGAAACTTAAGGTGTCACATTCTCTGACTTAAGTTTACGGATCACTTTGTTCACTTCATGTATGGACTGAACAGTAGCATTCTTAATGTTGGATGCTAGGCTACATGTGTCAAACATAACATCTGGTCTAGTTTGTTTGGCAACCCACAGAATCTTTCCTATTTTGGACCTGAGTTGTTCTCTTTCTTTCTCGTTTAGTGGAGCCTCTCTCTGTACACCACGTGCTGCCTGTAAGTGAACTGGTTGTAAGTTTTCAATGTAACTGTCCTGATGCACCTGCACTACACCACCCACAGTAGCAATGTTCATCCCCACGTATGAAAAACTCCAATGCTCTTCACGACCCACGTGAAATGCAGATTTAAGTACAGGGATGACATTAGTTACAAAGTGCTCTGAACCTGCCCAAAAAATCATCCACATGGCATGCCAGTACTCCTGTCACCTCATACTGCTCATTCTGCCAATAGAACACTGCAGGATCAACCCGTGACATTTTACCACCACTGTTCAGCATGAGTTCTTTGACCTTGTTGTACCAGTAGAGGGAAGCGTCTGCAAGTCCATACACACATTTCTTTAGTTTCCACAACGCATTGTCTACACCTGCTTCTGGTAGAGGACGAATGTAAATGTCTCTTGAGAGTTCCATTCCCTGCAAAAAGGTAGACTTAATATCCATATAATTTACTTTCCATTTGTTTTGACAAATAACAGCTATCAGCAGCCTGAGTGACTCTGATGCACATGTGGGAGAATCTTTTTGTAATTCATGAATATTGACTTCTTCAAAACCTCTCGCCACGAGGCGAGCTTTGGGAACAATACCATTAGAAGTGTCCTTCAACGTACAGACCGATCTAGTAGAAAAACATCTTTGACCCTTGTCTGTGACCTCTTTTTCATAAACATTATTATTTTGCCAGTTTTCAATCTCTTGTTGTTTAGCAGCATCAAAAGAGATGTGGTAATAATGAGTACATCAGCATCAGTGTTATCACATTTAGTGAGAAGATAATCAACATGTGACATGTCTAAAGCTTCCTTTAGAGCCTCGCTGCCATTTGGTTCAAGATACTGCACGTTGTACTAGTTTTTATGTTGCCCTTTTGCTTTTCCTGCTCTGCCTAAAACTCTGGCAGTGTGCTCAGTACCATCATCTCTGTTTGTAAATGTCACTGTCTGACCTGTTCTCAGTTTTTTACACCAGTGGAACCCACTGTATTAGTAACATCACTCTCTGTCTCATTAGTTTGTCTCATGTCTTCTCTATCATGTGTTTCTGTGTTTTCAGAGATTTGCATGTCTCCATTAACACTTATTTCATCATCTGGATTCTCTGACACATTCGTGTGTATTAAGTTTTCACTTTCTTCACTATTTTTAGGAACATCAGGTAGTACAGGTTTATCCTAATCCTGTGCATTGACTTTCTTCAGCCTGGACTGGTGTACTCTGACAAGAATTCCACCATGTCTGATAAACACTACAGAGTCATCCTGACCGATAACTACAGCAGGGCCTTTCCACTCTGTACTGTCTGCTCGTTTGTAGTACACTCTGTCTTCTGTCTCATACTTTTCATCTGTAGGCCTAAGCTGCTTTCGTAAAGCTCTTCTTATTCTTTCTGAACATTCCGCCTCTGTGAATGCTCTTCTGGAAGCATGTAATGCTATTAGGTGCTGTCCTACTCTAGTACTCATAGAAGTGCTCTCTAGAGCAGGGAGTTTATCAACCAAAACGGAGGGAAGATTAGGATTGTGACCAAACACAAGCTGGTGTGGACTATAACCATGCACATTGATCATACTGTTTTTGGCCATTAGAGCCCAGTCTAGAGCAGTCTGCCAGCCACATCTGTTTTCCCTTTTCACCTTCAGGAGGATCTCAGTCAGTGTCATGTTGTGTCTCTCCAGCAGGCCGTTGCTCCAAGGACTGTATCCCGCTGTAGTCTTCATCTCAGTGTTGAATTTTTCTGCCATCTCTCTTATCTCCTCATTGTTGAACTTGCCACCGTTGTCTGTGTATATTTGTTTGGGGGCACCATGAACACTTATCCACGAGTGAATGAAGGAGTTGACAATCTCTGAGGCTTTCTTTGTTCTCACAATGTTTCCAGCGCTGAAGCGCGTGAAATGGTCAATGATGTGGAGGTACCATACGCCAGGCTCCAACTCATGTAGATCCATTGCCACCGTCTCATTGTACTCTGAGGCTAAAGGCAAACCAACAGCAGGCCTGGGCTTGGTCCTGCTATATCTTTGACATACCTCACAGTCACGGAAGATCTCTTGTAGAATAACTGGACAGTCTTTATCAGTATTTCCAGAGCTGCGAATGAGCCTCTGCAGCCGGTCTGCAGAGGCGTGGCCAAACTGCTTGTGGAGCTTCAGGAGAACTTTACGCTTCTCTTTTGTAGACATCTCTGCTGTGATATCTCTGCTGTCTCTGTTTCACTTTCATTTGTGTCCGCTTCAGTATTAACATCTCTATTGTCAACACAATAGTGCCCCGAACTAGTGAGCTCAAGAGGCACTGGTTGCTTGAACATGACAACTCTGTCATTCTCCATGTCTAAAACAGTTCCTGCTCTCTTTAGAGACATTTTGCTCAGCAGTAAGGGAATATCAACAGGAACAACTTGTGTTTCAATGTGACATTTTGTTAGTCCGATCTTAGCGGGAAGCTTCACCTTTCTGTTAGAGTGTACCACCTGACCATCACCAAATCTGAAAGGTCTGCAGCTTGAAAATTCTGTTAGCAGCGGTTCGTTTGTTTGGCTTTGGCTCAGGTATTCATGTAACTATCCAGCCACTTCCCACCACAAACAGTACGTGTGCATGCAGTGTCAATGATAGCTGATCCCAGTGATTCAGTTAGGAAGATCTCAGAGTCCGTCATGACTTTTGTAAATAGTGTAATATTCTTCCATATTGTCATCTTCTGCTAGCTTTACTTCATTTCTCCGATGAGGGCAGTCTTTGGCCCAATGGTACGTGCTCTGACAAATGACGCATTTTGTTCTCTTACCATATTTGTCGAGTTGGTTTGTACCTTGCTGTGGCTGCCGCTGTCTGCTCTGTGACGGGCCGTTGTTCCATTTAAATTTGCCCGGTGGCCTCTGCTCCGTGAAAAATGCCGCATCTTAAGTCTCGCTACCGCTGCTTGCTCCACTGGTTTTTCCTCCGAAAATCCGCTTCAACGCTGGCTTCATGGATGGGAATGTCAAATCCGTGCACGCTGTAAGTGCTAGCTGCCTACTCTTCTCCTTGAGACAAGCTGTGTCCAGGAGTTTAAATGCTAACACGCCGTCAGGCAGGGTCATGTCGTACTTCTTCATCCGGTTGTATCTCTGCTCAAATTCTATGATGTAGTCCGTCATGGACATCGCACTGTCTTTGGAAATCGAGTCGAAATGAGAGTATGCTTCATAAGCGCTGTCTTTTTCTTCTCTCAAGAATACCGCGTCCAGCTTAGCTAGCAAGGTTTCCATACCGTCATCTTTGTTTAGATTGTTCGTGGGTATTTCCAAAGCGGTCTCTCTGGCTCGCCCCTCGAGCCCCAGCACCACCGCGAGTGCCTGCTTCTTCTTGTCCAAGTCCGTAACAAGTCTCCAAATACTAATTTCATTTTTCCAGCACTCGTGTGGTCGGGCTTCGTCAAGCTTAGGCGGTAAACCATCCTCTGCTACCATGAAAATAGCCAGAGACACGACGTAGTTCCACAGAAAGTAATATCTTTATTTTCACACCCTCTCAGGATTCACCCTTTTTCAGACTCCCGCAATAACACATTCTCGCAGACACCCGCGATAACCCATTCCCTTGCACATGAAGTTAACACTGCCGACCACAGAAGGCTCTGAGCCCTTCTGGTCTCTGGACACCAACAGGAAGTGGTCTGTTCGCCTTGGACAAACCCTTCCAGTTGTACAGCACCTCTGAGAGTGCTGGAGTCTAGAGACCAAATCATTCTGCTAGACAGTGACATCGAGTGGTGTGGCTCTCTGTGAGCCTCCTTAAACTGTCCTTGAAGGTGGAGTGTTGTTAGGCTTCCTCACGCTCTACAGAGTCGTCCTGCTGAGGCCTCTGCTCCCCAAAGTGTGACAATGATAATCTCAGGTACTGTTTATGTGCTTTATTTAATGTTTAAAGCGTGCAATGTGACTTTGAATATCATTTAGTGCTCCCAGCTTTGTAGCTGTAAAAACAACAATGGATAATTCACCTCAGATCTTGAAATTAAACTAATGGAAACAAGAATGTTCAAACTGTGAACAAACAAGTGTATTATTTGACAAAGATTGTTTTAGTAACGCAGTAGCCTTTTGTATTTGAATAATGTTTAAATGGTGTAATATTTGTGAATTTGATTATCTAGCCTACTTATCCATTTTCTTGCAATTGCCGTCAAGATTACTCTCTGGTGCTGTGCACTTGCCGCAAGAGCCCATCCACACGCTGTTCTGATTGGCTATGGGTTTTGATTGATTTCGACGCATCTCCCTACATCCTGTTGCCATGCTTTGGGAATGGCTGACGACATTTCCTTCAGACAAAAGAAATTGTTAACGTGTTCAACAGGCGCCCTTTTATACTCTGGCCGCACCAGTAGTACGACTGTTGCCAGCCAATGTTATTATCATGTTTAGACGCATGCTTCAGACACTGGTCACACTGAGGCATTCCCCAAAGCATCCTAGGACGCAGTGTGTTGTTCCCCTTCTCAGGAACCATGGTTACATTCGTAACCCGGGACGTTTTCTTAAAGTCTCTTTTTAATTCTCACAGGCAGAGACATGAAACATACACAACACATTACAAAATATTAAGTGAGATATATATTATTATATCCAAATGTATTTACATACATACAGTATACTATATATAGTACGATACTATACTATACGATATATAGCAAATCTCAACTGATTGTTTATATATCACAGATTTTAAACTATATAATAGCACAGCTCTAATCTGCTAAATGCAACTATAAGGCAATAAGATATTATAAACATTAACATTATGATTTAATGTAAAACTGCCTAGCATATAACAATGTGTATTGTGAAAAGTGCTATATAAATAAATAAATAAATAAATAAATGTGAAACACAAAAGACACTTCTTGCTTTTTTTGCGTCTCTGCCTGTGTGAGAAATATGCGTAACCCAGGTTTAATGTAACCACTTTAATGTATCATAAAGTGGGTAACTGTAATCTGACTAGTTTAATAATAATCTGTAAGACTACTTTTTAAATAAAAATTAGATTACAGTAAGTTAAAAAAACAAGGAGAAACTGTAAACACAGGGCTAGGGTGGGGGAAAAATCATCTGGGTTTTTGTTTATGCGTCTAGAAAAATGCATATAATAACAGTAAAGGTTGTTGTCAATTATTAACAGTTAAAAGTCATTATTCATACACACATGTCAATGAGAAACACAAAATGTGTCCATTTTGCTATGGGGTTATGGAGATATTAAGGTTATGGGTTACAAGAAATGGAGCTCTAGCAAGCAAAAACACATGGAAACTTTAAAGAAACAAACGGTATCTAGTATTCATCTCTGAATACTGAGAGGAAATTGAATAAACAGCACTACAGACAGCAGGGACAATCAGGGACACGTGTTTGTGTGTGTTTTTAGGGTGACGTAGGTGGTCAGCTGTGACTGTGATGACAATGAGATTTAGAGAATAACTCACCAGAGTCAGCAAATTCTGAGGAAACCGCAGACAGAGAAAAACAGAAAGAGAGAGAGAGTGAGACAGAGAAAGAGATGAAAAAGAAAATAAGCAGGAAAAACAGTAATTAGCTCTAGTGCAAAGCCATGTAGTGAATAAAATGATGAGATGTGCTACTATTAAAATCCCCATAAAAAAAAAAGAAGTAATTGATATTTTTAAAATGTAATGTTTCATTTAAGAGCCGAAAGCTTTTAAAGACCCTATTAAATCAAAATATCAGTTCTGTGGCTTTTAGTTTGCCTTTTAGATTTGAGCTCATCCACATGAAAGTGTACTCAAAACAGATATTTTGATTTAATAGGGTCTTTAAAAGCTTTCGGCTCTTAAATGAAACATTACATTTTAAAAATATCAATTACTTTTTTAAAAATGTAATGTTTCATTTAAAGGGTTAGTTCACCCAAAAATGAAAATTAAGTCATTAATTACTCACCCCCATGCTGTACCAACCCCGTAAGACCTTCGTTCGTCTTCGGAACACAAATGAAGATATTTTTTATTATAGTTGAGCCACTGTTGTGACATGGAATATTTAAACATTTTCTTCATTGACTTTCTGGGATGTCAGGATTCATTCCCTTAGGGAGCCTATGGAGGAGTGATCCAGCTGTCACATTTAATCAAAAATATCTTCATTTGTGTTCCGAAGACGAACGAAGGTCTTACGGGGTTGGTACAGCATGGGGGTGAGTAATTAATGACTTAATTTTCATTTTTGGGTGAACTAACCCTTTAAGAGCCAAAAGCTTTTAAAGACCCTATTAAATCAAAATATCAGTTCTGTGGCTTTTAGTTCGTCTTTTAGATTTGAGCTCATCCACATGAAAGTGTACTCAAAACAGATATTGATTAAGCATTAATTTGACCAAAAATATTGATGACTCATCCTGCACTCACTCATTTGGTCCAATCAAAATATTTCTAAAATGAGAATGCCCCTCCCCCTAATGCCACCAACTTATGAGTGTAACAGTTCTGGTTCTGGAAGTAAAAACATAAATTTTCTCCAAAAAGAAAAAAAAAAATAACGATAACTTTTAAAGACAAACCTGCTGTGAGCTACGAGGTTGTTATTTAATTGTATACGCTTTTGTTGAAGCCAACTATACGATTTCTTTAACTTATTTTTTAAGGGGTCTGTTATGTTTTTTTTGTTATATTACCTTTAATGCAGTATGCTTGTGAATGTAAAATGCCTGCAACGTTAAAGATCAAAGTGCAAGACAAATAAAGTTATTGACTCCTAAAAGAAAGAATCGATAATGAACTGCACGAAACGTATTTCAGCAATTCAGTCAGCAATTCAGTCTCCTTTACTCTTACATACCTGCATAAGCATGTAGCAAATTTGCCAGTCTATGGTCAAAACAATGAAAGTCAATGGGGTCCAAAACAACATTGGATTGCATGAACTTTGACAATTTTTATCTTTGGGTGAACAATCACTTTATAGCTGGTTTTACTTCAGGACACAGAATTTACAATGGATATATTAGAATGACAAAAGCTGACAATTTTGTGAATGTATTAGCAACAGCAGATTTATCAGCGTGTGATTTAAAACTGAAACGCTGTGATTTATTAGCCTAACCCATGTGTGACTGTGAACACATGCGAACAATGTGTTAGATGCATTCTGGTTAGGCGATACTGGTGTCATTTTTGTGGGAGCATTTTTCTCTGTTAACAGTTATTTTCTGGCATACAAGTTATGACATGCATTGTATAAAATTGGAAATTATATTACCACACCAAACATACTGTAAATTTCAGAACTTATAACTTACAAATGTAAAAGAGCATTTATTGAAACCAAGATGCAAAAAAATACTTGCTTAATACTGCTGCAAACTTGACATCACACAGGTGAATGCACAGGGTTATGATTAGGGTTGGGTATCGGTTGGGTTTTATCCGATACCAGTACCTACTCGGTATTTTTTAAACGGTTCCGGTGCTTAAACGGTGCCTGAAACGGTACTTAAGAAAACGAAACCGCTCACACTTTGTCAAAAAATAATACCCTTTTATTTACAGGGCCAAACTGGACATAGTAACTTAAATCTTTAAACAATATAAATACAAGTAACGTATGGTAATAATAATAAACCAATATAAAATAAAAATTCACATTTACATAATATCAAATAAAACAATATTGTATCAAACAATGTAATAATACTGGAGATTAATAGAGATTACAATCAGGTAGGCATGTGCCGGTATCAAATTTTCGTGCTGCGATTAATTGAATGAGCTTTTATCACGGTATACGGTATTATCACGATATTTTAATTGCTCAAGAGAAACAGATGGATTGCGGGTATCTAAAAAAACAACTTGCATCACAATGTGTAATTGTGATTTTCAAAACATGGTAACTAAACAGAATTTTATTAAGTTTAGTGTCAACTTGTTACAATGTTTACATGGTACAATGACTGGTAGGTTACTGTTTGTATTCAAATAAATTCTTGTATTTGATTTTAATCTTAATTCAATATTGACTCATTTGGATAAATATTAGGTAGGCTACAGTCTGCATGTTAATTTTTCTCAAGAAAAAAATATATCTCACATAATGCTGTAAACAGAGAAATTAAATATAATGCGGTTTTCATTATAATAACAATTATGTAATGACAAGTAAACATATAATTAATATGTAATAAAGTGCACATATTTAGCAAAATGACAATTTTTTCTAGTCAACTAAAGTGCTGGTCATTAAATGGCTTTCCTGAGGTAAATGTAACGTTCTGTGACATAACTGTTCTCCTGCAGTTTTATTGACCTCTTTCTGTGAAAAACACTGATTGATCGATTTTTTATGAGGCATAAACCTTAAGGTAAGTTGTACTGTATCTTTAAATAAAAAGTAACAGATGATCGGTTTACTTGAACTGAGGCGCAGCGATCTGTCACAATGGACAGAACCTTTTTTTTTTATATCAAAAGTAACCTGCTCTGTCTAGTCTGTCGGTGTCAGTGTCCTCTTTGCTCCGCGATTTTTCTCTGCGTGAGAGCGTGTGAAAAGTGTCAATTCCGTAAAGCGGCTTTTAGACAGAACGCGATTTGCTATTTTGCAAATAAAAAGTTGAACTATTTTTAACTTTGACCCCGGCGTGCTTTGGTCGACGCAGCAACAAAACGTCCCCGCGAGTATTCTGCGTCCTGTCTGAAAGGCGCTTGAGTCTCAAGTTGAATGCGTGAGAGTTGGCAGCCCTGCGGGGGGTAAATCGTCGGCAGCGTGTGAGGATTGTTTACATTAGACTAGAGTGTGCTCTGCGCCGCGTGCACACAGTGCTTATACATGTGCGGATTGTTTACATCAGAGTGCGCACGTGTTTTGCGGAGCATATACGCAGTGTTTAAGCGGTTGATAGAAAATTAGCTAATGCGTGTTCTAAAAGTCTAAATTCAAATCTATTATTTTTCACGGTATTTTGAAGTGGCCGCGATAACAATATCGTGCATATTAATTACCGCGATTTATCGCATTACCGAATACCGGCACATGTCTACAATCAGGGTAATCTAATATCGACATGGCTACAGGTTCCCATGTTTTCGCCTCATGACACAGAGACTCAGGCACCGATATCAGGCACCGAAATTTTCGTTCTTATTCGGTCTGGTTACTACCGTTTACGTCGGAACCGGTTCCCTATTGGTTCCCTATATTCCCTATTAAAAAAAAACTTTTGTTACTTGAAATAAAATAAACTTTAACTGAAATAAAATATTAAAAACCTTAAACTTGTTTTATTTCACTTATGGCGCTTTTCCACTACACAGTACCAGCTCGACTCGACTCGGCTCGGCTTGCCTTTGTTTGGTTTTCCACTGTGTAAAAGTTGTACCTGTACTTGCTTTCGGGTACTTTTTTTTGTATCACCTCCGGCGAGGTTCTGAGCGAGCTAAGGCGAGCTAAGGTGATACTAAAATGTCACGTGAAAACAATGCTGACTGCTGATTGGTCAGAGTGAATCGTCACCATTCACTGCGTCATCATTACACGCGCCAGATGGAGTATCCAGAATAACCCCGCCATTTTTAAATAGTTTGGCCAGAGATAGTTACTAAACTTACTACTATTATTATGGCAACTCGGAAGAATACGCCGTGGTCAAACGAGGAGGTGCAGACTTTCCTTTGTTTGGTTGCCGAAGAGAGCATCCAGCGAGAGCTTGATAGGGCAACGAGGAACGAAAGGCGTCGCTATGACAACCGGGTACTATTTGTGGCGGTACTGTCTGCAATGGAAAACGGAGCGAAAAGCGAGTTGAGTCGAGCCGAGCTGAGGCGAGCCGAGTCGAGTCGAGCTGGTACTGGTAATGGAAAAGCGCCATTAGTTGCCAAAGCAACTCTTCTAATTTTCTTTTAGTTGAAATTGATGTACTAAAATAACTAAATCTGAAATCAATGAAATTAAAGAAAAAAGTATAAAATATAAAAAAAGCTAATAAAAATGACAAAAACTTTAACTGAAATGTAAATGAAAAACTAATTTTTAATATAACTGAAAAACTATAAGTCTCTCAATGATACAATCGCCTCCACGGCAACACATCTACTTCGCTACATAAAATCGCTACACTATTGACAATGGACACAATTTTGCTAATGTGACCACACCTTTACACTACATAATAAAATACCTATGTAACATGAAAGTTCTATACATTTTCTTTACATTGTTCTTTAATTTCTCTCATCAAAATCAGCAGACACACCAAGCCACACAGTAACACTACTGCACTTCATCAAACCATGGCACACAGTCTACAAAAATATCTGTCGCAAATCACATTACCAGCTCTCACAGTAGGGAAACATCTCCTCATTATTATAATAAAACTGATACCAACTTGTGTATCAGATGAAAGGAGAAATGGTGTGAAATGAAACATATTTCAAATAAATAGCAGAAAAACAGGAAATTCTCACCCCCATTTTCTCATGATAGAAATTATAAAAATACTATTAGAATCTATCCATCCATCCATCCATCCATCCATCCATCCATCTATCTGTCTATCTGTCTGTCTGTCTATCATGTGCTTAATTATCATGAAAATCTCTCCATGCACAAAATAGGCTTTATTTTTTTCCATTTTTTAAATGTAACATTCTTAGTTAGTTAGTTAGGTAATCACTTGTTTAAATAATTCTGCAATTCAGAGCATGATTCTGTTTTTAATTAATGTAGTGGATAGAGAGAGAGAGAGTGTGTGTGTGTGTGTGTGTGTGTGTGTGTGTGTGTGTGTGTGTGTGTGTGTGTGTGTGTGTGTGTGTGTGTGTGTGTGTGTGTGTGTGTGTGTGTGTGTGTGTGTGTGTGTGTGTGTGTGTGTGTGTGTGTGTGTGTGTTTACCTTCACTGAGAGGGTCAAGTGTGTGGATCATCAGCTGAAAGATGCTGTTCCTCATTAGGCTGTTGTGTAAAGAGGCTGAGCTTCCACCTCTCTGCAGCCTTGGCTTGGCCTGTGATAGGAGGAGAAACATCAGTGACATCACTGTAGAGTATAATATAATAATAACCTTTATTTTATATAGCACCTTTAGAGCAGATGCTCAAGGCAATTTACACAATAAAACAGATAAAAATACAAAGAATGTGTTTTTAGATGAGATTTAAAAATGCACAAATTCCGTAAATCTCTAATATGAGAATAAAGTGCGTTCCAGAGTCTAGGAGCATAGGATCCCATAGAAGCCCTGTCCCCTACAGATTGCAAACGTGTCTGTGGAACAGCCAAAAGACCAGCTTGGCAGGAGCACAAATTACGCCAGGGAGTAGATAAAGTTAAAAGCGCAGATAGATACTGAGGACCCAGACCATGCAATGTATTATATGAGAGCGTAAGGATTTTAAAATCAACCTGACTGTGAGCCAGTGGAAGGACTTCAAAATTGGAGTAATGTGTTCATTTCTCCTGACTCCAGTCAGGATCCTAGAAGCCAAATTTTCTAATTAGTAAAGTGTGGTTTTAGGGAACCCAGCAAGAAGAGCATTGCAGTAGTCAATGTGTTAATAATATATATATATATATATATATATATATATATATATATATATATATATATATATATATATATATATATATATAGATAAGCCTTAGAGCATAGGGCGTAGTCTAGCAATATTTCTGAGTTGAAAAAAAGAAATTCTTAACAGTATATTGCATGTGTCGTGTGGGTCAAAAGACAAACTCGAGTCAAATATAACTCCTAAACTTTTTCAATTAGTTTGGAACTCCAAAACAGAGTCATCCACATTTAGAATAAGTGAACCAGCTTACCGAAGCTGATGAGAAGAGACAATGAGCAAAACCTCAGTCTTTTCACTATTAAGATTTTGGGTCATCCATGTTTTTATCTCAAAAATCCACATTTTACAGCCACCAGGCTTTGAGTGGATATACATCTTATAATCGTTTGCATAGAAGTGATAATTAAGCCTGAATGATCTTAAGAACAATACAAGAGGGAATATCTAAATGCTAAAAAGTAAGGGGCCTGAAATTAAACCCTGAGGGACACCAGTAGGGTCAGAGGCAATCTCAGACCTGAAACCACTCTGGCAAACGGGCAGCGATCAGAGAGATAAGATCTAAAGCAGGCTAAAACAGTCTCAGAAACAGTTTCAAGACTATTGAGTGAGAGGTTGTAAATAGTTAATAAGAAGTAATATAGTTTATATTCAACTGTATTATTGATTTGACTTTACACTAATGAATGATAACTGAACTGAGCTGGACGAAGACATCATAGTTCCCTTTTCGAAAGGGAAGTCGCACTGCGTCAAAGCGCTAAGGGAAACGATTCAGCGTGACTGATGACTGAAACACTGTATAGTCACGACAACCTGGTTGGCCGGCGTCAGCTATGAACATACCATCCTCTTTTCGTCTTCAGGGACTGTTTCACTGCACTGTGAGTAAAACGATAATAAGGCAAACAAACGCTTTAGGAAGTGTGCCGACCCGTGTGAGAGGTTTCTCACACCCGGTGACACTCACAACCTTTGCGTGCTTTGTCAGGGTGAAAAGCATGCGCGCACTGTTCTCGAGGGGACAGAGTGCGCGGACTGTGAGCGTTTTTCAATAAAAACACTCCGGTCTCGTCTGTCTTTTTTCTCGAGGGAAGAAGGACAGTGATCTTTCCCCCGCGGTTCGGGTCCCGCTCGTGCCAAGGCTCGATCGTGGGGATCTCAGAGGGAGCTCGCTGATGAGTTTGAGAGAGGAGTGAATCTCTCAAACTCGTCGGAGGGTGACGAGAACGTGCTGTTGGGCGGGGATGCGCTTTCTGAAGCATCCTCTGGTCCAACAGCCAGTGTTCTATTGGCTTCGAGCCTGGATGAGGAGGATGGGGCTGAAGCACGTGAAGATACTGAAATGGCTGAACCTGCCCAGCCCACCTGCCCCGCGTATGCGGAGCTGGTGCAGGTGATGGAGCATACCACCGCTAGGCTTGAGTTGCCATGGTAGGGCGCCAGAGGGGAAGCCGCTCCTGGAAGGCTTGACGAGCGCTCTCTCTGGCCACACCCCACCACCCCCGGTGAGCCTTCCATTCCTTCCCGACCTCCACGCGGAGGTTGTGAAGGCATGGAAGAACCCGTACTCCTCTCGCATTCACTGTTTCAAACATTCTAATTACTCGAATGTGGAGGGAATGCGAGAGCGCGGGTATGTATCAGTGCCTCCAGTTGAGGAAACATTTGCGAGTTATCTCTCACAAGGGTAGACATCGACACTAAGAGCTCCAATCCATCAAGACCACTCCAGGCGAGCTGAGTCGAGCCGAGCTGAGGCGAGCCGAGTCGAGTCGAACTGGTACTGGTAATGGAAAAGCGCCATAAGTGTTGTACATCATTAGATCCTGTTAAGTGTCTATTTTTTGTGGATACTCAAAATAAAAACAAAGTGTTCTGTTTTTTGTCAAATAAAGAAAAATAAACATGATGCGAATTTTGCCTTCTCTCTGTCAGTGAAGTTCATTCTGAAACGCGTCCGAAAATGAACTTTAACTCAGTCAATACTTGTCACACAGACACGAGAGATTTTTCGTTATGAAGCTGAAATTCTCTTCTTTTAAATGAAGTAATTTATATAAAAAACAAATATTCTCAGTTTATGTAATCTGTATGAAAAGAGAGAGATGTCAGTCTTTTTCCTTTCACCTAATTATAGCGTATTACGTGTTAATGTGACACGTAATATGCTATAATTATATATGTGTGTATAATATGTATATGTGTGTATGTATGTACAGTATATATATATATATATATATATATATATATTTATATATTTATATTTATATTTATATATATTGTCCTTGCATTCTTTCTTGTGTGACACACCTGAATGAAAGGCTCATTATTAGCAGAAACTGCTAACAAAAGCTTATTTGATGTCTATTTTAGAGTTAAAACTTTTTAATCTATCCAAAACTAGTCACACACACACACACAGAAACATGATTCAAGTTTAAACAGTAGGCTATTTTTGCGTTTACAGACACTAACGTTATTATATATCGCGATTAGAACAAAGCACAAGAATTAAACACTTACAGCTCAGCTCGCTCCTCGAAGTCAAAATAAACCAGCACTTGTTCTGAGGTAGGTAAATGTCCCAGGATTATTCCTCACAGCCGCGCAAGACGACAGTACATTAATCTGACTAAATATAGTGTGTTTACCAAGTTTATGTGGGCGTTTACACGTCTCAATGTGTTGCTTCAGATCATTAGCGTTTGAATAGCGCGCGCTCTCCGTGGGCGTGTCACATTAGGAAAATAATGAGCTGAGAGAAAGATAATGAGAACGGCTGACACCTCTCTCTTTTTATATAGATTACATAAACAGAGAATATTTATTTTAGTTTTAAATTAGATCATTCAAAAGTACAAACTTAAATGATCATAAGCATATATTGCTCATGTCTGGGTGAATAGTATTCGCTGAGTTTTGTTTAAGTTTAGAGACGTGCTCCAGAAAAAAAGTTCACGGACACGGAGAGGCAGAACACACACCCTGTTTATTTTCTTTATTTTACAAAAGCACAATATTTTATTTCGATTGTAGGTGGGCACATAAAAAAGTAGACATTTAACAGTTTATTTTTTAATATTTCTTAAAGCAACACCAAGGAACTTTTCCTCAGTGGTCGCCCTACAGGTTGGAAGCGGAATTGTCGTAAATAATTTAGCTTACCGCAGCCTACTGTCGCACGCGCACGCTCTCTGTTTATCCAGCGCCGGCTTTGGAATCAACAATGGCAGACATCCCAACCTGCAAGAAGTCATTTCAGGGAGGTATATCTTGGTGACTGGATTGTTGACCCGGGGGGGGGGGGGGGGGGGGGGGGGCTTTGGGGTGGCCGTGTGGACACGGGACTGGATGAATTGTCTCCCTCTCTGCCGTGCTCGCGCTATGTATGTTATGTCAAAATTCCGGCAGATTTGAACTAATTTGCGGGCATCAGGGAGACGCTATAGACTTGGGATGTCTGCACTGGCCATATATACAATTTGAGGAACTGGTGGGGGAAGTGACGTATGCCGTAAAGCAGTCGAGTTTTGTAGTTCTTTTTGTGCTCGGGTTACTACCCGAAACCCGAAGTTACATAGTGCGAGTAAAAGCGATACAGACCACGTCAGGCTATGGCAGACATGTCATTTAACCTATTGTAAGTCGATGTACAATCACAAGGGTCTTGGAAATATATTATGAAGGTTGAAAAGTTCCATAGTGTTGCTTTAACTCTGTATGACCGGAAATGATGGAGTAGTTTAAGTCTATTTTTCTGCAATGTGAAAAAAATCTGCCAAAACGCAACGGTGCGTTTGCCGTCCCCAGAGGGTTAAGCATGATAGCCTCCCTGGTATGGGGGTTGACTCTGTCCTCTCGAAAGTAGCAGGCTAGGGCCCATAGGCTCTGGGCCATACTCCCTTAAAGGAACCCCCATCTGAAAGTCTGTGGTTCCCATGCCCTTGAGCTGGCAAGCCCTTTGTGTGATTCACGGAGTTCCCCCTCGCTTAGCATGGAGCTCGGGCAGTGGCCGTAGGGAGTAGTGCTACTTTTAGCCTGACGTGTAAGCAGTAAGGGGCTTTAACTTTGAGTTAATGTGTTTTTACTTGTAGCCATAGTTGCTAAAGCATCCCCTCAGCATGGCAGCGTGGGTAGATCGTTCCCCTAGCACTTTGACGCAGTGCGAGTTCCCATTCGAAAGGGAACGTCTCAGGTTATGACTGTAACCTATTTTCCCTGAGAACAGGGAACGAGACACTGCGCCTCGTCGTCGCCATGGCTCTGGTCTGCTTTTACAGTCCCTTCAGACAAAGAAGTGGATGACATGTTCTCTAGGCGCCCCTTTTATACTTCCTGGTCGCGCTAGAGCATGACGTCATGGCTGACGCCGGCCAACAAGGTTGTCGTGATTATACAGTGTTTCAGTCATTAGACACGCTGAGGCGTTTCCCCTAGTGCTTTGACGCAGTGTCTCGTTCCCTGTTCTCAGGGAACATAGGTTACAGTCGTAACCTGAGACGTTTTCTACAGAACTGCTTCATGGATTAAATTAATTAAATTAATAATTGACATTAATTTAATATAATAATAATAATAATAATAATAATAATAAGTCATTTAATAATTTTATTTAATGATCTATACAAAAGAACTGAATCAACACTGCACTGCGCTGAACAATGACACTATTTTCCTTTAGAGCTGCTGTACAGCTGAAATGAACTCTGTTTTCATCATTGAATCATTTTCACTGTAAAGCTGCTCTGAAACAATCTTTATCGTATAAAGCGCTATATAAAAAAGGTGACTTGACATCACAATAAAGGCTTCAGAGTGACAGCATGGCTGCCATAGAGACAGTATAACCATGGCTCATCTTATGGGAGCAGCGTATTTGCCGATTTCTAAACTGAGGCTGGATGTCCTGACCGGTCAGGGGGATTGGGGGGAAGGGTTAAGGGCAGGTCTTCAGAGCAGCTGATGCTATAGCAACATGTCAGTGCAATCAGAAGAGTCAGCTGCTGGTTAACACAAGCATACAGGTGTCAGGAGTGTGTGTGTGTGAGTGTGTGTGAGTGTGTGTGTGTGTGTGTGTGTGTGTGTGTGTGTGTGTGTGTGTGTGTGTTGTGCTGAGACAAACACTCAGTAAATTGCTGTGAGGATCATGGAACAGAGTTGGCAGATGTAGGGGTGCCGCTTTTACTGTCACTTTAATGAAAAGAGGTGAAGACTGTAGCACTATCTATGAATATATCTATCTGTCTATCTGTCTATCTATCTATCTATCTATCTATCTGTCCGTTTATCTATCTATCTGTCCGTTTATCTATCTATCTATCTATCTATCTATCTATCTATCTATCTATCTATCTATCTATCTATCTATCTATCTACGCATCTGTCCGTTTATCTGTCTATCTACGTATCTGTCCGTTTATCTATCTATCTATCTATCTATCTATCTATCTATCTATCTATCTATCTATCTATCTATCATCCAATAAACTATCTAAACAATAAAGAAGCCAGTTTTTTTTTCTATTGTGGAACAAAGAGTTTCATTATGCAAGCATCATGCTTTACATTATAGCAGGGGCACCGCTGGGGTTTCTGGGCCCCCTGGCTAACTTCTCTGTGGAATTTCGCTATAAGTTGTAGGGGGGCTGGGTATGAGAGAGCTGGCCCTCGCACACACTGTCTGAATCGTCCCAATCTTCCCCCCATTACGGTGCCCCTGTATCACAGCACAAACTATCATAAATGGACAAATGCACAGACACATACACATGGACAATACTTACCGACAGTTTGCTTTCATCCTCCACTTCACTAGGGCTCAACTTCACAGTCAAGAGACGAACAAAAAGAGAAAGAAAGAAAGAAAGAAAGAAAGGAAGAGAAGAGAAGAGACCACAGTACAGTGATGTGAGACAGGACCAGCAGACAGTAGACTGACATCAGACTCCAGAGGCACATATACACTAACACATCAACTGACAGTCAAAGCTGGGACAGAGCTTGCAGAGTGTGTTTGACCTCTAACCTTCGTGAGTGTGTGCTCTGAACTCACCAGCAGTGTGTTTTTTGACTACCATAAAGGTAAAATGATTCCATGAAGAATCACATGCGCAAGAGAGGCTTTGTAAAGGTGTAAATCGAGTTTAAAGCGTAAGAAAAAATGGTTTGCAGCATTTTACTGTTATTCATAACTGTATTTCATGTATTGTGAAATTGCAGCTTCATGCTAATGCAAAATAAATATGATCTGTATTCTTCGGACTTCCATTTGCCCATGCTTACATTTTTGGCTCATTTTTTTTCGGTGAAATATGACCAAGAGCATTGCAAGCCTGTGAACAGTGATTTGCAAGCGAAAAAAATAGTTCAAGAACCGCAAAACAGATTGGCTGCGTAAAACCAAAATTTGGGTAAAAAAAACCTTTGCAAATGTCTAAATGACTTGTTGTGTACGTAGGGAAAAACGTTCCCAAAATAACCCAATATGTACGGTTCTGTCTTTCTTTTAGCTGTGAATATACAGTTTTTGCACAATTCTCTCACTCACTGAGTTTTGCAAGGTGAGGAAGAAGGCGGATCCTTCTTCATGTAGCCAATCAAATTAGGTTAGGTTTTAATTAGGTTCATAGAGATGTTACTCATATTCATACTCAGATGTTCAGTTACTCTAAATATTTTTATATGTTGTTTTAATGCTTTGGCAATACAAAATGTATTTTTTTGTCACACCAATAAAGCTCTCTAAATGTAATTGAAATTAATCGTGCGGTAAGCCCAGCTAAAAGACAGATGCTGCAAACGATGCCGCAATGCTGAAAATGATTTTTTGCACTTGAAACACCTCTACAAATCTTGTCTTGCGAAAGAAAATTTAATTTACACTTACAATCTTATGTACACTTCCACATATCTTACTCTGCTCATGTGATTATGTATGGCATCATTTTACCTTCATATAGAATTCTGACATCTGACCTCACAGAGATTGTTTGACCTCTCACCTTAAAGAGTGTGTTGATCTCTTACCTCACTGAGAGTGTTTTAACCTCTAACCTCACAGAGTATATTTTGTGACTTCTGACCCTGGTGAATATGTTTTGACCTCTGACATCGCCAAGTGTGCAGTTTCACCTCTGACATCAAGGGTGTTCTATTACCTCTAATTTCACAGAGAGTGTGCTCTGCTCTGACTTTTAACCTCACTGAGTGTATTTTTGACCTCTGCCCTCACCAAATGTGTGCTGTGACATCACTGTGTCTTATGAAATATAACCTTCCTATTTGTGTTCTGACCTCACAGTGTATTTTGACATTTCCAAAGTTTACACCTTAGACCCTACTGAATGTTTGTTTTGACCTCTAACCTCACAAAGTGTGTGTTGTCACCTCTAACCTCACAGAGAGTGTGTTCTGTCCTCTGAGAGTGTATATTTTGACCTCTGACCTCACCTAAAGTGTGCTGTGACCTCACTGTGTTTTATGAAATATGACCTTACTGATTATGTGCTGACCATGAAAAGACGTCAATAAAACAGATTCAATGTCACTTGATGTTACATCTACCTCGGAAAAGCCATTCAATGACCATAAACTCAGGGCTGGAATGGGGGGTAACGCGGGGGACAGAGTCTGGGGGAGGAAATTTAAAGGGCACGGCGTTCCAGTTTAAATTGGTTATATTTTTTATGGAACTGAGAGGTATTTCTATCTTTTATCCACTCAATAGGCAACAAAAGTGATACGAATTAAGCACAAAAACATAGCGCAATATAATTGCACGATTAATCATTAAAAGATCGCAATCTCGATTCATTCAAACATCCACACGATATTATTCCTAAATGACTGATTCGGCTCTGTCTATTTTTGACGAGTGCGATCACAGCGGACATTCAGATCTGCTTTGGCGCTGCCACTGACCCAGAGAGAGCAGTTGTCATGTATACTATAGGTATGAAAAAGCTTCACAAACAGTCTTTTCAACCAAACAGTATCATTATTTCTTTGTTACAGTAATTCAAATTATCACAGAAGTACTGGGAAAAAAGTTTATAATTCAGACATAAAAACTGATCTTTTGAAAGTAACTTGATGCTTCAAATAAAAGATTGTATCATTACATTTATACACCATGTGTTGACTGTTAAACATGTATTTGTCATTGAATAATTCATTCAAAATCACTGATTCATCCAGTAATGAAACAAGTGATGTCATGAGTGAGTCATTGATTCATCGGTAACGCTTCCTTTTACAGTCCTGTTACCCATGCACATATACTATACTTATTATAGTAATTACAATTACTGGGTAATAACTAGGTACTAACCCTGAACCTACCACTAAACCTACCTCTAACCCATGTACTTACCTTATATTAGCCAGTAGTTTCTAGGTAAGTACACTGTAAGTACACATAAGTACTGTACTGTAAAAGGAAGCGTTACCGAATCATTTATTCCAACTGATTTAAAAATAATAATAATTCATTCAAATGAATGATTTTTTAATTTAAATATACTACAGCAATTAACATTTTGTCAGAACCTCTAGTAAATTCTCTGTTAGTAAAAAACAAAATCAAAATGTAATTCTCAATTTCCAGATTTTTGCAGCTCATTGAGTAAAAACAAAATCATAACCTCATGGGATGAAACAGGTTCATTAATAAGCTACACTTTAAATTCTGAAAGAAAAAGAAAAAGAAAAAAAGAATCAGCAGTTGAAATAATTTCAGAGAATTCATTAGAATACAACTATTGTTTAGGTAGCAACGTTGTTTTTAAAAGAAAACTCCATGTCTATGGTAAAATCCTCAAAACTAAATTTTTATAAAATGATAAACATCACATTTCAACCCTTTTAACCATTGTTTAAGAGAAAGGATAAGTCAAATTTATCATAATGCATAATCATTTATGCTGAAAACATTAATGATGTAAAGGAAAAACAATATAAAACATGATTTATTGATTTATATAATTGGAACTTTGTAGTTTCTTGTGCTCCCTGAAAGTAGAACTGTAATTGTTTTAGTTATGATTACATTATTATGTCATATGTAAACTAGTAAAACATTTTAAATCATCAAAGGAATTGTCTTCTGTTTCAAAAGATCTGTACACAAATCAGTTAAAAAGAGCTTTTGTACAAAACAAAAATATTCAGAGATATGAAAACCAAGAAAAATGCCTAATAAAAGCATAATCATAAGCAGTTTGTTCATGGATTATGCGAAGAGCTCTTTCAATAGGTTAGAAACAACTTAATAATGAAAGTTCAAAACTGAAAGTTGCTGTTTTTAAAGACTTTTATACTTATTTGGGAACTTGACATGTGTCAAAATCTAGCTGTCAGTCACTGATTCCAAAAAGTGCACATAGTAAAAGGTATGCCAGTACAGTCAGGAGCATAAAATATCGTTGACAATAGTGATAGCATGCACTTTCAACAATTTCTGAAAAAGAATGAATCCAAGTCTATGGCCAAGTGCCTAACTATAGGGCTTCAACAACAATTGTACATGTACCATATGAAATAAATAAATAAAGCCAAGCTGGTTTGTAATAAGTGAACAAGGTAATGCTGCTTTTGGAGTTGTTCAATCATCCTTTGGTGAGATATGGATATTATTTACAGTTGATTTCATCTAAGGCTGTGTGGCTGTAAGTCAGTTGTAGTTGTTGTGTTTCTGCTCATCTCTTCTCTTTTTTTCTGTTCTTGTTGTTCCTCTTATCAGTGATTCTACTTGTTAACCGAAGGTGTCTAATGCTCAATCATCACTTGTACTAGATATATCTACCTTACTTTACTAACTGCAACATTGCTTCAGTGTTACTTTTACTCTCTATAGATTTGGACCATATGAAAATTGAGCAGTGTTTGTTTAACACTGTGGATTTACCATGTACCGTGTACCAAACATGTAACCAGCAACATGCATTATTCTTTATTTAATACTTTAATAAAATTAATGTGAGAAAATTGACTTGGTCTTTATTTAACTACGAAAACACATTAAGAAACGTGATATGCAACACAAAATTAAAAAATTCTAGAGAGGAGCATTTAGATAAATATATGCACTATATTGCATATTTATTGTATTTTTACTTAAAGCTGCAGTCCCTCACTTTTGGGTTAAAAATTGCCAGAAAAAAAGCCAGTGTTCAAAACTCTCTGCTTGCCTAAGCTCGATTCTAAATGGTAAGATTGTAATAATGTTGTTAATTCTACTGGCACTGGTTGATTTCCGCGGGAAATTCGAGCATGTCTTTGCATCATTACGTCACATCTGTACACATAAAAAAGGAGTCCCGGCTAGTAGGCTATATTGCGTGTGAGGATGTTGGAGGTCGAGATTTATAGCCTTTTCTCACAGCACTTGATATAAATTAAACTTATTCATTTGATGGTGGATGGATCCAGAAAAGTTCAAATGACAATCACCAGTGAGAACTGGAGATTCATCCGTTGTAAAATGCAAAAGAGACTGCAACCGGGCCCAGGCAAAACCAAGGATAAATATCGGAAAGGCATTAAATGTAGTCACGCAATGCTGATGTTGTTAACATTAACAATTTGAGAACAAAGTATGATTTGCACGGTTTGACGTGATATGATAAGCGATCGTTCGATTTAATCCGCCCGATTTACTGCAATGCTTTTTTCCCTTAGTTGGTCAGAACAAAAGTGGATGTTACTTATTCAGATGACATTTCCCGGTGAAAGTTCTTACGTTGGTCATACTTCCAAAAAGTAGAATCTGTGATTCCGAATGACAGTATGCACACCGGCGCGGTGACTGACAGCCTCACATTCTCCTCAACACATTGGATTCATCCGCACTGTGCCGTGCCGAGGCACAACCCACGTAAGGTTGATAATTCCGCGAATAACTGCAATTGCAGATTTCGAAAAGAGATGGCAACAAAGAGGAAAAACTACGGACTTCAGCTTTAACCTGTTCCTCAAATAAAATGTACTGTAAGCTATGTTTGAAAAAATCTGTCATGTTTTTACAGTCACCATTTATTTTTTTTAATTAAAAAAAACTAGTAGAAATATAATTGTCATTAAAACGTTATTATTATAAAATTTGCCATGTAGCCTACTGTACCTGATACACACCCCAGTTAATTGATATTGAATCAAACTGAATCATAATTGAATCTGAATCGAACTGAATCGCAAGCTATTATGATTTTTTTTTTCTCTTGAAGTGGGTGGATCTGCTCAGAGTATGCAGTAAACTGATGTAAAGCTCTCCGAGTTCTGTTCCAGTGTTCCCAATCCAACAGACTGTAACACAGCGAATCGAGCTGAAAGGTCATGTGCAGTGGACAACACTGCTACTAACATCAGTGGGATCAGTTCAGCAGGTAATGCAGAACCATTGGAGCCTCAATCATGATGGAAAAGTCGCTAAAATTAGCTCTTAGGGCTAAATGAGCTCCAAGAGAGCGCACTGGAAGAAATCAATTTGAATCTCACATCTCTGCACACCTGGTTTACTCATCACCAACCTGAAACCAACTTGTACTGCGACTCTGTTAAAAATCAGCATCCATTTCCATGCTTTTATTCGATTGTAATTTAAATCCTTTTGCATCCACAGTGCTGAGAACAGTAAAGTTGCTTTTTATTTAGCATCCTCATCATATTTCAAATATAACTCCACATAAATCAATAAAATACATAAGTAATAAAAACATAAATAAATAAAATGCATAATTGAAATGGATGCATACTAACATACGAGCATAGCCAGCTTTCCAACTCTTGTTAACTAGTGACCCAATTTTCTGTAAGCAGAACTAATTACAAAAGCAGCCACTCTTATCACCTATAGGGGATTTCAGGACGGCACGGACCTCAAAGCGCAAATCACAGAGGAGCCAAATCATCAATCTCCAACACTTAACAGAAAAAAAAAGGAAAAGCCTCCTCAATTGAGTGTAACATCCTAAAATAAGACACTACGATAAAATGTCTGTGCAGTATGCCTCTTTAATCAACAAAACTTCAAATCAGTGCCACTGTTGCTAATACACCTTGATAGTTTTATGCTGGTAAATGGAATATGTGTAAACAAGGCCCATTAATTAGCTAAATAGTGCAGCTAAACTCAGATATTTTAATTAATCAGGCAAGTTAGTTTGGCTTTCTCTAAGCAGCTCAGAGTAAGATTTGAAGATGTGAATCAAATGTGAATCAAATGTGAAGCTGATAAGATGTGAGCTGACTAATTGGATCATGGATGCATTACAGATCTAAGATTAAGCCCATTACTTATATTGCAGGTAATTTTTTTTTACAAAATGAATATATAACCATGTATGCAAATACCATATGAAAAGTTAATTGAGGATTTGAAATGTTTTACAAGACATTAGGGCACAAATTTAATAGAAAAAGTGACAGTTTCTTTGAAAGTTTTTTTTGACCGCGCAATTTTACGTCACGAGAGGGAGTTGTCAGCCTGTGGTTCGGCCGGTGGCGGGATACATGATACATGATAATAATCTGTACAATGTTGTGCTCTGAGCATATCATTAGCTAACGTGTATTTATCTATATAAGCTAACACTGGTCTCTCACCAAGACACCTGCCCTGTTCTCCACTGGTTCTCCTCACACCACAACTCAATTTGTCACCTCTGACCGTTGTTCAGTCTAATCTTGGCCTGTCCCTGCTCTCTTGGATGCATAGCAAGCTCATTATTGTATGGCTGTGGTCCGTCATACGAGTGTGAATAAACATTTACAATTTCCTCAGCGTTCGAACTGTCATTGCGATCCATTGTTTTCCTTTGGTTTTAATTGTCCGGCTCCCTCCCGTTACGTCACTTCCGGTTTGGCATTTTTCAGATGCGGATGTAAAAGATCAAAGAAATTCTCACAAAAATGACTACAGAAGCCTCAGTAGCGTATTTATCGGCTTTAAGATATCGGGCAAATTTTATTATCGGGCCGATAACGATAACATTAAAAAAGAACATGTATCCGCTGATACCGATGTGATGGCTGATATATCGTGCATCCCTAGTAAAAATCCACCCACTGACTCGTCTTTTTTTAATCCCCATAAATCATGAGCAGTGTCTCAGAACAAGCCGTTTGCAGATTTTACCTTTTGTGACGTCACAAAATGTCTAGGCCCCACCCACGGCTGCTGACGGACTCTGCCCTATTAGCATAGACCCCGCCAATTTTCTACGCACTGGAGCAGCTGTAGTGATAATAAAAATGCTTCATACTACCAAAGTCAGGTGTGTTGTTGTTAGATATAAGAGTAAGCATAAGACTCTTCATTTACTCCCGGTAACTGAGCCACTAAAAATGCAGTGGATTAGTTTTGTTTATGATGGGAATGTGCCCCTCAAGTTACCTAAAATCGTTCATGTATGCGCTAATCATTTTACACCAGACTGCTTTGTGAACAAGGGTCAATACAAAGCAGGTTAAGCTAAAAAGTTGTTACTCAAGGATGGAGCAGTACCAACTGTTCGTGATCCAGGTTCACACCCTGAAGATGCAAGTATCATACTTTATATTTTGTGAATGATTGAAAATCGCCTTTCCAAATGTGCTTGTTAGCAATTTCCGTGGCTAAAGTTACCACTAATGTCTCTGATTATATTCGCAGAGACAAGAGTTATGTCATCATTTACATTTTATTGCCAAAAACGCTTATTGCTCATATAATTCATAACCGCATGTTTATTATGAAGTATGCAGTAAGGCGATTGTCTTTTTAAATACTGTGTACGTCATCGGTATAGATAAGAGATTAAAAATTTTATGTTTTTTTGCACAGACCAGCACAGCGACACACTTTATCAGTAGTATGAGGGATGTTGGTTGCCAGACAGACTATTTCAACTCGTGAATTAAAAGTGAGCCAATTGTTAAATTCTGAAATTCGCCCAATTCTTGCATGTTAGGGTATTTTACATTAAATTGTAATTGAGTATAATTTAGTTTTTTTTTCCCTGAATGGATATTAATGTGTGTGTGTGTGTGTGTGTGTGTGTGAGAGACTCTGTGTGAGAGCTGTAGGGGTGTGACGAGACACTTAGCTCATGAGACGAGACACAAGATTGGGTTCACAAGAACAAGACAAGATTTTTGCACAGTATTTTTAAGAAATCATCAATGACAAAATCCATGACTGGGAAAATAGTCTGGAGGTGCATTTTGAAATGTTTTTACTAATAATTTAGCTAATAATGAATGTCATTTCAGTTCTACTTTCTGAGCATGAATCATCATATGCATTAAAAGACAACAATATACAAGCACTGTAAAAGGTTTTGCCACAAACTCAACTGACTGGCTTCTCTCCTGTATGGTTTCACACAAGTCTTTTCATACCTTACTCTACATGAATTCTGAGCCTTAAGTACTTCTGATTAAGGCTTTGTGTGACCTCCTAATTGAACTCCTTTCCACAAATTTAACATAGAAAAAAAAACATAAATACAAAAATAAATAAGTTTTTTTCAGTCTTATTAAGTCAAGTCAAGTCAAGTTATCTTCATTTATATAGCGCTTTTAACAATGGATTGTTCCAAAGCAGCTTTACAGAGATAAACATATAATTTAAGGTAACAGAGATTGTTTTGGCTTTATAGCGGTTCTGGAATAATGTTATTTGCAGCTAAAGTTAGTTTTGATTGATTCACCTTCATTGAAATGATCATTTGTTATTAAATTAGGGGCCACTAAGACGACGCCGTTCTCTCTAACAGACTTTAAACGCGAACCTGTGATTAACGCTGACGGCGTTCACATGCGCTCACATGCGCATTAAGAATTGATTCTATAGTTATGTACTTTTGAAAATATGTGCGCAGGTTTGCAATTCCATACAACCCATGCCTAAACAAACTACTTGTCTTGCCTATAAATTTTGATACAGAATTTTGTTTTATTTTATCACTTCGGGGTACGCGAGCCGGATTATCAACAACGCTATCAACAATAGTTGATACTTCAGCACTGCATTGTCATCGGGTCCAAGCAAAGCTCCCTCGTCAGATCTGGACACGGCCTGGATCCGGCAGGCTGCGGGAAAACCTCGGGATAAACAAAGACACTAATATTAGCGTATGCCATTCTTCTTATGATGTAACGAGTACATCAAGATTTAAGGGAAGTGTTCCAAGTTCCGGCTGACCTAATCTAGGCAGCCTAACATTGAATTATAGAAGTCTATAGTGTATTATGTGTATGCTAGGTCAAAGAGATGTGTTTTTAGTCTACCTTTGAACTGACAGAGTGTGTCTGCTTCCCGGACAATGGTAGGAAGACTGTTCCAAAGTTTTGGTGCTAAATAGGAAAAGGATCTACCGCCAGCAGTCGATTTAGATAGTCTAGGTATGATCAACTGGCCGGAATTTTGAGATCGCAATAGACGTGAAGGACTATAATGCGTTAAGAGCTCGCTCTACTGCGGAGCTAAACCATTTAGTGCTTTGTAAGTAATCTATAATATTTTAAAATGTATACGATGTTTAATAGGGAGCCAATGCAGTGTTGACAGAACCAGTCTAATATGGTCATACTTCCTGGTTCTGGTAAGAACTCGAGCTGCTGCGTTTTGAACTAGCTGTAGTTTATTTATTAAGCGTGCAGGGCAACCACCCAGTAGAGCATTACAATAATCTAGCCTTGAGGTCATGAACGCATGAACTAATTGTTCCGCATTTCCCAATGAGAGCATATGGCGTATTTTAGATATATTTTAAAGATGGAAAAATGCAGTTTTACAGATACTAGACACGTGACTTTCAAAAGAAAGGTTGGTATCAAAGAGCACACCCAGGTTCCTAACCGACGACGAAGACTTAACAGAGCAGCCATCAAGTGTTAGACAGTATTCTAGGTTATTACGTGTGGAAGTTTTTTGTCCAATAATTAGAATCTCTGTTTTTTCAGAATTTAGTAGTAGGAAATTACTAGTCATCCAATTTTTTATATCAGCTATGCATTCCGTTAATTTTGTGAATTGGTAAGTTTCGTTAGGTTTTGAAGAAATATACAGCTGAGTATCATCAGCATAAGAGTGAAAGCTAACTCCATGTTTCCTAATGATATCTCCTAATTGTAGCATGTACAGAGTGAACAGCAACGGTCCTAGTACTGAGCCTTGTGGTACGCCATACTGAACTTGTGATCGATAAGACATCTCTTCATTAAGTGCAAACAATAAGTGCAACCATAATCAAAGTACTCTCTCAATATTCAAAGTGCAAACAGAGACCAGAACAGAGACAAGAGCTAAGAGGTGGTTACAACTACACTGCCCAGCCTAAGATAGGTCTGATATTGGGAGACGGGCTATTGTTTCAAATTCGCTGTATGGGGAGAGGTGGTGCTGAGCACGCATTCTACAAGATGAGATATTTATCAGGTGCCTCATTTATAAAAGTGTGCGTAGTATCCTTACTAAAAATGTACGTGCGCCTGAAAGCCAAAAATGGCGTACACAAACAAATATTCAGACTTATAAAACCGTGAGTACGCCAGAACCTGCGCAGAATTCACTTTATAAATCCCAGTCAGCAGAAGATTGTGCGCACATGCGTCTCCTCCCCGAAATAACCATATATGGAGCTTACAACGCCTAGTTTTACTATGCATATCCTCATCTGCATATCATTTGCATATGATTTTTCATCCACGTGATAATATGTTTAACGGTAGGAAAATATGAAATACGGATGTGCCGTCACATTACATTATTACAAATAATTTAGTAGCCTATCCTTGCCTTGTTTTTGAATAAATAAATCAAATAGTATAAAATACATTTCAGAGAAAGTTTTTCTCAACCTTTTCCACTGGCCAACTAGTATTTTTAATTGATTTATATTTTTTAATGGAAACAGATTGGCCTTTGTTGTGCATTATTTCCACGAAAATATTTTCTCAGACAATCTGCTATTATCACGATAAGCAATTATATCTGTAGTTAAAACATTAAAACACAGCATGCCAAAGGAAAAGTGTTCAAAAGCATTGCATCCACTACAAAAAATTATATTGATTGAATATAAAAAAATGTTGTAACTTCTTAGTAATGATTTCATGTAATTTGCGTGCTTAACCACATTAATGAGAATGGCATATTTATTCTAAATATTTAAATCAGGAGTAAAACTTGGTTTAAATCATTCTTTTATTTATTTAAACTTTTATTGTGAACATGCACTGCATTTATGATTAGGACTCATAATGAAGATTTACGGTTTTAGCCTACTTCATCTGCCGTTAGATAGGTTATATGCATCAGTTTCACTAAACGCCCAACGTGCTCACTGGCGCCAGAAGGGATGGATATTTGCTTCAAAGTGATAGGCTTGGTGAGTGAAATAATATTTTAATTATCTTTCTGTATATGTATCATTTTCTTTCTAAAAGTGACCAAAAAGACATTTAACTCCAGCTCACCATCGGTGTCAACAAACTGCTCCGTCTCCAAAATGTTTGTACGCATGGGTCAGAGTTTACGTGCAGGTGGGCGTATTCTTCCGTCAAGGTTGTTTTTAGAAATCAAAACTTATTCATTTCAAGTGGCGTACGCCTCTTTCAGGGCCTGTTTTGTGCGTACGCAGCGGTTATAAATGAGGCCCCAGGCCCCTTAGGCTCTGTTGTGCAACGAATCCTCCAGCATGGTCTTGTCAGTCATCTCGCCTTACTCTGATCACGTGATCAGTGAACTGTTATTCCTGCTGCACTGCGTACGACTCTGCAGCTCCTTCTGGATGAGCAGAGCAGACGTTTACAATAGTTTACAATTGAAGCGACCGTTATCCAACTGAATTAAATGGTTTTTATTTATATTAAAAGAAATAAAAGATGAGCTGCTGGGGGGCTTCTCCAGCAGCTCATCTTCCCAATGGCTGTGGTGCTTGAGGGGCAAGGCGGCTCGGCCATTCTCAGCCTGACTACGGCGACGCGTGCATCCCTGCATGGGCATGCGGGTCCGGCGCAAGAAAGGGAATCCCTTCCTTCCTCCCCTCCTGGACCTGCGTGGACACAAGTGTGCATGCACAGGGAAAAGAGTCTGGTCTCTCGAGGAGAGTCGTGAATGGCATTGAACAGCAACGGTGACGAGGCTCAATTCGATTCGGGTGTGCCTCATCACACGCCGCCAGTCCTGATTGTTACAGCACCCCTCCTCTCTCTCACACCCACTCCAGTAGGGAAGCTGACGAAGGGCAGCGATTTGAGTGACGGGGTGGCGATTATAATAAGGGGGAGGCAGCCCTTTATTCACAACAGTTATTCCCTGTATCACTAAGCACTGTTTTTACCTCGCTGAAAGGCCTTGATTGTACTCTTGAGTTTTCTTCCGGGAACATACAAAATATTCCTCATTTAAATGTCGGTAGGAAATAAAAATATAATGGAATACAATGGGGTCCATTAACTGTTTGGTTACCGAGATTCTTCATAATTTCTTATTTTGTATTCAGCAAAAGAAATACATTTATACAGGTTTGAAAGAACTTGAGGGGGAGTAAATGATGATAGAATTTTCATTTTGAAGTCAACTAAACCTTTAAATTAAATCCTGGTGCAGACTGTGAAATTAATTTCTGTCCTTACAACTGTCGCTTCTGCTATTGTATGATATCAGCCAAATGAGAATATCTTGAAAAATTGCAAAACAATACTGACACCAAAGTAATTAAATGGGGTCAATTTCATGTTGACTAAGGAGGTCAAGCGACAGTACTATAGTTTTTGCGCGTGTGTGTGTGTGTGTGTGTCAAGGTCACCTTGGGGATGGTATGAGGGCCAACAAAACAGAATTGGAAAAGGTTTTGATTATGAGCACAGGCTGCTGAATAAACATTGACAGAGCAAATTTAGTCATTATGATAATTAGCCTTTCACAAGCCTCATCATAGTGACTGATTGCAATCAGACCTGCTTTAATCTACAAAGTACTACAGACTCGAATACTATGACTACTGTATGCGCGCACACACACACACACACACACACACACACACACACACACACACAGACACACATTAATATCCATTCAGGGAAAAAAACTAAATTATACTCAAATTACAATTTAATGTAAAATACCCTAACATGCAAGAATTGGGCGAATTTCAGAATTGAACAATTGGCTCACTTTTAATTCACGAGTTGAAATTTGATTTCACAGGATGCTGAACTGGTATTTGAATTGGAATAACAGGTGGAATTTACATCATTGGAATTTAAAGAAATGTAACAAATTCTAATGATTCAACAAAATAGGAAGATGAGAACTTCCTTAGATGTTTAGGGTAAGGTCATAATTGCATATTATGTACTGAGTGAATTGAAACATAAACATGAAATTATTTTGCATGTCCCCCTTTTGTTTTAATGACAACATGTGTCCATCTTTATCGACATACTCACATAAATCAAAAGGCATTAAGATATTATAAACATCATGATTTTCTGTAAAGCTAATTTGAAAAAAAATGTGCTTTGTGAAAAGGACTACATTTGACTTGACTTTTAGTACATTTTTGGGTAAAATATTCCTCTTTGAGATTTTGAAGTTAGTCTACAGTCAAGCCCTTTAGGAAACCTAATAGCCAAAATAAAGTGTGCATTCAACCCATCATGATGCTTAATTTCATGGACAGAAAAGTCATTTCAAATGTGTTGTGAAAATGGCAGCAGGACAACAGCAAGTATATCTCCAGATTCTACACAACAGCAGCATCCGCACAAACAAAAGCATCACACACACACATATGATAATGCTTCAGTAAGAAAAGTCCTGTCTCGCTGTTCTGCCTTTAACATTAGCTAATTTTCTAATCTTTTAAAATAGCTTAGATCGATTGAGCCTCAGGTTTCTGCCTCCATCTCTCTCGCAGCTCCTCACCTTCAGTCCTCATCACTAGTGACCTTGCCACTCAGGATCAAATACATTAACGGGATCTGCTTACATACATACACAGGTAATTATACGCACACACAGTGGCTGACAGCTGGAGAAAAGGACCCTTACCCATTATATGATGGTGGGGTATAATCTACATGTTTAATTGATCTAGATTGGGTTTACTCATTTTGTTGTCTACATTTTTGTATGACAGTGGAACCTTCTGTTGCGTAAAAGGCACTTTCCACAAATAGAATGCCTTTTAAAGTTGCATTACTTAAAAGCATTAGAGGCACAAATGAAAACTATTAGATTTGTTAGAAACTATTAAGAAGTCTTAAAGGCCTTGACCTTCTTGACTGTATCCAACAAATAAATCTGTTGAACTGACATTATAATACTGCAAAACAAATTTTGATTAAATAATTATAATCACTAAATATTAATTTAGCAGTCTCCCTCATTTTTCATGCAACCCTATTCCCAGATGATTTATTAAAGTTGATATGAAACAGAAATTACAACTGACATCCATATTGTGATGATTTTGCAGCAGCAACAAAACTTGATAGTATTCACCAGTTACTGATTAGATTGTTGAAAGAGAATGAAGAGTTGAAATTGAAATTGTTACTCTGTTATTTTTACATAAAATATGTAATATATAAATTTGTCATAAGTAACATTGTCTGTATGGAAAACAGATTTTATTGACCATTTGTTAAAAAAAATTACTTCATTGACTGTTCTATTTTGTACCCTATCCTTGGAAGTCAACCCTTGCCAATAGTAAAATCAAAATCTCAGATGTATTTCTCATGGATGCATGATTGCAATAATCTATTTTTATTTAAGAGAGAGATTGAAATGCACCTCTATTTCACATTTCCATTTACTATTCACAAACTCTTCTAATGCCGATGAGCGCTGATATCAGCAAAATGATCTGGAAACGTGGAAATTAAAGGGTTAGTTCACCCAAAAATGAAAATTAAGTCATTAATTACTCACCCCCATGCTGTACCAACCCCGTAAGGCCTTCGTTCGTCTTCGGAACACAAATGAAGATATTTATGATTAAATCTGAGAGGTTCATGACTGCTACATAGGCTCCCTAAGGGAATGACACTTGACGGCCCAGAGTCATTAAAGAAAATGTTTAAATATTCCATGTCGCAACAGTGGCTCAACTATAAGTTTATCAAGCGACGAGAATACTTTTTGTGCGAAAAAACAAACAAAAATAACGACTTTATTCGACTATTCCTTTTCTTCCTTGTAGGCCTGAAACGAGACTTCAAGAGATTTCCACGACGCGCACGCGCGAGAACTTAACTGAAGAAGTTGAAGGAGATCGCAATTCTCGCGCATGCGTCGTGGAAATCTCTCGAAGTCTCGTTTCAGGCCTACAAGGAAGAAAAGGAATAGTCGAATAAAGTCGTTATTTTTGTTTGTTTTTTCGCACAAAAAGTATTCTCGTCGCTTGATAAACTTATAGTTGAGCCACTGTTGCCGTCAAGTTTCATTCCCTTAGGGAGCCTATGTAGCAGTCATGAACCTCTCAGATTTAATCATAAATATCTTCATTTGTGTTCCGAAGACGAACGAAGGTCTTACGGGGTTGGTACAGGATGGGGGTGAGTAATTAATAACTTAATTTTCATTTTTGGGTGAACTAACCCTTTAAGTCCAGAGACAACAGTGAGGCACACACACACACACGCACACACGCACACACACACACACGTTACAAGGTCAAGCTTTCACTGGGTTCATATGGACAGGAAGTGTTATTTTTAGCATTCAATGGGTGATACAATCAAGACCCCTTAGTCCCTGAAGTTTATAGAAAGTAACCTGTTATTTAAGCAAAAATTACCCAAAGCTTCAACGTAATCCTGCTCCTATCCTAAACTGAAATAACCTGAGATCCTATTTGTCTGTATGTCACTAGCTGCGTGTCCAGTAAATCCTCATTTGACTTGGTGTTCCTAAAGGCTTTACGCTTAGACCGCTCTAAAGGCCCGTTCACACCAAGGATGATAGCTATAAAAATAACGATAAAGATATAGTTCTAAAAATAGTTCACCATTTTAAAGAATAGCAGAGTTCACACCACAACTATAACGATAAAGATATGAGGAACGGCATCGCTGGGATTACTTTCAGAACGATTTTTTTCCAGCTGTTGAACGATAAAACACTGACAGCCAATCAGAATCCACTCGAATTTAAAGGGCTCGCGCATTTAAAATGCAGACTGACATTGTGGAGAAGTTAATCGCCGTCAGTGATGTAGTGGTGGCTGGAGAAGTGGGTATACTCTTAATTTATCCCCCCAATATTATTATTTTTTAAGCGTCCCAGCAAAGGACGAACGATCTGTGTTATAAACAGTGACATGTAAGACTAGTCTTGCATTAATATTGAATATGCTAGACTATAGAAGATATAATATAATGAATAGAACAGAACATGTAGAATTACTGATTCTTGCATATCAGGACCGTACGCAGGGTTTTCTAAATACCCAAGTGCCAAGTCCCATAAATTACATTGCTAGGCGGGTTGGGGGGCATGCCCCCCTGAGAAAATGTAGATTTTCCTGATCTCGACATGAGGATTTTAAGCTGTTTTGATGGCCAAAAAAATGGACAACAGCTTTAAAAGCATGAAGTATTTGATCAGATTAAACATGAGAATCAGTTCCAGTTTCAGCTACTTTTTCTTTCCTAAATTAATCAATGTTTTTGGACTAATCTGTTAATTTAATTAATGGTTCAATTGCTCACTCATAAAGACAGTCACTTGTCGCCGCCTTCTGGCTTAATGATGCAAGTTGCGCAAACAAAGACAAGTGGAGTGATACAAACAGTGAAAAGTCGAACACATTCGAGGTAACGTTATACAAATATATTTATTTATACAATAGGCAATATATTTAATAGGGTGCTTGTGTTGTTAAATTGAGCTTATCATTTCAACTGTCTTTGATCAAACTGATTATTTCTGTCGGTCATTTAAAACTTCTATCGAAAAACAGCCATTTAGCACTGTATGATCGTTAAACTGAAGTGAAGCGTCGCGTTGGGATTCGCGCTCGGCTCGCGCTTTCGTGAACAAAAATCCTTCTTGCTTTGGTCTCAAACATTTTGACATTGACGAGTGGGTGTTTGAGTGTTGGAGCAGATCAGATGAGAAGGTCAGTTATCGTCGCGATGGGCGAATCATTGCAGCAACAAATTAGAGTTAATATTAATATTATTTCACAACTTTCATTATATAGGCTACACAAAAAAACGACTGAGGTCAGGACCTTGGGGATCTCAATGATACGACCCTGACTGGGTGTTTTTTATTCACGAGATTGGATTAGCAACTAAATGATGCGCATCAGAGGGGATTTAGAAGTGGGTATACGCAATGCCGACTGAAAAAGAAGTGGGTATACGCCGTATACCTGCGTATACCCTGCACTACACTGCTGATCGCCGTGGTACAGAAAAATCCACCAATGTTTGACAAGTCAAACCCCCTTTTCAAGGTCACGTTAAAAAAAAAATGATATATGGAAAGCAATCGGTCATACCCTTGAAATAAATGGTGAGAAGTATTAACGATGAGATCATTATGCAGGCTATTAAATATTCTAACAAAATGACCTCGTTTCGAAAACATTGTATTGCTTTCTTTAAAGTTGCAGTGAAAAAGGCGTTGTATATATATATATTCTTTTTTTTTTTTTTTTGTAACGTAAAGCAGCAGCATTCATCTATTTTCGCTACTTTGAAACCACAGCGGTACGTCGTGACAACGTAATTGGGATCACTTATGGGAGCCCTATCATCTTCGAGTGTCTACAGAACGAGCCAATGAACGTTGGCATGCGTGAATCGCGCCCCGCAGCACGAGTATAAACAGGAAGCGGGCGCACGCACACATTGTCTTTCACTTTGGAGCCGAGCTTCCTGTTCATCTCTGAACCCTGCAGACTGTCGTAGTTCGTTGAAGACTCACGACTCTCAAGACAGTGTTGGAGTGACAGCGCAAGCAGCGAGTGGCAAACAAACTGCTGTTTTCACAGCAAAATAACTTGTGATGGTTCGGTGGGCGTTCCATCAGTATACACCGTACACAGCGGCTATTCCCTGGGTGCCTCAGCACTGTGAAAGTTCACAAAAGAATACTTTCTTTCACAAACGTGCGTTTCTGGATGCGGCCATTCCCTGGCGCCAGCAGACGGCCACAATAGCTGCCTCTCGTGTTTGGACTTTCAGCACGCTGAGGTAGCCTTTGTGAATAGATCATGTTCTCATTGCGGGAATATGACTATGGCAGCGTTAAGAACGAGACTCGCTTACCTCAAGGGAGGTGCAGTCCCCTCGTCTATGGAGAGGCATCCAGCTGCAGCCCCGCAGACTCACTTCTTGCTAGACACCAGTGGCTGGACACCAGTGGATGGACAGCAGACGTCATTTCCGTATCGTCAATAACTTTTCAAATTGACGTCATTTCCGTATCGTCATTCACTTTTCAAATTTGACGCGCCATGCAGATGTCAGCGGTAAGAAAAAAATAATAAACTGTCGATGATTTATAGGTCATGTCAGAATTCAAATGCACAAATTAGCTAGTTAAAAAAAATCATCTTGTTTTCAAGGTAGTGTCGTGTTTTTTAAAGGTACCTTAAAGGTACCCTGTCATTAACATATACAGCCTTGAGGGATGTGGTGAGCAGTCTAGAATTTAGACACCGGGCCCATTATGCTTGGCTGGAGAGTAAGTTTTTAATCAATTTTTCATTTCTGTATTGGCCTTGAATCAACACTTGTACTCTAATATAGTTAAATATAAACATGCTCATTCTAATCATATTGTACATCTGTTCTTGCTTTAGGTGTGGTGAATGTCAAAAAACTGCCCCAGGCTGTAAGAGACATGTGTCTCCCTTTTAAAATTGTACAGTGCAGAATTTGAAGATGTTTTTTCAAAGACTGGGTGGGGTACTGTGGAAACGAAAGACGTGGAGACCTGCGAGGGTTTTATACAGACCCTTAATTTCCTGAGCATTGCCCACACTGCCAGTTTTAGGGGGCAGGAATGAGGTGTGGTGTGCACAGTGTGCAATAGTTTATTTGGAACTGTTCATGTTTTATTTTCTCTTGAAATAGGGACTTCCCCCACAACCTTACGGGTCTGACTGTGGCATCTTCAGTCTGATGGTCAGATTTGACTAATTTTACTAATTAGATTGTGTAATTTCCAATAAATATTGCAAAACCATGAAGTGTTAATTTGATCGGGATTGTTTGGTAAATTGTCGGATCATGTGAATCTACATATATTTTAAAAACAGAAGTGGTTACATTTACAAAAAAAAATAAGAATTGAATATCCAAATGGGCAAGGCAAAAAACTGTGGTCAATTAACATGTACAAGTCTGTTGTATTGACAAAACGTTATAGTCCATTGATCTAGGCTGAATTTAAGTCACAAAAAATAGTGATATGATCTGAACGATATATATTTTCAAGGTGGTTCTTTTGAATGCAGTTTGCATGAATTATTGATGTTATAATATTAAGTATATTATTGAGAATTGTTTTATGTAAAGAGATGTGATAAAGATCATATTTCAATTTGCACACAGCTTTTATATTATATATTTTAAGTCATAAAAGTAAAATGACAATACGGAAAAGACGTGTGCAATTAAGCCTGCAAAGAATGCTTTCTATCCACTGGTGAAAACAGAAAATAAGTATGCTGTCTATCCATAGGTGAAAATATAAAATAAATATATGTCAATCCAGAGATGAAAATCTAAAATAAATATATGTCAATCCAGCGGTGAAAACGGAAATTAGCGGCAAAACGGAAATGACGGAGAAAATGGAAATGACGTAGGCTGTCTATCCACTGGTGTCCAGCCAGTGGTGTCTAGCCGGAGGTGAGTCTGCGGGGCTGCAGCTTGATGCTATTAGGTCTATGCCCCCATCTAGTGCTTATTCTGGACCTCAGAATAGGCCTACTTCGCCGCTTAGCCAGGATGATCTGAGGATTACCATGAGGGCTTCCCCACCGAGGCAATCTCCGTGGGCCCCTCACGCCTCACTAACGCTGCCGCCGACGGAGCCTCTAAAAGAGCGTGCTGGTCCTTCACATGGACGACCAGTCGTGTCTTATAGAGCTCCTCCTGACGACCAGATGTCGGTTGCAGCATCGGAGGGGGAGCTTCACTCCTCTGGAGATGAGGATTCGGCTGCGTTACCCCCTTCGGGGAGTGTAGCATTGCCCGAGTCCGAACCAGAATAGGCGGCTATGCTCTCCCGGGCCGCAGAGAAAGTTTGGCTTACGTGGTATCCTCCACACCGACCCGAACCTTCTTGGTTGGATGATTGGTTTCTCGGGGTGGGCTGTGCTTGGATGATTGGTTTCTCGGGGTGGGCTGTACTGGTTCTCAACACGCCGCCCTGTTGCCATTCTTCCCGGAGGTGCATGAGGAGCTCACTAGGACGTGGACGGCACCGGATAGTTCCAGAAGTCGTCCTAGTGGCTCCTCCCTCCTCACCACCCTCAATGGCGGAGCAGCTAAGGGGTATGTGGATGTCCCACCAGTGGAGCGTGCCTTTGCAATACAACTGTGTCCAGCATCCGCTTCCTCCTGGAGGGGCAATCCACGCCTCCCATCCAAGGCATGTAAGTTTTCATATGTTTAATATGAGGCCGCTGCTCCACGATCGAGTCCCGAGATGGCCGTGGCAGAGCGGCTCGTGCCGGGTCCAAGTTACCCCGCACTGTCATCAAACTCTCAGCTTGTGATCGGACCCTTCGTTCTTGCAGGCAGGTGTTCCCCTAGAACTGACCAGGCATTCTGTGGTCACCACGGATGCCTCTGCTACCGGCTGGGGGGCCACGTACAATGTACAACGGGCATGCAGCTTCAGGTCTGCGGACGGGGCCTCAACTGCATTGGCACATCAACTGCCTCGAGTTGTTAGCAGTACATCTTGCGTTGGGCCACTTCAAAACGCTGCTACTAGGCAAGCATTTACTGGTCCGTACAGACAGCACAGCGACCGTTGCGTACATCAACAATCTACGGTGGTCTACGCTCCCGCCGCATGTCACAACTCGCCCGCCATCTCCTCCTTTGGAGTCAGAAGCATCTAAGGTCGCTTTGTGCCATTTATATTCCGGGCCTCTTTCCCAGTGTTATCCAAGAGTTCCATTGTGTAGTGTATAACGGAACAGCACTTTGAACTCCCTCTACGCAGGCCTTCCGCCCCAGTCAGCTGGGGATCTGAGTCTTGCGCTGGATGTCGCAGCAAACGTGGCGTTTTCCATAGGGATCCCAATTACGTCGTCATATCGACGTAACGTCGAACGTGAGCGACTGATAGGGAACGTCTCGGTTACTAATGTAACCCTCATTCCCTGAAGGAGGGAACGGGAGACGTTACGTCCCGTCACCACTGTTGCTGACCATCGCTGTAATGGCCGTCACAATCTCGGCTCCTCAGCGAAAATCAATGTGTGTGTGCGCCCACTTCCTGTTTATACCCGCGCTGCGGGGCAGGGCACCTGACGCGATTCACACACGGCAATGTTCATTGGCTCGTTCTGTAGACCCTTGAAGATGATAGGGCTCCCTGAAGTGATCCCAATTACGTCGTCAAGTCCATTTTTTTTTTTCAAAATTGTATGCAGATTCTAAAAATTAGGGATGCACGATATATCAGCCACAAATCAATATCGGCCGATAAATTGTCATTTTTAATGTTATCGTTATCGATCCGATAAGAAAATTAGGCTGAAACTGTATATTAAAGCTAATAGATAAAGTATTAGAGATACTTAGATACTTCAGATGTGCACTGTTTGCCATGATGGTTTTGAATCACTTGATATGATTGGAATTACTTTAAAAAGGAAGATACAGTTAAGTGCAACATTTGAAAAACAAATCTGTCATATAGGCTACATTTTAAAGAACACGGCTGTAAAAGAATGTTGTGAATTCTATGTGCACCCGTGTTTCATCTTGTTGTTGCAGAAAGGACAATGCAGTCTCGTGAGTATGGGGCAAGCAGGGCGAGGGCGAGAGCCATGGGAGAACGGCGCGAGGCTGGTGGTGTGACTGATAATGAGTGCTGCACCGTTCTCCGGAGCATGAGTACCACAAGTCTGTTGTCTCTGTTCCCGCTATCTATCGTTAGTTACTATGGTGATCGATGTGATCATGACACCTGTTTAGTCCTTTAGTTCATTATATGTGTATATTTAAGTTCCTCATTTCCCTGCCTTCAGAGTCGGTTATTATTTGTATTTGAGCTTGTGCTATATACGGTATTACATTGCCATAGTCTCTGTGGATTACCTGTGCTTATTAAATACATTTATTTTGGAAATGCAGAACATAAGCGTATAAAATACGTTTTAAAACTTACACTGGTTCAAACTAGGCTACTGTATTGTATGTGTATGATTTATGTTGAAGTGTTTGGGACATGGCTTTTAATGGTGAGCCTTTTGTTTTTGTAATCAGGCTCTCAAAGTATTTCAAAATAAATGTATCGGCCAATATATCGGATATCGGCTTTCAAATATAAAGAATTATCGGTTATTGTATCGGTCAAAATGTTCATATCGGTGCATCCCTATTAAAGGGGTCATCTGATGCAAAAATCACTTTTATATGGTGTTTGCATATAAATGTGTCTTTGCAGTGTGTGGACACAACCACCAAACAGTCAAGAAAATCCATTCACTCCTTTTTTTAATCCTCAAAAATCAAGCCGTTTGGATTTTCTGAGCAATATGATATCATATTGCTCATGCTCCGCCCACGACCACTGACGGACTGTCCTGTGTTATTTTAGCCATTTGTACACTGTCAGCCAAGGCAGCACTTTATGTGCCTTGTGTCGACACGCCCCATGGAAGAGAGGGGTGGGGTGAACAGTTGCTCATTATCATTTAAAGAGACATGCACCAAAACGGGTCACTGTTAACAGAGCTGTTTATGAGGAGGTAAAATGGGTGTTGTTTTACACAACCACTGAGTAATTTTAACCAAAGTATGTTACAAACTTTACATGAAGACCCTAAAGAATTATACCAACTTGTGGAAAATGGGCATCCGATGACCCCTTCAAATTGTGACATCCAAGGAACCATTTAACTTGGTGTTTCTGCAAGTTATTGCAAGAACAAAGATTACATCAGCTCAAATGAATCTGAGCCGTCACAGTGTAAGCCTAATAACAACATGAGTATTACCAAACCTACCTGAAAAAAGTGACCAAAGAACTGTGATAGAAATCTGATAATTTTACAAGATGTAAAAATATTCTTGATGGATGGATGGAATGTATTTCAAAATTAATTATAATAAAAAATGGGAAGTTTGAAAAATTCTACGGTCAGAATTCTACTGACTGAAATAATTTGGTACTAACACAGGCCTTAATTTTCCATCAAGTGAAGGTTAATCATAACATGTTTGCCCACCCACACCCACAAGTCCTCTCAAATTAATGAGAAAAGATAGATCAAAGCTAGTTAATAAGGAGATTAGAGAGATTAAAAAATGATCACAAAATCCCTAGCAAACACACCACACCTTCCCTTGCAGCATTTCATGGTGTGACAGTTTTCACCCTGCGTAAGCGAGATGGGCTACGAATCTGTTAATGTTCTTGAAGCCGGAAGAGAACAACAAAAACAACTTCAAGGTCATGGATTTTATCACATAATGAGAAAGGTTTACACATAATAATAAAATGTATACCTTAAATGCAATGTCTGCCAAATGCATACAGTATATGTACTGTACATGTCTATGCATCTTCCATCTGCATTTGATGTTTTGATCTTAACTCAGCCTTGTGGTAATTCGGTTCCATGTCAATTTTTTGTCAAAAACAAACAAATAAATGAATAAATAAATAAAATAGAGGTAGAATACCCAGTCTGCTCTTTTTGATATAATGAAAGTGAATGATTTACACTGCCAAAATATATGACTTCTTTCCATTCTTCTAAGACAATCAACACTTTTATGTGAAGTAAAGCTAAATTGTGTGTGGGAAGCAAAAGTGGGTATATGCGAAGATTGTTGGATAGAGATAAATTATCTGCTGTTTTGAGCATCAGGAAGTAGAAATGAAGATAAAAACCTCTTATTCACAATCTCACAAAAAAGTTCATAGAATAGACATTTATAAAAGTGTGAAACACACAAGTGCTCTTCCAAAATCCACTGAGAAAGCAATTTGAGGATCAGTAAGCAGCAAAATTTTGTTGAATATAAAATGTAGGCAACACTATATATGATATTACATACATTATATTCTTATATTTCATACTTCATTATATTTCAGTAGTGAAAAGTAATAAAAAAAACAGTCTGTACTCTGTACTACATATTTATAATGCTTTTCAAAGCTGTGCACCATCAGATTAACAGCACACCAGCATCAAATTCTTTTGGAATCAATTGTAAGTCAGGTCTCTTGTGTGATAGTGCTATATAAAGCCAAGCACACACCACAAGACTGAAGTTTGTTGCCTGAAGGCATCTCAAGGCAATAGCGGGACATTTTTGAGACACCATGTCAAGATAAAAAAAGTTCAACTTTTGACATGCATTGCAGCAAATCAATGGCAGTTTTAAAATAATGGACTAGTTCGATTTCTGACGGTGGGACCAGCATATTTACATTAATATCCATACTTGCATTATCAAAGAAGGGAGAGTGCATGTGCCGCTCCCCAAACGAACGTGAGGTTTATTCTTGACATGCTCACCATTGCACTATTCTTTGAAACAACAGGGGGTGAAGAAATAATAGCAAATAGATATAATAATATTTGAATTAATATTTCTAAAGTGACACTGTCCAACAGTGAAACCAGTGATTTCAATTTCAGAGAGAGGAAGCCACTGTTTTGCATCCATTGAGTTCACGCTACTAAAACAATTTATGGTGCTATTACGGTTTACAGGTAGTTTAAGTGAATGTAAAATGATCACATTCAATCAGATGTTCGCACAACCAGGAGTCTTAGGTAAAAAAAATAAAAAATACGGTCAATTCGGCCGTTGACCTGCATAAAGTCAGCATGAAATGGAATTTGTGATAGTCTTTTTTACCCTGTTGTGACATATTTTCCAGTGAAACAGCGGGGACTTCAGGGCGGGACTTCATTTTGTTCATGTGGAATTCATTCGATGGTTGAATTGTCAATTTTGATTTCATGGTGATTTTAACATCTTGGGCCCACCGTGATTTACTTTGTACACCGACGCATGTATCATTCGTATTTTGCACCCGTGCAAAGCGGACTTTTCCCTCCACAGACGCACGCCGGCAAACTAGGGAATGAACTTGCGCTCCCTGGGCAGTTCAGCGCAAAAAAGGAGGCGTGTTCCGGCGCAAACAATCCCTGGTGCTATTTTGCAGTTCCAGAAAACTGCAAAATAGACCAGAGTGCCACTGAGCAGAAAAAAACCTAGTCTAAAGTCAGTGGCACGTTGCACGTACATTCAGATGCTATTTTAAGCATGTATGCTAGGCCATAATACAGAGTGTGAATAACGCGCATACACTGTAGATGATTCTCTCATCTACACAGATGCATTTTACTTTTTGCAAATGAAACATTATTATAAGGAAAAATATTAAAACACGAGGGAAATCATTGTTGTGTCCATGATGATGGGAAAAATAGGCATAAAGCTTACATATTTACCCAAATTATTATATGCATGTTTAACCGAAGCTAATTTGGGTGGGTTTGTCCCGTCCCCAATGTCACTTCTCTTTCTTTTATGGCCCTGACGAGAACATCGATCTTCTCGGCTGTGAACCGATTCTGAAGCACGCCTGGTAAATGCGCCGTTATAATAGTATTGCGCCATGGAACAAGCGCACCTCGTTCATCATGCTCTTAAAGGGAATGTGATATGACGCTCTTATTGGTTTGTTTCCCGTTACGCCCAAACCACACCTATAATGAAGCTACTTCAGACCAACCCCTTTTAGATTTGCGTCGAGCGCAAGAGTCATTTATCCCGCCGTTTAAATAGCAACAGCGCCGAGATCCGCCCACAGAGTTACTTGAGCTTTGCGCTTGACACTTGCGTTTTAGATCGTTAAAATAGGGCCCTATGTGTTTACCAATGATTTATTGACTAATGGTCTGAAAAGAAGATAATAAACAATACTATCCAAACAACATAAAATATACATAAAATATGTTTTCTGTTCTGTAAAGTTAATGATTATTGTATTCCGAAGCTGTATGAAAATGTTTAAATTCATAAAGGAACATTTATTTTTAACAAACAATGTTGATATGAAAAAAACTACCGGTATATTAGTATTATGGAGTAGGTTGTTTAAGCTAAATGCCTTTCCATTAACCTTTAACCCAGGAAACATTCAAGTTAAATTATGATTTTACGTTAATTTATATTAGACTAAAAAAAAACGAATCAGAGAAGAGACTTTTCAGAAATTGTAAAGGAAGCTGATGAATGAAGATCAGGAAAATCTTAGTATTCTCCACTCCTAGTCTATATTATATTCATGCACTTGAGATAAATCCAGATAGGCATGTGCCGGTATCAAATTTTCGTGCTGCGATTAATTGAATGAGCTTTTATCACGGTATACGGTATTATCACAATATTTTAATTGCTCAAGAGAAACAGATGGATTGCGGGTATCTAAAAAAACAACTTGCATCACAATGTGTAATTGTGATTTTCAAAACATGGTAACTAAACAGAATTTTATTAAGTTTAGTGACAACGTGTTACAATGTTTACATGGTACAATGACTGGTAGGTTACTGTTTGTATTATTCAAATAAATTATTGTATTTGATTTTAATCTTAATTCAATATTGACTCATTTGGATAAATATTAGGTAGGCTACAGTCTGCATGTTAATTTTTCTCAAGAAAAAAATATATCTCACATAATGCTGTAAACAGAGAGAAATTAAATATAATGCGGTTTTCATTATAATAACAATTATGTAATGACAAGTAAACCTATAATTAATATGTAATAAAGTGCACATATTTAGCAAAATGACAATTTTTTTCTAGTCAACTAAAGTGCTGGTCATTAAATGGCTTTCCTGAGGTAAATGTAACGTTCTGTGACATAACTGTTCTCCTGCAGTTTTATTGACCTCTTTCCGTGAAAAACACTGATTGATCGACATTTTGTATGAGGCATAAACCTTAAGGTAAGTTGTACTGTATCTTTAAATAAAAAGTAACAGATGATCGGTTTACTTGAACTGAGGCGCAGCGATCTGTCACAATGGACAGAACCTTTTTTTTTTCATATCAAAAGTAACCTGCTCTGTCTAGTAGTCTGTCGGTGTCAGTGTCCTCTTTGCTCCGCGATTTTTCTCTGCGTGAGAGCGTGTGAAAAGTGTCAATTCCGTAAAGCGGCTTTCAGACAGAACGCGATTTGCTATTTTGCAAATAAAAAGTTGAACTATTTTTAACTTTGACCCCGGCGTGCTTTGGTCGATGCAGCAACAAAACGTCCCCGCGAGTATTCTGCGTCCTGTCTGAAAGGCGCTTGAGTCTCAAGTTGAATGCGTGAGAGTTGGCAGCCCTGCGGGGGGTAAATCGTCGGCAGCGTTCCTCCTTCCGCCATGCTTCTACTCCATGTGATGATTGTTTACATTAGACTAGAGTGCGCTCTGCGCCGCGTGCACACAGTGCTTATACATGTGGGGATTGTTTACATCAGAGTGCGCACGTGTTTTGCGGAGCATATACGCAGTGTTTAAGCGGTTGATAGAAAATTAGCTAATGCGTGTTCTAAAAGTCTAAATTCAAATCTATTATTTTTCACGATATTTTGAAGTGGCCGCGATAACAATATCGTGCATATTCATTACCGCGATTTATCGCATTACCGAATACCGGCACATGTCTAAATCCAGATTTACCGGGCAGCTTTTAGAGCTCATACCTCCAAAACTAATTTCCATCTCTTGTCACAAGGTAAGACTAAATCTGTGGGGATAATTGGAACGTCAGTAACAAATCTCACAGAAATGTCCTTTACCTGAAACAGTATAGACTAGAAGACTCTAAATACCCTGCATATGATCTCATTTAATCTCTGAACAACCACACTACACACACCGTAAATCAGCTCTCGCTTTCTCAAGCCTAAACAGTTGTTTAGGAGGGCATTACAAAAAAAGTGAGAGTTTTCTCTCACTATAAAATGCATTAGAAGATGGCACATTCCTAGACTGTGAAATATCTATTTTTTTTAATTATTATTATTACTATTATTACATAAGACTACTTATATTTTCTATAAATATACAGTTTTCTCTAGTAAATTGTTGATCTTCTTTTAAGGATGTTTAGATATTTTGCTTTGCATCATCCACATTTATGAACCAGTGTTAGAACTGCCAGTGGGAGTGATAAAAATACAGAAGGTGAGTAATTTCTACTTCCATGTCCTCATCCTACAGTCTTCAAATATTAATATAGTTCATTTCTGTGGTTAAAAGATTTTAAACTGATGCAGTTTCATCTTGTTACACAACATTCAATCTTACCTTCATGACACTTTGTAAATTAGGCTATATTTCACAAATTCATCAACATTAATGCAATTGTTGACTGATTCATGATTTTTTTTTTTTTTTAAGTGTACATTCGTGTGTAAATAAGTTAAGTTACTGCAGCTTAACAAGAGAGAATAATAATGTTGTAGAAAAATAAATACTTCCTAGAATTACAACCCAAGTATGTTCATTTTCAAAAGTCACAGAGTAAATGTTTAAAAGTCCATAAAGTGAGGGGGCTTGTTTCTGGGACTGTAATCGCACGAGCCATGCCCCAGCGCTGAGCCAAGACATTCTTGAGTCATGTTTCACACTGTAAAGAACATGGTACGAATTAACAGCTTCCTAAAGCACAAGCCATGTTTTAGTTAGGCTGTTTTTCACAAAAGCTTCACCTCACTTCATATCACTATAGAGACCTGTCTGTTGTCAAAGCAATTAGCATTGAAGAAAGACAGCGGTGGCCATCCTTGACAAATCAGCCTAAACTACCAGGGCACATCTGTTCTACTGCACTTAAAATGTCTATAATATTATGTTTTTGACATCAACAAACAGAGATTCCCTACCTCCAGATGAACATTTCTAACCCTGTATGACTGAAGACTCCATATCTGAAATATGACAGCAGATTCGAGCAGAAGTCCGAGAAGCCTTTGATATCCCCATTTTATTCTTTCTTTTAACAGGACATATTTTGTGCAGCTTAACCCAGCAGGGCTTCGCTGACATTTTACATTGTTTAATCCCTTGTGAACAGAATGACACAATGAGCACGATTCCACAATCCAACAATCCCCTACTGCTGCAATACAGTCTCCTTTTATATCCAGCGCCGTAAGACTCACCCTGGCTGACCCCAAAGTATACTTCGTTTTTTTCGCGTACACTGGCACAGGGGTTCTCAATGTGGTCTCTACGACCAATAGCCTGGGGGTGCAAGAAATAATTTGCTAAACCTTATTTTATGGGCTGTAAAGCCACTTATATTCCAGAGTGACTTATATAATGCAGTTAAAGTCAAATAAGCAAAACGTATATACACTTAACAGTTTTTATAGACATAGTTATCATGTCTGTTAGACAAGTTTAGACGTAAGCTGAGTTTCGGTTCATTTTTCTGACGCGCTCCAGAAAACAGTTCAGGGAGACCGAGGGCCCTATCTTGCACCCAGCGCAATTGACCTATGGCTAAGCCACGCCCCCTCCACTCACTCAGACAAAAGTCACCAAAAGGGCCTTAACTATGCATTGGAGGGTTATATTAAAGGGTTAGTTCACCCAAAAATGAAAATTAAGTCATTAATTACTCACCCCCATGCTGTACCAACCCCGTAAGACCTTCATTCGTCTTCGGAACACAAATGAAGATATTTTTGATTAAATGTGACAGCTGGATCACTCCTCCATAGGCTCCCTAAGGTATTGAAACCTGACGGCCCAGAAAGTCAATGAAGAAAATGTTTAAATTTTCTTTAATGACTTTCTGGGCCGTCCGGTGTCATTCCCTTAGGGAGCCTATGTAGCAGTCATAAACCTCTCAGATTTAATCATAAATATCTTCATTTGTGTTCCGAAGACGAACGAAGGCCTTACGGGCTTGGTACAGCATGGGGGTGAGTAATTAATGACTTAATTTTCATTTTTGGGTGAACTAACCCTTTAATAATTTTAATGTTGAGAAGGTCGATGAAAAGCTGCAGCTCCAGGCAAAAATTTACAGGTCACAGTGTAATCGTGATTAAACCACATCTCGTTGCCATCACCATCTCAGACAACAAGATAGAGGATCAGCATTGTTCATGCACTGCAGTATTTACATGAATCTTTCAGCACAACATTTCTAACATTTGTTATCTCGGTTATTTACAGATACGTTAATGAAGCTAAGTGACATTATGTACAACGCAGCTAGAAGCTAACGTTAACGTTTTCTAATGTTAGGCTAACGTTACGTTAGAGATGTTACAGACAACGTTCAAATACGTTGTTGACTTAGAACAGATGTACACATCTTTGTTTAATTTATCCCCGTTTAGTTGGTGTTGTGGTCTACCGCATAACTTTATCCAGAGCAGACACTTATCTCGGTTGAGATCTGGCTTGGGAAAGGGTAAAAAAATACACACCGTCACCCAGCCTCTCGGGATACCTTGTGTCGGAGTTGCATGTACCCCATGCACACCGTTTGACCATTTTAAACTTAAAATCACAAGAAAAAACATATAAAAACGAATGAAAACTGACTAACTGCAATGCATTTCAATGGACGTGAAAGCAGAGAATGTCCGAGTGTATTGGGTTAGCTATGGACACTGTGATTGGCTCATCGCGTTTGGGGGCGTGGCTTAGCCATATGTCAATTTACTTTGTACACCCACGCCTGTATCATTCGTATTTTGAACCCATGCAAAGCGGACTTTTCCCTCCACAGACGCACGCCGGCAAACTAGGGAATGAACTTGCGCTCCCTGGGCAGTTCATCGCAAAAAAGGAGGCGTGTTCCGGCGCAAACAATCCCTGGTGCTATTTTGCAGTTCCAGAAAACTGCAAAATAGACCAGAGTGCCACTGACCAGAAAAAAACCTAGTCTAAAGTCAGTGGCACGTTGCACGTACATTCAGATGCTATTTTAAGCATGCATGCTTGGCCATAATACAGAGTGTGAACAATGCGCATACACTGTAGATGATTCTCTCATCTACACAGATGCATTTTACTTTTTGCAAATGATACATTATTATAAGGAAAAATATTAAAACACGAGGGAAATCATTGTTGTGTCCATGATGATGGGAAAAATAGGCATAAAGCTTACACACATACCCAAATTATGTTTAACCGAAGCTAATTTGGGTGGGTTTGTCCCATCGCCAATGTCACTTCTCTTTCTTTTACGGCCCTGACGAGAACATTGATCTCCTCGGCTGTGAACCGATTCTGAAGCACGCCTGGTAAATGCGCCGTTATAATAGTATATACTATTATATTCTGCAATATTGCGCCATGGAACAAGCGCACCTCGTTCATCATGCTCTTAGGGCGTTTTCACACCTGAAAGTCCGCACCAAGGTCCGAACCAAAGTTAACGTTTTGATACATTTTATACTTTCAGAAAGTTTTGGTTTGGTTTCACATTGCAATTATGCGAGCCCACTAAAGAACTTTACATGACATAGGCCTACTTGCGTCCTGTCGTCATCATCTATGTGGGCTGCATCTTGACATTGATTGGTTTGTAAACGGACGTGCGTCTGACTTCAGCGTGTTGTCAATTCGGCGGGTAACTTTGACAACATAAATGAACAAACGCATATCGTTGCAACTATATTGTTATTTTTATGGCATTACTACCTGCAGCACCAACTATACACAAGGCTAGTTCAAATTCGCCAAATGAACGTCCTCGTCGTGCGAACATTTTATCGAGTTGACTTCTTATTATGTCATCAGACCATACTTCAATTAAAAACGATCGTCCCCTCCTCTCCCCTGGCTACCACGGCTCATTTTTCCTGCCATCTTCTGTTTTTTCGGCTGAAAACAGAACCATACAGAAATGCTTTCACACTAGAAACGAACCAAACCTTTGTTCAGTTTGATCCGGACCGAGATCTACCTCTTTTCGTCGGACCAAATTTCATCTGTTTGGTCCATTCCGTGGTCCGGGGGAGGTTTCACACCTGTCATTTTGATTCGGACCAAACTGAAAAGTCCGAAAGTCCGGACCAAACAAGGTAGATGTGAAAGGGCCCTTAAAGGGAATGCGATATGACGCTCTTATTGGGTTGTTTCCCGTTACGCCCAAACCACACCTATGAATAATGAAGCTACTTCAGACCAAGCCCTTTTAGATTTGCATCGAGCACAAGAGTCATTTATCCCGCCGGTTAAATAGCAACAGCGCCGAGATCCGCCCACAAAGTTTCTTGCGCTTTGTGCTTGACACTTGCGTTTTAGATCGTTAAAATAGGTCCCCGAGACTCCTCAAGTGCATCCTGTTTGTTTTCTTTATTTTACAAAGAAAAACATTTTGTATGATGTGTTACTCTTATCTGTATGACCATAAATAAGTTGTTTCCGCAGCTATAGACCTTATGCGTCAGAGAAACAAGCGTGAAGTCATCTTTACAATTTTGTGTTTGAACTTCTGAAGCTATTTCTATAGCATCGCTGTTGAAGTGAAGTGGATTTTTTTATTGTAGAGTTAACGAAAGTTATCATGATCACTGTAATGTTGGATGTCATAATAAATGACAGTAGACCGTGAAGATTTTAAAACGAGTGTTTCGTTCATAAATTACCTTCATGCTGTGGAAATTACAAACCGCAATGAGCGCATTGCTGAAAAAGGTGGGGCTACATAAGGTCTATAAAGAAAAATATCAAGTGATCACATCAGTGCCTTACGCTCACACACAACATATCAGTTCTAGTGTTGCTATCTGGACATCACAGCCTATACATCATGAAAACTAAAAATGCAGTCGGCTAAAAATAGAAAAAGTTATTCTGTCCAGGTAAGTTTTGTGGAACAACTGATTTAGTGCAAAACAAATTGAATGCGCATGTGTGACCTGCACGTACAGACTAACTATGCACGGTTACAAAAATCGGGTGATGCGCATACTATTATGGTGATGAAATTTGCATCACACTGTACGTGGACCCTCATGTACACTATCATACTAAACTGCATTTGGGTGTGTTGAAAGTTTTAATGCTATTCTATGTGTTAGTCTGTTAGCTATATGAGACTAGCAGTAAGCTAGATCAACATTAGAATAACATACTTATCATATTCTAACATTTCATCATGTTGAGCTATATAACATTGATTTGTTTTATGTACATTTGCTCGCCTGCAGCTCACCTAATAAAGTACATGCAAGAGCGGCGTCTCTGTCAAGTTGAAGTTAGTCGCGGATGTGGATCTCTCGGCATCTCGAAAACGCCACTGATCCTCGATATCTAACATATTGTACCTTTAAAGGTGCACTGTGCAATATTTAGGAGGATATGTTGACAGAAATGCAACATCATATACATAACTATGTTTTCAGTGGTGTATAAAGACATTACATAATGAACTGTTGTGTTTTTATTACCTTAGCATGAGCAGTTTCTATCTACATACACCACAGGTCCACTTACATGTTAAGTCGCCAATTTGCGCCATTATGTTTCTACAGAAGCCCTAAACAGACAAACGCATTTCGTCACTATGTTGTTCTTCGTGCTAAGAAACTAGCTGATGTCAGCGAATAAAACAGACACAATGATGAACAAGTAACAATAATATTCGTAAACATAATTTCTTTATCCTTGTAAAGAAACCTCATTGCTTAACTGGCTACTCTCTGTTGTCTCAGATGACGACATATTTTCCTGTCGGCCACCGTAACTTCTGTTGGTTGCAATTTACAACCTCACCACTAGATGTCGCTAAAATGTGTATTTTAAAGGGACATGGGTAATTACCCATGTAAATATGGTAGCCAATCATAACAGTGGGCATTTATGCTGTGTTAAAAATATTAATGTTATTTATATTACACCTAAAAAGGCAATGTTACCAGACATCACAATCCTGTTGGAGTATGTGGACTGCTGTTGCGGACATGTGATGTACTAGAGGTAACTGCAAGGATGCTGCTTTCAATAATTGCTGCATTGATCCCAAAGCTTTTTCAGATTCAGTTTGCTGAATCTGTGGATGTTTTGAGTTAAATGTGCAAATGGTACAAAATTGTGCAGAGTGTTCAAATTAAACTGATTAGATTTGTCTTATCACTGTGCAAGCAAATCCTTGAGTTAAAAATCTAATTTACGTTAACAGAAATGATTTGATTTGATTTATTAGACAAACAAATATTGAAATACACTCAATTGTCAAGGATATAGCACAATAAAGTTGCCTTCACGAGTGCTTACACAGATACACACGGGAGCGTTTGAAAGCAGGCGTCTATCAGTGGATATATTAGGGATCCGCTGATAGACGCCTGCTTTCAAATGCCCCAGTGTGTATCAGTGTAAGCGGCGCGCCATAGACAGTAAAACAAATGGACACAGCGACCCCATAGACTTCAACAGAGAAAAGTGAAGTCAATTAGAAGCACTCACTTCCTGATGGCTGAACGTACTGCGCAGGCTCAAACTGAGCTTGACGAAGTAGATGTGACATGAGCAACCTGTTTGACAGTTGTAAGTCTTCTAGTAGCTGTGCCAAGAGGAATCTAAATCATTCCCTTCTGAATCTTGCAGAGACTGAGAACATGAGTAGGAGCTGTCCATGAGCTAGCAGCAGGATCAACTTTATGACTCTCTATGGGCTTCTCCCTTGACGTCATGCCTCCACGTCCCCCCAATTGCCTGCGTGCTTCTCCTCCTGTCTGCGGTAATTTCTCTACTGTGCGACAGGGGCCATAACGTAAGATACAAGGTAATGGAGCCTTTTATACATTGTCATGTTTCTTTAGAAATAAACAATGGACAAATGGAGTCTTTATACGCCTCAGATGTAAAGTTATTCGCTGTCAAAGTGACGCCAAAATGAATGGGAGTCAATGGAATGCTAACAGCAGGTGAAGGCTTGCTAGCCAATGGCGGCCCCCAGGGAGACTTCAGTTTCCGGCTGATGGATTACCCCCTTGGTAAGCGCTCAGTAAAGACAAAATGTTTTTGAAGCGTTGATCATTGTAGCCAATCACAGACATGCTGAGCGCGTGAACACAATGGCCAATCAGAGGTCTTTAAAGGGCACCTATTATGCAAAATTCACTTTTACATTGCGTTTGAACAACGTAAATGTGTGTTAGCAGTAAGCTATGTGTACACAACCACCCTATAATGATAAAAATCCACCTAGTGCTTTTTTTAAATCCCCATGAATCAGAACAAGCCGTTCTCAGACTCGGGGTAATGGTACTTTTGTACAAGCCCCTCTGTTGATGGACACTGCAGTTTTAGAGTAGACCCGCCCTGAGTGAGACACGGTCCGCCATTGTTTCGACGCTGGAGCAGCTGTAGACAAGAATGTCTTCTAAGGTGTTTGCTGTTTGATGTAAGAATGAACATAGCAGTCTTCATTTACTCTCATTGTTACTCGAGGATGGATCAGTACAACTGTTCGTGATCCAGCTTGTCTCCTGAGTGATAGGCCTACGTTACTGATCAGGCGCGCACTTTATGGCAGCTAAGTTTAAACTAAGTTTACCAGTTTATTAAGCACCCACTGAAAATGTGTGTATATATTTGTTTACTGTAAGTTGTAACGAGTGTAAGTTTTACTCAAGAGTAAAACTAACGCTTCATCATTGTACAATAACTTCATTGAACTCATCAGTATATTTTTTGGCCATCATTCGGACGCGGTCCGCTACAACAACAGGCTTGTACTAATAGTGGATAAAAGCAAGATGAAAAATAAGTTATAACCGTAATTAAACTAGACTATACCTTTTCTATTTCCATGCAGCATATTCTCTGACTCTGTAGGCATTATTGTCCGGTTCCGGGTCGAAATGAACACCACTAGTGTTTCATGAGTCATGAGTTTCTGTTTTGATATCAGATGAGATTGTACTTAGGTAAAGTTGGTTTTATATTCGCACATTCGCACATTCGTGGTAAAGAACTTTTTCAATTAAATAGTCAATGAAGCAATTTTTTTTCAGATTCGAAGCAGCTACTTAATATTGACAACAAAGATTGTAAACTACAACATTTTCTACAATCGATCAAAATGGGTAAGTATATTTTTAATGCATACACACTTGGTTGAATATTCAATGTAGTGTGGTAACCAAGATAGGGACCGTCTAAAAAGTTTATATTGTTTTTCATCGTGTGCAAACAGACAACTACATTTTAGCCAACTACAGATGTACCAGCAAATATCTCTCACATTATGTGTTCTAATGCAATAGAATGTCCTTATAATGATGGTGTTTAAAAAGGTGTTTAGGAAATAATAAAGAATGAACATGTAGGCAACATGAACTGTAATCTGGTAACAATCCAGACTGTAGAAAGTGGAAAATCATGTGTAATCTCCTGAACATAGTTAATCGCTTCATTTTACATCTGTTTATATTTATGTTTATTTTTTAAATCAAAATGAACAAGAACAGTGTTGGTGTTGGTTTTAATTATGACATATGATTTATTTCAATAGGTTTGAAAGGATGGGCCGACTGTTCCAAAGCAAGTTGGATGGTCTTGTCTGGACCCTACAGAACACACTACAGCCCACGTCTTGCTGTTTTATCCACCTCGGTTTTTTCTGTTTTTAAGTGTAATAAAGACTTTACAGTGTAACAGTGTTCTCCAGGTGCTGAATAAAAAGAATGGCCTAACAGTATTTTATGTTTTCCTGTTGTATAGCATCTTCAATTAACATTAAACTCTCACAATAACACAATTCGTGTGCATTGATTGATGTTTACAGTCCTGCAGAAATATCACTGTCCATGGTACTGAATCCATCAGATTATTGACAAGTACCCAGAAAGCATGACAGCAAACATGATGTTTATTTTGGGGGTGAAGGGTGTGGATTTTGGAATAAACTGCTGCTTCAATGTATATGTAATGAGTGATTATAATCAAGGTTTTCTTTCTAAATATTACATGAGTGGAATGACTTATCTAGGCATGTGAGATTTTACTTAGTTATAGGCTAGAAGTTACCAGTATGATTACTGAAATGTTTGTTTCATGTATTTTCTAATGTCTGTATTTGATATCTGAAAGCAGTAACAGTGCTTGCTCATTTAGTGATTCTGTGATCTTTGTAACGGCCTACGAACTCCTGTGAGAGTCTTAAAGCTGACTTCTGCTGATGAAACTGAAAACTATCTTCAGTAAATCTTTTCTTTATTATAATTCTGACTCCTGCTCTTCATTTCTTCATATCTGGTTCTGGGTCTTTGACTGTGCGCCCCTAACAGGTGAACATTTAAAAAACTAGCAAAAGTCCTATGGGGTTCTTCAATGGCACACCTTCCATCAAAAAATATTACATTATCTAAATGTATTTATTACTGTAATGGCTGAAAACAGTAACTTCTTTACTTAATGGATGTATTTATAGAAGAATGATTTGCTTTAAAAGAACATTAAAACCATTAAACAAAGTACAGTTTTGAAAATATCTCCCTTACTGTACGTACAATTATCAAATGTGTATTAAAAAAATGACTGTATTTCCCCTAAAGTATTCTTTTCGTGTTTTAAAGGCTGTAGTGCTTTCCTAGTGACCACACTGACTTAATACAGCTGAAATTTCCATAATAACTCCCATACTGTACGTACAATTATCAAATGTTTATTAAAAAAATGTCTGTAATTCCCCTGGCCTAAAGTATTCTTTTCGTGTTTCAAAGGCTGTAGTGCTTTCCTAGTGACCTGACTGACTTACTACAGGTCAAATTTTGACAATAACTCGCATACTGTACGTGCTATTGTCAAATATGTTTATGAAAAATTAACTGTAATTCCCCTAAAGTATTTTTTCCCGTTCCAAGGGCTGTAGTGCTTTCCTAATGACCAGTGTTACTTACTACAGGTGAAATTTTGACAATAACTCCCTTACTGTACGTACAAAAAACTAATAAGTTCAAGAAAAAATTACTGTAATTCCCCTAAAGTATTTTTTCCCGTTTCAAGGGCTGTAGTCCTTTCCTAGTGATCAGACTGACTTACTACAGGTGAAATTTTGACAATAACTCCCTTACTGTACGTACAATAAACTAATAAGTTGAAGAAAAAATTACTGTAATTCCCCTAAAGTATTTTTCCCCGTTCCAAAGGCTGTAGTGCTTTCCCAGTGATCAGACTGACTTACTACAGGTGAAATTTTGACAATAACTCCCTTACTGTACGTACAATAAACTAAAATGTTTATGAAACAATTACTGTAATTCCCCTAAAGTATTTTTTCCCGTTCCAAGGGCTGTAGTGCTTTCCTAATGACCAGTGTTACTTACTACAGGTTAAATTTTGACAATAACTCCCTTACTGTACGTACAAAAAACTAATAAGTTCAAGAAAAAATTACTGTAATTCCCCTAAAGTATTTTTTCCCGTTTCAAGGGCTGTAGTCCTTTCCCAGTGACCACACTGACTTACTACAGGTGAAATTTTGACAATAACTCCCTTACTGTACGTACAATAAACTAATATGTTTATGAAACCATTACTGTAATTCCCCTAAAGAATTTTTTCCCGTTCCAAGGGCTGTAGTGCTTTCCTACTGATCAGACTGACTTACTACAGGTGGAATTTTGACAATAACTCCCTTACTGTACGTACAAAAAACTAATAAGTTCAAGAAAAAATTACTGTAATTCCCCTAAAGTATTTTTTCCTGTTTCAAGGGCTGTAGTGCTTTCCCAGTGACCACACTGACTTACTACAGGTGAAATTTTGACAATAACTCCCTTACTGTACGTACAATAAACTAAAATGTTTATGAAACAATTACTGTAATTCCCCTAAAGTATTTTTTCCCGTTCCAAGGGCTGTAGTGCTTTCCTACTGATCAGACTGACTTACTACAGGTGAAATTTTGACAATAACTCCCTAACTGTATATACTATTATCAAATAGGTTTATGAAAAAATTACTGTAATTCACTGTATGTATTTTTTTAGTGTTCCAAAGGGTGTAGTGCTTTCCTAATGACCAGTGTGACTTACTCCAGGTGAAAATTTGACAATATCTCCCTCACTGTACGTACTATTGTCAATTATGTTTATGAAAAATTAACTGTAAATGACCGTAACTATTTTTCTGCGTTCCAAAGGCTGTAGTCCTTTCCTAGTGACCAGTGTGACTTACTACAGGTGAAATTTTGACAATAACTCACATACTGTACGTGCTATTGTAAAATATGTTTATGAAAAATTAACTGTAAATGACCGTAACTATTTTTCCGCGTTCCAAAGGCTGTAGTACTTTCCTAATGACCAGTGTGACTTACTACAGGTGAAATTTTGACAATAACTCACATACTGTACGTGCTATTGTAAAATATGTTTATGAAAAATTAACTGTAAATGACCGTAACTATTTTTCCACGTTCCAAAGGCTCTAGTACTTTCCTAATGACCAGTGTGACTTACTACAGGTGAAATTTCCACAATAACTCCCTTACTGTACGTACAATTATCAAATGTTTATTAAAAAAAATACTGTATTTCCCCTAAAGTATTATTTTCAGTTTCAAAGGCTGTAGTGCTTTCCCAATGACCAGTGTGACTTACTACAGGTGAAATTTTGACAATAACTCACATACTGTACGTGGTATTGTAAAATATATTTATGAAAAATTAACTGTAAATGACCGTAACTATTTTTCCACGTTCCAAAGGCTGTAGTACTTTCCTAATGACCAGTGTGACTTACTACAGGTGAAATTTCCACAATAACTCCCTTACTGTACGTACAATTATCAAATGTTTATTAAAAAAAATACTGTATTTCCCCTAAAGTATTATTTTCGTGTTTCAAAGGCTGTAGTGCTTTCCCAGTGACCTGACTGACTTACTACAGGTGAAATTTCCACAATAACTCGCATACTGTACGCACAATTATCAAATGTTTATTTTAAAAAAAATACTGTATTTCCCCTAAAGTATTATTTTTGTGTTCCAAAGGGTGTAGTGCTTTCCTAATGACCAGTGTGACTTACTCCAGGTGAAATTTTGACAATATCTTCCTTACTGTATGTACAATAATCAAATATGTTTGTGAAACAATTACTGTAATTCCCCTAAAGCATTATTTTCATGTTTCAAAGGTTGGAGAATGTTCCTAGTGATCAGACTAACTTACTAAAGGTTAAATATTGCCAATACCTGCCTTACTGTAAGTACAGTACATACATATTTTTTATGAAAAAATTACTGTAATTCACCTTAAGTGTTTCTTCATGTTCCAAAGGTTATAGTATGTTCCTAGTGATCACTCTACTCAATTAATTTTGATAAATGTATTAGGTAAAAGTAGGTATTAGAACTGCTGTTCCTGGTACAACACATTTCGTTCATTGATTAAAAACTGTAAAGATTTTAGCTTAATCATATTTTTTTAACGTTATAAATAAGCAACAATCTTATTGTAATGATTCAAATCTGGAATCCATTGCTGCTTCAATGTATATCTAATGAGCTACTTTAATCAAGGTATTAATCAATATTTTCCTTCTAAATATCAAAGGAGTTGAATGACTTCTCTAGGCTTATGAGATTGTACTTTGTTTTAAAATGACCAGTGTGATTATCTAAAATGTTATTTCATGTATTCTCTGTATTGAAAATCTGAGAGGTGCACTGTAAAACCCAACACGTTATGCAAACTCATTTCAGTTGAGACCAATTACCTCAATTCAATTAAGTTTAAAAAACAATAGTTATGAGTACTCTGAACTTATTTTAACCAAATCCACTAAAACAGGGATATTTCTCAATACACAATTAAACTTCTGCATTCAAATATCTTGATATTTGATATTATATATTGAGTAAAAACAGTGAAATTACAAACTTTAAATGAACTTTTAAGTGCTTGTAGTTACTACTAGCTCACACTATCACACACAAAGTCAAATCCTTTAAGTTAAGCTAACTCATTACATTTGAGGACACCGATTACCTTAATTTAATTTTTATTTTAAGCAATTATTTAAGTGACTAATTAAGTAATGATTGAGCATTAGTGATGAACACCTGCTGTTAACAGGCAAAATCACTGAAGGAAAGAAAAACTTGAAATGCAAATGAGCTGCTGCTCCCAGCACAGGGGGCGGAGCCTCAAGAGGTTCCGTCCTTTTACCTCAAACAAACATGCACTGAAAATTTCAAAAACATTTAGCCTTTTATTGTCAAACCAGAGTCAGACATAGATGGAGTGACACAAGAAGAAGTGACAGAGGTTTAGAAGGTGATGATTTATTGAGTTTCGTTCAAGGTCACCATATTGGAGATTAGCGGTTGTTTTAGTTGGACTCTTGACCCTTGCAAATTAGTTTGTCTTTGGCTGCTGTAACTCATGTGTATATAAAACACATTTGTTATGGCACAAAAGTCAAAAGAAAATATGATCAGGTGTCAATGGTTGTGCTTTGATGATGAAAATCATCATTAAATGACATGATAACTGAACTTTTAGTCTAATCTAATCTAATCTAATCTAATCCCTGATTAAACAAGTGATGTATTATTAGGTTTGCCTATTTATTTAAATTCAGAATCGGATAAAAGAAAGGATTTTACGAACAATTTTCGCACAAAAAGCTTTCATCTATTGCATTATTAAGACTAACACAGACATCAATAATCAGCATATGAATCTCAACAATGGTGACCATTAAAAAGTGATTCATGCCGCAATGCATGCTGGGAGCCATGGATACATTTTGTATTATGCTAGTACCCAGCATGCATTGCAGCATGAATCATATTTAATGGTCACCATTGTTGAGATTAATATGCTGATTCTTGATGTCTATGTTAGTTTTAGTAAAGCCATAGATGAAAACTTTTTGTGAACACTGCTTGCAAAATCCTTAATTGTATCTGATGTCATAACACTGCTGGCCCTTTGCTCAGTTTTGAATAAAACTATAATTTGTCAACCTTTTTAATCAGATATTAGACACTGAAAGAAATCATTGAATCAGGTCACTACATGATGACTGACATCAACACTTAACCATCAACATCTGATCACATTTTCTCTTGACTTTCGTGCCATAACAAATGTGCTTTATAAACACACAAGTTTCAGCAGACAGAGAAAATCTTGTCTTCAAAAGTCAAGGGTCAGGAACCCAACTAAAGAAAACGCTGATCTCCATCATGGTGACCTTAAACGAAACAATAAATCATCAAATTCTGAACCTCTGTTAATTCTCTTAAGAACTTCTGTAGACGTGCTAATAAGTGCTAATAAGAATAAGACTAGCCATTGCACACTGAGTCCGAAATTGTCGTATGCGTTTTTTCGGATTCGTAATTCGGTGGCTCTGAATTGTCAAAACACCATTCAAACACCATTCACACTGCTTGCTACAGATGCGAAAAACGCAGAAAATCAAACCCGATCCGATTTTTTTATGACGGACGAAAGTTTCGGAGGCAGTGTGCAAGCGTGATTGACATAACGTGAGGTCGTATTTATTTTTTAACGTGCGGAAATTTCAGATGTGAATTTCGGACTCAGTGTGCAGTGGCCTTAAAGTGCTGTTTGATGAGTTGTTTAACGACGTGCTGAGATCTTGAGACTTCATATCTTGTCATATCAGTTGATTTAGCTTAGACCTTGGTGAAGGGTATAATTGCTGATCTTTGTAACTGTAACAGAGTGGCCTACGAACTCCTTGTGAGTCTTGAAGCTAACTTTTGCATGATGAAACTACAAACTATCTTCAGTAAATCTTTCATTCATTTATTATAATTCTGACTCTTGTCTTAAATTGACTGACTAACTCCCTGGTTTTAATTAATCGTATCTGGTCCTTGGGTCTTTAACTGTATACAGTGGTAATCTATATTGCAACAAGGTGAGCACAACCATTGGGCATCTTTCCAGGTAGCTTGTCTGGTGATAATCCAAGGCATGGTACCAATATTTTGCACTGTTGCTGAAAACTGTGCTGAAAACAATATTTTCATTCAAACACACACATTTATTTTTATTCAAATTTTATTTTATCGTCACTTCACTAAAATAAAATATAGTAAAGTAAAAATGATGTGACAAAACAATCAGTTAAAGGGTTTATGATAATATAAGAACAACTTTAAACCAAGAGAGTATCAACAACAGCAGAATTATGAAGAGGTGATATTGAAATATTACTCTAACCATGAGGAATTAATTACAACTTTTATGTATAATCACAGTTGTATTCCATGGACAATTAGAAAGATAATACAAATAAAACAGTGTTTACATCAACAGTGACTTTCTAGGTTACTTTGGTTGAATTTGAAGTTGAATTTGGAGGGGGGAGAAAGATCATAAAAGTAAATGTCATGTAAGGACAAAGTTTGTTGGCTGGTGGCTATATCAGCACATGTGACTTAATATGTGAAAATATTGACCATGAAGGACAACTACACTACATACAGATTGACAGGAGAGTCAGTTTTAGAAAAGATGATGCCAACAGCATCCTCTGAACAAACCATTATTTTGGATAACCTTGCATACAAAAAATATACCGGACTCGGACTTGTGCAATCAGACCCTTTTATTCCTGCTGTACAAGAAGCAAAAATTACATGTTGGTCATAAAATTCTGCACTGTACAGTATCTTTAATGCCTTCTTGATCTTGCTGTACATTATCTGTCAGATTTGCTGCAACAACGTGAACAGGTTCATTCACTACAATCTTAAACAAACAAAACCCCTTTTAGTGAATTACAGTATTATATTAATATGTAATACAGTATTATTAAGTATTGTCAAAATTTCACATGTATTAAGTCAGTCTGGTCACTAGGAAAGCACTACAGCCTTTGAAACACGAAAATAATACTTTAGGGGAATTACAGTAATTTTTTCTTGAACTTATTAGTTTATTGTACGTACAGTAAGGGAGTTATTGTCAAAATGTCACCTGTAGTAAGTCAGTCTGATCACTAGGAAAGCACTACAGCCTTTGGAATATAAATATAAATATTAAAAAACACTATAGGTGAATTAAAGTTTATTACATAAACATATGTAATAAACACACGTAATAATGTTTATTACATAAATATATTTGATAATTGTACAGTAAGCGAGTTATTGTCAAAATTTCACCTGTAGTAAGTTAGTCTGATCACTAGGAAAGCACTACAGCCTTTGAAACAAGAAAAAATACTTTAGGGGAATTACAGTAATTTTTTCTTCAACTTATTAGTTTATTGTACGTACAGTAAGGGAGTTATTGTCAAAATTTCACCTGTAGTAAGTCAGTCTGATAACTAGGAAAGCACTACAGCCTTTGAAACAACAAAAAATACTTTAGGGGAATTACAGTAATTTTTTCTTCAACTTATTAGTTTATTGTACGTACAGTAAGGGAGTTATTGTCAAAATTTCACCTGTAGTAAGTCAGTCTGATCACTAGGAAAGGACTACAGCCTTTGAAACAGGAAAAAATGCTTTAGGGGAATTACAGTAATTTTTTCTTGAACTTATTAGTTTATTGTACGTACAGTAAGGGAGTTATTGTCAAAATTTCACCTGTAGTAAGTCAGTCAGATCACTAGGAAAGCACTACAGCCTTTGAAACAAGAAAAAATACTTTAGGGGAATTACAGTAATTTTTTCTTCAACTTATTAGTTTATTGTACGTACAGTAAGGGAATTGTTGTCAAAATTTCACCTGTAGTAAGTCAGTCTGATCACTAGGAAAGCACTACAGCCTTTGAAACAAGAAAAAATACTTTAGGGGAATTACAGTAATTTTTTCTTCAACTTATTAGTTTATTGTACGTACAGTAAGGGCATTATTGTCAAAATTTCACCTGTAGTAAGTCAGTCTGATCACTAGGAAAGCACTACAGCCTTTGAAACAAGAAAAAATACTTTAGGGGAATTACAGTAATTTTTTCTTCAACTTATTAGTTTATTGTACGTACAGTAAGGGAGTTATTGTCAAAATTTCACCTGAAGTAAGTCAGTCTGATCACTAGGAAAGCACTACAGCCTTTGGAATATAAATATAAAAAAACACTATAGGTGAATTAAAGTTTATTACATAAACATATGTAATAAACACATGTAATAATGTTTATTACATAAATATATTTGATAATTGTACAGTAAGGGAGTTATTGTCAAAATTTCACCTCTAGTGAGTCAGTCTGATCACTAGGAAAGCACTACAGCCTTTGGAACAGGAAAAAATACTTTAGGGGAATTACTGTAATTTTTTTTATTAATATTTGTATACTGAACGGGAGGTACTGTCAAAATTCCACCTGTAGTAAGTCAGTCTGGTCAGTAGGAACATACTACAACCTTTGGAACATGACAAATAACATTGTTTTAATATTTTAATCTCCTCAAAACGAGCTTTCCTACGGGTTTGCACTTTGCAGATGGTCCCTTCTTAGCAGCCTGCGCATAGAGATCAATGTATTTTGTCCAGTGCGAAGGAAAGATCGTTTTGAGGAAATTTATGTTGTAGCTTCTGGTGTTTTATCTGTAGTTATATGTGATAGGTGTTGTGTGTAGCAACAACGTTTAGTTCACGAGTTATTGAACGCGGAAGTCCGCGAATGTGTGAATATGCGAATATAAAACCAACTTTACCTAAGTTGAGATTGTCCTGACAGAGCGCGACGCGAGCTCGTGAAGCTCCGCCCTCTGTGCGGCAGCAACATGTTCATTTGCATTTAAAGGGATACACACTAACGGTGCTTTTTTTCTGAGCCCCAAAAAGTGACAATTTAAACATGCTGTAAAAAATTATCTGTTGGGTATTTTGAGCTAAACCTTCACATACACACTCTGGGGTAATCACAGTCTTATTTTACATCTTGTGAAAAGGGGCATAATAGGTGCCCTTTAAGAATCCGTTCAACAGTGCTGAAAATGCTAGAGGGAAATGCTGGTATCGTCACAATTTAAAATTTTCAGTACCAACTTGGTAGGTACCAAAGTCCGTACTTTTGACAACACTATATTATAACTTTTATATCCAACTTATTCCACTCTTGAGCCCCTGAGTATTCAAAAGACCTTCGACCATGCATAGTTTTAAAACTATATAATGTAATATCCATAAGACTTTGCCTAGTATAACAATGTTTCTCACTTACCCTAGAGAAACATGTATACAAATATATTGCAGCTTTTTTATTGATTATCTTGTGTGCCATTTTTAGTTTAAGATGTGCTGGTCTGTTCTGTTCCAATCAAGATGTCTAAAATGGGAGACTTCAACGTGTAAAACTACTGAAACCTAAAACTAACCTTATCAAGTTATTTTAAGATTTCTGTAACTTAACCAATCATACATGAGACTGATTAGACATCCAAGAAATCCATGTGTACTCAAAATGACATTACACTAAACATGATGCAAATAATTAAAAATTTAGTTTATTCAGAAAACTATCATATCTAGCAAGAAATGTTGTCCTAGTAATTTCATTAACCTTACTTAAAGGGTTAGTTCACCCAAAAATGAAAATTAAGTCATTAATTACTCACCCCCATGCTGTACCAACCCCGTAAGACCTTCGTTCGTCGGATCAGTCGGATCAGACTGAAACGAGACTTCAAGAGATTTCCACGACGCGCACGCGCGAGAACTTAACTGAAGTAGTTGAAGGAGATCGCAATTCTCGCGCATGCGTCGTGGAAATCTCTCGAAGTCTCGTTTCAGGCCTACAAGGAAGAAAAGGAATAGTCGAATAAAGTCGTTATTTTTGTTTGTTTTTTCGCACAAAAAGTATTCTCGTCGCTTGATAAACTTATAGTTGAGCCACTGTTGCGACATGAAATATTTAAACATTTTCTTTAATGACTCTCTGGGCCGTCAAGTGTTATTCCCTTAGGGAGCCTATGTAGCAGTCATGAACCTCTCAGATTTAATCATAAATATCTTCATTTGTGTTCCGAAGACGAACGAAGGCCTTACAGGGTTGGTACAGCATGGGGGTGAGTAATTAATGACTTAATTTTAATTTTTGGGTGAACTAACCCTTTAACTTGTAACTGTAATTCTCACCCCTGTCCAGTTGGTGGCGAGTGCGCTCCAGTGTGGCAGTAGAGCATGACATCTTTCAACATATCCCGAGATGTTTTTGCTTGTCTATTATGTGCTGTAACGCAGTAAAGTGGAAGAGATGATCAGTTCATGTGGGGTTCGCACTGCCTCACTTTGGCCACTTTAAAGGGTGGCAAAATAGTATTTATTTGAATTTTGTAATAAAAAGTACAGAATCTGAAATCTGAGATTTTGTTTCATATCAAAAGTAACAAAGCACAAAGGTTATTTATTGGACAAACATTCATGATGAAAACTGAAAAGTGACTTAGAAAAGATTAGCGGCGTGTTTTTTTTAAGTTTTGTTTTTTATCCATTTGAGCTCCTGTTTGTTTCTTTCTGTTCACCATGGATCTGCCAGCCGTACAGTTACTGTGCCTTGAGCAGAAGGTCAGCTCCCTCGAGAATCACGACGAGGAGTTCCTCAGACTCGCAAACGAGACATCATTCCTGGATGACTGCATATACTCTGCTGCAGCTGGCCAGCCTAAACACCGCCACCAGAGTGCAGCTGTCTGGGGAAGCACCTCGAGGGAGCTTCATGGACTTTGTGAAGTGAATGCTGGTGTCCTGCAAATTGCAAATCGCTTACTGTCTGACCCATCGACAACGACACCAGGACCACTAACTACCCAGTTCCCAGCTAACATCTAGTATGGCTTCGCCCTCCTACGTACTTCCGCTCAGTTTTCATTTTCCTTCAGTACGTCATCTGGGTTCGCGGTATATTCACTGACTTTCTCCAACCAATTTTTTACCGGTCCAATCAGCGAACAGAGGGAGTGGCTGAGAATGATGACGTTGTGCGCTAGTTTGAGTCGTCATACGTCACGACCAAACGTTAGCGATTGGTTGTGGCAGATCCAGAGTGGCTCTGGGCAGATTCAATAGTTTTAAACTTCAACAGAGTACCTGCCTTCAAGGAAGTTAACGCTTGTCAATGGGGAGTGCCCAGACTCTCCGTACAAATGAAATGTACGAGAGTCTGGTAGGACCAGGCTAGCTAACAACACCCAGACTGTGGGGATCGGTAGCCCAGGCCAACAACCATAGGCAACGAGAGCGACTCTGCCGCGACATCCGAGCCAGCACTAACAAGAGAGACCGAGCTGAACATCTCCACGGAGCCTGTGCACTGCGTGCCTGACCAGGTATGTGAACCGGCAGCTTCATCCATCACTGAGGGAGTGAATGTGAAATTTGTGGGGATGGAAGTGAGCCCCACCCACCTTCCTGGCACTAAGAGTGAGTGTTTGGCAATCACACTGGAGAACTGTTTTGATTTGGTAGAGGTTGATTTTCTGCCCCCTTTGTTACCGCAGAATACCGAGAATCAGTCTTTTATTTCCTGAACTCGCTGGTCCTGCCCAGACTCCCTCTCCCACCATCTCTCCAGAATGCTATTAAGGCAGTTTTACTTTTTTGTTGGATTTTGTACTGCCCTCGAAGCTCCGCTCCAGGCCCCAGCTAATCCTGTCACCCAGTCATCGCTACCTCCCATCAGCCCCTCAGCAACACCTCTGCCACCTCTCAGTGGCGTGACGACACCTTGGGACTGCTGGGAGCCTTCTTTTCCTGGTTGTGGGAAGCCCATTGCCAGTCTTCCTGCCTCTGCGCACTCCACTCCTCCTCGACCCTTTGCCCTGGTTTCTGCGCCTGTGCTCCTTTCTTCCTCGATGCCGGCAATGACCATCGGGCATTCGGCCTCGCTGGACTCCCTCAGTTCGTCGGCTCCACCTGGGTCAGGCATCGCTACACCTATGCAGCGGACTTCCGTTTTATTTAAATGCAATAAGAGTTTATTTTAAGAGAGCCAGTCTATTACCTTACATAGCTACCTAATTATTATTAATTACCTAATTACTAATTAATATTTTACCTAATATTACTTTTATTTTGCCGACATCCTTATCTGAAACCAGTAAAACAGTCATCAACACATAAAAACAAATTACAATCACAAACTGCTTGCATCTCATTTATGTATAGGAGGAATAAAAAGGGGCCTAAGACAGTTCCCTGAGAAACTCCATTAATAATAATTCTTTCCTCCGAGAGAATCCCATCAATTTCTACCCTTTGAACTCTCCCAGTTAAATAAGAGTTCAACCAGGATATCACCATACTTGAAAAACCCATGACACTAAAGCCGGATGCACACTGTGAAATTTTGGATACAATTTGGCCGTCTGAGACAAGTTTTGCAAATCCTAAAAGATTCCTCTGATTTTAGTCTAAAATCTGGAGTCTTTGATCATTAGTTTGACATGTTCACCTACAACCGATTAATGGCCCGCTGCGATCAAATTTTACCTCAGACGAAATTCTGTCAGTGTCAGAAGATTGTGTCACAGTCCTGTAGTGCGACATTTCATACGACAACCGTCAAATTGTCTTCGTTTTTCAAACATGTTTTCTTGCGTGCGACTGCTTTTAACGCGTCTTGACTTCCATTAACGACAACTGAGATCTTATGTGACATGGCTAAACGCAAGGATCATGTTCGTACAGTCTGACAAGCAACAATCTTAAAGGACTATCATAAATCGCACAGTGTGCACCCGGCTTTAATTTATCTAACAGTTTTGAATGATTCACTGTGTCAAAAGCTTTTTGGAGATCCAAGAGTACCATTCACACATTTTACCTCCATCAATCTGCTTCCTTATAAAATCTGTGAAATAAAGTACAGAAGTATCAGTTGAATTGCATCTTCTAAAGCCTGATTGAAAATAATAAATTAAATCATTCTTGCGTACATATACTGATACATTTGTTTGTACACAACCTTTTCTAAAAAATGTGAAGCCAAACTAAGAATGGAGACAAGATGGTAATTTCCAGGATCATATCTATTTCCTTTTTTGTATAATGGATTGATCTTGGCTATCTTTATGCCAGATGGGACTATACCCTTTCCTAAAGAAAGATTTACAATAGATGCAAGCAACAGTTGGAACTATAATATCAGCAGCATCTCTTAAAAAGCTAGCTGGAATACCATCTAGCCCAGTTGACTTAGACACATGAAGATCTTCTAAAATATTAGTAATTCTACTGTCACTTTAGTAAAAATTAAACAGTTAGGCAACACCCCCTTAAATCTCTTATCAAAATGAATTTCATACATTCCTTTAAACCTATCGTTTATTAGTTCTCCTATAAATCAAAAGAGCCTTATTCCTGCTTTATATTAATTCCATTATTTCCTGATTCATCCAAGGACTAGATCCTTGCTTAACTCTCACCTGTCTAAGGGGGGCAATTCTATCCACTACTTTAAAAAAATAAAACTTATATGTTAATTAATTAAACTAAAATGTGTTTCAACTATTGCATCATCAACTATTGAGGTATTACGAATGTCATTCCATTTAACTCAGTAAGTTGATCTTTAAATGCTTCAATGCGAAATTTTTTAACACTCTAGTCAGTACTGTTTTATGATTACTACATTTTTATTTACTTCGTTTCCTTGTACAGAAGATCGCTAATGCCAAATTCTATTACACCTTTCTGAGAAATATACTTTACACCAGACACCAGAATAAGATGTCACTTTCCCCACCTTCCCAAACTCTAGTAGATTTGTTTATAATTTAGGTTGAATGAAATAATTTACTTAATGACTGCAGGGCATTGTAATTATCCTCTATTATTTTACTTATATCATTATTAAAATCCCCCATACAAATACATTCTTTTGTCAAAGCATTATAATTATTTAAAACAAAGTCCCTCGTAAAAATCTTTAGGACGATAACAAACTCCACACATTATTGGCTCAGTCGCAGGTATTATTAAGAAGTCCAAGAACAATAACAACATTAAATATCTAACACATTAAAAATGAATGTCCGATCTAATAAAAATACAAACACCCCTTCTGTGTCTGATGCGATCCTTCCTATAGGTGTGTTATAATTTTATATCCTTTATATCATTATCACTTACTGATGAATCTAACCATGTTTCTGTTAAGCAAAAAATACCCATTTACAATTTTTTTAAGTAACCACCTTAATTCATCAGGTTTTGGTAATAAACTACTTACATTTAAATGCACAAAATGTAAACCTTTTACATTAAAATAGTCTTCAAACAAATCCGAACCACCTGATGCTGGAAAAGTCTCTCCAACCGCTGAGCCCTCGGTGTTCTCAGCGTGCTTCCGATCCATGACACATTCTCCACACCGCTGCCCCAATACCCAAACTCCCCTCTCCAAAGCTCAGCACCCACCCCAACCACGCCATCTTCGATGCAAGGTATCTTATTAGACATGCTGATCATATTTGGCTCCATATAATATTTGTGTCTTGTCACTGTCATTCTGTTTGTGCTGTGGAAGCTCCTGTCACCAAAACAAATTCCTTGTATGTGTAAACATACCTGGCAATAAAGCTCTTTCTGATTCTGATATTATCTCTTCTTGGCGGTCATACCTGCACAACAGCAATATTTCATTCAGCCAGGAATGATCCGGAATCCAAAACTCAACCTTTGTTCGAGCCAGGTCAAACTACCACATTAGGACCTGGACATGGGTGAATGCACCTGACAATAAAAGACATAGTGTAGGATGATAAATAATTTTCCGGCGATGATGGTATTTTGAGATGGAGGGCCTGGACCGAATAGGCACCACGTCGCCACATTCTTCAGATAAAAAAATTAAAACAACACTTATTATCAGAGAAAGCTTCGTTTGAAGGATACAAATTACAAAAAAATAATAAATGCTAAATCTGAAATCACAATGCCAAATGCACCCGTCGCCATGCAACCGGAAGTACGATTCCGTGAAGTGCGATTCCGCGATACTTCTTAGATTGTCTGCAGGGAGCAAAATTTTTTTGTAGGTATGCAGACACATTGCTTAAACACCAAATGAGATTTGTGAATAATTAAACTCTCCCCCCTTTTGAGCCCCAAACAGGAAAATTAGATGCTTGAACTCAAATGGTTACATTTCCTTTCCTTTGGAGTAAGTGCATAGTTGTGGTATATTTTGAAAGAATACACTTGTAGCTTTATTTTTCAAGCTCAAGTCAGAATTAATATAGGAATAAAAAAAAGGTGCTGAACAGGCGGAAGTATATTGGAATGGACATGTTTTTGGTATAACATCTTTTTATCATTAAAAAAAATAATAATAATAAAGATTCTTGCAACAGCTAGAAATACAGTGAATCCAACACTAAAAGTCTTAAGAAGTTATGTTTCAAGTTTGAGGATGATATAACAAAAAATGAAATTCCTACAAGGTTTTTTTCTCTGACTAGTGCCTTTTTTCAAAAATGTGGAGCTAATTGGAGCTCCAAAGTGCCCCTTGGTAACAAAATGATCTGAGGGCTAGAGAAAGCTGTTACACTTACGTGTGCCACATATACTAAGCTATTTTTTAAAAAACTATAAAATAATAATTGCATGATTTTAAAAGTTGGTGTTATTTAAAAACTTTAAAACACACAAAGTTTTAGCTTTTATTACTAAATTCACACAAAACCTATATATTTAAATATATATATATATATATATATATATATATATATATATATATATATATATATATATATATTATATATATACCATCGTTGCGATCAAGTTTATGCATAGCCTCCAAACGATTGCTAATCCATTTGAAAATAGTTTTATAGACTGTAAATATATATATACAGTATATACTGTATATAATTATATATATTTACAGTCTTCAAAAACTATTTTTGTCTCCATACACAGAAAGTACGTTGATTGCCAGTCATTCACAGAACAATGAGTCGTGTCCAAACAGATACTATATCGCTAGGCTATAGGCCCTACCTAAAAAATCGCTATATTGATGGTTGATTCAGACAGCAATCGGCCTCCAAAAGCAATCGTTTGGAGGCTATGCATAAACTATGATCGCAACGATGGCCAATCATTAAGACAAAAGACATTCACAGTCGGGAATGTGGAAGAATAACAGTGACGTAACTAGTGACAGGTGCACCTGTCAGACGAGATCTGGCTTCTGAATGGTCCAGGCAAGGGCTGCACGATATTGTAAAAAACCTACATTGCGATATTTGATTTTTCTGTGATATATATTGCGATATAAAAACATTTTCATCAGATGATTTAAATAGCTCTATCTGAAAGGAATTAATCATTCGCAACAGACTAATATAACTACTATAATTCATTAATTAATACAATGTATCTAAAATTATCTAACAATGCAGCCCTAGTCCAGACAGCAGTACAAAATCATAAAAATACCTCTATGTGCACATGTGGAAGATAAACAGCACACACGCTGTTGGAATCTTCTTGGCATTGGCTCAAAGTTTTGTCGTCAAGATTTACTACAATGACAATGGCTGGAGAATATGCCCCTGAAGATGTAAAAAAAAAAAAAAAAAAACTACCGCCCTATTTTGAAAAATAAAAGTTGGAGGTGGGCTCATTTGTTTGTGGGAGTCTAATGTATACGATCGTATTCAGTTTTACTTTCACAACATAAACGGTGCTCAGATTGCATAATTTCACAATAAACAATGATGGAGAGTTGAACTTTCAGGCGAAATCTGACGTAAACAATGACAAAATATCAATATTTCACAGATTTAGCTCTTTTGTGGACAAAAGTGCTGTTTTTCAATGGATGCTTGTCATGGAAATTTTAGTGCGACGGATTGGATCGATTCATCTGTTAAATAAATGTAAATGTAAATGATGGTAAACAAAGTGACGTAAACCACGTGTCAAGAGGTTCTTAAGGAGTTTTTCCTTTGGAAATTGTAAAACTTCTCGTGTGGTGCTTGAAGATGCTTTGACAACTGCAGGGGTTAGGGATTAGGCTCAAGGTTAAACTGCGGTATTAGATCATGATTATTGTTAGTCAAGGCCTCGTTGTAGTAGCAGAGACAAATGGATTACGCTACATAAAGCCTGTAGGATTATTTTGGCTGCATCCATGACTACTGCATGACAAATGAAGAGCTTATGCCTTAATGAAGAACCAAAACACAGGAAACTGCAGGAAAACTATATTCAAAGTCATGCATGATATGCATATGTATCTGAGTGTATGTCATAAAGACAACTTCTACCTGTTGCCTGGCAACATTTGAGTTCTGACTCGGGTCCAGTATTGTGTGTTTAGAATTTATATGTTTCTTCATCATCCTCAGGATCTCTTGTGCATGCCGACAGCTCTATGTTCTGCTGTCCCCCAAATCCTGCTGTCAAAATAACCTTTCAATCACTGTCCACATATTATTAAGCAATTAATAAAAGTCTACGGGACAACGGCCCTCCAGGACAGAAGTTGTAGATCTCTGGCCTACACAACGCCATCAATGTGTGGACTGCGATGAGGACCGAGCGGGCTGAGAGCGGCTATTGGTATAGGGCCTAGTACAAGATTACTTGTAGTTAGTAGTAGTAGCGTAGTTAAAAAGAAATAGGTCTAATCATTTGTATTTTTCTGATTATCCATTGGTCTTCAAACTTTGGTATCTTTGGGTTTGGGAAGCTTGTTGGGTCATTGTGGTATCTCCTATTACTTCACTAATCCTACCTAGAAATTACTTAACCAGTCCCCAATTCAAGCGGGGCGGGGCGGGGGAGCGGGGTCTACAGTGGTTGGACAGAGGAAGGAAGAGACAGAAGAAGGAAGAGATGTTGTCAACTCACCTTTGGCTGAGCCTCCACCTCCACCACCTGGTTCCTGTTCGTGATGCTCTTGACAAGAGTCTCTACCGTCCCATTGAACTTCATGAAGAGCACATAGGTGGCGTAGACGAGCAGCATGCTGATACTCTCCAAGTACGTGATGTAGTTATCCAGGAAGAAAACTATGAGCATAATGAGGCCGATGATGTAGAAGGTGACGTCCCTGAAAAGAGGCCACCACGTCAGGTTCAGGATCTCCTTCGAGAATACAGCACACATTCCAATGACGAACAAGATGTTGAACACAGCGGAGCCGACAATGGTTCCGATGCCCACGTTACTGTGGGAAATGAATACGCCGATGACGGAGGTGAAGAGCTCAGGAGCCGAGCCCCCGGCCGCCATGAAGGTGGCGCCCGCCACGTCATCTGAGATCGTGAGTTTCTCTGTGATGACCGTGAGCGCGGGGACAAAAAACTCGTCGCAAACGATGGCAAGGGCAATGAACATGTAGATCATGCCGAACATGTGTAACACGACAGCGCCACGCCGACGGTCCTCCAGGCTGAACAGGTCATTCGGATAGTCCCCTTGACTCTCGTTTGACTCTGCGGACGAGCGCATGGCTATGGGCGTGTCTTCCGAGAGGTTACTGTGGTAACCCAGGTGTGTGGATAGCAGTGTTCTGTGTGGGGCGTGGCTCTGAAGCCCCTCCCACTGAGCAGTAGAGCGCCACGAGAAGGCCACTGCACTTATTGCTACGAGGCTGATGAGGAGGCTGATCACCCGTGCAGGCCTGAGTTTTCTCCATAAGCGCTGGCGGGCACAGACAATCTGACTGTGCTGCACGTCGGAGGCCATGGCCATTCTCTCTGTTTCAACACTCATGTGCTCTCTTGTTACGCTACGGTTAGGCTTAGTGCATGCTGAGAATGCTACTTGTACAATAAATCTGTGGAATCCAGATGTCCTTCAGCACACCAGAGGCTTCCTCATATTAGCCTGAGAAAAATAATCACACAGAAAGAGTGGGGTGGGGGTTAATCACACATCACACAAAGCCAACAAGATCTATGCTGCCAGGTCAGTGTCCGTGCAATACGTATGTCCAAGTGCACTAAGTAAATGGTGTGTATGTGTGTGTATGTGCAATGTGTGAATCTGTGAGCATCTGCGATTGCTGACTTGCTCTTACTCACAGCTGCGTCTGCATTTTCAAGGTCACAGTGAAACGGCACAATGTCAAAAGCATGTCTGCATCCCTCTCATGCCCTACGCAGCAGTTTCACAGCATGAACCTTATATAACCAAAAATAAGATCTAAATAAAAGCTCAAATTCTTCAACAGCGATACTACTGCCTTTGCCATACTACTGACTGCCATGAACACAAATGTTTTCATTTTGACTCATTATTATCTATAAAAATGGTTTCTGAAGACCTACATTTATTAGATCGCCACATTACAATGCTTCTGAACATCTGAATGGAACTTTCATAGTTTCATTTCAGATCTACTCCTGCCAGTGATACAACACATTTAAAAGTCTTCTCTTCCTCACTATATCAAGACTATTCCTTCCTCAATGATCATGATATTAGAATACTAGAATGAATGCAAGTCATGAAGTTGGATTAAAATAGGTCTTTTATTTACATATTTTCTTTAAAGCATATTAGTATGGCTTTATATTGTATTGAAGCATTTATACTGTATAGGCTTAGTGGCTGGAAAATATACAAATTAAGTGCTGAGAGTTGTTTAAAAAAAAAAAAAAAACCTTGTCCAGAAACTATAGTGCAGGAGAAAGTGCAGTACAAAAACTGGAAGTGTTGAGTTAGCTGTACTAAATATGTCTTTATTTTGTTTTACTTTTACTGAAAATAATACATATTATTCTTATTATTACAATTAATAGTTGTATTAATATAATAATAATGGAGAATTTGAGTTGGTTTAATTTGTTGTTTTGGAATACTGATATTTGGACAAATGTAGGTAAATAGTTAAATAAATAAACATCTGTATTTCTCCAAACCCCTTACTATGCTCGTGGCGTTGTTATTCTCTCTCTCCCAGTCATTTTGTCTTTCATGTTATGAACATCATCAGTACATTTTTCCATGCGTGGCAATGTCACTTCTAATAACGCTGTCATTTATCATGCTGTTATTAAAGGGGGGTATGGCTGTCATACCTGAATAATCACAGTCTGTCTGACATGCAACAGACCTGTGATTCTCATGACCTCTGAGCTCTGTGTGCCGAAATATGAATGATAAAGGCTAAATAATCAATAGTCTGATAAATGAAGGTAAGTTCTGATCTAACGCAACGTTATCTGCTCATACTCTTAATAACACTAATTATGCATCATGTGCAATGTACAACGCACCATTTCTTAACTGTATATTAAAAGCAAATAAACACATTGATAAACTTACTGATCGAATAAATGAAATAATGTGACTTACATTCAGAGGTGATGGATGAACGCGACGGTTCGGCGCGACGCATACAGCAGGTTGACAGTCCGCGTGCGTCCTCTCTCGTGCCCTCCAGTAATTTCTTTCCGACTATGATGATGCTGATGATGTTATTTAGGGGCGGAGCTACGAGAGCGCGTCTCTGTGTCCAATTTCATGCTCTCATTTCTCCTATACATTGGCGAGGAGCGATGTTCAAACCGACCACAGCCCCTCTCTCTTTCTGTGTGTGTGTGTGTGTGTGTGTGTGTGAGAGAGAGAGAGAGAGAGAGAGAGAGAGAGAGAGAGAGAGAGAGAGAGAGACAGAGAGAGAGAGAGAGAGAGAGAGAGAGAGAGAGAGAGAGACACAGAGAGAGACAGAGAGAGAGAGAGAGCACAGGTGTCGCCCACCACGATTCCGCGCAACCGTGTGGTTCTGTGACATCTAATGGCCCAAGTGGAAACGTTGCCGTGGTTACAGCAGCGGCGTTCTCCGACAGGAGAAGTCTCACATCATCACGAGTTTCGACTGATAGAAAAAGCACAAATCATCATGTTCACACATACTCCCCCTCCCTTCCCATTCATAACTGACATGACACTGTATTGTTTTTAAATGGTGCCTCTGGTTATGGTAACATATAGTTCAGTAGAAGGCTTTGCTTTATACAAATAAATACATATTTTTACACATACAAATAATGACAATATAAAAATAGAATGTTTTTGCAGTAATCAATAATGAGATTTACAGAGAAATGTTTTTTTTTTTAATATATATAAAAGACGTGTCTCGCACACAAAAAAGAGACATAAGCCCTTATTTGCTTCATCGTGATCTGTCCGTGTTGAGTGAGTTCAGTTTCAGTTTCTTGAGGGAGCTGACTCTTCATTTTTATTATTTAAAAATAATGGCTGTGTGTAGGCCTACTTGCACTCTCAGGAGACAGAAGTGTGAACGTGTTGTGGTTGTTGGTGTTTAATCGGGTTGTTGTGCCATTTGTGTGTGTGTGTGTGTTGTTTGGGAATGTTTGGTAGCCTAATTGCTTTTATGCACTGTGCCGATCTATGCAGTACTTTTTTGCTGAATCTATTACAATTGCCCACGCAAAATCCAGAACACTCTCGCCCTCATTAACACACACACACACACACACACACACACACACACACACACACACACGCACACACATTCTCGCTGTCTCATTAAGATTGATGGACACAATTCAGAGTGAGTAATGATTTACAGTCTGCTAGTGTTAGGCTAACTCACCTCTCTATCAATTTATGATTGCGTATGTCTGTCTTTATTCAGTAGCCTAACTGATCTTGAAGATGCTATATAACCTATAAATGATGACACACATACAATAGAACATACACTCATACTATATAGAACATACGTTTTTGCGGTCACAAAGTATAGGCCTACTCAAGAAGAGAGTGCGATTTCGGACGCAGCCCTGGACTACGGAGCTGATGGGGAGACGCAGCATCTCTGCAGGCAGCGCACATACAGGACCCATAGTGGGAGCGCAACAAAATAGCCTACGGATCAAATGAATGGGAAAGACCGCTGCACCTTGAGGCAGGCTCTTTTAAAATATTTGAACTTGACAAGATGCAGTAAAATCACAGCGCTGAGTGGCTAACTCATGGGTTAACTCCCGTAAAGCCATGTCGCGAGGACAGTATGAGCGCGTATTATGATAACTACGGTAATCTACAGGCAGTTTATGGACTAGGCTATATGTGTTTTTCATTCATCGAGTCTTCAGCAATATAGGCCACCGCATTTCAATCAATAACACCAAAGCCTTTCATTTTCTTTAGGACAATATTTGAGAACTTAATATTTTTTTCTAGAATTGCACTTAGGAACATTCTTACAAACTTCTAAGTTTATCTTAAGACTTTTCTTAACTTCTTTCTTAAGATTTTCGTGAATCCGGCCCCAGAAGAATCCCAGTGAGGTCACCTTTATGTTTCTTGCAGTGTAGATTTAAAACTTTAATGCAGTGTGCCTTTTTATTTCTGTCAGTGCAAATCAATGCCATCCAATTACCAGCTAAAAGGCAACATTCTCAGAAAGTTCTGGCAATGCTTTCACAGCTAAACGTTCTTCCAGTAACGTTTATGGTCTTTAATAACGTCCTCACAACGTCAGCACAAATCGTTCATGGAACGTTTTTAAATCATTTAAATAAATAAAAACTGGACGTTCTGAACGTCCAGAGAACATTCAGAAAATAAAGTTTCTATAACTTAATGGAATATCAAAACGTCTTTAGAAATCTATCAAAACGTCCTTAGAACAGCTTGGATGTTGAACTATTTTCTGAATCCTTTAATTTCTTTAAAACATCCTCCTTTGTTGGTCATCTTCTACGTTTAGAAATCCTCGCCAAACTCCAGTGTTCCTTCTTTCTCTTGAAGACAATCACCAGGAACACGAGGAGATGATTCTATAATAATAGCCTAGATGTTTCTATTTTCCACCAGCTTTACAGTGTGTGTTCATAGGTTTATTCCCTTTAAATTTACAGCAGTTTCTAAAGCCTCACGCTGTCCTCTGGCGGCGAGACAATATTACTGCGTCTCCAGATAAAACTTAGACTAAACTTTCCAATAATAATAATAATAAGAAACAGTAGGCCTATTGAACATTCGTTTTTTATTTTATTTTACAACTGTATATACAAACGATTATTATTAGCATTATTGTCACAAAAACTTTGATTAATATATCTAGCAGCAGCATTATATGTTTTTCATATATCGCATTCAAACTGTGTTCACTTCCTTCAGTGCTGAAACTATGAGAAAATACAGCATGTGATCTACAAAGGACACTGAACACCTGCAATGCATGATTTTCTGGTTCCAAAATTAATCTAAGATACAAAAACAGTTAGTTTAATTTAAAAATGATTGTCTTCACATGACTAGACTTTAATTTAGGTCAATAAAAAGACTAAAAAGTAAATGGAGCATCTTGAATACAAATGCAACAAGAAAGTAATATTCAGCATTTTAAAACTAAATAAATTAATAATAAAAAAACAAATAAATAAAAATGCATTTTTGGTTCTGTGCATTGCACATATTCATCTAACATGAGAATACAGATATTTTATCAATACATGTATTTACGGCTTACATTACACTCAATGCGTGTTAAACATGTTCATCTAAGCAGTGTGTGTGTGTGTGAGCTGTATACATTACTGTATTTAAAACACTTGTGTATATGCTTTGATTAACACTGCACACTCACTCACTATTCACTACATAGTGAAATCCACAGTCGACTATATGAGAAAATGAGTGGAAACTTCTGTAGACACACTATTTTTTGTGTTTTACTGTCATCACATAAATGTAGTGTTTTGGTCGGTTTGTCTAGAGCAAGAGATGATCATGAACTCTCCAGATGAAGTGTCTCTCAGTTCAGTCCTCTTTCAGTCCTCGTCTTCTCCTCTGCTGCTCCAGTCTCTGAAGCCCTTCCTCTCGCCCCAATGCATGCTGGGTACCTGCTCTGTGAGCCGCCTCGGTCGCTGCGATGTCAATCTGAGCGTATTTACTGGAGCTTTTCCCTGAACAGAACCAGAACAAGACAGATGTTGATGTTGGCCTGAAAAAGTTGAATTTATTACTTTTAAAATATTACTTATACAAATAAATATTTATTCAGAAAGGCTCATACAATTGATCAAATGTGACAGTAAAAAGATTTATGTAACAAAATATTTCTGTTTTAAATAAATGCTGTTCTTTTGAACTTTCTATTCATCAAAGAATCCTGAAAAAAAATGATCACGGTTTCCACAAGTATCAAGCAGCACAACTGTTTTCAACATTGACAATAATAAGAAATGTTTCCTGAGCAGCAAATCAGCATATTAGAAGAAGGATTTCTGAAGGATCATGTGACACCGAATGCTGGAGTAAAGATGCTGAAAATTCAGCTTTTCATCACAGGAATAAATTACATAATACATGATAATATATTTAATTTAAAATACATATATTAGCAAAAAACACATACATAGATAAATATTTTAAATAACTACAATAGCCATATATAAATAAATAATTATAAACAATATATAAATACACTGTATTTAGTGAAATTGATATTTTCAGATGTTTGTACTTGCATCAAAGCGAGTGACATGTATTATTGTATTTGAGCTTCAGGCTGTTTTGCTTTAAAAAGAGTAAAATCTGTTTTTGTCAGATGGGCTGTATCTTGAATGTGACTGTGAATGACTTAAAGGAAGTGCTCTGTTTGTTTAACTTATTAAGGAATAATTAATATTATGGAAGCTTGTGTCTGCCACAGTATAACAAATTAAAAAGGTAACTGCGACTATCTCACCAGCTGAGTATTATTTATTTATTTTTTTTGCAATTGCAATTTTATGGATTCTGATTCTGAAACACTCAATGGTTCACCTTAGACACATCATCAGTGATAAACCCAGGGTCATAGGTCGTTTCGGGTCTTAGATCATCAGACACCCTGGCCTGGGCGGCCCAGCAGGGTGTGCTCAGTCCCCGGCTTGTGTCCAAGTAGCGCACTACCCCATAGAACACCCCTCTTGATCCACAGCCACCTTGATGCTTTTTCCACAGCTTCTGAGCTTCTTTTTCAGCTTCTGAGCTTCTTGGTGGCTGTTCTTTCCTGCAACCCTCTAATACCAAGAAGACTGAGTGTCCGATGTAAAGACTGTCCTGCAAAGCCCCTGCAGCAGGCTTTTTTCGAGATACTTCGAGATACTTGGCCTTCTTGCGCTCATGGGCCTCCACTAGCCAGCCTTCCGAAGGCATAGTAAGTTTCAACATGACCACTTGCTTGGAGCATTCAGATGTTAAGACCAAATCTGGGCTGAGTGTCATCCTTGCAATGTTTTCTGGAAACTTCAGCTGCTTCCCTAGGTCAACCTCCAGCAGCCAATCATGAGCCGAGGCTAGCAACCACCTGATGTTTCTCTCCCACCCTGATAAAGGTGATGTTGTGCCTTACTGGGAGCTGATGTTTTCTCTATTGGATTGCAATGCAGATGGTGTCATCTACTGCCCTCAGCACCTGGTCATTGCACCACCTGTACCTCCCCTCTCCCAAGGCTTTCGGGCAGCAGCTCAAGATGTGCTCTAAGGAACCTCTTGCCAGGCACAGTGGGTATGCTGGGGTATTAACTAAACCACAGCAATGCAGGTTGGCTGGGCTTGGAAGGACATCATACACTGACTGGATCAGAAACTTGAGTCTAGCTGGTTCTGTCTTCCAAAGTTCTGTCCAGGTGATCTTACGTGCAGTTGTATGGTCCCAAATAGTCCAAGCTCCCTGCTTGCACATAGCCACTGTCCTACTCCGACATTCCTCTTCAACCTCTCCTACCAAATCCGTCTCGTCCAGCTGCCAAAGAGCCTACCAACATGCCATGTCTCAGCCTCACTTCAGCCCTCTTTACTGCCTCCTGTGCCCGCCACTTCCTCCCAGGAAAAAACCGTCAAACATCAAAATGACCTTTGTTATTTTTTATTCTGTGGCGGCAACAAGCTTCCATATACTATATCTATATATGGTGTTGATGTGTATACACTACTAATTATTATTTGCTCGTTTGCACCTCTGATGGTCGTGCTGGACTCTTGCAACTCTAGTTCCATGTAATGCAGCTGTTTTTTGGACATGGGGCTGGTGGGAATATTCACGTATGTTACTGCGTCTCCTCTGAGCCTGTCCGTCACCACTGATCCGTCCACTGCAAACGCAAACACTCCACCTGAAACGCACAGATCAGACCCACATCAAAAACACAAACACGCACATCTACAGAAAACACCACAGACCTCAGGCAAAGTGAGTTCACCTTCAGTGAGATGATGAGAAACCCTTTGTGAAGCAGCACAGCTGTCTATGAGCTCAAACCTGCTCCCCTCCTCCAGCTGTCACAGAAAGAGAGAGAAAGAGTAAGATGTTCATCCATGGAAAAACACACCTTCATTAGTCCCGGTTCCTGTTTAAAAGTAACATGTCCACACCAGTTTAATCTGTAACTTGTCTATACAGGTTCAGCCATGCTTTACAAATGCAGTTTTCAGGTGACTGCCTGCTAATAACACACTGTTACATGTGGCATTCAGTTGTATTTATGTATTCAGTTGTATTTATGTATTCAGTTGTATCGCTTAACCCTTTGATGCACAAGTCATTAAATGAAGGAAAAAATATTTTTCTTTTTTCATTGCATGCAATGAAAAGAGATTAAATATAAGGTATTTTTAAAATGCTAATTACGATTGACATTAGACCATGTGGCTGTGATGAGGGCACAATGATGAAGACCAACAAACAGTTATTAATATTAAATCCAAAAGGTAACACGCAGCAGACCGACCAGAAAACAGAATAGCACAACCACATTTAAACTAAGACAAAACCGAACACTGAATAAAGGGAACTAGGGGCTTACATGCACAAGGAGGATAATCAACAGAACTAGAGACGTGCATAACAAACTGTTCCTGATCCTTGTTTGTTTCTATGGTTACTCAGGCAAACAGGAACAGAACCGAACCAAATCAAAACACAAAAAAACGAACATACTTGTGACTAGGGGTAGGCGATCTGACGATTTTAAATTGTGATCGATCTTGAAGACGTCCACGATCTACTTTTCAAGCGAATCGTAAAGATTGTGATCTTTTATGTCCTGGTAATAATGTTAAAATACTGCAATGACTGCCTACTTGATGGCTGTGCTGACTGGCCATATTATATCATGTGTCTTTTTCACTTGTCTTTCTTTCATGCATGGGGACCCATTTGAAAAACAACTCAACAGCAGTAGGGCTGTGCGGTGAATCACATTTTTTAGTTTCTGTTTCGATTTGGACTTCCAACGATTTTGAAAACGATTTTGATAATAAGGATAAAATGATCATTGGTGTGCTTTTGCCCCTCCTTAAAAGCCTAAACTTAACATCCAAATCAGTCAAATCATGGAACATGTCTGTATCCTGCAGGACATGCTTTACTTAAAAAAATAAATAAAGAGGAAACCACCATGGAGGAGACAATGGAGGTACTGTAGGTGCCAGAGAGGAGATTCTGATGACCGAGAGCACAGCCATGAATGCCCACAGTGGAACCGATGGTAGGAGGAGCCAGGGTGGAGTCAGAGATTTGACCACCAGTGGTGGAACCAGGACAGTTGGAGACCCAGGCGGAGCCGAGGAGACATAAACGAAGCGACACTGTAGGTCCTGGAGGAGCAGTGGTGAGGTAGAGCAGCTGAGGTGAAGTCAGAATGCTGGAGGATTGAGGTGCGGCCTGTCGGACCAAGGACCAAGGTAGAGCCAGAGGGAAGGCGGAGCCCGACGGAGTAGAATGGGTCGAGGGACGAAAAGCAGCCGAAGGCTCGGAAGTCCGTGGCCTAAGCAGAGTGATGACTGACCAAGGCGAAACCGGAGGGACGAGGGAGCCCGTGGAGCCGTAAGGACGAGGGTCTCATGTTGAGCCCAATGGTCGATGGGCTGAGGTGAAGTTAAGGGCTCGGTGGCCCAAGGCCAGGGATCTACTTGCCAAGGTGGAACCGGAGACCGGAAGACCCGAGGCTGATCCACGCAGCCGAGTGGAGCCAAAAGACGAGGAGTCGAGGAATTTAAGGGAGCCAGCAGAGGTGGGCCCGGAGGACTGGCTGGCTTATGTAGACGAGGCGGGATAGATAGGCTGGGTGAGACCATCAGCGATGAAGGAGACTTGGAGCTGGGAGGAACCATCAGTGATCCTCAGTGGCAGAAATCCATATTATTTCAGCAGCACAAATCTTGTCTATGTAGCAAATTAGCTCAAAAGGGAAATATGAATAATTAAACATAACTCGTTATAATTCATTATAAATATTTGCATCAGTTAATTGAATTAATTTCATGTAACTGACTTAATATTACAATCAATTAATCTGTTCATCCAGCGAACACTCAGTACTGATAGTCTATCAACTCTTCAGGAAGGATATTTTCCGTGGCCACAGAAAAATAGCTTTCTTAGCATGTAGCTGTGATTCTAATCGTAAAATTGACATTGATTTATAAGCAGACCAGAATCAACTTGTACGAATGTGCACAAAAAGTTTTATTTAACTAAATCACTAACACTAAACTAATCTAAAACACATACACACAATCACACATACATGGGTAGAATGGAAAGTGAAAGTGGCTGAAAAACCGGAACAGAACAGAGGAATGAAGCTATGAACAGAGTCATTTAACCTTCTGGAAGAACCTTACTTAACAGTGCCTGACTACAAAGCTACTTTGTTAACAAAGGGGTTCACAACTTTAGCTAAACCGTGATTTAGTATATCATACGATACTTGCATTTGCTTCAGCTGTTCAAGAGTGCCCGAATATACAGTCGCGAGAAGAAAGTCTTGATAGTTCGGTCCGATGGTGCTAAAGTTGTAATTGATTTCTTCCGAGTTGAATGAAGAAGTGATGGTGAACTTGTGGAGTAAGTTGACACTGTTATGGTCGAGGAACATGGCTCGATGTGTGTTGAGGCAAGGCCGGATGAGGTTTCACGTGAACAGCAATCAGGAGCAGAAGCCAGCGAGTGCGCGGAGGGAACTTTGTGTTGACTTCTAAAGTTCCCCAGAGGTCCCACCGTTGAGTTTTGGCTTGACCAAGGAGAAAGGTGCAATTCTCAAGCGGGAAAGTTAACTTGTTTCAAAAGATAAATCCTTTGCATGATTGGAGTAAGCTGGCAGTTTGTGTCCATTTATACTCTGATAAATATTAGAAAAACACACTGCATTCTATAAGAAAGGTGATGTCCACCAAAGTGTGAGAAATGTTTTGATAGCAGACACCACTTAGATAGGACTACATTAACTAGTAGTAGGGCTGTCGCGATAACCGCAATATTGTAGTACCGCGCTACTGACAAGCAGAGGAATGCAAGTAACCGCAGCAACCGCGATATTTGTGTTTTCTTTTTTCATAAGGCTACGCTTCTTGTTTTGAACTTTGTGCATGTGTAAACTCGTGCTCGTTCGGCCCAAAGTCCGGCATCCGACCAGCACCGAAGGTCTTTACGTGTTACTGTCTTTTATCGTGGCAAAGTAGTTTTTGATTAAATGCAATACATTTTCTCATATGTATTTTCTCGTTATTTCATCTGACTCCATAAATAAAAAGGTTTTAATGATATCTGTGCATCATTAAATGTGAGCGAATGTTTGAGTATTCTTTTAACTCTGGGTGAGGAGTTGTGAAGGTTAAGTGTAACAATGGTGTGTTTGATCGGTCCAGTCGTTACATCCATGTTCGGTTTTCTGTCAGGCTGTGGCTGTAAAGAGCGCATGAGTACCAACAAACAGTCTTTAATAATAAATCCAAAAGGTAACACACTGAACCAAACACTGAACAAAGGGAACTAAGAGGTTAAATAAACAAGGAGGCTAATCAACAAAACTAGAGACAGGTGTGAAACATAATCAGTAACCATAGAAACAATCAAGGATTGGGAAACCAGGCAAACCAGAACAAATGAGAACCAAACCAAAACACAATGAAACTAACATACTCATGACATCTTCAACTTTGACTTATATTATTAACTTGTTATTTTATTTCAGTTCATCCATTTTTCATCTAATATTTATATTTAATTTTATTTCAGCTTTGTGTTAACTGTGACTTTTAACAGTTTTGGTTTTAGTTGACAATAACAACACTGGTCTCAAGAAAATCTGACCTAGCATCTGCAGTCCTTGGCCCTTATAAAGAAGACACAACACTATTTTAAAAATCTTTTGTGCATTAAAGGGTTAATCGAGCACAGGTGTGGTAATTGCACTGTGTTGGGTAGCTTTTGTATTTTTGCACACTTCTATCAAATGTAATTCAAAAGGAATATCTTCACCTCTGGGCTCCTCTCTGTTGTTCGACCATCCATAATTTCATAGGCAGGATCTGTTCTTCCTTTTTCTCCCCAGATTCTCTCTTTGTTTTCTGCACAAGATAATCATAGCACAAGGTCCGAATATACAGTATGAGTGACAAGGGTGTGTTTTGTCTTCTTTAAATTGTGTTTTCATGGCTGATTTGCATGAAAAATTATACACTGTAGATTTTGGTCAGAAGGTGCGCGAAAAAAAGAGAAGTGTGCAGGTCCGATTACATACACATATGCTTAGTTTCATGCCACAAAAGAAGAAACACAATAACATTAAAGCACTATAGTTTTTTTTTTATAATCGCTAGAACACAATCCTCAATACTTTTCAGAACTCTCCAAACAGTGATCACAACAGCAGTGTATGGGCACTAAACTGTGGATTATTTATTATTGCTTTGGCACAAAATACATTCAATGACTACATCTTTCAAATGACAAAAAAACGTCTCACTTAAACACAACCACCACCAAAACTCTATATACCTACAGGCCAATTTGCACATGTTTGCATTCTCTTTCAAAACTGTTAACCTTAAGTTCAAAACCTAACATAATACAAAATTGAATAAGACAGCAACTTGTCGCATTTCTGCAGTTATATTGAAATACATTCCGGTCTAAAAAATTAAATACTATCACTCTCTACTGCTTATAATTCACTGCAGTATGTTACATAGTCCATGTTTATATTACAGACAGTACAACATTATTCCTAAGTTTTCCCCTTGTGTATATATGGTAATGAAATTGAAAGACTAACACTTGTTTAGGTGTTCAGCTACATCTAATTGTTTAAAAAGTATTTGATTTTTTCAAGTCAGATTATATTTCAATATGGTATTACGGTAGAAATTTAGCAAAATGCTGTCTTAATCATTTTTGTATTATGTTAGATTTTTAACTTGAGTTTTTTATTTATTTAAGTTGTTGTGCTGTAAAGAGTAAAGATTTTTTAAAAAGTGACCTAAGTATTGAGAAATGTGTGTTAGCGATTGTAAAAAAATAAATAAATAAATAAAAGTAAACTAGTGTAGGGGCAAGTAATTTTCAAATGTTCATGCTGGATGTTTTATTATTCAACTTGCTTGCAGAAGCAAGTACACTTTAGCATACTTTAAAAAAGTACTTATTATGAAAATAATATACTTTAAAATAATTTGCAACCTCTGTGAACTGAATGTGATGCATGTTAACTGCAATTAAATGTAAATGTATTGTTTAAAATGGATATTAGATGAAATAAAAAGCACTTTAAAGCATGACAAAAGATATTTAAAACAATAATTAAAAAAATTTACTTTAAAGTAAACATTTTAGTTTGACATTATTACAAAGTGCACTTTTTAAAAGTGTGTTTAAAAGCAGTGATGAAAGTGTTCTCTCTTTAGGTACACATAAGTGGCCTTTTATTTCATTAACATTATATTATCTGCAAGTGCAGTTTAAAAAAAAGTTGTATGATAAAGTACACTATAAGGGCACATGAGTACTTCTTTTTCACAAGTGTAAAGGAGCATATCTAGTGCTCCTTGTGAAATCGTGTACTTGTGTTCAATTATGAATTATTATGAAGTGCTTGCATCAACACATTTGCATAAAATATGTTTCGGCCTTGAATGATGAATGTAATTTTAAAAAACAGTCAAAGCATATTGATTTATAATATCGGCCATCATACTGGCCTTAGTATAAATGTAATATTTAATTAGTATTTGCCAAACTTTAGATATAAATGCATCCCAAATACACATTAACACATTATTGATCTTGGTTCAACTTTATTACCATCTTGATCACGCATATCAGCTCTGAGAGATTCTACAGTGAAGTTATTTTAGACAGTGACAGACTATGATTTACATTAGGTACATCAAATATAGATTATATTTATCTAACATATATTCCTTCTAATGTGTTGCTCTTGGTGAAATCTTACAAAATACACAACAATATGAGTTGGAATCTCCCTCAACAATTTACAAGGGGTTAGTATTTTGGATCCTAAATGATCAAATAAATTTTTGATAAATGAATCACTGCTAGTAACAATTCAATTATTAAAACTAATGACAAATGGTTAGCACTCAACACGAAAGGTAATTATGGACGGTGCTCAATAATTTCTTGTTTAATAATAAGTCCATTTAAAAATGATTCATCATTATTACCCTTGTAATACATATTTAGTCAGTTTGTCATACGTTTAACTGTCAGTATCCTATCCTGTTAGAGCATTTCTTTTTAACTATGATGTTTCTGACAATAAGGGGCTAGATGATGTCTTTATTTGTATGATGGATAAATACCATTGTTGGGAAAAGTTACTATTAAAAGTATTGCATTACATTAAAAAAGTAACTACTTACTTAGAGGTAAGAAAAGTAACACATTACTTTCCATAAAAAGTAACTAAGTAAGTTTCTTTTTATGGAAAGAAATGCGATACTTTTCTGACCTGGCTTGATGCTTGCTCTCTCTTCCAGTGTTTTTTTTAATAATAAGTGTTTTTGTTCTCTAATGTTATATTTTGTTGAAATGTAAGTTTTGAAAATGATAAAAAAAATGTTACATTGGATAAATCCTGTGTCTTGTTTTAAATCCCATTTTAGCTCAGAAGTCAGAAACTACTTATGTTGACACATGCATCTCCGACATCAACCTCGTATCGAACTCGCTTCCAAGTCCTTCTTCACCCATTCAAATCCTCAAATACGACGAATGGAAAACAACAATATAGATGGGTTTTGCAGAAGAGTAAAGCTAATTATTAATACGATTAGACAGAGACTTCTGGAGTGATGAGGAAGAGAAGATTGAGTCGTCAAAAAGAGTTGGGTTAGAGATGAGACAAAGTCCAGTGTGAGAGGTTTGAGGTCGACGTTCTCTTACCTTCTTCAGGTATTCGTTGCAGAGAGACTGGCCTGCTGGGATACTCAATGGAAGAGCAGACCGACTCTGGGATGTTCGAATTGTTTCTACTCAGTTCTCTGCTCTGATCCTGGACAAAAATTGAGAGTCTGGATGGAGGCGTGAGTCTAAGCAGCCGGCAGTTTCCCTCTCCTTTCCTGCACTGGAGGCAGTTCTCATAGAGGACAGTGTGTACTGTGTGAACGGGGCGTCTGGATGATGACATTGCCTCATAAACACAGCTACTGACTGATTTCCCAGCAGGATTGTAGTGTGCCAGGAGATCAGACAGACTGGAGATGTATCCCTCAGATCGCTCCTCATTGGTCTGTGAATGTTTAGATAAGGGCTTCCATGGATCCTGATTGGTCAAAGATAACTCGCTGATCTCCACTGGCTCCTGATTGCTGGCTGGTCCAATGGGAGTGGCTGAATATTCACCTGCTGAAGTAACACCTGTTGCTTTGAGAGTGTGTCTGTACTTTCCTCACACATAAATCTCACTTTAATTTTATTAATCACTTTAACTTGAATAATATTCATTTGATATTATTTATATTAAAATGTGCTGTGTATTACTTAATGAATACGTGAGGTTTCCAGACCCTTGTGAAAAAGAAGTGCCCTTATAATTGTATTGAATTTGCACTTCAAATCTTAAAATACTATATCTACAGATAATAGAATATTAATGAAATAAAAAGCCACTTAAGTGTACTTAAAGAGAGAACACTTTTATGACTGTTTTTTAACATTTAAAAAAAAGCGTTTTTTTGTCAAATAAAAAGCTTACTTTAACATACATTTTAAATCATTGCTTTAATAATCTTCTGTCATGTTTTAAAGAAGTACACTTATTTTGATGTGTTGAGTAACATACTAAAGTACATGTAATATACTTGATTATAATTTTAACTGTAGTGTGTTGATGGATATATTATATTTAAAGTTAATATATTTTAAATGTACTAAATTGCAACTTTATTGTTACAAGTGTATAATTGACCGTTCGCAAAAGCCACGCCCCCTAGTTATTGTTACTACGCCCGTCAAACAAATGGTCAAACACGACCAGCACGACAGATTGCCATGACGGGAAGAGGTATACCCGTGGGTGTCAGTGTCCTTTTTTGGAGCAATACCTCAGCGATATCCTCCAGATCGAGGCACAAGGGGTTACAGTATGCAGTGGAGGGATATATTCAAAATATAAAAATACGCAATGAAGGAGACACGACTACTATCGAGGCGAATGCTTAATGCTCTCAAGCTAAATCTGAGAAACCCCATGACCGGTGGCTACCTCAAATGCAACCAGCACAGCCTTGAAGAAGATTTTATAAGCTGGGTCAGTGGTAAATATTTGGAGTTAGAAATATATAACTCGCGCTGCATATTTAGTAATTTTGCCTCAGATAACGTTACAGGATTAACGTTAACACGTTCGCTTAAGGTTGTTCAGCAACCGCTTGCGTGTCATGCTGAATGCGATTTTCGTGTTTAAAAATAACTATAACTTACATAAGAGACGGAAAGATGCAGATAACCATACATTATTTAAGGTTATTTCTATTCGTTACGATATTGATATATGAACTGATGTTGTCAAGTAAGCTTGACGCTTTCCCCGTTGCGAACGTGCACTCCTCTAAACTGTAACGTTGCTAGTTGACTGCTGCTCATTTTCCCCCGAGGATATTATCATGTTAACAACAACCCTTTATAAAACGTAATTCCTTTGTGGATCCTCTTGATCTGCTTTCTCCATGTTTCTTTAACTAATCTCAGTGTATCAGTCTCACGCACGCGAGTTAACCATGTTCGACACATTTAACTGGGAGTGGGGCCGTCCACACTGTTTTATCCACTGTAGGCACCGCTCACGTTGTGTTTTCGGCTTTGGAAACGGAAAGAACACAACTCCTCCAGACAATCTCTCGGGGTACCTAGTGTCCGATTTACAAACGCCCCGGGCGCACCGTTTCACCATCTTGCTTGGAGTCAATGTTTGACGGACCTGCTCACATAGTAACGGTTGCTGTGATGTGTGATTGGACAATGGCCGTTTTGTGGGAGGGGCCTGCGAACGGTCAATTGCAAATATATTTAAGTATATATTTAACTTACATAGTGTATATATATATATATATATATATATATATATATATATATATATATATATATATATATATTATAGTGTATATACATTAAAGTATATTTTAGTATATCATGAATGCTTGTCAGTAAATTCGGGAGTACACTAACTATATTTAAAAGAAAATAGAAGTTATTACAAAAACTACATATAAAGATGTACTTAAGTCCAACTAAAGTGGGTCAAAAAACACTGTAAAAAGTTCAGCTAATTTCATTTAATATAAATTAACATGCAATTTAATGCCCTAAAACATATTATTATGTTCACACTTAATTATATTCTTTCCTTTATAAGTAGTCTTTTTAGAAGCATGTTAAAGTGTACTTCTTTTTCTAATGGAGACTCCTTAATGAAAACCTTTAAGTATTTCGCTATGGGATATGCAGAATGAGGGAGAGGTTGTAAAGAGATATACTGGCTGCAGGAGTCTTACTTGGCACAGTGGGCAGGAGAGTCCCTCCAGGATGAGGAAGAAATGTGCCCTGTTTAACAAACACACAGAGCAAATCAATTAACATTACATAACACCATAATCAATGCCACAAAGAACTTAACTGGATGCAGTGGATGGAGTCTGTTCTTACTGCAGTACACCAGAGGGTGTCGCTTCCCAACACTACAGTATAGTATGGAAGCTTATTCCTGCCACAGAATAAAAAATAAAAAATAAATAAAAAAGGTAATTGTGATATGTGGCTTCCATAACATAGGGCTGCACACTTTGGAGGGAAAAATGTAATTGTGCTTTTTCACAAATGTGTGATGTGCTTATTTGTAGGCCTGTATTATGCAATGGTCTGTCTAAATACTCGATTCTGATTGGCTGAAAGGTGTGTAATAAAACTGTTTCTAAAGATGGAACACATGGAAGCACACACACGCATCCGTCACTCGGAGATCGCGCTGTGCAAACAGAAACATTCAGGAGCAGAGAAACTTGTTATCAACGCTGCCCTGTGACTTTTAATAATACAATAGCACATACGCATCTCTCTGTCTCTCTCTCGATAATTAATTAAAATAAATGCTATAATTCATTTATTCAAATAAATGTAATCTACACACTACTTTATGTGTCTGATTCAAAGTGGCCAGAATGCTAGATCTAAGGAGCTGTAACTAATGGAAATAACCGCCATTTTTACTCTTCCGGTTAAATATTGCAGTACAGACATCAACAACAGCTTTAAGTTTTCAATGTTGGCAAATGACCATGGTATAAACTGGATAATCCACGGCTAGCTGTCCATTAAGCAATTTGAATGCACTCCGCGGATGCAACCACTTCACGTCATGGTTCTTTGCCTCCATGTCATGCATTAAAATCATTTAATGCACAGCTGGCCGTGGATTATCCCTTATTTATTACTATTATTATAGAACTAGAATTGAGAAACAATGGTGTAAATATGACTAATGCATTAGGCCATAACGCAATATGGATTTTATCATCCAGCCTTAATCTGTTATTGTAGAAAACGTAAACAGAAAGCGGTGTTATTTTAGTGTCACTGAGATTATTTTTATATTGAATTTTATATATATATATATATATATATATATATATATATATATATATATAGTAATTTTTATTATTGTTTTTTTAATGTCTATATATTAATGGGTTTTTTCCGTTTTAGTTATTTTAATCGATCAAGTTAAAGGGATACTCCACCGTTTTTTCATATTAAACTATGTTATTCCCTTAAATAAGACGAGTTGATACATACCTCTCTCGTCTCATTGATAGCACTTAACTTAGCCCAGTTCATTCATTAGGATCCAAAAAGAGAAGCGACCAAACACCTCCACGTTTTCCCTATTTAAATACAGTTACACGAGTAGTGTAACTCGACCAAGAATTGTGACACAAAATAAAACGTTGCGCTTTTCTAAGCATGTAAAGTGGATAACTATAATGTATGGCGGAATACCATAGCAAGTGCTTGGGAGCACTTCGACTCGGCGCAGTAATATTATCACTCCGGAGAGGGAGAGGTGATGACTTTTCACGAGTGATGATATTACTACGCCGAGTCGAAGTGCTTCCGATTGAGTGCACGCACTGAGACGAGAGAGGTATGTATCAACTCGTCTTAGTTAAGGGAATAACATAGTTTAATATGAAAAAACGGTAGAGTATCCATTTAAGCTAAATTAAAATGAGCAACTAGCTACTAGCTTAAAATGAGGCAACAAACCAAAATACAATTTTAGTTATTTATTTAATTTTATTTCAGTTAACGTTTAATTTATTTCAAGTAATAAAATTATTTTTAGCTTTAGTTTTAAACTATAATAACCCTGAGTAGTGTGTGTACCTTGAGACCTCTGCAGATGGGGCAGGTAGTGAAGAGCGATTTAGACCCGGCAGGAGGAAGTGAATAGTTTGCACAATCACAGCAGCTTTTATTACAAAAAAATCCCTGAGACTCCTCCTCTTTTATTAAGCCTTCCTTTGCCTTTGACTCCTCCCTTTTACCAAGCTCTAGAGAATGAATCAGAGCTGAGCCAGAATCTGATTGGCCGGGAGATTCTGAATTTTCTTCAGACTGTTTCTGGACAAATGGCTCTATAAGTCCAGCATCATTTTGAGATCTGCTACCGTCTCTGTCTCTGTTGTCCTCTGGAGCTCTGGTGATCTCCAGCAGACTGCGGGGAGAGTCATAAAGGTATCGTAGCGAAGAGGGAATTTGGTACTCATGTTTGCACGTGCACAGGTGTTTCTCTGGGATAGCAGGTGGTGGCAGGTTGACCGGCGTGCCGTATTCCTCCCCCGGACCGGCAGCATCCAGACTGCCACTGTAGGAAGAGAAACTTCCCGTGTAAGACGAGTGGCTTCCCGTCGCAATGCCGCTGTCGGATGAGTTCTGTCGGCCGGTTTCTTTTAGCTTCCTTGAGCGAACGGGATCAGTCAGGACCTGGGGTCCAGTGGAGAGTTTCTCCTCGACCTGAGATGCTTGCGGGTGAGGCGTTTCTGCAGAGCTGGGCAGAACCAGATCGGTCCATGGCGCAGCGCGACTGCTAATGCTGCAATCTGTGTCCGAGGTGTCAGATGAACCAGATATGCTGCAGTCATCTCCTGTCATCAAAGAGCCGAACCGGGAGCTGGAAGCTTTCAGGACAAAAGAGAGAGCAAAATGATTCATCCTGACAAATATTTCCTTCTCTCTTCACAGATGCCTAAAAGAAGTGCATTTATTTGCAATAAATATGCACTTGTAGGCTACTTTGAGTTCTAAATGTATATTTTTAAACATCTGTGCATGCAGATGATATAATATTAATGAAATAAAATTCCACTTAAGTGTACTTAAAGAGACTTATTTTGATGAGTTGACTAACCTAGCAGATGTAAAATACTTAATTATAATGTTAACTGTATAAAGTTAACTGTTATTTGATATTACAATACATAAATGTACTAAATTGCAAAATCAGTTGAACAAATATACTTAATACATGACATAAATTATGTTAAAGATTTTTTAGTTTATCATAAATGCTTTGGCAGTACATTTATCCATATTTCAAAGACAATTCAAGCAATTATGAAATTACATAAAAAAATGTACTTAAGTCCTACTTAAACACTCAAGCACAAGCTTATTGCATCTTATATAAATTTAAACTATTATACATTTTCATGCAGTCGTGTCTAAAAATTCAGTAAATTGCATTCAGTTCATACTTAACTATATTCATTGAAAGTATATTATTTCAGTAAGTACTCTTTTTAAAAGTATGCTAATGTGAACTTCTTTTTCAAAAAGGAAATATCTGATGCCATCATCCAAACATGAAAGCTTCAATCCTCCAGATTGAGGTTCACCAGAGTGACATTTTGGATGTGGGTTTGAGGTCCAATGTGAGACAAAGGTGGGCACAGGAGACAGTTACCTGTGCTGTGAGACAGCAGACTGAGCCTCCGTTCCAACTCCTGCGCTTCATGGTTTAGTCTGTCCTGCACTAAAGCTGCATTGACACTGGGCTCTGAGACACAGACAGAGCAAGTTAAAAAGAACTGCGAGAGACAGAGCCAACACAAATACACAAATCAAGCCTTTTGCCACACACTTTACCGATATGACATGTAAACAAACAAAATGGGAATGCTGTCTGACTTCAAGTGCTATTCCACTGCTCTTTTCCTCGTAGGAAGTTGGAAATTCAGATTTTACAAATTGATTGAAATGCAGCAACAGCCTTTATGTTTGCCTTTTGTGTGATTTTTGTATTATTTATAAATTACTATTAAAATATTGATTAATACTTTTTTCAAAGCTCTTATTTATATTATATTCCGTTTATATACACTGAACAAAATTATAAATGCAACACTTGTTTTTGCCCCCATTTTTCATGAGCTGAACTCAAAGATCTAAGACTTTTTCTATGTACACAAAAGGCCTATTTCTCTCAAATATTGTTCACAAATCTAATCTAAATCTGTGTTAGTGTGCACTTCTCCTTTGGCGAGATCCACCTCACAGGTGTGGCACATCAAGATGCTGATTAGACAGCATGATTATTGCACAGGTGTGCCTTAGGCTGGCCACAATAAAAGGCCACTCTAAAACGTGCAGTTTTACTGTATTGGGGGGGTCTGGAAGGGTCTGAAAACCAGTCAGTATCTGGTGTGACCACCATTTGCATTGTGCAGTGTGCGGATGTCAAAAAATCTATTCCGATTTGAAGCTTGCGACATATGAACGTCCTCATCAACCCGATCACATGTTTAGCGTCATGTAAACACTACGTTCAGATTCATCAATCGGAATGAATTCAGTCAGATTAAAACAAATGTTGTGCATGTAAACGTAGCCACTGTAAAGCCTAGTGTCATTCTACATTTCTGAATGCTCATTTGGTTTCGACCCTGTGCCCTGTTTTTATTTGGACCCTGCTAGGGATGTCAGGGTACCAAAATTCCAGTAGTCGGTCCCGATACCATTAAAATTTTACGGTTCTTGGTACCAATTTTGGTACCACAGCAAAATCAGTTTGAACTATTTTTTCAAAATTTTTTAATTATTTGAAAAAAAAAAAATTTCAATTAAATTCAATGACTTTATTATTTATGACGATACATTTATGAAAGCATTGAAGGCTACATGCTGTTAAAACGAAAATATAGATGATATTGAGAAATATTGCTTATAAAAAATCAAGTGAAAAATAAGCAACCTTCATATGCACACATTATTATTATTATTATTAGTAGTAGTATTTTTAATTAATGGAGACGTAGTTACATCTATTTTATAGTAGCCTAATATAATTATTTCTGTCAATTTCTTTAAGTTAAACCAAACTTTTATTTTGACGGGTTGCCGTGAAGACCTTTGAGTTTCTGTGCTTGTATGATATGGTATGATATGACGATAGTTTTTCTCAAATGAAACGGTAAAATGCTCATGAAGTGACTCTCGGAGATGAGTTGAATCTTGAATCATGTCACCATATCGTGAGGCAGCAGAGACTGAAAACCGCGCGAGCATCACTCGTGCTTCAGTGTGTGTGTGTGAGAGAGTTAACGTTAAATGAAACCGCGCGTCTGCGCCGTTCATTCACACAGAGACAAGCAGAACATGCAGGGTTAATATTTAAATAGTCTTTTTGCAGTTTAATATACACAGACACCACATCAGCAGCGCCGCCGGTCGCCATGTCTCAGCGCTTTCATGAAGAGGACGCAACTTCACGCCCTTTGTGCATGCATGTGCATCCAGAACCGGGGTTGACCGGGTACTCTGTACCACCGCTACTTGGTACCGTGACGTTTAATTTTTTTTAGTACCGACTTGGTACCGAAGTACCGAATATTTCGAACACTAGACCCTGCATGTGTTTATGACCTTTTGCTAGTTTTTGACTACGATTGTGGATTACCCTTTCAATAAATTACTGCATTTGGATCCTCAACCTTTGCGTCTCCATTGCATCCATATTTGTCAATTTATGGCCTGACTGATGGATACACATTGTGTGTACCAGTAAACTACAGGGACACGTTGACCGCATGTAAGGGGGTTACAGCAGATCGCCTCAGTGTTTATCTAACACTTAAAGTGCTATTAATAGAGCAGACATGTGGATGAGATGGCAAATAGCCAGAGAAACACTGACGCTGTCAGATATTTGCCGATCATCACCGATCAACAGGTATCCTAAGGTAGATAATAAACACGGATGTGTCTAGTGTTGTTTCAAACATTTTGCATGCACGTTTTCTGACTTTATAGGAAAGCAATGGCCTAACATTGGCTGTCTTCTATTTGTCATCAGCTGAGTATCAGGGCAATGGCCACACCTGCTGTGGTACAGGAACAGCTTTGCTTACATTACAGTACTGCGAGAGAGAGGATGAGGTTACAGCGTTCTCCGGGTTATCAGGAATGCTTGCGAATATAAACAGTGACTTTGACCCCTTGATCTTCCCTGTCGTCTCAGAATAGGAGAGAAGATCAAGTTCTTGTTGGTCAGGATGAGGTGTGAAACACTCTGGTTGGCTGGGCCGATATGTAAACTCTTGTTAGTGTCTTAAATGTCCCAGTAAAAAGCCATAGAGCTGATCTCGCATGAATTATACCAGGGGCTTTTAAAACTGGGGATTTAAATTTCAGAGAGAGAGAGAGAGAGAGAGAGAGAGAGAGAGAGAGAGAGAGAGAGAGAGAGAGAGAGAAACTCTCAGTACCACAGCGCGTGATGTCATGGGGTTGGTTGTCTTCAATGTCTTGCCTGAGGTACATAGATATAGAAGCTACGTTTTTCCAAAAAAAAAATAAAATAAAAAAATTCGCACAGTGTATGGACAGCTTAATATAAGCATTTCTTTACTGTTTGAACACATTATTGTTCTCAAATGGAGGAAGACAAACTTGAAAGGACTGTTGAGCCTGTAATAAGTCATTGATTACGCATTTGAGCCGATAAGGCAAGGTGGCGTCAATTTGCCACTTTTATAATTCAAAGTGACACCAAAAACCACAAGTCCTTTTACTGTAAGGCTATAAATGTCACAATCACCTGCAGGGTCATTATTTAGCAGAACGAAATAATAACATGATTTTTCTTTCTTTCATTCACATTCAGTTTAAATCAGTGCATTGACGGAATGCTGTTTTCCTCTGCACTGTAAAAAAAAAAAAAGGAATTAAAACAACAATTCACAAATCGTTTGCCAAATCACATATAAATAACTAGTGTCTTCATATTCTGTTTTCGCTGGAGAAAAACGATAGTGTGATGAGTGAGTGATTCGTGAACGCAGTGGCAAGTGCTGTGCGGTCGGTAGCGTGCCCCGCGCGTTATAGCCAGATAAATTAAAAACACAAGGAGCAACTTCATGCTTAAGTTTATTGGTGCGGCGAATGACTAAATTGCCCGAATCAAAGGTATTTTCCTCAATGTAATCTTCCTCCAAAAAATGTTCACTGCATACTCATGACATCAGCGCCCATTCTTCTTGTTCTTCCTTTTCAGTGCCGCTAGCCAGTGAAGCAGTAACGTTACGTTCTCTGTTTTAATTCTCTTTTGCCCTTTGCTTTAACGCTGTAAAAATAATTTCTACAACCAGGAGCAATACAGTAGTGTCCCTCCTTTTGACTTATGATGTGGCTTTCCAGTTTCCATCTTTAAATGTCTCTGTCTTTAACTTTCCCTGTCAGTCCTGTACTATGTACCACAGGCAAGACAACCAACACCGTGACGTCACGCACTGTGAATGTGTATTGCAAGATGGCGGCACCCTTGCTCCAAAATAACAAAAGATCCCTTTTTCTTTAAAATAGTTAAATTAATCGTGTTTGTTATATATTTTTTTTATTAAAGTGGAAATAACTTTTTTTTTAACTATACTTAAAGCCCCACTGAAATGCCTTGGAACGTGGAGCTTTGTATGATGCGTTGACGTAATTTTCACTGAAACAGGAAGCTAAGGTGGGACATATTAAATGGCTCCTCCCCCTTTTCAAATAGCCAATAGCGTTTAGTTTACCTCACAGACTGCAAGTCGTACTTGACAGCACCATGGAAGCGAAACCGAGCGCTGATGATACGTTGAATTCAATAGTAGAGGTGTGATTAAATTCTTGCCATTTCATTTTTAACCAACGTACAGTTGGAAAACGGAATAAAACTTGAGAGCGTTTGAACAACCGAACGCACATCTCCAACCAATATTGCTCCATTACATGTAAATGTTCGCTTTGGCCAGGTGGTATTTATATCATAGCGGGCGGGACGTTTCAGATTCTAGAGAGCATTTGATTGGACAGAAGATGTGATGAGAAGCTTAACTCTGCGGTGATGTCATAAAAATCCATGATCCATTGTAGCGGAAGTGGGAGACTGTAAGTTTTGAATGCTTATATCTCCTAAATGTGAATTTTGTCATTGTTTTGGAACACACCAGCTTATTCATAACCTTAAGGCTAACATATTCATAATCAATTTTTATTTCAGGGGGCCTTTAAGTGGGTTAAGAAATAACGGTCATGAAAGGGTACTCTCTTTAAGGCACAATATGTAAGACTTTTGATTAAAATATCCAAAATCCACTAAAACAATATTATATATTTTGAAGACTTGTGTACTTACATTTTTCAAAATGTTTCAAACAATGTTTAAATCCAGAGAAATATACATTTTTAACCAGTGTAATAATGGCCAGTGCCATTGCGTAGCCTGTCAATGTCATTTCCGGCTTAAGGCCCTTGCACACTGAGTCCGAAATTTGCGTCCGAAATTTGCGCACGTTAAACAATAAATACGACCTCACGTTATGTCAATCACGCTTGCACACTGCCTCCGAAACTTTCGTCCTTCATAAAAAAAAATCGAATCGGGTTCGATTTTCTGCGTTTTTCGCATCCGTAGCAAGCAGTTTGAATGGTGTTTTGACAATTCAGAGCCACGGAATCGCGAATACGAAAAAAGCATACGAAAATTTCGGACTCAGTGTGCAAGGGCCTTTACCCTTGATTTCCTGCTTTACTTCGATAGAAATTACAGTACTGCAGTAACAGTAATACAGCATTTTCTATACAATACATTTAAAAACTAATTGCATGCCATTTAGCAACACAAGTCATCCAGCTTTTATAAATGTTCTAATATCGAGCTAGCTTACCCCACAATTTTAATTAGTCAAATAAAGTGACCTATATAAGTAGTAATTCCCAGGATGAGCAACAGGACTGTGCAAGCATTCGGGGTGTTGATGGACTCGATCTACTCCATCTATGTTTTGATCATTGTTCTGAATCCAGTCTTTGACAAAAACGCGATTTTCTCCGTTTTTTTTATTAAACCTCCCCACATTCAAGTGTTGATAAAAAAGAATGCATGAAGCTAGAATGAACATGAAGCTTGTTTGTTTAAAAGCAGAGGGTCTGTTCTTTCTTTTGATGTATCGCATGTTCAGATATTCATACAACAATATATTCTGGGGGCCATGAAATGTTTGTCCTTTTATTTTGTTCATAATATTCTCTGCAAGTACATCCTTTTAAAAATATACTTTTAAGATTTGAAATACACTAAATGTAGAACAATTCAGTACACTTTTCACAAAGGGATCATGACATAGTTTGAATTGATTTGATATTATCATGAAAACTGAAAGTTTGCCAAAACAAACATTGAATGTGTTCTTAAAAAAAGCTTTGTCTGAATGTTTACAAAAGCCTTGATGTCTTATGGTTATAAAGGCCTAATGTAGTTTAAATATATGTAAACCTCAGAGAGAGAGAGAGAGAGACAGGTCGATAGATACACAGACACAGAAAACAGACAGACTAACCAGAGTTTGATGCATGTAGCTTGAAAGCTTTAGGAGTTTGGCAACAGATGAGGCTTTAATCTGATATAATGACACATACTGTACGTGTCACAGTCATATAGCACTGACCTGGCAGCAGTGGCTTCAGTCCAAAAGGGCCTCTGGACGGGGAAATGCCACGAACAATACAGTCAAACAGAAAACTGATCTGCTCGCCCTCGGCACAAGACAAGAAGAACACGCCAGCCCCTACACACAAATACACACAGATGTTAAAGGGAGAGAATCCTGTCATCATTTACGTTCATCTCACTACAAATTTAGGCAAGTTCATTATTGTTGCAACCATAATTGTAGTATATAACTGGGTATGTTGATTTTAATTACAATGAGAGCATATGAGTGGAGTGGAATGGGGAATGGAAATATTTCCTCCGGATCGGAGAGCGCCTTTCTGAAGATTCTGCTCAGCTCGCTCAGTCCCCTATAATACTGTAGATGGTCGAAAACATTTTTAGGCACGCCACCCAAAAAATAAAAAATAAAGACAGAGGCCAGATATCAAAGAACCGAACATACTGTATGTGAGTTCATCATTTGTGCTGTGCATTAGGGAATGTAAATAGCCAGACTAATGAAAATTGCATGTAGACAGGAGTTTGCTTGTGTCATGTAAACATCTTGCTGTGATTAAGTCCTTACTCTGATTACTGGAAATAATCATATTACTGGTGCACATGTAAATGTAGTCATTGCTGGTCCCTCTTTTTATTTTAACTGAAATGAATTTGAACTGAAGCTTTAAAGCTTTAAAAAGGGCACTAAAGCATCATAAAAGTAGGCCATATTCACGATTCACAGGTGTCCTGGAGTCATTTGATAGCTATGTGTGCAAAAACAAATTTACCCAAAACAGGGAGTTTTAGTTCCAATCCTGATTGACTTGTTTTCGGTTGCAGAGATTAAGCCGACGATGCTGACTCGTCATCTCAGCAGTAGGCTAGTGGACGCGATATTGCATGTCTATGGATTACATAATCTGAGAATATTTGTTTTCCACTTGAATTGGTTGACAATCGCTTGACATGACATTTCAAGATTTTTGTAAACATATTTATCATGTCTGTGAGGCAAGTGTACGCTGAATTTTGGTTTATATTTTGACACGCTCAAGTTCACAGAAACCGAGGTGGCAGAAGGCGCATCCTGTTTATTGTCTTTATTTTACAAAGGGTCGGCACAACATTTTCTTTTTATTGTGAGTTTACACAAATAAAAGTAGACCCTTTACAGTTTATGTATTCCTCTTATCTGTATGACCAAAAAGTAGGCTATTTTAAGTTGTTTCGGCTGTTGTCAGGAAAAAATGCAACGTGATCGTGCCGGCACCTCTATCTCAAGCATTAATTGATGTTTTATTAACAAGGTTCGGGAGGAACACGTTCTAATGATCAAACAATCAAGTCATTCCAGTCAGCTGTCAGCAATCAGTAATTAACAGGTCCACTCAATCAGCACGAGTAAAGCCTATAAATATACTCAGTCGACTCACCCATATTCCTCGACAGTTTTCAGCATTTGGCGTACTGCTTTGCTAAAAGATGTCCCAAATGCAACTTTCACCGTCCGAGGACGAGCTCAACCATGCTCCGCCGCCATCAGCTGGCCCCAGGACAACCTCTCCGCCTGATACCGCCTCCGAGCCCCACGTTTCATCTCGTGGGCGCCGGTCAGAACAAACAACTCCTCGCACGCCAAGACGTCGAGGTCTACCCTCACCTCCACCGGCGAGGCTTCCAGCTTCCTCGCCAGCGTCCTCCTATCGTTCGGCCGTGCCAACGATTCCGCCTATTGGAAAGTGGACAGTCTTGAGTCTGAGACAAGCGCTGATAAATTCTGATATTCAGCCCTCGCGCAGGATGACTAAAGCGCAACTTTACAACCTGTATGTTACCTTACAATCTTCAAATATCTCTCCTAAATGCACCGCAGGTTCCAAGGCGGCCAGCAGGCCGGGAAATTCTCGCGAGGCCCCGAATTCGCCTCGCCCGACTCCGCCACCTTCCCGTGCAAGGTCCGGTTTGCCGCGCGCTTCGGCCCGGGGCACCAGGATTTCTGCGAGCCTGGGTCGCGCTCCAGATTCCACCGCCACGAGACCTCGCCCGCCTCCCGCTTCACCTCAGCTTTTCAACACGGCGCTTCCCGCTGCAGCGACATACACAGCTGGGCCCGCCGGCTCTCATTCCGCTTCCCAGTTTTTTCCTCCTGCTGTTTCTAAACCTTTTCCTCTGCAGTGGCCTCCGGCTCCCGTAGCAGACGCTAGCGTTAGGTTGCCTCCGCTAGCGGCGGAGACTCAAACTTTCCACCATTTTCCAGCGACTACGGCTAACCCCTCCCCTTTTCAGTGGCCTGCAGCCCAAGCAAGTGCAAGACCACCTCCGCTTGCAACACAGGCTCAGGCATCTCATCCATTTCCTCCTTTTCCCCCTGGTGCTTTTCTCAATTTTCCTTCTCAAACCCCACAGGCCGACCTAAGCGTGAGATTGCCTCCGCCGATAGTCGCAACCCAGGCTTCTCTCCCTTACAGCTATCTTCTAAATGCCAAATCACAATATTCTCTCTTCACAGCTACCCCGATGCCAGTTCCACCAAACGCCGTCGCTCTGGAGCCTCCCCCGGTGACTCAAAACATCCGAGCACAGATTCTGGCAGGTGCGGATGTAGATCTCTCACATTATACTTTCTCTGCTTCCCGTATCCGATTCCAACCATCAGTTAGACTGCAGGGATTTTTCAGTCACCTTAAAAAATCAAAATGCACATTCGTCACGTTTACTTTCTTTTTCAGAGTTTTCAATTGCTTTCAGCCACTTCACAGACATCATTTGCTCAGCCTTCCCTCATAGGCGACGCGAACTGAATGACTATTTAGCGCTGATAGCCGAGCTCGCGTTGTCCTACGGGGGAGGGCACTTTTACACATACCACAAACTCTTTTCAGCAAAATGCGCTGTCAGGGTTTCTCAGTGGAACCAATGCCCTTACTGGGGAGCACTAGACACTGACTTACACAGCAGAGTTTTCCTCGGCTGCAGGAATATTTCCTGCGCGGTCTGCAGGTCAGTGGCACATTCCACAGCATCGTGCCCCCAAGTTAAGCTCTTCGTTCCCCCACGCCCTGAAACAGCACCAGTCAAATCCACCAGCTACACACCAAGACCGGCGACTAGCAACCTACACGAGTCTAAATTCAGCTCCAGAGCACTTACAGACAACAAACAGCCATGCAACAATTTTAATATTGGCAAATGCACCAGGCAGCGTTGTCGGTACTTGCACTTATGCAGCTTCTGCGGCGGTGCTCATGCCCGTCCTGTATGCCCTGTGTATAAAGATGTCAATAAAAGATCTAAAAATTATTTATCGACTCCCGTGAATATTTCTCGCCTTTCCATCGAACTAGCTCACCACCCAGACTCTGACTTCACCGAATATCTGCTGTCTGGCCTACAACACGGTTTTAAACCTGGAGTGGTTTGTCCGCTCTCCCAAAACATCATCTGCGATAATCTCCAATCGGCTCTCGCCGAGCCCGACGTGGTAGACAACCTGATTAAAAAAGAAGTCGAGTCAGGCTTCATGATTGGCCCTTTTGACGAGCCTCCTTTCAAAGTTTTTCGCATTAGCCCCATTGGAGTGGCTACGAGAAAGTTTTCAGGTAAGAAACGCCTCATAGTCGATCTGTCAGCTCCACATAAATCCCTGTTCCCAAGCATTAACAGCCTGATCCCACTCGACGAATTTTCTCTCAAATACCACGACGTAGATCAAGCAGTCGACCTGATAAAAATCGTGGGTCGGGGTGCCTGGCTCGCAAAAATTGACATCACTTCGGCTTTTAAAGTGATGCCCATCCACCCGGATTCATGGCACTTATTTGGAGTGCGCTGGCATGGGAAATTCTATTTCGCCGTACGCTTAACTTTTGGATGCAAAAGCAGCCCCAAAATTTTTGACATGCTATCTGAAGCCGTTTGCTGGATCTTGTCAAACAATTATGCAATTCCTCACCTCATTCACCTGCTGGACGATTTTCTAATAATTTCGCCTCCCGGCGCCATTCCAGCAGCCCAGATCCTCACAGTTCAAAAAGTCTTTTCCGAGCTCGGAATCCCCATCGCCCAGGAAAAAAACATGGGTCCCGCCACATCCATTGAGTTCTTTGGCATTAATCTAGATTCAGTTAAATACCAGGCCTCCCTGCCCAAGGAGAAAATCGATAGAATAATCCTCATCTCATCTACCCTCGCAGACAGTTCAAAGTGTTCCAAACGCAAACTCCTATTCATGCTCGGCCACTTAAACTTCGCCATGCGCATTATTCCACAAGGCCGCCCTTTCATTTCTCATCTCCTCTCTCTCGCGTCTTCAGTTCACACACTAGAGGATCTCATTTCCCTAATTCCGCGACGAACTCAGCCTATGGATAACTTTCCTTAAACAGTGGAACGGCCTATCCTTTTTCTATAAGGATCTAATTTCCTCCCCCATCGATATCCAGCTGTTCACAGATGCAGCCCCCTCAGTCGGCTTTGGGGGGTTCTGCCAAGGACGCTGGTTCGCGTCTACATGGCCCCCCCAAATACAGGACACGCTACAGTCCTCTGCATTATTCGAGCTCTACCCTCTCGTAGTAGCAACCTTCCTGTGGGGGAAAGAATGGACTGCCAGCAGCATCATAGTGCATTGTGACAACGAAGCTACAGTCCAGTGCATTAACAAAGGCCGTTCCCATTCACCCGCACTGATACCACTTTTAAGACGTCTAATCTGGATTTCAGCATGTGATCAATTTATCTTAATTGCTAAACACATCCCCGGATAAAAAAAACAACAAAACAAATTGCTGACTCTCTGTCTCGCTTTATGTTTCAGAAATTCAGGATGCTGGCTCCAGAGGCAGACAAGCTCCCAACTCCAGTACCTCATTATTCGGAATCAATATTCCCGTAACCCACCCGCAAAAATCCCTCCTCAACATATCACTCGACACCATTCTCCAAGCAGTTTCCCCCAGAACTCTCCAATTCTATGTGACCGCATGGAGATGTTTTAAAGCCTTCCACCTTTCTTATAACACGCCATTCCCTGATTTTTCCCTCCTTACAATAACCTCCTTCATTTCTTACCTTAACAGCGTTAAGAGCCTCCAAGTCGGGTCCATCAAAAGTTACTAAAGCGGCATCCAATTTTTTCACAAATTGATTCACGGCGCTCCCTCACCGGAGATAAATAATTCACAAACCTCCCTCTTAATTAAAGGCATCCAACGATCCCAGCCCACCCGCCCGGTGTGAGGAAATAACAGCAGGATGCAGTATGCAAGTAAAACTCAGTTTTAATGGATAGTTCAGACAGAAACAATGTAGCAGGCACAAGTCGGGGACAACACTCAGATGGATTGTGAAGCAGGGACGAGATGGCGATCCGGTGGTAAACAGGTGATGACGTGCTCGAGTGAATCCCAGGGAAAGTGAACATCCAGATGACACGAAGAACTGACGAACATCCAGACGAGGAACAGCAGACGAGGAACAGCAGATGAGGAACAGCAGATGAGGAACAGCAGACGAGGCACGAGCACAGGAAACACACCGGGGAACAACCACAACGATCTGACAACAAGGGAGAGAATTGCTGGGCATATAAAGGGAACTGGAATGGATGACAGCTGGTGACACTAATCAGCACAACGAGTAACCACACCCACACAATACACTCACGCAGACACATCAGCGTGAGAGAGCCGATTCATATACCGTGACAGTACCCCTCCTCCTAAGAACGCCTCCTGGCGTTCTCAGACTCCCTTACCTGTCGATTGTAATCATCGATAAGGGAGTGATCCAGGATGTCTCTAGCCGGTACCCAACTTCTCTCCTCCGGACCGTAACCCTCCCAGTCCACCAAGTACTGAAATCCTCGTCCCCTCCGTCTCGAGTCCAGAATGCGGTTAACCGAATATGTGGGTTCCCCATCTACGAGTCGCGGCGGGGGGGGAACCGGGGCAGGCGGATTAATGTGAGAATGAAACACGGGTTTGATTTTAGACACATGGAAGGCGGGGTGAATTCTCCTGTACGCAGGAGGGAGTTTGAGTCGGACTGTCACCGGACTAATAATTTTGGTGACAGGAAACGGGCCAATAAATTTAGGAGCTAACTTGTTAGACACGGAGCGGAGAGGAATATTCTTGGTAGAAAGCCACACTTTTTGACCCACGACGTAAACGGGAGGCTTTGACCGGTGGCGATCGGCCTTGGCCTTCATGTGCCTCCCTGCTTGGAGTAGAGTCTCACGGGCTCTAGTCCAAGTACGGTGGCACCTCTGGACAAATGCGTGAGCGGAGGGGACCGCGACCTCGGATTCCAGACTCGGAAAAATTGGTGGCTGGTAACCTAAACTACACTTAAATGGCGAGAGGCCCGTGGATGACACTGGCAATGAATTGTGGGCGTACTCCACCATAGAAAGCTGTTGGCTCCAGGACGACGGATTCTTGGCAACCAAACATCGCAACATTCTCTCCAGGTCCTGATTGGCTCGCTCAGACTGGCCATTACTCTGGGGATGATAGCCCGAGGACAGACTGACCGTGGCCCCCAGCAATTTACAAAATTCCTGCCAAAATTTGGATACGAATTGGGAACCCCTGTCAGAGACCACGTCCATCGGGAGGCCATGTAACCGAAAAACGTGATCAATGACAGTGACCGCTGTCTCCTTGGCTGAAGGTAATTTGGGCAAGGGAATGAAATGTGCCGCCTTCGAGAACCGGTCCACTACGGTTAAAACAACCGTCATGCCATTGGAAGGCGGGAGGGCGGTGACAAAATCTAGAGCGATGTGGGACCAGGGTCTCGAAGGGACAGACAGCGGTCGAAGTAACCCGTCTGGGGGTTGGTTAGATGTCTTACTAGTGGCACAGACTGAGCAAGCCAAAACAAAATCGTGAATGTCGCGAGCCATCAATGGCCACCAAAATCGTTGTTTAACTAGAAACCTGGTGCGAGTCACTCCCGGATGACAAGCCACGTTGGAGCAATGACCCCATCTGATAACGTCGGACCGTAACCCCTCCGGAACAAATAATCGGCTCGGTGGACAACCAGGCGGAGGCGTTACCCCTTCTAAGGCTGTCTTGACCTTCGACTCGACCTCCCATACCAGAGTGGAGATGACAACTTTCTCAGGTAAAATACACTCGGGAGTCACCGGGCGTTCGGATGGATCAAAAATACGAGATAAAGAGTCGGGTTTGATGTTTTTGGACCCGGGGCGGTACGAGAGAACAAAATCAAAACGACCGAAAAAAAGAGCCCACCGAGCCTGCCTGGAGTTGAGTCTTTTAGCAGATCTGATATATTCAAGATTCTTATGGTCGGTCCAAACGATAAAGGGAACCCCCGAACCCTCTAACCAATGACGCCACTCCTCCAACGCTAGTTTAACTGCCAACAACTCTCTATTACCAATGTCATAATTACGTTCGGCAGACGATAGTCGATGAGAAAAAAACGCGCAGGGATGCATCTTGTCGTCTGAGGAAGCACGTTGTGAAAGCACTGCTCCTACTCCCACCTCCGACGCATCGACCTCCACCACGAACTGACGTGTGGGATCAGGGGTGACAAGAATGGGAGCCGAAACGAAGCGACCTTTGAGGTTGTTGAACACTGCCTCGGCAGTGTTCGACCACCTGAACGTCGTTCGGGGGGAGGTCAAGGCAGTCAGAGGTGCGACTAGTTGGCTGAAATTACGAATGAAACGTCGGTAAAAATTGGCGAATCCCAGAAACCGCTGTAGGGCCTTACGGGAATCTGGACTTGGCCAATCTACCACAGCCTTAACCTTGTCAGGATCCATGCGCACTCCCTCAGAAGAGATGATGTACCCTAAGAAGGGAACAGACTGTGCATGAAACGAGCATTTCTCCGCCTTGACAAAAAGCCCATTCTCTAATAACCTCTGGAGCACTCGCCTGACGTGCTGAACGTGTTCCTGGAGAGACGAAGAAAAAATCAATATGTCATCCAGGTAAACATATATGAACTGATCTACCATGTCTCTCAACACGTCATTCACGAGTGCTTGAAAAACCGCTGGGGAGTTGGAAAGCCCGAACGGCATAACCAAATATTCAAAGTGCCCCCTAGGGGTATTAAAAGCGGTTTTCCATTCATCCCCCTTCCTGATGCGAACCAAATGATATGCATTACGTAAGTCCAGTTTCGTGAAAATGGATGCTCCCTGCAACCTCTCGAAAGCTGAAGACATCAACGGCAAAGGGTAAGAGTTCTTTACCGTGATGTTATTCAGCTCTCGGTAATCAATGCAAGGTCGCAGAGAACCATCCTTCTTCCCAACGAAAAAGAACCCCGCCCCCGCAGGAGAAGAGGAAGGTTGGATGAACCCAGAGGCCAGAGAATCAGAAATATATTTCTCCATGGCCTCCCTCTCGGGAACAGAAAGAGAGTAAAGTTTGCCCTTAGGCGGAGATTTACCTGGCAGTAGATCTATCGCACAGTCATAGGAACGATGCGGAGGAAGAGAAGCAGCGCGAGACTTACTGAACACCTCCTTCAGGTCTTGGTACTCCGCGGGCACGTTAGACAAATCCGCTGCCTCACTCTGAAACATAGAACCAGACACAGAAGGACAGGCAGACACTAAACAAGACTCATGACAGTGGTTACTCCATGTGGAAACAGTGTTAGTGCACCAATCGATCCGGGGGTTGTGCCTGGAAAGCCACGGGTGTCCCAAAACCACTGGTGCAAGTGGTGAGTCCATGAGCAAAAATGAAATGAGTTCTGTGTGATTTCCGGAAGTGATTAGGGTAATGTCTTCAGTAGCATGAGTAATAAGGGGAAGTTCTTGACCATTGAGTGCGTTGACTGTAATCTGGTGCGAGAGAGGAGTGACGGGAATCTGAAGCTTAAGTGCCAGTTTGAAGTCCATGAAATTACCCTCCGCTCCCGAATCCAGTAGTGCGTTGGTGCAGTGCGTCGACTGTCGCCATCTCAGTCTTACCGGGAGGAGGGTTGATGATGGTGATGAGGTCTTCTCGGCGGAGATCCCACCCGATAGTAGCCTCATACTTACTACCGGGCTTTGCTCTTTTACCGGGCAGGAGTGGATGAAGTGACCTGCCCGGCCACAGTAGAGACAGAGTCCCTGGGATCTCCGCCTCTCCCTCTCCTCCCGGGAAAGCCGAGCTCTCCCTACCTGCATGGGTTCGTGGTCGAAAGCGGGGCTGACCGCGCTCGCGCCACCGGGCTGGTGGTCCTCCGGGCTGGACTGGGAACGGCTGGGGCGCGTCAGTCTGGTCACACGACCCAGGCGAGAGTCCACTCTCAGCGCCAGTTCCACCAGTCCGTTCAGTGTCTCTGGTAAGTCCATCGCGTATATTTCCTTCTGAACGCGGTCAGCCAACCCATGCAGGAACATATCCCACCGCGCCTCCTCGTTCCAACGGCACTCTGCGGCCAGGGTGCGGAACCGAATGGAGTAGTCCGCCACCGAGCCTTCTCCCTGTCGCAGTTCGGCGAGTAATCTGGCCGCCTCCTTACCCGCCACTGCACGGTCGAAAACCCTCTTCATCTCCTCGGAGAGTGCCTGGAACGAGGTGCAGCAGTCGTCTCCGTTCTCCCACACCGCCGTTCCCCAAAGTGCTGCTTTCCCTGACAGCAGGGTTAGCACGAAGGCTACTTTGGCCTGTTCACTCTGGAAAGTGCGTGGCTGTAAGGCAAAATGCATAGAACATCTTGTGAGGAATGCTCTGCAATACTCTGGTTCACCGGAATATCCCTCTGGTGTGGGTAGGCGTGGCTCTGGTCTCTCAACTGCTGCAGGCAACGGTGGTGGGGGAACGGGCGGTGTGGGGGGCGCAGTGGGAATCTGTAAAAGTTGTACCTGTTGGGTGAGCTCGGACACCTGCTTCACGAGTGCTTGCACCGCACGACCTGTGCCCGAGATGCTCTCTGCTTGTTGGTCCATACGTGAAATACTGTGAGCGATGAAATCGTTGAACTGTGATGAACTTGCTGCATCCATGGTTGGTCAGATCGTTCTGTGAGGAAATAACAGCAGGATGCAGTATGCAAGTAAAACTCAGTTTTAATGGATAGTTCAGACAGAAACAATGTAGCAGGCACAAGTCGGGGACAACACTCAGATGGATTGTGAAGCAGGGACGAGATGGCGATCCGGTGGTAAACAGGTGATGACGTGCTCGAGTGAATCCCAGGGAAAGTGAACATCCAGATGACACGAAGAACTGACGAACATCCAGACGAGGAATAGCAGACGAGGAACAGCAGATGAGGAACAGCAGATGAGGAACAGCAGACGAGGCACGAGCACAGGAAACACACCGGGGAACAACCACAACGATCTGACAACAAGGGAGAGAATTGCTGGGCATATAAAGGGAACTGGAATGGATGACAGCTGGTGACACTAATCAGCACAACGAGTAACCACACCCACACAATACACTCACGCAGACACATCAGCGTGAGAGAGCCGATTCATATACCGTGACACCCGGACACCAGACAACCCATAACGTTAGATATTCTTACCAAATGTTTTCATACCCTCCGCACAGGCTACCGATCCCTTAATACCTCTCGCACACTCGACGCCATGTTTATTCTAGCTTTTTTCGGTTTCCTAAGATGCTCTGAACTGGCTATCACTTCCAGATTTGACCCAAAAAATCCACCCAAACATCTCAGACCTTTCAGTGCTTGACAGTGAAACTATCTCTTTTCTGATTAAACAAAGCAAAACAGACCAAACCAAAAAAGGCCACTTCATATATATTTTCAACCTCTCGTCACCAATTCAACCATTCCAAACTATACTAGCATACCTCCAACTGAGAAACTCTCAGCCTAAATCCCATCTCGAACCCCTGTTCATAGACGACTCTAACAAACCCGTGACACGCTTTTGGTTCCAAAAACACCTAAAATCTGTTCTCCAACTATCAGGCATCCCAGCAGAGAATTTCTCCAGCCATTCCTTCCGCAACGGGGCAGCAACTTCAGCAGCCCAAAAAGAGCTCTCCCAGCAACAGATCCAAGCGCTTGGAAGATGGTCCTCAGACGCGTTCCAAACCTATATCAGAACTAATCGTTTCCATATCAAAAAAGCCCACCAAATCCTCATTGGTTAAAAAAAAAAAAAAAAAAAATACAAAAAATTGTCCATGTCTTCTCTTTCTCCATCCAGCTAGTACTGATCTCCCAGCGGACAAAGCGAGAGCTTTCCCGGTCGAGCTTCCATGTCTCCTCTTTTTTCGTCCAGCGAGTATCGATCTCCCAGCGGACACAGCGAGAGCCTTCCAGGTCGAGCATCCATGTCTTCTCTTTCTCCGTCCAGCGAGTATTGATCTCCCAGCGGACACAGCAGGAGCCTTCCCGGTCAAGCTTCTATGTCTTCTCTTTCTCCGTCCAGCGAGTATTGATCTCCCAGCGGACACAGCAAGAGCCTTCCCGGTCGAGCATCCATGTCTTCCCTTTCTTTGTCCAGCGAGTATTGATCTCCCAGCGGACCCAGAGACAGGCTTCCCGGTCGAGTATTTATATTTTCTCTTTCTCCGTCCAGCGAGTATTGATCTCCCAGCGGACACAACGAGAGTTCCCCAGGTCAAGTATCTTCATCTCCTCCTCCGTCCAGCGAGTATTGATCTCCCAGCGGACGTAGCCAAACCCTCCCAGTCAAGCATCTATGTTCTCTCTTTCCTGACTGGTGAGGCTTACCCTTTCCGGTGCCGTGACCATTGCCACAAGAACCCTCCCGTTGGAACATCCATACTTACCCGTCCGACACCGTAAGCATTGAACTCTTGTCGGACACCGCAAGAGCTCTCCCAGCCAAAACAACCAGACTCTCCTCGAAATGCCAGCCCGCCAATCTCTGCGCTCTTTTCGGGGGGTCTTTAAGCAGGCGGCTGTCCTTTGCTCACTTTGCTTTTTGGGGAGTACTCTGGGTTCGGGCCCAATTTCCGAGCTCGGAGTCCTCCCCCCGGACAGCACACCAAATACGCATAACTATTGATTCTCTGATCATTTGTAAGTGTGAACTCGTGAATTGATGTTTTATTAACAAGGTTCGGGAGGAACACGTTCTAATGATCAAACAATCAAGTCATTCCAGTCAGCTGTCAGCAATCAGTAATTAACAGGTCCACTCAATCAGCACGAGTAAAGCCTATAAATATACTCAGTCGACTCACCCATATTCCTCGACAGTTTTCAGCATCCCTCCACCACCCCATCTCCTCACACTTGCCTGATTATCTTCCTAAACAGAGATACGGGGGGAGTACTCTGGGTTCGGGCCCAATTTCCGAGCTCGGAGCCCTCCCCCCGGACAGCACGCCAAATACGCATAACTATTTATTCTCTGATCATTTGTAAGTGTGAACTCGTGAAATGTGCTATACTTTAGCTTCCACACTCTGCACAAACACTTGGATATGCGGCAAATAATAGCGCACATTTATCTATTTTATATTAATAAACCAATATCATTTTTTTTTCTGTGTTTTCAGCTAGAGTGATGAAGTTGACGATGCTAACAACAAGCTTTCAATAGATGTATTTCTCATGTCTGTGAGGAGAGTTCATGGTAAGTTTCAGTTTATTTTTTGATGCGCTCCAGTTCACGGAGACAGAGACGGCAGAAAGTGCATCCTGTTAGTTTTCTTTATTTTACAAAAGCTCTTTTGTTTATTTTCTTTAGTTCTTATTTTGTTTATTTTCTTTAGTTCTTATTGTGAGTGCACACAAATACAATTTGTCAGATTCGAATGATGTATTAGGCTACTCTTGATGTAAGACCAAAAAGGAAATTTCTTTAGTTCTTATTGTGAGTGCACACAAATACAATTTGTCAGATTCGAATGATGTATTAGGCTACTCTTGATGTAAGACCAAAAAGGAAAAAAAAGTTAAATGCAAGTGATCACGCCGGTGCCTCCCTATCAAGCAGAAAGGGCGCTAATACTTCAGGTTTCACACTCCGCACAAACACTTGGATATGCAGCTAATATTAGGCTAGCGCACATTTATCTAGGTTAACGTGAGAGTGAGCAGCCATGTAAAGCTGCTACTACATACATGTTTCAAATGATAATATTTAATGGATGGTTGATGGATGATAGGCGGACGTTTGGATTTCCTGCCTGACATACTGTAAGGACCCATTAACGATCTGTCCCTAACGGACTGAGTGACGTCGAAGAAGTGTTTTCCTTTGAGATTTCCACGTACAGACGACACCCCATTCACAACGATCCCCATTCACACGGATCCGTGAAAATTACTAAAAACCCAGTTCTGCTCCCAGGCCATTAGATGGCGATGAAACACTATAGACTGAACACTTAATACGCATGTGCATACATGACAACATCGTCTTCAGAGATTCGCGTTTTTGTTGTTTACGCGGAGACAGTTTTTTAAAAACTTGCACTTTGAAATCCGTTTTCAAAAGTTTGTTTTCAGGCACCAAAAACGCTGTGTAAATGAACTTCCAAACGCATATAAAGTCTTCCGTTTTTAGTTGAAAACGGTGTCATGTAAACGGCCCCAAACTGACTAATTAAATGTTTGGTCGTCTAGGCCTCTTCTAGTCGACTAACGATTAGTCGACTATTAGGGGGCAGCCCTAATTTTCACTGCTGCTAAATCCATTGTTAGACGTCCGTTATTCAGTCACGATGTGGTTTAAGCAGGGTAGAATAAAATGCAGGATTTAATTGCAACAGTTCATTTATTTTCCAGAAATCTAAATAGTAACAAACTTAGAATAAACACAGAAACAGAACAACCCACTTAATCATGATGAGAACGGACAAAGACTGAATTAAAACCAAGGCTATGAATACATAGGCAAACTAATCAACGGAATTGACATCAGGTGCAAATCACAGTTAAATCAATGAAACACCATAGAACCAAACTTAAACACAGGAGACTGAACTGAAACATGTATCAAACCCACCCAAAAACAGAAAATAACACAGATTACCTATTACACTTAGCCTGACGTCGTCATACTCAGATTCTAGTCAGAAGAATATGAGTCTGATACTGCTCCATTGGGGTGTGATTATGGGGCGTGTTTCAACCGAACCAGGAAAGAAAATGCCTCTGGACTCAATTGGATCGACAAATGCCTTGATCGCGGTTCTCTGTTCCTCTTTTAAAATGAATGCGCTGTCTACATCTTCTATAACAGACGCGATGGCTGAATCATCTAAATTCTCCAGCAGCAGCCATTCTTGATTGTAAAAGAATTCAACCCAAGCGCTTACGGTTGATCATCGGTCCATCATCGTATAAAGCCCACCCTGACAATTTGATTGGTCCGAACAGCTTTGGTTCGGGCATACTTGCTTCACAACGGATCAAGTCAAGACCAAACTTCCCATCCTCAAATGTTGTTGGCAGGCTACATTACACTATGATTCCATGTAGTGTTGTCAAAAAACTCGGTACTTCGGTACCAAGTCGGTACTAAAAAAATTAAATGGTTACGGTCCCAGCTTTTCTAGGTACCGAGTACCGGGTTAATCCGGTTCTTGATGCGCTGTCGGAAAGATGCAGAGGTGCGTACTCTTCATAAAAACACTCTGAGACACGGCGACCGGCGCTGCTAATGCGGTGGCTCTGAATCCACTTGTTGACAAGAAAGGAGGAAAGAGCCACATATGGAAATATTTTGAATTCGGCTAATGTCACGTTGCCATAAAGGCCCGTTCACACGTTTATAAAGCGCGTTTTTTTTGCGCGTGCAAATTTCAAATGTAGGCGCGCGGCAAGTGCGCTCATAATAGAAGAGACGTGCGAGCTCGTCTTTCCAGGCTCGCCGCTGTTCATGGTTGCATAGCGGAGACACGGGAAAGCAAGCGCTTGTGGAAAGGAGAAAGCGGTACGATGCGCTCTCCCTGATGACGAGGAAGTTTCAGAATTAATTGATTTCTAGCCCTTGCATTAGAAATCAGCTACAGGGTTCCCAAGCTTTGAAGACAGGCAAGAGTGACATTTTTGGATTAAATAAAAGTACAGTTAAGTCAAATAAAACATGTTTTATCTCCTGTATAGTTTGGTAACACTACAATAAGACACCATTAATTAATATTACTTAATGCAACATCAACACATTGAGTGAACAATATATTTTTACAACATTAATTAATGTTTGTGAATGTTATTTAATACAAACACTTGATTGTTCATGTTTGTTCACTTCATTCATTGTGCATTAAATAATGTTAACAGATAAAACTTTTGATTTTAAAAATATATTAGTACATTTTTAAGTTAACCCCATGGAGAATAATTGCTACAGTATACAACTGTTGTTTATTGTTAGGTAATTTTATCTAATGTTATCTAACAAATAGAATCTTATTGTAAATTATTTTTAATACTACAGTTTCCATCTTTGTAACCGTGATATACACTTTAATATGTGTAAATTTAATCTAAATTAAGCTTTGGTACCGAAATTGGTACCGAGAACCGTGGATTTTCACTGGTATTGGTACCGAATACTGATATTTTGGTACCGTGACAACACTAATTCCATGATTCTTTTAAATTGCATTTTATGAATATGAATATCAGAGTTTGTTTTTGCTGACAAAGATCTAAAATGGGACTCCCCATCCTTCTTTTGAACTATGAAGTACCGGCTGTAAAACCCACTGTCTCTTCCAGGAAGACATTCTATGGCCTTTCACCAAGAAAGATTGAACCTCCGGTTCCAGCACCTGAGTCTGATTGGGGCTGACATTGTAGATAGGACCCTGTTGAGGTGGATGACAGAGTTTCCGCTAGAAAAAAATGGTGCCGGTCAAAGTGACCGCCAGAGGTTTCGTTTTACGGACATTTTGATGATATGCCGGTCAAATATCGCCTCTTAATTAGTTAAGGCGTGCGCTTTATTTGAAATGTAGCATGCGATGTTGTTTAATAACTTTCAAACGGTAGAGCATGTTCATTTATATTATAACATAGTCAAAGGTCGGTGTATTTTAGCTTTATACATTTTAGGCTTATTCTCAAATTCATATTGTGTTAGGGGGGCGGGATTATTACGCAATTTAATCTGACAATTTGACCGGAGAGATTTAATTTTGTCGGACATTTAATTTTTTTCCCGGCCAATGTTCGGTAATTACCGGACAACGGAAACCCTGGTGGATGAGAACCAAACTGAATTATCCTCAGAATTAAATGTAGCCATAATCCACCAGACAAGTGAAAACAACCTGGATAACAGACTGAACAAATCATATTATTATATATTAAATTATTACAGCCATCCAAACTCCTCAAAGCCAGATGACAATTTCACCATTTAATTTCACAGAATCAAATGCAGCCAAAAAGCAACCAGACAAGTGAACACGGTCTGGATGATAGGTTGTACACACTACGTTAGCATAGACATCCAAATCATCATCGATCCACCCCGTGCTTCACTCTAGGCAGCGACAGTCCGGGTGTCAAGCCTCTATGAGGCTTTTTCACACCGTAACTCCCACGGATGTGAGAAAGACAGTGAAGGTGGACTGGACTCATCAGAGAACAATACATGTTTCACATTGACCAAACCCAAACATTTGCACTGTTGGCACCACTTAAAGAAACACACTGAAACCAAACTTTACTTGTCACAAAGCAATGACCATGATAACTTACCAAACCTTGATTACCGGTACTTGATATTGCATTTTATTAAAAAGCTGAAAATAATGAGCCTTGTCATTGTTATATCGACATACTCACAGTAACCACAGCGTGTTCCTCCCTCAAACACAAAGCCGTTGTTGACCGGCCCGTATCGCCGCAGGTCCAGCAGATTCCAGTGGCCAATGATGACGGCCGGCAGGTCTTTAGCGATGACCAGGACATTGTTGCATAAATGCAGAGTCGCCGCTCCGCTTTCCAATTTAGTGCCGGGCAGCACAGAGACGCTGAAACTGTGGACTGACAGAAGAAAAAACATGATTTTCCTGTACCAATCATTCAGATACAAATAAACAATTAACTGGAACTGAAGGAAAAGTACAGTAAGTGGTGTATTCCTGTGCAAAACTCACAATATGTTAAGAGTGTGGTTACCAAGGTGTTATGGGTATTGGCTATGTGACTTCTAAGTACCGGTAGATACTGGTACTAGTTTCTAAATAATTCTGGGTGGTTGCTTGGGCATTGGTGGTTACTAGGGTGTTCTGGGTGGTTGATAGGTGGTTACTAAGGTATTATGTGCGGTTGATATGTGGTTACTAAGGTATTATGTGCGGTTGATATGTGGTTACTAAGGTATTCTGTGTGGTTGCAAGGGTGTTGCTATGTGGTTTCTAGGACATTCTATGTGGTTGCTTGTTGCTTACTAGGGTATTTAGTGTGGTTTAAAAGCCGTTGCTAAGTGGTTTCTAGGACGTTCTGTGTGGTTGCTAGTTGGTTACTAAAGTATTTTGTTGGATCCAAGGGCATTGCCAGGTGGTTACTAGGGTGTTCTGGATAACTTCTGGTTGTTAGAGCGGTGCTAGGTGCATTCTAATGTATTTTGGGTGGTTTGTAGGGTATTGCAAGGGAGTTGCTAGGACTTGCTAGGAAAGTTATTTTGGGTGTTTGCTAGGACAAAAACGGTGTTTCGCGTTTAAAAGTCTGATCATTTCGACGGAGGTGAATCAATCAAAGTTAACTTTAGCTGGAAATAACATTATTCAAGAACCGCTATAATGCCAAAACAATCTGTTACCTTAAATTATATGTTTATCTCTGTAAAGCTGCTTTGAAACAATCCATTGTTAAAAGCGCTATACACTCACCTAAAGGATTATTAGGAACACCATACTAATACTGTGTTTGACCCCCTTTCGCCTTCAGAACTGCCTTAATTATACGTGGCATTGATTCAACAAGGTGCTGAAAGCATTCTTTAGAAATGTTGGCCCATATTGATAGGATAGCATCTTGCAGTTGATGGAGATTTGTGGGATGCACATCCAGGGCACGAAGCTCCCGTTCCACCACATCCCAAAGATGCTCTATTGGGTTGAGATCTGGTGACTGTGGGGGCCATTTTAGTACAGTGAACTCATTGTCATGTTCAAGAAACCAATTTGAAATGATTCGAGCTTTGTGACATGGTGCATTATCCTGCTGGAAGTAGCCATCAGAGGATGGGTACATGGTGGCCATAAAGGGATGGACATGGTCAGAAACAATGCTCAGGTAGGCCGTGGCATTTAAACGATGCCCAATTGGCACTAAGGGGCCTAAAGAGTGCCAAGAAAACATCCCCCACACCATTACACCACCACCAACAGCCTGCACAGTGGTAACAAGGCATGATGGATCCATGTTCTCATTCTGTTTACGCCAAATTCTGACTCTACCATCTGAATGTCTCAACAGAAATCGAGACTCATCAGACCAGGCAACATTTTTCCAGTCTTCAACTGTCCAATTTTGGTGAGCTCTTGCAAATTGTAGCCTCTTTTTCCTATTTGTAGTGGAGATGAGTGGTACCCGGTGGGGTCTTCTGCTGTTGTAGCCCATCCGCCTCAAGGTTGTGAGTGTTGTGGCTTCACAAATGCTTTGCTGCATACCTCGGTTGTAACGAGTGGTTATTTCAGTCAAAGTTGCTCTTCTATCAGCTTGAATCAGTCGTCTCATTCTCCTCTGACCTATAGCATCAACAAGGCATTTTCGCCCACAGGACTGCCGCATACTGGATGTTTTTCCCTTTCCACGCCATTCTTTGTAAACCCTAGAAATGGTTGTGCGTGAAAATTCCAGTAACTGAGCAGATTGTGAAATACTCAGACCGGCCCGTCTGGCACCAACAACCATGCCACGCTCAAAATTGCTTAAATCCCCTTTCTTTCCCATTCTGACATTTAGTTTGGAGTTCAGGAGATTGTCTTGACCAGGACCACACCCCTAAATGCATTGAAGCAACTGCCATGTGATTGGTTGATTAGATAACTGCATTAATGAGAAATTAAACAGGTGTTCCTAATAATCCTTTAGGTGAGTGTATAAATGAAGATGACTTGACTTGACTTGACAAGGTGGGTTCTAAGGCATTGCCAGGTGGTTGCTAGTTGACTGCTAAAGAATTCTTGGTGGCTGCTAGAGTATTTAGGGTGGTTGATAGGTGTTTGTTTACTGATATTCTGGTTGTTTGCAAAAGCATTGCTAGGTGGTTTCTAAGGAATTGCAAGGTGCTTGTTAACTTAGGCCAGGGTGTTCTGGGTGGTTGACAGATGGTTGCTATGTATGTTCTGGGTAGTTTAAAAAGTATTCTAGGCGGTTTCTACAGCATTGCAAGATTGTTGCTTGGGTGTTCTGGGTAGTTTTTAGGGCATTGGTGGTTTCTGAAGTATTCTGGGTGCTTGTAAGTTCAGGACTCTATGATATTCTGGTAACTAAATATAGCCTGGGTCACTTTTTTAATGTATTTTAGCTTTATTTATACTCATAATTGTATTATTCATTTATATTCATCAAGTGTAAATCATAAGTCTTAGAAATTTCGTAGTTCAGGGTTTGTTTAAATCTCCAATCCAACATCTGAACGATAGTACATGTAGGTTACACCTTGCCTTAACAAACAGCACTAACTAGAAAGCTCTGGTAAGTGTTCCTGATGCTAGAAATGTCACAATCTTACTTTGGTCTGTACAGTAAATCCCATCTAGTAACAGCTTCTCTTTGTCTGTGTGTGTAAAATGTGATGAGGGAATGCAGGCAGGGTTAAACCTGTTAGCACTAACTTTGAAACAGAGTTATAAGGGTATGCAAATAAAAAAACAGCTACACACACAAACAGACACACACAGCTGACTGCATCACATGCCTGCTCACAACTACAAAGAGTTCAAGCACATACACAACAATCATGTCAATCAATCAAATGTCTTTGGGTAGCTGATGCATAATGCGCCTTGATGTTGGTATCAACATGAAAATGTAGTTAAAATGTACATGAATGTGGAAAAGTATATGCTTTAAATGATCTAACTGGTCAAGTGTCTCACTATATCGCCGACCTCAATGTAAATGGTCCTGCGTCTGTGTGACAATTTTTTTTTTTTAATAATTTGATTAATTTATATTTATAAATACAATTATAACTCTTACAAGACATCCTAGTCTTCAGTGTCACACGATCCTTCAGAAATCATTCTAATACAATGATTTGGTGTATTTTATACTATTACAGTAATGTAATATTAAAATTAAGTATAATTATTCCATGTTGTCTCCGAATCGATATGAGCTCATAAAGCTGCATATGGTAAAAAATATATAGATTTAATAAACTATTAAAAAATAATAAACTATTATCTTAAAGGGTTAGTTCACCCAAAAATGAAAATTCTGTCAGTATTTACTCACCCTCATGTTGTTCCAACCCCGTAAGGCCTTCGTTCATCTTCGGAACACGAATTAAGATATTTTTGATGAAATCTCAGAGCTGGATCACTCCTCCATAGGCTTCTTCAGGGATTGAACTTGCCGGCCTCGAAAAGTTATTAAAGACATCGTTAAAATAGTCCAAGTGACTGCAGTGGCTCAATCTTAAGTTTATCAAGCGACGAGAATACTTTTTGTGCGCAAAAACAAACAAAAATAATGACTTTATTTAAACTATTCATTTCCTTCTCTTTGGGCCTCTAGTCAGTTAACGTAGTGTGATTCCGTAGAGCTACGTCACACGTAGGCTCACTATTGGCCGACGCTGGTCATGTGCGTGATGCGTGTGACGTACAACAACAGAAGCTTACGCTATTACACTAGTGAACTGACTCGAGGCCCACAGAGAAGGAAATGAATAGTTGAAATAAAGTCGTTATTTTTGTTGTTTTTTTGCGCACAAAAAGTATTCTCGTCGCTTGATAAACTTAAGATTGAGCCACTGCAGTCACTTGGACTATTTTAACGATGTCTTTAATAAACTTTTGAGGCCGGCAAGTTCAATCCCTTAAGAAGCCTTCGGAGGAGTGATCCAGCTCTTAGATTTCATCAAAAATATCTTAATTCGTGTTCCGAAGATGAACGAAGGTCTTACGGGGTTGGAACAACATGAGGGTGAGTAAATACTGACAGAATTTTCATTTTTGGGTGAACTAACCCTTTAACACATGTAAGTGTCTGTTTTATGGGTTAAATGTTAAACTCTGACCTTCCCCGAGGCAGTAGCGCAGTCGCAGGTCCCAGCTCTGCAGCGCCTCCCTGCTGTCGAAGCCGAGCACGGCAGTTTGACTGAGACACAGGATTGAGAGGATGAAGGGAACGCCGTCAGCGCTGACACACGTCTCCAGACCGCAGATGTGCTCCAGCGTCATGCTGCTCCTGTCCTTCACACCGCGCTCCTTATACACGTACAGCACCAAACAATCTGACACACAGAAACACACATTAGCTTTCATAAAGGACATGTTTAAAGACATTTATTAACCTTGACATACAGTCAAGAAGGTCTGAAACGTCCACTTGACTTTGATGACAAAGACATGACTTTCATTTAGTGGAAAAGTTTTCAAATATAGTCATATTTTAACATAGCTTATTGTAGAAATAATAATAAAAAAATCATCGACTTTAAATCATCACTTTAAATCCATAGTTAACTTCTAATTTTTTTAAGAGTTTCATCACTTCAATGGATATTTTTCGGTGTGTTTTATGAGGACATTTGTCCTATTTAAGCTGTCGATGCACTTTATGCCCCTAGAAAATTTTAAGTGATTTAAAGCTACAGCATTCGAGCTCATTCGGTTTTTGAACACGGCCCTGATTTTTTGTTGTGGTTGTTGTTTTTGAAAGAAAGTAATACTTTTATTCAGCAAGGATGCATTACATCTATCAAAATAAACAGTAAAGACGTTTTTAATGTTACAAAAGACTTCTATTTTAAATAAATGCCGTTCTTTTAAACTTTCTATTCATCAAAGACTCCTAAAAAACAGTTTCCACAAAAATATGAAGCAGCACAACTGATTTCAACATTGATAATAAGCAGCAAATCAGCATGAATTGAAGACTGAAGTAATGATGCTACAAATTCACCTTAGATCACAGGAATAAATTAAAATTTTAAAATATATTACAATAAAAAACAATTATTTTAAGAGAATTATCAAAATAATATTTAAAAATCTTACTGACCCGGTAGTGCAGTGTATCATGTGCCTGTGCCATTGTACCATTTATAGGTCTACTACAAACTGTAACCATATTTAAACGTGAATAAAGAGGTACATGTAGAGATGCATGTCCAAAAAACAATTCTTACATCCCCTGAAAGATGTAGCCTAGGTAGGTCAAACTTGATTTCTGCTACTACGAAAGCAAACAAACAAAACAACCTTTGGCATGTCACACACACAAATACACACAGTGTGAACAGCTGTACAAATGTCTCTCCGCACACATTTCTGCTCTCACAGCTGATCTACTGCAATAGAAAACTTCACTGCAGCAATAAAACATACTGCAGTGACGGCAAGACATTTCACTGAAGCAAGAGTGCTGTTGTACTGAATAGTGAAACATTCCAGTGCGGTTATATGAAACTCCTGGAACGCAAATTAGTAAACCTGAATTAACAGTCGTGAAGTCTGTATGTATCCTACATTATATAGCCTATAATGCCCATTTAGCATATGTATATGATGTGCAAAAAAGACCAGCATTTTTCAAGAAAAAAAAACATTGCTGTTCATCCATGCTCTCTGTAAAACATGCATGTAACACACCTTATTATAAAAACTCAAAAGTCAGCTTCATCCATGAACATTAACGTTCATAGTGTTTATCCTTCTGTATTGATCACAGTAAAACACATGAGAAACTCCTTTAGGTTGATTTATAAGCTTCCAACATATTAAGTCTGGTAACAAAATAATGAATAGATGATTAGCCTCAGATATTAAATGTTAATCTGTTCTATAGCACCATTACATTTGATCATTTTTGGTTTGATTGTAACAAGTATTTGTAATATAATATAATGTTTACAATATTGCTATATTAACTTGTTGCCATATTATCACGGTAATATTTGATAAATCTAAATCTATAATTCTATGTTGTTACAATTTAATAAAAACTATACTATGACTTCACAGTGAGTGAACTAGAAATTATTATGTAGCAGCCCCGCAACGATCGCTGTCTGTTTTACAATAATACAGATGAACTGCAACAGCGTGATGTCAGTATGCTTGAAGTATATTTCTTTCTGTTTGCTGGTTTATAGCTGTTGTCGTTGTGATAATGTTGACCATGTTCAGTTTATTTTCATATATTAAAGTACATGTTACTTTCATATTTGTTAATTGTCGCCACGGTTGAGTTTGTGTTGCTGTGAAGTGTATGATCATGATAACTGACCTGCGACCGGTGAGGGTTTGCGCAGAACCAGCCAGCGGCTCCTCCACTGCGAGAGAGAAGTCAAACCAAACCTTTACAGACAACCACTCATGAACAAATTATACAGACATACAGCTCACGCGGGCGATTTCCATACTTTTTTGCCGTCTCTGATTTTTGCGGCTCCCTCTGCGACCACGGTATCACTCATCTTCCCCACATGACAGCTGCGCGTGCGCGCGCCCGCACGGCTCACTTTCAAAATAACGCCAGAGCGAGCGACCCGCTGCCTCAAGCACGCGCCCAAATAGGCCATATGGCAGGGGTCAGTCAAAGGTTACTGTGTCGGTACGGAACAATTATTTTAGGTCAAACATAATTAAGCCTTAGCCGACATGCATTTATCATGCAACCCTTACAAAATTTGTCATGTAACAAATGTGACGTATCTAAAAGTAAGTAATGAAACTATCTTAAATATTAGTCAGATCGGTAGTGTAGTCACATTAATAATCTGCACACAGTTCTAAACAATTACAAAATGTACCCATTTCCGTAATTTATTCACCCCAAACTGAAAAAAAGACAAAATCAAAAGTAAACAAAGTAAAGAAACCGGAGTTAACTGCCATTAAAACAATGTCAAAATGCAAAATAATGATTATCTGTTATTTTTGTGTTGAACTGATAATATTTAGATGATGCATTTGGCCACTCCAGATGGGTCAGAGTATTACAAAGGTCAACATAAATACTTGTTTGAATGGAAGTCAGTGGAGAAAATACCTCAAAGCTCGTATTTATGATTCTAAAATATATTGGAATAAATTACTATGCAAATGATTGCTGCTATACTATGATTTAACAACAAACTGTTGCATTTTAACTTAATTTTTTTTGTCTGTTCACTTTATGGTGGACGCGCGGCGCAGATATACATATCTTGCCGATTTGATATACGTATTAATATCTATCATGACCTGGACATGTTCTTGATAGATAGTTTTAGATCTAAACATTTTTTTTAAATACTTCATGCAGATTAAAAGACACATTTACTTCACAGCAATCAACTTATTTTATTGATATGCAAAAAAATTAAATTAAATATAATACATAAACTTATTACAGTGTCTACATGTCACAATATTGCTTGTTAATATAAATACAATAGCATTAATAACACTTAAGTTCATTAGTATTACTCAGTAACATCAACACTGTAATGGAAAGTGTAAACTAATACATTAATAATAAAGTCACAGTTGATTTATGGGTTGTCTTTGGCATTGATTCCCGATGGAAATGTTTATCTTTATTCTGTTAGCTGATGTTGTTTTCCTGGATCTTTTGATGACGCTGTTTATCCAGTCAGAATATTTGGGCACGAGGGTATAAACGCCTGGTTTTCCTGACCGTCCACATCCGTCCCCCCAACTGATGATGCCGTAAAGGAAACTCACACCGTCACACTCACATGCTAAAGGACCGCCGGAGTCTCCCTAAAAAAAATTACATCACACACATTAAAAAAGATACATATGGCTAATTTTCCAATCCTTTTTAATTGCTTCAATCCAAAATGGTTTCTGTCACCCTACTCAGCAAAAATCATAAAATATTATTTTACTCAATGTCAACCATTAGCAAAAACGTCTCGGTTACGTATGGTAACCCTCGTTCCCTGAGTAGGGAACGGAGACGTCTCGTCGGAGGAGTTTCCAACGAATTGGGATCACGCTAGGGAGACCAATTGCCTTCGAGTGAATTAAAACGAGCCAATAAATATTGGCATGCGGGATTTGCATTCCGCGTCCCGCCTATCAATGCGGGTATAAAGCGGAAGCGAGCGCACACACATTTGCTTTACGCTGAGGAGCCGGACGGTGTCCAGTCCTCCGCGAAGGTACAGCAAGCATGGCGACGGGACGAGACGTCTCCGTTCCCTACTCAGGGAACGAGGGTTACCATACGTAACCGAGACGTTCCCTTTCGTATGGGAACTCCTACGTCTCGTCGGAGGAGTTTCCAACGAATTGGGATCCCAAATAAAACGCCATGGTGCTGGCCCCTTCCAGCGCCCAGCTGAGCTCCCCGCCAAGCAGTTTCATCTTTAGGGCGGGGGCTAGCTAGGAAGAAATCACACTGCTGTTCCGCAAGACCCGCTCAGAGGATTTGGATAACACTGGGGAAACGTGCCCATGTGGGAACGTTGCGGAGCCCCCGGCCAGCCTGAAGGGAGGCACTGAATACACATATGAACTAGCCCGTAGGGTAGTAAAACATATGGGAGTCCTCGAGGTAGTCCCAGCCCGTAGGGTGGGGAGCATACTCAGCAAGGACGACAGAGTGAGTCTGTCGAGGGGAAGACACGGGGCTAGCCCGTAGGGTAGCAGGAACGTGGAAAATGAGCACGAGGAAGTCATCGTGAAGGTCACCCAGTCTACTAGCAACTTCTTAAGAGAGGTAATAGACCTAGCATCAGGCGGTCCGCCACGCCTGATGCCGAGGGGTAATGGAGGAGCTCAGAAGGTTAGCCGTTTGTTGGGGAACCAAGGAGCAAAAAGGCGCACGGATCCAGCTCATAAGGCGGAATGGCGCAGCAAGCCGACAGAACCTATTCCCTCGCGCCACTGACCGTAGCGAGTAAACGGGAGGAAACCGGTTCAACACGTAAGCTATAAAATCTGGCAAACGTATTAGGTGTCGCCCAGCCCGCAGCTCTGCAGATATCTGTCAGCGAGGCGCCTTGCGCCAATGCCCAGGAGGAAGCAACACTCCTAGTGGAGTGAGCCGTCAACCTGGGAGGGCAAGGCATGTCCTGGGATTCATAAGCCCAGACGATAGCATCCACTAGCCAGTGGGCTAACCTCTGCTTGGAGACAGCCTTCCCCTTCTGCTGGCCTCCGTAACAGACGAAGAGCTGCTCTGAGGTCCTGAAGCTTTGCGTTCTGTCCACATAACAACGTAGAGTACGTACGGGACAGAGAAAAGCCAGGGCTGGGTCTGCCTCCTCCACGGGCAGCGCTTGCAGGTTCACTACCTGATCTGCAAATGGAGTGGTAGGAACCTTGGGCACATATCCGAACCGGGGTCTCAGAACCACGTGAGAAAGGCCCGGTCCGAACTCCAGGCACGATTCGTTGACCGAAAAAGCCTGCAGATCCCCGACCCTCTTGAAGGAAGCTAGAGCCAATAGAAGAGCGGTCTTTTCAGACAAAACTTTTAACTCTATGTCATTTAAGGGCTCAAATGGGGGCCTTTGAAGCGCTCTCAGCACGAGGGCTAAGTCCCAAGAGGGCACAGGGTGCAAATTACGAGGAGGATTTAACCTCCTAGCACCCTTAAGGAATCTGATGATCAGGTCGTGCTTCCCTAACGACTTCCCGTCGATCACATCATGATGGGCAGCTATTGCGGCCACATATACTTTGAGGGTGGAGGGAGACAGCCTTCGCTCCAACCCGTCTTGTAAAAAGGAAAGCACGACACTGATCGGGCAAGTTCGGGGGTCTTCCCGGCGGGAAGTGCACCAGACGACGAACAGGTTCCACTTCAACGCATAGAGGCGCCTCGTAGAGGGGGCTCTAGCGGAAGCGATGGTATCTACCACGGCCTGTGGTAGGCCATCTAGAACCTCCGCGTCCCGTCCAGGGACCAGACATGGAGTCTCCACAGGTCTGGACGCGGGTGCCAAAGAGTGCCCCGTCTCTGAGAAAGCAGATCCTTCCTCAGAGGAATGGGCCAAGGAGGTGCTGTCGCAAGGAGCATGAGTTCCGGGAACCAGGTCCGGTTGGGCCAGTACGGCGCAACTAGCAAGACCTGCTCCTCGTCCTCCCTGACTTTGCACAGTGTCTGTGCGAGAAGGCTCACTGGGGGAAACGCATACTTGCGTGGGCCCCGGGGCCAGCTGTGTGCCAGTGCATCCGTGCCGAGGGACCCTGCGGTCAGGGAATAGAACAACTGGCAATGGGTCGTGTCCGGAGAGGCAAACAGATCTATCTGAGCGGCTCCGAAGATTCCCCAAATCAGCTGGACCGCCTGGGGATGGAGTCGCCATTCTCCCGGAAGAGGCGGCTGCCGTGAGAGCTCGTCGGCTGCACGGTTGAGCACACCCGGGATGTGAATGGCCCGAAGCGACCTCAGATGCTTCTGACTCCATAGGAGGAGATGGCGGGCGAGTCGCGACATACGACGGGAGCGTAGACCACCTTGATGGTTGATGTACGCAACGGTCGCAGTGCTGTCCGTACGGACCAGTACATGCCTGTGCAGAAGCAGCCCCTTGAGGCGGCACAAGGCTAAGCGTACTGCTTGCAACTCTAGGCAATTGATGTGCCAATGCAGCTGAGGCCCCGTCCACAGACCTGAGACTGCATGCCCGTTGTACGTGGCCCCCCATCCGCTGGCAGAGGCATCCGTGAAAACCACAGCATGCCTGGACACCTGGACTAAGGGTACTCCGGCCCGTAGAAAGGCAGGGTCCGACCAAGGACTGAAGGTTTGGCGACAGTGCGGGGTAATGTTGACCCGGAACGTGCCGCTCTGCCACGCCCATCTCGGGACTCGATCGTGAAGCCAGCGCTGAAGTGGTCTCATATGCAACAGACCGAGCGGCGTAACTGCGGCTGCGGCTGCCATATGCCCCAGGAGCCTCTGAAATTGCTTCAGTGGGACCACTGACCTGCCTCGAAAAGACCTGAGGCAGTTGAGCACTGACTGGACGCGCTCCTCTGTGAGGCGCGCAGTCTGACTGACCGAGTCCAACTCCATACCGAGATAAGAGATCCTCTGCGTGGGGCAGAGTTTGCTCTTGTCCCGGTTGACCTGAAGTCCCAACCGGCTGAGGTGCCGGAGCACCAGGTCCCTGTGATCGCACAACAGATCTCGTGAGTGAGCTATTATCAGCCAGTCGTCGAGATAGTTGAGAATGCGAACGCCATTTTCTCTCAAGGGAACAATGGCCGCCTCCACGACCTTCGTGAAGACGCGGGGCGACAGGGCCAAGCCGAAGGGTAGGACCTTGTACTGATATGCCTGACCCTCGAACGCAAACCGAAGAAACGGCCTGTGTCGAGGCAGAATCGAGACATGAAAGTACGCGTCCTTCAGGTCGATCGCTGCAAACCAATCCTGGGGACGGATGCACTCGAAGATGCGTTTCTGCGTAAGCATTTTGAATGGGAGCTTGTGAAGGGCCCGATTCAAAACACGCAGATCCAGGATTGGTCGTAACCCACCGCTTTTCTTGGGTACAATGAAGTAAGGGCTGTAGAACCCAGACCTCATCTCGGCTGGAGGGACCGGCTCGATCGCGTCCTTCGCCAGCAGGGCAACGATCTCTTTCCTCAGGACAGGGGCGTCGCCACTCCGCACTTGGGTGAAGAGGACACCCCTGTACCTGGGAGGCCGGCGGGCAAACTGAATTGCATAGCCGAACCGAATGGTGCGAATGAGCCATCTGGACGGTCTGGGAAGCGCTATCCAGGCTTGGAGAGACTGAACCAAAGAGCCCACTCAGACCACCGGCGTACCCGCGGGGGGGCAGCGAGGTGGAAGGCAGGGACCCGCCCTCGGAGGCATTGTTGCGGCCGAAGGTGGGGTCTGTGTGTGTGGTGCAACACTTACCTGCCCCCACCGGGGGGCAAACAGCAGGGAAGGCCCATCTTTCTCTGGGGCGTTCGACTGCTGAGTGTCCCGTGGCGAAGGTCGGAGGGGAAACGAGGAGCGAGGCTGAGGGGCGTCGAGTCCTGGCTTCCACGCCTCCTTGGCCAACGACAGACGAGAGTGATGAGGCCGGGGCGGCATCACTGGCATCTGAGCGCTGGAGCGAAGGGAATGCGAGTGGCGAGGCAACGTGGCGGCGCACACTGACATTCTCGCCTTCTTCGACGGAGGAGACTGAGAGTGACGAGGCAATTGAGCGTCGTTCTTGACTGCCAGTCTCGACCGTGGGTGACCCAGAGGAAATGGAAACTGCTCTTTTATTGAGAATTTGGGTACCGCTGACCGCGGGGTCAGCGGCGGAACAGAAATAAAAGGAAACAAAAGATTCTCCACCCGGCCCTCCTCCGGGGGAAGGAGAGGTGCAGAGGTCCTCTCCCGAAGAGCAGCAACCACGTCCTCTGGGTGGCCCGTCTCAGGGTCGCTTACCTCTCCTCTTGCCGGGGGGTTTAGACGAGGCCTGAGCAGGCTGCGCATCTCTCCTACGGCCGGCACCCTGTCGTTTAGCGGGCTGCTGCTTCGGTTGGGCAGGGGCGGAGGCGGCGGCAGGAGGGCGCCCTCGGCGACGAGCAGCTGGAGGCGCGACCGTCGGAGGCGGGGCAGCCCTAGCCCGCTTCCGAGGCATGATGTGTTTGATTACCTCCGACTGCTTCTGGGCGGAGGAGAACTGTTGGGCGAAGTTCTCCACCACATCGCCGAAGAGGCCACCCTGGGATATGGGAGAAGCAAGGAACTTATTTTTGTCCGAGTCCTTCATATCCGACAGGGTGAGCCATAGATGTCGTTCCTGGACCACAAGAGTGGACATCGCTCGACCCAGGGAACGCGCGGTGACTTTCGTCGCCTGTAGGGCAAGGTCCGTCGCCGTGCGCAGCTCTTTGAGCACCCCCGGGTCGGCACCACCCTCCTGCATGTCACATAGCGCCTGGGCCTGGTAGACCTGCAGGAGCGACATGGCATGCAGGGCAGAGGCAGCCTCTCCACACGCAGTGTAGGCCTTTCCAGTCAGACTGGAAGAGAACCTACAAGCGCGGGAGGGGAGCGAAGGGTTACCCCGCCAGGAGGAAGCGGAGGTGGGACACAGTTGCATCGCCACCGCGCGCTCCACTGGGGGGATGCCTTCGTACCCCAGGGCTGCTCCGCCATCGAGAGTGGTGAGGGAGGAGGAGGGAGTCAACCTCAGTCTAGCCGCCAGGGGGTTCGACCAAGATTTCGTCACCTCCTCATGCACCTCCGGGAAGAAAGGAACCGGAGCGGTGCGCTGAGTACCAGCACGAGCCGCCCCGAGATACCAATCATCAAGCCGAGACGGTTCGGGACGCGGTGGAGGGTTCCACACGAGCCCGACCTTCTCGGCCGCCCGGGCGAGCATAAGCGTCATCTCCGGGTCAGGCTCGGACAACACTACCACACCCGAAGGGGGCAATGCAGCCGAGTCGTCATCCCCAGATCGCGACTCATCTCCCTCCGATGCCTCGACCGACATCTGATCCTCCGGAGGGGCCCCGAAGGAAACGACTGGAGCCACACGTGATGGCCCAGCACGCTCCTCCGAAGACCCCAGTGGCACGGCTGAAGAGGAGTGGGATGTCCGAGGGGGTCTTTCACCCGGCAGATCATTCCTCACTGTAACCCTCAGACCACCGACGGGATCAGCCGAAGTAGCTTTCTTCTGGAATGAACCAGAAGAACAACTAGATCGGGGGATCTCCAACGGGACTCCCCCTCTGGTGAGGGATCGCAGTCTCAGTCTCAACACCGTGATGGTCATGTTCCCGCAATGAGAACATGACTCATCCACGAACGCTGCTTCAGCGTGCGCGTGGCCCAAGCACGTGACACAGCGATCGTGACCATCAGCCGGAGGCAGAAGTTGGCCGCATCCAGAAACACACGGGTGAAACGTCATCCTTAAAAGGACGCGAACTTCACTCGTGTTGCTCTTTCAGAAAAGAAACGCTCTCTTATTGTGTCGAGACACACAGGGACCAACGCGGCGACACAGCGGGGAAACTGCAAGCCCGCTGCGCGCACTCAACCAAATACCAGCTGTTACAACAGCTCTTTGAAAACAAGCAGATCGCGTGAAGCAACAGCTGACACCGGGAGATCGCGAAGATCACTGAAGCGCCGTCACACCAACACAGAGAGGCTCTTCCTGGAACAGCAGACTCGTTGAGCGTGAAGATATCAAACCAATCTTTGTAGCTCATCACTCAGAGGACACTAAGTTCGGCTCCGAAGCTAAAAGCAAATGTGTGTGCGCTCGCTTCCGCTTTATACCCGCATTGATAGGCGGGACGCGGAATGCAAATCCCGCATGCCAATATTTATTGGCTCGTTTTAATTCACTCGAAGGCAATTGGTCTCCCTAGCGTGATCCCAATTCGTTGGAAACTCCTCCGACGAGACGTAGGAGTTCCCATACGAAAGGGAACTGTGACACTTACAATAAGGTCTCATTCGATAATGCATTATCTAACATTAACTAACAAGAGCTATGTATTTGTTACAGTAGTTATTGTTAACATTTAGTAAATAAAAATATACAGATGTACATTGCTAGTTCATGCTCATTAAAGGGATAGTTCACCCACAAATGAAAATTCTGTCATCATTTACTCACCCTCAAGTTGTTCCTAACCTGTATAAATGTTTTGGTTCTGCTGAACACAAAAGAAGATATTTGGAAGAATGTTGGTAACAAAACGTATCTCAGGTCCCATTGACAACCATAGTAGGAAAAATACTGTGGTAGTAAATGGGGCACGAGATCGGCTTGGTTACAAACATACTTCCAAATATCTTCCGTTGTGTTCAGCAGAACAAAGACATTTATACAGGTTTGAAATAATTTGAGAGTGAGTAAATGACGACAGAAGTTTAAGTTTTGGGTGAACTATCCCTTTAAAGGGATTTCATTTTTTTATTTTTTTATTTTAGTAATAGTAACACATACAACTTTTGATTTTAATAATAGTAAATGTTGAAATGAATATTAGCTAAGACTAATACATGCTTTAGAAGTATTTTTATTATCTAATGTTACTTTACTGTAATGTGTTACTTTAAAAATGTGTATGTATATCTACAGTGTACAGTCCATTTTGCAAGTTTACAAAATGTCAAATTTATGTTATAAACAGCTCAATTATTGAAAAGTAATATTGATATAGAATAAAGTAAAATAAAAAGTAAAACATTTAGACCTGCTTGATCAATGTCATTACCATGGTCCATGGTCCATGCATATAAAATTCAAATCTGCAATCCAATATTTTTTTTTTTTTTGTAAAAAAAACAAAAACTTAGAAAAAAAGGGAAGATATATCATATTAGTGCTTAGTGATTTGACGTCTTACCTGGCAGGCGTCCACACAGGAGTCACTTCCGGCACACAGCATCCCCGACCGGACCTCTGATCCATACACTTCTGGACTCGAACACTGGTCAAACGGAATAATCTTCACCACTCCCTCGATCAGGTCTGAATATGAGTTTGCCTCTAAACAGACACACACAAGTTACTTTCAATTTTATGCAGATCATGATTAATTCATGTTTATAAACTAAATTCAAATGGGAAAAAAGTTGCTATTTGAAGATATATTTTCTTGTTTTAAGCATAAATTCGGTTCATTCTGATACATTTTTCAGAAAACAAGACAATATCTTAAGCCATTTAGCTTCTCAAGACAAACATACAGAGTAAGAAAATCTTTTTTTAACGTACCTATCAGAATAATGCTGACCTCAAACAATTACAATGTGATACAGACTTTATTTTACACACACACACACACACACACACACACACACACACACACACACACACACACACACACACACACACTGTAACATCTATAATGACTTATTCCCCTTTACTGCTCTGCCATGACGTTCTAAGCTTGACGTCAACTAGTCACTAATCTTCTTGGCCTATAGAGGGCGCGACACGATAAGAAATCTTTGAAATTAACTTTTACGCTCCAATTCCAACAGTTAAAGTTAAACATATCCACAAAATATGTTTAATTATTCCATCTGGATGCTAAAAATTGATCAGTTGAATGCACGTTTTAAACAGCTTGTACACATAAGTTAATCGCTGGTCTAAACTAATGCGCCGCTGCATTGTAACGCACACACAGACAGACAATAGCTCACACATCACGTGCAGATCGAGGGCACACAGAAACATTCAGTAGCGCAGATATGTATTGTCAACAGTGTTGAGGGTAACTCATTACAAGTAACTTGAGATACATAATCAGATTACTTTTTCAAGTAACTAGCAAAGTAATGCATTACTTTTTCAATTTACTACAAAAATATCTAAGTTACTTTTTCAAATAAGTAACGATAGTTACTTTTTCACATTTATTGACTGACAGCTCTCCTGTCCCCGTGTTGAGAGAAATAAAGTGAGGAGGTGTTGTGTGCGCTGTGTAAACATGATGGTTATTTTAGTTTTAGACTAAATGTGAACATGCATTTACTCATCTCACTTGCACGAAAACATTCAGTATTCCTCAAAATGAATAAAAACAGTAAAATGCAATCATTTTATAATTAACTATATTAAATGACGCAAATATACTTTAGGTATTTAATCTCACTTTATTAACCAATGTCTTTGCTGCTGACCTTCAATGATCTAATCCAACCATACTAATAAGCAAAAAATACTTTAGATTAGAATTAGATTTTTCAGGTAGAATGTATTCACATCGTTCTCTCACTAATGCATTCATATAAATGTAATTTTTACCGTGCAACTTTATCTGTATCTGATTTAGAACGAGCAAAAATCTGTGAGAAATATAACGACCCAAAGACAAAAGAACTGATCAAAATAAGCTGTTATGTAGGAGCAATAGCCTTATGGAGCGTGTCATATGCCGTATCTGTGCACAAGGCAACCCGCGTTTGAGTCTCAGCTCGAGGTTCAGGCTTATTTATTCATTAATGATGTCACATCGATAGTCACTTTAATCAGATAAATGTCAACATAAAAAAGCTGAAGTTGTTAAACACATATATATATATATATATATATATATATATATATATATATATATATATATATATTAGCTTTATTTAACTTTATTTGTCATAATTTTGATGATTATGGCTTACAGCGATGAAAACGTTTTTACAATATTCTAATTATGAATTTGGGGTTTTCATAAGCTGTAAAAATGATAACAAATCATTTGTTATCATCAAAATGATAACAAATAAAGGATTGAAATATCTCACTTTGCCTGTAATGAGTCTATAAAATATACCTTGAATTACTGAAATAAATGAACTTTTCCACGATATTTTAATTTTTCTAGTTTCACCTATACTGTATATGTGTGTGTGTTCCAAAACACAGTGAGCTGCCCTGCTGTTTTTGTCAACATATGATCAGTGTCTTTAGCATCATCATAAAAAATCATAATCTTTTAAAATAATCATTTTTGAAAAAACAAAAACATGATTCACATCTACAAAAACAAATACTAAAATATATAGTCATATTCATACTCACTTTCACTCATATGACCCCAGCCCGAGATCTTACAGCAGAAGTGATCCGGGAACGTTGTGCCTTTCCCTGGCAGGCAGATCGGCCTGATGAACGGTGTTTTCTGAGCACAGCGTCCGTTGACCTTCTTCAGCTTCAGTAAGACTATGAAAACAGCTTTTATTACACACAAAACACATACACAACACAACACACAAAAGCATACTATCCGAATTGCAACGTCTTGGCAGGTTTTGCACAGGCAAAGGGCTTTCATAGTTTTTTTTATTTCTTTTGGAAAATACAAAAGATGAGTTTTATTTATGGACTTTTGGAGATAGGAATACTATTGAGAGAACAGGAAATGGTGAGATTGGGAAATTACACTTTTCAAACAGCAAAAGCGCTGGTGAACAAGCATGTTGGAGCGTGTCTGTGTCACACCAGCCCACGTCTGCATCTGTATGTTTTAAACGCATTTCCTTGGAAACTTTAAAAATCACAATTTGAATTTCCTCTGAAAATGTAAAAAACCTCAACTTGTATTTTATTTCTTGTTTGCTTGGGCTTTTTGACTTATTAAAAGCAAAAAATATTTTTTACAGTGTACATATCAGCATTAATGAGAGCAAAAGAATAAAGTGTAAGACAAACTAAAGAGTAACTATAAAGTATGTGTGGAGTTTTGTCATAATGTCCCCACAAGGTAGTAATGTATTGATCTTATGGGGGCATTTTTGGTCCATGAGGAAAACAGCTGATAAATCATACTAAAAAGTGATGTTTTTTTATTTTTTTTATTTTTATGTAAAAATGCAAAAAGTTTATCTGTGATGGGTAGGTTTAGGGGTAGGGTTAGGTTTATGGGAAAACATATATAGTTTTTACAGTATAAAAATCATTTTGTCTATGGAATGTCCCCATAAAACATGAAAACCCAATGTGTGTGTGTGTGTGTGTGTGTGTGTGTGTGTGTGTGTGTGTGTGTGTGTGTCCTAAACGTAGGTCTGTTCAGACATGTGCTTGGACTGAAATCTAAAGATTGGAACTATTTAACTGAACTTTAGTCCTGCACTAAAGTTTATTAACTGAATTTTAGTTTAAAGCACTAGTTGTAAACACACACACACACGTTAGGTTTCTAAAGTTTCTAACAATGTTAAAGTTTTTGTATGTGGAGTCCAGACTCACCAATATCATTTAAGGTCGGCTGGAACTGAGTATAACGGGGGTACAGAATATAGTCCTCAACACCAAACGTCCTGGTGTTCGAGCCGGTGTCGTTAAAGTAATGCTGGCCAAGAACAACCCGAATCTGTGACCGCAGTGGACTGAGAAAGAGAGTTACAATGAAGTTAAAATTTCATAAATGCAAATGCATATAAACACACAAACACACACATACTTGCGCAGGAAGCAGTGGGCCGCGGATACGATCCAGCAGGCGGAAACGAGCGTTCCCGCACAGAACTCATCTCTGATGTACAACGCTGCCATCCAGGGGTGAGCGCCAGGCAATGCGGACGTCCCACCCAGTATACGACCCCGACTGATCCGTTTCCTGTGCCTCTTACCACACACCGGTGTCCTGCCAGGGGTGCGGGGCGGCCGTGGTACAGCAGTCATGACAGGACCTCTGCGGGAAGCTGACAGCAGGAACAGAGAGAATATTCAATTAAAATAATCCAAACACACCTGATTGATTGAGGTATATTAAATACAAGTCATCAAGAAATCAAAATGGGCAATTCTTCTTTATTTTTTTTATGAGCCCTCGTAATCTTTAATCAAAATAGCTTTCCATTCATCTTTCAGCACCATCTCTGATGACGTGTTTACTGGCGCAAGGGCGGGACAACCTGTCAATCACATGAAATCCACCAATAGCAAACCACAACTATCAACTAAGATCCAATCAATTCCCCATGGACAAAATCAAGTCCCATGATATGTCACAATAGGGAAGAAAAGACTATCGCAACTTCTGTTTAAACCCGACTTTACAAGAAACTGAAACACAAAGCTTTGTCTTAGCATTTAAACTTTTATCAGCAGTTTTCCATCAGCTAAGAAAAAGGAAATCTGCAAACATGACACCAATTAAATAGAATCAATAGGCCTATGTATACTGAATGAAACCATGTATAAAGTCATTGCAAAAAATGTATTTATTTAGGATTAAGGGATTATATACAGATGATCTATAGATGATCCGTTCGCGCTACAAACAGTACACTACTGTTTTTAATGCTTTTAAAAAGAAGTCTATTGTGCTCACCAAAGCTGCATTTATTTGATCAAAAAACTGTAAAAACAGTGAAAAATTATTACGAATTAAACTAACTTTTTGTCTATTGTAATATTTTGTAAAATGTCATTCATTCCTGTGATGCAAAACTGAATTTTCAGCATCATTACTCTTCAGTGTCACATGATCCTTCAGAAATCATTCTAATATGCTGATCATCTGATTTGCTGCTCAAGAAAAAATTCTAAATTACTATCACTGTTGAAAACATTTGTGCTGCCGTGTCACAACCGTGATATATTTTCGTTTTTGAGGGCCCTTTTCATGAGTAGAAAGAACAGCATTTATTTTAAACGAAAATCTTTTGTAACATTACAAATGTCTTCATTGTCACTTTTGATGAATTGAATGTGTTCATGTGCAATGTGCAAAAAGAACAAAAATCTTACTGACCCCAAACTTTTGATCAGCAGAGTAAATAAATTGTAAAAATGAATAGGTAACAGTAAGAGCAGCTTGCTTTAACATGTTTGTCACTGATCACTCGTGTCGCTCATGTCTGTGCTAGAATCAAGGTTAATCAAATCCATAACATATTCAGGGCGTTCCAGCTACATGATGTCAAGTGCTCATGACCAATAAACCTATTGCTTCAGGCAACACTGGTTTAGATTTCCTCGGCCCACGCCTGGAGGAAGCCAGTGAGAATTCTACAGAATTTTTAGGAAGCTTTATCATTCTTTTACTTCTCATGTGCAACTATTTTTGAGAAATCCAGAATATTCTAGAGATATAAGGATTTGTTGCTCTTGTGTGTGCATGTGTAGTTGTACTAACATGGTTGTTTTGAGCAGGGCTGGATGTCGCAGTACTCCCAGGAAATGGCTCTCTCCGTCATTGTGTAACACCACGGCAGCTTATCTTGATCAGGGTTCCTGCCATATGAAGTCACATGGAAAATCTCAGATAGTACATCATCAATGCTTTCTGCAAAATCAAATTAAAAGGAATCTATATTAAACACAGAATTACTCGATTTTTACATTTTCAGGAGATGACATGAGTGGCACTTGCACATACTGTGATAATAGTTGTTAGGGCATTGCTATGTGGTTGCTAGGGTGCTCTGTGTGGTTGCTAGGTGCTTGCACGTGATCTTCTGATCTCTGGAATTTGTGAAAATTGTATGTCCGATTGCTTAGAAAAGTAAGTACACAGTTACGTAGAAGTATTATACTACCCTTTACACTTTAGCAGACTTAATATCCTTTAACAGAATATACTAAAGTGAGAACTGAACTGCATGTTAATTGCAATGAAATAAAAATGTTTTTTAAAAGTATTTAAATTTAAATTAAAGGCAATAAGTAGAACTTTAAGGTGTTTTTGAGCAAATTAGGTAGGATTTAAGTACATCTTCATTTGTAATTTCATAATTCTATTGTCTTTGAAATATGGTTAAAGTTACTGCTGAATGTACTGAAAGCATTTATGGTAAACTAAAATATACTTTAATGCCATTTCTATTGAAACCGGTATGTCAGGTATTAAAAATATATGTATACACATTTGCAATGATGAAGTTGCAAGTACTTTATGTGTTTTAGTATGTTAGTCAACACATCAAAATCTGCAATTGCAGTTATTCACGGAATTATCATCTTTACGTGGGTTGTGGCTCGGCACGGCACAGCGCGGATGAATCCAATGTTTTGAGGAGAATGTGAGGCTGTCAGTCACCGCGCCGGTGTGCATACTGTCATTCGGAATCACAGATTCTACTTTTTGGAAGTATGACCAACATAAGAATTTTCACCGGGAAATGTCATCTGAACAAGTAACATCCACTTTTGTTCTGACCAACTAAGGGGAAAAAAACATTGCAGTAAATCGCGCTGATTAAATCTAACGATCGCTTATCATATCACGTCAAACCATGCAAATTATACTTTGTTCTCAAATTGTTAATGTTAACAACATCAACATTGTGTGACAAAATTTAATGCCTTTCCAATATTTTTCCTTGTTTTCGCATGGGCCCGGTTGCTCTTTTTTTTCTGTAGCCACTCCAAAGTGAATCTCCAGTTGTCACTGGTGATTGTCGTTTGAACCTTTCTGGATCCACCATCAAATTGATAAGTTTAAATATATCAAGTGCTGTGAGAAAAGGCTATAAATCTCGACCTCCAACATCCTCACACGCAATATAGCCTACTAGCCGAGACTCCTTCTTTATGTGTACAGATGTGACGTAATGACGCAAAGACATGCTCAAATCTCCCGCGGAAATCCACCAGTACCACTGGAATTAACAACATTATTACAAGCTTACCATTTTAAATTGAGCTAAGGCAAGCAGAGAGTTTTGAACACTGGCTGGTTATGTACTTGCTCAAAAAATGATTTTTTATCATTTTTAACCCCAAAAAGTTACGGACTGCATGTTTACTAAAACACAATGATATAAATGTACTGTAAATTAAATCTTTTAATTTTCTATGATTACAAAGTACACTCTTTAAAAGTGTACTTAGGTGTGTTTAGAAACATAGTCATGTAGTGTAATCTCTTCAAGTACACTTAAATAGTATTTTATTTTATTAATATTATATTACCAGCAAATGTTATAGGCTATACTTTTAATGCTTGGAGTGCACTGCAAGTGCCCATTCAACACAGTTAAGTGCACTTTTTAAAGTTACCTTTGCTTTATTATAAAAGGTAAATCTTCAGCAATTTACTATAATGACAAGCATGATGAGACTGTAAGCAGTCACCTGCAGAAAGCATGTTCTCCGAGACCCCTGAGGGGGGCGCTGTCCACTGTATCTACTGTCAGCTCACTGAACAACAGATCCGAGTTCCACGGCAGGCAGGAGGATCCAGAGACGGTGGCATTGGCTACACCACGATAATGTGCACCTGAATCGCGGTAACACTGCTCTTGTGGGTCTGATGACACACAGGGAAAGTTTATTAAAGATTAATCAAATATTTAAACTGAAATCGCATGTGTGTTAATATAGTTCAAAGTTCCTTAAAAATGTTCCTATGGGGTTTTATAATGTTTGTTTTGTATTTTTATGAGTAAAATAAAGCCTGTGGTAAAAAATTCTTGAAGATACTTTGAAATTTGGTTCTACAATGTAAACTGCACACACTCTCATCCCACACTGTCTTATCTAGTTACTTATTAGAAACATACAACATACGTTTTAAAAAATAAACTTTTAAAAGTTTAAAACTTATAAAATTTGTGTTTCCAGTATGGATGTGTGTAATTTACGTGTTTGTGTCCTGGTAAACCCTACATTATGGGGACAAAATGTCGCCACAAATATGGCAAAATTCTGGGGGGATAGAATATACAGTTTGTACAGTATAAAAATCATTATTTCTAAGAAAAATCCCCATAAAACATGGAAACCAGGTGTGTGTGTGTGTGTGTGTGTACTCACTGATGTTACAGTATTGTCCAATATATCCAGATTTGCACCCACACACCTCTTCACCAGTGGCCTCAATCATTCTACAGACTCCGTCATTTTCACAGAGATTTCGCAAGCACACTACACACACACAAAAACAGAAAGAACAATGTTCAAAAGAAAAAAGCAGTAGCTCCAGGGGATCAGATGTCGGTACTGTAGTTTCAGTGTGTCGTACCCGTGTAACGTGCACGCTCGCAGCTGACCTCCCCACCGAGGCACGTGCACATCTCTACGCTTCGCTGGTAGATCCGTCCCCACGATTCTCCAATGTCATAGTGCTTCAGACGCAGCGGCTCGTAGCACTTCTCTACAAAACAAACCCTGAGCTTTCAGAAAACCAAACACTCTCGACTCCTCCACCAATCAGAGTAACCTTGAAGAAACAACTCCACCAATATCAAATAACAGACAAAAGAAGAGACACAAAAACTTCACGGTACACAGGACATGTGATAGTGTTAAAGATGAGACATTTTCAAAACATAAAAGAGAGCATGGCATGAATGGAGAAACGAGTGATGTAATGCTAGAAAAAAGAAAGCTCTACTATACACACACACACACACACACACACGCTTAATTACTTACATGAGAACAGATCGTACACTATTAATGTTAATTACTGATACACTAATTAACACTGATGAGGATTTTATTCTCAGTTTCACTGAGATCACAAGAATTGAACAAGACTTTTTTTTCCTGCTCCTGAGACATATTTAATTCTGAAAGTTACAGTAGGGCCTACGTTTTCATAGAAAAGTGAATATTTTTTATCTCTAAAGATATCGATTCCCCTTGTGAAATAGAAGTACACTTCAGCATACATTTAAAGAGTGCTTATAATGGAAATAATAACATATTCATTATATTTTAACATAAATATTATATTTAAAAATATACTGTATACTTAAGTATAAACTGAATGTCATGTTTTTGGCACTTAATTGCATGTTAATTGCAATTAAATAAAAATGGTTTATAGTTTAAATTTATGGTAAATGCAATTAGCTGAACTTTAGAGCTTTTTATTGACCCACTTAAATAGGACTTCTAAGTCCTTCCTACTTAAGTAGTTACATCTTTACATGTAATTTCATAATTACTTCTATTGTCTATGCAACATGGTTAAAGTGTAATGCTGAATGTATTGACAAGCTGAAATATGGAATTAATTATGGAATAAATTATGGAATTTAGTACAATTAAAATAAGTTTACTTGTTTAAAGCACAACAAAAGATTAATAAAACATACAAAGTGCACTTTTTAAACATGTCCTTAAAATGACACTTACCGGTAAGTGGCCTTTTATTTGATTATTATTTATTATCATTATCTGCAAAATTGCGTATTTGAAGTACACCACAAGAGCACATTCAATACAATTAAGTGCACTTCTTTTTCACAAGGGATCACGTGAAGCCTTTAAAACAATATCCCAGCAGGTCAATGACTTTGCATAACTCCACTCATTATTGTGCCATACGAGTGGCAATTAATAGCCATAATCACATTATGTGAATATGGCCACTTCACTGTCTTTCACTCACTTTTTTCACACAGAGCTCCAGTAAAGCCATCAGGACACACACAATCAAATGAGTCCAGGTGAGTGTTCATGGCACAAACACCCCCATTCAAACACGGGTTTTGCCGGCAGAGACCCGGACCCTGACGTGGAGGAAGAAACCCTGAGGAGCGAATGAGATAAATAAAGAAAAAAATTGCTTATCATCATGACGGCAGGACTGATTCATCATGACGGCAGGACTGATTCATCATGCAGCTGAGTTTGCTCATTTCTCAAACCTTGAATGAGTCAATGAGTCATATACAGTATCTGTTTTCCAAATCATAAACAATGTTGTGCCAAATGCAGTCCGCATTACGCTCATGATTACTGAACACAGTTATATGTGCATGTAGATACAGTACAGAAGCTTTTCTGTCCATTTGAACTTACACAGCACATTTTTGGCCAAGTGAATTAAATTAAATGAATAATTAAGCTTAAAAATGTCTTGTACAGGGAACCAAATAAGCCAGAACTGCCACTAATGACCCTTCAAAAAACCAGAGCATGACGTGAGCGTATACACAGACAGTGTGCTTGAACCAGAGCACCCGCTTGAAAACAAACTCTGTACATCTGCTGTTATAAACAGAGGTCTGCGTCTTACAAACAAAGCGTGTCATTTATGCATTAACATAAACACCTCTCTCTGAAAGTAAAACATCCTGGTAAACCCACAGTGTCAGCCATTAATCCATCCACAACCGAGAAACTTTCACATGACTGCAGACTAAAGCTGGGATATACATTATACATTTAATGATTTTGTAAGCAATATAAAATGAAGCAACATTGTGAATATCACAACGAATTTAATTCAGTGTTAAAACAGATTAATTCACTTCCATGCAGTGTTGTTATTGATCATTTAAGTTAAAACTATCAAATATAGTTAAAACATATTTTAGTTCACCTTTGTTTAGGTTTTAAGTTAAGTTTTAAATATGTATGGCCTGGTTTCACAGACAGGGTTTAGATTAAGCCAGGATTAGGCCTTAGTTCAATTAGGACATTTAAGTAGCTTTTATAAACATGCCTTAGGAAAATTTTAAAATAAAAGTTAATTCAAAAAAGTTGGTAACACTTTACAATAAGGTTTCATTTAATGTATTAACTAACATGAACTAACAATGAGCGATACATTTGTTACAGTACTTATTAATCTTTGTTAATGTTACTTAATAAAATTACAACTGTTCATGTTAGTTCACATCGCAACATTTCATTTTAATAATGTATTAGTAAATGTTGAAATTAACATTAACTAAGATTAATATCTGCTGTAGAAGTATTGTTCATTCTTGGTTCATGTTAACTAAAGTAGTTAAATTGTTACCAAAATTTGTATTTCAGTGAATTGATTCATGCCTCTGATTTAATTTGCATCAGCACTCAAAAATGTTCATGGAAGTCTTTGCGTGGTATTTTTAGTATATTTAAATGCTTTTGTAGAGATATTTGTAGGTAAATATCACTGATTATTACTATTTACTGTTATATGCATACAAATTCCGTTATTGCTTCATTTAGTTAATAATTGTGAACGACATGCCATGCTTATGACATTCACATATTTTACTGTGCATCAGTTTATTAAACATTAAATATTTAGATTTTACTTGGCAACAAATTGACTGTTTGGTTCCTCTGATTGAAAAAAAAAAATCAGATGAAATACTGTCAATGAGATATCTAATATCGTCAAAAGGCTAATACAAAATCGTATGACTTTTGACAAGACAGTTTACAGGAGAGAGAAACAAATTATTTCTTACCATTAAACAGCCGTGTGGGTGAACTGCAGTATCCCCACTTCTGGTCACGGTCAAAGTTGTGTGTTAGAGAACACCTGCAAGTCAAACCAAAAACACAATGATCATGACACACATCTGAATTACTCAAGACTTGCGTAAAGCTCAAACAGACAGAATCTGAAACAGTGGTGCAAATCCGATCTGAATGGGTCATTTAAAGCTCTAAAATGTAAATGCCACATTAGACAAAAAACAACATGTACATGTAGCATGAGATTCCCCTAATCGTAATAAACATGAACGAGAATAAGAAAGGTAAAAGAAAACATGTCTACAATAAATATGAGTTTACTTGTAATGAGGATGAACAGTGTCTGCCATCAATAATGTCTTTTGTTAATTATTGGTTGTTGAGTGCATGGAAAAGTTGTCATTATTTATTTACCATAATTTCATTGTCACGTGTAGATCAAACACGCAGGAAAAAAAGAGAAAGAACAAACTTCTTTAATAGTCCAAGAGTACATGCAGGAGTAAGGGAGCAAACACTGCACAACAACATAAGCAATACAGGACAAAGAAACACAGGAAACTGAGGGTTTAAATAGACATGGTGATTGACTGAAACAGAACAGGTGTGATGGAACCGAGGGAAATAACTAATGATCAGGGACACATACAAACAGAGCAAACAAAGAGCAAACTAGACTAAGCTGAACATACACGTTACAGTCGTACCAAACGCTGTTATTTTTGTCAAGGGAACACAAAGGTAGATATTTCACCACAACTTTGAATTTGTATCATATTGGCCACCATTGTGAAAAATAATTGTGCATAACTATATTGAATGTGCACTTGTAGTGTACTTCAAATCTTAAAAGTACAGTATTTTTGAAAAAAGCAACAGATAATAAAATGTCAATAAAATAAAAGGCTACTTAAGTGTACTTAAAGTCCCTGTAAAGGCAATTAAAAAAAAAAAAATCTAAACACATTATAAATGTTAGAAATTGTTTGCTAAAACACATTACAAAGACTGTGAAATGTGAAGTACTGAATTGTGGAGTTAGACCGTTAAACGGGTTTTCACCATTGCTGTGTTCCGGATTTTTTGGGCGGGGCTAAAACGGGTCGATGACGCACTGGAGCCCCTGAGCTCCTACTTGATGACACACTGGAGCCACTGAGGCTGGCCCCTCCCCTAACAATAGAGCACATTCGCATCAGTTCGCCTCTCAATCGCGAGTTACTGTCAGTACTAGTAACTACAGCCTACAGTTTGCTAGCTAGCTATGCAAGCGGCAACCTCCCTGTCTCTCTCTTGAAACCAACACAGAAGTGAATTAAACTGCAATTCATCGACTGGCCGCTTGAGGCTGGCAGCAAAAGTGAGTCAAATCTGTATCACCCCCATGTTAAAATGCCCAACTTTACAGCAGAACAAAATATGTTTACAGCCTGGAGCAAAAAGTGGTTTTGGTCTATATAGCTAATTTTGCCTGTCATGACAACTGTAAACTCATCCGTTTAAATCATATTAAGCCTTAAAGGATTAGTTCACCTCAAAATGAAAATGTTTCACCCAATGAAAATTTTCTGATAATTTACTCACCCAAATGCCATCCAAGATGTTCACGTCTTTTTTTCTTCAGTGGAAAAGAAATGAAGTTTTTTGAGGAAAACATTTCAGGATTTTCGCTAGAAAAGACCCCATTCCTCAACTGGGAACGTGCAGAGCCCTTTGAAGCACTTCATAGCCCTTTGAAATTGCATTGATTTGGACTTCAACATGTTGGTTGCAATTGAAGTCCATTGTGTGGAGAAAAATCCTGAAATGTTTTCCTTAAAAAAACTTAATTTCTTTTCCACTGAAGAAAGAAAGACATGAACATCTTGGATGGCATTGGGGTGAGTAAATTATCAGGAAATTTTCATTTTGAGGTGAATTAATCCTTTAAAGTTCTGCATAATTAAGGGCGTGGCCACTTGAGTGACAGGTGGATTGCGGCTACTGTGAGATGGTGCTCGATGCAGAGCCAAATGGGAGGAGCTAGAGCTCGAGCTCCCCCTTTTCTGGAGCTCCAGCTCCACCTCGCTAAATTTAGTGGGCGGGGCTTCGCTGGGAGGAGCTAGAGCTCTAGCTCACCTTCGCTGGATCTAGTGGACAGAACATGACGCGCTATCAAGCCTGTTAATGTTAGTGCGAGTTAGAAACAAATATTTAATTAAAATAAACTACGTATCACTTGTGGGGGATGGGATATTGCTAATAGAGAATGAGGTGCATTCCGGGAAGGCGCCGCCAATTTAGGTGGTAACGCTATCCGTCGGCATGGTTACTTCGACAGTGAGGCCGTGAGAAATAGCGACAGAGAGAGAAAGAGCAAATATGCGTTTGCATTTTTTGCTATACGGTTGAATAAATGGAGAAATAGGAAGCGAAAGGAAAGGGGATCAGGAGAGACAAAATATGCAGATGCAGAAGCAGGACCAGCAGACCCACCAACCGCAGCGGAATCAAGAGATTCCAGCCCGATGCCAGAAGCGTTGTTATTTTGTCTCTCCTGATCCTCTTTCCTTTCACTTCCCATTTCTCCATTTATTCAACCGTATAGCAAAAAAATGCAATACGGAAAAGTACACAAAAAATGCAAAACTGCTTGGTATCAACAACATGGACCCGTACGAACTGTTAACGTTACAGAATGGATGAAAGACACAGAAGCACTAACGTTACATCTTTCACACACCCTCCCTGACATAATCAATTACCCGGTTTATGGTATCGGTGCCTACACAATGCAAGAGTTTAGAAGCTTTAAGTCATTAGAAGCTTATGAATATTTCTGATGCAGCTGCTTGCAAGACTTACAAAACAAACAAACCTGTAAACTACGATAGCTCTACAATAGCTCAGTCATACTTGAGGTTTCAGGCGTCATTTATATGTGGAAATAAATCTGATATGAATTGGATGTGCATTTTGGACCTGCCGTGTAAGCAGACAGATCATTCTGTCAATGCGAGTCGTACGTCATTAAAATTGTGTCTTTTTATAACAGTTTGCGGTACAGATATATCTATAACAAATGAAACAACTCTTGTTGACTAACAGAGTATTCATTTTGTTCATTTGTGTTAAATAAAAATCGATCTGGCGCTGAAATATGTTGCTTTTTAAATCATGCTGAGTGCTCGTAGTCGCTCTGCTGCGCGAAAGTTAACCTGCGCGGCCCCGCCCCGCCCACTATTAGACCTTATTCGCAAACACCAGAAGTAGCTAACCACGGCCATATTGTTGCCATGACAACTGTCCTGCCCCACAAATTTGAGATGAGGGGAGCAGTAACGTTAGCCTAATGGCTTCGTCTCATCGGTATCAAGATAAGATAAGCTTGATTGGTGTGGACCCATATCAAATAGACCCAATAGCCTTTAGTAAAGATCCGTCCTTATTGCCAGCCGTAACTTATCCGGATATTTATAACTATCTCGTTCATACAGTATCCGCATACACTTCGCAGGAGCTGAAGGCCTTCAAGTCACTTGAGTCATATAACTACTTCATCTCTGGCAAAGTCGGCAACCTTAATACTAATTTAATAATTGTCTCAATTTATGGCAGCTTCCTCTATTTGAAAGAGCAGTTTCAGCCACTGCTTACAGCTAACCATATATGATCAATTTATGGGGACAGACTTTGCTGTGAGGTAACGTTAAGTTATCTAAAAACTGTAGCGTTAGCCTGCATGTGATAAAATGATGGGAACAGACTTTGCTGTGAGGCATATATCCCTAACGTTACCTTGCTGTGGGGAGTTGGGTGAAAGTTTAGCATATTTATCCTAGCTAACCACAAGTCTCTCCTGCGCTGGCTCAACTCCTCCGTCTCCTTCCCTTCATGTTTTCTGATAGTCGGTATCGCATAAAAACTAACTCCAGGGTTTTTATTGCTGTTGTTAGAACAGCCGTGTTTGACACAACACACCATCGCACTGTTTTAAAAAAAAATACAGCGATAATACCATGGATAATACCGACGCTGCCTCGCTTGTCAATTGACAGACTGACAGTTGCCGTGGTTTCTATGTCAACAACATGGCCGCCGCAAACATTGATGACGTAGACCGAATAACATCTTTTGGCTCTGCATCGAGGACCACTTGGCTGCTGTCACTGCTAGCCGTTTGTCTGCTGTCTGTTAACGTCACCCTCAGCTAATTCCAGCAGCTGCTGTACTTGCCATCTCTGCCGTGTCTGTGCTTTTTTCGGGATTATTTCATACAATTTAATACACGCATTATACCTTTATACACGCCGTTGGATTCCATCGTTGTCGAGTATGGAGAGAACAACCAGCGCTGTATTTCCAGTTGTTTTCCTCGCATGCACTGATGGATGTCTGACAATTTCGTTGCTTTTTGGAGTTTAGATTTAAAAACATCTATGAGCATAAAAACCGCATAACGAGTGTAGAGACCACACTCGTTATGGAGTACTGATGCTCTCACGGAGCAGATATGCTTATTTAACTTTTTAGTGTTAAATAAAAAGTAACTTCAGAAGAAATCCTGCAAGTGACAGTGCTTTCTCTCCATCCATGCAATAGATGCACACCCTTGAATGAGCGTGGATTTCTAGTGCATTTACTTGAACTTCTGAGGTAATATGGTTTAACCCTTTTGAGAAATTGAGAGCGGCCAATACCAGATTTTAAAATGGACTGAATAAAGCTCTTTACGAACTTGACGTGCAATGCCATGCTGACTGACATGTGAGCGCATGAATCACTGTCACACGCACAAGCTCAGAGCTATATTGTAAGTTACTGCATGAAAATAAATTTTTAACTAGCAGAATAATAATGTATCACGATAGTTTCACTTTTAGAAAAACATGAACTTTAACTATTGGCTTTACTTCTTCAATCAGCTGTCACTTTAGGCCAGTAGCACATAGCATTAGCACCTCAGCTCCACCCACATCCCGCCTCTTTGCCCATTTTATTTTATCGGGGAGTGACGAGAGGTGACGCGCTGCCAAGATGGCGACGGCCGGCCCCGCCCACTTTAAGCCTTGTTTATACTTGACGCGTCCGCACGAGCGCGAGTCTCCGCTGACTGCGCGCGCACCTCTCCAAACGGACGAGGCGTTTATACTTGACGCGCTCGCCGTTGTGCTATTCTGTGAAACGACAGGGGGCGACTCCGAGTAATTCTCCTCTAAAACACCAGGAATCAGCAGTGAAGAAGTAGTTTGCCGTTTATTAGTAGTTTATTAATTGCTGATTCATATAAAAAGAGTAATAAATGCAGTAGGTTTATTGTACGTTCACTGCATGTAAACTAGTTAAACAACTGAAGCCTTATTGAAGAGTGTTTAAACCTTAATTTCATCAGCAGGGCTTACTTCTGCTATTGTAGGCTTATTTTTTTTTAAATATAGGCAGTTCAGACAAGTGCAAACTGGGTGCTTAATGCAAGTGTGTTCCTATTCACAAAATGAGAGGCTTTTATGGTCGCCCATCAATGCAAATGTCTCTGTGTATAGAAGGATCATAAACATGGTGGTACAGACGTACCAGTTCGGCCAGATTCGGCTCGAAGTCGTTCATCTTCGGATGCGGCGCCGCGCGCGATGTTACAAAAAGTGCCGTGCACACCGCCAGGCGAAATGGGGTCTTGCGCACCCAACGCGCACGACCGCCCACACCGCAATGACGTCATTTTTGCCGCGCGCAGCTCGCGCTCTTGCGGACGCGTCGAGTATAAACAAGGCTTTAGGCTTCAAAAACGCTCTTCAGAAACCTACGGGTGACGTCACGGACACTACGTCCATATTTTTTTTTTACAGTCTATGTAGCTATGCCTTCGTCACAGAAATGCGAACTACCTGGATGCTATCACATACAAAACAGATCGGTGTCCTTATTTAAATTTCTGAAAAACGATCACATCAAGAAGAGGTGGATTAATATTGTGAAGAGCTACCTGGTATAGTTTTATAAACTTTCGTCGGAGACAACTGGGATTCACTGATAATCCGCTGTTTCTGTGAGTGGGGCCGAACCGACTATCTCCGGCCTCGGCCTTCATCCTCCCGTCCCGAAAGCAGTATCACCTAATATCACCGTCAGCTGCTTTCCCGCGAGTGGGCGTGGTTTCAGCGCAGCCAGCGGACACGCCCCCAGCGTTTGAGAGCAGAGAATAATGCTATTTTTATCATTCAAATTTGGCTGGGTGGCTAATAACACATTTTTCTATGGTGTGACAAACTCAGAAAATACTTAATTTTGACTTTACAGGGATATGTCATTTTTTTCCGCTAGGGGTCGCTAACCTCTTACAATAACAAAGGCGTAGATTGATGACGCAAAATTCCAGATGAATTATAGAACTTGTCGTCAAGCTTATGGATCTAATGATGCTTATGGATGTTTTTAACATGAGTGTGGAATAAAGTAGGGCGCACAGATATCAGCGCAACACGCGAGTCTCGCGGATATAAAGTAATAAGGACACATACCAAACTACCCGCAAGTGCTGAATTACTCACACAGGTCAGTTTATTTGACGAATGAAGCTTGTGAGGTAACGCAGTGCTGTTTCACTTGGTCTACACTATCACACTACACTGCAGTTGAGTGTGTTGAAAGTTATAATGTTATTCTATGTGTTAGTCTGTTGGCTATATGAGACTAACAGTAAGCTAGATCAACATTAGAATAACATACAGATCATATTCTAACATTTCATCATGTTAAACTATATTACATTGATTAGTTTTATGTACATTTGCTCACCTGTCTAATAAAGTACACGTAAGAGCTCTGTCAACTCGAAGTTTGTCACGGACGTAGAGCTCTCGGCATCTCGAAAAAGGCCACGCTAATATTGATCCTCGTTTTAGTTCTTCTTTTTACCCCAAAGTCTGCTTGCCATGGTCCATAATGTTTGAACGAAACAACTGCAGCTAGACGTAACACTGTTGTCCACGTCTGTCGCCATGGTTACTATGCTTGTACTGCACGAGCAGAAACCAAGGATAACGCAGATATTACATCAGTGACAGGCGACAAGTGAAAATTCCGGGACGGACAATTATTTAAAATTGGAATTTCTCTGAAATTAAAAATCTTTGGGAACTTTGGGGATATTTTAAGTACACAACTGCAGGAAATATATCACATTGTGCAAGTGATTTTTGGATATTTTATAACAAAATTCTTATATATTGTACCTTTAAGGACATGCCTAGGACATTTTACTTGTTGTTTTTATTATGCTTATATGGTGCAGTCGGCCGCTGCAGCTCATTTCATTTTGTTGTTTATGTTTATTTTACGATTAAAGTTCCGTTTAATGCCGGCTCCTTCTTCCCTGAACTTGAACTTTTTTACAGTTACGTTTGATCACTTAAATTCACATTATATATTTAATTCTAATGAAACAGCCACAAGTGCTGAATTACTGCTCATACAGGTCACTTTATATTACATATTCAAATTGTGGGGTAACGCAGCACTGTTCCCTTTCAAGAGAACTCGCGATGCGCCGATGACGCTTTGGGAACGCCCCTGCATGATTGTGTCTGAAGCACATGTGTCAACTTGTCCAATGGCGAGCGTGAACGCCACTGGCGGGTGACGTCATGACTAGGAAAGGATAAAAGCACATCCGGTTAAAACCGCGCTAGCTTCTGTGCCTCAGCAAGCGCTCTATGTCAAACACTGTCTGTCATATTTATTGTTGTCTGTCACGAAACCTCAATATAATATCTAAATGGCGTCCAAACAACCGTCCAAGTAGTGTGCTTCTCCCTGCCCTCGTTATCTTACGGGTGGGGATACACACAAACTTTGTGTGATATGTTTGGGAACAGAGCATGCTCTGTCAGCCTTCAAGGGGGCTGATTGTGAGCATTGTGAGAGGCTGCCGCTTCGCACGCTCTGCTCTCGCTTGTCACTCTTTGAGGGTGTTCAAGTGAGTGTTCCCTGCGGCTCGGGCCCCGCTGCTGCCGAGGCAACACGGAAGCTCTTGACGTGGGGATCGCAAATGGATCTCACGGCGGGGTTTTAGATGGGCCCCGCCCTTTCTCAGCCTTTACCCGTGGGATCCAGTGCTCTCTTTCCGGAGTTGGAAGCCTTCCACACGGTTCCTTCCACTCCGGAAGAGGCACCGGTGCTTTAGCTGTCTAGTTCCGAAGAACTAGATGTGGTGAGCATTGAAATGGGGGAAGAAGAAACGCCAGCTTCTTCCCCAGCGCATGAGGAGCTGGTGGAGGTTTTAACCCGAGCTGTGTCTAAGTTGAATATTGAATGGCCAGCCGAGAAACAAGGAGTTCGTCCCAAAAGCCTTTTAGACGAGCGCTTTCTCACATCTAGCACAATACCTCCACCTAGGGGACTTCTATTTTTTTCCTGATTTACACAAAGAATTATCAAAAACATGGAATAAGCCATATTCATCTAGAGTTTTTACCCCTCAGGTTCAAGTATACTCCGATATAAAGGGGCTAAATGAATATGGTTATAGGACGATGCCGAGTAGAACAACCACTTGCTACCTATCTTTCTCCAGCATCGGCATCGTCCTTCAAGTCCCCAATGCTGCCCATTAAGCCTTTAAAGACATCATCAATGTTAGTGGGTAAAGCATATACGGGAGCAAATCAGGCCGGCGCATGCCTTCACACTATGGCTATTTTACAAGCATAGCAGGCTGACCTGCTGAGGGACCTTGAGACTGGCGAGGGGGCGGGGCCTGACGTAGTTCGAGAACTGTGTCGGGCAACCGATCTGTCTCTCCACTCGTGCTATTGGGCGGTCGATGGCAGCTGATGTGGCTTCAGAGAGGCACCTTTGGTTAAATTTGTCAGATATAAAAGATAAGGACAAATATTTTCAGAAAAATTTCTGACCCTCAAAACTGTGTTCCTTCTAGCCATTTCCTCACTAAAAAGAGTTGGAGGTCTTCAGGCCCTTTCGGTATCACCTTCGTGCCTTGAGTTTGCACCCGGGATGGCCAAAGCGTTCCTCTATCCCAAACCTGGATACATACCTAAAGTTTCAACAAATGTACCGTGGCCTATTGTACTGCAGGGAGTCTCTCCTCCTCTATTTCATGATGTAGACCAGGAAAAACTGAACCTCATCTGTCTGGCAGAGCACTGGACACTTACGTCCACAGAGCGGAGAAAATCTGATCAGTTACTGGTATGCTTTGGGCCTCCTAAAAAAGGCCTTCCGGCATCCAAGCAGACAGTTAGCAAGTGGATAGTCGAGGCTATCTCTCTTGCATATGAGGTTATGGGCCAGCCTTCACCTTTGGTCACTAGAGCCCATTCTCCTAGGGGTATGGTGGCATCCAAGGCCCTAATTTCTGGGGTGTCCCTTCAAGATGTTAGTGATGCAGCTGGCTTGTCTTCGCCACTTACGTTTGTCAGATTTTATGACTTAGACATGGATACTCCTGGGTCTAGAGTTCTCATGTCGTGACAGTTTTCACAACAGGTTCTTGGCCGTATGGTGTTCGGGCATTCTTGTTCCCAAAGCGTCATCGACGCATCGCAAGTTCCCTCGAAAGGGAACGTCTCAGGTTATGACTGTAACCCTAGTTCCCTGAGTAGGGAACGAGACGATGCTTCACTTTGCCACACTTCCTACATCCCTGTGATCGACTTGCTTCTGCCTTTTTCTAAGCTAGCGCGGTTCTAACCGGATGTGCTTTTATCGTTTCCTGGTCATGACGTCACCCGCCCGTGACGTTCACTCTCGCCATTGGACTAGTTGACACATGTGCTAGTTCCCTAGGGAACTAGGGTTACAGTCATAACCTGAGACGTTTTACTTGATCATACTAAAAATACATTTGAGTGTGTTGAAAGTTATGTTATAAAATAACTCGGTGGCTGGTATGAGACACTTGATGCACACTGCAGTAAATGTCACGGTTTGAGTTTGCTTGTTCACGTTTAGAGTTTGTTTTCATTCATGTCTGTGTTTCTAGTGTGTTAATTGGTTCTGTCTTCCCACATTCCCTACCTGTTTGTCACCATGGTCACTGATTGCTTTGTATTCTGTTCAGGCGTCTTGTCAATTATCTAGTTCGTTTTTACCTCTGTTTGCTGTGTATTTAACCCCCACCGTTTAATTTTGTATAATTGTCTGTTATTGTAGCGTTTTTTTTTTCGGGTTGTTATGTTACCATTTCATAGCCAAGAGTGTTTTGTTTCTAGTTCTTTGTTTAATAAACCTTTTATTGCTCCACATAGATCCTGCGATCTTTATTACCTGCAACTGACTGTGACATTAAGCCAGATCGATATTAAAATATTATATTAAAGGTGCAATGTGTAATAATTTTGAGTATCTATTAACAGAAATGCAATATGACATCCATAACTATGTTTTCAGTGGTGTATAAAGAACTTAGTTAATAAACCGCAATGTTTTTATTACCTTAGAATGAGACATTTATATCTATATAACCGCGGGCACCACCTTCTATGAAGGTCGACATATTGTGACGTCTAGTTTCTACCGACAGCGAACAAACAGCGCTACAGAGCGCGTTTCGTTCATACCTTGAAAGAGAAGCCGTCAAGCCGCAGAAACCTAGAAGCTAGCCATAGACACCGTGAGTAGTGACTTTTCCCTTGTCAGTGGTGTAAAATATGTAGTTGAGATTGTTTCATGTAACTTAGTTCTTCTCCCTCGCTGTGTTATGGCTTTGCTAGACAGCTGATTAGTACTCTTGTCATTGACCGTAAAACAGTATGTTACAGGAGTCACCAACCCGTCGATCGCGGTCGACAAGTCGATCTTGGAAGCATTTTAAGTTGATCGTGCAGAGTTTTCAAAATCAGAGAAAAAAAGCCTTTTGTGTGTAGTAAATGGTGTCTAGGGGATGCGGAGGCGCGCGCGCTGTTACAATCATGTCATTTTTGCCGCGCGCACCTTTGGGCTCATGCGGACGCGTCGAGTTTAAACAAGGCTTTACGCTTTAACCAGCTCAGCCACAGTAACAGCTCATATTAGCCAGCTAAACTTTTACTACCCTGTTAGAAAAAATATATAGTTGCATAGTTTCATGTGGTTCTTCTCCCTCGCTGTATGATGGGTTTGCTATGTGGCGAGAAATGTGCTAGTTACGTTTGTGAGACAATCAGCTGATTACTATTATTATATTATATATTAAGACCCTTGATCCTCACCTGACTATGGCTTTGTAAACTTTATCAATGATGTGGTTTATAATGGACTGTGGTACAGAAACAGTGACAATGTTACACACTCTTGGCTTACTCTGGCTATTCTCTGCGGTCTCAGACGACAATATGTTTGTCCCGTTTTAGCCACCGTATCTTCTTCGAAAGGGAGGGGTGAGCAGTGGGCTGAGCCCTTAGTGCAACTTGCAACCGAACCGCTAGATGCCGCTAAAAATCACACACTGCACCTTTAATTAAAGCTGTATGATTTGTGTTGCTACATTGCTGATTTCTCTGGATTTAAAGATTATTGGAAACATTTGGGATAGTGTAAGAACACAAGTCAATAAAATGAATAACAATGTTATTTATAATACACTTTCATGACTACATTTAAAAAGTGCACTTTGTATTAATTTGCACTTTGTCGTGATTTAAAGAAGTACACTAATTTTGATGTGTTGATTAACATACTAAAGCACATTTAATTAACTGGGTACTTGATTATAAGTTTGTGTTGCTTGATATAGCATTTCAAATTAATATTTTACATGTACTAACTTGAACCTTCATCATTAAAAATGTGTGATTACAAATAGATTTAAATACAGGAAACAAAGTATTCTTAAATGTACTTGTTCACCACGGTCAAAGTCCAAAACGGACAAAAAAGCACAATATAAGTAGCCCATTTAACACATGTCTGCTATATACCAGATTTTCTGAGCTTTTGTGTACTGTAGCAGACTGACCAAAAACCCCAGAATTTAACAGAATTGAACAACATACTTTTGCTACAGTTATCTATACAGCTTATGAGGCGTGTGACTTGCCTTTGGTTGTGAGAGCCCAATCTTCTATGAGTATGGCAGCTTCAAAAGTTTTACTGTCAGGAGTTTGTGATTTTACAGGAGTTGTCTTCCTCTGACACATTTATAAGATTTTATAGCATGGACTATACACCAGGGTCTCAAGTGCTCTTGTTCTAATGGCGCTTTTCCACTGCATGGTACAGCTCGGTACGGTTCTGCTCGGCGCGGCACGGTTCGGCTCGCTTCGCTTTTCCACTGCGTGGTACGACACGGCTCGGCACGGCTCGGTTCGCTTTAGCTCGGTTTACTCTTCCACTGCAGTTAGTACCGCTTCAAAGTTGGTGGGATTATAGACTGATCGTTATAGTTTATGCGCTCCTTGCCAACCAACGAGAGGAACGTCTGCACTTCCTCCACTGACCACGATTCAGCCATTTCTTTTTTTGGACGTTTTTTTTTCTTTCTTTTTTCTTCAAGCAAGTCAAACAAGTAGTTTTAAAACAGGTGCTACAGCGGTGGCTGTTACTGGCTATTGAAATCTAGCAGGTTTGATGTCTCGCAAATACAATGACGCTGGTATTGACGATTCAGTCGGACCAATCAGTGATCTGCAGTGTTTTCACATTTTAGTATTGGTACGGTATGCAACAGAGGTGGTACCATTTAAAGCGAGCCGAAGCGAGCTGAGCCGTACTGTACCATTCAGTGGAAAAGCACCACAAAGTGAGCCGTACCGAGCCGAGCCGTACCGTACCATGCAGTGGAAAAGCGCCATAAGTTGTGCCTGAAGAGCTTCACTCAAGGACACCCATTTTGTCAGTATGACGCAGTGGGTTTTTTAATTCCTCATAGCGTCAACGTCAGATGCAGTGTGGAGTTCCCTCGAAAGGGAACATCTCATGGTTCCCTGAGAAGGGATTGAGATGCTGCTCTGCCATACTTCCTGCATGCCTTTGAATTGCTTGCTTCAGCCAACCAGAAGCTAACGGTGCTTTGTTCCGGGTATCTTTATAGCTTCCATGGTACTCCATCACTAAATGGCAATAAATGGTGAATAAAGTGCATAACGATTCTTCAAAATTCTAAGTACATAAACTGGCAGATTTTTCAGTTTTTGGTCTTGCTTGAAGCAAATCCACTGTGTCTAACAACACTCAGCCACAAGCCAATTTTTATGGAGTAAAACTCACTCAAGAGTTGCTCAATATGGAGATCTGCACATACTTGTTCAGCTGCAATGACATTAATAACCGTTCCGCCTCCTTGATCTTTCATCACGGCCCTGATCTCTCTGCCTGATGAAACTCACTCTTTCTCAATGTTTATAACGGTTTATCACATCGGTATGTGTAGTCATCTGCTCCACTCACTGACAGAGGAAACATAAAGAGCAGCAGAGATGGGGTTAGCGGAGTCACTGGGTTTAGTAAAGGTTACTCAAGATGAAGATGAGTTTGCACTTACAGATTAAATACAAATTAGGGCTGGGTTATGAGTTTTGGTTGATGGTACAATGTAGTTTAAACTCGTTCAGGATGTGGGTTTGGATTCGTAAGGACATGGCTGTGGGGTGGCTAAGTAACTGGTTTAAGATGGGTAACTATCAGGGTGTAGTTGTTTAAAATGAATTAAGGTAATACTTCACAGTAGGCCTTATTTGTTAGCTAAGGGATAATGTACATCCAGCCAGTTGTTATAGCAGAATAAAACTGATAAGGTGATCAGGACCCTGAGGCGAACCCTGAGGGGTTTATACTGCGAAAACAACCGGCTGGATGTACATTATCCCGCTTATTACACGGCTACTTGCCACATAAGTAGATAATTAGACACAAAATATTTACTTGAGTATAAATATTTTATTAGGTTTTTAAATGCAAAGCTTCCGCGAAGAAGGCAGTTCCACGTTCAAACTAGAGAGACATTTAAGGGATAAGGTACAGTCATACCACTTATTACACAGCATTTCACCACATAAATAATTATGGGAATGCGAGATATTGATTTGAGATTAAAATGTTTTAAAATCTGACCTGTTTGTTATCTCATAATAATCCATTACAGCGTAGAAAACAATCGCTGCAAAATTGGCGGCAGCTGCACTTGTACGAAACAAAAGAGCAAGTCTGCCATACCCGGATGACATAATTAAATAATTGTACAGAAAATTTTGGTTTAAGTTTTAATATAGCTGACTTCATTTACCCGGATGAGCCTGCGTTATCAGTTTTTACCGGCTGTTATCGGGGAATAACAATAACATACATATCGGGGATGTTAGTTAATAAAAATACAATTGATGAATTCGTGTTAGTTCACAGTGCATTAACTAATGTTAGTAAATATTGTGATTAACATGAACTAAGATTAATAAATGCTGTAGAAGTATTATTCATTACAAGATGTTAACTAATGTTAACAACTTGAAGCTTATTGTTAAGTTGATTGGATTTCGGCTATCGAATTGGATAAAATCTTGAAAATGGATTGTTCAAAAGAAAGAAAGAAAAAATATTCTGAAATTGAATTGGATAATGTAATCCAGTCTTTGTTTCGATTGGTTTTGCCATTCAAAACTTTCAGTAGGATTGGGATAACTTTGATCCAAACAGTCATGATTAAATTGATCCCATCAGGTGGGGTGTATTCCGTGTGGATTTCAGAAACAAAATGCAATTAAATTTAAAAACTGGTTCTCATTTGAACTGGTTAAGGATGTGTGTTAAAACTGTAACCAGCTCAAACCAGATATTTAGTTATCCCAAACCTAGATACTAACTTAGCACACCAGATCCTCAGAAGTTACGTTTTAGACCTACGATTGATTACAGGTTATGCTGATTTGTTGGTCAAATCTGTAGAATGGTACTAATCATGGAGCTGAGTGTACTACACTATTATTGGTAACCGAACAGATCAAATTAGCCAAACTCTTTCAAAAAAAAAAAGACGCATTCTATGCATGCAGATTCTTTGTGGGTCTGGTTACAATTTAGGCATCTGGGTTTGAGTTGTTGTATTGGGGTTTGAGATCACTTTGGCATTTAGGCTGCTGAAGTTAAATTAAGAGTTGAGGTTTGATGGTCAGTGGATTGAAGGTTATTTCTGAATGGTTGATGGGCACTGAATGTGTACATGGTAGCTATGCATGTGTGTTAGCACTTACCAGGCCTGCTTAGAGTTCTTAGAGATACACTGGTGATAAATCGTCCCACCAAAGCGAAAAGGAAACTTGCACTCTTTGCCATTTGTTGTGAGAACTAAAATACACACACACACACACATCCAAACCCATGAATCAACAGTAATTAGAAACAGAAACTATGAGGACTGATATCAATTAAAGAGCAGTTCATACCTTTCTGAGTTACAGTATTAGACTGTCCAGACACTAAAATTGCAATACCAGGTGGCTGCTTGCGCTTTAAAAGAGAGAGAAGGAGAGAGAGAGAGAGAGAGAGAGAGAGAGAGAGAGAGAGAGAGAGAGAGAGAGAGAGAGAGAGAGAGAGATTTTCCATATGTATCCCAAATAACTTGCATTCAGCAAAACTCATATGGGACACTCACCGATCTAGCACACTGCAACCGGGGCAATAAAATAAGACATGACAGCAGCAGCAGGACAAACTCTCGACGAGTCAGAACTGGAGAAAACACAGAAGAATCCAAACAAGAAATTTGTGAACGAGGTGTTCTCCGCATGGCAAATCTTTGGACAAATTTCACCGGGAATTAAATCAATAAACTCAGAGAGTTTCCGTCCCAAACGCAAAGTGTCATCTGTAGAATTCCTTACTGCGGTCAAGTGGGCCGCACGTTGAAAATACACGGTCAAGCCAGCCGCACATTTTTTTAGTATGCGCGTCTATTCGTGTACTTACGGTATGGGTGCTGGAAGCGGGCAAAATTGTTTTTAAGACTCTATTTTCCGCTATTTTACAATTTATTAGGACACAAATAATACATTTTCATTATTTTTTTTTAAAAGCATGACTGTTTTATTATTATTTTAAAATGTGTAGGCCTATGGGTTACATTAGTTATTACATAATATATTCATGTTCATAGTAATGTCAATTAACATTAATGATTTTTACATTTTTATTGTTAATTTTAATGTTTTTTAGACACTATTTTCTGCTATAATATATATTATACATTATTGTACTTTATTTATTAACTTTAATGAAATTTAATATTAATGTTAATTATCATACATTTATATTGCATTTTTATTGTTTATTTTAATGTTTTTATATATAAAGTATACATTATTATACATAATGTATTTTTATTTATTTATTTTCTTACATTTTTTATGTTAATGTAAATGGCAAATATTTGGCAAATAAATACAACAGGCTTTTGGTGGCTTTTAATCTGTCAATTGTAATTGAATTGCATATATATAAGCTATAAACACCTTTATACAATCTATGAAATATACATTCATACCTGAAGTATCAAATATGATACTCAAAACACACACACACACACACACACACACGCACACACAAACACACACATATACATTTTATATATAATGGGAGTTTTGCCATTTTACTTCAGCTTCTAGCACTTACATCATGTCCCATATTCAAACACTCATAAAAACTGTTCCTTCATAGGTTTGCTCATTCTTTCATTTGATTCCTGTTCAGAGTGACTCTGGCTATTACTGTAATTATTATCAAGTCATGTTACTGTATAGTTTTGGAGAAAAGTAAAGGCAAACTCAACCCCATCCATCAAAGTGCATTATAGCACTTACACCATGTCCTATATTGCAACACTCATAAAAAGTGTTCCTTCATAGGTTTGCCCATTCTTTCATTTGGTTCCTGTTCAGAGTGACCCTGACTATTACTGTATTTATTTTCAAGTCATTTTACTGTATAGTTTTGGAGAAAAGTAAAGGCAAATACCCCAAACATCAAAGTGCTTTCTATCACTTAACACCATATCCCATTTTCAAACACTCATAAAAAGTGTTCCTCCATTGGTTTGCTCATTCTCTCATTTGATTACTGTTCAGAGTGACCCTGGCTATTACTGTAATTATTTTAGAGTCAATTTAACTGTATGGTTTTGGAGAAAAGTAAAGGCAAACACCCCAAACACTTTCTATCACTTACACCATGTTCCATTTTCAAACACTCATAAAAAGTGTTCCTTCATATGTTTGCTCATTCTTTCATTTGATTACAGGTCAGAGTGACTCTTAATATTACTGTATTTATTATCAAGTCATTTTACTGTATAGTTTTGGAGAAAAGTAAAGGCAAACACCCAAATCATCAAACTGCATTGTAGCACTTACACCATGTCCCATATTCAAGCACTCATAAAAAGTATTCCTTCATAGGTTTGCTCATTCATTGATTTGATTCCTGTTCAGAGTGACTCTGACTATTACTGTAATTATTTTCAAGTCATTTTACTGTATAGTTTTGGAGAAAAGTAAAGACAAACACCCCAAACATCAAACTGCATTCTAGCACTTACACCATGTCCCATGTTCAAACACTCATAAAAACTGTTCCTTCATAGGTTTGCTCATTCGTTCAATTGATTACTGTTCAGAGTGACCCTGACTATTACTGTAATTATTTTCAAGTAATTTTACTGTATAGTTTTTGAGAAAAGTAAAGGCAAACTCACCCCAATCATCAGAGTGCATTCTATCACTTACACCATGTCACATGTTCAAACACTCATAAAAAGTGTTCCTTCATAGGTTTGCTCATTCGTTCAATTGATTCCTGTTCAGACTGACCCTGACTATTACTGTAATTATTTTCAAGTAATTTTACTGTATAGTTTTTGAGAAAAGTAAAGGCAAACTCACCCCAATCATCAGAGTGCATTCTATCACTTACACCATGTCACATGTTCAAACACTCATAAAAAGTGTTCCTTCATAGGTTTGCTCATTCGTTCAATTGATTACTGTTCAAAGTGACCCTGGCTATTACTGTAATTATTTTCAAGTAATTTTACTGTATAGTTTTGGAGAAAAGTAAAGACAAACACCCCAAACATCAAACTAGCACTTACACCATGTCCCATTTTCAAACACTCATAAAAAGTGTTCCTTCATAGGTTTGCTCATTCGTTCAATTGATTACTGTTCAGACTGACCCTGACTTTACTGTAATTATTTTCAAGTCATTTTACTGTATAGTTTTGGAGAAAAGTAAAGGCAAACACCCCAAACACTTTCTAGCATTTACACCATGTCCCATTTTCAAACACTCATAAAAAGTGTTCCCTCATAGGTTTGCTCATTCTCTCATTTGATTACTGTTCAGAGTGACCCTGGCTATTACTGTATTTATTATCAAGTCATTTTACTGTATAGTTTTGGAGAAAAGTAAAGGGAAACACCCCAAACATCAAAGTGCTTTCTATCACTTAACACCATATCCCATTTTCAAACACTCATAAAAAGTGTTCCTCCATTGGTTTGCTCATTCTCTCATTTGATTACTGTTCAGAGTGACCCTGGCTATAACTGTAATTATTTTCAAGTCATTTTACTGTATAGTTTTCGAGAAAAGTAAAGGCAAACACTTTCTAGCATTTACACCATGTCCTATATTCAAACACTCATAAAAAGTGTTCCTTCATAGATTTGCTTATTCTTACATTTGATTACTGTTCAGACTGGCCCTGGCTATTACTGTATTTATTATCAAGTAATTTTACTGTATAGTTTTCGAGAAAAGTAAAGGCAAACACCCCAAACATCAAAGTGCTTTCTGTCACTTAACACCGTATCCCATTTTCAAACACTCATATAAAAAGTGTTCCTTCATAGGTTTGCTCATTCGTTCAATTGATTACTGTTCAGACTGACCCTTGCTATTACTGTAATTATTTTCAGGTAATTTTACTGTATACTTTTGGAGAGAAGTCAAGACAAACACCCCTAACACTTTCTAGCATTTACACCATGTCCCATTTTCAAACACTCATAAAAAGTGTTCCTTCATAGGTTTGCTCATTCGTTCAATTGATTACTGTTCAAAGTGACCCTGGCTATTACTGTAATTATTTTCAAGTAATTTTACTGTATAGTTTTGGAGAAAAGTAAAGGCAAACACCCCAAACACTTTCTAGCATTTACACCATGTCCCATTTTCAAACAGTCATAAAAAGTGTTCCTTCATAGGTTTGCTCATTCGTTCAATTGATTACTGTTCAGAGTGACCCTGGCTATTACTGTAATTATTTTCAAGTAATTTTACTGTATAGTTTTGGAGAAAAGTAAAGGCAAACTCACCCCAATCATCAGAGTGCATTCTATCACTTGCACCAGTGTTTTTCAACCCTGCTCCTGAAGGACCCCCAACACTGCACATTTTCTTTGTCTCCCTAATCAAACACACCTGATTCAACTCATCAGCTCATTATCACCATGTGATGAGGGGTCAGTCTGAACAGGAATCAATAAAAAGAATGAGCAAACCTATGAAGGAACACTTTTTATGACTGTTTAAAAATGGGACTTGGTGTAAGTGCTAGAATGCAGTTTGATGATTGGGGTGAGTTTGCCTTTACTATTCTCCAAAACTATACAGTAAAATGACTAGACAATAATTACAGTAATATTCAGAGTCGCTCTGAACAGGAATATATTGAGAGAATGAGCAAACCTATGAACGAACACTTTTTATGAGTGTTTGAAAATGGGACATGGTGTAAGTGATAGAATGCACTCTGATTATTGGGGTGATTTTGCCTTTACTTTTCTCCAAAACTATACAGTAAAATTACTTGAAAATAATTACAGTAATAGCCAGGGTCAGTCTGAACATGAATCAATAAAAAGAATGAGCAAACCTATGAAGGAACACTTTTTATGACGGTTTAAAAATGGGACATGGTGTAAGTGCTAGAATGCAGTTTGATGATTGGGGTGAGTTTGCCTTTACTTTTCTCCAAAACCATACAGTAAAATGACTAGAAAATAATTACAGTAATATTCAGAGTCGCTCTGAACAGGAATATATTGAGAGAATGAGCAAACCTATGAAGGAACACTTTTTATGAGTGTTTGAAAATGGGACATGGTGTAAGTGATAGAAAGCACTTTGATGTTTGGGGTGAGTTTGCCTTTACTTTTCTCCAATACTATACAGTAAAATGGCTTGATGATAAATACAGTAATAGTCAGGGTCACTCAGACCTGTAATCAAATGCAAGAATGAGCAAACCTATGAGGGAACACTTTTAATGAGTGTTTGAAAATGGGACATGGTGTAAGTGATAGAATGCACTTTGATGGATGGGGTTGAGTTTGCCTTTACTTTTCTCCAAAACTATACAGTAAAATTACTTGACAATAATTACAGTAATAGTCGGAGTCACTCTGAACAGGAATATATTGAAAGAATAAGCAAACCTATGAACGAACACTTTTTATGAGTGTTTGAAAATGGGACATGGTGCAAGTGATAGAATGCACTTTGATGATTGGGGTGTTTGCCTTTACTTTTCTCCAAAACTATACAGTAAAATTACCTGAAAATAATTACAGTAATAGTCAGAGTCACTCTGAACAGGAATCCAATGAACAAATGAGCAAACCTATGAAGGAACATTTTTTATGAGTGTTTGGTGTAAGTGATAGAATGCACTTTGATGATTGGGGTGAGTTTGCCTTTACTTTTCTCCCAAACTATACAGTAAAATGACTTGAAAATAATTACAGTAATAGTCAGAGTCACTCTGAATAGGAATATATTGAAAGAATGAGCAAACCTATGAACGAACACTTTTTATGAGTGTTTGAAAATGTGACATGGTGCAAATGATAGAATGCACTTTGATGATTGGGGTGAGTTTGCCTTTACTTTTCTCCAAAACTATACAGTAAAATTACCTGAAAATACATACAGTAATAGTCAGAGTCACTCTGAACAGGAATCCAATGAACAAATGAGCAAACCTATGAAGGAACAATTTTTATGAGTGTTTGAACATGTGACATGGTGTAAGTGATAGAATGCACTTTGATGATTGAGGTGAGTTTGCCTTTACTTTTCTCCAAAACTATACAATAAAATGACTAGACAATAATTACAGCAACATTTAGAGTCGCTCTGAACAGGAATATATTGAGAGAATGAGTAAACCTATGAACGAACACTTTTTATGCGTGTTTGAAAATGGGACATGGTGTAAGTGATAGAATGCACTTTGATGATTGGGGTGAGTTTGCCTTTACTTTTCTCCAAAACTATACAGTAAAATTACTTGACAATAATTACAGTAATAGTCAGAGTCAGTCTGAACAGGAATATATTGAAAGAATGGGCAAACCTATGAACGAACACTTTTTATGAGTGTTTGAAAATGTGACATGGTGCAAATGATAGAATGCACTTTGATGATTGGGGTGAGTTTGCCTGTACTTTTCTCCAAAACTATACAGTAAAATTACTTGACAATAATTACAGTAATAGTCAGAGTCACTCTGAACATTAATCAAATGTAAGAATGGGCAAACCTATGAAGGAACACTTTTTATGAGTGTTTGAAAATGGGACATGGTGTAAGTGATAGAATGCACTTTGATGTGTGGGGTGAGTTTGCCTTTTCTCCAAAACTATACAGTAATATAACATACCTGTATATATAAATTGTGTGTATGTGTGTGCGTGTGTTTTAAATATCATTTGTGTTTCATTCATCAGGTATGCAAGCATATTTCATAGATCAGGTTTTTATTGTTCATATATGAAATTCATGGATAATTGACAGATTAAAGCCACCAAAAGCCTGTTGTATCATATTTGTAATTTACATTAACATGAAAAATGTAAGTAAATAAATAAATAAACATTTATACATGATGTAAAATAATTAAATGTATACTTTATATATACACAAACATTAAAATCAACAATACAAATGTAAAATAAATGTATGATAATTAACATCAATATTACAGATTTCATTAGCATTAATAAATATATTACAATAATTAATGTATACTATATATATAAACATTCAAATTAAAAATAAGTAAATAAACATTAATAAAAAATAAAAATGTAAAAATATTAAGGATGTATGATAATTAAAATGAATATGAACATGAATAAATTATGTAATAATTAATGTTAATCATATTTAGGCATACAAACATTAAAATAGTAAAAAAAAAAATATTATTTGTGTCCTAATAAGATGGAAAATAGCAGAAAATAGAGTCTAAAAATCAAGTTTGACCTCTTTCAGCACCCATACCGTAAGTACACGATTAGACGCGCATACTAAAAAAAATGTGCGGCTGGCTTGACCGTACATTTTCAACACGCGGCCCACTTGACCGCAGTGAATTCCTTCATTATATCCCGGGGCGATGGATGCGTGAAAGCTCACCGCAGGAAAAGCCTCTTCAAGGGAGTTCCCACGAGAAAAGCCTGTGATTACACCTGGCGGAGTGGCCAGACCCAGCCCAGCACGAGCCCGTGATGTAATACCGATCCTCATGCTTTGATTTAGGGGTTGTTGTCAGTGACAACGGAATCCACCCACAAGTGATGTTGCGCTGCGAGAGGCACGCGGAAAACAAGATGAGAGTTTTGCGCGTCAGCGCTGCGCGGATGAATGCAGTTAATCATTCATAGACCGAAACTACCTTCAGAGTGAAAGGTTGGAATTCCTCCGCATTTGTGAAGCTGAAAACATTCAAATAAGAGCAATTCACGAGAAAAATAATATATTAAGCTATAGCATAGGCCTAGTAGTAATATAATAATAATAATAATAATAAGAAGAAGAAGAAGAAGAAGAAGAAGAAGAAAATATAGTAGCCTATGAGCTAAATAGGAGCAAAATTAGAAACTTTCCACATCAGAATGAGCTAATAGGGCAATTAAAGGGTTAGTTCACCCAAAAATGAAAATTAAGTCATTAATTACTCACCCCCATGCTGTACCAAAAGGCCTTCGTTCGTCTTCGGAACACAAATGAAGATATTTATGATTAAATCTGAGAGGTTCATGACTGCTACATAGGCTCCCTAAGGGAATGAATCCTGACGGCCCAGAGAGTCATTAAAGAAAATGTTTAAATATTCCATGTCGCAACAGTGGCTCAACTATAAGTTTATCAAGCGACGAGAATACTTTTTGTGCGAAAAAACAAACAAAAATAACGACTTTATTCGACTATTCCTTTTCTTCCTTGTAGGCCTGAAACGAGACTTCAAGAGATTTCCACGACGCGCACGCGTGAGAACTTAACTGAAGTAGTTGAAGGAGATCGCAATTCTCGCGCATGCGTCGTGGAAATCTCTCGAAGTCTCGTACACCGTACACTGTCAGAAATAGGGGTACAGTAGGAGTCCATTTCTGTCCCCCAAGGTACATATATGTACCTTTTTGAGGGTCAAAAAGGTACATATATGTCCCCAAGCATTAAAAGGTACATATATACCGTTTCTTTTAAAGGTTAGGTACAATATCAAAAGACAGCCTCTGCTAAGTAATTTTTTTTTTTTGTAAAAAAAATCGTTTTTTAAAAAGGTTTTAAGGATACCTTAATCATTTAAGGTAGATTTTAATCTATCACTATATTTGACAAGCCTTGAAATAAAGGAAATAAAAGTTTTGTAAGTCAATTTACTGATATTAAATCATTATAAAAGAGCAAAACTCCAGTGTTAAATTAACTCTCCTGGGAGTTTATATGGCTCAGACTCAAGAGTGTTAAAGTGTTAAAATATGACTGTTAAATTAACTAAAATTAATGAGCTAATTAAGTGATTCATTGAGTGATGATTGACCATTATTGAAGACACCTGATGTTAACAAGCAGAATCGCTGAAGTAGAAAATAAAATAAAATTAAGACACCGTTATGGTGATCAGTGTTTGCTTTAGTTGGGCTCTTGACCCTTAAACTGATAACATTAGATTTTGTTTCTCTGTTGTGTCTGAGTTACAACTGCCAGATGAACAAAGAGAAAAGTTGATCAGGTGGTGTTGGTTATGTTTTGACAATCATAATTTGACCTGAATCACTGAACTCATTTAAAGTCTAATCTCTGACTTAAATGTATATTTTTAATTACAGCAGCCTGTGATTCAACAGAATAAGATCCATCATTTTCTAATTTTAAGGGTTTCTTAAAAGTTTATCTGATAAAACAAATCTTTCTTTTAGGCACACACAGACATCAAGAATCAGTGTATGAATCTCAACAATGGTGACAAAAAGAATATTCAATTAGGGAAAGGAAATTAGTAAAATAATTCGGATCATAATTGATTCATACCGCAATGCATGATGGGAGCCATGAATGAGTTTTGATTGGTGGCACCCAGAATGCACTGCAACATGCTTTATTATTGTCACCATTGTTGAGATTCACAGGCTGATTATTGATGTCAGTGTGTCAACATAAAATAATTTTTTAAGTCTTTTGATCAGAACAACTTTTAAGAAATATTTTGGATTATATGGAAAATGCTGGAAATCATTTGCTGTAGAATCACAGGCTGCTGTAATCAACAATATACATTTAAGACTGAGATTGAGAAAAAGAATGATTTCAGTGATTTAGGCAAATTATGATTATGTCAAAACATAACCAACACCACCTGATCACCTTTTCGCTTTGTTCATCTGGCAGTTATAGCTCAGAAACAACAGCCAAACAAAATCTAAAATTAATGGTTTAAGGGTCAAGAGCCCAACTAAAGCAAACACTGATCACCATAACGGTGTCTTAAAAAATGATATTTTCTCCTTCAGTGATTCTGCTTGTTAACATCAGGTGTCTTCAATAATGGTCAATCATCACTCAATGAATCACGTAATTATCTCATTAACTTTAACACTCTTGAGTCTGGAGTCATGTAAACTCCCAGGAGAGTTCAATTAACACTGGAGTTTTTGCTGTTGGACCTCAAGGTACATACATGTACCTTTTTGAGGGTCAAAAAGAATTAAAAGGTACATATATGTACCGTTTCTTTTAAAGGTTAAGGTACAATATTGTACCCTTGAGGGTACAGCCCCAGTGACAAGCCATTGTACCCCTAAAGGTACAATTATGTACTTTATTTTCTGAGGCTGTATGTAGAGCCAGCCCTGATTGGCTGCATGAATCTCAATTTAAAAGAACGTCCAGTTTGCGGTCTTTCTTTCTTTTGGCCATCGGTGGAGAAGAAGTCAGAGCATGGTTACTCATGGTTCTTACAGGGCTTTTAACCGAGGAGGTCCTTTAGAAAATATCAGAAGCAGGCATAGAAGTAACCGACGTCGAGATGAAAGGAGATGAAATGGACTTTCAGGCAAATGACTCTTACTCAGATGATGATCATTTATATGTCACAGTTAAACATTAAGTTTAAAATGAAATGTTGGAAGATGTGAAAATTAAAAGGGTTTAATAAATTCTGGTTTTAATTCAGCACGTGTGTAATATATATATATATATAAATCTCATTATAGTCAACGATTGTACCCTGTCAAAGCCAATTTCGTACCATTTTTGAAGGGTCCATTTTTGTACTGTTAAATAAAGGTACAAAATTGTCACCACAGGTACAAGACTGGTCTCTTAAGGTACAAATCACAAGGGTACAAATATGTGCCCTATGCCAAGGGTACAATATTGTACCCTTGAGGGTACAGCCCCAGTGACAAGGCATTGTACCCCTAAAGGTACAATTATGTACTTTATTTTCTGAGAGTGTAGAATGACCCAGTAGAACCAAAGCCCGTCTAGAACTATCTACAGCATCCCGGAAGCTTACTGAAAAAAAAATCGAAAAAAATTACAGACTACAGCGAGACTAATGGATTAAAACTTATTTTGGTAAGTATTTTTTATTATTATTAACTTAAAAGTGCCTTGTTAGTTTTGTGTATTATAATGCTGTGTTGTTTAACTTATACTATTACAGTATATCTCCTATTGTGACTAAAGTTAGTTTGACTTTTCCCTTTCAAGCATTCTAAACGCTAGCACAGCCGCAGACTGTCATGTTTGATGGTGGCTAAAGAAGACATCTATCCATAGAATACATTTTTCGTCTTCTTTGTGCTGCGTGGTGATTGGAGACCAACAGCCAATCACAATTGACCTTTAATTTTCCGATTGGTTGATTTTGTGGCACACTTGTAACGCTGATGCAAGTTGAGCGAGCGTGTGTGTCAAGACTTGAGCGCGGGTGTGTGTGAAGAGTTGAGCGCGCGTGAAGAGTTGTGCGCGCACAGAATTAAGAGGTTGAGCGAGAGAGACTTGACAGAGCGCAGATAATAAGTTTGTGAGAGCACCTGAGTAAACTGCGTGAGAGGGTTATAATTGCACGTTATAGCAAATACATTTATTGAGCACGGAATAGTTTTTTCTTTGCTCAAACGTTTTTTTTTTTTTTTGCGATTGTTAATTTCTGTTCAAAATATAATGCAATGTGCTTGGAAAATATGGTTATCTGTGCTCAAAACTTATAATTACTCGCTCAGGAATGAGGCACATATATAACGCCATATGGATGGACAAAAATTTGCTTTGGCGGCCGCAAAAAAGCGGACGATCTGACGGTTTTAGAGGATTAAATACAACCCGAAACTAAAAAACAAACCCGGCCTCTATTTAAGACCGGCCTTTATTTACCCAAACCTGCAGTCACACCAGGCAAAAGAGACAAGCGTCTATTTGGGACTCGGCTACTATTTGGTGTTTTACGGTATGTACGTTTACTCTGCATCAAGGGAGAGTCTGGGTGTGACAGTGTTTTGAAGTGAAAGTCAAAGCCTTTGTGTTTAAAGTTACCGCTGTGCTTGCTTGCTTTCTGCCAAAAACGGGTATGGCGTTATATGTGTGACTCAATCCTGAGCGAGTAATTGTACATTTTGAGCACAGAGAACTATATTTTGCAAGCACATTGGATTATATTTTGAACAGAAATGAACAATCGCAAAAAAAAAAATCGTTTGAGCAAAGAAAAAACGATTTCGTGCTCAATAAATGTATTTGCTATTATCCATATTAACGTGCAATAATAACCCATCTCACGCAGTTTACTCAGGTGCTCTCTCACACACTTATTCTTGCGCTCTGTCAAGTCCCCCCCTCTCTCTCTCTCTCTCTCTCTCTCTCTCTCTCTCTCTCTCTCTCTCTCTCAACCTCTTAATTCTGTGCGCGCTCAACTCTTGACACACAAGCTCGCTTAACTTGCAACAGCGTTACAAGTGTGCCACAAAATCAACCAATCGGAAAATTAAAGGTAAATTGTTATTGGCTGTTGGTCTCCAATCAAATCGCTAGTAGAACCAAAGCCCGTCTGGTAGAACTTTTTTTTTTTTAATTGACAGCATTTTTATTTTTATTTTTTATTCAAATACTTGGGTATTGGTGACTAAAGACAAAACAATTTCTGATAAACGAAACATAAAAGACAATGTTGATAACTGCAAATTATTTCTAAATAGATGGCTACTAAGGGATCTATCCATTTTTGGCAGAATATTGTTAACTAAAATGGACAGTTTCTAGATTAATGTATCCGGCTTACTCCCTTCCAATAGCACCCCAAAATAGTTAAAACTATCAACAAATTAAATTTTGATTTCATATGGCGGAATAAATGTAATTATATTATAGCCAAGCAGGATTTAATTAGAACTTACGAGGATGGAGGTGGTAATGCAATAGATTTTGATTGTATGAATGGTATGTTGAAAATTTGATGGTTGAAAAACTATATTCAAAATCAAAATTCATTGTGGTCTTATATCCCCAATCGGATTTTTTAAAAAGTTGTACAAAGGTTTTGGCTGGACCTTCAACAATTGTTCGTCTCCAAAGGAATTTAGATGATGAATCTAACAATTAATGACCAATGATTTTGGCATTAACAATGTAATTTTGTTAAGTAAACATAAATGTCGTTTTTTCAAGACAAATCCAACATTAGGCTATGGAGGAATGAGCTGAAACGTTTTTATAACTCTTTGTTATTGATTAATAACAAGAATGCTGAGAAACTGGCTTCTTTTGTAAACAATCTTATTGAATAAATGCCCTTTTGATTTATTTTCTTTTGAATATGTAAATGCCATTTTTGCCATTTATAACATGCTCCATGTTCTTTTAAGTTGTTTTTTTTTTCTAGGATGTGCACTGTAAGTTCGTAGTAAGATTTTGCATTGTACCTGATTTGTTTGTATTTGCTTTGTTAATAATTATAATAAAAATAATTAAAGCTGCAAGCAGCATTTACCGGTGTTCAAGCAGTTAAGGCAGTTACGCTCAAAAGCATCAAAAGACATTAAGTTTTATGTAGCAAGCATTTAACCACTGACGTCATAGATGGAATAGACCTTGTTTTAGCATGATTTACCATGATATACCAAATTTTAGTGAGATTTTTCATGATGTACCATGTTCCATATGATTTACCATGAATCTAGCATGATTTACCATAGTTTACCATGATATACCAAGTTCTAGTGTGATTCACCATGATTTACCCTGCACTAGCATGGTTTACCACAATTGAACACATTCTAGTATGATTTAATATGATTCTAGCATGATTTACTATGTTATAGGATGATTTACCATGATATACCACATTCTAGAATGATTTATGATGGTTTTGAACATTATGATATGAACATTATATGATCGTAGATGGCACCTGTAGCTGTAGCGCCACCTATGGGCCAATCGGGGTCATACTCTTATAGGTTCTTCCCAAAAGTGTGGCCTACCATCTGGCCGAGTTTTAAGTCTCTAGGCCTTACGGTTTGGGCTGCACGACGCGTTTTAGGGGAATTTTTTTTTTTTCAAATAGCAATTACAATAGGTTTACAGCACTTCGTGCTTGAACACCTAATAATAAAAAAAAAAAAGTTCTACCAGACGGGCTTTGGTTCTACTAGCGATTTGATTGGAGACCAACAGCCAATCACAATTTACCTTTAATTTTCCGATTGGTTGATTTTGTGGCACACTTGTAACGCTGTTGCAAGTTGAGGGAGCGTGTGTGTCAAGAGTTGAGCGCGCACAGAATTAAGAGGTTGAGAGATGCAAGTTGAGGGAGCGTGTGTGTCAAGAGTTGAGCGCGCACAGAATTAAGAGGTTGAGAGAGAGAGAGAGAGAGAGAGAGAGAGAGAGAGAGAGAGAGAGAGAGAGAGAGAGAGAGGGACTTGACAGAGCGCAAGAATAAGTGTGTGAGAGAGCACCTGAGTAAACTGCGTGAGATGGGTTATTATTGCACGTTAATATGCATAATAGCAAATACATTTATTGAGCACGGAATCGTTTTTTTCTTTGCTCAAACGAAATTTTTTTTGTGATTGTTAATTTCTGTTCAAAATATAATGCAATGTGCTTGCAAAATTTAGTTCTCTGTGCTCAAAATGTACAATTACTCGCTCAGGATTGAGTCACAAATATAACGTCATAATAATATGGGCGGGATTTAAAGCAGCGACGTCACTGTAGCTTGGCCCCCACCCACTGAAGTTTTTCAACACCTACCTTTTTGGGTCGAAGGTCACATCACAGTTGCAGAGTGTGAGATGATTTGTTCACAGCAGCAGTTGTCACTTGTGTCAAAGTCAAAATATGAGTTTTAAAGTAAATGTAAGATTTCAAGCGTTCTAATTACTAGTAGGCCTATAGGCCTAATCAACTGCACTGCGCCATCTGGTGCTGTTGAGATAGAACTGCCTTCAGAAAGGTAAGGTTTGACAGTTAAAAACTGCATGTAGCAGGCCTAAATAAAAACTCTGCACGGACCCATGAATGACGATTCAATATGTGAAGCTTTAAAGTAGATGGCTGAGAGAAGGCATGTGGGCACCCCATTAGCCAGCACATTAGGAGAAGAGTGCTGATTGGTCAGTTTACAATTGGGCTTTTGATTGGTCAGATCTGCAGTGATGTTACACATTGGGCAAATCGTTGTATGATGCCTCTGAAAATTATGTTGTCAGTTGTATAAAATAAAACAAATTTAATAGGCCTGTCTTATGAAACAATATTTTTTGTTAGCTGAAAAAAAAAACGTTAGCTGGTAGGCTAGGAGAAAGCATCTCAATAAATATAAACTGCTATGCATAGGTCTTCAATTATTAGGAAATGTTAAAAATAGTTTTAAATGAGATGCCATAGTGGAGATATGCTGACACTTCACATAGGATACTCACAACTCTCATGCATTTGATTTGGACGCCATCTAGCGTTCAAAAGATATACACTCGAATAGGCTACTAGTGACTTTCACTTTCATTCATTCAACGATTTCATACAGTCAGGAAGACATTTAGGCAGACAAACAGACGGTTGTAGTTTCAGAAACGCCCTTTCCTGGGAATTAACGGTACATTTTCCACAGAACAGGTTAACAAGGAAAATAATCTCCCACTGAATTCCCACTATTTTCTGTCCGTTTCCTCCGTATCCAGATGGGGGAATTCCGTATCAGTGTGGATGCTTGGAAGTCTCACTGAGATTCCAGGGAATCCCTCTAAAGTTGTTTATAAAGCTCTCGGAATGTTCTGTGATCAGAGTTCAGTGGGCTTTAGGGGATATTCTCGTATCTGTAAAGAAACTTCTGTAAAGATCTCGATTCAAGGACGCAGCTGTTGATCCAGCCAAGGTGAGGCGACACTTTCTTTTAAAAATTAAAAGAATGAACAATAATAATAATAATAATAATAATAATTGAAAATGTTTCTCTAACACAGACTTATTATAAAATAAGGGGTGAATTCAGGTTGATTGGGACACCTGTTCACTTTTTACATTTTTAAACAGGGGAGACCTAGAATATCTATAACTCTGGGTCAGTTGTAGTAACAGTCAGTTTAACCGCTTAGAAATTAGGTACAGGGTTGAAATCACTATAGGCCTTCATGACCACCATCCTCTTGAGGTGAGGTGAGGGGGTAAAGGGTAATCTCTAATTATTCATCTGGTATGTGTGTGTATTAATGGGAATATCTCAAAAAATTATACAAATTTTTCTCTACTGATTATCTAGGTTGGTTTAATTACATATTTCAAATTAGCTATGGTTTTCCAAAACCCTAATGTTTGCTGTAAAATCATGAACACAATAAATCCACACACATACACTGAGAGTGAACAATGTTATCGAACTAGTTACTTGATGTGTTGTTTTTAACTGTGTTCTCCGGTCAAGAGTATTTTTCATAAATGTCAGAAACTGTCAATGGGGTGGTAGCCTACCCTTTCAAAAGGTAGCCTATACACATTTGTGCATATCACCTTAAAGCCTACATATTGGGATCACAAGTGTATTAGCACCTATATGGTACATATTTGAACCCTTTTAAAGGGTACTGTCCCAGTGACAGCAGAGGGTAGGTTTAGGGGCAAGTTGTTTTACTTGTTGTAATGCAATGAAATATATTCATTAGCTACAATTTCTTTGGGCCATATGTTGTGGAAGATGTATTTTAGATTGTTCGCATTATTAAATTCAGTATTCCTCTCAAATTAGCAGCAATAAACAGGAAACAATTGACCCCATTTGATGTGACAACATGCCCCACAGTGCTGTACAGTGTGAGTCATATCTGTTTGACCTTTGATTTTTGAGCTACACGAATACATGAACTTTTGCCCGCAATGATAAGAGCACAGTAAAATACATAAAAATTAGGCAGCGTGTTCATTCGCCACTAGAGAGCTGATTCATGCAGTGAGCATAAGTGGGTCATGATTGTCTGATCGCAACCATGTGTGGATGACAAAACACTCCGCTGGGCTGCGGCAGTGTGACCAGACTCGTTCGAGCTGAACAGCAACAACTTTATTATCCCCAAATGAGCTGGACGGCGAAGGTTTTGTTTCCCTTGCATGACACACGGCCAGACTCGGCAGTTTTGGTTAATTTCGGTGAGTCAAGCCTCGCGGACGGGAGAAGCCACATGATAATCTGCCCGTCTGGGTCACTGTAGGTGATTCACACGTGGAGCTCAAAGTACTGTGGAGTGTGTATGATTCAGAGTCATTTGACACACACTTCAGAATTTCATTATGCCGAGGACACACAAAAAAAAACTTCATATCTCTTTTTGCTGTAAAATCTTTACTGATTTTTATGAAGTAAACATAAGAATAACTTTTATTTAAAGATGAACATCAACTGACCTTTTCTTTAAAACCCCTTAACTCTCACCGTCCCGCTACCGGGAGGCCTAACTTTACTTCACTATATTTCTATTAAATCCTAATCTAATTATGACAACTTATATATTGTTGGAAAGGTCTAAGACTCCTAAATAGATATTCTACCCCTGTTTTGTGTTACAAATTATGTAAGAAGAGTAATTGATGAATTTATGACAAGAGTGCACCTCAAAAAATCTGCATCATAACAGGAGGTCTGACCTTTGTCACAAAAAGTCGATGCACCCACTTTTAATCATTGGAACTTCTGTTTTTATGCTAAAAGTTCATAATAAAACATATAATCTAGTATTTTTCAATAAAAAATTATAATATAATATTATCGTCTAAAAATCATAATATATATATATATATATATATATATATATATATATATATATATATATGTTATCCTCTAAAATATATATTATCTTTTTTATCGCCTTTTTTTATTATATCACCTATTTTAGTAGTTATCATAAATTAGGTATCATTTGAAAGCTTATAAACTCAGAATTCATCCTGTGAAAACCGTTTTATAATTGAACGTTGCGTTACCATAGAAACGGTACTCTAAATGATTTGATCAGGCTCCTCCCCTTTTGGGCATCTTTCATAATTTATGATCAAAACCTTTTCTAATCTTGACAAAACACATATTGTCAGAAAGGTCTGTGTCTCAAGGTTCCAAATTTTGTGACTGAATTGATATTTGGACAGAAATGTATTAATTTGTTAAGGCAGAATGTATACAACTAAATTCAATGGAATTCAAAGGCACCCGGTGGCTATTTTTGGCACTATGCCTAAACAAAATCTCATGGGAACTTCAATTTTTGTGATATCAACTTCAAATTTGGAACATAACTTGGTTAGATTTATGGCTTTGTTTTTATAGTAATTTTAGAGTAAAAAATATTTTGTAAAATATATATTATATAAAAAAAAATATATAGTACAGTATATTTGATTTACTGTAAATTGAAACTTCCATAACTTTTTCATATTTTCATTTTTTGAAGTGTTCTCACTTCAGCACTAATCTGCTGAGTGTTTTCTTTAAAACAAGACCGAACTTGGATATATATTCCAAAGCATTCTTGAATTACAACCATTTAAGTTTGAATAGTGCATTTTAACCCCCATTCTCAAAAAGGGGTTAATGTGTTAACTAACATGAACTAACCATGAGCAATCCATGTATTTGTTAATCTTTGTTAACATTAGTTAATAAAAATACAGCTGTTCATTGTTAGTTCATGGTAGTTCACGGTGCATATAATGTTAACAAGATTTTAATAAAGTAAATGATGAAATTAACATGAACAAAGTTTAATACATGCTGTATACGTGCAGTTCATTAGTTAATGTTAACTAATGTAGTCAACTAATGTTAACTAACGAACCTTATTGTAAAGTGTTACGGAATCATGTTAAAATGTGAGGATTAAATATGATCCATCATTGTATTGCATTGCATCAGCATATGTTTTAAAATGACAGAGTTTTTATCATAAAAATAACAAAGAATTGAATCATCTTGGTAAAGACATTATTGGGATATAGAATGGCAACTGATATTTAGCCTATTATATTGCTTTTTGTGTAAGTATAGTCTGCTATACTGTAAAAAATCTCATTGATATAATATACATATATATATATACACACACACATATGTGTGTGTGTTTGTTTCTGACTTATGTCATATTTGAGCTTTGCAGGGTAAGTCCTATTGTTTTTCTGATTCATAACAAGCCTTTGCGTACCTAAACTGTAATTAAAAACACACCCCGTACTGCTTGAAGAATTTAGGCGTATGGACTGAAACAATAAGTATCTCAGTTGAGTTTTTTTTTTTTCTCTGTTGTTTTTGTAGGTAATGGAAAGTTAAGAGCCATGGTGCTGCGATAGGTGTTTTTGTGTTTGTCAGTTTGTGCATGGATGGACGTATTTCAAGATGTGTGTAGTGTGGGAGGATAAATGTGGGATTTAGGGATGGGGTGTGTGGCACAGGAAGTGACTCACCTCACAGAGAAATTAGGCCAACAGTCTGACAATTATTATTATCATTAGCCTATAATTATTCAAACACTTACAGTAGGTTAAGGAGTGGGATCTTTTAAAGCATTAAAGAGATGTTAGACAAGCATGAGTAGCCGATCAGACAATCAGTAACACTTTACAATAAGGTTCCGTTTGTTACCATCAGTTAACTATTAGTTAATATGAACTATCAATGAAAAATACTTTTAAAGTGTTTAATAATCGTAATAATAAGGGATACTTCACCCCCAAAAAATTAAATGTTAGCATTACTTACCCTCAAGTTGTTCCAAACCTGTATGAATTCCCTTCTTCTGTTGAACAAAAGATGATATTTTTTGGGGGGGGGGGGGGGGGGGTAATGCATACAGGTTTGGAACAGCTTGAGGGTAAGTAATCACAAAATTGTGTTTTTTGGGTGCACTATCTCTTTATAATTTTATTTTTATCATTTACTAATGCATTATAAAATCAAAAGTTGTATATGTGAATATTATTGGTAACACTTTACAGCAACGTCCCATTAGTTAACTTCAATTACGACTACAAGTAGCAATACATACAGTAGCCTATTTATTAATCATTGTAAATGTTCTTATAGTTCATGTTAATTAAGGTCCATTCAATTATATTAACAGATACAACTTTTTATTTTAATCATTCATTATAGCCTAAATGTTAAAATTAACATGATTAAAGATTAATATTAATACAAGATTAATAAATATATTATTTTTTCATTGTAAGTCCATTTTACATTTTAATAATATTATTCACGCCTGGGAACAGTTGTAGACAATTTTCTATTTTATAACGTTCATATAGATTAATAAAAATGTAGGTTATGAGTCGTGTCAAATGTAGGCTACATCACCGTAAACTAATGGGAACATTTTGTAAAGTGTTACCTAGTCGTCAGTCAACATTTTAAGCTGTAGGCTATACCGGTAATTGTGTAATAGCTAGCTATACAAGGATTTTAACATGAAAAAAAAAAAAATCTATAGGCTATAGCCTATTCGACATTAAAAATATAGATTTGACTGACAGTTATGTGATATCCACTCGTTAAAAAAAAGGTGTGGATAACACAGCATACTGTGACAAATCATCGGGTCAGATTCAGAGAAAGAAAAAACGGAAAGTCTACCTAATTATTAAATGATTCATCCATAAAATCGAGCTTGACTCAGCACGAGACCCCCTCCAAGAGTCTAGCTCACATCCCAAGAGATGCAGCAGGACCCGTCTAGACCGAGACCTCGCGTGATTCACACAAACGTGAATGAAAACAACCGAGCATTGCTTTGCGTTTAAAAGCATTTGAAAAGCATCTTCAAGCCAGTGTAACCTGAATGCCGGGCTACTTTGACGCCTGACGTGCGCGCTTCATTATTCTCCTCTAACATGGGTGGGCGCGGCGCTGTGGTGACGCGAACGCGCTGAAACTCACCTGAACACACCTGAACCATGCCGAAGTTTGCTGACTCACCTCATTCGGGGGAAAAACCTCTTCAGAGGAACAGCTCGATTCACTCCAGCGGGACCTTTGGAGCGATAGAGAGATTATTGAAACATCGGCAGCAGAAACGATATGGATGAACAGTTTGATTATAGCAGCAGAACGTTTTCAGACTCAAAAGCTGCTTGGTAAGTTAATTTGTATTTCTCTTCATTGAGGTGAATTTCTCAAAAACATTCTTTTTTTTTTTTTTTTTTTTTTTTTTAAGACTTAGGCCTATTGCGTTTACTGAAAGTGAAACTATAGGTCACCTTATGGGAAAAAAACTTTTTTTTTTTCTTAGCCAGAATTAAGCCAGAAAAAAAACCTTCCAGTTTAATTTATATTATGAAGTTTTTTTTTTTTCATATAATCTAAAACAATTCTCTAAAACATGATGGGTTGTTCCCAATTTTGGGTCAAATATGGACAACCCCAAACGTTCGGATAAAAGTGTAATTTAAAAATGTAACCCAACGGCTGGGTTTGTCCACATTTGACCCAAATTTGGTTTGAAACAACCCAGCATTTGTTTTATAGTAGTAGGCTAGTATGTGAAAAAAAACCTTTCATAATAGAAATAAAAGTGGAAGGTTTTTTTTTCTGGCTAAGTTCTGGCTAAGAAAAAAAATGGTTTTGCCAAAAGGTGACAATTGTTTTTTTGTATTTAGATTTATTTCCTAATAACATGGTAAACATAATTATTTTTATTTATTTGGACTGTTGAGAGTATTTTCAGTTTTATAGTGTGATAAAAAGAGATATTCAAAATCTCCTCTGTAAAAACTTAAATAATAATTTTGAATATGGCTTTATCCAATGTTTAGATTTCTGTTCTGGAAATGTATGCTATCAGTGCATAATTAATTAGACCATGTCTAATTTTTGCATATTCAAACATACCATTTCAGAAAACTTGTAACACAAAACAATTATCTTGATGTTATGTGAATAATCAACAGGCAAAGATATATTAGGTCAAATGTTTAGCCTGTGTTTTTCCACCTGACCCTTCGAAATGTATTTATTTTAGGTAGCTTGTTGTCTAATCTGTTTTGTCCTATTTACTCCAACAACCATCAGTAAGGCTCACATAACCCTTCATAAACCACAGGTATATAGGTCTATTCCTTTTATATTGGATATCATGAAGTATTATTACAATGATTCACTTTTAAAACAATCAATACGGGTGAAAACAGACTTACCATGTGCTTCATCAGATGTAGTTTGAGAAATATAGAAAATGCTATTGTTAAAAAAAAAAGTAAGTGAAGAAATGAAGATATTACACTCTAAATTTGCCTGTTTGGTGCTTTTTATATATTTGTACATATATTGTGCTACAAGTGTCACCCACACAAATTGAGAACGCATATATTAATCAGTATTTTTCCTCAAAATTTGTTCAATTGTCAACAAAAGATCATTTTTAAGATATTTTAAATTAAAATAATTTAATACCTTTAAACCTGTTTAATTATTCTTGTTTTGGAGTCACTGGTCTGATTGATTCTGTCATATTTGAAATACAATTTGTTTGTTTTTTACATAAACTGCTACATGCTTGCTAACACATAAACACTGTTTAACAGCTGTACAAATGTTGTTGATTTGTTGTTGTGAAGTTGTTCATCAGGTCTAGAGGTGATGGCAAGGTTTTCAGTTCGGAAGAAAAAATATGGCAAGATGTTGGCATAGCTGTTTGTGTTTACGTCCCTGCTATGCCTCCATATTGCCATTTTTTTTTATTTCCAATGTCTGCTAAGCAAAAAGAAAAACAACCAACCCATTCTGGAATGTATTTTATTAGTTATTCTCAATGGCTGATCATGTTTATGAATGTATAATGTGGGGAAAAAAACATATTTATTTAAAATGAAATTATGTGAAATAGAATATTTAGATGTTTTACGAAGTATTTTTAGAGCAATCATACATTCATTTATAATAATAATAAATGAATGAATAATTCAGTTCTTGTGTTATGTAACATTTTCTACTTGTTATTGTTGTATCCATGATTTTTAAATGTTATTCTGATTTAATTATTATGGATGATAATATATTAATGATGATACTAGCTGTTTAATATTATTTTATAATAATGTATTTATATATAATTGTATATAGATTATAAATAATGATGATCACAAAGTAATTGTGTTTGTTTTCTTCAAGTAAAGATCAATTTACCAATAGGTTTTACAAGCATGCAGTATTATTGTTAAAATTTTTGATAACACTTTATTTTTTATGGTCTACTTTAGACATTCTACTAACTACAAGTAACTATCTCTCATCAGAGTATTAGTAGACTGTCTAAATATAGACTGACCCTTTATTTTGATGTTCCCCCAACAGACATTCTACTGACTATAAGTAACTTTGCAACTTCATGTAAAGTTACTAACACAACAGTCTACTAATACTCTAATCAGAGTAAGTTGACATGTAGTTGCAAAGTTACTTAGTAGAATGTCTAAATTGGACAATCGAAATAAAGTGTAGCCAAATTTAAACCAATTTTTTTCTACTTTTACCAAAAGTAAATTCAAGTTGCTAACTAAACAGAATCTATTTAAGTTGGTAAAGAAAAAAAAAAAAAGAAAAAAAAATCTGATTAATTCAACTATCAGGAATAATTTAATCAAAACAACGAGGGTTTGAATCTTGATTATGCCAGCATTGTTGAATTTAAACAAAGTTTTACTGAATACAACCAAAATACTGCAATACAACATTTGTGTTAATTTATCATTTTTTTTTTAAGTGAAGATTATGCTCATTTGCTGAGAACCTTTATAACACACCCAGACATGAAGCAGGCACCAGAGTAATCCTTCAGTTTAATCCATTCAGTTTCATGGTTAGTCAGCGGTGCCGTCTTCAGCAAATGCTCGTGTGAAGGGTGTATTTGGGATTAAACTCGACTGGGAATGGGAATCTGATGGTATAGAGGAAATGACTCAACTGAATTCAGTCTCAGAACCAAACTGGTTCAAACATGACTACTCCTGCAAGGTCCTTAAGATGGGTGGGCCCTGGTTTGGATGGAAAATCCAGTTCTTGTCTAATTTCTTATCACCAATTATGTATGCATTTTTTTTTAGGTTTTATAGACCTATGGTCAGAACCAAATTAAATTTCTGGTTGGTCTGGTATTTTAAAGAAAGAAATTAAAATGTCTGGTTTCTTGTTTATAATTTGATTTTAATTTTACCGTTTAATTACAAGATTTATATATACTAAATGAGAATGAGATTTTCTTGTTTGTATATAAACTTTTCTACATGTAAAAAACTAAAAAACAATGTAATTATCACCATTATATCACTAAATGGTGAAAGATATCACCATTCAACTGTTTGATCGAAGAAAAGTCCAAATTTAGCTTGCATGCTCTTTGCTGCTTACTTATCCTTAAAATATCAATTGGCCAAATCAACTAAATTGCCAACCAAAACATTGTGCATCAAATTCAGTTGTATCACTTTCTAATGTACTTCTTGCAATCATTAAGGTCAAAGTAGTTTGGAAGTTGAGAAAAGTGCCAAAATTGCAAGATTTGTAAGAATAAATTATGTGGATGCTATCTTTATGTGACAGAAAGAGTAACAGTAGAATGCTACAAATTCACCAACATACTATTTTTCATAATAACCACTCATTCACAAAAGTTATTATGCTGAAATTTGATGGGCTGTTAGGGGCCATTTTTGTGGATAAGTTAACATCAATGCAAAAATGTCAACTACCTTGATCAAATGATTGAGTTATGATGGTGTTCTTGTTGCTCCCTCATTAGTATCTATCTATCTATCTATCTATCTATCTATCTATCTATCTATCTATCTATCTATCTATCTATCTATCTATCTATCTATCTATCTATCTGGCAGGGGTCTTCAACGTTTTTCAGGGCAAGGAGCCCAGAGACATCGAGCAGAGACCCCCGATACAAAATGTGTCGAAAAGGGCTAACCAACCATATTATGATAGTTAGGCTATATTATGTTAAGACAATTAACTAATTAACTATTTTGACGAACACAGACAAATCCGTTTACAATGAATTTTCTTACATTTCTTCCTTGAGTGATATTGAGTGTTTGCTAGTTGAATAGCCTGTTATTATGAAGAAAACTTCCGTCAACCGGAAGACGATAAATGAAAATTAAATTGTCATATTCTGTGCTAATCTTATCAGGTATCTGCAATATGCTGTCATTCCAGCAACATTGCTATCAGTACTGTATGGTGGTTGCTAGTGCAATGTTATCAAATATATGCTTGTTACTTCGGCTTCTAGTATTTTTGCGCATACTGTCCTCAGCAACATGCTGTAGTAATCAAGCGTTGTTTTATGCTTATCTGTTTGCATTGGAAAAATGCTCATTCTTTATTCTATCCGATTATTGCAACATGCTGTGTTAAAGTTACCACATGCTTGTGGCTAAAGCTATCTAGATATCGGTAACATACTCGTGCAAAATACACAGTACATTCACCTCAGAGGTCTGGTATTCAACATAACATCGTAGCTTGATGGCCCTGTGAAGAAGTGTGGAATCATGGGAGTCGTCATCTTCACCTCCACAGCCGATGGAATCAGTAGGACGGGAGCAGAAATCATGTTAATGAATGATGAAGCACACTGTATTCATAGATTAGCTGCACACTGCATGACTCAGAGCTACAGGGTGTATGCTTCCCCGACCGGACTACACTAGTTTTAGTACTAGTCTTATGGTTATACAAACATGGTAGTTGTATCAGTTTTGTTGCCGCTAGTCTGAGCTATTGCTGTAGGGTGTATACATCCCCTGCCAAACTACACTAGTTTTAGCAATAGTTCTGTGATTATACATCATGCATGTTGATCAGATTTTGCTGCCACTGGGGGTGTAAGCTTCTCCTAATAGATCCCATACAATTGTAAAAATTGGCTACGGCAAACCTACATATTTCTGTATAAATATATCCAAGTATCAGCATCACGCTTGTTGCCTTAAACCATCCAGCTATGTATTAATGACATTTAATGCTAATTCTGTGTGAACCGGAAGTTTCCACCAACATTTCTTCAGTATTGTGACGTATTTCCAATGAAAAAGATAATTGAAAAGGAAATCCCCATCTCTCATCTCTAGCTCACAGTCGTCACTCAAAGAAACTGGAACTGCACTGCGGATATACAACCACAAGCAAGCAGCTGGTTCATTTTTTTTATCTCAATTTTCACTAATTCATTTCAGGCGGCATTTCATTCATTGCAACATGTTTACTGCTAAGCATTTCGGGTATTGACAACATGCTTGTTGCTAAGGCTCATGCGGGTATTGGCAACATACTCGTTTAGGTCATCCAGGTAAGGGCAACATACTTGTTGCTTAAGACTTTCCGTTATTGTTGGTAACATGCTGTTGCTCAAGCTTTTCAGGTATTGGCAACATGCTTGCTGCCTCGGCTCTCTCAGGTAACTGCAAAAAAAAAAACGTATTTGCCCAGTTGGTTTGGGGGATTATTGTTGCTCCCTGGTTTACCTGAAGTAATCTAAATATATTAACACATTTGCATTTTAATTTTACTGTCAAATGGACAATTAAATATTTACTTGAAATTTAGCTTAAAGTTTACTAAAACTTTTACTGTGTGATGGACAATTAAGAATCAAAGCACTGAGAATCTGAAATGAGTGAGGGTTCTCCAGCTAAGTGCAGATGTAATGTGAAAGCAACGTCTCCACCATAACAAGAATAGCAATGTACAGGTAGGTTAAATAATTTTAAACGTATACAAGTCATCAAATAATTGGAATAGAATGTCACAAATATATTGATATTGATATTTTTCTATTAATCTATAAGTAGTGACATTTGAACCGAGGCGTCGGAGATTGTGTCGAGAAAAAATGTGTCGTCAATGTTGTTGTGTTACTTTGTTCTTTTGGATTTTCCTGTGGATGCTATTAAACCCTATTTGAGCTCTGAACGTTTGTCTTGCACTTTATAAAACACTAGTTGTGACAGAACACCGGACCCACAAAGTGATAAGCGGATGTTTGAGATTTTCTTTTCTTTTTTTTCGTGTTTTTGTTCCATTGTCACACCTGCTTGCACTATGGACTTTCCAGCAGTGGATCAAACGTGCCTAGCCCCACTCCCAATCCAGTGCCCAGCCAGAACCACCCGGACGTCAAGATTTGACAGCCCGAGCTGAGGGTCAAAATAATTCCTTCGTTAATAATTCGTTACACAGAACTTTATTAATAAAAATAAAAAAATTATTATAATAATTCGTTACATTTATATAGCGCTTTTTCTGGGACCTCAAAGCGCTTCACATATGGTAGGGGGGAATCTCCTCAACCACCACCAATGTGCAGCATCCACCTGGATGATGCGACGGCAGCCATAGTGCGCCAGAACGCCCACCACACACCAGCTTACTGGTGGAGAGGAGACAGAGTGATGAAGCCAATTAGTATATAGGGATGATTAGGAGGCCATGATGGACAGAGGCCAAGGGGCAAATTTGGCCAGGATGCCAGGGTTACACCCCTACTCTTTTTCGAAGGACATCATGGGATTTTTAATGACCACAGAGAGTCAGGACCTCGGTTTAACGTCTCATCCGAAGGACGGTGCTCTTTGACAGTATAGTGTCCCCGTCACTACACTGGGGTGTTAGGACCCACACAGACCACAGGGTGAGCGCCCCCTGGTGGCCTCACTAACACCTCTTCCAGCAGCAACCTGGTGTTCTCAGAAGGTCTCCCATCCAGGTACTAACCAGGCTCAGCCCTGCTTAGCTTCAGTGGGCAACCAGTCTTGGGCTACAGGGTGATATGGCTGCTGGCTGTATATTATATTAAATATTAATCAAAAAGAAACTATCTGCAAGAAACTCCTGTCCTGAGACCTGCTTGCTTACCTGCCTGTTTCTACATCTGTTTGTCCACCATACCGTTGCTTCACCGTTCTCTCACAGCAGCATATTGGATGCTGTCCTCCTCTCCTACTCTTTCTTTAATGCCTAACGAATCTATCTCTTTCTTTCTTTCCCTCTTTCTGCTTGATCAGCACTGAAGCCTTAAAATATGAATCAATAACATAACTAATTACACTGGTCGGACTGTTCAGCTCTGTTTCAGACTGATACCTCCATCAACGTGCCTTTTTCGCAGAAAATACTTTAAATGTTTGCTGCTTCAATCCAGATGAGTATTAATTTTAAGAGTAAAAAAAATTACATTATTTATAATAAGTTTATTTGATTCACAGCTGCTACATGTTTTGACCTCGACAACCCAACTGCATTTTACCGCAAACTTGCGTCTAGTTAATTTTCTAAAGAAGGTGCATTCGCTTGTTTACTAAGGGTTGGGTCGGGACTCCAACATTAACACACTGACAACATTGTATTCAGAATATAAAATATTTTTATAGCACTTTTTAATCTGTGATTGTGTAAAGGTGTTCATGAAATACCAACCTTTCGTGAACTTGTGAATTTCGACAGTGGTCTTCTCTGCACCAAATAGGCCAAGCTTCCACGCTTCCAGGGATGATCTCGTTTTCATGGAGACAGATGCTGTGTGCACGGAGGGGCTGTGTGTGTGTGTCTGTATGTGAGAGAGATGCGTGAGTGACAGAGAGATGGAGCGAGAGCAGGGAAAGGAAATGCAGATGAACGAATACGCTGCATGTTTTAAATGGCGTAAAAAAAAATCAATAATGAAATGCAATACCGTATATACCCGAATACAAGACGAGGTTTTTGTCCTAAAAATAGGCTGAAAAATGGGGGGTCGTCTTATATTCAGGGTCATCTTATATTCGAGTGGAGGAATCGATTGATAGCCTTTTTCTCCCGCGCTTGGAAAAAACGAGCGCGTCGCTTCCATTATGAGCACGCATACCGCGCTACCGCGCTGTTGATTCTGTGGCGGACCACCACAAATTAGTCTGTGTGGGAAACACTGACGTGTGTGAGCTGGCCAATCCATCGCAGAGGGAGTGCTGGTGGACTTTGAGGGTTTGGAAGTGAGCCCCGACCACTACCAGGAGCCAGAGGTACCGCCCCCAGCCTTGGTGCGCTACGATCTGCCTTGACCCGTCACCCTGGCTCCTGCGTCTGTGCTCCTTCCGCCCTCTACCTCAGCGTGGACCATCGGCCATTCGGCCTTGCCTGACATCACGTTAGACATCACTTCGCCTTCGCTGCAGACTTGCGGATCATCCGCTGCTCCCTTGGCTGCGGCTTGCTCCTCCCTACCTAAGGGTCTCTGACCTCGGTCGTTCCAGCTCGCCCTCAGACCTCCGGATTCCTATGGAAGCATATGGGTAGCAATATTCAATTTGAAATGTAATATGCAAAATGACAATGCAATATGTAAAATGGCATTGCATTCTGGTCCGTGTACGTTTTGATAGTTTGTTTTCCAATTTGAAACGAAATAAGCAGAAACGAGAAAACGGCGCCTTATTTGTTTTTTTGTTTTTTCAAAAAAACGAAAAACGAGATTTCGGCTTGATTTTTCGTTTTTTAGTTCACAGGCAAAAACGAATAAATGACTTTAAAATTCGTTTTCTACATGTGGGCGATCCTGAGACGCCCCCTTTCGCCGATTGGTCAAACAAATCTGAGCATGTGACGTCATCAGTCGTCGCTCAGGTCTGTTCAACAAAATAATAGTCCTACTATGGCTACCGATTCTTAAACGGTACAGGGCAGGCCCTATTGGGCTTTCTTCTGTGCAACTTTACCGTTTCACAGAAATCTTTAAATCAGAAATATTAAATATTAGTCTGCCACCAGCCCGTTTTATTTAGCTGTGCGGAGTTAAATCTGTTTGGTGAAGCTGCGCTTGACAGCGGCGAGCGGGAGAGGCTCTGACCAATGTTCAGTCAGCAGTCACAACTTTTCTTTTAGACAGTATACGCTCCGTTTTGACACGGGATTGTGAATAGGCCTACTGTAATGCCAAACGGCTGAGGGTGGGTACCGATGATGGTGAAAGACATTTTTACTGAAACTGTAATCATAGGCGCGACCCGCGAGAATGATTGACAGGACGATAGAGGCAATTAAAAGCGCAATAACGTCAATTAAAAAAGTGTTTAATATAAGTGACTTTGTCTGTTTTATTGTTTTTGTTGTGTTTTTAATCAAATAATTGTAAACCACAAGCCAAGCCTTCGTTTTAAAGAGCGATTTCCAAATATATTTTATTTATTTGTTATAGGCCTAATATGGGTATTTTATGTCACCCGTCTTAGTTTGATTATATTATAGGCCTACGCGAGTTGTTTTTTATTATTGTACTATTTTATTGTTGTTTTTTAATTCACAATATATCATAACAACTTTTACTTTTAGGTAGCAAAATATTTTTTTGAAAATTCTACTAGACTAACGTCACTCATAAATCATGAAATTTCACACATCGACAATCTCTTGAGTTTTATTAAAAATCTTTAACTTTTAGGTAGCAAAATATTTTTTAGTAATTCTGTCAATTACACTAAGGTTAGATTTCATTGAAGGTAAATTGGAGCGGCCACACTGAGCTGCGCGTAACGCGTAACGAGACAGAGGCTGCCCGGTAGCTACTGTCTGAAATGGTTAACTCTGTGGCGAAAACAGATTTAACTAATCATAAAGTCAATCAGGATACATAATACAGCCTACTATAGGCCTACACTATCACACATAAACACAAGATTTTGACGCATATCCAAGTGTTTGTGCGCAAGAAAATAAATAACATGTCATTGACATATTTTCAGATTTTTGTTTATGACTTTTTGCCCCTTTATTAAACATTTAAAATATTCACAAATTAATATGGAAAAAAAAATCGATTTTACTTTCTAAAATTAAATTAGAACCTGGAAATTATATTTTTCCCGCAGTGCTGAATGAGAAGAGCCATGTCTCTGGAACCATACGGAGAGATGATTTATAGGTGATTTATGGGCTAATCATAATAAATGTGTCTGAAAAATAACGAGGGATTTTTATTGTTTAAATAAACTGTTTTCTAAATTAGTGTCGGCTAAACATATCTCCATCTCCACTGTAAAGCGGATGCACCGAGAAATGCACCTTTCGGATTATAATCAGACGGTATTTGCTTTCGATTCGAATTTGTTAGTTTAAAAGTGGACATTTCAAGCTTTAGATATAGGCTTTTGTTTCAGTTCATTTATCAGACGCGCTCCGGAGATCATGAAAGCGCGCCTGATTGTTTTATTTAATTTTACAAAAGCACAACGTTTTCTTGTTATTGTGAGTTTACACAAATAAAAGTAGTTGCGAATGATGTATAATTTTTTTCTGTATGACCAGAAATTATATTATTTTAAGTTGTTCCAGTGTTGATAGGAAAATACAAGTGTTTGCGCGGGCGCCTCCGTGCCAAGCAGTGCACAATTGGATATGCGTCACAAACTTGTGTTTATTTGTGATAATCTTAGCCCAGTATTATTATTGTCTAACTTGTATTATGACTGACATTTGACGAATTGCTTTGTTCTTTTTCTTTTTCTTTTTTTTTGTCGATAAAAGCGTCTTCTAAATAGGCCTATATAGCCTAAATGTAATAAAAAAAAATAATGATAATTATTATTATTTGCATTTATTACCACGGGTGTAATTTCCTGTGTTTGTTTTTATTTAGGCCTACGCTGTATTATAATTACACTGGGTCACCAACTAAGGACAGACTGAAATCACTGTAAATTAACATGTCCTTCTTGACTCTTCAACCGAGTGTAATGGTATTTAAGAAGCCTTTAACATTATGTGCTCAACATTAAATCTGTAACTAGCCAACATGAAGAATAGGGTTGTGCCGGTGAGGAAATTTTCCCATTGATTAGTTAACTTATGACAACACCAGTTATTTGTTAATCTCTTCTGTAGATTTAGATCTTTATAAGTTGTTATGATAGATTGTTAATTAAAAAACAACACTAAAATTGTACAATAAAAAAAAACTCGCGTATAGGCCTACTATAATCAAACTAATAAGGTGACATAAAATACCCATATGACAAATAAATTTAAAACGAAGGCTCGATCGGTTTGTGGTTCACAATTATTTGATTAAAAACATCAAAAACAATAAAACAAAGACTAAGTCACTTATATTAAACACTTTTTTAATTGTGTTTTTGTTAACTGAAGTTATATTGCGCTTTTAATTGGCTCCGCTATCGTCCTGTCAATCATTCTCGCGGGTCGCGGCTATGATTACAGTTTCAGTAAAAATTTATTTCACCATCATCGGTACTAAACCCTCAGCCGATTGGCATTACAGTATTTGCAATCACAATCCCGTGTCAAAACGGAGCGTAATACTGTCTAAAAGAAAAGTTCTGACTGAACATTGGTCAGAGCCTCTCCCGCTCGCCGCTGTCAAGCACAGCTTCACCAAACAGATTTAACTCCGCACAGCTAAATAAAACGGGCTAGTAGCAGACTAATATTTAATATTTCTGATGTAAAGATTTCTGTGAAACGCATAAAGTTACACAGAAGAAATAAGCCCAATAGGACCTGCCCTGTACAGTTTAAGAATCGGTAGCCATAGTAGAGGACTATTATTTTTTTATTTTTTTAGGACTATTATTTTGTTGAACAGACCTGAGCGACGACTGATGACGTCACATGCTCAGATTTACTTGACCAATCGGCGGAAGGGGGCGTCTCAGGACCGCCCACATGTGGAAAACGAATTTTGAAGTAATTTATTCGTTTTTTGCCTGTGAACTAAATAAAAAAATCAAGCCGAAATCTCGTTTTTTCGTTTTTTTTGAAAAAACGAAAAAACGAATAAGGCGCCGTTTTCTCGTTTCTACTTATTTCGTTTCAAATTGGAAAACAAACTATCAAAACGTACACGGACCCATTCTGTATTTAAATTTACATTTTACATTACCATTCTAGCAACGTTTGGTGCAAAATGAAAATGAAATTACATAATTTACATTTGCCATTTCATACACTAGTTTTAATATGCATTATTGAAACGCTTTATAAGTTGCAAAATGAAAATGAAAATGCATTACAGAAATGATTAGATATGTGTAGCATGTTCAAGCAAAAACTGTGGCAAAATGATCATTTAAATGTTATTTTTCTTAATTGCATTTACACTCACAGTCAAGACACTTGCGATTGCACTTTCATGAAATGTCCCGCAATGAATGTAGCAAAATTCAATGTGTACATTGAAAATGCATTCCAAGCCGATCACGCCCCCTCCTGCCCTGTCAATCACTGCATCAAGGCGGGGCTTAAGTTGTGTTGTTTCTCTCTATGGAACTGGTCGGGGGTATTAAGCAGAGGGTCAAGAAGGTTCAAGTGAGGCAACATGGACAAGTCAGTTCCACAGCTTCTCCGAGAAGCTGCACAAGCAATAGAGCGACAAAGTGCAAATGCTGCCCCTTCAGAAAGGCCATCGTCCAGCTTAAGCATGACGCCTCCGGATCGAAGTGGTGGGACACGGGGTAAGTTGGCAGAAAGAGAAGAGACAAGGGGGTCGGTCGACGGTCGTCAAACGGTTAGACCTAGGGTTGCCAACTTTCACTCGGGGTCTGGACTGTGGAGTGTATTTGACGATCACACTCTTACGTGACCATAGAGCGTATGTACGAAAAGTGCTCGTTTTGGCCAAAAAAAATCGCTCTATTGCTTGTGCAGCTTCTCGGAGTGCCATAGAGAGAAACAACACAACTTAAGCCCCGCCTTGATGCAGTGATTGACAGGGCAGGAGGGGGCGTGATCGGCTCGGAATGCATTTTCAATGTGCACATTGAATTTTGCTACATTCATTGCGGGACATTTCATGAAAATGCAATCGCAAGTGTCTTGACTGTGAGTGTAAATGCAATTAAGAAAAATAACATTTGAATGATCATTTTGCCACAGTTTTTGCTCGAACATGCTACACATATCTAATCATTTCTGTAATGCATTTTCATTTTAATTTTGCAACTTATAAAGCGTTTCAATATGCATATTAAAACTAGTGTATGAAATGGCAAATGTAAATTATGTAATTTCATTTTCATTTTGCACCAAACGTTGCTAGAATGGTAATGAAAAATGTAATTTTAAATACAGAATGCAATGCCATTTTACATATTGCATTGCCATTTTGCATATTACATTTCAAATTGAATATTGCTACTCATATGCTTCCATAGATTCCCACCTTGATCTTGGGAGGTCGTTGCTGCTGCTCCATCCTCTTAGCAGCATGAAAAACAAAACTTTTATTCAATGGATTATAGCTATAGCCTCGAAAGCACGCAAAGACCGCTCCCTTTATAAGGCTGTCACTCATGTAAGTTTGCGATCTCACAAAGTTCCATTAAAATCAATAAAGTTGTGTACACCGCATAATGAATCTCTTACTTACATTGTGTCTTTGTTTGTTAATGATATAGGATTCATGAGCATGCAGAACTTGGCACTGAACAAAAACTCTGCCGCTTTGAGTGCTGTTGCCAATATGACTGTATTACAGTATACTATCAACTGAGAGTGCTCGCTTTCGTATTAGGGTACTTCTATTTAAATTTTACTTTGTGATGCCCTTCTTTTAAATGTTTAACAAAAAAATATTTGTGATCAAACTTAATTGGCGGACCCTCTGCGGTAATCAACACTGGAATGTGGGTAAGTTTCATTTACAAAAAGCTGAGAAAATCCCATTCGTCCGGATCGGATTCAGAACGATGATCAAAACTAGATGGAGTAGGTAAAATATATACAGTATATAAAACGTATAAATATCTATGGACTAGATTGTGTTCATCAACACCCCCACAGAGCTTCACAGTCGTTACCTCGCTCTTCCTGGGTCGACATTTCATTGGGTAACTTTATGCAGTTTTGATTTATATGCTGCTTAATGTTTGATGATATTTTACATGTGCATAAGCAATGCTTCTGTCGCTGGTTTCTGCTTCTTTGCCTGTGTTTTGATGCGGAGATTCTGTACTCTTTCAGAATTAATTATAATTTTAAGGATATTGTGATCAGAAGACTGAGTACAAGTATAGGCAACATTTGCTTAGACTTTTCTGTCAGTTTTTGTCAAGCATACCTACTTTTTAAGTGCATTTCTGAGAAGTGCATAAGGTATATTTCTTAGAAGTACATACAAAGTAGACTGAAATTATACTTTCTTATTTTGTTTAAAATAAGTATACTAATAGTACACTTGAATATACTTATTTTTTGTAAAGGCAATCCCAATTCCCACATCCAAATTGGGATTTGGGACTATCCTACTAAATGTGAGATAGCCTATCTGGGAATTACAGGAATTACAGACAAATATAGAAGAAGAAAATCACAAACATGCTGTGGTGCTTATAGCCCTCATTATAACTACAGTGAGCAAATAACTATATTCACTTCACATTCTTACACCTACTGACCACTAAAAGGCGCTGTTCGATCACATAAAGACAAGAAAAAGAGTCAACCTGCAACAATGTAACCTTCTGAGAATGTGTACTTGTTTAACTGTACCTTGAGGACCAATTTGAGCTAAATCTGACAAAACCACACTTTGAGGGCATTTTAGAGAGTTACGAAAATGTGTGTGTCCTGGAAGCATGCTGGTTAGGGTGAGCGTGGGTTTACTGAAACCAAACTGTGCAGATGGTTTTCTCACCTTGGCGAAACTTCTGTGTGTGTACAGTTTTACGACCTTCGCCCTTGTGACACCGCTCACCTGGCAACAGCAGCAAACCTCCCTGGTTGGATCCAAGTTGCCATCTGTGCACCATCGACCACATCACAATGCAACACACGTACTTCATCTTCTGCAGTAATGCATGCCTGTAAGCACACAGATCAAACACATCACATAACAATGTTCAGAAACACACAACACATCCACCTACTCTGTCTCGCTGAACACCTGATCAATTAGTCCTTTCATGGCGCACACACCTGCTATCAGTCTCTCTCATCCTTTAAATCTTACACACAGGGAAAAAAACACGCATTCTCATCCTTTGGCGTCATATAGGTGACGCCATATGACAAAACGTCGAAATACTACGCACATGGCACCCTTTAGCGTGAATATAACACGCACTGTGATGGGTAGGTTTAGGTGTGGGGTAGGGTCTGCGTCTCATATTCACGCTAAAGGATGCCAGTCAACTTTATGACGCCTTGGGCTCGCGTGTTATATTCACGCTAAAGGGTGCCATGTGCGTAGTATTTCGCCGTTTTGTCATATGGCGTCACCTATATGACGCCAAAGGATGAGAACGGGCTCAAAAAAACATATGGAAGCCCATTACCACCACATTACAAAAAAATCATGCTTTTGTAAATCATAATTATGACATGAAAAAAATATGACATATAACTCATAATTAGGAAATGAAAATAATGACCGAAAGTTGAAATTCTGATTACTGTAAGTCATAATTTCAAATTTTTAATCTCATAATTTTGATTTAGTACGTCATAATTTCGATTTAGTAGTTTGAACTAATTCATAATGTAATTCATAATATGTATAACTAATTTATAACATAATTCCAACTTTGTCATAACTATGACTGTCATAATTTTGGCTGTTTTTCCTCATAATTAGTCATAATTATGACGACGACTTTTTTTTTTCTTTTTTTTTTTTGACAGACGATGAAGCTTCAAACCTCCGCTAAATTGCGTTGATCTGGTGAACCCATGAACGAGTGTCCAATGGTTAACTAATATCGGGCAAGTTTGCATTTAGGTTCATTTTTTGTAATTTAAATAATTTTAATGCTTGTATTTGTATAATACAAAAAGAAGAATATTATTTAATTGCTTAAGTTAACCAAGCCCAGTCTGATATACAACAAGCACGTTCATAAACTGTTTTGACCATTAGGTGCGGCAGCCTGTGGTAAATCATTTTGCAAAGAATTCGGTTCAAACGATTTCCTAAACAGCCATTTTATGTAAATCACACAGGTCTACACTAGAATTATCTCTCGTACAGAGTAACATCTTGGGCGTCCCTACCATCAAACCTTTCCACTTTGAGTTTGCCGTAGGACCCTCGTTTTTTGCTTCAAACCCATCTTTCTGTTTTCTTTTCTGTCTTCGGGTACTGATTCTCTTGTTGTCTCCGCTGATAAAGCTATAGTGAAATGTCAATTGTTCGCCGCTTGGGGGGGATGATCTCTTTTTGTGTGAGCCCATGAACCAGTGTCTACATGGTGTCTACATCTACTTTCTAACATTCGTTCGGTATCTCACCTATGGGAATGCCTCTGGCGAATGCCGGCGTTACCGACTAATGACACCACATCTTGCTAACGCAATGGTTCCTTAAGTTGTTAAGTGACTTTGTCAATTAGAGTGAGATAACTAACGTGTCAAGGTGAGTATGCAGTTATTTTCCAAGTTTTTGGGACACTCACCACGCACCAAAAGGAAGGAAAAGGAGCCATCCCAACCGGCAGGACAAGGGGCTGAAAGAGACCTGTATGATGGAAAGAGACTTCCACCACGTCGCCCGCCAGCGAGGCAGTTTATTCCAGCCGTCCCGGCCTGTGTGGCTGAAATGAGAGGGTTTTGAAAACCTTTTTCCCACCGATTACCCGTTAAGGGCTTCTCGAGGTTGGACGTCCAGGGAATGGAGGATTTGGGGATTGCAAACAGGAAAGTATGTTTTAATGTCTATCGGTTCTTATGGCACGGGTCCTGACCACATTCTTAACAGCAATAAAACCAACTTATCTGATCGTAGTCATGGTAACTAAGACCTTCTTGCCCTTGTTGGGGGGATGGGACCACAGATCCCAGAGTGAGTTTTAAATATTATTTGTTAACTATAACAAATACTTGTGTCTGATTTGTCTCAGTCGTTACAAATCTTAAATGGATGGTGTTTGAGGGATGGTGCGCAGAAAGGAGCATCGTTTCTTTCTTGTGTTCAATTTCGGACGTGCTGTGCTTCCTACAGGACCTTCTAGATAAGGGCAGAGCCTTTTTTTATGGTTAAGATTTACATGTCCGCTCTCTCTGCATTTCATATTGGTCTTGACTTGGGTACTATTGGCCAACACCCTCTCGTCTATAGATTTATGAGAGGAGCACGTAGGCTACACCCAGTGTCGCAGTTGCTGGTCCCGCCATGGGACTTGTCCCGTGGTTCTGAACGCGCTTTCTAAAGCCTCTTTCGAACCCATTGATAACATTGCCTTACAGCTGGTTGCTTTAAAGACGGTTTTGTTGTGTGTGATGTTCGCTCCAGGTGGTCAGAAAGTTACTTTTAGAACTACTAAACCGGCGTTTGTAACTAAAGTGTGTGATCACGTGGGTGCAGTTAAATCTGTGAACCCACCACCCTTTTCATCTCCAGAGGAGGATAGGTTACACTGTTTATGTCTGGTTCGTACTCTGTCGTACTCTGTCTGGAGCGGTGATTCATATAATATTACCCACTCTTTCATTTGTCTGGTTCGTCAGCATATCGGCAATACGGGAGATGTCTATATCCCATATAAGATACCGAACGAATGTTAGAAAGAGAACGTTCGTTTACTGACGTAACCCTGGTTCTCTGATAACATGAAGTAAGGTATCTCACAACATTGCCCTCCTCGCCTGTCCCGCACGGAGAAGAGATATGCGGAGAATGACGAAACGGCAGGTGGCCGCGGTTTATATTCAGGGAGGCGGGACTGTCAGACGTGGTCACAATTGTCAGACGTGGTGTCATTGGTGCTTCCGTCATCGGTCACGCCAGAGGCGTTCCCATATGTGAGATACCTCACTTCATGTTATCAGAGAACCGGGGTTACGTCAGTGACCTAATGTTTTTAAAAAGTTTTATACATCTGTGGACATTTTAATGACACGTATAATAAAAAGGAAGAGTTTTAGTTATTAGTGTTTTATTGACTTGTTTAACCAAGCTCTCCAAAAAAAAAAAAAAAGCCCTACAATTTAATAAAATAACAGTATACATGCACTTAATATTTGATAGTATTAAATAATTTGATCATACACTTTGAATAAAACATTTGCAAGTGGTTTGTAAAAAAATGTTATGCATGTTTTGACCAGCAGTGTGAGTGTTTCGAAACAGCGAATCATTTTGCGAAGCAATTGGTTCAATTTATTCAAAGTTTCAGAAAGCTTAGTTTCTCCCATCACTAGGCCTGCATCTGAGTAGATTCTTATTTTGAATAATTACATTGCGACCACTAAAAATGTACATTTTATATAGTATGAATGTGTGTAGTATGAATGTATTTCGGACGTACATTCGCTATATTGTCATTATCATGTGACCTATACCAACGTCAGTTGCGAGGCTTCACTGCCATTCACAAATCCTCTCATGTGGCCTCATGGGATAGTAAAGTATCCATCATATGCACACTTCAGAATCTCACCAGAAGATTTGGACATATTACTTTTGTCACATATTGTTTTTCACCTACTATATAGTAGGAAAGTGTGCAATTTTAGCGAGTAATAGTTGCCCAGCACTAAAATAAATATATTTAGAGCTTATATTGTGCACTAATATGTGATAACAATGTGTTAGCAATGACATCCTTGAAAAGTACCCCTTATTGCACAACGTTGCCCTGAGGTTGTTCCATGGTCTAATTACCGCTCTTTGCGTCAGCAAACAACACTACGCCACTAATGTATCTACAGAAACAGCAGCCGATGAGTGTGAGGATTCTCTCCGAATGTTTAGTCACGTGGCAGTGAGCAGGTGATCCGCGGCATACATAATTAAAACACTTTTTATAGAAAACTATTATGAGTACAGTCTTCATTTCATGTGAAAGTACACCGTTCAGGTTTCTCGAAACAAAAACACAATTTATGGGTCAAGGGCATCATAACCTCTCTGCAGCCCTAGATTGACTCTCTCTCAACAGGTTCTGGTTTATCTTGTCTTCCATCCACATTCATCTCAGGATATGAAATTAGCAGCTCTGCATCCATATGGCACACAAGGACTTGTGTGGATTTGTGTCCTTGTGTGTGTGTGTTTGTGAGTGAAAGAGAACAGATTGTTGTGGAAACCTTCAGTCCTGCCCTGTGAACCCTGATGCCACAGTCACCAGCAGGGGGGCAAAACGACTGCTGATAGAAGGGCAGCTAACACTCTCACACAGCTGTTAAATACATACATGCTCCAAAATTAACTTTTGCTATATCTGCCAATGGCTGGCATTACATTTATTCATTTAGCAGAAGCTTTTATCCAAAGCGACTTACCAATGTGGACAAAACAAAGCAAGCAATTCATTCGAATGAGGGAACTGGTTTATTACTCCAGACTTCAGCGTTACATGACCCTTCAGAAATCATTCTAATATGCTGATTTGCTATAATAAATATTTCTTATAATTATCTGTTGAAAACAGTTATTGTGCTTGATATTTTAGTGAAAATAGTGTTCTTTGCAAACATTTTAATCATTTAGCAATTCCTAGAAAAGGTGAAAATTGGCCATTCTTTCTGCTGGATGAGGCCTGTCCCTACATTAGGCACCAAGTCTGATGCCCTGCAGGTGTGTTTTTGTGAGGGCAAGGGTCACTGGGATGGCAGCTTCTGTTTCCCGACTCTCTGGTATCTCATAATCTACAAGATTAACTTCATTGCTAAAAGTACAAAGATCTTTTAACTGACCTTGCAGAAACTACCCAATTGAATAAATGACATACAATGTTCTAACTGACAGAGAGATTGCACAGCGGTGCACTTTAATATTTAATAAAAGCACGGTCCTAATGAATAATAGATCCCATAATTAAAATGATTTTTCTTAAGCATTAATTGCACTGATGTGGTCCTTGTGAAATCATTAAAGCTGCAGTGATTTACTTCTCGGGCAGTGAGTGGGTGATTTTTCAGTGTATAGCTTCAGTTTAATGTCTAAATTGATGTCCTTTGGTGTCTTTCACCAGTTAAATTAGTGTTTTTTGAAAAACAGAGAAAAACCTTTATTTAAAATAATTGTAAAGTAATTTAGCATGATGCCCAAAATTGTTTGCCCCAAGGTCATTCATATAATGTTGTTAATGGCTCAGTATCGAGGTGACTTAGACATTTGCCTTAACAACAAAACATGTTCCTCACAAGAATTTGAGTTCAGACAGTGAATCATTGCCTGCAGTGTGTAATGCCATGTAAAAATGATTATTGCCGGGACAGTCAACACTAGTGCTCTATAATTTACCAAAACTTTTATATAACTCCAAGAATGATGATCTATCCAGTATATAATCACAAATAATAGTTTGATATAGAGGAATAGTTGGATGTTTGTGCACTTTTAACTCTATAGGATACTGGTTTCTCCTATGATCTAGACACCTCGGTGTGAAGATCGGGGAAAAATGGAAGGCCCTGGCGTTGAGGTTGTGAACGAGATGGCAGGAAGCGTTCGTCTAATTTACTCTTTGTACGAACATCCTGTATACATCCAGTATTGGTGCCTCAATCGGGGCGGAAATAACCGCAACGCGTGCTTCCGGACCCTGAGAGAAGGCACTAGATCTATCAGGTGAAGGTAGATATAAGGCTGGACCTGTCTCTAACCCCGCTGATAGATCCATTTGCGAACCCCAAGTCTGAAGTTGACCCGAGCCCTGAGGAACTTGATGATTGAGCGTCCTCGCGAAAGAACGCCAGGCGGGATGGGAACGTCCGCATGGGAAGCAGATGACAGTGCTCACGAGCGCTGACTTTTGATGCTCCTCACCCAAACAATCAACACAAAGAATGTGTGTGTGTCCACCCGTTGGTTAACCCGGGCAGGGGTGCACACACACAATCTAAATTGCTGTTTGCTCGCCATAGTTTTTGGGTTACATATATATATATATACAGGTATATTAGGGGTGTAATGATGCACGTATTCGTATTGAAGCGTTCGGTACGAGGCTTTCGGTTCGGTTTTCGGTACGCATTTTTAAACCGAACGGTTCGTTGGACCATTTTTCCTGCCGACCAAAATTTCGTTATTTCAAATGTAGGCGAGTCGCGTGTGGCAAGCGGGCTCATAATGTAAGAGACGCTGGCGTGACCACAACATTGCCCAACATCAAATGGCAAATGTAATGTAAGCGGAACGAAACTGAGCTACTCGTTATTGTGTGGTTGACGGACCGTTTATCAGTTTGGACCAATGCAGCGCGAGCCGATCTTGATCAAGCAGCACTGTTACTACACAGTGAAATCCAGTAAAGAAATTTTTTTAATTTGCCACTGAAGTAATAACATCGCTGTGAGAAACATTCACATTTCTCCGTTATTAACGGATCAAACAGCGGTGACGTGGAAACCAGGAAGAAACATTTTGCCATGAATTAACTATCCAGTGTCCACAGATCAGCAACATTCACCATGGATTTACTGTAGAAACACTACTAACTGTAACCATGGAAGTTTGGCAGGAATAGTAGACTATAGTGCTTTCAAGTAACATTACGTCGGTTTTATTTTGACATTATGAATACAATTGCTGCCCTCAAATGTTAATTTGAACTAAAATAAACCTTTGTTTATAACTACTACAATATTACATTTCATTTTGTCCAAGGAGCTGTTTTGTTTTAAATGCTCCTAAGAAAAGTCAAGTATAGCTCCATCATTGCTGAAAGTAAAAAAATATCATACTTTATGATGTTAGTTTTAATAAAAATATAATTAAAATTTCTCTGGCATTTCTTTTTTGCTGTATCGAAAATGTACCGAACCGTGACATAAGTGTATCGTATCGAACCGAACCGTGAATTTTGTGAACCATTACACCCCTAATATATTAGGGGTGTAACGGTTCACAAAATTTCGTTCCTAGTTTCCTGGTTTGTGACGTCACCCACCTGATTTCACGACATCCCGCAAAGCGTTCCCTCAGCATCAATCGATATCTAAATAATTATGTAGGCTACACACACATTACCACGTCCCCTTAGGGCCTCCGTACACCTGTGCCCGGTTGCATAAAGCACCTTAAGTTTTTCCCTTAAGTATGATACTTAAGGGGCGATTTACCCTTACCTAAGAGAATAACTTAAGGGTGTTGCATATAATCTCTTAAACGGTTCTCTTAGGTAAGGGAAACATTTAAGTGTTTCACGACAGCGATCCTGGATTCACGTTATAAAAGTCTGTTGTTGCCATAGATACGCAAAACACTAACATGTTGGAATATCACGTGTCAGTCCAGTGACGCTTTCACGCAACATCGCATTAGCTCCAAAAGTGGCGGCAGTTTGTTTGTGTTGTTCACCGTCTCATGCTTTGGCATTTGTTTAGGTTTTGTGAATGCACTTCTGGCTCTGTGTCTCGAAATACAGCTGAGTATATTTCCATAGCATACCTGTTTTCTTCTGTCATGATTCCTTTTAAAACAAATCAGCTCGTTCTCCTGTGAATCTTTTTCTGCACGGGTCGGCCACACACTCTCCGTGCGCGCACTGACTTAACTTTGTGCTAGTTTACATGCGAGTCGCGTGTAATGACAGACAGACAGCCGTCTAGTTTGATAGCGATGTCAAATATTGCGCGTCGATCAAATCGGTATTCTTGCTACAATTTTTATTGCTAAATTGATCCAAAGGGTTCTCCCTATTCCCTATGATCTTCAGCTGGTTCCATAAATTCAGCCATGTCGTCTTATTTTTGTCCGCGTTACTCTTAAGGTTACGATTTCCAAACCTTAAGTTATACTTAGGGAAATTACCGTTAAGGGGTTTGATGCAACACTTAATGATTACTTAAGTGAAAAAACAGCATTTAAGGGAAATTCTAAGTGTTTATGACGTTTCACTTAAAAAAAACGTTAAGTAACACTTAAGGGTATTTTTCTGCAACACCCTTAGGTTTAAGGGAAACATAAGGGCGACCTTAAGGGAAAATTACACTTAAAGGGTTAGTTCACCCAAAAATGAAAATTTAGTCATTAATTACTCACCCCTATGCTGTACCAACCCCGTAAGACCTTCGTTCGTCTTCGGAACAGAAATGAAGATATTTATGATTAAATCTGAGAGGTTCATGACTGCTACATAGGCTCCCTAAGGGAATGAAACTTGACGGCCCAGAGAGTCATTAAAGAAAATGTTTAAATATTCCATGTCGCAACAGTGGCTCAACTATAAGTTTATCAAGCGACGAGAATACTTTTTGTGCGAAAAAACAAACAAAAATAACGACTTTATTCGACTATTCCTTTTCTTCCTTGTAGGCCTGAAACGAGACTTCGAGAGATTTCCACGACGCATGCGCGAGAATTGCGATCTCCTTCACTATAACCTGCTTGTGGTTTTTTAAACTTTATTGTGTCTGCTTGTGTTTTTAAAAAACTTTATATAGGCTTCAAAATGTATAAATTTCGGATTAACTTGTAAAGATTATCTTGATAGACAAAACGTGTAAGGGTCACAACTCTTTGTTAAACACAGATCTTATTTTTTGCGATTTTCCAAAAGTCTATGGGGAAAATGCATAGCTTTCTCGATCGAGGGAACCCATGCGCCGCTAGCTTCCGAGTTGTCCTACAAAGTGACGTCATCACTTCGCCACTCTATAGAAGAAATACTGAAAATGCAAGACTCCAAGGTTCTTGAATATTATTTGACAAACTTAATGCATCAACTCTGAATTTGCATATAATTAAATTCTGATAATTGTACATGAAAACGTTAAATCTCTGTGTAGAGGGCATTTACAAAAATCCCACACTTTTTTGGGATTCTCTTCTAATTAATTAAGATTTTTTCCTGATGTACATTAAACTCACCTGTATGGAGACCCTAAGGGGATGATTGAAAAATATGAGATGGGAGAGGAAAAAATAATAATATTTTAACGCTTTCTCATTCACTTGCGAAACATTTGCATCCCTCTGGCAATTTTTTATTGTATTGCATTCCCTTGAGAGACTTCACAGAAGGATTAAAATAGTTTCCTCTCTCATTTAATATTATTCCCATCCCCTGCAATTTTATAACTCTCTCCTAGTCGAGACTTGAGTGCTTTTACATAAAAGAGAACTTGTTCTCACTAATGGGTAAGTTAAATGCAACCTCGACATTTAACATCAGCTTACAGGAGCTACAACCATTATTGTGCAATTACAGGCCTGTGTGAGTGACTTCACAAAGTCTCTTCCTCTTGATGGCATACACCGCAAGCAGGGCCGGCGCTCCGCACACGCACATCACGCGCTGCGCGTAGGGCACCAAGTGCTTGGGGGGGCACCAAAAAATCTGGGTCGTGAAAAATCATCACAATAGGCTACTAGTATAAATAACAAATAAAATATGTCTAAAGCATGTTAATATACAAAAGCAATTCAAAAGTAATATAGGCCTAGACCAAATTAGTCGAGAAAAAGGTGAATCTCCTTTTTCGTCTCCCTCTGGTGCCCCCCCTTCCCCACCTCCCAGTGGTCTGTTCGATTATGCCTCAATCAATGTCAAATTTGGCAGACACCGACCTCAGACATGGCCTCGAAAAGGCACCAAGAGTCGGGGGCGAAAAAAGGAAAAAGAATAGACAGCGGGATGATACTCGCGCGTCGCTTTGCAGGCAAGACAATGTTTTAAATAAAAATGTTAGTTTTGTAGCGCGGGCGCCCTTGCGTCGTGTATGCATGTCCAGGGGGGGCGTCGCTAGTAGTGCAAATGAAATGATCCGGGGCTTTTTTAGCCCTGCATGTTGAATCTTTTATTTTAACGGGGGTCCGGGGCTTTCTCCCCCGGAAAATTTTGAAACTTGGCCTGTTTAAGATGCAGCTAGTTTGTTTGGGGAGAAAAGGAAGACCGCTTAGATACGTTTTTTCGTTGTTGTTTTATGCGGATAATGCGGTCATTTTCAAGAGGTTCATAGGCCAAGGCCCAAGGGCGACATCTGTTGGTGAAACTGCAATTAGAAAAAAAAAAAAAAAAACACAATCTCAGTGTTTGTATATTTTCATATTCACAGAGTTGTCAAATTATTAGGGCTGGGAAAAGATTAATCGCATCCAAAATAAAAGTTTGTGTCTACATGATATATGTGTGTGTACTGTGTATAATTATTTTGTATATATAAATACACACACATATGCACGTATATATTTAAGAAATATTTGCATGTATATACTGTATATATTTATATATAATTTATATTATATATAAATTTAAATATTTTATATATAAATAACAAATATCTCTTAAATACATAAATGCAAATGTGTATTTATATATATACAAAATAATTATACACAGTACACACACATATATCAATTATGTACAGAATTATTATATTGTGCTTCATCAGACTAAGAAATTCTGAATGGTTGTTATTCCTTGGGTGAGTGGGTGGGTGAGGGGGTGAGTGGGTGGGGGGGGGGGGGGGGGGGGGGCACCACCAAGCATTTGTGCTTAGGGCACCCAAATGGCTAGCGCCGGCCCTGACCGCAAGCATATACAGGTTTTAAAAAGGTGCTACATTACAGGAATGAACCAGCTCCTAGTTGGAAGTTGTAATAGTGTTGAACTTCATTGAAATGATGTTCAAGAACAGTGCGAAATGGAGAGAAACAGCTGAAGTGAGTGTCTTTGGATCTGACTGCAGTTGGAAAGGCTGAATCTGAGAAATGAAACTCGGAGGCTCTGCAGAGTGTGCAAATGTTTAATGCGTGTCAGTGTATAAAGTAATAAGAACACACATCTGAGCAGCAGACTCATAGGATCATATGAATGCAGAATAAATGGCATGATTAAGAGCGGGTAAGTGCTGAGATCTGCTGTGTGTGTTTGAGGTAAAAAAAAAAAAATTTTGCATTTTATGTTGCATATATCACGTCCCTCTCTGTCCTACAAAAGTGTGTTTCCTACAGACACGTCAAACAGTCAATCCTAACCACAGGTACAACTGATTTTGATAATTGCTTGTACAAACCGGTAACACTTTACAATAAGCTTCCATTTGGTAACATTAGTTAACTACATTAGTTAACATGAACTCACAATGAGAGATACTTCTAAAGAATTGATTAATCTCAGTTAATGTTGATTTGGTAACACTTTATAATAAGCATTGTGTAATAAAGTACTTACAACTCATTTGCAAACTATTTATAGTTAATTAATAGTATATAAACTGTAGTTGAAAGTTTAAAACATTAATAGACTATATAGAAATAGTGAATTCTTCATTCATTGTTCCTGTAATGCTTTGTTAAAAACTTATTTACAGTAAATAGTCCTCACTTCAGATTAGGTCAGGGAAAATGACATTAAGTGCTTTAAACCAACCTTTATTAGACATTAATTGCATTCATATTCAGTGTTTCTTAAAATGTTTACAAGTACATAAAGCACACACACACACACACACACACACACACACATTGGGTTTCCATGTTTTATAGGGACTTTCCATAGAAATAATGTTTTATACTCTACAAACTGTTTATTCTTTCCCCTAAACCGACTCCTAATCCTGACACTTTGTGAGTTACAGTGACAATGAATGAAGAACTTTGTATATAGTCTATTAATGTATTAACTACAGTTTATAAACTATTAATTAACTATTTTCAAATGATTTGTAAATACTTTATTACACTATTCTTATTATAAAGTGTTACCGTTAATTTAAACATTTACTAATACATTATTAAAATCAAGGTTGTATCTGTTAATATTATTTAATCGACCAGCTAGCATGAACTAACAATGAACAATTGTATTTTTTTTAAACGAATGTTAAGATAACTAACACTTAAGATTGCGGTCCAATTCTCACTATTAACAATGACTTTTGCCTCTATAAGCTTCAAATGACTAATTATTAGTACGGTAGTTGTTAAGTTTCGGTATTGGGTAGGATTAAGATATGTAGAATGTAGTCATGCAGAATAAGACATTAATATGTGCTTTTATAAGTACTAACAAACAGCCAATATCATGCTAATAAGCAATAGTTAAAATTGACAATTGAACCCCTAAACTAAAGTGTTACCAGAAATACTTAAGCAAATGTGTTGCTTAATGCGTTAATGAGACATTATTGTAAAGTGTTACCTACAAATCTATAAAACAGAAAATATGACTTACAGTATAAAATAAATACACTTGAGCCTTATTGACGTGGTAGTATGGGTACATAAGACAGAAAAGGTTGGGAAACGCTGCTCTAAAGTGCATGACATTTTATCCTGAGATACAAAAGAAACAATCAATGCATATGGTCTTTCAATAAGTACAACTGACAACTAGAAAATAAATTGACATTAAAGCTGAAATTTCTCTCCGTTCTTCCTCTAATAAACCCAAAATCACCAAAAACAAAACAAAAAACAGTGTGAATTATTAGTTCTTTAGTATATTGCTACAGTACACAATGCAATTTCACATATATAATCTCGTAGCATATGACAAAAATATAATGTTTGTGGAAATAAGTCATCAGTAAAAATATGGAGTATTTAATGTTACGCAGTGCAAATTAAGCAGATCTTTCATTATAAATTCTTTGGATAAAAATATTGTATAAAAAAAAAACCCTGAGTTTTTCTGAAGGTTGGATGTTTTAAACTAAATCATCAAATCTTGATGGCCTACCTGATGTAAAATAAAATAAAAATAACCGTGATAAAGTGCCTGTAACTGCTGATTGATGTTTGATTTATGTTGCTGATATTTGTATTTCATCACTCAGATCCACGACGTTCTCAAACACCCCGTCCTCTTCATCACGCTGCTGCCGCGCAAAATTCACAAAAACCTGAGAGAAACAGAGAGAAACGTGTCAACTGAGGTAGAAAAAATGAATGGCTGCTTAGATTCAAATTTAAATGTCATGATCTCAGTGTCCTTATGGTAGGGTTATTATCCTAAACTAAAACAAACTATTTAGACATTAAAGCTACACTGTGTGATTTTTACCCCCATCTAGCGGTGAAAAGGTATATGACCATCCAGTGAATATTAGTTTCTGTGCCCTACGGTGGCCAATGGAGTCCAAGATTAACATGGCTTCCAGTACGACCTCCTCGACACGGTGCCATCGAGTGTTAAAACGCGAAAGGCGAAGCTTGATGTCCCTCTTTGGCTAATGTACTTTCAAGATGGAGGGGCAACATGGCGACCGACATTAGAACCCCTTACCCGTATGTATTTTCAATGGCATATTATACACTCACGAGAATACTTTATTACTTTAACGAAGTAAATATACATTAATGAGCACATATATTTTTGAAAGAACTAAGTGTTTTTAGCCAAGAATAAACTAAAAAAGTTACACAGTGTAGCTTTAATACAACATTTCTGTAAATTGAACTAAAGCTGAAATAAAATAAAACATAAATATTAGTGGAAAAACGAAATGAAGTTGAAATCACCAAAATTATTAACTGGAAATAAATAAAAACGATAACTAAACTAAAATGGAAATAAAATCAAATTAGACCTTTTTTAATAGCAAGTAAAAAAATGACAAAAGCACATAAAGTGATTAGAAAATGTAACTAAAATTAACATGAAAACTAAAATATATAAAATATAAAAGCCATTCAAAATATTAAAACTGCTTTTTGGTTATTTATAAAAAATGCAGACATTGTCTTTTTCTGCTGTGTCATTTCTACCCAATAAAAATAGAGGCTTGATCTATCTGACGTCATTTCTTTCAAATGCATTGCTTTTAATGTACTACAACGGAATCAATTCTGTGCGGTGAAAGTCACTGAGAAATTTGTTTTGGTTCCATTTTATTTTATTGCACAATTTTTAAATCCACAAACTCAATTTAGCAGCCATACTGGCTGGTGAGAGAAAAAGTTCATTTTTTAAACCCTGCTAGTAACCCATCAAGTGTCAGCTTTAACTGGGTCGTACTGCCCTCAGCGTCAGCTCATTCTGTCTCACAGTTGCCAGCAATATTGGCATGTGATTCATTTCTCACAAGACGTCGGATGGCAGTAAGGGACCTGCTGCATGTGAACACCACAGATGAAATGCACTCGGATAGATAAGGAAGTGTTAGGGATCATAATCAGAGTTAGATTGTGCTAATTTTAGTCAACGGATAGTCTGGACTTCCAGGGTCTAGAGTGTCTTTTCTGGATATACTAGCCGTTATTACAAGAAACAAACTGTATAAGCAGAAACTGCCGATAATATCTAAGATAAAGTAAAGCATTTCACACTGACAGGACGGCCAAATGATGATTAACTGGAGTCGACGAGCGTTTACTGTAAAGTGTGCGGTGAGTTTGAAGCGCGGCAGATCAAGGAGTTGAAGAGAAGCTGGAGGCCCGGGAAAAGAGATGTCAAGTGTGTCAGTCAAATACACACATGCTTAGTGCTTTCCCCAAAAAAAGAAGAACCTTTAGAATGTGTTGAATCTGCTCATTACTAGAGGTCTTAAAGTGAAACAAATCAATAAAATAATAACATACCCGCTGCTGTCATTAATGTTAATCAACAAAAACAGAAAAAAAACTGTACTTAAAGCACCTGGTTGTATATATTGTATTTATTTGTCCTATTGTCATTTGATTCTTTATTCTTATTTTATTACTGACTGCTTACTTGATTACTTAAGATCTTTTGACTTTTATTAGGCAAGTATTTGCTGTGGTTTGATAGTTAGATTTAGTACATTGTTAGATAGTAAACATCATTCTTTTTTCAGATTTGTGAAGACTGGATAAGGCTGTGCACCACACTCAATATCTCCCTTTCCAAGTCTGTTTTAAAAGTTAAAATATATCAGAATTTGGATTAGACAAAATTCAAAATGCAAAATTGCAAATTTCAAATGTAGGCGCACGGCAAGCGCGCTCATAATAGAAGAGACGTGCGAGCTCGTCTTTCCAGGCTCGCCGCTGTTCATGGTTGCATAGCGGAGACACGGGAAAGCAAGCGCTTGTGGAAAGGAGAAAGCGGTACGATGCGCTCTCCATGATGACGAGGAAGTTTCAGAATTAATTGATTTCTAGCCCTTGCATTAGAAATCAGCTACAGGGTTCCCAAGCTTTGAAGACAGGCAAGAGTGACATTTTTGGATTAAATAAAAGTACAGTTAAGTCAAATAAAACATGTTTTATCTCCTGTATAGTTTGGTAACACTACAATAAGACACCATTCATTAATATTACTTAATGCAACATCAACACATTGAGTGAACAATATATTTTTACAACATTAATTAATGTTTGTGAATGTTATTTAATACAAACACTTGATTGTTCATGTTTGTTCACTTCATTCATTGTGCATTACATAATGTTAACAGATAAAACTTTTGATTTTAAAAATATATTAGTACATTTTTAAGTTAACCCCATGGAGAATAATTGCTACAGTATATAACTGTTGTTTATTGTTAGGTAATTTTATCTAATGTTATCTAACAAATAGAATCTTATTGTAAATTATTTTTAATACTACAGTTTCCATCTTTGTAACCGTGATATACACTTTAATATGTGTAAATTTAATCTAAATTAAGCTTTGGTACCGAAATTGGTACCGAGAACCGTGGATTTTCACTGGTATTGGTACCGAATACTGATATTTTGGTACCGTGACAACACTATAAGCAATTATGGAATTAGATATAAAGATGTACTTAAGTTCATTTAATTGCAATTAATATTACAGTGTGAAAACATAACATTCAGTTCACACTTATTCTTTCTGTAATAAGTATGCTAAAGTCTACTTGTTTTTCACAAAGGGAGTCTGAATCTAAAGCAGAATCATTATGATATGATTCCCATCCTTACTTGCAACTACTTTATATTATTAAAGAAGAATTGCATGCCTGTATTTTCTTTTTTGTTGATGTTTAAATCAGAGATTAATCCTCATATGTCAGGTGTGTGTTACCTGGTCCAGTGTGGTCTGTGACACAGAGTAATCCTCCACGCGCAGCATCTGCTGGTGTTTGGTGAGCTGGCTGAAGATGTGCGCCAGGGTTCCCTCTCCCTGCGGTATCTGGTACTGCAGTGTGTTGTGATGTTTCTCTTTCAAAGTGCTGCCAGGAAACGTGTCCCGCACAAAGGACTCCACCACGCACATGTCGGCCTGATCGGCACACACACGAACGATCAGCGTGTAACCTTCCCCGAACCTGCAACACACACGAGCATGGAGTCAAAGCATTAACTTTATTCACAACATGGAATCAATACATAGTGTCCATCCAGTGGTGTAGTCTACGTGATACGCAGGTATACGCCGTATAACCACTAGGAAATGTCAAGGATTTCCGCATACCCACTTAAAAAAGCGCGAGGATTCGTCACAACATCGTTTTGTGACAGAACTTTCATTCATAAATTCACCCCGCCGTCTGTGTTTGCGCAGTGACACGGATCGAATCGCGGAATCCAGTCACAAATGTAATTAGCTGCAAAGCGGAATGTCACGCATTTTTGAATGAATAAATCAAAAGTATGTACAATTAATCAAATCTCGATATGTACTATTGTCTATGAATATCAAAGCTCAAAAAGACTGCTATTGAAATAAACTCTGCATGTCTGTGACTGTGTGTCTTTGTGAACGAGCGCTCAATGTGTGCTCTACGTACACTGAAGCGCAAGTGACACTCGTGGTGTTATTTAGCGTCTATGAGGACATGGACACATTTGAACTTCATTGCAGAGCTTTTATGAGAGTCACTGCACAAGAATTTTACCATTTCATTTGATAAAATGTCCCGATCAGGTTTTTTTGCCCTCGAGTCCGAGTCATTTGATTTTGAGTATCTACCGATACCGAGTCCCGATCCGATACTTATATAATACATCAAAAAAGAATAAAGAAGCGAGAAAAAAACAGATCCAGGATGTTCCTTATTTTTTATTTAATTAACCTTATTTTAACATTCAACAACTCTGTTAACAAACAGAGCACTTCTGTGAGGTAGCTTGAACAATAATAAATAACATAAAATCTTCACTTTTGGACTTTAGTGCAACAGAAAATATAGAAAAAGTGTAATATAAAAACAAATAGCACCTCAACTTAAAATACCCGGCAGGCATGTAAACAAAAAATAAAAATGTTTTAAAAGTGTATAAAAAAAATTATGAGAATATATATATATATATATATATATATATATATATATATATATATATATATATATATATATATATATATATATATATATACATACATACATTAGGGGTGTAACGGTTCACAAAATTTGCGGTTCGGTTCGATACGATACAGCAAAAAGTAAGAAATGCCAGAGAAATTTCCTATTTGTTGAAAGAAAAACTATTTTTAAATAAGTTTGAGTTTTCCTACATCTTGAAACTTTCAGGTTTATAAATGGGGGTGGTAATCTTTGAAGGATGAACAAATAATGTTTTGGTAATCACATTAAAAATAACATTTAAATATATATTTATATTTGAGTTTTGAAGTGCAACATTAAATCCATGTTCATTCACGGCACAATGTTTCTACTGGTTTCCACGTCAGCGCTGTTTGATCTGTGGCGAATTCAAATGTTTTCTTCACTGGATCTCTTAGCACAGTGTCGCTTGATCTCACGCGCTAAACAGATGTTGCTGGTCCGAACTGATAAATGGTCCGTTAAGCACAATATAATGAGGAGCGCAGTTTCGTTCCGCTTTCATTACGTTTGCCATTTGATGTTGCGCAACGTTGTGGTGATCGCGCCAGCGCGGATTTTGTCTGCAGGAAAAATGGTCCTAGGGATCGTTCGGTTTGTATGCGTACCGAACCGGAAGCCTCGTACCGAAACGGTTCAATAATTACGAATACATGTACCGTTACACCCCTAATTTACATACATCCGAGTCCTGATCGGGAGGTAACGTCCGATTCCGATCGAGTCTGAAACCACGTGATCGGGCCCGATTTCCGATCGCGTGATCGGATCGGGACATCCCTAGATAAAACTATCATCATTCATTAGTATCATATGCACTCACAAACTTTAAAGTATTTGATGACAACCTGTCAAAATAAAAGTTTTGTACAACTTGAAGAAAATATAACAGAAATATATTACTATTGCACAGTAGAGCATAATTCAAGTAGGCCTAATAATAATAATAATAATAATAGTTTATTAAAACACACAGAAACTCAAATGTCTTTATGACAACCCACCAAAATAAAAGTTTGTAGAGAGAAAGAAAGTAACTCGATGTCTAAGTTCGTATGTCTAAGGGATATGTCTAATACGTTTGTTTGCAAACGTAGACATCTCACAATTCAGACTTTTTTTCTCGAAATTCTAAGTTACCATCTTGCAATTATGACTTTTTTCCTCAGAACTGCAAGTTGATCCTTTAATGCATAAAACTAGGCTTCCTTTAAAAGAAAAATAAGTCAGAATTGTGAGATATCATCAGAAATGCAAGCTGATGGCTCAATAAACTCACAATTTAGTGAAAAAAAAAATCTGAATTACGAAATGTTAACTCAAAATGACTAGAAATAAAAAGAATTGTGAGATAAGAAGTTTCAACTCTGAGAAAAAAATTCAGAATTACAAAATGCTAGTTCAGAATTGTGAAAAATAGTCGCATTTACTCTTTTTTTTTTTTGTGGCCTAAACTGACTTGCATTTATGGCTTCAGAAGACATGTAGACAGTATCATTTGGGAATAATTTAAGAATATAATACACTGTAGTTCTACAAGTTGTAGTTCTTTAGTTCACATTTACTTAAAACATGGCAGCTTTTTTCAACATCCCTCCTTTTCCATTGCACAAAAGAAATAGACATATGGGTTTGTACACGTTACACACGCCGCTCTAATGCAGCAGAGAGAAACAGCGTCTACATTTTCATCCCTCAAAACAGTGAATCTGTGAAAAGTAGATGCAGATTTATAGTCTGTGTAAAGTGTGCAGCAGTAGATAGTTGCAAAATGTCGCTGGCCTTATAAAACCTTCCTCCGCTCTTAACATCACTGACGTACATTAGAAGCACTCTAGTGCTTTCATCCTTCTTGTTAAAGAACAGAGACACACATGTGTGAGATCAATACACACACAGACAGACTGTGTGAATTGTATGAAAAACTCACTCACTAAGTACGGTGACTCTTAATAATGGAGCGATTTGATTGGTGACTGACAGGCTTACAGGTGCTTTTATTGGACAGCTGTTTAATTGTGTTTGTTTTGGAGCTGATGAAGGTGTAGAGGTGTGTGTGTGTTTACTCTAGGGTTTGTGTTTATGAACACACTCAGCATTAATATGATTTTATCGGAGTAACCACTCGCTCTCAAAATAATAAAATAAAAGCACACTATGATAATGGCCGGTGTGTGTCTGTGTGTTTGTGCTACACGGGAGTGTTTCGGCTTTATGCGAAGAGTTTTTGTCCATTTTTAGTGAGATTCCTCAATGCTCATTTGGCGGATTACGGGAAGTGAACATCATATATCATTCCAAAAGAATAAATGTAGCCATCAGTCATTGCGCACATCAGTACTACACAACATCACGTAGGGAAAGACTTTTTTAGGACGAATACATATTGTACATTACGCTAATTTATTTGAATTATAATCAAATTAATGTAATATATAGTCATTCTTCTAAATATATGAAATCTGGATATGAGATATCTGAAATCTTGAAAATAAATATGTTTAAAATATTTACCAGTATTGATGAATAAAGATATATATCATTACTGTCTCTGTCTTGATCAACATTCAAGTGAATTTTGATTAAATGTTCGATGGTATTTTTGATATGTGTATTGGTAATAAAATTGACTTTTTTTGGACGTTTTTTTTTTAAATCAAAATATTATCAAAATCAGCTCTCAAAATCTAATCTTTAAACTATACTTACACTACCATCCAAAGGTCCGGGGACTGTAAGATTTGAAATAAATTAATATTCTTATTTAAGCAAAGACACATTATAAATGTCTTTACTGTCACTTTTTATCAATTTAATGTCAAGTTTCAAATAAATTATGTTCTTTTTAACCTTCTATTCATCAAATAATCCTGAACAAAATCATGATTTCCACAAAAATATGAAGCAGCACTGTTTTCAACAGTGATAATAAAGGAATGTTTCTTGAGCAGCAAATCAGCAGATTAGAATGATTTCTGAAGGATCATGTGACACTGAAGACCAGACTAATGATGCTGAAAATTCAGCTTTGCATCACAGGGATAAATTACATTTTAAAATCTATTCAGGGTTATTTTTTTTATGTTTGAGTTTTACTATGAGTTTTTCTCTATTTTCTTTGGTTCCTTCCTGGTTCTGGTTAGTCTCCTTAGTTACTCATTGTAACCACTGGTTAGTTATGTCAGCTGTGTCTCATTACGTTGATTAGTTTGATATGTATATACCCTTGCTGCGTCCCAATTCGCATACTATCCGTCCTAAATAGTATTCGAAAATAGAATTAGTACGTCCCAAATTGTAGTATGTTGAAATGAGTGTCCCAAAGAGACCCGGATGGTCTACTATATCCGGTCAGAATCCGAAGTGCAGATCGTTGCACACTCTAACGGCTGATATTGCCCACAACCCATCGCGCGTTGGACGAGGATTCGGTTAGAACTACAAACACGACTAAGAAGTGTTCAAAAACTACAGACATGGAGGACGCGCGAGTCCGAGAGGTTTAGATAAAGGGGTTTGAGTGATTAATTATCAGTATCTAACCTCACGAAAATGTATTTATTCAATGTTGTCCACATTATATTGCATCTGCAGCATTGTTAACTTTTGCAAAGATACGTTTAGCCATTAACTTTTAAATGCATTATTATATTCAAATTCCAAACACATGAGGAGAGTCTCGGCATGAAAGACCCATGACTGGCAGATGAACGTGCGACAACAATTCTCTCCGAAATGGTAAGAAGTTATATTAGATTGAATGGAGGATTTTAACTGATGATTGACAGGGCAGTTTACGGTGACAGGATGCACGCGACAGAGCTGTCCGTTAAAGATGACGAAGTAGTATGTCCCAAAGCTTGCCTACTCTTTTGCTACACACTCAAAAGTATGAACTTTTTCTTCACAAAAAGAGTACATACTTTTAGGGCGTAGTATAAGTAGGCGAATTGGGACGCAGCACCTGTGTTTTGTTCAGTTCTTTGTCTGTTATCGTCTTATTGTGTTTGGTTGTTCTGTTGGTTCAAGACGGTGATTACAGAGTATTTTGTTTTGATTAATAAAGAGAAGACTGTTGAAATTAAATCCTGCACTTTTATTTCATTTTGCTGCAATCAGACGTGACAGCAATGATATTTCACAATATTACTGTTTTTACTGCATTTTTGATCTCACAAATGGAGCCTTGGCGAGAACAAGAGTCTTTACATAAAGAGACTTTACCGACCCCACATTTTGAACTTTACAGTATATGTGTAGTAGAATAAGATTTTGACTTGCTAACAAAACAAGTTTGTATTGTTTTAAATAAAATGGAACAGATTCTCGAAATCAGCTCTGTCATCTCATCTTCAAACTGTCCCTGTATTAGTTTTTTTTTTTTTTTTTAAAGGAGGGTGGGAAGAGCAAGACAAGCATAACTCATCCACTTACAACACCTACAGCACACTCACTATAAAGAGGAATCAACATTAAAATGTCAGCGGAGACAAAGACAAAGTTGCCCTCACTTTGCTGTATCAATCATGTGAAGAGTGGAGACAATAAAGAGTTTAGATCAGCACTCAAACAGCAGCACTGACACCAACAACACGGACTGCTTTAGGAAATACACGTAGCAAATATTCTAGTGGTCGAGTGATATGAATTTTTGATGGTTGAAGTTGTAAGACTGATGCCGAACTGTCTGGACCAAGAGAGGACTACTCTGAGAAAACAATGGAAATTAACATAAGAACTCTCTCTTGCAAAATTTGCATCCCCATCCGAGACACAATCACATTGTGTCAATCACCTCAGTGTTGTCTTAATCTACATGTCCTTCTCTTCACCCCCTCTTCCCCCATCTTGGGAAACCATGGCATGACCAAACCAAAGATCAGAGAATTAATATTGGCCGGCTTATATCTGTAGTAGTGGCCATGACCTCTGACTAGAGGTAGTGTTACTTTCATTCAAGTGTGTACAGATCTATGGGAACTAAACAAAATACTTTTAGAGAGAGCAAGCATGAGCGCACCCCTCTAAATAGTATAGTTCACCGGAGCGAGAAGCGACATTGGTTTCCAAATGAACGAGTGTAATTTCAACAGACTTAAATAGAATAATTAAGTGTCTAGATAAATTATCATCTAAATGACCAATGACCAATAACTAATTGGCATTTCAAACTAAATTTGAGGTTGCGATAAAATGGAGTCAGATAGAAGTAAACTGGGATTAAACTATACTTTGCCTGAAAAGAAAGAACACGCAGTACTCCTTCACCTGCTTATCGGAAACGGTTGTTGCATGGCCTTACAACCGATATCTTGGCTAATATAAAATTACACTATTTACATGAACTAACAATGGACAATACTTCTAAAGCATTTATTATTCTTAGTTAGTGTTAATTTCAACATTTACTAATACATGATTAAAACCAAAAGTTTTGTTTGTAAATATTATTTAATGAACCTGCGCTAACATAAACTAAAAATGTACAGTAGCAGTTGATTTTTTTATTAACTAATGTTAACAAAGTTTAATAAACACTGTAACAAATGTATTGTCCATTGTTAGTTAATGAGTTTATGGTTAATCCGTAGTTAATACATTGTAGTCTATACATTGTTAGTATAAAAACCATTAGGCCTGCGGAGAGTCATATGTTGCACAACATATGGTAACATAACTTGTGTGTGATTAATGTATTTGTAAACATTTTAAGGAACACTGAATATTAATTAAAATTCATGTCTAATAAAGGTTGGTTTAAAGTTGGTTTTAATTCATGAAATTTTCCCATTTTCAAGTGAGAACTAGGCTATTTACTCCTAATAACCAATTAACATTTCCTTTTCTATGAGCTAAATAAACAATAATTGTGTTAATTACAGTGACACATAATAAAATAACTCACTATTTGTATATAGCCTAGTAATGTATTAAGAATGTAGAGAATACATTAGTTTGAAATTAACTATAAATTAATAAATTGTTAATGATTAAGTAATTTATAACTGTATACTTGTTATAAAGTTGTTACCAAAATACATACATAAATAAATAAATAAATAAATCAATCATTTGAACTTTGATTAAAAAAAAATATCAGCCAATGCAATGCATATAATATAAAAATGCCAAATATCATGATATTATCGCCCTTGGCAATAATGTATACAGAGAAATTTATTCCTAAATGCTGTTCATGTCAAATACATCCAGTTATATTTATTTACTAAAGCACATCATGCACTGAAAACCTTCAACGTGTGCAACTCAAGCGTTGTCTGTGTTTGACGACATGAAGTGAAGTGTGTTTCCTGCTGAGTGTGTAGAGAGAAGTGAACACTGTGACCCGCGAACGCAGCGTGAGTGACGGCGTCCTACAGATGGCAGCAGAAACACGCCGCAGGAGGAAGAACACGATGAAGAAAGGGGAAGCGACAGAACAGGGGAAGGACTAAATAAAGAATGGCTGCAGACGGAGTGAGAATCGTTGGCTGACGGAGAGGTGTAGATCTTGTCCCACTGCTTTGCTCCATTAGACGGCACGGAAAGAAAAGATAAAGGAGAGAGAGGGAGGAGGTCGATCAAGGGAGCAGCTCTTAATTGCCTCTTCACTCATTAATGCCCACACCTCCACAATCATTAATTACAACAAAGAGAGTGAGAGAGCAGCTAAATTCAGACACATAATAAATGTAAGGCCTAAATTATGTTGGTATTTTAACTTTTGAATGATTCATTCAATAAGTATGGAAATGTATTATGAATATTAATATTATCAGGACAGTTTGTGCTGCATACTCTGCCATTCAAATGTTTGTAGTCAGTCATATTTGCAATGTTTTTGAAAGATTTTTCAATTTTAATTAAAGTAAAAGCATATTACATTATAAAATGCTGAAACAGCAATTCTGTTAGTTTGCCTTATTTCTCTAATGTTTGATTACAAAATTCCTGATAAATTTCATAAAATGGAACAAATAGTCATGAAACTGTTTTTGACAGTTAGAAATGGTATTGCATTGAATACTTTCAGAAATTTTCGTTTTGGAAAAATGCAACAAAATGACCACCCACCGACGGTTATGCATAAAAGTGCATTAAAAAAAACAATAGGCAAAGTCCTTGAACATGGAAATCAATAGAAATTACATGAAATTTTGGAAGCAAGCCAAGTTTAATTATATTTCCCCACAAAGATAAACGTTTCGTTGTATCCTGCTCTGCGCTTTGAGAAGACTGTGGGACACGAGCAGGACAGAGTCCATTAAGCACAAACTGTGTAATTTGACGTGAGATAAAGATCGAAACTAACGAGATAGTGTTTTTCTCCTTTGCCATATAAAGGATGCAAATACAGGGATTAAGTGAACGAAAGAAAGTAACGTTAATAATCCCATCCGAAAGGAGACGTTTGAGAGAAGTTTGGCTTAATGCCATGGACCAGTTATCACGCTGACCGACAGCCCTTAACAAAAGTAATTAATATTTTAACAATAATTTACTATTCACAGTAAATGCAGATGAACATTTAATTGACATATTTTTAATTCAATTCTTTAAAAACAATGTTCTAGAACTTTTGTCAAGAACTCCCTTCCCCTTCCCCTTCATCTCTCTCTCTCTCTCTCTCTCTCTCTCTCTCTCTCTCTCTCTCTCTCTATCTCACCTCCAGATGTATTTGCAAGTCCAGATGTATTTACTTCAATTATTTTTATTAACCTAAATATTAAACTAACATTTTAAGTGCACTATAAATTAACTGGTTCTATGCCATCATTTTTAAACACATTCAAACAAAAATAGCTGACTTCCTGTTGGTCGGAGCTAATAACTGTAAATTAGAAAGTTGTCCGGCTCGATGAGAACAACATATGTCCTGAGTTTGGTGACTGTAGGTAAAACTAACCCCCAACTTTTTTTTTGGTCAAAAAAAGGGAAACAGGCAGTGTGTTATAACTTGTACAAAAATTGTGAAGAGATATCTTGAATTAAGTTTATTTTCGAAGGAATAAAACTACTGTTACTTATTTGAATTCAATTTAGTACATTTTATCAATCCATTTTTGATTCAACATGTTTGTCAATTCAATTCAAATTTACACTCTTGAATAGAAAATCAAAAGGGAGCCTTAATTTCTCAAATTCAGAATTTTGGTCAACCTGGCACACACACACACGCGCGCACACACACACACACACACACACACACACACACACACACACACACACACACACGCACGCACACACACACACACAGGGTTTCCATGTTTTATGGGGACATTCCACAGGCATAATGTTTTGTACTACCCCTGCACTACCCCATACCCCTAAACCTATCACAAAAAAAAAGTGTTATTTTAGATTTTCAAAAAAGTTAATTCTGTATGATTTATACGCTGTTTTCTCATGGGGACCAACAAAATGTTTCCACAAGGTCAACATTTACTGGTCTCGGTCTGGTATTAGTATTACTATACTGGTGGGGACATTTGGTCCCCATAACGTAGGAAATACCAGGACCACACACAGGCACACACCATCCCCCTCACCTGCTCTTAAGGTGCTGGATGCTGCCCAGGCATTTGAACTGTCCGTTCACCATAATGGCCATACGCGTGCAGAGCGCTTCACACTCCTCCATGCTGAAAGCAGACAGACACACACACACATATTTGAACACATGGCAGCATTAGGAAAGGTTTCCACTGACTGTTTTCATCTAAATCTGGCTGTTCCTCAGCATGAATCTCTGGAGAAACACCATCAAAGCATCAGAAACCCCAGAGCTCAGGATCCGCTTCCAACCACATTCAAATGAGACTCATTATGAAGCACATGAAAGCCTTTCACCTGCACAGCCAGCCAATGAGACCGAGTCAGAAAAACAAAACGATTTGCTGCCAAATCGTGGGACAAACGTACATTAGCTCAATCTCTAAACTGTCATATTGCCAGGGAGCGACACATTGCATCAATTAGCGAAAGATGCGATCAAATATATCAGTGACTGACATAATAAAGGTTCACGTATGAGACGGAAGTCATACATGCTCTGTACATTAGACATGAAGATTTGAACTTCATGAAATACGCTCATAAGTCATGTTTATTAAAAAGTTAGACCAGGAACAAACTAGAGCAGAGGTGAAATGCATGTGATTTACATGTAATATGTAATTTACAATAATGTTTGATTATATGATTTATCTGTTTTTAATTCATGTTGGCTAAACTGAGAACTAAACTGAGATTCAATGTCATATCCAAATAACTAGGTAAGAGATTTGACAAAAAAGGAATTTATATGACACAATATGACACAAGTAGGAGTGCGATATGGCTCTATATCAGCAGCACTGCTGTGATTCAGCCGTAGGTAATCACAGCCGTGCTTATATAGAGCCATATCGCACAACTACAAGTGTGATATTGCGTTTATACAACAGTTTGACGGCACTGTCAAGTGTGGAAGTGTGTAAATAAATAAGAAACAACGGTGTGTATTAAAAACCCCTCTTGTGTGTGAAGCTACTTCCTTTTGCTACAGATTCAAATCTCCAGTTGACAGTTTAACAGTTGAGCCTAAGACTCCGTTACTAATTCGAAAATGTCACTTTAGAACTTGGAAACAAGGAACACTGAGTTGCTTTATTGAAGCTATTATATTTTTTCTTATTCCATGGTTTATCTGAATACTCGATTCTAATTGGCTGGAGGTTGTGCAATAAAACAGACGCCTGCATTGACGGGCGTTTTTGTGAGGGGGTTATGAGACATTGGTTTAAAAGAATACAAAGACATTTTATCGGTCATAACTTCAGGAGACACTGGACAAATATGAAACTTCCCAGAGCGCATGTATCTACCACATGGGGTTCGAGCACGCTATCAAATGGAGTACAGTGTTTCCCCTAGAAATTTTTCCAGCAGCGGTGCTGTCCCGTGCCCAGAGCATGTTACCAAGTAACATGGGGGGGGTAACACTTGGTAACATGCTCCGCTACATGTACAGGCTACATGTACCTCCGGAAGAACTTTTTTTTTAAATAAACCCTTAAACCATGACTTCTGGCAAGTTTTGTGGATACAAATTGACATTTTGAGACATACAATTACGACATACCATCAACAGATTCAAGGTGATTATTGCAGCACGCACCTTGAACTGGTCACAAACAGAAACCTTCATTTTATAATTTTAGACAGGATTTTTCACGTTTTTGTTTTGTGTTCATTTTCAGCTATAAGGTAGATATTGATAGGGGAAAAATGAAATGGCACAACCCAGAAAAAGATTATTTAGAATTTATTGAAAATTTTAGGCCACACCCAATCTGTGAGCACTTAATTTTTTTAATTTTTAATTTTAACATTTTTAAAATCAAAAGTTTTAAGTTAACATTATTTAATGCACAATGAATGAAGTGAACAAACATGAACAATCAAGTGTTTTATTTGACTTGACTGTGCCTTTATTTAATCCAAAACTGTGTTCGTATTTCATTTTAAAAGAGTTATCCAGCCAAGAATAAGCCTAGAACTGCTTTTCTGGCGGACTAATAACAGCACTCGGGTGTCGGTCCGAGACTGTGCTCATGTACTCCTGCTCGTAAAACTACCCGGATACAACCGCACCCGAGTCCACTTTAGGGGCCGTTCACATATCGCGTTTTTTGCGCGCAAATGCGTTATTTCAATTGTAGGCGCGCGTGGCGAGATGAAAACATCGTAACATCTCATCTCAACACGCCATGTGACAAAAACCAACCGATCAGCTTCGGCCTTTCCGTAACAACATCGACAGCTCGGCCGAACAGCTGATCATAGCTGTACAGGGCGGCTTTTTATTTCTCATCTCCATAAATATATCTAGTAGTAAAGCTAAGTACAAGGGCTAGAAATCAATTAATTCTTTGCTGATACTTCCTCGTCCTCATGGAGAGCGCCGCTTTCTCCTTTCTAAAAGCGCTTGCTCTCTCCCGTGGCGTCTGTCGTTGCTATGCAACCATGAACAGAGGCGGCCTGGAGAAACGAGCGTGCTTCCCGCGCGCCTACATTTGAAATAACGAATTTGCACGCGCAGAACAACGCGCTATGTGAACGGCCCCTTATGGCAACGTGACATTAGCCTAATCGAAAATATTTCCATATGTGGCTCTTTCCTCCTTTCTTGTCAACAGTGGATTCAGAGCCACCGCATTAGCAGCACCGGCGCACGCCACGTATCAAGTGTTTTTAGGTGTGTAAGTGGATGTGATATTACTGATCATGTGAAGATTTTGCAGCGGCGCTGAAAATCCAGTGGCGGCGCTGCGCCGCTGCTAAATACATTGTAGGGGAAACACTGGAGTATACTTTGATAGGCTACGCATTTGACTGTAGGCATACGCTAGCAATTAAACAAATCAATCAATCAATCAACTTTTATTTGTTAAGCACATTTAAAAACAACACAAGTTGGCCAAAGTGCTGTACACTTTGTACAGATCAAAAAATTACTCAAACACTCAGATAGTACTCACACAGAACACTGGGTTAATATCCAACCCTGATCAGTATCCTGAAGCCTCGGGGCCATTGTAGGCCACAGCGTATAGGAGTGTACGCTGTGGCCTTGAGCACACACATTTAAAAAAAAAAGTATACTTTGGGCTTAAGGGTGTGTTCTGTACCTACTTAACCACATTCCGACAATTGTATACCTTAGAAGTAAGCTAAATAAAAAAAAAAATAAATAAAAAAAAACCTTTTGGGGACATCCTCGTTTGTAAAAAAATTCTAAAAATATAAAGTTTTTCAAACTATAAAAATGCAGGAAGATTTCAGGTAGCGTATGTTATAGCTGCTGCATTTAAAAACAACATACGTCTATGGAACAGCCCATTTAGACAGCTGAGTAAAGGTGTATGCTAGTTACCTGTGTGAGGTGAGGATAACAGATCTCCCCTCCTTGATCACACTGAGGATACAGTCCCACAAAAAACGGCGGGCCTTGGGGTCCATACCTGTGGTGGGCTCATCCTGCACACACACACACACACACACACACAGGACAATGTACATGTGAAACAATATGCATTATGCAGTGAGAAAGATTTCAAACAGCAGTTTACTACAGTGCAGTGCTGTGACATGACCTTATTATGTTGCGTATTTAAAGTCAAGTCACATTGATGGGTAACACTTAACAATAAGGTTTTATTTGTTAACGTTAACTACATTAGTTAACATGAACTAACAATAAACAATACTTCTACAGCAGTTATTAAAGGGTTAGTTCACCCAAAAATGAAAATTAAGTCATGAATTACTCACCCCCATGCTGTACCAACCCCGTAAGACCTTCGTTCGTCTTCGGAACACAAATGAAGATATTTATGATTAAATCTGAGAGATTTATCACTCCTCCATAGGCTCCCTAAGGGAACGAAACTTGACGGCCCAGAAAGTCATTAAAGAAAATATTTAAATATTCCATGTCGCAACAGTGGCTCAACTATAAGTTTATCAAGCGACGAGAATACTTTTTGTGCGAAAAAACAAACAAAAATAACGACTTTATTCGACTATTCCTTTTCTTCCTTGTAGGCCTGAAACGAGACTTCAAGAGATTTCCACGACGCATGCGCGAGAATTGCGATCTCCTTCAACTACTTCAGTTAAGTTCTCGCGCGTGCGCGTCGTGGAAATCTCTTGAAGTCTCGTTTCAGGCCTACAAGGAAGAAAAGGAATAGTCGAATAAAGTCGTTATTTTTGTTGTTTTTTTCGCACAAAAAGTATTCTCGTCGCTTGATAAACTTATAGTTGAGCCACTGTTGCGACATGGAATATTTAAACATTTTCTTTAATGACTCTCTGGGCCGTCAAGTTTCATTCCCTTAGGCAGCCTATGGAGGAGTGATAAACCTCTCAGATTTAATCATAAATATCTTCATTTGTGTTCCGAAGACGAACGAAGGTCTTACGGGGTTGGTACAGCATGGGGGTGAGTAATTAATGACTTAATTTTCATTTTTGGGTGAACTAACCCTTTAACCTTAGTTAATGCACATTTTAATTGCATTAACAACATGTACTTACTATATAATCCAGGGTTAGGGTTTGGTTTTGGGTTAGTTTCATGTAATTATGCACAATTTATGGTTATTACAACAGAACGTACATGTAACGTGTAACAAGGACACTATAAAATAAAGTGTTACCAAAATGTGCATATTACACACAAAATATGTGCTATTTATTGCACTAATAATAAGACAAGAGTGTTAGTATGCAGTTCCAAACAAGATGTACATTGGATGTAGAAATGGATAACATGTGATCTTTGACCCTGAATCAGAGAATCATTACATGACGACATCCCTCCGTCCTCTGCAGTGCTTCAGAGCGGGACGGACACGCTGCGAGCACCGCACCTGCCTCGTAATTCCGCCTTTAATTAGCATCCGCAGAGAGAGAATCAGGAGTTATTCTGCAGGTTATGAACGTGGATTACTTCATACGAGCCTCCGTCAGGCAGAATGAGATTTTAATGCCAGCAAACAGAGGCGCGTGTGTGCGGAATGTAAAAACTCGCTTGGAAATACATTAGAAATGTCCCACGGGTGACCTGGAGTGCTGTGTTCTTTTCTTCTTTAATCTTTTCTATCGTTATTCCGCTCTTCATTTTATCTTTAATCCTCAAGGACGTTCTCTCCCGTCTGTGTGTGTGTGTGTGTGTTTATTTTGTGGATAAAACTGTCCCTAGGAGTGAGCTACATCTGAAAGAAAAATGTCCTTTCAGAGACAAGGTAAAAATGAATAATAACGAAATTCATACAGCTCAAATCATAGTTTCATTAATGTTTTCGGTCACAATTTACAATAGGTTCCATTTGTTAACATTAGGTAATGCATTAGAAGAACATGAACGAACAATCAATACTTCTAAAGCATTTATTAATCTTGTAAATTTTAGCAGACTTAATATTATTTAAGGTCAAGGTCAAAAGTGTATTTGTATAGCACCTTTAAACAACACGAATATTGACCAAAGCGCTTCACAAGTAGAGCAAAATACACACATGGTAAAACAGAACATATCAAAATTCCAAACAAGATCCTAAAAAATTCAAACAGAAAAATGTATAATTAGCATAACCTGGTACATCAAAAAAACTGCAACCCCATAGCATTTAAAAAGTGCATGCAAAATAATTTTTCATTTAAATTAATGCATTAACTAATGTCGCAATCAAACTCAGTTTGGACTCGTTTGTACTTTTCCCCGGTTGAGTTGTCATGGTTGGTAATTTGATTTCATCCTTTAACTAATGTTAGATGTGTTGTAAACTATTCTCTTTGTGTGGATTATTGCCTGTGGATTTATTACTGCCTTTTGCCTTCATCCTTGTGTTTGTGTGCGTTCTACAACACAGCATTGTGACAACTAACAATAACTAATGCGACCACATTGTAAAGTGTTACCTATTTTACAATAAGGTTGAATATGTTCACTGCAATGGTTATCATATATTCTAAAGGAAACAAATATTTCTAAAGGATTTAATAATTCTGTTTAATGTTCATTTTAACATGTACCAATACATTATTAAACTCAGTCAATATTAATATTGCTGAGCTACCATGAACTGTCGTATTTGTATTAACTGACGTTAACAAAGATTAAGAAACACTGTAACAAATCTATTTCTCATTGTTAATGTTAGTTACAGTAATACATCAACTAATATTAACTAATGGGACATTATTGAAAAGTGTTACCAAGTTTCCTTCTAGGTGTAGGGTTATGGGTGAGAATAGTTTCAAATCCACAAATTAATGTATGGTGCCTCAAGAAAACAAAATGAGATTTGCAGATATATATATAATGAGGTTTACTTTTGTGGAATCACATGCACTTATTATTATTTATAGACCTTATGTAATGTAGCCTCGCTCCTTTTCAGCGCTGCGCTCATTGTGTTCATCATGAAGAAAAGATATTACAGATTTATGAATAAACAGCTTGTTTTAAAATCTTCCCGGTCTACTGGTATTTGTTATGACTCCCGCTTCAAAAATTACAATGCCCATGGTAACTTTCGTTAACTCTGCAATAAGTAAATCCACCAGTTAATTACTCTTCGACAGTGAAGCCATAGAAATATACAGAGAATATATAGAGGCACATAAGGTCTATAAATTCTCAAATGTTCCTGCGCATTCATTCATATACGGAAAGACTCCACCCACTTTCTCCTCCAGCCAATCAGAACAGAGCTTTGCGCTAATACCCACATGACTCTGACTATATAAAGCGACAGGAGAGTTTGGAACTTCAAATCAGACTGAAAATCAAGGTTTGTTTTGTTTACAGTCAGCTGTTAGATGTGTTTGCACCGTTAGCACTTACACAAATCATATGGAGTCATATAGGCCTAATCATTTCTGTGGGTGTGAATAAACATTAATCAGTGTGAACAAACAAACTAGAGATCCTGAAATAGGTATACATAAATGGGCATCACATTTTCATATCTTGATAATGGCTGAAGCTTTTATCATTGTACTAAACAGCATTAAAAACAGGCTGAAAGATTGTTGTTTGGTTTTTAGTTTGTATTCTTTTTATTTGTTAACAAAGAAATTACATTTCTCAGGATGTTGGAAAAAGTCTATCGTAAATACACTGCAAACGGTTTGATTCTTTCTGTATGATTTCTGCTCTACTGTGCATCACACAAATAGACTATATAATCGGCCCATTAGAGAGAATGATCATTGTGCTGCTATATGTCATATGTGTCTTTAATTCCTGTCTAATAATAGCTAAAGGTGAAAACTGAAATAGAAAGACATTTATGTTCTTTGTTGAAGACAGAATATATAATTATTTTAGAGTGGGAGAAATAATAAGACTGACACTGGGTGTTAAACAGACCACTGGTGTAGTTATCACTGTGCCATTTATTAGGCTTTTATGCATTCATAGCATAACATGTATGACATACAGCTGTACTGAAAGCACAATGAGCTGCACATTAGCTGAAGCCCAAGCTATGTCTGAAATCGCCCCCTATACCCTTAAATAGGACACTTTAGATCTACTATTGTCACATGGAATCAATGCTGATGCTGTTGAAATTCTGCAGAAGAGCGATGACATCTCAGATCACTATCTATTTTTTTGTATACTCTGTTTAGCCAAGGCTACAAAGCCGACTAAACAGAGTATACTCAGATCACTATCTAGTTTTGTCTATACTCTGTTTATCCAAGGCTACAAAGCCGACTACCTGTTACAAATATGGTAGAACTATCACTTCTACCACTAAAAATGACTTTATAAATAATCTTCCTGATCAGTTTAATCTCCTCAGCATCTCAGATAGCTTAGAACTCAATTTTGCAACAGAAACTATTGACTCCAGCACATTAGACACAGTTGCTCCTTTGCGCTTACATAAGATTAAATAAAACAGTCCAATGCCGTGGTGCAACGAGCACTCAGGCCCTTAATGTAGTCAGCTGGATCTGGGCCGTATCCAGATCAAATGGAGGACCTGCGCCTAGACACCACCACAACGCATCCTTGAAGTGTAGTGGTGTAATGTAACGAAGTAATAATACTTTGTTACAGTATTTAAGGTTTTTTTTGGGGGAAAATCTGTACTTTACTTGTGTTTTTATATTTCTTTCAACTTTCACTTTTACTCCACTACATTTCCTAAATAAAATGTATACTTTTACTCCAATACATTTCCCCAAATCATATTCGTTACTTACTACAAAATAAAGTAGGAAGAACACAGACTGCAAGTGAGCATGTTCAGTATGTGCGACTGCTTTCAAACGCATGTGGCGTGCAAGGGTTTCTATTTCCAACATGTTTTTGTAGCCAATCACAGGCATCTCTGTTGAAAGCAATGGCCAATCAGAGCTGTTTACTGTAGGTAAGTCAGAATCCACTCTGAACAAGGTTTTTGTTTAATGCAAGTTCACTGGCTGCTTTCTACACAATCTTAAATCCTCTCATTATAACACCAAAGCATAGGCGTGAGGTAAATAAGAGATTCGTTGTGCAGTGTGTAGCTAGCTAGATTCATTGATTATAACAAGGAATTTTCGAATGATTGAGTATTCTCAGTCAGTCGCGCTATAAAGGGAGCGCTCTTTGCTCGCTTTCTGTATATAAATAGGCTAATCATAATCCATTCACAATTGGAAGAAAAGTTTTGGTTGTCATGTCATGGTTTGAACAGTGGTGTATCTACTGTGTTATACTCCCATGTTAGTCTGTAAGTTTCTGAGTCAGCCTGTTTTCTGACTGCGAGTCAGATTCTGATTCTGAATCTCTTACCTGCTTTATTGATTTGTGTTGGAGGCTTTACTCCTTTGAACCGATCTGTCTGAATACTTCTGTTTGATTTCGGTCTCTGCGGCTTCTTTTTTCTTTTTGGGTTTACTTTCAAATAAATCTCATCTCACTGTCTTCCCATATGTTTCTAGTCATGTCAAGCTCCTAAATATATTTTTGGGTAAAAATTGTGAGAATTTTTTTTTTTTTCTAAAAATCCTCATCCAGTAAATCAAGAAAGACTAAAAACGTTTTTAAATCGTTTTTGGGGGTAAAACCTCTTTGGGGAAAAATCTTTTAAAAATCTTTTGTTGGGAAGAAATTATGAGAAAAAAGTTGTCCATCCTAATCATTTGAATATTATTGTAATAATAAGAGGACTTGGAGTCAAAAAGGATGAGAAGCAGAGTATTAAAAGCCATATCTATCCCCCAGTGGCCCAAGGCTGGTTGAGACTGGTCAATACCGGGATGGGAGACCTCCTGAGAAAACCAGGTTGCTGCCGGAAGAGATGTTAGTGAGGTCTGGAGGGGTGCTCACCCTGTGGTCTGTGTGGGTCCTAACGCCCCAGTAAAGTGACGGGGACACTATAACAAGCACCGTCCTTTAAATGAGACGTTAAACAGAGGTCTTGACTCTGTGGTCAATAAAAATCCCATGGCACTTCTCGTAAAGAGTAGTGGTGTAACCCTTGGTCTTGGTCAAATTCCTTGCATTGGCCCAGATCAATCATGGTCTCCAAATAAACCGCATCCACTGAATTGGCTCGATCACTCTCACTCCTCTCCAGCTGGTGTGTGGTGAGTGCATTGGTGCAATTGTGGCTGCCATCATCCAAGTGGATGTTACACACTGGTGGTGGTTGAGGAGTAGGGTAGTAAGGATATTCAAACCGAACCGTAAAATCATACTCTCATGGCATACCGAACGCACTCCACCCCCTGCTGCCCCGCCCAGCCCTTGCCCAGTGTTGAGGTTGACCTCACTTTACCTTATGTCACAAAACTAATTTTTCTTCCTTGACATTTGATTAAATAGTAATTGATGTGTAACAGTACACGTATTCGTCCTGCAAATTTTCATGTGTCTTTCAGTGTCCACAGCTTGTTAGTCACCCAGAGAAATGAACTCTTTCGCTAAATATATGCACTATATTAGCCTATATATTAATTATATTTTATTTAACCTGTTAGTGATGTTTTGATTGTTGAATGTATGTTTAAAATATCTGTCATGTAAATGACAGCCAGTGTGTATATGATCATATTTCAACAACAAATTGGAGTAAAAACATATAATTAAATTTAGAAGTTAGTCCTTAAGAAACTTTTTTATTACTGTTATAACTGATTATATAACTATAATTATAACTAAGTAACTCAGTAAACCACTGTTTAATAATAAAAAAAATAAAAAAATGTTTAGTTTTCTCTCCCCTGCTGTACCGAACCGTACCGAACTGTGACGTCAAAACCGAACCGGCAGTTTTGTATACCGCAGTGTTTCCGCTACATTCATTCTGCCGTGGCGGGCCGCCACACCTAAAATCATCCCGCCACGGCTGCAGCTTCTCAGTGTCCGATATTGTGCATACTATTGTGTTATTGTTAAGATAAAGGCATAAAAAAGCACAATAAGATTGTAAAGCACCATACAGTTTTCGCACTATATTCCAAGACTTCTAAAGTCATTCAATAGCATAATGTGAGGTAAAAATGAATATTTAAGTCGTTAAGTTAAAGATAATGGAAACTCATCTCTCCTCAGTCATTCTCCATTCAGCATTCAGTGCGTCGCGTCCGGTTACGACAGTAACACGATGACACTCTCTTCAAGATCAATGTTCCCATTATTATACTTTATTTGTAGATAAAGGTCTATAGTTTGCATAAAATGACTTTATCTTACTGGAGTTTATAGCGCTTTCTAAATCATATTCCTTTCTCCCGGGTGTCTGTTAGATTAACGTTACAGCACTGGAGTAGAGAGCGCTATGAACGCTATGAGCGCTGTGGGGTGCAACCTGACCTTGGGAGCAAACGCAATTTTTAAAAATAAAAACGTTAAGGTTTCCTAACAAAGAGGGAGACGGCGGTATTAAAATAGCTATGTTTATCTGAGTGATATCCGGTACAGTGTTTCCCATACATTTATTAGTGGCAGCCCACCACATTATCAGCGCTGACCGCCACATATTGATTTCCGTGTTTTTTACAATTTAAGATGGGGAAAAGTTGTAGCTATTTGACTGCAGAGTTGCATGCAGCGCATATTCGCTCGCTCCCTCTCTCTCTCTCGCAAACACATTGACAGCGGACCAGTCTGTGTATTGAATGGTTAGTATCATAAACAACGCTGCACAGATCCATCCAACATGCTGTCAATGTGGAGACCCACCTTGAAAAAAGGTTATTAGCAAGCATGTAAGAAGCCTAGCTAATAAGGCACGGCAAGGCAAGGCAAGTTTATTTATATAGCACATTTCATACTCAATGGCAATTCAAAGTGCTTTACATAGAAGAAATTTAAATAATCAAAACAAATAAGAAATTAAAACAGTTTAGAATAAAAAATCAAATAAAGTAGTACTGGTCCACCCCTATCTGAGATGGAAGAGATTGAGCCGGTTTACGGTGCCAATGGACCTCTAGCCCAGGGACGTACTCTGCTGGGGTGGTGCTACACCAGTAATGCCCAGCGGGGACCCCACAGAGCACGCTTCGCGTGCGCTGTCTGCTGCCGTTACCCTTAACGACGCTCTCAGCGACTTCTTATACAGCAGTATAACTTACTCCTTCACTCGCCTCATCGGAGTGAAGACTCTCCCGCTCTCCTTCAAAATCTCTTCCAGAGATTATAAAAATAAATAAATTAGAAATTAGAAAACAAACAAAGACAAAACCAGTACAGTAAAAACAGTCGGACGGACAGTGGCACAGTGCTCATTCAGTAAATGCATAGCTAAACAGATGTGTTTTGAGTCTGGAATTGAATGTGACTACTGTAGGAGCACATCTGATCTCCTCTGGAAGCTGGTTCCAGCTGCGGCTGGCATAATAGCTAAAAGCAGACTCTCCATGCTTAGAGTGAACCCTTGGTATTTCAAGCTGATGAGATCCTAATGATCTGAGTGATCTGTTGGGTTTATATTCAGTGAGCATATCTGCAATATATTGAGGTCCTAGCCCATTGAATGATTTATATACCAGTAATAATACTTTAAAATCAATCCTAAATGTAACTGGGAGCCAGTGTAAAGACTTGAGGACTGGTGTGATATATTCATATTTTCTGGTTCTACTCAGAATCCTGGCAGCAGCGTTCTGTATGAGCTGCAACTGCCTTATGGTCTTTTTAGGAAGGCCAGTGAGGAGTCCATTACAATAATCCACCCTGCTGGTGATGAAAGCATGCACAAGTTTCTCTAAGTCTTGATTGGAAGTCTTCGAAGTAATAAGGAGAGCTATGTTAACCTTATAAAACCCCGCCGCCGCGCTCGCCAGTTTTTTAACACAGCGGTAAATCAGACACGTCGGTAGAAAAACATTCTTGTCTCCAATTTTTGTTCAACGGGTCTGGTAGTGTCACATTTCAGTTTGGCCAAGTAACATCTCTTTTCTTTGACTGGCAAGAAATACCAGCTAATACTAAGGTTATTTACTTGTTATGGATTGTCTGCGGAAGTCTGCCGGAAGTTAAGTTTGGGCCAGAGTAATGCACATGCGCAGTACCGTTTGTTTATGTTGTTACTGCTGAAAGCGTCTATAATGCTTAGGGGAGGTTTAAACACCTGGGGTAAGGGGGCGTGGTCAATGGGAATATCACTCATGGGCCACGCCCCCTCCCCCTGGCGAAATGGGCCTGCCACCACGGCTGGAAAAAATCCTAGAGGAAACACTGATACCGTTACACCCCTATTGAGGAGAGACCCCCGATATGATTGTAAAGCACTTTGGGTGTACAGTAGTACATAAGAAAAGCGTTATAAAGAAAAAAATATGAAAAGTATTGTGTATCCATTGGCACTACGATACTCAATTCTGTAGATACATTTACATAGATTCACAATAAAAAAATAGAAAGATTGAACACAAGAACACATCCCAGCTTGAGCGCAGACAGAACTATAGACACGTTTATCGACTTGAATCAGCTCAGATGAATCGGTGCTGATTGTCTGAATGTTGATGGGACAGTGAAATTATCTGGAGTGCCAGGTGTGTGTGTGTGTGATGACTGTGTCTTACCAGGAAGACTAGAGGAGGGCAGCCAATCAGAGCCATGGCAGTGGAGAGTTTGCGCTTGTTGCCGCCGCTGTACGTTCCTGCAGATTTCCCAGAGTATTTCACAAGGCCGAGCTTCTGAACACCCCACTCAGCCACCTTGAAAGAAAGAGAGAGAATATCACTCCATATACATCCATTCAAATAAACATCCACCCATTCAACACTAAAACTAAGACAAAACTATTGATTTAAAACCCCAAATATCATAAAATAAAATAAAAAACCAACAGATGGCAATATGACATGTGATAATACTGATACAACGTTAACTGAAACGAAAGAACCAATTGCTAAAACCAACTAAAACTATAATGAAATTAAAGATTAATTTTATAAACATTATATATTTTTTCTCGCATTTGCTACTCAATTTTTTGGTTACACTTTATAAGTATACAGTAATAAAGCACTTAAAAATCATTTGGAAACTATTAGTTTATAGTTAATTCAAGGTTTACATATTTTAGTCTCGACATTGTTAATAAATTAAAGGTGGGATCAGTAGTTTTTGAAAAACACTTTTGAAAACTGTGTCGGACCGACTACCAAAACACACTTGTAACCAATCAGCAGTAAGGGGCGTGTCTACTAATGATGCGGAAAGGCCTAACATCGGACGCCGAGTTTGCTTTATTTCTTCTTGATAGGTGAGTAACATTGTTTAGCTTTGTTTCACAGAACTAATATATGCTGGTGGCCATTGCTTGAATTTGCTCGTGTGTCATCTTTGCTTGTTTTATTCATTTGCGATATTATTGTCGTTTGATTCAGCTATGAAAAAGACACATACAAGCCTGGAGCGTCTAAATCTCCACTGTCTGTTTCAAGCGTCGGCTCCCAAAGTGTGTCTGAAAAGTAAGATAATATACTCCTAATGTTTATTTCCTTTGGTTCCCCACTTAGTGATCGATATAACCCCTTAATCTTGTTATAGTTGTAATATATTCGTTACTATGACTGACGTGCTCGTGATATTGAGTTGATCATGATAACTTTGTGGGTGTTGAGGGTCGTCTTCCACGTGAAACAGAGCTGATCCATTGATGCGTTAAAACAAACATTACAACTAAAACACATTAGACATGGATTACCATAGTAACACATTGCTTTCACTTAACGTTACCCTCGGCCGGCAGATACAGCAGATTCCGCCATGGTCGTTGCCTGGGTTACGGTCGCGTACGAAAGTGTGGGGTGGAGCTATCAAATTAGGGGCGAGATCATTTTGGGGTAGGGGCGTGTTTGTTTTGGTGATTTCAAATATCAACATTGGCCAAAAGAGTTTTCCAAAAACTACTGATCCCAGGCTATATAAAAATAGTGAGTTCTTCATTCATTGTCACTGTAATTAACAAAATTATTATTGTTTAATTAGCTCATATGTAAAGATTTAGAGTTAGATAATGTTTTTTTTTATGCCTTATTAACAATTTAAGCGTAAATAGTTCTCCTGTTAGATTCAGAAAATATCATAAAGTGATTTAAACCAATCTTTATAGGACATTAATTGCATTAGGATTAAGTGTTCCTTAAGTATTTATCCTGGTCTAAAACAGTTTCTGGCCAATTAAAATAATGAATGAATAGTCATACTCTTCTCCCATTATCGTTTCAATTTCTACCGATAATTCTTCGCAGGCCCGTCGCCAAGGGGGGGGGGGGGGGGGTATGCAGCCCCCCTAAGTCATTCAGCAAACTTACTATTGAGAGCAAAAAAACGCATTCACTTATTCCATAACGAAATGTCATCAGCAGCATTTAGCACACTAGCTGGTGCACTAATCTCTGTAATTTTAAATAACACATTGTCTTCAGAAATATGAATTGGAAATTAGTCGGAGCATGTGTCGAATTTTCATATTCATTTACCTGCTAAAAACAGCCTACTGTTTCCACATAGGCTATATAAAATAAAGGAAATTTTTCTCAGAATTGCGTGATATAAAATCAAAATGGCAAGTTATAAAGTCAGAGTTGCGTGATAAACTCGGAATTGTGAGAAATCCATGTGAGAATTGTGAGATAAAAAGTCGCAATTATCTTTTTTTTTTTTTTTTTGGCGAAAACAAGCTTCTTGATTGCTTTTAGAGGGAAAAGCTGTCCATAAATGCTGGAGGATCAGTTTTCTCCGTAATAAAAGAATATTGGCGAAACTCCGGTGATGGGCGGTGAGTGGATCTATGCGCGCGCAAATCCTCTCGTTATAATAAGCAGGCTATGTAAATAAGACATTATTGAGTATCAGCTTTACTGATAGCCTAATGGAACATTGTGTGATCGCGATGAAGTTGTGTAACCGCTTTTTAATGATAATAAAATGAGCGCTCTTTGCGAGTTTTCTGCCATGCCAAATCCTGCATTTAGCCTGTTTTTAAAGGGGAAGCGCACATCTTCATGGTGTTGGTTCACCCTGTGTTTTGGTGTTGTTTAATTATAGAATTTGGTCTATTTCAGTTATATTAGACTAAATAGGGGATGTTATTGTTTTTGTCACTGTCTGTTTTGTAGATCATAAAAAAGTGTGCCCCCCCCCATGAAAATGAAATGCCCCCCCATTCTATATGTTCTGGCGACGGCCCTGATTCTTCGCCAAAAAGGTTGTATTTTTCGGGCAGGCCCTAAAAACATGAAAATGATTAGCCATTGAGGTTCATTGCCTCCAAACAAAAGACTCTTGTGTGCCTGTGTTTAGAAACAAGTGGAATTATATAAACGCTGATATAAATGCTGATACGGGTGTAATATCGCACTCCTGGAAGGCCCCAATCAGATTCGACGACCAGAACTAACTGTTAGAAATATGTATAATCTAATAAAAATAGTATTGTATAAAAATATTTTAATATTATGTTATAAATATAATCTAAATATATATATATATATATATATATATATATATATATATATATATATATATATATATATAAATAAATTGAAAATGAAAACACAATAACCTTGGTGTGTGTGTGATGTTGCACAAGCTAACCAGTTGTAATGGATCAAAGACTTGTGAGACCACAGACACACACACTTTGATGGTTTTGTTGCAGAAAGGTCTACAGAATGAACCACACACACACACAGAGAAGAGAGAGAGAAAGATGGACAGAGAGTGAATTTTAGATACAAAGATTAAGGGTCTGCAAAACAATGACCGCAGGCTGTGTTACCATGGAAACCTCCTTTTCCGGAACCCCTCGGAGTCGAGCGTAGAACTCCAGGTGTTCTCTTCCCGTCAAAAGGTCATCTATCGCATCAAACTGTGGACAGTAACCCATATTCTGCTGCACCAACTGCATTTCACTGCGGATGCTGAAAAGTTAAACAAGAAATCACTCTTAACTCCTTACAAACTGCATAACACCACTTTTTAGCTGGAACAAGCAGTGTTAATTAAGTACCATTGAGATACTATTACACTTTTTTTTTAATTGGCTTTTATTTTTGTATTTTCCATTTTTATTTTAGTTTTTGTAATTTTGTTGTTGTCATTTAATTCGTTTTTCTTTAAATGTCTTTTTATACATTTTTATTTCAGTTTCAGTTATGGTTATTTTAGTACATCAAGTTAAACTAAATAAGAAATGTTGCTTTGGCAACTAAATCAAATAAGTTTTGAAATTTTATTTCAGGTAACGTTGATTTTGTAAATGATGCTTTTTTACATGTTCAACTTTCTTTAGTCTTTCTGTTTGAGGTCTGCAAAGATCCAAAGCACAAAGTCACTCCAAATGTGTTAATCTCTTTATCAGTAAGCACTGTTTCTGAACTCCCTCTTGAGTTTTCTTCCAGCAACGCAGACATCACAATATTCCTCATTTCACGAGTTCACACTTACATACAATTAAAGGGAATAAAGTATAATGCGTATTTGGCGTGCTGTCCGGGGGGAGGGCTCCGAGCTCGGAATTCGGCCCGAACCCAGAGTACTCCCCCCTGTATGTAAAGTGGTTTAGGACTGGAAGAGTGGAGAAGGGGTGGTGGAGGGACGCTGCTAAACTGTCAGAGAAATGAGGTGAGACTGCTGAGTCTATATATATGCGTTTTAATCATGATTGCTGAGTGCTCTCCACCCGTGTTAATTATCTGAACGTGCTTCTCCCGAACTTTGTTAATAAAACGTCATTTAAATAATTCCCACCCAAGGTAGATGCAAAATAAAGGGGCGAGACCTGGTTGAGTTGGGTTAATAGTGTGTTGAATCTTGTGGTCATGGTAAGGGACGCAGTGTTGGGGGTAATGCATAACATGTAACAATTACTTTTTTAAAGTAACACATTATTTTTAAGTTTTTTTTCCCCTCCTATTTCTTTACCTCTACTGTACAAGGGTTCTTTTTTTCTAACTCATCACTTCACTTTTGACTTGAAAGGACCTTTGCCTTATGTATATACCTATGTATATACATATACCTTTATATAAGGTATATACATACCTTTACATTTGCCGAAATTAGACCCTTTTTATTTGTTACGCATTACTTTCCATCAAAAAAATAAGGCAATTAGTTACTTTTTTAAGGGAGTAACACAATATTGTAACGCATTACTTTTAAAAGTAACTTTTCCCAACACTGAAGGGGGTAACATTTCCCAAACACACTCGAAGCGGTTGAGAAATCACAACACACTGGTCCAGTGTGAGAGCACATTGTGCTTTTCGGAAGGAGGAGCTTCATAGAGACATGAACTAAATAGAGTGGTGCAGGTATGACATCACTTTGTAGGCCAACCGGCAGTTAGCATCGCGCTGGTTCCCTCGACAAAAATACAATAGGATTTTCCCATAGGCTTTTGGATTATTCGCTAAAAACAAGCTCTATGATCAACAAAAGTTTATGATACTTGCACGTTTTGTCCATCAAGATTATTATCACAGATGAACACAACTTTTATGAATTTTTAAGCCTAAATGCCATCGCCAGAAGTAAAAAGCTAAAGGTAGGCTATAAATGAACTACACCACGGTCCCATGACTTCAACGTCACCACCACTATCAGCATAACGATGCTGTAAAAGTGGACTGAGTTTACCTTTTCGGCGTGATGATGTTTAATCTCCCCGACGGCCTCTGTAGTCCCATTTAGCCACTTGTTAGCAACCGCCTTTTTCAAGACACGTAACATATTAAAAAAATCACGAGTGGGGACGATGGACTTCAGGACGATGGAACCGGAAGTGCTAAAATGCTAACTCGCTTCCGTGTTGTGGCCTACAAAGTGATGTCGTACCTGCACCACTCTATAAAGTGTTACTGGCAGACTGGGAAAAGAGGTGCTGGAACAACTTAAAATTTGCATTCAAGCACGAAAACCTATTCTAGTAAACCCTAAAACTAAAATCAAGACATTGAAAAAGGGCATAATAGGTCTCCTTTTAGGTTACCCAGCTTACTTTGGGAAATGAATGATAAGATTTTTTTTTCTCTTTAATTTATGGGAAATATAATTGATCAAAACTTGCTAGACTCAACTTTGATTTTTTTTATTTGATGTTAAATTTAGGTAAAGCTCATCAAAAAATGATTCGAAAATACAACAGCTCATACACAGTAATATTTAGTTCGACCTTCCGAGGTTGACAATGATTATTTGAAGATTCAGCACATCTTTTCCCCTGACCAATTATGCATTGCATAATACATTTGCTGAACTTTAGTGTTTTTTACCCTCGTTAGTAAGACTTAAGTACAGCTTTATACGTAATTTCATAATTAGTTCTATTGCTTTTATAAAGTGTACCTGTATCCGTTTACGAAGGCATCTCCTGCTGTCGGGCTGATGTCTCCAGTCAGCATTTTAAAAGTTGTAGTTTTACCTGCACCATTTATCCCCAACAAACCAAAACACTGCAAACCAAACACACACAATGATTTAGTGACAAATGCATTAACAAAAAAAAAACAAAAAAAAAACAATACCTCAACGACCCAATGAAAAACACAATTTTCAAGCCAGTGTTGACATATTCAACAACAGTTGGAAGCTTTCAAAGACCAGCACAGCAATGAGTCAATATTTGTTTCTTGCTAATAATAGATGGTGGTAGGTGGTATCAGGGCGTAAAAGACAGTTCTAAAATATTAAAAAATTTCATTATTTATTTTTTTATTGCTGCCAAAAATTAAATGCATATCTGCAAAAAGTAATTCCATGGGGTCTATAGAGGCTGAAGTTATTTAAAGACCTTTGGCATTATACTCTTATTAAAAAATAATGAAATTCATTTAGACACTTTATTAGTGCTTAAAATAAGTTTCCATTTTATATGAGTGTGTCATTTACCTCTGCAGCAGGAACACCCACACAGATTTTATCCACGGCTGGAGTGAGCTTCACACGGTACATCTGAAGAAAATAATAATAAATAAAAAATTCGCAAAGTATAATCGTATCATGCCTGTTAAAAGCTTAATTTTTTTGTTAATACTTTATTTTGATGTTCCACTTTAGACTAACTAGAAGTAACTTTGCTTCCCTTTCGTCCTGGGAACTCCGACGTGTCGTCGGGGGAGTTCCCTGACGAATTGGGATCACGCTAGGGAGCCTATTGCCTTTGAGAGAATTAAAACGAGCCAATGGAATTGGCATGCAAAATTTGCATTCCGCAGCCCGCCTACCAGCGCGGGTATAAAAAGCGGAAGTAAATATTGCGTAATGCTTTTAGCTTCGGAGCCTCCAGTGTGTCTCTCTGAGCTGCTGTGTCCTCTGAAAAAGCTTTTGAAGAAGAGAAGAACAGAACGAGCGTCTTTTGGAGAAGAGAGGAATCCTCTGCTGCTGGCGTCACGGCACTCGAGCGACCATCGCTTCCCGCGGCTGGATTGAAACAGAAACAAAAAGCTGTTTTAACGGCTGGTATTGGAGTGCAGCATTCGGGCTTGCAGTTTCCCCGTTTGTCTGCCGCGGTGGTCCCTCTGTGCCTCGGCACATTTAAAGAGTTTTTTTCCTTTCTCTAAAAGAGCATCACGGGTGTTTCGCGTCCTTTTCAGGATGACGTTTCACCCGTGCGTTTCTGGATGCGGTCGATCTCTCCCTCGGGATGATGGCCACAAATACTGCCTCTCGTGCTTGGGCTTAGCGCACGCTGAGGCAGCGTTTGTGGACGAGTCATGTTCTCACTGTGGGAATATGACTCTCGCGACGCTGCGTTCGAGACTGAGAACCCTGAAACATGGGGGAGTCCCTTCAGAAAATCCCAGATCTAGTTCACCTGTCGATTCAGTTCGGCAGGCGGCTACTTCTGTGATTCCTGTTGGTGAGCGTATGAGGATTACTGTGAGCAATGTTTCGACTGGTGAAAGATCCTATCGGCATCCTCACACCTCTAGTAGCTCGCGGCCATCGGCGCTTCCGTTGGAGCGGCCGGAGCCCCCTCGGGCGGTTCCGGTTGTCTCCTTCGGAGCACCACCTGAGGATCAGATGTCGATCGCGGCATCGGAGGAGGAGCGGTCATCTTCTGGTGATGACTCGGCAGGACTGCCCCCTTCGGGTGTGGTGGTTCAGCCTGAGCCGGATCCAGAAATGGCTGCTATGCTCGAACGGGCGGCTGCGAATGTCGGGCTTGTGTGGAACCCTCCGCCGGGTCCCGAACCTTCGCGGCTGGATGATTGGTGTATTGGGGCGGGCCGTTCTGTTGCCCCACGGCCTGCTCCAGTCCAATTCTTCCCTGAAGTGCATGAGGAGTTGAGGAAGTCTTGGCTGGCACCTTTTGCGTCCAGGCGTGGACATCCTCGCTCCTCCCTCCTCACCACCCTGGACAGTGGAGCGGCGCACGGGTACGAGGGAATCCCCCCAGTGGAGCGGTCGGTAGCGATGCTATTGTGTCCTAAGACCGCTTCCGCTTGGCGGGGTGCCCCTTCACTCCCCTCCCGCGCCTGTAGGTTTTCCTCCGGTCTGACCAAGGATGCCTACGTGGCGTGTGGAGACACCGCTTCCACCCTGCATGCCATGGCGCTTTTGCAAGTACATCAAGCAAAGGCGCTCCATGACTTGCAGGCGGGTGGTTCTGACCCGGCTCTGCTGCAGGAGCTGCGTGTGGCGACGGACTTCGCCCTCCGGGCGACGAAAGTCGCCGCACGTTCGCTGGGTCGGGCGATGTCCACTCTAGTGGTCCAGGAACGCCACCTATGGCTGACCCTGGCTGAGATGCGGGAAGCGGAGAAGAACAGACTTCTCAACTTCCCCATTTCCCAGGGCGGCCTCTTCGGCGACGCGGTGGAGACCTTAGCCCAAGAGTTCTCCGCCGCCCAGAAGCAGTCGGAGGCGATACGGCACCTCCTGCACAGGAGACGGGCTGCTGCGGGTCCGTCTTCTGCTCCTGTTGAACCTCCAGCTGCTTCCCGTCGCCGAGGCCGTCCTCCTGCGCCAGCTCCCCCTCCAGCGCAGCCTTCCAACCCTGGAGTGAGGAAGTCTGGTCGTAAGAGGTCGGCCAAACCCGCTCAGACGCCCCCGGCCCCTTCCCGTAAAAGGAAGGGAGGGAAGCGCTCCTGAGACGGGCGACCTGAAGGAGGACCAGATGACTGCTCTTCAGGAGGGTGCCCCTGCACGCCTCCTTCCCCCGGGGGAGGGCCGGGCGGAGAATTTTTTGTTTTGTATGAAAAAACTTTCTGTTCCGCCGCTGGCCACTCGGTCAGCGGTACCCAAAAATTCATTAAAAGAGCAGTTTCTCCTTCCTCCTTCAGGTCATCCTCGGTCGAGACTGGTGGGCACGCAGTCTCCTCCGTCCAAGAGGGTCAGAATGGCAGTGGATGCTGTCACCGAGCAGCATCGCTCCCGTTCCTCTCTTCCCAGTCTGCAGAGAGCGGCGACGCTTCCTCGGTTGCGTCGCTCCTCTCGGCGGCTGGGCCCAGAGGGGCAGAGACCAGCTCACGAGGAGGCAGGGCCTCGTACCTCGTCTCTTCCCCTCCTCTCGCCAAGGGGCAGCCCGCAGCAGAAAGCCCACGCGCTCTCTCTGCCGTCTGCCCCTCGGTGGAAGCAGGTCTCTGGCAAACTCCACGCCCAGACCCCGCTTCCAGTGGCCACATCGCCACTGCAGCCGGGTCCCTGCCTTCCACCTCGCTGCCCCTCCGCGGGTACGCCGGTGGTTCGGGTGGGCTTGTTGGCTCGGTACCTGGAAGCCTGGCTAGAGCTTCCGGGTCCGTCTCGATGGCTCATCCGCACCATCCGGTTCGGCTATGCAATTCAGTTTGCACGCCGGCCTCCCAGGTTCAGGGGCGTCCACTTCACCCGTGTGCAGTCAGTGGATGCCCCTGTCCTGCGGAAAGAGATCGATGTCCTGCTGGCGAAGGACGCGATCGAGCCGGTCCCTCCTGCCGAGATGAGGTCCGGGTTCTACAGCCCCTACTTCATTGTACCCAAGAAAGGCGGTGGGTTACGGCCAATCCTGGACCTGCGAGTTTTGAATCGGGCCCTGCACAAACTCCCGTTCAAGATGCTCACGCAGAAGCGCATTTTCGAGTGCATCCGTCCCCAGGATTGGTTTGCAGCGATCGACCTGAAGGACGCGTACTTTCACGTCTCGATTCTTCCCCGTCACAGACCGTTTCTTCGGTTTGCTTTCGAGGGTCGAGCGTATCAGTACAAAGTCCTACCCTTCGGGCTGGCCCTGTCACCCCGCGTCTTCACGAAGGTCGCGGAGGCGGCCATTGTTCCCATGAGAGAACAAGGCGTTCGCATTCTCAACTATCTCGACGACTGGCTCATTCTGGCTCACTCGCGAGATGTGTTGTGCGAGCACAGGGACATGGTGCTACGGCATCTCAGCCGGTTGGGGCTTCAGGTCAACTGGGACAAGAGCAAACTCTGCCCCGTGCAGAGGATCTCTTATCTCGGTATGGAGTTGGACTCGGTCGCCCAGACAGCGCGCCTCACGGAGGAGCGCGTCCAGTCAGTGCTCACCTGCCTCAGGTCTTTTCGAGGCAGGACAGCGGTCCCACTGAAACAATTTCAGAGGCTCCTGGGGCATATGGCAGCCGCAGCCGCAGTAACGCCGCTCGGCCTGTTACATATGAGACCGCTCCAGCACTGGCTTCACGATCGAGTCCCGAGGTGGGCGTGGCAGAGCGGCACGTTCCGGGTCAAAGTGACCCCGCACTGTCGCCAAACCTTCTCCCCGTGGTCGAATCCTGCGTTTCTACGGGCCGGAGTGCCCCTAGTCCAGGTTTCCAGGCATGCTGTGGTTTTCACAGATGCCTCTGCCATGGGGTGGGGGGCCACGTACAAAGGGCATGCAGTCTCGGGTCTGTGGACGGGGCCCCAGCTGCATTGGCATATCAACTGCCTAGAGTTGCAAGCAGTACGCTTGGCTTTGTGCCGCCTCAAGGGGCTCCTCAAAGACAAGCACGTACTGGTCCGTACGGACAGCACTGCGACCGTTGCGTACATCAACCGACAAGGTGGTCTACGCTCCCGCCGCATGTCGCGACTCGCCTCCCACCTCCTCCTGTGGAGTCAGAAGCATCTGAGGTCGCTTCGCGCCACTCATGTTCCAGGGGAGCTCAACTGTGTGGCAGACGAGCTTTCACGGTTGCCTCCCCTGCCAGGAGAATGGCGACTCCATCCCCAGGCGGTTCAGCTGATCTGGAGTGTTTTCGGACTCGCACAGGTAGACCTGTTTGCCTCTCCGGACACGACCCATTGCCAGTGGTTTTACTCCCTGTCCGAGGGGACCCTCGGCACGGACGCCCTGGCTCACAGCTGGCCCCGGGACCTGCGCAAGTATGCGTTTCCCCCAGTGAGCCTTCTTGCACAGACTCTGTGCAAGGTCAGGGAGGACGAGGAGCAGGTCTTGTTAGTGGCGCCTTATTGGCCCACCAGGACTTGGTTCACGGAACTCATGCTCCTCACGACAGCCCCTCCTTGGCCGATTCCTCTGAGGAAGGACCTCCTTTCTCAGAGACGGGGCACTCTATGGCACCCGCGTCCAGACCTCTGGAAACTCCATGTCTGGTCCCTGGACGGGACGCGGAGGTTCTAGGTGGTCTACCACAGGCAGTGGTAAACACCATCTCTTCTGCTAGAGCCCCCTCTACGAGGCGCCTCTATGCGTTGAAATGGAACCTATTCGTCGAATGGTGTTCCTCCCACCGGGAGGACCCCCGAACTTGCCCGATCAGAGTCGTGCTTTCCTTCCTACAAGATGGGTTGGAGCGAAGGCTGTCTCCCTCCACCCTCAAAGTGTATGTTGCCGCAATAGCCGCACATCACGATGTAGTAGAAGGTAAGTCCGTGGGGAAGCACGACCTGATCATCAGATTCCTCAAGGGTGCTAGGAGGTTAAATCCACCTCGTGTTTTACACTCTGTACCCTCTTGGGACCTAGCTCTGGTACTGAGAGCTCTTCAAAGTCCTCCCTTTGAGCCTTTGCTGACAGTCGAGCTGAATATCCTGTCCATTAAGACAGCGCTCCTGTTGGCATTGGCCTCTTTTAAGAGGGTCGGGGATCTGCAAGCTTTTTCGGTCGACGAATCGTGCCTAGAGTTCGGGCCGGGCCTTTCTCGCGTTATATTGAGACCCCGGCCCGGATATGTGCCCAAGGTTCCTACCACTCCCTTCGTGGATCAGGTAGTGAACCTGCAAGCGCTGCCCCAGGAGGAGGCAGACCCAGCCCTAGCTTTTCTCTGTCCAGTCCGCGCCCTGCGGGTTTACACTGACAGAACGCAAAGCTTCAGGACCTCAGACCAGCTCTTTGTCTGTTACGGAGGCCGGCAGAAGGGGAAGGCCGTCTCCAAGCAGAGGTTAGCTCACTGGTTAGTGGATGCTATCACCCAAGCGTATGAAGCTTCGGGTGAGCCTTGTCCTCCCAGGTTGCGTGCTCACTCTACAAGAGGTGTTGCCGCCTCCTGGGCGTTGGCTCAAGGCGCCTCGCTGACAGACATTTGTAGAGCTGCGGGCTGGGCGACACCGAACACGTTCGCTAGATTCTATAGCCTACGTGTGGAACCTATTTCCTCCCGAGTACTCGCTACGGCCAGTGGTGCGAGGGAATAGGTTGTGTCGGCTTGCTACGCCACTCCGTGCCTCAGCCGGATACGTGCGTCTTTCGCTCCGTTGGCGCCATACGTTGGTTAGCCTCGTGAGTTCCTCCATCACCCCTTCGGTGCCAGGCGTGGCGGACCGCCGGCGCCAGGTCTACTACCTCTATGGGAGTTGTTGTGTAGACTGGGTGTTATGTCCAGTGGTCTCTTCGGTGACCCATTATGCCACGTGCAGTCTAGCCGTGTCTTCCCCTTGACAGACTCGTTCTGTCGTCCCTGTTGAGTACGCTCCCACTCCCCTTGGAGGGGACTACCTCAGGGACTGCCATATGTTTCACTATCCCCCTGGGCTAGTACATATGTGTATTCCAGGCCTTCTTCAGGCATCTGGCTTCCGCAGCGTTCCCTTCCCCTGTTTACGGGTTGGGCACGCTTTCCCAGTGTTATCCTATCCACTGTGCGGGTCTTGCGGAACAGCAGTGCGATTCCCTTGCTAGCTCCCGTAATTTGTAAAACTGCTTGGGTAGCTTAGCTGGGCGCTGGAAGGGGCCAGCACCATGGCGTTTTGTTAGGGATCCCAATTCGTCAGGGAACTCCCCCGACGACACGTCGGAGTTCCCAGGACGAAAGGGAACGTCTCGGTTACGTATGTAACCCTCGTTCCCTGAGTACAGGGAACGGAGACGTGTCGTCCCTTCGCCATGTTGCTGTACCTTCGCGGAGGACTGGACACTGTTCGGCTCCTCAGCGAAAAGCATTACGCAATATTTACTTCCGCTTTTTATACCCGCGCTGGTAGGCGGGCTGCGGAATGCAAATTTTGCATGCCAATTCCATTGGCTCGTTTTAATTCTCTCAAAGGCAATAGGCTCCCTAGCGTGATCCCAATTCGTCAGGGAACTCCCCCGACGACACGTCTCCGTTCCCTGTACTCAGGGAACGAGGGTTACATACGTAACCGAGACGATCTACATGTCAACTTATTCTACTAACCCGAACCCAGCAATGATGTTTTCGTCATTCATGACGATAACGAAATGATTTCGTTGACGCACCGTTTTTTTATGACGATGACTAGCTAAAAATAGCTGACTAAAACATGACAAGACGTTTTTGAGTTTTCGTTGACGAGACGAGACGGAACGAAAATTATTATAAGTCTGACGTTCACAATGCATGTAATTTCTGCCTGCTTTGCGTGAAATCTGTCTGTATTGAGCTAAAAAAAAAAAAGTATCAGCAATGCTGCTGTTAAGCTGTCAAGTATGCATTCCTAACAACCTATGTTCAATGCACCTCAGTATTAGATATTTATTTTATTATTTCTGTGTGTTAGCTTGTTTTATGAATTGCAACACTTGCTAAACCTGTCAAACCTAAGCCTATTTCCAGTACTTTTTAACCTAAATTAATTTGTTAAAGACTACTTTTTTTTTCTTTTACTAAAATTGACTAAAACCTTTTGTGTTTTCGTCGACTAAAACTTGACTAAAACTATTAAGTTTATAAGTGACTAAAATGTAACTCGTCCAAAAGACTAAGACTAAGACAAAAACTAAAAGGGCTGCCAAAAACAACACTGGAACCCAGACATAACCCTAACCTACTAGTCTACTAATATTCTAATGAGAGTAAGGTGACATGTATTTGCACAGTTGCATAGTTAGTAGAATGTCTAAAGTGGACCGTCGAAATGAAGTGTAACAATTTTTTGTTTGTAAATATATAAATATTATTATATATTTATATTATATTTATATTATATAAATAATGTAAATATTTTTCTGTGTAGACAACATTATGTGATCCTCTAAGAACTAGTGCTGTGCAACGATTAATCGCATCCAAAATAAAAGTTTGTGTTTACATAATATATGTGTGTGTACTGTGTATAATGAGTTTGTATATATAAATAAACACACATATGCATGTATATTTAAGAAATATTTATACATAAGTTATACTATACATAAATATACATACTATATATATAAATAACACATTTTTCTTAAATATATACATGCACGTGTGTGTATTTATATATACAAAATAATTACACAGTACACACACATATATTATGCAAACACAAACTTTTATTTTGGATGTGATTAATCGTTGCCCAGCATTACTAAGAGCATATTAACCCTGTAAAGTCGGACATATGAAATAATAGATTAGTAGTAGATTATTTTAGATTATCAAAGCTCTGTAGCTTTAAAACATAGAATGCAATGCAATTCAAAGATGATTAGGAGATGGACAAATAAATGTTCCTCAAAAGCCTGATGGATCATATTTGACATAAAAAATGATACATGGATAATCAAGTAAACCTAAACTGCTTCCAGTAAATGTTCTTGAAATATTACCAGTAAAAACATCTTGAAATATTACTAACAATATAAAAGTTATTCTGTGAATAGCATCTGTCCATCATCACAGAAAAGAATTTCCAGAAACTTGAAGTGCAGCAATGCAGTTTTAAAAGCAAAAATCCATAAAAAAAGTGTTGTTTGAACTGTACTTGAGCTGTGTGTATGTTGAGAACTGTACGTTCTCCAAGAAAATTCTTTCAGGAATATTCAATATGAGGACTCGGTCGGTCTGAGATGTCTGGGAGAGAAGTGGTGAGGATCTCCTACATTAACACCTGTCCCACTCTCAGCCGCAGACTCACGAAGAACGGCGCGTGATTCATGTCACACAAACGGCGTCTCTTGAGTAGAGACAGCTGCTCTCTGCCAGTCTAGCTCAGCGCTCAGACGTCTGATTACAGAACAGACAAATCAAACTCTCACTCTTAATCACTGGACACTCCTGTGCACATCTGTACACTCGCACACCTGGAACCACGAGCCTCTGCCCTGAATATTCAAAGTCTATCCTTGTGAAACAAGAAGCATACTTTAGTATACTTATTATTTTTTTGTACTTATTACGGAAATAATATACTTTAAAAGAATATACTTAAGTGTAAACTGAATGTAATGTTTTCAGACACCTAATTGCATGTTAATTGTAATTAAACGAAAATTTAATAAAGCCGTTTTTCTTTTTTTGTAATTAAACGAAAATGTGCTACAGTTTATGTTTTGACCCACTTAATTAGGACTAAAGTACATCTTTATATGTAATTTCATAATTGCTTCTATTTACAGGCTTTGAATTATGGTTAAAGTGTACTGACAAATATACTGACAAGCATTTATGGTACACTAAACTTTAATTTAATGTCATTTCTAATGAAACTCATTTTTAAAAGAGTAAGCGCAAAAAAAAAAAAAATCTGGTGTTTCTACTGAGCCTTTTTGATTATTGAATAATCAAGTGGGGGAAAACGGTATTGATCAGAATAACCCTGCTGTGGAAGAAAAAAAAAAAAAGCTGGTTTGCTGGTGTTCATAACTGTTTTAGCTCATTTAGCTGGTTGAACAGCTGGTATCAACTGTTCACCCGACTTTTCACAACTATGGGACTTTTCAAAGTATGAAGCTGGTAATTCATCATCCCTGAATGAATGGAATGAAACTGCACCTTACTGATGCCACAGGAACAGGAAATACCTTAGTAAGGTCACATATTTGGAGAAGCTCATTCTGAGCTCCACCCTGGTGCACACGTTCACGCTCCCGAGTCACATCTTCATCCTCTCCTCCTGATGACGTAGGCAGTGACTTTATCGACCTGTGTGTAAAGATGTGTGAATTTCCCCCCAGAGCAGACAACATGATCATGTGTGTGTATATTTTAGAGCTGCGCGATTAATCGTTAAAACACTGCGATCTCGATTCAAACACCCACTCGATCGTATTCCTAAATGACAGCGATTCGCCTGTGTCTATTAAATCTTTTGACAAAATTACACCGGAACATTCAAATATGTGTTCGCACTGCCGCTGACCTAGAGAGAGAGCAGTTGTCAAGTATAGGTATAGGCTTCACAAACAGTCACAAACCACACAGAATCATTATTTCTGTGTTACAAATATTCAAATAATCACAGCAGCACTGGGATAAAAGCTTATAGTTCGTAAATAAACATTGATGTCTACGGTAGAAAAGCACCTTTTGAAAGCAACTTGTGTCCATTACATCATCACGCCACTAGGTGGAGACAAGTGACCTAAAAAATGTTTTTGTCGTTGAATCATTCATTCAAGAGATTTGTTGCAAAAATGTATGAGTGTTTATGAGTGAGTCACTGAATCATTCATTCAAACGTTTTTTTTTTTATATAATTAATTCAAATTAATGAAACATTTTTATAAGACTGCAGTAATTAAAAATTTGTCAGAACTGTTATTTTGTTTAGTTGTATAGGCTATATATATATATATGAAGTACAATATATTACAATTATATAACTGTTTTCTATTTAAATGTATTTTAGAATGTAATTTATTCAGCATCATTACTCCAGTCTTCAGTGTCACATTATCACCTAGAAATTATTCGAATATGTTCTGATTATTATCAATGTTGAAAACAATTGTGATGCTTCATATTTTTTTATGGAAACTTCGGTAACTTTATTTTACAGTGTTACTTTTACACATCTTACATTTACATACTATAGTAATAACAGTAAATTATTTTTAATTAGAAGCAATTAACCCTAAACCAAACACTAACCCTAATAATATAGTAAGTACATGTTGTTAATGTATTTATTCCAAACTTTTGACTGGTACTGTAGGTGCCAACCGATTTTTCTTTAGGTGTGAGATTTTTAAACATGTAAAGAACTGTCTTTTTCTTACCTTGGTTTGCAGAAGAACTTGTACTGTATGAGAAGGGTCAGGCCGAACATGACTGCCCCTTGAATGGACATGGCAAACAGATTCTTGCCCACCAAGTTCCAGTTGAGAGGATTTTCAAAGCGGTCTTCACCTGAAAACAAAGAACTCACTTACAGTACCACAAATATCAGCTTTCAACACTGAACTACAAGCTTCCGTATGCATCAATGTCTTACCCAGGTTTTTGTAGAGGGTGGCCATTGCCTGGTTTTTGGCCATGTCCATCAGACCTCTTCCCAAACAGAAATGAGGAAACACCAGCAGAGCCTGTTTCACTATGTCATTGATGCGAGTTATATTCTGGACAAAGACAGATAAGACAGAGAACGGCAATGTTAGATTGGAAACACATGATTCTTCAAAATGAGTGAATTTACATGCACATTGTTTCACTGATTGTGTCTTACGAATGTTTTTTTATAGTTATTTTCTGATCTTTTAATTGATAATGACTTCTCACTATGCACTTTGCAGTGTTATTTCAGTATTTATATATATATATATATATATATATATATATATATATATATATATATATATTAGCATATTTATTAACATTTTTAATTAGCTTTTATTTTAGTTTTAAGTTATGTTGTGCTTAATCATTTTTAATATTTGTTTTTAGCTTTATATTTGATTTGATTTAGTTTATTTTTTTAGTAATTTTAGTACTTCAGCTTAAACTTCAGCTCACAGTTTCTCACGTAATATTTATATTTAATTTTTTTTAAATTATTACAAACAATTTTTAACAGCCTTAGTGTTAGTTCACAATAACACTTTGTTAGGGAAAAGAGCAACATGCATGTTCTGTTGAACTTTTCCTTTTGTGTTTCACATAAGAGCATGCGAGTTTAGAAGTGATTAAATGATGACAGAATATTTATTTTTGGGAAACTATATTCCATTAAATGTTTTTTTTTTCCTTTTTTTGTATATGTCATAACTGTTTGAAGCAAACCCTGACACACCTAGATTTTGCGTTGCATTTTATATGAGTCTAAATGTGAAAAATATGTCAAAAGAACATTGATTTTATCATTCTATGTGGTTTATCATTACATATTATAGACATTTGAACCGAATACAAATGTCTACCCACAATTTTTAAAACAAAACAACCCAATACCCACGAATAAGAGAATGATCAATACTTCCGCCTGTATCCTCAATCTCAAGCTAAAATCTAAAGTTGATGAAACATCGTTCTGATGGTAGTCAAGCCGTCTTCAGCAGCGTGCGATTCATCAAACACACTCTCACACAGTTGAAGAAATCATGCAACAGTTTTCTTCCCAACTACTGTACGAGCCTCATGCTCATTCATCATCACAAACACCAGAGACGGTGAAATCACACAGGATTTACACTGACCCATATTCTCGAAGACACACGTCATACACACACAAACGTGTTTAAAGTTCAGCTTTAAAAACACATATCTGAATGCCTTAATTCTGCTCCATTCAACAAACTAACTGGTGCATCTAGTCACTGGATTCACCAATTTATGGCATAACATCTTTGAAATACAGCAGTTTAGAGCAGCTAATCAGCTCATTTTATTGCTAAACCTTTACAAGGTTTCATGAAGATGGCTGCACTGTTATTTTAACTAATTATTAGCACACTTATTTATTATTTAGTTCCCCTTTTAAAGTTGCATTTTAATTGGACTAAAACAGTATATCGACCTAAGCATTAGTCTGACTAGAATATTTGCACATTTTATTTTTGCGAAAACAGCCCTGGATAATTTGATTAATTCAATTCACATTTATGATTACAGCTTGACTTCATCCAACATTTACCAAAGCAAACAAAAAACATTTTCACAATGTTATATTTTGGCATAGATATAAACACTAGATGTCGCCTGGCTACGGCAGTTCATTGGAACGAATGCGTCAATAGAGCCGCCATCTTGAAACAGGGGAACCCCTCATCAGTGTCAATGTAGGAAATGCTCTCACGGAAATAAAATAACCATAAATCGTCATGAATGTGATGTTCTAGTTGTTTTGGTTCGTTCCAACGGTCAGACATGTATTTATCATTGAGTCCAGAGAAATTTAAAAAAATTTACAAAATTTCACAATCTTGTAAAATGTAATCCCTTGATGTCTGGTTTTAGATTTCGTTCGTGTGGACATCCATATGCAGCACAAAAGTCCAGCATCATCCATGAATTCAGCGTTACCAAGCTACTTCCTATGACAATACCCATGTTCCAAGATGGCGACGGTTTTGACGCATGTTTAGAGCCCCAAGGCGACATCTAGTGTTTATATCTATGATATTTTGGTTGCAATTAGGTAATGTTGCAGTTCAACATCTTAAAAATGTTTTAGAGACCACATCTAAAACGTTATAACCAAAATGATGTTTTAGAAACTTTGTAAAAAAAAAAAACACAGCTTTCTGGTATGCTATTAAATAGTCCAAAAAAAAAAAGTGTGTATCATGTGTGTTTATTACGAAAACAAAACAAGACCAAACGGCAACTTTTGTGAAATGTTAAAATACCGTAATCTGTACATTGGATAAACTGGTATAACAATATTAGCGTCCACACCAACAAATGTTATGTTTATTGGAATCATGCGCTGCCGTTACTTTAAAGTCGAAAAGACATTAGCACTGTCGTCTCACATAAAGAAGGTGATCCGTGACTCAATCTATAATAGGATCTGAACCAAAAGTTGTGATACGTTGCACCCCTAGTTGTCAATATAGTTATTGTTCTTGGTGTGAACAGATCCTAAGCATCAGGCTGGGCTGAAAGAAAGCTTTGTGCTTTGTGCGTCACAGATGATAAGAATGACACACTCTTCAGAAGAATAAATCGAAATAACAGACACAATGTCTGTTTTTCACTGCAGGCTTTAAGTAAATTGTGTTTGTGTGCTGGACTCTCACCGGGTCGTCAAAGAGCTCCATGACGAATGTGGCTACGCTGCCATTGATGCCAATGAACAGGTTGATGCAGGTCAGAACCACATACGCTGTGCTGGGAACGCTAAACAGGAACGAGGCGGGATACATCATCGGAGTGATGGACCACCTGTGAGACAAAAACACACCATACAAACACTCACAAAACACATTTAAACTCCAGGAGATGAAAAAACAAACAACCACCACACACACTCACCCGTAAAGAAAAAGCAGCAGTATGAGCGCAGGCAGGTTGGGTGGAGAGACGTAAGATTTTTGTTGGAAACACAGGAAGATGATGATGACGATGATACACGGGACGACATAATTACACTGAAACACAACAGAATCAAACGTAATACTTAAAGACACCTGAGAACAATAACAACTAAAGAAACACAATATATTAAATGTGTTAAGTAATATTAATTAATCTATTATCACAGCACAATTTTGTTTGCTTAACAATTGATAAAAAATGTTTTATTTAAATAAATATATGCACTGCACATTTCAGAGTAAGCGCTACACCGTGTTCATTTACACAAGAGCAGATCATGATTTGCAGTAAATGCTGCTTCACATGAACTCCATATCTGCAAGTGCTGTGAGTTTGTCACTTATAACGTGCATTTGAAAACGCAACATGCTAAATATTACACCAGATTTCAATGAGACGAGTTCATGAACCTGCTGCCAACAAAGGAGAAGTGTTAAACTGTATCGCTAAAATAAAAACTCAACGATTTAATTTAGAAACATTAAGAAATTAGGAGACAAATATAAGTATTGTAATTTTACAAATGTACCGTAAAATAAACTATTACAATTATTTTCCTAAATATTTTTTTGTTTCATAGTGAAATAGTCTTAATAGTAATATTTACTTTGTTTGATGTTTTATTTTATAAAAAATAATATAATTATTATTTTATAGTGATATCAAAATACAATCTCAAACCTTTGGGTCAAATTGTGCAGTCTTTCAAAGAAGCACAGCAAACCTGGATTCTTTTTATTTATTTATTTATATCTTACTTTAAAGGTGCTATATGTATTTTTTAGCGGCCTCTATCGGTGATGTTTCAGATTGCAACCAATTTTTACAAGAGCGCTCGTGCTCTTGCGCATGCTCGAACACAAGAGCGAGCACTCATGATGGTACACGGCCACACTGAGACTTTTAACACACCGGAGAAAGCATCATGCTGGAAACTCATGTAAACTCCCACTGCAACGTTACAATAATAGGCTACTTTTATCAGCTTGACGTTCAACTAATGCTCCATGCTCGTACCATGATAACGTTACATTTGTGGTGTTATCTAGCATAAGGCATTTCACTAACTATTCGTGTATCTTTCACAATCAGCAATGTTAACATAGGTGAATGTATAATATGATAACGAAAACGGTTAGTGAACTAGACTGAACAATTTCAGTGTAACAGTAAGATCGTAGGAAGTAACATTACTGTACTGAACGTGTCTGGAAATGTGTATTATAAACAATATGATAGTAGTGGGATGAGTGACGTTAGACAGTAGATCTAGTACATAAAATAAAAGTTACATCCTAAAGCACCTACTTTTTGTTATCCTGGAACAGTCTTTTGTATTCATTTCATGTCTCATATATGTTGTAGTTTACCTTGCTATTTCATTACAGTTTACCATTATTTCAGCATATCTGAAAACATGTCATTTATCACAATAAAAATAGCGGAGGTCTCTCCATAATTCAAACGCTCTGCCGATGTTGATCCGTGTTTTTGTCCTAAGTCGATCCGATTCACGTTTGGCCTGATGAGCTTCAGCAGATAAATTTTTGTTTTGTTTGTTTTTTTATATTTATGTGGAGTGTGTGTTGTGCTGGAGGCAGGTCGTTTTTTGATGTTATCAGACTCCATGTCGTTAGCTGCAGTGCCGTCGCATAGACATAAAAAGGAGAGAGGCTCGGGAGCGCGCATGCACGTCACATCCGATGGATTTCGCAGAAAATCCGACCCGGAGAATTCACATAGAAATAGGAATATTGGCCTTCAGAGGTAATAGCAAAACCCAACAAGTGGATCATTGTAATGTGTGATTACAACCCCTTCACACACAGGCAATAAAAAGGGATTCATTTTAGAAGAAAAGTTACATATAGCACCTTTAACTTGCAATTTAATTTTTTTTCATTATATCCCCAAATCATGTAGTCCTAATAGTCGCTTTTGTGTGCATTATTTAAAAAACTTGCATCCTATTTACTAACCAGATATTATCATTTTTACAGTTGATACAGCTATTTTATATATGATATTATGCAGCTAGATTATGCATGCAAATAAACAGTGTTGTCCACAGGTGCAACTAGTCATTCATTGGTTTATAATGGAACACGAATTTTGGCAAACAAATTATGGCACATCATTATGTACTGTAGTATTTCTTTATTTATGTTTTATTTTAAAACGGTATAGGGTAAGACTTTTTTTTTTTTGCGATGCATAGGTTGCAAACCCCTTTTTATCTCCCTTGACACTAATTAATTTATTAGCAATTTATTAGTGAAGGTGAATTTATCTCTCTCCACTGAGAATGTAACATATGACATAGAACAATGGAGGCTGTGAACCGTATTCAGCGGTAAATTGATAGAGTTTTAATAGAGTTTTAATTAGCTATCTCAGCTCCTCTTTTTAGTTCTCGTGCACCCTTCCACTTTCCATCCATCTTTCAGAGCAGAAGGAACATTATAGGCACAGCAACGACAAAAAGTGAAGTGTTTCACATGTACCATGTCCCAGGCGAAGTTGGCCAGCCAGTAGATGGTAGGATTCACGCCACTCACAAACTGCAGGTGTTTGGATTTACTGACGCGCTCCTGGATGAGGAAGAGGACGAAGCTGGCAGGGATGAAGGACATGGCGAAGATCACACAAATCGACACCACTACATCCGTAGAGGTCGTGGCCCTGTAAGAAAGGAAAACATGATGTGAGTTTATGACTAGGTTAATTTACACATGCACGTTTACAGTATAAATATATATATATATATATATATATATAAAATGGCCGATACTTGCCTTTTTTTAAATCATCTGCCATCGGCCAATAGATGAAGTGTCATAAGTAGGACTTTTATTTTGACAGATTCGGTCTTTGTTTAACAGTTCTGTCTAATAACAGAAAGGTAAACTCTACAATACTTTTTTCGTTGCCATTTATTTCAAGTTTTTTTTTTTCTCATTTCCTTGATACATATTCAAATAATTTATTTCCAATTATTTTAGTAAATATAATAAATAAATATAATGCAGTAACGGTCTTGTCAAAATGTACTTGGGAATAAAACTTTAACAAACTCTGACTTCACAACATCCACCTCACGCAGGGCATTCTGGGACATCGTTTCATGTCTCCTCATTTTTTTGACACCCTGCTGTTCATGCCTAATAGATTCAATCTCTTACTCTCTCTTCACTGACGTTCAGGTGAGACCTGATGCTGAACACACAATCTTTCACACGGTGAAGGTGATTGAGTTTCAGGACTGCATTATTCATGATTAGAGGGAACTGACGACCTCATTACAGACAAGAAGATGGTCATTTAACCTGCGTGCATGCGTGCGCGCACACACACACACACACACACACACACGCATTGTGTGTCAGTGATCAGTATGATGCTTCAATGCTCTTACTGTGGTCCATTTTTGACACCTTGTTTCAAACCATTAATCTTCATACAAATATTTTGCGATCATCATGCCTTCACAAGCTGAGTTTAATTATGCATGAACACACAAAAAACCCTACATGCACACAAACACAGGTGCGCGCGCACACACACAAACACGTTCAGACAGGGAATGCATCCCAGTTTTGCAAGGGAACAGCATTTATTTCAAATAGAAATCTTCTGTAACGTCTTTACTGTCATTTTTAATTAACGCATTCTTGCTGAATAAAAAGGTTTATTTCTTTCAAATATATTTGGGTCAAAAGGGTCGTCATGAAAACATTTGCATAATTTGAAAACATTACTAACATTGTAACTGTACCTCAGGTACAAACATTTAATAATACAAATAATAACAGTAATGTGATTTATTAATACAAAATACACTATATGGACAACAATATTGGGACACCTGACCATTACACCAACAGGGACTGTTATGACATCGCAATATAAATACATAGACATTAATATTTGATCCCCCCTTTGTAAAACTGTCCCTACAAAGTTGGAAGCATTGTCCAAAAATGTCTTGGCATGCTGAAGCGTTAAGATTTCCCTTCACTGGAAGTAGGGGTCTAGAACAACCCCTGAAAAAACAGCCCCGGCATACCATTATTCCTCCACCAAACTTTACATTAGGCACATTCAGGCAGGTAATGTTCTCCTGGCATCCGCAAAAACCCACATATGCCAATCAAACTGCCAAACAGAGAAGCATGATTCATCACTCCAGAACATGTTTCCACTGCTCCAGAGTCCAGTGGCGGTGTGCTTTACACCACTCCATCCAACGCTTGGCACTGTACTTGTGGACGTGAGGCTTGCAAGGAGCTGCTTGGCCACGGAAACCCAATCTACTGTATGAGGCTCCCGCCGCACAGTTTTTGTGCAGATATTAATGCCAGTGGACGTTTGGAACTCTTCAGCTATGGAATCAGCAGAGAGTTGGCAACTTTTACACACCTGTCCCTCAGCACTCGGTGACCCCGCTCTGTTTACGTGGTCTTCCACTTCCAGTTGTTGCTGTTCCAAAATGCCCCCACTTTCCAATAATACCACTTACAGTTGACTGAGCTCTTCAGAACAGTTCTTTTTCCCCCCCACAAACAAGTGTAGAATGCATGGTCAAGAAATCAAGAATGCTTGATTTTATACACCTGTGGCAATAGGTCTGATTGAAAAATCTGAATTCAATAATGTCCCATTCTTTTGTCCATATAGTGTACACGTGTATTATTATTTAAATGCTCTAGTCGTGTGTTGTAGTCATTGTGTATGTGTGTGTTGTGTCACTGTGATACTTACAGTGATGCAGCAGAGAGCTGTTCTTTAGTGAGATTAAGCGGGTGGTTGAATGTTGTGATGCCGTATTCATTTGCTCTGCGTCCCGCTGGCAGGTTTCCTCTCAGAATGCCATTACTGGCCACGTTCAGGAACGATACGAGTGAATGCCAACCCTGATTATAGAACCACACCTACACACACACACACTTGTTCAAATACACGTCCATCATGTTCCCACTAAACTAACAATCATTTTTGTTCATTAAAATAAATTAAAATATAAATATGAGATTAAAAAAGCTGCCATGGTACCTACCTAAAATAATAATAAGTTGAAGTTGAAGTACTAACATTACTAAAACTAAAATAAAACAAAACTGTAACATCTTCCTACAGTATAATGATTAACACATTGTACAATGCGGATGCCTTTGTGTTTCACTAAATAACTCAATATGTGAATAACTTAATAAATAGTTAATGTCAAATGTCATGTGTTTATTACAAGCATTTTTAATACAAATAAATACAAACCTAGCAATTTATATTTTTAATTTACATATTAGTAAGTAAATATTTATTTGTATTTATAGTTTTTTTCTTTTTGTCCATATGTACATGTTTTTTTTTAAAGGTTACGTCTCAGGTTACGCTTCAACCCTGTTACCATCATAATGCCCCGTTATCAAAATGACATCACTCTTTAAGGAAGCAAACTTTGAATGAATGAATAAATGTCTCTACATGATAAATTGATTAAAAATGAAGATCATTAGACATTAGGCAAAATAAATTATTGTTAAAAGCAAATCAGTGATGAGACATCAAGACCTTTTGAAATCAATATTTAGTTTGTTTTATTTCTACCTCATTGATCATCAGTCTATCACTGGCCTGCCGTGAACACAATCACAATTGTCAATCTGAAACCTTCACACAGTAGACGTTCTCACATTCCATCTGTGCATTTTTTTAAAGAGGCCATGTTATGCCCTGTTACAAAGTCTTGATTTTATTTTTAGGGTCTACTAGAATAGGTTTTCATGCTTGAATGTTCAAAAAGCACCTTTGTTTCATATTTTACATTGTTGCAGCACCTCTCTTCTCTGTCTGTCAGTAACGCTCTGTTTAACTCTTTGAAGCCCATCCTTCTGAAAAGCACAATGCGCTCTGACTGTTTCAGAAATGTCACAACCCCTTACCATAACTGCGAGTTTCAACACACTACTAACGCAACTCTACCAGGCTTCACCCCTTTATTTTTGCATATATGTCTTGGACGGGAATTATTTAAATGAGGAATATTGTGATGTGTTAGCCTGGTCCTACCAGACTCTCGTACACATTTCATTTGTACAGAGAGTCTGGCCACTCTCCATTGACAAGCGTTAACTTCCTTGAAGTTTAAAACTATTGGATCTGCCCAGGAGCCACTCTGGATCTGCCATAACCAATCGTTAACGTTTGGTCGTGACGTATGTCTACAACTCAAACTAGTGCACCTCAACGTCATCGTTCTCAGCCCACTCCTTCTGTTCGCTGATTGGAACCGGGTAAAAAATTGATCTGAGAAAACCCAAGAATATACAGCAAACCCAGATGTAGTACTGAAGGAAAATTAAAATTGAGCGGAAGTTACGGTAGGAAGGCGGAGTCAGGCTAGTGATGTCTATGTTCTTGGAAGAAAACTCAAGACTACAATCGAGGCATTTCAGGGAGTTCAACTTTAAAAATCTCCCTTTCAAAATGGTAAAATTTGGTTCAAATTATGTACTGCTGATCTGTACTCTGATCTCTTCTGATATTGGATACTGTAGATATTGTCTAAATACGGCCACTTCCCGCTGCTTACCTTCACATTGTCTCTGGTGCCCATCTCCAATAGAACCAATCGAATGGCCTGGAAAATGTGTTCAGTCTGGTTATTCTGCACACACACAACACACACACAGAGAGAGAGAGAGAGAGAGAGAGAGAGAGAGAGAGAGAGAGAGAGAGAGAAGAGAGAGAGAGAGAGAGAGAGGGAGAGAGAGAGAGAGAGAGAGAGAGAGAGAGAGAGAGAGAGAGAGAGAGAGAGAGAGAGAGAGAGAGGGAGAGAGAGAGAGAGAGAGAGAGAGAGAGAGAGAGAGAGAGAGAGAGAGAGAGAGAGAGAGAGAGAGAGAGAGAGAGAGAGAAGAATTCCATTATTGTACAAAGAAAGACACATGCTGTTCGAATGTTTGGCGTCAGTAAGCTTTTTTTAAGGAAATTAATACTTTTATTAAGCTATATATTAAGAGCTTTCTATTCATCAAAGAATCCTAATATAAATGTATCATGTTTTTTCCACAAAATGATGAAGCAGCACAACTGTTTTCAACATTTATAATAATCAGAAATGTTCTTGTGCAGCAAATCAGCTGCAAGGATCATGTGACACTGAAGACTGGAGCAATGATGCTGAAAACTCAGCTTTGAATCACAGGAATAAATTAAATTTTAAAATATATTCACATAGCAAAAACCTTTTGAAATTGTAATAATATGTATAATATTTTATTTAATATTATATTTAACATTTTTACTTCCTTTTTGATCAAATAAATACAGCCCTGGTGAGCATAATGTAAACAATCTCCCATACCCAAACTTTGGAACGGTAGTTTATTTTACATATTTTTCACCGTTTCACTTCCCTTTTACATAATAAAACCAACCAGTTTTTGAATCATATTTACTTGTAACTTCAGCATACAAGTTAACTAATACAATTTTAATGTTACTCCCTCCAAAAGCATTACACCAACAAAGGGCCATAACAACAGGAAAGCACTTTCTCACTGTAACAAATTCTAACTTGATTGACTGGACTTTACACAACTTCTGAAAATATGACCATGTGTTTTTATCAGTCTGCCTAAAAGCAGTCATATTTATGAGGTATACAAATCAGGTAAATTCCACTTCAGACAAAACAATAGAGACTGAAAGATATCAGACACAAAATATAATGTCTGCTGCTTCCCAGGCGACACTGTAAATACACGATGAACACTAATAACTCAAAGTGAAGGTGCCAAAAACTCTCCAGTCCCTGTTAGGGAGTCCTAACGTCCTGCTATTAGCATTACATCCGTCCATCACAGAGCTAAGCAGCATTAAAATCCCATTAGATGACACAGACACTGGCACGATGCCGGAGAGACTCACTCACACTCTTAAGTACAAACTCTGCTCATCCTCAAGGATTCAACAGCATTACATTTTGTGTGATAATTAGGATTGCTAGTCCTAATGCTAAATAAATAATAATAAAACACAACTGCCCATAAAATGATGCATTGTTAGGAGAGCAAAAATCAAACAAACTCCAGCTTGAGTAAGCATTCATTTTATAGTGTTCATTATAAATATCAAATACCATGATTTCAACTTATTTTTGTTAAATCGTTTTGTTGAAATAATCATAAACACACTAAAGCACATGTAAAGTACTTGATTATAATTTTAACTGTAGTGCATTATTTGATATTACAAACCCTTTAACTGTCTGCTCAACCAAACGGTTGAGCACATTTTGAGTCACTATATTTTATTGAGAGGAGTACCTAACTTAACTCAAACTGATTGAGCCATCTCTACCATCTGGTTGAGGTATGGTATGCCAAAAAAATCCACTAGATGTCACAGTGTCAATCAACAGCACTTGTCACAATACTTCTTCTAACATGGATGTCAGAAACAAATAAATCACCCCAGCCATGTGAACTGTTTTTGGTGAAATTTTGCAAACTAAGCATTTTTTTTTTTTTTTACATATTGCACTGTAAGAGCCCTAACTTTACAAAATTATATTACTTGGTGCCATGAAAAAAATTAAGTATGTTTTTAATAATTTTTCAAAATAATGCTCAACCAAACGGTTGATTTGGCACATAACGGTTACTGTCACCCCCCTTTTTGAGAATGGACATTACAATGCACTATTAAAACTTGGTTGTAATTCAAGTATGCTTTGGAATAAAGACCTATGTTTAGTCTTGTTTTAAAGAAAACACTCAGCAGATTATTGCTGAAGTAAAAGCACTTAAAAAAATTAAAGTATGAAAAAGTTATGGAAGTTTTTACATTAAATCAAATATACTGTACTTAATATTTTTTTATATAAAATACAGGGTTTCCCATACATTCATTAATTTGTGGCGGCCCGCCACAATATCAACGTTGACATTGATTTTCAGATTTAATATAGCCTGACTTCGTCATACTCATATTCTAGTCAGAATGTGAGTCTGAAACTGCTCCATAGGCCTTTGATTATGAGGCGTGTCTTAATCGAAGCAGGAAAAAAAAAAAATGGACTCAATTGGATAGACCTACAACCAATCAGAGCAACGCAGTAAGTGACTCATGTTGAGCGAGTTGTCAACATAACTGAACTGCACGTCTGCACCCACTCTGGAAAAAGTATTTAAAAGAAAAATGAGTGTTAACGACCTTTGCCGGTGTTGTAAAAAGAATTTAAGGATTCGCGGAGTACTGCAAAAACATGTTTGAACGAAATATAAAATGTGAATGTTTATACGAACAAGTTCTCCATTTAGGATTAGATCTCGACAATAAAGCCAACAAATCTGCTCGCATTTGTCTGACCTGTCTCAACTTTATAACACGGTTGGAGCGCGTCTTGACTGATTTTAATAAATGGAGAGACGACGAAAGACACCAGGCTGAAGAAGCGTGTTCATTTGAGTCTTAAGAGAAAAGAGACCGGGGGCCAAAATGATGTTTTACTGATGTATTTAAATACAAAATGATGAGTAGCATCTAATAATTTATAATTAAAAGAAATACACCGCTTATAAGGGGTACAGTGACTACCAGTATGGGTATGGTGTGCCGCGTGCGAGTAGTATAAAAAAGCGTCACCATTGTTTGATGCAGCGATGGCTTTGACATGAGTTGCATCGCCGTGATGCCCGTTTCGGTTGCTTCTTTTACTTGGTCTTCCATGAGTGCGACCAAAGGAGAAACCACAATGACAACAGGGTTTTCACTGCGTCCCATCTTCTTAACGACCATCGGAGCCAGCTGATAAGTTAAACTTTTGCCGAATCCTGTAGGAAGGACGGCAAACACATCTTGACGATCGACAAATGCCTTTATTGTAGTTCTCTGTTCGTCTTTTAAAATTAATGCGCTGTCGATTTCTTCTAAAACAGACACGATAGCGGAATCTATACCCGAGCATTTTTTGACTTATCATAATTACTCCTTAATGGATCGAGTCCAGACCGAACTTCCCGACCAAAAAATGTTGTGGGCGGGGTTCGGGCTGGCATCCAGGCTATATTTAATATGGGTAAACTTTTATTTTATTGTAGAGCTGCGCGCTGCACGCTCCCTCCCACTCTCACAAACTGACAACAGAGACGCGAATAGCCCCTCCTCTTCGAGCACGATCTGAATCAAAACATGAGCATCCGTTGGAGGACGGATTGTTGCCGGTGCTTATTCCTCCAGAATCAATCCGGAGTTGAATGGTTAGTATAATGAACACTATTACTCTAAAAAGTTAGTTTATAAATGCTGTCGCGTTTCCATTACAGATTCGCACAATTTTTTTCTAAATATCGATAAAAACTATTGCGAAATGACGCGTTTCAATTAAACTATAGGCTTGTTTGAGATGAGCAAAATCTGTGCAGAACCGATCACCGGTGATCAGCGCGAGATGCATGCCGGTTAGAAATGTGTCCGAGTGCGGTCCGCCTCGCTCTGATGTCATGCTGACGTATGTCAAAAAACTCTCGCGAGCGCAAGGCGCACGTGTCGGATTCTGCAGTCGCGCGGTTGCTCTCCATCGACTGCGCTGATCAAAAAGCATGATGGCAAACGACTTGCTGACGACACAGCTTAATGCTCATTGGTTTAAACAACCGTGATGTATTGTTCTCCTTTAAAATGTTTGATTTTAAAACTCTGATACCATGTTTTATGTGTATAAATTATGTGTGGATATTCCCAAATTCTCTGACAGTGCGATCTATGTGATGTAATTTTATTTTTATTTTTTTAATAAAATGTCTTAATTAAAGAAAAAATGACTGATAAACACGTAGGCCTATTTAAAATGGAATTAAATAAGTACTTTGGGTGTCTTGTTCATTATATTTATTTTCATGTAAAAGCAACAAAACTTAAATTACATCCAGTTTATTAGCAACACCATGCACGAGCGTGAATCCCGTGAATCCCGCGATATCCACCTTTGATCTCACAGGTGTCTGATCCACTGCGAGAAGCGAGATCTGTCCGGCTTTCCTGCGCTTTTTTCACTTCTCCCCTCACTGCAGCCGCCTACTCTCGACTACATTTCAGGCGAGGCAAGGCGCAGGCCTATTGTTATGCGACTAAAACGTAATTTTTTTCCTCACGCCATCAGTCATTCCAAAAGTCATGGCAACGGATGTTTGTAGGTTTAAATAGGCTATATCACAGCCACCGCACTAGACAACATTATTAATATTATTATTAATGAAAAGAGACGTAGGCCTAAGCGTGTTATCCAAGCATTAATGGCAAGGAAAGACTCTTATACTGTGAGGTGTTTTCTCACTTATTTCTGCTCCGAGGTCTTGTGGCATTTCTTTGAGGTTTAGAAGCCAGTATTCCTGTATTTGGTCTTTTATGAATTTAATAAATAACTCTGTCTCGTATTCTGTCCAAACACACATTTTGGGTATATATACTTTACTGGAGTAATTATTTTTCAGCTGACTTTTTACTTCTACTCCTTATATAGGCTATTCACGCAATTATTTGTAGGCTACTTTCTACTCCTTACATTTTAATAAATAGCCTCGTTACTGTTTTGTCATTTTGGCTTGTTTTCATTTCAGCTTGACATCGTAAAAAAAAAAAAACCCTATCCAGATAAATCGCGCCATCCAGATAGAGTGCATTTGATTGTGGTTGGATGAGAAGTATAAACATATACCATTCCGGTTTGTACACGGTGCATCACACCTGCAACATTGTTGCCATTAGCTATATCAGAGCTCTCAAGTGTCACGCATTGAGCGTCACAGTCACTCGTTTCGGTCTTTTGTATTTATCTCGCGTACAAACTGTTTATAATATATTTAATATGCCGCAGCGCCCAAAATGTCTCTGGCCGCGCCGCTCTCACTATGAAACCGGCAGGAATCAAGCGCGTCTCTCCTGGAGTTCTGCAGTCGAGCCTGCCACTTATCAGCCAATAAAAAAAAAGAAAAGTGCTACATAATAGCCAATCAGAAAATAGCGCTATTGTATCTGGGTAAGATTTAAAAAGAAAAAAAATATATCCTGAAATTGTTCACGTGATTCTGTCACTCCTGCTGCCTGTCTTCAAAACTTTAGAGCCCTGCTCTATAATTGAGCATAGTACATACCAGGAAGGTATCAATCAGGATTATGAGTTATTTTTATTTTTTGATTAATCATTCAATTTGACAGCACAAATGTTTAGAGTATATAGACAAGACAGCCATACAAAGGTTTTTGTTACTACGCCTGCCCTGGGTACACAAATTTTCTTGTCAATGCCCTCACAGATTCCTGCAGCTAAGCTTATGTACATATTCCAATAAAGGTTATTGATAACATGCTTACAATACATATAGGCCCCTGTGGCGTGGCCTAAGCTTTTGTCCTTTATGCAACCCCAACCCCCGCTAGTGTGGTTACTAGCGACATAAGGAGATAAATGCAGACAAAAAAATGTTCCATCACTTTTTTCTTGGTCATTAAAAATGTGTGATTGGGGTTAGGGTTTCAATAAAAATTACATTAAAGTATATTTCAGTTTACCATACATGCTTGTCAGTACATTTAGCAGTACATTTTAATCATATTTCAAAGACAATAGCAGTAATTATGAAATTATATGTGAAGATGTAATAAATCCTACTTAAGTGGGTCAAAAAACACACTTAAGTTCAGCTAATTGCAATTAAAAAATTTAAACTAATACTTTTTTAATTTAATCACAATTTACGTGCAATTACTATAAGTGTCTAAAAACATTGCATTCTGTTCACACTTAAAGCTGCAGTCCGTAGTTTTTCCTTTTTGTCGCCATCTCTGTTCGAAATCTGCAATTGCAGTTATTCACGGAATTATCAACTTTACGTGGGTTGTGCCTCGGTACGGCACAGCAGTGCGGATGAATCCAATGTTTTGAGGAGAATGTGCGGCTGTCAGTCACCGCACCGGTGTGGATACTGTCACTCGGAATCACAGATTCTACTTTTTGGAAGTATGACCAACATAAGAATTTTCACAGGAAAATGTCATCTGAACAAGTAAGTGACATCCAGTTTTGTTCTGACCAACTAAGGGAAAAAAAGCATTGCAGTAAATCGCGCTGATTAAATCTAACGATCGCTTATCATATCACGTCAAACCATGCAAATTATTTACAAAGATTGCAACATTTTACAGTTAAATGGCCCTGGGATTAAAAATTGCAGTTTTAATGGGTTTCAATGGGAAATTTTTTGTCCAAAAGGTCCTGAGAGGAACTATTTAGCATACCTAGTGCAAAATAGATTTATTAAAGGAAATGGGGTTGAAATAGTAACATTACAAAATACACACTTGTGCCAAATTCATGCAGTTAGCATTAACAAAAATGTCCATAAGGTTGCACAAGGGTTAGGTATATATTTTGTTAAATTTTGTACAATGATTGAACACAATGTTGTGTTGGGTTGACAGTGACTTGGATCTCAAATGTAAAAATCAGGGTACTGAAGAAAAATCGTAACACTTTACAATAAGGTCCTATTAGTTAACATTGGTTCCCTTTCGAAAGGGAACTCACACTGCGTCAATGACGCTATGGGGAACGCCTCCGTGTCAACCGGTGTCTGAAACGCTTATCTAATCACGGCAATCCTATCGGCCGGCAACAGCCTATGACATCACAACTAGTTGCGACCCGGAAGTATAGAAGGGGAGCATGAAGAACATGTCAACAACTTTTTCGTCTTCATGGACTGTTTTGTCTGTATGCTTCAACCTGAAACTTTAAAAAGGTAACGATGGCTTGAGAAAAATGCTTCAGGAAGTGTGTGCATCTGTGTCTAAGATATTTGACACCTGATGACACACACAACTTGTGTGTTTATTGTTTGGGCTCAGAGCACGCACGATCAGTTCCTGAAGGATCTGGTAGTGCCAACTATGAGTTTTTCCCTTGAGAAAACTCCACTCCGTCTGCCCTCTTCTCGAGGGAAGAGGGACAGGCATCTATACCAGGCGGTTCGGGTCCCGTTGCGCTGAGGCAGAGCAGATACTGGAATCGTGGGTTTTTTCAGAGGGAGCTCCCTGAGGAGTTGGAGAGAATTGTTAATCTCTCACGGCCTTCAGAGACTTGAGTCTCAGACTCGAGAGTGAGCTGCAGGATGAGGATGTGTTGTCAAAAAAACTAACCTCCTCTGATCCAGCAGCAAGTGCTCTGCTGGCTATAAAAACAACCATCCTAAGAGAGCAGGAGATGGCTGATGAGGGTGAAAAGGATGTACAACCCGAACCCTCACAGCTACTCTGCCCCGCGTATGATGAGTTGTGAGTGTTATGTAACGCGCCCTGCCTTTAAAGCCAAAAAAAGAGAAAGTCGCACTTAACCCTCTGGGGTTGGCTATCGTGCCGGCGCGACAAGCTCACTTTTTTTCCTTATCGGTGCAAAAGAGACTCAAATTACTCTGTTGATTTTGACCTTACATATAAGTGTTGTACATCACTAGATCCTGTTAAGTGTCTATTTTTTGTGGATACTCACAATAAAAACAAAGTGTTCTGCTTTTTGTCAAATAAAGAAAAGTAAACATGATGCGAATTTTGCCTTCTCTCTGTCAGTGAAGTTCATTCTGAAACACGTCCGAAAACGAACTGTAACTAAGTAAAAACTTGTCACACAGGCACAAAAGATTTGTCGTTATGGAGCTGAAATTCTCTTCTTTTAAATCAAGTAATTTATATAAAAAAACAAATATTCTCAGTTTATGTAATCTGTATGAAAAGAGAGATGTCAGTCTTTTTCCTTTCAGCTAATTATAGCGTATTACGTGTTAATGTGACCACGCCCACGGAGAGCGCGCACTATTTAAACGCAAATGTTGAGGCAAGCCATGAAAACGCCCACATCAGCTGGATAAAACATCCAGTTTAATAAGAATCTTGTACTTTACCTCGTCTTGCTGTGCTGTGAGGAATAATACTTTCATAATAACCCTGGAAAAGTTACCTCAGAAGTGCTGGTGGTTTCATTTCGAGGAACACGGATTCAGCTGATGTAGTAAGTTATTTATTCTTAAGTGCTTTGTTCTAATCGCGTTATTGAATAGTGTCTGTAAACTGCACAGAGACTGTTTAAATATGAGTTGCATGCCTGTATGTGAATGAATGAATGGCAGAGACACGTGCGTCTTGTTTACTACAGACGTACACCGCATCTGTGCTTACATTCACTCTCACTCCTGACTCTCTGTGGTCACAAAAAATCCCAGGTCCCAGGATGTGGTCCCAGGATCTCTTTCGACTGTGTAGGGGTGTAACCCCGGCATCCTGGCCAAATTTGCCCAGTGGCCTATGTCCATCATGGCCTCCTAATCATTCCCATATATATATATATATATATATATATATATATATATATATATATATATATATATATATATACCAATTGGCTTCATCACTCTGTCTCCTCTCCACCAGTAAGCTGGTGTGTGGTGGGCGTTCTGGCGCAATATGGCTGCCGTCGCATCATCCAGGTGGATGCTGCACATTGGTGGTGGTTGAGGAGATTCCCCCTTCTATGTAAAGCGCTTTGAGTGCTGAGAAAAGCGCTATATAAATGTAATGAATTATTATTATTATTATTATTATTACATTAGTAAATGTTATTTTTACATGAACACATCCAACTATATTGCTATAGCCTACTGAGATTTGTTCTAATCGCGATATAGAATAGTGTCTGTAATGACAACATTTCGTTGACTATTTTTGGATAGATTATAAAGTTTTTACTCTAAAATAGCCATCAAATAAGCTTTTGTTAGACAGTTTCTGCTCATATGTTAAATAGTATGTTTTGTCAAAAATAAACTAATCAACTGTTATAGTGTTTGTTCCAATGCAAGCTAGGCTATATCAAAATAATGAATCCTTAACTTTGAAATATGTATGATAAAATGTATTGGCCTACTTTAAAAAATAATACTTTATAAGTGATTTATGGAAAAAGACAATTTTCTTGTCAAGATGTTTCCAACTCTAACTTTGAACCAATTCTATAGAATGGCCCACATAACCTATTTGAACAGGATTTGTTTCCAGGTATGACTAAAAATGTGGTTTTGACTTTCATTTATATTTGGATTATATATATATATATATATACATACACACACACACACATATATATATATATATATATATATATATGTGTGTGTGTGTGTGTGTGTATGTATATATGTATATATATTGTCCTCGCATTCTTTATTGTGTGACACACCTGAATGAAAGGCTCATTATTCAGGGTCATTGTCTTCTCAGGTGAGAATCACCTAATTATTCATGAGGGGTTGGGCCATTCACGCCCATTCGCATATTGCCTTTCCAAACAAAAAAATGTTTTTCACAATTTAAAACAATCTATTGTTTTAAGTGAATGATTAGGCAGGATGATTTTCAGATCATTTTGAAGCAAAAACTCTAGGCGACAACATACATTAGTCAAAAGTCTTATGGACACATATTTAGTATGTGTTTTGTGGCCTTATTTCAGAAACTTTACATAAACAATATTCTCTCAAAAATACAAACATGTGCATACATGTTGCTCACATATTATGGTAGCCCTGTTTGTGCTAAATAGAGTGTAATTTCACCTGTGCTATTAATATGTTTATAAGCAACTGAAAAAAACACAAATGTCAGGGCATGTCAAAACATCTCAAGGACCCCAAAAACACCTTAGACCCCAGAGGGTTAAATGGCAGAGCATACGCGGCGGCGGGTCTGGTATGGCGTAATTTCCCTGTCAAATGTCGAGAGCGCATTATTGAAGCGCGAAAGTACATTAATATAATGCGCGAGAGTGAATCTCAATGCTCGCGTGCGGAATATAATGCGCGAGCGCGAATCTCTCTGCTCTCGCGCGGGAACTGGGCGCGCGCTCTCAGAAACATGCTGCTCTTGTAAGAATTTTCTCTGGGCTCGCTCAGAGAATATGCCTGCACTTAGAACGTGTTCAGTGCAATTGCGAAGCTCTCCTCTTCGCTTAAAGTAAGCGTGTGTGTATGTGCTTAGACTGTGTCCCGTGCGTTCGCGCAAGCCTACTATTCTCTTCGATTTCTTTCTCTTTGCTCTTGGCATAAACGCTGTCCAAACGGCAACAACCAATCAGAAATTGCTATTCCATATGTTATGTAGGGTTTTTCCCCTTTTTTCTGCTGTTCTGTAAAGCACGTTGGCCAGCCAGTGGCTGTTGTAAAAAAGAGCTATATAAATTAAAAGAACTTTAACTTGTGAGGGGTCATTGGTTGTTTTTGGTCATAATCATTGTTCTTGTGTTCCCATTGTCTCTTGACTAGCTTTGTTCCCTGTACCATTGTTGGTGATTCTATGTTTAGTCCAAGTTTATGTTCATGTTAATTTCATATTGTCACTTCAACCCAAATCGAATTGGAATAATACTTGGGGTCAATTCAACTCGACTACATTACACATATTATAGACATGATTCATGGGTCTTTTTTTAAATGATCTTTCTAGATCTTTTTGTCTTAATTTTAAAATCTGAAAGTTCTTGTTTTAGGTTCTTCATATATGCCTATTATATAGGCTACCTTGTTATAATTATTAAAACCTTTCTTAATGTTTTTTATTTAATGAAACGTTTTTCATTATCTTAGAAAAACATTATAAGAACGTTTATATAATGGGAGAATTGAACGTTTGAATAACGTTCTTATAACCAAGCAAGAACGTTAATACAACGTTTATATAACGGGAGAATTGAACGTTCTAACGTTATTATAACCAGGAAATAATGTTAATACAACGTTTATATAACGGGGGAATTGAACGTTCTTATAACCAAGAAATAATGTTAATGCAACGTCTAAAAAACTGGACGTTTTGAAATTCCCTAGAACAATCAGAAATAACATTTTTATAACTTACATTTACATTTAGTCATTTAGCAGACGCTTTTATCCAAAGCGACTTACAATTGAGGACTAAACCAAGCGAGTCATCGTGAAGATGCAAAAACAACGCAAGAAGTGTTCAAAATACAAAGTTCAGACATTGCTCGGAGTAGCATAAGCCAGGCAAGCGAGGATTTAAAGGAAAGGATTTTTTTTTTTTTTTTTTTTTTTTTTATGTTAAGTGCTCCCGGAAGAGATGAGTTTTCAGTTGCCTTTTGAATGTTGTCAGGGATTCTGCATTCCGGATGACGGTGGGGAGATCATTCCACGCGAGCGTGAATCTTAACTTAACTCTTAATAACTTAATGGGAACGTTATGAAAACGTTCTTATAACCTAAAATTGTTAGCTGGGGAAGAGGAGAGATTCGCGATTGCACTGAACACGTTTTAAGTGCAGGCATATTCTCTGAGAGAGCCCAGAGAGAGAGTTCTTACAAGAGAAGTGTATCTGAGAGCACGTGCCCAGTTCCCGCGCACGAGCAGAGAGATTCGCGCTCGGCACATTATATTCCGCACGTGCGTAGAGAGATTCGCGCTCGGCACATCATATTCCACGCGCGAGCAGAGAGATTCATGCTCGGCACATCATATTCCACTCGCGAGCAGAGAGATTCGCGCTTGGCACATCATATTCCGCGTGGGAGCAGAGAGATTCACGCTCGCGCATTATATTAATGTACTTTCGCGCTACAATAATGCGCTCTCGACATTTGATAGGGAAATAACGCCATAGTCTGGCTGGTGAATGCCTTGCACACAATGGCGGTGTTGCAAGCATACCAGGCTGATCTGCTGTCAGATTTGGGCCGCATAACACTGCGGTCCGAATCTGCGCTTCCTCACTCCAAGCACTTCTTGCATCAGCCCTGAGGCTGGACCCATGAGGAGTTATTCCTTCAATGTAGGAACCTACCCGTCTGTGGGCCTGCGGTCGGGTTTGGTAGTAAGTGCGCTCTTTCGAGCTCTAATGGCTATTGGCCTCCATTTATGAATGTCAATTTAGGCCATCGCTCTATGGGCTGTAGGTTGAGCACTTTAGATCTCCTCCCTTTACGAGAGTTTTTAGTAAGGTTGAACAGTTCCCTGTTAGAAAGTATCATGGGGGTGTTAGGTAGGGTTTTTATAGGATGCTGAAATTAGGGCCCTGAAGTTCCCATATATAGGTAGGCTATGCATACCCTTCCCAGAGGCCTCCTCTTATGTCGGCAGGCTTATGTAGTGGGTAGTGCCAAACTGTAGTAGTGAACAGGCTGGCTTTATTAACCCTCTGAGGTTGGCTATCGCGCCGGCGAGATAGTCTCGCTTTTTTCTTATCAGTGCAAAAGAAACTCAAAATACTCTGTTGATTTTGATCTAACATATTAAGTGTTGTACATCATTAGATCCTGATAAGTGTCTATTTTTTTTGTGGATACTCACAATAAAAACAGTGTTGTGCTTTTCGCCAAATAAAGAAAAACAAACATGATGCGCGTTCTGCCTTCTCTCTGTCAGTTAAGTCCATTCTGAAACGCGTCCAAAAATTAACTGTAATTCCGCGAATACTTGTCATACAGGCACGAGTGTTTTTCCATAATGAAGCTTGAACTCTCTTCTTTTAAATGAATTAATTTATATAAAAAAAAACAAATATTCTCAGTTTATTTAATCTGTATGAAAAGAGAGAGATGTCAGTATTTTTCTTTCCAGCTCATTATACCTAATTACGCGTTAATGTGCCACGCCCACGGAGAGCGCGCGCTATTCAAACGCAAATGATCTAAGGCAAGCCATTCAAACATGCCAACGCCCACCAGCTTGATTATAAAACACATCATGTTTAGTAAGTATCTTGTACAGCTGTGTACACAGCGTATCCTTTCGCTGTAAGGAATAATACTATCTAACCCTGGAAAATGTACCAGAAGTGCTGGTAGTTTCATTTCGAGGAGCAACGGATCCAGCTGATGTAGTAAGTCATTTATTCTTAAGTGCTTTGTTCTAATCGCGATATTGAATAGTGTCTGACTGTAAACCGCAAAAAGACTGTTTAAATATGAATTGCGTGTCTATGTGTAGGCTAAATGATGAATGAACGGCATAGGCGCGCGCGCTTTGTTTACTACAGTTATACAGCGCGTGTCTGTGCCTTGTTCATTCAGTCTCGCACCTACATTAGTAAACGTTATGTTTACATGAACACATCCAAACTATATTGCTATAGCCTACTAAGATGAGTAAAAATAGACTGAAATATGTTGAAATAAAATGTCTGTATAAGCAACAAGCTGCAAATTCACATGTATATACTAATATATCATACACAATATATTACAGACTAAATATGAATATTTAGACAAGATTTTGTGATTAGTTTTGGATAGATTATAAAGTTTTGACTGTAAAAAAAGACTACTGTCACATTAAATAGGTACGCTTTTGTTCACCAATTTCTGCTCATAGCTATATATACTATAGTATGATGTTTTGTCAAAAATAAAGTAGGTATATTGAATTATCAACTAAGATGTTATTATAGTGTTTGTTCCAATATTCAAACTAATGAATCCTTACCTTTTTTAATACGTATGATAAAATGTATACTTTTTACAAAGAAATACACTTGAAATATTGTTAAAATTGTAATTGTTGTTGTAATTGTAACCTATTTGTAATTGGTTACAATTTCTAATTGTAAAATATGTATAGGCTATATAGATAATTTCTTTTGTCCTTGCATTCTTTGGGATCCTGTGACACACCTGTGTGAAAGGGCTAATTAATATGCAGCTCATTATGCGGCACATTATCCGGCCTTTGTCTTCTCAGGTGTGAACACGCCTCCACGCATATTGCCTTTCCAAACAAAAGGTGTCTAATAAAATTTAAATCAGTGTATGTTTTTGTGTAAATGATTAGGCAGGATGATTTTCAGATCATTTTGAAGCAAAAATTCTAGGCAACAACACTCATTAGTCAAAAGTCTTGTGGACACATATTTAGTATGTGTTTTGTGGCCTTATTTCAGACACTTTAGGTTTTAGTTTTTTCAATAACCATGCATAAGCAATATTCTCTCAAAAATACAAACATGGACATAATTGTTGCTCAGATATTACGGTAGCCCAGTTTGTGCTATATTGAGTGAATTTGCACCTTTGCCATTAACATGTTTATAAATAACTTAAAAAAGCACAAATGTCAGAGCATGTCAGAACACCTCAAGGACCCCAAAAACCCTTAGACCTCAGAGGGTTAAATGGAAAATTCTCTAGTGAGGCCACCGTTCATCTGAGCATCAAACAGACATTCTGTGTGAGATGGCTTCCTCCCTAGCGGTAGTTATTCTACTGAGGCCACCGCTCTGTCAGCTCCAGATAGAACTAGAGTGTCAAGCATTTGGCCCTTGTCGGGCTACCTTGATTGCCACCTTATACTAGAGAAGCAGGTCCCCTCTCACTTTGAGAGTCGTTGTGAGATTATAGCTCTGAAATTCAGTCATATAATATTCGTGTGTCGGCCCTCACGGGGCCGCCTCAATATCTGGCTTGGGCTTAGTAACTAGGAAAATGGTGGCAGTCTGTTGAGCATTCTCGCCTCTCAGTATCTGAGTGTAGGTTCCTTAGAGCTAGAGCCCATCAGGATATTTTTTTTCCTGTAAATCTATTTTGTCCAAGTACTGGCCTCTTACTACAAGAGTTGTCTAGCTAAGGCCCACCTTTTGCACTAGATGTAAAAATGCTAGTGGTGTTACAGGGTAGATAGCAGCATAGGTAGCAGGCTATCTTCAAAAAAAGCCTCCCATGCAGATATCGAATGGGCGTTGTTAGGCCTTTCTCTCTAGAAAGTAAGCAGAATGCTCAGGCATCTGCCCTTTAGAGCTGAGTATAGTAGCTGGTTTATCCAGCTAGGCCTTAAAACTGAAAAATTATTTATTTCCGCTGAGCCCCTTGAATAAAAGAATTCAAGTCATAAGGTTGAATGTCGTTGGCCACTGTTACGGTCCTTAGGCCCTGTGTGTGTGTCTGCCCAGGTGTAGTGCTGCTTCTTTTTTCTCTGCAGGTCAAGTGTGCACACCTGTCTCCAGTTGGTAATCAGCAGGAGCTGGTATAAAGAGCAGAGAACGGCCAGACTGTTGGAGAAGAGTGTGGAGAGCAGACGGCTTACCAGAGCTGGGTGACACTGTAGTGGCGTTCGTGGAGTCCCTACAGTAGAACGTATCAAGTCTGAACCTCGTGGTGGGGTTTACTCTCTCAGTGGAGGGAGGGTGATAAATTATCTGGTATTTATATCTGGACTTTCCCTTTTAGTGATTTACTTTTTGTTCTCTTGTGAGCTACCTTTTAAGTTGTTGCTGTATGATCTCATCTGTTACCTTAACTGGGCGCTTCCTCTTTGTTTTGGGAAGTTGTTTTCTGTTGTACCTTTTTGAGACTACCTTGGTTAATTAATATTGTAAATAAACGCCAGACTTGCTGATAAACCGGTCTCATTCGTTCCTTCAACCTGAAATGTTATTATTATTATTGTCACAACCTCCTCCTCCCCTAGACTTTTCACTGGAGGTTCGTAACAGCCACTTACTGTGGCCTCCATTTCCTTGGGTTTAGTAGAGAATGTAAAATCTGTCTTGTAAAAAATACAAGATAATAGGCCTCGACCCTGTTACATTCCTCAGGGTCATACTGATAGTACTCCCCTCGTTAGAGTTATTATTTAGATTACTTTGCTACCCATAGCTCGCATGTTATCACCCTTCACCACCCAAGCTCAGGAAGAGACAGATTAGTTACTTCCTCCCATTTGGGATGGATGAGTATGCTCCCTTAGAGCCGAAGCACTGCCCGGGCTGACACCCGTGACATTCGAAGCTTTAGGCCTTATAGCGTAAGACTGTACTCCCCTTGCATTAAAGGGTCGATAGACCTTCTGCTGAGTACACTACCTGTTGGCAATGTAAACCTCTGGAAAGATCTGGAGGTGCTCCCCTTATCAGGGTCCCTTCTAGAGTGCCCAGCCTCCACAGGGCCCTGAAGCATTGTGTAGATCCAGGATTGAGTAGAGTCACTCCCCTCGTTTGCAGAGGGTCAGAAAGCGCTATGCTGAGTTCTACTCTCCAGGATGCCCGTCTCTATGATCCGGTCTGCAGGGCTGGACTGGCCATCGGGCTTACCGGGCATTTTCCGGTGGGCCGACGTGCTTTGTGGGCCGATACATCTTATACTTTAATTTTTTTTTTTTTTTCTGAACGGCCTATAAAACTCGCACATCGGCGGCCCATTGCGTTTAGTTTTGCTTAATTGGCGGCGCTGGGATCTTTGTGGCGGTGTAATGCATTGGACACAGCGTAGGTTTTTTTTTTCCTCACAGACCGGCACATGAAACGCGTAGATCAGCGGCCCATTGGTTATTTTCTTGATTGACACTGGGCTGGTCCAATCACCTCTGAGCTCTGAGTGAGTGAGCAGTGTCAGTGTGTATCTGTCAAAATAGTAATGTTACAAAAAAGTAATGTTAGAGACTCTGTTTAGAAAGCCAAAGCACTACCCGGGCTGATGTCCGTGAAAGTCGAAGCTGTAGGCCTTACAGTAGGTAGCGTAAGATTGTACTCCCCTTGCTTTAAAGGGCCGATAGCACTTCTGCTGAGTACACTGCCTGTTGGCAATGTTAAATAAGTATAACCAGGCCCACAGAGATATCTGTGAGAGCATCTGGCTTCTGTGGCTAGCTCTGCTTATCAAGTAGTTAGGCCTTAACAGGCCCCCTTGAAGGCAGCTCCCCAACGAGTTGGATGCTTAGCATTGCAAAGGCATTAACTATCACGTTGCAGGCCCCCATGGAGCCTCCCTGTTTCTAGCCCAGAGCCTGGTCAATACTTATCAGGTTTGAACAGTGTTCCAGAATCTATCTGAGGATCGTTCTGTATGATACCTAGCTCCCTAAGTCTGGTCGGAAGGTCGAAGGACTCTCACAAGGCCTCCCTGTTAGATCAGCCCCAGAGCTGGAAGCGCTCCCCTTATTAGGGCCCCTTTCAGAGTGCCCAGCCTCCACATGGCTTTGAAGAGTTAATTACTGCTACTATCTGCAGTCTTCCATATCGGATGCCTCCACAAGTGAGGCAAAATATGTTAGAGACCCTGTTTAGGAAACAGACAGGTTGTTGGCAAGACGAGGTCAGCAAATTTGACCAGTTAAGCCTCCCTGGTGGCATGTGGGGTTGACTTCCTGTCCTCCTCAGAAAGTGACTGGACGATACTCCTTTGGACCCTCTGGCCATATTCCCTTAAAGGAACTCCTTCCACTCGAAGTTGTTGGCTCCAAAGCCTCTTAGCAGCCTTGGTAGGCCTTCATTGTATTAGAGGCCTTTTTGAGGCTTATAGCTTGGGCAGTGGCCGTAGGGAATACTGTCACTGACAGCCTGTATGTGACCCGAAGGGGGAGTGTTTTTGCCATGTCAGTGAAACTGCAGTTTTTTTAAAGGTTTTTGTCACAGCCATGATTTGGCATGCACTCCCCTCAACATTGTGGCGTTGGTATATCATTCCCCATAGCGTCATCGACGCAGTGCGTCACAAAAGAACAGGAAACAAGACACTGCGTCTTTCGCCATGCCTTGCGGATGCCTGCTGAACAGTCCCTTCTAGGGGTGTAACGATACACGTATTCGTATTGAACCATTCGGTACGAAGCTTTCGGTTCGGTTTTCGGTCCGCATTTTCCTGCCGACCAAAATTGTGTTATTTCAAATGTAGGTGCGTCGCGCGTGGCAAGCGCGCTCATAATGTAAGAGACGCTGGCATGACCACAACATTGCCCAACATCAAATGGCAAATGGCAAAAGCGGAACGAAACTGAGCTACTCGTTATTGTGTGGTTGACGGACCGTTTATCAGTTTGGACCAATGCAGCGCGAGCCGATCTTAATCAAGCAGCACTGTTACTACACAGCGAAATCCAGTAAAGAAAAAATTGGAATTCGCGCCTGAAGTAATAACATCGCTGCGAGATCTAGTGAGAAACATTCACATTTCTCCGTTATTAACGGAACAAACAGCGGTGACGTAGAAACCAGGAAGAAACATTGTGCCATGAACTATTCAGTGTCCACACTGCCCTACAAATACAAAAGACCTTAACTCGCTAGAGTGTGGAACTGAGAAAAATTACTTTAAAGATTTTTAGTTGTCCCGCCAAATTAATTATAGGTAGGACACTGAAAATCTGGCAATTAGATGTTTAAGTAATGAAAATTATCTACATAACAACATTTTGAGGTCAAACTTGACTTTTGACCACTATTTTAAAGTTACTGTACTCTGCCTTTGTATTGTCAGCAAAAAGTGAGAAGTCATGCCAAGGCAAAAGGCAGTAACTTCCACATTATCAATATTTGGTTGCTGATCACCATTAACAAAATCATTATAGTAACACCTGTATAAAATCTAGTGAACATGGCATTTATTTTGTATGATTTACAATTACCTAGCCTTCTAGTTATTGTGCTTTGGTTGCATTCTGGTGGCCCTATTAATACATTAGACATGACAAAATACCTCCATAGCGGTAAAGACTAAAGAGTATCTTCAAGTGGTACCGAGTGGCATAAGACTTGCTAAACACGCGTTATAATGTAATGATCACGATAAAACAGATCCTCGCGCACATTCGACCCGGAGACTGGTTTATAGCGGTGGATCTGAAAGACGCATACTTTCACAGGCGTTTATTCGTGTTCGAAGGTGTCACGCTCCGTTCACGAAAAGTAGCCTATGCAGTGCTTTACCCCTTAGGACTCAGTAGGGAGCGCGTTCTGGACTACTTAGACGACTAATGCATTTATAGCACAACCTTCTGTGTTCAGCGTCTTTTCAGTATGCATTGGTTTCAGCTGCCTGCCCTATTATTGTGCGTGCACTTCGCTAGTCCCGCGGATTTATTCCGGACGCTGTGTTTTGTATGCATGCTTTTAACAGCTGTTCTGATGTTGTATGCACCAGCACTTCTTGCTTCATTATGTTGTATACGCCAATATACCCTTATTGCTTCATTATTATCATTCTGTGATATATTAGTCCCACGTCGGCTCAACCGTGTTCAAGGCGGAGCTGAAGGCGCCGGCGAAGTTTTGGCACTCTGCCAGCTAGATGCACGATTGTTTCAACTAGGTCCGGTACCTGAACTGGGTGAGGCGGGGCTTTAGTTCTTTGTTGTATTGACCTGCTATGACATGTGTAACATTTTTCTGTCAACTCTGCATATATCCTTTGCGATCGATATCGCACGTTTGTCGATGGACCGGGTTAAGAGCATACTAAATGTTCTGACCGCATTAGTGCAGGACAAAGCTCTGAGGACATCAGAAGTTACAGGGACGGATGGTAGCTGTACAAAGTACACAGGCTACATCGTAATTTCAATTTAAATGGAGAGTAAGACAAAGGCAGAACACCATATAATCTGATAGGTAGCATTATAGAACGCCAGCAGCGTAACTTCATATTAACGCGCGGCTAAACAAAGGCAGAGTGCCGTAACTCAATATGAGCGTTCCAAAACTAAGCCAAAGAGCCGTAACTGGTGTTACGGTGTTCTGCCTTGGTTTCTCGTGGGCTTTTGGAAGTTACGGTTAAGACAAACCGTTATTTTCTCGTAAAAACAACGGAATTGATTCAAGATACTTATCCACATGATAAAGGAGGTCTTGAATGTGCCAAAAATATCAATAACTCATTTTCGACCAAAAACGAAGTTACGGTCTTTTGCCTTTGCACGGCAGCACAGATCAGCAACATTCACCATGGATTTACTGTAGAAACACTAACTGTAACCATGGAAGTTTGGCAGGAATAGTAGACTATAGTGCTTTCAAGTAACATTACATCGGTTTTATTTTGACATTATGAATACAATTGCTGCCCTCAAATGTTAATAAGAACTAAAATAAACCTTTGTTTATAACTACTAGAATATTACATTTCATTTTCTCCAAGGAGCTGTTTTGTTTTAAATGCTTTTTAAATTTAAACAGCTATTTTTAAAATGAATAAAATTGTCAAAATTGAGCATTTTGTATTTTCCCAAAATATTACACTGATGGTATGACAGAGGTTTTTGATCAAGTATTTTTATAGATTTTTTGAATAACATTTCTATGGGTTTTAAAATTGTATTTCCAGTGAGTGACCAGGTTGTGATGCAGTAATCTACATGTGAAAATATCAATGAATGTAGAAACATTTTAGCAGAAGTAATTGTCATTGATGGTCTGATTTGTTTAAAATTATGTAAATTGAAATTGATTTTGTTCGCTGTAAGTTTGATGTGTTTTTTAAATGAAAGTGTTGGGTCCAGTGTGACCCCGAGGTACTTGAACTCCTCTACAATGTCAAGTTCCACTCCCCCCAGGAACACATTGGACCGCTCCAGTTTTATGTTTTTTTTTTGTGAAAATCATAGCAACAGTTTTATTTTTGTTCAGTAGTAGGCAAGATTTAAGCAGCCAATGCTGTATATTCTCCAGTGCTGATGTAAGGATGGATGATGCTTCCTGTGAGCTTTTAGCAGGTGTAAAAATAACCGCATCATCAGCATACATTTGAAAATAGACTGGTTAATGGTTACAGTCGTAACCTAGACGTTTTCATTGCTAGTTCATGTTAACTAATGCATTTAACTAAAGTTAATAAATGGAAACTTATTGTAAAGTGTTACCAAAAAAAAAAAAAAAAATCACAGACTGAGATAACTATTGCACATAGACAAACGAAATGCTACACAGTCTTAGTCTATGCATGAAGATATGCATGTTAAAGGTGCTCTAAGCGATGTCACTCGTTTTTTAGGCCAAAACATTTTTTGTCACATACAGCAAACATCTCCTCACTATCCGCTAGCTGCCTGTCCCCTGAACACACTGTAAAAAAACGTGGCCCCTGCAGACACCCCAGGCTCCACAAAAATAAACTGCGGTAACCCGCTCCACGAAAACATAACAAACTGTTTCAGCCAATAACCGACAAGGACTTTGGGGTGGGGTTTGGGGGGTTAGTGTGCTGATGAGGAGGAGGGAGGGTCTAGCTAGCCTCCGTTTTGTTTGACAATACTTTAAACGTCAACAAGAAGTGACGTCACCCGACATCGCTTAGAGCACCTTTAATAAAAAGGATATTCACATTAAATGCTTAAAAGCATTTGAGGTGTAATCACTTTGATTCTGACATCTGCATATTTTATTTAAAAAAATAATCATTTTTCCATACTAGAGTGGCACAGACCATTACACACATCATTTTAGCTTCTACCTGGGTAAATTATAATATGAGAGAATTGTGGAGATGAACAGACTAACTGTTTATTGTATTTTAGATATTTTAATTAACACCAAACTCATGGGAAGATGTGCATCAATGGAATGATTGATAGTAACAAATTATAATTTATATTCTTTCAGCTTGTAAATTAATCATTATTTTGACGTTATTCTTTTTCAGTATTAAACCAGTTTACAAACTTCAATGACCAACTTATGTACATATTTGATTTGATTGCAACAACTCACTTAATGACACTACAGTTCAAAAGTTTGTGGATTTTTTAAATGTTTTTGAAAGAAGTCTCTTTCGCTCACCAAGGCTACATTTATTTCATCAAAACACAATTAAAATAGAAATATTGTGAAATATTGTTATTACAGTAAAAAAAAAAAAAACATTTTTTTTTAAATGTAATTCATTCCTGTGATGCAAAGCTGAATTGTCAGCATCATTACTCAAAAAAAAAAGTTACTGTATTATTATAATAATAAGTTACTATAATATTTTAAGTTATAATAACTGAACTGAATGCAGCATATGTAGCCTACAGCAGTCTTGTTTTGGTGAAATGCAATGTGTTTTGACAGGCATGCACCGGAGATGTGAAGGCATTTAGTATATTTTTATATAAACTAAAATAATATTTTATTTACAAATGACTAACTTTTTCATTAACGAGCTGGTTATAATAAGGTCAAAAAGATTTTATACAGACTGCAATTCTCTATTATACAGGACGGTTGGCAGCCTTATTCAAACCAGTTTTTACTCGCTATTTAAAGAGGACAAGAGTATATGAAGGAATATATTCATGGGAATAAACAGTTGAGCAACAACTGGAGAGCAACAGATATCATTTTCTAAGTATTAGAAAATTCAACACAATTGCACCGAGGGAAAAACGTTATCTCCATATTTGATAAGCAAATGCTAAGTGAAGACCTGGTGGGAATTTTTCACTTAATTTAAATGCTTTCAAAGGCATGAAATGCTTTGCATGCTATTAAAAACAGTAAATAAAGCATACTTCACATCACTGACATGTGCTCAAGCTTCTCATGCATATTTAAATAGTGATTTTCCACCATGTTTTGATAAACATACTGTATATGCAAATGGAACAAATTATTTGATGCAGCAAATGTAAAAATGGTAGCTGCAACTTATTAATGAAAATTAGTATGATGTTACCAACACCAGGATAAAATATAGCTGTAAGCAGCAATTATCGGGGGCCAAGCACAAAGAACAAGATAAGTCATGCCATCATGGGTGGGAGCGTCCGACCAACTGCAACAACGAGCAATTAAAGACATTTTACGATTATTTTAGGTACAGTAAATGAAAAATCATAAATACAGTCACAAGTAATATGATTTAATGGTTTATCAATTTTGACCAATAGGTCATGTGGTGAACGGAAAACAGAAAAAGTTACACTACTATAAATTATATTAAGCACTGCTATATTATTTATTAAATAAATTAAATTGTATTAAATAAAATTTGACTTATCTGTTTTTTTTGTTTGTTTTTTGCTATTTATTGTTTGTTTTTCTTAACAATGCAATTTACTAAGGTGCAACTTATGTTCTGGAAAATATAGTAATTACAGCATGATTCAACATTACAACAAAGGGATTTGCAATTTCTCTGTAAATAACACTGAAATCAGGTAACATGTAAGTGGTGCAACAGTGAATATATTTAGGACACCTAATATACCACCAAACCATCATAATTGGAAAAAACTCAGTAAACATCTTGCCGAAAGCCAAATCCCTGTGGTTTGTAGAATGCAATGAGCTGTAAGGTTTTGGAATCTCATCAATCAGAAACTTATCTCTTCAGACAGATGAAAAAACTAAAACTAAACTCAGTCAAAAATGCCCATAATGCCACACTTGACCAGTCATTTCTGGAGGTCAGGATGTCAGTAATGTCCTAATGCGGCAGCGCTCTCACCTGTGAGATGTTGAAGAATGATTTGAGGTTGCTGATCACTGCTGTAATGTCAGACTCGTTCAGATTGACCTGCGAGTTCACACCACCTACAGAGATTCCTCCATACCTGCATGTGCACACAAACACACCAAATTATGCTTGTTTGATCAGATTTTATTCTGCACACGCTGTGAAATGAGTGTGTGCCATTACCGTATTTTGCCTGATTTCTGGTAGTTCTTGAGCAGGAAGTCGGTCATGTTTCGGGCTGTGACATTCTGAAGGGTGTCTGTGGTGTTCTGAGTTCTCTACAAAAAACACACCAAATAAAACAATTACAAACCCACATACACTATAAATGTATTGTCCGGTAACATAAAATGTGCTTCATCTGACATCAGGGTTATTATATTAAACTAAAACCATAAAAAGCTTCAAGTTATGCATGCAACCATGCTTCCCTGAGAGGGGAATGTGACGCTACATCCCAGCTGATGCTTTGGGGAACACCTTCAACGTGACTGGGTCTGAAGCACGTGTGTAACTAGTTCAATCTTGCGTCACCTCGTGACGTGTGCCGGAAGCTATAAAGGGCAGCCGGCAACACAACAGCATCAGCTTTTAATAGGCTGAAGCAAGCAGATCCCAGGTATGCAGGAAGTATGGCAAGGGGACGCAGCACCTCGTTCCCCTCTCATGGAACCATGGTTACATAACCTTAGACGTTCCCTTTCGAGGGTACTCGCGCCGCATCCCAGCTGACGCTTTGGAGAATGAAATGCCCACTTCGCCATGCTGACAAATGCCTGTCCTGGTGTGAAGTTGTCCCGGCACAACTCAGGACGAAATAACTTGGGACCCCGGGGTGACCGGAAGGTCCAGGCTACAAAACCTTACAAATGTTTTCAATTGTTTTTATACTTTTTTAGTTTTAGTTTAACTAGTAAGATAGTAAAAATACAGCTATGTGGACCTTTTTATAATACTTTTTGTCATTTTAGAGATTGACAGCCCCAGTCCTAATTCATTTGGTATTTTCTCCAAAATGTCCACATTCATGTTCATTTTATGTGTGGCTTTGGGATGAATAGTCTGAGTAAATACAGATAGAATTCTCATTTTAGATGAACTATCCCTTTAAATGCAACAACTGCACAATTTCATTCTTAACAGTGCATGAGATTGATACATGTACACACACACACACACACAGAGATTCTTCCAGAATAACAAATCAAAACAATAAAACCACCCACACTTTATGTGTTTCTTTGATTCACTCTCAGTGTGACGCTAATGACGCTGACTCAGATCCATACAGAAACTGGCCTAAATGAAAGAGCTCTGACACACACACACAAAGACACAGGGTTGCACTGTTGAAGCCTTGTGATAATAAACATCTATTAAATGCTGATAAAGAGATACATAGAGGGAACAGAACATTCTAAAATTGCTTTTTCCCTGAAATCAAAACTGTGGTTTTGTGGCTTTTAGTCCATGTCTACCAAATCAAAAATTATCCCCTTTTCCATGACCTAAAAATAATTGCAATAGAAGATGTTGAATGTGCATATTTTATGTTTATTGCAAAATATGCTTTTAAATATTTAAGTAGTTTGAGAGTATAGGGAGACTATATTACATCATTCGCATTGCTTCATGGTAGTGGGTGGAGCTAAATAATTATTCTGGCAGGATTTGTTTATTGCAATTCTCTGATTGGCGGAGATTTATTTGTAGAATTGTGGGTAATGTAGTTTTCATCAGGAATTTGTTGAAATAAGCTGAAATAATGCACAATAGCTTTAACGAAATCATATACCATCGATTAATAACCTTGGGGCTCACAGTATTGCTGTCTTTAAAGGTTTATACGTTATAGTTAAAAATCAATTCCCCTATGAAGGAAATGAAAGGGGTGTTTGGGCTCTATTATCAGACTAGCATCAAGCAGCTAAGAGTAACATAAAAGCAACTGAATATTTAAAATAAAAGGACAATACCTTTGATATGTCCTGCATTAAATCTCAGTAGGAAATAGAGTGTCAACACAGGGACAAAAATTATCATCAAATCATTTAATGGAGTCTTTGTTCTCACCAATTAGCGCTGTTTCTCAGCCCTTGCAAATGACTGCAGCCTGCTAGATATCACACCAAATCTTCATCATCTGTCATTTACTCCTCTCCTCTCCGCAAAATTAAACTGGAGCTTTGCCAACAAATCTCCTAGCCAAATATTAGACAGAAGCTGGACTACCATAGCAATGTGGATGTTAATGAATGCAAATACATACATGATATTGTCAGAAATGAACAAATTGCATTTACATTATACAGTGTTTAAAATAATAATACAAAGTGGAGGGTTTGTTTATTTAGCTTACTGCAAATTATCTTGCTTATTACATGGCATGTACATATTATAAAATACTAGCTAATTTTGATACAAATTCTTCATGCGTCTTTTTTGCTGTGAAATCTTTACTGAATTTTTAAGAATAACTTTTACATTTTTAGTAACGTTTCAAGATGAACACTTACTAGACTGAAGCAACTTAGGGTTACTTTATTATCCATTACTTAATCCATATTACTTCTATCTCATTGTTTTGGCAAATCTTCACTTGTTTTCTATGGGATGATGTGTAACGCTGTGAACTAAAACCAGTCTATATTCAAACTATTCAGGGTTTCGCTTTTGTGTTGGATCACAAACGCAGTTGTGTATACGAGTCAAGTTAAATGGGTATAAAAAAGCCTTTTTTTTTGTGGGGTTCATACCAGAAATCAAGTTACCTACACCAATGAGCTGTCATCGCCATGGAAACCAGTGTTTCATTAAGAAACCAATGCAAAGCGTCAGCCTCCTCTCTTTCAGTTATCCAGGACACAAATATAAAGAGATTAAACTGAAGAATGGGTCTTTACTGACTGTGTCTGATAGCCGATCAAAGAAACCTGCTTGTGCTCCTGTTAGCTACAGCTGACGTCTCCAAGACCAGACGGTAAATAATAATCAATCAAAATGCTTTAATGGGGGCCGTTTGCAGTGAAGTACAATTTACAACAACATAAATTGCCCAGTAAGTGCATAATGCAGACACACAATGGATGTGGAAGGTGTTTGAAAAGGTCGCTGGGCTAATGTGATGCCATTTAGCATTTTACTGTAGTGATTTCCAGAGGTACAGACGAACAAACAGACGTATTAAAGGGGCAAAATCTGGACATTACTTACTGAAAGAAAAAGATTTTCAGTAATAAAAAAAAAAAAACAGGCTTACATTTTTGTTCCACACAAAGGTATGGCTCCCGAAGACTTGCAATAAAGTGCACATGGACACATTTTTGGGGAATTTCATGGGAGCTTCCATGAAGTAACAGATTTTCCTTGAATGGTATCTTAAAGTGCCCCATTATGCTATTTTAAAGATTCCAAATTTTGTTTTAGAGGTCTCCGACAATTGGTTTGCATGCATCCAATACACTTAACACTTACATTTTCGCATAATATACATTGCAGTTCAATCAAGGTTCGATCAGGGACTTGGTCTTTCTAAACCCCTCCTTTACAAAAGCTGACTCTGCTCTGATTGGTCAGATGGCCCAGTCTATTGTGATTGGTCTAGCGCGGGTCGGAAACCAAACTGCAATTTCCATATCTAAATTTCAGCTCCAGATCTTCCTCAGCACTTGAAACAGCGATACAAACAGTAAAGATGGCATCGGTTTTACCGTATCAATTCCAAGCTGAGTCCTCATTCTTTGGAATCCTTTGGTCTTGCTTTGACAGCACAGAAATCAGTTTTCTCAACATGTTGACATCACAATCCAAACTCTCCAGTCATCAGCCACAAATTCAATGTTTAAGGGCAGGTCAAAGTAGATGTTGTTCGTAGGCAGCCAGTGAAGACTATAAGCTGGCACTATGCAACTTTGTAATAAACATACAGTACGTAGGTTCGTGGAGGAAGAAATTTAAGCAACTTTTAGGTTACCCTCTAAAAGTTAATTACTGAAAGAAAAAGATTTTCACAAAACTTAAATGTCTGTTCCACATCAAGCAATAGTATGGCTTCAGAAGACTTGCAATATAGTGCACAAGTCACATGGACTCATTTTTGGAAATCTAATGGAAGCTTCAATGAAGTGCCACATTTTCATTTAATAATCACATGAATTTCAGTCTTTTCCTCACTCAAAGCATCATATGACTTCAGAAGACAACTTAAATCTTTTAATGACGTAAACACTTCTCCTTTTAAATTCCTCAAAAAGCACCATATGATCGTGGAACTACAAAAGTGAGTTAATTGTTCACACTTTTACTTTTAAAACCAGTGTTGTGAAAACTTTTGAAGGAACTGTATGATTACTATCAACAACCAAGAATGAAACCTAAAAAGCATTATCTAAAAATTTGATTTTGTTGTAAAGTTTGGAATGCATTCAGTTCAGGCCCTATGAAACTTGTGGACGCAATTTAATGAATATGCATCACTGTGATGAATAGTTGATACAACAACAACATTTACTTATAATAAAAAAATACATTTATGTTGTTGTTGATAGAGCAGCATTCATCTGGATCTCTACATATGTTTCTGTTTTCGTTCAGGTCATATGAAAAGCGCCTATGAAGCGCCGTTGATTCTTTTTTTCATGAAAGTCTATGTTTATAATTTTCCCTGCTTTATCAAAACAGAAAATCATATTGCTTTGACCAAATTTCTCTCTCTCTATATAAATATACAGTATGTATCTACTGTAAAGCTACTGTATCTTACCTGAAATACATATTGTAAGGTCTCTAAACTGGGAACATGATCAAAACTTTGCTTAACAACCTGTTGCACACAATCTACTACATCATCTAATTGATAGTTTATGGCAGTGGTCGGGAACCCATGGCTCTTCTTTGGCTAAAATCTTTGACCGTGGTTCGCCAGGTCTCTCACCCTTTACCAACAAATGACTGATACAATTTAAACACAATAACATTTATCACTAGAGATCAGCTTTTTGCAGAAAAAAGCAGCCAATTAAAATTACTTTTTTGTACAGGATACCGAATTTTATGAGAAGTTTATAATAATAATAATATATTTCAAGTTGTACCAGCCAAAGTGTGTGTTCAGTGCTGTTCGCAAGTGTCACAACAGCAATCAACGGCAAACCACTTACGTTTCTAAGGTAACCTAGAGCTCCTGTAATCAGATTCAAGCAGCTAGCTTGCATGTTGTAACGGGCCGGCAAAAAGATTTTTAGAAGTATATAAAAAAGCGACTAGACTGAAACTGGTGCAACAACCTAAAAAAAATAAAAAAATAATCAACTGCATTTTCTACTTTCTTCTAAACGTAAAATGTATAATATATATATATATATATATATATATATATATATATATATAAATGAAAGTTTAGAAAATCAACAGAAAACTTGTTGCACACAGTAGAAAAATAAATAACAGAAATACTTCAGAAATTTTTTTTTTTTTACACCCAAACCTTCAGGGTATTCTTATGTGTGTGTGTGTGTTTGCTGCTGGTCTAATTAAAGCAGTATCTGAAACCCTGAGGCAGTATATAAGATTCATCCAGCCTCCATTATCTGAACACATCCATGATTATGTTTCAAGACAAAACATCTCCTGTGTGTTTAGGACTTTCCTTACAAAGCTTAAAAATCAAGAGTTCAGTAAAATGTAAATGTTTGCAAACTGGGTCAGCTCAGTGTGTGTGTGTTTTTAGCAGTACACTCACAGAAAACTTGTTTATCGAGAGAGAGAACCAGAATAAATTCTAAGTTTAAACTCAGCGTTGTGGAGGAGTGATTTGCATATCTGCTGATATGACAGAGAACTGTGTAGTCCGTGAGATGTTATAAACTAAATGTATACATATGGTAATGAATGCATGTGTCATGAGATCACCAGGATGTTTAATGCTGTAAAACTGTTGGATACAGGGACGTGCGGTCAGGGTAGGCAGTGCCTCACCAAAGGAAATGTTGACATTGCATGTATTAATTCCAAGAGCTTTATTAATTCACCACATTATTAATTGCATTTATTTTATTCCAAATATTAATTTTTGTAACAAAAAAAATCAGGAATACTCATATAATACTCCTTTGGCCATAGTTTGCTCCTAAAAACCATTGTTTCATGCAGGAAATTCAAGGCCATGGCCATTGAGGCAGAGGTTCGCAGTGCCTCTTTGGTCCATAGAACGTAGTTTACGGAGATTTGCGCATGCGCAGTCAGTTCTCATGCTGTCTTGAATTATCAACATTGAGGCAGAGACCGAGACCGCTTAATATCACGTGATCCACTCGCTCTCACTCAGTCCGCGATTCTGACTTTGCTCTGTATGCAGGCAGCGATGTGATGATTCCTGATATTATATTGGGTTGCTAAATTACCTGAATGAATATACAGTGGCTTAACTTTGTTTTAAAAAGTGGGTGGGACAGGGGTGTGTGTGTGGGTGTGTTAATGTAGGTCCTTTAATGGTCCAGTGGTAGCACTTTTGCCGAGCATATCAGAGGTTCTGGGTTCTAATCCACAATCGTATAGGTTTTTTTTTTTTTTTTTCATCAAAACCAAATATGTTCATCAGTGGTTGTATTATATTAAGCAGGGGCACATTTGTGTGCATTTTTGTTTTGTGATTTCACCGGAACGAACAAAGAGTCTCCGAAACAGATTGAAGCGCGCGTGCATGTGAAGACTGCGTGAGCCACGAGATACACTGTAACCGCGCCACCGATCGCAGCGGCAAATTACACCCCTGTGAATATGCCACATTGATATGTCACAGCCTACCCATGACAAGACTTCACCGCACGTTACTGGTTGGATATGATCATGTACTTTTGGGTCTCATTTTCTTCTGTTTGGAGTGGTTGGACAAACCATTTCTCTATGACAATTCACACATAATAAATGTTCAGGTAACACCATATAATACGGCTGTATATGTCAATATTAGAAAAAATGCATTTCCATTTGATTGGTTAGAATGAGAGTGAAAATAAAAAAAAATGAAAATTCAAAACAACATTAGAAGTGTTTATCTTGAAATATTACTAACAATATAATGTTATTCTTACATGTACTTTATAAAAAATCAGGAAAGATTTCACCGCAAAAAGACACATAAACCACAACCTGAAGGTGGACATTTTTACATTTATATTAAAAAACATTTATCTATCAGACAACAAAAGGCATGTAGTAGATTGCGTGCAACTGTTTTTTTTTTTTTCAGTTTTGATTATAAAAAAAGAGTTGGAAAAAATCCAAGTCCAGGCACTTAGCAGGATGCAAAAGTTAAAAAGCCTTTATTATTTTAAGGGCTAAACCATTAAAACACCAACGCGTATGTTTTAGCCCTTAAAATAATAAAGGCTTTTTAATTTTGCATCCTACTGAGTGCCTGGACTTGTTTTTTTTTTCCAATGCTTTTTTATGAACAATTAACCCTTCCAAGAGCACCAGAGGATACAAAGGATTCCAGCAGCGCTCCAGCTCCCCTTTGTCTAAAGTTTTGATCATGTTGATAATTTTGAGGCCTTATTCACATAATGTATACAGATTGCATGACAACGGTGCAAAAAAAAAATGCAGTTGACCATGTAAAATAACAACTTTAAAAGCATCGACAATAAGCAAGCCATGATTGGCAATACAATCTGAAAATGTCCAATACTCTGCCTCACCTAATTAAAGTGTCCCTACTATGCTTTTTGGAATATCACCTTTCATGTAGTGTGTAATATAGCTGTTTGATAATGTAAAATGTCTGCTAAGTGCATGACAGTGGAAATATTGTCTCCCAAAATTGAAAGAAGCGATTCTGAACTGCATAAAACGAGTCGTCAGTTATTTCAGACTTTCTTTCTGCACAAACCTACATAGGTTTGTAACAAATATGTAGTGCCAGCTTATGGTCTTCATTGGCCGCTCGCAAACAACATACTCTGACCCTCAAACACTGTAGTTGTAGCTGAGGCATTGTGCTGTGGTTCGTTTTGCCAACATGCCGAGAAGACTTTGTTTTTTTGCGCTGCCAAAGCAAGTCTACTTTGAGGAAAATCCAAAGGATAAGGACTCAGCCTGGAATTGATATGGTAAAACTGACGCCATCATTATCGTTCATATCAACTATGTATCAAGTGCTGAGGAAGAGCTGAAATTCAGATATGGTAATGGACATTGGTTTCCGACACGTGCTTTAAGTGGTCGACCAATCACAACAGACTGTGCCATCTGACCAATCAGAGCAGAGGAGGCTCTTGTAAAGAGTTTACATTTAGTCATTTAGACACCTTTATCCAAAGGTTTAGAGAGACCAAATCCTTGATCCAATCGTTTCAGACACTGTGAGAAAATAGCTGATACTGCAGTGTATATGATGATAAAATTAAAGTGCTTTTTGATCTTGGATGCATGTTAAACTATTGTAAAAGACCTGCAAAACAAATTCAAGAACTTTAAATCCAGGCCGATACGTTTAATAATGTGTGGCTGACCTGTGGTGGTGGTAAACCCCCGGCTCCGAGCGGGCAGTCTGGCAGCATGATGCTCCGTTGCGGTGTGCTGCACTGGCATTCAGGCGACGGGTTCTCCAAGCTCCAGTTACCCTTCTCAAAGATCTCACTGACGGATGGATTCACCGCAGGAGTGAACCAATCAGTGCCTCCCGCAGGGTTACAGGGTAATTTACTGAAGGGGGAACAGAAAGCACATGGTCAGCTGCTACACCACACCACTTGTGTGTCTAATAACCGTGTGTGTGTGTTGCTCACGGTATGGGGTTGGAGCTCATGCAGCGCGTTCCAAATCCTGGTGAACTGAGCAGAGCTTTTGTCACTTTCTCCACCTGATCTACCCCAGGACCATCAAAACTACAACATACAGACACAAGATTTGTTATCAACCAAGAAAAAATTTGTTTCGAATGTAGTCACTATAATTAATTCTAAAAGTTTGTGGCCTGTAAGATCAGGTTTCTTATGTTCACCAAGGCTGCATTTTTTTGATAAAAAATAGAGTAAAAAACAGTACTAATGGGTCAATGTCTTTACAATTTAAAATAACAGTTTTCTATTTGAATATATTTGAAAATGTAATTTATTCCTGTGATCAAAGCTGAATATGCATAATTAGTCTTCAGTCACATGATTCTTCAGGAATCATTCTAATATGCTGACTTGCTGCTTAAGAAACATTTATTATTAACGTTGAAAACTGTTTTTGCTGCTTTATATTTTTGTGGAAACAGTGATTTTTTTTCAAGACTCTGATGAATAGAAACTACAGAAGAACTACAGTAAATTTATTTGAAATATAAATTGTTTGTAACTTTATAAATGTATTTACGGTCACTTGAGATTCAGCTAAGTTAACATGTGCGCACCTGTAGAAGGTATTCTGTGGAGCTCCATACATCCAGGGCTGAAGCTCCAGATTGGGATATTCCACAAACGGAGGAACAATCAGAGAGAAGATGAGAGCCAGACACACAAAGAATGCCGGCATCACAACCTGATACACACACACACACACACACACACATTACATATGCACTTAAAGGTGAAGTATGTAGTATTTTTTTATGTTAAAACTTGAGTTTGGGTACTCAAGTTCGGACTCAAGGTCGGCATCAAGCCCAACATTTAACTGACTTGCACTTATCAGAAATTCTTGACTCGGACTCAAGCCTTTGGGAAATGTTTCCGAGTGTAACAGAGCCCAGCACTGTTTGTGAAATTCGCTCGGCACAGTTGACGGGAATGTCAACTGCATTGTGACAAAAATCTATCATTTGCATGCGTTTTGAGTCTTGGCAGTTTAAACGCACAATCGATTTTTAAATTGTTTGAGCACAATGAGATGCAAAAGAGAATTAAATTCGGTACTTGCACGCTGACTGGGATGGCGCATACACCCAAAGTGTGCGCTCCTTTCTTGTCTAAAAATTAATAGTTCGCCCAAAAAAGAAAATTATCCCATAATTTACTCACCCTCGAACCATGTATGATGTTCTTCTTTCATCCAAACCACAATCATTATATTAAATAGTAACCTGGCTCTTCCCAGCTTTGTAATGGCATTGAATAGAGAAAAATAACCAGTAGTATTTATTTGGACTCTGACTCAACTCAGATTCTACCCTTTTGGACTCTGACTTGAGTCCGACTCTGCCCCTTTTGGACTTAAATAAGGTGGTCTCTAACCCAAAACTAGTAAAAAAAAACATTATTTTATGTATCCCAGTTTATTGTTCATTGAAAACTATTAGTAAGCCATTTATGGATTTGTCGCCTTCAAAAGTGCAAACATTGAGCCGCGAAAACAGTTGAGGCGTGTCATTTAAAGAACTGCGGCCAGTGCAGATACGCAGGATGGGTTTATTAAAAGCGAACTCCTAATATGTTGGACCTTTTATTTACCTGCTGAGACATGCCTTCACAAGCACCCGTAAGAGCTGTGTTTGTGATGTTTGAGTTGTGGGAGGCACGCAAGGTGTGAAAGGTGCGTTTCAAGGTTGTTTGAAAGTATACTTCATTTTGAATTCCACTAGGTGCCACTAGTGTCGCAGAAAGCTGCAGGTTTGCGTGCGGAAGTGGCGCAAGTCTCTCTTTGGCAGACGAGTGTCATGTGCTTGTGTTGGCTTAGTTAAATGTGTAAAAGGGTTCAATTAAACACTTTCAAAAACTGGCACTGTCACCCTTCATTCCCAGCATAATTAATTTCTCTCTATTCTTCCACTCTGCTATCTCTCCAAATGTTCTCCTTTCATTCCATTTCTCCGCTGACAGACGGAGCGAAACCAGTGCACACAAAATCTCAGAGAGAGAGACAGGCTGCATAGGAGTCGACGACACGGCTTCACTCCAGCTGATTAATTACACCCCATGATTGTCCAATTAATTCAAACACCCAATTCAAACACTCTCTGTTTACACTGAGGAAAATGTAAATGTGCCGGAGACGGAGAACGCATCGGGAATAATGAAGGAGAAAACAATGGAACATCTTTCCCCTGAGAGAACCAGGGTGACGAGCATCAGCCGATACAGAAAAATGGAATATGTGCACAATGATGGTAGTTACTTGACCAAGAGCTGAGAACATGGCCTGTATTTACATACTGTACAGCCTTCAGAAAACCCTGTAGGAACAGATATAAATTTGTAGCTGAAATATTTGATTCAGTTTTTGTCTTAGTCATGGAAAGTATTTAGTTGTGTTCATTAAATGCATGCAATTAGTTGCCCACAGCTCTTTATTCTCTAACCAAAAATGACAATCTCATGCTTTGCTAAAGAACATATTCATGAGCGCAGAGACGTATTTTCAACTATATTTAGATTTTCAATGCATTTGGTGCTAATCAATTTAGCTTGGATTCACGCTGCAGCTCAGAACTTGTTAAATTTACACACCTGCAGAATGTAAAATATAGTGAGATTGACTTAAAGGAAGAAAAGGCGTGGAAGAGGGTATTTACAGTGTATTTGTTTTGACATGTCTGTTGGTATTACCTGAGCGATGATTCCTCTTCTGCTTCTACGGGCATGGTGAAATCGTTTGATAAAAAGAGCTAAAAACTGCTGTTTGATCAGTGACCAACCCATGATGACGTACGACCCTTTGCCATTCGCACACATGGGGCGCTGGATGTCTGTAACGTAAACAATACATTCACATGGGTTATTACAACTATTACAAATACTTCACTGTTACAATTGTGTCAACTATTATAGCTACCTCCGTAATACACCTTCCTTATTGTAACAACTGCCTCACTGGTGCTTTACCTAATTGTTACAGCTGCCTCACTGTTACAGTCACCTCACCATTACAGCTACCTTACATCCACCTGAGCCTTCTCACTATTACAGCCGCTTTACTGTAACTGTTGCCTCACAATAGGGCTTTCGCACCGGATGAACTTTTTCATAGTTCCTAGAACTATTGGAGGAAGTACTCGGATTTTGCCGTGTTCGCACCGCAGGAACTAGGAACGTTTTAAGTTTTAGGAACTCCTTTTGGAGGAACTATTTTAGCTCCTACTTCAGAGTAGGGTCTAAACCAAAACTATAGGAACTATCCGTGGCGTTAGTGTACGCTGATTGGTCGAACGCACGCGAAACACCAGCACCCGCCCTTTTTAAAAAAAGCTGTGTAAACACACAGATTAGTCTATATATTTACTCCACAAACTAACTCTACGAACATGGAAAACAGTGATAGATGGGCCTCTTAACCTTTACGCGAAGGAGAAAATCCAACGCAACTTTGAGGGAACCAAGCCAAACATGATTATGTATTTCTGCTCAGCTAGCGACACTGGATATCAACCACACGGCATACGCTAATACCTTTTTATATACGGTCTACTTTTATGACAGTTCTATCTAATAACGTATTAGACAGGACTGTTAGACAGATCGTAAACTAATGATCATGGAGAACGCGAGCACTGTGTGCACTGAGGCAAAATAAAAGTCACAACAGCATGCGCGGCTTAAGTCACTTCAGAGTTCCTACTGGCGGTGCGAATGCAACCAGGAACAGTTTCCTAAAGGAACCATTATTTTTTCGGGAACCACCCTGGTGGCTAGTTCCAGTAAGTTCGTAGAACTACCTGGTGTGAAAGCCCCTTATTACAACCATCTCACTTTTACACCTACCTGGCTGTTACAGCTGCATGACTGTTACTGCTAGGTTTTTATTTATTTAATATTATTATTATTATTATATTTTTTTACAATACCTAAATTATGTCTCATGGTATGATAACAGCAAAAAGTACCATGATAATAAGTAGTATTGTATGGCCACTCATATTGTTTGGATACGTGTTGTTATTGCAGGGCCTGTTGTGTTGTATTAATCCTTTACAATTTATGAATTTTCACAGAAAACTGAAGGAAGAATTTCATTTGTGTCAAAGTTATGTCTACAATAACAAATGTGAGCACTCCAAATGAACCCAGGCCACACTAAAATCCACTGAACCATCACAGCAGGCGCTCGTGTGCCCATTAAGGGGCAGTTTGCTTCTTATATTCCATGTTATTTTGTTATTATTGGTCTTATGTGCACATGCATCAGACAGACATTATGGCCGCTGTCACATCTTATTGTTTTTACAGTGTATAGCACCATGCAATTTACACTTTAAGAAGTTAGAAAGAGTTCATATTTAGAAAAGTTGTCTCAACAATTACATGTTCTGTTCCATTCCATTGTGCTCTATCTAGTGTCCTATGATAATGGCTTCAGATGCAGCACTGGCCTCAAAAAAACATGCCAATGCTGCAAACAACCAGTAGTTTGAAGCTAGAGCACCATGATATTACAGTAGCGCACTACTACAGCTGCCAGACGCCGATCATGTTTACAGATGGAAAAATGGAAGATCTTTTACTTACCCTCTACACGACTAGTGTGTTTAACCTTCACCTCTGTTTCAAAACAAGGGGAAAACAATATAGAGCAGAGATATTAAATAAAGTCATTATTTTCTTAGTATCACTTACATTTTACAAAAGATTGGTTTGTAAATGAACTCAAACACATACAGTATAAGGGTTTATGTTTGAGCGTACCATTTTTCTCAGTGTTTTCATCTTTGGATTCCAATACTGAGCTGATAGTCTGAATTCCTGATATCCTTGAGCTGCTTCTGGGCTTTTGTTCAAAATTTCCTTTCTTATCTGTGAGACATTAACAGACACACAGACAGCAGAGGTTATTCTGGAGGAGTGCGGGTGAGATACTTCCAGCTTATTCATTTGGCCTGTTCTTATCTGAGGGAGCATTAACACACGTTTACACACAATCACACACACTCCAAGGTGAGACAGGAGAGTACAATTGCAACACTTCATCCCAGCTCTTATTCGAGTGGACCGTTCTTATCTGAGAGGAACCGTAAAGCTCTTAAATAGAAAGAATATCACTCTGAAGGATCCCACTGTTAGAAACGAGAGGTTTACAATTATTTTTAACAAGATCCCAGATAATTTCAGTCTGATCTTATCAGTTTGAGTGGCACATTTCAGTACAGTTGTTACAGCCACCATGTTGTACAGTTTTGCAAAGAGGCTGTTTCTAAAGGATAAGACAGCTAAAAACTATATCGAACTGAACAGCAAACTTACAGATTGTGTGTGAGTGCAGCTAAGAGGGAAGAGGGCATGCACTCAAAAATATTTAGTCCTAAATTTAAGAAAATTTAAGCAATTAATTTGAATTGAATAAAAAAAATTCCATCCATTTAGATTACACAGTTTTAACAAACTAATACAATTAATGTGGTGCATATTTTGTCAGTCAAGAAACAGGTAAAATTTCTGCATGCAAAAAAAACACAAAAAAAAACTATGACAGTTTATTATTAGCGATTTGCATCTATTTAATTTTATACAAATAATCATTTTCAAAAAGCATTTACTCAAATTCAATAAAGCATGAACATGGTTAAAATATGTCTAGTTGTGGAACAAGATATATTAATTTAGGTAAAATGCCTGTGATTGAAACAAATTTGACTTATTGAGGATACAAATAAACCTGGTAATTGTGTATTTAAAAAAATCGTACCCGTTTCATATACATGACTGACAAATGTGCATAACAATAAGTTTATTAGATTCTTTATGTGTAAACTGTGTAATCCAAATTGAAGGACATTTTTATATGCAATTCAAATACAAAAAAATCTTAAATTAGGCCTAAATATCAGACATGTTGGTTATGTCTGGACACACACTTCTTATTTGATCACTTGCAATTAATAGAGCGAACAGTCTGCCTTAACATATCTGATTTGAGAAAAAATCGAATTTGTCTGCAGTCTGAACATAGCCAAAGAAAGGGTGGAAAATGGTCTATGCCTCGTTCAGACTATCAGTCCAAATCCGTTTTTTGTAAATATCCGATTGGAATCCGATCGTATTTAGCAAGTGTAACCTACTGGAGATGGTGATACAGTATGTTAAATTGTAAAATGGAGTGAATATTCAGAAAGGATGTTACCATTCGATTCCACGTCAACACCTGTGTCTTTAGCCACCTTCAGAAAGATCTGTGAAATTAAACACGTTTTGTTATTCCGCAGTTTCATCTGGAAAATTTCACAACTGTTTACAAGTTGTCAGTAATATTTTTTATTTAATTTTAAGAAATGTGTTATTTTATTAAACAAGAATTCAATAAATTGATCAAAAGAGATAGTAAAGACATTTATGATTCTACAAAAGATATCTATTTAAAAAAATATATTTTGAACTTTCTATTCATCAAAAAATCCTGAAAAAAAAATATATATATATGAATTTACATAAAATTATTCATAAAATCGTTATTTTACATTTTAATAATATTTCTCAATATTACAGTTTTACCAGCGCTATGATTTTTGAAATCATGACATTTTATATTAATGATAATACATTTCTGAGGTGACAAATAGCATTGAGCATTAAACACAATACATCTGGGATATTTCTTTAAATTCCTAAACAAGTGCAACTTAACACACTGGTTTGCTGGTCTCTTTTTCTTTCTCTTAAAAACTTTTCTTCTTTCTCTTAAAAACCCTAAAGTGAACTGAAAATATCACATAACTGATGTGTTTACAGTAAAACAGAAGAGAGGACTGGGAAACTGAAGGCATGAATTGGGGAATGATCTTTGATATATATCATAATTAAATAGTCTGTGATACATTGATCTGGAGCCAAGTATCTGTAGCTAAAGTAAGCATTTGCACATCAAAGTCAAATGTGAAATTTAAACAGATACATATCAGATGCATTGGTGAAACTTCCTCTGCATTAGCTATATCACTATTGCATAAAGTGTTGGCCACAAGAGTAAATGTCACTGATGTGACCCCTATATCTATCTTGCGGTGTGCCTCAGGGTTCTATTTTAGCTCCTGTCTTATTCTCACTATATGTTCTTCCTCTGGGCTCTATTTTTAGGAAACACAATATCTCATTTCACTGTTATGCTGATGACATGCAGATTTATATGCCTTTGTCTAAGAAAAATAAGAGTGCTATTGACAGTCTCACAACATGTCTTGAGGAGGTAAAAGAGTGGCTAGCTGGAAATTTCCTGTTTTTGAACTCAGACAAAACAGAAGTTATTGTTTTTAACCCCTCAGAAACTAGGCAAATCTAAGATTTTGACCTGGGCTCTATAGATTCATCTATTGCTCCCCAGGTACCGAACTTAGGTGTGATCTTAGATAGCTCCCTTAAATTCGATAAACAAATTAGTAATGTCATCAGATCTAGCTTCTTCTATCTTCGCTCTATAGCAAAAATTAAATCTCATCTCCCTAAACGTTCTTTGAAGATTGCGATCTATGCTCTTATCACCTCGCGCCTGGACTATTGTAACCTTCTTTATTTCGGTGTATCAAAGTCAGTCCCAAACGGCCCGCCTACAGATTGTCCAAAACGCGGCGGCGAGATTCCTTATGGGAAAAAGGAAATTTGACCATGCCACCCCCCTGCTGAGATCCCTTCACTGGCTACCGATAAATTTTTAAATTGAATATAAAATTTTAATACTGGTGTATAAATCTTTAAATGATTTAGCACCTTCTTATCGATCTGATTTACTGCACTTTTACTCTCCCACTAGAAGTCTTCGATCTGAAACGAAACTTCTTCTTCAGATACCTAAAACCCGGCTAAAATCAAGGGGAGACCGAGCTTTTGAGGTGGCTGGTCCCACACTCTGGAACAAGCTCCCACTTTTTATTAGAACAACTTCCTCTCTGTCTGAGTTCAAGTCCTGTCTTAAAACCTATCTATTTTCGGTCGCTTTTAGTTTAGAATGATCATGCTGCTCTGAACTGCTTGTCATTATTTATGTCTCTAAATTGCATTAGTTTCTTTCTCTATGTGTACAGCACTTTGGTTGGCCAGTGGCCGTGTTTAAATGTGCTTTATAAATAAACTGAAACTATATGTACCTCCTCCAGGCTTGTGTCTGATATCCCGTAGCTAGTGACGCCCAGAGTGCTTTTCTCCAGGTCCAGCTCTTTAAACAGGGAAGCAAAGCTCCCGTCTCTGGCGCCTGCGTAGGGCAGCACATACACCAGCTCTTGACCTACGACCTCCAGAAACTCAGCCTCCGGCACGTGCCGTCGCACCAGTCGACTCAGATCCGCCACATCTAATCAGGAGGAACATAAAAATACATTTATACAGAAACATAATGACACTGTTTGTGTGTGTGTGTGTTTATTAGAGTGTATGTCTGTGAGCTGTAAACCTGGTGGGTCCAGACTGCTGATGCTGTCACTGCATATTCCTTCATCCACACTGAATTTATCACACTACAAAATATGAAATGCAAAATTAAAAAATTACATTTTTGACCATGCTAAACTCTACTCTACAAAAATGATAGAGTCATGTGGTTGGTTGCTAGGGATGGGATATCAACTCGTCAACTAGTTCATCTAGATTTTATTAGATTTTTTTGTTATTTTTATGTTATTTCAAGGGGAAACATGCCATTGAAGCATATCTTCATTTCTAATTTATCTTTTTGTTTTAATGTTTTTTGTTGTTGTTGTTGTTTCCCCATTGAAATGCAGATAAAATAAGTGAATATATATTTTTTTTAAATTACAGTTTAATACAATATAACCATTTACACAAATCCCTCAATAAAGTTTGATTTGAGTGGAATACAACTGAAATAAAATCAAATATAAATATTAGATGAAAAAACAAACTTATTTTATTTCAGTTAGTTGTCAAGGTAACATTTCTAATTTCTAACATTTCAAATATTGCAATTACTAAAACTGAAATGAAATAAACCTAAATAGACAGTTTTAAAAAGAATAAAAAGCACATAAAATTGTAAGTTTTAAAACATCAAATATATTTATTTGTTACATTATGTATTATAATTTTAATAATTAAACTAAAAAATGCTAAATCATACTGATTGTTTTCTTTTTTTTGTTGGACCTTATGGAGTTCTTCGTACATAGAAACTCAATGTTCAAACAAAACAAAACCTAAGAAAAGAATGCACCTAAGGAATGCATGTACTTTTAATTAAATGTGTGAAATAGCACTAATAAGGAATATGTAGGCGTGTCCAAACGTTTGACTGTTGGTGTGAATTGTGAGTGTTGCCTTAGCCAGTTTACCTCTTTAATTGATGGGAACCGTTGTGTGGTGACTTGATCCTGATTGGCCCGTGCGAGCGTGAGGTAATAGCCTCTACCGTATTTTTTCTTGAGGAAGAGTGAGGAACCACAGCAGCAGACCCGCCCATGCGAGATGATGGCAATACGATCGCCCAGAATATCCGCTTCATCCATGTGATGGGTAGACAGAATTATAGTACGACCTAGAAGACGGAAACACACATTCAGTGCGAAAACCATCAAAGTACAGCTGCAAACGCGGATTTCTGAAGAGCTCTTTCACATTTGAATGGGATAGGATGTGTTTGAAGTGCAGGTGCACTGGAAAACAGGGTGCTCTATATATAGGCGCTTTTATATGTGTGTGCCACTCAGATCTCACTCTTTCGCTCCCTGTATAGAAAAGTTTCCCCTCTTTTGTATTTGCTGGAGCTCGTAGTGAAGCCAGACACCCGTGGGGTTCTGTGCCGGCATTATTTTTGCTCTGTCTGTATGACGAAAAAGTGGGAGTTCAAGGCATCTGTCCTTTGACTTGCCGAGAGCAGAAATATCATGAAATATCATGCGTCCGCGCTTCTCAAAGCCAGAGAACTCAAGAATCTGGCAAACAAACTCGTGTTTATATTGAGAGATGCTGATGTTGGACCTTGTAAAGCAACGACCTGGACACTGTGAGTGACTTGACTATAAAACCTGACTGGTTTGAAATGGAAAACATGTTTAACTCTTATTTAGAGAGTTGTATTTACAGTAGTGGCCAAAAGTGAAGTCCGGCCAAGGAAAATTGACACATTCACCCTTATTAAAGATTTGGTAAGCATTTTACATCGTTGTTGTATTTGTGATAACGCAACGAAACATGCCAAATTGTGTAGACATTATTTTTTGCCAGGTTGTCATACAAAGAAATTATGAACACATGCAAAAACAATCGAGAACCAGCGAAATACTAGTAACTGATTATTACCGTAGTCATAGTCAATGTATTCTTTTTCCTGTGAGATTTTTGTTTTTCTATGCATTTGTTTTTGATAGTAATATCAAATCTATAGCTGTAGTTTGCCTTTTTTGCCAAATAATTTGATCAGATTAATACTTTGACCAAGTTTAGTGTTTTGTTCTTGCCTCATATTTAAAATATTGAAAAAAAATATAAAATATTTTCCTCATATTTTGATGGTTTAATTGAACTTTTAGAGTTAAATATAAAACAAATATCCCCTCCTTACATCACTTTTGGCCACTACTTTGTGTGAAGAATTTGAAAGGCTCAAAGAAATGCACACCTTTTTGGTTTTACAGGAACAGAAACACACAAATCACACTGTATAGTCAGATGGATCTGTGTCAACACACCCATTCAGTGTGACATTCAGCTCCAGATAATAAACCGCACTAGAGAGCGATAGATATAGATACATAGATAGAAAGAGAGAAGTAGAAATATAAAGAGAAATGACTGGTTTGATTTGTGTTGCTTTGTATTAGGGAACAGTGATCCATCAAAGGCGGCAAAATGGCTCAACAAACTATGAAACAGAAAATAACAAAGTTCTGTGGAACTAAAGCAATAACTGGCCTTTTTAAAATGTCACGTACATGTTTTTACACTGTGTACCAAATTATTACACCCACTGTAAACATTTCTATTTGTTAGCTTTGGTTAGAGGTGGCTAAAATGCAACTTTACGCACAACTCCCAGCCTGCATGAGGTTCTTGAGACTCCAGTGATACCAGCAGCTTCGAATACATGTTTGCCGTTCAACAGTGACTTTTCTATAATTGCCCTTTAAATAAATTTTCCTTAAGCCTTTATCTGACGGATTTCTCTTGTGCTGCAAATTACTCACAAATCTTATGTTAGTTTGATAATCTCCATTCAGTTCTAGCAAAATATTAGTTGATTTCATGCCTTTTGCATAAAATGGCACCATTAGTACTGAAATCCTACTTATATGTCACAAACATAATAATTTGGAACACAATGTTATCGGTACAACTCCACATATATCCGTATTATTTCAGTTAGATTACACTGTGTTCCAAATTATTATGTAATTTGAGTAATGATGAAAATTCAGCTTTGCATCACAGGATTAAAGTACATTTTAAAATATATTACAATAGTGGCTATTTCACAATATGACTATTTTTACACTATTTTTGTCACAGTTATGTTCTAGTTTAACATTCATGGATTTTTTGTTTGTTTCTCTTCAGTTACCCATTTCCTTTGTTCTAGTTTCCCGCCAGTCGTTGTCATGGACATTCATTGACGAGCACACCTGTCTGTATTTAGTTTATCACCTTGTCTATTTAATTAAGTTCCTCATTTCCTTTCTTTCCTTGTCCGGTATTGTTTGTCCCATGCACTCTGTCTTGTGTTGTGTGCTCTTGTTAAATAAACCTTGTTATTTTAAACTGCTTAATCTGCCTTCCTCATCATCATTGGACTTTGATTCGTGACAGAGAACCTAAAATAATATGGATATCGCATCTATCAACATTGTGCCAAGGAAGGGTAGCAAGGAATGTAAAGGAGGAAAGTGGAAGAAAATCCACTTTCATGGATTTTTAGTTCGTTTCTCTTCAGCTTCCGGTTTCCTTTGTTCTAGTTTCCCGCCAGTTATTAGTTGGCATGGACATTCACTAACAAGCACACCTGTCTGTATTTAGTTCATCACCTTGTATATTTAAGTTCCATATTTCCTTCAACACGGTACCCTCGTGTTGTTTGCTCTTGTTAAATAAACATGGGAATATTTTATTAATTTATAATGTTTCCTGGGTTGCCCTTATAATGTTAGTATGTTTTTTAGATCATAAATAGTCATAATTTAGAAATAAAAAGCATTTTTCATAGCCTGATTTTAGCCTTTGATTTGAACGCTCTGTTTGAAGGGGCGTGTCTGCCGTGGGATTCAGTGTAACCAGCCACTGCTGTGATTGGCTGACATGCTTGCATATGAAATAGCTACATATTACATGTGAAACTCTCTCGAATACTTTTACTACAGCTATTACACGTTTTTACTATTACAGCTATCGAGATAAACGAATCGTGAAGTTTTTAAAGTATTTAGATCTATTCCCATCACATAAAATGTTGCTGTGATGAGCATTGAGCAAGCAGATGACAGTCTGTTGATCGCGAGGATGAAGATCTTATCATTGCAACGCAGTTTCTGCACTCTCTCTAATGCTTTCACCAATGCAAACACGATGATGTACTTACAGTAAGAGCTTCGCTGTGTGGAAAGATTGTTCTTTGATCGCTTTCTGTATATAATTTGTTCACAATTGAAATAATATTATTTTCATCCTACTAAAAGAAACGATGTGAAGTTGATATTTTAGTCACTGGCTTGACTTATGTATAAACAGTATTGAACTTTTTTGAGAGAAAGATTACCTGTCTGAACTTGAACAATTAGGCTACACATCAGAAATTGTTGCTTGGTAGTTCGATCGATTTATTTTCAGACGTTCATCGAGGCCAGCTCTGTATTTGCCCAAGTTGAGGAAACAGTCGTCTGTGAAATGTTTGGACCATACAAAACTTTGGGAAGTTGTGTCGGCACATTTCCAGAGAAAATAAAATTAACCCATTGTTTCTTCAGAGGCTCGGATGAAGGAACTAAAAAATACTTTTGTCTTCATTTGTACATCCGAACACTGATCAACTGCCATGCTTCGCTCGTTTGCAAGCCATGATATCTCTCGAGGAAAAACTCAAATCGCGTTCGCGCGTTTGTACTTCCTAGTTAATTTTCTCATGGGCGAGCCAAATTCTCTGGGCGGGCAAAGCAGAGAAAGGGGAGGTAACCTTTCCTCCGTATGACGTCATAAGGTGGAGATTCAAGATCAGCCCGTCTGAGCTTTCATTTTCTCAAAGGCAGAGAAAGATAGCCAAAGCTCGGTTTACACCGATTGAAATTTCTAGCCACTGGGGGACCATATATAGGCTAGGGCATCGGTTCCCAACAGGGGGGGCGCGGCCCACAAGGGGGCCTCAGCAAACTCTGTGGGGGGTCGCGTCATATTTTGAAAGGTTTGAGCAATGAGCATTAAATAAAAGTCCTTAACTTTTTTCTGTTCAAAATTTACAAAATGTATTTAATGAGCGAGTTCATCATGAATCCATTTTCCAATCCGTGTTTTTGTCTTATCCTGAACCACTATGGTACTCCTATAATAAGTGTTTACATTGGGACTATTTTACACTGGTTCGGATCGCTGCCGCTGCGGAGAGATGTAGTTCCGGCTATGTTCTTCCGAAAGACGCATTATTCTGTCAATAAATGCAAGTTTATTATTGCTCGCTATAGCGCCAAAAGCGTAAAAAATAAAGCCTCACATTGATAAAGCCTCACAAATAACATGCAAGATTGAGGCCCCAGACAACAGTCATTTAGTAATAGCCTAAATTCTTTCTTTTTATTTTACCTACACACCAGTGTGAATATTTTTGTTTTTGCATTTCAAATAGGGCCAATTTATAGGCTTCTCCTAGGCTTACGTTTTTACAAAGGGCCTACTGATGTTTTTGTTATCGTATTTTGTCATCCTTGCTGCAAGCTTACAAGGGCGATAATATTATTAAATGTGAAGGGGGGCCCTAAAATATTTTCTTGGGAAAAAGGGGGTCTCAGACAAAAAAAGGTTGGGAACCACTGGGCTAGGGGAACTCATATTAATGTTAAAAAACCTCAGAAAAGGGAAATTTCATGTCATGGGACCTTTAATCTACCTTACTCATCATCATTGGACTTGATTTGTGACATTTTTTACATAAGCAAATGTAAAAGACTTTTCAAAAAAGATCTGCTTTGGCTTCATATCCACCACCTGTGAATGTGGTCAGTACAACAGCAACAAGCTGAACACAAACACTACACTCTTTACATTACACAGCAAAAGCCAAAAACTCCTTATTCGATTTGTGTGTGTGTGACAAAGGGCCACTCTCAGCCCAATTAACTGCACTACACATCATTTCATTTTACTAAATTATTAATCAGACAATAATCGCCTTGACTAATCAAATAATCATCAGCTGCTCTCTAATTACACATGCAATCTAGCTGAAATGGGCTGAATATGCTATTTCAGTCCCCTGAGGACTGCACGACTTATTAGTATTGACAATAATTATTAATTGAATGATTCACATTTTTATCACTGATTAAACAAGCTTCTGCTATGCAGACATTTTTTACAACGACTTCTTATGATCTGTAACCACCTAAATAGGGTAAATAAGACACTAATTGAAAACAATAGGACAAATGAAACAGAACGACGACACAAATTAAATAAACAGTGCTTTAAGCCATCGTACGTAGCAGGCACATGTCGGTATAAACATATATACAGTATGTACAATAGGTGCAATATGTGTCACATGATTAACGTGCATTATTCTTTTCGAATACCTTCGTTTTCATAGTCCACACTACAATGCGAGAACTGCTTTTTAAAAAATGTCCACTTTGGAGAGTGTCTTCAAAAAGCTCTGGTGAAAAATGCTGTCTCAGTGTGGATGGAAGGCCAAAACAGCGAGAAAAAAAGATCTGTTTTTAAATGTATCCATATTAATGTAGATGGAGACCCAGGCAAGTTTGTTGGAGCAAAACTCTTGCAGGACATTGGAACTCCAGAAGCAGGATTGGACTCCAATTTAAGAACAAAAAGACATTTTCATAGCCTCACCAGTATGTGGGGACCAAATCATTCCTCAAAACTGGAACGAACACTGTCACAATTTATAAGAGAAAGTGTTACAGGCAGAAACAGCTGTGGCATCTCAGACAAGGTACTGACGAAAGTCATGATGTTCTGCTCTGGTGGTCTAACCCCATATATCCTGAAAGCATCTTCAGAATAGATTGTTCTACCTCTGATAGACGCAGGGAATGAATTTAGACCGGCTCATTGCTTTTATTGACCTAGCAAAATCTTTGACACCATTGATCACCATGTTCTCCGCGATGGAAAGTGTTGCCAAAGTTCTTCACATCCTGCAGCAGATCCATGATTGCATTCAAGCTTGTACGGTGGCAAGTGAGATTCAACATCTCTCTTTCACATGTGTAACAGCTCCCATAGTCTTTGATCTCTTTCTGACAGCTGTAAAGGTGTTAATCACCTCTTAATACCTCTTAAGCCTGGATTACACACAACTTTTGTACAGATTTTTGCCTGATTTGCAGTCTGGACGACGTCTGAAAGTCAGGGCAAGTGTGCAGATTTCAGTTGACAGATTTCAATTTGTAAAAAAAAATGTTTTGTGTATTTTTGTGTGATTGTTGTGTGATTGTTATTGTTGCATTGTGTTGGAATTACTTGGCTGCATTAAAAAAATAGGCGGATAATGAAAAAGTTTTAAATAATGTGTATTTCCTTAATAAAGGGATACAAGAAGACATTTACAAGCAAAATTATTTAAATGAATTACCGGTATAATACAAAAAGTACACCAAATCAACATTTCTGCTTCAAACTGTATTTGATACAGTAATAATTGATGAAATTATTTATAGGCCTAATTTTAACTGTATAAACTATACACCGATGAGACAAAACATTATGACCACCTGCCTAATATGCTGTTGGTCCGTGCTACCAAAACAGCGCTGACCTGAACCAATTTTTTACAAATACCCCCAGAAGGTGTCCTGTGGTCTCTGGCACCAAGACATTAGCAGCAGATCCTTTAAGTCCTGTAGGTTGCGGTGTGGAGCCACCATGGATTGAACTTGCTGGTCCAGCACATCCCACAGACACTCAATTGGATTGAGATCTTTTGAGAATTTGGAGGCCAGGGCAACACTTTGAACTCTTCATCATGTTCCTCAAACCATGTATGTGTGTGCAGTGTGGCAGGGTGCATTATCCTGCTGAAAGAGGCCACTTTCACTAGGGTACACTATTGTCATTGAGGAGTGTACCAATGTTTAGGTAGGTGGCACGTGTCAAATGTACGTCAACATGAATGGCCGGACTCAGGGTTTTCTCAGCAGAACATTGCCAGAGCATCACACTCCCTCCACCGTCTTGTCGTTGGCCCACAGTGCATCCTGGTACCATCACTTCCCCAGGTAAACAGCACACATACACGGCCATCCACGTGATGTAAATGAAAATGGGACTTCTTCCACTACACCAAAGTCCATTTCCAACACATTGTAGCTGCTTTCGACGTTGGACAGGGTTCATCATAGGCACTCTGATTGGTCTGCGGCAACACAGCCCCATATGCAGCATAATGAGATGCACTGTGTCTTGTGACGCATTCCTCCCCTAACCATCATTAAAATTTTGTGTGAGTGACACACTGTTGGCTCAGACCAGATGGGATAGTCTTTGTTGCCCTTGTGCATCGATGAGGCTTGGGCGCCAACACCCAGGCGCCGGTTTTTCCCTCCTCTAACCACTACTGGTAAATTCTACACCAAAGTAGAATTATATATATTATATATATATATATATATATATGTATATATATATCCAACGTGCATAGGTGCATTTTTGACATAACAAATCACCCAGCATACCCGGTTAAAAAAAAATCACTGCTTGCCCTGTGTTTACATTTGTTAATTTCTGTTACCTCTCTTGTATTTGAGCAGCAACTGATGCCTTTGCGTGCATAGTGATCAACTCCTGCTGTTGGCTCATACAGTATATGGGTTATATAATATGGGTTTATAATAAGCACGCTCACTCTAGACAGTGTTATCTTCTCATTTGCTTAATCTCGTGACACATGGCAACACAGCTAAAAGTTTCCTATATTTGGCCATTTAGGCAAGGCAAGGCAAGGCAAGTTTATTTATATAGCACATTTCATACACAATGGTAATTCAAAGTGCTTAACATAGAAGAAAAAAAAAAAAAAAATTTAGTGAAAGTAGTTGATGCATTCACAAGCACCCGTAAAAGCTGTCGAGTTGAGTCACGCGCAACGCGCGAAAGGGGGGTTTGCAAAATGTGCCGTATTTTTGCAATTCTGACAGGTGGCACTTATGTCGCAGAAATGAAATGCATCACCTTTAAACGTTACGGCGCATTGGCAAGTCTCTAATTTCAGAGACGACAAATACAAGTAGCATATTATAAATAAAATATAAGTAAAATATCATTAGAATAAATAAGTATAATACAAATATAGTTGTTATTTGAAAAAATAAGTTGAAAAAGATCATGCAAATTGATGACTTTAACAAACGCATAGACTACGATTAACAGCCTCGGGTAGTTACAGGTCTGCTTAGGTCTGTCTTTAACAGTTTATAAGTTTTCATTAAAAATTTAGGGATTAAATGTCCCTAGTTCCAGTTATGACTTTTTTTCCACTTGATTAAGTACAGTTAGTCTTGTATCAGACTTTGCAGCCCAGACATAAGCTACAAACATTTAAGTTGAATTATATGACAGACAGTTTATTACGTAACCAAAAAAAACAACAATTATAACAATATAATTCATATTCATAACTGCAGTTTTCATTATAAACGAGCCTGAAATACACCAGTCCTTTTAATTTGGACATGTCTCTGCTTTCCTATTGCTGCTCATCCAAAAAGATGCACTCTTTAAGGAGCCGCAGGGCCTTTTTTTCCTACATTCACACTGCTAAATACATTTAACAGTTAGCACAAATCTATTTTTTTTGTTGCAAATGTGAGTGAAATACTTGCACTGTCAAGCCCTGTGTTTACATTAGTTCATTTCTGTTACCTTTCTTGTATTTGAGCAGCAACTCCCAGATGCCTCTGCGTGCATAGGGATCAACTCCTGCTGTTGGCTCATCCAAAATCACAACATTCGACCCGCCCACAAATGCGATAGCAACAGACAGCTTCCTCTGCATCCCACCTGAATGCACACAACAAAAATTTGCCAAATCTCCAGTGTCTGTAAGCATTATAAGTGTAGTATGAATGCTGCTGATGCACACACACACACACACACCTGAGAGGTTCTTGGCGAGGTCTTTGCGTTTGTGAGGTAGACCCACGTCGTTAATAATTTGATCAATTTCCTTCTTCACCTCTTTAGAGCTCCGTCCCTTCAGGCGGGCATAGAAATAAATGTGTTCTTCCACTGTCATGCTGAAAAAACAAACGGAACATGAATAAACACATTCAAACATAACACACATGACAAATACTCACTTATATAAACACAGACAAGAACACAAACATAAACAAGAGACAAGTATCACACATACAACGTGTTCAAAAATATAAAATAGAAACAGTTATAAACGAGTTTAAATAAGCTTAGAATTTCTGTAATTTTTGTATTATTTATATATTATTATAGCATTTATTAATATTTTGAATAAGCCTTTATTTTATTATTTTAATTTTAGTACTTCAAATTATTTAGGTTAGTTGTCAAGACAACATTTCCGTTTCAGTTTTACATGTAATATTTATATTTTAGCTGTATTTAAATGAAAACAAATAACTACTGTTAACTTTTAGTTAACAATAACAACAGGTTAATTCATCACTATTTGGGTAATAATGAAGCTGTTGGGTTAATAACTACAAATATTCAAATTCACAGGTTATTCACATGAAGAAAGCCTTTGTCATGCATGATGTCTCTTATGTATATGCGTGCTGCATCGTGCCAGATCAATGTCACAGTTTTAGAATAAAACTCAACTGAATCTGTGATCATTTCATCATTGAAATACAAATGCGGAGAAAAGAAAGGAGCTCTAAAATCAAGGGCAATGCCTTTGGCGGTTCAAGTGAGTCCTAATTTCAGTAGCATGACAGTGTTGAAAAAGAGCTTGAATTTCACTCTTAAAAGCCTGTACGTAGCCTGTCTTCTGTCAGAATTAATTGAATTGGACTGTGATTGCCTGCAGCTTTAAAATCTTTTGTATGTAAAACGTTTTTTTAGTTGAACTGTGATTACCTCTAGTTTTTGAACATTTGTTTTGATGGTTTTGAGTTGAACTGAGCTGTTTTTCTGTTAGTTTGTTTTTTATTCTTGATTGAGAACTGAACTGCTCTCATCAGCTGTTTTTGTAGAATTGTTACTTATCTTGTGAGACTTTCATTAGTTGTTAAGGGTACTCGGATCAGGATTTTGAGGGGATCACAGGAAGCAGTATTGGCAAATACCGATAACCGACACTGATCATGGGGTCTATTTAAAGCGTTTATTTTATCGTGTAGCATTATTTATAGGAATGCTCTGATCAGGATTTTACAGGCATTAATTCAGTGCTTGAATTTTGTTTTGGAAAATGGTGGAAATTCCCGCCTTATGTGACCCTTTTGTAATTTGTCATTATATAAATATATATAAAACTTATTTATATATATATATATACAACTTAATTATTTATATATATATATATATATATATATATATATATATATATATATATATATATATATATATATATATATATATATATATATAAACATTTTTGCTTTTACATTGGGGAGATTTTGTTGCACAATAGCTTCAACACAGCACAAGCCTGATTTTAAACTTTGAATTGACAAAAAAGACAAGTAAACAGTCAGTAATAAAATAAGAACAAATAAACTAATTACAAGCACTTGCACACCTAAATGCAATGATAAAGATACAAATACAATAAACAGTGCTTTAAGTTTATTTATTTATTTTTAAGGTAGGTCTGACAGTAGTATTCAGGTAAGGAATACTACTGAAATTGAATAAGGAATCAAATGTAAAATATCACTGGATAGTCTTCCCTGAATAAATCAATTAGAAATGAATCCTAACATTTAAAGTTATTCAGTCAAGAGCAGTGAGTGCTTTTCTTTGTCTTTTGTTGTTTGATTAACATTAATGACACAGACACCAACAGATATTTAGAGGCTGCTGTCACTTTAAGAGCTGATGCGCGGATGCAATACACTTACATGTGTGTTTGCGTTCAGTTAGGTCATAACTGACTGTGTTTACGTGAATATTCGCCGAAACGATAGTTTTGTACATGCACTGATTTGTGTGCATTTGACCATTTAAGAGCAATTAGCCGTGAAAATAACAATTTTTGGTACTGACGAGCTGTTTGTGAGGTGGCTTTATGTGTGATGTGAAGCCAGAGAGAGAGAGCGCTGATTCACTCATGCTGTTAGTGAAATCACTTCTCACAGAAAGTTTTCAAATGACTGATTTCTAAAAAGATGTATGAAGGGTAGGCCTACTTCGCCTTCAGCATTATATATTTTTTTTCCCTGTGCCGGACAGAGATTGAGATGCCGCCGCTTCAAGCATGTCATGCAATATCTCTCAAGGCAGGCGCGAAATCGGCAAATTGAGAGATAGCTGATCGAGTAGCGATTTTCAGCCAATAGTGATCGATAGCCAATCAATAGAAGCACCCCTACTTTTTGTCTGATGTTTCAGAGTTCAGATGTGCCAGTATTCAGGGAGAGCAAACAGATACACTAAATTTGATTTCATTTTATTCCTATCTATGTTTATGGACCTTGTGATAGAGAGAAATGAGATGAAATGAGGTTTTACTCATTGAAGAGGACATTGTGTTGTGGACACATTCCCAGGTGTGTCCTGATGGTGTCCATGTCAGTGCGGATGTCGTTGCCATTAATATAAGCGGTACCAGAGGTGGGAGCAAAAAGACCTGTCAGTATTGACCTGATGAAACAACAAGAAAAACATTAGAAAAATATACCCCCTCATGAACTCAATAGTGTCATACATGTCTCTTTTTACTCTATAATACACAATCATACTACAGTTCATATCTAAATAATGTAGAGTATAGAGTATACAGTGGCCCTGATAACATATTTGCACACTTGAGCTACAATTTGCATTGCACAATTAAGCATGTCTTTGCATTGTAAATATAACAATACAAAAACAAACAGGATTTAAAGGGGACATAACACACACAGTTTCTGCCAATCTCATTTTAATCTTGAGTAACAATAAAGTATTGCATCCTTCATATCTCCGAAGAGTCTTGATCAGATTTATAAAAAACAGATACAGCTGTACCGCTTCTTTCCGAAAACGTTAGAGATCCTGGAGGCGTGCCGTACAGCGCTACCGACGACTTACGCAACCCGAACGAAGTACGTTGATGGGCATGCTCTTGCTTTTGCTCTGGTTGATATGTGTCCGCACTCTTCCGGCAGAAGTTGCCCATTCAAGGAATTCCGCCCTTTATGACATTATACAGGGCAATACTCGAAAAAAAACTTTCCAAAACTGTATTTAGCACAGAAATACGTTTTTTTTGAGAATTTGTTTGTTTAGCATGAGAATCCAACTCTTTAACAGTGTAAATGAGTCAGAATGCATGAAATAGCATTGGACATCCCCTTTAAGTTTTAAGAAATAAAGCACAAGCTTATTTTTAATTAAAACATTTCAAACAATGACGTTTGTTAGATTTCAAAATGTGTAAAAATAATTATAAAAAATATTATGAAAATGAAAATGAGTCTTGGACACTGTTTTTATATTAAAAACAACTCCATAGGTTAAAAGGTTTTTTTTTTTTTTTTTTACTTTTTTTATGTTATTAGATTTCAGATTTTTTTTACATCGAAAATGGATATTTGTTAAATTCTTGTTTTAAGAAGCATCTTGTAGTTCCCTTTCGAGGGAACTTGCGCTGCATCATCGCTGCAGTCCAATGGCATAGTGGAACGTCACAGGCTGGGTGACGTCAGGACCAGGAAGCTATAAAGCGCACCCAGACCAAACATTGTCAGCTTCTGTGCCTCAGCAAGCACTCTGTGTAAATTGTCCGTCTTATTTAGTGATAAATCACAAAATCACAAGACAATAATGGCAAGCAAACAAGCATTTAAAGTGCGTGTTCCTTCCTGCCCTCGCTAGGATACAGACGATTTCTGTGGGGTTTGTTTGGGAGCAGAGCATGCACAGTCAGCTCTCCAGGAGGCTGACAACGTGCATATTAGAGATTACCGCTCGCTCCCTCCTGTCACTCTTCAAGGAGTGTGATCAGGCTGGCGTTCCGGCCCCGCGGCTGTTGAGGCAACGCGGCGGTTGAGCACAAATTAATATTGTGGTGGTGTTAGAGATTGTCTCTGCCTTCACCCACGGCATCCAGCACCTTTGGTTTCGGAATCTGCACTGCAGTTCCTTCCATCCTGAGTGAGAGCCAGTGCTTCAGCTGTCTAGCTCTGAGGAGGTAGATGTGCTGAGCATTGATGCGGGGAAATTGAGGACTCGCCATCCTCATCCCCTGGGTACAAAGAGCATGTGGATGTTTTAACCCGTGCTGTTGTTAGACATCAATAGGCCAAGAGACAAAAAAGGGCTCAGCCCCCCCAAAAAAAGAAGCAAATTAGACAAGCATTTCCTGTCGTCAAAATTACAACCTCCATGTCGGGTCCTTCTATTCTTTCCAGATCTCCATAATGAGATTTCAAGATTGTGAGGTAAACCCTTTTCAGCTCTGCTTTTCAGTCCTCATTTAAAAATGTATGCAAATATAAGGGGGCTAAAAGGACCATGGGTATGGGGTGATGCCGAAGGTGGAACAGACTCTTGCGAGCTATCTGTCACCTGGCACAGCGTCATCCCTTAAGGCCCTGACATTACACTCTAGGCTGGTTAGAACTACTTTGGCTGGTGTTTCTGCACCCGAGACAGAGTCCAGTTTCTACAGCCGGTACTTCATCATTCCAAAGAAGGATGGGGGTTGCGTCCCATTTTAGATCTGTGCCGCTCGATCTCAGCTAAACTCAAGTAAAACTCAAGTAAAAAATGTTGACCTTAAAGCAGATCGTGACTCAAATCAGATCTGAAAACTGGTTTGTCACGACACATCTCAGGACCCATACTTCCACGTATCCATCCTTCGAAGGCAAAGGAAGTTCCTGAGGTTTGTTTTTGCGGGTGAAGCGTACCAATACTGGGTTCTTCCCTTTGATCTAGCTCTATCACCCCACACATTCACGAAATGTGTGGATGCAGCACTGGCTCTGCTGCGACTCCGGGGCATCCATGAGTTAGACTAGACTGTCGGCCACGCCAATATGAAAAAGTTGGGGTTAACCCTCTAGGCGCCACGGTCGAGTTTAAGATGCGGCACTGAATAAAACGGACGGTTTTGTCAAATAGGGTGTCAAATTTCGTTCAACCTCGCCTCTACTAGATGGCAGACATGTCATACTTCATCCCCGACTCAAAAAAGCGGCATGTTTCTATACAGAATCTTCGAGCTAGAGCGCATTGAATCAGTGCGAACAAAAGCGGAGCTAGTGTGCGAGTGAGTCATTTTATCAGAGCCTCTCCGCAATCGCGGCGACAGTATTGTGGTGGAGACTCTGGTCAGAGTTCTGGAGAGAGTCTGTCGGGATGGGGTCAGTCATCTAGTCATCACTTCTAGTAGCGCCGTTCTGGGCGGCCTGAGCGTGGTTCTCGGATCCTGTGTCGCTCCTCAACGGCTCTCCCCTGGAGATTCCAGTGAGGAGGGACCTTCTGTCACAGGCAGGGGGCACAATCCTTCACCCCAACCCTGAGTCATGGAAGCTGTGGGTTTAGCCTCTAATGGGGCCGAACTCATAGACTTAGGTCCCTCAACTGAGGTTGTTGAGACCATACTTCACTCCAGAGCTCCCTCCACAAGGAGACTGTATGCACTGAAGTGGAGGGTTTTCACTTCATGGTGCGGAACTCTACAGTGTGAGCCAGTTAACTGCCTGCTTGGTACAGGGCTGGAGTTACTGCAGGATCGTTTTTCCGCAGGGTTATCCCCTTCCACACTGGTATACGTGGCGGCAATAGCTGCCTACCATTTCCCTTTGGGTGGTGTATCCCTGGGGAGAAACCCGTTGATGACATGTTTCCTCCGTGGTGCTTTGAGGCCAGGAGAGGAGAATGGCGGCTTAGAAAGCCATATTAAAGTGCCCCTATTATGCTATTTTAAAGTTTCCTAATGTTGTTTTGGAGTCTCCTATAACAGGTTTACATGCAAGGTCAAAAAACTGTTTCATTATACTGCTGTGGTATGGTGGTAAAGTTGAATTTTAATCACTGATTCTTCACATGCTCGTCCTTGGGTAGTGAAAAAAACTGGCTTTACCTTCACATTGTTGAGCACAGCATCTTCTCGACATGATGCTGTCCAGTATCCACAGGAATCGGCTGCAGTGTCTGAGGGCATTCAAGTTTTCCCTGGTGTCTGTGCGCGCAATAAGTGGGCGGGCAATATGCTAATGTTTTGTCTTGACGTCACAACAAAACCGCTTATGACTCTTTGAAAAATGATTAATTTGACTCAGAGTCGACTTTTACTTTTGAAAGACAATAACTTTATAGACGGTGTACACTTTCAAATTTAAAACTTTGCAGGATGTTTTCATTCACTTAGAGCTATGTTACACACTACATGAAAGGTCATTTTCAAAAATCCATAATAGGGGCACTTTAAACAAGGTGTATCCCTACAGGGTGTGGTATGCGGCAAGCGGGTCCTCTCCACTCACATTTGTAGGATTTTACAATCTGGACCTGGGCTCTACACTAGATTCTCAGGTGCTTTTGTCTTAGTGTGCTCCCAGTGATTCACACAGATAGGCATTTTGAAGTCTGGCAATTTGGGAATCCGTGTTCCCAAAGCATAAATTATGATAATGCAGCGTGAGTTTCCTCGAAAGGGAACGTTTCGGGTTACGACTGTAACCCTTGTTCCCTGAGATGGGAACAAGACGCTGCGTCTCCCTGCCATACTCCCTACGTCACTGTGATCGATTGCTTCGGCCTATTAGAAGCTGACAATGTTTGGTCCTCACGTCACTCTGCCTATGATGTTCCGTCATGCCACTGGACTGATTTCACACACGTGCTTCAGACGCAATCACACAGAGGTGTTCCCAAAGAGTCAGTGACGATGACGCAGCAACCCGTTCCCTTCTCAGGGAACAAGGGTTACAGTCGTAACCAGAGACGTTTCACAATCTCAAGGCTTGTAATGTCTGTAAACTTTAACTGTAAAACTTTCAACCCTATATTACTATATCAAGTGATGTGAAAAATAAAGAAGTAAGAAATGCATAATGCTATAATATGTAAATTATACATCATAGTATCTGACTGCAAGTTTAGTCAGGCTGCATTCAAAGCAACTGTGATTGCATTTCAAGAAAAGGGTTTGCACAGGGAACTTTCAACCAAATAAACTGAACTTTGATTAGGTCCACACCAAAAGTATTTTGTTGCATAGGGCCATTGCTAAAGATGTATGAATTATGTATGTGCATGTTAATATGTTTGAGTATGTGACTGCATAGATGAGCATTATACACATGCATACACTTGTGAAAACTCACATAGTGGTGGTTTTTCCGGCTCCGTTATGTCCTAAAAACGAGGTGATGTGATCTTGATAGAAGTCCAGGCTGAGTCCGTCCACAGCCAGTTTATTTCCCGTCTTATAGACCTTTACCAAGTTGCGGATACACACACCAGCCTTCATTCCGGACGGAGACTTTTCCAAGTAACCTGCAGCACACACATCCGTTTAGAAGTTTTGATGAAGAATCATTGTTCATATCTGTATGTGGTATGTGTGTATTTGTACCGTTCTTGTCCTCGATCTCATTAAGCAGGTCGGGTTCAGCATCAGATCCCACCAGAGTTCCACACCAGTACGAGGAAGTAAAGGGAAAATACCAGGGCTTTGGGATACCATACTGACCTAAAGAAAGACGCAAACAACTGTTCACACGCTGATAAATCAAAGTAAAAGCAGGCTACATTCTGGATATATAAATATGTCCAATTTTATCAGCATACACACAGTCTGGTATACTATTTACACACCACCAGTCTGAAGTTTGGAGTAATTAAGATTTTTTAAATGTTTTTGAAGGAAGTCTGTTATGCTCACCAAGGTTGCATTTATTTGATCAAAAATACAGTAAAAAAAGAAAAAGAAAAAAAAAACAGGAATAGTATTGTGAAATATTATAACAATTTAAAAAAATGCTGTTTTCTATTGTAAAATGTAATTTATTCCTGATGCAAAGCTGAATTTTCAACATTATTACACCAGTTTTCAGTGTCACATGATTCTTCAGAAATCATTCTAACATTTGCTGCTCAAAAAACATTTGTTATTATTATCAATGTTGAAAACAGTTTGTGCAGCTTCATATTTTTGTGGAAATCGTGATGCATCTTTTTTTAGGATTCTTTGAAGAAAACAGTTGTGCTGCTTCATATTTTTGTGGAAACCGTGATCTTTTTTTTTTTTAAATCTCTAATGTTTAAAAGAACAGCATTTAAAATTTAAATAAAAATATTTTGTAACATAAATATATTTACTGTCGCTTTTGATCAATGTAATACACCTTCTTTTAAATATTACTTAGCCTAATCTTGTAAATCATGGTGTGTTATGATTTTCACAAAAATATGAAGCAGCATAACTCGTTTCAACATTGATAATAATAAGAAATGTTTCTTGAGCAGCAAATCACCATATCAGAATGATTTCAGAAGGATCATGTGACACTGAAGATTGGAGCAATGATGCTGAAAATTCAGCTTTGCATCACAGAAATAAATTACAACATATTCAAATATAAAAGTTTTTATTACAATAATATTTTATTTAGCAGTTTTTACTGTATTTTTGACTAAACAAATGCAGCATCAGTCAGCAGAAGAGACTTGTTTCAGAAACATTAAAGAATCTTGCCGACCCCAAACTTTTGATCAGAACTGTACGTCACATAATATATTAAACTTTTTTTTTTAATGTCAAAACAGCAATAACTTGTTTTTCTATCTCAAAACAGCAAGAAAACCGAAATAAAATAGAAAACAAAATGATGAAAACGCATAATCTAAATATTTTCTAGGTGTATCTATGCTGTCAGACTGTCGTACCTGGAAAAACGTTCTCGATGTACCAGGTCATTATCCAGTAAATGAGAGCATCAAACAGCATCATGATGATGGAAACGATGAAGGAGTAGCGGTCGTTCTCCTGCGGACTGACCCGGATGTTGCTCCACTGAATACCGATGCCTTGCTCTTCGTAACGGGCAAAATTCTCACAGCCGTATCCAAACGCCACACATGATAGCAGGCTCTATTGGGACAGAGACGGAGAGGTCAGAGACTGGCTGGGCCCTCCTGCCTGCTCCATGTCATTAATGCAAATGCTTCCCTCCTGTGTGCATTTTTACTCGGGTATGAATATGAGATCAAAACAGCAGCATTGCCACGATCCACAATTTCAAAGTAAACTACTGCTCACATAAATGGGCCTGTAGGCTCATTCATCTAGCCTAGACAGCGGCGCCTGAATGCCAAGACGCTCACACACACATATACACACACACACACACACACACACACACACACACACACACACACACACACACACACTTCTCTCTGATAAGAGGAAGACATCCACACACTGCTGAATAGAGCGAATATCTTTGCGTGAGATAAAGGTCACTCTGATTGGTCACAATGACGGAAATGCAGCTGTAAGTCATTTAGTTGGTCTTTCTCTTTCTCAAAGGGCAAAAGTGCTCCTCCATTGCTCTTCTCTTCAGGTGTGGGGTCACTGCTATAACTCTCTCACTAATGCACATCCTCACTGGAGATGAATGGAGCTCCAGGATGAGCTTCTCCAGAGATCTGAATCTGCTTCTGTGGATTTGTACCTTAAGAGGACTTTCTTCACTTTCTTTCTTCGGAGTGTTTCATTCACTGTGTGAATTAAATGAATGTAGTTCAAATGACACATCACTTCTTATTCTTTTCTTTCCTCTCCTCATGTTTATAACTCTGTCTCATCCTCTCCTCCTGCTTGTTCTTATGAAAAACAGGCACACTTTGACATACTTTAAAAAAAAGTACTAATCATGGGAATAATATACTTTAAAATAATATACTTAAGTGGGAACTGAATGTAAAGTTTTTGGACTTTGGACAACAATTAAATGAAAATGTATTTTAGTTTGAATATATCTTTAAATGTAATTCCATGTCTTTGAAATAGGTTAATGTGTACTGCTTAATGTACTGACAAGCATTTATTGTAGGCTAAACTAAAATATAATTTCATGTCATTTTTGTTGAAACTAGTACTGTATGGCATGCACTTAAGTATATTTGTAACTCTGCATTTGTATGACAAAGCTGCTTTATTTTCCTCTTGGTTTTTTGGGGGGAAAAAATATATTTTAAAATATAACTATTTTAAATATATATATATATATATATATATATATATATATATATATTTAAAATAGTTATATTTTAAAATATATTTTTTATTCACCTTTAAAGTATATTATTTCTGTAATGAGTTTTTTTAATTATGCTGTACTACTTTTTTATTATATATATATATATATATATATATATATATATATATATATATAATAAAAAAGTAGTACAGCATAATTAAAAAAACTCATTACAGAAATAATATACTTTAAAGGTGCTCTAAGCGATGCTGGGTGACGTCACTTCTTGTTGACGTTCAAAGTCTAGACCTTCCCTCCTCCTCATCCCGTCCCCTCCCCCTGTAGTTTTACTGATACTTCTTTCAAGGTGTAATGTCGCCAAGTGAAATAAATGCTTTCATATAATGCAAAAAAAATAGAAACATTACCAGAAAAACACGATAAAACGTTTCGCCACCTGAGGTTATAACTTTAGCTCCCATACCAGGACGCAATAATAGCAAGATAATGTTAGCTTCAAATTTAGTCAAAGTTGTCAATAGGCTATGAATAAACATTCAATTTCATAATAAATAGTTGGTGAAAACAATCATTCACACAAACTGTCGCCCTACTGTGAGTTTGCTTGATTATTTACAATAGAGATCGATAGCTAGCTGCAAGAAACCTATATGTTGTATTCACCAAAGTTAGCGCTGACTGCATTGTTCTAGCTAATTATATCCTTGTGTTTGTTAGGCGAACATGAAAGTCCATTTAGAAAAAACAAACTGGATTTACCCACCTGTCCAGCAAAAACAGAGCTAACGTTACCTGAATGTCGGATTGGAAGCCCTTTTGCCGGCAGAGTTCTCACCACCTTTCAAAGGCTTTTCCAGTGTAAATTCGGGCATGCGTTCCTTCTCCTTTTTCCTCTTTTTTGTATTTTTGCAATCTGTTCATCAGAACGTCGTCTCTTTGGTCGTGTGTCGACCATATCAAACTTAAAGAGTTAAAATTCTAACTTCCCTCTTCATGCTTCTCTCCTCCACACCCCCCATGTACGCTCACTAACCCCACCCCCAGGCTGGAACACTGTTTGTTTTGTTTCGTGGAGCGGGTCGCCGCAGTTTGTTTTGGTTGCTGTTTGTGGAGCCTCGGCTGTCTACAGAGACCCCACTAGTGATTTAGTGCACCCACTGAGACAAGAGAGAGGTATGTATCAACTCGTCTTAGTTAAGGAAATAACATAGTTTAATATGAAAAAAAAATTGGTGGAGTATCCCTTTAAGTGACCTTTTATTTAATTGATGTAACATTATCTTAGGGCTGTCAATGATTAAAATATTTAATCGCGATTAATCGCATTAATGTCATAGTTAACTCGCGATTAATCACAATTATTTTTATCTATTCTAAATGTCTCTTGATTTTCTTTTTGTCCCATTATTTTTTCTCATTTTAATGCTCTTATCAACATGGAAAAGTGGATCGGCTTGCTTTGTGCAAATGTTTTTTATTGAAAACAACATTGACATATACTGTGTTCAATTTCACACTAACATTCTCACTTGTAGTAACACTGTCCATTAATAAAAGTGTGAAAGAAATACTGATGAGGTCCTGATATTGACGAGGGGGCGGAGAATTCACATCAGCTGTGTGTGTGTGTGTGTCAGAGTTGCCAAGTCCGCTTATTATAAGCGACTTTGGGCTTGTTTTTCTGTAAAGTCGCTATCAAATATTGGTAGTTGTGGGTCGCGTTTTTTTTTGGGCTTGTTTCTAAAGTGTAGTTGCTTATTTGGGCTTGTTCCCAGCTCTTTGTCAAGCAGATATTTTCTATATGTTATTTAAACGTAGGAGTTTGTCTTGCCTGTTCCCTCTGTCCCTCCCCTTTCCCCATACACACAGGAGACAGTAGAGTTTTTTCCCACCCACATCCTGCTTCTAATTGGCTCTGACCCAGATGGCAACGATACTAGCCAATCAGAGGCAGAGCAGGGCAATCGATTTTTTACTGGTTAGGAAAACGTCAGTGAGTGACGTTTAAATGAAAATACGTGCGAGTCGCGACCGTCGCGACTGATGGTGACTGGACTGTAAATTGACAATCTGTACCCACAGTTTAAAACTATCCGTCCCCACGGATTGTAAAACCGTGCACACAGTTTATTTATTTTTCTCTTCCCGGAACCTAGAAAAAGCTATTTTACTGTCTATGAGAAAAAGTCGCTTGTTTTGGGCTTGTTTTCACGGGCCTGGTTGCTTATTTGTCTCGCGAGATCTGGCAACACTGGTGTGTGTGTGTGTGTGTGTGTCTGCTTGGCCATCAAGTGGTATTTCAGACTGGACGCGCTGCGATGATGATAGCTCAGTTCACAACGACAAAACACACAGATCACTTTGGTCTTGTCAATGGAACCATTTGGCAACTTTTTAAAAGTAAACTTTCCATTCAGAATCTTATAGGCATCCATTTCGGCATCTCGCGCTCGCCATCTACTCAAAGTGTTAACGTTAACCAACTATTTGGCCGGCTCGCAAGCCCAAACAAGTGTGTGTGGCGTGCCTGTTGTTTTGTTTCCGGTCTAGCTAGATCCGCTTGCGCTTTGGTCGACGAAGCAACAAAACATCCTCGCGCGGCGCAAGCCATTGAAATGAATGGGTTTCATAGCGCAGCGCCGCGCATGCCGCATACTGTTGTAACAGCATGTGAAAAAAACTACAAAGTTTGCTAGGCCAAAAAGACCGTTAATCGCGCGATAAAAAATTTGACGCCGTTAAAATGGGTTTGCGTTAAACCCCGTTAATAACGCGTTTAACTGACAGCCCTACATTATCTGCAAGTAGTTATTTTTAAAATATACTTTTAAGATTTGAAGTACACTACTTTTTTGACAAGTCCAGACTCTACTGTGGATCAACGTTCAGCATTTGATGTATTAAGACATTAATTCTCCAGTGCTGGTGTAGAGGTGTGTTGAATGTCTCACCGTGGCAATCTTAGCGCCAAAGCCCATGACGTCCCTCCAGGCGTAGCAAAGCACATGAGGGAGGTAGAGTAGGAAGTAGATGAGGCCCCCACAGGCGGCTGCCAGATTTGCCCGAGAGAAAAACACACTGATGAAAAAGCACTGCATGATAGTTGCCACGCAGAAGACCAGGAGGAAGACAAAGATCACAGAGGGGTCACTGTATCGCAGAATCTTTCCATACTAAAAGAAAGATGGAGAGATAGAAGAGAAAAGAAATATGATGGAGCCACATTCTTGTAGTTATGTCTTGTCACACAGTTGTTGAGACAGACTCATCCATAACTGCGTGAAAGCTTTCCGGAGCCTTAAATGAATGCTGCGTTTGAGTTTCCATGGATGCGTCAAAAATGCAACCTGATAATTACAAAGCAAAACAACACACATTGAAAACCCACTTGTCTAAAAGAAGGGATTAGATCTGTCAAGAGCAGAGATAGAAAGAGAGAGCTGATTAAAAGGCAGGTCTGTGATTGAATAAGCGATGAGCTTCATGGCTCTGGTGGGTTGAGGTACACAAATCATGTATGATTTTGAATATACAGCAAATTGACATAACAGAAGCTCATCTGCCATGTGCTCAAACCCACACAGAGTCACGCTGCCCACCGCAAAACCGTCCATTCGCAAACACTGCACCATCTGATCCTACACCAGCTTTTACTCTCGAGAGCGGTGGTTCTCCGCAAGTTGATTGGATAATTAATGAATAAAATTATCGTTGTTATTAATTTCATGGTAAGTGCTTCAGTTGTCTCACTTTTTCTTCACTGCTGTGAATTATCCTAAACTGAAAAAATGTAACATCTAAATTAACTGGTTTTATTGAAGTTAAATAGATTATTTAGTATCACTGAATCAACCTAAATACAATAATTTATACAAACAAAACTCATTTTTATTAAGTTTATGAACCACTACTAGAGCAAAGCTGAAAAAGCTCACTGATCGAGTTTATTTCAGATCAGATCTTGGATCCAGTGTTCCACAGTGTTTGTAAATGGCAGTTAATCAGCATTGATCACCTTGAGAATGACAGTGAGGAGCGCAGCGCTGATAGCCAGAGGCAATGTGCTGCTGATGGCCCAGCTCAGCCAGTAGGTTGAGCTCTTCAATCCCATCATCATCACAGTCTCCTTCAGACGTGCCTCCTTCTCTTGAACCACACCCTTGACTATCAACGCAACTGAGAAGATCCACGCTAACGTCATATATAGAGGCAGGGAGCTCGTCAAAGATCGCAGAAACCTACACATGCACACACAAAACAAGCATTAAAACTTACTCCCTCACTTCATTAAAAGAGTTATACAACAAGAGTAATACACACACACAAACAACTTCCCAAAACAAAATGTGTTCTCTAAAGCATTTAAACATGTTTTCTTTAAAGCATTTAACATAGACACTACATATAATGTGCTATCTGTCAATCAAGCCCTGCGGCAGGCAAGAGCTACCCCCAGATCATCTGTCTCATTTGACTAGATCTGTCTGCAGTCTAAATCACTAGGAACTTTTGTCAATAGGGCATCACATGAACTTCACCCCACTAGCTTGAGATCTACTTCACTGCTAGATCCTTCAGGGTATTTTGTAAAGAAAGGGAGTCTCAGTTGCATCAGCTGATCACTGACGTACCCCAGGGTTCGGTCCTTGGCCTGCTTCTCTTCTCGATTTGCACAACATTGCTGGAAACAATCATCCTTTCACATGAATTTCTTACCACTGCTATTTCTTGTATCGGCCTGACAACCAGTCAGCAGGTGTACAGAACCTGTCTTGTCAAGTAGACTCCATATTACCTAGATTCATATTTATAAGTATATGCTCCCTCCAGAAGTCTGCTGTCAGGGAGTGAGTGACACCTCATGGTGCAAACACAAAGAGGCACAAGAACTTTCCTGAACCTTCATTGTCGCTGTACCTCAATAGTGGAATAAGCTGTCATTTCTCCATTTTAACAGAGTTTTGCAAGACACATCAAATAATAACTCTTCTATGGGCACTTGACTCCCATCTATTACAAATGCAATCTTAAAACAGTGTCATTTGATGGACTCACATGCAGGGCATACATTTATCTGCCTAATAAAAATTAAACACAAAAGCCATCTTACAAATTTAATTTTGTGTTATCTTTCTAGATGCATGATGCCTGCTAGAGTTTGGGTCCCCCAACAGGGTTTTAAAAATGTCATTAGTTTTATTTTAATTTAATTTTGTTTTGCAGTTTGATTTCAAAATTAAGTTAAAGCTGCAGTCCGTAGCTTTTTTTGGGTTAAAAATTATCCAAAATACATATTTGAGAAAATACACAACCAGCCAGTGTTCAAAACTATCTGCTTGTTTTTAATGTTTTTAATTCCAGTGGTACTGGTGGATTTCCGCGGGAGATTCGAGCATGTCTTTGCGTCATTACGTCACATCTGTACACATAAAGAAGGAGTCTCGGCTAGTAGGCTATATTGCGTGTGAGGATGTTGGAGGTGGAGATTTATAGCCTTTTCTCACTGCACTTGATATAATTAAACTTATCAATTTGATGGCGGATCCAGAAAGGTTCAAACGACAATCACCAGTGACAACAGATTCACCCGCTGTAAAATGCAAAAGACTTCGTTCGGACTTCGGAGTGGCTACAGAAAAAAAGAGACTGCAACCGGACCTATGCGAAAACAAGGATACATATCGGAAGGACATTACATGTAGTCACGCAATGCTGACGTTGTTAACATTAACAATTTGAGAACAAAGTATAATTTGCACGGTTTTGCGTGATAAGCGACTCAGCGCGATTTACTGCAATGTCAGAACCAGAACAAAAGTGGATGTTTCTTACTAAATCAGATGACATTTTTTCCGGGAAAATTCTTATGTTGGTCATACTTCCAAAAAGAATAATCTGTGATTCTGAATGACAGTATCCACAGTTTATGATCCACGCCGGCGCGGTGACTGACAGCCTCACAGTCTCCTCAAACAATGTGTTCATCCACGCTGTGCCGTGTCCAGGGTGTCGAAGTACAACTCACGTAAGGTTGATAATTCCGCGAATAACTGCAATTGCAGATTTCGAACAGAGATGGCGACAAAGAGGAAAAGCTGCGGACTGCAGTTTTAAGTTAAAGCTACATGAATAAAATGTCAAAAAAATTGATGTGCCAAATGTGGAACAGTGCTGCTTGATGTAATACAGGGGTGGAAAACTGGAGAGCCACAATCATGCAGAGATTAGTTCTAACCCTGCTTCAACACACATGCATGCAGTTTTCAAATAAGCCCCTGATGTACTTACAACGCGTGATTTCTTACCCTCAAACCCCCAAACCAATTTTAATGATTTCATTGGTCATGTCAATCACTGTACTGATTGCCTATAGCCTACACCAAACACTAATCCTTAATTCGCTGTAATTCGCTGCAGGGCGGGATTTCCGCTGAACTGGTTCAGGGGGATCAGGTACTTGCAACATATAGTAAATATCCTATTTCTGTTACATTACATTACATTTATATGTAAATTGGAACTACCTTTACTTTGACCATGTATGATTCAAAAGTGTAAACTGAATCAGATCAGGATTTTTAGCCCTTGCAACTTTTCAATGATGGACAAAGCAGAACTCCATCAGCTCATCTATTCATGGTAAAAATGTCAGTTTTTTCAAAGGTCGGTTCATCCATTTGGGGAAGCACTAAGTAATGCATTCAGACAACGTGTTTAATTAACACATTAATGCAATTAACAAAGTCTCAAATCACTTTACACCATACAGCTAAATTTTAAATTCCACACTATTCTGCTGATTCCCTGCACATTATATTAGTTTTTACCATGGAAACGAAGGAACGATGAAAGAGGTTTAGAGTGTAAAAGGCTGAGAAAGTTGAATAATCACACCACTGATTATAAAGACTCCTATAATGGCTCTATAACTGCAACGGTGACACAACCATCTATCAGCCAATCGTCACCAGATCAGCACGCTCGGCCCACTCGTTCACTCTCCCCGGACTACTGATTCAACGCACCTGCACCTCCTCATCAACCCGCACTATATACCACACACAACCTGCACACCATTGTCTGGTCTTGTCTAACCACGTACAGACTCATCTCTTGCTACAACCCCTGTTACCTGCCTGACTACCCATCTTCGGATGCCAGTCTTCTGATCTGGAGCCATTGTGTGTGTTCAGCCTGTACCATCCTTCAACTACCTGCACCTGTGATCATCATATTCCACCCAGCTAAGTCACTTTACATTCACCCTTCCATCGACCAGTGTTTGTTCCCTGCATCCTATTACTGAACTTTTGTTTATATGATCACCTGTCTGTTCTCTTCCGTTGTGTGACAATAACAGGCCAGCTGTCTCTCTTCTTGTGCTCAGAGGCACAGAATTGATCCGTTTCACAGGAATCAGAAATGCACTACTGAAGGGTAAAGCTGCTTCGGTTACTGGTTTCTGGTATTAACATTAGTAAACTGGTCTCAAATAACACTTATATTTTCCGTATAGTCACTTTTCCGTGGCTTCATTATATAATGTACATAAAAATGAATTTACATTGGTAAAAACCAATTGGTTTCCCAGCACAGATGCACAAATGGTTTCCAAAAAGAGTGAAATTCAACCCAATGCAAATTTAATGTATTTATTTTAAAGTGCAATGTTCTGTATGTACTAAATAATTTAAGTTTATATATTTAGAGATTTTAAGATGAGGATGATGGGTTTTATAATGCTGTTAAGAGCATGTAAATGCACTAGTGAGCATGTAAATGAAAGTGTGAAAATGCAGAGCGAACTGGACAAAGAGAATAAATTAAATGAACTGGCAAAGAGAACGACATGACTGAGCAGTTTAGTTTAGCATGAGACCAAATCGCCTGTGGTAGTCTGAAGCTTCCTTATAGCAAAAGTGTTGTTGTGTGAGTGTGATGTTGCTTTTAAACAAGTTCAAATATTCACACAAAATTTAATTCATCAAGAGAAAAAGATTTCAGATCTTGGCCTCTATTGGAACTCATTGGAAATAAGTTTACCCTGTGACAACGGATGTGGAAGTGAAAAACCTACAAGTGTAAAACAGGCTAATCCTCAAAGAAGAGAATGATCACTATCTCATTGCATATGAACACAAAATGCTCTGAAAACAGAAAAACACTCTTTAAAAAGACGATGGAGGGAGGCAGCGAGTGATACGTAGGAGGTCGGCACTAAATCAGCAACAATTTGATACTGTGCATAACAAATTAGCATAATAACCCAATTTAGAGGAATCAAAGTTCATCCCGTTTCTGCTTGATTTGCTTCAATTTTAGAATAATCATTTCCCTGTAATTATTTCAACTGTAATCATGAGCATTGGAACCACAAAGCACTTTGACTTGATGAATGTGCAACCTCTCAACACAAGCACCTTCATTTCTTCTATGTTAAATAAATCATTGTGCCTTTTAACATTACATTTGAACTTTTCTAACAATTTTTTTAATGACTTTAAATCTATTGTAGCTCAGCTTGGTTTGCATTCCAAAGGGGTGCAAACAAACAGTTATGAAACATATAGCAAATCTGTTGAAGTTAAAGCTCAAACTGAATTAATCTGTCAACAAACAAATTTGTATGGTTAGGCGACTATACAGTTCACACTCTTTCCCGTGAGCTGACGGCTTACATGATATAAATATTGATCCATTTTGGTTTCACGTTAACTTTAAAGAGAATGTGACTCGTGTGCTCTCAAAATGCTTTGTGATGATGTTGAGTGATTTCTGTTTTGTGTAATCATTCGGTCTGATTGAGGTTTTGATTATTAGGCCCGATTTGTTTTGATTATTCGGTTTGATTTCTCAAGGATGCATACTTATCTGTGCGAAAAAGGTGCAAACCTTCTAGAGGGTCAGCTGACTTGCTTAAAAAAAATATTACCCATTTAATAAGACTATACAAAAATAACAATCATTATTACTCTTATTAAAAATGTCATTTTTATTATATTATATTGAAATATAAAAATGTAACTAATTAAAAAAAGAATGTATATATGTATATATAATTTCAGTAATAATAATACTGTACTGTAAAATGTTTATTTTACAGAGAAACAGTAAAATTACAATACTAATATTTATGGCTCTCTTATTTTCTTTGCTTCTAAAAGTTAAACTGCAGGAAGACCTTAAAGCTTCTTTTTTATTGACAAAAGATTTAATATACGAAATGCACATTAATACGCAACACAAACTCACACCACATGCAGAGATGGAGTTTGTGTGGAGCAGCATTTATTGTGAACCGAGACACTCCGAGACACTGAAAACACCAGGGGCCTCATTTATAAAACTTTGCTTAGGATTTGCGTCAGAAGTGGCGTACGGATGAAACATAGGACGTGTGTACGCACAGAAATATTCAGATTTATAAAACCGTGAGCTCGCACATCCTAGGCAGTTTTCCCTTAATAAATCACAATCAATTCTAAATGTAGCGCAGCTTTTGCGGCTTCATGTCACGCCCATATTTGCCCAAAAATAGTCCGTGAAACGCCCACAAGCTAATATTCATCGATTGCGAAATCATGGCAAACACAGAGAGGAAAACCAAGAAACGTAACTTCACTCAATGTGAAGTAGAAATTATCATTAGCGAGGTGGAAAAGAGGAGTAAAATGTTGTTTGGAGGGCACAGTGTGGGCATTAATGCCAAAAAAGGCACTTGAGTGGCAAAAGGTTGCATTACGCATTACGTCATTACGCATTGTGATGGCATGGCATTTTATTAACATCCATTTGATTGCATCTGACAAGCTACAGATGTGTTATGAGGATGAAATGCATAACATGCAATAATTATTATTGCAGAATTATTATTCACTTTTATTTTTGCAAATGTGTGTTAATTTGCATTTCTGTTGTTATCTTCGTTTGATTTTGTTCGTTTTACACTGCAGATCGATCAAACGGGTGTTCATGTAGGCTGTTAATTGTAAGACTTGCTTTGTGAAGTCTTCATGTTATTTATGAGACAGTATTGCCATTTCTTTTACACAACGGTCTACAGTTTCACACACTTTCACATGTTTCTTCCATCTGCCGACGGTGTCGCCATTTCTCATTTCACCTGTTTTTGTGCGTACGCCTGGGTCAGAGCTTGCGTGAAGGACCGCACATTTTCCCGTCAAGTTTGCTTTTTATAAATACCAATTATTGCGTAGAGAGCGGCGTACACCTTCTTTTGTGCGTACGCAACGTTTATAAATGAGGCCCCGGAGCATGAGTTTTTAGTGTGTAAATGAACGCAGTGCTGCGCTTTAAGTGCTAAGCTCTCATTTTATTTCCCGCGACTCCTTGCAGAACCCTGCAAATGCCGGTTTTCACCCAAAGGTGACAAGTTTGCATCCTTGACTTTTTTTTGTCTGTTTATTCGGTCAGATTTCGATTTCTGATTTTTCAGTGTTTCGGCGACACTAACCTTCACCATCAAAGAGATCAAAGCACAGGGAATGGTCATCAGAACCATGTTCTCTATGAACCAGCAGAACCATATTGAACCGTTCCGAACACCGACAACCCGCATAACCTCCTTCAGACGGCGCTCCTTCTCGAGAACCAGGCCTTTGATGGTCTGGCAGGCCGTGTAGATGAACGCTAGCACCAGGAACATGGGCAACATGGTGCCAATGGATGAAACAAAGCTGCAGGAATGACCAGAACTGATCTCAGAACACCCAAAAATCAACATGACTCACATATTCACTCACATACGTTTACAGAAAAAGAAAGAAAGAAGAAAAAAAAATCCAGGTTTGGATCGAGTAGCTGAATAAATGAAAGAATTTGCATGTGTGCGTGCCGTGAACTAGTGTTATTTTAGTATCATTGATATACTATTATAGGTTTTGTTAACATTTTAAATTAGATGGTATTTTCATATTTTATGTTTTCATTTTAGTTTTTAGTTAGCTTTAATTATTTTGTTGTGTTTATTTCAAAGCAGCTTTACTGAAAATCACGATGTCGATGTTTATAATACCATAATTGATTCATGCCTTATAGGCACATTTATCAGATTGGAGCATTGCAATAATATAGTTTACACTTCGGGACAATACAAGCAGTTGAGATTTGATATATAGTATTTATCGCCCAACACAAGGATACAGTATGTATGCAAATAAAGTGAGTACATACATACTTGTATATACAAATTTCTATAAACAGTTAAGTGGGAATGTAATATATTATATATTATAGTTATAGTTTTAATATATTATAGTTAAATTTTGGAACAAAATAAAAGTTAGGCAGCTGAGATTTTCTATATGATATATATCAATTTATGTGAGTATATTGTATGTATGTGGATAAAGTTGGATATATATTATTATAATATTCATTCAACTTTATAATTTTGCTATTTTTATTAGTTTTTTTGGTAACACTTTATTTAAATCCGTATAATGCATTATAGCTTTTCATAAAGAATTGTAAGCAAGGTTAAAGGTGCAATGTGTAATAATTTTGAGTATCTATTAACATAAATGCAATATGACATCCATAACTATGTTTTCAGTGGTGTATAAAGAACTTATTTAATAAACCGTAATATTTTTATTACCTTAGAATGAGACATTTATATCTACACAACCGCGGGCACCCCCTTCTATGAAGGTCGACATATTGTGTCGCCATGTTTCTACCGTAGCCGACAGGGAACAAACAGCGCTACAGAGCGTGTTTCGTCACTACCTTGAAAGAGAAGCAGCAGAAACCTAGAAGCAGCAGAAACCTAGAAGCTAGCCATACACTTACCTAAAGGATTATTATGAACACCATACTAATACTGTGTTTGAGCCCCTTTCGCCTTCAGAACTGCCTTAATTCTACGTGACATTGATTCAACAAGGTGCTGAAAGCATTCTTTAGAAATGTTGGCCCATATTGATAGGATAGCATCTTGCAGTTGATGGAGATTAGACCAGGGCACGAAGGTCCTGTTCCACCACATCCCAAAGATGCTCTATTGCGTTGAGATCTGGTGACTGTGGGGGCCATTTTAGTACAGTAAACTCATTGTCATGTTCAAGAAACCAATTTGAAATGATTCAAGCTTTGTGACATGGTGCATTATCCTGCTAGAAGTAGCCATCAGATGATGGGTACATGGTGGCCATAAAGGGATGGACATAGTCAGAAACAATGCTCAGGTAGGCCGTGGCATTTAAACGATGCCCAATTGGCACTAAGGGGCCTAAAGTGTGCCAAGAAAACATCCCCCACACCATTACACCACCACCAACAGCCTGCACAGTGGTAACAAGGCATGATGGATCCATGTTCTCATTCTGTTTACTCCAAATTCTGACTCTACCATCTAAATGTCTCAACAGAAATCGAGACTCATCAGACCAGGCAACATTTTTCGAGTCTTCAACTGTCCAATTTTGGTGAGCTCTTGCAAATTGTAGCCTCTTTTTCCTATTTGTAGTGGAGATGAGTGGTAGTTGAGTGCTGTAGCCCATCCGCCTCAAGGTTGTGCGTGTTGTGGCTTCACAAATGCTTTGCTGCATACCTCGGTTGTAACGAGTGGTTATTTCAGTCAAAGTTGCTCTTCTATCAGCTTGAATAAGTAGGCCCATTCTCCTCTGACCTCTAGCATCAACAAGGCATTTTCGCCCACAGGACTGCCGCATACTGGATGTTTTTCCCTTTTCACACCATTCTTTGTAAACCCTAGAAATGGTTGTGCGTGAAAATCCCAGTAACTGAGCAGATTGTGAAATACTCAGACCGGCCCATCTGGCACCAGCAACCATGCCACGCTCAAAATTGCTTAAATCACCTTTCTTTCCCATTCTGACATTCAGTTTGGAGTTCAGGAGATTGCCTTGACCAGGACTACACCCATAAATGCATTGAAGCCACTGCCATGTGATTGGTTGATTAGATAATTGCATTAATAAGAAATTGAACAGGTGTTCCAAATAATCCTTTAGGTGAGTGTAGACACCGTGAGTAGTGACTTTCCCTTGTCAGTGGTGTAAAATATGTAGTTGGATTGTTTCATTTAACTTAGTTCTTCTACCTCGCTGTGGCGTTGCTATGTGGGGATAAATGTGCTGGTTACGTTCATGCGACAGCTGATTAGTACTCTTGTCATTGACCGTAAAACAGTATGTTACAGAAATCACCAACCCGTCGATCACGGTCGACAAGTCGATCTTGGAAGCATTTTAAGTCGACCGCGAAATCAAAGAAAAAAAGCCTATTGTGTGTAGTAAATGGTGTCTAGGGGATGCGGGGGCGTCCTTTGGGCTCTTGGGCTCATGCGAACGTGTCGAGTTTAAACAAGGCTTTACGCTTTAACCAGCTCAGCCACAGTAACAGCTCATATTAGCCAGCAGAGGTGGAAAGTAACGAATTACATTTACTCGCGTTACGTAATTGAGTAGTTTTTTTGTGTACTTCTACTTTTTAAAGTAGTTTTTAAAATCTGTACTTTTACTTTTACTTAAGCGTTTTGTTTGAAGTATTTTACTTCGCTACATTTGAAATCATCTCCGTTACTGAGTAAAAAATATTAATACAAGGGAGAAAAAAAAAAATCACACTCCGGAAATACTGCATTGGTTGAAGGGCGGGAGAACAAACGCGCAAGAAAAGTGACGCAGACCAAGCTGAAGCTGAAAGTGAAGCGCCCTCGAAATCTTATGAAGCGAATTATGGCCAGTATGAAAATACTTTGTAGAAAAAATGCGTGGTTTTCCTCGAGGATAAATATCCAATTTGCAAAAAATGTGGACGCAAAGTGGCTGCAAAAGGAGGATACATAGGACACACCATCCCTCCTGCAGATAAAGGTATGTCCCGATTATAATTTAAGGCCGAATGACTTGCTACGTGATGCTGAGGGAATCCCAGAATCCAGTCATGAAAATGGAATTCACATAACGCAGATGTCACGTAAAACACGCAAAATAATGGATGCATGAATACATTGAAAGTAGAACTGTGCAATAAATCCAATCGCGACATGGTCTTTGAATATTTAAGCACAAAAATACTGCATGTAAATATATCCCTATTTGTTCTGCTGAGCTGCGCCGCTTTTTCTACTACATACTCAAGCACGCGTGACGTTCATGGTGTTTTCAGCGTCTCACAAACAATTTGAGGATATGATACATGAACATTTCCAGAGCTGCTCTGAGAGAACGCCTAATGCGCATTTTCATCATTTTATTTGAGAAAAACAAAACCATTGTCAACTACACTTTGAAAAAAAATTTTGTACATTTTTGGTCTTCACTACAACCTGTCAAAATAAAAGTTCGGTTTTACTAGGAGAAATTATGACAGAAATATATTACTATTCTACTTCTCAAAATAATAATAATAACAACAATAATAATACATTTTATTTAAACATTAAAGGAATATATTTTTTGTCCATGCATGGTTTAATTTAGTAAATCCGTTTTTGCAGCGCTTCCCCAGAAGGACACAAGTTTAAATTTAAATTTGATTACCACCGTTTTTGATAATATATTTGGATTAAATCATAAAAAGAAACATTCATTTTCTGAATAAATACATTTCATAGGACAATATTATTCTTAAACATTTTAATAAATTATTAACGTTAAAAATAAGTTGTTAATCTAATTAATTATCAATTATCAAATTTAATTGATTGGACATGTTTTATTGAAATTAAATTTTTTTTAATTAACAAAACAAATGGTTTCAAGTTTGTTATAATAAAAGCAAAAAAACAAAAAAAACCTGTTTTCATTCATTTAACTGATGATAATAATAATAATAATAATAACTATCATTTAATAATACAGTTTATTTATTTAATAATTGATTAATACTGTAAACCGTGATATTTTCTGAGACGTTATTATACTGTGAAAATCTCCTACCATTTCCACCATACACGAGAGAGTCCCCCACCCCCGCTGTTAAAAAAGTAACTCAGTAACTTTTACTCTGAGTAAATTTTAAATAAGCTACTTTTTACTTTTACTTGAGTAGATTTTTTGACCGGTAATTTTACTTGTACTTAAGTAAAATTTCATTGAAGTAGTAGTACTTTTACTTGAGTAGAATATTTTATTACTCTTTCCACCTGTTAGCCAGCTAAACTTTTTACGCTGTTAGAAAAAAATATATAGTTGCATAGTTTCATGTGGTTCTTCTCCCTCGCTGTATGATGGGTTTGCTATGTGGCGAGAAATGTGCTGGTTACGTTTGTGAGACAATCAGCTGATTACTATTATTATATTATTTATTAAGACCCTTGATCCTCACCTGACTATGGCTTTGTAAACTTTGTCACTGTTTCTGTACCACAGTCCATTATAAACCACATCATTGATAATGTTACACACTCTTGGCTTACTCTCTGCGGTCTCAGACGACGATATGTTTTTCCCGTTTTAGCCACCTAGCTTCTACGAAAGGGAGGGGTGAGCAGTGGGCTGAGCCCTTAGTGCAACTCGCAACCGAACCGCTAGATGCCGCTAAAAATCACACACTGCACCTTTTAACATGCATTATAATATTTGCAGATTCATTGTTACATCTGAAATTGGTTGTTTGTTGCACCTTTAGAAAGTATAATGCATTAAAACATGACAATGAATAGATCAGCATTATAATGCCTGTGGTTACAATTAATCTTGAGATCATCAAATCCATAAAAATGTGTATTAAGGCATTACAAATATTTTATAATGCATTATATAAGCCTTTAAGTAAATTGTTACATTTGTTCAATATGTCAATATAGTAACTTGTTTTAGTTATGTTTGTACTTAAACTGAAACCAGTTGCCAAGGCAACATTTCTCACTTTGGTTTAGTTAAAGCTTATTTTATGCCAAATAATGATTTCATGGTTTTAGTGTTAGTTAACAATAATAATAACCCAGGGTGAACTAACAAGATTGGTACTATAAAAATGACCTCTGCTCATCAAGGTGCTGCTGATATGGTTCTGAATGAATCCTGCTGTGCTGGATGATCTTTACACCACACACAGAGCTCAGCGTCAGTATGATACATCATTCGGTGACGGTTTGATAATACAGTAAGCCTGTATTAAAGTACTCTCATAAGGCCAGTAAAATGTCATGTCAATATCGGAGCAGAAGGTTCCGGAAACAAAGTGCTGTCTGTGCTCAATTAGCTAGCAGCTCAAATATATCATGTGCTCTCAAAATATGACAAGCTATAGATTTCTCATATCAGTTCTGCTTACCTTTCATAAATACAGTCAGGGAGAGGCGCGCAATACAATTAGAGCTGACACCAGAAACAGTCGGGGGACGGCGATGACAAACTCTTTAAAACGCATTAATTTCCCATCACATCTCACTCAACTCTCTTCGGTTTCGTTCACACAGCAGCACAAAAGGTTGCCCGTCCGGATGTAAACGGCTAAGTATGGTAACATTAACAAACGTTGGAATGACGAGCACATTCTGTCGCCATTAAGATTGATTAGCACCTGCTGAAATTTGTTCAGACATTGCGTCTGTGTTGTTTTAGCATCCGATTCATTGATGGAATAAAATAAAATAAGGTAACTATATGCAGATAATTTAGCACTAAACATAACTTTAATTGCACAATTATTTTCACTAACAACTTACCCTAGTTACAATGTAAATTGGCACTAAGTTACAACTTGAAAATGCAATTGTTAGTTTCATTTCTTTTAATATGTCTATACATATTTGATTACATTTTAGTTTGTTTATTTAGTTTTTAGTACTTCAATAATAATGTTATGTTTTTTGTATCGGTATTTATTTATTGCTCCTGATTAATTTCAAATACAGTTTCTAAATTACATATCTTAAGTTTTTATTGTTTATACGTAAAATTTGAAGGCTGCTATTGGATCATTAAAGGATTGATGACAGGATTGAGAGGATTGAGACACAGAGATTCCCTTCAAGAACGTGCGGCTTTTCTTATTATCTTTTAGAAATAAAGGTAAATTGTATGAATTGATGGCTGTAGATAAGCTGTTTTTAGGCCAGAATCTTCATTTACAACATGAAACTCTTCTGCCCCTTATATTTAAAAATCAGATTTAGGCTTTTGGTGTGGTGAAAAATGGCTCAACACAGACACATAGACCGGAAAGCAAATTAGCATTCTCCCCATTCTCTGTCCCTCCAATGCTGAATAGAATTGGAGTTTTGGGAGTTTTCAAGTGGAACTAAATGACGCAGGTCTGACTGATTCTGCCAGGAGGCTGAACAGCGCTTTCAGGATTAAGAGATTTATGACCTTAGAACACACACACACGCACAAAACGCCTAACACAAAAACACATTATATGTTACATGCATAAACAATTAGAAGCAATACAAAAAAATAGGATGTACACTACTGTTTCCAAAGTTTTGGATCAGTAAGATTATTTAATGTTCGACGTATTCTTCGTCGTCAGTTAGGAAACCTGGGTGTGCTCTTTGATACCAATCTTTCATTTGAAAGTCACGTTTCTAGCATCTGTAAAACCGCATTCTTCCATCTTAAAAATATATTTAAATGACAACATATGCTTTCAATGAAAAATGTGGAACAGTTAGTCCATGCGTTCATGACCTCAAGGCTAGATTATTGTAATGCTCTACTGGGTGGTAGGGGTTGAACCGACTAGTCGATTAGTCGACTAGTCGACCTTAATGTAATGCCGTGACGCTTTAAGCTTGACGTCGACTAGTCGCGTTGATCATGTGACACTATGATTGCGCTAATTTTGAAACTAACAACATGGCCGATGAAGATGAAGAGCCCAGAGGGAACACTATTTTTTTCTTTAAGAACACTGTTCGACGGCAGTTGGAAACACGGTTTAAACTGGAGTCCGACGATCTGACAGACATCATCCCCACTGTGGCCTGTATGCTCAATCCTCGGTTCAACCATCTTCATTTCATCCCAGACGGTAAAAGAGAGGCCGCTCACAGCCACCTGAACAGCCTGGTCCAGAATGAGGGAGAGCAAAAGGTGGGTCCGCCGAATGGAACTGTGCTAGAACAATTTCTGTTATCTGTTAAGTTATTAAGCAATTCCATATAGTTTTTTCTTTTCATGTTATATTATGATCACTAGGAGGTGCTCGAAGCATATGTTTCCCATGGTTGGTTTTCACTGAAGAGATATTGTTGAAAATGAAAGTAAAAGCATGACGCACACTCATTGCGTTTTACTGGGAAATGAGAGTTAGGTATCTTTATTAAAATCATTCAAACATATTTATTTAAACATATTAATGATTTATCTCTAATTCACCCGCAATTAATTGGAATATTATTTTGTATTACTTGGATCTGTGCATCACTAACGTGCAGATGTGAATTTATAACTTTTATTTTTTATTTTATTTTTTATTTTCATCCTAGATGAAAAACAAGGACACATTCATTTCATCCAGCAAGGACACAGTTGAGGGTGAGCCAGTAACTGGAAAAAAGGCCCGACTTGAACAAGATTTTGAGCAGCTTTTTGGGCCACACTATCACAGTGGAAGGAAAATGGGACACTCCACAGCAGCCGAAGAAATGCGTGAATATTTTTTAGCACCACATATTCCCACGACGGAGAACTCCTTGCAGTGGTGGGCCTGCAACCACGACAATTTTCCCCGTTTGGCCAAGCTTTGCAAAAGGTTCTTGGCTGTTCCAGCTACCAGCACCCCAAGTGAGAGAATTTTTTCACTGGCTGGGAATACCATCAGCCGACAGCGGGCAAGCCTCCATCCAGCTCACGTCGATGCCCTCGTGTTCTTACATGCAAACCATGATCGAAAAGTAAAAACTGTGAATGAGCAGGACTGTGACAGTGAGTAGGCTTACAGCCCATCTTGTGTAAATGGCATTGTTATGCCAACATAATGCATCAATATTTTTTTTTTGCACTAAAACGGGAGTTGCAATTGTTGCATTGTTACCATTAAGTTGCAACATATTGTGAGCTGTCTGTCAGCATCTGTATAATTTTCTTCTAATAAATTGCAAATTGTGGCATGTTGCAAAGCAGTCGCATCTCTTGTGTTTTTATGAATGACGTCAGCGACTAGTCGACGTCGACTCGACTTTGATGTCATAACAGTCGACTTAAAAAAAATCTGAAGTCGTTCACCCATACTGGGTGGTTGCCCTGCACGCTTAATAAACAAAGTCCAGTTGGTCTAAAACGCAGCAGTTAGAGCTAGAGCAACCATAAAGTATGACCGTATTAGCCCCGTTCTGTCAACACTGCATTGGCTCCCTATTAAACATCGTATACATTTTTAAATGTTGCTGACTACTTACAAAGCACTAAATGGTTTAGCTCCCCAGTACTTGAGCGAGCTCTTAACGCATTAACGTCACGTCTATTGCGGTCTCAAAATTCTGGCCAGTTGATAATACCTATCAAAATCAACTGCAGGCGGTAGATCCTTCTCCAATTTAGCACCAAAACTCTGGAACAGTCTTCCTACCATTGTCCGGGAAGCAGACACACTCTGTCAGTTTAAATCTAGACTAAAAATTCATCTCTTTTACCTGGAATTCATATAGAATATTATACATTTCTATTATTCAAATCAGTTAAATGATTATTAGGCTGCATAGATTATGTCAGCCGGAACCGGGGACACTTCCTATAACACCGGATGTACTCATTACATCATAAGAAGAATGGCATCTATACTAATGTTAGTCTTTCTGTTTATTCCAAGGTTTACTTAAGTCAGCCGGATCCGGGCCGTATCCAGATCAGATGGTGGACCTGCGCCTGGACCCATCCACAACGCATCCCTGAAGTGCCAGCCTCATCAGCCCTGTGAAGGCCTGATCGACACTACAGCCATCGGCACTGATCCTCAAACTTGACACCATACCGGCGTGATCACTCCGACTTCCAACCAGATGGAACTGGATAAATATTCTGAATGTTCTGATCCAATCTGACTTCTGACCTGTAATGCTGCCTGAATCATAATGATACACTGTATCGTTCATTGGCCAGAGGAGAACTGGCCCTCCGACTGAGTCTGGTTTCTCCCAAGGTTTTTTTTTTCTCCATTCTGTCACCACCTGATGGAGTTTTGGTTCCTTGCCACTGTTGTCTTTGCTTTTGGCTTGCTTAGTTGGGGACATTTAATATTCAACAATATTACTGATCTGCCTTACTTAAGGTGGATGATGATGCAATTTTCTTCTAGAAACAAACTTTGTTGTATTATTTTCATGTTATCACTGTGAAGCTGCTTTGATACAATCTGTATTGTAAAAAGCGCTTTGAAAGTGAAGGTGACTTGACTTGGCTTATAATAGTGGATAATTGCAGCACAAGCCAGATCACTGCGATGTTGACTTTTTTTTTTTTTTGAGCGAGTTTTGTGGGGGGTTTTCCGCTTTTTGCATTGTATTGTCCGTTGCATTGCAAGCTTTGTACTAATGAACTTCTTCCTGACAATGGGCATGATTTATTTATTTTAGGCTTTTATTCACATATAAACATTCATCAATGCACACATGCTTGATGTGCGATAACCAATGAGGTTTATTTTCTCGTGTGTTACGCAGCACGTTTAAGAACCAATGAGGTTTGTTCTCGCGTGATTCGATTCGGTTTTGCTTCTGTTTACGTTCCCTGATCAATGTTTTTATGTGAATAAAAGCCTAAATTAAATCGGTTCATCATATAAAGCGATCATATCTCTTCAGAAAATTTAGACTAAACCGCTCAATTTATATGGATTAGTTTTACGATCTCTTTGTGAACTTTTTAAAGCGTCAAAGTGGTAGTTGCCTAGACTGTCAATGGAGAGACAGAAATCTCTCAGATTTCATGAAAAATGTCTTCATTTGTGCTCCGAAGATTAACAAAAGTCTTACGGGTTTGGAATGACATGGAGGTGAGTAAATTACAGAATTTTCATTTTTGGGTGAACTAACTCAAACCCTCGTGAGTGCACAGGACAAAGTTTGAGTAAATACAGGCAATTTCTAACATTCGCAGAAAGTCGTGTCTGAAAGCTGCGTGTGATGATCTATTTTTTTTTTTTTTTATCATTGTTTATGTGAATCTCTATTTGTCACATTGTGGATTTTGTGTCCTTTTCCTTGTTATTGTCTGTCATGTGATTCCCTGATTGTCATGTGATCCTGCCACGTGTCTTGTCATTTGTTAATCGTCTGATCATTGTTCACATGTGTTCCTAGTCTTGTAATTAGTCTGTGTATTTAAGCCCTCATGTTTGCCCTGTGTCTTTGTCTGTAATGAATGAGGTCCACTAGAGGCAAGCTGGTTGAGAACACAAATGCAACTTTACTTCGAAACATAATCAAACATAAAACAAAGGCATTAAACAGAAACAAGAACAACGACAAGAAACATTCAATCCTAGACAAAGACACAGGACAAACATGAGAGCTTAAATACACAGACTAATTACAAGACAAGGAACACCTGTGAACAATGATCAGACGATTAACAAATGACAAGACACGTGGCAGGATCACATGACAATCAGGGAATCACATGACAAACAAGCACAAGGAACAAGACACAAAACCCACAAAGTGACACTATTGCTTCCTTCTATCTGATCTTTCACAGTCCACTAATTTTCTTAAAGCAAGGATCTGTAATTATCATTTTATCTCTACTAACTAGACTAACTAACTAATTACGATCAGTGAACTAATTATTGTGAACGAAGCATCACTTAAATTTATACAATATGTAACAGTGGACATAAAAATGAAGTCCCCCCATCTTAATGCATATTCTATTATTATTATTATAATTTTTATTAATATTATGATTATTTCCCCCCACATTGACTACTATGCACAATGTAGCCAAGTTATGACAACAAACAAGCCTGTATTTCGTCTGGCAAGCCAGACCTACATCAAGATGTTAGGTCTGGGAACTCACAATTGGCATGCCTCAATCCGAGGGGCGGGATCAACAGTTGTCTTTCAAAATTCCTCTGCACGCCATAGGATAGCGCTACAACCAACCAGAGCAACGAACGGCTGTGGATGAGTGAGTCCCATGCGTTTTCCCACCATAATTTCAAATAAATTATTGTATTTGATTTTAATCTTAATTCAATATTGACTCATTTGGATAAATATTAGGTAGGCTACAGTCTGCATGTTAATTTTTCTCAAGAAAAAAATATATCTCACATAATGCTGTAAACAGAGAGAAATTAAATATAATGCGGTTTTCATTATAATAACAATTATATAATGACAAGTAAACATATAATTAATATATAATAAAGTGCACATATTTAGCAAAATGACAATTTTTTTCTAGTCAACTAAAGTGCTAGTCATTAAATGGCTTTCCTGAGGTAAATGTAACGTTCTGTGACATAACTGTTCTCCTGCAGTTTTATTGACCTCTTTCTGTGAAAAACACTGATTGATCGACATTTTCTATGAGGCATAAACCTTAAGGTAAGTTGTACTGTATCTTTAAATAAAAAGTAACAGATGATCGGTTTACTTGAACTGAGGCGCAGCGATCTGTCACAATGGACAGAACCTTTTTTTTTTTTCATATCAAAAGTAACCTGCTCTGTCTAGTCTGTCGGTGTCCTCTTTGCTCCGCGATTTTTCTCTGCGTGAGAGCGTGTGAAAAGTGTCAATTCCGTAAAGCGGCTTTCAGACAGAACGCGATTTGCTATTTTGCAAATAAAAAGTTGAACTATTTTTAACTTTGACCCCGGCGTGCTTTGGTCGACGCAGCAACAAAACGTCCCCGCGAGTATTCTGCGTCCTGTCTGAAAGGCGCTTGAGTCTCAAGCTGAATGCGTGAGAGTTGGCAGCCCTGCGGGGGGTAAATCGTCGGCAGCGTTCCTCCTTCCGCCATGCTTCTACTCCATGTGAGGATTGTTTACATTAGACTAGAGTGCGCTCTGCGCCGCGTGCACACAGTGCTTATACATGTGAGGATTGTTTACATCAGAGTGCGCACGTGTTTTGCGGAGCATATACGCAGTGTTTAAGCGGTTGATAGAAAATTAGCTAATGTGTGTTCTAAAAGTCTAAATTCAAATCTATTATTTTTCACGGTATTTTGAAGTGGCCGCGATAACAATATCGTGCATATTCATTACTGCGATTTATCGCATTACCGAATACCGGCACATGTCTAGTTGACATATTAAACTTTTGCCGTATCCGGTCGTCAAAACTCCGAACACATCTTCCTTTTTTAAGAATGACTTAAGTGACGTTCTCTTAACTCCAAGTCCTCCAGAGTCACGACCAAAGCCGGTTCGAAAGACCGCTGTTTGCCAGCAGCATCTTCTTTGTTTTCAAGTAGCAGGGAAATCACCTGCTGTTAAGCCCGCCCACCAACTCTATACACGATGTGATTGGCCTGACCAGAGTTTGGTTTTTCCAGCTCGAAAGTCAACGGAGAGTTGCTAGACCACACTGGCTGCAAAATTATTTTTGCTGCCGCTAGGGTGCGTCTAGATTTCTAGGCTAGCCTGTATGTGCACGTCCATCAAAAATGTTTGGGTGTGCGCAAGAATGTTGTACATGGTACCAAATTAAGATACATGGTAGCAAAAACACTTATATTTGAGAATATCACCTGGCTAGAGTTTGAGACCCCAGGCATGATGTCTCAGTTTCATGAAAGCAGCCTCATTCAAATCTATAAAACACAGCTTTTCACACGAATCAATAAACACATTAAAACAACACAGTGGCGCTCAGCAGTGGCTCTGACGTTCACGTCACCACACATAAACAAATGCACACAATCCCCCGCCGCTGATGGATTTTTCAGGCTGATGGAGAGAGAGAGAAAACTAATCAAAGCCAATATTAATTTGACATTTACTTCAGCCATGAATCACAGCCGTTGATTATGCTGTAAGATCGACTGAAAAACATCCCTTTCCTCTCTGCATGGTCTACCATCCCACTCTCAACACCAAACCATCATTTAAATATGAAAACATCGACCATCAGGGTTTTTATAATTTTTCATATTTCGCAGTCACGGACAAAACGCCTGAGCAAGGGCAGTTTTACTGAAGTGATCACTCATAAACACACACACACACACACACACACAGTTTTGCTTACATGTCGTCCATGTAACATGGGTATGGCATCTGTTGTGCGAATACTCCGAGTGGCTGACTGACTCCAGTCTGGACCTTAGTGATTCCTCGATCCACCATGTCCTGCAGGTACACAAACCCTCCTCTCACGTACCGCAGGCCATTAAATGGGTTGTCGCGGGCCGTTGGGGACCAGGACCTAAAACACACATAAACACAAAACCATAAATCTCCAGTAAACCCGCTGCAGTAGCAGCACATGCTTACTGATCAGTTTTTACAGTAGCCTATGTGTGATATGGTACAACTGCACTGTAATGGGAAAATTACTTTTCATTTTAGTTTAAGTGCAGGGTTTACCTCTTAAGAGAATTATGGACCATTTTTATATTTTGCTCAAACTAACAAACTACTAAACATCGTACATAATCTAAAAACCGAAACTCTCATCATGAGCACAAAACTAAGCTAACTCGTAATTTCAAAGTTTTTTGTCTTCCCTTGCCATCCTAGCCTAAAACATGTTCTAAAATATAACATTGTTTATTATGCTCTTAATATGCTGATTAATAATGCTAAATGTATGAAAAAAAAAAAAAACGTCTAAAAGGTCTTAACTTGTCACAAACCTGGTTTAGTTAAACGGTCAGAGTCATCTGTATGACAGATACAAATAATTGTGTTTGCCGCATTCTTGTTTTCTGCAGCGTTTTGGCTAACGTCAATTTGCTGCTCACAGTGTTTCTGCTACTGTTGTTAAAACAACCACGTCATCTGCAGGTCTTAATGTGGCGCTTTACGTCTTTAGAGGGACCCTTATGAAAAATAAGTATACTTCAAGTTCCTTTTATTAAATATACTGAAGTATTTTTAAGTATATTTAAGTATACTGTATGCAGTAAGTATTCTAATATCAAAATGAACTAGAAGTATACTTGTATTTGTACTATTTCAATACTGCTTGGGACTAAATTGGCCCACTTTTCCGTATACGTTTAAGTGTACTATAAGTGTAACAGTAGCGCACAACTAGTTCACAACTGTTTCTCATTTGTGCATGTACTAGTATTATAGTATATACTAGTAGTTTACTATTTTAATACTTGAAGCACGTTTTTTTAGTTTATGAAAGTAAGATCTTCATTTTATTTTCTGAGTTGTGTTGCAGTAAAAATAGCAACAGGTAGCGCCAGTTGCTCACAGAGTGCAACCAGTTGACGTCATCAACGCAGAAAGCACTGCACACCTAAAATGTTGCCCCCATTGTCCAAAATAAAATGATGTGGATTTTTTAAATAACGTAAATATTGCATGGGTTTTCTACTACATATTTCAGTAAGAGACATAATTTACGTTATACTGTATTAAGCCATACAAGTCTTAAAACTTGTATGGCTTGAACTGAACTTGAACTGGTTCTTCTTCGTCTGTGTTTTGATCCGGAGATTGTGTAATCTTTCAGAAGATGAGTAGTAGCGCACCCTACCGTGTAACAGTGATAACATGGATAGCCGGAATATTTAGTCAGTGGTGGGGAAAGAGTATTTGATTTGAAGTCAATGCCTATATATACGCTACTAGTGGACAAGCCTACACAAAAATTCAGATACGCAGAATTAGGAACACATCTGTTTTCTTTATAAATCAATATTTTCAAACATATACGTTTTTTAGACAGTATGTAAAACTATGTGGGGAAAAAACAACTACAAGCCAAGTATACTTCGTTTTTTGATTGAGATATACTTAAAAGTGTTGGCCTAAAAAAGTATTCTAAATGCAAGCATAGGCCAAATATACTTTTCAAGAAGTCATGTCAAGAATACTTAAGTGCTATTTTAAGTATATTTCTGAGAAGTACATCAAAAGTAGACTGAAAGTATACTTCCTTGTTTTGTTTTATTTAAAAAAGTATACTAATAACACACTTGAATAAACTTCTTTTTTGCAAGGGGAGAGAGAATTAAGCGTGTTTGGCTCTAGCTCTTTTTTTAAGAGGATGTAGAGCCAAAAGATCATTAGCGTAAACGACCCTGAGCGCTTATGATGTGTACCGCTCCATTGTTTTGATGCGCTAAAATACCGCAATTATGGAACCATGGATGAAGTGGATACCTGAATACCACTGCTATAAAGAAAGCATCAATGATCTTAAATGTCCTTCACATCCATGAATTTGAAAATCTGCCATCAGGAAGGAGCTACAGGGTACAGAGAACAACTAAAAATGTTTTTAAGAGACATTTTATCCGTTTGTCATTTGTTTTTTGTTTTAATAATTGTTTAATCTTTGGACTGAATATATGCGAATATGTAAGTTGTATTACGTAAGTTATTCCACCAGTTTGGGCAAAGATACATTTTTCCATGCCAATGAACAATAAAGATTTCATAAAAGATTAATGATTTCATTTCATATAAAATGTCTTCCCTGCCCTTCAGCTTTTATTTTCATGTTTTTCAGCTGCCGTATGGTGATTGTAGTGTTTTCTGTTCTAACCTCTCCTTGATTTTGTCAGTTCTTTCGGTCTCCTTGATCTCCATGCGGATCTTGTATCTGATGTGGGGTGGAGGCTGGAGGTCACTGGAGTCATAGAGATCCGTGAAGACCAGTCCGGCCCAGAACCTGTCCTGATTCAGGAGCTTAAAAGACTGTTCAACCAGCACAGTCTCACTGCTGACACCTTCAAACTTATCCAGATCAAAACACTGAAACACACACACACAGTTTTCAGCACCTCTGTTGCATCTGAATCTGACAGTGAAGAATGGGATTCATGTGGCGTTCGGTGAACAGAAGCAGCAGGCAGAACAGAGAAGCGTCTGCAAAGGAGAGTTCGGGATTGAGACCGAATAAGAAGAGTAAACGGAGTACAGAATAAATGAAAGAGAACAGAGGAAACCTCAGCATCCAATCAAGCTGAACAATAAAGAACCATAAAACATGTCAAGACTGGACAACATCCACTGACAAAATGCCATGACTTTAAATAAAAGAGCCAAACATCTTATTAGAAAAGGCATCATCTGCTCTTCACAAAAGTCTTTAATCTTGTGCACATGTATTCAGTGGAACAACCCAAATAATGCATCATTTGAGCCCTAAAAGAGCTTAAAACCACAAGATTAAATTTTTTAGCATAATGAATTAGGGATCATGAACTAATATAAAAACTTATTTTTTTATCTACTTGAAACGTTTTGGTTCATTCTAATTTATAAATATAATTCATATTTTTTTTATAATTTATAATATAGTTCATATTTCACATTTTCATGGTGAAAACCATTTAGTAATTAAAATGTAAAATATAAACTAAATAAGATAGTTAAGACACAAAAAATCGAACTAAACTAAATTTGGATTAACTTGATCAGAAGCCTTTTTAAGGGTATAAACAGAATAAAACAATTTTCTCAGAGGAGTAGAAATATTATTGTATATAATAGTATATTGTAATATATTGTAATATTACAAAATTATTTAATGATGGGTGGGTTTTCTACATTAAGTTTAATAAATACTGTTAAAAGATGATATATACGGTAATGTTTTATCAGTTTATGATATTGTTTAGGGATTTTACTGATTTGATATTATTGCTATACTACTAAAATGTGTTATTGAAACAATTGGTCCTTGCAGGCTTTTGGTCATCTTAAATTTTACAAGAATACAAACTTCAAAATGGTGGCATGGTTTGTAGTGCTGCAGAAAACTGGAATAGATTTTATATTGTAATATTCTATATATTAATCTCCCGCTTTCACAGACCAGGCTTAAGCCCAGTCCTAGATTAAAAGGCATGTTTGAGATGTTTTTACTGAAAGCAACTTGCACTGGCATGTCTTCAAATATGTGAGTGTCATTGTTTTGTCTCAAGATGCACATCAGTAATTTTTTTTTTTCCCTAAAGCATGTTTATAAAAGCAACTTAAAGTGTAAATTGCAGGTTAACCACCACAACCAATTAATGTGTAAATTAAAGTGCTCAATGTGTATATATGTAAAAATTTCTGTCTTAAAATGCGTTAAAATAACATTTATTGGGGTTTCTTCAAAGGTAGCATGTTTTTTACCGTAACTGGGTGATGACGTCATAAAAGGGAGCGCCGGTGGTAATGCACTCACTTTGTGTGTGCGGGTTGAGGGAGAATAAAACGATTCGCGGTACTCCCGCGAACTAGAAATATCTATGAATAAAACATAAAAACGAATACATTTTTATTCATTTGTTGCAGAAAAGCAACAAGAGCAACTAAAACAAAATAGAAACGGTTTAGGCAGAGTTTCTATTTCTAACATGTCTGCAGCGTTGAGCGATGTAGCCAGTCACAGACATATGTGTTGATTTCTTGAACGCAATAATGGCCAATCAGAAGCATTTACGATAGACTTGCCTCACCGCTCAAAACTGACTTTTTGTTCAGTGCTGAATTCTGTATGCTGGCAAATCCTCTAATTATAACAAACATAGTGTATATATTATGAAAGCTTCATTGATAATAACAGATGTGTGAGATCGCGATGAACTGATGTCAGCTTTTTAGGAATTGTTATGGGAGCGCACAATTTATGCTGATGTGTATGGTGGTGACACGTAGGCTAACTTGAAAGTATTTGGAGGTACAGAAAAAAAGTATTTTTGCGGGTGGGAGCGGGACAAAACATAAATGTTGCGGGCGTGAGAAAGTAAATATAGAAAGTAGTTGAGAACGTCAGTTATAATAATGACCCACGTATTAAAAAATGGTAGAGTTTAAACCGGGCTCGGGCTCATAATTACAGTTAATGTGTCGGGCAGGGCCGGACCGGGCTCGGACACAGCGGGCTCGGGTAGGGTCTTGCTTGATTTTTTTGGGCCCGATCTAAGCTCTACCTCGGGTAAGCTTTGCTAACACTTACAGGCACGAATCAGGCGTTTGTCCTTGGGGAACTTGTGGAGCCTCTCCCCCGTTTTTGATGTATTCGTACATCCCGTACAAACACAATAGTTAACCATTTTTGCAAGCTAGGTCTCCAATATAACGTAACTCCAGGCCTGGAGCATAGACAGTAAAAGCTTGGAGTACCTTTTATGACGTCACGCCCAGCCTAGTGGAAGGGAGGGGGCGTGCTTAAAACCACTGTAAAACGCACCAACTTTTCATATTATATTCAGCATTTTGGTATAAAAAACAATGGTGGGCGGTTCTTATCTTTATGTTTAGTAAGCACATTACATTATCTTCGTGAAAAAATGTTACCTGCAATTTACACTTTAAAACTCCCTAATTGAACTAAGGCCTAATCCTGGTTTAGTTTAAGCCCTGTCCGTGAAACCGGGCCAATATAGTATATTTTAATATTCTAAATGTTTTGTTCTACAATGTTTATCGTTGGTGTAGCCAATTTAAATTTCTTAAAATCCAGTGTAACTACCCCTTTAGCCATTTATCGGATGATTTAAACAGACTTAAAGCAATTGCACCACATATTTAGGGCTCTATTGCTTGTATCAACACAAATGTCATGTGCTGCTTTGATTTCTGCCACAGAGTATTTATCTCTGAATGTCATGACAAGGATTCAGTGTTTTGTTGTACAACTCAATGGATCTAGATACGCACAGATTTTGTGCTTTGATTCTTTGATTGGTTTTGATCACAAAATGATACATCATGCAAATTAATCACTGTGCTCATTGGCTGCACTTTCAGCGTTACAATGCTTGACTAGTGTGCAACAATGCAGCTTGACTCTTTGATCCACAGAGTTGGATCATATGAAAGGGCCTTTAGAGCACACCCATTACAGTTTCAGTGTGCTTGAATCAATCAGAGGTTCAGTGCCTTCATACTGGCTCACTGATCAACCTTTGTGAGACCCAAACCCGTAACTTTTTAGTTGCCAGCCCAGATTGTTCACCCCCTAGGCTACACCATCCTGATCCTGCCTGAATTTCAGACAAATTGAGAATAAAAGAGGGAAGACAGTGGTGAAGAGAGTAAAAAGAGATCAGAACAAAGGAAGGCTGAAAAGGGTTAAGAGAAAAGCAGAGATTCTGAATGAAACATGAAGTTAATTGTTGTGAGAAAATCAAAAGAGACATTTAGGAATTGGCTCGTTTTCGATTCATGAGATTGGCAACATGCTTCACAGGATGTTGAATTGGAATTTGAATTGTAAGAGGAATAAAGGTAATGGGATGCAGGGACATGTAAAGCCTATATAACATTCAAACTTAATTTTTTTTTTTTTTTTTTAAGCCAACATTCAAAGTTTGTCTTTAAGAACTTAAGAAAGCCTAGTAAAAAATTACACTTCTGTCAATTTCTTTAAATTTCAATTCATTCTTTTTCCTTAAATTCAAACTCGCTACCTCAGTTCAAATTCAATTCAAATTCAGGAATTGAAAGGCAAATAAACGGCATTTGCCATTACATTATGGGAAATTGAAAGGTCTATATAACCTTTAGACTTAAATAAGCAATAAGCAAATACAGAAAACTTTTTTTAAACCAAACATTCAAAGTTTGTTTTGATGAACTTAAATTTTAGTGGAAAATTACACAAAAACAGGACAAATTCAATTTAAATTTAGGAACTGAAAGGCAAAGAAACGGCATTCTCCATTCAATTCCGAACAGCCCTGCAACAAACTACAGTGTAGAAAACAGACCCGTAGAATCTGAGTGAGTTGCTGTGCTATCTGGCTGATGGCGATGAAGATGTTACGCCAGTCGAAGGCTGGCATTCCTGCTGGGCGCTTGGACTCGGGACCGTTAAACAGGAAGTTGCTGATCAGCGCTGTGGACAGGCTAGTGTCCTCCAACCTCTGGTCCAGAACTACAGCAAGAACAGGGTTCTTCAGAAGACCCTGTAAAACACAGAACACATTCACATATGCTGTAAAACTACGGTTGTGACAAAAGATTTCAGTAGTCGACACTTGATAACACTTACACAAGAGCAGTGAATGTTTCTCTTGTTCTTGTTATCATTGTTGTTAACAATATACATCAGATATTGGACAGATCTGTTAGGCTTTTTACTTCAGGGTCTTATCCAGAAATCCTGTATTTATTTTTTTGTCCCACCTTTATTCAACTGTGTTTACTTTAATATGTCGATATGTCAATGTCATTATTGTTAATGCTGTTTACACGACACCGTTTTCAACTAAAAACGTAAAACTTTTTATGCGTTTTGGCTGTTGGTTTTGGGTGCCTGAAAACGCAAACTTTTGAAAACGGGTTTCAAAGTGCAAGTTTTTGAAAACGATCTCTGTGTAAACAACAAAAACGTGAATCTTTGAAGACGATGACGTCATGCACATGCGTGTTACGTGTTCAATCTATAGTGTTTCATCGCCATTTAATACAGCATTTTTAGTCTTTTTTTTACGCAGAACCGTGTGAATGGCGATCGTTGTCTGTACGCGGGAAACTCAAAGGAAAAACTTCTCCGTTTTAAACATATCGCTGTTGTGTAAACGTATCCTAAAACTACTATTAGGTGATTGAACTAAAGCTGAAATAAATTCTAATATAAATAATAGATAAAAAAATTTATGTAATATTTAGAAGTAAAATTAGAAAGTAACTAACTGAAATTAAAAAAGTTATATATGTAACAATAAATTGAAGTTAAATAGAAATATTTAAAACTTAAGATGAAAATCACTTAAATTTAAACTAAAATAAAATAAAAACATATATAACAAAACATTAATAAATATTACAATAGTATACAATTCAGGGTTATTATCGTTAACTAAAACTTTTAAAAACTGAAACAAAAACATTTCTATTACTGTAATTGAAATAAAGCTGAAATAAAATCTAAATAGTTGTAAAACTAAACAAAAATTTGAAATGTTGCCTTGGTAATAAACTAAAATAAGTGCAAGTTGAATCACTAAAATTATTAACTGGAAATAAATGAAAAATCAAATAAATTAAACCTAAACAGCCTAAAAACCTAAAAAAAAAATCTAATAAATGACACAAGCACATACCGATATGACAAAAAATTTAACTAAAATTAACATAACTAAAAACATAAAAATAAAAGCTATTCAAAATATTGATAAAACTACAATAAAACCTAAAATAACACTAATATAAATCATTCTAAAATAACACGAAGTGCATTCAAACATTCTTGCGCACAACCGCATTACCACACATGCCATGAGAAGCAAATAGCCTATGCATTCAAGTCTTCCAAAGCAGCTGCCTGTCATTCAGACCGCCATCGGTACTGAACTGACACACTGCTCAGCACTAACAATACTACAAGAACACCCATAATGTTGCAGTTTTTGTACGTAAAAGTATTTCTCACATCCCTGTGCTAAACGCATGACAATTGCATCCTCCAGACTTTCAGAGAGCATGTTAGTCTCTGTACAGCCAGGCAATTAGTGTGTGCACCATCCTCTCTCGCTTTCTCTCTTCAAGCTAGGTGGCACTGTTGCTCTTCAGAGTTGTCTGGTATCAAGCTTAGCACTGCAAAAGCCTCTTTGTCTCTCTGCGTTTCTCTCGCACACAGACACACTCACACGTTTTTGTCATAAATTGCAGTTCCACCCCTCTCCTTTATAATTCCTTGTCAAACCTGCAAGGATAAAATCGTGTCACTCTACACAGGGGTGCATAACAAACACATACACGGATATACAAACACACAAACAGCATACACGTGCATAGACATGCAAATATTAATATTTATTCACATATAAACACACCCAGACACACCCACATATAACATGCTAACATAAACATACTAGCGCACATAAATAAACATGAATGCATCACGTGCGCACACACACACACCTACGAACATATGACGTATTCAGACAAACACACACATTTATTTAAAGTCACAATTCATATGTAAATCATTCTGTTGCCTTGAGTGTGGTTGTGGATTCTTTTGAAAGCTAGCGTGTGTGTGTGTGTCTTTGTTGAATGTGTCCATAGAAACATTCACTCCTGCATCTCATTTGGCTGAAGCACCTAATAAAAGAGTGGCATTATTATTATTAAAGTCTTATTATCAATCATTATAATTGTATTAAAAGTGCCCAAATCGGTTTAGCACATCACTGCAAAAAGGCTGGAGGAACTACTGCAGGAAATGAACAAATTGGTGCTCGTTCTTGTCTGAAGTGATGTATGATAGATAGATATAAAAGAAAGACAGACAGACAGACAAACACAGTAGACATTTACTATATGTGCTGAGTGCCACATTAGTACACTCTTCTTTGGATCACTATTTCAAAACCATTGGCACCCTATTTTCCAATAAAACACAAAGCTCTGCTAGTTAAAATGTTTTAAAATTAAGCCGTATTAAATGAACACATTAGGACACTGCAGCTAATGGAGGCCACCATTAAATATTTCAGCCATTGAACATAAATCATTGTGCCAAAACACCTGAATATAAAAATGTAATTACTGCGATATCAGACAAGAGACTCTGTCAACAAACAGTTTAAATGGAAACAGACAGAGAGACACCGGCTCTGTTTAATAACCCTAGTGGACTGCTGCGCCATCTTCTCAGGAATCATTGTAACTGAAATGTAGGATGCATGACTGATTTGGAACCCCTTTACATTGAGTGAAGTCATCTTCATGTGAAGTGCATGTGCGACTCGACTCATAGCTGATTAAGGAGTGATTATAAAGGATCTTTACAATCGAACTGAATCAACTGACTGTTCACTTGCCTTTGGCTTGACTTTTATATAGCTACTTTTATTTTTCATTCTTGTTCTGTTCTGAATACAGTTAAAGGTGTAGTATGGTATTTCTCAAAGTCATTGCTGAAGATTGTTATTTGAAATCAACCCAAACAAACACACCCCTCTCTTCATTGCTCCGCCTCCAAAGCTCACCCTCCAATCCTAACAGCGCTGCTCCGAGTCGGCCTCGAACCCCGATCGATGCACCAACAGGGAAGCTAAACAGTAAACAGTGCGTTCTCTTGCAGTCTCAGCCTGCACAACTCTCACTAGCTGGCCTTCGTTACACGCAATGCAAGAGTGAAATGTCTATTTATCGTAGCAGAAGCGCAACAAAATAATGTTTCACGAAAAATAAAGCGAAGATGATGAACGAACTGCAAGGAAGCACAAAAAATTTACATACATACACAATAGTGAATACAAACAATAGTTTGTTGTTACTTGGTAACAGAGAAACAATGACACTCAAAACAGTGTTACTCACGTATGGAGCGGAATCAAAGCAACAACCGCGTCTGTTTTCAGGCCTTCCCGCTTGTGCTCTCTCCGGTGCTGGAAAGCTTTTCCAATATTAACACGGGTCCTAAAGCTCTTTCCTGGTCATGACCCTTCGTTTTTCAGTGATAGTCTTATGAGCTTTTCTCTTTTGTAATGTCTTTCAGCTATCTCTCTTTCTACAGTATTTCTTCAAATCTCTCTCTCTTGCTCTTTCGCTCTCCTCCACCGTCATACGCCCCCTAATGCTGATTGGCTACACGTTTGTTGTTCGTTGTTGTCGCCACTGGAAATAGTTCCATACAAAACCATCGCAGAACTGCTGCACATCTTAGAGCAACACACAGCAGTGTTTCATTACGGAATAAATCTGCATTTTTGAACAAATCGGTTGAGTAAATAATACAATGACCCATTCATTAAAGATGATCACTTGCTTAAATCGGTTCAATGGATTCAATGACTCACTCATTATGAGAGTGAATTGCTACCACCTATTGGCTGCTTTAGTTTCATAATTAGTATTCATATCACCTCAGATCTGCATTAAAGACTCAGATTAAATGCACTAAATGTAACTTCAGATGCAGCTTTTTATTTTTTTGTTAATGTCACACAACCCTAGTTGTGAGCGAATCTATGCTGCCTACATAGGTAGCTTGCAATATATTGGACAGACATAATGGCCTGTGCATCTGTGTAAAGGTTCTGCACAAGGTAATGAGAGGGTAGAAACAAAGTTCACCATTCCTCAATCCATAATCATCTTCTCATCCTCCTCTACTCAATAACCTCATTCAAAGTGACACTGATGCAATGCGGGAATGGGGGAAATGGTGTGATAGTGGGTTTGTCTGAAGGTGTGCTGTTGGTTAATCCCTTTCCTGCTGCTGGTGAAAATGATCCTGCACTTATCCATAATTACCTTCTCCTTTCATGCACCTTATCACAGAGGAGGGGCAATAAACTCTCTCTCTCTCTCTCTCTCTCTCTCTCTCTCTCTCTCTCTCTCTCTCTCTCTCTCTCTCTCTCTCTCTCTCTCTCTCTCTCTCTCTCTCTCTCTCTCTCTCTCTAAGGTTTAAGAGCTTTCGTCTCTGTCTTCATTCGTGAGGGGTGTCTGTGACTCTCTTTCATTCTCAATTCTCAGCTGAGGTGAGTCATCCATAACAATAATGGACACTGAACTACATTCACAATAGAAGATAAGTCCTCTGTATCTGTAAACTCACCAATAAAGCACTTCCTGATAAACTACTTTATATTAACTAGGGCTGGACGCTTAATTGCATTTGCAATAATATCGTGGTATGATAAAACAAGATTTTTTTGGCTGCGATTACACTCTGGTCACGTGACACGCGAGCGCTTTGGTAAAGAAGGACAAACCACATCTTATTTCAAAAGAGATCTGTGTATTAATGTAAATTAAGCTTATTAGATCTCACGCTGTCTATGATGTCATAATTAATAATCAAACGACAAATAAGAAAGAGAAAAATCAAGCAGCCATTTTATTTTTTTGTTAAATGTTATAAGCATGTATTTTTTAGAAGTCACAAGATATAGATGATTTATCCACAGGTGTGATTTACCTTTGAAGACCCTTCAGAGTGTCCAGAATGGCAAGGAAGAATAAATAGAGTCTCATATTGGCAAAGTTTGAGCAAGTACATCATATCAAGCATAAGCAGATACATGACCGGCATGTTTCTCTCTGGGGAAGAAAGTAGAGATGTATAATTGTGAACTTGGTGACAAGACAGACAAGCACATTCACCACCATTTAGAGGTCAGAATAAGAGCCACAAGACTTTCAAATGAGTGCTTAATATTGCCTGAGACACATTTAGAGGAAATATGAAATGCATGCTAGTTTGCAAACTCTGAAAATGCCAAGTGAGCTCATCCAGCAAGTCACGAACAGAACTCCCAAAAGACATGCACGCATAAGAAGGGGCAATGCAGTCAGCAATGCAAACTCAAGAATCACTAGAACATGTGCAAGAAACCAGCAATCCAAATACAAAATAATAAAATAAATGTGATAAAAGAGGACATTGACAGCACTGAAAGTGGGAGAAATCACAGGACAAGTTCTTGTGTGCAGTTATCAAGGAAACAAGGCAAGTGCACTGGACTGACTGCACGATTGAAAATAGGCCAGACACCACTTTCAGAGTGAGGAGCTGAAGCATGTGTGACAAGTGAGGAGACATTCAAACAGACGTCACCAAAGAAAGAACAGCTCGGGCTGAGGCTTCATATTCAGAGGCTTGAGGTTGTGAAAGTACTGTTGTTGTAGTCGAGATCAGCTCATTCCAGTCCGAGTCCAGGCCAAGAGACGGCGTCACTTTTTATCTCACAATTCTGACTTTTTTTCTCACAATTGCGTGATATAAAGTCAGAATTGCAAGTTATAAAGTCAGAATTGCTGGATATAAATTATGACTTTATAACGCAATTGGGAGATATAAAGTCACAATTGCATTATAAAAAGTCGCAATTGCGTGTTATAAAATCAGAATCGTGAGATATAAACTCGCAATTCTGAGGAAAAATTGCGAGTTCATTGTTTTACCTGAGAATTGGACTTTATAACTCACAATTGCGAGTTTATATCTCACAATTCTGAGAAAAGATGTCAGAATTGCAAGATATAAACTTGCAATTGCGAGATAAAAAGTCATAATTGTGAGATGCAAAGTCATAATTGTGAGATTAAATGTCGCAAATCTTTCAAAATGTTTTATTCTGTGGCGGAAAAACAAGCTTCCATACTGAGCAGATCATATGAGTCGGTATATACCACAAAACATATCTATGTCTCAGTGTCATATCCAAATGCTCCAGAGTGCATGAAAATGTGGTCTTGTCGACTGCAGACGGACTTGAGACAGAGACAGGTTTAGAGAACCACAACACTAGAATGTACTTTCAGGGAACAGAGTTTTCTGAGCAGCAGCTACAGAGATGGCACTGGTTGAAATGAATTAAAAGATGCGTCTCAGCAGGGTGGAAATATGATAACAGTGAAAAGAGGAGGTGAGCTCTATGCCACGCTTGCAGCACATCAAGTAGCCCTCTTTCTGCTACCCAAAGTGAAAGCTGAACTCAGCAAGAATACCCCCTTGATAAAGTAACAAGACATGGTGGTGTGCAGCCATGCATGGTGTCGGTAATCAAGTCCCGCGAAGATGCCCCCATTCGTGTCGATTTAGGCAGCAAAGAGGGTGAAATTCATTCTTCCCACTGCAGAGGATTTAATCGTTAAACTCTCCGGCGCTTGCTTATTTAGCTCCTTACACAATCAAGAGGGTTTTATCAGATTCCTCTCGATGAAGAAACAAGCTGACGATTTAATCACTCCTAATGTTTCCCATTTTGAATTATTAAAAAAAAGGAAGACCTGACCCACCCATTTAATATCATTACATATTAATAATTATATTTTTTTTACCTACTCATCTTTATTTTACAAATAAAATATTTTGTATAATTTTCTCATTTTGAAGAATTTGATTTTCAAATCACAAGAATCGATCTTTCAGTATGTTGATAAACGAACAAAGTTTTGTATAGCGTGCCTCCCACCCAATAAGTCGCAATAAGCTGTCTGATATGAAAGTCTTAGCTTTCAAATTCTGTCAATTTTATTACAAAAATGTAAACAAAAAAATCCTGTTTTGGTACTCTTTAAAGTGGTGTGACAGATCACTGTGGCGCATCTGTTCAAGCAAAGCGGCCGCACGGAGAACTTACCGAAATCGGTATCATGCCACAAAGTAATCGCTCAGTGTTTTAACCATGGACAGTAATTAAAAATGTATTATTATAACTTTATTGTTTTAAAAATTCCCTTAGGTGTAATTTAAATGTAAGTAGCCTAAAAATCAGTACATTTTAACCGTTATTATTGTAGTAATGTACAAACATGGCTTCCTGTATAGTTTACAGCATTAGTTATAGATATTTTATCCTTGAGGAAATTTGCCATGTACTGCACAGGCCCCATTTAATCAATATTGAATCAAACTGAATCGCATGCTTGTGAATCGAAATCAAATCGAATCGTGAAATTTGTGTCAATGGCCAGCCCTACTTTACAAGGATACATTTCTTGTCTTTACTGAAAGAGAAAAAGACCTCCTGAATAATAAAGACCTTGATAACCTTCCTGATCAAGTTCATGTCGTTCCGTTGCAATGCGGAGCTTGATCCTGAGAAGAGACTGGCTGTAGCTGAGGAACTCTCATGGGGCCCAGATCACAGCGGAAAGCACTGCAAGCCACGGTGGGATAACTACACAGGCTGCTTCTGTGGTCAATATGTCCTCCGAAAATGAAGCTCTCCAGGGTGAACAGTCAATTAGATGCCACGCTGCAGCCAGGATTCAGATTCATCAGAAACGGGTGGCCAGAATATACAGCGAGTACATTCAAGGTCGGGAACATTGTCAGAACCTTGGCTAACGTCCAGGCAAGGTTCTCTTAAAGTTATAAACAAACACCTTTGCCGCAACGTTAATAGAATGTTTGTTCAAAGTTATCTGGTCTTTAATTACGTTAGCACAAAAACATTATTTACACTATTTTTTTTTCTTTTTAAATGCTACTTTAAATGCTTTAAATGCTACAGAGAACAGACGAAAGGAACGTTCCCATAATGTTTGCAGAATGATAAAATGTCATTTTTCCTTAACATCTGCATAACCAAGGACATATTCAAACATTTTTAAAACATTAAAAATACTGGCTGTTTTGAACATTCAGGGAACATTCAGAAATACATTTTTCTTAACTTAATGGGAACGTTAGCAAAAAGTTATTAGAAGAACATATTTTTGTTAGCTGCGGTAGTCCTTGACAAAATTAGATGTCAAGGCTTACGCAGGTGTCATGAAAGAGCTTGGTGGCCGTTATTTCACAGGACATTACATTTTGGGTGCAGACGCGTTCATGCTGCAGTGAGACAAGGGCAGCACCACTGATATCAAGAGAATTACCCTGTGGACCGGGGGAGAAAATAGTGATAGATCTGTGTGAACTAGTAAGATTAGATTACAATTCCAGATACATTGAGATCCTGACACTCACTACTTTCTCCAGAATCCAGGTCACTGAAAACACATTTGCTCTTTTGGCATTGTATGCACCTTTTCTATACAGCCCACAGAACGCACATGCATGACAAAACATTACTTTTCGAAGTTGTAAATAAAACAAAGGTTAATGGAGAATGTTTTAGAAGAAAATACTATTTCAGTCTTCTACTGCAAAATTTCACATTTAATTCAATGTTCAAATATTTGTGAAATGTCCTAGCAATTTCTAAATAAAAAATCTTTCAAAGAAAATACAACACAGATCCAGATCACACTATACATGTTAGAAACATTTGAAACCACCCTGGCCAGAAGAGCAATAGTCAGAATTAAAAACAACAACAACAACAAACAACAATCCATCAGCCATTCAGCAATCAGCCATTTTGAGAGTAATGAGAATAATAAGTGAACATTGTGCTTTATTAGCCTGTGTTATAAAACCTAAGTCATGTTGACTCATGTTAAAGAGCCCCTGTGGTGAAAATCAAGTTTTTAAATGTTGTTTATATGTCTATGTGGTGTTTTAAATCTGCTTTAAGACAAACCACGTTCAAATTAATGAGTCAGAACCATTGCTGAGTATTTTCTCCTTAAAACTGCATTAAAAAAAAAAAGACAGTCTCTCTCAAAAATTCGGTTTGAAATCGCCGGTGTTGACCAATCCCGTCAAAGTGCGGGCAGTCTTTAACATATTATTAACTGCTGCGAAGCAGAGGAATCCCAAGAGAAGCCAGGTTATCCAAGTATATGTTTTCTGTTGATATGAAAAATTGTGTACACTTAGCTATATAGCGGATGAATTGTGTATATGATGTATATTACGATGTTATGATGAACTATATGCCTTTCTCCACTGACGTTCTGAGTTGTTCAAAGCGTTCAAAGTGTCTAGGGATGCTGATTTTTTGGAAGGAAGTGTCTGACTTTAAAATGGCGTACGGGAACATTATTAGCTGTTTGATAACGTAACAGTAGTCGAGCTAATCATATTAATTACCGTTATGTGTCCGACGTTGTAAAGAGCGATACATATAATGCTTTACCATTTTGATACATCGACCCTGTATAATTCGGTCTTCCACTTCTTTTGAATCAGTTTCTGGTAAAAAAAAAACATATATGGCTTAATTAAACCAGTATTTCTACTTGCCATTGTGCACCGTTTACTACAGTAAAGTTGACCGAGTGGATCAGGTATTCTGAGCTGGTGTGAGTGAGTGGAGGTGGGGCTAATTTGCATATTAATGAATCCGCATTTACTAAATGAAGCAAGGGTGTAGAGTATGAAGTATCTTAAGGCATGATTTTTTCACAGGAAAAATAACGTTTAAATATGTCATTTTGGTGATCAAAGATGAGTTTAAAGGAATAAAATGATTGACTACAGGGGGACTTTAATTTGTGTTTGATGTAATTCACAATCCATGGTAACTACATGCTTTAATTGGAAACATACAGAGCATAACGTCAAAACTGTTTCTGTATTCTGTATTCACTTAGATCTGCCTCTATTTAGTTTGTCCACAATGCCCATTTTTTTAAGATCCAATAAATGATGTTTCACTAAACAAAGTTCGGGAGGAGCACGTTCAAATAATCAATCCAATTAACTTGTCATCAACAGTCATCATGACTATCCCATCAGCATGAGAGGAAGCATATAGGCCTATATAGGCACTAAGTCGACTCACCTACATTCCTTGACAGTTTTTCAGCATCCCTCCACCACCCCGACACCTTACTCTCGGCTTGTTCCTTCCACAGCCAGGAATACTGGGGGAGTACTCTGGGTTCGGGCCAAATACCGAGCCCGGAGCCCTCTCCTCGGGCAGCACGCCAAATATGCATACCATTTATTCTATCTGACTTATTTGTAAGTGTGAACTCGTGAATTTCCTGATGGACAAAATCAAGTCCCAAACAGACCTGTCTTCCTTGTTAGATAATAATATTCCTTCATATACTTCAGTAGCCGTCTAACATTTCATTGAAAAAGTTAACCACGTTTGTGGCAAGCAGGGAGGGTCGAGGGCCGTGAGAGGGCGTGATTACTGATGAGCCGGTCTCGGATCTCTCACGGAGGAGCTACGGAAGCATAAAAGGAGGAGCGACGACAGTGAAGGACAAGAGAGGACCAGGCCTGGACTATTTATGTTATGCTTTGTGTTTGTTTTATTTTTGGATTATTAAAGTCTTTAAATGTTCGCCAGTTCCCGGCTCCTTCTTCCCATAACAACTAACCTCATTACAACGTTAAAGTGATAGTTCGCCCAAAAATTTAAATTCTGTCATTATTTACTAAATCAATTTTGGGTGAACTATCCCTTTGAGCCACGGTGCTCACACAGGTGACACAGGCAAATTGGATAATTTGTCTACCCAGTTCACCCCTTCTTCTGCCTGATGCAGTTGCCCTCTTTACAGTTCAGACTGTGAATAAAAAAGGCCAAAACGAGAAATGATCTCACCCGTAGCGTGTTGATCTGTGTGCTGCTGTTGAAAAAATCCCAGATCAAATCTTTATTCTGCAGCCATGCCTCTGCCAGTTCGCCAACTTTAGCCACAGCGTCAAAGGTGCGGTTGGCCTGGTGACAAACAGATTGCATTGTGGAACACTGTTCGGAACACTTAGTGTAGGCACTTCATCTCATTGAAATACTTGGATTTGGTTGGCCAATTGCTGCATTAAATGGTCAAATATTTTATATATCCCACTATACCACTGTATATATTTTAGCATTGCTCATGGCAAAATACAGGTGCTACTTTCATATCTCTTGTATCAGTCACGCATGAAAACCCACTAGATTACTTCATCACAGGGTTATAGTCTCTTCAGGTGTGTAGGTCTCTTTAAAGGTCTCCTTTCATGGGCCAGATTCATGAAACATTCTTAAAAATGACATTCTCCTTAACAGCTATAAACTATTTTCTATTTTAGGAATAATAATGTTAAAAATCATTTGTATTCCCAAAAAGATTTCTTAAAGTGGCACTATGCTGAATTTTCAGTTGATGCTTATAAACACAACATTCAAATTTGGCCCCTTCTTGCCGGCGGATCTGTAATAACCCTCTGTCGATCTGAATGTCCCATGGGCAGGGTTGAAAATAATGCAGAAGCATAATCTGTAGTTTTCACGAAACCCCTTGCTGACAAATAAATGTGAATTTCTCATTCCAGGTGACAAATAGAATGAGTAAACATTGTAACATATACTACTGACATCATAACAAAGCAGCATGAAAATCAGCGAAGTTACACTTTGACTTATTTCTTATTTTCATGAATCCAGCAGCAGCTCGTCCCTGTACACGTGCTAAAACATGACCTGGGCCCTATGACAACTAAGGTCCTCCGTTTCAAGCATACATGATCCAATTGATGTTCTTTCAATGTAGCTGCATCTCATGAACAGGAAACCGATTAAAACAGGAAAAATCTGTACAATCACTGATTCAATTCTCTGTGGATTTCTCTTTTCTCTTCTGGGGTGTCAAGGGGCACAAACAAGCATGAACACATTTGCGATTCTGAGCTTGTTAAGTGCACATTCATCCTCGTTACACCAATTTACATCTTACGCAATATGAGTCTATGTTCTCTTTATTCAGGCTAAATCATGGCCATGTTTTTTAAAAGATGCAGTGCATTAACTTTCCACTGGCCACTGCTCTTCTGTGCGTATGTGTGGCGAGCAGGACGAGGCCGAGGGCCGTGATAGAACCGGTCTCGTATCTCTCACGGAGGAGCGGAAACATAAAAAGAGGAGCGACGACAGTGAAGGACTAGAGAGGACAGGCCTGGACTATTTTTGTTATGTTTCTGTTTTATTATATGTGGCAGCAGTCGTCCGTGAGGGACTGCTGCCTTTACTTTCGTTTTGTTGTTTGTTTATTTTACGTTATTAAAGCCACCCCTTAAGTGTCACCGGCCCACCGGTGGGCCCAGAGGAGCCCTAATTTATCAATTTGTAACAAGAATATTTTCATACTACTAAGGCGTGTTTAGACCTTTTTTTTAAAATAGCGATGAGAATGAAAAATCATGAAAGAATGGTAGAAACCTCAGTTTGTTTTCATGCCAAGAGTTCAAAAGATAACATCCATTACATTTTTTAGAAAAAAAAAGTTCAGAAATTTTTTTAATATAAAGAAAAAAATAATAGATTCACCATTTGTGACGCTGTCAGCGAACTATAACGCAAATACGTGTTATTTTTATGTGTTTATTAGAGGGTTTAAACTCATCAAAACCTGACAAACTTCCCATACTACTTCTGAATAGGATGTCTACTTCATAAATTGTATGAAAATTGTGGAAATATATGGTAAAATATATGGTAATTGAGTCTGGTTGTCACCTATTGAAAAAGTTTGGTATACTGCGCCCAAAAAAAATCTTACTGAAAGCTAATCTTTTGAGATATAAACCTAAAATTTGAAACTTGTACAGATTTGTGGCTTTGATTTTCTTGCAGTTTTAGAGTTCAACATGTTTTGAAAATATATATTTTATATAAAATATCAATAATTAAATTTTTACATTGTACATTTTCATAAACTCAAACTTCTGTAACTTTTTTTCTGTTTCACTTTCTTAATTTATTTCACAGACAAAAATCTGCCAAATGTCTTCTTTAAAACAAGACCAATCTTACGTCTATATTCCAAAGCATTCTTGAATTAAAACCATTAAAGTTAGGAATGTGCATTATCATGTCTATAAAAAAAAGGGTGGTTTGGGGGGGGGGGGGGGGGGGGGGGGGGGGGGGGGGGGGGGGGGGGGGGGGGGTTTGACACGAAAGCTTCGCCGGTTCCCGCCTACGTCTTCCCATAACAACGCACTTTGCTACAGTATGTTTTTGTTTGTGTTGTGTACCTCTGTAACGATGCTCCGCGTAACATTTGTGTCGGGCGTGTAGAGGATTTTTCCTTGCAGAAAGGGCCTGAAGGTTTTCCATAACAGACGCAGGCTGGACGAGCTCTCCAGTGTGTCAGTCAAGTTTTTACAGAACTCACCTGCAAAGACAGAAGAGTGGATATACATTAAAAAAACATTACTGAAGATTCGGATTCAGATGCACCCAAGCTCAGACTCGAGCTTTGACTCCAATAATGTTCTTCTCGCGCATAAAGCAAGCACGGTTTCTATTTATCATATTTGATGAGCTCTATGTATGTTTGTTGATCAGTGTGATCATAATGGAATCAAAGCCTAAATCAAATCTGTGCATTGTATTAAGCGACTGTGTCTCTTAGGAGACTTGGATTGAATAGCTTGATTCATATGGATTAGTTTTACGCTGCATTCAACATATACAATATTTCAATGGATGGGAAAATGATAAGAGAATAACCATAAAATAAAAAAAAACTTGAATTAGTTGAAATTAAATAAACTGAAATAAAATAATATAAAAAAAAAACCTTAAACTTATTTTATTATTTTAGCTGATTGCCAAGGCAGCATTTATCATTTTCATGTAACTTAACTTGAAGTACTAAAATAACTAAAACTACAAAAATGATAAAAAACTATATAAAAACATAAAAAATAATAAAAATGACAAAAACACTATAGCTAAAATGAAAATGAAACCAAATATTATATATATATATATATATATATATATATATATATATATATATATATATATATATATATATATATATATATACACCTACACACACACATACATATAGACACTAAAAAATCTCCAATAAGCATTTTCCAATATGTTCTTTAAATTTGCTCAGAAAAAAAGTGAATCAGTTCTTCATAAGCTCGCTGTTCACTACCTCAAATACTCACTGACAACCAGCAGCAATTTCGCCAACAAACAATTCTAGCACAGATTCATACTGAAAGTCAAGATCAGACTCAGATTTAACCCTCAAACCTCTGCACTTCAGCGCCTTCATGTATAGAGAAAGTAGAACAGGCATATAAAGGCATTTCTGCCCAGTCAGATACACTCTTCCATGTATTCCCTATAGAAAAGCAATAAACACTCTGTGCTCTAGCTGTGCCAGAAAATCATTACTTTAATTTGATTGAGCGAATGTGCAGCCCTTAGGTGAGACCTCCATCCAGGTAGGACATTTCAGTGTAAAATTATCATTTTTTTGCTAGTGCTGAAAATCTGCAGTGATGTAATGATCAGGGAAAGGATTTATAAAACCAACAAGACTACAATTTGTACATAAAATATGCCAAAATAAAAGTAATTATACTCTTATTCTCACAATTAAGTAGTGTTATGCATAAATGCTCGTAAGTGTTAAGACCTGGTTTCAGTTCATAAATTATTTAGAGCTAACACTAAAACCCTAGTTAGGAGTTTAATGGGCCCATCGACCAATGACGCCCATCGACCGTTGGCTGAACGTCTGATGCATAGGGCACACTTTTCTGGAAACACTTCAGGAGTTTCGAAGTCGTGATCTGATTGGTTGAATTCTACAGGATGTCGAGGAGACTTGTGTGTCGCGTTCTTTAGTCCGCCTGGAAACAAATGCTGTGACGCCAAAATCCCTCGGGGAAGAAGAACGGCGTCGTGTTTATAACTGTGACAATGAGCGCTTACCAGGATCAACTAAATGCTGGATTTTCAAAAGTATGTGAAGTTTGCGGCTCCATTGTTGCAGTAAACTTGCAAAACCTTCGTGAATGGATAATTTATTAGATGCATGTCATTCACCCCTAAACATGATGCGGAACAAAACGAACATGTCAGTCAAATGTCCTATGGGGGTCCTTGGCCAAGAAAAGCTGGGATACAGTCCAGACCTTCTGCCGTCAGTCTGAAGGTCTGGCTAGACTAGGACAGTCTGGCGAGACTAGAGCAGTCGTGATAAGTGGCCTAATGGTAAGAGAGTCAGACTGGTAACCCGAAGGTTGCAGGTTCAATTCTCAATACTGGCAGGAAATGACTGAGGCTCCCACGGGCGCCACTCCACTGGTTGTGTGTGTCCACGGTTTGCAGTATGTGTATGTGTGTGTTCCCTACTCACTAATCCTAACGTGTGTGCACTAACTTGGATGGGTTAAATGCAATGCATGATTTAGCGCAAACTGTATCGACTGTCGACTTAAAAAACGACTGTCAGGAAGGAAATACCACAGGATATAAGACACGCAGTGAAAAATTAGCGCTCAAAAGGCGTGGACAGGGTTATTTTTGTGGCTGACCTTATTGCATATGTATATGTAGGAGTTTCCCTTTCAGACACAGAATGTATGGGAGGAGAGTATTTAAATGAATCATGCAAGGTGATTTACTAAGGCTTGCGCCAGTCAATTCACCGGTTTTTACTCCATTATTTAACGCCCCAAAACAACCCTGTATCACATGAAATACGTTCTGAGGAAACTATTTTGCAAATCGCAATTACGTTACATGCCAACATATAAGCAGTGCTATTACGTTGGTCCTTAACCTAATACAGCAGCCTGGTCTCATTGTTAATACGTAGGTATTAATACGTTATTTTCAAAGATAGAAAACGTACGTTTTTGTACGTTTGGATAGATGCTGAAACGTATAATATTGACGTATTTGCAACATTTAAACGTAATGTGATGAGGTGATGGTTGTAACCATTACAGTATTTACGGTAGTCCTTTGTGGTAGGGGGAATACGGTAGTTTCCGGTCCGATGTGCTCTTTATGAATGGAGTAGCGTTAGTTCAGTAGTAATGGCGGCGCGCACGCTGAATAGACAATGCCAGATAGGCTGCTGAGATTTCTGTCTTTGAGGTAAATCAAACTCTCATTGATTATGTTTGATGTATTTGTTTTTATTTAATATTTTGTACAATCACGTGTATTCAAATATTTTGTGCAGACTGTGAGTATGTGCCTAAATTGCAAAACAGTTGTCGTAAGCTGTAGCTGTTGTAAGGTACAACAACGCCGGATAGGTAGCAGTTATTTTCCTTCTTGGAGGTAAATCAAACTTTCATCAGCTATGTTTGATGTAATTGTTTTTAAATGTGTGATAATCATGTGTATCTAAATATTGTGCAGGTTGTAATGATGGTTTGTTCCTGGTTTGGAAAACAGTTGTTGTAAGCCGTTGCCAGGTGCGTGATGTATGATTAAAGTGTATGTTGGTTTCAATTAATGTGTGTTTTTGAGGAATGTTGTTTTTTAAATGTTTTGTGTGTGAATGTTATTAGCACAAAGATTAAGGGTGTTTTTCTGGCTCTGTTTTAGGAGCTGGTCTTTGTCACTGTTTTGAATTACTAAAGTCAAATCAAATTGAAGGTCTGCACTGATTTACGTAGGTGTATGAACCCTTTTTAGCTTATCAACTTGCTGCCATCTGAGCCTATTTATGTGATTGTTGTCAATAAATTGAATTGAAACGACAACTGGGTTGGACATCTTAATGTGCACCATAGATAGGCTTTACAGTTTGGCGTCTACGAACAGGATTTTTTTGGTAGTGAGTTGATAAATGGTGCGGTTGAGATTCAAAACAGTGACATTGGCTAAGGAGTTGAGGTCTGGGGAATAAAAGACAAGGAACTTCGGCAGAACTGCTCCGGACCTAAAAAGTGTTGTTGCTGTGGTATGACTGACATCCAAACGATGGAGCATGAACTTGCTGCGTTGCGGGAAAGGTTGGTCAAGGAGAAAGCTGCAATGGACGAACTTAAACAACAGAATGAAGTACTGACTGCTCAGTTGCAACGAACTGTTACATCGGATCCTTTGGAAACGTCACATTCTCCTGCAGATGTGGGCCGGGCTGATTCAGCTGCGTCTCCGACCTCCACTAGTAGAGTTAGAACATCTGTTGAAGTGATTTATGTGCCTAAAGATAAAAAGATGTTAATGTTTTCTGGTGACCCAGGTACTATCTCATATTACGATTGGGCTGATGAAGTGCAGAACTCTATGAATTATCGGCAATATAGAGAAAGAGAACAAGCAGCTTTTCTCTATGATCATTTGGAGGGGGGAGCTAAACAAGAGATAAGATATAATACATCTGAGGTACGCAGGAGCCCTACATTGATTTTAGAAGCTTTGAAGGAGGCGTATGGCCATCCTTATTCTCTGACGGCTGCTCAAAAGCGTTTTTTTGACCGAAAACAGAAGGCAGGTGAGGGGTTGCGGGAATTTTCTCATTCACTGTTATCCCTGGCAGGAGAAATTAATCGTTGTAATGGAGGTGTAGAGTTGTGTGGGGAAGAGACAATAAGAAGTCAGTTTGCAGAGAATGTAAGAGATCCTTCACTTCGTAGAGAATTAAAACGATTAATTAGACAAGATCCAAATATAAAATTCTCAGCTTTGCGGAGAGAAGCAATGCTGTTTTGGGAAGAGGATAATGTGCCTGATAGAGCCCCTTACAGTTTAGTAACAGAAGGTGCAGCAGTTGAATGTTCTGGTATTATTACAACAAAAAACCCTGTTAATACTGATTCTCTTCTTCTTGAACTTAAAGAGGCTATGAGGAAACAGGAGGACAAGTTAGAGGGCCTTGCAAAGCAGGTAGCAAGGATCCAAGTTTCCGAGGGCAGACGGGGGCGTAGGCCAAGACAGGAGCCCAGGTATGATTCAACAGGAAGACCTATTTGTTTTAGATGTCAGGGAGTAGGACATATTGCAAGATTTTGTTCAGATATGAACACGGTTAGTGACAATGGCCATCAGACAACATCATCCGAGTCGGCCAGGGGGACCGCTGTTTCTGTTCCCCGAATTCCCCCTGTAGTTCAGAGCCAGACTACGGGAGGGGAACAGTTGGGCTCAGACAATTCTATCATTTCATGGGAAAAAGTATATAATGCACTTACAGGGCCAACTCCTGTGATGAATGTGTATATGGGAGGAGTATGTGTCCCATCTATGATAGATACAGGTTCTATGGTCACTATTATAACAGAGAGTTTTTTTAGGGAACATTTTGAGTGTAAAGGAGAGGGTGCTCTAAAAGAATGTGGGTGGCTGACCTTAAAGGCTGCGAATGGCCTTTCTATACCATATTTGGGTTATTTAGAACTCAACATCAAAATTATGGATAAGGTCTTTTCACAGCGTGGTGTTCTAGTAGTGAAGGATCCAACAGATCCTGTAACAAAATTGAAGAGGAAAACTGTTCCAGGGTTGGTGGGCATGAACATAATAAAAGATTGTAATGAAATTTTTCCTGGTTCTTTCAATGTAAAGCCACCAGGACGGTGTGTTCAAGTGTATCAGGGTTTTGCAAAAGTGATGGCCCCCTTACCTGTTACGGTACCAGCAGGGTCAATGTGTTTGGTTCCTGCTACAGGGTTTCAGAACACCTATGATCCCGATTATATTGCTTTGGTAGATGGGTTAGAGGTGGACGAAGGGGTTCTACCTGGGGCCCTTATTGTGTCTCCAGGTTTGGTAAAGGTTCAGGGTGGCCAGCTAGCTGTTCCTATTGTAAATGCGGGTGCTTTAGATATCAGTTTGCCCCCGGCTATCAGTTTACACGGCTAGCACGCCTGCATGTAGCTGAGGTAGTAGCAGGAGGTTCAAAGTCCATTTCTTTTCTAAACATATGCCCAGGGGAGGTTCAGATTTCATTATGTTCAGAAGAGGCTGTCGTTTTTAGTCATGAGGTTGCATCTACTTTTCCACATGATTTTAATTTTGAATGTCCCTTTTTGGGAAGGCAACAGATAGCTCAGGTTAAAGCATTGCTGAATGATTATGCTGATGTGTTTGCTTTCAGTGATGGTGATTTAGGGTGCACTGCAATTATACAGCATGAGATACCAGTCACTGATGATGTTCCAGTTCGTCAGCGGTATCGCCGTCTCCCTCCAAGCCAATATGAAGAGGTCAAGGATCATATTAGACAGCTTTTGGAGCAGGGTATTATTAGTGAGAGTTGTAGTCCTTATTCCTCACCTTTGGTTATTGTCAAGAAAAAAGATGGCAATATGCGTATGTGCGTTGACTATAGACAGTTAAATCTAAAGACAAGAAAAGATGCTTATCCTCTCCCTAGGATAGAGGAATCGCTCGATGCCCTTAGTGGGGCCCAGTGGTTTTCGACCTTGGACCTCGCTAGTGGTTATAATCAAGTGGAGGTTGCTGAGAAAGATAGACAGAAGACTGCTTTTTGTACGCCATTTGGTCTGTACCAGTTTAATCGTATGCCGTTCGGGCTTTGCAACGCCCCCGGAACTTTTCAGCGACTAATGGAAAGGATTTTAGGTGATCAACATTTTCAGTCTTTGCTTTTGTATCTAGATGATGTGGTTGTGTTCTCGTCGTCTTTTGAACAACATCTTAGTCGTCTTAGGTTAGTGCTCTCACGTTTTCGGGAGTGTGGCTTAAAGGTGAAATGGAGTAAATGTTCACTTTTTCAACAGCAAGTGTCTTATCTTGGACATGTAATATCTGCTGAGGGGGTTGCAACAGACCCTGAGAAGACCCGGGCGGTGGCCTATTGGCCTCGACCAAGTACAGTAATGGAACTTAGATCCTTTTTGGGTTTTGCAGGATACTATAGGCGGTTTGTGAGAAATTTTTCTCAACTGGCAGCACCCCTGCATGCCCTGGCAGCATTGGCTACACCAAAGGCAGGTAAAGCAAAAACCACTAGAGTGCCCCTTCTCGAACTGTGGGGTTCTGAGTGTGAGTCTGCTTTCCAGGTGTTAAAAGAGAAGTTGGTTTCTGCTCCAGTACTTGGGTATGCAGACTTTACAAAGCCCTTCTGTTTAGAGATTGATGCTAGTCATCAAGGTTTGGGAGCAATTTTGTCCCAAGAGGGTGAAGGGGGAAGAAGACCGATTGTGTATGCAAGTCGTGGGTTGAGGCCATCTGAGCGAAACATGGAAAATTATAGTGCTATGAAGTTAGAGCTGTTAGCACTGAAATGGGCAGTCACCGACAAATTTCGTGACTATTTGGTAGGTCACAAATTTGTTGTATTTACAGATAATAACCCGCTAAGCCATCTGCAGACTGCCAAATTTGGAGCTATTGAGCAAAGATGGGTTTCGGAGCTGGCTAGATTTGACTTTGAAATTCATTATAGACCAGGGCGTCAAAATGCTGGTGCAGATGCGTTGTCACGGCAGACCCAGTTGGTCGCTGACCCTTTTTTTGGAGGAAGCATAGTCAATCAGCTTCAAGAGAATGATCATACATTGATTGTTAATGAGCAGACAACCACATGTAGCTTCCCTGTGTTTTCACCTGAGGTGTGGGCAGCCCAACAGCAGGCCGATCCCTTTATTGCAAGTTTTCTGGTGTATTGGAGGCAGCAAGTTAAACCTGGCAGATTGGCAAAGGCTAAAGAAGATGGTAAGACCTTGGAACTCCTGCGGCAATGGGAGAAGTTGGTAGAGGAGGAAGGAGTTTTGTATCGCCAATTTGTTGATACTAGGCAAGGCCGAATTAAACAGGTGCTACTACCTCAGAGCATGAAGGAGGAAGTCCTTCGGGGGCTACATGACCAACACGGCCATCAGGGCGTTGAGCGCACTTTTAAGCTGGTCAGAGCTAGATGTTATTGGCCAGGGATGTTTCAGGACATCGAAACTTACTGTAGGCAGTGTGAGAGATGTATTGTGGCAAAAGCTCCAGTGCCAAAGTTAGTAACAGAAACGGGCAGTTTGTTGGCTAGAAGACCATTTGAGGTAGTAGCCATGGATTTTACAGTTCTAGAGCCTTCCAGTGATGGTAAGGAGAATGTATTGATTCTCACTGACGTGTTCTCAAAATTTGTGGTTGCAGTACCTACCCGGGACCAAAAAGCAGTGACTGTGACAAAATCACTTGTTCGTGAGTGGATTCATAAGTATGGAGTTCCCCAACGAATTCATTCGGATCAGGGGAGATGTTTTGAGGCAGAGGTGGTTCGAAATTTATGTAAGATGTATGGGATTGGGCGGAGTCGAACTACCCCCTATCACCCACAGGGCAATGGCCAGTGCGAGAGGTTCAATCGAACCCTGCATAATTTGTTGAGGACTCTCTCCCCATCCAAGAAAAAGAGATGGGTAGAATATTTACCAGAAGTTGTTTTTGCTTATAATACAACTGAACATACGAGCACTGGCTATTGCCCATATTATCTGGTTTTTGGGCAATCGCCGAAGTTACCAGTTGACATTTTGTTTGGGGTAGGTCTGACAGATGCTACAGAGACAGTTGATGAGTGGGTGGTAGGGCATCAGGAGCGATTAAAAGAGGCTTATCAAAAAGCAAGGGGGCAGATGGAGCATGCTGCCGAAGTTAGGAAGAGACAGATTGGTCCACCTTCATTACAAAGTTCTTTGCAGGTGGGCCAACTGGTTTATCGTAAAAATCATAATTTTGCAGGAAGACATAAGATTCAGGATTTGTGGATGCCCACACCTTTCAAAGTGCTTGCTCAGCCAGATGACTCTAAAGCAGTGTATACAATTGCTCCTTTGGATGGATCATGCCCACCTAAAAATGTGCATCGAACAGAGTTGAGGCCATGTGGTCCAGGGATGGTAGCATCATTCAATGAGGATGTGCAGAGCCATAATGATTTAGTCTCTGATAGTGAATCAGAGGAAGCATGGGTTGTTAGGGAGGAAGCCTTAACTGAATCATTGCCAGGGGTGGGAATGAGATCTGAATCTGTGTTATCCAGTGAATCAGATGAAGAATTGGTGGAACAAAAGGATGTAGAAGATTCTCAAATATTTGAAATGGTTCAATCACCCCCAGCCAAATTGCGGCGCTCTAGTCGGAAAACAGCAGGGAGCCATTCTAACCCATTTAATTTACCCAGATCAGTTGTTGAATGAAGACGATGGGTCCATAGAGTAGATAATTTTTTTTTATAAAGGGACATTGGGTGATTTATTTATTTATTTTTTTTATTTTTTTTTTTGTACGGGTGGCTAGTAAAAAGAATTGAAAGATCATCGGGACAATGATCAGTGGTAGGGGGGTGAATGTGATGAGGTGATGGTTGTAACCATTACAGTATTTACGGTAGTCCTTTGTGGTAGGGGGAATACGGTAGTTTCCGGTCCGATGTGCTCTTTATGAATGGAGTAGCGTTAGTTCAGTAGTAATGGCGGCGCGCACGCTGAATAGACAATGCCAGATAGGCTGCTGAGATTTCTGTCTTTGAGGTAAATCAAACTCTCATTGATTATGTTTGATGTATTTGTTTTTATTTAATATTTTGTACAATCACGTGTATTCAAATATTTTGTGCAGACTGTGAGTATGTGCCTAAATTGCAAAACAGTTGTCGTAAGCTGTAGCTGTTGTAAGGTACAACAACGCCGGATAGGTAGCAGTTATTTTCCTTCTTGGAGGTAAATCAAACTTTCATCAGCTATGTTTGATGTAATTGTTTTTAAATGTGTGATAATCATGTGTATCTAAATATTGTGCAGGTTGTAATGATGGTTTGTTCCTGGTTTGGAAAACAGTTGTTGTAAGCCGTTGCCAGGTGCGTGATGTATGATTGAAGTGTATGTTTGTTTCAATTAATGTGTGTTTTTGAGGAATGTTGTTTTTTAAATGTTTTGTGTGTGAATGTTATTAGCACAAATAATAAGGGTGTTTTTCTGGCTCTGTTTTAGGAGCTGGTCTTTGTCACTGTTTTGAATTACTAAAGTCAAATCAAATTGAAGGTCTGCACTGATTTACGTAGGTGTATGAACCCTTTTTAGCTTATCAACTTGCTGCCATCTGAGCCTATTTATGTGATTGTTGTCAATAAATTGAATTGAAACGACAACTGGGTTGGACATCTTAATGTGCACCATAGATAGGCTTTACAGTAACATTATTACGTTTTTACAGCTACAAAACGTTAACTATTTACGTATATTTCATATCTTAAAGATATCTGTATACTTTCACTTTTAAAGATAAATGTAACAAGATCCCTTAATCATACTCCCAAAACCTAAACATATCCATTTTATACAGAATATAAAAAGGATAAAACGTAATGGACAGAGATGTGTAGCTAGGTAAATGGCAGTTTTATTAACAATATAGCATTAAAGAATATTTTGAGCCACTAATCCTACTCCTACCCCTAAACCTACCCATAAACATTCCTTAAAAATACGTAGGCTAACACAATTATGAAGAAAAAAAAACCATAACAGACAGACAAGTATACATTTCACAATAATTTATGTATTGCGAAAATGTCAAAACCGGTAACGTTAACATTAACGTTACCAAAAGTCGTTCACATGATGATGCGTTGCAGTCGCAGTCCTCTCTGGCAGTATTATAGTAGTTGTGTATGAGGTACAGATCGGAATTTAAGTTATTAACGTTAATCCATGAAAATGTTAACCCGATTTCGGTTCGCTCTCTGAAGGCGCTCGCGCTTCTCCATTTCAAATGTACTACACCGACTGAAACACGGCATGTCGCAATCTGTGACGAAGCAGACGAGAGCCAATGAGCGTTTGATATCACGGCCATAAAACATCTCGTAACGCTTCTTGAAGGCGCGTTTTTTGAATTTGAATTCATCACCAGCGAGGGATAAGATTTGACGTTTGCGGTCGCTGCTGAGAAATGAAGATGAAGATCACTGGATAAAAGGCTGAATTTGGATCTGTTTCTTGCAAACAACGTATGAATTCTAGGATTTGGATTACATCAAGCTAATAAAATGTATGTCTTTTGTGAATGTGTCAGTATGTTGTGTTTTATTGTAGAAAATGCCTTTTGTGTAAATACACTAAATACTACAAAATGGTTAAGCGGTTAAACAAGGTATTTTTAAGGTTAAAAGTGTATTCTTGAAAAGTGTATTCTTTAAAAGTGTATTCTTGGTTAAAAGTGTATTCTTGATCGGTAGATTTGTTCATACGTAAATAAATTACGTTTTTGTGCTGCTACGTGTGAAAAGAAACCTGCTTTTGATGTATTATGTTCAGGACAAACATAATAGCACTGCAATAGATTGGCTATATTACGTTAAGGACCAACGTAATAGCACTGCAATATGTTCGCATGTAACGTAATTGCGATTTGCAAAATAGTTTCCTCAGAACGTATTTCATGTGATACAGGGTTGCCCCAAAAAGGCACTTCTTAATTTGTTAATTTGCGCTGCTCTTGCGTTGGTCACAATGGAAATGATCCGGCTTTTACATAAACAAATTTATTAGTTGGGCTTTTCCTTAAAAACATATCGGGCTTTTCCCAAATGCCAGACCGAAATGTGAAATCGAGTGATCTTGAAATATGAAATTTACAGGAAACCTTTCAGTGCATCTAAATGTCGCATGAAACGAGGATGTTTCTATGCTCTATTTTATAATAATAAACTTAATAAACATAATACAATATAAAAGTAATAACAGTGTTTATTTAAAGTAATAGCCAACAAAATGACAAATAGAGTGTTCACACTGTAACATTCTGAAAGTGTTTTCAAATCTGCTCAAACGTAGATGTTTCTAATGTGATAAACAATAATAATTTAGTTTCAAAAATATAAAACGTTATGTACTGTGTGATAGTACATACAAAGCATGTGCATCTATGACTACAAAAACCATGTTGTTAATGTTTTAACTAACATGAACTAACCATGAGCAATGCATTTGTTACTGTATTTGTTCATCTTTGTTAACATTAGTTAATACAAATACAGCTGTACGGTGTTTGTTCATGTTAGTTCACAGGGCATTAATGTTACCAAATACAACTTTTCATTTTAAAAATGTATTAATGTTGAAATTAACATTAACTTATCGTCATTCATAATTTCATTATTAGTTTGCACAACTCATCTCAGCCATATTGCAACTACGAACTAGGTTAAGATCCCTGCTAAACTTCTTAACTAATTTATGAGCTGAGGCAGTCTTACTTTTATTTATGCATTTTATTCATGCATGAATCTTGTTCTTAACTGTAAAAAGAGCAAAAAGTTTATTCTTTGAATTTTGAGAAACTTGAGGATAAAATGTAAGTGTCTCAAAGTGGCTTTATAAATATCACCATGTGAATAAAACAACCCATTTGCTTGTTTTGTATTTTATTTATTGAGTTCTACACTATACCTTTTCAAATGCTTTTCTTTTGTCTGTTCATTGCACACTAAACTCGCTCACAGAAAAGCCTTGATCCCAGTGGGCCTAAACCTCTTGAAATAAATGCAAAACAAATGAAATGCATCACAGGATGACAAATCACCAACTTCACTCTCATCTACATCATGACATTCCCAAACCACTGAGAGTGATCTGAGCACAGACTCAATCCCTGGGCTACTGACTATAATGCAATCAGTTCTCCTCAAAACTATATGATGTTACATTAGCCTGAACATCAGCACAAACAAAAGAACAAAATCACCCAGCAGACACAAACACCTAAGGAATATCAAGCCCACGTTGTTGTTGTTTTCAGATTTATTTATATACTACTATAGTATGTATTAACATTTTGAGCTTTTATTTTGACATTTTCAGTTTTCATTTGATTTTAAGATTTAATAATTGTGTTTATTTGTATTAAGCGTTTAAATATTTCGCTTTGATTTATTATTTCAGGTTTAATTTGAGCAAGTTTAATACTTAAAATTTCTGTTTGTTTTTTAATTCCAGTTTTTTATCTAATATTTATACTTGCAGCTTTATTTCACTGAATGATAACCATTGTTAACTGTTTTACAACACAGCAAACACTAAAACAAACATCACTAAACAAATAATGGCTCAAAATGGGCAAGCTAGACTCAAAAGTGTGAAAAAAGTGCAGAAGTTGGAAACACATTAATCTGATACTGCCACCACAGTATCGGAAAATAGTTTGTTTTTATACAATAAGGGACACTCTTAATATAAATATAATATAATGTAAATAAATCACTGGCTGCATAAGACAAATATTTCACAGTCCCAGTGTCTGCAGGTAGTATATGTATCTGAATGAAAATGATAATTACTCCTTCACTGAAATAAATAAGTGCATTTGAGAATTAAACAGCATCTGAGATGCAATCACTTTGATTCCTGACATATGACTTCCATGGCACTTACTGGTTCTTTTTTTTTTCATAGTGGAAGAGCATCCAACGACACACCAGAGGAACGTTCTGCAGATTTACTGAAAGATCAACTGTGTAACTGAATCTCATAACGGAGTTAAATTCCCCATTAAGTACAGCAGATGCACAAACGCACAATCTGTGTTTCATAATGCATCTGTTTGCACTCCCACTAGAGAGACGTCAACGTGCCTCGTCGACTGACACATTCACTGTCTGGATTCCCACCGACGCTCGTGTACAATCCCGATACACCAAATTCAGAGAGAAAGCACGATCCCATTAGCATGCAAACAGGGCCGGAAAGCCATCAAAACAGAATACAGCACAATGCAACACGGTTTTTGTGATTTGTGGTGTCAGAACAACAGAAAGCCACAGCAGGCCGAGGCAGAGCTCGGGGAGAAACAGCCAATCCTATTTACTGGAGTTTCAAAGAGAAGGTAATTAACGGAACAACCCAACAGAGTCACTAATTAACTCAGTCCTCCTGATATTCAGCCGCACAGAAGTGCTCTGTACAAACACACAGGCACTGCGAGAGCCGAGGCATTGCAAACAAACAAACAGCATCACGGAAGAAACATCAACAGCCTCTGCGCTGATGCAACTCTCGCCTTCTGCTGAGTCAGAAAGTACTGCGGATCCAGTTGATCCGGTTCTCAAATTGAACTCAAATGATCTGCCGGGAATGGATAACAGCTCAGTGGAGTGGAAAAGTATCCCTGAATAATGACTTAAATTTTGGTTCTTACATAAAACTTCACAATCACATATGTTTAAAGTAAAGAAGTGCACTTTAGCATACTTTTAAAAAAAAGTACTTATTAGGGATCTAATATACTTCAGTGTGAACTGAATTATGTTTCAGGCATAATGAATTTAACTGAATCATGTGTTAAATGGAAATGTATTATAGTTCAAAATTATATTAAATGCAATTAGCTGAAGTTAAGAGTGCTTAAGTGCATCTTAATATGTAATTTCAAAATAACTTCAATTGTCTTTGAATTATGATTAAAGTGTACGGCTGAATATACTGACAAGCATTTATGGTAGACTAAAATATACTTTCATGCTATTTCTGTTTCTATTTAACTATATTTTAAAGTTTTTGATTTTGATGTTGCAATTTAGTTTTCTTTTTTTAAATATATTCATTTTAAATGTAATATTCAGTAAGTAGATGTGCTTTAGTATGTTAGTAAACACATCAAAATAATTGTAGCCTACTTCTTCAAAGCACAAGAAAAGATTTTTGAACCAGTATTATGTGAAATGCACTTTAAAGTAAAACCTTTAGTTTGACATGATTACAAATTGCACGTTTTTTATGTGCGTGTAGCCGTGAAAGTGGACTCTCTTTAAAGCTGCGGTCCGTAGTTTTTCCTCTTTATCGCCATCTCTGTTCGAAATCTGCAATTGCAGTTATTCGCCGAATTATCATCTTTACGTGGGTTGTGCCTCGGCACGGCACAGCGCGGATGAATCCAATGTTTTGAGGAGAATGTGAGGCTGTCAGTCACCGCGCCGATGTGGATACGGTCATTCGGAATCACAGATTCTACTTTTTGGAAGTATGACCAACATAAGAACTTTCAAAAAAAGTGTCATCTGAACAAGTAACATCCACTTTTGTTCTGACCAACTAAGGGGAAAAAAAGCATTGCAGTAAATCGCGCTGATTAAATCTTACGATCGCTTATCATATCACGCAAAACCGTGCAAATTATACTTTGTTCTCAAATTGGTAATGTTAACAACATCAGCATTGCGTGACTACATTTATTTGCCCTTCCGATATTATCCTTGTTTTCGAATGGGCCCAGATGCGGTCTCTTTTATTCTGTAGCCACTCCGAAGTCCAAACAAAGTATTTTGCATTTTACAGGTGAATCTCTAGTTGTCACTGGTGATTGTCGTTTGAACCTTTCTGGATCCGCCATTACATTGAAAAGTTTAATTATATGAAGTGCTGTGAGGCTATAAATCTCCACCTCCAGAATCCACACACGCAATATAGCCTACTAGCCGAGACTCCTTCTTTATGTGTACAGATGTGACGTAATGACGCAAAGACATGCTCGAATCTCCCGCGGAAATCCACCAGTACCACTGGAATTAACAACATTAGTACAAGCTTACCGTTTTGAATCGAGCTAAGGCAAGCAGAGAGTTTTGAACACTGGCTGGTTATGTACTTGCTCAATTTATTGTGGATAATTTTTTACCCAAAAATTGCAGCTTTAAGTACATTTAAGTGGCTTTTATTTAATTAATATTATCTGCAAGTACAGTCTTTAAAAAATAAACTTTTAAGATTTGAAGAACACTGCACGTGCATATTGAATACAATTAAGTTCACTTCTTTTTCGCAAGGGATTAAATAATAATAATAGCCCACTTGAAATATATCAAGTCCCATTATTTTCCTTTGAATATTCCATTTCACAAAGAAGTATGTCACACACACAATGATCGTTACTGGTAAATGCGTTATCTGATTTAAACTGTCCTATCAGATTCAAAAATCAGCTCTTACTGGTGTTAGTGCTGGTTGTATTGGTGTTGTCGGCAGTTGCGGCCCGTGTGTTCTGTTGGTCCGATTCTGTTGACACGGTCCTCACAACATCTCTGCTGGTGGTTCTGGACGTGGTGTTCACGTCTGTTCCACACATCAGCTGACTGAGACTTCCAAATGGATCGGACCTGAAGTCCAAAGTACCTACCGCACTTAGCAGCGCTGAAGACCCAAAATTGGACATCTGAGTGGAGAAAAAAAAAAACATATCAAAGGAAAATCTCCACATATACACATTCAGAAATGACTCTTATGTTCACCAAGACAGCATTTGTTTAAACAGAAAATGGTAATACTGACAGTAACTGTAAATAGTATCTATTTTGAATGTAATGTATTCCTGTGATGCAAAGCTGAATTTTCAGCATTATTACTAAACCTTCAGTGTCAGAAATCATTACAATATGCTGATTTTCTCAAGAAAGCAGTTGTGCGGCTGCATATTTTTGTGGAAACCGTGATACATTTTTTTCAGGATTCTTTGATGAATAGAAAGTTCAAAAGAACAGCATTTATTTAAAATAGATATCATAAAAGGTCTTTACTGTCACTTTTGATCAATTTAGTGCGCCCTTGCTGAATAAAAGTATTAATTTATTTTAAGAAAAAAAATCACACACACACACTTTTGAACAGTAGTGTACTAAGTTTGCTTTATAATCTGTATGAAGCATTTGCATTACACTATCTGTGAGCCATGAGCAGAACAGACCTGTGAACCATTGTTTCTCTGGAGGAAGATGCAATAAAAACTATCTTTAGAAAACATACTGCATACACACTTCAGGCGAACATTTGTCCATCCCATAACTGAATATTATGGTGTAATGTCATTAATTAATGCCATGAATGTCTAGTTCACGGCATGTTTGCGTAATACAAGTCCATCTGTGCTTTGCATCTGTTGGCCTGGCGGCTAAGCCGGCTAATGCCAAACCATGAAAAGGTGAAATGGTTTTTGGTGCGTGATCAAGACAGCACCTTCATAATCGAAACAAAAAGTGTAAACTGTGTTTCAGTCTCACTTAAGGAGCATAACAGACATAAAGCCTGTTCACTCAGAACAAAGGTGGCAGCTGTTGTGTTAATACCAAATGACACGGTATATTACTTTCCAGCAAACTTCCAGCTGATTTTATTTATATAGCCACGTGCATGCAAACAGTAATGGACTGCACAGAAGCACGGGTAATAGAGCACAACAGTGACGGCCCACTTTTTCCTGAATTATTTTCCCATTCATTTTCTATTCAGAAACATATTCACTACAGAGCTCTAATCCTTGGACCAAACCAACCAGATGAATAGCACAATATATTTCTATTAAAAAGTATTCAGTATAACTTTATATACTAATACGCAAAAAAATATGATACATTTAAAGTTCATTGCAAACAAAACAAGTAGTTTGAGAGTGTACAGAGATTCGAAATGAACGACTCTTCCCATGAAGCCTTGCAAGTGATTCCGAAACAGAGGGTACAATACCATACCCTTGACATTGATTATAAAATGCATTTAGTTCTGGTCCTCAAATTTGATTGTCGGTTCACAATGTTCTAGAACAGGGGTACTCAAGTTCGGAGGCCAACAGGGCCGCATTTAAACCACATTAAATGCAAAGGGCCACAAATTACAATTTGTATCGTAAGACTTTTATTTAGGCCTCCTAACACAATATTTGTAGTTTTACTGAGTATTTACAAGGGCAGTTTATTATCTAGCTAAGTCTTACTAGTCCTTTAATTGTTGTCCTATTTAAAATGTCACTGAACATGAAAAAAAATGACATTTAAAAAAAAGGATTAATAGTTTGTCTTGCTGTATTCTTAATGCAAAAGTTTATAAAAAAATGCCAAAACGCATAAAAAAAAACATTATTGAGGAAATAAAGGTAACACGAACTGATGAAAAGAAGTGAAAAGTCCTAGTGAAAAGTCTGCATTCTTTTCACAAGTAATTTCAGGTCTGGCAGTTGATCACTGGCTGATCTGAGACCGTCTGTCAGCAAGACGAAAAGTCAGCAAGTCTTCTTTTTTATGCTCCATTGCACATTGACATTGAGAATAAAAGTTTTGTTTTTCATGTTGCTAAGAGGACCATCGGCCACTTACACACTGCAAAGTTTACTGCAAAACGCATTAAATGACGCACAAATAAAGTTACTTTGTTTTTTAAAGCTGCAGTGCGTAACTTTTGACGCTCTAGCAGTTAATAAACAGAACTGCATGCAACCTTTTTTCAACTGTAAAGAACCTTTAGTGCAATGAAAATGTTCTACGGATGTTTAAGGTTCTTCATGGAACCGTACATGCCAATAAAGAACCTTTATTTTTTAAAAGTGCAGTTTATAAGACGTAAAACATATGTAAACATAAACGAACGTAGCATGTGTGCAAGTTTTGTTAGAATCCGATACATGCTTATTTATTTCAGGTCTACACCACCCCTTCCAATCCAATTGAAACTTTATTCGCTTCAGGCTCAAGAGGTGTTTAGATGATGTTTTTCCAGTCTGATTGAGCCATCAATCCGATGATAAACAGATTATTTGGGTGCATGTAAACGTAGCTAGACGACCTCACGGGCAGATCGCATTTTGTGAGACAGCAGGGTTTAGGTAAACTTGAAATACAGGTCATCTGCAGAAACTATCGGACAGCTCTGCGCTTTAAGATTGTAAGATGCTTCAAATGTTAGCAGTCTGTCGCTGCATGCGAGTTGTTCTCTTGTAGATGCCAACAGATGAACGAGCTCTTCGGGAAAACTGGAGCGCACACTGGCAATCATCTGAACCCAATGGAGGTTGTGCTATTCCATTAAGTTTTAAACTATTTATGCAAACTTTATTTCAGCATGGAGAAAATAAATGGGATTCCATAACCTAAATGTTGCGCGCAATGGAAATAACATAATACATGGTTTAGATAAACAGTATCAAAAAAAAAAAAAGAAATAATCAAAGAATCCTAAAAAACGTTTTATCAGTTTCCACAAAAATATGAAACAGCAAAATTGTTTTTAAAATTGATAATAAGAAAAAAAATTCTTGAGCAGCAAATCAGCAGATTAGAATGATTTCTGAAGAATCATGAAGACTGGAGTAATGATGCTGAAAATTCAGCTTTGCATCACAGGAATAAATTGCAAGAAAAAAAATTCACATAGAAAACACGTATTTTGGATTGCAATAATTTTTCACAATATCACAGTTTTTGTATCTAATATAGCCAAGAGATTTAAAAACACGAAACTTTTGAAAGGTAGTATTTCAGAAAATCCTCAGGATATCAAACTACAAGGATTATAAGCTGTTTTATTTTCTATAAATTATTTATGAGCTTTACAATTTTAGCAAATCCTGTTAGCAAACTTTAGGATGTCTGTACAATTTTGTTATTTTTTAATTATATTTTATTATTAATTAAACAATACAAGTATTCATTATTAAAATAAATAAATATTATTATAATAAATACAAAAATACTTGATAACACTGGAAATGGAAAGCGATTACAGTATTTACTTATCTTCCAGAGAAGGTTTAGTTGGTGTGAAGATATGTTTGCTTATCCAACATATCTAATAGGTTTTGCAAGACAAAACATGGGATTTGTGTCTCTAATTTGAAACCTGGACACACTATTGTATCCTATTCCTGGATAACATTGTACATTTGTAACAGATGGAAAGCATAGTCCATTCATCCAAAACTGAAAACTCACCGCTGTCATTAGTGGAGCGATATGAACGCTGGTTTTTGCCATCAGTACGCCCGTCTCGAGCCGGTTCAGACCCAATGCTAATGGAAGCTGAATCAGAAAAAAAAGAAGAAGAAAAAACTCATTTTAGTATTACTGATTTTTTCTGAGCTTAATTGTGTATTACATGGGTTCTGCCTCACAGAGCCAAAGATTAAGACTGTATTACTGAACTGAAGCGAAGTACGGTTCAATCTATAAAGATCATTAGATTTTCAGAGTTTATTCTCAGAGCCTGGGATGTCAGGCATTTAAAACAACCTTAATAAACTCCCGTTCACTGGCCTCTTAGCCAGCACTATCTCTGTGTCTATCTCTTTGACCTTCACACATTCAATAGCGATTACTTTAGAAGGAAAGGGACGTTCAGAAAGAGGCAAAAGGGAAGGGGGAGAGAGAGAGAGAGAGAGAGAGAGAGAGAGAGAGAGAGAGAGAGAGAGAGAGAGAGAGAGAGAGAGAGAGAGAGAGAGAGAGAGAGAGTGTGTGTGTGTGTGTGTGTGTTGAAGTATTTATCTGCGCAGGGGATTACGTAGCAAATGGCTTTTTCTTCATTCAGTCTGGATAACATTTATGCTCCCAACCTCTCATCCGCAGAACCAAACCCGAAGCCCTTCAGGATGAGAGTGGATGATAAATGTCTTAAATGTGAATATAAGAACAAATGGTTGAACATATATGAAAGGCCAAGGGCAGTAGTAACCTTTCCATATTTTCCTTCATAACTCAAAAACTGCTACATCTATCTGACATATTTTGGTAAACACACGTTTAAGTGTCAAGTCAAGTCAAGTCAAATATATTTATATAGCGCTTTTCACAATACAGATTGTATCAAAGCTGCTTCACAGTATCAATCAAAACAACTTAACAATGTTTGTTTATTACTGGAAAAAAGTAATAAACTTTTGTCAAAGTGTCAAATGGAATAGTACAGTACTAAACATATTTGAGAGATCATAATGTTGAATTTAACAGCCCTGTTATATGTGATAATTAAATGAATTTATGATATCCCAAATAAGAGCACACATCATTTGCTTTAATACTTATTAATTCTTTTAGTTGCCATAATGTGTTTAGGCAAAAGTCTAAGTGATATCTACATTATAATTATTTGAAATGGGTTAAAGTTCTCTCTAAAAGCAGGTAAGCTAGAGATCCCCCTTTGTTTTCTGGGTTGTCAGTATAATATGTCTGCCTTGATTTGATTATCTCTGTTTTAGATAGTAAATTTGTATCAAATCATAAATCCAGAAAAATGTAAACAGACTTTCGGAAATTTGAATTTCATATGGCCCTATTACTGTAATAAATAAATAAATAGTTAAAGTTTTATGAATTCAGTTGTTTAGATGTTGATTTAGATGCTTTTAATTATTAAACGGTAAATCAATCATTAAAACGGAATACACATAATTTGGAAAAAAATTTAATAGAATTTGGAAGAAAAAAAAAATCATAGGGCCCTAAAAAATTGAATTACTCATATATAAACATCCATATAACAAAACCAATTTACTTTACTAGATATTAAGAAAAGAGCTGCCCTGAACATGACCTTGTTTCATTGTTCGACCTAAAGCACATGTTTAAGTGTTTCTACTGTATACTTCTGTAGCAGTAAGTGCCTGCCCTTCATTGAGCTCAGAGAGTATATCGGTCATGTTCATCACACAACACAGTTATTTAACATCCTTTCATGTCTCTGACAGACCCAAAGACGCCTATTGTGTCCATGCGCTCCTCTCAGTGCCGCATTCCATTTAGTCCCATTTCTAGCTGCAGAGCTTCACTTCTGTAAATAGTTGTATTCTGTAAGAGCTGCTGAGAGCATTGTGTACTATATGTCCCTCTCTCTCTCTCTCTCTCTCTCTCTCTCTCTCTCTCTCTCTCTCTCTCTCTCTAAGATGTGTACAAAGGTTATGAGGAGAGATTTCTGAATGTTCAAAAAACATTCTGCACTGCTGAAAACACAGACACACTCGTGGATGCTGTATAAGTGTTTTACTTAAGCTGAATTTAGTGATGCATTTAAAAAAAAAATACAATAAACAATGAATCACGTTTAATAATCAACGGTAAACAATAAAAACTTATAAACATTTAAATTACATGTCTGTTTTATATCAACTTTTAAATTATATAATTATGTTTATGAAACAATTTAGTTGAAACACATAAATAGTGACTTATAAAAACTTGTTTCATGACAGATTCAAACATATTAAATAACGAAGACAATAGATTTAGTATATGTATATAAAATATAATAAATATGTAATAGCAAAATGCTCCTCTAGTTATTTATCTAGCTAAGTAACAAGTTTATGAACATTGACTTGCTTTAAGGTATATGTAACATGACGTGACATTCTTTACAAGCTGTTTTAATGACGTCTTTCCGCGGTTGAAACACTGATTGTTTACAAGAGATGTGATATGGATTTTGGTAAGTTGCACTGTCTTTTTCAACTTCTGATGTTTAAAAAGTTTATTTTGTGCTGTAACTTGTTGTAAAGAACGTAGGCGCTACAGCGCCTGATCTGTCACTCCACATAAAAGAGCGGCACAATTTTATTTGTTATTTAACATTTTGCTTCAAGTAAATATATCATGTTTTAATGATAATTATTTTTACTGGAAAATACAAAAATACTGATTTAAATTTGTTTAAATGTAGTCATAAAATGTTAAAAAGTCCCACTCACAGAAATAAAGGAGGTTTACTCACTGCATTTAGAAGTTTCATGTTGTCAACATTCTGCATGAATGCTTGTCTGGCTTGAAGAAGCTGATTGGCTGTCAAGGAGCATGTGATATTCTGAAACTCTGCCTTCTGATTGGATGAATTAAACTCCAGGATGCGATTGATTGATTCACCGCAGAGCACAGAGCGCAGATCGCCATCACCTGAGAGCGCAGGCAACTACACAACAGAGCAGCAAACAGGATATCAAAACAAAAACTCAGATGAACATCAGAGACACACCTGGATGGTATTCCAGAAAGCAAGATTAACTTACCGTTAACATATACCCTGGCCTGAACTCTCGGCTCATTAACCCAAACTTTGCTTACTCGATTGTATGCAGATTCCAAAACCGGGGTCTGGAGTAAGTTCATTCAACCATTCAAGGAGTATGGAACTTAAGAGTTAAAATTGACCGCGCAAAGACGTTCTCAACCGAGCATAGAATCCAGAAGTCACCATGGAAACGGACGCTATTTTTTAACGGACGCTATGTCTAAGAAGAAGCTCGCCATAGCTTCGCCATTTTTTCACGTTGTTTCACAAAAATACATTCTTTCTATATATATATTGTGCAAAATCTGTCACGCCCACTGGAAGTTTAGCTTACGCTACGGGAAAGATTCATCTTCTCGAGATATTGAAGCCAAAAAATGATCCTTAATTTTGTATTCATTGTCAACGCAGTGCAGCAGCTTGCAGACCTAGAGCAGGCAGTCTTGCGTGCTCATTGGCTGCCCTGCAGGCATCTGCTGCAGCCTACCAGTGAGCCCCGCGTGACGTCACGCCCAATGAAGGGCGCCCTCGCCTTCATAGCATCATAGCCCGCCAGAATGGGCGTGGCTTAGCGTATAAAAGAAGGGGCTGTAGGCTGAATTCCCTGATTTTCATCTCTTCAGCGAGCTCTTCGCATCGCTGGATCTGAGAGAAGCCACCGCCGCCGATGAACAAGCGAAACAGCCAGCTTAGGACAGCGGTGAGGAAGCCGGCCGTCTTCGCCACCTTCAGTCATCCGTGTGAGCTACGCTATCCGGCGACGTATCCTTTTTACCTTGCATAAATTCTCTTCCAGATTCTATTCTAAAAGAGCAGCGAGTGTCTTTTTAAAGATGCCTCGCACTTCCTGCGGCTCGTGTAGAGCACCGCTCAGCGCCGGCGACCGCCACGTGATTTGCGCTCTCTGCCTGGGCCTGGAACATGTAGAGCTCGCGCTCGCCCTCGCGTCCGGGGGCTGCGAGCTCTGTGAAGCGCTTCCGCTGTCGACCCTGCGGGCTCAACTCGAAGCCTTCAACACTGCAGCAGTCACTCCGCCCTCTGTGGGGCCGCGCAAGAAGAAGCGCCGTTCCCTGAGACAGCCGGAACCTGTGGCCACAGCGACGCGCTCGCCGGAGAACCTCCCTCGAGCCTCGTTTTCGCCTTCTCCGCCCCTCCTCACCGGCGCGCAGCTGCCGCTCACGAGCCTCACTGCCGTCGAATCTGAGGATGAGGCCGAGGGACACGCGGCTAGCTCTCTTTACATTACAAGAGAGCTACCTCGCCCTCGCGTCCCTGTTCGCAGCGTCATGCAGAGCCCTCTCGAGCACTCTGCATGACCCGGACGGGCATCATCTGTGTCTGTCACGTGAAGGTCCCGTGCCCACTGCTTGTGCGTGCGCCCTCATACAAACACTGTTCCCAGTTCTGCTCGACCAACGAGCATGCGGCTAGCTCTCTTTACGTTACAGGAGAGCTACCCCGCCCTCGCGTCGCCGTTCGCAGCGTCATGCAGAGCCCTCTCGAGCTCTCTGCATGACCCGGACGGGCATCAACATACGCGACGTACTGGATGCGTGGTAAGAGTAGCAATTTTTATACAGTTCTGCTCGACCAACGAGCATGCGGCTAGCTCTCTTTACGTTACAAGAGAGCTACCCCGCCCTCGCGTCATGCAGAGCCCTCTCGAGCTCTCTGTATGACCCGGACGGGCTTGCGCACCGCCGTCGAAATGTCTCGCCCAGTCAGTCCCCTTAGATAAGGCTACTGCAGCGGTGTATTTGGCAGCCAACGAGCCGGTAATGCAACCCGCTCGCCTGCACACATCCACCGTTCTCGCGGTGACCCAGAGAAATCTCAAGTGAGTATAATGTCTGGTTATCCGGCTCACGCCGTTGGTGTCTTGAGTGTAGAAAAGGTGCCCACATCTCGGTGTTCACCCTTACACACAAGCACGATACCCCCCGTGTCTCCCGCAGAGCCCACTCTCATAAAGCTGGCAAATACCACTCGAGTGCTAGATGCAGCGGTGTATTTAGCAGCCAACGAGCCGGTTCATTTACCCTCTCGCCAGCACACAAACGCCGTTTTCACGGCGACCCAGAGAAATCTCAAAAAGCGTATAATGTCTGGTCCGGCTCACGCCGTTGGTGTTTAAGTGTAGTGAAAGTGCCCACGCCCCAGTGTTCACCCCTACACACAAGCACATCAAATCTCGTGTCACTCACAGAGCACACTCTCATAAAGCGCAGAAAAGCCGCTCGAGTGTTGAATATAAGAAATGTGTCCACAGGTCTGTGCCCACAATCTGCCCTCTCTGTTACACGCTCAATAAAACAGGTTATGAATGTAAGTCTCGTGCCTGCCGGAGAGCGTTCACGCTTACTAACACACACCTCCCCCCGGGCGCCGCCCGCGCGTTTAAATGTTATCACAAAATGCAGGGCATTGATAAGACGCTCCCCATCCTAATGATCGTGGCGTCAAATACAATTGTAAGTCTCGTGCCCGCGCTCACGCTTACAGAAAGCTTTTCCGCCCAAAGCGCTGCTCGCGCGTCAAAAAGTGAGAATAAAATGCTCCCCATCCCTTATGATTGGGACACCTCACAGAAATCAGACGGTCTCGGGTTTCAGCGAGCAGCCATTGCCCAGAACCGAGAGCACGCGCGCCGCGTTTTCGGCTCCGGCTCAGTTTCACAAGCCCGCGAATGGCGGCGATCTGAACCCGGAGGCCATTCGCCCCCTAGCGGCTCACATAGCTGCGTGGGAAACGATCCCAGGGTTTTCAGAATGGGTTCTGAGCACAATAAAGCAGGGCTATACACTTCAATTCATTCGCCGTCCCCCGCGCTTTCGCGCCCGGACAGCGACGATAGTGAACGCGGAAGTAGCACACCTACTTCACGCAGAAATAGCAAACTGCTGTGCAAAGGGGCTATAGAAAAAGTACCGCCTTCTCTGAGCGAGTCAGGTTTTTACAGACGATATTTTCTCGTACCCAAGAAGGACGGAGCTTTCAGACCTATCCTAGATCTGAGACATTTAAATAAGGTGCTTGCAAAAAGACCGTTCAAAATGCTTACGACCAGAAAAATCCTCGCGCACGTTCGCCCGAGGGACTGGTTTATTTCTCTAGATCTGAAGGATGCCTATTTTCAGATTCAGATATTACCCCGTCACAGGCAATTTTTGAGATTCGCCGTCGACGGTCAGGTATATCAATACACCGTCCTGCCGTTCGGCCTGTCTCTAGCACCCCGTACATTTACGAAGTGCATGGACGCGGCGCTCGCCCCCCTGAGAACTCAGGGGCTGTGAATAATGGACTATCTGGACGATTGGCTGATATTGGCACAGTCAAAGACGGAACTGTTATCTCACAGAACAGTGCTTCTCAGTCACCTGGAAAGCTTGGGTCTCACGGTCAACTGGACCAAGAGCTCACTAATGCCCAGTCAGTCAATTTCCTTTTTAGGAATAGAACTGAATTCTGTGGCCATGACGGCTCGTTTGTCGACACAGCGCGCGCGCCGTGTTCGCCGCCTAGCCGCGTCTTTCCAGAAGGGCAGCTTTCTCCCTTTGAAAACGTTTCAAAGGATGCTGGGCTGTATGGCTTCAGCGGCAGCGGTGTTCCAGCTGGGCCTACTGCGCATGCGCCCGCTCCGACGCTGGTTGAATGCTCGCGAGCCTGGGTTTCTGGCGGCCAGAAAATCAGAGTGACTCAGACCTGCATAACGGCTCTGCAGCCCTCTGCAGTTAGTAGCCGACTGGTACCAGCAGGGAGTGATGATGGGAACCATCTCTTATCGGAAAGTCATTTCGACAGACGCATCCAACTCGGGTTGGGGCGCGCTGTTCGAAGGCAGACCGGCCTTTGGCCAGTGGTCAGACCAAGAGAAGTGTTTTCACATAAACTGTCTGGAAATGATAGCGGTCGAGAACGCGCTGAAGCGCTTCCTCCCGTTCATACAGGACCAACATGTTCTCGTCCGCTCGGACAACATGTTTCCTATGTAAACCGTCAGGGCGGTGTCAGATCCAGAAACCTCTGCAATCTGACGGAACGCATCCTTATTTGGTCCCAGATGCACCTGCGCTCGCTGAGGGCGGCGCATGTGCCTGGCCATTTGAACGACAGCCCAGACAAACTGTCCAGGGACAACGTTCCCCCAGGGGATTGGTCCCTGCACCCCCAAACAGTAAAGATGTCGACCTATTTGCGTCAAAAGACAATGCTCATTGCCCGATGTTCTTTTCGAAGAACGAGGACGCGCTGGCCCAGGTCTGGCCCAGCCTCCCACAGTATGCTTTCCCTCCAGTCTCCCTGTTACTACAGGTGATCGAGAGAATCAGGGAAACGCGCCATTCGGTGCTCCTCATAGCTCCGCACTGGGAGAATCAGAATTGGTTCCCGGAACTAGCACGGCTGTCACATGCAGCTCCGTGGCCTATTCCGGTGAGGGCAGATCTCCTCTCTCAGGCTCGCGGCTCGATCTGGCATCCCCATCCAGAGGGCTGGTCTCTGCACGCATGGTTGATCAACGGGTACTCGTTGCCCTGCCAGAAAGAGTGATGAACACGATCACGCAGTCTAGAGCTCCTTCCACGAGAAGGCTCTACGCGTCTAAATGGTCAGTGTTCTCCAAGTGGTGCACCGACAGAGATCTGGACCCGCGGACGTGCGAGGTTGCGCATCTGCTCATTTTCCTACAAGAGCTGATGGATAAAGGGAGGTCCCCACCCACGCTCAAAGTTTATATGGCGGCCGTGGCGGCGTTCGCAGAATCAACGCACGGCCAGTCACTGGGAAGACATGAGCTGGTCATCCGCTTCCTTAGGGGAGCTAGAAGGATGAATCCGCCGCGCCCCCCGTCGGTTCCTATGTGGGATCTTTCCTTGGTCCTCGAGGCCCTGAAAGCCTTCCCATTTGAGCCACTAGACTCCGTGGAGTTAAAATACCTATCACTAAAAAAAACATTTTTTTCTGACCGAGCTGTCATCAGTCAAACATGTGGGGGACCTGCACGCGCTGTCAATCAGCGCGACGTGTCTTGAGTTCGGGCCGAATGACTCTAAAGTCATCCTCAAACCCAGACATGGCTATGTTCCAAAAGTGATGGGAACTCCTTTTAGAGCGCAAGTCATTTCACTGTCGGCTCTGCCAGCGTCAGACAGTGAGACGGACGTGAATCTCCCTTGCCCGGTCTGGGCGCTGAGGTTTTACACTACGCGCTCCGCCTCTTTCAGGCGCACGGAGCAGCTCTTTGTTTTGTTTGGTGGGCACACCAAAGGTCTCGCTGCCTCGAAACAGACTCTGTCCAGATGGATAGTGGGCGCTATAGCGGCCGCTTATGCGTCAAAAGGTCTGCAATGCCCTCTGGGCATCAGGGCTCATTCCACTAGAGGCATGGCCTCATCGTGGGCGTGGTCCAGCGGGATTTCTATCCACGACATTTGTGTAGCGGCGGGCTGGAGCTCCCCGTCTACCTTTGTCAGGTTCTATAACCTAGAAGTTCCCACCCTGCAGGCTAAACTTCTGTCAGTCTAAGCGAGTTGTGCGTTCTGCCCAGACATATCATGCTCAGACCACTCTCACGTGACTCAGCTCTCCTGGTTGAGCTGCACTAGTAGGGATGTGCTATATGCTTATACAGACCAGTGCTCTGCTCTGTATTCCCTATGTGTGCTTATGTACGAGTGATGGCCCGTGTGGCTGGCCACCTTATTTTTCCACTTATTGGGTTCCCCGAGTAACCTCAGCGACTCATGGGTGGTTGCTTGGCGCGCACGGCGTTGACAAAAAGTTCCGAAGTTCCACGCAAGACTGCCTGCTCTAGGTTTGCTAGCTGCTGCACTGCGTTGACAATGGATACAAAATTAAGGATAATTTTTTTGCTTCAATATCTCGAGAAGATGAATCTTTCCCGTAGCGTAAGCTAAACTTACGCAATACTCGTTCCCTCTCTAGAGAGAACAGAGGTTACGTAACCGAGTACGTTATTCAGGTTGTGTTCAGAGTAAGTTGCTGTTTTGGAACTGAAAGTTGAGGTTATCTGCTTACCCTGAATAAACGTACCCAGGTAAGTCCCAAAACCTACTTTCTAGAATACCGCCTGGCATCATCTTTGAGTTTATATAACATTTTGAAAGATCAATATAAAGGCAACATTTTTGTCAAGAAGTGTCATTTTTTTATTTTCTTAGTTACTGAGCCATGAACAAATACCTTTTTGTTTAATAAAAAATGCGAGTAATATCAGGCAAATCTGAAAAAAAAAGTCAGAATTCCAAGATGTAAACTTGCATTTGCGAGAAAAAACGTCTGAATTGTGAGACAAAAAGTTCTTTTTTATTCTGCGGCAGAAACAAGCACTTATTTAATTAAATCGCTTATTCAATTAAAAATGAGAGCATCACTAATTAAATAAGCGATTCAATGAAATGAGTATGTCTACGTTTTCAGCACTTTTATCAGTATTATGTCAAAATAAAAGCTTGAGGATTTGAATGTTTGAAAGTGAGAAATTTAAGACTAATATAATATTAGTATTGTAACTTACAGTGTGAAATAAATCATATGTTTTAGGCCTTTAATTATCAAAGATTCTTTTGTCATTTTACATGACAATTGTAATTTACAAAATCAATATTTTTATTTCTTCATTTTTATAATTTGAGTTAAAACATTGTCCTCTAAATATTTATGTGCCTATTGAGTTTTGCTTTCGAAGTTCAAATGACGTGTGTTTGACATTTTACTGCCATGTGAATCTAGCTTTAACGACAAGCTTTATTGCTGAGGTAAAACACAGGGCTTTGGTGATGTGATTGAGTTCCTGTAGAAGCGTCTGGACTCTCGGCTGATTTTTCATTAAGGGATATTGGATCTCCTCCAGTCTGCACTAAAATATACAGCGTCTCTTTATCTTTCTGGCTCTCCATCTGTCTTTGTAGATGACGTACCTGGCCGAGCCGAACTTTCACCCTCATCAGGCTCGTGGCTGTTGTGCTTGGCACAGAAAGGCTGTTCGTCAGATATTCTGAAAACGTCTCGTTGGTTATCAGCAAATTGCGAAGCGGAATGGACTGACCTAACAGAGAAATTGAACAGGGAATATTACATAGGTTCAGACAGACAGAAAATATACCATTTTTTAAATCTTTTGTAGTCTAAACAGCAAAAAAAAATAAAGAAATGTATTCATTTCTTTTCACATTTATCTTAGAAAATGTAACATGTTTTCAAGTGGAGGTCGAGGTGTATTGCGGTGGGCGGCTATGCAAGCGCTTTGGGTAAAATTGAGGCCGTGATTGAAGGAGAGGATGTGGCTTATTAAACACGTGTTAGCCCGTTAAAGACTCATTTAGCTGTAAGGCAACATGCTGTTTTGTCACCATGCAACTGCAAATTCCTCCCACAAGCTCGCACAAAGACCATGAAAGCCAATTAGGCATATGAAAGCTTGTGTGTTTAGACATCAAGGGTGGATGGAGGTCTGACTGCGCCCTAGAGAGAGCTGTTGTAATTCTCATGAATGGGCGGCTGTGTTTGGGAACGTGAAAAAAAAATAAACCTGACCCGGCTAATATGTATAGAGCCGTGCTAATTAGCGGCCCAGCGCTCGACGAGTATCAGACAGCAGCGCTGATTACAGAGGGCACGTCATTACACTCTGAATCTTATCTGCGTCTTTGTTGTCATCTCTACAATCCTCTTCAACACCAATCAGGTAGGTCGCAGACAGACCGGCTTACGCACAAACACATGTGCGCGGATAAGCTCTGTTCGAGAGAGATTGGAGTCGTCACCTCGCACCTTAATCATCTCCGGCTGCCATGGCGTCACCCTGCGCTCCCATTGGCCGCTTTATTCCACGCTCGCCATGATTGGCCGCTTCTATCGGCGAGTCTCTGGCAGCGTTGTGAGTTAATTACTCTCTCTTAGATCTGCTGATGAATTTAATCTTGTATAATAGAAGTTCATGGCCCCAGAATGCAAATAGGCCTGCAGCGGTGACCACGTCCTGACAACACGGCCTATTTGCAAATGAGCTCCCTCAGAAATCTGAATATCATTAGACTAAACGGTATGAACAAACAACAGCAGAGAGGCAAGATATATGACCTACACCTACCAACCAACAACTGCAGCTGTAAATTGCACAGTGCCGCTGTAGTCAATTCAAGTGCGCGTCCATTGTAGTTGTGCACGTCATTGTGTAAGAACAGCAAGGGCAATAGTCGTTATTGTATATATTTTAATGCAATTGCATCTGAGGATATCTTCACGCCAAGCGCATTACAAAAAACAAAAAAATACAATTTGCATAAAAACAATAATAAATATAGCTGCGAGCAGCGATTACGGGCCCAAGCCGGTGGCACCGCAACCCTGGTTCCTTTAGTTACCTAAAGGCACCGGGGTGGCGGTGCCGCCGGCTTTGGCCCTTCATCGCTGCTCGCAGCTATATTTATATATATATATATATATATATATATATATATATATATATATATATAAATTATATATATATATATAAAAAATACATATATATATATATATATATTTTTTTTTTTATATACATATATATATATATATATATATATATATATATATATATCTCACTTGCCTTACCTGAGAACAATGAAAACAATAAAAAAAACTAGGGAATCACTAAACCGAGAGAATTATTCTGTTTTGATGATACACTCAAAATATTACACAAGCAATTCTTTAAATTTAATGATATTCAGAACAGAACAAGAATTCAAAAAAACTATAATTAAGAATTAACCGAAATAATTGAAAGCGAAAGTGAAAGTAAGTGGTGTTTGGCTCACGTAACTCTCTCATTAGAATCAAACTGTTTCAACATTTGCGATGTATTTGGATGCTAAACTATTCTTTATTATGGGCTTTGTACTTCACTCAGGTTTCAATATGTGTGTGTGTGTGTGTGTGTGTGTGTGTGTGTGTGTGTGAGGTGCGGGTGCGATTGAACTGTTACACATAAAAACATACTCCGTCCAATAAAACACAACAAAGTGCTTTTTTCAAACTATAAACTCTTGTCAAACTGTAACCTACAACTGTCACCAAACTAAAATCACACGCACACACTGTCTAAAAGCAAAAAATATTTATCCAACCCCATTTAAAACAGTCTGTGGGTGCCATCTTTTGGACATTCACCACATCGCATTGATTTTCATTTATTGTCCTCAGAGCCCTAATCTGTTTATTTTTCAATTACACATTCTACATTGATTAAAAAAGAAAAATTCAAATGTGTTTTTATTTTATACAGGAATAAATTATTTATAATTCAGATGAGAATAAAGTTAGTGTTTTACAATTTAAAGGAAAACAAATATATTGTTCTGAAATATAGCACATTCATTTTAAATTCATTCAGCTTCAATTACCAATACAATCTTAATTTTATTTAAAGCAAACTATACATTTAAAAGATCTTGGTTCTGTGCATATTTTGTAATTTAAAAAAAATACAAAATTGTTATGCAAAAAGACAAGGCCTTAGAGATTTCTTTATCCTTTAATGCAGGAAAAATCACACAGCAATGAAAGGCTTAATATCATGTCACTGTAACAGCCAGCCAGCCACACACACACATATAAACACAGACACCAGCCCTCCCTCCCCCTCCCTCCCCACACAGACAGCCACACACACACACACACATAGAATGGGAGGGGGCCCTCTCTCTGTCAAAGAGTGACAGAGAGAGATACCATTTCATGAAATCCACATTCAAACCACAATATCTGACTTTCTGAGGGTTGGAGCTATTGACTGTAAATTAGAAAGTTGTTTGGCTTGAGGAGAAGAATATACAAGCTGAGTTTTGTAACTGTAGGTAAATCTAACTAAGTTATAACACACTTTATATGTCCTTTTTTAGTCATGAAAATTCATTTCCTCGCCACGGCCAAACCGTTCGAGATATCAAAAATCCGTCAGCAATTTAGCATCCTCAATGTCTTGACTTCATGCACGCCTAGTTTGGCGATGATTGAATGAATTGCCTAGGAGTAGTACTTCAAATTCCACAGCAAGCGTTTTCCAAACAACCCATAATAGCCGACTTCCTGTTGGGCTGGCGTAAAACTTGACCAGGGGTAAAATGTTTGGCCCGATGAGATCTATATGTGTACTGAGTTTCATATTAATTCATGCAAGCGTGTTGAATATATGGACCAAATTGTCGGACCCCGTTCAAGGGGGCGCTGTTGAGCCCCCCTGCCACGCCCGGGTACCAGCTTCAGCCCGGCCCTGATGGCCGTGGGTTCTGACCTGTGTGCAAAATTTCAAAAGTTTTTGAGCACGTTAAGAGTCCCAAAATCCCCTGAAACCTTGAAATGCATTAAAATCAATAGACAAATCCCTCACACACAGAGACGGAAAGAGAGGGAGAGAAAATTCTCAGAAACATCCACATTCAAACTAAAATATCTGACTCCCTCTTGGTCTGAGCTAATGACAGTAAATTAGAAAGTTGTCCGGCTTGATCTGAACAATATGCGTACCGAGTTTTATGATTGTAGGTAAAACTATAGAACTAACACCCCCACTTTTGTCAAAAGGTGGCGCTACTGAGCCCCTGCACCACGCCCGTTTCTGAAACTTTGCACATGTCTACTGGCTAATAAATGTGATGTGTCTGTCGAGTTTCATGTTATTTCAAGTATGTTAAGAGTCTCAAAAGCATCAACAAAGAATATTAAAGTATGATGCGTTGCCACGGCAACAGTATCAAAGATATCAAGAATCCTTTCACAGGTCTACATCTGCCGTATGTTTACATTATACAGATGAAGTTTGAAGCAAATCGGGTTAAAATAAGAGGGTGATTTCAAAGCATTTTGAAAGTGACACACTTCCTGCTGCCAGTTGGTGGCGCTATAACTTTGACTCACAATAGTCACATCCATGTGATCGGCCTCTTAAAGCAAACACACTGGTGAAGTTTCGTTAAGATCAGCTAATGTATGCTGAAGTTATAACACACTTCCTGTTTCACGTTTCTCGCCATAAATTCGTTTCCTCGCCACGGCCAAACCGTTCGAGATATCAAAAATCCCCTGGCAATTTTTCATCCTCAATGTCTTGACTTCATGCTGACCGAGTTTCGTGGCATTTCTTTGAATTCTCTAGGAGAAGTACTTTAAATTCCATTGCATGCGTTTTACAAACAACCCTAAATAGCCGACTTCCTGTTGGGCTGGGGTAAAAAGTAAGAGCATGAAGTATATATGAACCGATGAGATCTATATGTGTACTGAGTTTCATATTCTTACATGCAAGCGTGTTTGATTTATGGACCAAGTTTTCGGACCCCGTTCCAGGGGGCGCTGTCGAGCCCCCCTGCCACGCCCGGGTACCATCTTCAGCCCGGCCCTGATGGCCGCGGGTTCTGACCCGTGTGCAAAGTTTCAAGAGTTTTCGTGCACGTTAAGAGCCCCAAAAGTGCCCGAATAGTCGTAAGAAAAATAAAAGAGAAAAAAAAAAAAAATAATCCTAAGGAAAACAATAGGGCCTTCGCCCTTTCAGGGCTTGGGCCCTAAAAACCAAACAAAAATAAAAATACAGCCGTTAAGATCATACAAGATGTTTTAAATTGACATATTATACAAACTCCAAAGCTTGTTCTGGTAAAATATTACTTAAGTGAGCTTACTACATAAAAATGTTGTCTACTTGCATTAAGTCTCATTTTATTAAAAAATAAACTAAAATAGACTGTTGCCAGGAGGCAACACCGTACCATAGAGGGTTAATGGCATATTTGAACCAGAAATGCACAAATTTTGCACTCTAAACTCAAGTCAACAACTGATTAATTTGCCTCTATTTTTACTTCTATTTGAAAGATGATAATGGTAATGATGATCTAATAATGATGCTCAAAAGCCCACGTTTGATTACTCACAATGCATGAGTGTCATGGGGAAATGCTGCCAATTATTTCACGTTTATGAGATTGGTGGGGAAAAAACACACACAGCTGAACTGGGATGTCTGAAGTGTTCATAACAGCAGTTCTACCTAGACAAAATTGTCAATCGATTTAAGATGATCTTATTAAAAAAAATTGCCAGCAGGCAAATCAATGGAAGCTTGTTTATGCCACAGAATAAAACATTTTAAGATAATTTTGACTTTGTGTCTCACAATTGAGTTTACATCAAAAAGTCTGAATTGTGAGATATGAACTCACAATTGCGGGCTATAAAGTCAGAATTGCAAGTTATAAACTTGCAATTGCGAGAAATAAAGTAATAATTGTGAGATAAAAAGTAAAAAAATAATATCACCTTTAGAAAAGGAGACATAGAAATTTACCTCCAGCTGGGTTGGCATTCTGCAGGACGGACACCCATTGGCCGATATCATCAGAGATCAGTTGAACGTTGCTGAAGAGGGCGGGATCTGCCAGGAGCGACTGAACTTCAATCAAAACCTTTGTTACTCTAAATAAAAGTACGAAAGAAGCATAAGATACAAACAGCCAAACAACGTTGTGTGTGTGTGTGTGTGTGTATACACACATTTATATATAGGCTATTTATATATATACATTATATATACAGGTGAAACTGGAAAAATTTGAATATCGTGCAAAAGTTCATTTATTTCAGTAATTCAATTCAATTCTTTTGCACGATATTCTAATTTTTCCAGTTTCACCTGTGTATATACAGTATATATATATATATATTTGCTTGAATAAATGAAGACAATAAAATTTAATATACTATTTAATAAAATTAAAAGCAATTTAAAGAATTTAAAATTATGGTAACACTTGTTAACATTAGTTCATGCATTAACTTATATAAAGCTTATCTAATAGGCTATATTAACTATGTGTTTAACTAATGATAACAAATAAAACCTTATTGTAAAGTGTTTTCCTATATTATTATGCTTTAAAATTATTATTTAAAATTGAACAATTATTATGCTTCGTATAAGTTGGGTCTGCATTCATTTGGGGATTCATTGTGTAAATATATCCATGTTAAGTAAACAGAGCACGCTGCATTTGCATGAATAGTCATTTTGTTGATCTGACACTCACGTGGAGTCGTTGAAGTTGTTCACCTGTCCGGGTGCTTCACCAGGTGTGGGATAACTGACACACGGGTTCTGTATGTTACACAACATGCCCTGTAGCCATGGCAACACACCTGCTGATGGGAGGGGCTTATTGGGGTAGTGGCCTGAGAAGAAGAAATTATTCACAATTCAATAAGCGTTTTCAGCTTTTTGCATCCAACTTGTGGTTTAAGTAATTTTGGTCAAATATAATAGATTCATTTTTTTGATTTTCACTCAATAACTTATTTAGCTCTAATGTAACAAAATTAAAAGAAAATAATGTGCATTAGGTCTTTAACAGATCACATTATTTTAACATTCCTGATCTCACAAACCCGCTAAACAAGTATTTTCTGTCAAGCTGTATCGCTGTTCTTCAATTTTTTTTATATTTTTTTTACAAACTACAGCTGTCAATTTAACATATTAATTTAGAAGGATGACAATGTCCCTAGCCATTCACACTGCACATTCAGTGTGCAATAAATGAGCATATCACGTAGTTCATTCAATCATCAAATGCAAACGTACACTGTAAACCCTAACGCTCAAAATAATTAATTGGTTTGAGTAGGACAAACTTAAATTAAACAAATTAGTTCAGTCAAATTAACTTTTATGAGTATTTAGCACTTTCTTTTTCTTTCAAGTTCACAGAACTGATATATTTTAAGTAAACTGAACTGTTTCATTGTTTTAAGTTTTATGAAATTATTTATTTTAATTTAGACGAACTTAAGTTTAACTGAAACAGCTGGGATGTCTATTTCCCAGCATGCTTTGCCGATGGGACCCGAAAGGGAGAGTAAATGCTAAAATTAAGTGTAATATAATGTGTTTTTTTGTGTAAGATTAATGTAGGCTTTAGGATAGTTACCATCATGGTGACAGTGGTGCATGCAGCTTGATTTGAGAGCAAATAATTCCTTTATATTGCTGCGCTCATACAACAAGTGTTTCTGTATAACATACTATTGCTAATATGTTAGCATTTACTATGTTAGCAGATTAGCTTTTTAAAGCTAACTAAGTTTATACTAATAAAAGTGTTTTGAATTCTGCTAACTTATTTGGGTTTACAGTGTACTTCATAGATTTAAGTTATATTAACTGAATGGAATTAGTACTATTAACTTTATTTACCCAAGTTATCTTAACAATAAGTTATTGAGTTACTTGGACACAAATCAAATATTTTTTTATGCTTAAATTGTTTGAGTTAATAAACTTAAATGATTTAAGGCAATCGGTTTCCTCAAACGGTTTGAGTTGAACTAACTCATCAGGTTTTACAGTAATACCAATTTGCTTTCAACGTGATTCTCAGTAACTCCCAGACATAAATACATTTATTTTATTAGAACATTTAAAAAATGTTTGGCGTAAAAAAACATGCGCATACTGTTTGAGAGTGAGGATTCTGGGAATAACTGAAGTTGAGCAATACTTACACTGGCTTTTATAAACAGGCTGATTGGTGGATCTGACCGACACAAGAATGAAGAACAGAAACAGAGGCCAAATCAGCTCCACCACCAACCGCACCTGAGCATCAGAGAGAGAGAGAGAGAGAGAGAGAGAGAGAGAGAGAGAGAGAGAGAGAGAGAGAGAGAGAGAGAGACTCTTCACAACATTGATCTCAATAGCAACACAATTCATCTCACATCGTCTGCCCTCCATTAGCTTCAGCTCGCTTGCCCTGAGCAGAGGTTGTCCTTTTATGCATCTTTGATTCTGTTATTGCACCTCTAAAACATCAACAATATGAGTCTCCTCAAAAGCCCTTAAAAGTTTCTGACAACCTCTCGAACAAACCCTATGAGATCTCCAAAGGTCCACCAAACTGCCTGATGTATAACTTTCTCAATTTGAAAAGCTAACTATGGAATAAAAAGAAAAAAAAAAATGTCTATCTATTTGATTTGCTCTATTGTACTTGTGCTATTGGTTGCAGTTTGATTATTTGTTTTTATTTTTATTTGACAGTAAAGTCCTTTTGTTTCCTGAACATACCGAACCGTATCAAAACCGTGACCCTAAAATCGTGATACAAACTGCACCTTGAGTCATTTGGACAGTTACACCCCTAAACCTTGCTGTGTTTACACTTGCCATTACCATGAGATCAACGTGATCTAACCAAGCCGATCAGATCATTGGTCTTTACACTTGTCAACAACAAGTGGCTTCTGAATCTGGTTAACTTATTGGATCTGTTTGCACGCAATATTTAAAATAAGTCTGTAATGGAAAAATGCTGTTGCAAAGTCAACCTGAAGTGGCACGGTTTCTTTTAAAAAGTGTTTCCAGTCGCTAAGCTACACATTTTAAACCTCGCAAAATGAGGTGGAAGATGTTGCAAATAATAGCCGACATTGCATAGATGTCGTGATCAAAATGGTAAGAGAAATATAGGCCCAAATCACTGGCAGATGGGATGTGATAATTTTGAATTCTTTACAGACAATGATTGGCTGAGCAACTTTTGGGTGCAAAAGCAAACTTACTGCATTCTACTCTTCCTGTTCTTGAGGTCTGGTGTGGGGTTTTGTGTGACTTTGACCTGTGACTGCAAATACAGTACAATGACTAGATAGTCTTTACATTGCACTTTTTGAATGCTTTATTTTATGACATAAATCACACAAGTTAATACAATACTCTGTACCAGCCAGGACACACAAGTCATAACATTGCGATCACAAACACACTTGTTTTTTTTACTGTGTATGTGGACAACCTCCGGATACAGGTCGCTTGTCAACGGCAGGTGTAAAACGAGCCCTATGACCCACACAATCTGAGATTCAGCTCACAGCATCCAACTGGTACCATTACATTTATGTGATGCTGGTTTTAGTAGTTATATATATATATATATATATATATATATATATATATATATATATATATATATACACACTGAACAAAATTATAAATGCAACACTTTTTTTTTTGCCCCCATTTTTCATGAGCTGAACTCAAAGATCTAAGACAGGGGTAGGCAAGTTCGGTCCTAGAGAGCCACTGTCCTGCAGAATTTAGTTCCAACCCTAATCAAACACACCTGAACAAGCTAACCAATGTCTTCAGGATTATTAAGGATAGGCAGGAGAGGTTTTTTTCAGTGTTGGAGCCAAACTCTGCAGGACAGCGGCTCTCTAGGACCGAACTTGCCTACCCCTGATCTAAGACTTTCTATGTACACAATAGGCCTATTTCTGTCAAATATTGTTCACAAATCTGTCTAAAGCCCTATTCGCATGGGATAAGTATTACCTGGTGATCTCTAGTCATTTGTAATAATTGCGGAGGTTGTCTGTGATCTTAAAAGGGTCATGACATGGTTTTTTGTTTTGTTTTATTATGTTCCTTTATGTGCAATTATAGTATTACTATAGTTTTTTGTAAAAAAAAAAAAAAAATGTAGTGATTTATGACCTTTTCCCACCCTGTTTCCCCCCCTCTGATTCAAACAGTCTGTTTTGGAGGTGTTTCCCCTTTAAGAGTTCAGTGTTAACGCCCATTGTTATGATTGGCTAACGTCAGTGCTGCTGATGCATAAATTATTTAATAATTTTGTATCACATGTAGGCTACACAATGCTCCGCCACGTGAAACTTCGGTCTTCCGATCTTTTACCATCGTGTCAATTCTCAATTGATTTTGATTCATATGCGCGAGGGAGAGAGAGAGAGAGAGAGGGAGAGCAAGAAGGTTTGAAGGCGTGCGCGCGGCCGGGGCTCTCTCTCTCTCTCTCTCTCTTTTGTCGTTCTTACAGTAACATGCGCCCTGTCACACTCATCTACATCACTCACCGAACAAATAAGGCTTTGGCGGGCTGCATATGCTGCAAATAAACTGCATCCAACTGCTTTCCTTGACGTCTGGATCGTTCGGCAGCGCATTCAAACATGTTGTTTGTCCACAGCCAGGAACAGCACATCTGCGTGGCATCGCAGTCATCTTGTAAACAGACCCACTCGCTGCCATAGACAGTAAAAGGCTCGCTGCTCGTCAACGCATGCGATGATGTCAAATGAGGAGTAGTTGTCTTGCGCTGGAGGCGGTCATATGCAAACGACTGGTACGTCACTTCGTACCGTGACGTCACTAAGTTCAAAGGATCTAGAACGAGCTGTATTTAGAGCTTGATTAAATAAATGGTTTGTTTATAATGGGGAGGACGTCTTAAGCTATGAAACTTGCAGGAGGTTTTAATGGTACAAAGACCTCTTAAATACCAAAAGATCGAGGCAAATTTGGTTACTCATGTCATGACCCCTTTAATCCTGTGCGAATCGGCCATGTCTGTAATTTGTAAAGTAAAAATTCCATATATTCCATGTATTTTCCCCAATGAAAAGGGGAATTTTGCACTAATTTGCATCCAGTTAATCACCCACAAAAATAAGAGTCACCTTCACCGGTAAGTAAATAAGTATTTTCAAGAACTTCACATTATATATCATCCAATGTTTTAGAGGACATAACAAAAAAACTGTGTGTTGCCTTAAGGCAACATTGTACCACAATGGAATCGCATAAGGCCATACCAGGCATACTAGGTTGGAATACAAATATATTATATTTGTAAGGAAAAGAGTTAGAATTATCTAAATATATTTGTATTTTTGCATGATTTTGTAATGCACTTACAAGAATAGTTATTCACATACTATATCTGCTTATGATCTGCTCATTTTCTATAGCACATAAAAAGGTATAAAACACAACTGGCAGTTGATGATGGTGAGGATGAGGTGTCATGTGATGATGAAGATGAGGTCATAGTGACAGTGAGGATGAGAGCGAAGATGGAGATGAGGATGAAGATGGATATGTTAACTTGATATGATAACTTGATGATATGATGGTTTGGTAATACTTGTGTTCTACTATGGTACATTGTTGCATGAGAGCAACAGCTGGATATCAAATGTTACTTTTTTATTAATATGAAATTTGCAATACATTAAAAACGGGATATATATATATATATATATATATATATATATATATGTATATGTGTATGCTGCACACTGGTGCTGGTTGAGGAGAGAACCCCAGATATGATTGTAAAGCGCTTTGGGTGTACAGTAGTACATATGAAAGCGCTAAATAAATGCCTCATTCATTCATTCATTCATTCATTCATTCATATACATATACTCAAAAGTAGTCTACAAACACAGTGCTGATTTGGGGAGAAAGAATTCTAACTGTGTTTCAAAGCAGCCTCTTTTAATTTCCAAATGCTAAAACAGTGCAGCTGCATATGTGTGAGAGTGTGTTGTGTAAGGACTTTGCAGAGTTCTGAATAGGAAAGTGAGTTCTGTGACTGTCTGCTACATTATTTATACTGTAGAAGTCTGCAGGCGGAATGAGAAAGAATACTAGATCACATCAGATAGGCTAGTGTGTGTCCGTGTGTATTGGTTCAAGAGAGAGAATTACAAATAAGGGCTCAAACTCTCTCTCTCTCTGTGTGTGTGTGTGTGTGTGTGTGTGTGTATTTTATAGTAGGCTAATTTACCTCAAAGCTTGAGAATTCTGAAAAATTTAGGAAACTCAACTGGTCTGGGCTGCGTTTCCATGAAACATTGTAAGCGTAAGTTCATTGTAGAGACCACTGGTGGCAATTGTCATACGATCAACTTTTGGGGAACGCAGCCCAGGAACTTTTATTCTGATGAATGGTAAAGTCACAGATCAGTTGCGCACTGCAAACGCAGCATATGTGAAAGCACATGAGCGCATGCTACTCCTGCAACGCATGCATGGCCTATTCTGCAACACGCACCGCATGTAGCCTACACTGTAAACGGAGTAGCATATGTGTGAACCTGGCGAGACGCTAATGCAAGCATGATACAACAGTTTAATAGGCTATATGAGAAGTTAATATTGAGTAACCTACATATTGCCAGTTGTTTTGTCCGATTTTGTCTGCTCCTCTAACGCAAATAGTCCAGCCATTGCAACACAGATCAGCATTTTCCGTTTTCTGAATCAATCAGGTGAATAACGCTGGGCACAGGCGTAATTTCCTATGGGGACAGGGGGGACATGTCGCCTCCAATTTTTCAAAATCCCGTGTGTTCAGTGCAATTGCAAATACAGAAGTTTGTCATATAGCACTCACACGTACATGTGTGTGAACAAATACACTGTACACAGTGTATGCACAATGAACTGAACTGAATCAACACTGAACTGACTTGAGCTGAATGACACTATTGGCTTGTTAGAGCCGCTTTACAGCAGAATTTGAAATTGTTTCTATTGAAACAATCTGTATTGTAAGTACTGTCCTGTACGTGCTACAGAAATATAGGTGACTTGACTTTGCATATTCAGCATATATTTACAAAATAAACAAAAAATGCAAGGGTCAAAAATGTATTTGTTTCTCAAAACGTTGAGTTTTGATTTCCAAGTAGGCTAATCTATTTATGTGTTTTCACTCATGATCGTTGGGTGGTTATTGGGAAATGATTGTGGTATTTAAATGGGAGTGTTTTCTAAATTAAACACAAGAGCTGTTAGTTTTGAATGATGTGTCTAATGTAGAGAACTGTTTTTAGCATTTTGCAAAAAGTTTGTTTTACAAATGCAAAGTACCACTTGTAGTGTAAGCATTTAAAAAAAAAAACTGTAATGTGAGTTTGAAACTTTGAATGGAGTCTGCAAATGAAGTGGTTCAAGTTGAACGAATTACTTACTGTAAGTAAATGATGATATTTAGGGGGTTGGATCCAACTCTGCCCAGACTGTCTGAGGAATAACAATACAGTGCTGTATTGAAATTGACTGGTTTACAAACTCTGTCAATCAATTTGGCCAAATAAATAGAATCAGTTAAAAAGAAATCACTGTGTGAATCACTGAATCACAATCCAGTGCAGGGGTTGGTTGTGTGTGCAGTTACAGTCTTTTCACATCCTTCTCTAAGAGGAAAAGTATATATATAATCCTTTCACATTTTTCCCACCCTCCTCTTTTGTCCTAGGTCTTAGGAGCAAAAATAGAGGAGAGGAATACAAAGATGGATAGAGAGATACTCCTCTACTTTATCTGAGATATGGCCACTCAATTACTGTCTGCTGGAAGATTTGCCTCAGTTATCAAAGGGAAAATCCAGCTGAAGATGACAAGCTCTCCCAAAATGACCTGCTCATGACTCATGACTCATGGAAAGAACCTATATGAGGATATATGCGCATATATGAAACCTATATGCAGTTTATATGCACATATATGCTATACAGCATATATGCACATATATGATAATATATATGCTGCATATTTGCATATATATTGCACATATAGGCAAAACTGAGGTGCATATATGTGCATATACAGGCATATAGGTCTCCTGTATTGCTTCTTTTTATCAACATATAAGCCCTATATGTGCATACATGACTCCTATATAGCTCATGGCAGGATCTGGTCATTATACCTCACTTTGGCAACTGTCATACATGATGCCTAGCTCATATTTTCTATTATCGAGGCAATAACTAGAACTAACTAAAAAAATAAATTATGCAAGAACTGTACATGTGAAATTGGTATCACATGTAATTGGCATGTTATGGAATTTAACTATGGCAATTAAGTGAGAGGAGATGGAAAGCTATTACAAGGTCAATTCTTTCTTGTATGAAGATAGTGGAAAAGAAGGAAATAACAAAATGGTTTGTCGTTTTTTTATTTTGTCAATCAAGCCCTTTTTCCAATTTCAAGTCACTTCCAGATTTACATTACAGCTCGTACACATCCACACATTCACCGTTCCACCAAATGCAATGCAAAATGCAATGTATTGTCTTAATGCAGTTTCTATATGAATATGGCTGAAAGGTCATTACAGTCTAAATGTAGCAAAAAAAAAAAAAAAAGAACAGAACATACATTGAAGTAATCATCTTCATCATCATCATCATCATCCCATCTATCTGAGCATTTCACTATGGTTAATGAATTTGAAGACAAGCATTTTGAGTCTGTAAAGTTTTTAAAAAATCGAAAAGCCCAAAGATCTGTATCTCTGCTAAATGAATTTAATATATGTTTGAGATGGCCTTTATCTTTTTTTCTTTTTCTTTTCTTTTTTTTCCAAATTATTGTTGTTTCAACTTATACTTATCAAATGTGAAAATCTGTAAAAGAAATGTGTCAAGAACTTGATATCAAACTCAGTAATTTTGAAAATTCAAAAAAAAAAAAAATTCTCCACTCTGCTGCTACCATGGCTACCACTTCACCACTTTAACCATAGCCTACTTGTATCAATGTTTATTAGCCATCAATGGAGACTGTATAATGTAGGGCACCCATTATTGTTACTGTATCTGCTTGGAACCTATCATACTAATTCATTGCTTGATCACTTCTTGATCCTACCTTCCCTCTTCTAAAGCCACATTTCTGAAATTTTTCTATCCATGAATTTTCTCTGCTTTGGATGCACATGATTGACCGTGTGACTGTTAACAATGCAGTCCCGATGACGGACATGTGCATATGAAAGAACGATGCCGCTAAAAAAAAGGGACGATGTTTCCAATCAGAATTTCTTTCAGATTTAGCAGAATCCAATCAGAATCTTCCAATTGACGTGTTTACATGACGCATTTTTTATTATCAGCCCTTTATCCAAAATGTGTGTCCAATCGCAGCTGTACTGTAAGCACTTTGGGTTCCTGATGAAGCAATATATTGTTATTATTATTATTATACTGTCTTATTATTTTTGTCTTCTCTAGATGCTACATTGAAGAAGTGGCCGGCAGCCAGCCGAGGGCAGATAGGCACACCTATCAATTCGAAGCTCAACAAGATAATTTTTTTTTTTTTCTGTACAGTTTTTTGTCTTATTTTTGTTCTTGTACTATTTGATTGTTCTTGAGTAAATAAATAATTTAAATTTCTACATTTTGGGCTATTATTTATGTTGCCTAGTAGCTATGGATTTTAATAATTATACTAATATATAGGTAAACATATAGCTGGATATATACGTGCATATATGTACCTATATAGGTACATATGTGCACATATATGTGCACATATATATGCACCTATATATTGGCATATATGCACACATATATGCACCTATATATGTACATATATGCACACATATATGCACTTATATAAGTACATATATGGACGTGTATATGTACACATATATGCACCTATATATGTACATATATGTACACATATATGCACCTATATAAGTACATATATGGACGTGTATATGTACACATATATGCACACATATATGTACACATATATGTAAATGTATGTGCATATATGTACATATAATATAGGAAAACGGCCAATTTTATATGTCACATATATTGAAATCCTATATCAAAACCTATATTAAAACATATATGTTTATATAGGTTCTTTCCATGTAAGGGCTCAGTGATTCTATTAACCCTCTTGTGTTCAAGATCCCACTTGATCGCCCCTTTTTCGCCATCAAGATGCCAGTTTTGGTGGCTTTCTGTGCATTTTGGGGGGGAAATTAGCTCCACACTGACCCGTTTTTTCTTGTAGTATAGGAACCACCAACGTTAGATCAGGGGAATAATATCCTCACCACATGAGGGGATTAGACCAACAAAAACTCGGTATGGAAAGACTAAGTTTAACTTTACGCAAACAAGCACATGCGATGTGGCAACTACCAGTGCGAGTAGAGATTAACCCGTTTAAACCCAATTTTTTTCTTGCAACTTGAGTACATTACTCCTTAGACCTCCCTAACACTCAAACATTATGCCTTTTTTGATTTTATGTTGGTTAAGTTAGTGAAATATTAGGTCACAATAGTGACCGGTGGGAAACAACATAGTCAGAATTCATTCAAATTCTTCAATTAGACCTATTGACACAATTCATTCCAAGACATCCAATATCTCGTTTTGTCATTTCCTGAAGAAGGCTTAGTGAGGTGAAAAGGTTGTCATTTACAAATTTACACCCTGGAGGAACTTCTGCTTGTTCGGCTAGACCCGTATGGGCTCGCTAGACCATGACTACATTTGGGCCCTGTCCTAGGCCAGTTTCAGGGAGATGTGTGTTCACTCATTCAGTGCACTGAAGATGGGCCGTACGTTGTAGAAAGGGTTTGTGGTCATGTGTGGGGCACGCCAATTGGTTCTCATGAACATCTGCCCAATCCTCCAAATAATTCACCTCTGCATCGCCATTCAATAGTCTACTTGGCAAATGGGCTGTTTAACCCTTGTACTCCCTATCTGAGCCATCACTATCACAGTCACTTTCAATTTGGGGTGGGGGGGGAAGGGGGTCACGTACGTCAAGAAGGTCCAACACATTGAAAGTTTCTAGGATACTGATAACTACACTGAACAAAATTATAAACGCAATACTTTTGTTTTTGCCCCCATTTTTCATGAGCTGAACTCAAAGATCTAAGACCTTTTCTATGTACACAAAAGGCCTATTTCTCTCAAATATTCTTCACAAATCTGTCTAAATCTGTGATAGTGAGCACTTCTCTTTTGCCAAGATCATCCATCCCCCTCACAGGTGTGGCATGTTCAGTGTAGGATTGCCAATACCTGCCAATCCCAGCCAATACCTGTGTTTTCAATTGAAGCACTGTGTTACTACCGGTTACAATTATGTCCGTAAACAAATTTACAAGTCTTGCGAGCAAAATATATATGCAGGAGTATAATTCTCAAAATATATCAGTAGTAGACCCTTTAAAGAACATGTGTACAAAATATGATAGTTCTATATGTAAATTAAGATGTTTTATATACTACTTTTTGTAGTAGTCTGAGGAAGACATCTTCTTCTAGATGTGCAAGCAGGAAGTGAACTGATCTGGTCATGTGACCTTTCACACTAGTCACATGACATTAATTGATTTCAATCAAGACCATTTAATTGTGACCGCAGCTTTTTTTCTTATTTCTGGAAGCTCTAAAAATGTTTTTATTGACTTTGGGCAAGAAATTCAACTTTTAAATTTCAAAATAGATGGTCTTGATTAAAATCAATTAATCACAACACAGTACAAGTGTCACTGTTTTTTTTTTCAGGACCATTTAATCATGTCCGAATCATGTCCATGTTTTTGTGAAAATGTAAAATTTTTCAGTTAAAAATGACCGAACAGCAACATAGGGTTAAAAATAGTTTCTAAAGAAAATATTAAAATATTATTTGTTGTTTTGAATATACTGTATTTTATCGCAAAGGATATCATTTCAATGCTGTTTTCTTATTGTTTGTAAAATAGTAAAATAAGAGAATAGATCTCTCACATTTAAGTCAAGTCAAGTGAAATATATTTATATAGCGCTTTTCACAATACAGATTGTATCAAAGCTGCTTCACAGTATCAATCAAAACAACTTAACAATGTTTGTTTATTACTGAAAAAAAAAAGACATCCAAGTTTGGTAGAGCTGATCAATGGTATGATTGGTTAATTAATTTGAATATCCCCAACTGAGCAAGCCTAAGGCAACAGTGGCAAGGAACCGAAAAACTCCATCCAGTGACCTAAAGGTGTCCTAACACACCATCAGATGACCCAATGGAGAAAAAAAAAACCTTGGGAGAACCCAGGCTCAGTCGGGGGCCAGTTCTCCTCTGGCGTTTATGAACTAGAGGCCGAATTTACAGTAACTGTAAGATAAAAAATGTATATGAATGCCTGGCCAAATAGATGCGTCTTCAGTCTAGTTTTAAACTGTGAGAGCGAGTCTGAGCAACGAACAATATCAGGAAGGCTATTCCAGAGCTTCGGAGCTAAATGTGAAAATGCTCTGCCTCCTTTGGTGGATCTGGATATCCTAGGAATGACCAGAAGCCTCGAATTTAGTGATCTTAAAGAGCGCGATGGATTGTAAGGCGATAGAAGATCCGTTAAATAGACTGGAGCTAAACCATTTAGAGCGTTATAAGTCAAAAGCAATACCTTGTAATTAATACGGAACTTTATAGGTAACCAATGAAGTGATGATAGAATCGGTGTTATATGATCATATTTTCTTGATCTAGTAACAACTCTAGCGGCTGCATTTTGGACTAACTGTAGCTTGTTTATTGAAGATGCAGGACAACCAGCTAATAAAGCATTACAGTAATCTAGTCTCGAGGTCATGAATGCATGAACTAACTTTTCTGCATCAGAGACTGATAGCATATTACGTAGCTTAGCAATGTTTCTAAGGTGGAAAAAGGCTGTTTTTGTAACATATGAAATATGCTTTTCAAAAGACAGGTTGCAGTCTAATGTAACACCCAGGTCTTTTACTGTAGCGGATAAAGTAATAACAGGGCATCCTACTATGTTAAAGTCGTGCTGTGAAAGGTTTTGTGGACGGTTTTTACAACCGATAAGTATTACCTCTGTCTTGTCTGGATTTAATAAAAGAAAATTACGCGTCATCCAATCTTTTATATCTTTAACACAATCTGTCAATTTGGATAATTTAGCGTATTCATCTGGCCGTGATGAAATATATATTTGAGTGTCATCAGCATAACAATGGAAACTAATTCCCTGTTTCCTTAGAATATTACCAAGTGGCAGCATATATATTGAGAATAATAAAGGGCCTAACACAGATCCCTGCGGCACTCCATAGTTTGCCGAAGTTATGATCGATTTTTCTCCATTTAAGTAGACGAAATGGTAGCGGTCAGATAAGTATGACCTGAACCAGCTTAATGCTTGTCCTTGAACACCAGTGTAATTTGTAGTCGATCTAAGAGTATTGTGTGATCTATAGTGTCGAACGCAGCACTAAGATCAAGTAAAACTAGTACTGAGATACAGCCTTGGTCCGAAGCTAAAAGTAAATCATTTGTGATTCTAACAAGCGCAGTTTCAGTGCTATGATGTGGCCTGAATCCAGACTGAAACTTTTCATAGATGTCGTTTTCTTGCAAGAAAGAGCCGAGTTGACTGGACACAACTTTTTCTAATATTTTTGACATAAATGGAAGATGCGAAATGGGTCTGTAATTTGCTAGGTTATTTGGATCTAAATGTGGTTTCTTAATAAGAGGTTTTATAACAGCCAGCTTGAACGTTCTTGGAACATGACCTAAAGATAAAGATGAGTTAATAATATTGAGAAGAGGCTCTTCCACTATAGGTAACACTTCTTTCAGTAGTTCAGTTGGTATAGGATCTAATAAACACGTTGTTGTTTTAGATGAAGTGATACGTTTATTTAACTCTTTTTGTTCTATGGTTGTAAAGCATTGTAATTGTTCTTGCGGGGTGATAATTGCGGCTGAATTATAAGGCGCGAGTAAAGATTGAACGTTTATGATTTTGATTCTGATGCTTTCAATTTTCTCGGTGAAGAAGTTCATGAAATCATTACTACTAAACCGTAACGAGATATTTTGTTCAGACGACGTCTGTTTATTTGTTAGTCTAGCCACGGTATTAAATAAAAACCTTGGATTATTTCGGTTGTTTTCTATTAATTTGCTGAGGTGCTCAGCCCTGGCCGTTTTAAGGGCCTTTTTATAACGTGACATACTGTCTTTCCACGCGATTGTAAAGACCTCTAAATTAGTTTTTTTCCATTTACGCTCTAAATTACGTGTTTCTCTCTTTAAAACATACGTAGTATTATTGTACCATGGTGCTATACTTTTTTCTCTGACCTTTTTTAATTTAATGGGTGCAACAATATCCAATGTTCTAGAGAGAATGGTGCTCATAGTGCTAGTTAGTTCATCTAGTTCATCTGTTTGTTTGGGTTCAGGCAGTTCACAGCAGTACTTAATATGCAAGTTACCATGTAATGGTCAGTGACATCATCACTTTGTGGAATGATATCTATATCGGTTGGATCGGTTCCATATGATATAATTAAATCGAGTGTATGATTAAGACGATGAGTTGGTCCGGTGACGTTTTGCTTGACCCCGAAGGAGTTTAATAAATCTGTAAACGCAGCCCCTGACGCATCATTTAAATTATCTACGTGTATGTTAAAATCTCCAACAATTAATGCTTTATCGACGTTGACCAAAAGATCTGATAGAAAGTCAGCAAACTCTTTTAGGAAATCGGCGTAAGGCCCTGGAGGTCTATATACGGTAGCCAATGCTAGAGATAATAGGGATTTTTTTCTTACATCTAAGAGCGTAACATTTAGCACAAGTACTTCAAACGAATTAAACCTATGACGAGTTTTCGAAGTAACATTAAGGATATCTCTGTAGATTGTTGCAACACCGCCGCCACGACCGATCAGACGGGGCTCATGCTTATAACAGTATCCTGGCGGAGTAGACTCATTTTGTCACAGTTTGACTCTTTGTTTTCCCCGTTTTCTTCAGTGTTTTGGTTTAGTCCTATTCAGTTTTCCCGCTCCTCGTTTGTCCTCAGTTTAGTCACCTGTGTTTAGTTAATTAGTCAATCTTCTTCATCACCGTCACCTGTCGTACCCCATTATCATCTGTGTATTTAGTTCCTGTTCTTTATTCAGTGTTTGTCGGTCAATGTTTGAGCATACGCTCTCTGTGTGGAGCTCTTTTGTTGTATTTTGCCTTCTGGAAATTAAACCTTTGATTTTGATGTAGTGATTCGTCTGCCTCCTTCATCTCCAAGCCTATACCGTAACAGATTGACCGACCAAAAGTGAGTATGGAGGACGACGCAATGGAGGCGTTTCTGTTTGATCAGAACGGGAGTTCTTTGGAGGAGTTTGTCGAAGTTTATCTGCATCTGCACCAGGATGTCTACTGGGAAGAGGAGTTTCTAAAGCAACGGTTCTGGAGCGGACTCGATGATCCTCTAGCCCAGATTCTGTTGCTCGAAGAGTTTGATCTGCCTTTTATGGAGTTTATGGACCGAGCTCTTTGGATTTGTGGTTCCTCCTTTACTGTAGCACCAGCCGATCCAGAGTCAGCAAAGCCTTCGCCACTGGTTCCATCCAGCCAATTCGTGCCAGAGCCCATTGATCCTTTTGATGACCTTCCAGAGCTTCTTCCGCCAGAGGCCGTCCAGCCAGAGGCCGTCCCGCCAGAGGCCGTCCCGCCAGAGGCCGTCCAGCCAGAGGCCGTCCAGCCAGGGGCCGTCCAGCCAGAGGCCGTCCAGCCAGAGGCCGTCCAGCCAGGGGCCGTCCAGCCAGGGGCCGTCCAGCCAGGGGCCGTCCAGCCAGAGGCCGTCCAGCCAGAGGCCGTCCAGCCAGGGGCCGTCCAGCCAGGGGCCGTCCAGCCAGGGGCCGTCCAGCCAGGGGCCGTCCAGCCAGGGGCCGTCCAGCCAGAGGCCGTCCAGCCAGGGGCCGTCCAGCCAGGGGCCGTCCAGCCAGGGGCCGTCCAGCCAGGGGCCGTCCAGCCAGGGGCCGTCCAGCCAGGGGCCGTCCAGCCAGAGGCCGTCCAGCCAGGGGCCGTCCAGCCAGGGGCCGTCCAGCCAGGGGCCGTCCAGCCAGGGGCCGTCCAGCCAGAGACCGTCCAGCCAGAGACCGTCCAGCCAGAGACCGTCCAGCCAGAGACCGTCCAGCCAGAGACCGACCATGCTGCTCTGGAAGACACGGTTCTCATTGTGGGGTCCATGGCTGTTTGGTGTGTGTGGGCAGCACACACATTTGTTACAGCCCATGAACCCAGCCCTCAGCTTCCTTCGCCGCTGGTCCCGTCCAGCCCTGAGCTTCCTTCGCCGCTGGTCCCGTCCAGCCCTGAGCTTCCTTCGACGCTGGTCCCGTCCAACCCTGAGCTTCCTTCGACGCTGGTCCCGTCCAGCCCAGAGCTTCCTTCGCCGTTGGTCCCGTCCAGCCCAGAGCTTCCTTCGCCGCTGGTCCCGTCCAGCCCAGAGCTTCCTTCGCCGCTGGTCCCGTCCAGCCCAGAGCTTCCTTCGCCGCTGGTCCCGTCCAGCCCAGAGCTTCCTTCGCCGCTGGTCCCGTCCAGCACAGAGCTTCCTTCGACGCTGACGCCGTCCAGCCCAGAGCTGACGCCGTCCAGTCCAGAGCCCTCGCCGCTGGCGCCGTCCAGCCCAGACACTTATTCACCGCTGGTTCCGTCCAGCCCAGAGACCCCTTCACCGCTGGTTCCGTCCAGCCCAGAGACCCCTTCACCGCTGGTTCCGTCCAGCCCAGAGACCCCTTCACCGCTGGTTCCGTCCAGCCCAGAGACCCCTTCACCGCTGGTTCCGTCCAGCCCAGAGACCCCTTCACCGCTGGTTCCGTCCAGCCCAGAGACCCCTTCACCGCTGGTTCCGTCCAGCCCAGAGACCCCTTCACCGCTGGTTCCGTCCAGCCCAGAGACCCCTTCACCGCTGGTTCCGTCATGCCCAGAGACCCGTAATGACTCTGTCACTCTCCCCATAAATTTTTTGGGGGGGGGCCATAGGCCCTCGCCGTGGCCACCCAAAGGGTCTGCACCGCCGTGGCCACCCGAAGGGTCTGCACCGCCGTGGGCACCCGAAGGGTCTGCACCACCGTGGCCACCCGAAGGGTCTGCACCGCCGTGGCCACGCCCTCGTCCTGCTCCGCCCTGGCCACGCCCTCGTCCTGCTCCGCCCTGGCCACGCCCTCGTCCTGCTCCGCCCTGGCCACGCCCTCGTCCTGCTCCGCCCTGGCCACGCCCTCGTCCTGCTCCGCCCTGGAGGCTTCCTGCTCCAGACCACCCCATTGATGTTATACGGCGCGAGGTCGCGCCTTTTTGGGAGGGGGCGTAATGTCACAGTTTGACTCTTTGTTTTCCCCGTTTTCTTCAGTGTTTTGGTTTAGTCCTATTCAGTTTTCCCGCTCCTCGTTTGTCCTCAGTTTAGTCACCTGTGTTTAGTTAATTAGTCAATCTTCTTCATCACCGTCACCTGTCGTACCCCATTATCATCTGTGTATTTAGTTCCTGTTCTTTATTCAGTGTTTGTCGGTCAATGTTTGAGCATACGCTCTCTGTGTGGAGCTCTTTTGTTGTATTTTGCCTTCTGGAAATTAAACCTTTGATTTTGATGTAGTGATTCGTCTGCCTCCATCTCCAAGCCTATACCGTAACACATTTAGACCGAAATAATCATTTGGTTTAAGCCAGGTTTCAGTAAGGCACAGAACATCGAAATTATTATCTGTGACCATTTCATTTACAATAACCGCCTTAGGTGTGAGCGATCTAATGTTCAGAAGACCTAGCTTTAGAAATTGTTTTTGTTCACTAATAGCGAGATTTTTTGTTTTAATAACAATTAGATTTTTTTCTAGATCCCGCAGTAGATTTATTATTTGATCTTAGTAAACGAGGAATAGACACAGTTTCTATGCAATGTTCTACACTAGTATTTAAGCAATGCATCCCGTTTATAATGATTTTCAAGCAAAGAGAATGAATGAATCACCAGTTGGCTCCCCTGATGTATTCATGTATTAAAATTTGCATACCTTTTATTGTAGGTTTAATGCATTTTTATGGCAATTATGTCGCATTTAGTTTGGATTTATATTACAACATTGGAGAGCGATATCACAGCTCTGATTAAAGTGCTCTATACCGCTGAAATGACTTCATGTGCTCGGAAATGGAAATTCTGAACATTTATTTTCCATCAAGACTTTGATGTTGGGAAGTTTGGCTCAGGATCAGATGAAGTCTGAAGTTACTGTACGCAGCAATGTGCTCTGTCTGCCAGTCAACTGTGTGAGTCAATTTGAACGAGACCCAGAAACAGAGTTTGGCAACATGACAAGATTCTCAACTAAATAATCTGTAAGATCTCTGTTTTTGCCAGAAACTGCACAATGGAAGACTGTTTGAACAAAAGCATGTGTTCACTGCTGTAAACAGTAGCACAACACAGACATACAGATGTAATCTCTGTTCCTAAACCGAGTGAACTGCACTGCTGTCTACTAAACAGTTGCCTAAAGCAGCATCCAACAGCCATTGAAGCCTCATAAATGACTGACTTGAAAGGTTCTACATCGGCAGCGGCTCTTTAAATGACAGCTTTGTTTTTGTCACTGAAAATCTGACTGGTGCATTGAGGTTGCAAAAAGTGGTGATTTACTTTCTTTAAAAGAGAGCAGTGCAACAACAAAGCTATTGAGCATGAACAAGAAGTCTCACTGCATTTATTTGATCAGAAATAGAGTAAAAAAATAATATTGTTTATATTATTACAATATAATTATGTGTTAATATTAATACAATTCAAAATATGAATTGTTTTCTATGTGAATATTTTGTAAACTTGTATTTATTCCTGTGATGCAAAGCTGAATTTTCAGCATCATTACTTCAATCTTCAGCGTCACATGATCCTTCAGATATCATTATAATATGCTGATTTACTGCTTCACATGATCCTTCAGATATTTACTGCTTAAGAAAAATTTATTGTTATTGTCAATGTTTTCCAGGATTCTTTGATGAATAGAAAGTTCAAAGGAACAGCATTTATTTAAAATATTCATCTTTTGCAACATTATAAATGCCTTTCCTTTCACTTATGATTCATTTAATGTGTCCTTGCTGAATAAAAGTATTAATATCTTTAAAAAAAAAAATGTATCCTGACTGACCCTCCAAATTTTTTTTGGTATGCATGTTTTTTTGTTTTATTATTACATTTCAAATAAATGTATTACAACCCCTTTGACAGATTCAGTAAGTCGTTCCATGAAGTATTCATCAGATTAATTCTCCTGTGAAGAGACGACTCAACGCCGGCGATATGGACCCTCTATGGTGGACGGCACTGATCCTCAACAACTCGTCTCAATACCGGCGTGATTACTTGGACTTCCAAAAAGATGGAAATGGATAAATACTCTAAATGTTCCGATCCAATCTGACTTGTAATGCTGCCCGAATCATGCACTGTTCCTTCGTTGGCCAGAGGAGAACTGGCCCTCCGACTGAGTCTGGTTTCTCCCAAGGTTTTTTTCTCCATTCTGTCACCTGATGGAGTTTTGGTTCCTTGCCACTGTTGCCTTGGCTTTTGGCTTGCTTAGTTGGGGACATTTAATATTCAATAATATTATTGATCTGCCTTACTTAAGGTGGACGTTGACGCAATTTTCTTTTAAAAACAAACTTTGTTGTATTATTTTCATTTTATCACTGTGAAGCTGCTTTGATCCAATCTGTATTGTAAAAAGTGCTATAAAAATAAAGGTGACTTGACTTGACATGACTTAATTCAAACTGGTCGGTAAGTCTATTTGAATGATTCATTAAAAGCACCAGACATTTGTTTGCATATGTGTTGGAGTATGTTTCCATGCAGCCCACAACTGAACAGAAAGACTTGATTGAATAGCTATCCGATTGTGAAAAGGCTAAATGTCATGCCATCCGAGACACAATGAAAATGTAATCAAAGCAGCCGCACTTACAGGGTTATTTACATACAAACTGTGTCTGTGCTTCTTAGAAAATCCATCTGTTATGTTTCATGCAATCATTTATATTGGTTCGTTTAATGGCATGAGGGTGAAAAAATAATGACTGCATTTTCAGTTTTGAGTGAACTATCCAGATTTACATGGCTATTGTCTCTGTTTTCCTCTTCACCTGCAGTCATCAGGCTCCATTAGTTTGAACATGTCTCATTAGAAACGCATTAGACAGGTGAGCATAATGACAGGTGAAGAGTTAATGACACAGGTCTGGGGAATTGGTTAAAGGGATAGTTGCCCCAAAAATGAAAATGATGTCATCATTTACTATTAGGGGTGTGAGTGTGAAGAGATTAAAATATGAAGAGATTTCTCGTCGAGGTGAAAAACCGTAGGAGGGTGAAGTTAGGATAGAATATGCCAGACAATTTTTCTAGTCATGTATTTCGTCATTGAGGATTTCTTAAGAATACTGTGTAAAAATCGTGTCTCGTCTCATTCACGTGAACTCAATCTCGTGTCTCGTCCCGTCTTGTGAGCTAACTGTCTCTTCACACCCCATTTCCTTTAGAAGTCAATTGGGGCCATTGACTGTTTGGTTACCAACATTCTTCAAAGTATCTTCTTTTGTGTTCAACAGAAGAAAGAAACTCATGCAGATTTAGAATAACTTGAGAGTGAGTAATTGATGACAGATTTTTTTGTATTTGAACTATGCCTGTAAGCTCACTAGTTTACATGCTAAACTTCCTTCTCTTTTATCTAACTCGTTCATATTTCTGCTTTTTCGACACATTAATTGCTTTGTTTTCGACAGGCTGCTCTTTGATGCACATGGATGTCTCTCTATATGTCTGTCTCTCTCTTGTAATTGCAGATCATCAGAGAGACCATTAGAGCAGCACAAGTGCTCCAACAGAGGCCGTTTTCAAATCAAGTCTCCGCCCACCCGGAGCAGCTCACTGAGAGCCGGCTCTTGACATGAGGGGAAGCCACTTAAGTAACCAACATTCTGCACAGAGTCAGTCAGTCTAAGTATACTCTGCTCAGAAATCAGCGATTCCCATCACATGCTCTCTCAAAATGGCCAATCCAGTGATGCACACTCTCCCAATGTCGGTCCTATCTATACCATATTTCAAAGACAACAGAAGTATTGGCAGATAAGGACTTAAGTGTGTCAAGAAACAGTCATAAAAGTGTCCTCTCTTTAAAGGATTAGTTCACTTCAGAATGAAAATGTTCTGATAATTTACTCACCCACCACGTCATCCAAGATGTTCATGTCTCTCTTTCTTCAGTCGAAAAGAAATTAAGGTTTTTCAATGGCGAACAACAGTTTCAATGCAGCTTCAAAGGGCTCTACATGATCCCATCATGATCGAGTTTATTAAAAAAAAAAACTAAAACAAAAATATAAAAAAAAACATTTATATACTTTTTAACCACAAATGCTCGTATTGCACTAGCTGTGATGTGTCACGCATTGCGTAAACACGTTGAAAGATCACGCGTGACATAGGCGGAAGTACCGACCTAGTGTTTACAAAGCGAACGTGCAAAGACTAAGTCAAATGCCATTTACAAAAAAAATAAAGAAATAAATATAAAGTAAAACAACGATGTCGGACGATTTTGAAGTTGAAGGAGAAAATGAGATGGAGTGATTACGAAATGCGAAAAGAGCTAGTGCAAGACAAGAATTTGTGATTAAAAAGTATATAAACATGGACGCGGGAAGTAGAGGTGCTGCAGGTGCTTATTTAATTTAAAAATTATTTAATTTATCTTCAGTGCAGTATTAGCCAATCAGGTGTCTTGACGCGAATCACGCGATTACGATTCAGCCTTACGACGCAGCACAAAAACCAAACAAAAAAACACCTAGTCTAAAAAACTGCTAGTGATATAACGTTAGTCTATATCAATATCAGCGCTATAGCAATATAATTAGTTAGCAATGTCTCAAAAGAGAATTTTGGATTTTTTTCAATCCAACCCCAAAAACCCGAGGCCGAGGACTAGCGAGAATTCTCCAATTGACTCCTCATCCAGAGGTAACGTTACAGCCCTTACGCCCGAGCAGGGACAAGCTAGCTTCTTGTTCCCGGTGCTAGCCAATACGACCAGGCTGCTGGTGACACTAACGCTAGCACTTCAGGTCAGATAAGACAGATTTAGCATAGTCTGTTACTTTGTGGCACTTAGGCCTTTTTTTGGCCGTTATGCGGTTTATGAACACTTAATCTACTTGTTGTTGTTTTAAAATAAACATGCATTGCCACCTAGAAAACCGATCCTGGTGTCGACCTCCTTGTTTTTAGACATTTTGATTATGCATGTATTGCTAATAATATATAATTTACATTGGTTATAAATGACATTTTAGTGCACACGGCAACATATTTTGATAGGCCTACTAGACTTTTTTTTTGTGTGTGTGTATTTGTTTTCTGATTTTAACTATAAAGATCGTTGCCGTGCTTGCATCACTCCCTTACTCCTCCTATAGTCCCTATGGCCACTTGGCCTGCGTGAATGCAAATGGAAAAAAAAGGTTTTGAGGGAGAGTAGTAATAATTTGTTACATTTATATAGCGCTTTTCTAGGTACTAGTAATTATTAGATATGTTTAGAAGTGGACTTTTCCTATAACCACGTTCCTGTAATTGCTTGGTCGGAACCCACCCCATCCAACCCAAGCACCCCCTTTCGAAAATGACTTCCCGCGTCTCTGTATACAAATGTTTATATCTCACAATTATGACTTTATAACACGCAAAAGGCGAGTTTATAACTCAAAATTCAGACTTTATAACACGCAATTGCGAGTTTACATCTCAAAATTCAGACTTTATAACACGCAATTGCGAGTTTATATCTCAAAATTCAGACTTTACAACACGCAACTGTGAGTTTGTATCTCGCAATTATGACTTTATCTGACGAGTATCCACAGATTTTATTATCTGATCGATCATGTAATTGTAACATTATTTTGTGCATTATTTGCTCTGCTTGACCACCGCTATCTAAATAACTTCACTATACACCACTACACGCTGCCAACCCCAGGCATGTTTATTGTTGGCATTACCATAGCAGATGAATTGAACACACCCAATAATCATCAGTGTGTGGTCTCACTCTCTCTCTCATCTTGTGAGTTTCCTGTCTTTGAGGAAGTGACATTCCTCATCAATCATTTTCTCCAGAGGAGCTCTGAGATGTGACAGGTGATGAAATATCTCCAGAGGAGCTCTGATATGTTCCAGGTGATGAATAATCCCAAGCGTGTGTCTAGCAGCCGTTGTGAAGGTGAGACTGTTTTTCACTCTCTAAAGTCCAATGAAATCTGCTCGTTCTTACGCACACCTGTTCCAGGTCAGGAAGAGCCCCCTCTTTCTCCAAAAACAACAGATCACACTGTGTATTTGGGTGTTTCTTTAATGGGGACTTTTATGTCCCTTAGCTTGATTGAACAGATTTCAACTTTTTTTTTTTCATCTGTTTTTTTGTTGTTGTTGTTGTTGCTGTCGCTGTCATATGAAGGTCACATTAAACAATTTTTACCATGCCTTCATCATTTTATTTTGGTTACTTTTCAAATAGCCTACCTTTTAGAGATGTATTTGTTTAACACTTGTCCTACCCCCTTTCAATCTTAGAAAAATTCATTATAAAATATTAATTACTTTTTTAAAAGTGTGATAAATAAAAACAGCGACATAAACATAACCCTTCTAAAAAGTGTTTGAATTATACCAAAGCTTCGGAGGGGCCCAAAATTGGGAAGAAAGTATGTAAAAATATATTTTATTTTATTGTTTTTACTGGGAAACCATCCAATTAGACTGAATTTACCTTTAAATTTAATTTAATTTAAGTTTATCTGTATTATATTATATATTAATAAAATCAGCAAATTATATATATATATATATATATATATATATATATATATATATATATATATATATATATATATATATATATATATATATATGTATATGTATACAGTGCCTAGCATAAGTGAACACCCATGCTAAAGTTGACTAAAAAGAGGAATACAAAATCATCTTTTGTAAATTGATCATTAAGAGTAAATTAAGGCATTAAGATCAATTTCCAAAAGATGATTTTTTTTCCTCTTTTTAGTCAACTTTAGCATGGGTGTGTTTACTTATAATAGGCACTGTATGTATATATGACTGACATTAATGCATAGAAAAGTAAATGTCATAATGGCCGTTGTGTCCAAACCGGTTTCATGCGGCTGTGCTCCCAAAATATAGTGTTTATGCGTGTGTACCTTCTGTCTTCTCCGTAGAGTAAAGTTCTTCCACAGTAACAATCTGAGTTGTGTCAGGAGACTCATTATCAGCAGTTGACACGTTGCTATGGGAATATGAACTTCGTTACCCCTCTGTTACCCCTGTGGAGAGGGAAAAAAGGAAATTTATTATCGACTGACAGTTAATTAACTAAACACAAAACAAATCTTGGTCTTTGGTGTATATAAACTTCAGTTCCTGCACAGGAGCCAATATAGTAAAACTAGAATTGCAACATCATTTTTTTTTTTTTTACCGGAAGTGAAACTGTATCAGCCCCAGGTCCAATCTTATTTTATCTTGTCAAGACAAATAATGTCTAACAACCACCAACAGTCATCCTGATGGGGAAACCATAATCACATCATGCAGTTTTGAGTGGGTATGTGATCAATAAGTGGAGTTTCTCATTACACTCAGCCACTCTGATATCAGGTTCACATCAACAATGTTGAATACAGATGTGTCCAGTAGCAACTATCAGACCACACACTCCGATTTCCATTAGCACCTACAAATAAATGATGTGCAATGTAAAAGTTTTTGGTTTCTCAGTTGGACTTAATAAAGACGTCCAACTCCCTCCTCATGTCCACATAAAATAGTTTTGTGGCTTTCAGTAAATGTCTGTCAGCTCTGTTAGTTAGTGTTCTCCTAAATGTTGACTAAATAAACTTTCTGACGATACAGTACATATTTAAAATGTACAGTCCTTCTCTACCGAGAAAATAAACCATAAACTGACCATTGTCGTCAATAAAAAAATGATTTTCATTATTTGATTTCCATTACACGAGAGTAGATGTTAAAACTTCATGCTGATTTGTACTCGGCTTTCGCCAAGATAAGCACCAACTAAGACGTAGCTTTACAGTAACCTATGCTTCTCCATCCATTTACGCTTCTTTCCATATGGTGGTGTGACTCCCCTTCTGTCCGGCGTTAACGGCTGTAGTGTACTTGGCGTGTCAGCACACACAACGGCTGCAACTACAGTGTGATCTCCCTAGTGGACCAGCACGACAACCGTCTGGATTGAGCCGAGTAGGGGACATCTCTAGGGTCTTCAAGTGGGCACCTTCCGTCCTCAGTGTTTCGTCGACTAGCCCACGACACCTCAAGAGGGCTCGACAGTGACTCTGGCGTCCCAGAGTCACCCCCCTCCGTCCCCCACTCAACTCAGCCCAGCTTACTGACCTCTACATCCCTCCTGCTGCTGAGACCTAACCACAATCTCACAATCTCTCCGCAACCCAACCATATGCGCCAACCCGTTTGACTAAGGCTGTCGAGCCCCACTGGTGCGTTAATGCAGTTTCAGTGGCAACGGTTCCGTATGGTATACCACCTACCGCAAAACACAATATCTGCCCAACCACCCGTCATTCACGCAATATACACAGGAACGTAATGACTGTAAATACCATACAACCTATACAAATAAACCAACAGACTCTTCAAGTTTTTCAATAATTCTACGAAACCGTAGCGTGGCGGCCTGTAAACAGCCAGCTAGAATCTTTCCGTCTCAACCACAGCCAGTTGCTGCTCCTTTCTGCTGCTTCAGATAAGTTCTTTACTGTGCGACGCAACTCTTGGCCACTGAATCCGACGTCTCTGAGGAACCGGGTTGTAGAGTGTGCCACAAAACCTCGACAACCCACTTCCACTGGATAAACCTGGACTCTCCATCCTCGCTGTTCTGCTTCAGTGGCCAGATGAGCATACCGCAGTTTCTTCCTCTCATATGCCTCATCTACCTCATCTTTTTATTTTTTATATATATAACGTTTTGAGACACTCAAACTGCATGATGTGATTATGGCATTTTTGATCAATTTCACAAAACCTTCATGGCCCCCAGAATATTATTATTTTTTTGGTATGAATAATTTCTGAGCATACAATCTGCCAAAAGAAAGAACAGAGCCTCTACTTAAAAAAAAAAAAAAAAAAAATCTAGCTTGATGCATTCTTTTTTTATCAACACTTGTGTCAATGTTTCATAAAAAAAGCAACATTTAAAAAAATATGTCAAAGACTGTCTGAATTGACTCAGAATGATGATAAAAATATAGGCAGAGTAGATAAAGTCCACCGATGCCCCCAAAGCTTGCACAGTCATAAACATCTCCATGCGTTTGACATTTCATTTGGTAACTTTAGGCAGATTTGATTTATTTGCTGTTTAATGTTTGATGATCACATAAGATTACATGTGTGCAAGCACTGTTTCTATCGCTTGTTTCTGCTGCTTCTTTTCTTTTTCTTTTTGGATCCAGAGATTCTGCACTATTTCAGACGATGCATTATAGCACCCCCTACCGTATAACAGTGAAAACATGTGTAATGGGACATGGTTGGGGGCACTACAAGTCCCGTCAGCCCCAGCGCCATATAAGAGAGTTATGAGGCTTGTTTGCTTTCTCGCTTCCTTTCCTTGATCGTGATTCATGGATTAATGGATGTTCAAAGGATGGTAGGAGAGATTAGTTTTCTCTCTTGCTTCCTCTCTACTTTGACTGATTGCGAGTTGGGATGGGCAAATGAAGCACTGTGTCTTCCCCCCATAGACTGTAAAAAAACATGGACGTAGTGTCCGTGACGTCACCTGTAGGTTTCTGAAGAGCAATTTTGAAGCCTAAAGTGGATGGAGCCGGCCGTCGCCATCTTGGCAGCCCGTCACCGTGCGTCACTCCCGGATTACAGAAAATGGGCAAAGAGGCGGGAGGTGCCTGGATGCTGAAACCACGCCCGCACCTCGATGTGATCTGCTCAGGCTTCGGAACCAATGCTATGTCCCTGTCCCAAATGGCACCCTAAGCACTCGCGGTCTTCCTCTGAGTCCGCACTTTCGTGACGTAACGCCGCTTTGACTGTCGGGAAGAAGTCTGCTGCGGAGCTCGCATCAGTGCAGGCTCGGCAAAAGTGCACATCAAGGGCGCAAATCGACCACATACGCGAGCACCCTTCTGAGACCTAAAATGACAAATGGCACACCCTACGGTCTCACGGACTTAACGGACACGCGCATTCGGCAGCCATTGTAAGTCCACAAGACTGAAAGTATATATGAATTGTGCCATTTGGGACAGGGCCTATATGCACTGTGCCCAGTGTGCGACCTCACAGGGCCTCGCGCTAAAGTGACAGCTGACTTGATGATGCAAAGCCAATAGAGATCAATAGAGCCAATAAAGTTCATGTTTTTGCCCTTCGAAATACTATAATAGATTAAAATACATAGCTAAAAGTGAGACTATCTGTGTCGTGATGCTGTATTATTCTGCTAGATAAAAATTTATTATGCACTAACTTACAATATTGCTTTGAGAGTGTGTGTGTGTGACAGTGATTCATGTGCATATGTAACGGAGGCCAGCTAGTAGTTGCTGTGCGAGTAAACCTCACTCTGATCTCAAAAGGCTCTCTAGCGACAGATGCTAGAGGCTGCAGTCTTTAGCCTCCTTGTTAGAGCGCCATCTCAAAAGGCTCTCTAGAGACAGATGCTAGGGGCTGCAGTCTTTAGCCTCCTTGTTAGAGCGCCTGACTCTCATGCCGGAGACCCGGGTTCGAGGCCCGCTCGGAGCAGGTCGAGTGGGATCCGGGTGGAGGGGTTACACATACATGTCAGTCAGCGCGGCACCGCTCGTCAAGTTCGTAGAGAGCTTTATTCCCATAAATTTGGCCGCCTCTCAAATGGGTCAAACCATAGATATTACCCAAGAAGTTCAAGTAAATGCGCTAGAAATCCAGGCTCATTCAAGGATGTGCATTTATTGCATGGACAGAGAAAACACTGACACCTGCAGGATTTCATCTGACGGTAACCAAGCGAGCATTTATAGTCTATCTGTTCCAGGAGAGCAACGGTAGCTACCGCAGAACGACTGTAGCCTCCATATCTATAGACTTTTTAAATCTGAAAACTCCAAAAAGCAACGAAATTGTCAGATATCCATGAGTTTGTTATGATTCTGTCATGAATGATTCGTTCATTTTGAATAAATCTTTAATATGACTTGGGACTACCGAGTTGTCTCAGAGAGTGATTCGTTCATTTTGTGTTGACCGCGCATGCGCAACATCCTATGGGTTCTGTACTGGAAATAGAAATGATAAGTTCATCTCTTGAGTCTTCGGGTTCGGGTCCGAGTCTTTCGTTCTTCCTGTCAATCCCATAGAGGATATGCTGTCAGTACCGGAAATAGAAATGATTAGTTCACCTCTTGAGTCTTCAGGTCTGATTCTTCTGAGCCTTTCGTTCTTTTGTCACGTGATGAACGAATGACTCGAACCCAAAGACTCAAAAGATCAACTAATCAATTCTGTATTCGGGACCGACTGCATAGCTCAGCCTATAGGGACTGTCACGTGATGAACGAATGACTCGAAACGTTAACTAATCAACTCTGTATCCGGTACTACAGACTGCATAGCTCAGTTTATGAGGATGTCACGGAATGAACGAACGGCTTAGATCAGGAGTTGAGGTAAACTACTGCAAAGCTCAGTTTATGATGATGTCACGGGATGAACAAACAGCTTCGGGAGGGGAGGTAAACTAACAGACTGCATAGCCTGAAGACCAAGATAAAACGGAGCTGCAGCGTTTCTAAACTTCTCCGTTTTAGGTCTTCATTTTTTCCGTTTTAGTCTGGATGGGAGGTGCAAACGTAGCAAAAGGTCTCAGTTTTTAAACGAAAACGCAGTAGTGTGGACGGGGCCTAAATCTGGCAACCCAAGTGAGCATTGAGTCTGAGGAGGAGGGGCCGATTGAAACAACTCTTTCCAATATTTTTTAATTGGACTGCAGTACCTATGCATTTCAACCGCTAGCTCTCAATATTACATAGTGCATATTTAACTAATGATGCCATGCCATTTCAGTTCAAATAAAAATGGACTAAAACTAATGAATATGCAGTGACAAAATATTGAGTGTCTAAAGGACATTTTAGTCGAAATGCAAAATATATGGCTAAAATACACTGTGCTCAATTCCCACAGGACAGTAACCTGTACAGTATGTGCTGGTTTTGACGTCCTTTCAAAAAGCAAATATGTGCAGACATAGGAAACCCTCTGGGGTTAGTGTTCACATAATAACTCTCCCCCTACCTAAACAACAATCAGTTACACATTCACACTCGAGGTGTCCACATCTTCACTCCACATAGAGTCACGTTCCTCAGTCACCCTAACAAGTATTTACCGCTTCACATTGGAAACATTGTTAAAAGCAACAGAGAAGTGGTTATCTACCTCCAAACGCAATGAAGAGCTCTTTACACAACAGGTGTGCGTGTCTCTCTCTCTCTCTCTCTGTGTGTGCGTGTCTGTGTGTATGTGTGTGTACCAGGGGACCTGAGTGTCTTTAGCAAATCAGAAGAATAAACCTGACTCTGAGGGAGTTTTAATTGGTACTATTGGGAAAGGTGGGTGACAAGGTCACCTATCCTTTTTCTGGAAATGAGCACACAATCATCCTTAAACATACCCTCTTCCAGGAAGACAATTTTCTAGATAAGAGAGAGTTCAGTAGAGTTCACGACTCTAGTTAGGAGGAGCTTTTATTTTCTTTGATACATAAAACAGGACATTAGAAACTGCATACTGTATACTAACTTAATCATAACTTTTGTCTAATCTTATCTGATCTCAATGGTCTGGTCTCAATGGTCTGATTTCAAATTCAAATGTATTATAAAGCATATAAAAAAACTACTTGTGTTTACCAAAGTGCTGTACAATACAGTAAAACAAATAAACACATATGATTAAAAAAACATATGACAGCTCTCATACCGAGTTAAACGTCATAGAATAAAAATAAGATTTAATTCTAAATTTTAAAACAGATGTGTTTGGGTCTGCCTAACATTTGGGGGTACAAACATCCTAACATCTGCCTATAAGTTTCAGGGCTGCAACTGCTAAAGCACAGGCTCCTCTGCTCTTCATCTTTGCTCTTGGAACAAGCACAAGCAAAAGTAGGCCTACTCTTGATGGGGCAGGTGGTTGTATTAAATCAGAAGTATTTTGGAGCTAGCCCACTTAAATATTTGAACACAAGCAGTAAAATCTTAAATTTAATCCTAAAATAAACCGGAAGCCAATGTAAGCTAAATGTGTTCTTGCTTGTGTGTTCCCGTTAGAAGATGAGCAGCAGCATTCTGGAGAGGACTAGCAAATACTTGAGATCAGGGGCCTCATTTATAAAACTTTGCTTAGGATTTGCGTCAGAAGTGGGGTACGGATGAAACATAGGACGTGCGTACGCACAGAAATATTCAGATTTATAAAACCGTGAGCACGCACATCCTGCGCACTTTTCCCTTAATAAATCACAATCAATTCTAAATGTAGCGCAGCTTTTGCGGCTTCATGTCACGCCCATATTTGCCCAAAAATAGTCCGTGAAACGCCCACAAGTTAATATTCATTGATTGCGAAATCATGGCAAACACAGAGAGGAAAACCAAGAAACGTAACTTCACTCAATGTGAAGTAGAAATTATCATTGGCGAGGTGGAAAAGAGGAGTAAAATGTTGTTTGGAGGGCACAGTGTGGGCATTAATGCCAAAAAAGGCACTTGAGTGGCAAAAGGTTGCATTACGCATTACGTCATTACGCATTGTGATGGCATGGCATTTTATTACCATCCATTTGATTGCATCTGACAAGCTACAGATGTGTTATGAGGATGAATTGCATAACATGCAATAATTATTATTGCAGAACATATTTCACTTTTATTTTTGCAAATATGTGTTAATTTGCATTTCTGTTGTTATCTTCGTTTGATTTTGTTCGCTTTACACTGCAGATCGATCAAACGGGTGTTCATGTAGGCTGTTAATTGTAAGACTTGCTTTGTGAAGTCATATTATTTATGAGAGCCAGTATTACCATTTCTTTTACACAACGGTCTACAGTTTCACACACTTTCACATGTTTCTTCCATCTGCCGACGGTGTCGCCATTTCTCATTTCACCCGTTTTTGTGCGTACGCCTTGGTCAGAGCTTGCGTGAAGGACCGCACATTTTCCCGTCAAGTTTGCTTTTTATAAATAGCAATTATTGCGTAGAGAGCGGCGTACACCTTCTTTTGTGCGTACGCAACGTTTATAAATGAGGCCCCAGGTGAGATCAGATTCATTGGTCTGATCGAATCTCAATGGTCTGATCACACTATTGTGGTTTCACTGGTCTGATCTTACTGATCTGATCTGATCTCAATGGTCTGATCACACTATTGTGGTTTCACTGGTCTGATCTTACTGATCTGATCTGATCTCAATGGTCTGATCACACTATTGTGGTTTCACTGGTCTGATCTTACTGATCTGATCTGATCTGATCTCAATGGTCTGATCACACTATTGTGGTTTCACTGGTCTGATCTTACTGATCTGATCTGATCTCAATGGTCTGATCACACTATTGTGGTTTCACTGGTCTGATCTTACTGATCTGATCTGATCTGATTTTAATGGTCTGATCTCACCGCTGTTGTCTCACTGGTCTGATCTCATTGATAGAATCTCAGTGGTCTGATCACACTGCTGTGGTATCACTGATCTGATCTCAATGGTCTAATCACACTGCTGAGGTCTAATTGGTCTGATCACACTGATCTGATCTCAATGGTATAATCACACTCCTGAGATCTCATTTGTCTGATCTCATTGATCTGATCTCAATGGTATAATCACACTCCTGAGGTCTCATTTGTCTGATCTCACTGATCTGATCTCAATGGTATAATCACACTCCTGAGGTCTCATTTGTCTGATCTCACTGATGTGTTCTCAATTGTATAATCACACTCCTGAGGTCTCATTTGTCTGATCTCACTGATGTGTTCTCAATTGTATAATCACACTCCTGAGGTCTCATTTGTCTGATCTCACTGATGTGTTCGCAATGGTATAATCACACTCCTGAGGTCCCATTTGTCTGATCTCACTGAACAGGGGCCAGGTGTATACAACTTTACGTATATATCTCCCTTAAAGGGACTATGTGTAGCTTTTTAGGTAATTAATTATCTAAAATCAATATTTTTATTCATAAATATGTCCTCAGTGGTGTACAAATACCTCTGCCTATTATCTGACTTAACCTCGTAAAGTGAAGAATTTATTATCTTTATATACATGGGACGGTAGTTCCACAGAGGCTTCCATGTAGTGCCGCCATCTTGAAAAACTATAATAGCAGAGAGGGTCAAAAAGTACTAGGCCAACGCGTTTCCACAACGCGTTTTCGTTCAGATCCAGCATCACGTGACTGAAAGCAGCAGAAGCGGAGGAGCCAAGGGGGTAATCCATCAGCGGAAACTGAAGTCTACCAGGGGGCCGCCATTGGCTAACAAGCCTTCACCTGCTGTTAGCATTCCATTGACTCCCATTCATTTTGGCGTCACTTTGACAGCGAATAACTTTACATCTGAGGCGTTTAAAGACTCCTTTTGTCCATTGTTTATTTCTAAAGAAACACGACAATGTATAAAAGGCTCCATTACTTTGTATCTTACGTTATGGCACCGTAGAAGCAGTTTTTGTAAAAATAGGCTAACGATTGCGTTATAACACGCGACTCTCTGTTGCAGAATACAGAAATTACCGTATAGACAGAAGAAGAAGCTCGCGCACAATCGGGGGGACGTGGAGGCATAAAGTCAAGGGAGAAGCCCATAGAGAGTTGTAAAGTTGATCCTGCTACGAGCTCATGGACAGCTAATACTCACGATCTCCCGCTCTGCAAGATTCGGAAGGGAATGATTCAGATTCCTCTTGGCACAGCTACTAGAAGACGTACAACTGTGAGACAGGTTGCTCATGTCACATCTACGTCGTCCAGCTCAGATTGGGCCTGCGCAGTTCGTTTGGCAATCAGGAAGTCAGTGCTTCTAATTGACTTCACTTTTCTCCGTTGAAGTCTATGGGGTCGGTGTGTCTATTTCTTTTACTGTCTATGGTTGAAATGGTCTATAGACAGAAGGAGAAGCTCGCGCAATCGGGGGGACGTGGAGACAAAGTCAAGGCAGAAGTCTATAGAGAGTTGTAAAGTTGCTCATCCTGCTAGCTCATGGACAGCTAATACTCACGCTCTCCGGCTCTGCAAGATTCGGAAGGGAATGATTCAGATTTCTTCTTGGCACAGCTACTAGAAGACGTACAACTGTGAGACAGGTTGCTCACGTCACATCTACGTCATCAAGCTCAGTGTGAGCCTGCCCAGTGCGCTTGGCAATCAGGAAGTGAGTGCTTCTAATTGACTTCACTTTTCTCCGTTGAAATCTATGGGGTCGCTGTGTCCATTTCTTTTTCTGTCTATGGGAGGAGCAGAGCAGTGAGAGGCACTTGTCACTGCCCGGCAAGTTTAAAAGTCTGCATTGCTTCTCTTCTCTGCCTTTGGAAACTTTCAATTCTATCAAGATCGTCTCTTATAGCTGCCGGGCATCTTTGTCGTCGTGGTATTGACTCTCACTCTCCTCCTCTTCCTCGTCGTCCACCTCCTCGCCTAGACGACAGTTAGCGGGGGATTATTCTGTCAGCATTAAAGACTTTTAAAATAATTCAACTCACTTTCATGTTTGAATGCCTTCTGTTTGTGATCCGATGAGGATTCTGATCACCGTATAAGGTAGAAATATTTATACGCTATGCAACAGACTATATTGCGCGCTAACCATTACCATAGTAAACATAGTAAACACTTGAAGATAACGTTATGCATAGTAAAACAACATGGTGAACGTTTGAAGAAATCAGACCAATCATAAAGGCTATCACAATCATGTTTTTATTTTATCTGTCAGATAGCCTACGTTACGTCTCGTCTCTTTATACCTGACTATCATAAAATAAAGCAACTTTTTTTTTTCGGGAGTTTCATCTTTTTCTCTGACTGAAAATATATGTAACTTAGCCTACTGGGAGTCGAGAGAGTGCTAAAGCTCCTCAGGTCGTATTATTGTTGGCATATATTTGTAGAGATTATCATTCTTTCTATATGTGATATATCCTGTACCTACCAATTAAACAGAAACAGACACGACTGAAAAAGACCTGTCTTCTTTCTTTTGTGAAACCTAACGGTAATTTATTTCTGTGTGACTAATGTGCAATTTTTACATACATTAATTCATGATCAATGTATCACTTTTTAATGTAGACCTGTGGTAAAATATCTATGCTTGGGTTTTAAATATTCAAGTAGGGCCTAAACAACAAAAATGCCAGCAAACGGTCGCTTTTATCATATTTGTTTTGCAATGCACGCTGTTTCTTTCTGATTAGTTTTCTGATAAAACTTTAATTAGTTGGTGAAATGATGGGTTAGTGTGACGTTATTGCAGAGAGGAGTGTTACGAGCTTGTTTCAGTGAAGCACTGCGGAGCTTCTGGCCCAATAGTGGAAACGCAGGTCAGGTGCTACAGGCCCGAGGCTATTAGCCCGGCACGACCCGTTTAAAGCCCTGGCTCGCACTGGCTACTGATCCACTGCCTCTCTGTTCTCTCCCTCTTCCTCTACCTACTGTTGAATCATATGATGATGATGATGATATCTAATCTAACAATGCACATACTTCAGAAAATATAATGAATAAAGAAGCATAAATACTAATTACAATAGTTCATGTTTTTCACAGTCAGTAATTCATACTGTAAAGTTGCAGTTTGTTTGAAATAACAAACCTGTTCACCCGAAGGAAAACTCGACAAAGTGCTATTAGAAGACATCCTCTCATAGCTTTTTGGTACATAACGGCTACCGTAGATGGAACAAGCATTTGAAAAAGCGAGGCGCTGGAGAGCACAATTCGTTTGAATGCAAAATACAATTTCACCGCTAGATGGGAGTAATTCTTACACAATGTCCCTTTAAAGTCAGATTTTGCGTATGCACAAACATTTTCAGTTTTGTTCAAAACACATGCTCCAGAACCTGTGTCAAGTTCCCTTTAGAAATCCTAGTCAGCGGAATATTGTGCGTACATGCATCCCCACCCTGTCTCCTCCCCAAAATAACCATTATATGGAGCTAACAACCCCTACACTGTAAACACGAACAGTGAAATGAACCAAATGAAATTAGTTCATTTCACTCAAATATTACTGAAAGTTTATTGTGCTTAATAGAAAAAAAAGTTGAGAACTCAAAAACTGATTACATTAAGCTGAACTATGTTGGGATTTATAGGGATTTCTGTTATGTTGCAATTTTGAAGGTGATTGTGGTTCACAGTAGAGCCTATGTTTAGGTCGAGGATGGACTGCAATAATTCAAGACTAAATGTAATGGAGATCAGCTAGTAAGAGCTGTGTGAGTAAAACTTTAATCCTCTGGCCTCAAGAGGCACACTAGCGACAGACACTATTGGCTGCAGTCTTTACCGTCCTTGTTAGCGCACCCACCTCCCATGCTGGAGACACCGGTTCAAATCCCGCTTGCAGTGGGTTGAGTAGAGCCGGAGGGGTTACATTGGTGCCGTGACCCGGATGAGAGTGCTGTTTAGGGGGTGAGTGTAACAGTGACCAGCTAGTAAGAGCTGTGGGAGTAAGACCTCACTCCCCTGGCCTCAAGAGGTGCACTAGCGACAGACGCTAGTGGCTGCAGTGTTTAGCGTCCTTGCTAGTGTGCCCACCTCCCATGCCGGAGGTGCCAGTTTGAATAACACTATGAGCGGGGTGGAGTAGAAACGGAGGGGTTCCATATATATGGCATGTTGTGTACATGAAAATGTATAGTGATAGACTCTTTGATAATTATATTAGCATATGCAAGTGTGATATTGTTAATTAGCAGCTCATTTTTAAAATATTTGAGTTAATATGATGAACAAATAACGTGACTGTGTAATATAAAATTGTAATATAAAATTAGTTTTACTTAATATTGGAGTTTTTTTTAGTTCTGACAACTTAGGGTTTACAGTGTAGTTTTATAATGCATATCCTCATTATTTCCATATGCATATTCCCATCCATGTGACCATGTTTAAGGGTACAAGACTTTAGAAAAATATGAGATACAGTACAGACTGTAAATGCTGTTTGTGGCATCACATTACATTTATAGGTCTTGTTTGCCCATACAGTAAAAATTTTAGGATGTTTATATTTTTTTTCATAGGTTATTTCATAGGCCTTACTTGTCTAATCTCACTGTCCATACTATATCTGCAGTTAAAATGCTAAATATTTATAATATATGAAGAAAACTGATATAACAGAATGAAATAGATTATCTTTTGAATGTAATATTTTTTTAACATTCATTGTAGTCGGGTGAGAAAAAGTTGATTGGGTGAGAACATGTTAAATGACACAGAGATTGTTATTGTGGGCAGGTTAAGATAAGTTATGCGAGATCTCTCTGTCCTTACGGAATACATCTAAGTTAATTAGCTATTTGTCTTTTCCAAAGTGACTTACTGTACAATTATTATGGGGACAGTCCCACTGGAGCAACCTGAGGTTAAGTGCCTTGATCAAGGACACAATGGCGGCAAGGGAACTCCAGGTCATGAATCATCGCTTCCAGGATTTGAACCCACAACCTTTTGGGTTACTAGCCTAGATCTTTAACCATTAGACAGATAACTTACTCTTGCTCTTCAAAGGTCATACTCTTTCTGTTAGGGTGCATATTCAGTTGTCAGAACAATTACTCCTCTTCATGTGACACATTGTCCTTTGGCGAAGGACATTTCCATTTCTAGAGTGCGTCTCCTGTTATGGGAATATATAATATTATATATTTCTTTTCAGAGGACGTATCATTTTCTCTATGGAACAAATTCTTCAGGGGACATGTTCTGCTTTAAAGTACCCAGACGGGAAATAGTTTCATGTTTAATTTCACACTACACTTTCATTTAACAAGACTACAAATTGTTCATTGAAACTCCAGGCTGCCTGGAAGAACAAGCGCACAATGTGTCCCCACCATATTCAATTTTTAAACAATTCTCCTTGGCAACATCTGTGAAAACAAACTATATTATGTCATTCTAAAATATGGATTGTAAAGTGAGGGCACCCATTTTCGGTTTGTGACCCAGAAGGAGGTTACAGTGTTTCTATGGGCGCACTGGCTCTGTCTTTCTCTAGTAATTGTCTCTAGTTACAGTAAATATTTCATCAGGCATCAGCCAGAACATCGTGCAGGAAAAATGACCAACACAGGAACCATGTATGAAATATGCAGCGAGTAATTTCCTATTTATGAATCACTGTCTGTCATTGCTTTTCCATTCCATCTCAACCACAGAATTTATATCTGTTTGAAATGGGGCTTTACACACACACACACACACACACACACCCCTCTAATTTTAGAGGCCAATTACCGAAAAACGCACAAGTGGAAGGTGTGTGAACGAGTCATAGTAAAAAGGTCAGAGAGCAAATTGAGGCCGTTATGGGATCGGCAGCATTTGCATACAATGAAAGGCCAGGAATATATTTTTCAGAGATTAAAATGTGAATGGGATATTAAAGTGTCTCACCAGGAAAGTTCTTTTCAAATTTATACATCGTGGACATTGAAGACCATAGAAAAATAAATGTGTATGATGATTTTGCTATACAGAAAAGAGTGCAAATGGAAATAACTCTAAACAACTTCATAAATACACAAAAAAATTATTGTAATTTGTGCAGAAAAATGCTACAGTAAAATCCTGTTAATTGTTCAACTATAAGTTATCATACCATATACAATGAAAACATCACATTATATGTAATTTTATAGTAAAATACTATGGGTTTTGCACGTAAAACTTTCCATATAATTAAAGGTACGATATGTAATTTTTTTTCACCGCAAGGGTCGCTAACCCTTAGGCATAGGTTGATGACGCATAAGCGGAATTATGGAACTTGTCGTCATGCCGATGGATCTAATAATGTTTATGGAATAGTGAATACATTTATGTTTTTTTAACATGACTGTGGTATGAAGAAGGGCGCGATTGCTAATGAGAGACAGATATCAGCGCCACACGCAAGTCCTGCGGATATAAAGGAATAAGGACATTTTAATCTACCGAACTACACGCAAGTGCTGAATTACTACTCACAAAGGTCAGTTTATATGACGAATTGAACTTGTGAGGTAACGCAGTGCTGTTTCACTTGGTCTACACTATCTAGGGATGCACCGAATATTCGGCCACCGAAAATTTTCGGCCGAAAATGGCCCAAAAGTGCATTTTCGGTTTTCGGCCGAAAGACTTTTATCACCGAAACAATACGGCCGAAATGTTGTGATGACGCAAACAACCGCGACCTGGACGTGCTTGTCTGAAGCAACGTGTCTGCGGTGTGGACGTATTTCAGTATTATATATATATCTGAACCCGCGAGGAAGCCTTGTTTATACTTTCGCCTGCCTCCGCAGCGCGAGTCTCTACAGACAGCGCGTGCGAACCGCTCCAAACGGTCGAGGCGTTTATACTTGACGCACTCGGCGTTGTACTATTCTTTGAAACGACAGGAAGCGACTCAAGTAAATGTCCTCTAACCATCAGGAATAGGTGAGAAGAAGAAAGATATCATAAACACGTGACAATGTTTATTTTTTAGTATACCACCACCAATACAAAAATAATCTTGTAAACCCTGGGATTATTACTTGTGACATTACAAAAAAATATGTACATGGGAACATGTATGTATACAACTAAATTAACGCTCTCTTAATTATTTTCTAATTTCACTAAACATATTTCATTAAGTTTCATGTACATTTGTATTAAACATGGACCTTTGTTCATTAAAAATGCTTTTTATGCTATTGTATGCTCATTTTTAAAAATGTAAGCAACTAATTTAGACGTGCAAACTGGGTGCTGGTGTGATGAGAAGTTCGTGCTCGGCTTTGTTTTAGAGAACATTTAATTTTAAAACCTTTCTGCAGGCCAGTAGATTATTATTTAATGTACACATGAGTGGGGTCAAGTTAAACATTTAAGTTTGAATTTTATTTTATACTGTGCATTGTGCTAAATAAATAAATATTTGCATAATTTGTAATTGATTTATTCTTTGAAAATGTTATATTAATTTATGCAATTGCATTGCCTTGATATTAGTAAAGTTTGTACACAGTCATAGCCATAAATGGTACTAATAATTGGCATAATTTCTTTCGGTGTTTCGGCCTTGGTTTCCTCTTTTTCGGTTTTCGGCCAAGAATTTTCATTTCGGTGCATCCCTAACACTATCATAGTAAAACTGCAGTTGAGTGTGTTGAAAGTTATAATGTTATTCTATGTGTTAGTCTGTTGGCTATAGCAGTAAGCTAGATCAACATTAGAATAACATACTGATCATATTCTAACATTTCATCATGTTGAGCTATATAACACTGATTTCTTTAATGTACATTTGATAACCTGTCTAATAAAGTACATGCAAGAGTGGCGTCTCTGTCAAGTCGAAGTTTGTCACGGACGTGGAGCTCTCGGCATCTCGAAAACGCCACGCTGATATTGATCCTCGTTTTATTTCTCCTTTTGTCCCGAAGTCTGCTTGCCATGGTCCATAATGTTTGAACGAAGCAACAACAGGGTGAGCGTGGTGCTAGATGTAACGCAATTGTCCATGTCTGTCGCCATGGTTACTATGACAGTACAAACGGAAACCAGGGATAACACGGATATTACGTCATTGACAGGACAATGACCAGGGACGAGCCATTATTTAAAATTGGAATTTCTCTGAAATTAAACATCTTTGGGAACTTGTGGGACATTGGAAGTGCACAACTGCAGGAAATATATCACACTGAGCAAGTGATTTTTGGATATTTTATTATAAAAATCTTACATATTGTACCTTTAAGTGAAACATTCCCAGAAGTCCCTGTGACATATTTTATATAATTTTTATTTTTTTTTATTTTTTTATTTTATGATCGGTAATGTATATTTAGGTGTTTTGTGTTGCATTTTCTGTTATTTAGATAATGTTTATTGCATTACTGTCATGTGAGACCCTGATGGTGTTTTTCTTTGTGTGAATGACACTGTACACCATCTATACAAGTATTGGCCATATTTTATGAACAGGCCACTTATGATAACGTGATTCAGATAAAAAAAGAAAGTAAAGATTTTAGTACACTGTAAAAAATTATTTGAAGTTTGAAGTAGCTACAAGAAAAATCTTTCTACCCAAAATTTCAAATTTTTTCAGTGTAGTTCACGTAGATAAGTATATTATTATTAGATCACTTAATGACATATATGGTTATTGTCACGCGTTGCTGCAGTGAAACTCACGATTCAGGAGAATATGACAAAAGCCGCCTTTAATCCAATGATCCAGAACACATAGAGTAACTAGCAACAACATAACATTTGGACGACAGAAAAATTAACAGAGGAAACCAAGGGTTTAAATACACAGGGAATAATGAGGGAACAAATGACAGGAGAATTAGTAACTAAGGGAACTTACTAACAAGGGACTATTCAAGACTAAACTGATTTGGAGACACAAGAAACTAAAGGTGATGATACACAGGGCAACTTTTTGAGCAATGTTGCTGGGCAATCTTGCCGAGCAATTGTTGCATGGGCACTTTCCCATTGAAAGTGAGCAATACATTTCTATCTGGATAATTTAGATCGGTCTTGGGCCCCGTGTCTCATCTGGTTGCCCGTTGACGACAACATTGCCCAGCAACATTGCTCAAAAAGTTGCCCTGTGTATCATCACCTTAAGGCTGCGTTTACACTTGGCATTAACATGTGACCTGTATCCGGATGTTGTCCACACTACACATAGAAAAGACAAATGTAAACGCGCTTCTGATCGGAATGATATCCGATGAGCGTGTCCAGGTTCGGAGGTAGTCGATGACGCATTGTGATCGGATCTCAGTGCAATGTAAACGCAATCCAGCCATCGTGTCTGCGTTCACAGGTGGACGTCACACAAAACTCCGCCCACTGTCATTATTCCCCCTCCTCTATCCAGGATTGGAATGGACCACTTGCACTAAGCTTCATGACGCACTTCCGTTTGGAAATAGTCACACTTATTTCCGGTTATGTTTACTTTCAATGTGCTGTGGTCAACAAGTTAAACAAACACCACCTAAAATGACTGTCCTCAATAAGATTAAAAAAATTGGCAATTTTTATTGACAGGAGAAGCTATATTCTGATGTTTACTGTGTGCAGAATTTTCCAAACTTATCGAAACATGAAGTTTTAATCCAAACCAAACCGATCTGAGAAAGCAGCGGGTGTTAAAAATACGCCATTATTTCACCACAGGGTGTCAGTGTTCATCTAAACTAGTGACCGCGACGCTGAAGTACGTGAGAACAGATGAATAACATCAGTACGAACCAAGAACATTTATTTATTTGGATTCATTTTTTTTATTATATTTTTTACAATGTATAGGTTTGCTAGAACAGTTCATTTAGGTACAAAATGTATATCTTAACAGAGACTATTTATATAGAGACATGCCACTTCCTCAATCCTTAATACAACTATATAGGGTAACCCCGTAACGCCAAAGATGGCGGTTGTATGCACATGCCCCGCCCCTCCCGCTGGAAAGCCAATCGTCTGCTGTTAACAGTCAAGCCGGAAAACATTTAAGCCTATCGTCTGGTTCCACCGACGCATGCGCACAGTTGAGGTTTGCGACAGCGGAAAATATGTTACTGTTTGAAAAGGCGGCAGATTTGATATGTGTTAGTTGTGTAAATATCAGACATCCCAAGTCTCCCGGAAGTTCCGGGAGTCTCCCGCAGATTGATAGCGGCTCCCTAATGACCGCAAATTAGTTCAAATCTCCCGGAATCTAGAGCGAGCGAGCAGTAGCACGCGCACGACAGAGAGTGAGAGAACCCTTGCGCATGCGCAGTAAAAGTATAACCTGTGGGGAAAAAGGCGTTTTAAACCTTATTTTGGGGCAAAATCATCAAACTTTTTCAGCGATTTTTATCTTATTTTATTAGTGTTTGTATACCGTAAAACTTCAAATAGTAGCCCGGGCTTTTATTTTCCCAAACCGTCGAATTGCACCGGCTTGTATTTGAGACAGGCGTCTATATGAGTCAGGCCTTTATAATTTAGTGTTGAGATGTTGGTCATTGAGTGTATGTCTCTAATCTATAAAAATCTCCAAATGCTCCACGTTAAACTGCGGTCTTCCAACCTTTTACTGTCGCGTCGTCAATTGATTTTGATTAATATGCGCGAGGGAGAGAGAGCAAGACAGCGCTCGTGTTGTTTGAAGATGTGAGAGTGCGCGCGCGCGGCCGGGGCGCGCGCTCTCTCTCTCTCTCTCTCTCTCTCTCTCTCTGCTCGTAACGCGCCCTGTCAAGCGCAGCAGTCATTCTATTCTACATCACTCATCGATCAAAAAAAGCTTTGGAGGGACAAAAAATTGCTTTGGCGGCCGCGAAAAAGCGGACGATCTGACGGTTTTAGAGGATTAAATACAACCCGAAACTAAAAAACAGACCCGGCCTCTATTTGAGACCGGCCTTTATTTACCCAAACCTGCAGCCACACCAGGCGTGTAAAAGAGACAGGCGTCTATTTGGGACTCGGCTATTATTTGAAGTTTTACGGTATATGCAGTTTTTATGTCCCCGAGACCAGTAAAAGTGCAGTTCTGAGTCTCTGCCCATTCATTTAGATAGGAGCTAAAGTTAGTCTGAAATAGCTGCCCGGAGGCGTTGCCAAGATGGCGGCCGAGTGGCATGACTTGCCTAAAAGGACTTTGATATTAATTAATGTTATGTGCCGTTTCTTTGTAAATTTACTGGCCATTTATGAGTGAAATAGTTTCTACATCCATTTTCTTTTTTCAGGGTGTGACAATGCTGAATGTGGACTACAAAATTCACCCCAACAATACCCTCAAGCTTGGCATGAAGCATCAGAGACATCAGTCACCCAATCCACACACTTCTCTCACTGCTACCAGACAAATGATACCGGAGCATCAGGTTTCACACCAGTGGGATGCTTTTTCCTTCAAGCCATCAAGACCGCCTGAACTCTAATACCAAACAAATGCCACATATTGAACCCTTCAGCGCTGGACTTTATCACTCTCACACTGGACTCTTCTTGCGCTTTGATTAGTCTGCAATGGAATCTCTCAAATACACTCTGGGCTCTGAATGACAGTGGCAGCATAAATGCTAATGTTTTGCTTTGCCCTCCGTTACCACAAACCTGCACCAATCACTGCCCATGTGTCTGATTAACCTCTAACAAAAACAAGATTTTTATAAGATTTAATCCTGTCTGTGCATATTAAACAGACATAGAAATAGAGAAAGTTAAATACTTGAGCTTTTTTTTTTTTTATAAACTGCACATAATGACATGAATGAAATAAAAGGCCACTCAGAGTGTACACTTTCATGAGTGTTTTTCAACACACTTAAGAACAAACTTTCAAACTTTTCAAAAGTGTACTTTGTAATAATGTCGAATTAATAGTTTTACTTTAAAGTTAATTTTAAATCATTATTTTAATAAGCTTTTGTCTTGTTTTAAAGTAGTACAATTATTTCCATGTGTTGACTAACGCATGTAAAGTATTTGATTATAATTTTTAACTGTAGTATTCAAAATCCGTAAACTAATATTTTATTTTATTTTAGTTGACCATATAAGCTTGTCAGTACATTCAGACCATATTTCAAAGAAAAAGTGATTATGAAATTACATATAAAGATCCTTAATTCATCTTTACGGTCGGCTAATTGTATTATTGCTTAAATTTATATTAAATGCAACTAGTGTCCAAAAACATACATTCAGTTTGATCTTAAGTAGAGTATATTATTCTCATAATAAGTACTCTTTTTAAAAGTATGCTAAAGTGTACTTCTTTTTCACTAGATTAATTAAGCCTGACTTTATGTTAATATTTGGCTTTAGAAAGCTTATTAAAGCTAAAGTTATCCAATCAAAACCTGTTTGCATTGTTGATTGATTAATATTCCATGTTCACCCTTTTGGTATGCAAGTTACAGTATATTTAGTCAATTGTTTCCCATTTTACTCCAACATTGTTTTTAATGCAGCATGACATTTAGTGAAAGCTTCTGAAGAGAATGTGTAGATGTAATGCCTGCATACATCAAGGTTTAATAATACTGTAAAAAAAAAAAAGATAAAGAAAAAGAAAAAAAGGTCAGTAGGTGACATTTAATTGACACTCTTGCACTACACCCTTTATGAAACCATCACTGGTTACCAGATCTGTTTAGGTTTTGGCAGTGAAATCATCAGAAAAATAAACTACAGTCATTACCTGCATACAGAAATACAGTCTCACTCATTGTCCTGCAGTGGCCGCAAAATATGAAAATATACTTTCACTTTTTTCCTCTTGAAAAATAAAAAGAGACCTAAGGCAGCGTTCAGGCTTCTGTTTTGCATACAAGAAAAGTAGACATTGATTTATATTGCCAAGCTCCAAAAAGCTGCATTAAAGTAGTCTGCATTGCATGTCTTCTGAAGTCATATGGTGGCTTTGTGCGAGGAGCGCTTCTAAGGCTTAATTTATTGAAAACAAGCGTGAAAAGCGAAGCATTGTGCCTGACATCTCATTTTGAAGTTTGCAAAAGAAAGAAAACGATACTGTTGAAACAACATGAAAGTGAGAGAATATTTCTGGCTGAACTATTTCTTTAAGCCACATTTAAATGTTTGAAGGTCATCACCTATATATCACAGTGCTTTCAGTCAGACGATCTCCTGTTATGAAATGAACTTTTCATATTTTTGCATAATCTCTCGATGTATTGCTGAATGCAAAGCAAGCAAACATCAAAACGTCCACTGAGGAAACACTTTTATAATGGGCAAATGCAGATGAAGTCTAAAAGTTGAGCGCGTTCGACTTTCAACTATTCCTTTTGGTCAGAGAGAACCAATTTTTACATGAACTCAGATTTTAGGATAAGAATATATATTTGTATAAGGTCACTCATTGGTTGTGCGGTGAATTAATTTATAAAAGTACTTATATTTCATGTAGTCTCTCAATGAATATGAGCTCATTAAATCTGCATACATAAAAACTATAGTAAGATTACAGAAATGCTGGTTAAAGTTGTTTTAGAGGAGTTTAACAAGTCACATCGCAGGAAATTTCAAGCTATTTTGATACATTGCTTCCAACATTTCGACTCCCATATGCCTCATCCACACAGATAGTTATAGCTTTCACTTATTTTATGCATATTAATCATGTCCCATTATGGGGAGGTATCAGAACACAGGACTGACTAAATGAAGATGGAAGCAGTTCCCCAATAAACATTAAGTTTAATTAACTGTAGGAGGTAAAACTCTCGCTCTTCTTCACTTCGAAGCTTGAAAATGTCTTAATTACTTCATGTTGGGGTCCTGATTAGCAACATTAACAACGAGGATCCCCATGAGGTTGGCCAATTAGCATCAGATATTGTGACTCAATCATTAATGACAACGTAGAATTGCCCTTTTAAATTTTACATTACTTGTAAAATCATGCCCAGTCATTTGAGTTAATGTCAATATTTAAAAAGTAATTCTATCCACATTCGTCAGTTTGATATGCTTCTTTATTTCACAGGGAGGATCATACCACATGAACATATCTACAATTGTACTTGTTTACTGATTTGTGATCAGGTTAATGAATGTTAAATAACAGAATGTGCATAATCTGAATCAACATATTATGTTGTTTAGTTTGACATAATAAACTTTGGAAAACTGCTAGCCACAGTGGCTAGTGAGCAAAAACGTTAATGTCAAACCCTGGTTGTCATGTTGCAAAGTTAGGTAGAATGTCTAAAGTGGACTATAGAAATAAAATGTAACCCAATTTGTCTGTAATTTTTACACTCCATGACAAAAATCCATGATTTTTTTTAGTGTATGAGTTCAGTAAAATTACATGTCATTTCAATTGTGTTGCCCATAATACAGCAGAATCATGCTCAAAAACATTAGCAAACACTCACCTTTGTTTTAACTGGAGTAGATGTTCCCGTCAGCTCGTCATCATTAATGTATGCAGTACGATCCAAACACCTGCACTATTCTACACTGCTAACAAATCAACCAGTCACACACACAAACAACCAAATCAACCAGCTGACCTGATACAGACGGTCTGTTTCTCACACTCTTTCTCTAATATACCTGTCTCTCTCTGTCTCTCGGCCTACAGTAGGCTACGTAACTCCCCAAGCAATAAACTGCAAATGAGCTCTGTGTCTATGGATACAGGTGAGACGGTGTGTGTTACACAAGACAGAACACACCCACGTAAACAGCTGCACTTCTATAATCAAATGCGTTGTGTTTGTGATATAATTTTGCTTGACATTTTCGCAGTTCAGAATGAATCAGATTCAAGTGTGGCGAGTTAATAATCAGCTAAGACCGAGAACAGAAAATAGCGAGCGTGTATTGATGAGATTTACAGCAGCAGTAAAACGAACCTGAGGGTGAAAGGCCTGTGACTGTGAAGAGAAATTAATCTGCACAACTCTTAATTAAGTCTGTCAATCAATTATATGTATATATTTGTAATCATTTTTTTACATGAAATACCTTCTATATCAAATTAATCACATAAATCAACATTTGCTGAGAAATTCTCCCAAATGAAGATTATTTTAAATACATTACATTATTGTGCCAGACAAGTAAATAATTGAAAAGACATTATAAAAAGTGACATTTGAGATTAGTTTTATTTCCATATCATTAAACATAAGTCACTGACCTTCAGTCCATTTTGCAGTTGTGCTCCTCTTAGGGTCGAACTCACTAACTAACTAACTAACTATTTTTTAACAGATATGTTTTCCAGTTTACATCTGATCACACTTAAACTATTTTAAATAATCTCAATTAAATAATTTCAATTATTTTGAGATGTATTTCAAGCCTATTCTACCCCTTTTTCAAACTTTTTATAAAAGTGTTATCATAATTATGGTTAAGTGAACTTTAACTTCAAAAAACAATTTTCTTTCAAGAATATTGAAAGTTTGTAGAGATGGGTCATTTTATTTAAAAATAAAAAGCCAAAAAAATGGCTTCAATATTATATGTAATGCCAATGAGTAAATGTATGTTATAGTCATGAAAGTTTTATAGGCCTATATTGATTTTTCAAACATATTATTTAAGAAAAAAAAAGGAAAAGCATGTTGTAATGAATAGTTGACAACAAAATGAGCATTCAGTAGTTACATGGAATGATTTCTTAAATTGGCAGTGGGCGGGATCACATAAACCAAAACAAAAAACATTCTAACACGGAATGCACATTTCAAAGAATAACTAAGAATAAAGGAGAAACTGGCGCCATTGGACGCTGACTGCATTTCCATTTTTTTTCCATCTCAGAGTGATTTTCCTTGTGACCACCCGGGTTCCTTATCACTCATAAAAAAATGCAAATTCAATAAGCACCGAAAGTGTCCGGGGATCAAGTTGTGAAAATGCCGTCTCGCATCACTTTCCCCAGATACGACACAGCTCTGGTGTGAATATATTTAATCGAGTGTATATTTGTTTCATCATGTACATGTGCCTGTCTTATGTTGCATTTTTGTACACAATCTTGAGAGGTAAAAGTGTAAGCTGGTTGTTAGGTGTTAAGTAAGAGACATTTAAATTATGCAAAGAACACGTATTACACACTAGCCAACGTTTGTCCTTATATTTTATGAGAATACATAACCTGTGTCCTACATTATAAAACATCATAGTTCCTGTTATGAAGACAGTCATAATGGTTACTGAACACACAGCATTTATGACACAACGTCGTTTTCCAGGTTTATCACCTGTGTAGATGTATTGTATATACAAGAGTGTTTCAGGGACAAAGGTCAAGGGTATCATGAGAAGAGCCTGAACCTGCTATGTAATGTCAATCACCTGCTAGCACAGTGACAGCATGCTGTTGTGTGATGCAGCAAAAAATTCATTACGTCTACTTACATATATAGGCGTGGACATTTATTTTGAATATATTTACATTGCACTATATTTTTCATGTAGATTATTGTAAAGTGTTACCAAAATACCTCAAAGTTAAACATTTTTGTAACATTTATTAATACATTAATTAAAACCAAAAGTTTAATTTAATGGACCTGTGCTAACATCAACTGACAATGAACAGTTGTATATATTTTTTGATAGTCATTTTAGTTATTAACATTAAAGGTACAATATGTAAGAATTTTGTAATAAAATATCCCAAAATCACGTGCATAGTGTGATATATTTCCTGCAGTTGTGTACTTACAATATCCCAAAAGTCTCCAAAGATTTTTTATTTCAGAGAAATTCCAATTTTAAATAAGTGGCCGTCCCGGAAAAAAATGTCGCCTGTCAATGACCCAATATCCGTGCTATCCTCAGTTTCCGTTCATACTGCCATAGCCATGACGTAACCATGGCGACAGACGTGGACAACTGCGTAGTGCGTAACGTTTAGCAGCACGCAGTTCTTGTTTCTTTCAAACATAGACCATGGTAAGCAGACTTTGGGACAAACAGGGGGAACTAAAATGAGGATCAATATCAGTGTGGCGTTTTGAGATGCCGAGAGCTCCACGTCCGCGACTAACTTGGACTTGACAGAGCTTCATGAGTCACGACTTGACAGCTTTATTAGACAGGTGAGCAAATGTACATAAAACAAATCAATGTTATATAATGTTAGCTAAACATGATGAAATGTTAGAATATGGTCAGTATGTTATTCTGATGTTGATCTAGCTGAACGTTACTGCTAGTTTCGTATAGCAAACAAACTAACACGTAGTATAACATTGTAACTTTCAACACACATTTAAATGCCGTTTAGTGTGATAGTGTAACGTTAGACCAAGTGAAGCAGCGCTGCGTTACCTCTAGGGATGCACCGATACCATCTTTTTCAGAATCGATCCGATCCGATACCAAAGTATCGACCGATACCGATACGATACCAGCGCAGTTTTTTTTTAAATCAAGTAGAATTTTTATAACTCTGTGTGTTGAACTGATAATTATTCTTTTGTGTGTTAAACACAATCTACTTAATACAGACAACTTCATTATAAAGAAAAACAACAAATAAAAAAAATATATGATCATAATCTATGACAAAAATGCTATTATAAACTAGATTAGTGAATAATACACATTGCTCTTTGTATTGTTGTAAAATACATTCATGAAAAACAAGATAACAAAAATCAAAAAGATAAATTATTTTAGATATAGCCTAGGGTCTAGGCTACTATAAAATTGAGAAATGTTTTAAATGTATAGCACAGCTGTTTAATGAGGCAGCAACATATGATAGATAGGACAGAACAAAAAAGGCTATTAATAATCTTTTATTGCGTCACTGCATTGATATGAAAGGCTCCAATACATCGCGGCACAAAGCGCTTATGCGCATCCCGAGCGCAGAATGATGCGCTTGAAGCCACAGGGAGTCACAGCGCGCAGCGCGTCGAGTCCGCATTGAAAAGTTCAAAGCACAAAGGAAATACATATTGATGCGTAGTGTATTATACAGTCTCCATCTATGTAATAGTTTATTGAGCCTTTTCTTTTAACAGTTTTAAATTTCAGTTACTGTGTGCGTGAATAATAGTTATAATGCTCTGACTGTACTGTTGTGATCTAACCGACACCCGGTAGAAAGTAACATGATTAAGTTACAGCAATAAAGTCCAGCAAGGTAAAGTTGTTTTATGCGAAACAATAGAGCTTTATCTACAGATCAAGTATAATAATAGTAACATTGAATCATCATAAATATTAATTTCTATCTCACATAATGGCTTCAGAACACTTATAATAGAGTGCACAACAACTTTATGTTACTTTAGAATGTTTTGTGCCTTTTGTGGGGCTTAACAATAACACGCACAATATCGGATTTGGATCGGCCTCGTCTGATCGATACCCGATCCGGCAAAAATGGCAGTATCGGAGCCGATATCGATACTGAGTATCGGATCGGTGCATCCCTAGTTACCTCACAAGTTTAATTCGTCTACTAAACTGACCTGTGTGAGTAATCCAGCACTTGCGGGTAGTTCGGTAGAATTATATCCGCGGGGACTCGCGTGTGATATCTCTCTTTAGCAATCGCGACCTGCTTCATACCACTGTAATGTTAAAAAAACATGAATGTTTGCGCTCATCCATAAACATTATTAGATCCATCAGCTTGACAGCAAGTCGCATCATACATAAACATTATTAGATCCATCAGCTTGACAGCAAGTCGCTACACATTTAAAACATTTTGCCGGATCGATACCCGATCCGGCAAAAATGGCAGTATCGGAGCCGATATCGATACTGAGTATCGGATCGGTGCATCCCTAGTTACCTCACAAGTTTAATTCGTCTACTAAACTGACCTGTGTGAGTAATCCAGCACTTGCGGGTAGTTCGGTAGAATTATATCCGCGGGGACTCGCGTGTGATATCTCTCTTTAGCAATCGCAACCTGCTTCATACCACTGTAATGTTAAAAAAACATGAATGTTTGCGCTCATCCATAAACATTATTAGATCCATCAGCTTGACAGCAAGTCGCATCATTCAGCTCATCACTGTGTCAAAAACCTACGCCTTTGTTATTGTTGGAAACTGTGCCCTCTTGTGGTGAAAAAAACTACATATTGTGCCTTTAAATAATGTTAAATAATGGAACCATATTGCAAAGTGTTACCAATATTTTACAAATACTATATCTTACTCTGTTATCAAAATCCATATTAAATTACAATTAGAAGTTATTGTAATTTCACATTTCAAAGAGAGTTGAGCAAAAACATAGTTTTTTGTCGCTCGTTGCTTATTAAATCTATTATGCACCTGTTATCAGCTGCAGTTATATTTTATGATGACATTTGTCAAAATAATTCCCCAGAAATACCTGAAAGGGGTCCTAGTATACTTTTTCAAATTTAGTTAGTGTAATGTTGCTGTTTGAGCATAAAAATAGTTCTGTCGTGTGACTTACCATAAGAATGGGTTTAACATGATCAGGAAGGCCTGATGAGGCCTGCAACCTGACATGTGAAAGCTCACAACCACACCCTAGCGACCACAGTGAGTGGGAGTTTACATTCAGGAAGGCCTGGTGAGGCCTGCAACCTGACATGTGACAACATGCCTAAAGCCTGGTGACCACTGAATGTGGGAGCTTAATACTCAGGAAGGCGGTGAGGCCTGTAACAGGGCGACCTCAGCACGTGGGAGCTCATATCAGGAAGGCCGGTGAGGCCTGTAACCTGGTGACCACAGTATGTGGGAACCCACATTCAGGAAGGCCGGATGAGGCCTGTAATCTGACCTGTAGAAGCTCATAACCAAGAAGGCCTGGCGACCACAGTGTGTGGGATCTCGTACTCAGGAAGGCCAGTGAGGCCTGCGACCACAGTATTTGGGAGCTCATGTCAGGAAGGCCGGTGGGGCCTGTAACCTGGCGATCACAGCATGTGGAAGCTCATACTCAGGAAGGCCGGGTGAGGCCTGTTACCTGGCAACCACAGTATGTGGGAGCTCATATCAGGAAGGCCGGTAAGGCCTGTAACCTGGCGACCACAGCATGTGGGAGCTCACAACCAGGAAGGCCTGGCGAGGCCTGTAACCTGGCGACCACCGTATGTGGGAGCTCATATCAGGAAGGCCGGTGAGGCCTGTAACCTGGCGACCACAGTAGGTGGGAGCTCATATCAGGAAGGCCGGTGGGGCCTGTCACCTGGCGACCACAGTGTGTGGGAGCTCATAACCAGGAAGGCCGGATGAGGCCTGTAACCTGATAACCACAGTATGTGGGAGCTCACATTCAGGAAGGCTGGGTAAGGCCTGTGACCTGACATGTGGAAGCTCATAGCCCGGAAGGCCTGGTGAGGCCTGTAACCTGGCGACCAAAATATGTGAGAGCTCAGCTCACTTTACAATACATTACCTTGCTTACCAAACATGACCCCGGCTCTGTATAGGAGACGAGTTCTGAAAAAGAAGAGAAAAATGTTATTTGCCCAAAAAACATTTTTACTCAACATAAAACTTGCAGCGTGCGTAATGAAGCACACCAGGACTCAGAAACCCAGAAACCTGAGTTCTACTGTTTCACAAGCCAAGGGAAGGCGCTCCTATCAACCAAGCTGAAGCGGGCCATCAGAGAATTCTTGAACTCATCATAGGCCCCGCCCCAGGCCTGATGTAGGAGGAGCCTGGGAGCGATGGTGGTTAGGAGACAAGATCCAGGGAGGTGATGTCTGACGTTCGGTCTGAGAACGTTTCCTCTGGATCACCTCCCTGAGATCCTGCCTCCCGAGGGAGTTACGCCTCCTGCACGCCCTGCTCCCCCTGCTAGGGGACAGGCCGGCCCCCTGATCGAGGTCCCGCAGCAGGTCAGCCTGGTAGGCCTGAAGGACCGTGAGGGTCTGCAGAACCGCACCTGCCTGACCTGCTGCCGTGTACGCTCTGCCATTCAAGCGTAATGTAGTCTGAAGCGGCTTGGATGGCAGGGTCGGAGCTCCCAGTGACAAAGACCGACCAGAGGCGAGATAGTTGGCCAACGTCTCGTCCACTGGCGGCATCGACACATACCCGTGTTCCACGGCCCCATCCACAGCAGCGAAACTAGCCCGCTGATGCAGATGAAGACGCGCGGAGAACCGGTTCTTCCATGCCTTCTCGATCTCAGAGTGGAGATCGGTAAGGAATGGAAGGCTCGTCCGAGCTGGTGGCTCAGCCCGAGCGGGATCGGCACCGCGGGGTTCAGATGCCGCGCCCACTTCCCTCGAGAAGTGGGACAGACGAGAGCGGAGAGTTCTGATAGAAAAACTCACAGTTTGCGCAGGAAGCTCCCTCGAGAGCTTCCTGCTCGTGCTCTTCTCCCAGGCAGAAAATGCACAGATCGTGTGAATCCTCCGGTGTCAGATATCTGGGACACGGGTCGGCACACTTGCGGAAAGAATTCCTCCTCTTCTCTGTATGCTTCATCGTTGATTTACTTCTCAAACAGACAAAACAGTCCCTGAAGACGAAAGGATGTTGTCACGGTTTCAAGGTGCCCTTTTTATACATCCAGGTGGCGTGCTCATCATTCGAGCTGATGATGCATGGGCTGTCGCCGGTCAACATGATTGCTGTGAGTTGATACTTGATTTCAGACACCTGTCACGCCCGAGGAGTTCCTTAAAACATCAATGACGTATTGTTGAGTTCCCTTCGAAAGGGAACTCCGGTCTCATGCACTCGTGATCTTGCATTATTTTCTTATCACTTCTCACGTGTGTTTGATTGTGAAACAGACCAGACAGAGTTCTTCCTATCAATTCTTCCTATTCTAAAGTCATGTAATGTGTAGCCCTCTGTCACTGATCCATTGTGAAATGTGCACACAGCAGCATCTGAATAGACGTGTGAAAAGAACGAATGATCTGACGTCATTCAAAATCATGCAATGTGAACTCATAAGTTATAAGGCATCATAGTCACACTCCTGCAAAAGGCTCTCAGAGAGTAGCAAGCAAAATTATGCATTGTTAATCCAAAATATATTGTTCTGGACAAATTGTAATAGACCATCACATGTATCCTTTGTTGCCATAATGCATTGTGATTGGTTCACTGAAAAAAAATCCGATGGCAGACAGAGTTGAGGAAAATGTCCATTATAACCAGGGTTTATGGATGGTCCTATAGTAAAATACAAACCCAGGCACTGTATGATCTGCCTGAGTAATTTCTATGTAAATCTGCATCAATACGTTGTCACCTTTCCCAGAAAAAGTGCAATTTCACATGCTGGCACAATGCAGATGGCTTACAGAGATCTGAATGTATAATTATTTCTAGCAATTTCTGTGTGTAAAAGGGTGAATATCACAAACCCTGTCAAAAAATCATAGGAAAGAAATGAGAAATGCTATTTCATATAATAAATTAGGCAACGATTTTAAATACTTCCTATTGCCAGTCATTATTTTTTAGCAGCTTATAAGAAAAGAATCCAACAATGCCGTACGTTAACAGCTGTCATATCAAAACAGAAAATCACGTCAGGACTATTATCTCATTATTAGAATTTCATTCATGCATATCAACACAGATGTATACACAATATACAAATAAACACATTTTTATATTTCACGTCACAAAGCAAACATATAATGAATGAGGATATGCAAAACTAAACATTTCAAAAACTGATTAGATGTTATACAAAAATCCTGAATAATTGGTAGTGGCTATGGGTTCACTTTACCTACAGTAATTATATGAAGACCCCTTAAGAATGCTAGCCGTTTCTCAATACCAAGTACGCAAACTTCGGACTTGCGTCCTTGGTAGTTCGGACTTGCCAAGTTCGACTCAGGAGAACGAACTCCCGAGGACGAGAGGACGCAAGTCCGGTTATTCTGCAAATGGAACAGAGCGTACTTGATCGCGTCACTCAGCATGCTCTGGCTACTCCGGTTATCTTTTTATATATATTTTAGACAACACTAAAACGATATATGCAACAACTCTGCCTATTTTCGTCAACAATAAAACGAAATATGTTATAAAACACCACTCTGCCTCTTTTCATTAAACAAAATATTACCGTAAAACTTCAAATAATAGCCGAGTCCCAAATAGACGCCTGTCTCTTTTACACGCCTGGTGTGGCTGCAGGGTTGGGTAAATAAAGGCCGGTCTCAAATAGAGGCCGGGTCTGTTTTTTAGTTTCGGGTTGTATTTAATCCTCTAAAACCGTCAGATCGTCCGCTTTTTCGCGGCCGCCAAAGCAATTTTTTGTCCCTCCAAAGCTTTTTTTGATCGATGAGTGATGTAGAATAGAATGACTGCTGCGCTTGACAGGGCGCGTTACGAGCAGAGAGAGAGAGAGAGAGAGAGAGAGAGAGAGAGAGAGCGCCCCGGCCGCGCGCGCGCACTCTCACATCTTCAAACAACACGAGCGCTGTCTTGCTCTCTCTCCCTCGCGCATATTAATCAAAATCAATTGACGACGCGACAGTAAAAGGTTGGAAGACCGCAGTTTAACGTGGAGCATTTGGAGATTTTTATAGATTAGAGACATACACTCAATGACCAACATCTCAACACTAAATTATAAAGGCCTGACTCATATAGACGCCTGTCTCAAATACAAGCCGGTGCAATTCGACGGTTTGGGAAAATAAAAGCCCGGGCTACTATTTGAAGTTTTACGGTATACATAGCCTATGGCCATGTGGTGCAGGCAACGCGTACATTGATTATCTTCACTGCATATTTATAACAAAATGAACAATCTTTTTGTTTTCATTTTAAAATATGAAACATTATTGATTTTTATTGACATTTAACAAACAGAGACAGGGTTATGTCATTTTATTTTATTGTACTACAAAGTTAAGAATGTTAAAATAAATATAATATAATATAATATATATATATATATATATATATATATATATATATATATATATATATATATATATATATATATATTTTTTTTTTTTTAAGTAGGCTATATAAAATAAAATTACACAACCCTGTCTCTTTTTGTTAAATGTCAGTTTTAATGATCAATAATATCTAGCCTAAAAGGTATAGAAGCTACAATGAGAAATAAGGCTAATAATTCAAACATAAGTAAGCTCTCTAATAGGCTACAAAGTTAAAGTTATATAGCCTAAATATATAAAGTTATGAAACTTCACTTTGCCCTCAGCCAAAACGATGTTTTGCCATGGAACAAACTAGTTTAATGAGACTAAAGATAGACTTGTACACAAGACGAATTATACGTCAAGTTTATCCACTAGAGAGACATCAGAGCCAGCGCCAAACCTCAGAAGCACTAGCCGAGGAAAGGCTGTTCCGGGGGGGGGGGGGTACAGACAAGGGGGTAATCCATCAGCAGGAATTTGAAGCCTCGCGGGAGCCGCCATTGTAGCAGAACTTCACCTGCTGTTAGCATCCCATTGACTCCCATTCATTTTGGCGTCACTTTGACAGCGAATAACTTTACATCTGAGGCGTCCAAAGGCTTAATTTGTCGATTATTTATTTCTAAAGAAACTAGAGATGCACCGATTGATCGGCTGGTGACCGGAATCGGCTGATTTTCACGTGATCGGCCATGATCGGCGACCGGCCGGTCAGTCTGACATAATCCGATTTTATGCTGGTCAAATGCACTCGGGCGCTGCATGATTAACATCGCGCAACATCAGCATCACACGTGCACACGGAACGCGCACGTGTAGGAAACCTCATGAATTATGGCCGTTTCACACCGCAAGGTGCAGCGCGTTTTTTTTTTTTGTTCGGCGTGCATGTTAATCAATGAGTGCATTCACACCGGGAGTCGGAGCAGCGCGTGACTGTAGAGATCCACTTTTGCAACACGACTGTAGCGTGGTGTCGCGACGCCTCCCCTCATTTGTACTTTGATGGGCGTTCCTCAAGTTTACCGCTGTGGGTGTGGTTTGGAGCCAGCGGCCAGTCTAGAACACAGGACCTGCGAGAGACTTCCCCCCCTCTACATATGCTCTGCTTCTATTGGATAGTTGCGTCACATTCAACGGAATTCATTTGCATAAAGATGGGCATCGGCCAGCTTTTTGACGCGCAGCATTTTTCCAAATGAAGCGCCGCCTTCCCGGGATGCTTTGCGGGCGCGTTAAAGTCGCGTGACGTCACCCATAGGAATAAAGTGGAGCGCGGACAAGTGGATCTCTACCGTGAGCGTCGAGCAGGAGCGTCGCGTGAGCAACAGTGAAGCGTGGGTTTCGGCGCCGAATCGGCGCTGAAAGCACACTTTTGATGGACAAAATAAATATGATTTTATCCAAAAAGTGCCCAAAATGCAAAGAATTTGCATGTCTGGTGTGTTTTAACAAGAACTGAAGTAGGCTAGGCTATGTCAGAAAGAAAATGAAGATTCAAAAATATTTATAGAAAATTTACCCATTTAAACTTGTTTGTATTATTTCCCAATCGTTTCCCTGCACATGCTCCACTTGTCCTGTTTAGCTTGGCTGGATATGTGTCAGATGAGAGAAGAACTGTTTGAGAAATATAACTTGCCATTGATATACAACAAGTGATTGCAACAGGCCTGTGTGTGTGTGTGAGAGAGAGAAATATCTTTATACTGCAAGGCTATATTTATTAAATTTTTATTTGTTATTTATATATTATTTTATTGCCATTACCTGTTTTCATACAGAAGTTTAGTTTGCTAAATATATCACATTTTTTTTTATTGGATATTGGATGTGAAAAGGAAATGGTTCTTCCATAACACTGCACTTTAGATGCGTGTGAATTTCCCAGGAGTCATTTATATAGTTCTATTTTATAGCGATTATCTGTTCAAAAAATGTTCTATGCAAAATGTTTTATTAAAGAGAAGATAGAAAATAAATATTTGTGTGTGCTGTAAAGTGGTTTGAAAAAATAAAATCGGAATCGGCTAAAATCGGTATCGGCAGGTCAAACTCAAGGAAAAATCGGAATCGGGATCGGCCTAGAAAATTGTAATCGGTGCATTTCTAAAAGAAACACGACAATGTATAAAATGCTCCATTACTTTGTATCTTACGTTACGACCCCGTAGAAGCCGTTTTTGTAAAAACAGGCTAAAGATTGCGTCATTACCACGGGACTTTCTGTCCCACAATAGAGACATTACCGTATAGACAGGAGGAGAAGCTCGCGGCAATCTTTTACTGTCTATGAGGCAATCGGGGGGACATGAAGGCACAAAGTCAAGGTAGAAGCCCATAACTAGAGAGTCCATAAAAACAACGGGACAAAATATTTCAACAACGTTTTTGAGGAATTAGGTGATTCAGATTTGTCTTGGCACAGCTACTAGAAGATTTTCAACAATCAGATTGTCGTCACGCTCAGTTTGAGCCTGCGCAGTCGCTCAGACATCAGACAGGAAGTGCAATAATCGGGCTTCAAGTCTTCTCCGTTGAAATCAATGGGGTCGCTGTGTCCATTTCTTTTACTGTCTATGGGTACAGAGCGCAGAGACCCGGTAAAAGACGGGTCCTCACAACTCCGAAAACGTCAGATCAAATTTTTAAATAGGCGCTATCTTTATAAATAAACCACAGATTTGAGATTTAAACAACCACATTCTCGCCTGAAACACTCTTAAAATTACATTTCATGACACAAAACAGTAGTATTTTGATATTACGCGGATTTTCTCCTCTGCTATTGACGCTTGCTGGTTGGTGCGAGATGCATTCTGGGATACCTGGCTATCTCAAGTCCGCACAAGTCACCTCTCGATGCATCCTTGGTAAACGGGGCGGATCAAGAACACATCCGGGGATTTGAACTGGACTTGGCTAGATGTGAACTTTGAATTGGAACAGTACTTGGGCAGTGACTGATGACGTTTCACAAGTCCACAAGTACAGACAAGAACACATAGTGAGAAACGGCTCATGTCTTTTTGTGTTAAAAAACAGCTGAACGCCCTGGCCATCTTATAAACTGAAAAAAATAAATAATCTTGCTCAGTTTTTTTGGTTCTGGTTTTCCAATACAAATATCTAAACATTCAAGATACATTTACTTGAGAAGGATATTAAGTCTTCTCTGCTTAAAACAAGATAAACTTCATGCTAATGACATAAGACAAATAAACTTAATTCGAATTGAAATCAAGATAATTTTTTCCACTCTTAGAAATAAAGTTTCTATATTTACATCAATGGTTCCATAAAGAGCCTTTAACATCCATGGAATCTTTACATTGCTCAAAAGATTCTTTATAGTGAAAAAAAGAGAACCAGAAATTGGTTATTCTATAGCATCACTGCAAAAACGTCTTAGAACAGGGAACGAGACACTGCCTCAATTGACGCTAAGGGGAACTCCTCAGGGGTGACAGGTGTCTGAAATCACAATCAAATCACGGTAATCCTATTGACCGGCGATAGCCCATGAATCATTAGCATGCGACCTGGAAGTATATACGGGCGCCTTGCAAACATGATAATCACCTTTTCGTCTCAAGGGACTGTTTCGTAGGCAGGCCCCGAGGCATGGTGAAAAGACGCATTGTCTCGTTCCCTGTTCTCAGGGAACAGAGGTTACAGTCGTAGCCTAGACGTTCCCTTTCGAAAGGGAACTCGCATTGCGTCAATTGACGCTAAGGCGAACGATATACCAATGGCACCATGCTAAGGGGAGTGCATACCCATTGGCAGTGAGAACTGTCAAAACCAGTAAATTCAAATGAAATGCCAGAACCACTCACCCTCAGGTCACACTGGGCTGTCAGTGACAGCATTTCACTACGGTTATAGCCCAAGTTATACGTTCCACAGGAAAAACCTCCATAAACATTGTTTAATGAAAGGCCTACCTGGGGCTGCTCAAGGGACCACAGGGCCACAGCTTCAAATTCAGAAGGGGTCCCTTCTAGGAAATGTGGCTAGGGAACCCAAAGGAGCCCCAGACAACCACTATTCAAGGGAACATACTCACCCGAAATGCCACCAGGAAGGCCTGACTTGGTGTCACTTACATTGGACACTTCAGTCTGACCAACTTCCTGTCTGTCCGAAGACAGAGCCTCTGGACACTTGCCTTCAGGTAAGGCATCCAACCCGAGGGACTGCGAAGCTGACAGTGAACTACTCGGCCCAGATCTCAGAGACGGGGTATCCCAGAGAATATGACTCAGCATAGTGCTTACAACCCTTGCAAGCGAGGGGCGTTTCTCTACTCGATCCACAGATCTAACCAGCATTTCTGTTTCAAGACACCGAGGAGGCCTGAAAAGGCCTAAGGGCTGATCTAACTGGGATGCCTCACAAGAGGCCTACGACTGTCTGACCAGACTCAGAAGGCTGATTACTCATAGTGACCCTCAATGTGGGGAGCACATGGTCTGACTGGTAGGCAAACCAGGCTGAAGGCTAGATAAAAGAGGTTCCAAGAGGAAACCAGTAGCAGAAAATGACAATTAGTCATGCTAGGGCGTAAGCTCGCTTTCAGAAGCTGCCTGCTAAGGCCAGCTGAACTGACAGCAAGCGGCCACTAGCTGCCAAAACCCAGCGTCACTGGGAGACCACTTACAAGGAGGCCTGGTGAGGCCTACTACCTGAAAACCAGAGGGCTGGCTACCTAGTGCCCGTATTTGGGCATACCCCACACAAATATTGAGGCCACCCACAGGAGGCCTTATAAGGCTAGCTACCTGGTCGCAGCTATAATGTATGTCGTACAATGTTAGGACTCCCTTCCGAGGAGGCTTGTTTAAGGCCTGCTACCCATCAGTGAGTCTCCTGCCTGAACTACTAAGGCCAATCACCTGAGGTAAGCTGGCCTACAGCGCCCTCTTGGGGGCTTCCCAGTCAAGGAGGCCTACTACCTAAGGCTGCATTTACACTGCAGGTCTTGATGCCCAAATCCGATTTTCTGACTATATCCGATTTTTTTGACGACCCGCTTACATCATCTTTTAAAAGTGACCCGTATCCGATTTATAGCATTTACACTATACACTGCTGAAACTACCAAATGTAGACGTTCTAACCTGGAAAAGGAAGTAAAACAGCAGGAAATACAATGGATGCAGATGCGAATAAAATTATCCAGCGTTTTGCTTTCCACAATATTTTTAAAAGTCATTAAGCTTTTTATCTTACGGTGGCACTGTAGCCACGAGCGCTTTAAACCGTACCTCCCCATATCTCGTGAAATGTCTTCAAACACGGATTTATTTCTGTAACAACCCTGCATTTTTGCCTGCACTGTCTCTTCGCCCCAAACACTCAAAAGGCATGAAACCTCTGCATTGCTCCACTGTGTGTATCCTTCGTCCTCCATCCCGCCTATAATAAGTCATGTGATCTCAGTTGGTGGTGTCCACCTGAGTTGACGTCACTTTTTTAATGACGTACGACTTGCATTTACTGGGGAATATCCGATTTGTCTGCTTACATGGCGCACGCAAATGCACGTATATGATTCATATCCGATTTATTACCACATATGAGTGAGGCCTGAATCCGATCTGAGAAAATCGGAATCCATGTGGTTTTTTCCTGCTTACACGTTCACCGGACATATCCGATCTGTGCCACACGAGAGGAAAAAATCGGATTCGGGTCACTTGAACCATGCAGTGTAAATGAGGCCTAACAGTGCAGCCTTCGTTGGCAGATAAGCTGTTGGAAGACACAGCGCCTACAGCATCCTGGTACCTAATCACATTGCCCATGGCAGTGTACTCAGCAAAAAATGCAGCACCCTTTAACCCTCTGGGGTCGACTATCGCGCCGGCGCTACGGGCTCACTTTTTTTCTTATCAGTGCAAAAGAGACTCAAAATACTCTGTTGATTTTGATCTTACATATAAGTGTTGTGCATCATTAGATCCTGTTAAATGTCCATTTTTTTGTGGATACTCACAATAAAAACAAAGTGTTGGGCTTTTCGCCTAATAAAGAAAAAAAACATGATGCGAGTCAGGCCCGGCCCTAACCAATTTGGTGCCCTAGGCAAGATTTTGAGTGGCGCCCCCCGCATCGCAGTAGTACTTGCACTGTTAGTGTACATATACTCACAAGAAACCTAATTGCTTTGTTTTAGACATTCTTTTATTTAACTAAAACAATTTCACATTCAAAATACTAATTATAAAAATAATAATTAAAGAAACAAATAAAAAAAAATGAACTCAACATATGAAATACAATATAGATAGCTTATATAAAGTATTACATTTTAATACTCCCGAAATGAAAAGTGTAAACAAGTGACATTAACTTAAATACAATAGAAATACGGCACTGTGCAAAATAAGACATTAGTATCTTATCTTATCTATCTTATCTTATCTATCTATCTTATATATCTTATCTATTTGTATCTTTAAGTAGGCACAGAAATACTACAAGGATTTGAATTCAAAAAACGAAAAGATGATCTTAAAAAGAATATACAATATACTCTATTGGTGTTTTTGGTCCTGCCTTCATTACTTCAGAAACTACACCACCACCTCTTTAATCTCACATGACTTGCAACAGCATGACTTTCCTGGATTTTCTTGAGGCAAAGTCATCTACAACATCATCATATGACAACTGATTAGAGACCACATGGTTGAGGCTTATGATGGCAAGTCCACTGAGACGTTCTTGCATCATAGTAGATCTCAGGTAAGTTTTAATCAGTTTGAGCTTTGAGAAGCTTCTTTCAGCAGCAGCCACTGTAACAGGAAGAGTGGCAGAGATTCTCAAAGCAACCCACATGTTGGGGTACATTTCTGTATTTATTTAACTGCAGTATAATATTGCATGTGGGAATGCTAAGTTATGCTCTAACATTAATGATGTGCACTTTAACACAGCCACAGGTGTAAATTTTAACATGATAAACAAACACACTTTATAGACAATATGAGCTGTAACACAGTTAACAGCTGGCGTTACAACTATGGAATTATTATTATGATTATTAATGGTGTTTTGATTGATTATTACAAGCTGGGAAAACGTGAGATAATGATGTCAATGAAATTAACATTAATACACCTGCTGATTAGATCTAATATTTACACATTTGTCCGAGCAAGGTACTCATATTACTATTTTCCATAATAATAGCGCTAGGCTTATCTGTTAGAACCATTGACTGTTAATATTTTGGTTAGAACTAGCAGATAGCGCTGGTTATTTATAGATTAGCTAACCATGTATGCTAATGACTAATGGCATTATTGATCATCGTTCTGTAACATCAAAATAATATCATTAACAACATCTTTACTGTAACATACCTTTGTCTTTGTCGCGTTTTTCCTCCTCTTCTTTTCTTTTTTTCCTCCCCTGGGCACCAGATAATTTGGGACGCTTTGACATTAATTTTTTTTGACGCAATAAAAACGAAAACCGAATGGCGCCGCGGATAAAAAAAAAGTCTGATTGGTGGAAGTGGTTTCCCATCCTGCTTTGTGGCGCGGCGCGCGGCACATGTTGCATGTTACAATAAAAGCGGAAAGTTCCTTACGCGGCTCTGGCGCCCCCCCCCTAGGGTATAAGGCGCCGGCGCCCTTAGCATTTGCCTATACTGCCTATGCCACGGGCCGGCCCTGATGCGAGTTCTGCGTTCTTTTTGTCAGTGACGTCCATTCTGAAACGCGTCCGAAATGAAGCTTGAATTACTTTTAAATTAAGTAATTTTTAACAAATTTAAACAAATATTCTCAGTTTATGTATTCTGTACGAAAAGAGAGAGATGTCAGTCGTTTTCTTTTCAGCTCATTATAGCTCACTAAGTTTTAATATGACCACGCCCACGGAGAGCACACGCTATTCAAACGCAAATAATCTGAGGCAAGCCACGCATACGTGTCAACGCCCACAACAGCTGGATAAAACACATCAAGTTTAACCCCCTGGGGTCTGAGGTGTTTTTGGAGTCCTTGAGATGTTCTGACATGCTGTGACATTTGTGTTTTTTTCAGTTGCTTATAAACATTAATGGCACAGGTGAAATTACACTATATTTAGCACAAACATGGCTATGATAATATGTGATATAATATGTATGTACATGTTTGTATATTTGAGAGAATATTGTTTATGCGTGGTTTTTGAAAAAACTAAAAATGAAAGTTTCTGAAATAAGGCTACAAAACACATAATAAATATGTGTCCACAAGACTTTTGACTAATGGATGTTGTTGCCTAGTGTTTTTTCTTCAAAATGATCTGAAAAACATCCAGCCTAATCATTCACGTAAAACTGTGAATTGGGTTTTATTGTGAAAAACTTTTTTTTGTTTGCCAAGGCAATATGCGAATGGCCTTGAACAGTCCAAGCCCCATCATGAATAATTAGGTGATTCTCACCTGACCCGCATAATAATGAGCCTTTCATTCAGGTGTCACACAAGCAAAAATTGAAAGGACAACATACATACATACATATATACATATATATATATATATACATACACTCACCTAAAGGATTATTAGGAACACCTGTTCAATTTCTCATTAATGCAATTATCTAATCAACCAATCACATGGCACTTGCTTCAATGCATTTAGGGGTGTGGTCCTGGTCAAGACAATCTCCTGAACTCCAAACTGAATGTCAGAATGGGAAAGAAAGGTGATTTAAGCAATTTTGAGCGTGGCATGGTTGTTGGTGCCAGACGGGCCGGTCTGAGTATTTCACAATCTGCTCAGTTACTGGGATTTTCGCGCACAACCATTTCTAGGGTTTACAAAGAATGGTGTGAAAAGGGAATAACATCCAGTATGCGGCAGTCCTGTGGGCGAAAATGCCTTGTTGATGCTAGAGGTCAGAGGAGAATGGGCCGACTGCAGGGGCGTCGATTTCGGTGGGGACGGTGGGGACGCGTACCCACCAGATTTCGTGATGAGTCATTTTGTACCCACCACTTTTTTTTGGCATGATGCTGGATGCTGGTTTTATTCTCGCTGACTATCGCGCTTCTTTATTTAACCCTTGGCTTTCACACAAGTTTAAAATATTCTGGCTGACCACCCAGTGTGAATATTTCTAGGCGACCGTTATTTAGAAATGTTGCACTCTGGTTTCCATGGTGACGTGTCATCGCTTGTCACGTGAGACACCGCAGCCACAACAGCACTGAATAATGAATGATCTGCTTTTGTCATTTTCCCTTTTTATTCAAAATATTCACAAATTTGTTTGCTATAGCATGACATATCTGATATTCCGATTGTCAAATATATGCAAGTGGATGTGTTTTGTTGTTTAAACTCCTTTATTTTTTAAATGAGCTGACACTGACAGCTTAGCATGGACAGTGAACGAGCGGGAACTACATAGTCTGCTGGGATGAGCCGAGGCAGAGAATTTCCGGCCAAGGTTCCGCATTTTAAGGGGGCTCCCGAGGGCTGATCATTCAAACAATCAGGAATGTTAATATAAAGACGCAGCAAATATCTCTGCATCCCAGACCCCCCTCTCTCGCTACGCGATCGCTGGCTAACGTCATGCTTTTACCGTCTCGCCTTTTTCAAACTGGAGCAGCGCTTACTCGCAAGTATGTAGACAAATTACAATGCATGATTTGATTTGTTAAACGTGAAAAGGACTTATCCGTCTAAACGCTCGCTCTCTAACGTAAACCTAGATATATATGTTCACTGTTGTTAGGCGCATATCCAAGTGTTTGTGCGGAGTGTGGACATGGAGGCGCCGACGCGATTACTTGCATTTTCCTATAAACAGTGGAAAGTTAAAACAATGTTTATTACTTAAGTTTTGCTGGTATTGTGGCTATAGTCTTGTGCATTTGTACACAACGGATCAGCTGTTTTAACTCTTCTCTTGCAATACATCATGTTAGCCTTGCCTTAGCCACCAACTTACTCAGCTAACTTAGTTACGGTTTGCGTTCGTACAGCAAGCATTGGTGGAGTCGGAGATGATCGTGGAGTAGTCAGTATCTTGTTTAATTATTGCTTGAATCTATTGCTGAATTCTGGAATAGTTGTGATGAGGATGATGATGGAGGCGGGGTGCTTTCAAGTTTTGGTCAAAATGGTGATACGATTGGATGGATGCAGTGTCAGATCATGGTGTGATCATCGTTCATCTGTGCGACACATATTTTTGCTTTTTCAATCTTGGCAAAATTGTAGTGCAGAACGCAGAAGTTGTGTTGTCAATTGGCGATTTTTTTTGGACAGTTTTCAGTTGTTATGAGGAGCAATATGAGAGAGAAATTTGGTAATCATTGTTTACATTAAACCACGTCATGTCATATTGTCAATGTTACTTATCTTATGAAGCAGAATAGTGGGTCATAGGCTACTCGTATGTCTAATGCTTTTTAAAAACCTAAGGCTTTCAAGTTCAACATAAAACGAGTCAGACATCATCACATGTTTGTATACATTTTTATTTATTTACATTAAGCGACAGTAACGTTACATCGTCTTTCAAAACATGATCTGCGCGAAAGAGAGAGAAAAAAATAATGTCATTCATTGTACCCAGCACTTTTGAAAATGCACTTCCGAATACGTCTCTGTCCCCAGCACATTTCAAACCAAACTGACGCCCATGGCCGACTGATTCAAGCTGATAGAAGAGCAACTTTGACTGAAATAACCACTTGTTACAACCGAGCAGGGGCGGATCTAGAAAAATATTTATGGGGTGGCGGAGGGGGGCAGGAATTTTTGAGGGGTGGCAATATATGGCAGCCGTATATACACTGAATTTAATCACAGTTAACACAGTTTAATGAGAAATAGTATGTAGCCTACACACTACAAAAGGGCTCAGGCTGCCATTTACAAACTCAATATCATGCAATCAATGTCTTGCATTTGAGGTGAAACTTTATATTAGGAATAAGTGTAAAAAAGGGGAAAAAAGTCGGCACACCTTTATACTCACCTAGGGTCACCTGTGAGTATAAAGGCGGGGTGTGTTTAACTTTTAGTTGTCTGACGAAGAGCCTACCTACGTGCTTGAAACGTTACCACCTGTGTGTGAGTCCATTCAATTTTTCACAATTTTGGAGCCAAGGTGTGCCGACGTTTTTTCCCCTTTTTTATATATTTTTTTTTTCTGTTGAGCACCCAAATTGAGTGTTTTGCTGTGGATGTGCGTGCTTTTGGATCTGATAAATGTTTTTTTATAAGTGGCCACACAATGTGATCTCACTTAATAGGAGATAGAAGTATGATAGAAGTAAGGGGCATTATCACATGAAAGGCATTAAGGTAAGACACAGGCGAGTGTGCGGATAGACACTTCCGGTTTCGCATTACGCCCGGTGCAGGGAGCCGGAGAAAGCCGAAAATTATCTCTTATAGTTGTTTATAGAATCAATTATATCACTTAAAATACTACTAAGATCCATATTACTACAGTATCACACGAGCCAATGCCAATTAAATGCACGGATGCATAGTCAGATTAATGAATGAAATACAACTGTTCACGAACATAAGAATGTATTGGACTCATGCTGCATTCGCAATCACAATTATGCCTACTGTAAATATAGAGTTACAACTACGATTAGAGTTGTTAAATAAAATACCCCGTGAACATTCACACGTTTGCTTTGTAATAGGCTACAATTTATCTCCATAAATACTATTTTCTTAATTTTCTTAATTCACGTACATCAATTGCTCATTCAATATTATTATCACATATTTTACATTTATATTTTTAACTGTAGGTACCACAAACAATTTAATATAGCTAAGTTTTTGTATATTTTACACATAGTAAAATACTGTATGTGCTGCTTATAAACAAAAGACAGATAATGATTTATGAAACAGATGCTCTTTACTCATCTTACTTGCACAAAATAAAAACAGTAATAGAAAGCATAGAAACGCACTGGTGAAATAAACTGAAAATTATATACATTTAAAAATTTGGTCGGGTTGAAAACTTATCTCTCTGGTAATGGAACTCGGTCGCTGTTGTCTCTAGCTCTCGCTGTCTCCCGCTCTCGCTGTCAGATCACCGGAAGTTTTTACCGGAAGTATTGGCCCACACACTCAAGTTCGAACGTCAACGGTTGCCATTTGTGCACGGAGCGAATTCACTGCAGTCGGACATTGGAGATTCGCGCTCGTAAATTGTCAAATTGGCCATAACTTTTAATTCGTTGCTGCCAACTGGGGTGGCAGCAGGGGTGGCATGGCTTTCTTTTAGGGTGGCATTTGCCACCCTATGCCACCCCGGTAGATCCGCCCCTGCAACCAAGGTATGCAGCAAAGCATTTGTGAAGCCACAACACGCACAACCTTGAGGCGGATGGGCTACAACAGCAGAAGACCCCACCGGGTACCACTCATCTCCACTACAAATAGGAAAAAGAGGCTACAATTTGCAAGAGCTCACCAAAATTGGACAGTTGAAGACTGGAAAAATGTTGCCTGGTCTGATGAGTCTCGATTTCTGTTGAGACATTCAGATGGTAGAGTCAGAATTTGGCGTAAACAGAATGAGAACATGGATCCATCATTCCTTGATACCACTGTGCAGGCTGGTGGTTGTGGTGTAATGGTGTGGGGGATGTTTTCTTGGCACACTTTAGGCCCCTTAGTGCCAATTGGGCATCGTTTAAATGCCACGGGCTACCTGAGCATTGTTTCTGACCATGTCCATCCCTTTATGGCCACCATGTACCCATCCTCTGATGGCTACTTCCAGCAGGATAATGCACCATGTCACAAAGCTCGAATAATTTCAAATTGGTTTCTTGAACATGACAATGAGTTCACTGTACTAAAATGGCCCCCACAGTCACCAGATCTCAACGCAATAGAGCATCTTTGGGATGTGGTGGAACGGGAGCTTTGTGCCCTGGATGTGCATCCCACAAATCTCCATCAACTGCAAGATGCTATCCTATCAATATGGGCCAACGTTTCTAAAGAATGCTTTCAGCACCTTGTTGAATCAATCGATGCCACATAGAATTAAGGCAGTTCTGAAGGCGAAAGGGGGTCTAACACAGTATTAGTATGGTGTTCTTAATAATCCTTTAGGTGAGTGTATATATATATGAAGAGTTCAGATGCAAAAGCCTCTAAGTGCCATTTGAAATTTTCTTCTAGAATAATAATTTTTATCAAGCTTGTGTATTTAAGTTCAGTAATTTCACATAAATGGCAATGAAGATTACCTAATAATTGTCATTTAAGTGAAATTACTGAACTTAAAATGTACAAGCTTGATAAAAATTATCATTCTAGAAGAAAATTTCAAATGGCACTAGAGGCTTTTGCATCTGAACTCTTCATATAATCAAAATATAAATGAAAGTCAAAAACCCATTTTTAGTCATACCTGGAAACAAATCCTGGTCAAATAGGTTATATGGGTCATTGTATAGAATTGGTTCAAAGTTAGAGTTGGAAACATCTTGAAAATATTTTTTTTTCCATATAAAGTAGGCTATTATAAGCTTGCATTGGATTAGTTGATTAGTTTATTTTTTACAAAACATAGGCTACTATATATTTAACATATGAGCAGAAACTGTCTAACTAAAACTTATTTGATGTCTATTTTATAGCAAAAACTTTCTAATCTATTTCGTCTGTAACAGTAGGCTATGCATCTGTGCGTTCGTTTGTTCACACACCCAGACACCCGATTCATATTTAAACAGTCTTTTTGGTTTTACAGATACTATTCTATATTGCGATTAGAACAAATCTCAGTAGTCTTACTAATGTAGGAGCGAGAGTGAATGAACGCAAAGAGCGCGCGCGTCTGTGAATTCGTCCATTCATTCGCACACAGACACGCATTTAAAATTTAAACAGTCTTTGTGCAGTTTACAGACACTATTCAATAACACGATTAGAACAAAGCACTTAAGAATAAATGACTTACTACATCAGCTGAATCCGTGCTCCTCGAATGAAACAGGTAACTGAGTTAACATTTCCAGGAATTATTACTCAATGCGCAGCAAGACGGGATAAAGGTTAGCGCGTTCTGATGTGGGCGTTTTCATGGCTTGCCTCAACATTAACGTTTGAATAGCGCGCGCTCTCAGTGGGCGTGGTCACATTAACACGTCATACGCTATAATTAGGTGAAAGGAAAAAGACCGACATCTCTCTCTTTTCATACAGATTACATCAACTGAGAATAGTTGCTTTTTTATATAAGTTAGTTCATTACAGTTCATTTTTCGGACGCGTTTCAGAAAGATTTTTGCGGAGACAGTGTGAGCTGAAAGCGCACCCTGTTTATTTTATTTATTTTACAAAAACACAAGGTTTTGATGTTAATAAGAGTGTACACAAAAAAAGAAGACATTTAACAGTATTGAATGATGTGTAACACATATGTAAGATCAAAATCAACAAAGTATTTTGAGTTTGTTTTGCACTGATAAGAAAAAAAGTGAGCATATCACGCCGGCGTGATTGCCGACCCCAGAGGGTTAATAAGAATCATTTACTTTAGTCGTCTTGCTAAGCTGTGCAGAATAATACTATCTAATAATCCTGGAAAAACTCACCTCAGAAGTGCTGGTAGTTCCCTTTCGAAGGGCTGAGGCTCAGCGGCGGTTGAGCTCGTGGGGCTCTCAGATGGAGCTGGCAGATCAGCTGGAGAGGGGCGTTAACCTCGCGGATGATCTGCCAGCTGACGAGGGTGAGTTACAGGTCGATGTAGAGGAGGTTCTTTCTCTTTCTGATGGGTCTGTAACTGGTTCTCTTCTGACCGGGCAGGTATTGGCTGCAGATGATATCAGTCTGGTTAGGACTGAACCATCTCAACCCTCCTGCCCAGTGTACGCTGAGTTGGTGGACGTTATTAGGCGCACCACCAACAGATTGCAGCTGCAGTGGAGGCGCGTCCGGGAGGAACCTGCTTGTGGTATTTTGGACAATCGGTTCCTCCCTATCCGTAAACCACCAGCTCGGACGAGCCTTCCATTCCTTCCCGATCTCCACTCTGAGATCGAGAAGGCATGGAAGAACCCATTCTCTGCGCGTCTTCATCTGCATCAGCGGGCTAGTTTCGCTGCTGTGGATGGGGCCGCGGAGCACGGGTATGTGTCAATGCCGCCAGTGGACGAGACGTTGGCCAACTATCTCGCCTCTGGTCGGTCTTCGTCACTGGGAGCTCCGACCCTGCCATCCAAGCCGCTTAAGACTACACCACGCTTGAATGGCAGAGCGTACACGGCATCAGGTCAGGCCGGTGCGGTTCTGCACACCCTCGTGGCCGTTCAGGCCTACCAGGCCGACCTGCTGCGGCAGCTCGATCAGGGGGCCGGCCTGTCCCCTGACGCGGTCGGAGAGTTGCGCCGCACCACGGATTTGGCTCTCCGGGCCACCAAACAGTCCGCTGTTTCCATCGGTCGTGCGATGGCGGCTCTGGTGGCCACGGAGAGGCATCTGTGGCTCAACCAGGCTGACATCGGGGAGAAAGAAAAAACCTTTCTCCTCGATTCGTCGGTTTCGCCTTCATCCATCGAGACGGTGGTCGATAAGTTCAGGGAGGCAAGGGCGCGCGCTCTGCGGCGTTTAAGAGCTGCATACCGCGGAGGTCCTCGGCCTTGCCCAGGCAGGCGGGAGGGCCTGGTCCGTCGTGGTCTGAGGATCACAGAAAGACCCAGAAGGCCAGTGTCGCTTCCCGTGCACCCCCTTCTCCTAGCAGGGGGAGCAGGGCGCGCAGGAGGCGTAACTCCCACGGGAGGCAGGATCTCAGGGAGGTGATCCAGAGGAAACATTCTCAGACATCACCTCCCTGGATCTTGTCTCCTAACCACCATCGCTCACAGTCTACTCCTACATCAGGCCTGGGGCGGGGCCCAAGATGAGTTCAAGAATTCTCTGATGGCCCGCTTCAGCTTGGTTGATAGGAGCGCCTTCCCTTGGCTTGTGAAACAGTAGAACTCAGGTTTCTGAGTTTCTGAGTCCTGGTGTGCTTCATTCCGCACGCTGCAGGTTTTATGTTGAGTGATGTTTTTTTGCGCAAATAACATTATTCTCTTCTTTTTCAGAACTCGCCTCCTATACAGAGCCGGGGAGATGTTTGGTAAGCAAGGTAATGTATTGTAAAGTGAGCTGAGCTCCCACATATTGTGGTCACCACGTTACAAGCCTCACCAGGCCTTCCAGGCTATGAGCTTCCACATGTCAGGTCACAGGCCTTACCCGGCCTTCCTGAATGTGAGCTCCCACATAGACAATTGGAAAAGTTTTTGGGGCAAGACTGACCTGTTAAAAAGAGATGGTATTCATCCCTCCTGGGCTGGTGCTGCTCTTCTCTCTAGTAATTTGTCTCATAGTCTTAGAGCTCAAACATGACAATCTGGGGCTCAGGTCAGGAAGCAGACAGGCTGGCTAAACCGACCGTCTCCGAGCGGCCTCACGTCACCAAGGTCAGAAAAATCCCATCACATAGAGCCTCTTTCACCTAGATATCATCATATAGAGACTGTGTCTGTTCCCCGAATTTGGAAACCCAAAACACGTCAGGTTAAAAATGTAATTGATATTCAACAAATAAAAAACAGATATAATACAGATGAGCAAATGATAAAGCTTGGGTTGCTGAATATTCAATCCTTTACTCCAAAATCATAGTTAATGATTATCAGGGTTATCAGGTTATCAGGTTACAGGCCTCATCCGGCCTTCCTGGTTTGAGCTCCCACACACTGTGGTCGGTAGGTTACAGGCCTCACCGGCCTTCCTGGTTATGCACTCCCACATACTGGGTATCAGGTTACAGGCCATGCTAGGCCTTCCTGAATATGAGCTCCCACACAAGGTGGTCGCCAGGTTACAGGCCTTCCTGATTATGAGCTCCCACATGCTGTGGTCGCCAGGTAACAGGCCTCACCCGGTCTTCCTGAGTATGAGCTTCCACATGCTGTGGTCGTCAGGTTTCAGGCCTCACCGGCCTTCCTGATATGAGCTCCCACTTACTGTGGTCGCCAGGTTACAGGCCTCACCGGCCTTCCTGGTTATGAGCTCCCACATACTGTATATCAGGTTACAGGCCTCACTGGCTTTCCTGAGTATGAGATCCCACACACCGTGGTCACCAGGCCTTCCTGGTTATGAGCTTCTACAGGTCAGGTTACAGGCCTCATCCGGCCTTCCTGAATGTGAGCTCCCACATACTGTGGTCACCAGGTTTCAGGCCTCTTAGGCCTTCCTGAGTGTGAGCTCCTACATGCTGTGGTCGCCAGGTTACAGGCCTCATCCGGCCTTCCTGAATGTGGGTTCCAAAAAACCACTCTTACGTTCCGATTAACAAATCGATTTGCCCGACTCAGTGAAACACCCACTGAGAATTCTGTTGATTGTGCCCTGGTAATTGGTGATTCGATCACACGGAGCGTGAAAATAGAGACACCAGCCACCATAGTCACATGTTTGCCGGGAGCCAGAGCGCCTGACATCAAAGCAAATTTAAAAGTGCTGGCTAATGCTAATCGTAAATTATCTAAGATCATTATTCATGTCGGCACTAATGATGTTCGACTCCGCCAGTCGGAGATCACCAAAATTAACATTAAAGAGGTGTGTGATCTCGCAAGTACGATGTCAGGCACTGTAATTTGCTCTGGGCCCCTTCCTGTTCGAAGGAGTGATGAGATAGTTAGTAGATTGTGTTCGCTCAATGGTTGGTTGTCTGAGTGGTGTCCGCGTAATAATGTAGAATTCATAGACAATTGGAAAAGTTTTTGGGGCAAGCCTGACCTGTTAAAAAGAGATGGTATTCATCCCTCCTGGGCTGGTGCTGCTCTTCTCTCTAGTAATTTGGCTCATAGTCTTAGAGCTCAAACATGACAATCTGGTGCTCAGGTCAGGAAGCAGACAGGCTGGCTAAACCGACCGTCTCCGAGCGGCCTCACATCACCAAGGTCAGAAAAATCCCATCACATAGAGCCTCTTTCACCTAGATATCATCATATAGAGACTGTGTCTGTTCCCCGAATTTGGAAACCCAAAACACGTCAGATTAAAAATATAATTGATGTTCAACAAATAAAAAACAGATATAATACAGATGAGCAAATGATAAAGCTTGGGTTGCTGAATATTCAATCCCTTACTCCAAAATCATAGTTAATGATGTGATTTCAGATTATAATCTAGATGTGCTGTGTTTGACAGAAACCTGGTTAAAACCAAACGATTATATTACTTTATAATCTTGTGGGTTTGACTCATTTAGAGTCAACCCCACAGTTATAAACATGAACCTCGTCTGAAAGGCAAAGGGGGAGGTGTTGCTGTAATTTATAGTAATATTTTCAAAACCACTAAGAAATCCAGTTTTAAATATACTTCTTTTGAAGTGTTGGTTCTTAATGTAAAAATATATAGTGTAAACGATAAATCACATTTGAGAATTATGCTGGCTACTGTATACAGGCCACCATAAAGATTTTATCAAAGAATTTGCGGACTTTTTTTTATCAGAATTAGTATTGGCTACAGATAAAGTAATAATTGTTGGTGATTTTACTAATGAAAAAGATGCATTGGGATTGGCATTTAACCCTCTGAGGTCTAAGGGTTTTTGGGGTCCTTGAGGTGTTCTGACATGCTCTGACATTTGTGCTTTTTTCAGTTATTTATAAACATGTTAATGGCAAAGGTGTAAATTCACTCAATATAGCACAAACTGGGCTACCGGAATTTCTGAGCAACAATTATGAAACATGTTTGTATTTTTGAGAGAATATTGCTTATGCATGGTTATTGAAAAAAACTAAAATTTAAAGTGTCTGAAATAAGGCCACAAAACACATACTAAATATGTGTCCACAAGACTTTTGACTAATCAGTGTTGTTGCCTAGAATTTTTGCTTCAAAATGATCTGAAAATCATCCTGCCTAATCATTTACACAAACACATACAATGATTTAAATTTTATTAGAGACCTTTGGTTTGGAAAGGCAATATGCGCGGAGGCGTGTTCACACCTGAGAAGACAAAGGCCGGATAATGTGCCGCATAATGAGCTGCATATTAATTAGCCCTTTCACACAGGTGTGTCACAGGATCCCAAAGAATGCAAGGACAAAAGAAATTATCTATATAGCCTATACATATTTTACAATTAGAAATTGTAACCAATTACAAATAGGTTACAATTACAACAACGATTACAATTTTAACAATATTTCAAGTGTATTTCTTTGTAAAAAGTATACATTTCATCATACGTATTAAAAAAAGGTAAGGATTCATTAGTTTGAATATTGGAACAAACACTATAATAACATCTTAGTTGATAATTCAATATACCTACTTTATTTTTGACAAAACATCATACTATAGTATATTTAACTATGAGCAGAAATTGGTGAATAAAAGCGTACCTATTTAATGTGACAGTAGTCTTTTTTTACAGTCAAAACTTTATAATCTATCCAAAACTAATCACAAAATCGTGTCTAAACATTCATATTTAGTCTGTAATATATTGTGTATGATATATTAGTATATACATGTGAATTTGCTGCTTGTTGCTTATACAGACATTTTATTTCAACATATTTCAGTCTATTTTTACTCATCTTAGTAGGCTATAGCAATATAGTTTGTATGTGTTGTTCATGTAAACATAACGTTTACTAATATAGGTGCGAGAGTGAATGAACAAGGCACGCGCTGTATAACTGTAGTAAACAAAGCGCGCGCGCCTATGCCGTTCACTCATCATTTAGCCTACACACAGACACGCAATTCATATTTAAACAGTCTTTTTGCGGTTTACAGTCCGACAAATTCAATATCACCATTAGAACAAAGCACTAGAATAAATGACTTACTACATCAGCTGGATCCGTTGCTCCTCGAAATGAAACTAGCCGGCGCGATAGCCGACCTCAGAGGGTTAAAGACATTGTAAACTCAATTGGAGTTAAACAACACGTGTCAGGACCTACTCATTGTCGTAATCATACTCTAGATCTAATACTATCACATGGAATAGATGTTGATGGCGTTGAAATTCTGCAGCAGAGCGATGACATCTCAGATCATTATCTAGTCTCAAGTAAATTACATTTAGCCAAGGCTGCAAAGCCGACTCCGTGTTATAAATACGTTAGACCTATAACTTCTGCCACTAAAGATTGCTTTATCAATAATCTTCCTAATCAGTTTCATCATCTCAGCATCCCAGATAGCTTAGAAGTACTTGATATTGCAACAGAAACTTTAAACTCTCTCTTTTCCAGCACTTTAGACGCAGTTGCTCCGTTGCGCTTAAAGAAGATTCAAGAAAATAGTCCAACACTGTGGTACAATGAGCACAGCCAGGCCCTTAAGAGAGCAGCCAGAAAAATGGAGCGCAACTGGAAGAAAACTAAACTAGAGGTATTTCGGATTTCATGGAGAGAGAGCTCGATTGCTTGCAGAGAGGCCTTAACCCTTTAGGCGCCAGAGGTTTTTTCCTAAAACGTTAGATTTTGACATCTTAATTTCAAAAGGCTATATCTTAAAAGTGATAAAAGATAGAGACTTTCTGTAAATTAGAGAAATATTAAGGATGACCCAAAGTTTATGTAGGGATTACATTTTCCCATCTAATTTGCATATTATGACGTCATATGGTGGGGGCAATCTTGGATTATAGAATTTTCATGAAAAGTCACGTTTAAATGATAAAATGCAGCACTTCTTTCCCCCCAAAATGTCCATCACCTTCTGTATGCTATATTGCTATATTGCACAATACTGAATGCTCAGGTATATAGTAAGTAGTAAACAAACTGTGTAAATCATTACTAATAAATGGTAGAAACAAACCGAATGCATGTAGTGATTGGCCTTTTGCTGTAGAGATTTTCCATTTACTAAATACAGTAGGCACTCTGATTCCATGTATGGGGCAAATATATTTTATTCATATGACATACAAACACAAGTAGACAAGACCTGTTTAGTTCAAACGCTCACTCGCACAGATCATGAGTGACATGATACGAGCAGCGCGGCCAGATCTGCCTCGCGTGCGCGCCGAGTGTGCACAGCTCGGACTACTGTCATTCTCATTGCGACTCCTCACCCTGCCTCCACGTTGCCTCCTAACTGTCCTATGAATACTTCGACCTCGTCTAACATACCCAGTGGTATTAGACAAAGTCTCCACCACAATACTGTCGCCGCGATTGCGGAGAGGATCTGATAAAATGGCTCACTCGCACACTAGCTCCGCTTTTGATCGCACTGATTCAATGCGCTCTAACTCGAACATTTTGTATATAAACATGACGTTTTTTTTTGATTCGGGGATGAAGTATGACATGTCTGCCATCCAGTCAGTGGCGGTTCTACATTGAATTACACCCTTGGGTGTGGCGACGACCCTTTGCTGGGCCGTTTGGATTGTGTCTCCCTTTGCAAGCAACTCCTCGACCATTTCTCAGTGCCTATTACTGGAACAGCGTACTAGTTGTGGTTACTTGACTAACATTCCATCTCTCATTCCCGTGACAAGGAGTCCTGAGACGGCCTGAACAATAGTGCGTTCACGGCCGTGGTGACGCATTCCAAAATTTCGTAACTTCAGTGTTGATCTCTGACTGGAGTACAGCGGCGAACAAATGTGTTGTCATTTCTACTTGCTCTTTTAGTAGAAACAATGTCATTTTAAAGTGTTTATGCTTGTAAAACTGTTTTGTATGTTTTGACTGTTTTTCATGTGCTTCTATAATCCGACCTGAGACTACGTTTAGGAGAGTGTAATCGCTGGGCGACGCAGTGTTGCAAAGCTATTAATGGGCGTCAGCCAGCGAGTGGTTGCTTTCACTCTTTGTACACTCAATTGATTTAATCTGTTCCCATGTGATAAGGGTTTGACTAGCGGAGTACTATGTGAAAAGTGTGTGTGTGTGTTAGGGCTGTCACTTTACGTTTGAAAATCGATTGCACAATCGATCGGACCAACCAACACAAGTATCGAAAACGAAAATAGGGAATCGATTTTAACGGCCTTTTTTTTTCTTTTACCAAAAATGTGTTTTAGGTGGACAGATCAATACAGTGCACAGAACATGTAGGATGTTGGAAAATAACAATGTCTTTTCTGTTAACCAAATGCTTTTTAATGTTCGCTATTAGGCTACTTCAATGCAAGTGAACAAGCGCGCCGTTATTTGTTGCTTAGTGACGTGCGTGTTCAAGTAAGCCAGAAATGTGCAGATTCTGCGCTATACGCTGTATTTAATATATCATTAGGACTCACGAGTTGCGTATTTGCGCTAAATCCGCGCAGATTTGGCTTACACGAACTTCCACAGCAAAGAAAGTGAGTAAACATAGAAACACGCCAGATTGGCTCGTGATTTGACAGCGTTTTCCGCCAAAGTTCATTTTTACCCGCATTTGGCGAGTTGGAGGGTGTTAATTTCAATCCCTGAATGCTGAGCTCCTGTTTGTCATTGTGCTGAAACTTCACGCCAATAAATCATCAGAAATATTGCTGACTTGTGCGCGTCTCAAGCGCCCTCTTTCGTTGTCTGTTATCTGACTCAGCCACTGCGTATCTGTGTGCTTTGCACTTGATGTACAAGTGAGTCCCCGGCCCATTTTCCGGGGTGGCGTTGTCTATCTTTGTGCCATAATTGGTATTGTATTGCGCTTCAGAGAGCGAACTGCCACATTTGGCGTATAGTCAGCAGGGTGTTGTGGCTGTGGTCTAGATTCAGACACTGTGATATTATTTTTTTCTCTTTGTGCATTTTTTTGTTTAGTTGTGACAACACAGTGGAGATTCGCCTGGTAAGTACTCCATTATAATGTTTAACTATGGAAGCTGAATTACAGGAAATGAGAGATCTTGTGGCCCAATTGAAGGCCGATAATGAGCGACTGCGACAGGAAAAAGATTGTCTCTGCACTGCGTGAGCTATATGGTTTCGCCGAATCTTATGTTGCACTTCAAGAGGCTTTTTATTCGCGGCGACAACTGGAGGGGGAAACATTACAAGAGTTCTCCCTGGTACTGTTGGGTCTGTTTGATAAACTTAAACAACAGTCCCCGTACGTCATTTCAAATGCAGATGTAATGGTGAGGGACCAATTTATCGCATACGTATTAGATAATGCTTTACGCAGGGAGCTAAAGCAACTGGTACGACGTCAGCCTGCTGCAACACTGTTGGAGGTGCGTGGGGAGGCGATCCGCTGGGAACAAGAGGGAATGTCGGGTGGTAGCCCTAGTACTCCTGGTATTCTGGGAATGAACGTTCTTAGTCGCTGCTACCGTGAGCTTTTCGGTCAGTACGGATCCACCTTATTTGAGCTACCACTCGTGATGCAAGAGGCGGAATTGTCTCAGGCCTTTCAAACCTGTCAAAGGGTGGATGGTGTCCTTATGTTAGCCAGCAGCCATATCACCCTGTAGCCCAAGACTGGTTGCCCACTGAAGCTAAGCAGGGCTGAGCCTGGTTAGTACCTGGATGGGAGACCTTCTGAGAAAACCAGGTTGCTGCTGGAAGAGGTGTAAGTGAGGCCAGCAGGGGGCGCTCACCCTGTGGTCTGTGTGGGTCCTAACGCCCCAGTATAGTGCCGGGGAGACTATACTGTCAAAGAGCACCGTCCTTCGGATGAGACGTTAAACCGAGGTCCTGACTCTCTGTGGTCATTAAAAATCCCAGGATGTCTTTCGAAAGAGTAGGGGTGTAACCCCGGCATCCTGGCCAAATTTGCCCAGTGGCCTCTGTCCATCATGGCCTCCTAATAATCCCCATATATATATATATATATATACACTGATTGGCTTCATCACTGTCTCCTCTCCACCAGTAAGCTGGTGTGTGGTGAGCGTTCTGGCGCACTATGGCTGCCGTCGCATCATCCAAGTGGATGCTGCACATTGGTGGTGGTTGAGGAGATTCCCCCCTTCCATGTGAAGCGCTTTGAGTGCCTAGAAAAGCGCTATATAAATGTAATGAATTATTATTATTATTATTATTATTATTATGTGCGGAGGTAATGTAAAAGTCCGTGGGCGTCGAGTGTGCCGTGTTCCAGGTGGCTCTATGAAATTTGTGACAGCAACGTGTTCGTCCATTTTTAGTGGTAAGACCGTAGTATTCGAACCCCTTGAGGCTGGGTTACCTGTTGGCTTGTTAGCCTCCCCATCTCTAGTGTATGTGGGTAGTGGTACTGTCCGTGTGCCCGTCGTTAACGTTGGTGTGCTCGATGTTGTCTTATATCCTACAACGATCCTCGGGAAGCTACGGGAGGTGTTTCTGGTGGATTCACCTGCCGGACTGACCGAGGGTCCAGTCGCAAATGCTCGAATAGCAGCCTGCGAAGGGATTGCTGCATCGGGGTAGGGCACGTCGAAAGTGTAGAACTCGAAGGGTTGTCTGACGAGGAGCAGGAGAAGGTAAGGGCTCTCCTTAGGGAATTCCAGAGCGTGTTTTCTACTGGTGAGGGAGATCTGGGTTGCACTGACATCCTGTCTCATGAAATTCCCTTAATGGATGAGACTCCAGTTCGTCAGCGCTATAGACGTATTCCCCCCTCCAAATATGAGTTAGTCAAGACTCACATTAGCCAGCTCTTAGACGCTCAGGTGATTCGGGAAAGTTGCAGCCCATATGCTTCCCCACTGGTATTAGTCAAGAAGAAAGACAGTAGCCTCAGCTTGTGCGTAGACTACCGTCAGCTCAACGCTAAGACCCGAACAGACTCGTTCCCATTGCCTCGCATTGAGGAAACATTGGATTCCCTAACGGGGGCCCGCTGGTTTACCACATTAGATCTGGCCAGCGGGTATAATCAAGTCCCGGTTGCTGAGTCCGATCGCCATAGAACAGCTTTTTGTACCCCCTTTGGGCTATACGAGTGGAATCGTATGCCCTTTGGGCTGTGCAATGCACCAGGCACCTTCCAACGGTTGATGGAGCGACTTTTTTGGCAACCAGCGACACCAGTCTGTCCTGTTGTATCTGGATGACATTATTGTGTATTCCTCATCGGTGCAACACCATCTACAGAGACTGAGGATGGTGCTGGGTCGCCTACAAGCCGCTGGTCTCAAGGTGAAGTTGGAGAAGTGCGCATTTTTTAGGGAGAAAGTGCAGCACCTGGGACATGTAATATCTTCCCAGGGGGTGGCTACAGACCCGGGTAAGGTTGAGATCGTAGCCCAGTGGCCATGTACTAAGACCGTGTCGGAGCTGCGGACTTTTCTGGGCTTTGTTAGCTACTACAGGCGTTTTGTAGAAGGGTTTGCCCAGATAGCAGGGAAAGGTGATCAGCCGGAGACAAGAATTGGCGGCGCTGTGGTCCGAACAGTGTGAACAAGCCTTTCGCGTCCTGAAGCAGAAACTTACTACTGTGCCTGTCCTTGCCTATGCTGACTTTAAACTTCCGTTTATCTTGGAAATCGATGCCAGCCATGTAGGGCTAGGGGCAGTGCTCTCTCAAGAGGTTGATGGTAAGGTGAGGCCAGTGGCTTACGCTAGCTGAGGTCTTCGGCTGGCGGAGCGTAATACTGCCACATACAGTTCCATGCGGCTTGAGTTTTTGGCCTTAAAATGGGCCATGGCCAAAAAATTTCACGAGTACCTGGTGGGACATCGATGCTTTGTGCGCACAGATAATATTCCACTGAGTAACCTGGCTACTGCAAAATTGGGCGCCACAGAACAGCGGTGGGCGGCCGAATTAGCAGCCTTTGATTTCGAGGTTCAGCATCGGTCCGGCAGGTCTAACCAGAATGCGGATGCATTGTCGCGCTTGCCGTCTGGGGGACTGTCTAGGGAGGGCAATGGTCAGTCGGGAACGGTTGTGCCTGAACTACTGAGGCGTGTGCCTGTGGGAGATCCAATGGGACCCACTGCCGTGAGGGTGATGCAGGCCATGCCAGGTCGATCTGGGCCAGAACTGGTGGTTCTGCAGGAGGAAGATCCCATTATCGGTGCAGTCCTTAAGTATTGGCGCCAAGGGCGAGGGCCAGGGCCTCACGAGCGACAATTACTACCTAAGCTCGGGTTGGTATTGCTTCGGCAGTGGGACCGGTTGGAGGAACAGGAGGGTTTACTATATCGAAGGGTCTGTCGTCCCGATGGGGGCGAGGGGGTGTTGCAGCTGGTGCTGCCTGCGGTGTTACAGCCTGAGGTACTGACTCAATTACATCAGTACCATGGGCATCAAGGCACTGAACGCACCCTAGAGTTGGTGCGACAACGGTGCTACTGGCCTGGGATGTCAGCCAATGTAGCCCATTGGGTACAGCAATGCGAGCGGTGCCAGCAGGCTAAGGGGGCTGCACCAGTTGCTCGGAGCTATATGGCGCATCTACTGGCCTCTCGCCCGAATGAGATCGTGGCCCTTGATTTTACAATCTTGGAGCCCTCTCATTCTGGGCAAGAAAATGTGCTGGTAATGATAGATGTTTTTAGTAAATTCACGGTGGCAGTATCTACTCGAGATCAGCGGGCAGAGACTGTGGCCCACGTCTTGGTGGAAGAGTGGTTCTACAAGCTTGGGGTCCCAAGGCGGATCCATTCCGATCAGGGCCGCAATTTTGAATCCCGTCTCATTCAGCAGCTGTGTAGTCTCTACGAGGTGGGTAAGTCCCGCACAACTCCATACCATCTAGCCGGTAACGGCCAGTGTGAACGGTTCAACCGTACTTTACACAATTTGTTGCGGACACTGCCTACCGGGAGAAAAAGAGACTGGGCTTCCTGTTTGTCCCAAGTGTTGTTCTGTTACAACACCACTCCCCACCAAGCCACTGGAGAAGCTCCTAACTACTTAATGTTTGGGCAGGAGCCTAGGCTCCCTGTGGATTTTTTGCTTGGACGGGTGCAGGAGCCAGTGGCCGGTGGAGTCCACCATTGGGTGGAAGAGCATCAGGCCCGGCTCCAAGTGGCCTTTGAGGGTGCCCGTGAGCGGCTGCAAGCGGCAGCCCAATATCGGAAGGCCAGACATGACCAACGGGTGAGGGAGGGGCCTATGATCGAGGGCCAATTGGTCTGTCTCCGAGACTATGCATTCTTGGGACGGCATAAGATCCAGGACCTATGGAGCTCGTCGGTATAACAGGTAGTTCGGGCTCCACAAGATGGCGGGTCAGTGTATACTGTGGCACCAGTACATGACCTTGGTAAGGTCCGTCAGGTGCACCGGACGTCCTTAAAACCCCGTATTCAAGGTAATCCGATACCAACAGAGTCTCTCGGGGATCTGGCTGAATCATCAGCACCCCGGGCAATGGAGGATGAATCCGAGCTAAGGGGATTTAGCTTATGTAGTGGTAGAGGCCCTACCGGTCATTCAAGGGGGTGCAGAGATGAGTAGAGCTCCTTCAGAGGCAAGGGTCAGTCCCGCTTCTGGAGTTGAGGGATCAGCCACTAGGCCTATAGCGGGAGTAAGTGAGGGTGGGGCAAGCTCACAGCCAGAGTCGGGGTCCGTCATTCTTGGACCACCTAACGAATCGGGAAGGGCCACAAGACGAACTGGACGGGTTGGGGCATGTCAGCATTCCAATAGACACCATTTACCACGAACTGTAGGTAGTGCGGCTAATCAAAATTTCATGTCTACCACAGGGCCTAACTCTGCGGTGCCCTGGTTTAGACCTTGGGATTAGTAGAGCATTCATCGTCGGGACTACGATGACCAATGGGGGGGGTGGATTGTGGCGATGCGATCCACCACAATAATGATTAGGGGCGGGTTCAGTACTCAGCGGATATAAAAGGGATGAGAAAGGCGTCTAAGGGAGCGCGTCGTTCTGGGTTTTGGACGTGATGTCATCTTGGCGCGCAGTGTTTATGTCGGGGAGGTAAGGATTACTGGTGGCTGCTTAATTTGGAACGTGTGTTGGGAAGGATAATTTAAGACTAATTTAATTTACAGTGCGACTGAGGAATACTGTAGGCACGTTGCTTAAATGCCCGTCATTGCGAGCCTGTACTTCGCACCCTATTGAGTGCACTGGGCGGTGCGATTTCCCATCGATCGGTAAGTCATGTTTATTTCTAATGTCAAGTCAAGTCAAGTCAAGTCAAATATATTTATATAGCGCTTTTCACAATACAGATTGTATCAAAGCTGCTTCACAGTATCAATCAAAACAACTTAACAATGTTTGTTTATTACTGGAAAAAAAGACATCCAAGTTTGGGAGAGCTGATCAATGGTATGATTGGTTAATTAATTTGAATATCCCCAACTGAGCAAGCCAAAGGCAACAGTGGCAAGGAACCGAAAAACTCCATCCAGTGACCTAAAGGTGTCCTAACACACCATCAGATGACCCAATGGAGAAAAAAAAACCTTGGGAGAACTCAGGCTCTGTCGGGGGCCAGTTTTCCTCTGGCGTTTATGAAATAGAGGCCGAATTTACAGTAACTGTAAGGTAAAAAATTTATATGAATGCCTGGCTAAATAGATGCGTCTTCAGTCTAGTTTTAAACTGGGAGAGCGAGTCTGAGCAACGAACAATATCAGGAAGGCTATTCCAGAGCTTCGGAGCTAAATGTGAAAAGGCTCTGCCTCCTTTGGTGGATCTGGATATCCTAGGAATGACCAGAAGCCTCGAATTTAGTGATCTTAAAGAGCGCGATGGATTGTAAGGCGATAGAAGATCCGTTAAATAGACTGGAGCTAAACCATTTAGAGCGTTAGAAGTCAAAAGCAATACCTTGTAATTAATACGGAACTTTATAGGTAACCAATGAAGTGATGATAAAATCGGTGTTATATGATCATATTTTCTTGATCTAGTAAGAACTCTAGCGGCTGCATTTTGGACTAACTGTAGCTTGTTTATTGAAGATGCAGGACAACCAGCTAATAAAGCATTACAGTAATCTAGTCTCGAGGTCATGAATGCATGAACTAACTTTTCTGCATCAGAGACTGATAGCATATTACGTAGCTTAGCAATGTTTCTAAGGTGGAAAAAGGCTGTTTTTGTAACATATGAAATATGCTTTTCAAAAGACAGGTTGCAGTCTAATGTAACACCCAGGTCTTTTACTGTAGCGGATAAAGTAACAGGGCATCCTACTATGTTAAAGTCGTGCTGTGAAAGGTTTTGTGGACGGTTTTTACAACCGATAAGTATAACCTCTGTCTTGTCTGGATTTAATAAAAGAAAATTACGCGTCATCCAATCTTTTATATCTTTAACACAATCTGTCAATTTGGATAATTTAGCGTATTCATCTGGCCGTGATGAAATATATATTTGAGTGTCATCAGCATAACAATGGAAACTAATTCCCTGTTTTCTTAGAATATTACCAAGTGGCAGCATATATATTGAGAATAATAAAGGGCCTAACACAGATCCCTGCGGCACTCCATAGTTTGCCGAAGTTATGATCGATTTTTCTCCATTTAAGTAGACGAAATGGTAGCGGTCAGATAAGTATGACCTGAACCAGCTTAATGCTTGTCCTTGAACACCAGTGTAATTTTGTAGTCGATCTAAGAGTATTGTGTGATCTATAGTGTCGAACGCAGCACTAAGATCAAGTAAAACTAGTACTGAGATACAGCCTTGGTCCGAAGCTAAAAGTAAATCATTTGCGATTCTAACAAGTGCAGTTTCAGTGCTATGATGTGGCCTGAATCCAGACTGAAACTTTTCATAGATGTCGTTTTCTTGCAAGAAAGAGCGGAGTTGACTGGACACAACTTTTTCTAATATTTTTGACATAAATTCATAAGATTCGAAATGGGTCTGTAATTTGCTAGGTTATTTGGATCTAAATGTGGTTTCTTAATAAGAGGTTTTATAACTGCCAGCTTGAACGTTCTTGGAACATGACCTAAAGATAAAGATGAGTTAATAATATTGAGAAGAGGCTCTTCCACTATACTGCCCTACAAAGCAAAAAGGCAGTAACTACGCAGAGTGCAGAACAGAGAAAAATGACTTTAAAGTTATCCTGTCATCCAGCCTAAGTAGTTGAAGGTAGATTATTGGACATGTGGCTGTTTTGTGACTTTATATTAGCTTATTCTTTGTACATATCAATCCTCATATTCAATTTGATATTTTACCCCTATTTTGCAGTTACTGTATTCTTGCTTTGTATTACTTTACAAAAACGTGGCAACAAACCAAGGAAAAAGGCAGTAACTACAGATTCTCCAAAGACGATTTTGCCACAACTTGGGCTCTGGGTGTGTTAGATACACTGTATTTGAAATAATTGGAACCATTTGGACAACATTTTTTTTCAACATTTTTGTGTTGCGAAACTAGTGTTGCGGAGCGGGTGTGTTACGGATACGTGGTGTAAATTTTTAGTAATCAAAAATCATGTCTAATTAATTGAAATCATGAAACTTTTATTATAAACTATTATTAAACTAATACAATATTTAAAAAAGATTCTATGAATATTACAAATAAAATATATAAAAATTCTAATATATTATTATCCTACATTTCTTTTAATCATATGAAATTAAACAAACGTTTTTTGTCAAACAACATGCTGCACAATTAGCTTTACTGTTAAAATTAAAACATTGAATACAAATTTAGTTTTAATCTTAATTTATTTGTATTAGTGTTAGTATTATTATTACATTGAGACGTTTCTAAATTCTACTGTACAACAGTAATAGGCCTATATTTCTGTCAAGTTAAACCGAACTTTTATTTTGACGGGTTGCCGTGAAGACCTTTGTTTCTGTGTTTATGACATGACGATAGTTTTTCTCAGATGATGCGGTTAAATGCTCACAAAGTGACTTTAAGAGCGGATCTAGAGTCTGGAGAGTAAGTTCATGCAGTCGTGTCCTCATATGCAAAAAACAGTGCTTCAGCGCGCGCGTGTGTGTTTGTTAAATGAAACTGCGCGTCGACTGCCCCATTTATTCACAGAACATGTAGGATTTGTATTTAAATTGTACTATTATTGCGGTTTAATATTCACACAGTAGTCTATCACGATTTAATTTCAAGTGTACTGAACTGCTATATCGCAAAAATCATAGTAACTAACCACTAAACTACATGGAGCTCTTGCACCTTTTTTTTTCTTTCTGGAATATTTTTTTCATTCTTTCAGGGGAGGGGGGTAGTTTGGTAGGGGAACAATTTGGTGAAGTTAGAAGGGTGAAATCGCAAATGTTAAAATCGTCCCGTGAGGATGCCCGAAAATCAGCTGTGTGTTCACCATGGGAACAGTAACTACACTGCGCAGAAACACCGTTATTTTTTGTTGGGTAAAACATAACAAGAACACAGTAATGGATGTTACTGTACTCTTGCTTTGTTTTACTAGGGCTTTTTGCAGTTACTGTACAAACGACTACCATTTTTCTCCAAAACGACACACATTTGAGATAAGATGTTTTGTCACATAACAAAGGATGCCTTGAATGTCATGAAAATGATAATAACTCATTTTTGACAAAAAATGCAGTTACTGCCTTTTTGCTTTGTAGGGCAGTATAGGTAACACTTCTTTCAGTAGTTCAGTTGGTATAGGATCTAATAAACATGTTGTTGTTTTAGATGAAGTGATAAGTTTAACTCTTTTTGTTCTATGGTTGTAAAGCATTGTAATTGTTCTTGCGGGGTGATAATTGCGGCTGAATTATAAGGCGCGAGTAAAGATTGAACGTTTACGATTTTGATTCTGATGCTTTCAATTTTCTCGGTGAAGAAGTTCATGAAATCATTACTACTAAACTGTAACGAGGTATTTTGTTCAGACGACGTCTGTTTATTTGTTAGTCTAGCCACGGTATTAAATAAAAACCTTGGATTATTTCGGTTGTTTTCTATTAATTTGCTGAGGTGCTCAGCCCTGGCCGTTTTAAGGGCCTTTTTATAACGTGACATACTGTCTTTCCACGCGATTGTAAAGACCTCTAAATTAGTTTTTTTCCATTTACGCTCTAAATTACGTGTTTCTCTCTTTAAAACATACGTAGTATTATTGTACCATGGTGCTATACTTTTTTCTCTGACCTTTTTTAATTTAATGGGTGCAACAATATCCAATGTTCTAGAGAGAATGGTGCTCATAGTGCTAGTTAGTTCATCTAGTTCATCTGTTTGTTTGGGTTCAGACAGCAGCTGAGACAGATCAGATAAGCCATTTGAGAAATGATCTATGGTGGATGGAAGAATTGTTCTACCTGGTCGATAACGTGGCGCAGCATGACATATTACAGCAGTACTTAATATGCAAGTTACCATGTAATGGTCAGTGACATCATCACTTTGTGGAATGATATCTATATCGGTTGGATCGGTTCCATATGATATAATTAAATCGAGTGTATGATTAAGACGATGAGTTGGTCCGGTGACGTTTTGCTTGACCCCGAAGGAGTTTAATAAATCTGTAAACGCAGCCCCTAACGCATCATTTAAATTATCTACGTGTATGTTAAAATCTCCAACAATTAATGCTTTATCGACGTTGACCAAAAGATCTGATAGAAAGTCAGCAAACTCTTTTAGGAAATCGGCGTAAGGCCCTGGAGGTCTATATACGGTAGCCAATGCTAGAGATAATAGGGATTTTTTTCTTACATCTAAGAGCGTAACATTTAGCACAAGTACTTCAAACGAATTAAACCTATGACGAGTTTTCTGAGTAACATTAAGAATATGTCTGTAGATTGTTGCAACACCGCCGCCACGACCGATCAGACGGGGCTCATGCTTATAACAGTATCCTGGCGGAGTAGACTCATTTAGACCGAAATAATTATTTGGTTTAAGCCAGGTTTCAGTAAGGCACAGAACATCGAAATTATTATCTGTGACCATTTCATTTACAATAACCGCCTTAGGTGTGTAAGGCTGGTGCCGGTATGTCTGATCGACCCCTCAATGTGACAAAAGGCCCTCCTGGGAATTAACACTTGAACTATCCCTTGAATATGTAACTCCCTCTTGCACATGTAACAGGAACTTTGGAGCACCCACACCATCTCCCCCACATCCCCCTCCTCCTCACCTGAAATACACTAAAACCTTATGCAATGTTATGTGTGTACAAAAATGTAACTACTCATGTTTGGTGTCTTTTGATGTATCACAATGCGCCTGGTGACATGGTCTCATTCTCCCAACTATGATGAAAAGCTAAAAGAAGTTATGAAATGTGAGAAAAGTGATGTGTCCCATAATAGCCTCATTCAGACTACCTCCTGTATGTAAAATCAGGCAGACCTCACAGTGTGAGCCCCTGAATAAACAACCAAAATCTAATTATAATGACAGACATCACCATTTGGTAACAATTGAATTATCTGGGTTTATAAGGAAAAGAGCAGAAAAGTTCGGGGAGTCTGTAGGTTGACTGCCCACACAACCGCTGTGTGTAATTTTGTTGACAGGTAATAATTTCTACAAATTCTGTGATTTCTGAATTGATATGCTTAACTGATGATTTTATCCTCTGAATTGGATTTGAAATGATTACATCATTACCTGATCAATAAATTGTAAACGTTTGATTTTATTCTAACCGACTCTGAGAATTGTTTTTCCCCCCGAGTAGATTATCGGATTCGTATATTTCCACAAGTTTGCGTCAGAGTTTAGTGACGACTAATATCTGATATCAGATTCAAGTGTACTTGAATGAGGAGACGGGTAGTTTCCGTCTAGAATCAGCTGTTTGATCTAGATTTGGGTACGTCTAAAAACCTCTGTTCTAATTTAATGTTACTTTAGATAAGTGCACGCTACTAAAGTAAATTATTGAATTAAGTTCCTGAGGTGGCATTCAAGGGGGCTGTGTATGTCTTCGATTATGTACGTGTGAATTACGGCAAATCCCAGACATTCAGCCAATTACCTCTGTTTTGATAATCGGAAACTGACGAGATTGTGCCGGAGACCTGGTGAGGAACTCGAAGTGATATAGTTTCCTGATCTGAGCGGATAAAATATAATCAGAGTTTAAAGAATAAACAAACCTTCGCTAACGTTTAATGATGCACGGATATCATTAAAACCTTTTCATTTATGGAGTCAGATAATAACGAGATAATACATGAGAAAACATATTGCATTTAATCTTGTTGTGTTGCGTGAAAGGAAAGGCAAGTAATACGCAGAGTAACCTTCTACCGCTGATTGGATGCCGAATTTGGACCAATCGAGCCGGACTTTACAGTGGTGACACGCCTCCGTGATCTCGTAACCAGAGACGAGAAACGCCTTTCCAGCGCGACATTCAACTTGAACCCTGCTTGCCCGGGATAATGAGGTTTGAACTCCTTCTCACCTATCTCCAGCTGTTGTGGTAAGTTGATCTTTTTACCTTTTAGTGTTGAGGGAAAAATTGTTTGCACATCACATTTAGACACATTTTTAGTACGGGTCGGTATACCCTTTGTTTAGACCGGAACCGAAAATCCGGTGGGGAGAAGAATTAGAAGGGAAACATGTCTTTTCAGGGAAAGCACAGCAGCGTAGATGAGGAGATAATGGAGATTCTAGGCGTACAATTGCAAAAACTCCTTGTTCGGTTAAGCGACAAGGGTTTACAATTAAGCTGGAGCAACAACGAAATAATATCCTGGTAACTTCTGCCGAGGGTGCGAAGCTAAAAGCAAAAGCAAAATACAAAAAGATTCCCGCTGCAATTGTTTATCTGCTTCGTCGTAACGACCTCAAGACTATAGCCGAGAACGAACGAACAATAACAAATATCAAAGAAATCGAAAGATTGCGATCTGACGAATTACTAAAGTTAAGAAAACAAGTCGAAGCGTTCGCGTACGAACAACAAGGGTGGGCAAGACAGCGCGAGGAAATGGCCGCAAAAATTGATCAAATTCAAAGGAAACTGCAAACCGGCAATAATTACATATCTGCTCTCGAAGATTGTTGCGATAAATCAGGTTTTCCAGTAGCCGCAGTTAAACAAGCGGCACTGGATGAAACCTCCGAGCTAGAGGCAGAAAATGATAGTGACGACGATGACGCCGCGTTATTATACAGGCCACAGAGAGAAACTCGTAAACGAGCTTTTGTGAGCCAAGGGCCTGAAGAGCCAGACCTGCGAAGCCCAGTAAAGACTCGAAAACAATCGAATGATTTGCCAAAGAGAACCGTTAAAGTCGCTGTGCTTAAAACCATGACGAACGCGGATGATGAAATCACAACAATCAGCCGCCCGTTAACATGCGAAGAATGTTCTAGACATAAACAAATCGTAGGAATTATGCCGAGAAAGGGGCCGTTTCAACCTTACTGGGAAGCATTGATGTTACAGGCCACGGTGTACAAATTAGAATTTAGAGATGTTTGGCAAATAGCTCTCCTCACCATCCCTGAGGAGCTCAGACCGAAACTAACCGAAGAAATGAAATCTGGCAACGTAATGAACCGAAAAAATAACGAAAACGACGAAAGTATCTATGAGCGTCTAAAACAGGCATTATTAGCAGAAACTAACCAATTGCTAATCAAACTGTCCGAAAACACATCTGCGCAAGAAGCTGAACTCATTGCATTACTCGAAGCAATCAGATCACATCACGAACCGCTGTGTGTTTACAATGATAGTCGATACGCTTTCGGTGCTGTCCATGATTTTATGGCGCAGTGGCAGTTGAGAAAATTCCTCACATCTGCCGGAACGCCAATAAAACATTTTAACATCATAACTTCGATTTGGCAGGAGATTAAAACACGCGATTCTTCACTCTCCGTTGTCAAAGTGCGCGCACACATTAACAAGAATCCCGATGAGCACGAAAAAAACAACAACATTGCAGATCAATTAGCAAAATTAGCAGCACAAAATGGAGATGTATGGCAGCCTGACAGATTGATTGTTCCTGGTGTGAGTGCGGTTCAGACTGTTCCTGTTGACTTGAAACAGTACCAACAAGAACTGTGGAGTTCTGATGGAGAGCTGACACCGCACCTGCAGCAGGACCAGCTAGTCAAGGTCACTGAAGGCATGGTTTTGAGAGACGATAAATACATTGTTCCAGAAGCCCTCCAGAAACCAGTGATAAAGTTGTACCACGAGTATGCACACGTATCCGCTCCAAAAACACAACAGCTGATACAAAATAATTTCTGGTGGCCGCAAATGGCATCAGACATTCAAAGGTGGTGTGACACATGCATCGTATGTGCCACCATCAACCAAGTTAAGCCTGGCCGTACAAAGCTGTGTAGACCAGAGCCACCCAAAGGACCTTGGGAGTCACTTCAATTGGATTTTATAGGCCCACTACCCAGTGCCAAAGGGGGGTATCGTTATTGCCTTGTAATAATTGACAAATTCTCCAAATGGGTTGAAGCAATTCCTACTCGCAATAACAGTGCAAGCACAGTGGCACGTGTGGTAGCGAACCAAATTCTCCCACTCTGGGGAGCACCAATCCAAATTGAATCTGACCAGGGCACACACTTCACAGGTCAGGTGATGAAAAACATATGCCAGATGCTGAACATCAAACAAAGATTCCACGTTTCATACAGGCCGCAGAGCTCTGGTATGGTGGAACGTGTTAACCGCACCATAAAAGAAAGCATCTCAAAACAGGTTGCACAGCACAGAAACCAATGGATTGATGCCCTACCCACAGTCCTAACTGTACTGCGGGCAACCCCTTCAAAAGCCACAGGTATCAGTCCATTCGAACTCATGACTGGAAGAGTCATGAAACTGCCCATTGACCCAGAAATTACCCCAGCAGACCTGGGGCCTCTCGTGATTGCAACTCAACAATCCGTGTTAAAGCAACTACGAGAGAGGCTGGAAGTGCTGCATGCACACGCTGCTCTGAAACAGCAGCAGTCAGACCTAACAAATGATGCACAATTCAACCCAAACTCTGAGGTGAAGTTCTCAGAGGGAGACATGGTAATGATACGTGTGTTTGTGAAGCAAGGTGCGTTCACACCCAGATGGCATGGCCCGTATGAAATTAAGGCTGTATGCAACAGCTGTGTGGCTACAACCATAAAAGGGAAACTGCGATGGTATCACATGTCTCAGTGCAAGTCATTTAAAGGTACACCGAATAAATGAATAACTGTCACTAACTTTTCTTCTTGCCTTCCAGGTCGACTGCAGCGATCCCATGGAGGCCGGATGAAAGGAAAGTGTCCGGGCCCACGTGCATCAGACTGGGCCAAAGGGTTTCACTCACACACAACCTGAAATGTGGGAGGTGGGTGTGGAAGTATTCCAAGGGGCCTTTCACACCAAAAATCACAGTCGCACCCAAAGAGACAGCTACATGGCCTCCCGGTATAGTACCGGATCCAAATTGCACACCAAAAATCTGCTGTAGTACAGGTAGCACCCACCCACCTACTGGAAACATTTCAGGATACACTAGAGCACCAAAATTCATGCATAACCTCACTGCCTGGTATCAGCTTAAAATAGATCCAAGTGACACAATAGGCAGCATGTACACTCTACATGAAAACAACAATAATGGCACAGACCCAAAATTATGCTATTATGTTAAACATTTGGAACCTGCAACATATAGGTGCACACATACCGAAACACATAATGACACACATATAAGATTCAAAGAGTTAATGTACGATCTCACATCGTACACACCTAACGAGCCGAAGCCAAAAACTTTTGTGTGGACCAACCGAAAAGAAGGAACGTATTGTGTCGGAGAATGTACACATAGCATAGACAATTTCACCAATCCACACAACTGTTCTTGGACTGTTAAGTATTGTTTTAATTTGACCACCTGCGGGTACACTAAACCCAAAATTTGTCCAGAATTACACCCAATTCCTCCTGGCGGACTGATTAGAGGAAACATTAACAAAACTTTGTTACATGACGTAAATTTGGTAATGACACACGTAACTTACAACATTTCCAACATACTTTCTGCCTATACAAAACATTGTAATATTAATGAGTCATATGCATGGCTACAGTCACGAATCGATGATTTAATTTCTGATTACAAAGACAGACTTGCCGTCCAAATTCCACCTTCTCGCTCAAAACGAGACCTGCTCAGCAATATAGCCGGCTTGTTTGGATCAATTAATTCAGCAGCCAACACCTACAAAATAACGAAACAATCCCAATTCTCCACATGGTTGACAGACCAGATGGCCACTGGTTTCCAACACCTCACCAATAGCAATGATAACATTATCAAAGCGGTTCGTTCTGAGGCGCAGGCGCTTCTGACGATCAGCCACACATTGTTCAATCAGACCCGTACCATCGAACGTGACTTAGCCTGTAGATCATATGCACAAGATTTATTCACTGCCACACGACAAGAAATTTTAGATCTTCGCCTTCACCAGACCCCTAGACATGTTTTAAATGATTTAATTGAAGTTTTAGATTTGCATAGATGGTTCTCTTCAGAAAAGATGAAAAACGTCAAATATTCAGAACTGTTATCCACAATTATGATGTATACTGGAAACGAATGTATTGGTTGCATTGGATTTTTTGCCACTTTTCCTTTAATACACCCAGATCAAGTTTATCCAAATTCCACTACTATTCGCTCTATTGGCATGGTAGTTAAAGATCAGGTAATTAAATGGGATCACCTCACGGGATATATGACTTTGAAGGGTACTGAGACCTTGTTTACCAGTCGCACTTGTTGTCATGAAACTCACAATTATGTTGTCTGTACATGTAACACATTACAGCCTTTCTCCTCCAATGATAGCAAACTCATAAATGTTGAATCGTTGCATGGCCATTCAAATGCTGTTCAGGTGTCTCATACACAGTGGTGCATCATCAGTGAGATGAATTCGTTTACATATGGAGGACTGACCTGTCCTGCTAATCACTCCTTTTGTTTGGAAGTGACAGAGGACTTTTCTATGGGCCAGATCGACATCCTCGGAAGGATGCCAAAGGACGCAGAGGTCTCTCCATGGTGGGACGACACCTTTTATGAACACGGAACACAAGCTTTGGTCGACACGATGGACTTGGTACAGGACATCGTCCTCCAAACAGAGTACCACCTCTCTCAAGCGCAAGTGGAGACGAACTTGGCGCGAAAGACTGCAAAGATCCTGTCTAGCTCATCTACTCGATCGGCACAGACTGCATACACCTGGTGGGACTGGGTACTTCGAGGTTGTGCGGTTGGAAGCACACTCATCTTCTCCTTCACGCTATTCCAATGTTGCTACTTCCGACACCTCATCAGATCAGTAAAAGCATCCACCAACACCATCTTAACTCTCAGCCCCTTGAAGCTGCCCACCTTACAAAGACTGAAGTGACACCGCAGGAAACCCTGTGAGTGGCCCACGGTGCCAAAGGAGGGACTGTAAGGCTGGTGCCGGTATGTCTGATCGACCCCTCAATGTGACAAAAGGCCCTCCTGGGAATTAACACTTGAACTATCCCTTGAATATGTAACTCCCTCTTGCACATGTAACAGGAACTTTGGAGCACCCACACCATCTCCCCCACATCCCCCTCCTCCTCACCTGAAATACACTAAAACCTTATGCAATGTTATGTGTGTACAAAAATGTAACTACTCATGTTTGGTGTCTTTTGATGTATCACAATGCGCCTGGTGACATGGTCTCATTCTCCCAACTATGATGAAAAGCTAAAAGAAGTTATGAAATGTGAGAAAAGTGATGTGTCCCATAATAGCCTCATTCAGACTACCTCCTGTATGTAAAATCAGGCAGACCTCACAGTGTGAGCCCCTGAATAAACAACCAAAATCTAATTATAATGACAGACATCACCATTTGGTAACAATTGAATTATCTGGGTTTATAAGGAAAAGAGCAGAAAAGTTCGGGGAGTCTGTAGGTTGACTGCCCACACAACCGCTGTGTGTAATTTTGTTGACAGGTAATAATTTCTACAAATTCTGTGATTTCTGAATTGATATGCTTAACTGATGATTTTATCCTCTGAATTGGATTTGAAATGATTACATCATTACCTGATCAATAAATTGTAAACGTTTGATTTTATTCTAACCGACTCTGAGAATTGTTTTTCCCCCGAGTAGATTATCGGATTCGTATATTTCCACAAGTTTGCGTCAGAGTTTAGTGACGACTAATATCTGATATCAGATTCAAGTGTACTTGAATGAGGAGACGGGTAGTTTCCGTCTAGAATCAGCTGTTTGATCTAGATTTGGGTACGTCTAAAAACCTCTGTTCTAATTTAATGTTACTTTAGATAAGTGCACGCTACTAAAGTAAATTATTGAATTAAGTTCCTGAGGTGGCATTCAAGGGGGCTGTGTATGTCTTCGATTATGTACGTGTGAATTACGGCAAATCCCAGACATTCAGCCAATTACCTCTGTTTTGATAATCGGAAACTGACGAGATTGTGCCGGAGACCTGGTGAGGAACTCGAAGTGATATAGTTTCCTGATCTGAGCGGATAAAATATAATCAGAGTTTAAAGAATAAACAAACCTTCGCTAACGTTTAATGATGCACGGATATCATTAAAACCTTTTCATTTATGGAGTCAGATAATAACGAGATAATACATGAGAAAACATATTGCATTTAATCTTGTTGTGTTGCGTGAAAGGAAAGGCAAGTAATACGCAGAGTAACCTTCTACCGCTGATTGGATGCCGAATTTGGACCAATCGAGCCGGACTTTACAGGTGTGAGCGATCTAATGTTTAGAAGACCTAGCTTTAGAAATTGTTTTTGTTCACTAATAGCGAGATTTTTTGTTTTAATAACAATTAGATTTTTTCAAGATCCCGCAGTAGATTTATTATTTGATCTTAGTAAACGAGGAATAGACACAATTTCTATGCAATGTTCTACACTAGTATTAATATCAATTAAATTGGTGCAGTAGAGACTGTGATTTGGATTTTTCGATACTAGTCAAACAGTATTTAACATCTTGGAGATGTTATCCGACAGAAGATCTGCCCCGATTCTACTTGGGTGTAAGCCATCAGCGCGGAAGAGCCTTGGTCGCTCCCAAAACAGATTCCAATTATTTACAAAGAGCAGTTTCTGCTCATTGCACCATGACAATAACCATTCATTTAGCGCGAATAATCTACTGAACTTTTCATGCCCTCGTCGGTACGTAGGAAGCGGTCCAGACACAATAATCGATGTTTCAGGCGATGTACTGCATACCGTATCGATAAGGCTCCTGAAGTCATTCTTCAGAACCTCCGTCTGTCGCAGCCTAATGTCGTTAGCTCCCGCGTGCAGAACCACAGCTCCGACGCGCTCGTCACCGTTCAAGATCTGTTACCCGCGCGGTGATATCGAGAACACGAGCACCAGGAAAGCAGTGACTGTGCACCTTACTTTTACCTAACGTAGCGTGGACATGTCGGACGGTGGAATCGCCGATGATCACAGCATCGCGTTCCATTTCACGAAGAGGGGAGAAGCGGTTCTGAGTGGAGATCTCGAACACCGGGAGGGGCGAAAAGATTCTTGTCCTGGCTTGCGGCTTCCGCGGAATCACCCAGGCTTCGTGGTGGTGTGTTGGACCCGGAGTGAATGAAACCATGGCTGATCGTGACCTGGATGCTCGGGACCAATGCTGAGAAACGCACGGAGTAGACGAGGTCGGCGTCAGCGGGTTACTAACGTTAATCACTGATCCGTGTGCATCAACGCGTGATGTTTCAAGAGCTAAACGCCGGTCTCTCAGCTCAGCTTGTCTCTCTAGAAGGTCACGGATCTGCTTTTCTACAGCTTCTAATTCAGACTGCACCGCGAGCAAATCAGATTTGTTCTCATCTGCACCAAAAGGTAGATAACATACACCTGATATATTCGCCATTTTAACAAAACAGAATAAAACAGAATAAAAGAAAGAAATACGGAGAAACAGAAAGAAATACGAACCTAATACGAGGCTTAGACAGCCACAACGCAAACAAACAAACTCACAGCAGGCAACGAGGCTGACAAAAGCAGTCGATCGCAGGGCGAGCAGCAGTGAAGCGGTGTCTCGCTCTACGACCAACAAACGAGCCCAAAAGCAGTCGATCGCAGGGCGAGCAGCAGTGAAGCGGTGTCTCGCTCTACGACCAACAAACGAGGCTGACAAAAGCAGTCGATCGCAGGGCGAGCAGCAGTGAAGCGGTGTCTCGCTCTACGACCAACAAACAAGGCTGACAAAAGCAGTCGATCGCAGGGCGAGCAGCAGTGAAGCCGTGTCTCGCTCTATGACCAGCAAACAATGTTCCAACCGTATTTGCGGTTCCAGCCGTATAATGGCTTGAGACGCGTCTGGCCAACAGTTCGAGTTGTAATTATGAGTTAAATGATGATTTATAACAGAATAACAGATCTGCCCCGATTCTACTTGGGTGTAAGCCATCAGCGCGGAAGAGCCTTGGTCGCTCCCAAAACAGATTCCAATTATTTACAAAGAGCAGTTTCTGCTCATTGCACCATGACAATAACCATTCATTTAGCGCGAATAATCTACTGAACTTTTTATGCCCTCGTCGGTACGTAGGAAGCGGTCCAGACACAATAATCGATGTTTCAGGCGATGTACTGCATACCGTATCGATAAGGCTCCTGAAGTCATTCTTCAGAACCTCCGTCTGTCGCAGCCTAATGTCGTTAGCTCCCGCGTGCAGAACCACAGCTCCGACGCGCTCGTCACCGTTCAAGATCTGTTACCCGCGCGGTGATATCGAGAACACGAGCACCAGGAAAGCAGTGACTGTGCACCTTACTTTTACCTAACGTAGCGTGGACATGTCGAACGGTGGAATCGCCGATGATCACAGCATCGCGTTCCATTTCACGAAGAGGGGAGAAGCGGTTCTGAGTGGAGATCTCGAACACCGGGAGGGGCGAAAAGATTCTTGTCCTGGCTTGCGGCTTCCGCGGAATCACCCAGGCTTCGTGGTGGTGTGTTGGACCCGGAGTGAATGAAACCATGGCTGATCGTGACCTGGATGCTCGGGACCAATGCTGAGAAACGCACGGAGTAGACGAGGTCGGCGTCAGCGGGTTACTAACGTTAATCACTGATCCGTGTGCATCAGCGCGTGATGTTTCAAGAGCTAAACGCCGGTCTCTCAGCTCAGCTTGTCTCTCTAGAAGGTCACGGATCTGCTTTTCTACAGCTTCTAATTCAGACTGCACCGCGAGCAAATCAGATTTGTTCTCATCTGCACCAAAAGGTAGATAACATACACCTGATATATTCGCCATTTTAACAAAACAGAATAAAACAGAATAAAAGAAAGAAATACGGAGAAACAGAAAGAAATACGAACCTAATACGAGGCTTAGACAGCCACAACGCAAACAAACAAACTCACAGCAGGCAACGAGGCTGACAAAAGCAGTCGATCGCAGGGCGAGCAGCAGTGAAGCGGTGTCTCGCTCTACGACCAACAAACGAGCCCAAAAGCAGTCGATCGCAGGGCGAGCAGCAGTGAAGCGGTGTCTCGCTCTACGACCAACAAACGAGGCTGACAAAAGTAGTCGATCGCAGGGCGAGCAGCAGTGAAGCGGTGTCTCGCTCTACGACCAACAAACAAGGCTGACAAAAGCAGTCGATCGCAGGGCGAGCAGCAGTGAAGCGGTGTCTCGCTCTATGACCAGCAAACAATGTTCCAACCGTATTTGCGGTTCCAGCCGTATAATGGCTTTAGACGCGTCTGGCCAACAGTCCGAGTTGTAATTATGAGTTAAATGATGGTTCAGAACAGAATAAAAGAGAGAAATACGGAAAAACAGAAGGAAATACGAAGCTAATACGAGGCTTAGACAGCCACGACGCAAACAAACTCGCAGCTCACAGCAGGCAGCGAGGCGGACAAAAGCAATCGAGCAGAGCAAAAGCAAGAGCATGAGCATCTAACCAAGCATGTCAGTTTAGCGAGATCATAAATTCGTAATTTATAAACGTCTTGTGTTATATTTTTGATAGTGATACGGGGGAGGTGTTGCAGCAGGCTTGGTGGAAGTAAATGGGTTTCGTGGGTACAGTTGGGTGTGGCGACGACCCTTTGCTGGCCGGTTGGATTGTGTCTCCCTTTGCAAGCAACTCCTCGACCATTTCTCAGTGCCTATAACTGGAACGGGGTACTAGTTGTGGTCACTTGACTAACATTCTATCTCTCATTCCCGTTAGGGATGCTAACCGATGACCGTTTGACCGATGGTTGACCGTCTCAACGTTAACCGATCAAAGTTGTCGGTAGTAGGCTAAAAAAAAAAGTGATCTCTAAATTAGGCTATTATAGACAGTGGACTAAACGCTACTACAGTTAGCCATCTTATTCCAAGATATTTTTGTGTGAAGTGAACAAATCCCTCACACTCAATTTTTCATAACTCGCCTGTTTGTACTTAATAAACCAATAAAAACATTTGGCGCGAGGTCACAGCGTTTGGGTTCGCGCGCTCACAAGGTTTGCGAAAAGTAAAGGCTACGGGCTAAAACACTAGCGCTAGAGGTTAGAGCCAGGGCAGACGACAGGATGAAGCGTGCAAAGAAACGTAGTGTGTGGGACCATTTCACCAAAAAGAATGACACAGTAAGTTGCAACTTGTGTGATACAGTGCTTATACAGTAGTAATACTGTAGAAATGCATTACATCTACATTTCAGCGGTAACAGATAAGGTGATGATGATCATCATCTTTTTTTATTATTGTTAGCAATAACGTTACCTCAAACTAAGCAGAGTCTCTTCGGAGCTGTCATTTTCTTAAATGAGACGCTGCAATGTTTCAAATGAGCTTCTAACGCTAACGCCTTTATTTTCAACGCGATCACCTTGTACCCAAACCATTTCGAAACTAAGGAGCCATTTGTCCTCCGATTACATACAAGCTCCTCGGCGCCGCGTTTGCGGGACTCATGTTTTGCGCTGTAGGGGATTTTAAAAAAGTGACGTGAGTGGAAGCGCGGCGCCGGGGCAGTGTATGTGTGTGTGTGTGTGTATGTGTGAGCGGGAGGCAGAGAGAGATGCGACAGAGTTGCGAAATTGCAGGCGCGGCTCGAAATGGCTGTTATTTCAAATAGCGTGGCATATTTTAAACTAATCGGTTAACCGGTTTCAACCGGCTAATGAGGCTCGGTGGTCGGTCAAGAAAATTTTTAGTTTTCGCCATCCCTAATTCCCGTGACAAGGAGTCCTGAGACGGCCTGAACAATAGTGCGTTCACGGCCGTGGTGATGCATTCCAAAATTTCGTAACTTCAGTGTTGATCTCTTTGACTGGAGTACAGCGGCGAACAAATGTGTTGTCATTTCTACTTGCTCTTTTAGCAGAAACAATGTCATTTTAAAGTGTTTATGCTTGTAAAACTGTTTTGTATGTTTTGACTGTTTTTCATGTGCTTCTATAATCCGACCTGAGACTACGTTTATGAGAGTGTAATCGCTGGGCGACGCAGTGTTGCAAAGCTATTAATGGGCGTCAGCCAGCGAGTGGTTGCTTTCACTCTTTGTATACTCAATTGATTTAATCTGTTGCCATGTGATAAGGGTTTGACTAGCGGAGTACTACGTGAAAAGTGTGTTTGTGTGTATGGTTGCCTATGTCTTATATCGTTCTCTTTTTTTTTTCTTTATTCAGAATTGAGGTGCCAGCTCAGCGCCAACGTCCTCTGGTGTGGTGGTGGTTTGCTTATCGATCTGCAGTGTTCACAGAGGGTGATTTGGTGTTGTGTGGTGAGAGCACGAATAGTTGCAGTGTTTGCTGGGCAGGCGAGTCGAACCCCCAATTCTGAAGTGTTTAATCATGGGTATGTGCTATGGTTGATGTATTTATTCTAATGTGTTTTATTATGCCTTTTTGTATTCTTCTTACCTGCATGTAATAAATTATATGAAACGTTTTTTTTCGTTGTCTGTTATCTGACTCAGCCACTGCGTATCTGTGTGCTTTGCACTTGATGTACAAGTGGGTCCCCGGCCCATTTTCCGGGGTGGCGTAGTCTATCTTTGTGCCATAATTGGTATTGTATTGCGCTTCAGAGAGCGAACTGCCACACTATCATTAATTCGTCTTTGTCTCTAGGATATGTACCAAAAACCTTTAAGCTGGCTATGATAAAACCGCTTGTTAAAAAAACGCAACTTGATCATACAAAATTTGTCAATTACAGGCCGATCTCGAATCTCCCTTTTCTATCAAAGATATTAGAAAAAGCAGTATCCTCACAACTGTGTTTGTTTCTTGAAAGAAATGATATCTGCAAGGATTTTTAGTCAGGATTCAGACCGTACTGCAGTACCGAGACAGCTCTCGTTAGAGTTACAAATGATTTCCTCTTATCATCCGATCGCGGTTGTATCTCTCTATTAGTGTAACTTGATCTTAGTGCTGCATTTGATACTATTGACCACAACATTCTTTTAAATAGACTAGAAAATTATGTTGGCATTAGTGGAATTACATTAGCATGGTTTAAATCATACTTATCTGACCGTTATCAGTTTGTAGCAATGAATGAAGATATGTCTTATCGATCACAAGTTCAGTATGGCGTACCACAAGGCTTAGTACTAGGACCGTTGCTGTTCACTCTGTACATGCTAACATTAGGAGATATCATTAGGAAACATGGAATTCGTTTTCACTGTTGTGCCGATGATACTCAGCTGTATATTTCTTCAAAACCTAACGAAACGTACCAATTCACAAAATTTACGGAATGCATAGCTGATATAAAAAATTGGATGATTAGCAATTTCCTACTACTAAATTCTGAAAAAACAGAGATTCTAATTATTGGACAAAAAACTTCCACACGTAATAACCTAGAATGCTGTCTTACACGTGCTGGCTGCTCTGTTAAGTCTTCGTCGTCGGTTAGGAACCTGGGTGTGCTCTTTGATACCAATCTTTCATTTGAAAGTCACGTGTCTAGTATCTGTAAAACTGCATTTTTCCATCTTAAAAACATATCTAAATTATGCCATATGCTCTCATTAACAAATGCAGAACAATTAGTTAATGGCCAATTCCAGCGTTATGGCCTGACATTTCCCAGATAGCAAGCACAGTTGGGCCGATTCCGGCTGAAATGGGTCAGTGTTGGCTCACTGTCGGCATCGGTGAACAGATAATGGGCCAGATCCTTGCCGACTGTGCATAGCACATCTAGCTGACTGACGGCTTTTTCTGTATGGGCCAGTATCGGCTGAAACCAGTTGTACTGGTGTCAGGTCCATGCTCGGTGTAGCTGTACATATTTACCATCGGCCCGAGTTAGTTTTGACACAAGCGGGCCACTACTAGAATTAAGGAACTCAGCCGCTTGAAAAAAAGATTTTGGCGGTTAATTTAAATCCTGAGGAAGATCCTGCAAACGCAGACCAACGTTTTCGAGAGGAATCATTCAGCTGCAAAAACGAGAAAGTAATTGAATTCATTTATTGTTCTAGAGTTGTTTGATGTTTAAATTGTCAAGATACAAATAGTGTTTAATATCTCTGTTTTTGCGATGATAATTACGTAACGTTAACTTCACCCATTCCCGGAGGGAGTGTTGATGAGACGTTACGGTCCCTTTTTAGGATGATTGTGGATTTTTTTTTTTTTTATTAGAAAAACTGCTGTGCTTTTTCAACGAGTGATTATCGAATCATAGTCGGACTACGCTTTCGGCGCCGTCTCTATACATGTAACGTAATCTGCTTTTAGAGCAGCACTTTAGAAAGAAAAATATTAAAGCGTATATCTCTGTATAATGTTATTAAAATGGTAGTTCTCTTAACATTTTTACTGCAGTGGTGATGATAACGTTATGAGCGAACTTAAACTGAAGTTTCATCTGAACGCACTGTTTGGAATCTGACACCAACACTTTTTACAGATATTTTGGTAACACTGCTACAATAAGGTTTCATTTGTTAATATAAGTGAACTGCATTAGTTAAGAATGCACAATACTTAAGCATTTATTCATCTTTGTTAATTTTCATTTTGACATTTAAGTGAACAGTTGTATTTGTATTAACTAATGTTAACTAAGACGAATAAATACTGTAGGCTAACAAATGTATTGGTCAATGTTAATGTTACTGTAGTTAACACATTAACTAGCCTAATTTTAACAAATGAGACCTTATTATAAAGTGTTACCAATATTTTAAACTGCTGTGTGAACTCTGGCAACAACATTTGTCTAACCTATGTGCTTAAACTAATGCTTAAGATTGAATTTTTTTGACCTCACAATATGTATTCCTTTATTTAAATGATGCAGTTCAGAGAAACCCTCATGGCTAATGTTGCTGAAATGGAGATCGAGGGATCCATGAACTGGCAGCAGATCGAGGGGCAGACACAAGATAAGTTTAAATCTAGATTAAAAACACAACTCTTTAACCTAGCATAAACATAACACACTCCCACATTTCTATAATTCACATCCGTTAAAGGTAGCTTACACCAAATGTACTTGTTACATCGTAAGAAGAATGGCATCTACGCTAATGTTAGTCTCTCTGTCTCATTCTGATCCCATGGTTAGGCTACTGTAGTCATCCGGATCTAGTCTGCATCCAGACCAGACGGTGGACCTGCACCCTAAGATGACCACAGCAGCCTGAATAACAGACGAGAACATCACAACTAGACAAGACCTAGAAACAAACGCCTGTGAAGACCTCGTTGAAACAACAGTCCTCGGCACAGTCATCGGATCAGATCCACGAGAAACAGACCAGTCCACCACACAGACCCAACGGCCAGCTTCAACTCCCCTCTCACCGACGTTATGAAGGTAAAGGAGGAGCAAAACTGGAGAACATAGATGTGAATTTAAGAACTTGTACTATAAATATTTGTACTTGAAAACCTGTTGAATGTTGAGATTTTTATTCGCAGACAATAGTCACAAACCTGTCTTCTGAATTTGAAGCTGCAGACAAGTAGTACAAATAAAAAAGTACAAATATTTATTGTCCAAATTCTCAAATTCACATCTACATGCTCTCGAGTTTTGCTACTCTTTTACCTTGGTGTAATCTTTTCCAATCTTCAAGCAAAAGGAGCTGAATTAAATAATCAGCCACTGACTTTTCGCCTCTGGCTTGCTTAGTTGGGGACACTTATTCTTAATATTACTGATCTGCCTGCATTGACACCATTATATGAGAACTGAACTGAGCTGGACGATGACATCACTGTTTTCTGCAGAGCTGCTTAATAATGGAAATGGACTCTTTTTATAATTGATATACTTTATACAGTTATTGAACAGAACTGAATCAACACAGCTGAATTCAGCTGAACAATGACACTATTTTCTTTTTAGAGCAGCTTTGCAGCCAAATTTAACTCTGTTTGCATCATTGATCATTTTCCTGTTTAACCCTGTAAAGCTGCTTTGAAACAGTCATTACTGTATATAGGGCTATATTTAATGGTGACTTGACATTTGCAAAAGGAATTTATTTAGTGTTAAAGAGTGAAAGAGAATTATGTTTTTCTTTTAATCATTTTACAATCAATTTACTTATTATTTTGTTTAAAATGATTTAGTTGTTAAATGTTAATAAAGTGTATTTTGTTCATTGTTAATACACGTTTATATTAAAGTGTATTTGTTAATTTTATAATAAAAACCCTTTTTAAATGGTTGAATTTGTGTTTCACTTAGGGATGTCAATGATTGTCGATAATACATTTAATCGATAAAACTTATCGATCATCGATTAAGCAGGATCATGCGCGTGCGTGCTGCTCAACCGCGAAACATGTAAGCGAGCGCGCCGGTGTGGTGAAGTGTTGAGTCCCACTGAATGACACACCCCGGAGTTGTTTGGGACTATTTTACACCTTCATCATGACTATAAGTTTGCGTGTGCATTCGCAGCCTTTTGTTTTGTGCAAATGTAAGTTGTAATCGTTTATTTTGTGTACGCTTATCTATATCTGATCTCATATTGGATGCATTTGGTTAAGAATCGACGTGATCTTTAGCGCGCTCAGCTCAAACGACAATGCACGACTAATAATGACTATTGGGACTGTCATATTACACAAGATTATAAAGAGAACACTATTGTAATAAAACATTGTGAATTATTTGGGTTTAGATGCCATGTCGCGTTGTTCCAGGAAGAGCTCGTCATACCCCTTTTCCACCAACAAGAACCGGGTGCTGGTTCAGAGCCAGAGCCAGAGCTGGTTCGGAGTTGGTTCGACTGACAAGCTTACTAAGAACCGGTTTGCCTTTCCACCGGCTTGAGAGCCACAACAGAGCCAGATCTTACGTCACTGCATACGTCTCATGTTGCCCAGCAACGCTAGTGCGGTAGCGCCAAACACAAACACGCCAGGCTTGTTCGAGATGCATCGGCTTCTCGCAGATCGATCGCCGCATGACATCAAAGCACTGCGAAAGCGATCCAAAAGCACAAGGAGATCTCCATGATCTCCAAACACTCCCGCAGCTCCGATCGGTCCGCGCCGCTCCGATGCATCTCGAACAAGCCTTCTATCAACAATGGCGGCCGTTGCATTACTATTGATGCTCATGGCTTTGCGAACCTAACGTACATCGGCATCCAAACACGGCGAATACAACGTGTTCGTGCAGCTCGCCGTAACTTGCATAAACGGAGATTACAATCGAGCTGCTATTAGCTCGATTAGCTGCTAATTCAAAAATGGCGGTCACAAGTTTCTGTTCGTCTTGTTGGCCACGGTAACCCCGCCCCCCAGCCGCTGACGTAAGCGGTTCTTACTTCTAGACCAGCAATGATTTGGTGCTACTTAAGAACCACTTTTACTGGTTCGGAGCTGGTGCTTTGGTGGTCGAAAACCAAAGAACCGATTTGAAACTAGGCTCTGGCTCCGAACCAGCACCAGCTCTGCCTTGGTGGAAAAGGGGTCAGAGACTTTGAGCGCGTCCACCACAACATATGAGTCATTCTGAATGGCACGTAACTCAGTTTAAGTTCACTTGTGCATTCACGTCATTTTGTGCAGATATAATTTTGTAATATTCTGCTTATTTTGTATATATCTGATTAATATCAAATAGGATGCGTTTCTTTGAGTTAAATAAACGCTAACAAAGTGCTCAACGGTTATTCATTCAGCGCGCGCCGCTCAAGCAGAATGCACAACTAATAATAACGATGGTTAATTTGGGACTGTCATATTACATAACATGAGAACACTATTTTATTAAATGGTTGTGAATTCATTGGGTTTAGTTGCCGTTTTCAGTGCGTTGTTCCAGCACTTCCACAACAGTCACACATTCTGACAAGCACGCATATGAGGCGGCGTTGGTGACACATTGTATTTGTCGTTATATTTATATATTAAATAGTTAATTTAATTTATCAATCACATCAAAACATTTTACAATCCTACTAAGCCTTTATTTAGATTAAAAAACATTCTTATTAATTTGGTGAGTAACATAGCTTTTTGAGCAGCATTTGCAGACCCTGTGCTGTTTGCCATTAATGCTAACGATTAATCGATCGTTAATTTAAACGACGATCGATCATGGGAATTTGTGAAAATTGACATCCCTAGTTTCACTGTCTGCCAATTTCTGGGCCACATCTGGGCCGGGGGCCCAGCCGACTCTCAGCCAGATCTGTATTACAGTGCCTGGGCCAGACCTGGGCCATATCAATAAATAAGAGTCATTTTACATGGTGTGGGCCACATCTGGGCCAGAGGAAGTTGTTTGAGTCCGTTGTCAGTGTGTTGGACCAGTTTTGGGCCGGGGACCCAGCCAGAACTGGGCCAGAATTGAAGTAAGGATGAGGCCCAGAGGTGGGCCAGACAAATTTTGCTATCTGGGTTGCAGTCAAAACGTAAAATATAATTTCTCAGAAAATGCATTTAATACCAATATATTTAAACGTCTGTTCATATGTCCATACTACCTTAATAAAGGAGTCCAGACAATAGAAAAATATCAGTCTACACATGGGTAGTTGACAAATGGCCAAGAGAGTATGAATACTGTATTTTCAGAAAATAGTAGTGGTCACTCATTTTGTCAATGACTTCACATATTTTTTTCATGTTTTCACTCAACAGTACAGTAAATGTGTCCTATGGTGTGACATTTAAAAAGTACTAAGAAATTATATTAAATAACATAACAAAAAAGACTTGAGAGAATTGTTCACATTATTAAAACATTTTTTTTAATAAAGTGATATTTATTTTACATGAAAAGTACTGATTAGAATAATTTACACCATGAATAGATTAACTTGATCAACTTTTCCCTACAAATGTCAATAAAACTTTTTCGCCAACCTTACAAAACTATTTGAAATTGTACCCATCTAAGAGGAGATATTATTGTAACTCCCCTAATGCCAAACTTGACTCTTTTTTTTAAAGATATTTTAAAATAAGTATATTTTTCTGTTGTTTTATGTTTGTCACACCATAGGACAAAACGTCACACCAAAGGACAAAGATAGTATTTGCATAAAAATAGTCAGAATATATAGTGTTTATTGCAACAATTATTAATTTGTTTTTATTTTTCAGCAATATAAACTGTGCAAAACATATCACACCAAAAGTAACTTTGATACTTATAGATCCATCAATAAGAAAACATTGATGCTTATAATATCTTTGAGAAATTCAGTAAAATGCCATTATATTAGTCAAAACCTCTGTTTTGGTGACCAAAAACTGGCGAGATTGTGAACGTGAGACCTGCAGAAGATGCGAGGAACTCTAAGTGGCATAGTTTCCTAATCTGGACGAGTAAAACATAATTAAAGAGTTTAAAAAGAATAATCAAATATTCGTTCACTTTTAATGATGCCCAGATATCATTAAAACCCTTTTTCATTTATGGTGTCAGATGAAATAACCAGTCAATACATGTAAAATAATGTATTTCATTTAATCTTATAAAACACAATATTGATTATTATTCTGTAATAATAACAAGCTTATTATGTAACTATGAACCTGAACCTCACACAGGTCTATTCTGATACTGAATAAGCAGTCATTCTCACTCAGCAAGATCCCTGAATTATTTTAAGATGTATATGTATATGATGTATATGGCAACATTTCAGTTTGATTTACTTTCTTCGTCGTTCTCTTAGGATCGCCTCCTTTCTCTGTGGATCCTTTTTAATTCTCTCCCTATACTGTCTGGTCCTCTCTTTTGCACTCATCTCTCCCTCAGTTCTTTCTGTTCTAAAAAAAAGTTAAGTAGCATTTTAAGTAGTAGCACTGTATTTATGTACTTTACATTTGTTTATAGTTGTTACATTATAGTTGTTTTAGTAACACTTGAGAAAATGTTATGTAGTCTCCCAAAAACGGCAATAAATATTAAAATGTAAGTCATTATTGAATTTAAAATCATTAAAACTGGTCAAAAAAGAATGAAAAGTATGTTAACAAACTTTATCTATTTGTTTTAATAGCTTCTTAAGGAGGTCTTGTCCTATTGTGTGACATCTGTGTCCTATGGTGTGACAGGCCAAAGTGTCACACCAAAGGACACTTCCTGTCACACCAAAGGACATTTGAGCTTTTGTGGCATGCTAATAACCATGCTAATGCTAGCTGAACTGTCATTAGCAATTGGCATGATACATTTGCATAATATTACGTAGTCCTGCTGTTAAAAACACAAATTTGAATAAAAAAATTTAATTTAGGGGTGTCACACCAAAGGACAAAAAAACTTAACAACTTCCGTGGTCTGAAAACATAGTTAAATATTTGAACAATTCTGAGAGAAATACTTACCATGTGCACTGCTCATGGACTTCATATGGGTCTTCAGTCACATGACCTTGAATGGGGTCTTTCAATTAAATGTAGTTGTCCATGATATTGCCCCACTTAATATCAGGTTATTGCATAACACCAAAGGACATTTTTTTCTGAGACAAACTTTCTGAAATTCCTACACTTATAGAAATGTATGTATAGGAAAAGTGATGGCCACTTAGTGAAATAGACACTTGCACAATTATGCCAGGAGTGTCCATTAAGATTTTTAAACATTATTTTCTTTATTTATAAAAGGTAATATTAATGAAATAATGTTGTCTCCCGTCACACCATAAGACAATTTAGAGATTTGACTCAAAGTTGTAAAAACATTAAAAATAACTCTGATATTAAAACAACAAATTCATGTAAAACAAGAAAATTTTTAACCATTTACAGTATTTTAAATGATGAAAATGTGAAATAATTACTTTTTTTCCTTCTGTGACGGTGAAAAAGCCACGTCACGTCAACTACCCACATGCGTTTTAGGGCTGTCAATCTTCATCTATAATACTATTCGAATTCCATTCATTATGAGAATAATGAATAATATTCGAATATTAAATGCTCAAATTCATCCTATTATTAATATTTACGACATTACTCAGGCTTATGGATCGCCAATGCCACTATAGCATGTGGTTGTTGTTACATGTTCTGTCCACTAGAGGGACATCTAACATTACAATACACATTTTATTCGTGCTGAATATGGTTGAAGCGCTATCGATGGTTTTCGGCTAATATCTCCGCTAAAACACTACCAAAAATCCTGAAACTTATATCGTTCTTTTCAGTTCGACTAGACGGTTCCAATGAGTTCGGTGCTCGCCAAATCCGTTGAGTTTTCACCGAGATATTTGCGCTTCACGGGCGTTTTTTTATGTTGTTAAACATTTACCAATTTTGACAGTATTGTTATGATGACACAGCGTGGATAACGTGCACAACTGTGTTATGATTCAAAAACTTTATTGTACATCAGACGAAACAAAAGCATTTCATTTTCACATGTGTGTAAGCCAAGGTGGCGAGAAAGGCAAGATTGCATACCCGTAAAACTTCAAATAGTAGCCCGGGCTTTTATTTTCCCAAATCGTCGAACTGCACCGGCTTGTATTTGAGACAGGCGTCTATATAAGACAGGCCTTTATAATTTAGTGTTGAGATGTTGTTCATTGAGTGTAGGCCTAGAGTCTCTAATCTCTAAAAATTTCCAAATGCTCCACGTGAAACTTCCGACCTTTTACTATAGTGTCAATTGATTTTGATTAATATGCGCGAGGGAGAGAGAGCAAGACAGCGCTCGTGTTTGATCTCTCTCTCTCTCTCTCTCTCTCTCTCTCCCCCCCCACACAATATTCAAAAACAATATTCGAATAGTAACTTCAGCATTCGAATAGTATTGAGTTTTTAATATTAGAATTATATTCGAATTTCGGAATTCGTTCCAACAGCCCTAATGCCTTTTATATTTAATATGAGGGATCTTAAAGCGATAATAAATCGACACTTGGCAGACGCTGAAAAAACAGAGAAAATGCTTGAACAGAGACCTATTTGTGTGTCTCTGTTGGGTATTTAAAACAAAAAAATATCTGAGACATCAGTAAGGTAAGGCTGCACAATTAATCAAATTTAAACTGAAATCACTTTGTTATAGGCTAGATTAACCTCCGTTCACGCATATCTCTCATGCTGCTAAATGTGGGCAAAACTCAATTCGGGCACGATATTGCTTTATAATGTGGTAACTATAGACCCCGAAAGATACGGAATTGCTAAGATACATCAGCAGCTATTTTGTATTTTTATCATATCGATATTCTCCGGAGTCGAGATCGCGCCGGTTTCCCCTCAAGGCAGGGGGGGCATGGTCAGACATGATTTTGGACACTTAATTAAGTTTTGTTTTGTAGAAAGCCTTTCTTTAAAGTAAATTTCGTTTTGTATAAATTGTATCTTAATTTTAATATTTTTTTTCATCAACCAATTGCCTGGATTTAATAAATAAGAAGCAAATAGACAATATAATCATGACATGGAGGCGCGGGCGCGGTCCCTTGCATTGCACGTGAACTGGAGCGCATCTCATCATAAATTAACCGAAACTCAGCGTATGCCTCACAGACATGAGAAATATATCTATAGAAGGCTTGAAATGTCTTTAAACGAAACAATTGCAAACGAAAAGAAATAGACAGGCCTACTCTCTGATTATGTAATCCATTACATGCATTTCTCTCTATAGGCGCGTTCACGGAGATGGTGATAGTCACTTTCATCTTTGAATAAATCAGACGTTCATGTTTTTTTCGTCTATTTGAAAGGCTAATAAACATGTTGCATTCTATACGGCCTGATTATGTAATTTTTTTTAAGTTACATAGCCTGCCTCCCACACACACGCACGCAGACACACACACACACACAGATAGAGAGGCGCGAGCCCTCTGGGGGGAGGCTGTCGCGCGCTCTACAAGCATGTGAATGCGCAATCGTGCTTCAAAATAGCCACATTATTGCAATATTAGCCAATGGTGTCCAGAAATCGCAGATCTACAAATCACCACAGAAATAACTCTTGACCACAGAGGGCGCGCGCGGGAAAGAAAGTGAGTAAAGGCGCGTCTCATATTTCATCACGAAAGGCGCGCGTCTCATATTTCTCTCGCTCTCGCTCTCAGAGACTGTAATAATGCTTAACATTATGGTACTGGTATTAATTTATTTCTAAAATGTTCTGATGTACAGTAATAGAGATCAATTTAATATATATGCGGGTTTTTTTAACAGTAACAGCACGTTGAACATGTTGAAAGACGGGGTGGGTTTAAATAAGTTTGATTTCTTCCCACTCCATTTCAAGCATATAGATCGATTTATGTTGTAAAGTTGATGAATTTATCTTTTCGTATTGATTTAATCAGAATGCTTCTTGATTTCCTTTGTTATGTGTCATTTTATTGCTCGAAATAAATAAATTCATTCATTCATTCAAAAAATATGCGCTGGTCAAATCATGCATGATTTAATATGAAGCGTCCGTAACAGTCACGTCCGTAACGCATAATTAGGTTGTTTAGAGCAAATAAGTGAGATGAATTGTCAATCATAACTAGAATGGACATATTTTGGCTTTGTACATAAATTTTCAAATTAATTGTAATAATTATTATTATACAATATAAACTTATTCTTTAAATCGTTACGGACGTGACACAGCACTGAAGCGTTGTGACTTCCTAAATATAGCCTTTATAAATTTTAAAGGGCAATGCAGTTATAACAAAGTGGGTGTATTTATCTCAGTCATGCTCCCATCTTTCTGCAAAATGCTTACTGTCAACAGAAAGTATAAAAAAAATGAGTCTTTGACCCCTCTTTTTAAAGCATGAAATATGTTTGTTTGAAAAAGCAATTTTAGTATCTGTGCACACCTTATCTGAGGTGAATAAACAGAAATTTCCTTAAAATTTACATGACCGCACATCAATACAATAAAATACAGACCCAAATGGACACCTTAGAAAGGGTTTTGATATTTTGATAATAACTTTATTTTTTCATGGCAAGGTTGACATTTGCATGGAATCACACTAATGCGTTCATGACATCAAGACTAGATTATTGTAATGATCTACTGGGTGGTTGCCCTGCACGCTTAATAAACAAACTACAGCTAGTTCAAAACGCAGCAGCTCGAGTTCTTACCAGAACCAGGAAATATGACCATATTAGCTCGGTTCTGTCAACACTGCATTGGCTCCCTATTAAACATCATATCAATTTTAAAATATTGTTGATTACTTACAAAGCACTAAATGGTTTAGCTCCGTATGGAGCTAATAATATGACAAAATGATTTGAATTTGAATTGTGTACATTTGAATTATTTGCAAGTGTAATCTAACAAAACTGAATTTTAAATAGTTCTGAATTTGAATTTTTTTGGAACGAATATTGAACATCTGAAATTTAACAAACTGAAAGGTTTTTATGGCTGAATTTTATAGAAATGTATTTTCAAACAGCTAGTTTTTGTGTTCTGAATTCAAATACTGCAAATATTCAGTTTAAAAAACTACGGATTCAAGTTTTCAAGATGAAGAAATTCGGAACTTCAAATTCAGTTTTCTAAAATTCAATGTCAAAAATTCAATGTCAAAAATTCAGGTCTTACAGAAAGTAGGTCACAGGGAAGAGTAGATGATCTCGGAAAAGTCGAACAGAGCATTTTGGCCAATTAGGGACTGTAGAGGTTTTCCAGCTGGTGGTTCAAGAGGTTGCCACTCTCTGACTCTGATCATGAATCGCCTGGAGGGATTCTTAAACATAAATGATTTTGTGTGTATATGTTAGGTAGCGTTCTCAGCACGTGAGACATTTGTCTAAGCAGTCTCTGGTGTTTGTTTTAAAGTATATTTTGTGTAAAATTGATTAGAACGCCACCGTGTCTACTACACAGACAGGACGCGAGCAGCGCGATCCAACACAGTGCTTGAAGCGACTGTTGCAAAGAGCTGGGACTAGGTCAGAAATAGGATGGGGAATCCGTGTGCTGTTGGGTATTTCACGGCTCGCGTCCAGTCTAGACTGCGTCGTACATGTAAGCATATAAGGTACGAGTGTGAATTAGCCATTAAATGTCTTACAATAAGCCTACATAATGCAATTGTCCTTTCAGTATTAAAGTCTTCTCTACTGATTGATGACTGACTCAGTAATAAAAACTGTCTTTGCCACCATCTAACATTACAGGCGAAATATTTTAACCCCCCGTTTCACATACTCCGTGTGCCCTTTCCCACTCTACAGATAAAGCGTTGTTGAAAATCCGGCTCGCGTACCCCGAAGTGATAAAATGAAACAAAATTATTTATCAAATGTATAGGCAAGACAGGTAGTTTGTTTAGGCATGGTTTGTAGGGAAATTACAAACCTGCGCACATATATTCAAAAGAATATAACTATAGAATAAATTTTTTATGCGCATATGAACGCCATCAGGTCACAGGTTCGGTTTAAAGTCTGTTTAGAGAGAACGCCGTCGTCTTAGTGGCCCCTAATGTAATAACAAATGATAATTTTGCTGGAAGTGAATCACAGAGCTGCCAACTCTCACGCATTGGTCGTGAGACACACGCATTTGATTGGTTTCACACGCTCTCACGCCATACCCCCGATTTCTCAGGCATGAAGTGTCAACCTGGTCGGTCAAATGCCTGGAAGATGAGTTTATCTATATATCTACCTGTTGAGCCACTCGTGATCGACTAGTTATGCCGCAAAATAGTTAAAATCTCCTGGAATCTAGAGCGAGCGCGCACGCGAGACAGAGATTGAGCTTCAAACCGCGTAGCGCGCGTACGGGAGAGAGGGAAAGCGAGCGAGAGACCTTGCGTGCGCAAGCATCCACCGCAACCGCAACCACAGCAACCATAGATGCCAAAACTTGTATCGCATTGACAGCATCTAAAGCATTAACGTTTTGGAATGTTCGGCATGTTCATTGATACCCTGCTCTCTTTCTTTTCTCACAATAAAATAATTTAAATTCAAATTATTATTTAATGTTGGTTTATTTATTTGGTATGTAGCTGTGCAATACGCTTGTCCATACTTATAGCATACATATCGTCGCTGCCCGATGAAACTCACGTAGGCCTATGTCCAAAACGGTTACTTTTCAGGAAGTGAAAAAACACCGTAATTTCACAGCAGTTGAACGTAGCGTTGTCATACTTGGTATGGCATCTTTAAATGTAACCATATTCTTGCCAGTGTAATGATATAATCCACATTTGACCAAAATCGAGTTTAAATGGACATACGTGCATATTTTACAGTAACGTGGTCGATACGCGTTCTTCCGATCATTAATTAGAACCAAGTCGCGTTTCAGATGACAGATGAATAGGCTATGCTCAGTTTATTAAGGCGAGACACGGCAGGCAAAAACATCATTTTTTTCACCAGTCAATTTTGAGATTTTGGGATAGGCCTATTTGTCTTCAATAACATGTCTTCTTTCAGACTTGTGGTGATAAAAAGTCTGAAATACACATTTAGGTCTTTATTTTACTACACTTTGTCTGTTTGCGTCTGTAGATTTCTCATAAATTCATCAAAAGTTGTCGTTATAAATCATCCCTCTGCTCCGCTATAATTTGATCAGTTTGACAAAAAAAAAAAAAAAAAAAAAAAAAAAAAAGTATAAATCGTATCAATGAGACCAAGTTTATTTACATACTAGCACGCAAGCTAATCTGTGAAGAACTAAGTTAGCCTGTGGACAATTACTTCATCTAGACCATTTACCGGTAAATAACAGTTGTGGATATATACTAAACTTGAGAACAGTTGTCAAAAACAAACGTTTGCTGATACTTTACCTCACAGTGTTTGCTATTCGGCTATCCAATGCTGAGCTTCCAGAGACGAACTTCACGAGACCGGTGAAATGCCTCCACAGGGCGGGAGATACGCGGCGTGATTGACAGCTTTGACAGCAAATGGATATACGTGGAAATCAGATGACATGATTTCACAACTTTTCATTGGTCATTTAGATAATGTGAAGCTATACGGAAATTAACCTGGACATTCTATCCGTCGAAAAATCTCAAAATCGGCAAAATGGACATACGCGGTTTTCGTCGGACAGCGACGATATGAACAAAGGTCTTCTTAATGATTTTAAGTTTTGTTCAAGATAATTAAAGCAACAGTTTCAATAACGTAAGAATATGTAAAAGTATGGTAGCATATTTGGGGGCAAAGGCGCCACTGCTGTTGGGACTAAAGGTGCAATTACTTTTGTGCCAATAATAAAGACTGTAACTTTTCAAGAAACTAATGAAAATATGAATTGAAACTGACTAAAATGTCTTTGAAAAAAAAAATATATAAAAAAAAAATATACTATCATTAAAATATGTTAATATAACAAATATATATAAAAATACAGAAATAACATTATTTTAAAAAGTAAAGATTCTGAAAGCATAGAAGGACATCCCATACTAAATTTAATATAGATTTACAGTAGTAACAATAAAGTATAATGTATTATATTAAATGATTAACTCTTTCTCCTTTAGTGTTTTTTTTAAGTTGTCTGTTATTTTAGTTAAATTATTTGTATAAATAATGTGTGCCTTTATGCCCCATGCTGGTGAGCCAACCTTGCCACCTTATACATTTATAAAAAAAAAAAATTCAAAAACTTTTAGAATTTATCTTTTACACAAAATCTGTTGCTCCATCCAGTGTTCAATACGGACATATTTTGTCTGCAATCATGCACTATGAGAGTAGTGAAAAGCAAATTTTTCTTAAGCCCTGTTGTACCCTAATCTTTTTAAAAGAATGCTTCTATTTCATGAGTGTATTCATAATTGTTCATATTCTTAATTTGCGTTGCCATTTTAGATGTTGGCATTGAGTTGATATTGGTTGTTCAGTGTGTGTAAAAGTGTTAAAACCACTTGTATACTATTAAGATCCTGTTGGGCTACAAATATTTACAGCCCATCTCAGTAGGTGTACAAGGTGCTGGATTTCAGAACATCTCTTTGTAAGGGTCTCTAGCAAAGCGCTCAGAGAGTAAAACTGTATGATTAGGTTCAATGGAATATTTTTGAAGCCCAGACCCCAGGCCTCAAACACAAATGCTTTATGAAATGCAATAGTAAAGCTTAAAGTTGCTCTATTTTGAGTGAGAAAAGGTCTAGCAGAACAACCCATCAAAACAATGATGCTTGAGGGAGGCTGAATGAGAGCGAGAGAGCTGCCAGTTCTCCTGCCATCTCCAACTTAAAATGTACTGAAATTGGTTAGATGTCTGTGGAGAGTGGCAGAGTGCCACTCCATTTTTTTCATCTTTCTTTCTTTCATCTGAGGAGCAGATGGCAGAAGACTTAGGCGCTTTGAAAATCGAAGATTGCAAGCCAGCGTGAGGTTGCACTTGGGGAAACGATTTGGACTTTAAAGTTTGTGGGGAGTCTGAAGTGATGGCTGCATAGGCATCGTTCTGTTTGTGCTAATTTGCTCTTTAGTGGAGGAGAACATTCAGAGATCAGCCACTCCACCACAGCCCGAATGCAACGGGAATATGCAGAAATGATTCAGTCGTGGTTCTGAAGGAGTGCTGAAAAGGAAAGATTCCTCAAGATTTCTACTATACAGCAGCTCTTCAGTGTGTTCATGTTTTTATTCGCTGACTTTGACGGACTGAACAGAAGAAATTAACCACATCAAAGAAGGCAGAGCCTCAGAGCCAGACCTACCAATTGCATAATTGCCATGGACCAATGGTAGTTCAAAGGGGTTTACCAACAGCTTTAGCAAGCTGTTTCGAACTTCTGAAACTCCAAACAAACTTAGTTTTGGCCTGATTTTGACCTTTACAACAACCAATGGCCCACAATTTTGAATGTGTTCAAACTTTCTACCAGTGAGAACTTCATATCAACTTGTGAAGTTCTTCAGATTTTTGACAGTATTTACCTCAGTTCTTATTGTGTGGTAAATCTCTTGAGATTGAGAAGAGGTTCAGAATACCCCTCGACTAACTGCTAGTGGGTCATACTAAAACTTAAGACACTGTCTTAAAGAGCATATTGCAGGTAAAAAAAAAAAACTAAATTAATATATAACCTTGTATGAAAATACCATATGAAAAGTTAATGCAGGATATAAAATGTTTTAAAACGACAAAAGGGCACTAATTTAATAGATAAAGTGAGCGTTTCTTGGACTGCTCGTAAAAACGGCTTTTTTTCAACATCGCGTCATTTTACATCACGTCAGGGTGCCTCAGCCTCGGCTCAGTGCAGAGTAGGCTGGTATTCAGTGAGAGCGGTTGTCAGTCAGTGTGTTTTCAGTAGTTTTTGTATTTCAATTTATCATCGTCATGGTAAATTATTGTGTTTGTGGAGGTTGCAAAAACTCCGGCCTGTCAGGACATCGAGTCCACAGGTTTCCATAACAAGAAAAAGGACGGTGCTATATATCTTTCGTGCCTGGTGCGGTTTGTGCAGGTGAAGAGACGGGATTTCTCTTCCGCATCGGCTTCGAGAAACGCGGTCGTGTTTAGCGTTCACTTCAGATCGGAGGATTATCATCCCGGCGATATGATGGAGTTTAACATGGGATGCCGAAGCAAGAATATTAATCGTCTTATACTGTACCAATGGCATCAAATAGTGTGACAGAGGCAACTTGTAACTGAAAAACAAAGTTACTAGGTTGTTTAAATATTCAAATCTTTAATTTTCTGTTTATGTTATAACCCAGGGGAAAAATATGTTTTAAAAATGTACTTGAGTATGTTTTTAGTACAATACAAATATACTCAACTATAGTTTTTATACATTTAATAGTATATATCTACCCTAAACATACTCATGTCTGCTGTCCTGATATACGATGGTAATAATCTGTACAATATTGTGAGAACAGTGTAGCCTATATCGTTTGCGAACGTGTATATATCTATAAGCTAACACCGGTCTCTCTCACCAAGACACCTGCCCTGTTCTCCACTGGTTCTCCTCACTCCACAACTCAATTTGTCTCTGATCGTTCTGTCTAACATTAATCCTGGCCTGTCCCCGCTCTCTTGGCAGCACAGCAGGCTCATAATTGTATTGCTGTGGTCCGTTATACGAGTAAGTTGTCTGAATCGACCGCTCTCCCGCCCGTTACGTCACGCCCGTCACGCCCATTTTCAGACGCGGAAGTAAAATTTTCTCACAAAAATGACTCCAGAAGCTTCTGTAGCGTATTTATAAGTATATTTTAAAGAAAATATAGTTCCTAAATTATTTTTCTATACATTGACTCGTTGGGTCCTCTAACCCGCCATATGCCCTTTAACATAATGGCTATGCAAATGGCAGCAGATCATATCTCTCACAGAACTATTTAAAATAAATGTTTAATTGTAAGGCTGGTGGACAAGTAAAGATGTTTGAAGCGGTTAGCCAGCCACAACACACTGGTCCAGCCGACTAATCCGAGCACATTATGCTTTTTGAGAGGAGGTGCTTCAAAGAGAGAAGAAACTAAACAGGGGTGCAGATTCCAAAGCCAACTATGGTTGCAAGTTCTCTCATTACCAATAGAGTTGATACTTTTGGGAAACATACCCCAGAACATTACTGAAAGACAGGGAAGAGAGGTGAGGAGAGATTCTGTAAAAATGTAAAATATGTGAAAATTAATTATTTGGAGTATAGAAATGTAAAATATATTTACTTAGATTGCTGCTGCATAATTTGAAATGGTGTGATTGCATTTGTTGTGGGATCTAATGCATTCTGTAAGTTAAATTATGAAATGTAGTTATAGCACATTATTAAGCTAATGTGAGTTAAATGGAGGAAATCACAAATGTAACAAATCAAAATAATTGATGTGTAAAGATTAGGTGTAATTGTAAAGAATTGTTGATTAATGATCTAAACCTTATGGAATTAGAATAATCTCAATATAAATATTTCCAAAATAAATATATGATTTTGAAATGTGTATGTATTTCACATTCAAAGAAAGTTATTCACAAATGCAAAACATGATTGAGAAAACACAGGTGTGTTCATAAATGTTTGAATACTTTTACATTTACAAATTGATTGATTGATGCTTTTGCAAATCATCATATATTTGGACCACTTTGGATTTGTGTGTAGATGTTGTTTTAGACGTTCCTGTCAGGTTTCCATTCCCATGCAAAAATCTGATATATTGCCATATATACATACCTTTCAAAAGTTTTGCATCTGTGAGAATTTTAAACTTTTTTAAAAAGAAGGCTTTTATGCTCACTTAGGCTGCATTTATTTGATCCAAACTAGAGTAAAAAAAAAAACTGCAATTTTGTGAAATATGATTAGGCCTACAATTTAAAATAATTGTTTTCCATTTGAATATATTTTACATTTAAAGGGCAAACTATCAATGTCTTTCAAAAAACATTTCAGTACTACTGAATAAGAACATATACCACCAAAAGACAACAGAGCAGATACAAAATTACATCACATACTAATCTGATAAAATTACATCCTGTAACGGTCACCAGCTGGAGTGCCCTTGAGAGCCACCAGAGGGCACTCCAGATAAGACTATTATCCCTCACAAACTACATTTCCCATAACTCACTGCCCGGACTCACCATCACTTATCACTGATCACATTCACCTGTACCTCATTCACTGATTGCATTCACCTGTGTCTCATCCTGTTAGTCTGTCTATTGATACCATGTTCATTCATTTACTCACCGCGAAGTCTTGTACGTTATCACACTGCATTTCTGAGCGTTTCCGTTGTTTTCTTTGTTCCTGGTTTTTGATCTCTGCCCGTGTCCTGGTTTTCCCATTCCTGCCTCACCCTCTGGATTTGTCTGTTTGTTTGGATTGCCTGCCTGTGTATGACCTTTGCCTGGATTCTGATTGCGATTTGGATTAACTTTAATAAACTGCATTTGGATCCTCAAACTTCTTGTCTCTGAGCAGTTCGTAACACATCCCTTACAGACACGGTTTTAATCAAGACAAAAATCATTTCCATAGAGAGTGTTCAATTTAAAGTTATAGCTCAGCGGTTTTTTTAATCAAATATTGCTCAACTCTATAGCTGCGTCTAAAATTGCATACTGCTAGAGTATGTATTACAATTGATAGAGAAGTTCTTGACTATTGTGCACTTTACGAAAATTACTTCACGCAAACTGTCCTACTTTCAGCTTTAGAAAGTTTCGGACCATTAACCTCAGACATGCATTGAATGATGCTAAATGTGAACATATTCCTAAACGTTCCTATAGATGATGTATAAAACATCTGTATTCACAAAGTGTCATGTCCCTGGGCTGATCTGTCAGTTTTTTCCCTGTCTCTGTTTTGTGTTTGTTTGGAGCACATGGGTCCGATTTGACAGTTCACCATGTACTTCGCTGTCATCGTGGTATCTTATCCCACCCCCTTATTCTATTCATTACCTCGTTTATGTTTCACTCCTTCCACGTGTTCTAGATCAATTAAATACTTTAGTCTCCTATTTAGTCCCCTCTTTTGTGCTGTCTTGTGCCAGAACGTTGTTTGTGTAAGTGATTGTTCCAGCTTCATAGTGTCGTGTTCTGCCATGTCGTGTTGGATTCCAGTCTCATTGTCTTGTGTTCACCTGTGTCGTGTTTGATACTTTGCCAGTTTTATTTTCATCTTTTAGTTTTTGTTTTCTCTACTTCCCCTCCTTATTGCAATCAGCCCTGGTCTCGATCTCTGATCGCGGATCGCCTTGGTCTCTGCCCTGCTTCATGTACCACCTGAGTGCCGCCAGCCCCCCGCCTCAATAGTGCCCCCGCTGCGCTACACCACCTTGTGTGCATCTCCGGAGAATGCTACCCCGAAAGTTCCACTGAAATAGTTCCTGTCTGGATTATTGAGTTCCTGTCTGGATTTTTGACAGGCATTTCTGTTGCCTTTTTTTGGTGCCTGCAGACTGAAGCCGTTTCCTGATCTGACAGAACGATCTGGCCAATTATGGACAGATCCCCTCAGATCAGCAGTCACTCAGTAGGGCATTCTCTTGGGCCAGCATGCCTCCCAGCTAACGACCACATTTCAGGAGGTTGAGTTCCTAAGTTCTCATTTGTCTGATCTCAGTGTCCAGTTACAGGAACTTCACAGGGAGAGTTCAGCTAGCAGAACAGATGCCACTGCCAGTCTTCTCTCTGGCAGGAGCAAGAGCCTCATGCTAACAACCCGCCGATGGTAACCCTAACTCCTGTCGAGTGTTTTTGTCTCAGTTCTCTCTGGGGTTTGCCCTGCAGCATCGTCGGTATGCCATGGAACAGACCAAGGTTGTGAATGTCCTAACCCTGCTGACAGGAAGGGCCCATGGAGGCTCAAGCCCCTTTTTGTGCATCCTTTGTGAAGTTCTGTCAGGAGATGGTCAAGCAATTCGACCGGTCTGCTCGGGTTGAGGAGGCGTTGGCTCAGCAGCTGGCATGGCTGTGTCAAGGAGGCAGTTCAGTGACAGAGTTTACAATTAAATTCAAGACGTTAGCGGCCTCCTGTGACTCGAACAAGGGGTTGTGCGGAGCTATGTTCTGTGCTGGACTGAATAAGGAGATCCACATTGAGATTGCCACCCACAAGCTCCCATGCTGCTTCGATGACCTTGTAGACTTGGCTCTCAATGTGGAGGGTTGCCTTAGCCTCCGGCGCCAGCGTATGGCTGTCCGCTCCCCCTGGAGGGTGGGAGAGTTTACTAGCGACCCCACTCCTGTTTTGCCCTCGCCTTCTCCAGCTGACCCCAAACCCATGCAGTTGGGACGACTGTGTCTCACTCTTCAGCAGAAACAAGAATGACTTACTCGGGGCCTATGCTTCTACTGTGGAAGGGCCGGGCACTTCATCAACAAGTGTCCGTTAAAAGCCAGGGGCCATCAGTATTCAGGGGGATCCTGGTGGGCGCTTCTCCCCTTGTTTTTCCACCTCATCCCACACCCTTCTTCCTTTTACGGTCCAGTTCGGAGGATCTATTTACTCCTGCTCTGCGCTGGTGGACTCTGGGGCCGGTGGTAACTTAATGGACAGTGGTATGGCGGAGAAGTGGGGTATTCCTGCCAACCCCCTTCCCAGTCCATCTCTGTTCGGTCCCTCGACGATTCCACTATCACCTATTGGGTTGATGCATCAGCAGTTATCAGGACAATCCCATGTTACTAGATCTGTAGTGAAATCACCACTACCTCCTTGAACTTTGAATCCACCATTCTTTGGCCCAGTATATCCTGGATTCTGGCAACCAGTATCAAGCCAACTGTATCCAAGCCATTTGTCAATTCCAATTAATGATCATGTTTATCACGACTACAATATTCCTAGGGTGTTCCGGCGTCATCTCAGTGTCCACCACTCTCTCAGCATGCTTTGCATAATCCAGTAGCTGAAAACGAACATCCTAACAGTCAGTTTCCTGTTCCATCTACACAATTGGAACTATTAATTAATAATCGGTACCCCTTACAGTTCAAACTGAAAATCTGACAAATCGTGTTCAGCAGCGAAGTCAAGTTGGAATGTCAGGAACTGTTTTGACTGCTCTAATGGTATATTGAATCTACTGTTCAAGCTGTTCAGTCTTCATTTCAGTCCATTATGCCCAGCTCACATTGTCCTTTGTCTGTGAGACCTACTTTTGCCACAACAGAATAACCAAATGCTACAAAATGATCCAATAACTTATGTCTCTCACTCTTCTCAGTCTACCTGTTTCAAGCTCTCAAGCAGGATTGATGCCAAGAGTCCAAGTAAGCTAACCTCAGAGATCTTCCCGAATTGAAGGTCCTCCCTTTCCATATTTTTGTAAAGAGATCCTAAACAATTCACAATGTTAAGGGTGGCTCTGTCTGTAGAATTTACTACCACAAGATGAGATTGAGCAGTATAAGTTCCATATTCTCTTAGACCATTTAAAATTGGATTTAGCACACAATTTAGTTTTGGTTTATTTGAACCATTGAGTACAGCGTGGACAGCCTTCCAGCAGAAATATGGTCAGCCACATCAACTTGTCCTGAGGGAAATTGCTGATATCATGAGTCTTCCAACCATTAAAACTGGAGAATAACAAGCCTTCAGCAGCTTAGCAGTTCGTATCAGTGCTCAACATGCTACATGCCTGCATGCTACAGTCTTTGGGCCAAGGCGAAGTTCTGGTTCACCTGGTGAACTTCTCTTCGTGGCTTCAAGAGGAAGCCGACTGTCAAGCAATAGTAGTACAAGTTGGTGCTGTTCAGAGGAGACCTAATGACAATTTTGTTAACCCTCTGGGGACCAGAAACGCGCCGGCGCGTTTTGCTCGTTTTTTTCACATAGCAGAAAAATAGACTTAAAGTACTACCATCATTTCTGTTCATATAGAGTTAAGAAATATGAGAAAATAATCTGTTAAATGTCTACTTTTTTATGTGCCCACATACAATCAAAATTAAATATTGTGCTTTTGTAAAATAAAGAATATAAACAGGGTGTGCGTTCTGCCTCTCAGTCACCGTGAACTTTTTTCCTGGAGCACGTCTCTAATCTTCAACAAAACTCAGCAAATACTATTCACCCAGACATGAGCAATATATCTTTTAAATCATTTGAGTTTGTACTTTTAAATGATCCGATTCAAAACTAAAATAAATATTCTCCGTTTATGTAATCTATATAAAAAGAGAGACGTGTCAGCCATTCTAATTATCTTTCTCTCAGCTCATTATCTCCGGTAATGTGACACGCCCACGGAGAGCACGCGCTATTCAAACGCAAATACGTGAAGCACCACATTGAGACGCGTTAACGCCCATAAACTCTGAAAACACTATATTTTTTAGTCAGATTAATCTACTGTCATCTTGAGCGGCTATGAGGAACAATCCTGGGACATTTACCTACCTCAGAACAAGTGCTGGTTTATTTTCACCACGAGGAGGAGCAACAGATTCAGCTGAGAAGTGTGTAAGTGTTTTATGCTTGTGCTTTGTTCTAATCGCGATATAGAATAACGTTAGTGTCTGTAAACGGAAAAATAGCATACTGTTTAAATGTGAATCATGTTTCTGTGTGTGTGTGTGTGTGTGTGTGTATGTGTGTGTGTGTGAATGAATGAATGAATGAACGCACAGATACGCACTGTTATAGACGAAATAAAAGACATTTTGTTGACTAGTTTTGGATAGAGTATAAAGTTTTTACTCTAAAATAGACATCAAATAAGCTTTGTTAGGAGTTTCTGCTCATATGTTAAATATATAGTATGTTTTGTCAATAAACTAATCAACTAAGATGTTATAGTCTAGTGTTTGTTCCAATCCAAGCTAAATCAAAATAATGAATCCTCAACTTTGAAATATGTATGATCAAACTAAGACATTTATGGAAAAGACAACTTTCTTTTCAAGATTTTTCCAACTCTAACTTTGAACTGAAATAAAACCTTGTCTATATGGTGAAGGGTGTGTGATAGATGTGTCCAGACGTATGCACCCTGTATTTTAAAGAAGAACATTTAATTATTTGTGATACATTTTTTATTCACAAAGAATTCAAGGACATTATTCATGTCCCTAAAGGTTGGAGTTTTCCTCATTTTTTTAATTAAGGCATTACGATTTTTTATTCCTCTTTTTAGTCAACTTTAGCATGGGTGTGTTCACTTATTTTAAGCAGTGTGTGTGTGTGTGTGTGTGTGTGTGTTGTAAATAAACCCAAACAATCTAAAAGCCATTCTTTTTTAAATCTCCTCATTCTTTCTGCAAGGCTCTTCATAATGATATGGCCTGATAGCACCTAATAGGGCCATTATGGGAGGGTCTTTGTCTTTCTCAGGTGTGAAATGGATACATACTAATGAGAGATCAAGCCTCCTCGCATAAAGCTTTCTCAAACAAAACACGTCATACACATTCTAAAAGACTTTATTGACTTATCTGAATTAGTAGTCAGGATGTTTTTCACATAGTTTTGGAGCAAATATTCTAGACTATACAATTTTCAAAAGTCTTGTGAAGAAATGTGTTTTGTGGCCTTATTTCAGAAACTTTTATTTTTAGTTTTTTCAATAACCACGCATAAATAATATTCTCTCAAAAATACAAACATGTACATGCATGTTGCTAACATATTATGGTAGCCCCGTGTGTGCTATATAGAGTGAATTTACACCTTTGCCATTAACATGTTTATAAATAACTGAAAAAAGCACAAATGTCAGTGCATGTCAAAACATCCCAAGGGCCCCAAAAAACCTTTGGTCCCCAGAGGGTTAATGAGATAAAACCAATGAGGCAGCATCAACCAACTACGACTATTTTTCATGGAGTAAGTAGTGTTACAGTGAGAATGCTTAATGATTCTTCTAGTCCTATCCAAGATCCCAGTTTTGATGAAGGAAATAAGTTCCTGAAATTTCCATGTTCATTGTGTAATCGTGATGATCATCATTTGAGTAAATGCCAATAATTTAGCCTGTATGATCTGGAGAGTATGAGGAAATGATTCAAAGAGAACCATTGCTGTTGGAGATGCGGCACGGGTCATCCGGCTTATAACTGTGATCTAAAGAAAGGCTGTCCTAAATGTAATGGTACACATCTGGGAATTCTACATGAGGTGAACCAGAAGAAGCCAGATTCTGGTGTTTTCCATCTTAGTCGTCTAACTGCTCCCCCAGAGTTCTTCTGAAAGTTGTAAACGTCCTACTGAGCCATGATGGTAGATGTATGGAGAACTATACAATCTTGGATGATAGTTCAGTTGCAGCACATCAACTGGTATTGAAGGGCACAGCTGAAAAATTGGTGCTTAGAACTGTTCGTCAAGATACAGAGGTCTTGAGAGTAGCCAGTGTGAACTTTACTATTTCTGCAGCAATTTCCCAACGGAAATACCAGGTCAAGGAGCTATTACAGCCCAGCGATTGGGCCTTCCTGAACAATCCTATTCTTATCCCATTCCTAGCCTTCTGAAACGATTCAGTCGTCTAAAGTGTTTGCCATTGGAAACCTTCAATAAAGTCCATCCTATGCTATTGATTGGTGCTGATCATCCGTATCTTTTGGCTCCAATAGAGAAGGTTCATCTTAGCCCTCATAGAGGACCAGCTGGAGTTCATACCAGACTGGGATGGGCTCCTCAAGGTTCAGTGCCATCAGCTCAGTCAGTCGAGACAGAAACCCAACGTCTGTATCTTTCTGGAGCTCCAATCTCAACTCAACAGGATAGAATGGTTGTGGCAAGGGTATGTGTTTCCATACAGGATTGAAAAGGCCATTTTATGGTCTAAACCAGATCAATATGCCCTTGACTGCCTTGACCAGTAGACAACAAGAGAGACTGTGAATGGTGTCTCTAGATATGTTACTCTTCTAATTTGGTCTAAGATTGCACCCTTGTTTCAAGCTCTTTACCCTCTGGGGACGGATTGGGTGGTACCGCCCAAAATGGCATACTTTTACAAATGTGTAAATATCTTAAAAACTATTAATGATAGAGAGGTGCGGTCTTTTTTACCGTCTTCCTCAGATTCCGCTGAAAACAGTGATAACTTACCCGGCTTGTAAATATACACACTTCCTTGTTGCGCAATACCACTATGTAAAAGGCCAATGAAATCGATGTTGTTTGGCAGATTCCGCAAGCAACAACCAATGGAAAAATTGCCGATATAGAAATATTTTTCTTACCCAATCAGAGGAAGGTTACCATGACGTATCTAGCAAATCAGAGGACTCTGTAGCCTTGCAAGGGGTGGTACTATATAGTTAGGGATATGACGCAAACAGCGTTGAATGGAGAGAAGGAGAGGGAGCGAACGGAGGCTTACGGAGTGGATTATCAGAGAAATATGAGAGAGAGACAGAACAATTATAATATGTATATATATATATATATATATATATATATATATATATATATATATATATATATATATATATATCTCGTCGCTGTCCGATGAAAACCGCGTATGTCCATTTTGCCGATTTTGAGATTTTTCGACGGATAGAATGTCCAGGTTCATTTCCGTATACAGCTTCACATTATCTAAATGACCAGTGAAAAGTTGTGAAATCATGTCATCTGATTTCCACGTATATCCATTTGCTGTCAAAGCTGTCAATCACACCGCGTATCTCCCGCCCTGTGGAGGCATTTCACCGGTCTCGTGAAGTTCGTCTCTGGAAGCTCAGCATTGGATAGCCGAATAGCTAACACTCTGAGGTAAAGTATCAGCAAACGTTTGTTTTTGACAACTGTTCTCAAGTTTATTATATATTCACAACTGTTATTTTCCCGTAAATGGTCTAGATGAAGTAATTTTCGGCAGGCTAACTTAGTTCTTCACAGATTAGCTTGCTTGCTAGTATGTAAATAAACTTGGTCTCATTGATAAGATTTATACTTTTTTTTTTTAGTCAAACTGATCAAAAAATTATAGCGGAGCAGAGGGATGATTTATAACGACAACTTTTGATGAATTTATGAGAAATCTACAGACGCAAACAGTGTAGTAAAATAAAGACCTAAATGTGTATTTCAGACTTTTTTTCACCACAAGTCTGAAAGAAGACATGTTATTGAAGACAAATATCCCAAAATCTCAAAATTGACTGGTGAAAAAAACAACGATGTTTTTGCCTACCGTGTCGCGCCTTTATAAACTGAGCGTAGCCTATTCATCTGTCATTTGAAACATGACTTGGTCATTCTAATTAATGATCGGAAGAACGCGTATCGACCACCGTTACTGTAAAATATGCACGTATGTCCATTTAAACTCGATATAGGTCAAATGTGGATTATATCATTACACTGGCAAGAATATGGTTACATTTAAAGATGCCGTACCAAGTATGACAACGCTACGTTCAACTGCTGTGAAATTATGGTGTTTTTTTTCACTTCCTGAAAAGTAACCGTTTTGGACATACGTGAGTTTCATCGGGCAGCGACGATATATATATATACATACAATTATAGCATTATTTATTGTTTTAGCACTTTTATGATGGCTAGCAGTAAACGATTTACGGTGAAACAAGCTCTGGAACAATTACTGGAGAGTGACGAGAAGAAAGCATTGCATAGAAAATTCAAAGCATTCCTAAGAAAAACGCCTGGGACTATTTGGGGGACTAAATGTGCTTAAAGTCGGCATGAAATCAAATTTGACAAATCTTCTTTTTATATGTAATATTGTAGTGTTTATTATAAATGATTTATCCGTGCACTTCATTATTTTTTTTTAAATTCATGTACCCTTGAAATCTTTAATCAAATACATTACCCTTCCCTACCCCATCGAAACGACCTCTCTCTCTTTTGGTCACGTGGAATGGCAAAAGGGTACGGCCAGATCCGATGAGGGTGCGGCTATCGGTGCACCTCCTCTCAGAGAATCGCATTCAAATTGTTTGCAACGCTCAACCTCCAACGATCCAATCAATTCCCGAAGGATGAAATCAAGTCCTGCCCTACATTTTTTTCTAATTTCAGAAGCCGTTTCACTTGGATATACTTCACGACAAGGAAAAAATGAGAATCTCAACTTCCGTTTCACGCCGACTTTAAGCCCCGAATGTTTTGTCAAAAGCCCCGAATCTTTTCGTTTTTTTAAAAATAACTTCAACTTTGTTTAATTTCCTCTCAGTCTTTCTGACTGGAGCGGCAAAAAATGAAACAAAAGTTCTAATACTGTGGCGGACGGTAATGCATCACGAATCACTCAGCTTGTTTGCAAACTGCCAATAAAAACTAACGAAGAAGAATATAAATCTTCTTCTTCGCCGTTCTTTTACTGTCTATGGTTGTCATCAGGGGCTGGCGGGCTGTTGTATGGTTCACCGGCGTCGTAGCGAGCTTACTGGCTAACCTGCTGAAGTATATGTGACCCCGCCCATGAGAACCCGGCTAAAGTCGCAAGATCTAATTTTGAGATAAAGAGTGTAAAGTAGTCCTAGTCATGAAAAATGTCAAAAATATGGAATATTTTTTATACTTGTAAATGATAGGTTAGATACTAATGTTTCGAAATGTAGTGTTTAAATTCTCTTCTCTGACATAATAAATATTAAAATTAACACTTTTATTGATCTTTTCCCCCGAGAAATACCGGAAGTTAGTTCCACAATGTCAGATTTTCAATCGGCTGTGAGTTTAATGTTGGCGGATAAACACCCGGTAATTTGGGTGTCATTCGGTTCAGGAACTTCTTTTCTCCCATTAGAAATCATAATATAAATGCGCATCACCGTCACCTAGCTCTGTTTTCGGTATGACAGGAAAGTTGCGACTTAAGGGAGTAGGGGGAGGCTGCAGACCTGGAGCCGGTAGATACACGCCCCTGGCAGTTTTACGCCCCTGACAGTTTTAAGCCCCTGTTGTTCCTGATGCATCCAGTAGGGGGAGGCTGTACAGCGACACGGTTTTTTTTTTAAATTAATTCATTATTTTTGTATTGCAAATGAAAGGATACAGACATTAACAGTGAGAAGAGAAAAAAAACAAAACAAAAAACAAGGGGGACATAAAAAGACATTGAATTAGGCTACACAAATCAATACAATGTTACATTTTGTCAATATAAAAAATTAAAGGTTCTTTACAAGAGACTCAATGATATTATTTGTTTTAGAAACCTTTGAGTTTAAAGGTTTTGCCATTTTCTTAAAAGAAGAAAAAAGGAACTTTATATCAGAGGAGAATATTCTTAAATCAGGATCATTGAATGGTTCTGTCTTTATGAAGATGAAACTTGCCCAGAAGACAAAGTAATAATACTGTATAATCAAGATTAATATCGTTAGATTGAAAATCTGACAAAAAAAAAAAGATAGATTCTGTCATTTGTATGTTAAATAATCTTGTAAACTCTAAAAAGTTGTTGTTTAGCAATGATGCAACATTTATTATTTATAAACGATAGAGCTATAGGGTAGGTAGATATCAATTAATTTCTATATATCAATGGATGGGTCTATAATTTATTTCTAAAGACAAAAAGTTCTTGACGGTCAGGTTTATGTTCTATCTGGCTTAAACTTAGTTTACCACGTGTACGTTTAGCTGCCCCTAGTCTTCTCACTTTAAAATTCATTTTCTTTTAAATTGTCTTTTGTTGCCTGTCTTTAGCTTGCGTGAGATTCTAGTAAGATCCCGTTTACTACTTGCATTTAAACATAGCCTACTCCACATGGTTTCTGGGGGCAACATTACATAGATATTGGAAATATGTGAACTTGTTTTTTTTACAGTCTTTGAACACACAAAATACACATTTATAATAGGCATGTATATGCATGTAAATCTCTCTCTCCAAGTAAAGAGATGAACTGCACACTCACTCAAATATTTTGATTATTTTTATCATGTCATACATGATAAAACCCACATTAAAAACTTTTCCCATATGGTTTGAATGTAGATTCTTTGAGCTGTTTCATCTAATTTATATCTTAATAAACATTTTTTTTTCTTAAAATAGCTTACTGGTCTGGACTAAAATGTAGGGTATGTGCACCTAATGTGGGTTTTATCATAGTCTGTCTTTACCAAATTATTTTTAACTTGCATTTCATAAAGGTGTATTTGCTTTAGCTACTTAAGGAAATGAACATCTCTCTCTCTCTCTCTCTCTCTCTCTCTCAACTTATAAACACCCATCTCTTTTCTTACGACTTACAAAATAAACGACTTACAGAGACATGGACATGTTTTTAATGTCATTTTCAATTTTCTCTGCACAGTGCATCATCAGTGACCAAAATAAATCAAAGTGGCTTGACACTTTTTCCACTATTGTTCCACCAACAAGTGCTTGTGCCGTTGTACTTTGAAGATCAGGAGCAAATTGATGCAATCCACACTCACCTGAGATCAATTCTGGGCAGCACACACACACACGATCAAATCACCATGGATGTCCTTTTTAATTTTTTTAATGTTTACTTTTTTTTTTTTATTAGTGTGCGGGAGCCCTTTGACAGGAGGATAGAAAAATAGTTAAAGAAGAGTGGCAAACCATAGGGGAGTCATCATAATTCATAATTCATTTTTTGTGAACAACAATATTGTCTCTTTCTTCTAAATGACCCTTGGAATTTTAGAAAAGGGATAAATTGTGTTTGTCTTCATAAAATGCTGTGTAGGTCACTGTTTTGTAGCTGTATGACGACCAATAGAGAAGGCTATAGCAGATATTTCATATAGGATCCATATATGATTACATGGTACATATCTATGGGCTAAATTTGGTTAATAGCCTATCTAAATGTAACTTTATAAAAATTCACAACGACATCTACTGTATATTAAAACCTACGGTGAATACTAGGCCTATAACTGCAGTAGGTCATATCATTACTTGTTATAACACATCGTTGATCCAATGTGTTTTTTTTTATTTTTCAATTCACAAAAACAAATAGTCTTCTGTGGGCTGAGTGAAGAGAGTGAAGCCCAACTGAATATCTATATTTTAATCCGTGCAGATCTACACTGTAACGTTTATATTTAAATGAATAAAAAACAGAAAATTGTCAAGTCTATGGACGGGTTATTAATGTGTAGGCGTCGATTTAATCTTTTTAATTGTTTTTTCGCAGTATATCCCCCTACTGGACGCATCAGGAACAACAGGGGCTTAAACCTGTCAGGGGCGTAAAACTGCCAGGGGCGTAAAACTGCCGGCTCCAGGTCTGCAGCCTCCCCATATAGACTTAAGGCGGGTATGGATTTCTCAATGGATTGCTTCGTATCACAACGGAAATTTCAGGAAGACTGTTTTTTTTATTGAAGATTAACTTGTGAATCTAACCAACATAGGACGTGTCAAGCATGCTACCTCTCGAAACATTTCGGTGTTTTTGGACACTGACTGACCGTATGGAGCACGACTGCTGAGGAACTTTCTGGCATCTCGAACCAGCGACGAATGTGATGTTGTTATCCGACATGGCGGCGCGAGAAGAGTTGATTGCATCCTGTCTCAATAAGTTGTTTTCAAGTAATTTAGGAGGGACAGCCTCAAACCAAGATCTTAGAAATTGTATTGAAGATTATTTTGTCGGACATGTAATCAGTGATGATGATGGGGACTCTTTCTTCGACGAGTCTGAAGAGGAATTTTATGAAGGTAGGTTATGCTCTGTCTGCATTGAACTATCATAAACTCTAGGTTACCTAGCATTATGTTCTGCTTAGATAACTCATTGTCAATAACAGCCAATGTGTTGCCAACACAGGTTTATTTCGTGAAAATGCAGACAATTGGATTTAGTGCTAATGCTGTTGATTATGTCTTGTTTCAATGAGTTATTATTTGGATTTTTTTCCAAATTTGTTTAAACTTTCTGTATTTATCAATGCATAATTAAAATGTAAGTACTCTGAAAAAGAAAGTATAAAAATCGAGTGTCTGTAGACCTCTCAAGACTGTTTTAAAGACAGCTCATTATTTCCATTCACTCTACCCCCTCCCTTCTAGGCTCCTTCCAAAGCCACGCCTCCAAAACACATGAACGCGCGACTCCGACCGCTGAGCTGAAGACGCATTATTTACATGAGACGAGCGGAGAGGAAGGAGCGCAGTGCATGTAGTGACATCATGTCAGAATCACATGTAATAAAAAAATCTAACTTTATCATTATGAAGATAAACAAATAAGATGTATTTTAGTACTCACTATCAAGTAGCATATTGATATTGGTAAAGATTAAAATATATATTTATTGATTCGCTAACGAGCTAGTTATCTATAAGGCAGAGCTAAAAACAGGTTGCATGATACACGTTTTTCCATTGCCATCATTTACACTGTGATGAAGATGAATTTCGTGTAACATTCATAACATATATGGTGTTCTGCATGTAAGAGTTTCCATAATGAAAGCGTTGTTGACTCTGATGAGGACTACACTCCAGAGACAAGTACCGCATCGTCAGGTCGAGGACAGATCCGGGTCGAGGGATTTTTTGTTTAAAAACAAAACAAAGGCGAAAAAAACGTGCAGGTAAACTACCAGGTGAACATGGTAAAAGAGTTAGACAGAGGGTAAATATAATTCTAAGAAAAGTTCCTGGATGCGGATCGGCCTACTATCTGTTAAACATGTATTTAGTTATCTAAAGCAAAATTATGCACAATTGAACACTATAGCTATCATCTTGAGCTAGGCATATATATTATTTATCATCCCTACTACGGCTCGCTAAGTAATGTTATGTTAGCTATATTAGGCAGCTACGTGTGCTAATGACACATGCTTCATGAAAACATAAAGAAAAAAATATGTATGATCAAAATACAAAAAGAAAGATTTACCTGTCCAGCAGAAATATAGCCATCCAGGCGTCACTTTTCAGCCCCTTGAGGTCTCTCAGTTCTCGCCATCGCTGGAAAGCCACGCCGATATTGGCATGCGTTTTATTTTGTTGTTTATTCAAAGACTTTTTGTTCATTACCTTTTCTAGTAACGTTACTGTCTTCCTTTTTTTTTGCCTGGTTTGCCTTCGCGAACTGCATAAGTGAATCTTGATTGGTCTTTCTAATCTCTGCCATTGTTTTGCTATTCCTAGGTTCCGTGCCTCTTGAATTCCTCAAATCAAACGGATGCGCGCGCAAGTGGGCAGGTCCTGTGTGGCAAAAGGGTGGTTGCCATGGTTGTGAGAGAGTGACAGTCGCCTAAGCCAATCCTTTGTTTCGTCCCGAATGTAAATAATGAGCTGTGTTTAGTGCAGATGAAACCGTCTAGAGTCACTCGATTTTTATACTCTTTTTATCAGAGTACTTACATTTTAATTATGCATTGATATATACAGAAAGATTAAACAAATTTGGAAAAAAGTTTTTATAAAATTCCTACCTACAATACCTTTAAGTTGGCTTGAGAAAGTTTAGATCAGAAAGTTTGAAAAAGTTTTAAGTAGTTAGAAGATTAAAGTAGTTTAAAGTTTGAAATAGTTTGAAGTTTAAAGTAGTTTAAAGATTAAAGTAGTTTGAAGTTTAATTTAGTATACTAGAATAATAATAATAATAATAATAATAAGTTTAAGTACAATATCAGTAAGATTATTAAAGGCATCGGTAACGCTTTAGATTACAGCCCGGGAAGTACTGAGTAATTAAAGCGATTTTCAGCCCATTCTCATCCCTAGGCGTCATGAAACTGACGCCTTGGGAATCATTTTGACCATGCTTCAATATTCGACGCTTTAGGCACCCTTTAGCGTCAGTTACATGACGCAATCCTAGGGCGTCATCTTATTGACGCTTTACCTTAAGCGTCAGTTAGATGACGCTATCTAATCCTAACCCTACCCCAGACCTAAACCTACCCGCGTCATCTAACTGACGCTTAAGGTAAAGCGTCAGTAAGATGACGCCCTAGGATTGCGTCATGTAACTGACGCTAAAGGGTGCCTAAAGCGTCGAATATTGAAGCATGGTCAAAATTGTCATTTTAGTGACGCCTTGGGATGAGAATGCGTTGCGATTTTACAGTGTAACGTTCGGTAATTATAGTGTACCTATAACGTACTTACAATATAAGTATAAGGGAACAATATTTTAAGTTTGGGGAATAAAGGTGTAACAACCAGGAAATTTTTACAATTATTTATACTGTAAGTATTAAAGAACTAAAGGGTGCTTATTCTACTATTATGATATAACAATCTTACATTTGGGAGCAATTTAGCAAGAACATACCTTTTTGAAATAATGGTGAACCAGTACATACTGTATAGGCTTTTAAAAAATTACAGGGTACATATCTATGCATTTATAAAGTAATCTTTTTAGCAAAAGTGCCCTGAAAACGAAAACTATTGCAACTTTTGCTTAAATATTGGGGAAAGATACTCTTGTTTCATGTAGTGGTGCTTGTTACCCTCTTGTTCCATGTAGTTACTGGGTAAGTGTGACATTGCGGGCTGTAAATTAAAGTGGTGCTTGTTACCCTCTTGTTCCATGTAGTTACAGGGTAAGTACAATAAAAATGCATCCACACAATCTTATATCTACGGTGGCCGAGAAAGCTCAATGCGCTGCAGATAAAAGAAAACACATGCAAATAAAAGAAAACGCATGCAAATAGAAAAAAACGTGTGCAAATAGAAAAAAACGCATTCAAATAGAAAAAAACATCGGCAAATTAAGAAAACATCTTCATCAGTTTCACAACACACGTGTTCCAAATACTCACAACACCACCCAAATTCAGAAACGCGCTGCAAAAGCTCACAGACCACAACGGAAATGTTTCCAGGGGAACCAAATAAGTGACGAACCCGGTGCGTGTGTGTGCGCGTGTGAGAGACGCTTGAGTGATAGAGAGATGGAGGGAGAGCGGGGAAAGTAAATACAACGGAAAGAATACGCTGCGTGTTTTAAATAGCATAAAAAAATTAACGAAACGGAATATGTGGCGGCCGGAGTTGATTTTGTGGCAGCGAATTAGTCTGAAACACTGCATAAAAGTCACGTGCGAACTGCTCGGCTCGGGACTGAGGGCTTATAGCGTCGAGTTTCTTAACTTTTTCGCCGACGAAAGCAGAGCCGTGAAGAGCCGCTTCGCCATGCTTTCATTGTTTTGATGCCGTCATTGGAGCTGAAATGACGGAAGGGGTTGTGTCGCCCAGATTTGCTTCCCCCGGTCTGCATTTAAAATGAAGCCACACCCTCGATCGTTTACGTCTCATAGCCATCGCGCTTTTGGGGGATTTAAAAATCCAGTCGCATACTGTAACGTCATGGCGCGATGCGGGAATGGATGGAACGGAACATTCGGAATCGTTAGTGGAATCGTTAACGTGTGGACGTCTACGATTCCAATGGATCGGAACGTTTTGAACCGGTTCCAAACCGGAACCTGGAACCGATTCCCAAGCCTAGCCTACGTGCAGATTTCTTTCCTTTTTTGGAGCGAGCGGGGGGCGATTTGAGTGGAGCGCGAAGCAAACTGCGTTGAGCGCTGAGCGGCCTGATGTGGCTTTGAGCAGCGGAGCGGAGGGGTGAACAGTTCCGTGAGCGAGGAGCTGAGATTCTCACCGCTCCACTCCGCTCATATGCTCTGCACACCACACGACACAACGTGATTGATCCGCAACACTACATGAGTTGACAACAACTCTGTCACCCAACGATTCTATCTTGTCTACAAACCACGTTTTGTCACGAAAAATCACGCGATGAAACGAACCGTAAATGACGCGAAACAGCACGCGCGCCAATACCCAGCAAAGAAGACGAAGAAGAACACAACACGCGAATATGGACGTCAGACAGAAACTAGTGCTGCAAACTGTTTGCGCAATGATTTGCTCTGAGAAAAAAACGCAAAAAAAGAAAAAAATAATAGAGTATGGGCGGAAGAGTAGATCCGCATACGCGAACAGCAGGGATTGTCTGTGCTACAGAGAGAGTTGATTGGCTGTAGCTCATAACATTACGTAAGGTTGAGTCGTGCGACAGCTCTGGATATCTAGCATGCTAGATATTTTTCTGGGCTAGGCGACGCGTATGCGAGGCGTCTGCGAGCGTCTTTGATGTGTTGTTGGCTCTTTCATACTAACAGATTGGCGAGCGTTCATCGCCCGCTAATCCCCCGCGATTTGCACGCGATAACACCCTGACCTGTCGGCGAGCTCAACGATTTGCAAATCGGGCTTAAATCGGGCTTAAAATCATGCAGTGTGAACTAGGCTTTACTTAACCTGTGCTCATCAAATTTGGTAGGAGAATTCCTTTATTTTTATTTTTTTTGCTCTTTGACATAAAGGATCTGGACTCATTGCAATCTGTTTTTTCTTCTTCACAATCATATGGTCATGTTGAATTTGATGGTAATTTCATAAAGAGAGAGTTGCATTTATTTTGTGATGCCTCTGAGCAAGCTTATGGGTCAGTAGCCTACCTGAGGGTTGTAAACCATAAGAGTGAAGTTCTAATCTCCTTTGTGATGGCCTGTTCAAGAGTTGCCCCTCATTAGTCAATTTCCATTCCTCGTCTTGAATTGTTTGCTGCCCTCAGTTCAGCTGGATTCGTTCTGATACCAGTCGCTACACAGTATTTGTTGCTGACCGCATTACCGAAATCCTGTTCCTCACAATTTGTTCCTTATCGGGCAAAGAGATGCTTCTTTACCTCAAGTCATCTGCAGCTTCTAATATTTTGACTAAGGGGAGATGGGGACATAGCCAGGTCCTGGCAGATCAATTTTGGACCAGTTTTATTGGAAATTATTTGCCAAATCTACAAGTTTGCCAGAAATGGCAGCAAGATCAATGTAATTTGGAGAATTCTACTGTAGTTATGTAGCCTGACGTCATCATACTCAGATTCTAGTCAGAATATGAGTCTGATACTGCTCCATTGGGGTGTGATTATGGGGCGTGTTTCAACCGAACCAGGAAAGAAAATGCCTCTGCACTCATTTGGACTCTGTTCCTCTTTTAAAAATGAATGCGCTGTCTACATCTTCTATAACAGATGCGATAGCTGAATCTACACATATAAATTCTCCAGCGGCAGCCATTCTTTGTTGTAAAAGAATTCAACCCAAGTGCTTATGGTTGATCATCTGTCCATCGTCGTATAAAGAGATTTACAATTTGATTAGTTCAAACTGCTTTGGTTCGGTCATACTTGCTTCACAACGGATCAAGTCCAGACCGAACTTCCCCTCCTCAAATGTTGTGGGCGGGGCTAAGTTCGGCTGGCATCCAGGCTAGTTATGGTCTTGGACCCCCGACTCCCCCATGCTGTTTGGCCCATTGGTAAAGTACTACAAACTTTCTTGGGCAAAGACGGCAGAGTCAGAGTTGCTGAAACAGAGATCAATCTTCTTAATTAGGAATTTTTTATATACTGTATGGTTTGAATAGTTTGTTATGCAATTTATTGTTGATTTAATTTCTTTGTCTATTCATTATTTATGTATTTGTTCAGAAACCAGTCTGATGCACCTATGGAATGACTTATCTACTGGCATCAAAAATAAATCTTTAAAATGGATGTTGTCTCGAGGTGTTTTAACTGACGCCCCATTGTGATGCCTCACAATTATATAATATTAATGTAATTATATTAATTATATTAATGCATATTGTGATTTATCTTTACATTTTCATAAACAATGTTTGATTAATTGAATAGCTTATATATGAGCAACACAAAGTTTGCATGCATAAGAACATTTGGTTACACTTTATGTCGCTGTTACAATGTAATTATACCAGGGCTTAAAAATAATAAAAATAAGAATAAAAATTCAATTGGTTCATTCTGAGCAGAATCTGTATTTTAACGCTTATGTTCATGCGTTAGATGGCGACCATTCTAATGACGGACAAAAGACAAATTTCCGACATTCACTGGTGAAAAACCATCTAACTCCATTTGAGCTTTATTTGGGAAAAAATGGTAATAATATAATGACACATGAAACTGTCTGAACATAAATAAAGCCACAATATTAACTTTGAGAACAAGTGTTTAATCATATATAGGCTATACACATTTTCTGAATTGTCACAGTTCTAAACTAACCTGCAATTTTTGCTGGTTTCAAAACACCAGGTGGATATAACCTGCCATGCTAACATATCCTGCCATGATAAATTCCTGCGATCCAGCAGCTACTGTCAGCACATTGTGTTGTGACCTACATAGGATGACTTGACAACTGAGCGAGGGAATTTCACTCACATCGGATTCGTCAAAATCACGTTTGCATAGGCCGTACTTTGAATTCATGATTGGTTGACTGCCAAATTAATATCTTAAACAGAATGATAAAATAGCATTATTAACCAGTTAGTGTTAATTTCAAATAAGAGTTTCTGTTCAGAATGCTGAAAACTTGATCTCGTTTTTGTTGATGTTCCTGTTAAAATTGAGTTCGTTTCCGTTTTTTGTTTTCGTTCCTTGAACCGTTTTAGAGCCCTGAATTGTACTGCTAATTACTGAGTAATACTAAGTAACTGCATGGTTAGGGTTTGGTTTAGGGTTACTTGCGTGTAATTATGCATAATTTATAGTATTTCTATAGTAACTCCATGTAACAATGTAACGTGTAACAAGGACACTGTAAAATAAGTGTTAACGAACATTATCACATTTTCTCAATCATATGTGCATTTTATAAATGAGGCCCCATTTTCTTTTGGCAAGTAGTTACACGTTTCAGCTTATCAAATTGTGAATCTTTGGCGTAACTTGCCTTAAACAAATGCCCCCCTTTAAAAAAATATTAGTTGTTTTTGATTGCTGTTGTTTAATTGAACGTAGCACTAAAATATTGAAATGCAGCAAGAGTTATGCATACACTGTTCAAAGTTTGTGAGTCAATATTTTTTTTTATTTATATTTAATACTTTTATTCAGAAATAGTGTATATAGTAAAAACTTTTATAATGTTCTGAAATATATCTGTTTCAAATAAATGCTGTTCTTTTGGACTTTCTATTCATTAAAATATCCAAAAGAAAAATATTAAGCAGCACAACTGTTTTTAACATTGATAATAATAAGAAATGTTTCTTCAATTCAACGTATTATAATGATTTCTGAAGGATAATGTGACACTGAAGACTGGAGTAATGATGATGAAAAACAGATATTTTAAATTGTAATAACATTTCACAAAATTAGTGTTATTTCTGTATTTTTGATCAGTCTTGGTGAGCATAAGAGAATTATGGGAATCTTACAGACCCCAAACTTCTGAATGGCAGTGTGTGTTGCATATTTTTGCAGTTTTATTCCAGAACTCGCCACTGCATCTAATTCAACATAAGTGCTTGTTGGTCTAAACCAGTTGACTCTATTTCACTGAATGGCAGGAAGGCCATTGTTAGCCACAATGTCAGAAAATGGATCAAATCGGTTTTCAAATATCCTCGTCGTTCCTTTACAGGATTGCTGAAGGTCAGCTCATCAGTCTCACCAGGCAGCAAACACACATTCAGCAGGAACGAGACGGAGACGCGTATTATGCAGTCGCTCAAGAGCACACGTGCAGTTCTCACACGCACAGCAGTGGCTACACACACACACACACACACACGGGCTGGCTCAGAGAAATCTATCACATGCTCGAACACACATTGACAAAATGCAGTGAGGAGAGCCGAGACGTGGACTGCAGTAATTTAAGCCCAGAGGAGAGTCTGTCAGCCGGCCGAACATACTCCGACCCGGCCAATAACGAGTGTTCGCTTTCAGCAGTGCCAGTATGACCTTCTCTCGGTCTGTGTCAGTCTGAACCAGCTCTGCTCACCCTCGTGTTCACTGGGTCTGTGTGAGAGTGTGTGGATCAGATGAGCTCTGTGCTGCTTTGACCCTCCGCAGACCCATTATGAACCATCCGACTGAACCGAACATCACCAGAATCAAGATTGACTGCGGGTCACGACCTTGTCTGGATTCTACTGTGTAGTGCACCAATTTTACAGCTCATGTAATTTTACTGATAAATAATGTCATATATCATATATAAATAAATAAATGTATAGGGGAAGATGGGGCAAGAAACCCATTGAACAATGCATTTACTTTTCAATTGTAACAGTTAGAAAACATTTTTTAAATCGCATAATCTTTTGAACTTATTTTGAATTAGTAATTACTCATGACAGCTAAAAATGAAAGAATGCGATTTTGGATGCAGCTTAGGACTAATGACTTAAGACAAACCTGAAAATAATCACAATGAAGGAAGCACAACACAAGGGCTGCATCCAAAATCCAAAATGTTAAGCTGTCGCAAAGTAATTACTTATTGAAAATAAGTACCTACTCAAGAGAGTTTGTGATTCAGGATGCAGCCAAGACCACATGAGGGGCACAGGGAATCACTTGACACAAAACAGGAAACATGACTATGACAAATTTCAAAGTAAAAGACATGAAAAGACATAAAACATGAAAAACATGAATTAGGTACATGAAACAAGATCAGACGTGACAACCATAGTACTTTTTGTAAGGATGATGGCACATCCAACTACACTTGAAAAGGGCTAGAAGATTAATGGTAGGTTAGCAGGGTTAGCAATTTCAACAATCTCTTAACCCTAACTATGACCCTTATATTAGGTTGCAGGTCAATTTAATCCATTCCCATTTTTTACGTGTATTAATATTAAATTAGTATTCGCAGTAAAGATGACTGTTTTTACCATAAATCCCTTTTTTATGGTTTTTGCTGAATCCAACTAGGGTCAATTTGACCCTTATCATAAAAACCGTACCAATATTTTTAAATGTATACAATTAAAGGTGTATTTTTTAGCGGCCTTTATCGGTGATGTTTCAGATTGCAACCAATTTTTACAAGAGTGCTCATGCTCTTGCGCGTGCTCGAACACGAGAGCGAGCACTCATGGTACACGGCCACACTGAGACTTTCAACACACCGAAAAAGCATCACACAACATGCTAGAAACTCATGTAAACTCCCACTGCAACGTTACAATAATAGGCTACTTTTATCAGCTTGACGTTCAACTAATGCTCCATGCTCGTACCATAACGTTACATTTGTGGTGTTATCTAGCATAAGGCATTTCACTAACTATTCGTGTATCTTTCACAATCAGCAATGTTAACATAGGTGAATGTATAATATGATAACGAAAACGGTTAGTGAACTAGACTGAACAATTTCAGTGTAACAGTAAGATCGTAGGAAGTAACATTACTGTACTGAACGTGTCTGGAAATGTGTATTATAAACAATATGATAGTAGTGGGATGAGTGACGTTAGACAGTAGATCTAGTACATAAAATAAAAGTTACATCCTAAAGCACCTACTTTTTGTTATCCTGGAACAGTCTTTTGTATTCATTTCATGTCTCATATGTCTCATATATCTCATATATCATCGCTCTGCCGATGTTGATCCGTGTTTTCGTCCTAAGTCGATCCGATTCACGTTTGGCCTGACGAGCTTCAGCAGATAAATTTTTAGTGCCGTCGCATAGACTGTATATAAAAGGCTCGGGAGCGCGCATGCACGTCACATCCGATGGATTTTGCAGAAAATCCGACCCGGAGACTTCACATAGAAATAGGAATACTGGCCTTCAGAGGTAATAGCAAAACCCGATAAGTGGATCATTGTAATGTGATACAACCCCTTCACACACAGGCAATAAAAAAAGGATGCATTTTAGAAGAAAAGTTGCACATAGCACCTTTAGCTATGAGCAAATAGTCATTGTGATGATTGACTTTTTCTCCTACATTTTTCAAAAGTACTAAATAAAAGTTATTTATTGGCATCAATGGTTCCATAAAGAACCTTTAACATCCATGGAAACCTTTTTTGGAATGTAAAGTTCTTTATAGTGAACTTATAGTGAAAAAAAGGTTCCCTTTTGAAGTGGAGCTCGACACTGCATCTTGGATCGATGTTATGGGAAATGCCATCAGTGTGACCGGTGTCTGAAGTATGTGTAAAAACACGGCAATACAGAGGAATATAACCAAAACAGGAATATAAAACCACTCTTTCTGTCACCTGTTTTATATGCATGATGAGCAGTGCTTGTTTCCGATATATGCATGCCGGCACATTTTCGGCAAAGATACTCCAATTTACGCAGGAGGATGGGCACATGTCTGAGGACATCCTGCCTCCTTCAAATGCTCCCCCAAAGTGAGAGTGGCATGAGTCATGGGCTGTTGGTGGAGATTGATTGTGTCTGACATCTCTCTTGCTCTGATACCCTGAGGTATCTTGTTTCCAAGGGTTGAGCTATATTTTCCCCTGTTACGTTTTAAAGTAAAATTGTACGCTTCCCTGCAGTTAGTTGCTTGGGAGGTAGAGTGAATGGAGAATGTAGGGCAATTCCCCCTAGTTCCTTTACCTCCCTGCCCAATCACTGTTAGGTCTTGAAGTAGTGATATATATACTCCCCTTTGGGTGGGTGTTGTATAGGCCTCACTAATTTGGCCCATGTTAAAGCACTAGCTACTGTGGGTCCTGGAGAAGTGCTTTTATTTAAATCAAGTTTGAGCTGGTCTCCCTCAGTGTACTGGGGGTTTTAACCCTCTGGGGTCTAAGGTGTTTTTGGGGTCCTTGAGATGTTTTGACTTGCCCTGACATTTGTGCTTTTTTTTTTCAGTTGATTATAAACATATTATGGGCAAAGGTGTCATTACACTCTATTTACCACAAACAGGGCTACCATAATATGTGAACAACATGTATGTACATGTTTGTATTTTGAGAGAATATTGTTTATGCATGGTTATTGAAAAACAAAAAATGTAGCTATTTAGCTGCTATGTGAAAAAATCGAGCAAAACGGGCCTGGTTTGACAATGCTAATAAGCAGAGAAAGTTTGCCTGCGCCTGTTCCTCCTTGTTATCTCTTGCTCATGATAGTCTTGAAACACCCGTTTCACTTCCTGGAGTTTCTTCTAATGAGCCGACGAGTTGAATCAGGTGTGTTTGATTAGGGAGAAAATGTGCAGTGTTGGGGGTCCTTCAGGAGCAGATTTGAGAAACACTACCTTACAGGAGTAAGTCTTTATAAACCTCTAGCTGGCCTTATTTTTCCAATACGGCAATGCTAACGAGTTGAGGAAGTTAGCCTAGTGGGAACAGTAAATCTATATAGCAAGTCCCAGAGGAATGTTCTACCTATAAGGGTAAGGTAGGCTTGCTTACCTTTTTAGAAGCAGGGTTCGAGCTGCGTCCCCCAGATTTCAGGGGTTTTGAAGTAAGGCTCCCTTGGGGTTGAGCCTCTCTCGTGTTGAGGCTCCCCCTTGGAGAGTCAGCAACATCAGAGATAGTAACTGCTGAGTTTTTTTTAACAACTTTGGTAAGCTGCCCTTTAAGCTGTAGGGTTGAGTGAGGAGTTTTGCTAAAAAAATAAAAACAAAAAAAAGGGTTCTACCTGCCTCCCCCAGACTTCAGGGGTCTTGAAGTAGGGCTAGGCTCCACTGTGGCTCCCTTGGGGTCGAACCTCTCTTGTGCCTCTCTTCACACTAAGAAAAAAATGGTTCACTGAAAGGTTCTTTGGGAACCCCAAAATGATGACATTGGTGGCATTATTTATATTTATATATATATATTTATTTATTAGGGGTGTAACGGTTTACACGGTTCGGTACATTTTCGATACAGCAAAAAGAAAGAAATACCAGAGAAATGTCCCATTCATTAAAAGAAAAATATTTTTAAATAAGTTTGAGTTTTCCTACATCTTGAAACGTTCAGGTTTATAAATAGGGGGTAATCTTTGAAGGATGAACAAATAATGTTTTGGTCATCACATTAAAAATAACATTTAAATATAGGCCTATATTTATATATATATAATATTTAGATAATATTTGAGTTTTGAAGTGCTGGAAAAAGATGTGTGAAGTACTTGAAAGCATTTCACTATTCCAGCCAAACTTCCATGGTTACAGTTAGTGTTACTATATTAAATCCATGGTGACTGTTGCTGATCTGTGGACTTAAAGCCTATAACTAGATCATTCACGGCACAATGTTTCTACTGGTTTCCACGTCAGCGCTGTTTAATCTAGTAGAGATCTACGGTTAATAATGGAGAAATTTTGATGCTTCTCACTAGATCTTGCAGCGATGTTATTACTTCAGTGGCGAATTCAAATGTTTTCTTCACTGGATCTCTTAGCGCTGTGTAGTAACAGTGTCGCTTGATCAAGATCAGCACGTGCTGCTGGTCTTGCACATGTTGCTGGTCCGAACTGATAAACGGTCCGTGAAGCACAATATAATGAGTAGCGCAGTTTCGTTCCGCTTTCATTACGTTTGCCATTTGATGTTGCGCAACGTTGTGGTGGTCACGCCAGCGCGGATTTTGTCGGCAGGAAAAATGGTCCAAGGAATCGTTTGGTTTGTATCCGTACTGAACCGGAAGCCTCGTACCGAAACTGTTATGTGGGTGAGGAAGGATGAACCCAATAGCAGACAGTAGTCAAGGCAACACGATTTATTAAACAAATAACTGGGAAAACAAAGCCCACGAGGGGGCAAAACAGACAGGACTATGAGACTAACTAGACTGAGACAGATAACTATAGGGACACAAATAACTTTAACAGGCAAAAGCGCAACAGGACTAAAACTCTTGACACGATACTCACAGACTCTGACAAAGGTTATATAGCAGGTCCCAGAGGAATGTTCTACCTATAAGGGTAAGGTAGGCTTGCTTACCTTTTTAGAAGCAGGGTTCGAGCTGCGTCCCCCAGATTTCAGGGGTTTTGAAGTAAGGCTCCCTTGGGGTTGAGCCTCTCTCGTGTTGAGGCTCCCCCTTGGAGAGTCAGCAACATCAGAGATAGTAACTGCTGAGTTTTTTTTAACAACTTTGGTAAGCTGCCCTTTAAGCTGTAGGGTTGAGTGAGGAGTTTTGCTAAAAAAATAAAAACAAAAAAAAGGGTTCTACCTGCCTCCCCCAGACTTCAGGGGTCTTGAAGTAGGGCTAGGCTCCACTGTGGCTCCCTTGGGGTCGAACCTCTCTTGTGCCTCTCTTCACACTAAGAAAAAAATGGTTCACTGAAAGGTTCTTTGGGAACCCCAAAATGATGACATTGGTGGCATTATTTATATTTATATATATATATTTATTTATTTATTAGGGGTGTAACGGTTTACACGGTTCGGTACATTTTCGATACAGCAAAAAGAAAGAAATACCAGAGAAATGTCCCATTCATTAAAAGAAAAATATTTTTAAATAAGTTTGAGTTTTCCTACATCTTGAAACGTTCAGGTTTATAAATAGGGGGTAATCTTTGAAGGATGAACAAATAATGTTTTGGTCATCACATTAAAAATAACATTTAAATATAGGCCTATATTTATATATATATAATATTTAGATAATATTAGAGTTTTGAAGTGCTGGAAAAAGATGTGTGAAGTACTTGAAAGCATTTCACTATTCCAGCCAAACTTCCATGGTTACAGTTAGTGTTACTATATTAAATCCATGGTGACTGTTGCTGATCTGTGGACTTAAAGCCTATAACTAGATCATTCACGGCACAATGTTTCTACTGGTTTCCACGTCAGCGCTGTTTAATCTAGTAGAGATCTACGGTTAATAATGGAGAAATTTTGATGCTTCTCACTAGATCTTGCAGCGATGTTATTACTTCAGTGGCGAATTCAAATGTTTTCTTCACTGGATCTCTTAGCGCTGTGTAGTAACAGTGTCGCTTGATCAAGATCAGCACGTGCTGCTGGTCTTGCACATGTTGCTGGTCCGAACTGATAAACGGTCCGTGAAGCACAATATAATGAGTAGCGCAGTTTCGTTCCGCTTTCATTACGTTTGCCATTTGATGTTGCGCAACGTTGTGGTGGTCACGCCAGCGCGGATTTTGTCGGCAGGAAAAATGGTCCAAGGAATCGTTTGGTTTGTATCCGTACTGAACCGGAAGCCTCGTCCCGAAACTGTTATGTGGGTGAGGAAGGATGAACCCAATAGCAGACAGTAGTCAAGGCAACACGATTTATTAAACAAATAACTGGGAAAACAAAGCCCACGAGGGGGCAAAACAGACAGGACTATGAGACTAACTAGACTGAGACAGATAACTATAGGGACACAAATAACTTTAACAGGCAAAAGCGCAACAGGACTAAAACTCTTGACACGATACTCACAGACTCTGACAAAGGTTATCACAAGGATTAACACTCAGGTAACAATCACAATGAACCGACAAAAGACAGCAGATACAAGAGGATTAAATAGGGAACACTAATGACGAGGACAGGTGAAACTGACTAGACAATAAATCACGAGACGAGGATAACAAGGGGGTGGGGTAACGAGACGAGACAACGCAAGCACATGGCCCAAACAAATGGCCATGTGCTGCACATGAAACATGGGTCTGCCATGATCCTGCCACAAGACCAGTGAAAACAAAGACAAGATGGCAGAATCATGACAGAACCCCCACCGTAAGGAGCGACTTCCAGACGCTCCTCAAGGGGAAACTAAACACAAGACAAGACAGACTGTGACATAGATAAACACCAACAAAACATGGAAAACACTAACAATGGCAAACAGGAATAAACAATAACAGGGTTAGGGTGAAAAATCAAAAACAACATACAAGGCAAAGGAGGGGGGGGGGGGGGAACACAGAGTTCATGGGGGAAGGTCCAGGGTGGATGGGAGGACTGGGGGTCTTGGGTCCACGGGAGGAGGGCTGAGAACGAGAACTCCGGGCAGGCTTGGACGGGGACACATGAGTGGAGGTCTTGGGAGAAACAATCCGGGGTTTAATGGTGACAGGGGAAACAGTCCGGGGACAAGTGGAGACAGGAACGAACGGTGAAACAGTCCGGGGACTAGTGGAGACAGGGACAAGCGGTGAAACAGTCCGGGGGCTAGTGGAAACAGGGACAGATGGGGAAACAGTCCGGGAAATAGCAGCAACAGATTCAGACGAGGACACAGAGGATGCGGAACCTGGACTCCTGACGTGAGACATAGCAGGCAATGGGGCAGGACAGGGTACAGCAATCACAGCGGCAGGCTCGGGTGCAGTGCTCACAGGGATAGGATCGGGTGAAGTACTCACAGGAACAGGATCAGGTGCAGTGCTCACAGAGATAGGATCGGGTGCAGTACTCACAGGAACAGGATCAGGTGCAGTGCTCACAGAGACAGGCTTAGGAGCTGAGGACAAGGCAGGACAGACAGGGGGTTCAAGAATAGCGACGAGACAGGTAATCGGAAAGGGTCTTGGCCGCAATGATGACGGGCATCTCCTGATGAGCTGAAACTGCCCGCAGAACCTCCTTAGCGGCTAGATCGGCCGCAACTCTCTCAGCGGGCTCTGGGACAGCACTTGCTGAGGCAGGCTCTGGGACAGCGCTCGCTGGGGCGGGCTCTGGGACGGCGCTCGCTGGGGCGGGCTCTGGGACGGCGCTCGCTGGAGCAGGCTCTGGGACGGCGCTCGCTGGAGCGGGCTCTGGGACGGCGCTTGCTGGAGCAGGCTCTGGGGCGGCGCTCGCTGGAGCGGACTCTGGGGAAGACAGAGACGGAGGACAAGAGGCTCCCTTCTTCCTCTTCTTCTTCCTGGGTCGCGGTGCAGAGGACGTAGCCGGGCTTGTGACCAGTTGCGGAAGCACAGCAGGGACTGCAGCCTCAGTGGAAGAGGACTCCGAAGTCGACTCCCACGACAGCCGTCTCTCTCGTTTGCCGAGTAGACCTTCGGGTCCGGATGACGTCACGGGAGTGGAACCAGCTTGATTCCCCTGGGAAACGACGCCTAGGACACGACCCTCCGGAATGACTGGCAGCTTGACGTAGTATGCCATACGGAACCGTTGGTAGTATGCCATACGGAACCGTTGTCCACTGAAACTGCCTATTCACGCACCAGTGGGGCTCGACAGCCTTAGTCAACGGGTTGGCGCGTATGGTTGGGTTGCGGAGAGATTGTGAGATTGTGGTTAGGTCTCAGCAGCAGGAGGGACGTAGAGGTCAGTAAGCTGGGCTGAGTTGAGTGGGGGACGGAGGGGGGTGATTTGGGGACGCAAGAGTCACTGTCTTCATGTTTTGTCATTTACGCCTGTGTTATGAAAATCATCATTATGAACAGCAGCTACGCTAATTATTTTCCCTTTGCTTTTCTGCTGTTATCTCGGGACGCGAGTCCCGAGAAAATGGCATTCGTCAGCTCCAGTTTGTATCCAGCCTCTCACGGAGACTTCAGATGCTCCAATCACAAAGCCTATGAAGTGACGACTTAACACGGGCGATATGGACTCTCTATGGTGGACGGCACTGATCCTCAACAACTCGTCTTAAGACCGGCGTGCATACTTGGACTTCCAAAAAATACTCTAAATGTTCCGATCCAATCTGACTTGTAATGCTGCCCGAATCATGCACTGTTCCTTCGTTGGCCACAGGAGAACTGGCCCCCCGACTGAGCCTGGTTTCTCCCAAGGTTTTTTTCTCCATTCTGTCCCTGATGGAGTTTTGGTTCCTTGCCACTGTTGCCTTGGCTTTTGGCTTGCTTAGTTGGGGACATTTAATATTCAATAATATTATTGATCTGCCTTACTTAAGGTGGACGTTGACGCAATATCTTTTAGAAACAAACTTTGTTATATTGTTTTCATGTTATCACTGTGAAGCGCTTTGATACAATCTGTATTGTAAAAAGCGCTATATAAATAAAGGTGACTTGACTTGACTTGGTGAAGACAAGATGGAACCCTGTGGCTCCTTACGATAGTGATGCTCCACCAACTCCCGGAATGGGCGAATAAACAGTTCCTCCTGTTCAGACAGAGGAGGGGGAAAGGAGATCCCACCACTCTTCGGGTGGGAGACAGACGGCGACCACCATTGTTCCCGGAGCATAAATTGTTGCTTGATACGGGAGGACATACTGTCTGCTGGGTTCCTTGTTGGTCGGTTCATTCTGTTATGTGGGTGAGGAAGGATGAACCCAATAGCAGACAGTAGTCAAGGCAACACAATTTATTAAACAAATAACTGGGAAAACAAAGCCCACGAGGGGGCAAAACAGACAGGACTATGAGACTAACTAGACTGAGACAGATAACTATAGGGACACAAATAACTTTAACAGGCAAAAGCGCAACAGGACTAAAACTCTTGACACGATACTCACAGACTCTGACAAAGGTTATCACAAGGATTAACACTCAGGTAACAATCACAATGAACCAACAAAAGACAGCAGATACAAGAGGATTAAATAGGGAACACTAATGACGAGGACAGGTGAAACTGACTAGACAATAATCACGAGACGAGGATAACAAGGGGGCGGGGTAACACAAAAGAAAGACGAGACAACGCAAGCACATGGCCCAAACAAATGGCCATGTGCTGCACATGAAACATGGGTCTGCCATGATCTTGCCACAAGACCAGTGAAAACAAAGACAAGATGGCAGAATCATGACAGAAACGGTTCAATACGAATAAATGTACCGTTACACCCCTAATATATTTACTGTGTATATATATATATATATATATATATATATATATATATATATATATATATATATATATATATATATATATATATATATATACACTCACCTAAAGGATTATTAGGAACACCATACTAAAACTGTGTTTGACCCCCTTTCGCCTTCAGAACTGCCTTAATTCTCCGTGGCTTTGATTCAACAAGGTGCTGAAAGCATTCTTTAGAAATATTGGCCCATATTGATAGGATAGCATCTTGCAGTTGATGGAGATTAGTGGGATGCACATCCAGGGCACGAAGCTCCCGTTCCACCACATCCCAAAGATGCTCTATTGGGTTGAGATCTGGTGACTGTGGGGGCCATTTTAGTACAGTGAACTCATTGTCATGTTCAAGAAACCAATTTGAAATGATTCGAGCTTTGTGACATGGTGCATTATCCTGCTGGAAGTAGCCATCAGAGGATGGGTACATGGTGGCCATAAAGGGATGGACATGGTCAGAAACAATGCTCTGGTAGGCCGTGGCATTTAAACGATGCCCAATTGGCACTAAGGGGCCTAAAGTGTGCCAAGAAAACATCCCCCACGCCATTACACCACCACCACCAGCCTGCACAGTGGGAACAAGGCATGATGGATCCATGTTCTCATTCTGTTTATGCCAAATTCTGACTCTACCATCTGAATGTCTCAACAGAAATCGAGACTCATCAGACCAGGCAACATTTTTCCAGTCTTCAACTGTCCAATTTTGGTGAGCTCTTGCAAATTGTAGCCTCTTTTTCCTATTTGTAGTGGAGATGAGTGGTACCCGGTGGGGTCTTCTGCTGTTGTAGCCCATCCGCCTCAAGGTTGTGTGTGTTGAGGCTTCACAAATGCTTTGCTGCATACCTCGATTGTAACGAGTAGTTATTTCAGTCAAAGTTGCTCTTCTATCAGCTTGAACCAGTCGGCCCATTCTCCTCTGACCTCTAGCATCAACAAGGCATTTCCGCCCATAGGACTGCCGCATACTGGAAGTTTTTCCCTTTTCACACCATTCTTTGTAAACCCTAGAAATGGTTGTGCGTGAAAATCCCAGTAACTGAGCAGATTGTGAAATACTCACACCGGCCCGTCTGGCACCAACAACCATGCCACGCTCAAAATTGCTTAAATCACCTTTCTTTCCCATCCTGACATTCAGTTTGGAGTTCAGGAGATTGTCTTGACCAGGACCACACGCCTAAATGCATTGAAGCAACTGCCTTGTGATTGGTTGATTAGATAATTGCATTAATGAGAAATTGAACAGGTGTTCCTAATAATCCTTTAGGTGAGTGTATATATATATATATATATATATATATATATATATATATATATATATATATATATATATATATATATATATATTAGTGCTGGGCAACGATTACATTTTTTAATCACATTATTACACGCAAAATTGAATAATGAATTCTAAAGTAGTGTATTACGCACTTTTGATTTAAATGTACTGCTGTATAGGGCTGGGCGATAAAACGATAACGATAATTATCGCGATATAATTTTCCTCGATAAAACGATATCAAGAGGTCGATAAATGTTCGATAATGTGTATGCGTCAAAAGCGGAACGAAACTCATTTGAACCGCGCGCCACACGGACCATTTATCCGCTCGGCTCAAAGTCCAAACCATAGACAGTAAAAGAAATGGACAGAGCGATCTCATTGGAACTCAGTTGAGACAGTTGAAGCCCACTTTTAGCGATTTTTGAGCACTTCCGTTCCTGACGCGCAGACTCAGACCGACTCAAACTAAGCTTGATGACGTGAGCAACCTGTCTGACAGACGTTAATCTTCTAGTAGCTGTGCGTGAAAATTGCCAACGTTAATCTTGCAGAGACGGGGAACTTGAGCAAAGAGTTCTTTGGCGTGAGTGAGCAGGAGTAAGTATTCCGTTGCTTTTATGGACTCATTATCTATGGGCTTCTCCCTTGACGGGACGTCCCCCCGATTGCCTGCGAGCTTCTCCTCCTGTCTGTACGGTAATTTCTGTACAGCGCGACAGAGAGTCGAGTGGTTATGACGCAATCGTTAGCCTATTTTTACCAAAACTGTTTCTACGGGGCCATAATGTAACATAGAAGGTAATGGAGCCCTTTATACATTGTCGTGTTTCTTTAGAAATAAATAATGGACAAATGGAGTCTTTAAACGCCTCAGATGTAAAGTTATTCGCTGTCAAAGTGACGCCAAAATGAATGGGAGTCAATGGAAATGCTAACCCAAGTGAAGTTCTGCTACAAGATGGCGGCACCCGGCCGACTTCAACTTCCAGTCGATGGATTACCCCCTTGGTCCAAACGGCAGCTCACTAGAGCACATGCGCGTTTACTCTGATTGTCTCGCTCACGACTCGATCCAGTGAGAAGCGCTTGAATTCAGCGAAGAACACAAATGTCAAGTTCAAACCAGTTTAAAGGTAGATGAAACAGCGCTGACAAACAGGAGAAACACTGTGCGGAACGATACAGTCAGAATCTGAATTGATACTGAATTCATTTAGCCTACCATGGATTTACTGTAACGTTAGCCTAGTAATATGAAATGTGATATATACATATTGAATTGTATTATATTATTAATGTAGACAATGTATTAAATGACTAATGGAATTTAATTACAGTATTTAATAATGTATTTAACTGTTAGGCTACTGTTTTGCATACAAATACCATAGAAACCATAAAGTTACATTTTGCCATGATAGTGAGGTGCTAAGTTATAGGCTATGCCTGGTTTTATCTGTGGTTATCATGATCTAAATGCATGATACTGGATGACCAATGGTTAATTTGAATAAAACTCAAACAGTCAGAATATTACATTTTACCAAAATAAAAATGTGGTCGTTACATTTCTTTTTTTAAACAGATGTTACTGTTTTTGTTAATGAACATAAATTTAACATAGTAGTATTAGCTTGAGTTAGGATGCAGATTTACTGTCACCTCGCTGTCAAATAAGCGTTTCGAGACAAAACATGTAATTTGAATATTGCAAACTGTGCTGAAGAAATATTTTTCTATTCAGATGTTTATTTTGTTAAGTCAAGTCATCTTCATTTATATAGCGCTTTTAACAATGGATTGTTTCAAAGCAGCTTTACAGAGATAAACATATAATTTAAGGTAACAGATTGTTTTGGCATTATAGTGGTTCTTGAATAATGTTATTTCCAGCTAAAGTTAACTTTGATTGATTCACCTCCGTCGAAATGATCAGACTTTTAAACGCGAACCTGTGATTAACGCTGACGGCGTTCACATGCTCATTCAGAATTGATTCTATAGTTATGTGCTTTTTAAAATATGTGCGCAGGTTTATAATTCATACAACCCAGCCTAAACAAACTACTTTTCTTGCCTATAAATTTTGATACAGAATTTTGTTTTATTTTATCACTTCGGGGTACGCGAGCCGGAATTCACAACGCTTTATCTGTAGAGTGGGAAAGGGATCCTCCATAGGGAGAGGATAGTGGATACTTCAGCACTGCATTGTCATCGGGTCCAGGCGGATCTCCTTCGTCAGATCTGGACACGGCCTGGATCCGGCAGGCTGCGGGAAAACCTCGGGATAAACAAAGACACTAATATTAGCGTAGATGCCATTCTTCTTATGATGTAGCGAGTACATCAAGATTTAAGGGAAGTGTTCCCAGTTCCGGCTGACCTAATCTATGCAGCCTAACATTGAATTTATAGAAGTCTATAGTGCGTTATGTGTATGCTAGGTCAAAGAGATGTGTTTTTAGTCTAGCTTTGAACTGACAGAGTGTGTCTGCTTCCCGGACAATGGTAGGAAGACTGTTCCAAAGTTTTGGTGCTAAATAGGAAAAGGATCTACCGCCTGCAGTCGATTTAGATATTCTAGGTATTATCAACTGGCCGGAATTTTGAGATCGCAATAGACGTGAAGGACTATAATACGTTAAGAGCTCGCTCAAGTACTGCGGAGCTAAACCATTTAGTGCTTTGTAGGTAATCAACAATATTTTAAAATTTATACGATGTTTAATAGGGAGCCAATGCAGTGTTGACAGAACCGGGCTAATATGGTCATATTTCCTGGTTCTGGTAAGAACTCGAGCTGCGGCGTTTTGAACTAGCTGTAGTTTATTTATTAAGCGTGCAGGGCAACCACCCAGTAGAGCATTACAATAATCTAGCCTTGAGGTCATGAACGCATGGACTAATTGTTCCGCATTTCCCAATGAGAGCATATGGCGTATTTTAGATATATTTTTAAGATGGAAAAATGCAGTTTTACAGATACTAGACACGTGGCTTTCAAAAGAAAGGTTGGTATCAAAGAGCACACCCAGGTTCCTAACCGGCGACGAAGACTTGACAGAGCAGCCATCAAGTGTTAGACAGTATTCTGGGTTATTACGTGTGGAAGTTTTTTGTCCAATAATTAGAATCTCTGTCTTTTCAGAATTTAGTAGTAGGAAATTACTAGTCATCCAATTTTTTATATCAGCTATGCATTCCGTTAAGGAAAAATGACAAATGTTTGCATGTTCTACCTCAGATTTGTGAAATGTTCACCTGTTTGGCAAGTGTTTGTCATGATATGTTCTGACAATAAAGAGTAGTTTAAAACCACAATTAACGCTCTGGTTTCACTTTCACTTATAGGAGCAAAAATCTGCCTTTAAACTTAAATGAAATAAAGATTTGATATTTATCGTGATAATTATCGATATCGACTGATATAAGAAAAATTATCGTGATAATTTTTTTTGGCCATATCGCCCAGCCCTACTGCTGTATACATAAAAGTGCAATAACATGTGGTTTGCAAAAACTTTAAACAAAAGCCTAATGTGCTTTTTACCAGCAGTATTCCCTTTACACAGTAGCAATAAAATATTTCTTGTAAATCTCAACTTAAACATTAATGTAATCAAATCAAATATTAAACCAAAGCTATTTGCCACTGCCAGGGCATTACCTTTTATCTAGCTTGTTAAAACAAGTTACCATAGAGTCCTGTTTTCTTGTTTTTTTTCTGAACCGGTATCAACAGGTATCTTTTATCAGGGAGCAGCAGAAACAGTCTGTGTTCAGTAGCAAGTTTCCCTGTTAGATTGAGGTGAAATGGTCGAGCACAAGGTGCAGCGACAAGCGAGTGCGTTCCCGTGAACCTGTCGCGGTTGTGCGCGCGCACACGCTCGCCCGCTGCAGAAGTTCAATTGTCTTGAACTTTTTGTACACGACGCACAGCACAAATCATAGGAAGATAGAGTGATCCTCGCTGTTTGTGAGTTTCCAGAATCAAAATAGTTATCAGGACATCAACAGGATGGAATTCACATGGCAGAGCATCCCCCGCCAAACTAAACGCAGGCCTATCAGGTAAAGTTATGTATAGTTTTAATTTAAGTTAAAAAGGCTGCAGCTGCGCACTGAAGCCGTTGCCATGGTTACTATCCATAGAGCGCCCATAGACATCATATAGATAGACGCCCTATCGACCGCTACTGCCTATTGGCGCGGACGAGCCGTGGGGCCGCCATCTTAAACCGGTCACCCGCTCCGCTCAGTGTAATCTGTTTGGCAGGTGCAATGAGCTGTCAGCGCATTTAATTAATCATATCTCACTGAATACCGAACTGATTTTCACGCAGGTTTTTTTGCTGCAAAGGTCATACACGTAGCTACGATACAGGACACATTGAATATTTTACTCACAAAATACAAACAATAGTACAGTAATGTTAAATGTTAAATCTTACTTGTGAAAAGTAATCCCCGAGTGATGGTCCGCCGATTTGAGCAGGAATATGCTGCACAGTGCTCTGGCATCTACTGCTGCCATGCAACGCAAATAGGAGTATGACCGGTTTAAGATGGCGGCCGCATTTCTTGCGCCACAGCAGCCAATAGGGCATCTAGTCTCTATATGATGTCTATGAGAGCGCCTCCTGCCGTTCATTCGCGGAGCGCTGTCTCCCTTTCTGTTCACCTGAGAGAACCCGCCGAAGCCTCTCCACTGCTTGTTTGGGAGGGTTATTTGTTGGCTGACCAACATCCCACCCCTCCTGTGACCCATGGTTTGATTGTAGGCCTATGTGTATTCAGAGCCAGTGAGCAACGGACTTTCAATATAATAAAAAAAAAACTGCCTTAACGTGCGATAAAAAAATTGTCGCCGTTAATTAATAAATGCAACAATAACACGTTAACGTGCCCAGCCCTAATAAATATATATTAGGGGTGGAACGGTACATGTATTCGTATCGAACCGAAACGGTACGGGCGTCACGGTTCGGTGCACGAATTAACACGGAGAATACACGGTATAAAAATAAATAAAACTCGCGTGCAAATTAATTAATGTAATGCGGAACTACTGTTAGATACGCGGGTTCTTTAGGGACACATAATCTGTACCATCGGCTTAGCTCTGAACGCGCGTTCACTTCAAACGTTGGCTTTATACCCGCGTTCTATTCGCTTTGGACTAGCGTCGAACTAGACGCGAATTTGACGCTCTATTCGCGTTTGGTGTGACCGCATAATGAACAGGCTGCGATGTCAATGCAATGCTGGAGTGTGTGTGTGTGTGTGTGTGTGCGCGCGCGAGAGAGAGAGAGAGGCGAGATCGAACTGTGTGTGTGTGTGTGAGAGAGAGAGAGAGAGAGAGAGAGAGAGAGAGAGAGAGAGAGAGAGAGAGAGAGAGAGAGAGAGAGAGAGAGAGAGAGAGACGCGCAACCGAACAGTGGAAACATAAAGTGTTTACTTCTATTTGTGTACACTCGCAATAAAACACAACATTGTGCACACTGTAACCTACAACTGTCACTCAACCAAAATCACACACACTGTTTTAAAAGAAAAACATATTTATCCGACTCTATTTCTAAACAGTCTGTGGGTCCCATCTTTTGGACATTCGTCATATCGCATTGGTTTTCATTTCTTGTCCTCGGAGCACTAATCTTACACATTCTACATCGATTAAAAAAGAAAATCGAATGTGTTTTTAATGGTAGTATTATTTTAACAGAAATGAATTATTTATAATTCAGATGAGAATAATGTTACATTGTTAATTAATAATGTTAATTAAAATTAAGGAAAACAAATATATTGATCTGAAATATAGCAAATTAATTTTAAATTAATTCAGGTACAATTACCAAACATATCGCAAGGTCTTTTTGTCTTTTCATTAATTTAATTAATAAACTAATTATATAAAACTATTGTCAGTGCACTACAAATAAACTGGTTCTATGCCTTTATATAATAAAACTTATTTAAAAAATACAATTCCTTCTGCATTTTTGTTTTGCTTTTCCCTCCATTGTACCGAAATCGTACCGAACCGTGATGTCTGAACCGAGGTATGAACCGAACCGTGACTTCTGTGTACCGTTCCACCCCCAGAGGCGCTGCAATAGGGCAGGCAAGGCAGGCAATTGCCTGGGGCCCCGCATTTCGAGGGGGCCCCCGAGGGCCGATCATTTAAACAATCAGAAATGTTCATATTAATATAACACGCAGTGACGCCGCCGCATCCCCCTTAGTGGGCCCCCCTCTCTCGCAAGGCTGCGTATGCTTTTGCTGCTTCTGGCGCCTTTTTCAAACTGTCGCAGCGCTTACTCGCGTTTCTGTCTTTCTTTTACTGTCTGTATCCGAAAATGCATGAATTCGTGTATTAAAAATGAAGAGGACATATCCATCTGGCAGCCAGAAGCGGAAAAAAAAACAAGATGATAGGGGAAAGAGAAAACATGACTGCGGTAAGTGATGGAGAATGAGATGATGATGATTAACGTTCACTTAATTGACTTAACATTTACGTTAAGGATGATTAATGGCAAACAAATCGTTTCATCGTTCAATCCACATTTATTTTTCACAGTAGTACATATCGTTTTAAAGCACCTTTACAGAAAATACATGGAAGTTATCTCGAGTGATCTGTTATCAGAGGTGACTGTTAATGGTAGCTAGCTATTTTAAGAAATGTACAAAACAAATCACACAATCCACGTTGTTAATTTCAGTTTAGTTTCACTTAAGATTAATTGCTAGTAACGTTAATATGTTACTGAAAAACTGTTTAGCTAGGGGGTTGCACTTAGCAACAGCATGTAAAGCGTTAGACGGTATTAATGCAGGCTGAAATAGAATAACGTTACCGTTAAAGGATTAACGTTAGTTCACCTCAAAATGAAACTTTCCTACTAATTTACCCCAATGCCATCCAAGATATCCATGTGTTTTTTTCCTCAGTGGAAGATAATTTTTTTTTTTTTTTGAGGAAAACATTTCTGGATTTTTCTTCGAATAATGGACTTTTTATTTTATTTATTCATTTATTTAACAGGGACCATACAGTCAAACATAGTCACAATACAAAGCCTGTAACTGATGCGCGGCATATAGAGTTTGTAGCTAATGCTAATTTACAACTCTTGTCCCTGGTTGGGCATTTCTAAGTACATTATAAATAGATACATACAAATATAAAACATTCACATTTCTTCAAACACACACACACAACCAGAAAAAAAAAAAACAATAGTTAAAAATGGTTACAGTTTTGGTTTGCCTTTAGCCAAGACTTAATCCTGGAAATGAACTTTTTCAAGTCAGATATGACCTTAATGTCCGATGGTAATGAATTCCAGAGTCTAGAGCTCTTAATAGAAAAAGCTGTCTGTGCAAAGCTTGTCCTACAGTATGGTATTGTACAGTTGTGATTTGTGCTGCTTCTGGTAACTCTTTTGCTGTTCTGTACTTGAATAAATTTACTAAGTGGCTCAGGTGCTAAATTATTAATACACTTGAAAATTCATTTTAAAAAACAGAAATTACTGAAGCTTTCAAAGCTTAATATATTATATCAATGACAACCAACGTTTTTAAGTCCAAATCAATGCAGTTTCAAAGGTCTTTGAAGTGCTTCAACGGGCTGTGTACGATCGCATCTGAGGAAGAGGGTGTTATCTAGCGAAACGATAGGTCATTTTCTAAAAAAAAAAAAATATACTTTTTAACTACAACTGTTCGGATTGAGCTGATCTGCAACGCGCCGGGAACTACGTCATCACGTTGAAAGATGTGTTTTGACTACTTTTTGTATGTTGTATAATTATATCTCTAGGTAACAAAGATATAATAATAATAATAATAATAATACATTTTATTTGAAAGCGCTTTTCTGAGTACTCAAAGACACTTTACATAGAAAAAAAGAAAAAGAAAAAATCGGGAACAATATCAAATAAATGCACTAAAAAAAACACACTTGACTAAGCTAAACATTAAAAGCAATTTTAAAAAGGTGAGTTTTTATCAGTGATTTGAATGTTGAAAGGTCAGTGCAGTCACGGATATATTTACAAAAAATATTTTAGAAGGGCCTCATTGATTAATTTTGCCTGGGGCCCCCACTCAATGTTGGTTCGCCTCTGTCCACCCCTAATATATATATATATATATGTGTGTGTGTGTGTGTGTGTGTGTGTGTGTGTGTGTGTGTGACCCGTGATGGTAAAAGGAGTCAGAATGCGCACAGGCAAAGTTCGAGCTACAGGGAAAACAAGTGAATGTCAATTTTGGTCGAATTTGAGGTTTTCACAAAAATTAGTTCATTAAGCCCTCGTCTAGCGATCCCATTGCTCCAAATAGCAATTAAACATATAAAAGTATATATTTGTGCAATTTATGAGAGGAGTACATTTCTCTGCTCGCTTCTCACACTTCCCCTCAGCACAATTGTAGATTTGAAAATCATGCTTTTCCCCATTATTGTTCAATCACGGAAGCTACACCAGGTATTTATTTTGCCAAGAGATCTCTTATTTAATATATATGTATCAGACATATTCCCCATTTCTCTATTCCCTCACCCCATCATGCCAGATGTAAATGGTTTCTCCTCCCTCACCCCCTCATGCCTTTGTTTCTCCTTCCTCTCACCTCGCCATGCCTTTGTTTCTCTGAGGTGGTACAGTAAGATTGAGCATATACACCACTGAACGACTTTCAACTTCCTTGTAAGGTAGAAAAACATGTTGCTTGTGTTTAAAAATAGAACGTAGGCCTATACCTCATGCTTACAGATGGTACACTCCACTTTCCATATTAAGAAACTATTTCTCAGTGTATACATTTGTGGTACATTTGCATCAGTTGAAAAACATTCATTTCCTTGTAAAGAACATGCCAATTCAGTACACATTTAATGTATCATCATCATTGGAACATCTCTGCTCAGTGAAGATTACATTGCACACATACCGGCACTTGTATGCAAAATATAGCAAATCCCAAATCTCTGCTCAGCACAAATGTACAACATACTCTGACTCATAAAATACATTATGAAATTATTATGAAAATTAATAAAGAAAAATAATACAAATAAATAACATTGAACAGTAAATATTTAGTCTTCAACAATAGTTTTAAAGCGCAGCATTCTAACCTTTTGAATATTCATAGTGAATTCTCCATGGCATGAGTCTGAACCAATGAAATGTGAATTTCAAACTCATGCTGATGTAAACAAAGCGATCTTACTCGCCCTGACTGACAGATCCGAAGTGTATGCACAAAAGCGCCTCAGACAGCGCAATCCCTATACACATACTGTATACACAGAATTACAGTATTTCAAAATAGCTGTTTTATTTTTCCTATAGATATTTGGTTTAGACTTGGTGTGTGCCAAATTTGGTGTTTTAACCAGGAATTTTAAGGGATGGTTGCTAGGTGATTTTGTTTTGGAACCACTAGATTTTTCTCAAATTTGACTTTGCTGACTTATTGACTTCAAACAAGTGTATCTCAGTAATTTTTTGTCTGGTTCCAACAAAGCATACATCATTTTCAAAAACTAATTTTAAAGACCCAGACGTAAATGACCAGGAAACAAGGTAAAACTCAAAACTGGTGTTTATCAACAGTTTTGGCAGGAACACAATCGTAAAATAGGCAAGTAATTATTCTGGAGAACATAGATGGTGAGAATAGACATTATTGTTAATTTAGAGTCTTTTGCTTATAGATCCTGGAAAGCACACACACGGAAGGGAGACACATTGAGAAAGGGGATGACTGGATAACAGTTTGGAGTACTTGCAGATCCCAGGATGAATGAGATAACTGGGGATCGACTTAGAAGCAGGAACAGAATTAGTGGTCAAGGCAAACAGGCACATCAAACATTTAAGTAGCAGGCAAGTGGTCTGTAACATCGAATGAACTGAGAGTGTCTGTGCTCTATTTATAGTCTCTGTGATGAAGTCTGATGCATGTCAGGTGTGTGTGACTGAGTGCCAGGGAGGATGATGGGAAATGTAGTCCATGTTCAGTATTCTGGTGAGTGTGATGGTCGGATGAGTGAGGGAGAGCCTGGATTGATCGTGATAGTGTGTTACTTTTAGTAGAAAAACTAATTAGTGTACAATGTTATTTTTGGATGTTGGTTCTCGTTCGATGAATTACATTTAAACACATTTACATGTCATGTTATCATAAGAGTCCTATTCATTTGCTTTGCTTATGAATATGCTTTGAATATCACGATTATCGTCAATACCGGTATATTGCGACACCCCTAATGTGATACAAAATGACCCCATCACTATCATCATCACCGCGATCCTCAACTTCAAGTTCATTGGCGACATCCTCCTCCTCTTCACTCTCCTCTACTTCTCCCTCTCCGGCCTCCGCTAACTCTGCCTGCCTTGCTTGCTCTAACAGCTCCCGCCCAGATTCGCAGGGCTCTCCCTCTTTGAACAATGGATAAGGTGATCCTCGCTTCCATCAGAAGCTACTGTCAGGCCACATACCTAAAGACAATATCCCGAAGTTAATGAAATACATTATCTCTCCCCTCTCTCTCTCTATCTCTCACACACACACACACACGCACACGCTGCGCACAAGCAGACCTTAAAGGCATTTGTCAGCCGCTCCGTATCCAGCTTTTCCCACGATTGAAGTACCCAGGCAACCAACAAGCGTCGAGTTGGGGCCCTCATATTTCCTCCAGCGGTGTACTCCTTGTCCACATCCCCTGCCATCCAGTTGTCATAGGACTCGTGCAGGCTGGCTTTGAATGGTTGGTTCCTTACGACGTCAGGGGCCTGTATGTACTTTGTACAGCCACCGGGTATCACAGCCATGGTTATGTTGTAGCCCCTTTTGAGCTCAGCTTTGGTCGCTGCGCTGATATGACAGCGATATGAATCCCACGGTAGGAGACGAGGGACAAAGTTGAGCTTTCCCACCACTCTCTGAAGCCAGTCTGCAGTCAGCTTCTCATTCATCCATCCATTTTTGGACGTGGCCACCACCACCCGACTGATATTTTGCATTGATTTCACCTCCTTGATCCCCCCTTTGAAGACAACGTAAGGTTTCAATTTGGTCCCGTCTGCTTTCGCAGCCAACACCACAGTTAAGGGGCTCTTCTCATGGCCTGTGGTTTTCAGTGGAACTGCGCACCTCTCGCATCCACCGTTGTAGAGCCCACCATATCAAACCACACCGCTGTTTCGTCCATGGCTATGATGTTTTTCAACTGTATTTTCTTTGCCTTAATAATTCGCGTTGTATTTGTGAAAAAAACAGTTTCTCAGTGAAGTGCCTGGCGTTTTTCTGGGCCACAGTTGTGCGTCTTCTGACCGAAAAGCTGTTTCGCTTCAGTAATTTGTCCAGCCAGCCAGCGCTCGCAGTAGAACTGTCCTCATCCCTGCCGTCACTCACTGTTGTATACACTTCTTTTGCCTTGGCCCTGACCATTTTATGTGAGACTATGAGATGCTTTGCCCGCATGCTGTGGATCCACTCGCACACGCTCACCTCCAGCTCTTCACTGGCCTTCGCCTCCCTCCACCTCGCACTCCGTCCCTTTTGCCGTCTTCCTCGGACAGACTTTGCAGTTCAGCTTTATTTTTACGCCATTCTCGCACCCTCGTTGGATCAACCGAGAAATGTCTTGCCGCTGCTTCTCCCAAATTTTGTTCGGCAAATTTGACAACTGTCTGCTTAAATGTGAAATCCTACTTCTTTCTCTTTGTCGCCATGGTGATATTGAGAGAAACACGTTTAGGAAAACTGAAGACTAAACAAAGAAAGTTTGTGAACCTCTTTGTTGTGTTCCCAGCATACCGATAATACAAACAAGTAGCCTACCCTATCCTTGGGTTGGCTACTTGTTTGCTACTTGTAGGCTACTTGTTTGCTACTTGTTTTTTATCATGACATGATAAAATATTTTGTCTACCGTGCATATTTGAAACAAAATGGGATTAATTAAACAATGCAGATCCTAGTTAATATCGAAAAAAGTTTAAACAATTTTGAACTCTGGCTGTCACCTCTTCAGTCTTAGTTATTAATTAGGCCTAATGGCATCTAATCAGAACTTTAGCGTGTGCAATCTGCACCATATAACTGGCTTAAACAGACGATCTGACGGGTTTTAGAAGATTAAATACAACACGAAACTAAAAAACAGACCATGCCTCTATTTGAGAGCGGCCTTTATTTATCCAAACCTGTAGCCACACCAGGCGTGTAAAAGAGCCATGCGTCTATTTGGGACTTGGCTATTATTTGAAGTTTTACGTTATATGCAAGTTCCATCAAATGAAGTGCTTCTCAATTAATGCATGTCATTAAAAGCTGTATTTGTGTGTAAATGAGATGATATACTATGTTCGATTAAAGGAGTGCACTGTCTAAAGTTAGACTTCATTGAAAGGAAATGCATGTGGCTTTTTTTCATCCTCTTTTTATATTCTTTTACAGAAAAAAAATAGCAGTATCTTCAGGAGAGTGAGAGTGACTCTTTTCCGTTAGAGAAAGAAGCAAATAAATGATTTCCCACAATTCCAATCCAGCAGCAGCCTGCCAGTCAGGTTGGACATGCATCACTGCATTAGTAAATGAATGATGTGTCGACCAATCATGGTTTGCACTGTATGTAAGAGTGAGAGGATGCAGACCAGACCAGACCAGAATCTGCATGCCTCATGTGTAGGATTGCCAGACTGACTCAGCTAAATTACAATTGAGAGTCTAAACCATCAGTGCCCAACCAGTCGATCGCGGTCTACTGGTAGACCGCGGACTGATCCCAAGTCGATCGCGAGGAGTGTAGAATTTTTTTTTTAAAAATAAAAGTTTTTTTTTATGAGTGTGTTATATTTTTTTTATTAAATGTACACTACAGCGTATATCATGAGTCACTGCCAACACGCCCACAAAAAAAGTATTTAAAAAAGAGAAAAAAAAAAAGTAGGTCACGTTTAACCGCGCGTTTTAGGTCGCGCGTGACATGCATGACAGGAGTTTGACAGTTGTCAACAGTAACTAAGCTAGCGAACAGCGGTTACACGCTCCTAAACGTAAACATGGCTGAGGGGAAACGAGCCAAGACCTACCATTTTCAGATTATTTTTTTGTTTATTCTCATTCAAAGCCTGTTTGTTTGATATGCAATGCAACGGTGGTGTTGGCAAAAAAAGGAAATCTGGAGCGGCATTTTAAAACCGTACACGGGAGTTACGAGAGGGATTTCCCTGCAAAAACGCCTTTGCGTGCCACAAAAGTGCGGGATTTGAAAGCACAGCTTGCAGCGCGGCAATCAATCTTCACCAAACCGAAGACCCAGAGTAAGTCCGCAACTATTGCTTCCTATCGCGTCAGTCACGTCCTTGCTAAATACAAGAAGCCATTCAATGACGGCGATATGGTGAAGGAAGCCCTTCTCGAGGCAGCGGATAGCCTTTTTGACAACTTCAAAAATAAAACCGAGATCGTGAAGGCCATTAAAGAAGTGCAACTCTCCCGCAATACTACTACGAGGCGATGTGAGAGAATGGCTGTGGATGTAGAGGAGCAACTGAAGAAGGATATTGACGCGTGTGAGTGCTTTTCCCTCCAATTTGACGAGTCGACTGATATGGTGGATGTGGCACAATTGTGTGTTTTCATCAGGATGGTTTTTGGAGACATGAGCGCCAAGGAAGAGCTACTCACAATTTTGCCATTAAAAGAACACACCAGAGGTGAGGATATTTTTAATGCTTTCATGGGATTTGTTAGCGAGACAAAACTGCCGCTCTTCAAGCTGATCTTCATCACAACTGATGGGGCGCCTGCTATGATGGGCCGCACCTGTGGGTTCATTGCACTGTGCAAAGAAAGTGAATCTTTCCCGGATATCCTGAATTATCATTGTATAATTCACCAGCAAACGTTGTGTGGAAAGATTTTAAATATGAAAGAAGTTATCGATATTGCGATGAAGATTGTGTGTTCAATTCGGGCCAGGAGTCTGCAGAGAAGGCTTTTCCGTGCTTACTTGGAGGAGAATGATGCTGAGCACACAGATCTGCTGCTTCACACGGATGTTAGGTGGTTAAGCAGAGGTACATTTTTGGCCAGATTCACGGAGCTATTGCCTGAAATCAAGGACTTCCTGAAGCTATCAAAACATGTGGATTACCATACAAAGCTAGAGGACCACCAGTGGCTTTTAGATTTATCTTTCCTCACTGATCTCACTGGCGAGCTCAATGAATTGAATTTAGAGCTGCAGGGTAAGGATAAAGATGTAGTCAACATGATGAGTTCAGTGAAAACATTTAAAAGCAAGCTACAGCTGATGTCAAGCAGGCTGCAGCGTGGTAACCTGCGCAACTTCCCTCACATGCAAGCAGAACTACAACGGCAAGGTAAAGGTGTGACACAGATTGACAGTGCACGTTATGAGGAGCATGTTCAGAGCATCTTGGCAGAGTTTGAGAGGCGTTTTACTGACTTTGCGTCCATCGAGCCTGTAGCCAGCTATATGTGTTATCCATTTGGTGCAAGTATTGATGTTGGTGACATTGCAGACAAAGTAAAAGCACTTTTCGACTTGGAAAGCTCCGCTCTTGAGGATGAAATTCTGACATTGCAAAATGACATTGAAATCAAAGCCAGATCAACATCCGCTCAACCTGGAGAGCATGTAGTGTTCTGGAATCTACTGGTGAAGGAGAAGTATCCCAATCTCAGAAGATGTGCCTTAAACCTGACAGCTCTTTTTGGATCAACTTATTTGTGTGAGTCTGCTTTCTCGCACATGAAAATCATCAAGTCCAAGTACAGATCAACAATGACTGATGACCACCTTGCAGCCTGCCTACGCCTTGCAACCAGCTCCTACACTCCTGACTACGAGAAGCTATCCTCCTCCTCCCAGTGCCAGGTCTCCCACTAAGGTAGAAAGTGATTTCCTTTTTTCAAACTCAGAGATCTGTCATGAGTCAGGTTATCTTCTCTTTGCTTCTCACTATCCTTTTACTCACCTTTTCTTGTTTGTCCGGCACAGCCCAGCGCAATAGTTTTGTCTGTGTCCTGCTTCAGCTGTGTGAGATCCTCTGCGGCTCTCTTTTCCCTGCTGATGTACTGCCTCCTTCTCTACGGGTGATCAGTTCTATTTCCTCATCAAGACAGTCGTTTATTCAGTCTTTTCTTCTTTTGACTGTTTTGTTTTACCCAGTTATGTGTGCCATAACGACAGACTGGCTTGTTTATATTTTCCATTAAATCCTGTCAACTCCTGCTCTTGGATCCTTTTATTATAACCCTGACAGATCTATCTGTTTTGTATCTGGTTAATTTTTCTGTTTGGTTCATATTAAGGTCAGTTATTACTATTATTTTTATTTATATTATTATTTATATTTATATTATTATTATTTTGTGTGTGTGTGTGTGTGTGTGTGTGAGAGAGAGAGAGTGTGTGTGTGTGTGTGTGTGAGAGAGAGAGAGAGAGAGAGAGAGAGAGAGAGAGAGAGAGAGAGAGTGTGTGTGTGTGTGTGAGAGAGAGAGAGAGAGAGAGAGAGTGAGAGAGTGTGCGTGTGTGAGAGAGAGAGATAGTGTGTATGTGTGTGTGTGTGTGTGTATGAGAGAGAGAGTGTGTGTGTGTGTGTGTGAGAGAGAGAGAGAGAGTGAGTGTGTGTGTGTGTGCAGTGGCGGTTCTTCATTGAATTACACCCTGGGCGAGACCCCCTTCGACCCCCCCCCCCCCCCCCCCCCCCACACCAAAAAAAACCTAACAATATAATCACATACCGTTTATTTGAAAAACACAGTTAAGAGAATCCAGTTATTTTGCTATAGCTATTAATCTAACTTTCAGGGAGGAACCATTAGCTCATTGGTTACTGCCTCGAACTCTATGCATGGCACACTTTTAGTTATGACTTGTTAAACTATACTATGTCACGAAATAGAGTTTTTAAAAGTGAAAGTGGCCGAGAGCTAGGCTACTTATGTAGTAACACAATACTTATCTCTTAAATAATTTCTAATAACTCTCATATTAACAACTATGCAAACTGTTTTAGACCTAAAATAGCTTTTGTAGGCCTGTCACTCTTAAATGTCAGAGAAAAGGACAGAATCAGAGATTATTTTTTAATAGAAAATTGTACTTTGCATTTTAGGCTACTGTAAAAACACATAATTACAGTTGATTTTATTTGATCATTATGAAAATTATTTTCCTTTCATGAATATATTGACCAAAATTATCACGGTTAAACACAGAATCTTGTTCAAAAAGTAGGCCTAATACACAATGAAATCAATTCACCAAGTTAATAACATTAAAGATTATGGCCAAATTTTAAAGGAGTGTTTTTTATGTTATAACATGTACACGTTCAAATAAACTTTTGACAAAAAAAGGTTTTATAAAAAGATAAACCTCACATATTTCAGCCTTTAAATCATATTTATAAAAAGAATAAGTCAATAAAGATAAATTCCTGACATTTATACTGCACAGTTAGCTTATCTTTTATTATTAATAGTAAAATTCGGTCCGATTTCCCAAGGCTGTCGTTGCTATACAACCATGCACTGCGCTCTCCACAACGACAAAGAAGTTTTAGTATGGATTTCCACCACAGAAAAACGCTTGCTGTAGCTCTGCTAAAAGATTTATTTACGGAGAAGAGAAAAACACCCACGTGTTTGGGTGCACACCCATACTGAAAAGTTTCAAAATTTTCATCTCGCTCCTCCTGGAAAAAATGAGCGCGTCGCTTCAATTATGAGCGCGCTTCCCGTGCGCCTACATTTGAAATAACGACCTCGTGCGCGCAAAAGACGCGATGTGTGAACGGCCCCTTGGTGAGTTACCTCCAATCAGGAGACTTCCTTGACACTTCTGTGCACGGCGCCTTCCCAGCAAGCAGGGGCGCCATTGCCAATAATTGAATTGAAATGATAGAAAATAGAAAACCTTCGCGGCGAGTGTATGAGAGAGAGAGATAGTGTGTGTGTGTGTGTGTGTGTGTGTGAGAGAGAGAGAGAGAGAGTGTGTGTGTGTGTGTGAGAGAGAGAGAGAGTGTGTGTGTGTGTGTGAGAGAGAGAGAGAGAGAGTGTGAGAGAGAGAGAGTGTGTGTGTGTGTGTGAGAGAGAGAGAGAGAGAGAGAGAGAGAGAGAGAGATACACTATGCAAACTGGCAACTGTGTGAGAGGAATTTGTCTGTGTGTGTTTGAGAGAGGGAGGGTTTGTGTTGTGATGTCTAGTAGTTGTGTGACAAGAATAACTACTTCTTGTCTTTCATTTTTTATGTTACATGCTTTCTTTATCAAAGTGTTTGTTTTCTTTGATTATATAACATGTTAATTATTTGTTGTTATTGGTTGTCTCCATCTGCTTTTCTGCTTGTTTAATTGTTATAATAAGCAGATTGCTTGTCTCTTTGTCTGTCAACTGTTTGTATTATTTTGTGATGCGACCTTGGGTTCTTGAAAGGCACTATAAAAAATAAAATTATTAGTATTAAGAAAAAGTGTTGTGAGATTAGTTACTGCAGGCTGGAAACGATGTGTGTGGGTTTGCGATGTTGACACTGGACTGGTAGATCTCGGGAGGTTGGCTACTTGAAAAGTAGATCTTGGGTCAAAAAAGGTTGGGCACCCCTGGTCTAAACTCTAGGATCTTACTTCATCCCTGAGATTTAAACATTTAAACATTCCATTTACCAAATGATTTGTTCAGATTTGTTTACTGATTCATTCAATAACTCTTTCTGTACACTCTAAAATAAATGGTTCTTCAAAGGTTCTTCACACGTAAAAACTGTTTTATTTAGAACTGTAACGTCCTGAAGAACCCTTTATATGCTGAAATGGTTCTTTGTGTTAGTTTACGGTTATTTATTCTCCTCCTTTTGTTTTTCATATATGTAACTGTAAAAGCCACCTCATTACTGATTTTCTGGAGCTCAGCCATTCAATTACACAGACTGTCAACACTAGAATTTCTAGAATGTCTATACATTTTAACTTTAAAAATTGTTACTGATTTCCTACCAATCATGTCGTTTTCTCTTTTTAGTTTAGCAGAAAATGTAAGTGTGCGCAGCTCTGTAGGGTTAGTTCACCCAGAAATTAAATTTATATCATTAATTACTCCCCCTCATGTCGTTCCAAACCCATTAGACCTTTTTTCATCTTTGTAACGCTAATGAATATATTTTTGATGAAATCTGAGAGCTCTCTGTCACTCCAGATACACTTTCAAGGCCCAGTGTCACATTTCTGTTCTTGTCTAGACTTTGTTTGTATTTTGATTGGTCCCTGTTTTCCTTTGTTCTGTTTCCCGCCACTCCTTTTTTGCTATGGTTGCTGTCGTTAGGAGTTCATTTGCCCCAGCCGTGTCTCGTTTCCCTGATCTGTTCTCGGTGTATCAAAGCCCTATGTTTCTGTCTGTCCATAGTCTTGCATTATTTCAGTTCAAAGGATTTGTGGTTGTATGTTTTCTTGTTTAAGTTTTCAATACCTTTCTCCTTTGCCGTGCGCTTGATTACAGTCACCTAATCTCGTAACACCCAGAAAAGTAATAAAGATATCGTTAAAATAGTACATCTGACAGTGGTTCAACCTTAAGTTTATGAAGTGACCATTTGAATTCAGCGCAGAATTCTCTCTCTATTATAAACCCAAAATATGACTCTGTGATTTAAACTAGTTTAAAGCCAGATGAAACAGTGCTGATATTCTCAACATATTGATGCAAAAAACAGGAGAAACATTGTTCCAAGAACAAACCAGTCAGAAGACATTTCACTCCACAACTTATGAATTTACTGTAGTAAAACAAACTCTTTTGGCAGACATGTGCCAGTATGTATTCATATCAAATGCTGTCATATTGATATAGTCATGTATAAATTTCAATGTCTTAGAGGAGTAATGTAGTAATGTTTTTGTTTTGAAGTTATACAGCAGTTTTTTTCTTTTTTTTTTTTGCATTTATTTATTTATTTTGCATTTATATTTATACTAAAGGTTTGGACTACTGGTTTTGATAACACACGCAATGTGTTTATAGATAATCAACCAATTTCTTTTTATTACTGTGGTGTGAAAATCATGCATAGTCTACAAATGTATGATACTATGGAAGAACTGGTAAATTTTAATGAACAAATAAAAAACAGAAGCAAGGGCTGTCCAGTTACAACTAAGTTGCACTGTCAGAATTTTTAAATCTGTAAAAAGGGTAAAAACCTAATTTTTAAATATGTAATTTATTTAAACAAATGTACATTTGCATCCCGACTTAAGCCTTTTTGTTTTACTGTCCATTTCCATGATAAGATAAAATCAAACACTTCTTGTTGCCATTGTGGTGGCAAATAACTCCTAAAATTGTGTGGCAGTTAAATAATGTGATTTTAAGAGATAACATTATACATGTACATATTTTAATATATTTTTTCATATTTTTTCAGGAATTGTTTAATTTCTTTTTAAACGCTTGTAAGTCTGAACCAGAATATCAAGACATTTTATTATTTCGCATATGATGGTGAAAAGTAAAAAAGTTAAAGGTAAAGTAAAAAAGCACCACTATGTTATATGTATAACATTTTTTTTGAGTATAACAAACAAGTAGACCTTTGAGATTATTTTATCCCTTGAGGTAGCTCTCACACACAAAAAGGTTGAAGACCCCTACAACCTCACACAAGTAGGTTGTGCTCAGTGAGAGTAATTGATTGAATTAATCACTCAATAGATTTGTTTTAAACATTGTTCATTATTGACACAACCCCTTTTTATCATATATTATATTTGCATACATATTTTACCATCTTGCCTGTTCTTTTTAGAGCTTAGCAGCTATGGTCACTAACTAATGTAAAACTGTAAATAATAATGGGTGAAATGAGTATTTCCCTAACAAATGAAACAAAGCACTTTTCAACTGCTGGCTTGTCTTTTATCAATAAAAAATATATGCAATATACCTAAATAAATTAAAAATGAATTTCAATAATATTATTTTCATTGCCTTAAATCATTTTTAGACATTCATGAATAAATCATCATATATGTATGGAATAAACAGAGCTTGTTTCCACCACAGAATAATAAAAAAAAATATATATAAAAAAACATCAATATTTCCTAATAATATGTATGCCATCAAGGTTCGTTGAAAGGACTAGATGTTGTAATCCCTAATGTTTGCACCACTTCTCATTCGGGAGTTCTTGAAGGATGGCTGCTATAAGGCTTTACCAGCGGGACACATCGTCAGTTGTGTACCGCAGCATCACAGGGTGTTTTGGCCAATTATCACAATACACCCTCTGCTGAGGCAGGCCCACCACAGGTTGATCAAGCCTGGGTGTGTGTCCCGCGATTAGTTGTTCGCCTTAGCAGTCCAGCTGGTGTTGCTCCTCTTCAGCCACAGCCAATGGCTCGGCTTTTTGATGGCTTGCTTGTAATCTTGCCCCTTCCGACTTCCCTAAGGAGCTCCGCTGTTGTGCTGGCTACAAAGCCCCTACACCCCACCTCCACCGGGCACACCCTTATCTTCCAGCCTTTGTCCTCTGCCTCAGCTGCTAAGTTGGAATAGCGCACCTTCTTACGCTCATACGCTTCTTCGATGGCGTCCTCCCAGGGAACTGTCAGTTCTATGACATAGGCGAGCTGGCAGGACTTAGACCAGAGAACGAGGTCTGATCACAGGGTGGTTGTTGCAATCTCCAGAGGGAAAATGAGCTCTCTAGGTCGACTTGCATCTTCCAATCCCTGGCTGGAATCAGTGGGGTCAGATCAGGATTTGAGGGGCTAGCCCTCAGCTTGTCCCGCTCTCAAACGAACGATGTTGGGTGTCGGCACACATCCTGGTTGTTGAAGGGTTGGGCGTTGATGGATACCCTCTTGCACTCAAGTTTGTCTGCTAGGCACCTGAGGACCTGGTTGTGTCTCCACGTATATCTGCCTTGAGTGAGGCTGGTCCTACAGCCAACCAGGATGTGCTTGAGTGTTGCAGAGGTTGTACACAGGGAGCAGGATGGGTCCTTTCCAAACCATAGCTGCAGGTTTGTGGGAGAGGGCAGTACATCATACGTAGCTCGGACGATGAAGCTCAGCCTGTTGGATTCCATGGATTCCCAGAGTTCGCTCCATGTGAGTTTTCTCTTCTCGACACCCTCCCACGTCATCCAGCGGCCCTGTTTGGCTTGTACTACGGCTTTGGAGCATCTGGCTGCTTCCTCCTGTCGACGCACCTCCTCTACCACCATTCTTCGATGTTCGTTGCAGATGCCTTTTGCCAGAGAGGTGTTACAGTTCCGAGGCCAAAGCCTCCTCTGCTTTGTTGGACGTGGCCCACTATGTCACGATGGAAAAGAGCAGATTTGGCCTGTAGCACGGCTGTGGCCCACTTCTTCCCTGTTGCTAGGGTAGGAGCGGCATCTCTCACCACAGGGTTCCGGGAGTCAGTGAGGGACATATCCAGCCTCACCTTGGCACACTTGAAATCTTCAACCAAGCTATAAATTGGCAGTGCCAGGGCTCCGTCGCTGTAGAGTCCAACGCTGCTAAGGCTTTTTGGAAGACTGAGCCAATTTGTTTTATTACCATATCATGTATCAGCTCCTCATTCTGAGCTTCTGTATAGGCTTAAAATACCTTCTAATAGAATTTGCAGACAGGTCAAAGCACGATTTAATGCATTTATTTGTAACATGCTAAATTAGCATTAAATTCACAGCCCTACACTGGAAAAAAAAAATCGTGGTAAACTATTTTCTCTCAGAAATGAGTAAGTTTCACAAAATATTCCAAATAAAAGGCAAGTAACACATTGAAGACAATATTACATTTGAAAAAGTTAAAGCAGACCAAAACAAACACATGCAGAATTTGTAAACATTTTCTGCACATTATGGGAAACATGTAGCCCAATATTTATGATTAATGTTGTTCTCTCTCAGATGCTCATCAGATAACCTTAAGTGCTCAAATAGTTGAAAAGAGGTTTGATCAAACAGACATAGGATCCTGATCCTTGTATTAATTGTTTAAACAGACAGATGGATTATTGTCCTAACTTTCATTTCGGAGCTGCCGCTCTCACCTCATGCTCAAGGTGTTTGATGCATACTAATGCATCTGAGAACACAGTTTATTATCAGCTTCTCTCTCTCGCAATACTTCTTTCCATACATTTTTGTAATTTGTACAAAATGGTAAAAAATTTTTACAAAATTGTAATTTGCTGTCATGTCATTCCAAACCCATATTTTAGCTCAACAAATCAGGATCCTAAAGGGCCACACTCTTAATTTTAGAGTAATTATTGGTAACACTTTACTTGAAGCCTTTATGTATAATGCATAATAAACGTTTTCATATTGTACATTATAATGATTTATATATTTTCATAAATGTAAGAAAAGATAAGTGCTATGTAATATTTGCAGATTCCTTGTTGCATCTGAAATTGGTTGTTTGTCATGTGTTTTAATGCACAAGACTTTCTAAATGTGTAACTGTTAGGATATATACGCTGAACAAGGTGGTAAGTGAATCCAAACAAACTTTATTAAAACACACAGCGGATGCCAAGATGGAAAGGCGAGTAGAAATTCAATATTGGTGATAGTGGAAAATGATGCAGATATTAATGAATATCTTTTCTCACAGATGAGTATGGACCGGGATGCAGAGCTGGCTGACGGAGCACACACACCTCATTTGAATGGTTTTGGAGCGGAGCACAGGTAAGTATCTCTTGGAAGCACACTCTAGGAAACACACAAGGAATATAACTCGGACACACGATTGAGAAGAATTACAAGAACCAGTGTTCGAGTGTGGATAGCTTATGTCCTAGTTTAAGGCTAGACAAAGACTGAACTGAGGTGTGTGCTTTTATGTGTTGGCTGATGAGATTAGTAGATTGAGGGGCTGTTTACATGACACCGTTTTCAACTTAAAACTTTTCATTCATTTTGGTCAACAAAAGTATAAAGAAAAGATTTGCAATGTTTTCACTGACCATCTTGCATTTTGTAAATATATAGGCTACACATAGTGATTCTGATGGCTGCAACACACTCCAAAAAAAGTTGGGAAAGAGGCATGTTTCCCACCATGTCACATCTTTCCTTTTAATTACACTTTTTTTTTTAATCATTTTGGAATTGAGGATACCATTTGAGGATACTTTCATGATTGGCCATAAATTCTCAATAAGAGACAGATTAGGGGTCTCATTTATAAAACTCTGCGTAGGATTCTTACTAAAAGTGTACGTGCGCCCGAAAGCCAAAAATGCGCAAAACCTGCGCAGAATTCACTTTATAAATCCCAGTCAGCCGAAGATTGTGCGCACATGCGTCTCCTCCTCGAAATAACCATATATGGAGCTTACAACGCCTAGTTTTACTATGCATATCCTCATCTGCATATCATTTGCATATAATTATTATTCCATGTGATACCATGTTTAACGATATAAGATATTAGGAAAATATGAAATACGGATGTGGCATTAGATTACATTAATACAAATCATAAGCCTATCCTTGCCTTGTTTTTGAATAAATAAATCAAAGTGTGTAAAATACATTTCAGAGAAAGTTTCTCAATCTTTTCCACTGGCCAAATAGTATTTTTAGTTGATTTATATTTTTAATGGAAACAGATAGTATGTGTTGTGCATTATTTGCACAAAACTATTTTCTCAGACAATCTGCTATTATCATGATAAGAAATTATCTCTGTAGTTAAAACATTAAAACACAGAATGCCAGAGGAAAAGTGTTCAAAAGCATTGCATCCACAACAAATATTTCTATTTATTGAATATAAACATGTTGTAACTTCTCAGTAATGATTTCATGCAGTTTAAGTGTTTAACTCCATTAATGAGAATGGCATAATTAATCTAAATGTTTATATCACAAGTTAAACATAGTTTAAATCATAATTTTATTTATTTAAAGTGTTATTGTGAACATGCACTGTATTTATGATTAGGACTCATAATGAAGATTTAGGGTTTTACTTCATCTGCCGTTAGATAGGCTATATATGCGTCAGTTTCACTAAACGGCCCAACACGCTCGCTGCCGCGGACATTTAAGAAGGGATGGATATTTGCTTCAAGTGATAGGCTTGGTGAGTGAAATTATTTGTATTATCTTTCTGTATATGTATAGTTTTCTAAAAGTGACCAAAAAGACATTTAACTCCAACTCACCATCGGTGTCGCCAAACTGCTCCATCTTCAAAACGTTCGTACGCATGGGTCAGAGTTTACGTGCGGGTGTGCAAATTTTCCCGTCAAGTTTGTTTTTATAAATCACAACTTATGCATCGGAAAGGGCGTACGCCTCTTTCAGGGTCTGTTTTGTGCGTACGCAATGGTTATAAATGAGGCCCCTGGACTGCTGGAAGGCTGGTCAAGAACATCCAGACAGTGTCTACAAAACTACTCTGAGCATTTGCAGAATGAGGCCTGGCAATATCTTGCTCCCCAGGAAAGATGCCATCTTGATGGCTGTAAATGTTTCTGTACAATCCCAATACACGTCTCCACGTACCTTCTCACATATGCAAGTCACCCATGCCGTTTGCACTGATGTACCTTCAATAACAGTGGTTCCCAACCACATTCCTGTTCACATTCAAGTTGCATTTCTTGATGCAGTGTTAAGTGACAACGAATTTCCAAAGTACTCCCGAGCCCATATGGCTATATTTAACACAGTAGCATGATGGTTTTTCATGCAATGCCATCTGAGGTCTTGATGGTCACACACATTCAATAGAGGTTTGCTGCCTTGCCTGACACGGACTGATATTTCCCTGGATTCCCTTAATTCTTTACAACATTATGTATGGTAGATGGAGAAAGACCAAAATCATTTGTAATCTTGCATAAATGTGTTTTTTTTTAATTGTTTGACAATTCTCTCATGGAATTTGGCACAAAGTAGTGAGCCATGACCTGTCTTTGATTGCAAAAACGGAGCCTTTGGTAGATGCGGCTTTTATACCTAATCACGATACTCCCACCTATTACAATTTCACCTACTTATTCTGGACCATTTCTAAATAGCTGCACGTGGATATTCTTTAGCTTTTTCACTTGTACTTTTCCTCTGTTCCAACTTTTTTGGAGTGTGTTGCAGCAATCAAAATCACAATTTGTTTATTTTTTCAAAATGAATTTGTCCAGTGAAAACATTGGAATTTGTACTGGAATTTGTCTTTGTACTTGTGTCAGTTAAATAAAGAATAAATAGAATTAATAAATCACATATTATTGTCCCAACTTCTGGAACAGGGGTTTTACAGTTTTTCTTGATTGCTTAGACACTATAACCATGCCTTTGACTAAAACGCCATTTATCAAAAAGCACACCCATTTCCCTAAACTATAAACACTATTCCCCTGTTTTGACATATGAGTCAGATTTGTTGAACTGTCACTGCAAAACTCTACACACAAATTCCTTAATTTCTCATTGCCTACAACATGTTGTCATTTAGAAAGCATTAGCATTCAATATTGTTCACTCAAGTCAGCACAGCTTCAGCTCAGTTAGCACGCAATTACCCAAGTGGAAACACTACGAGTCAAAATTTATCACACACCAATCAGAACCTCCAATAGATAGATAAAAGGGCCAGAGTCAGTTCTGGTTTCAGAACTGACTCTGACACATTCAGTTTTGGAACAATGGATCCAGAAAGACATGAAGGAGTAGTAGGAGGAGTAGGAGGAGTAGTAGGAGGAGTAGGAGGAGTAGTAGGAGGAGTAGGAGGAGTAGTAGGAGGAGTAGGAGGAGTAGGAGGAGGAGGAGTAGGAGGAGGAGTAGGAGGAGTAGGAGGAGTAGGAGGAGGAGGAGGAGGAGGAGTAGGAGGAGGAGTAGGAGGAGGAGTAGGAGGAGTAGGAGGAGTAGGAGGAGGAGTAGGAGGAGTAGGAGGAGTAGTAGGAGGAGTAGTAGGAGGAGTAGGAGGAGTAGGAGGAGGAGTAGGAGGAGGAGTAGGAGGAGTAGGAGGAGGAGGAGGAGGAGGAGGAGTAGGAGGAGGAGGAGGAGGAGGAGGAGTAGGAGGAGGAGGAGGAGGAGTAGGAGGAGTAGGAGGAGTAGTAGGAGGAGTAGGAGGAGGAGGAGGAGGAGGAGGAGTAGGAGTAGGAGGAGTAGGAAGAGTAGGAGGAGGAGGAGGAGTAGGAGGAGGAGGAGGAGGAGTAGGAGTAGTAGGAGGAGGAGGAGGAGGAGTAGGAGGAGTAGGAGGAGTAGTAGGAGGAGTAGGAGGAGTAGTAGGAGGAGTAGGAGGAGGAGTAGGAGGAGTAGGAGTAGGAGGAGGAGGAGGAGTAGGAGGAGGAGGAGGAGGAGGAGGAGGAGTAGGAGGAGGAGGAGGAGGAGGAGTAGGAGGAGGAGGAGGAGTAGGAGGAGTAGGAGGAGGAGGAGGAGTAGGAGGAGGAGGAGGAGGAGTAGGAGTAGGAGGAGGAGGAGGAGGAGGAGCAAGGGCAAGGAGACAAGTCTCGGATGAAATTCGTGCCACTCTAGTTGCCCGTGTCTTTGTCCATGGTGTGACTATGAGGGAGGCTGGGCAACGAGTACAGCCAAATTTGAGTCGCTTCACCGTCGTCTCGATCATAAGAACCTGCCAAGAGAAAAACAGGTAGATGTACTTCAGACTGCTCTCTACTGTATTTTTGAGAGCTGTACTATGTGCTGTTACAACACATACATGTACGATAGCTGTTACACTATCATACTGTAATAAAAAGAAATGGATCAAATTGTCTCATATACAGATACAGTTTTCTGAATGCTTCCATTTTGTAAAAATGATGTGTTACAGTTACAGTAATCAGTACTTCTATTTTTCTAGGACACAGAGACGATGAAATGGATGAAGCCTGGCAAATATTTCAGTTGATGTGTGCCAGCGGGGAACAAGCATGCGAGAGGACTTCACCCCCGCTGCCTGGCTAGGGACAATATAGCCTGTGATGCTGACGAGATTCTCTGGCCTGACCCAGGACCAAAGACGGGATGCTGAGGCGGAATTTTTTTTTTTTTTTTTTTTTGTATGCGTGTTGTATTTTGTAGTACATGGATGGATAAAAATGTGCCAATGTATCCATTGGTTGTGTCTTTTTTTTTCATCGTGTGAAAAGGTTTGTGAGGGGGGAACCACAAGCAACATAACTTACCAGTTTTAGAAATGCTGTTTTGAATTTATTGCACCAGTGTGTAAGACTATGTTGTAGTGTGTTGTTTGTGAGGGTTTGTGTGTGATTTCTGAGGGCAAAGTTTGGTTTTTCCAATGCTATCTCACACGACCAATTCGTACGAATTCGTACGAGTGATTAAAAGGTGTCTAATTCGTACGACCTCACTCGTACGAATTCGTACGATTTGTCTAAACCCACGTGATGGGTAGGTTTAGGGGCGGGGTCAGGGGTAGGTCATTCGTACAAATTCATACAAATTTGGTTACTCGTAAAATATGTACAAATTAGCAAATATCGTACGAATTTGTACGAGTGAGGTCGTATGAATTCGTACGAATTAGCCACCTCGTAAAATTTGTACGAATTGCCGTGAGATCAGGCTGGTTTTTCAGCAAAAGTGAATGGTTTTGAGTGTAGAGCTTCAGTTTGACCTGAAAATAGGATGTTTGGGGAACTGGGTAAGACGTTATGGATTTGTGTTTACTGTTTTGAGAATACGAGGCATAGTTTCAAGAAATGTGTTTAAGCAATCGAGAAAAATTGTAATAAACCATGTGGACTATTTGTGCAAAATCACAATATCAATCATCTAGATGCTGATATATACATACACACACACACACACACACACACACACACATATATATATATATATATATATATATTTTTTTTCCTTTTGTGTTCCAAATAATAATGTGCAGCTTTGGAACAACACGAAATTGAGTGACATGATTTTCATTTTTGGGTGAACTATTCCTATAACAAATTACTTTGGGATCATAATCAAAGGTAAACGTGTAATAATTCACCTGAATAAGATTGAATTCATCTTTGATATTACACAGTATCGAGGTTAATCATATATGTATGGATACAAAGTGAATCATAATTTGATATCTTAAGGCATTTTTACAAGGGTTTGATCCTGTGAGAGATGAAATGAGATGGTCGACTCATTCAGGCAAATGATGAAAGCCTAACGTGACCTGGTTTCGTATCTGGAGAGAGCAGTCATAAATTTCACATGCAAGAAAAGTGTTATAAACAACTCATTTCCTCTGCCAAAAACATGCACACAAACACATAATTAGATTGGTGACTCGCTTCTGTTGCCATGCGGAGCAAACAACACATTGATTTGACTTTGGATCGGCCCTCATGCAGAAGGTGTGTTGTAGTCTGTGTGTGTTTGATGAATTCTTGATGACAGTGTTGAGTCTCTGAAGCCAACAGTGTCACTCGGGTTTGCTCCATCTCCTCCCTGCAGATTGAATCTCTTGCCATGTCTGACCTGTCTCTTGGTCTCCGTCAGTAATCTTCCCTCTAATTTCTGTTCGTGTAGGGCAAAACCTATTTCCATTGTTGATGCTAAAATAGTCTGCTGTTATTTCATCTAACATATATTTGTTAAAGTATAAGAAAACATTATATTGCTTTGCTCTTTTTGTTCAAATAAACCATGTTAACACTTTTGAATGTACTGACAAGTATTTGTTAAGCTAAAATATACTTGTATGCCATTTCTTTTAAAAAGATTGTGACGTCACTGTTAATTGGATAATATTATCCCATTGAACTTATTTTCTCTTGTTTATTTAAATCCCTAGACATTGTGTTATATTTCTGTAAAAGATCATTTTTGTTCTAAATAAATAAGCTTGCAATGCAACCCGTTCGTTTGTATGTGTAATCCTCTTTATGTTACGGTCCGAAGTGTAACGAACAGCGTTGAACTTGGGCGGATGCCTGGCGAACTGAATCGTACAGCCGAGTCTGATGGTATGGAGCCGACTGGACCGGTTGGGGAAGCACTTTCCAGGCTTCTACGAACCGGGCCAGGGAACCAGAGGTACCACTATGAAGATAAATTAGTAGCAAAACTCGAGAGCACGTAGATGTGAATTTGAGAACTTGTAAAATAAATATTCGTACTTGTATGTGAACATTTACACTCACAGCTCCGATGTGAAAACCTGTAAAATAAAAATCTGAACTTGAACGCTGAGATTTGCACTCGCAGACAATAGTCAAACCTTTATTCTGAATCTGAAGCTGCAGACAAGCAGTCAGAAATGTGTAAAATGACATTCACAAAGATACGACAACAGACTAGGGCTGTTTTCGACGAAGGATTTTCATAGTCGAATCTGATTCGTTAGATTTTGCCGTAGTCGACTGATAGTCGAACCTTTTTTTTATTTATTTTTTTAGATAGCAGCTAGACGTTCGGTTGAATAACTGTTCGTCTCTTATAGGACAACTCGCTCTACGTTTAAAATGAACAGCAAGACAACTAGAAGTGAATGTGCTTTCCATTAAATGAATCCTTAACAACAACAAAAAAAGCTTTGTTTTAAATAAATCACACACAGTAAACAAAACCTTAACAAAAAAACTTTGCAATGAACTTTGCAATTTAGACGCGCAAACTGGTTGCCGGTGTGGTCGGTGAGACGTACATGCCCGAGCAGATTCGGCTTGAAGCCGTTCATCCTCGGATGCGGTGTCGCGCGCGCTGTTACAAAAAAAGCCGTGCACACAGCCAAGCGAAATGGGGTCTTGCCGGTCTTGCACACCCAACGCGTCATTTTTTGCCATGCGCACCTTCGCGCTCGTGCGGACGCGTCTGGTATAAACAAAGCTTTCTCCGTGTCAGCGCGCGTTCTGATCGGTGAAGATGCACAGACCTCTCCCGAATGATCTCCAGCACTCAGCCTCCGAACCACCACTAACTCCGCCTCCGTTTCCCTCGTAAGCTGATATTAGTATTTAAACATTCTCTATGATAAATTTTTTTTGTAAAAAATATTTTAATAGCACGGTTTTGGCGGTTATGGAGTTCTAATGACACTGTCGGTCTCATGGTTATATGATAACCGTCACACCCCTATTGGTTACATAACACTTCCCTACTGTCCGACTATGAGGTTCATAGTCGAATCAGACCTCTCCGAATCGAATCGTCGAATCCTCGACTATTAGAAGTCAGCCATACAACAGACACAAACTTGTAATACAAATTTGCACTTCTTCTAACATTCAAATTCGCAGTACAACCTCAAATTGGCACTTGCAACTTCTCAAATCTGTCATTGCAAGTTTAAATTTCACGCCTTGACTTTTGCTACTCTTTTCGCAATATATGAGGTGCAAAACTGATTTGTGCACTTGTAACGAGAGAGTGGCGAGAGAGAAAAGGGGGAGGGAGCGGGGGTGTTCAAAGGAGCCATTTTATTGGTTGGCGCCTAGCCAATGAAATAGGACTTCTATTGTACGCGATGATGTCACGAAACCCGCCTCCTCGTGGATTTTCTGAAACGCTAACATGGCTTAATGCAGTAGACGGTGTGAAATTTGAACTTAAAGTGACAGATTTGAGAAGTTGCAAGTGCCAATTTGAGGTTGTACTGCGAATTTGAATGTTAGAAGAAGTGGAAATTTGTATTACAAGTTTGTGTCTGTCGTCGTATCTTTGTGAATGTCATTTTACACATTTGTGACTGCTTGTCTGCAGCTTCAGATTCAGAATACAGGTTTGTGACTATTGTCTGCAAGTGCAAATCTCAGCGTTCAAGTTCAGATTTTTATTTTACAGGTTTTCACATCGGAGCTGTGAGTGTAAATGTTCACATACAAGTACGAATATTTATTGTACAAGTTCTCAAATTCACATCTACGTGCTCTCGAGTTTTGCAACTAATTTACCTTCATATACCACAGACGTACCCGGAGTATCATAACTTGGCTAATAAAACATAGGGATATGCATAAAACACAGGAGAAATACTATAAACATTTGAGAAACATTTGAGAAAGTGTGTGGGTATGAATGGAGTGTCCTTGTGTTTTGGAAGTTTAGTCTTTGACCAAATGGCTAGTGTTGTCTGGTCCCCTGTGCTGTCTTTGAGAGTTGCAGACACAGTCTCTTGCTGAGATTGTTCAGGGGAGCAGTGGTGATAACGGCCTTTGAAGAGAACTTGTTTTAGGGCCGGTGACAACAGGGCAGAGGGGGAAGGTTTTCTGAAGACTGGGGCATTTTGATTACGGCCATTCGTTACTGTAGTCCCTCTTACATTGAGAGAATCTGTTTTGCGATTGGCTCATCAAGGACAGTTTTATTGGCCTAAGGTAAAACAAGATGTGGCTAAATATGTATGATCTTGTCACACGTCAGATTACCGGTAAGCCTAAACAGAAAGTGCCATCTGCTCCATTACAACCTATTTCTGTTGTTTCCAAACCTTTTGACCATTTGATAATTTACTGTGTTGGTCCTCTGCCACGGTCTAGGGCTGGTCATCATTATCTTCTTACTATTATGTGCCAAACTACCCGTTATCCTGCAGCTTATCCATTGAGGTCTATCATGACGAAGTCTATCTTGAAGGCCATCACTAATTTTATGTCTACTTTTGGAATCCCCAAAGTTATTCAATCTGATCAGGGTTCAAATCTTATGTTAAAACAGTTTGCAAAAGCCCTGCATCAGCTTCGAGTTTCCCACAATATTTCTAGTGCATATCATCCACAGAGTCAAGGGGCTCTTGAAAGGTTTCATCAAACCTTGAAATCTCTTTTAGATCATATTGTGTAGAACTCAATGCTGATTGGGAAGAGGGTCTGCCGTGGATGTTATTGTCTATATGCGAAGTAACCCAAGAAAGCATTGGCTTTAGTTCGAATGAACTAGTGTTTGGGCACACAGTACAAGGACCTACTGCTGTATTAGCTAATGAACGGCGTACGTCTAAGCCTCCCGAAAACGTTATAGACTATGTGAGTGGGTTTCGCTGTAGACTGTATGAGGCACAAGCTATTGCTCAAAAGAAGTTGGGTAAGTCTCAAACAAAAATGAAACAACTTTTTGATAGGTTAAGTTGAGGAGTTTTCAGGTGGGTGATCAGGTATTGACTTTGCTACCTCTTCCTAATAATCCATTTCAAGCAAAGTTTACAGGACCTTACAGTGTAGCTAAACGTGTTTCAGATAACAATTATCTGCTGAACACTTCTGATCGTCTGAGAAAAGTGCAGGTTTGCCACATTAATTTGTTAAAATTATATGTAGCTCCTGTTACTTCTGCCTCTGTTGGTGTGGTGACAACTTGTGACTCTTTTAGTTTCAGAACAACAGTCTGTGGTTTCTCCTATTTCATCCTATGGGTGATTCTTCTCCAGAGAATACTATTGAGGATGGGAATCTTCTTTCTTGGGAAAAAGTAGATGGACGACTTCAAAATTCGGAGATTCTTGCTGATCTGCCCTGTCATCTTTCTTATTTGGCAGAGAAGGAGAGGAATGACATCGAGTTAGTGATGTCCTTCTCTTTGCCTTGACATCCATGGTCGTACCTCTGTCATTGAACATGACATTGACGTAGGAACTTCATGTCCTGTTAAGCAAAATGCCTATAGGGTTAATCCCATGAAACAAGAATTGTTAAAGCAAGAAGTAAACTATTTACTCACTCACAAATCGGCTGAATCTAGTTTTAGTTCATGGAGTTCTCCCTGTGTTTTAGTAAACAAACCTGATGGCTCATATCGATTTTGCACCGATTATCGAAAACTTAATTCTTTGACGAAACCTGACTGGTCAATCATGTGGGCTCTGCCCAATATGTTAGTAAATTTGATCTTCAGTAGGGGTATTAGCAGGTGCCTTTAACTATTCGGGCAAAATATCTATCTGCGTTTGTTATCCCTGATGCCTTCTTACAATATACAGTTATGCCTTTTGGGGTTTGTAATGCCCCAAAAGTCACTGTAATGTCACTGTTAATTGGATAATTTATAGGTGGAGAGTATAAATGTTTGGACCGATTTATTCAATGTTACTTCCTCTGGTGGAACATAGTTCTCCAGAGAAGTTGTTTGCTCCAATTTGTTTTATTTTAGTTTGTCTATTATTTACCAACATTCATTACCCCATTGAACTTATTTTCTCTTGTTTATTTAAATCCCTAGACAGTGTGTTATATTTCTGTAACAAAACATTTTTGTTCTAAATAAATAAGCTTGCAATGCAACCTTCTTTATGTTGCGGTCGGGAACGAGCTGTATATATATATATATACATATTAATGAATGTAGAAACAACATGACAACAGTAGCCTTTATTTTAAATATTTGTTTAATGACATCTTTTTTTGAAAGAAGGTCAGTGTCACAGATCATATACTGCTACTGATTTAAACATTTATTAGGCTTTAAAAAAATATAACAACTTTTAATTTAAGAGAACTTAAAGCAATCTTTACCTAAATAGTCAGACCAGTTCAGATTTTTACTTGCCCTGTCAAAATACACAAAAAGTTATTGCTTTCATTGATTTTGACCACTTCTTTATAGCATGACAAATTATTATTAAAACAATGATTTAAAATCATCTTAATAGTAACATTTTATTTGATATTTACAAAGTGCAATTTTAAAAAAGTGTTAAGAAACAGTCATGTAAGTGTACTCTATTCAATTGCATTTAAAGGTGACCTATTATGCCCATTTTCACATGATGTAATATAAATCTCTGGTGTCCTCAGAATGTGTCAGTGTGTCAGTTTCAGCTCAAAATACCATCCATATTTTTTTTATTATAGCTTGTCACATTTGCACCTATGTAGGTGTGAGCGAAAACGCCCCGTTCCCTTTCGTAGTCACTCCGAGTTACGTCGGATGACGGAGAATGGGGGTTTCGCCAGAAAGCCAATCCTCTTCGAGTATTAAAAAACGAGCCTATGGCAATGAAATGCCATGGGTCTGCGGAATTTGCATAATGTATCTCCGCCTCACCGTGTGAGTATTTAAGGAGAGACACCTGCAACAGCAGATCATGTTTTCGCTTCGGAGCCAAGAGAACCTCTTCACTCCACAGCCACAAACTGAGTTACAAGTGACTCACCTCTTCGAGACGAGCGAACTCTCCAGTGTTGGTGTGACGGCGGTATCCAGCGAGTCTTCACATTGCCTGCGATCTGTGCAGTGGTCTGCCTGACTTTGTGTTTTCTCCCTGGTCGCCTCAGCATTGCAGAGTTTTCCTCTCCTAAAAGAGCTGCACGTGGCACGTCTTTTTAAAGATGTCTCGCCCGTGTTCTTCTGGTTGCGGTCGTTATCTGTCATCTTCTGATGGGCACGAGCGCTGGTTTGTGTGTCTGGGCTTTGAACACGCTAAAGCAGCGCTCGCGGATGACTCATGTTCCTTCTGTGGGAACATGACCATCGCAACACTTAGATTAAGACTCGATGATCTTTCAGTGAGAGTCCCCGCGTCCACCTCCCGTTCTGCTTCCTCCACGAGAGGTGGTAGTTCGGCTGGGGGACAGGGTGATCTGAGGGTGACGGTGTGGAGCAATCCGACGATGCGTCCTCGGACCACACCCCCCTCCGCTGTGTTGCAACCCGCGAGTGCCGCGGTGATTCAGGCGGGTCCTTCTTCGGAAGTCCCGCGTGTTTCATTCGGCGCTCCAGAGGATGACACGATGTCGATCGCGGCATCACAAGGTGGGCTCGAGTCTTCGGGAAGTGAGGATGCGGCTGCATTGCCTCCTTCGGGAGTCCCAGCGTTGCCCGTGTCGGATCCCGAGATGACGGCCATGCTGTCCCGGCCAGCTGTGAGCATCGGGCTAGAGTGGAACCCTCCGCCCTGCCCCGAGCGCTCGCGGCTGGACGATTGGTTTTTGGGTGCGGCTGCCGCCTCACGGCCTCAGCCAACCCCAATTCCTTTCTTCCCGGAGCTGCATGAGGAGCTGTCGAGATCATGGAAGGCTCCTTTGACCTCCCGTGAACGCTCGTCAGCTTTCTCCGCCTTTCCTCCCCTCGATGGCGCAGCTGTCCATGGGTACACTGGGATTCCCTCGGTGGAGCGCTCTGTTGCGATGCAACTGTGTCCTCAGAGCGCCTCCTCTCGTGGCAATCCTAAGCACCCGTCCAAGGCCTGTAGATTCTCGTCATCTATGGTGGCGAGGTCTCACAGAGCTGCAGGACAGGCGGCTGCTGCCCTGCATGCAATGAGCACCTTGCAGGTCTACCAGGCCCAGCTGCTCAGAAACATGCACGAGGGCAGGACTGACCCAGGGACGTTCGATGAACTGCGTGCCGCCACTGACATCGCTCTCCGGGCGACGAAGGTGGCCTCACGCTCCCTGGGTCAGGTGATGGCCACTAATGTGGTCCAGGAGCGTCACCTCTGGCTGAACCTGGCCGATATGCGGGACGTTGAGCGGACTCGTCTGCTCGACGCCCCCATATCCCAGGCCGGCCTCTTCGGCGGAGCGGTTGAAGACTTCGCCGAGCAGTTTTCAACCGCACAGAAGCAGTCTGAGGCAATTAAACATATTCTGCCCCGACGGCCAGCTGCTGCCTCCACCCAGCCGTCGGCACAGACGCCTCAGCCTGCTCGCCGCCGAGGGCGCCCCCCTGCGGCTCCCGCCCCTCCCGCACGGCCCCAGCAGCAGCCTTCACCCGGGCCGCGTCGTGGAGGAAGCCGCAGGAAGGCGCCCCAGCCCCCTCAGGCCCCGCGCCCCGCTAAACGCCAGGCCAAGCGGCGCTCCTGAGACGGGCTGCTCAGTGATGGTGTCGGTTTTTTCCCAGGAGGCGGTTGCAGGCCCCCTCCTTCCCCCGGTGGAGGGCCGGGGGAGAATCTTTTGTTCTCCACTCCCCGCTGCTCACCCACGGGTGGGCAGCACCCTAATGTGGTTAAAGAAAGAACCGAAATGTCCATCACTGAGCACACAGAGCCGGATGACAGTGCGCGACGCCCCCGTGCCTCGCCACTCTCGTCCTCCTCTGTCTCTGAGGGCGAGGATGACAGTGCGTGCCATCCCCGGACCACACCACTCTCATCCCCCTCTATCGCCAGACCCCTGGCAGAGCAGACCCCCGTGGAACGCTGGTCCTTCCCTGGTCTCCTCTGTCAGGGCGCGGAGCTTGGCTGTGCACACGCTCAGGGCCGCTATGCCACCCTTGCCTGTGCCGGTCACTCCGCCTCGCTGCCCCTCCGGGGGGACGCCTGTGGCTCGGATGATTCCGCTGGATCAGTTTTTGGGGGCTTGGTTAGAGCTCCCCAATCTGTCCCGTTGGGTCGCCCGAACTATCAGGCTCGGCTATGCGATTCAGTTCGCACGGTCTCCTCCCCGCTTCAGGGGAGTCCGCTTTACTATGGTCGGTGGCAATGCCCCGATCATGAGAGCGGAGGTTGCTACCCTGCTGGCGAAGGGTGCAATCGAGGCTGTCCCTCCAGCCGAGATGAGGTCAGGGTTCTACAGCCCCTACTTCATTGTCCCCAAGAAAACCGGTGGGTTACGGCCAATCCTGGACTTGCGCGTCCTGAACCGCTCCCTTCACAGGCTGCCGTTCAAGATGCTCACGGCCAAACGGATTTTCGAATGCGTGCGGCCACAGGATTGGTTTGCAGCGATAGACCTGAAGGACGCCTACTTTCATGTCTCCATTTTACCTCGACACAGACCGTTTCTTCGGTTTGCTTTCGAGGGGCAGGCATACCAGTACGCGGTTCTCCCATTCGGGTTGGCTCTGTCTCCTCGCGTCTTTACGAAGGTCGTCGAGGCAGCCCTTGTTCCCCTACGCGAACACGGGGTTCGCATCCTGAATTATCTCGACGACTGGCTAATATTAGCTCACTCTCGAGATCAGGTTTGCGAACACATAGACCTTGTGCTCCGGCACCTAGCCCGTCTGGGCCTTCGGGTCAACTGGGAGAAGAGCAAACTTTGCCCCGTGCAGAGGATCTCTTTTCTCGGTATGGAGATAGACTCGGTCGCCATGTCCGCGCAGCTTACGAGCGAGCGCGCACACTCACTGCTGACTTGTCTTCGACAGTTCGAGGGCAAGAGTGCGGTCCCACTGAAACTTTTTCAGAGGCTCCTGGGGCATATGGCATCCACAGCCGCGGCAACGCCACTCGGATTGCTTCATATGAGACCGCTTCAGCTGTGGCTTCGCGATCGAGTCCCGAGGTGGGCATGGCATCGCGGTACGCTCAGAGTTCTAATAACTCCGACCTGCCGTCAGACCTTCACCCCGTGGCGGAACCTCAGCTTTCTACGGGCCGGAGTTCCCCTAGAACGAGTTTCCAGGTATGTTGTTGTCTCCACAGATGCCTCTGCCACGGGCTGGGGCGCCATGTGCAATGGACATGCAGCCGCGGGCACCTGGACAGGACCCCAGCACCTCATGCACGTCAATTGCCTCGAGTTGCTGGCAGTACGCCTTGCCCTGCACCGCTTCCATGCGCTGCTACAGGGTCAACACGTACTAGTCTGTTCAGACAATACCGCGACTGTAGCGTACATCAACCGTCAGGGTGGTCTACGCTCTCGCCGTATGTCACAACTCGCACGCCACCTCCTCTTATGGAGTCAGAAGCACCTGAGGTCCCTTCGTGCTATTTACATTCCAGGAGTGCGGAACCTTGCAGCCGACGAGCTGTCTCGGCTCCGGCCAACCTCTGGCGAATGGAGACTCCATTCCCAGTCGGTCCAGCTGATATGGGACCAGTTCGGGGACGCACAGATAGATCTGTTTGCCTCCCACGACTCATCCCATTGCGCCCTGTATTACTCCCTGACCGAGGGCACGCTCGGCACGGATGCACTGGCGCACAGCTGGCCGCAGGGTCTACGCAAGTATGCGTTTCCCCCAGTGAGCCTTCTCGCACGTACTCTGTGCAAGATCAAGGAGGACGAGGAGCAGGTCATATTGGTCGCCCCATACTGGCCTACCAAGACCTGGTTCTCCGAACTGGTACTCCTCGCGACAGCACCTCCTTGGCCAATTCCTCTGAGGAAGGACCTCCTTTCTCAGAGACGGGGCACCCTTTGGCACCCTCGTCCCGATCTTTGGAGACTCCACGTGTGGCTCCTGGACGGGACGAGGCAGGTTTGAGTACCCTGCCACCAGCGGTGGCGGCTACCATCACTTCCGCTAGAGCATCGTCCACGAGACATGTCTATGCGTTGAAGTGGAACCTCTTCGTTAACTGGTGCTCTTCTCGCCGAGAAGACCCCAGGAGATGCTCGATCAGCGTTGTGCTTTCCTTCCTGCAAGACGGGTTGGAGCGAAGGCTGTCTCCCTCCACCCTAAAGGTGTACGTGGCCGCTATCGCTGCATATCACGAAGCAGTTGAAGGTAAGTCTCTTGGGAAACACGACCTGATCCTCAGGTTCCTGAGAGGAGCGAGGAGACTGAATCCTCCTCGCCCTCCTCTCGTTCCCTCTTGGGACCTCTCAGTGGTCTTAAGTGCCCTGCAGAGGGCTCCCTTTGAGCCTCTGCAATCAGCTGAGCTTAAGATCCTGTCAATGAAGACAGCGCTCCTGGTTGCGTTGGCCTCCATCAAGAGGGTAGGGGACCTGCACGCATTCTCCGTTGACGAAGCGTGCCTGGAGTTCGGGCCCGGTCACTCTCACGTGATTCTGAGACCCCGGCCTGGATATGTGCCCAAGGTTCCCACCACTCCCTTCCGGGACCAGGTGGTGAACCTGCAAGCGCTGCCCCGGGAGGAGGCAGACCCAGCCTTGGCACTGCTCTGTCCAGTACGCGCCCTCCGTGCTTACGTAGACAGGACGCAGTGTTTCAGGACCTCAGACCAGCTCTTTGTCTGTTATGGTGGGAAGCTGAAGGGAAAGGCTCTCTCCAAACAAAGGTTGTCTCACTGGATAGTGGACGCCATTGCTTTGGCATACCAGCAGCAAGGTCGACCATGCCCCCTTGGTGTGACCGCCCACTCCACCCGGAGTGTGGCGTCCTCTTGGGCTTTAGCGCGTGGCGCCTCGCTAACAGACATCTGCAGAGCTGCAGGCTGGGCGACACCTAACACGTTCGCCAGATTCTACAATCTCCGAGTGGAGCCAGTCTCCGCCCATGTACTGTCTTTTTCAAGCTAACATGGGAGCTGTTAAGTGTCTCGCTTGCTCGCCATTCCACTCCACGGACTGGATACGTGCGATATTTCCTCAGGTGAGCCTTCCTCTCTGAAGCCATGAGTTCCTCCAGCACTGTTGACGCTGGCGCCAGTGTCTATTGCCTGTGCGTCGGCTAGGTGCCTCCGTGTGCATGGTTCCTCCTCTGAGTAACCCCCACATGTGTATTTTCCACTGTAAGCCTCTTTGAGCATGTGTCTTTCCCTCGGCAAGTCACCTGCCACTCCTGGAGTTGAAAGTAGATGCCACCCTACGGGCTGGTCACTCCAGTGTTCCTCCATATGTAGCCCCCTTGGGCCATATGTGTATTCTTAAGTCCTCCCTATGGGTAGGCATGCTGCGGCATATCTCCCATGAGATATGCTTCCCAGTGTACCTTGGTATTCCTGTGTTAAGTAGGACTCCTTCGTCCGTGCCTATATCACGACAGGGAGGTCAGACTTCGCAGGGCACTGGAAGACAGCTGTGAAGGTGGCGTGATTACACGGGGACCCCCATTCTCCGTCATCCGACGTAACTCGGAGTGACTACGAAAGGGAACGTCTCGGTTACGGCTGTAACCCTCGTTCCCTGAGTAGGGAACGGAGACGTTACGTCTCCCTGCCACTTCCGCTGTACCGCTGGGTAGACGCCTGAGTTCAGTCTCGGCTCCTCAGCGAAGACATGATCTGCTGTTGCAGGTGTCTCTCCTTAAATACTCACACGGTGAGGCGGAGATACATTATGCAAATTCCGCAGACCCATGGCATTTCATTGCCATAGGCTCGTTTTTTAATACTCGAAGAGGATTGGCTTTCTGGCGAAACCCCCATTCTCCGTCATCCGACGTAACGTCTCCGTTCCCTACTCAGGGAACGAGGGTTACATCCGTAACCGAGACGTTTTTGTGTGTCCCTTTAAATGCAAATGAGCTGCCTTTCCCCGCTCCCTCTTTCAGAAGAGAGCTGATCCATAACATGTGCTTCGGATACTACGGGAACAACATAACAGCTGAATTTCTCTCGGGCAAAATGTCAAAAAGAGGCAGAAAATATATGCTGCATGGAGATAGAGCATGTACTGTATCGTTTTGTTTAAATACGGTTATAATATAACATCACATAGTTATCTTATATAGTCTTTTAATGACATGCTGTGGCATTTGTGTTGTGTTGTGTTGTGTTGGCGTTTGTATTTCACTAAAAGTGAAAGGTTGTGCCTATAATAATGCCTATATTTGTATTCTACTCTTTATTGTAATAAAGAAAAATGTTTAAAAATGAGAAACAGTCAGAGATGATGGTAGCTTTAGTTACATTAGCAGTACAGCATTCTAGAAAGCTCATTCAGAAAGGAAATTTGGAAACATTCACACAAAGTGCCATACTTGTTCTCGATATGTAGTTAGAGAACGAAACTTTTGTATTGACCCATCCTTCAGAAATAACTTTTTCGCAAATCCCTCGTTGGTGAAGCAGTCATGCGTAAAATGATTTGTGCAAATATATAACATTTTACCAACGTTCTTCGGCACATTTCTGTCAAAAATAAAATTCAACCACGGTGTCCTCAGTGGCTCGGATGTTCGTTGGTACATCCAGCAGCAACAGAACATTTATAATGTTTTTAGGCGCAGACATTGTAATACTACCTGTTCTGAGAGATTGCTGATGATATATGGGGATTATTAAAAAAAGTATTGGGTGGATTTTTACCATTATAGGCTGGTTGTTTACACACACTGTGGACACACATCTGTGTTCAAACACATTATAAAAGTGGATTTTGCATAAAAAGGTCCCCTTTAAGTGGCCTTTAGATGAATTAATTTTATATTATCTGCATGTACTTTTAAAAATATATATTAATATTTGAAGTACACTACAAGTGTCATGGTCATGTTTAGTTTTCTGTTTAAACATCAATGTCAAGTTGTTTAGTTTATGTTCTTGAAGTTCTATTAAAAGTGTTGTTCATTCTGCCTCACACATCACTCCCTTGGATTCAACTACATGCTAACTCCTGACAAGTGCACATTCAATACAATTAAGTGCACTTTTTTCACGAGGGTATGTCAACTGCTGATGAAAAGGTCAACAAAAGGTTTATAGACTATGCTGGAGACAAATTATTATTATTACATGTAACCACATTGAGAAATAAAGGGAAGCTTAAAATGTGTATGCAAAATTGTCTCTCAATATTTATGTTCTTTGCTTTTAATCGTCTTTGTTCTTGCTTGTACAGTTCATAATACACCATTAGGAATAATTTCATATTATCACATAATATATGAGTTTAATTTTATGGGTGAGAGGTAATAAATTCCCAATCTAATTATTCAGATTGAGAATTTGTGTATTTGACACACAAGGATGAGACAGTGTATAATTTTTTTTCATATGATTAGAAAATATGTCCTCATAAATGAAGAAAAAAAAAGCCCCTTAAAATCAAGTCCAGGAGACAACTTGGATGTAACCCTCCAAAAAAAAGCAGCTCATAAAGACGAATTACAAAAATACCATTCGAACTGGTTTACAAAATTCATCCTTGACCTCCAACCTCTACATTCAAAACATTAACACATGAAACTCTGCACAAACACTTTGCATGTGCGGCTGAATAAGGATTTTATCATGTAGTACATTAATGCTTCAAGAGGAAACAGACTCTGTCAGGGCCTTTAATAAGGGCTTGGATCTGGATTGTCAGTAAAAGGACAATTTGCTAAAAAAAAAAAGCTCTTGTAATATGAGAGACATGCATTAATCATGTCTATTTTGTCTTTCTTTCTTGCAAAATGTCCATTGTCTTTTTCTTGAGCATGAAGACATTTGCATTCCGGTGGCGCTTCCCCTTTCCGAATATATTGTGTTATTAAACTTTCATGTTATACTTGAATATAATTGATATCAGTGATTCAAACACAGAAGAACTTTAAGAGGATGAAAACTAATAAAAGCCTGCAGCAGAGACCATTGATTCATGAATATGAGTAAAATAACAATATATGGAAAAGAATTGCAAAAATTATCTGTTTAACGTACAGTGTCAGTCTTTTTAGTTCCTACATTCCATTTACATTTTAATACACAGTGTACGGATACATGAAGTATTGCAAAGAAGATGTAAGTCATTATACACTGATGAGCCAAAACATCATGACCACCTGCCTAAAATGCTGTTGGTCCTCCGCGTGCTGACCGCCTAGCCATGGACTCTACAAGACCCATGAAGGTGTCCTGTGGTTTCTGGCATCAGGACGTTAACAGCAGGTCCTGGTGAACTCTTCATCATGTTCCCCATTCCTGAACAATGTGTGCAGTGAGGCTTTATTCTGCTGAATAAAGCCTCTTTGGTGGCAACTTCCACCAGGGAACACCCTGAAGGAGTGTATCCCCTGTCTGCAACAATGTTTAGGTAGGTTTCACGTGTCAAGAAAGACCCAGGGTTTCCCAGGAAAACATTGCCCAAAGCATCACACTCCCTCCACAGGCTTGTCATTGTCTAACATCATGGTCCCTCAGTGCATCCTGGTACCATCACTTCCCAGGTAAATTGTGCACACATATACAGCCGTCCACGTGATGTAAAAGAAAATGGGACTCATCGGACCAGGCGACCTTCTTCCACTGCTCCAAGGTCCATTTCTGATACTCGCCTGCCTATAGGCACTTTCGACAATGGAGTCATCACAGGCACTCGGATGCAGCAGAGTGTGATGCACTGTGTTGTGAGACATTCCTCCCATAACCATCATTACAATTTTGTGTGTCTTGTTCCACAGTAGACCTTCAGTTGGCTCAGACCAGATAGGATAGCCTTCCTTGCCCTTGTGCATCGATGAGCCTTGGGCACCCAACACCCTGACGCCGGTTTGTTTGTCCTTCCTCGGAACACTGTTGGTAAATTCTCACTAGAGTTCTCAACGGGCCTAAAAATTACAACCCGACCCGACCCGGCCCGTGGCTTTTAAAGCCCGGACCCGATGTAACCCGACACATCAACATGAATTATCTGCCCGAACCCTGCCCGACGCCGCCGCCTGTCTTTTTTTTTTTTCTTCTTTTTTCTCATACACGTATTATCATGAACAGCAGACGGGAATTCAAATCAACTTTTAATGTTAACGCCTTTTAACAATAAAAACAATTGAAACAATAAACTTTAAATATATAAATAGGCTATATAAATATGCCTTGAATAAAAATCTTTACACAATAATAAATAAAAAGAACTCAAACATGTACCCACCCAGCGGGCGGGCTACTTTTCACACCACAGAATTTTTGAAGAGTTTTGAAACAAAATAGGCCTAGCCTACAAACATAATCGTATGCTTATAAGGCATCGCGGAGGAACAGTATTGCGTGCACAGTGGATGGACTGAGGTGTGCTCTCCTCTCTTCAATGGTACGGCCAGCCACCCGCGACGCACGTTGCACGCAGCAGCCAGACTTTGGCCGTTCATTTACCCGACAACCATGTTTTGGGGGCCTGAAAACGCAAACTTTTGAAAATGGGTTTCAGAGTGCAAGTTTTTGAAAACACAAATCTCTGAAGACGACATGCGTATTACTTGTTCAATCTATAGTGTTTCATCGTCATCTAATAGCCTGGCAGCAGAATACAGCGTTTTCAGTCGTTTTCGCGGATCCGTATGAATGGGGATCGTTTTGACAATGATGTCGTCTGTACAAAGGAAAAACTTCTCCATTTTATGCATGTCGTTGTCGTGTAAACGTACCTAATCAGTGTAGCCTATTTATTTAACCATTATATGATCTCAGTGACTATAAGTGCGTAAAACATCAATGTTTCTATTTGCACAGAGATGCACGTTATAAGGTTTACTCTCCTTGAAGAATGAATATTTAGTTGTGTTATTTATAATGTGGGTGGTATAATGTGACATTGTCAACATACCTTTGCAGTTGCGTGATGCGGTCGTTTTGACTCTTTCTGCACCCATAATAATGACATAATTCTGTAGACATAGTTTGCATATCTTATGTTAAATTGCAGCAAGTACAAACTAGGTTTGTAGGGACCACATTGTGCACATTCAATCCGCACATGCGCAGCTCAACAGGAAGATTATCCAAAAGACTCCCTGCATCCAGACCAGCCAGCTGCGTCCGCTGTCCTGCAGTCCGATGTCCTCACATCACTCTCTACAGGTCTAACAATATGAGGACGCAGCCTGAGCACAAGAACCATCTGCACCATCTCTCTATCGCTCTCTTTTTCTCTTTAGCCCAGTGGACTTCATTCACAGCTCGTCCTTTGAGAGTCAAATCAGATAATAGGATCTTTGTATGTGGGTCTGGGGTTAGATAGAGGGGTGCCCTAGACAGTTTACTCTTTAAATGTGAGTTCTCTCTCTCTCTCTCTCTCTCTCTCTCTCTCTCTCTCTCTCTCTCTCTCTCTCTCTCTCTCTCTCTCTCTCTCTCGTGTGTGTGTGTGTGTGTTATGGGTCAATATCTAATTAGGGCTTAAGTGCTGAGAGTAATAGATCACAAACAAACTAATCATAGCTGGGCATCTCTGCATGCCACTGGGTCACAAGGGCGAACACAAATTCACAAATCCCAGTGGCCAATATTATATTCTTAACTAAAGATAATGCATATAATAATTTGCATAACTTAGTCGAAAACCAAAAGTAACAACAATTTTGGTGAGTTTGTACAACCCATGAAAAGTGTTTGTGTGTTGAATGAATTTAGCTAATTTATGTTAAAAAACAGTAATATATTGAAATATTATTTAAATTTAAAATTACTGTTTTCTATTTAAATGTCATGTTTTCTATCATTACTGTATTTGTCAGTGTCACGTGATCTTTAAGAAATCATTCTAACATACGGATTTGCTGCTCAAGAAATATTTATTTTTATATTTACTGTATTTTTGGTGAGCATTAAGATGTGTTAAGGTGAAAAATCCACACTTTACAATATGTTTAAATTTCAATGCATTTCAATGCATTAACTAAATCTAGATAAATGTACCTTTATATGTATAGGCTATTTTGCATTGTTAGACTACGTACTTCATGCTAATTTATGGTACCAAGTGCATTAACTAAATGTTAAAGAATTTAACTTTACTGCAAAGTGCTACTGAAAATGTAAAGTTTGGTCTTTTTTTTTCAGTGATGCCTTTGAATATTTTTGATTCCCCAATATTTTTTTATTTTTTTTAACTGTAAAGAACATTTTGTGTAATGGAAAGGTTCTATGGATGATAAAGGTTCTTTGTGGAACCATCAATGCCAATAAAGGAGTATATCAAAACTGCACTCTATAGAACCTTAAAAGGTTCTGTCAGGCACATCATATATAGAACCTTTTAGGGGCTCCCATCATGGGATCATTTTATGGATTTAGTTTTAATTCATTCATTTTATTTTAATTCATTTTTTTAATTAAATAGCTGTATAACTCATACTTTATAACAAGAAAAAAAGTTACCTGTTAAATTTGAAAGTATTATGCAATCATTTAAGACATTTCTCCTCGTATACATACTTTTTGGCATACTTTTATGTTCTTTAAAATTCTTTTATGTTCTTTAAAAGTTCTTTAAAATTGAGTCAAGAAACATAAGGTTCTACAGTATGGATCCCCATTGAACCATTTTTTCCTAAAGGTGTGATCTTTCTGGATTTATAAGTAGTTTCAGTCAAAGTAAAGGTGATTAAAATGAATAAATAGATGACATGATGAAAGACTAACTACATTTCATATAATATTTACATCCAGGGCTTGACATTAACACCCATCAACCGGCATTTTATCAGTGGTGTGTAACACTAACTCCCAATAGCCACATTGGCTGAATTTTATTTTCAATTAAATAAACATCGGTTTCCGAACGAATCGCAAAGCTTTAACTATTTACATTCATATAGCCTAGATTATCTGTTTCTTCAAGCATCTTAGAGCGGCTCCATTCACAGTAAATGCTGCTCCACACGAACTCGGTCATTGCATGTGCTGTTTGTATGACATCATGACTTTTGCGTAAACAGACACGCCACTTTCAAGTCAAGTGGCGTGTTATCTATACGCATTTTGAGATATCCGCGTGTATGCGTGTATGTCTACGCCATTAATGTCCAAGTGATTCCGCGTATATGTACACGCCATTAAATTTCCGAGCGAAACGAAGCAAAATGTAGATCTACATCTGGGGAGCGATATTTTTTTTTCCCTAGGATGGCAGGGGAACACTCATAAATGCTATTAACCCCAGTGACGGGTAGGTTTAGGGACGGGGTGGAGGTAGGTCATATATTTATATATACAGTAATAACGTTAAGTTAACTGCGTTCATAAACACGCTGAAAAGCGATTGTGCGTGTTGATAGCACGCCAAAAATGGAAATACGAATTGGCGTGTCATACACAAGCAATTTTATGAGATCAGTCTGGTGTTTCCAATAACATGCATTTGGGAATGCATATTAAGTCCGACACGCTTTGTGTTTCATAACGAAGTTGCATTGCTATCATTTACATGCATGGGCCGCGTCTCAGCAGCTAAGTTCAAATCCATCTATATACTGTGAGTTTGGGTTGCTTGGTTATAAAAGTGCTTGGGTTGCATTTGTTGTAATACGTAATGTACATTAATTTGTGGTTTCTATTTGGTACAATACATTTTAACAGTGTTGTTCAATAAAACCAAATGATTACTTGATTTTGGTATTTATTTGAACCAATTATTATTGCCTTGTTATTATTATACATGCATTTAATAATTTTAAAGGCTAATAGTTCACTTGGTCTATTTTTATTACCACAAAAAATAATATTATCCGATTAATCATCAAAATAATCAACTGATTGAAATATCGCCTCGTTCTCATGACCAAAGTGTATCGTTACACCCCCATTAAACATAATTTCCCAACAACAAAATTGTGGCCAGTGAAAATACTGAGTGACTATTCTCTTTGGAAAACCACTAGCCATAGTGGCTGGTGAGCAAAAAAAAGTTAGTCAAGCTCTGTTTACATCAAAACACAAAAATGAAAATGAATGCTGCACCACAAACAAACTCTTGGAGAAATCAAGGACCATAACATTTCTGCTGTGCTGTCTGCTTTTAGTATTTTATATTTCACTTGTGTAAAGTAAGTATAGACTCTGTCACACAGCACAACAGCTGTTTCATATTCTAATAAAGCTTTCAATATGAGTTAGTGCTCTAATTTGGTAAGTACACACTCGTAACGCGTTTAAAGGCCGCTGCGGCAAGCGTGTGTTAAGTGTGAGATTGTTAACTCCTCTGCTGTTTTTTACTCTCACTTCAGCAAACACACACACACACACACACACATATTAAAGTCAATTACAATAATTGCTTAATCAATTGTTCAAGGTGGCATGCGTGTGTGATGGAAAGGTGAAGGAGAGAGGCAGACGATTGACCCCAGAGCTTATTTGCGCTGATGGAGCTGAAATAATTTGCAACGGTCTCTCCAAACTAAAAAAAAGAGGAAAAAAAGATGCGTTTATTACCAAAATCTGTCAGGCAGGTACACGGCACTGATATCTGCGCCCAGACACCCGCGGGCAGACGTGAGAAACGGAGAAAGTGAAGAGAAAATGATGATAAAATGAGAGCGAAATCACAAACTGATTATTCCCGCTAAAGTCACATGAGATGTGATTGGGCCTCGGTTGGCCGCAGGAAACTGCAGACATCCTGTCGCTTTGTCAACTAGTCTGTGACGTAAAGCAGAGAAACAAGAGGAGCAACTGAGACGTCAGACAGTTTGTACTTATTAGTTTGACAGTGTTATGACATTAATAAGGCTTCATTCACACCCTCAGTGTTTGGGATTGACACCCATACACTAACAGATGTGACTTTCCAATTGTCCTGTTCGTTTAACAGCTTAGGAACAGGCTGAACATAGTCTGTAAGAATTTTGTTTTGTTGCGATAGCCGGGAAAATCACGCTACACTACATGTGGGTAGGGTACATTTTTTTTAAGTTGGCATTAAACAGACGGTGGTGTCACAGAGCTGCCCTCTCTTGCCCGTGTTCCCCTTGCTAACCCTTTGTATAAAAACATGAACACATACTTGGGTTTTTAAAAGACTCTTTATTTATCTTGATGTGTCAGTGAGGTGGCAAGATGGATTAAACACAAACAAACACACGCACACACACACACACACACACACACACACACCCTCACACACGCACACCTATGACTGCTGTGTCTCCCCTGAGCACTAAACCAATGGACATTTAAGCTTTTATCATAAACTGTTGACTATCACCTGGATCAGCATACATGGTGGTGGCCATCTTGAACTGAGTAAAAGACCTGAATTGACTTTTATCATGCTTTTTATACATTTGTGTTGCATTATGGGGGTGGGAGGGGGAGAGGGTTGGAACAGTTGTTTATGAGGTTATTGCTTTTTTACTTTCTATAATTATCGCTGAAATTAAGTTTGTGTTGTGCTATTAAATTTGTGTATTGAAAGAAATGATGTTCCCTTTCGTAGTCACTTCGAGTTACGTCGAAATGACGACGAAATGGGGTTCGCTTAGAAGCCTCTCATCTTCGAAAAAACGAGCCAATGGCAAGGAAATGCCATGGGTCTGCGGAATTTGCATGGCGTAACTCCGCCCCACCGCGTGGGTATAAAAGAAAGGACGCCACAATATGCAGATATGTTTTTCGCTTCGGCGCCAAGAAGTTATCTTCACTCCTGCAGCCTATTCTCTGACTATCTTCGAGAATCTTCTAGACGAGAAGCTTCCAGTCATTGTTAGAGTGATGGCGAGTTCCAGTGAGTTTCACATTCTTGCCTGCTGAACTGAACAGCGTGTGTTTCTCCCTGGGCGCTTCAGCACTGCTGCGATCTTTTCTCTCACTAAAAGAGCCTGCACACGGCACGTTTTTATAAAGACGATCTGCCCGTGTATTTCTGAGTGCGGTATTCTGATAGATTTAGCTGATGGGCACGAGCGCTGTTTTGACGTGTTTGGGCTTCAATCACGTTAAGACAGCGTTCGTGGATGCGTCACATTTTCCCAGCGGGAACATGACCATCGCAATGTAACGGTCTCAATAGAGCGAGAGTCCCCTCATCCACACCCCTATCTATTTTCTCCACGCGAGATAATACTCTGGCTGGTGTCCAGGGTGACCTAAGACGGCAGGTCTGGAATGAAACCGACGAAACATCCTCGGTCCACAACCCGTCTTTCACATTGAAACCCGTGCAGTTCCAAATGGGTTTGCCGACCAGAGCCGGACGCCAGTGGACGCCAGCGGGCCCGCGATCTCATTCGGTTCCCCGGCTGATGAAATCATGTATATCGCCACATCACAAGGTGAGCTGGATGCCTGTAGGTTTTTTGTCTACTCCGGTGGCAAAGACCTATAGAGCTGCGGGGCAGGCTGCCGCCTCACTGCATGTTATTGCCATCCTTCAGGGTGCTGAATGACATGCACGTGGGTAGGGCTGATTCAGCGCTCATCCAAGAGCTGCCTGCCGCCACCGACCTCACTCTACGAGCGACGAAGGTGACCGCACGCTCCCTGGGTCAGGTGATGTCCACATGCGTGGTCAGACATCTCTGGCTTAACCTGGTTGATATGCGTGAGGCTGAGTGAACCCGCTTCCTCAACTCCCCCATATCCCAGGATGGCCTCTTCGGCGGCGCGGTCGAGGACTCTGCCTAACAGTTCTCGGCCGCTCAGAAGCAGACTGAGGCTACCAAACATGTTCTGACCCCGCGGCCAGCTGCTACCGCCGGCACAGATGTCTCAGTCCGCTTGCCGCCGAACGTGTCCTCCTGCGAATTCCACCCCCTCCCGCCCAGCCCCAGCAGCACCGGGCCGTGCCGTGGAGGTAGTCGCAGGAAGGCGCCCCTGTCCGTACCAGTCCCGCAGCCTGCTGAATGCCAGGCGATGCGGCGCTCCCGTTACGGGCAGCTCAGACGTGGGTTGCAGTTCTTTCCTCTTCTCCAAAGAACTGACATCCCATCTCTGAGCCCCCAGAGGGCGCGGATGGCAGTGCGCGCCGCTTACGAGCCTCGCCACTCTCGTCCCCCTTTGTCGCCAGACCCCTGACAGAGCAGGCCCCCATGGAACGCTGGTCCTTCCCTGCCCTTCCTCTGTCAGGATGCGGCATATGACCGTGCCCCCAAAATGGGGACGCTCCGCCTCCCACGTCTGGGCCGATCATTCCGCCTCGCTGCCCCATTGTGGATACGTCTGTGGTTCATGTGACCCCGCTGGTTCAGTTTTGGAGCTTCCAATCTGTCCCACTGGCTCACGAGAATCATCAGGCTCGGCTTTGCGATTCAGTTCGCACGGTCTCCTCCCCGCTCCGGGGAATCCGCTATACCATGGTGGGTGGCAATGCCCCTGTCATGCGTACGGAGGTCGTCACCCTACTGGTAAAGGGTACGATCGAGACCACCCTTCCACCCAGTGCTTCATTTTGCAAGAGATGTGAGGCATTTTGCATTTTGTGTGCGCAATTCTTGGATTTGTGTGTAAAGTTTTGAAAAAAAAAAGATTACTCATCACTAAACGTCAAAAAAGGAAAAAGAAAAAAAAGAATGCCATTGTTTTTGCCTACATGGCATTTCATGTAATTTTATTTTTTAAACAACTAAGTGTCCTGATGTCCACTACAGAGGACATAGTATAAGATATGAATAAAAGGTAAAACTTTACTTGAAGGGGTGTGCATAAGACTGAGATGACGTATTGGTTTATGTCAAGGTGTCATAACAAAGACATCTCAAACAATGTCATATTTGCATTACAAATTTCATAATTGAGTAAATGACACTTAATGACAATTGTCATCAACATGCATAAAACCTCCTTCATATTCATGACATTGGTCATGTCATGATTATGAAGGTGTTATGTCAGTCTTATGCACACCCCTTCAAGTAAAGTGTTACCAAACAAAATATAATAAAACATAAATAAATAATAAATTGCTCCCCCCATTTGTTTTATATGCTCTAAACAATGTAATTACATGAACAATTATTAAACTCAAAAAACTTTTTTTCTGGGTCTCTGGATGAGATAGGAATAAAACTAAAGTTATACAATAAAACTAACCAAATTGATACAAATAATGACAATTTGTAATAAAATGAACTCTTAAATGTAGCCTACATTTGGATGTTTTCTTTCTATAGTTGAAAGAAAACATGTTATGGAAGCATAATAGTCCAAAATCTCAAAATAAGTGGATGATAAAACAACGGTTTTGCCTGTATAGTGTCTTGCCTTAAAAGTTCATCTTTTATTTAGGTGGGATAATAATAATGTTTAACAGTGTATGTACATGCATTACAGGAGAATTCTTTCATTTTTGTAATTTTTTTCTGAAATACCATTAACTTTTGAACATCACTATGCTATTTCCATCTCTCATTATGTCACATTAAATAGCATTCTGTGGTGCAAATAGAGCAGGAATGTGCAGATTGATCTTGATCTTTTTGTATCAAAAAGATTCACATAAATCTTTTTATAATCTATTCTCATAAAGACGAACAATTTCTCCTTCCACTCATCAGAAGATGTCACCTTAAAATAAAGTGTTACCAGACAATTATTTTGTATATTATTTAGTTGATATAAGTATTTATTTATCACTTCTATTTTTATACTAATAATAATATGTTAGTTTATTCGGGTGAGTAATGGTAAGTAATGACAGAATCATAATTTTGAGGTAAACTATCTAGTTTTGCATGACCCTTGACCTGACTTCTTGGTCTGTTTTGAAATTACCGTTGGAAGTCAGAGACACATTTCCACAAATGTGCACAAAGAATAATGTGATCTAATCAAATGCAATCTTTCTCTCTTTTCTGTGATGTCATGATGAATTTTAGAAAGCCAAGCGTGACTGTAAAGCAGGACCATCAAGCATCGCTGATGTCTCCCAGTGCGCTGATTAAATATTAATGGCGGCACACTCCAAGGAGAATCATTCGCCCATAATTTTTTACTCTAGATTGTATCTTAGCAGGGACACGGTGCTGCCGGGATGCTTATTGTTTCAGCATTGGTAATTTCTAGACTGCTCTCAAAGAAAGGACTGTTAGTCTCTAAATCAGATCAGGAGACACTCGAATTTGTCCTTGCATGACATGTTTTTTTAGTTTTTTTCTTTTTCAGTGTGAAAAACTGGCAATTGTTGGTGTGATATCTTTTTTCGTTTTATGAAATTTATTGATTTATTGGGCTCATATGCTCGGTTCAGCTGATTTGAAATAGCAGGGGTCACATTTCAGAAGAAACAAGAATTTTACTATGACACACAGCAGAAACTGAAGGGAAATGCTGCATATACTGTAAGAAGACCACTATGTATGATAATTCAGTTTACCCCACTGGGAGTGATGTGCAGAAATGTTGAATGTATTTTCATTAATTTAATTCTTTCATTGGTATGAGATAATACAAAATAACCCAACACTTTCTGTTTTTTGTGTGGAGTTTAGAGTCATGGACTGTTTTAAATTTACATTAGCTGTTGAAAATAATGCTAGCACTAATTGTTGCAGGTCATGAAATGCAGGTTTGTGATTGGTTATTGATGGATTGTGGCAATGATTGTGTTTGGCCACTGGCCAACTGACTGACAGCATGTCTGGCCGACTTTCCTTTCTGCTTGACTGACACTATTCTGTAACTTTCCACTTGACAGGTTGTACCTGGATCAAATTTGTAATCTTGACAGCAATCTGGCCTTTAGCAGTCCACAACCGAAAGCACACAGTAACAACTCAATACTGCAGTGCAACAGGAACAGAGTGCAGGCACTGCAGACCTTGGGATTAAATGATACATATAAAGCAGGTCCACTAAATGCTGAAAAAGAGCAATTTGCCCATTCATCTTCTCCATAGGCCAAGAACTGAACCAACCAACTCTAAGATGAATCATTACTTTTAATTCACGAAGCATCTTTAGTTGAACCAAACAAAAGGTTATGGATAAGGATATAAATAAGACTATATACTTTCAGTAATCTATAAAGGAATGAACTACACATCCCAGGAGTCATTGCAAAAAACACAATCAAATCATAAATGATGGTACAGTATTTTTACAAGTATTATAAGTGTTTTAACAACATATTTTATGCATATTTTGCGAAATATTCAAATAAACAGTATACAAATATATTAAGAGTATAGGGAGCCCGTCATATTTCGCAAAGGTTTATGGCTGCAGGATTGTGGGTAGTGTAGTTTTTCCAGAGGAAGTTGGCTTTATTTTCGTTAACTTAGACCATACTAAGACTTTCTTTACTTGAAACAGAATAAATTTTAACTGAAGTCCAATTTAATAAATCAATCAGATGGAAATAACATCTCTGAGAATTCAGCCATTAAAAGTGATCTTTAAAAATTTAAACTGAAATCTCATTGGCTAAAAAAAAAAAGATAAATATATATATATATATATATACACACACACACACACACACACACACACACACACATACAGTATATTATGGGGGGCTATGGGGGCCAAACAGGAAAAAAAAAATGTAATCCTGATTATATAGTTATAACTCTGAATATATAAATGTAAATCCCGAATATATAGTTATAACTCTGAATATGTAAATGTAAATCCATAATATATAGTTATAACTCTGAATATATAAATGTAAATCCCGAATATATAGTTAAAATTCTGAATATATAAATGTAAATCTGAATATATAAATGTAAATCCCGAATATATAGTTATAACTCTGAATATATAAATGTAATTCTGAATATATAAATGTAAATCCTGAATCTATAAATGTAAATCTGAATATATAAATGTAAATCCCGAATATATAGTTAAAACTCTGAATATATGAATGTAAATCTGAATATATAAATGTAAATCCCGAATATATAGTTATAATTCTGAATATATAAATGTAATTCTGAATATATAGTAATATATATACTAGCCTGCACATCATGGTGGTGTTGCAGGTACACCAGGCCGATCTGCTGGGGGATCTCGACCAGGGGGTGGGGCCCCTGAGGCTGTTACTGAGCTGCGCTGCAAATGAAAAAAAAATATATATAGATCTCCGGGCCACCAAACAGATTGCTGCCGCAATTTGTCGGTCGATGGCAGCGATTCTGGCCACGGAGAGACATTTGTGGTTGAACCTGGCCGACATCGGGAAGAAAGAGAAAGGCTTTCTCCTCGATTCGCTGGTTTCGCCCTCTGAGCTTTTCGGCACCTCCGTGGTGGCGGTGGTTGGAAAGTTGTATCCAGGACATACATGCCGCTGAGATCCGTGTCCACGCCCAGACAGATGGGAGGGCCTGGCCTATCATGGTCTGAGGACCTTAGCAGACAGTTCCAGAGAGCCAGTGTCACCTCTCGTGCGCCTCCTCCGTGGAGTAGTAGGTCGCAGAGGAGGCGCGACTCCTGCAAGAAGACGGATCTGAGGGAGGTGATCCAGCACAAACGCACATTGCGTCGGTCATGGATCATTTTCCCTGAGGGCGTGATTATATCTTAGCCCTTTCCTCTCTTCCCCGACTCCCCTGGCGCTTCTTACATCAGGCCTGAGGCTGGGCTCATGGTTAGAACAATGTTCTGATGGCCCGCCTCGGCTTGGTTAGTGAGAGTGGCTCTTTCAGGTATGTAAAGGTGGTAGACCCCATGTTCATGAAGAACTGTCTGGTGAGTCTTCACTTCGCACGCTGGGACTGAGACTGCGGGTCTTTCAAAGAGTATTTTTTGTGATTAAAAAATAATATGTTTCTCTTTACAGACCTCGTTCCCTGTATAGAGTTATGGGGCCATGTCAAGGTAATAAGGTAAGAGAACTTTATTGGATTATCAGGGCCCTGAAGTTCCCCGTTAGGAGGCCAGAACGATAACTATGTTAGCCTTCGGGCTATTAGCCACCTCAGGGTAGAGTAGTTGGTCTTTCTCTGATAGAATGTTTTAGAGTAATGCAGAGTGTGCTAGAGTAATGCAGCGTGGTGCAGAGGATGTTTTATAAGGACATGGTAGGCCTCAGTTAGGCCTCTGTGGTATATAAGTCCTTTTGAGCAGGGTTAGGCCGTCTTTCGCTTCACGAATAAGACTGGGTCTCCTGCCCGACCCTGCCGTGCAGAACTGGCCAACGGATTCAGGCCGCCAGTATGGGCTTCACTTACCTCGCTGAGCTACTGCTCGAGTGCCGGGTTGTAGGTGGTGGCTTTCATTCAAGCCCCACTCCCCTAGGTTGGACACAGATACATTTTTGTCACCCCTAGAGCCGCTGGCAGGCCCGCCCCCTGGTAACCTCAGGGTGAGGTGTGAGTATTCCCCTGTGATTCAGGGTAGGTCTGAGTACGTCACTCCCAGTTCTGTTTATCCTACCTCGCACCACTATGGCTCGGGTCGAGTATGAAGTAAGCCTTCACTTCTACTTTCGTCGCAGTACGCTCCCCTGTAGCCAGAGCATTGCCCGGAGCTGATGCCCATGCATAGATGGTAGGCCCCTGACTAACTGGGGCCTCCGTTGAGGCAGAGTGGCGTATGTTGTACTCCCCTTATTTTTAAGGGTGCTAAGCTCTCTTGCTGAGGACACTGCCGTGGGCAATGTGATTAGGCACCAGGATGCTGTAGGCGCTGTGTAAACAGCTTATCTGCCAACGAAGGCTGCACCATCAGGTAGTAGGCCTCAGCAGGCCAAGAGGGCGCTGTAGGCTACTTCTCGAGAGAAATGGTTGGCCTTGGTGGTTCGGGCAGTTGACTCACCGGTGGATAGTAGGCCTTAAACAGGCCTCCTCGGAGGTGAGTCCCAACATAGTGGGACATACTTTATAGCCGCTACAGGTAGCTAGCGGCACTAGGCCTCCTGTGGGTGGGCCCAATAGTTACGTTGGTGTAGTATGGTTCCCAACAGTGTTCCTTTGTAGCAGAATTGACTTGCTATCAGCTAGTAGGCCCAACCAGGCCTCCCTGATAGGCGAGTCCCCAGTTGGCTGGCCTTAGCAGGCCGCCTTGGAAATGTCACCCGGACTCAGCTACCAGTTGCTATCAGGTGGTAGGCCCCTCAGGCCTCCCTGAAGGTGAATTCCCACTTAAGATGGTTATCAGGTAGTAGGCCTCACCCGGCCTCCCTGAAGGCGAATCCCCACCTACAGTACATTGGCTATCAGGTAGTAGGCCTCACCAGGCCTCCCTGGAGACAAGCCCAAGGACAGACAACTGGACAGCTAGCCTGACTTACTATCGGGTAGCAGAAAAAAGCTCCCAGATATTATGGCTGTCAGGTAGTAGGCCTCACCAGGCCTCCCTGAAGACGAGTTCCCACATGCTGTGATTATCAGGTAGCAGGCCTCACCAGGCCTCCCTGAGGGTGAGTTCCCCACGTACTATCGTTATCAGGTAGTAGGCCTCTCTAGGCCTCCCTGTAGGTGACCACATACTGTTGCTATCAGGTAGTAGGCCTCACCAGGCCTCCTTGTGAGTGGTTCCCTAGCGGTGCTGGGTTCAGGAAGCTAGTGGCCTATTGCTATCATTTCAGCTGGCCTTATCAGGCAGCTGCTGAAGGCGAGCTTGCGCCCTGGCTCGACTAAAGTGTTCATTCTCTGCTACTGGTTCCCTCCCGGAACCTCTTTCCTGCCTACAGCCTGGTTTTGCCTTCCAGGCGGACCATGTGCTCCCCTCATTGAGGGTCACCATGAGCACACGGACCCCTGAGTCTGGTCAGACGGTCGCAGGCCTCTCGTGAGGCCTCCCAGTTAGATCAGTCCTTAGGCCTTCACAGGCCTCCTCAGTGTTTTGAAACACCGACACTGGGTTGATCCGTGGATCGAGAATAGAAACTCCCCTCGCTAGCAAGGGTTGTAAAGCACTATGCTGAGTCAAACTCTCCGGGATATCCCGTCTCTGAGATCCGGGCCGAGCGGTTCACTGCCAGCTTCGCAGTCCCTCGGGTTGGATGCCTTACCTAAAGGCATATTCCAGAGGCTCTGTCTTCGGACAGACAGGAAGTGGCCAGACTAAGTGTCTATGTATCTGACACCAGGTCAGACCATCCTGGTGGCATTTCTGGGTGAGTACGTTCCCCTGAATAGTGACTGTCTGGGGTTCCTTCGGGTTCCCTGGCCACATTCCCTAGAAGGGACCCCTTCTAATTGAAGTTGTGGTCCTAGGCCTTTGAGCAGGCCCAGGTAGGCCTTTCATTTAACATGTTTATGGAGGTTTTCCTGTGAGGCTTATAGATTAGGCTATGATGTCAATGATGTCAATGATGTCACTGACAGCCCAGTGTGACCTGAGGGTGAGTGGTTCTAGCATTTCATTTGAATTTGCTGGTTCGGACAGTTGTTACTGTCTGAGGGCATGCACTTCCCTTAGCATGGCGGCGTGGGTATATCGTTCCCCAAAGCGTCATTCGACGCAGTGCGAGTTCCCTTCGAATGGGAACGTCTCAGATTACGACTGTAACCTATGTTCCCTGAGAACAGGGAATGAGACAATGTGTCTCCTTGCCATGCCTCGGGGCCTGCCTGCCGTACAGTCACTTCAGACGATAAGGTGATTTGTCATGTTTGCAAGGCGCCCTTATATACTTCCAGGTCGCACGTTAATCATTCACGTTAATGATTGTCGCCGGTCAATGTGATTGACGTGATTTGATAGTGATTTCAGACACCTGTCACGCCTGAGGCGTTCCCCAAAGCGTCATTCGACGCAGTGCGAGTTCCCTTCGAAAGGGAACTGGACAGGACTAAACCAAATACACAATAATGGGGGGAACACAAGACAGACAGGAACAAGACATGAACCCACACCGTGACAATAGTACAGTAGCCTACGTTACACTGAGATTTCATGTCGGAGCTGGATTTGAGCGCTTAGGCCGTGAGCGATTGAGTGGAGCGCATTGGCATAGAGCGGAATATTGAGCGGAGCTCACATGCTGAGTTATAACTATATATTCAGGATTTACATTTATATATTCAGAGTTATTACTATATATTCAGGATTATATTTATATATTCAGAGTTTTAACTATATATCCGGGATTTACATTTATATATTCAGAATTACATTTTTATATTCAGAGTTATAACTATATATTCGGGATTTACATTTATATATTCAGATTTACATTTATATATTCAGAGTTATAACTATATGTTCGGGATTTACATTTATATATTCAGATTTACATTTATATATTCAGAGTTATAACTATATATTCAGGATTACATTTATATATTCAGAGTTTTAACTATATATTCGGGATTTACCTCAATTACTCAATTTACACTCATTCCTGAGCTACTTTTTACAGTAATTCATTCTGAGAAAGAGACATAGTCTACATGAATGCTTGTACTCACATTGATCACACTAATGTACCATGTTTTGGCCTCAAAACTATGATGAGAAATGAGATCTGTGAGGGCAGAAAAGTGGGAGGAAATCAAACTCAACTTGAGCAATAGAACCAAGTGTGAAAGCAGTCTTAATCTTGCAGAGGTGAATGACCCAATCAGATTCTGGAAAATGTCCCTCAAAGACACATTTCTTGATTTAACTGTGGCATGAAAAACTCTTCAGCCAAGGTCACCTCAATCAACATCCTCTTCTGAAGCATTTCTAGCCTGATTCCAACGCCACACAAGAGAGAAACAAATCAGCTTTAAAACATTTTGAGGCGAGTGACAATCTACAATTACACTGAATGGCTGAGAACAGTTTAATTCTGGTGATCCATACCCACAGAGAGACACTGTCAAATTAATGTGATATTAAAGTCTCGGTGTCACTGCTGCAACAATATCTAAAGCCTGGTTTAGACAATTTGGCTGTCTGAGACACATTTTGTGAATCCTAAAGATTCCTCTGATACTAGGCCAAAATCTGAAGTCTTTGATCGCTAGTTCGACATGTTCGCCGACAGTGGATTAATAACCATTATGATCAAATCTTACCTCAGACGAAATTCTGGAAGCGTCAGAAGTTGAGGAGCAGTCCTGCAGTGTGGCTTCTTTTACGACAATCGTCAAAACAATAAATGTGACAAATACAATATTTCATGAATCAGTCCATGACACAATCCACTGATTCGAGTCATTTGATGCACTAATAATATAATGCAACAATTTGACAAAATAATATAATATTCAGTTGTACTATATAGCCCCACAATAGCTTAGTTATGTACTTTTTGGCAGTAGCTTGTATTTTAGCAAACTACTTTTTCAACAGCTTGACTCTATTTGAACTGCTTACAACTATAACAAAGCTAACAGGGAACGTTCAGAAATAATGTTCTTATACCTTAATATGAACATCCTTAAAACATATTTTTGTTAGTTTGGAAGTAACTTGTTGCTTGACATGCACCAGTTTCAAATAGCTTCTCAACATCTAAAAATCCAATGTTTAGCAAAGCATAGATATCTCATACCCTGTGCTCCTTGGGGGAGGAAAGGGAAGGGTGATATGTCAGTTGTGATGGGACGTTCGCTACTCCTAAATGGACCGCTCATACTGACTACAGAGCCAGAGGCCTGACAAAACATTTAGTCCTGCCACTTTACCAAATACACACACACACACACTCGCTAGTATTGGATCTGTCACCCTCCATTGCTTGGGCGCTGGGCCAATGTCAAACTCATTTTAGCCGCGCTGTTGTTCTTCTGCGGTGTCCTCTTGCGCGCAGAGCACATCCCACACACACACACACACACACAACTCGGCTTACAGACGGATTCACATATTCGCGTAACCTCTTTAGAATGAGCATCTATACTCATGCATAAACATGAATAGGATCTCTGTAGCGAAATGAGGTAGCCACGGTCACAGATGAGAGGGGAAGTCTAGGATGTGGACCACATACATGATCAGATGTTTACATCTTTGAATGCACTTACAAACTATAAATATATGACAGTACATGATGATGCTGTGGTATCTCACCTGGAGATATGTCACAATGCAAACCGTATTAATGTACCTAAAAACGTTTCTTCATGGAAGCTTTTGTATTTCGTATTTTTTGTAACTTATTGAAAAACTTCCATCTGAAATGAACAATAGTGACAGTATAACCTACAAACATTCATTCTTTTTCACACAAATTATGATTACAGAAGCTGATTATCGATTAATAAAGAGGTTATGACCTCAAACACTTTTATCAAAGAGCAGGATTTGTAAACTAATTGATTTTGCTTATATGTTTTTGAGAATATAATCCAAGGCACTTCTTCCATTTCAAATTAAGTTTAAAAGCCTGTATTTACACCATGGCTTAATCTAGACACATTAAAAATAACTAAAGCACTGCTCACTCCAAATTCTCCAAGATCTTTTCCTTGATCCAATTCATTTTGATGTTTGCATCTCAGACAGTAGACTCTCCTCGCTCAATGGCTGGCTGTCTAAGTGGTGTCCGCAAAATAATATAGAATTCATAGACAATTGGAAAAGTTTTTGGGGCAGACCTGACCTGTTGAAAAGAGATGGTATTCATCCCTCCTGGGATGGTGCTGCTCTTCTCTCTTGTAACATGGCACATAGTCTTAGAGCTCAAACATGACAATCTGGGGCTCAGGTCAGAAAGCAGACAGACTGGCTATACCGACCATCTGCCAGCTGTCTCACGTCACTAAGGTCAGATAAATCCCATCACATAGAGACTCTTTCACCTATATATCATCATACAGAGACTGTGTCTGTTCCCCGAATTAGGACATACAAAAAACTTCCAAACCCATCTAAAGGTAAAAATGTAATTGATGTTCAACAAATAAAAAACAGATATAATACAAATGAACAAATGATAAAGCTTGGGTTGCTGAATATTCAATCCCTTATTTCAAAAGCACTTATTGTTAATGATATGATTACAGACTATAACCTAGACGTGTTGTGTTTGACAGAAACCTGGCTAAAACCAAACAATTACATTACTTTAAATGAGTCCACCCCCCAGGATTACTGTTATAAACATGAACCTCTGAAAGGCAAAAGGGGGAGGTGCTGCTGTAATTTATAGTAATATTTTCAGAATTACTAAGAAATCTAGTTTCAAATATAACTCTTCTGAAGTGTTGGTGCTTAATGTAACAATATATAGTGCAAATGATAAATCACGTTTGAGATTTGTGCTGGCTACTGTATACAGGCCACCAGGGCACCATACAGACTTTATCAAAGAATGTTCTGACTTTCTATCAGAGTTAGTACTGGCTGCAGATAAAGTCCTTACTGTTGGTGATTTTAATATGCATGTAGATAATGAAAAAGATGCCTTGGGATTGGCCTTTAAAGACATTCTTAACTCTATTGGAGTTAGACAACACGTGTCAGGACCTACTCATTGTAGTAATCATACTCTAGATCTAATATTATCACACGGAATCAATGTTGATGCCATTGAAACTCTGCAGCAGAGCGATGACATCTCAGATCATTATCTAGTCTCGTGTAAACTTAATTTAGCCAAGGTTGCAAAGCCGACTCTGTGTTACAAATGTTTTAGACCTATCAATTTTGCCACTAAAGATTGCTTTATTAATAATCTTCCTGATCAGTTTCATCACCTTAGCATCCCAGAAAGCTTAGAAGAACTCGATTTTGCAACAGAAACTTTTAACTCTGTCTTTTCCAGTACTTTAGACACAGTTACTCCGTTGCGCTTAAAGAAGATTAAAGAAAATAGTCCAACACCGTGGTACAACGAGCACACTCAGGCCCTTAAAGAGAGCAGCCAGAAAAATGGAGCGCAACGGGAAGAAAACAAAACTAGAAGTATTTCGCATTTCATGGCAAGAGAGCTCGATTGCATATAGAAAGGGCGTAAAAGCTGCTAGATCTGCTTATTTTTCAACCCTATTAGAAGAAAATAAACAAAACCCTAGGTATTTATTTGAAACAGTGGCTAAACTAACGAAAAATAAAGCTCCAAGCCCAGTAGTTTCCAAGCAGCACAGCAGTAATGACTTTATGAACTTCTTCACTTATAAGATTGATAATATTAGGGAGAAAATTATAACTATGCAACCGTCTACTACAGTATCGCACCAGGAGTGGATTGTAGTCTCCCTAAGGAAAAATTTTATTCATTCATTACTATAGGAGAGGAATCTAAATCGACAGCATGTATATTAGACCCTATACCAAATAAGCTAATGAAAGAAATGCTTCCAGAGGTCAAAGATCCTCTTCTTAATATCATTAAAGGTACAATATGTAAGAATTTTGTAATAAAATATCCAAAAATCACTTGCACAGTGTGATATATTTCCTGCAGTCGTGTACTTATCATATCCCAAAAGTCTTTCAAAGATTTTTTATTTCAGAGAAATTCCAATTTTAAATAAGTGGCCGTCCGGAAAAAAAATGTCCCCTGTCAGTGACGCAATATCCGCGCTATCCGTTCATACTGCCATAGCCATGACGTAACCATGGCAACAGACGTGGGCAACTGAGTAGTGCGTAACGTTTAGCAGCACGCAGTTCTTGTTTCTTTCAAACATAGACCATGGCAAGCAGACTTTGGGACAAACAAGGAGAACTAAAATGAGGATCAATATCAGCGTGGCGTTTTTGAGATGCCGAGAGCTCCACGTCCGCGACTAACTTGGACTTGACAGAGCTTCACGAGTCACGACTTGACAGCTTTATTAGACAGGTGAGCAAATGTACATAAAACAAATCAATGTTATATAACGTGATAGTGTAACGTTAGAACAAGTGAAGCAGCGCTGCGTTACCTCACAAGTTTAATTCGTCTAAGAAACTGACCTGTGTGAGTAATCCACAGAGGTGGAAAGTAACGAATTACATTTACTCCCGTTACGTAATTGAGTAGTTTTTTTGTGTACTTCTACTTTTTTAAGTAGTTTTTAAAATCTGTACTTTTACTTTTACTTAAGTACGTTTTGTTTGAAGTATTGTAGGCCTATTTCGCTACATTTGAAGTCATATCCGTTACTGAGCAAAAAATAATAATACAAGGGAGAAGAAAAAAAAAATCAAACTCCGGAAACTACTGCATTGGTTGAAGGGCGGGAGAACAAACGCGCAAAAAATGTAACACAGACCCAGCTCAAGCTGAAAGCGAAGCGCCCTTGAATTCTTATGAAGCGAATTATGGCCCGTATGAAAATACTTTGTAGAAAAAAAGCGTGGTTGTCCTCGAGGATAGATATCCAATTTGCAAAAAATGTGGACCCAAAGTGGCTGCAAAAGGAGGATACATATGATACAATCCCTCCTGCACATAAAGGTATGTCCCGATTATAACTTAAGGCCGAATGACTTACGTGATGTAGAGGGAATCCCGGAATCCAGTCATGAAAATGGAATTATTCACAAAACGCAGATGTCACGTAAAACAAGCAAAATAATGGATGGATGAATACATGGAAAGTAGAACTGTGCAATAAATCCAATCGTGACATGGTCTGTGAATATGTAAGCACAAAAATACTGCATGTAAATATATAGCCCTATTTGTTCTGCTGAGCTGCGCGCATGTCTACTAACGTTACATACTCAAGTATGCGTGACGTTCATGGTGTTTTCAGCGTCTTTACAAACAATTTGAAGATATGAATACATGAACATTTCCAGAGCTGCTCTGAGAGAACGCCTAATGAGCATTTTCATAATTTTATTTGAGAAAAACACTGTCAACTACACTTTGAAACACTTTTTTTACACTTTTGGTCTTCACTACAACCCGTCAAAATAAACTCAAAGACTCGTATAATAATAATAATACTCAAAATAATAAAATAATAAAAACTCAAAATAATAGCAATAATAATTGAAAGGAATATATTTTGTTGTCCATGGTTTAATTTAGTAAATCTGTTTTTGCAGCGCTTCCCCCAAAAATAAAAGGACACAAGTTTAAATTTACATTTGATTACCACCGTTTTTGATAATATATTTGGATTAAATCATAAAAAGCAACATTCATTTTCTGAATAAAATACATTTCATAGGACAATATTATTCTTAAACATTTTAATAAATTATTCATGTTAAAAATAAGTTGTTAATCTAATTCATTATCAATTATCAAATTTAATTGATTAGACATGTTTTATTGAAATTTTAATAAATAAAACAAACTAATGGTTTCAAGTTTGTTATAATTAAAAGCATTTGTTCAACCAAAAAACACCTGTTTTCATTAATTTAACGGTCATTTTAACTGATGATAATAATAATAATAACCATAATTTAATAATACAGTTTATTTATTTAATAATTTATTAATACTGTAAACCATGATATTTTCTGAGACGTTATCATACTGTGAAAATATCATACCATTACAGCCCTACAGATTCCTCAGTAACTCAGTAACTTTTACTCTGAGTAAATTTTAAATTAGCTACTTTTTACTTTTACCTGAGTAGATTTTTAGACTGCAATTTACTTGTACTTAAGTAAAATTTAATTGAAGTAGTAGTACTTTTACTTGAGTAGAATATTTTATTAATCTTTCCACCTCTGGTAATCCAGCACTTGCGGGTAGTTCGGTAGAATTAAATGTCCTTATTCCTTTATATCCGCAGGACTCGTGTGTGATATCTGTCTCTTTAGCAATCGCGACCTGCTTTATACTTCTGTAATGTTAAAAAACATGAATGTTTGCACTCATCCATAAACATAATTAGATCTATCAGCTTGACAGCAAGTCCCATCATTTAGCTAATCACTGCGTCATCAACCTACCGCTTTTTTATTGTTGGAAACTGAGCCCTCTTGTGGCGAAAAAATCTTACATATTGTGCCTTTAATTCATCTTTGTCATCAGGATACGTACCAAAAAGTTTTAAGCTGGCTATGATTGAACCGCTTCTTAAAAAAGCACAACTTGATCCTACGGAATTAGTCAATTACAGGCCTATCTCGAATCTACCTTTTCTGTCAAAGATACTAGAAAAGGCAGTATCTTCAAAACTATGTTCCTTTTTAGAAAGAAATGATGGAGTTTCAATCAGGATTTAGAACCGTACCATAGTACTGAGACAGCTCTCATTAGAGTCACAAATGATTTGCTCTTATCATCCCATCGTAGTTTTATCTCTCTATTAGTGTTACTCGATCTTAGTGCTGCATTTGATACCATCGACCATAACATTCTTTTAAATAGACTCAAAAATTATGTTAGCATTAGTGGAAATGCATGATTTAAATCATACTTATCTGACCGTTATCAGTTTGTAGTAGTAAATGAAAACATGTCTTATCGATCACAAGTTCAGTATGGTGTACCACAAGGCTCAGTACTAGGACAGTTGCTGTTCACTCTTTGTATATGCTACCCTTGGGAGATATCATTAGGAAGCATGGCATTAGTTTTCACTGTTATGCTGATGATACTCAGCTCTATATTTCTTCACGCCCTGACGAAACTTACCAATTCACAAAATTAACGGAATGCATAGCTGATATAAAAAACTGGATGACTAGCAACTTCCTAAAATGTCCTCACGTAATAATCTAGAATACTGTCTAACACTTGATGGCTGCTCTGTCAAGTCTTCGTCGTCGGTTAGGATCCTGGGTGTGCTCTTTGATACCAAGCTTTCATTTGAAAGTCACGTGTCTAGCATCTGTAAAACCACATTTTTTCATCTTAAAAAATATATCTAAAATGCTCCCAATGAAAAATGCAGAACAATTAGTTCATGCGTTCATGGCATTAAGGCTAGATTGTTGTAATGCTATTATGGGTGGTTGCCCTGCACGCTTAATAAACAAACTACAGCTGGTCCAAAATGCAGCAGCTAGAGTTCTTACCAGAACCAGGAAGTATGACCATTTTAGCCCGGTGCTGTCAACACTGCATTCGCTCCCTATTAAACATCATATACATTTTAAAATATTGCTGATCACTTACAAAGCACTAAATGGTTTAACCCTCTGAGGTCGGCTATCGCGCCGGCGCGATTGTCTCGCTTTTTTTCTTATCAGTGCAAAAGAGACTCAAAATTAAATATAAGTGTTATACATCATTCGATCATGTTAAGTGTCTATTATTTTTCTGTATACTCACAATAAAAACAAAGTGTTGTGCTTTTCGACAAATAAAGAAAAATAAACATGATGCAAGTTCTGCCTTCTCTCTGTCGGTGAAGTCCATTCAGAAACGCGTCCTAAGATTAACTATAACTCCGCAAATACTTGTCATACAGGCACGAGAGATTTTTCTTTATGAAGCTTGAATTCTCTTCTTTTCAATGAAGTAATTTATATAAAAAACAAGAAAAGAGAGTGATTTCAGTATTTTTTTTCCCCCAGCTCATTACACTTCATTACGCATTAATCTGACACGCCCACGGAGGACGCGCGCTATTCAAACGCAAATGTTGAGGCAAGCCATGACAACGCCCACATCAGCCGTTCCACCGCGGCGGTAAAATGTGTGGTGTATTTGCTGCCTTTTACCGCTAAGAGGCGCTACAATCATAGACTCTGAAAAGTGTTCGTTTATTCTCTCTATTGCGTAATCTGCTGCCGCGCATTCAGAGCGATTGAAAGCTGGTAGCATATGAATTCAAGTGAAACGTAGTTAAAATAATTAATAATCACAATGCTGAAATTAGGCTACTAAAATTAAATTGAATAAATAATGAAAACATTTCAACATGGTTAACGCAACAACTCGAGATTCAAAGAGCTTCAATCGACCTGAGATCGAATCTCAGTGTAGCATACATGTTTTTAACCGATGTTGGCTGACAGCGTTTATATTTTACCACCTTGATGCTTAAATAGATAACTGTTTATAACTGTTTACTTATTTAAAGTCAAGAGTTTTGTTTAATTATCATTATCATTACAACATACATTTGCTACATTCCCGTAGAACCGCAGCCGCTGCACAAACGACAAAAACTGATGAAGGAAGATTGTCAGCCGATTGCGTCAGAAAATGAAAATGAAGAAGCTCGTCTTTAGTCTGCTAAATTATTGTGTAATGTAAAAGAACACTTAAATTACTTAAGTTTGAAACCAAGTTCGAACATTTCAAGGTTTAAATAGTGTCGGGACAGTTTTTTTAAATTTTTTAATTTAAAACAGGATTGCATCGAGTTTAGAGTTTATTTCTTTTGCAATGCAAAATAAGAAACACTAGGCTAATCTTATTCTTGCGACATTGTAAATTTGTATTGCCAAAGAAATTACAGCTAAATTAAACAATTAAAACAGTACAAAACGAAAATTGTCCAAAGCAACATAGCCTAATTAAATTAAAAACATGCGTTTTTCTTTGCCTCTCTCGCGCTGGATCTCTTTTTAGCAAGTTTATTTAGTCTCCCTCGCTGCGCCCGCCGGGTCTCTCTTGAAATTAAACATTTAAAAACATGTAAAAACACATCATACAGCTGATAATACTGTAGGTATATGTCGCTGCGTGTCAGCCATACAAATCACGAAAAAAATATTTAGCCTTTAATTGTTGCTTCAAAGACACAGCATGCCTTGTTGAATTCACCTTAAAATAACTTCAATTGAAATTTTGTGTGAAAAAAAAAATTTAAATAGGCTACAATAAATAAACTACAATATTTATAATTTAATAAGATATGGGGCCTATATTTGGACACAGATTTATCCTTACAATAATTTTGCCTGCTCATCAGGCTGGCTATCCGACACTCTCCATATGAAAGAGGAACATTAACACCTTTGTCCAGCAACTGTCCCTCCAACCCCCCACAGGCTATCGGAGTCCGAGGCTGACTTAACACAAAGAGAAGTCGCAATTCACACTTAAATCGCTATTCTAGACAGTGTTGATAATGAAGGAATTAAATGATTTAAGTTACATGTAGACTAGTGATATTTCTGTCATAAAAGTTTATTACTAAATATCTCATTATTTCAATAATTTAAGAAATAAAACTGATTTGGGCCAGCCTTTTCCAAGCAAAACTAAATATAATCTGAAAAAAACGCATGTTAATGTGTTGTCATGAACAAAAAACTCAATATTATATTCTACATATTCTATTCTATTCTATTTTTTTTTTTTAGCTATTATTCAAATAAATATCGAACCACGGTGCTTCGTGGTAATGCTGCTAAATTAAATAACATTTATAGAATAATTATGAACTTAAATGAAACAGTATCGCAACATTTCGACAAATAAATTATTTGATCTGTTTTTACATTTAATTCAGGGCGATTTAGCCTACAAAATTAGAGTATAGATCCTCTGTACCTCTCGTTTTCATATGGATTACATAATCAGATAACATTTATTAGCCTAAATATTTAGACATTTAAAGACTTTAGACATAGCCGATTTCTTATCGTGACTGAGCTGAATCGGCTTTTGGTTAATTTTTGTGACGCGCTGTTCCCGGAGACAGAGACGACAGATAAACTGTTGTCGTTAGCCTAATAATATGAATACAAGTTTACAGTTTTGAACGATGTAAGCTACTCTACTCTTATCTGTATGACCAAAAAATTACGGAGTCGCCTATTAAGTTATTTTAGCTGTAATGAGAAAAATAAATTGATCTAAATGAACGCGCCACCGCGCTTGTCGAACACTAACTCACCATGCCAGAATAAAACCCGACTTTAGAAAAATGCATAGGGCCACTCGGCGTGGTGTGCCAAAACACTTATAAACCTCAATATTTCATTCAAAATAATCTCAAAACGCTTTGTGAAATTTGAAAAGCCGTGCATGCATTAGGCCACTGGAACTAATGAACAACTGAAACGCTGGTTTTGATTTTATTGTTTGTCGTTTAAACGTGCCTGTTGCATATCTCTATTTTATATATTTGATATGGAGTAGCCTAGCATTGATTAGCTACTGTGGAGGGAGGGGTGTGGGGATTAAAATAATTCAGCAGAAGCAGGGATGTTTAGACCAGAAGGAAATCCCCATCCCCCCTGGCGGGGCCCCCGTCCCCCCTAAATCACACTTTACTTAAAACCATGTTTTTAAAAACTCTAGGTTGTAGGGAATCAAAAAAAAAACAAAAAAAAAAAAAACATATATATATATATATATATATATATATATATAGATAGATATAGCCTATATATAAAATTATTATTTTTTAACAGACCTGCTTTTGAAATTACGATTGGTAGCCTATTATTATACAGATGCAAAGTCGTTCTGTTGGATTTTTTCCATAGTGTAAAATGGAAATGCATTGTAATTTTGTGTAGTGATAATCAGATAGGTAGTCGAGCCAGCTCTGGTATGTGGAGTAAATTAACTAGATTTAATTTACTAAAGTTCCCCTCCCTTTCTTCCATTCGGTGAAAGAAAGGGAATAGTGTTTTGAATTGATTAAATCATTGACTCTGATTCGCACATGCAGCGTTTTTCTCTAATGAATAAAGAAATGCTTTGTTTGTGACATGTGACCCAAAAGGACATGTGACTCGAGACGGAGATTACGGAAGAGAACAGGCCCTCAGGGTCTCCCCTGATTTGATCACCTCACAAACAGAGCACTGTGTAATGAGTCAATTCACAATGCAGTCTGAACTCTGAAGAACAATCACATACACACACACACACATGGTTTAACGTACACTCATACACGAACTTTGAATATTAAAACTTAGCATATAAGCATGTCATATTTCATGTGTGTTTCCCAGTTTATAGTCACTTTGTGTATGACGCGTGTTTGAAGGAATGGACTCGCATTGAAGGAACTAAATGCTTATAATATGCATATCTCTGTATTCCGATAATCTTCATGTGATGTGTTTGATATGTCTGTAATTCCCTCAATCTAACGGAGCCGAATTCCGATAGCATAATGAAGTAAGGTGCATTATTTTACACATTTCATATTTCAGGAGCCGAACGGCTCAAATGTAATCTCCTCATGACTCAGTGGGCAATTCCCCACAGGACAAAGAGAACTGTGTCCGCTTCAGATCCGCGGACGGTCATGTGTCAAACAGGGGCGTGAACCCTCCTCTCCATAAGAGACACAGAAGAGCGCTTACGTTGCTAGAGAGCTTTTTCCCTGTGAGAGGTTTCCGGTTCCATGGCTCCTTAGGGAGCTTTCTCCGTTTTTCTTTAATCGTTCTTTATTTTTGTCTTCGGACCTTTTCTTACGTTTAGTTTCAGTGAAATGAACGTAATCGGCAACTTCAACTTTAAAGAGACTCTTTGAACCTTCAGCGACCACGTTCGCCCGGAAGAGCTGACAAAGCACGCACCTGCTCTTAAGGACACACACGCAAGATGCGGTTCTCCTCGGCAACACAAAGAGAACCATTGTGCAACTCTCACTCTCCTATCCCTGCATCGGTCCCTGTTCATTTCTTCTCGTGAGGAAAATTAACCCAGCCCGACCTCAGCTGGCAAGCTTCACCTCCAAGGACATTCAAACATGCCGCACTCACGCGCGCTGGACGAACCCGAACGCTCGGCATCCACATGACCGAGAGAGACACACGCCTGCTTCACATCACCCATCCAAAGGAGCTTTACCGGTGCAAGTACCTGTTTTACTATGCTTTCAAGGGTTAAGATCTGTTGATTTTTGTTGTCTCAAAGGTTCTGTGTCTGTGATGAATTTTGCAAAACTCATGATCTTTCAAGGTCTGCTTTATTTCTCCTTCTCTGTCTAGCTCACATGATCTTTCGATCAGACCACTCTCTCTCTCTCTCTCTCTCAATCTCTCTCTCTCTCTCTCGTTGTTATTTGTTTGTTTCGTTAGTTTTACTGTTAATGTACATATATGTATTCCGGGGTTTTTAATGTAGAATTCTGTATCCGTAGTTTCAATTATTAAAACCATATTCTTGATTGCTTTCTGTCTAAGAGCTTATATTACAAGTCAATGAAATTATGATCTTATAGCTACAAAGCTTTACAAGTTGTTACGATTTCAGTAACGTAAATTTTATAAGCACAAGAAAATTAATGTTCACGGCCGGAACATTGAGATTTCTTGGAGTTTATAAAAAGGGATAACTTTGTTGAGAAGTTGGTAAGTTAATCTTACGGCTGTTTGCTGGACAAACCGAGGGTTTGATAATTAAATTAATTCCCTTAAAGTTATCTCATATAATCGATCTGTAATGAGACCATTGATGTATGAATGAGGAATTATAATTCGTTATGATTTATCATTCATATATTCGATCGATCTATTTTCAATTTCGATAATTTAACTGCAACATGCAAGATAATAATCATAGTCATGATTAATTATGAAAATTACCTATGAATAATTTGAGCTAATTAAGGCAAAAGTCATTGTTGCTACATTTATTTGATAAATATAAGCAAAAAACTGTATGGTGTAACAGAGTTTTAGAGCTAGACAAATCTCTCTGCATTAATGAATATAAAATTTACAGTAGACCATGTTTAATCTGGATTTGAACCCGTGTCATCTTGATGATCGAACCGTAAGTTCTACCGCTCGGCTATGAATTTACTCACTGAGAATTTCCCAAACATTTGTTTCTCACATGAGCGAGAAAACGTTTTGTCGTTAGCCTGTGAGTGTAGGCCTATAGCCTACTGCATGAATAAAAGTAGACCTTTTACAGTTTTAAAAGATGATATCTTATCTGTATGACCAACAATTAGGCTAGCCTATTAAGTTCGTAGCTGTTATGAGAAAAATAAATTCAAATGAACGCGCCGCCGCGTTTGTCAAACTCTAATTCAACATGCCAGAATAAAACCAGATTTTAGAATAATGCATAGCGCCACTCGGTGTGGTGTGCCAAAATATCCTAATTATAAACTTCAATATTTCATTCAAAACCATCTCAAAACGCTTTGTGACATTTTAAAAAGTCGTGAATGTATTAAGGCCACTGGAACCAGGATTGTAACTGAAACGCGCTGCATGTCTCAATACAGGAGCAGAAGCGCTGGTTCAGATTGTATTGTTTGTTGTTTAAACGTGCATGTTGCATATTTAAAAATATTTGTTAAAAATAAATGTTTGTTGTAGGCTTATTTGGAAATTACCATAACTTGTAGTATTTCATACTTACTGTTAATTGCCCCACTTACGTTTTGCTAAATGTCCCTTTGCGCCACCTGGCGGTCATTTCGCGAACTACTTTGAAATGCGACTGGTTTATTTTTACGGCGGTGGATTTGCCGCGGCGGTAATAGGCATTCTGGTTGACTACCTACTGTACATTATTTTTACATGAACACATCCAAACTATATTGCTATAGCCTACTGAGATTTCTTCTAATCGCGATATACTAGTGTCTGTAATGACAACATTTCGTTGACTAATTTTGGATAGATTATAAAGTTTTTACTATAAAATAGACATCAAATAAGCTTTAGTTAGACAGTTTCTGCTAATATGTAAAATATATAGTATGTTTTGTCACAAATAAACTAATCAACTGTTATAGTGTTTGTTCCAATGCAAGCTATATCAAAATAATGAATCCTTAACTTTGAAATATGTATGATAAAATCTATTGCCTACTTTAAAAAATAATACTTTATAAGACATTTATGGAAAAGACAATTTTATTTTCAAGATGTTTCCAACTCAAACTTTGAACCAATTCTGCAGAATTGCCCATACAACCTATTTGACCAGGATTTGTTTCCAGGTATGACTAAAAATGTGCTTTTGGCTTTTGATTTATATTTTGATTGTTTGTATATATATATATATATATATATATATATATATATATATATATATATATATATATATATATATATATTATTTATTTATTGTCCTTGCATTCTTTCTTGTGTGACACCCCTGAATGAAAGGCTCATTATTATGCTGGGTCATTGTCTGCTCAGGTGAGAACCACTTAATTATTCATGATAGGGGTTGGGCCGTTCACGCCCCATCCGCATATTGCCTTTGCAAACAAAAAAAATGTTTTTCACAATTTAAAACAATCTATTGTTTTATGTGAATGATTAGACAGGACGATTTTCAGATCATTTTGAAGCCTAAACTCTAGGCGACAACATCCATTAGTCAAAAGTCTCGTGGACACATATTTAGTGTGTGTTTTGTGGCCTTATTTCAGAAACTTTATTTTTTTGTTTTTTTCAATAACCATGCATAAACAATATTCTCTCAAAAATACAAACATGTACAAACATGTTGCTAACATATTATGGTAGCCCTGTTTGTGCTAAATAGAGTGTAATTACACCAGTGCCATTAATATGTTTCTAAGCAACTGAAAAAAGCACAAATGTCAGGGCATGTCAAAACATCTCAAGGACCCCAAAAACACCTCAGACCCCAGAGGGTTAACTCTCCAGTACTTGAGCGAGCTCTTAACCCATTATAGTCCTTCACGTCTATTGCCATCTCAAAATTCTGGCCAGTTGGTAATACCTAGAATATCAAAATCAACTGCTGGCGGTAGATCCTTTTCCTATTTAGCACCAAAACTTTGGAACAATCTTCCTAACATTTTCCGGGAAGCAGACACACTCTGTCAGTTCAAATCTAGACTAAAAACACATCTCTTTGGGCTAGCATACACATAGCACATTATAGACTTCTATAATTCAATTTAGGCTGCATAGTTTAGATCAGCCGGAACTGGGAACACTCCCCACAAATCCTGATGTACTTGTTACATCATAAGAAGGATGGCATCTACGCTAATATTTGTCTCTCTGTTTATCCGAGGTTTACCGCAGTCCGCCGGATACAGGCCATATCCAGATCTGATGCAGGACCTTCACCTAGACACGATGACAACGCAGATCCCGGCCGTATCCAGATCAGATGGTGAACCTGCACCTGGACCCATCCATGACGCATCCCTGAAGTGCCAGCCTCATCAGCCCTGTGAAGGCCTGATCGACACTACAGCCATCGGCACTGATCCTCAACAAACTTGTCTCCATACCGGCGTGATGACTCCGACTTCCAACCAGATGGAACTGGATTAATCTTCTGAATGTTCTGATTCAATCTGACTTCTGACCTGTAACGCTGCCTGGATCATAATCATACACTGTTCGCTCGTTGGCCAGAGGAGAACGGGCCCCCGACTGAGCCTGGGTTCTCCCAAGGTTTTTTTTCTCCATTCTGTCACCTGATGGAGTTTTGGTTCCTTGCCACTGTTGCCTTGGCTTTTGGCTTGCTTAGATGGGGACATTTAATATTCAACTAGCGCCCCCCAGGTCAACTGGGAAGCTTTGTAGAGGAGCTGGATGTGCTGCTGTCCTCTTTCCCTGAGGATGGCATCCCACTTGTAGTCTTTGGCGACTTCAACATTCATCTAGAGAAGCCGTATGTAACAGACTTCATCTCTCTCCTAGCCTCTTTCGATCTCAAATGGCTCATCACCACAGGTACTCACAAGTCAGGCAACCAACTGGACCTGGTTTACACACGCAACTGCATCACAGACAACATTTTGGTGAAACCTCTCCACGTTTCAGACCATTTCCTCATTACTTTCAATCTACAACTCACTAACCATGCACCACCTCCAACATTTTGATGTTATCACTGTGAAGCTGCTTTTATACAATTTGTATTGTTAAAAGCGTTATATAAATAAAGGTGAGTTGACTTGACTTGACATAATCAGCTCCATATGTTTGGTTTTTCTGATTTAGTAAAATTGCTCGCTAGATCACTTGGTACAGCACTGTGGTTGTGATGCTGAGCTTTTGGTAATGTAGTGAAAAGGACATTGCAGGCCAATGAGTTTTATGGCAGGGCCCTTCTCTGACTGCAACAGTGGAGAAAGGTTTGCTACATTTCGAATGGATCTTGATGGACTAGAACACAATCGGAAAAGGATGCTCAGACAACTGAGGGACACCTCAAGGGAAAGACAGGTCTTCTTTGGTCCACAGATTTATTGTTTTTTGCTCTGAACCCATCTTGAGACCAATCCCAGATGTTTAAGCCAATTGCCATACAAATTATTTAGGTCTTTTTGGATGTTTGGAAACCTTAAATCTGATGTAAACTATACACACATCCATTTCATACTTATTCAGAGAAATAAGTGTTCTCAGTGACAGCTATTTGTAGTGCAACATCTCACACAAATTCAACTGTGAATGTACAAATGAATGCATGACAGTTCAATTTTTTTCCATCTTGTTTGGACTCTATTTATTTAGAATATTGCCAAAGCTATTCTGCTGTTGGTTTGGAAACTGAGAAATGCATTAGCAAATATTGAATACACTTTAAAGACAATTGCAGATGAGTGCTTTATGCAAATGAGTTCCACAGGGGAAAGAAGGGTGGGCCACACAATGTGTGTCCCCTCTGATGCCAGCAAGCAATGTGTGTCCCCTCTGATGACAGCAGCCAGTCACAGCACTGCAATGGACTTGCGCCAAATTGCAATCTCCTCCTCATTGGAAAAGGATCAATGTAACCTTACACTCTTTGTTCTAAGTCTCCTGTTCGTCCAGGGAGACATTAACCCTCTGGGGTCGGCAATCACGCCGATTTTTTTCACATAGCAGCAACATAGACTTAAAATACTCCGTAATAATTTATGGTCATACAGAAAAAAGAAACATGAAAAAAGAATCTGTGAGATGTCTATTTTTGTATGTGTCCACTTACAATAAAAACAAACCATTGTGCTTTTGTAAAATAAAGAAAATAAACGGGGTATGCGTTCTGTCTCTCCGTCTCGGTGAACTTTTTTTTTCTTGAGCACGTCTATAAACTGAAACAACTCAGCGAATACACGTCTCACATTTATGAGCCATGTATCTTTATAAACATGTAAGTGTGTACTTTTAAATGATCTGATTCAAAACAAAAACAAATATTCTCTGTTTAAGTAATTTGTATAAAACCAACAAGATTTCCAGTTTCTCAAACGCTTGCTCATTATTTACAGGTAGTAAGATCGCTATGTAAAAGTTAAAGGAATATACAGTTATATTTAAAATGCATAATGAAGGTATTTATAATTCACTTTATGCTACGATAAAATCATAGTTATTCCTATGTGACATGGACAAACAGACACACATAAAAACACATCGAATACATCTGGTTAAATGTCTTTCAGTGAGGACATTGGAGAAAGGTTCTTGTGTGTTTTAAGAGAAAGAACCTTCAAGATTTCTTATAACACCCCTTTGTCACATGGTTATATATATCTGGAATATATATATATGGATTACACAGGGTTCATTTCTCCTTCTCAGCGAGAATTAGGAGAAATCACACTCTCGGGGGACATTCCTCGGGGGACATTCCTCGGGGGGGGGGGGGGGGGGGGGGGGGCATTCCAAGGGGATAATAACTCAGTCTTGTAACAGAACACCCCATTCTGTGTGTGTGTGTGAGAGTGTGTGTGTGTTGGAATGTCTTCCGGGGTGAATCTGCATGCGTGGGGCACGCAAAGTTGTCAGTGGGGCAATCAGTACTCAGACTATGCGGTGCTAGGCCATATTTATGGAGGTTAGGAGTATTTTGACATCAACAATTGACATGATAACATGATAAATTGTATCTTATTACACTTGTGTCTTCCTTTTGTTGATAATACAGGAGATGCTCTATAATTTAACGATATCTCACAAATTCTTCAGATTGGTCAGATGACAAACTCCCTCCAATATACAATTTTATTTATTCAACAATCATCTTTGATGGTTAAATTGCTGTTCAGGCAAATTCCTTAATCAGTGCCCCAAGATAAGAGTAGTAAGAGGTAATCTGACATTCTCACACTCAGCTTAAGTGACATGACCAAAATTCACAATATTAATTTGGTGCCACCTGTGAAACTTCTACATAAGTGAAGTGCCTCGTGTGAAAGTAAAACCCATTACAGGTACTAGTCCATTGAAACAATAGTCATGATACAAGAGCTCAAAGAATTGTAGAAGCAAGCTAAATTATGTTTGCTTTTGTTAACACTCGGTTAGGTTTAGTATAGGGTTTAGTGTGGATGCTACGATATTTTCAAACGCAATACAGCATTAACATTCCCAAACTGCTATATTACATACAACAACCAGCGTTTTAAAACGGTTCTAGATAAAACGGAACATGCTTTTAGTGGAACACCAGTGGACATTTCACTTTGAATGTGTCGTGAAAAGCACAGGAAAGCGACAGACGTGTGTGACTAACCTGTGCTGAAGAGCAAGCTTCAGCAAAGATCAAAGTAACCTTTTTATAACAAAATTATGATTTTCCCACAAGCATGTTGAGTTTCTGGGGCTAATGTGTATATTTAAACTGCATGAATGTCAAACCATGAACGAAATTTCACCGCAAGTGAAACAAACGACAAACATCATGTACTATGATAATAATTTTCGAGTCTTTCCACTTCTCTGTCACGTAGGAAGTGGAACATTCCTTAAATATTGAATTTATTCTCAGTAACAGCAGATGTTACATTGAAATGTTACTTGGGTGCAAGAAGCTGAAGCACTCACGCAGAGTACTGACACATTCAGAAACGTCTCTGTTACGTATGTAACCCTAGTTCCCTGAAGAGGGAACTAAACGCCCCTGCGTGATTGCGTCATGAAGCACGTATGGAATTAGTCCAATGGCGAGACGGAACGCCATAGGCTGGTGATGTCATCGACCAGGAAACTATAAAGCACCCCTGAATCACAACAGCGCTAGCTTCTGATAGGCTGAAGCAAGTCGATCACGGGCATGCCAGGAGTATGGCAGGGCGATGCAGTGCTTGTTCCCTCTTCAGGTTACTAGGGTTACATACGTAACCGAGACGTTCCCTTTCAAGGGAACTCGAGCTGCGTCAAAACGCTGCGGAAAAGCTGATACCCACGTCGCCTTAAGAGCAAATGTCCATTCGTGTGAAGTCAAAGCACACATTCGGACGAAAGCACCTGCACCCCTGGAGTGGACCTGAAGTCAAGATAATAGAACCTAATGAATGTGTGTGGTGAGGACCAGCCTGCCACATCACAAACATCATATAGGGAAACTCCTGACAATACAGCTTTAGAAGCAGCCATACTCCTAGTCGAGTGAGCTAGTACAGCCAAAGGTGAATGCTGACCAGCCAAGTGAGATAGCCTCAACCACCCACTTGCTCATCCTCTGCTTAGATGCATGACACCCTTTCCTGGGTGACCCAAAACAAACAAACAGCTGTTCAGATTTCCTCCACAGGGCAGCTCTGTGGACATAAGCATCTAGGGCCCTCACCGGACAGAGCAGATTTAGTTTCTCTTGGTCTGATTTCAGAAAAGGAGGACAGAAAGCCTGCAGTACTTTTGGTCTAACAATATTAGTAGGGACCTTAGGAACATAGCCTGGCCTAGGATGGAGGAAGGCCTTTACCATGCCAGGCGAGAATTCCAGGCATGAGGGAGAAACCGAGAGTGCTTGAATGTCTCGAATTCTTTTGAGAGACGAAATAGCAAGAAGAAAGATAGAAACTTATTCTATGAGCAGCTAGTGCTGCCACGTACAACTTCAGTGTGGAAGGGGATAAACCCCAACTTCTTAATGTGAGTGAGAATGACATCTCGATGCCAAACCACCTGATGCTCCAATTGAGCTAGAATCAACCAATCGTCGATATAATTCAGAATGCGGATGCCCTGGAGTCATAGCGGAGTCAGAGCTGCATCCATATATTTTGTGAATGTGTGGGGTGATAAAGCTAGGCCGAACGGAAGAACACGATATTGGTACGCTTCGCCCCCGAAAGCGAACCTCAGGAACTTCCTGTGTTGTGGAAGGATGGATGCATGGAAGTACGCGTCCTTTAGATCTATCGTGACAAACCAGTCCTCGAATCTGATTTGTGACACGATCTGCTTGAGAGTGAGCATTTTGAATTTGAGCTTCCCTAATGTGCGATTTAACAGCTGCAGATCTAAAATTGAACTGAATAGCGCAACCGTTTTCTATCATCTGCAGGACTCACTGAGATATATTTGGAAGACTTTTACACTCTGCCAGAAAATCTACTAAGGGTACCAGTCTCTCGAGACTGGCCTCTGGAGTATTTTGAGCGGCAGACACAGTGCCCTGTAACGGTGCACCAGCAGGGAACAACTGGTCTGACTGCTCTATGCCCCTCCTCGGAGGTAGCGAGCACCCCTCGGGAAAACCGTCCATGCCTCGGCATAAAGGCAGGGTTGACAGAACGGTCCCCTGAGGACACTGAGACAGAACGGGCACCGTGTAATGCGGTGAACTGTTTTCTCTCGGTGGGGACTACCCTCAGAAGCCTGACTTCTTTTTAGACAAAGCCCTCTTCGAAACAATAATGGTCCTCAGATCCGTCTTGCTCTTAGAAGACTTCGCCTGAGAGCGCCGCGTCCCATTCTTTTTATGCTTTTGCTGCGCCCGGTGTGAGGAGCAAGTCGACGCCCCGTAGCAGCCCCTGAGACATGAGTGTGAAGCGGCAGGAATTTCTGGAACGGGGCATCCAGAAGGAAAGCTTTTTCTCTGTCCTTCATTCCTGAGAGGTTTAGCAATAGGTGTCTCTCAGTGGCCACCAGAGCTGCCATAGAACGGCCCACTGACTTGGCCGTCTCCTTGGAGGCACGGAGAGACTAATCTGCAGCCTGACGTAATTCACGAATTCACGAATTACGTCAGTGCTGACATCCTCACTCTCACTCATATCTTTTAGTAGGTCAGCCTGGTATGCCTGCAGAATGGACATTGTCTGCAGGCATGCCACGGCCTGACCTGTCGCCGAATAAGCTTTACCCACCGAAGCCGATGTATTTCTTAGTGGCTTGAAGGGTAATGCCGGTGCTTTAAAGGATGATGCAGACTCAGGGGAGAGATGGCTCGCAAGCGTCTCTTCAGCCCTGGGCATCGCCCCATAACCGTGTTGTATGGACCCATGTATATTTGAATATGTAGATAGCTGGGGACTATATATATACGGTACGATGCCGGTCTTCTCCACGACTTCGACACCTCAGTGTGGAGGTCGTTGAAAAACGGCAAGCTGGAGGCTACATGCGGGAAGGCAGAAAACGTTAATCAAGCTTACTTTTCTGCCTAGATTCTTGTTTGTCCGCTGGCCACTCAATGTTTGCTTTTTCTACTGCACGAGTGAGCACATCCACAAGATCCTCACTAGAGGCTGACATTTTTTCGGGAATCCCGCGGGATGGGAAACAAAATCACTATGTATCACGGGATTGGGACGGGAAAGTAAAAAATGTCAGCGGGAGTGGGCGGGACCGGGAATCGTAATAAAACTATGATACCCAACTTTATACACAAATATACAGTTTCTATAAATAAACTCTATATTTAACTTTTGAACTAAATTCTATTTGCCCCGTCTCTTTATACTCTCCTGTTTGCTTTGGTGTGGCTGGTAAAGTGAATGATGTGCTCCACAGTGAGCGCGTCAGCGTAACTACATCATCACTGCAGCTGCAGAGGCGCGAGAGTATTCACACTGGACGCGTTTGTACAGTGTCACAGCAGCAGCAGGCCTTGTTAAGGGGAGGTGTACAACATCGCATATAAATATTAAACAAAACAACCCAGAAAACAGCTCCAATTTATTCGTTTCAGTCATACTTTCGATATGTTTACAAAACTACAAAACACACACACAAAAACGCACACTTGGGTTTAATTTGGGTTGTAGCTGTCTGTGTTACATAAACTAAAAGAAAGTTTATATATAATATTTCCTTGCTAGTTTACTTTAGTTTTTATATATATATAATACACCATATATATATATATATATATATATATATAATACACCATTATATTTATTTTAAATATAATATATATTTATATAATATATATATTCACCCAAACTGAATAATTAAAAACAAGTTTAAACAGCCTAATCTTCTATAGGCCTAACTATTTTTTAGTCTTCATTTTCTTTTTTTGCCTTCTCAAGTTCTTGTTAAAACTCACTAGACATGCTGTTTCTGTGCATTTTGGGCACTTTTTGTGTGAAAGAGACAGGAGCTTCGGTGTTGCTGGAAGATTAATTGAGGAAAGGCGCACCAGCCTCAGTGCGGAATGTGTGGACACACTCTTGTTCTTACATAGCAACAGTTAGACTCATTCTTAAAGGAAACTCAATCTCAAGAAGGAAATCTTAGTTCAAGAAGGAAGGTTTTCGTTTAAATTTTGTTCTTTCAGTTCAATAAAGTAACAAACTGTGCTATGCTCATATCTGAACTGTATTTTTTTACTGTAACTGACAGATTCCGGTAAAAAAAACACAACACGGGAGTGGGAGGGAATAGGAGTCATTCTTCTGGGATTGGGACGGGATTGGATGTTTTTTCGTGGGATTGGGACGGGACAGGATTTTTTTTTTTTTTTGTGGGAGTGGGATGGGAGAGGTTTAAAAATCCACTCCCGAGTCACCCTCTACTCCTCACAAGCAGGAGACTGAAATGAAGCGTCTTCATATCTCCTGTTCTGATACTAACAACATCCAGCTCCTCAGAACTGGATAGTTGCAGTACCGGGGCCTCAGCCTGGGCGGAAGTAACCGCAGAGTGTGCTTCCAAACCCTGAACTGAGGCATTGGATCTGACAGGTGAAGGCTGAGAGAGGTCTGGGTCCGTATCAAACCCCTCTGTCAGATAGTTGGTGTGTATCCCCACCCGCGAGTGCAGGGATGTACACACTTCCTATAATGTTGTTCGCTCGCCATATTAGCGGTTCGTCGACCACAGCGCAAGCGGATCTAGCTAGACCGGAAACAAAACAACAGGCGCGCCGCACACACTTGTTTGGGCTTGCGAGCCGGCCAAATAGTTGGTTAACGTTACGCTTTGAGTGGATGACGAGCGCGAGACGCCGAAATGGATGCCAATAAGATTCTGAATGGAAAGTTTACTTTTAAAAAGTTGCCAAATGGTTCCATTGACAAGACCAAAGTGATCTGTGTGTTTTGTCGTTGTGAACTGAGCTATCATCATCGCACCGCGTCCAGTCTGAAATACCACTTGATGGCCAAGCACACACACACACACACACACACACACAGCTGATGCGAATTCTACGCCCCCTCGACAATATCAGGACCTCGTCAGTATTTCTTTCACCCTTTTATTAATGGACAGTGTTACATTGAGAGATTATTTGCTCCAAGTGAGAATGTTAGTGTGAAATTGAACACAGTATATGTCAATGTTGTTTTCAATAAAAAAACATTTGCACAAAGCAAGCCGATCCACTTTTCCATGCTGAGAGCATTAAAATGAGACAAAATAATGGGACAAAAAGAAAATCAAGAGACATTTAGAATAGATAAAAATTGCGATTAATCGCGAGTTAACTATGACATTAATGCGATTAATCGCGATTAAATATTTTAATCGTTTGACAGCCCTAATATATATATATGTGTGTGTGATAAAACTAGTTTCAACTAAGGACAGACAAAAATACTTTTTCAGACAATGATTCACACAGAGAGTTTACTGAAGGCATAGAAGCTAGCGCTGTTGTGATTCAGGGGTGCTTTATAGTTTCCTGGTCGATGACGTCACCCGACGTTCTGTCTCGCAATTGGACTGATTCCATACGTGCTTCATGACGCAACGGGGCGTTCCCGCAGCGTTTCGACACAGCTCAAGTTCCCTTGAAAGGGAAACTCACATTGTGATTTACCTGCGGGGTCATGAACCTGGAGCAGCATCCAGCAGCTTGTAACATTGAGCAAGGCTGAGTAGAGACAAAACTGCAGCAGTCTTTATTTAAATTAAACAAAACAAGAAGATGATCCAAGGAAAAACACAAATGTGACAGCTTTGTGTAACTAAGCAAAGACAAAACTGACTGCGAGAATAGAAGTACACCAGATGTCCCTAACCCAGCAGAGTTCAGCTCCAACCCTAATCAAACACACATGAAGCAGCAAATCAAGGTGTTCAGGGTTACTTGAAAATTACAGGCAGGGTCTGCCGGAAGATAGCCCTCCAGCAGGGTTGGAGACACCTGGGCCCATACGTATAAAACTTCTCAGAAATACAAAGTTCTGTCATGAAACTCTAGATGGCGCAGGCTAATAGGTCCTAACTCAACCTGCTTGTAATCACATCGTTATCTATAGGGCACAGCTGGTTCCTGCTGTATCAATAGCCAATGAGCTTGCATGCTTAACCTTCAAATACTTGGGTAGCATTTGCCTTAGCAGTGCAGCATGCTTTCAGAAACCCTCCACCTTCCCCAGCTACACCTGTATAGATCTGCTACGAGTAATTCATGTACGCTATATTGTACAGCAGCAGCATGTCTTGCTTGCTCACAGCAGGTTGTGTCCTGTATGTATTGGCAGTAGCAAGTCCCGTACTTTCTCTGCCGCAGCAGCAGCAATGACCTACAGCAGCAGCAATAAAAGCAGCGTAGCATATCTATTCCGCCAAGAAAAAACATATCAACATTGTCATACTCATTACCATGGCAAACACTATGAGAGTTGTCATGACAGAAATGCTCTTAAGAATAGTCTTAAGCTTTGACTTAAGTGTCAAAAAATTATTAGTGAAAAATATATATTTTTAATGGTTTTAGTTGTAGTTAGGTATAACTACAATGGATTGAACCAGCCTTTGTGTCAAGAGTCCTCACACTGTGATTTAACCTCAGTGTCATGAACCTGGAGCAGCATCCAGCAGATATATGAAAAAAGAAAAAAAAGAATCATTGAACAAAAGACAACTATCAAATAGAAAAATTCTTGAATGAATGAATTAAAACTAAGGAAGAAAGACTGAGGGGAAAATGAAAGATATAAAGAATGAATAAAAGAGTGTCAGGTAATTTTGTCAGACCATAGATGTTTAAGCAGTGTGTTTGAAGCTTTTCGAGATGTCAGTGTGAACACAAGCGCAGACAGAACATTCACCATGGCAATAAATTACCAAACAAGATAGCGCAGTCTTGTTACGGACAGGCCCGCTGTGTGTCTCAAGGGAACATGCCAGACAGATAAAATTTGATAAATAGAATCTGAAATACTAGTATAGCACACTACACATTCAGTGCACATGCACATATACAATTGTGTTTCATTTCATGCATGTTCACTGAAAAAAAAACTCTTTAGTATAAAATTTTTAGTATCAAAGAGCCCTTGGTTTAATTGAAGGAAGTGATATTGTATCTTCAGTTGTGCATCGCTTAAGCAATGGTATCTGCCTGTTTTAGGCTGGAGATCTCCATTATTTGCTTGTGAGATATAAATGTACTGGTCATGATTACAAAATACACTCTGACATTTGATCAGGGCTGAGTTCAGTGTTCCTTCTCACATACTAAAATAGTTTGAACTCAATTAATTATTTCAAGCAATACTAATATTAGTGCTGCGTCCCAATTCGCATACTATCCGTCCTAAATAGTGTTCGAAAATAGAATTAGTACGTCCCAAATCGTAGTATGTTGAAATGAGTGTTCCAAAGAGACCCGGATGGTCTACTATATCCGGTCAGAATCCGAAGTGCAGATCGATGCACACTCTGACTGCTGATATTGCCCACAACCCATCGCGGGTTGGACGAGGATTCGGTTAGAACTACAAACACGAGTGAAAAGTGTTAAACAACTACAGACATCGAGGACGCGCGAGTCCGGCGGTTGTGCAGAGAGGTTTAGATAAAGCCGGGGTTTTTTTTGAGTGATTAATTATCAGTATCTGACCTGACGAAAATGTATTTATTCAACGTTGGTTACGTTATATTGCATCTGCAGCACATTGAACTTTTGTAAAGATACGTTTAGCCATTCACTTTTAAATGCATCATTGCATTCAAATTGCAAACACACGAGGAGAGTCTCCGCATGAAAGACCCACGACTGGCAGATGAACGTGCTACTACATTTCTCTCCGAAATGGTAACAAATTATATTAGATTGAATGGAGGATTTTAACTGTGACAAGATGATTGACAGGGCAGTTTACGGTGATAGGATGCACGCGACAGAGCTGTCCGTTAAAAATGACGAATTAGTATGTCCCAAAAAAGATATACTTCACAAAAAGAGTACATACCTTTAGGAAGTAGTATAAGTAGGCGAATTGGGACGCCGCACCTGTGTTTGCAGTCCTGTGCTGGTTCGATGTCTATGTTCCCTAGTGTTTCCTGTTCCTGCCAGATGCCTGTCTTGTTTCCCCCACGGGGAGATTTTGTTTGTAGTTTTTTTTTTTTTTTACCTCTTATTAAAATATCCATTGTTCCTGCATTTGAGTCCTCGCTCCTTTCATCAACCCAGACAGTGACAGAACGAACCAGCCAACTGAGGACTCGGCAAGCAATGGGTATCTTCCTTTTTCCATCTCCCCCTCCGCTCATCAGATGGTGGAAAAATGTAGCAAGCTCCTTTCTTTTCGGCAAGGGGAGAACAGTGTGAAGGAGCTTGCTTACCAGTTCCTGTATTTAGCGGAGGGGCTCAACATCAGGGACGCAGTGCTAAAAGGACACATTCAACACCAGCCTTAATGAGCCTGTGCCTGCCTGGGAGATGGGAATGCTGGGGATAGTATCATTTTGGCAGTTTTTGGGGTATGTTTACCATCACGGATGAGAGGGTAGCCTTCCGCCTCTTGGTCCACCTCCCATATACCTCACAAACTGCCAAGTTCCCGGTCCTCCGATGACCCCTTCGGGGAGAGGGAGGAGGAAGAAAAGGTTCGACCCATCAGCCTCCTATCCAGTGGTGGGTGAAGCAGCTGCAGTGCCCCCAGAGGCAGTTATTCCCACACCGCCTCGCCAGCACAGGAAGAGGAGGTCTCCTGTCGCTTCACTTCGGCCGGTGGTCCAGGAGGACCCGACTTCGGCGGTCCCAAGCCTGGTGGTCCAGGAGGACCTGGCATCTGAGGTCTCAGGTCTGGTGGTCCGGGAGGACCCAAATTCGGGGGTCTCAAGTCTGGTGGTCCAGGAGGACCCGACTTTGGTGGTCCCAGGCCCGGTTGTCCCAGAGCTGTCCACTCTCCCTGTCGCAGCCCCAGTGGTGGCCAAAGAGGCTGCAGTATCACCGCACTCTAGTAAACGGAGGAGAAGGAAGGTGTCCTCTGTCCCACAAGGCCTGGAGGCCATCCCCAAGCTTCACGTCAGCCCTGCCGAGTCTAAGCGTGTTCACGTCATGCCTGCCGAGCCAGAGACTGTTCATGTCATGCCTGCCGAGCCAGAGACTGTTCATGTCATGCCTGCTGAGCCAGAGACTGTTCACGTCATGCCTGCCGAGCCAGAGACTGTTCACGTCATGCCTGCCGAGCCAGAGACTGTTCTCGTCACGACTGCCGAGCCAGAGACTGTTCACACCAGGTCAGCCACGCCAGTGTCATCGGAAAAGATAACCGCCTCTGCCTCTGAGGTGCCGGATCCGCTCTGGCCCCATAAACCGTCGGATCCCCCCTGGCCGCCTGCACAGCCAGGACTCCAGACCCGCCGGAGTCTCCCTGGTCTCTCCCTCCGGCACCGCCCTGGTCCTCAGCCAGGATTCTTGATCCGCCGGAGCCCACCTGGTCCGTCCCTCCGGTTCCGCCCTGGCCCTCAGCCTGGAATCCAGACCCGCCTGAGCTTCCCTGGCGCAACCCTCCCGTCCCACCCTGGTCTCTGCTAAGAACTGCATGGACTATAATGCTGGCTCTTTCTTGGCTCCTCTCCCTCACTCCCCTCGTCATCTCTGTTTTTTGATCTGCCTGTCTTGTCTGTTGTTGTGTTTTGGTCTTGTACTGTTATGTTCCTGTTTTGTTTTTTTATGTATCTCATTAGGGACGCCAGGTGGCGTTCCTTTTGAGAGGGGGTAATGTCAGAGTTCTGTCACTTCTGTCTGGTTTATATCTTGGTTTGGTGACAGAGCTCTGACACTCCCGGTTTGTCATGTGTTTGTTATAGTCCTGTTTGTTGAGCACATGGCTTGTCATGTGTTTCCTTGTGCCATGTGCTCTCCTGTCGATTGTCTAGCCCCTCCCATCTGGTTACCTTATCATTGATTAATTTGCCCCACCTGCCTTCCCTCGTTACTCTCTTTTGTTTGCTTCCCTATTTAGGCTGCGTTCCAGTCCAAAATTGTCATGCCCTTCACTCGCTAACTTCTCTCTGTCTCGTTCACTCGGATGTACGCCATTGCTTACGTTGCCCGAGTGCCCACTACTGGCGGAAACTGCAATGGGCTGAATTGGAACGTCCTATGCCCTTGCTCACTTGGAATCAGCTATGGAGTTGATTTATTATTTGATTTTTTTTTCCTTTAAGAATTTGTTTAATGAAACATCCAAATGTATATAGGTGTGTTTGGATTGTTAAAAAAAAAAAAAAAAAATAGAGAATTAATGTAACATAGAGTTGTTTGTGGTGCTGGTGATTAGATGAGATCTGCTGTGAAGTCATAATCGTGTTGCATTGTGGTATATGGAGCTGCCTGAAGTGTACATGTGAAGTAGACTCGCTCCCTCGGTCAAAATCGAGGGAACGAGGGTCTGTCCATATAAACCTCCCTCGTCCACTTCGCGAAGTGGAACGCACTTCAAAATGGCGGCAGGGATTCCCCCGAGGGGAAGTGCTTAGGGAAGTTTGCAAGTGCGTGTCTAAAAGTGGACTGGAACGCAGCCCTAGTCTTTCTGTGTTTGCAGTCCTGTGCTGGTTCGTTGTCTATGTTCCCTAGTGTTTCCTGTTCCTGCCAGAGGCCTGTCTTGTTTTCCCCCACGGGATTTTTTGTTTGTAGTTTTGTTTTGTTTTTACCTCTTATTAAAATATCCAATGTATTGTTCCTGCATTTGAGTCCTCGCTCCTTTCATCAACCCAGACCATGACAGGAACAAACTTTAGTTCTTAAACACAAGCAATATTAATTCAACAAATTCAAAGAACACAATTTAATTTGCTTACAGTGTCACTCGTTGAATTAATGGGCACAGAAAAATAATTCAAAACATCACACAATATTGTCAAGGAGCAGTGAAAACACAATATTTACAAATATATATATATATATATATATATATATATATATATATATATATATATATATATATATATATATATATAAACTTGCCTATACATATAATGCACTTAAAACAACTTGTAAAAATATCTTAAATATTGGCAGTAGCCTATACTGTATATACCAAAAATTACATGATAATACCTGTGGATATTTATTTTGATTCATCACTGGAAATCAAAGGTTAAATCAAGCACATTATATTGATACACTATTCTGTATACTCCAGATTTAGGTAAATGCATTTGTATATCGTACTAATCATATGATACACTACAGGAATAGCAACATGATAGCATGAAGCCTAAAATACATAGCCTAAACTTAGTTCAGAATAAATGGCAAAAATTATGAATGGCAGCTCTTTATTGAAAATCCAATTTCGTGTCAGAGAGTTTAATCTTTGTCCATGGATCATGTCTGTTCCCCGCAAGAAAGAGATATGAGAGAGTGATATCTGAGTGTTTAATTAAAATTACTTTAGTATGTCACATCTAATTAGAACTGATGACCAACATATCTTCATTAAGATCGAGGAGATAATCTGTTATATGTTATTCAGTACATTACAATCCTTTACATGTTATCATATTTTAATTTATGACGGAGGTAATGATGTGTGTGAGTGCGGGTGTTTAATGCTGTTGTGATTGAAAAGGCTCTTAAGATAATAATATTAAATGTAGATGAAAGGCGCCACGTAATTTATTTGTCACAAATTTGGATTAGTTTAACTGTCATATATTTAACAGATAAAAACAAATGTACCTTGCTGCATTCTCATTGTCTACAGTGTTTTAAATGTGCACTATGTTATTTAAAAAATAAATAAATAAACAAACAAACAAACTGTAGACTCAAAAAAGATAAAAAAAAAATCTATAATTACTTATGATCTACTAGTGTCTGTCTGTGTTGGTGTTTGTGAGATCCTGAGCACAGCAAAACAAGACAAAAATAAGAAAATGTCTACAGAGGCACAGGGCGGTGTCTCTGTAGACATTTTCTGTTTTGCTGTGCTCAGGATGTTTCTGGACTGCAATCATTGGCCAGTGTCGGGACTTTATCGTCTTTGGCTGATAGTCAACTAATTGGTGAATTGGTAAATTATGTCAAATTTCTTTTTCTCATTTATTTTTTATTTTTTGATGAATCATCTCTTTAAGATAGAAAATATGACACTTCAAATTTTAAAGCAGACTGATTTCAAATACGATTCATTTCAAGACGGCTCATCATACTGATAACATGTGAGAAAAAGATGTGTTTGGACAGAGAATACATCATTTATGAAGCTCTTATGTCATTCTTTGTTGTAGGTTCACCCCTTTTCACTCCCACTGCTGTCCATAAATTAAAAAAAAAAAAATCTGATCTTCCAGTGACAGACTGGTTTGCTTACATCAGTATGACACCATCAGACTAATGGCCAGACACACACACACACATCTGACCACATTGCTATTCTGGGGGACTACATGCAGCTTCTTCATATCCATCTTGCAGTCAATTAAATCATATCTTTGTTGCAGTCACTGAAAACATCCCAATTATTATTGTAACTCCTGTTCAATGATGGAGGGAAAGAGACGTTGTGTCAATGACTGACACTAGGGGTCATACTTGGGAGCCCCAATATCCTCTGATACTTTGAGAATATGCCATTGGCGAGTGGTATTTGCATGAGCACTCCCCCGGAAATACAGGTCTAAAAGGAACCGGCATCCATCCACTCGTTTAAGTTTGTGCTGAGGAGCAGAGAGGCCATTTCAGCTGGCAGTTTAGCATTGTGGCAGGAGGGATCCCACGTCTCACATTCTCACATACCACATTTAGCATGGGAATAGGTCTTCAGCCTGTCTGAATATAGCCTGTATAAATAGCCTGTCTTTTGACTTTTTTTGTTTTTAAATTAACTGATGTGTGGAGCCGAGAAAGCACCGGGGTAAAGTTCCTTTTTCCAAGTAGAAAAGGAATGTTACGGAGACTACATCCTGTCCAAAAGGTTTTGCTGACAGAGAATGCCCGCAGGTCCCCTGAGGTGCTGTCTTCAAGAGGGCACTAAACTCGAATGACTCCAGCGGCTCAAAAGGATCACTCTGTGTGAGACCACAGAGACATCCCATGAGAGAATAAGGCACAGCCTAGGAGGATTGAACCTCCTGGCACCTCTGAGAAATCTGATGATCAAGGAATGCTTCTCTTAAGACTTACCATCCACTGCATTGTGATGTACCACTATAGCGGCCACATACAATTTCAAAGTGGAAGGGCACAGCTCCAACATCCCTCCAACATCTACTGCAGGAAGGAAAACACCTACCTGATTGTGCATCTCTGTGAGTCTTCCCCTCAGGAAGAACACCAGTTAGCAAACAGGCTGCACTTCAAAGCATACAGCCAGTAGACACTGCTCGTGATAAGCCACTAAGTTCCTACCACATTCCATCCAGGGGCCAGACGTGGAGGTTTCAAAGGTCTGGACGGGGCTGCCCAACGCATTCTCATCCTTTGGCGTCATATAGGTGACGCCATATGACAAAACGTCGAAATACTACACACATGGCACCCTTTAGCGTCAATTTAACACGCACTGTGATGGGTAGGTTTAGGTGTGGGGTAGGGTCTGCGTCTCATATTCACGCTAAAGGATGCCAGTCAACTTTATGACGCCTTGGGTTCGCGTGTTATATTCACGCTAAAGGGTGCCATGTGCGTAGTATTTCGACGTTTTGTCATATGGCGTCACCTATATGACGCCAAAGGATGAGAATGGGCTCGGCTGCCCCGTCCCTGAGAAAGTAGGTCCTTCCTCAGGGGAATTTGCCAGAGAGGGGCTGTCGCAAGGAGCATAAGCTCCGAGAACTAAGTTCGGGTGGGCCAGTATGGCGAAACCAACAAGACCCTGTTCCGTCCTCCCTGACTGCAAAATGTCTGTGCAATCAGGCTCACTTGGGGAAATGCATATTTGCGTAGTCCTTGGTGCCAGCTGTGTGCCAGTGCGTCTGTGGCGAGAAGGGCCTCGGTCAGGGCATACTACATTTGGCAATGGGATCATTCCTGGGAGTCTCCACTACCCCTGTATCACTCCTCGCGAGAGTGCATCCGCTGCATGATTAAGTTCGCCTGGGATATGAGTGGCCCGACTTACGTCGTGACTGAGGAGGAGATGGCGGTCAAGTTGGGAAATGCTTGCCATGGTCGAAACCTCTCAGAACCAGCAGAATTGCCAGCAACTCGAGGCAGTTGATGTGCCACTGCATTCAAGGTCCTGTCCAGGAGCCCAATGCTGCATGCACGTTGCACAATGCACACCAGTCAGTCTTGGATGCATGAGTTTTGACAACAACACACCTTATTGTAATGGAACCCATGCCCGTAGAAATGCATGGTGTGTCCAGCAGAGGTGTAACGTCCAGGTTCAGAAAGTAAAAGTCCTCTATATTTTGTTCCAATCACCGGGATTTGCTAATTAGCACAGTTTTTCAGCCAGGAGTTAGAACTAATTGATGAAATCAGCTGACGGGTTTATTCCAGTTCATGGGTGGAATAAACATATGGCAGGACTTTTACTTTCTGACCCCTGGACTTTACACCTCTGCTGTCCAGTGGCTGAAAAAGCGAGCAACAAATCTGTGTGATGGTCACATGATGTGTTCCGCTGCGCCATGCCCATCCCTGGACTCAAGTCTGTAGCCAACGCTGAAGTGGTCTCATTTGCATTAACCCTAAAGTGTCAGTGCCGCCGGGTACGTCATATGCCCCAGGAGTTTCAGTGGAGCCGCTATTCTTTAGGGAGTTCAGTATCAACTTTCGTGAGAAGCATTGTCATAGTGAGTCCAACTCCATTCCAAGAAAATAGATGCACTGCACTGGGGAGAACTTGCTTTTTACCCAGTTGACCTCAAGCCCCAAATGGCTTTGGTGTCTGAGAACCAGGTCCCTATCTGCGCAAACAAATCTCGAGAGTGAGCTAGGATCAGCAAGTCATCGAGATTCTCATCGAGTTGAGAATGCGAATGTCCACTTCCCTTTTATGGGCAAATGCGCCTCTGCAACTTTCGTGAAGACGCGAGGTGACAGGGACAGCGCAAAAGGGAGGACCTTGTACTGATATGTCTGATCCTCAAAAGCAAACATAAGAAACCGTCTGTGTTAAGGCAAAATTGAGTCATGGAAGTGCACATCTTTCAGGTCTATTATCGCGAACCAATCCTGTTGGTGAACGCATGTCAAAATGCATTTCTGCATTTGATTGCAACCCACGGCCTTTCTTTGGCACAATGCTTCATCTCAGCTGGAGGGAAAGGCTCTATTGCTTCCTTCGCCAATAGGACTGCAATTTCCGCATGCAGGACAGGAGCGTCTTTACCTGCCACCAAGGTAAAGAGAATCCCACTGAATGAGCCAGCGCAAAGGGTTGGGAAATGCTAACCAGGCCTCAAACTCAACCGACTGGCACTAGAGGAACTATCATTTTTGATGTACATGCGACAGGGCAGCAAAGCTGAGTTAAACCTGGCGCAACATGCAAGAAGAGGACTGGGAGGTCTATGCGACCCAAAAATGTGAAAAAGATCATGGCCATCCGAGGTCGAGAGATATCATCCACACCCAGAAAAACACAGGCGGAAAGGCATCTTTAAAAATATGCTCTCCATCTATGTTTGCTTTTTTGGAGCAAGCTTGCTCTTTCAGATCGCTGAAAGGCCCATGGGGAAGTGCTCTCTGCATATATCCATGCAAGGCGTGGAAATGCAAATGGAATGAGCTTGTGAGATGACACTTCGATTGGCCCCGAAGAACAAATCTGAATGAGTGGATGCACACCGGCTTCTTTCATACCTGTATGTTTGGGGGAGTGGTGCATGTAAATTCCAGTTTTTCTTTGGCCTTTTCTCAAACTATCAGAGGTGATTGGGGCTCACAAGTATGACCCCTGCTGTCAGTCATGACATGCAGTCGAAGTGACTGACAGATAGGAAACTCTCTGTTTGTGTCTTTCCTCAGGGATAAGTATCCAAAATGTGGTGTAAAAATAACATGAGATGAGGGAAGGAGAGAAAAAACATAAGAAATCCTGATATTTTTTTTCTCTCAGAGCCCAGATCATTAGCCTCCATTACTGCAGTAATATCACTGCTCTACACAGACCCACATACACCATTCATTTATACTATAAAATACCCTCAATGCCTTGGAGAGATTGGACTAACCCAGGCCGAATCTCCAGATGCACAGAGCTGCACTGAGATTAATCATATGAGACAAATATAACGACAGTGTGTGTACATATGCACACAAACATCCAACACAAACATTTCCCTGTGTTATAATATCGACCTTGAGGTTCTGATCAATGTGATCGTTTTAGATGAGATCTGGCCATATACCTGTACATTCCCTTACAATAAAAAGAAGTTTATTTCAAGTGTGCTATTACTATACTTCTTTTAAACTATAAATAAGAATGTATACCCAAGTCTATTTTTCATGTACTTAAGTCATGTACTTCTCAGAAATATATTTAAAATTGCACTTAAGTATACTTGTCAAAGTATATTTGGTCTGTACTCAATCTTTTGATTGAGATATACTTAAAAGTATAATTACACAGACCTCCCAATTTCTTGTAGTTGTGTTTACACTTTTGATAATATACTTTTTTCTCATAGTTTTACATACTGTCTTATAAACGTACATTGTTTAAAAATATTGATTTATAAAGAAAACAGATATTGACAATCGACTCCATCTGTGTTTGATCTATGTGTTTTGATCAGTCTGGATGTAGACTTTGATAAAAATGTGATTCCATTTCAAGTGAACTCGCGCTGCGTCGATTGACGCCAAGGGTACGCTATGCGTGATGACGTCTTTTTGAGTGTGGTTTATATGGAGTGTCGGAATGAGATGCAGGTGACTGTGCAATCAGTCCCAGGTATGAAGCATTATGGGAATTGTAGTTTTGTGAAGTGATCAGTCTGATGTGGAGTGCCCTCTGGTGACTCTCAGGGGCACTCCAGCTGGTGATCGTTACAGCTGGCTTCTGTGTCTTCAGTAGCACTCATTGTGAAACTGTCCCAGTCTTATTTGGTGTTGTTTTGTCTTTATGTATAAATATATATATAAATATATTATATATATGTAAAGTCATGGCGAGCAAGCAGCAGTTTAATATGTGTGTGCACCCCTGCCCACCTTATTCAACGGGTGGGAACACACACATTCTTTGTGTAGCTTGTTTGGGTGAGGGGCATGCACAGTCAGCACTCGAGGGTGTTGGCTTTAAACACAGTGATGTGCTTCCAATGCGGACACTCCGATCCCGCTTGGTGTTCTTTCGTGAGGACGCTCAGGCTCGCGTTCCCCATGGGTCTGGTCCCGCTGCTGCCGAGGCATAGCGGCAATCACAGTCATGGGGTTCGCAAATGGATCTATCAGCGGGGTTAGAGACGGGCCCAGCCTTATCTCTGCCTTCACCTGATAGGTCCAGTGCCTTCTCTCAGGGTTTGGTTCCTTCCGCCCCGATTGAGGCACAGACTCTGCAACTATCTAGTTCTAAGGAACTATATGTTATCAGTGTTGACACAAGAGAAACTGATTATTCGCCACCTCAGTCTCATGCATTTGAGGAGCTGGTTGTGACAACAGCAGTTGAAAGACTGAGTATTGACTGGCCAGCAGATAAGCAGTACGTTCGTTCCAAAAGCAAGCTGGACGAACACTTCCTGCCATCACAATCACAACCTCAACTCCGAGGCCTACTGTTTTCCCCCGTTCTCCACACCGAGGTGTCGAGATCGTGGGAGAAACCGGTTTCGTACAGAGTATATAGTTCACAAACATCAAACTATTCCTCTATATCGAATTACAAAGAGCACAGTTATGGGGAGATGCCAAAAGAGGTAGAGCTATCTCTCCCCCGAAGCGGCATCTTCCCTAAAGGCCCCAGCATTACCCACTCAGCCAGTCAGAACCACATCTTCACTAGTGGGTGAAGCTTACTAAGCCGCTGGTCAGGCTGCAGCATGCCTTCACACTATGTCGCTGCTGCAGGCCTACCAAGCTGAGTTGTTAGGAGACATGGATGAGGGCGGGGGAATTGGTCCTGACGTAGTTTGCGAACTATGTCGAGCCACAGATTTATCTCTCAAGGCCACTAAGGAGACGGCTAAATTCATCGCCGAACTATGGCAGCCCTGGTGGCCACTAAGAGGCATCTGTGGCTCAATCTAAGCAATATTAATCGATTATTTGGGTCATGCCGAGAACATAGATACCGATTTTGCCATAGTTGGCTGAACTTCCTGACTGCCATTTTGACTTTTTATTAAAAAAATATACTTTTTCCAACTCCGCTCAGTCCAGGGGTGTCCAAATTCGGTCCTGGTAGGCCACTGTCCTGCAGAGATTAGCTCCAACTTGCTTCAACAGATCTGCCTGGAAGTTTCTTGTATGCTGTTCAGGTGAGTTTAATTGGGGTTGAAAAAGAACTCAGCAGGATAGTGGCCCTCCAGGAGCAGGATTGGACACCCTGTCCTTTGTCTGATTTTCAACAAATTCGAGTCAGATCATCGTCAGACCATGCCAGCAAAAATTTGGGATTTTGAATTGTATTTATGGGCTTTTAACCATTTTGCTTAAAATCATCTTTACTTGTTTTTGCAGTTGGTCTAATGTTCGCTGCCTTGATTTTTAGCTCCTCATTCTGCCTTTGTGGTGCTTGGCCCTTTAATTGCTGCTTGAAGCTAAATTTTTCATAATATTTATGATCATAATCAGAAGTAGTTTGGGCAGTATGCTCAGATTTTACTTGAATTCAGAAATAAACTGATAAAATAAACTGCGCATGTGTTATAGTTCAGCACTGCATCACAAATTGAGATTCTAGGGAGTTTTAAAAATAGTGAGTAAAAACACTTTTATAAATCATACATTCTGATATTTATTTTTTGTGACGTGTTAAAAGTATTGATATTAAAACTGCGCTGTACAAGCACTACATTGTTGAATTACCACTGGGTATGAATTGTGCTATAAATAAACTTGCTTTGCATTATAAGTATTTTTAAAAGTATGCTAAAGTGTGCTTCTTTTTTTACAAAGGGTTTGGGAATTGCACAGTGCAAAACAGGTGCAACAGCTTACTTTACATAATCATTTCATGAACAATTCACTCCCTGACCCAACACTGACTAAACAAACTGCTGTTCTCAGTACACTGACTCAAAGCAACACTTTTATGACTGCACAGACCAGATTCATGTCTACACAAAGTATAAAAATCACCCGAACACCATTTTTATACCACACTTTTTCACTCTTAACCATTTAGAGCCATAAAGAGACCATTATTGGACTGTGAAAGACAGACATGCCCTAATACGGTGAACTCTAATATAGTAGACGTGAGGTTGATTGAATGTTCTCTCAGATGTGCCACTAATAGGGTTTAGTTCAGCTGAACCAACACCATGACAACCGGCCTAATGAAGAATGATGGGAATGTATTGTTTGACTATGACACACTCTGTGTCATCGAATCAGAACTCTTTATGAATGCTTATACATGGATGAGACACACTGGCATAACAATAACCAAAAAGAACGAATTGAATATTGGAGGGACAGGGGTATGTCTGCTGTTTGATTTATGGCTTTCCAAATATAATCCTGAGTCTGAACTCAGTGTGTGTGAGTGTGTGTGTGTGTCATTGTACTGAGAAATCTGTCAGGCCGGTCAGTGAGCTGTAGGTGCAGCAAGATGATTGCGGCACTATTCATTTTTCTAATGCCCACACACCTCAGCGCTCATTCATTACCCTCAGAATGCACATTGATGGGTCGAGGACTGTTCTTTCTCTAGTTCTTTGTTAGTGTCGTCTGTTACCACATCACACTGTCAGGTACGTGGCAGAACCGGTGGAAAACACATATGCGCACACTCTCTCTGCTCTGATAATGAGGTGGTTTTACATACTGCTGACGATGCTGCTTAAACACAAGGTTACTAAAATAACACAAAATCTATCAAAACCATACATACACTCTTACAAATAAACGGTCTTTGTTGACATAACTAGTTCCATGAAAAACCTTTAACATCCAAAGAACCTTTCCATTGCAAAAAAAAAAGGATCTTTATTTTATTAAAATGTTCTTTACTTTACGAAAAAAAACCTTTATTATATGAACTGTTCACTGAAAGTATCTTTGGGGCAAGCAAACATGGTTCTTCTATGGCATCACTGTGAAAGCCCCCTTTTGGGACCTTTATTTTTATGAGTGAACTAGTGACATCAATGAATAATGTTAGATTTTTTAAAAATAAACATGAAGAATGTCACATAATCTATAGATTATGAACCCCATTGAACCTTTGGTGACACTTTATATGCATTCACAAGGCCTGCGCGCTCAGCACACTCCTCTATAGCAGTGAGGCATGGACCACTCATGCGAGGCATAAGAAAAACTCAACAGCTTTCACTTGAGGTGCCTGCTGCGCATTTTGTGCATCCAGTGGCAGGACAAAGTACCTAACACAGAGGTTATGGAACGTGCCGGCATGATAAGCATGTCTGCCATACTTAGCGAGAAGCGCCTTCGTTGGCTTGGCCATGTCAGAAGAATGGGCCCAGGTCGCATTCCCAAGGACCTACTGTACGGCGAGCTGGCTCCCGACTGACTGGACGTCAACTGCTGCTTTACAAAGACTGCAAGAAAGACATGAAGCTGTCCGACATCTACGTCGGCACGTGGGAGAGCCGTGCAGAAGACCGCTCCGCCTGGTATCTCGTTGTCAGACTTTACAGAACACACAGAAAGTCGAGGAAACCAGAAATAAAAACCTTGCTGCAAAGAGAGTCAAGAGAAATGAAAAGGAACTGAAGGCTCAGCAGGCATCTCCTTTCACCTGCACAAAATGCAGTAGAGTTTGCCATTCTAGAGTCGGGCTCTATAGCCACTTGCGAAGGTGCAGATAGAAAATCACCAAATAAAGAAAAAAAGGAGAAAGGAAAAATGGAAGCTACACCATCGTCTCCTGTAGACGGAAGGATGCCAAAGATGGACATGTCAACTAACTCTCATTATAGTAGACAGTTGTAGACTAGTAGACTGCTAGGTTAGTGTTATGGCAGGTGTTAAAGTTTGGGTTAGTAAAATAAGTTGACATTGAGAGATAAAAAATCACAGGACAGGTTATAATTTTGGAGGCTGGCTCAATTTATCACCAAAACAAAAATAAATGACAGATTAGGTGAGTGAGGGCGAGGGTGATCCTTGCTCCAATGCGGGACAACAGGTCACTTATAATAATCTCGCTTATAATAAATTCCTACATATCTAATTTTTTGACATGAAGCGCCACAACTATTTGAGGCTGTTCACACGGGACACATTAAATTAAACTTTATAAACTGGAACATTTGTCTTTCTGAATGTGTGTATGATGATGCTGTATTGAAGCCTTCATTGTAGCGCATTGCAATGCAATGTCCCATTTGTTCTGACGTTCATGACCTGAACGTTAATCTTTATCTTACATACTTCACCTTTCAGTCATGGGCGTTTATAGTGCCGCACAGGGACCAGTCCATACATTATTTTTCGGTAACGCTTTAGATTACAGCCCGGGAAGTACTGAGTAATTAAAGCGATTTTACAGTGTAACGTTCGGCAATTATAGTGTACCTATAACGTACTTACAATATAAGTATAAGGGAACAATATTTTAAGTTTGGGGAATAAAGGTGTAACAACCAGGAAAATTTTACAATTATTTATACTGTAAGTATTAAAGAACTAAAGGGTGCTTATTCTACTATTATGATATAACAATCTTACATTTGGGAGCAATTTAGCAAGAACATACCTTTATGAAATAATGGTGAACCAGTACATACTGTATAGGCTTTTTAAAAATTACAGGGTACATATCTATGCATTTATAAAGTAATCTTTTTAACAAAAGTGCACTGAAAACGAAAACTATTGCAACTTTTGCTTAAATATTGGGGAAAGATACTCTTGTTTCATGTAGTGGTGCTTGTTACCCTCTTGTTCCATGTAGTTACTGGGTAAGTGTGACATTGCGGGCTGTAAATTAAAGTGGTGCTTGTTACCCTCTTGTTCCATGTAGTTACAGGGTAAGTACAATAAAAATGCATCCACACAATCTTATATCACAGACTCGGAAACCTTTATTTATTATACAAGCACCACTTACCCTGTAACCACATGAAACCGGATTTATTTCCCAGTATATTTGAAAAAAATTGCAATAGTCTTAGCTTTTCTTGCCTTGAAACATGTTAGCCCAAACTTAAACATCTGCACTTTTGCTATATATATATATATATATATATATATATATATATATATATATATATATATATATATATATATATATTTATAAATGCATAGATATGTACCCTGTCATTTTTAAAAAGCCTATACAGTATGTGTTGCCTTGGTACACAATTATTACAAAAAGGTACGCAGTGTATGTTCTCGCAAAATTGTTCCCAAATGTAAGATTGTTGTATCATAATAGTAGAATAAGTACCCCTTAGTTCTATAATACTTACAGTATAAATATTTTTTTATTTCTCCTGGTTGTTACCCCTTTATTCCCCAAACTTTACATATTGTTCCCTTATACTTACATGTAAGTACTTTATAGGTACACAATAATTACAGAAAGTTACACTGTAAATTCCTCTTAATTACACAGTACTTTCCGGTCTGTAATCTAAAGCGTTACCTTTTTTTCTTCCGAATTAAGCCGGTTGAAAAACATGGGGTGATGGAAATTATTCCGGCCCAGCCATACTTTTGGAGGCCTGACCCATCATCCACTTTCTTTTGACTTTTAACAAAAAATATTCTTTAATTTTGACAATATTTTGTCAAATAATTATATCAATATAATTTAGTCCTTTTTTCGTCTGGATGAAATGTATTCAATGAAATGACTGTAAAAGTTTGCGTCAATTAGAAGGGGGCATGTGTGGACAAGTTAGATAAATAAGTAAATGCATACAGAGAGAAAGAGAGAGATAGAGCAAGAGATTGAAATGTTATTATTTATCATTTGTACTGTGTTATTTGATGCTATTTTCATGAACAGCTGCAGAGGTGTCATAAACACACCTGATTCCTGCTCCCTCATTAAACTATCCTATTTATACAGTAATGCAACTGAACTGCACAACAGCTTAATCTGAGGGTGGGAGGGAGTTATTTACAGTAGTACTTCATAAACAAATGAATCCTTAGAACTCAGATAAATACCCTTTAGAAATATATGAAGATCTGAGGATGTACTCAGTTGAAAAAAATATATATTGGTACAACTTTATTTTACAGTGTCCTTGTTAAATGTTACATATTATTGTTGTAAATTAATAATAACTATAAATTCTGCATAATTAAGTATTATACATGTAGTTAATTATTATTACCCAGTATTTAAATGTATAATTACACAGTAACACGGACATCTGAAAATAAACTGTTCCCTGTGTATAACATACAAAAACCCAAGATCTGATTTGATGATTTATGCATCTTCCATGAGTAAGAACGCGCAAATAAGTTATTGTATAAAATATGTTTAGAAAAGATTTGGTAGTGCTTTTACAGATTGAAATAATCAATATATGCTTAAAAATGTTTGTCAGATCAGTGGAATCAAGTCTTTGAAAGATTTTTTTTTTTAAGTACTTTTATGTTGTAAACTAGATTTCCCTTTCGTTGTCACTCCGAGTTCCGTCGGAGGACGACGAATGGGGTTTTCGCATAGAAAGCCTATCAACTTCGACTATTACAAAACGAGCCAATGGCAAAGAAATGCCATGGGTCTGTGTAATTTGCATAGCGTATCTCCGCCCCACCTCGTGGGTATAAAAGCGGAAGACGCCGCAACATGCAGATATGTTTTCGCTTCGGAGCCAAGGCAATCACTTCGCTCCACAAGCCATCTCTGAACTGTCAGCTGTTACAAGACGAGATTCTCCGGTGTTGGTGTGACGGCGATCTCCCAGCGAGTGCACACTTCCTGCTTATCTGTGCAGTGGTTTGCCAGTGAGTGTGTTTCTCCCTGGGCGCTTCAATACAGAGGTTTCCTCTCTGAAAGAGCTTGCACGCAGCACGTCTTTTTAAAGATGCCTCGCCCGTGCACTTCTGGTTGCGGTGGTTTCGTGTCTGACTCTGATGGGCACGAGCGGTGTCTAGTGTGTTTGGGCATTGATCACGCTAGATTGGCGCTCGTGGATGACTCATGTTCTCTCTGTGGGAACATGACCATCGCGTCATTACGGTCGAGACTCAGTGATCTCGTAAGAGTGAGAGTCCCCTCATCCACACCCCGATCTACTGGCTCTAGAAATAGAGCTAGTACTTCGGCTGGTGGCTAGGGTGACCTGAGGGTGACGGTGTGAAACAAAGCGCCAACTATCAGTCCGTGCTCTGCACCTACCCCTCTCATGACAGTGCCCGTTAGTGTCTAGGGGATTCCCGCGGGTCCATCTTCGGATGCCCCGCGTGTTTCCTTTGGCGCTACAGAGGAGGATGCGATGTCCATCGCAGCATCACAAGGTGGGGAGGATTCATCGGATGATGACTCGACAGCGCTGCCTCCTTCGGGTGTGCAGTCGTTTGTCGAGTCGGACCCCGAGATGACTGCCATGCTTACCCGGGCGGCCGCGAGCATCGGGTTGGAGTGGACTCCTCCGCCCCGTCCCGAGCGCTCGCAGCTAGATGATTGGTTTTTAGGTGCGGATGCAAATTCACGTCCGCAGTAAACCCCAATTCCTTTCTTCCTGGACGTGCATGATGAGATCTCGAAGTCCTGGAAGTCTCCCATGTCTTCCCGTGACCGCTCGTTGGTTTCATCCGCCTTTCCTCCCCTCGATGGAGCAGCTGCCCGTGGGTACACTGGGCTCCCCCGGGTTGAACGCTCAGTTGCGATGCAACTGTGTCCTCAGAGTGCTTCTTCTCGTGGCGAGCCTAAGCACCCATCCAAAGCCTGTAGGTACTCGTCTACGTTAGTGGCGAAGTCCTACAGAGCGGCGGGACAGGCGGCTGCTTCGCTGCATGCTATGGCCATTCTGCAGGTCTACCAGGCCCAGATGCTCAGAGACATGCACGAGGGTAGGACAGACCCAGGGCTCTTTGATGAGCTGTGCGCCGCCACCGACCTCGCTCTCCGGGCGACGAAGGTGACCACACGCTCCCTGGGTTTAGTGATGTCCACAGCCGTGGTTCAGGAGAGACACCTGTGGCTGAACCTGGCTGACATGAAGGATGCCGAGCGGTCCCGGCTGCTCGACACCCCCATGTCCCAGGCCGGCCTCTTCGGCGGTGCAGTTGAGGACTTTGCCCAACAGTTCTCAACTGCTCAGAAACAGACTGAGGCTATCAAGCACATCCTGACCTGCCGACCCGCTGCTGCCTCCACCCAGTCGGCCGGGCAGGTCACTCAGTCTGTTCGCCGCCGAGGACACCCTCCTGCGGCTCCCGCCCCTCCCACCCGGCGTCCCAGCTCTCTCCAGCCCCGCCCCCCGCTAAACACCGGGCCAAGCGGCGCTCCTGAGATGGGCTGCTCAGGAATGTTGACGGTTACTTCTCAGGAGGTGGTTGCAGGACCACTCCTTCCCCCGGTGGAGGGCCGGGGGAGAATCTTTTGTTTTCCACTCCCCGCTGCTCACCCCCGGGTGGGCAGCACCCCAATGTGGTTAAAGAAAGAAGTAACATGTCCATCCCTGAGCACACAGAGTTCTCGGACGACACGGAGCGCCGCCCCCGGGCCGTGCTCCCCTCGTCCTCCTCCTTCCCAGAGCCGGATGACAGTGCGCACCGTCCCCGGACCGTGCCGATCTCATCCCCCTCTGTCGCCAGCCCCCTGGCAGAGTAGACCCCCGTGGAACGTTCGTCCTTCCCTGGTCTGCTCTGTCAGGGTGTGGTCAATGACTGTGCCCCCACATCGGGCCGTTATGCCGTCCACGTCTGGGCCAGTCATTCCGCCTCGCTGCACCACTGGTGGGAAGTCTGTGGTTCGAATGACCCCGCTGGTACAGTCGTTGGGAGCTTGGCAAGAGCTTCCCAACCTGTCCCGCTGGGTCGCTCAGACGATCAGGCTCGCTACGCAATTCAGTTTGCGCGGTCTCCTCCCCGCTTCAGGGGTGTCCGCTCCACTATGGTCGGTGGCAATGCCCCTGTCATGAGAGCGGAGATTGCTACCCTGCTGGCGAAGGGTGCGATCGAGACTGTCCCTCCAGCCGAAATGAGGTCCGGCTTCTACAGCCCGTACTTCATTGTCCCCAAGAAAACCGGTGGGTTACGGCCAATCCTGGATCTGCGCATTCTGAACCTCTCCCTTCACAGGCTGCCGTTCAAGATGCTCACCGCCAAACGCGTTTTCGAATGTGTGCGGCACCAGGATTGGTTTGCAGCGATCGACCTGAAGGACGCCTACTTTCATGTCTCCATCCTCCCTTGACACAGACCGTTTCTACGGTTTGCTTTCGAGGGGCAGGCATATCAGTACGCAGTTCTCCCTTTCGGGCTAGCCCTGTCTCCTCGCGTCTTCACGAAGGTCGTCGAGGCAGCCCTTGTTCCCCTCCGGGAACACGGGGTTCGCATCCTGAACTATCTCGACGACTGGCTGATTCTAGCTCACTCTCGAGATCAGCTCTGCGAACACAGGGACTTGGTGCTCCGCCACGTAGCCCGTCTGGGGCTTCGGGTCAAATGGGAGAAGAGCAAACTTTGCCCCGTGCAGAGGATCTCTTTTCTCGGTATGGAGATCGACTCGGTCGCCATGTCCGCGCAGCTTACGAGCGAGCGCGCGCAGTCACTGCTAACTTGCCTGAGACAGTTCGAGGGCAAGAGTGCGGTTCCACTGAAACTTTTTCAGAGGCTCCTGGGGCATATGGCATCTGCAGCCGCGGCAACGCCGCTCGGATTGCTTCATATGAGACCGCTTCAGCTTTGGTTTCGCGACCGAGTCCCGAGGTGGGCATGGCAACACGGCACTCTCCGAGTACCAGTTACTCCGACTTGCCGTCAAACCTTCACCCCGTGGTCGAACCTCAGTTTTCTACGGGTCGGAGTGCCTCTGGAACGAGCTTCGCGACATGTTGTTGTAACGACAGATGCCTGGATAGGACCCCAGCGCCTATGGGACGTCAATTGTCTCGACTTGCTGGCTTTACAGCTCGCCCTGCGCCGCTTCCGAGCCGTGCTCAGGGGCCAGCATGTAGTAGTCCGATCAGACAATCCCGCGACTGTAGCGTACATCAACCATCAAGGTGGTCTGCGCTCCCGCCGTATGTCGCAACTCGCCCGCCACCTCCTCTTATGGAGTCAGAAGCATCTGAGGTCGCTTCGTGCCATTTATATTCCTGGAGTCCTGAACTGTGCAGACGAGCTCTCACGGTTTCAGCCCCTCCCTGGAGAATGGCGACTCCATCCCCAGTCGGTTCAGCTGATTTGGGACCAGTTCGGGGACGCACAGATAGATCTGTTTGCCTCTCATGACTCAACCCATTGCGCCCAGTTTTATTCCCTGACCGAGGGCACGCTCGGCACGGATGCACTGGCGCACAGCTGGCCGCGGGGCCGCAAATATGCGTTCCCCCCAGTGAGCCTTCTTGCGCAGACATTGCGCAAGGTCAGGGAGGACGAGGAGCAGGTTTTGCTGGTCGCGCCGTATTGGCCCACCCGAACCTGGTTCTCCGAACTCCTTCTCCGAACTCCTGCTCCTCGCGACAGCACCTCCCTGGCCCATACCTCTGAGGAAGGACCTACTTTCTCAGCGACGGGGCACCCTGTGGCACCCTCGTCCCAATCTTTGGAGCCTCCACGTGTGGCTCATGGATGGGACGAGGCAGGTTTGAGTACCCTACCACCAACGGTGGTGGCTACCATCACTTCCGCTAAAGCGTCGTCCACGAGACACGTCTACGTGTTGAACCTCTTCGTCAACTGGTGCTCTTCTCACCGAGTAGACCCCCGGAGATGTTCGATCAGCGTCGTGCTTTCCTTCCTTCAAGAGGGGTTGGAGAGAAGGCTGTCTCCCTCCACCCTCAAGGTCTATTTTGCCGCTATTGCCGCAAAGCATGATCTTATAGAAGGTAAGTCGGTGGGGAAGCACGACCTGATCGTCAGGTTCCCGAGAGGAGCGAGGAGACTGAATCCTCCTCGCCCTCCTCTCGTGCCCTCTTGGGACCTCGCAGTGGTTCTATCTGCCCTGCGGTGTGCTCCCTTTGAGCCCTTGCAGCCAGTCGAGCTTAACTTCATGTCCATGAAGACAGCGCTTCTGACTGCATTGGCCTCCTTGAAGAGGGTAGGGGACCTGCATGCATTCTCCGTTGACGAAGCGTGCCTGGAATTCGGGCCGGCTTACTCTCACGTGATCCTGAGACCCCGGCCTGGATATGTGCCCAAGGTTCCTACCACTCCCTTCCGGGACCAGGTGGTGAACCTGCAAGCGCTGTCCCCGGAGGAGGCAGACCCAGCCTTGGCACTGCTCTGTCCAGTACGTGCTCTCCGCATATATGTAGACAGAACGCAGTGTTTCAGGACCTCAGACCAGCTCTTTGTCTGTTATGGTGGGAAGCTGAAGGGAAAGGCTCTCTCCAAGCAAAGGTTGTCTCACTGGATAGTGGACGCCATTGCTTTGGCATACCAGCAGCAAGGTCGACCGTGCCACCTTGGTGTGACTGCCCACTCCACCCGGAGTGTGGCGTCCTCTTGGAGCTCAAGCGCATGGCCCCTCGCTAACAGACATCTGCAGAGCTGCAGGCTGGGCGATACCCAACACATTCGCCAGATTCTACAATCTCCGAGTGGAGCCAGTGTCCTCTCATGTACTCGCTTCAACCAGCTAGTACCGGACCCACTCAGGTGTCTTCGCTTGCTCGCCATTCCACTCCACGGACAGGATACGTGCGTTATTTCCTCAGGTGAGCTTCCCAAAAGCCCTGAGTTCCTCCAGCACTCCTGACGCTGGCGCCAGTGTCTTTTGCCTGCGCGTCGGCTAGGTGCCTCCCGTGTGCATGGTCCCTCCTCTGAGCGACCCCCACATGTGTATTTCCACTGTAAGCCTCTCTGAGCATGTGTCTTTCCCTTGGCAAGCCACCTTGCCACCCTTGGGGTTGAAATATTCCACCTGCGGCTGGACACCCCAGTGATTCCCCATATGCATCCCTCGGGTCATATGTGTATTCTCTAAGTCCCCCCCCTCTGGGTTGGCAGTAATTGCATATTGCATATTTCCCCGTGTACCTTGGTATTCCTGTGCTAAATTGGAGTCCTTCGTCCGTGCCAGCTTCACGACAGGGATCTCAGATTTACGCAGGGCACTGGAAGACAGCTGAGAAGGTGGCGTGATTAGACTGGTATCCCCATTCGTCGTCTTCCGACGGAACTCGGAGTGACAACGAAAGGGAACGTCTCGGTTACGGATGTAACCCTCGTTCCCTGAGTAGGGAACGGAGACGTTCCGTCTTCTTGCCACTTTCCGCTGTACCGCGGGGATTGCCTGAGCTCAGTCTTGGCTTCTCAGCGATTAAACATATCTGCATGTTGCGGCGTCTTCCGCTTTTATACCCACGAGGTGGGGCGGAGATATGCTATGCAAATTCCGTAGACTCATGGCATTTCTTTGCCATTGGCTCGTTTTGTAATAATCGAAGTTGATAGGCTTTCTATGCGAAAACCCCATTCGTCGTCCTCCGACGGAACGCCTCCGTTCCCTACTCAGGGAACGAGGGTTACATCCGTAACCGAGACGATCTATGTGCAGCTAGCTTTCTGAACTAATTTTTTAAATATATTTTTAATTTGTTTGCACATTTTGTGTTATTTTATCATTAATTATTTTTACCATAATGCGACAAGTCTAACACTTGGTAACACTTTAGAATAATGTTTCATTTGTTAACATCAGTTCACTATATTAGTAAACATAAACAAACAATGAACAATACTTCTAAAGCATTTACACTGTTAATCTCAAGATTTACTAGATTTTTTAGGTAATTTACTGCGAACATGAAGATTTTTAACTAACATTGACAAAGGTTAATAAAAGCTGGAAAATATATGACTAAAATTTATTGTTAGTTCACGTTAGTAAATGCATTAACTTTAATAAATGTGTTAATAAATGAGACCTTTTTTAAAAGTGTTACCCATTTTTTTCCACAGCAGTCTATTATAGCATTATTTTTTCTTCACCAAACATGCATGTTTGACAGCATGAAGGCTTCCTGTCCAAGTGGGCACTTGTTGGGTAGGATAAGCTGCCAAGTGTGGTTACATGAGACTGGTATGTTAGAGACCATAAATGTGCAATCATACAGCAAAAGCTACATGCTTGAGGATAGAGAGATGATACTTAAATGCAAAAAGAGGAAGAGAAACCCAGAGGGATTAGAAAGAGAATGAGAGAGAGAGAGAGAGAGAGAGAGAGAGAGAGAGAGAGAGAGAGAGAGAGAGAGAGAGAGAGAGAGAGAGAGAGAGAGAGAGACAGAGTCTGCAGACTGTCTCCCACAATTACAGGCTTGCTAAAACTTTAAGCACAATAACTACTGCTGCTTTTCAGCAAAATAACTACTGCTGCTTTTCTGCAAACTTAACAGCTCTGTACCTAAGATGTTACTGAAGCCACTTTCTTAAAACTCTTCATACAGTCTGCATTGCCAACATGAATCTTGGCCAAACAGTTAATCAAAATTAATCCAGACCAACAAAACACTTCATGTCTCAAAATAAGCTCGTTCCACCATGACACTGACAACCATTCTCATTCAGAAAACATGCATTGTCATCCTAAACACTAACAACAGGGAGCATAACATAGGCTACATGCTTATCATGCCACAAACTTGTAGTTTGAATGATTTTTCACATAAATCAGTATTTCATTATATGATAAGAATGGTCCGTGTACCGCTTCACAATTCAATTTTCAGACCATACAATGCAAATGCAAAAATGAAAAATTGAAACCAACCATTAATTTTTCTTGTTTTTCCAGTTACATTATCAATGGATAGTTGCCTTTTTCTCTCGTTTTTTTTTTTTTTTTCAATTTTCCTTGTGCTAAATTGTGACTTCAGAAACAAACATTTGAATGAATGAAATCGAACTGATTTTCTGGTTTTCTAATTTTCGACTTGTAATTTGCGCCGTAGGCGGTACCATTAGCACGGGGGTGTGGCCGTGGACTAACTTTAGCTACTATCATTTCATTGATGCAACTGCTTTATTTACACTGCATGCACATTGAGGAGAAGTTTAAAAGACGGAACACAGGACGACATTTTTCACCCGAGGTGACAGTTTTTATTGATAATAACTGCACTGTTAACCCTTGCTGTAAAAAAAGGTCCAAATTCTGACAATATCATACCATTTTCCATTAAAACAGTGTTGCCAGTAATTTACCGTAAAAAAAAAATCTGGTAAGGTCTAACAGTGTGTGTTAATTCAGGTCTGGCCATTGGAAGTAGTGGGAGAAACGGTGGCCTGGCTACTTATTTCGCCCACTGCCCCGCTGGGTTGTATCTAGGCTAGCTTACTTATACATCTGATCATCACAAAGAGTTTTTTTATTACACTATTTTACTTTAAGATAATGCTTTTACTTTCAACCTTTTTTGGGCATAGTTTACTGTAGGAAGTATTATTTCACATGACTTTAATTTTACTTTATTGACATTGTCATTTCCGGATACTTGATAATGGTTTTCAGTATTTCTATTCATTAAAAATAAACAAGTTCTGATTTGCAAATGGGCTTACTGCACTAATTTATTATTTATTTATTTTTGTTAACTTTGAGTGGCTAATTTTTTTCTTCTTGTATAGACTGTCTTAGGCCGTGTGTCCACCAAAGCGTTTTTAGCCAGCTGAAAACGCTAGGCGCTCTGCTGAAAACGCCTAGCTGTGGGCGCGTGAGAGCGCTTTGGCAGCGCAGCGTTTTTTCCGTTGAGATATTTCGTTGCTATGATACAGAATATCCGCAGCACAGTTTACTTGTAACTGATTTTGCAGATAATTTGTTTCATACTAAAAATTTATTTTTCATCCATTTTGTTCGGTTAGCTCTGCTGATTGATGTCGTTGTACAGAAATAATGTTGTGACAGTTGGTCAGTGTGGTATTAGCCCCGCCCCTCCTCCACTGTGATTGGACGGCTGGGTAAAATGTGACAGTGATGAGCGCTGCGTTTTACCCAAAGTTGAACATTTTTCAACTCTCGGCGACCAGTAAAAAAACGCAGAGCTCTCAGCGCTTCAGGGTAAAAAAAACGCTCAGCGCCTCGTTATGCTCATGACGTTTAAAAAACGCGGCGCTCCCATTGAAAACAATTGAAAACATACGCCAGGCGCGTGGAAAAACGCTTTGGTGGACACACGGCCTTAGTGTTTTTGTATGATTTAATAGCTTTTCTACCATAGGTGTTAGCTTTGCTACCAGTGGTGTTGCTAGCTTTCTGTGTTTAATATACAGGTGGGGGATTTATTATTTAAAAAATAATGATAATCGAGTTACGTTTTTAAAACGGATTTAAAGGAATAAGAATGGTAAAAGGTAGGTCTAATTGTAGTTAAGTAATCTATTTAAACTATTTGCAAATAATTTAAGCAACACTGTATGGAAAATGGTATATTGTCAGAATTTTGACTTTTTTTACAGCAAGGGTTAACAGTGCAGTTTATCAATAAAAACTGTCCACAGGGAACTGTGTTCCGTCTTTTAAACTTCTCCTCAACGTGCATGCAGTGTAAATAAAGCAGTTGCATCAATTAAATGATAGTAAAGTTAGTCCACGGCCACACCCCCGTACTAATGGTACCGCCCACGCCGCAAATTACAAGAAGAAAATGAGAAAAACAGAAAATCAGTTCGATTTCATTCATTCAAATGTTTGTTTCTGAAGTCACAATTTAGCACAAGTAAAATTGAATTGTGAAGCACGGACCAAGAATAAGATCTTTTTTACATTTACAAGATTACAGCATAATGAATGAGAAACGCTGCAATTTGTTGCAATTTTCATTCTTCATTTAGAGGTAAAATGAAATTCGAAATACATGAGCAGCGATATAGCTACTGTTATCAAACTAACGCCACCCACACTGCTGAGAGCGACGGTTAGATGATGTAAATATGTGCGGCCGGCACGCTTTCCCTTGTCAAATTCAACAAAACAACAAAATTGAGAAAACAGCAAGACTTTTAATAAAGCATTAGAAAAGCATATGATCATAGCAACAGTTTGCATGAGCTCTATGGCACTCTTGTAAAGTCACGTCACATATATTTATATATCACTTTAATACAATAGTTGGCTTACAGTTTTTTTCAACTGCTTACACACATTTTCAAAACTTTGCCTCTTTTTTTCAAAACTTTACACACAAATCCAATAATTGGCTTGCACACACAAAATGCAATACAAAATGCCTTACATCTCTTGTAAAATGAAGCACTGCATTCAAAATATCACAAACCCATCTCAAAAGCAAACATTTGTCTTACGTTGCGAAAACCTTTGCCATTTTGAAATCGAAAGTGAGGCTTCGGTGGGAAGAACCCCGGAAGTAAAGATAAACAACAATCCCTTGGACTACCAACCTGAAGCTGCTGCCGCGATTTACACTATTGGATGTTCCCTTTCGAAAGGAACTCAACAATACGTCATCGACGTTATGGGGAACGCCCCAGGCGTGACAGGTGTCTGAAATCACTATCAAATCACGTCAATCACATTGACCGGCGACAGCCCGTGAATCATTAACGTGAATGATTAACGTGCGACCTGGAAGTATATAGGGGCGCCTTGCAAACATGACAAATCATCTCATTGTCTTCAGGGACTGTTTTGTCTGTTACTGCTTTTGAAAATCAGGTTATTATGAAATGCTTTCAGGAGTGTGCAGACCCGTGCTGAGGCCCGGTGACACACACGAACTGTGCATTTTTCTGTCTGGGAAGGAAGCGCGCACAGGCAGTTCTCGAGGGAACTGCCTGTACAATTGTGATCGCCCCGCTCTCGCAGATGAAGCGCTCCGATCGCCTTGAGAGGGGTGTAATCCTCTCAGACGATGCGGCAGCTGACGAGGGTAAGCTGCGATTGGATGAAGTTTAAAAAAAAAATTAAAAAAAAGGGGAAAACTTAGTCCGGCAGCGAGCGCTCTCCCGGACAAACAGGAGATGGCTGATGAGGGTGGTAATAATATGATATTTCCTGTATCGTCTCAGCCACACTGCCCCGTGTATGCTGAGCTGGTTGGTTTTATGATAAACGCTGCAGCTGCCGTGGCTGCTCGTTGGGGGAGAAATCGCTCGCGATGAAAGCGTTTTTTCCCCGGTCATAGAACCACCAGCTCAGGTGAGCCTTTTATTTCTTCCTGATCTCATACTGAGATCGAGAGGACATGGAAGAACCTGTATCCACCAACATCAGCGGGCTAGTCTCACTGATGTTGAGAGGATAGGAGAGCGTGGGCATGCGTCGATGGCAAAACAATCGACACTGAGAGCTCAAACCCTGCCAGTTTATGGCAGAGCATACACGCCAGCGGGTCAGGCCGGTGCTAGCCTGCACATCATGACGGTGTTGCAGGTACACAGGCCGATCTGCTGGGGGATATCGACCAGGAGGTGGGGCCCCTGAGGTGGTTACTGAGCTGCGCCGCAAATGAAAAATATATATATATATATATATATATATATATATAGCTCTCCGGGCTAACAATCAGACTGCTGCCGCAATCTGCCGGTCGATGGCGTTGATACTGGCCACGGAGAGACATTTGTGTTTGAACCTGGCCGACATCGGGAAGAAAGAGAAAGGCTTTCTTCTCGATTCGCTGGTTTTGCCCTCTGAGTTTTTCGGCACCTCCGTGTTGACGGTGGTTGGAAAGTTCAGAGAGGCGAAGGCGCGCTCAGCTGTACCCAGCTCTTCAAAAGAACGACTATCCAGGCGCTTCCTACATCAGGCCTGAGGCTGGGCTCATGGTTAGAACAATGTTCTGATGGCCCGCCTCGGCTTGGTTAGTGAGAGTGCCCCTTTCAGGTATGTAAAGGTGGTAGACCCCATGTTCATGAAGAACTGTCTGGTGAGTCTTCACTTTGCACACCGCAGGTGAGCTGCTGGTCTTTCAAAGAGTATTTTTTGTGATTAAAAAATATTATGTTCTCTTTACAGACCTCGTTCCCTGTATAGAGTTATGGGGCCATGTCAAGGTAAAAAGGTAAGAGAACTTTTTTGGATTATCAGGGCCCTGAAGTTCCCCGTTAGGTGGCCAGAACGATAACTATGTTAGCCTTCAGGGTATTAGCCACCTCAGGGTAGAGTAGTTGGTCTCTCTCTGATAGAATGTTTTACTTAGAGTGTTGACTGACGCTACAGCTTCAGATAGATCTTATGTCCGGCCATGGGACCGTTTTGACTTTTCTGAGTATTTCGCCCCTTGAGCTCTGTTGAGTTTTCATTAGGTTGAGCGTTTCTGCAGCCCTTTATATGGAATAATACAGACTATATTCTTTAGTAGGCTGTGGCTCCTCCGAGCCCTCAGATAGATCTATGCTTACAGGCTGGCCCTCACCACCGCCTCTGTAGCTGGCCTAGGCTGTGCCAGGGCTATTAGAGGCGTTCTGCTAAAATGAGCATTTCTTCCTCTGACTCTTCACTTTGTGAATGTATGTTTCTGCATCCCTGTATAACAGCCTCCTCCCATGGGAGTCGTTAGGCCATGGCCCGCCCCCTTCTCTGCATTCTGGCGCGACTAAGAGTAATGCAGCTTGGTGCAGAGGTTGGTTTATAAGGACGTGGTAGGCCTCAATCAGGCCTCCGTGGTATTTCTGTCTTTTTTGAGCAGGGTTAGGTCGTCTTTCGCTTCACTAGAAGACAGGGGTTTGTCTGCCCGACCCTGCCGTGCAGAACTGGCATACGGATTAGGCCGCCAGTATAGGCTTTTACTTACAACCCAGCACTTGAGCTACTGCTCGAGTGCTGGGTTGTAGGTGGTGGCTTCTAGGAAGTCCCCACTCCCCTAAGTTGGGCACAGATACATTTCTGTCACCCCTAGAGCCGCTGGCAGGCCTGCACCCTGGTAACCTCAGGGTGAAGTGTGAGTATTGCCCTGTGATACAGGGTAGGTCTGAGCACTTCACTCCCAGTTCTGTATTTTCCTACCTCGCACCGCTATGTCTCGGGTCGAGTACAAAGTAAGCCTTCACTTCTTCCTCTGTCGAAGTTCGCTCCCCTGAAGCCAGAGCATTGCCCTGAGCTGACGCCTATGCATAGATGGTAGGCCCCTGACTTCTGGGGCCTCCGTTTAGGCAGAGTGGCGTATGTTGTACTCCCCTTGTTTTAAGGGTGCTAGCTCTCTTGCTGAGTACACTGCCGTGGGCAATGTGATTAGGCACCAGGATTCTGTAGGCGCTGTGTAAACAGCTTATCTGCCAACGAAGGCTGTGCCATCAGGTAGTAGGCCTCAGCAGGCCTCCTTGTATGGGCATCCCCCAATAGGGCGCTGTAGGCCACTTCTCGAGAGAAATGGTTGGCCTTGGTGGTTCGGGCAGTTGACTCACTGGTGGGTAGTAGGCCTTAAACAGGCCTCCTCGGGGGTGAGTCCCAACATTGTGGGACATACTTTATAGCCGCTACAGGTAGCTAGCCATACTAGGCCTCCTGTGGGTGGTCCCAATAGTTACATTGGTGCGGTATGGTTCCCAACAGTGTTCCTTTGTAGCAGAGTTGACTTGCTATCAGCTAGTAGGCCCAACCAGGCCTCCCTGATAGGCGAGTCCCCAGCCGGCTGGCCTTAGCAGGCCACCTTGGAACTGTCACCCATCTACATTGGCTGTCAGGTAGTAGGCCTCACCAGGCCTCCCTGGAGACGAGCCCAAGTACTGACAACCGAACAGCTGTGATTATCAGGTAGCAGGCCTCACCAGGCCTCCCTGAAGGTGAGCTCCCCACATACTGTGGTTGTAAGGTAGCAGGCCTCACCAGGCCTCCCTGAAGGTGAGCTCCCCACATACTGTGGTTGTAAGGTAGCAGGCCTCACCGGGCCTCCCTGAAGGTGAGCTCCCCACATACTGTGGTCGTAAGGTAGCAGGCCTCACCAGGCCTCCCTGAAGGTGAGCTCCCACATACTGTGGTTGTAGGGTAGCAGGCCTCACCGGGCCTCCCTGAAGGTGAGTTCCCACATACTGTGGTTATCAGGTAGTAGGCCACTCTGGGCCTCCCTGAAGGTGGAGCACCCCACATACTGTGGTTATCAGGTAGTAGGCCTCACGGGCCTCCCTGAAGATGGAGCACCCCACATACTGTGGTTATCAGGTAGTAGGCCTCAAGGGCCTTCCTGAAGGCGAATTCCCACTTACGTTGGCTATCAGGTAGTAGGCCTCTCCGGGCCTCCCTGTAACATTTCCCTAATGGTGCTGGGTTTATGAAGCTAGTGGTCTCTTGCTATCAGTTTCAGCTAGCCTTAGTAGGCAGCTGCTGAAGGCGAGCTTGCGCCCTGGCTCGCTAAAGTGTTTATTCTCTGCTATTGGTTCCCTCCCAGAACTTTTCCTGCCTACAGCCTGGTTTGCCTACAAGGCAGACCTTGTGCTCCCCTCACTGAGGGTCTCTAGGAGCAAGCGGGTTCCTGAGTCTGGTCAGACAGTCGTAGGCCTCTCGAGAGGCCTCCCGGTTAGATCAGCCCTTAGGCCTTCACAGGCCTCCTCAGTGTTTTGAAACACAGACACTGGGTTGATCCGTGGATCGAGTAGAGAAACTCCCCTCGCTAGCAAGGGTCATAAAGCACTATGCTGAGTCATACTCTCCGGGATATCCCGTCTCTGAGATCCGGGCCGAGTGGTTCACTGCCAGCTTCGCAGTCCCTCGGGTTGGATGCCTTACTTAAGGCTTTTGTCCAGAGGCTCTGTCTTCAGACAGACAGGATTTGGCCAGACTAGTGTCTACGTTCTGACGCCAGGTCAGGCCGTCCTGGTGGCACTTCGGGGTGAGTACGTTCCCCTGAATAGTGACTGGCTGGGGTTCCTTCGGGTTCCCTAGCCACATTCCCTAGAAGGGACCCCCTTCTAATTGAAGTGGTGGTCCTAGGCCTTTGAGCAGGCCCAGGTAGGCCTTTCATTTAACTATGTTAATGGAAGTTTTCCTGTGAGGCTTTTTACTTAGGCTATGACCGTAGGGGATGCCGTCACTGACAGCCCAGTGTGACCTGAGGGTGAGTGGTTTTAGCATTTCATTTGAATTTGCTGGTTCGGACAGTTGTCACTGCCCTTGGGCATGCACTCCCCTCAGCATGGCGGCGTGGGTATTTTGTTCCCCATAACATCGATGACGTATTGTTGAGTTCCCTTCGAAAGGGAACGTCTCAGGTTACGACTGTAACCTTTGATCCCTGAGAACAGGGAACGAGACAATACGTCTCCCTGCCATGCCTCGGGGCCTGCCTACCGTACAGTCCCTTCAGACGATAAGGTGATTTGTCATGTTTGCAAGGTGCCCCTATACAGGTCGCACGTTACACGTTAATCATTCACGTTAATGATTCACGGGCTGTCGCCGGTCAATGTGATTGACGTGATTTGATAGTGATTTCAGACACCTGTCACGCCTGAGGCGTTCCCCATAACGTCGATGACGTATTGTCTCGTTCCCGGTTCTCAGGGAACAAAGGTTACAGTCGTAACCTGAGACGTTAATATCCAATATATGATATGTTTCGTTCCTGCTTCTTTTTTTACGTTCTGAATTATATATAACAAATTTATTTTATTTATAAATGAATTTCACTGTATATAGTCTAAAATATGAAAGAAATGTATGTACATTTTTAGAATACCTAATTTCTACATTAAAGTCCCCATGAATTCAAAATTGACCAGACTTACTTTGTTTGCTTAAACTGATCGTTTTGTGGTGAACAATTCATCCATGTAAGTCAATCCACACAAAAAAAAATTTTGGCTTCGTAATCTTTAATCAAAATCTGAAATTTCCCCTCCCCTCTGCATTGGAGGACCTTCCCTGATGACGTAGGTTTGACGGTTTGGGTGTCTGCTTAACATCCGTAACCACGTCCCTCCAACTGACAGTACACAGGGGGAATGAAAACACCTACTTTTCTAGATCCAATCAGGTGCTAGTTGGAAAAAAAGCCACGCCCACAATTTTGCCTCATTTAGTATTCCGTTTCTCTCGGAAATACGTCACAACACTGGAGAAAAGACGTTTGCAACACAACAATACGCCATCGCATTCGCGACTCTCCAATGATTAAAGCCGACACTTCCGGTTTTCTTCCCACCGGAGCCATTTCAAAATGGCGGCTGCATTAAATCAGCATATAGGAATACGATGCATCACTGTATATAAGTTCCTTCAGTATTATCAGCAGCTATCGCGTTTCTCATGAGCTAATTAAATGGCGAAATTCGGCAGGAATACCGCATCATCTCACATGGAATCGTACAATCGGGAATTTACCGAGAGGAATTCGTTCCCCACAAGGATTTACTGATAATACCATAATACAGAAGGAGCGTACACTGTGATAGGCGTCATATTCCTATAGGTAGATGTGGATCAGTTGAGAGTCAGCTGATGCGAGCTTGACTAATGTGACCTGCCAGAACTGACGCTACGCTTGATAGTAAACAGTCACTATTCAGTTGAGTCAGTTCAGCGTTGATCCTATCGGCTATTGGACACGCTTGGTCTATCTAGTTCTTGGAAACACAGCATTCTTAAAGCTATAGTGTATCTGATTGTTTTAAAGGCTATCTAACCTATGTTATTGAAACACTGCTTGTTCTGAAGGCTATCTATTGGCTATTGAAAACTGCTTGTCCAAAAAGCTGTTTTAATGCATTACTACAAGCCGATTGCGACGACTTCCATCAAGTTGCCGTTTTTTTGCGTAGAGAAAAGAAAAGTGTTCCTCCGAGCGCAAAATTGCAAATCTGATGTTAAGTTGACCAGGATCTCAAAAGAACCAAGTAAGTATTTAATCAACTTTCTATGATTTTGTACGTAGGCCTATGCTACTTATTTTCTTAAAAATAGTATATTTATGTCTTATTGCATTATTTCTTCTTCTTAAGGCTGATTTATACTTCTGCGTCGGCCCTATGCCGGAGCCTCTACGCTATAGACTACGCGTTGGTTTTCATTTATACTTCTGCATCGTTGTCCGCGTTGACGCGCAATTGGCTTTATGCACAGCTTCACTACTTCCTGAACTTCAGCCAGCCCTTTGTTTCCTGTCTGCCATTATTGGACAAACTGATTAATCCAGGTGTGCCTGGACTCAGTAACAATAATCAGGCAGACCTGGATTAATCAGTTTGTCCAATAATGGCAGACAGGAAACAAAGGGCTGGCTGAAGTTCAGGAAGTAGTGAAGCTGTGCATAAAGCCTATTACACATGCAGAGGGAGCGGTTCTAGGAGACCAATCACAGCACTTGCGGTACGCGTAGAATTGACGCATTGTTACATTTTTGGAGAGGTGCACGTCAGGGTACGCCGGAGGGTATGCGCGCTACACACGACCTATGCCGTAGCTACGGCGTGAGTTCGACGCAGAAGTATAAATTGGGCTTTGGACCGTTTAGGTGAGGGCTTGGACATTATATGTGGATGAAGAACCAATCTGACTGTGGTCAACGACATGCAGTTTCTGTACAGAGACCCTCCAAATAAATGCAAACAGACCGTAGAGGAGGTGAAGAAAATGTCCTAAAAGCAACATGTAAGTTCTTAAATAATTTATATTATTTTAAATGATACTTAATAGCTACTGTACTTGATCTGCTATTTGAATGAATGATTTTTCTTCTTTGTATTTTGTCAGGTTGGTGTACTCACTGCAAGGATAGCGCACCTGACCGTTGGAACGGAAAACGTAGAATTTCAAGGGAGGCAGCTGAAAACGCAGAGTGCTCAAGTTGAGGATGTCACCGGCAGAATTAGGCTGCAGCTCTGGGAAGCTCAAATTGGATTACTTTCTTTTGGAAAATCCTACCAATTCACCTGCTTGAGCACCAGAGAATTTAACGGGGAACTGTTTCTTACAACTACTAAAGAAAATCAAATCGAAGAAATTCCATCCTTGCCTGGCCTTGGTGACATATCTCCTTATGAAGTAAAAGAAGGACCGGTGACATCTGTATGCGGTGTCATTAACCGGGCTGAGGTCGCAGCGTCCCGCAGCTGCGGGAACTGCAAGTTTTGGCAGACAGAGTTTCGTCCAAAGACCAAATTCCATCGTTGCTAGAAATGCAAAATGCTTCAGAAACCGGGCATGTACAAGGCCACTGCCACTGCACATGTCACTTTTTTCGGAGATTTCGGCGAGAGTATCTTCACAATCCACAATCCTGTCCTGCTAAAAAATTTTGCGAGCCATGACCTCACTAACCTTTTAGAGGATGGAAAGGACATGGAATAATACTTCCTTGAATACGGTTCATTAAAAGTGGACGTTCAAAACGACAATATCATTGCGATGGTCAAAGTCCCTGAGGAAACTGAAACTCCATCGGAATCCTCTCCACCGGTAACCTCTCCACAATCTTCCGCCCTTGCAGCTGAAATGCCTGTGACAGAAGGTATACCAAAGTAGTTCTTAATTATGTTAAACAACGATATGTTAATTTAAATTAAACAGTTTAATTGTTCGAAAATAATGTAAATAAATGTTTAAATCTTAACGATGTTCTACTAGGGCCTAAACAAATGTTAACGTACAATTTCATACTTGCCAAAATAAAGTTCACATTGAAAATAAAGTTGACTACTAAAATATTTATTTTAAGCTACTTCAAGTTCTTTTTTGTTGTTGCATTTTAAATGGCCTAATTCTCATTAGTTTTTTGTTCTTTGTTTCAATTGAATTTCTGTGCATTGTATTGGCATTATTATTGTTACTTTATTTGTATTGTTACTTATTTTTAATAAAATAAGTTCTGTTCTTTTTATACAACTCTAATCTCGTGCTGACTTTTATTAACACATTATAGGCTACACATCTTTCCTAGACATACACTATTTAAAGAGACAATGGGCTACAGTCACACCTTAAGAAACCGTAAGAATTTAATCGTATACTTAAAAATACCGTATTAATTTAAAATAATTTTTGTATTCATATTTGACAAATATTTTACCTGTCTTTTAATTATAATTGCATTGTGGTAGTGATAGTGAATTAAGCCTTTACGAAGAAACTGTCACAGTCTACTAAAGGACGAGGATACGGAAGTATAATATACACTTGTTTATTTGACACGTAAAGCAAGCTCCAAGACAACAGAAGACATCAGATCCAATCAGAGGTACTCAGCACACTGGATATACTTTACTGGAACAGTCCTGGGTACAGATCAATCACCAGATGATTCGCGAAGTTTCCAGATCAAAGGAAGCACTGGTGAATGGAGCTTGGTGATTCAAGGGCGATCTCCACGTTGAAGCTGTTCAGGAGACACAGATAGGTTGTTAGCATGAGACTGACAATACTTTGCAAAAGGAGTCTTTCTAGAACCAGACAAAGAATGGTTTGGAACCAGAGGGTCGTGGGTATCGTATAGACGAGACCGGACGCTGAGTGGAAAGTGACAGGGCTTTTTAAGCAGTGAATGATAGAGGTGAGTGATGATGACATGCAGGTGGAACTGATCAGAACTCCGGAGATGATGAGCGAGACCAGGTGCGCTGAGTTGAGTTTGGTTGGGATGTGTCATTGCTGATGGGATCCGTGACAGTACCCCCCCCCCCCTCCACGGCCAGCTCCCGAGGGCCGTAGACTCTGACGACGAGGGCGACCCCGTGGACGAGGGCCCGGACGCTCCGGATGAGCTTGATGAAACTCTTGGAGGAGTGTGGGGTCCAGAATGTCGGCCCGGTGGACCCAGCAGCGTTCCTCTGGTCCGAATCCCTCCCAATCCACGAGATACTGGAGCTGACCCACTCGTCGACGGGAATCTAGAAGGGTGCGAACCTGGTAGATGGTCTGTTCAGCGGTGTCTACAGGAAGATGAGGGGGCACTTCGTCGGCATTAGGTTCTGAGGACGGAGAGGAAAGGGGTGCAACGTAAGGTTTCAACAAAGAAACATGGAAGGTAGGTGCTATCTTGAAGTGACGGGGAAGAGCAAGACGATAGGACACTTCGTTGATCTGTCTTACGATTGCGAAGGGCCCGATATAACGGGGACTCAGTTTCCGTGAGGGCAACCGGAGGCGTATGTCCCGGGTCGAGAGCCACACAAGCTGGCCTGGAGTGTAGCGGGGAGTGGCTCTGCGACGAACATCTGCTTGTTGCTGATGTCTCCGGACAGCCCTTTGGAGATGGACATGGGCTGAATCCCAGACTCTTTCACTTTCAATGAACCAGTGTTGGACTGCCGGAACGTCAGATGGTTCCCCCGTCCAGGGAAACAGAGGTGGTTGATATCCCAGGACACACTGGAATGGAGTTAAACCTGTCGAGGACTGACAAAGTGAATTCTGGGCATACTCTGCCCATGGAAGGTACTGATACCAGTGATCTTGTGCTTCATGGCAGTATGTACGCAGATACCTTCCAATCTCTTGAATCTTTCGTTCTGCTTGACCATTAGATTGGGGATGGTACCCCGACGTCAGACTGACCGACACTCCCAATAGTTTAAAGAAGGGCTTCTAGACGTGAGAGATAAATTGAGGTCCTCGATCTGACACAATGTCTTCAGGGATCCCGAAGTGGCGGAATATCCCTGAGAACAGTAATTCGGCGGCCTTGAATGCGGTGGGGAGTCCGGAGAGTGCCAGTAACTTGCAGGACTTAGAGAACCTGTCCACGACGACGAGTATACAGGTCTTTGTGTCTGAGGGAGGTAGATCAGTGATAAAATCAACTGCTATGTGAGACCAGGGTCTGTTTGGGATAGGTAGGGGCATCAACTTTCCTTCTGGTAGTCGTCGTGGTACTTTGGCCATGGCGCAGGCGGTGCATCCCTGCACATACCGAGAGGTATCCGGAGCCATACTGGGCCACCAGTAGCGCTGTCTGATAAGTGCGAGGGTCTGAAGATAGCCTGGGTGTCCTAAGCCTGGAGAAGTGTGCACCGATTCCATGAGGGGAATACGAAGGTTGGCTGGAACGTAGATCTTACCCTCAGGACCTCCCGGCGGAGCTGGTTCGGACAGGGTGGCATCCGCTATCAGTTCGTCAAGGTTCCATTGGATGGGGCTAACAATGAGGGTCGGAGGGAGAATGGTTTCGTTACTTTCTGCAGAATTCTCCGGTTGATGCAAACGGGACAGAGCATCGGCCTTGAAGTTCTTTGTCCCGGGACGGTAGGTTACGGAGAAATCGAAGCGAGTGAAGAACAGGGCCCATCGGGCCTGACGCGGATTCAACCTCTTGGCACCTCTCAGATATTCCAAATTGCGATGATCCGTGATCACTTGAAATGGATGATTGGCTCCCTCCAGCCAGTGTCTCCACTCTTCCAGTGCCAGTTTAATGGCCAGAAGTTCACGATTACCCACATCGTAATTTTGCTCTGCCGGGGACATTTTCCGTGAGAAGAATGCACATGGTCGGAGCTGAGAAGGGGTTCCCTGTCGTTGAGACAACACGGCTCCCACCCCATTGGTGGAGGCGTCGACTTCGACCACAAATGGTTTGTCGGGATCCGGATGGCAGAGCGTGGGTGCGGAACAGAAGGCATTCTTCAACCTCTCGAAGGCGGTAGTAGCTTCAGTTGACCAGGTTAACCGCTTGACCCCCTTCCGTATCATCGACGTTACGGGAGCACAGACCTTGCTGTAATCCTGGATGAAACGGCGATAAAAATTGGCGAAGCCAAGGAAACGTTGCAGTTCCTTTAAGGTCTGAGGCCTCGGCCAGTTGCGGACGGCTTCCACCTTGTGTTGATCCATGGAGATGCCCTCAGGGCGAATAACGTATCCTAGGAAATGAATGGTTTTCTGATGGAACTCACATTTTTCTAGTTTGAGGTATAGTTGATACTCCCGTAGGCGTTTAAGGACTTGCTGTACCTGTCGTACGTGTTCATCCAGGCTGGTGGAGTAGATGAGGATGTCGTCGATGTAAATGATTACAAAACGGTGGAGGAAGTCCCGGAAGATCTCATTCATGAACCCCTGGAACACCGACGGTGAGTTTGACAGGCCGAAAGGCATGACCCGGTATTCATAGTGGCCTGCAGGGGTGATGAATCCAGTTTTCCACTCATCACCCTCGCGTACTCGGACCAGGTTGTAAGCGCTCCTGAGATCGAGTTTCGTGAAGATCTTTGCTGACCGAAGTTGTTCGAGTGCCGCAGGTACCAACGGCAAGGGGTATCGGTATTTGACTGTGGATGCATTCAGAGCACCATAGGCCACCATCCTTCTTACTGACGAAAAAGAAGCTTGAAGCGGCTGGAGAAGTAGAAGGCCTGATATACCCCTGACGTAAGGCTTCCTCCACATACTCCTCCATAGCTTTCTGTTCCGGAATGGATAAGGGATAGATCTTTCCACGCGGTAGAGTGGCCCCAGGCAGTAGTTCAATAGCGCAATCCCATGGCCGATGAGGTGGTAATGTGGTGGCTAAACGTTTGCTGAACACGTCCTGGAAAGCAAGGTATTCAGGTGGAATAGTGGTGACAGAATCTGTGGTTGGACTTTCTACGGAGGTGGACCCCAAGAACATGGATGCTGTGGGCTGTGGAATAGTCTTCTTAATAGACCGAAGACAGTGTTCTTTGCAATGATTGCTCCATTGACGTATCTCACCCGTAGTCCAGCAGATGTCAGGCGAATGTAAAGCGAGCCATGGACGTCCTAGGACGATATCTGCTGTGGAACCCTCTAGCACTAGAAACGAACATTCCTCATGATGCATACAACCCATGGATAGATCTATTACAGAACTGCAATGACAGATGTTTCCTCTGCCGAGTGGTTTGCCCAGAATGGAATGAATGCTCAACGGATGGGTTATAGTACGACGGCGGGCTTGGAGCCGGTTGAGTAATGATGCAGAAATGAAATTCCCCGCTGCGCCTGAATCTATCAAGGCTTTTCCTGAAACAGTGTTGGTGATATCTCAAGATTACTGGGGTTAGTTTCAAACTAGAGACTGGGAAGGGTAAATCAACAGTACTCACCACCGAACGTCTGGGACGGACGGGACAGTCTAGGCGATAATGACCCGGAGCTCCACAGTAGATACAGAGGTTTTGGTCACGACGGCGATTACGTTCTGCGGCAGTTAGATGTCCTGAGTCGATCTCCATCGGTTCAGGCGTTGTAGGGTCTATGGACACGGGGGGTCGTGATATTGGTGTGGTGGTTGAACTTGAGTTCCTGAAGGAAGAGAATCGTGGAGAGGATGCTGTGGTTAAACTGAGACATGCAGCGCGCTGTTGCGAAATGAGAATGGATCGCTGGATCAGCTTCTCAATCCCTATGGAATCTTCATAGATGGCAAGTTGAAGACAGATGTCGGGATTTAATCCTTGTCGATAGGCGGACAAAGCAACCTCGTTCCAACCACTGCTAGCGGCGATAGTTCGAAACTGCAGAGCATAATCAGACACAGTCGATCGGCCTTGGCGGAGACGTAACAACTGATTGTGCACAGAAATAGTATTAGTAGTTTGAGAAAACACTATTTGAAAATGTTCGACAAAGCTACTTAATGATTGCAGTGCAGGTGAATTGGAATGCCATAGTGCCTGTGCCCAGTTCAGCGCGCGTCCAGTGAGTAGGGACAGAATGAAGGATATCTTGGCGCTTTCTGAAACAAACTGGTTAGCGTTGATCTCCATATACAGGCGACATTGTAAAAGGAAACCACTGCATTCAGCTTCGCCTGAATAAGATGAGGGTCTGGCCATGGGACTGACTGCAGCGGGTCTGAGATTTTGTAGAGTACGAAGGAGTTCAGACAGAGTTTCTTGAAATGATGGTGGTTGCGTGGGTACTGCAGCGGCATCATTGATGGGAGGCAGAGGTGCGGCGGCCATCCGATCGGCATCTATTCCCACTGCCGGAATCTCGTGTGCTGCTGGAGCTTGCATAGTGACGGTCCGGTCTTCTGTCACAGTCTACTAAAGGACGAGGATACAGAAGTAGAATATACACTTGTTTATTTGACACGTAAAGCAAGCTCCAAGACAACAGAAGACATCAGATCCAATCAGAGGTACTCAGCACACTGGATATACTTTACTGGAACAGTCCTGGGTACAGATCAATCACCAGATGATTCGCGAAGTTTCCAGATCAAAGGAAGCACTGGTGAATGAAGCTTGGTGATTCAAGGGCGATCTCCACGTTGAAGCTGTTCAGGAGACACAGATAGGTTGTTAGCATGAGACTGACAATACTTTGCAAAAGGAGTCTTTCTAGAACCAGACAAAGAATGGTTTGGAACCAGAGGGTCGTGGGTATCGTATAGACGAGACCGGACGCTGAGTGGAAAGTGACAGGGCTTTTTAAGCAGTGAATGATAGAGGTGAGTGATGATGACATGCAGGTGGAACTGATCAGAACTCCGGAGATGATGAGCGAGACCAGGTGCGCTGAGTTGAGTTTGGTTGGGATGTGTCATTGCTGATGGGATCCGTGACAGAAACGGCTTTCCCTTCAACTCTATCATAATGCTATCAACACACTCAACACTAAAGACATCTTGGGGTCAAAACGTGAAACAATTATACTTAATAATTCCCTCCCAAACAACCCAGCCATTTTAGACTATTTCATATAATAAATCCAATAAAATATTTATTTTTTACAAAAAATTTGTACTTCTAAAATTTGAATAAATAAGTCTCTGAATAGCCTACATTTCTGCGGGGGTTAAATGGGCAAATTAGTCATATTTTATACAAATAAATGTAGGCTATTTTATCATAAAATAGTCAGTTGAAGTATTTATTTTCTCCAATAACGTCTGATTGCGGACTTGCACTTGCACTGTCAGACTTGAGCACTCAAAGGCCCTGTCCCAAATGCACTTCATGTGGACTTTCGGTCTCGTGGACTTAAATTGCGCATGCTCGCCGAGTCTACGAGTCCGTAGGCCGTCCCATTTAGCATTTTAACGCTCTGAAGTGTGCTCAGCAGCGCCCCCTTTGTACCCTTGAAGCGGTCTTCCGCGAAGCCCGCATAGATGCAGGCTCCACGCACTTTAACTACCCAGGAATCCTTGTGAAAGGCCAATCAGACAACGGATGGGAGGAGATTTTGCTCACGGACAATTGTTAACATGGCTGAGAAAAAAATATTTAAGTGTAATTATATCATTACGGTTTTTAAGACAAGTTTATACAAACATTATGATCATCGACCAGTGGTTGATATCTCAAACATAGGCTAATAATAGCAAGCTGAATAATACAATCTCATTATGATTCATTTAATAAATAGAACAGAATGTCAGGGCTTTACTGAGTCATATAAACACAACAACAATAGGCAGCATATTTCCCTGAACCTGTAGCTCCTGTCCATAACAATCTGACCGTCTTCCTGTTTCCGGCGTGACGATTGAGTCTGTCCCAAAAATACCTCTCAATGCGCCCTCGCGGACTCGCGCTAAGGGCCCTATAGGTCTGCACTACATGACGTCACCGAAGTGTGGACTCTGAGGAAGTCCACAAGTTCGGATTGTGCCATTTGGGACAGGGCCAGACTGTCAACTGCGCTTCCTCTGCAAGTGATGTCACTTGCAACCGACAACTGCTCTCCGCTGCCTGCAACGCCTGAGAACAGCTCCTAGGCTGCATCCGAAACCGCATACTCACTGAGTGGGTACTTCATTTCAAAAAGTACTTACTTAGCGAGCACTAAAAGAATAGGTACTTTATAGCCTGATCTCTTTAAGTATGAAACTGAAGCTTCCCTGGGGGCCGCCATTGATTAGCCTACCATTACCTGCTGTTAGCATTCCTTTGACTCCCATTCATTTTGGCATCACTTTGACAGCGAATAACTTTACATCTGAGGTGTTTAAAGACTCCATTTGTCCATTGTTTATTTCTAAAGAAACAAGACAATGTATAAAAGGCTCCATTACCTTGTATCTTACGTTATGGCCCTGTAGAAGCAGTTTTTGTAAAAATAGGCCAACGATTGCGTCATAACCACGCGACTCTCTGTCGCACAGTAGATACATTATCGTATAGACAGGAGGAGAAACTCGCGGGCAATCGGGGGGACGTGGAGGCATAAAGTCCGATAAAGTCAAGGGAGAAGCCCATAGAGAGTCATAAAGCTGATCCTGTTGCTAGCTCATGGACAGCTCCTACTCATGTTCTCAGTCTCTGCAAGATTCAGAAGGGACTGATTCAGATTCCTCTAGGCACAGCTACTAGAAGACTTACAACTGTCAGACAGGTTGCTCACGTCACATCTACGTCGTCAAACTCAGTTTGAGCCTGCGCAGTACGCTCAGCCATCAGGAAGTGAGTGCTTCTAATTGACTTCACTTTTCTCTGTTGAAGTCAATGGGGTCGCTGTGTCCAATTCTTTTACTGTCTATGGCCATACATCATCCGCCATGTTGACGTTATCACAAGCGCAACAACTTAAAAGATATGAGCAACAGGTTTAATTCATCCATCTCTTGATATTGACGAAACTTGCCCATTTTTGGTCTTGTTGAAGAAACAGCTGCCCATTTATTTTGTGATTGTAGTATAACCAATATTGATTTAAATTGTAAATTTAAAATTCAAATAAATTTAAATTCTTATATTTTTAACCCACTAATGTTACCCACAGTTTTATCCTTAAAGATATAATTTTTTATTAAGAAACCTCCAAATCGTCATTTCTTAAATATGTTGTTAAATTTCTTTATTTTATATGCAAAAATGTTCGCCCACAAGTAAAAGTCGCTTAAATCTCCATTGTTTTCCTTTTTCCTGTTGAAGTTAACTCTCGGTTTATCCCTCAGGCTTATAAATAGCAAACACAAAATGCATTTTCTTTATATATTATGATTAATTATTCAAAAATATTAACCTTGTCATTGTGCTTTTCCCCCCTGTGTATTCTTATATTATGATGTACACAAACCCATGATATTTGTTTTCTGTTTTTTTTTTTTTTTTTTAAGTCAGTTCTAGACAACCGTTGAATAGTTTACCTCATCGTTTGTAGTGTCTTCACAAAGGAGACGGGCAGCTGCACGAAGATCTCGCCTTTGGAGAAAACTGTTGATTTTATTCTGGGAAAATGTAAGCATCACTCCTTAAAAATGAAGATAACCCCAAAATGAATTGCATTGCTAGCCCACCCCAACACTTGCTGTATGCACAATAATAATTATAAATGCTGACCAATACTTAATATTACTTTCTTTTTTTTCTGGAAATTATATATTTTAGTAAAACAAGCTAAATGTAATTTGTTTTGTCATATGACATAGCTATGCATGACTACACTTAATTGCTTAATTTTCAGTCAAGCAATGAATTAATATTTGATTTAATGAAATTAATTGTATTTTATTTACTGACAACAATAAGAAACATGAATAAATGAGTAAAAGATTAAAAAATTAACCATCACAATAAATAAATATATATACACAAGTCATCAACACATGAAACAAAGCTTTATTAATACATATTGTTCTAACAATCACATATTTACAGGCGGTGACCCCACATCCTACTGCCATCTCAACACAGTGGTTCTTATTCTTCAGCTTTATTCTGATGAATCAGCTGACCACCGTTCCCACCGATCCTTCACCTGTCTCTGCCATCCATCATGTCCCTCATTGCTGCAGTCAGACTGGAAAGTATTCGTGCTATTGCTGTAGGGTGTATGCTTCCCCTTCCAAACTGCACTAATTTTAGCAATGGTTCTGTGATTATAAAACATGCTTGTTTTATCAGTTGTTGCTGCTAGTCGGAGCTATTGCTGTAGGGTGTATGCTTCCCCTGCCAAACTACACTAGTTTTAGCAATATTTCCGGGATGCTTGTTGTATCAGATTTTGCTGCCGCTAGGGGTGTAAGCTTCCCCCAATAGTTCCCATACAATTGTTAAATTGGCTAGAGCAACACGCTTGTTGCAATGTGTCCTTGCTTGCTCCAGCTTAGGGTGATGCTTCCCCCCATAAGATTGGATCTATAGTGCTCAACATATGCCGCTAACATCAGGATGTATTAACCATTCTATCAGCCTCAGTCGTGTTCGGGGTAGTGTGTAAAAAATAAATAAAATAAAAATAAATCGTATTTTCTTGGTTTCTACAGAAGTAAACTACAAGCAACTCTAGAAAGGTTATGACATCATTGACAGGTCTCAGTATATATAGTTTTTGAAAACCAACATATTTGTGCCTATATATATCTAAGTATCAGAATCACACTTCCCAGCAAACATTGGTCAGACGGCAACGTCGTGTCCCTGGCCAAAAACAGTCGCGGTAGGACGGCATAAATCAGTTAAAAATATGTAACAGAACATTTCCTAAAAATGCATTCAGATACGTTTGTACATGTGTCCAGTTCTCTGTGGTTACATGTATAATTGTTACTTTGATCTTTAACTACGTGTAGTTCAACATATAGCTACCAGGTTGTGAATCAGTTGTAAGTGGACGTCCATTAGGTGACGTCCTTTACACGTGCATTTATAGTCCATCATGACCCTCTATGAAATCCTCATGAAATATGCAAAAAGCAATTATGGTTACACCTTGGTTGATACTGCAATAATTAAATTAAGTGTCCCAAGTAGTTTTTGAGAGGTTCTGAAAAGACGTACACTGAAGTCCTTTACACGTCCAAACTGTGCTACCGAGATATTATAACAAATCTTGCGATATTGCAAAATCCTGCGATATGATATATTATCTCGCAATAATGCAGCCATTTTCACGTTTTTCTACAAAAAAAGGACTTGAGGGTGCATTGTTGTGTTGACGAATTATGAAAAGTTGCCAAATTACTAAAAATCTGCTGTTGGTTAAGTACATTTTGTATTATTTTATAAATGTGATTGAGTTTTACTTGTTTGACTCGAAGGAACCAAAATAAATGATGCGCACATTTTCAATTGAAAGGTAGTTTGAGATTGGATAAAATAGTAAGTAGGCTAAAAGTTAATAGGGTTAAAGGCAGGATTCCAGACTGCGACCATTTTTTCCACCGGTGAGACCAGATTTTGTTATAGCCGCAACATTGCCCAGCAGCAAATGGCAAACAAATTGAAAGCGGAACGATACTGCGCTACTCGTTTGTGCTTCACGAACCGTTTATTAGTTCAGACCATTTTGGATATTTCATGAGTTAGGAGGTGTTTTGCATAAATGTTAACATAGGGGAGAGCGGGGCACAACCTAACACATTTTGGTTTTGGCTCAATTATTGAAAAAATTATTAAGTTAGATTCAACTTTTTTTTACACAAGCAATATACACATCTCTGCTACAAATGAACACTGAACGTTTTTTTCTAGGACCTACCTTTTTCGTACTGTTGCACTGAAAGTGTCAGAAGTGCAAATGTTACAACTTACCCCATATGCGGGGTTAATTGTAACAGACAGAGGGGTTAGTTGTAACACTTGTGTGTAACACACATAATTCAGTACTATTTTATTTGTATAGTTTGATATTGTTTGTGCTGTGCAACTGTATAGATAGATATCCATACATCCATCCCTCATCCAATCATCCTTCTGTTATGGATCAATATCATGGATAGAGACATAGAAAAGGGCTGCACAGTTTTGCAATAAATAAATAAATAAAATCATCAAATATTGTGATCCAATTGAATTAGATGTGTGTGTGGCAGCTGCATGTAAAATTATTATTATTAATAATAATAACAGTAATAATAATACAAATGAGCTTAAAATCTAAATTTAAAGGGTTCATTGCATTAAAAACAATATTTTAAATAAATAAACAAGTGATCGATGCATAGTAAACTAAATTTTAAACATTTTAAATTCCAACATTGTTTGTGAAAGTCCAACAAAGTTAAATATATAAATAAATACTCAAACCTTAAAAGTTGTGTGGCTCCCTGTTTTCATTTGATTATCATTGTACACTTGGCGGCTTAGTTGTAACACTTTGCTACAACTAACCTCGCTGTGTAAAACATATTTTAAGCATAGCTAACAGTTGCTGGGTTTCAAAACGGTGCTATGTTTTAGCAAACAAGACAGTGATTAAGGCAATATAAAGTTAGATTTGGAAACGTACACACCCAACTCAGAAACCGAAAAAAAACCTATAATGAAAAAAATTACTTGCATGGTATCAAAACACTCTTTGTCCATTATCTTCAGGATCTTGATCCTGACTAACTATGTAAAAGGTCCGTGTTACATTTAACCCCGCGTTAGGTTGTGCCCCGCGCTCCCCTATCCCAAAACGTTTTTGTGGGAATGATCAGCAGTTATGGCAAAACCACAGACAAAAGGAACCTTGAGAGAGACACCAAGATATCAAATCACCACAAATGGGGTAAACAACCTTAACAGCATTTAGATCCCCATAGGAAATACAGTACTTGCATATGGTTCTTTTAGTGGCTGAGGAAAGAAAGCGTGTGTGTCGTTCCTTCAGAGCATAGCGTTCTCTTCGTTTTTTCCGGGGCGAGCGTTGTCACAGGAAGTTCAAATGTCCATTGAAAGTAAAGTTTGCCAGCTAATTCAGGCTAAGTTAATTTCACTCGCAAGTAGAAATGAACAAATGAGAATAAGGAAAGGGAAAACAAAAACTGAAGAAGACAAACAAAAGAACACAGACAGACCCAAGTTTGTAGTGTAACAGAAGAATAACTGAAGACCAAAAGGAAGAGGACTGAAGAGAAGAGAGAGGGAAAACGAAGGATAACTGACGACAAGAATAACTGGCGTTCTGTCCTCTTAAGGACAATGAAGTTCACACCTCCTTTGTGGTGAATGACCAATCACCTTAGAGATGTTTGAGAGGGAAAAGTCTTTCTTTGTCCTGTCAAGGCAGCTTATCTGCATAGTTTATGGTGGCGTTAAAAGTGGTAATTTCTCCCTCGGAGAAATGTTATACATATAATCATGCATTTTACTGTATGCTCATATTTATAACCAACTCAGTTAGACCTAGCGGATTAAAACAGTACCAAGAAAGACATGTTAAAAGGATAGGAATACCAAGTTACATTCTAATTCATAATTACAAGCACTTATAGTTCAGTTAATACTGCAATAAAATCATAGATACCCCAATATGACATGGGCAAGCAGGCAAACATACAAACATATCAAATATAAAACTTACCAGTAACTTCTGAGGGCAGTATCTTCATCTCTTCGAGTCTGCTTCGACTTCGACTTGAAAAGCTTGGCTCTGATTGGTCAAATTGAATGTAGCTGCACTGAAAAAGACGTGCTGTTACACGAGCGTGCTATGGAAAAGATGATATTTTCCACTTGTGAAGTGGTATTCACCAGTGTATTGTGTTCAAGTGCTTTTGTTGTCGTAATGTAGTGAAGATGGACTCACAGATCCAGACCTGTTATTTGGCTAAAACAATTTTAGATTATTACTTGGATGCTCCTATTGACTTCTAGCATCTGCTCTGGGTAGGTAACACCAAACCATAACGGTATTTTTAAAATCGACACGGAGTGTTAACGCATTATATTACAGTTGTTAATGACAAAACATTGTATAGGCTACAAAAACTATCGGCTAACAGTAGCAAAAAACGTTTAGTTGTGTACAATGCTTACCATTTGGGTTCAAATAAATATGGCTGGGAAAAAAATGCAAGTCTTCCTCTGTGTCGAAATCCTCCTCTGTGTCGAAATCCTTAGACATGTTTGCGAAGATTGTTTTGTTTACAGCGTGCGTCTCCCTCAGACTGTAAACGAAGCTAGGGCGCACCAGACACACGTCAGCAGCGTCTTACGTCATCAGCATCACTAAACGCGGCTTGACAACAGAACCGGAAGAGAATACAATGCTGAATAAAGTCGCAGTTTTTGTTTTGGACCAAAATTTATTTTCGATGCTTCAAAAAATTCTAACTAACCCACTGATGTCACATGGACAACTTTGATGATGTCTCTATTTCCTTTCTGGACAAGGACAGTATACCGTGTATACATTTTCAATGGAGGGACAGAAAACTCTCAGACTAAATCTAAAATATCTTAAACTGTGTTCCGAAGATGAACGGAGGTCTTACGGCCTTGGAACGACATGAGGGTGAGTCATTAATGACATAATTTTCATTTTTGGGTGAACTAACCCTTTAAGGCAGTTAATGGCTCAGGTTTGCTCTTACAAAGTCTCTAACCATACTCTAAAAGATTACCAAATTTGTTATCACTTCTGTGAATTTTTTAAAACGTGATTTTATGTTTGTTGTACTTGACAAAGTTGCAATTTGTCTTTCAGGGTCACATAACAAATTAGACGCATCTATCAGACGTATAGAATTCAGGAATCCTTCTCCAGGCCATCTGGCAGAACCGAAATAGGCATTGCATTTGTTTCTCGTTTAATGTCCTAAAGGTTTTTTTTTTTTTTTTTACCATATCAGGGATCGACCGATATGGATTTATTAGTGCCGATATCGATTTTTTTTCATCAGCCTTAGCCGATGACTGATACGGGCTGCCGATTTTCTTGAGCTGATATTTGGAGCCGATACTGCTTTTGTTCCCTTAATTTACATCATAAAAATGACACAATGATGATAACAAATGTTACTAGTCTCAATTTAAAAAAGGAAGATTTATTGAACTTTTTATTGAAAAAAAACTATATTTAACAAATAGTAAAAACAGGTGAGGTAGAACAAGTAATAACAAGTAGATAAACAATATTTAATATAAAAAACATGTGAGGTAGAACAAGAAAAAAATAGTTCAGTGCTGAAAATACTGAAAATAAACATTTAAGCATAATTAAAATTAGGAAAATAAATTCTGAAAACGTTTAGGCATAAATACAGTAATTACACTATTGCACACAGTAGCAACAAGCAAGCAGCATAATAAAGTGCACAGTTGTACTGTACTTAATTTTAAAAGTAACCAACTATTTACAACCTAGTAATTTAATGCTTAGGCCTAAGTCTTGAAGAGCAGGGCAGCACTCTACTAGTGGGGGAGGGGCAGTGCATGGTCTGCACATGAACTGCAGCGTCTACTTATGAAGGTAAATAGTAGCAAAACTCGAGAGCACATAGATGTGAATTTGAGAACTTGTACAATAAATATTCGTAACTGCAGCGTCTACTTATGGAGGTAAATTAGTAGCAAAACTCGAGAGCATGTAGATGTGAATTTGAGAACTTGTACAATAAATATTCGTACTTGTATGAATATTTTACACTCACAGCTCCGATGTGAAAACCTGTAAAGTAAAAATCTGAAGTTGAACGCTGAGATTTGCACTCGCAGACAATAGTCACAAACCTGTATTCTGAATCTGAAGCTGCAGACAAGTACAAATGTGTAAAATGCCATTCACAAAGATACAATGACAGACACAAACTTGTAATGCAAATTTCCACTTCTTCTAACATGCAAATTCGCAGTACATCCTCAAATTGGCACTTGCAACTTCTCAAATCTGACTTTTGGTACTCTTTTCGCGATATATGAGGTGCAAAACTGATTTGTGCACTTGTAACTCAGTGGCTGGGAGAGAGAGAGGGGGGCGGGTGCGGGGGTGTTCAAAGGAGCCGTTTTATTGGTTGGCGCCTAGCCAATGAAATGGGACTTCTATTGTAAGCGATGATGTCACGAAACCCGGATACTTGTGGATGTTCTAAAACGCTAACATGGCTTAAAGGTACATTATGTAGGAATTTTTCGCCACAATTGGCGCAGTTACCAACAATAACAAAGGCGAAGCTTGGTGACGCTATGAGGGAGAGTTGAACGATGGGAGATGTCGTTTTCACCATCCAGAGATGTTATGGAATTAATGAATCATGATTTCGGATGAGGTACTTATCGTCTGATCGCAATATTTTATGTCACCATAATGAATTAACTGCAAGGAACGCGAAATGTTATGCTATATTATCTTGTCATTTGTCAAATGATTTGTTGGGTTAATGCTGCGCAGTTTTACGTGTTTATCGTTAATGCCATGTTGTTTTACGTGTTCAAACCAATCACACTCAAAGTAAATTTGAACGAACATTTGCAAGTAATGGCTAAATATTGTTCAACAACACATATCCGATTGTATTTAATTGCACTGCCATAATCTCGGTCAAAACACAAGTGAGCCAAAGTACCAAAGTACAAAGTGCAATATAACTGAATTTTCATCAGCATAACGATCACTTGATAGTTTTTGAGGTGAATCAACATATCCATAATGATTGATCTGTCACGTCATAAAGGCCTATGTATCTCGCATTGTTTATAAGTGATATTATTGACAGTTACATGTGTTGCAAGGAAACACAGATACATCCTTTTGTTTTATGTACATTTGCTCACCTGTCTAATAACGTATATGCAAGAGCGGTGTTGCTTAGTCGCGGACGTGGACCTCTCGGCATCTTGAAAACGCCACGCCGATATTGATCCTCATTTTAGTTCTCCTTTTTTTTGTCCCAAAGTCTGCTTGCCATGGTCCATAATGATTGAACGAAACAACAACAGCGTGCAGCTAAACGTTACGCACTATGCAGTTGTCCGCGTCTGTCACCATGCTTAACCGAGGAAAGTGCGGATATTGCGTCATTGACAGGCGACATTTTTTTACGGGACGGCCACTTATTTAAAATTGGAATTTCTCTGAAATAAAAAATCTTTGGAGACTTTTGGATATTGTAAGTACACAACTGCAGGAAACATATCACAATGTGCAAGTGATTTCTGGATATTTTATTACAAAATTCCGACCTATTGTACCTTTAATGCATTAGACTGATTTAAAAGACATAAATTATATTTTGTTGGTTTTCTATGAGAGGAAAATGCTTAACGTACAATTAAACGAGTTGCGTTCATATTCTGCTCAATTGCTTTTCTGTATTTATTTATTTCTGCTTTATTTATGGTGTTTCCTGAGTTTGGTCTTTTAATACCACTGTCTTAATTTAACGTGTTGCGTTCATATTCTGTGCTCATCTGCTTTTTAGTATGCATTATTGTGTTTACTAAGTTTGATAATATCATTCATTTCTTTTAAATCAGTCTAACGCATTAAGCCATGTTAGCGTTTCAGAACATCCAGAGGGGCCGGGTTTCGTGACATCATCGCGTACAATAGAAGTCCTATTTCATTGGCTAGGCGCCAACCAATAAAACGGCTCCTTTGAACACCCCCGCTCCCGCCCCCCTCTCTCTCTCGCCGCCACTGAGTTACAAGTGCACAAATCAGTTTTGCACCTCATATATCGCGAAAAGATTAGCAAAAGTCAAGGCGCGAAATTTGAACTTGCAGTGACAGATTTGAGAAGGTGCAAGTGCCAATTTGAGGTTGTACTGCGAATTTGAATGTTAGAAGAAGTGCAAATTTGTATTACAAGTTTGTGTCTGTCGTTGTATCTTTGTGAATGGCATTTTACACATTTTGTGACTACTTGTCTGCAGTTTCAAATTCAGATTACAGGTTTGTGACTATTGTCTGCGAGTGCAAATCTCAGCGTTCAAGTTCAGATTTTTATTTTACAGGTTTTCAGATCGGAGCTGTGAGTGTAAATGTTCACATACAAGTACGAATATTTATTGTACAAGTTCTCAAATTCACATGTACGTGCGCTCTCGAGTTTTGCTACTCTTTTACCTTCATATCTACTCTCCAGTAACACAGAGCTGACTGTATATTGGCAGGGCCGTTGACAGAACAAACCAAATGGGGGGGCATTTAATTTTCATAGGGGGGCACACTTTTTTTAATGATCTGAGACAGACCAAAACAACTACCCATATTAGGCTATAACTAAAATAGACCACAATGGTCCTGTTTTGTTAAATTATTCAAATAAAATACTTCACCGTATGATCTCAACGTCTGTTTATTTTCTCTTAACATTTCCACATTTAGCTAGTGGCCTATATTTTTTGTTAAAGTCAGCATGAAACGGAAGTTGAGATTGATGAGTCATTTTTTCCTTGTTGTGACGTACATCCGAGTGAAACGGCTTCTGAAATTAGAAATAAATATAGGGCGGGTCTTGATTTCGTCCTTCGGGAATTGATTGGATCGTTGGAGGTTGGGCGCTGACACTGACAGGTTCTCTGAGAGGCGGTGCACCGATAGCCGCACCCTCATCGGCTCTGGCCACACCCTTTCGCCATGGCACGTGACCGAAAGAGAAGAGAGGTCGTTTCGAGGGGGGAGGGAAGGGTAATGTATTTGATTAAAGATTATAAGGGTACATGAATTTAAAAAAAATAATGAAGTGCACAGATAAATCATTTATAATAAACACTACAATATTACATATAAAAAGAAGATTTGTCAAATTTGATTTCATGCCGACTTAAATCTGCATTGTTCGTCACATACACAACACAGTGCCATCTAGTGGCTTTCTTGAGTAACAGGCACAATCAACGTAATGTATATCATTACAAGTCCAACCTAAAACTACACCAAAACCAATTTGATTTATGAGTCTACACTTCATAAACATGAGTCACAAAAGCTCCTAGTTTCCACCAACAACACAACAATAATAAAAGCAATGCATAACATACTGCAAAACAAATTTAGCAATGTAGCAGGCAAGCATTGTATTCACAATTGATTAAAATAGTTGAAGGCGGCGGGTCTCCGAGTGAAATCTCCGAAGAACTTTATCTTTCCATTCATGTTGACACTTGCGTGTGAGATCCTTCTCAAATGCAAGCTGAATGAGCTGGGCCTTGCGTGTGTGGCGCATAGAACGTCTGTGGTCGGTGAATACATTCCTCAAAACTGAAAATGAATTTTCACACATTGTGGTTGAAGCACCAAGCGTCAATCCGGTCTTCAAAGCTGTCAGTACACTTGGCATTGCTTTTAATGTTTTGTGGTACTTTGAAAGGAGATTTTGTGTTGTCAATTTCGCGTTTCCTTCTTTGTTTATTTGTGTAGAAATAAACTGTTTAGCAACAATACTTTCTGTCTCAACGATGGTTGATTTTGTTAATGACATGATGTGCTGAAGTAACTTCGGATTCAAAAATTGATCGCTCTCTGGGTTCAAAGCAATCAGCGATTGCGCAAGCTGTGTGTTGCGCTCACCAAAACGATGGTTGATTTCTCCAAGAAGTGTGTCAAGTGCACTGTAATAAAGCCTTCGTAGCTCTGGTTTGTCATTGTCCTTTTGTCCTGTTGTTTCTTCAACGAAATACTGGTGTAAATTCTTATTTACTGTGCGCTGCCGTTTTGAAGGTGCGGAAGTAACATCCAAATCGGTGACCGCATCCCACAGCTCTGTGAACTTGGCCTCACAGCGGAGTTCACTCACACACTTAGTGGCACTCGCGACCAGTTCCAACCCAGTCAACAGGTCGATGTCCTCACTTTGCAAAAGCTTGTTAGGGCCATCCAGCAACATAAACACTGTCTTTACAAAGTGTGCGATGAACATAAACGCATGCTGAGAAATTTCCCTCAAAAGCCCAATGTCCTCCATCCTCACCTCAGCACCATATGTGCGCTCTGCGTCGATCTCTGAAAGCAAAGAAATGATCTCCTTGTAAGACTTAATGATCGCAGATACTGTTGATAAATGTCCTGTCCATCTTTGCTCAAGAAGTCGCTTTAATCGCTCACCTTTGTACTGCGCCGAAACAGTAGGCTTCTGAAAGAATCTGTACAGGGTGCAACATACATAAAAAAAAATCGGTGGCTGCTATCGCTGTCAAAGTGTTCACAACCACCAGGTGCAGCTGATGGTTCATGCAATGAACATATGGGATTTCTCGGCCCAGCTTTTCTTGGAGTAGTTTCTGCACACCGCCATTCTTTCCAGCCATAACAGAAGCTCCATCATACACCTGACTTAAAATTTGTGACGTGTTCAGTCCGGCTTTTGCCAGTTCTTCCATAATTTTGTTTGTCAGTGTGTTGGCATCACCGGCATCTGCTGTAGCTATTGTGAGAAGACGTTCTGTTGTTTCGTGTAATGCAGACACGAAGCGAATATGTTCTCACATCCAGTGGCGTCCCGTGTCCCATCCACTTTAATAGTGTACCACGAATCGCCCACCTCTTGGACAATGGCATCAGCCACGACGTTACTCATAATGGCGATCAGTTCATTTTGCATATCTGGACTTGTGTAGCTTGCATTACGGGGGATGTGCATGGCACTACCATCCTCTGCCATGTCATCAAACACACCACAGCTCCCTCTGAAAGGTAACTGATTTTCAGCGAGAAATCCCACAACATCAATGAGAGCAGACACGTAATATCGATTTCTGCTTAGCTGATCAGAATTAAGAAGTGTGGAAATTTCCCTTCCACTATCCATTAGGGATGTGCACGAATTTTCGAATATTCGATCTGTAATTATTATTCGAAAAATAAAATACTATTCGAATTTTACGTTGCTTTGCTGGCTGTAAATGCAGTGAATCCATGATAAATCCCAAGCACTAACTCGCAGTTATGATTAAATGCACTGGGTGGCGCTGTGGACTGTGTTAACAAGCTGTGTGAATGTGATCACTTAATGTTGTCGTCTGCCTCGCGAAGTTTGGAATTACTTGAAAATGATCTTACTAAATGGAATTACTTTTGATCAAATTAATTAATTAATCTGAGTTATAATATCATCACCACAATGAGAAATCACATGAAATCCAAACAGTCGAATGAGGAAAGACAGCTGTCCAACACTGCATCACGACTGCAGGTAAGCGCAGCTGGACCCTGCGTGATCATAACTTATCTAATAGCAAAATGATTTTGAGACATATACTTCCTTTAAGTTTTGTTGAGGGAGACCGGTTTAAGAACAGAAAACACAAAGTGCTGTTAGAAACTTAGAACACCGATATCTTTGTGTCTCTGAAGCGTCTGCCAGCAAAGTGCCTTTTCTCACTCGAGCATAAACTACTGGCGGCGCCCCTGCATGTGGATATTGTTTTTCTCAATATAAACGTGAAACAATATAAACACGATAATTAAACGCTGACTCGAGTGTGTGTGTACGTTCTGTACGATATCTGGCGCAATCTGCTTTATTCGACGTTTTTTCCCGTTCGCGCTGCTTGAGCATTGTTTTATTACCCAGAAAACATGCTTCTTTGGGGCCCGAATGGGGCCCTTGCGGGCAGCCCACTGTGGGCCCAGATACCGGCGTGAAATGCGGGGCACGTGTGGGACCCACACTTTGGGACCCAGGTGAGGCCCCAGTGGGACAGCCCAAAGTATGGGCTGACTGTGGGCAGGCCCACAGTAAATAGAGTGGGCCCCATTGGGGCCAGTTGTGGGCCCACAGCAAACCCTTATAGGGGCCCATGTGGGGCCATTGTGGGCAGCCCACTGTGGGCCCAGATACCGGCGTGAAATGCGGGCCACCTGTGGGCCCCACACATTGGGACCCAGGTGGGGCCCCAGTGGGACAGCCCAAAGTGTGGTAATTATGTTAAAAGAGAAAGTTACTATTGTTAAACATTGAAATTGTTTTTTATGTATATGCAGGTATGTTTGAAATTCAGTTTACATCAAATCAATGTCATGGTTTAGAAGTCAAATTGATATCATTTGGACATCACATTCACATCAATGATTTGTGTGTATAATTATTGCATATGAATTCTTTCTCAGCCTGAAATAGCATTTTTCTTAACGAGGCCCTATTTCTAACTATTTCTCCTTTTGAACGGTGCGTTGGATTTGTGTCCAACTGTAAAATTGTTGTGGGTTGGACTTTAACTTAATAAAAAAATAACAATTTCTGACCGAAATTTACATACCCATGCTGAAATGGAAGCAGTGGAGTGATTTTTTTTTTTTTACCAAAATTATACTGATTTGTTGATTAACTTGAACTGTAATTCATTACAATTTCATAAATGACAAACAGCATTTTTGCTGTAAAGTATTGTATATTATCCATTTTTTTTTATTTATAGTGATACAATTAATTATTATACATTGGATGAAATTAAATAATTGTAGTACCACGTTTACAAGGTTACCAGTCAATTGTTATAATATTTAGATGTTTGATGTCAATTTGATGTCTTTTTAACATCCACATTAGAGTTTGAATTTAACATATTTGTGTGCACTATATGCATGCTGATCTATGTTTATGTTGACAAAAGTGAATCGAAAACCTCAAAAGTGGCGTCAAGTCTTAAGGAGTGATTCATTGAATCATTCAAATTCAAACGATTCGCATCACTCTATTGTCTGGAGACTCAGGCGCGCAACCGTTCTGCTGTGGCGTTATTTTGGAACTATTTTCGCGGGATTGAAATGTAAGTCACTTACTTAATATGAACTAATTGTGTAGCCTATTTAACTGAATTTATTGAACATTTGCAACCGTGAAGCTGAAGTGATTTCCAAAGTGGCCATGCCCTTTTTTGCGTATTCCGGAGGGAGGGTTGATGCAAATGTATGGGTTAGTGACGTCTAAAACCCAGCTGTAGTCCCAATCGAGTCGTTTTTGTAGGCATTTACACTTCCTGATTTTTAAAAGACGATATCTCTGCTTACATTGAACTTTCAGCGCTGCAACTTTGCAGATACTGAACAATGGCTTGCCCACAGAAAGCCCACATGGGGCCCCAAAGGGTTTGCCCTTGCCCACACTGTCCAACAGAAAACCCACACTTACCCACAGTGGGCCCACACTGGCATGTTTGCTGGGTAATGCTTTTGTTTTTTATATTTTTTGTTTACACATAGGCCTACTATTTAATGTTTTCAACTAAAAGAAAACTTTAACATAATTTGTAAGCTTGTTGTTGTGTATATTGCCTAATTGTAAGCTTGTTCAGAAATGGTGACAAAAACGTAAAAAAAACAAACAAACAAAAAAACCCGTCTTTTTCGTTAAATGTCATTTAAATAAACGAATATTTGAATATTAGATTTTTATGAGCCCGAATATTCGAATGCAATTGTAGCACACGTGTCAAATCATATTGCACTTGTTACTAGTATTAACCATAGGCCAGTAGGTTCGACTATGGAGGTGTAATGAAGACAACACTGGTTAAATGATAAAGTAAATCTTTGTATTTAAATGAACTATTAGAAATAATTGTGGATATTAAATAAAATAAAAAATGAAAATAAATCACAGATTGTGAGTTTTTGCTCAATATCAAACCACAATTATATGGATTCAATTGAATTCACAATCAATTAACAATTTCACTTGACTCAGTTGTTTGTTCGATTAGTTGGGTGCTTGACTCAATTGTTTGTTCGATTAGTTGGATGCTTCCTCTAGGCTATAAGGATATCCTAGAATACTACACTTTCAATATCAAATACAATCCCATAAACATTTACAAATGGTCACAATTGTAAATTTGACAGCTCACTGAATCACATGCAAAAATAACTCATCCGAATTGAACAGGATGAATACAACAGTTCAGAAGAAAACAGTTCAATGAATCAGTTCAAAATACTTGTTTGAACTAATCAGTTCCAAAAGGGTTGAATTCGAAAAGTTCAGTTCAAGTTCGTTAGAGGATCCGATTCAAAAGATCCGATTCAAAAGACTCGGTTCACTGATTCAGTTCGGAGAATCCAAAGTTCCTTAGAACCATGGAAAAATGATTCTATAGTCCAAAGGGAAAAATCGGTCGTGCAGGGAAATAAAATACTCTGAGCAGTCTTGCAAAAACGAACTCAGTCCTGTTTAAAAAAAACTAGCAGGCAATCAGAACTCTCCTACCCAATTCCACAGGTGTTCGTTTGAAACTCAAATCTTGCATCATTCAATGTTCATCTCGCTGGGAAGGCTCGCCATCTTGGGTCGTCACGCTGAAATGAACGCAGTTCCAGCGTAGTACAAAAAAAAAAACCCGACCTGCATATGTAACAGGCAGTATTTAGTTCACAATAACACATTAGATTCACTGCGTTTAGGTTAACAACAGAATTAGTAGCACTTGTTATCCTGTTGAATATATTGTGCTGCACTTCCATCGTAATTCGACAGCTTAGATAATATTATGCAACTTCAACAAGGAAAATCACTCGTTCAATACGATCAACAACAAAATATGAACATTACGAACTCATATACACATATTCTTACCATTACATTACTTTTTGCTCGTTAAACATCATATCATATCAGCATTTCATGCTGACAAAGAAATACGATTTCTCACTCTCTCAATTTAACACATCTGTACACAATTATTTGCATTTATGAAAGTTTACACATTCAAAATGTGTACTCACCAAATCCAAAGAACATATATTATAGAAATGTCTCTTTTTCAATCATCTCTGCCAATCTTAACTTTTACAATCAAAGTTATGCTGCTGCTCGTCTCACAGTAACGCAGATGAGTAAAATGGCTTCCCCCATACAGCAACTAACGTGGTGGGGCGGGACATCAACATAAATCTCACGCAATTGGACAATCATTAAGATGTCAATCATCACACTGACATGCATTTCTTTTTTTCCGATTTTATCATTTTTCTTACACTCTTTACTAATATCTGGTTAGTTTTAACAACTCTTATTGAATTCCTTTTTATAATTTATTTGTAAAATGATACAGGGTTACATTCTCCCCTCTTAAAGATAAGCAAGTCTCTTTGCGTTTTGTCCTTTACTTGACCCTTCAGTAACTCTAGGGCAGCACTCAATCAGTTATAGGTAAATCAGCAAGACTCATTGAATTAACCACTGCCTCACTCAATGACTGAAACAAGTTTTGGACTACTGAGGTAAGGGGATTTCCTAACTGTGGGTAATGGAATTTCTTTGGAGGTTTTGGGACCCTGTTTGATCTTCTTAGATTTTGATCTACACTTGATCTTGCATATGCATTAACTTGTTCTGTTTCTTCTTCCAGATCATGAGCATCCGTGGACATATCTTTTTCCTCCTCATCACCAGCTGGATCGGATGATGGTAAGTATCCTCCTTCAATTCCATTTCCTGTTGATACAGTTCCTGGTACTTCAGGATCTGCAGGTTCATACATTTCTGTCACCTCTCCTAAACTTTCATCCAATGGAAGAATGTAAGCTGGACTGTTCACCGGCTGGGGTAATTCTGTTTCATGAGGTAAATCTGGTTCCTGAGGTAAGTCAGATCTCGGAGGCAAGTCTTTTTCTTTTCCATCATCCACTTTTGACTTTGTGGTGTCATATGCATAGGTAATCTTTGTTTTTCCAGTAGGAATTCTCCTGAATATGCAAATTTCATCCTCTGAATCCGATTGTTCCTCATTTAACAGTTCTCTCTGTCTTTGGCTTCGTGTCTTCGGCTTGGAGATGTTTACTGGATCAGGAACACTCTCCTCAGAAACACTCTCCTCAGAAGAAGTAAGGAAACCACAAGGTAATAGTAGATCCCTGTGCAACACTCGTAGAGGAACATCCTTATCTTGTGGACGAACTTTATAAACTGGCAGGTCTCCTACTCGTTCCACTACTATATGGATAGTAGACTCCCACTTGTCTGCGAGTTTATGTTTTCCTCTGATTCGGACGTTCCTCACTAGAACTTTATCTCCCACTTCAAGAGTTGACTCTTTCACTCGTTTGTCGAATCTGTCCTTATTCCTCATTGCAGACTTTGAAGCGTTTTGAGTGGCAATTCGGTAACTCTCCTCAAGTCGGGCTTTGAGACTCTGGACATATTTGGAATGCGACTCATGGACAGGTTTTTCTACGGGTAGCCCAAAGGCTAAATCCACCGGTAGTCTGGGTCGCCTCCCAAACATGAGCTCATAAGGCGTGAATCCAGTGGTCTCATTTTTCGTGCAATTGTAGGCGTGCACTAACGGTTTCACAAAGTCGTGCCAATGCGACTTATCCTGTTCCTTCAAGGTACCTAACATGTTTAGAAGCGTCCTATTGAAGCGCTCTACGGGATTACCGCGAGGATGATAGGGAGTCGTCCGTACTTTGTGAAATTTTGCCATCTCGCAAAGCTCTTTGATAAGTTTAGATTCAAAGTCGGCTCCTTGATCGCTTAATATCCTCTCTGGGAACCCATAGTGGGCAATGAATCCATCCCAAAGGCACTTAGCCACAGTCTTGGCTTTCTGGTTGGTGGTGGGTATGGCAACTGCATACTTGGTGTAATGGTCCGTCATGACAAGTACATTCTGGACATTACTTCGGTCTGGTTCGATGGAAAGAAAGTCTATACAGAGCAACTCAAGGGGCCGTGTAACCTGGATGTTGACCAATGGGGCAGATTTCTCTGGCAAAGCTTTCCGCATCACGCACCGTTCGCAGGTCTTAATCTTCCTCTCAACATCAGCACTCATCTTTGGCCAATAAAAGCGAGAACGGACAAGGTCGAGGGTGCGATCTACTCCCATGTGGCCCATCTGATCGTGCAGGCTCTCCAGCACCGTTGCACGGAATTTAACAGGTAACACCAATTGGTAAGTTGTATGATCGTCCAACTGTCGTCGTCTGTACAGAACTCCATCCTTTAATTCTAAGCGGTTCCACTCCCTCAACAACAAAGAAAAGTCTGGACATTCATACCTCACCGTCCGGCATGGCATCTGGCCTTCTTCTAAGTGGCTAATGACTTGGTTCAGGACAACATCTTCCCTTTGTTCACGTTGCAGGTCTATACCAGTTAAACAGGGGACTGCAGACTCATCTTCAGTCAGGTCTTGAGCAAAACAACCAGGAATAACCTCCTGTTCCATTGCCAAGGACTCCACTAGAGCAACAGAAGTTCCACATCCTTGCTGAATCAAATGTTTGTCCCACACAGCTTGTACAACAGCACAGTCCATGACAACACCTTTATCTCCACCCAGATGCTTGAAGGCGAATTGCTGTATCCGTTCCAGTTCCTTTTGTGATACCATGTCATTGATCAGCTCACCATGGGGACGTCTTGATAACCCATCGGCATCTTGGTTTTGCTTTCCTGCTCTATAGGTCAGATCGAAAGAGAATGTGGCCAATGCTGATAGCCAACGATAACCTATGGCATCAAGCTTCGCGGAAGTTAGGATGTAAGTTAGAGGATTACTGTCAGTTATGACAGAGAAGTGATTGCCATACAAGTAGTCAGAGAATTTCTCGGTCACTGCCCACTTTAAAGCAAGAAACTCCAACTTATGGGCGGGGGTAACGGGACTCACTTCTAGAAAGACCTCTACTGGCGAAAGCTATGGCTTTTTTTCTCCATTTTGCTCCTGATATAATGCGGCGCCAAGACCTAGGGTGCTTGCATCTGTGTGGAGGATGTAAGGTAAGGTCGGGTCTGCAAAACCAAGCACAGGAGCACTGGTAAGTTTGGAAATAATGGTGTTGAATGCTTCATCACAAGCCGTTGTCCATCGGCTCCCAAGTGACTCTTTTGGGTTAAAATAGCTTCCTTTCAGCTCACTGTTCATGGTCTTACGATTCAGTGGGGCATAACCAGCAGTTAATTCATTTAGGGGTTTCACTATCTTGGAATAATCGCGGATGAACCGTCGATAGTATCCCGAAAATCCCAAGAATGATCTTAGCTCCTTTAGGTTCTTTGGTTTTGGCCAGGTCTTAAGAGCACTGATTTTTTCAGGATCTGTCTGGACTCCTGTCTCCGATATGATATGGCCTAGGTACCGGACTGAAGTTTGGAAGAATTTGCATTTTTCTGGGGATAATTTCAACCCATACTCTCTTAGTCTTCGCAGTACTTTTAGAAGCCGTTCTTCATGTTCCTCAGGGGTCTGGGAAAACACTATTAAATCATCAAGGAACACCAAGACCTCGGTGAGATGTAGATCCTCCATGCACTTTTCCATCAAGCGTTGGAATGTACTTGGTGCATTGGTAATTCCTTGAGGCATCCGATTAAATTCCCAAAATCCTAAGGGACAAGAGAAAGCGGTTTTGTATTTGTCAGACTCCTCCATTTCTATCTGGTAATAACCCGACTTCAAGTCCAGAACTGAGAACCATCGAGAACCCGTTAAGGCAGAGAAAGACTCTTCGAGGTTAGGCAAAGCATAGGAATCTTTCACAGTTTGTGAATTTAGCTTCCTGTAGTCCACACATAGTCTCACGTCGCCATTCTTCTTTCGTACGACTACGATTGGGGACGCAAACGGAGACTCAGATTCCCGGATCACTCCTGACTCTTTTAACTCTTGCAAATGCCGTCTGACAGCAGCCAGATCATGAGGATGGATAGGGCGTGCCCTTTGCTTACAAGGGGTTTCGTCAAACAGCTTGATGTGATGCTTGACCTTGGATGTTCGACCAAAATCAAGGTCATGTTGCGCAAAGACATCAGACATATCACTGAGCTTCTTATTAATTCTATCCTTCCACTCTTTGGGCAACGGTGAGTCCCCAAAGTCAAAGGTAATCCCTGCTTCGGAACAGCTTTGACCACAGGTACAGATTCCACCTCGCGTTCTTGAGGGATGATACTCTCGATGGCATGCACTTCAGCAACCACAGCATTTGGCTGGAGTACTACATCCCGATGCGACTCATTCCGTAGCTGGACAGTCAACTTTTGCGTTGGGAATGGTGGCACTTGAACTACACCTCTTGAAAAAAGAATACCTCCAGGGAGGGAGGAGTTTAATGGGGGCTCCAGAAGAACACATTCTTTAGTGGATAAGCAATTCACATTTGCTTTTCCACAGAGACCAACGGTCTGCTGTGCTGGAATCACTACGGGCTCCTTGCTTTGTAGTCTCACCAATCCAAGGCGTCCATTGGCATTCTGTTTATGCCGTAATTGCAGAGTTTTGAGCACAGCACTGTACCCGTATCGTGGAGAATGGTGTTCAAGGATATTCAAGTTAGAACATTCAGCATACAAAGAATCAAGCGTATTCATCCCGATTAAGACTTGAGATTGGTTTTCTGGTTTGAAGTCAGGAACGACTAGTGCCAGTGAGGAAATTTCAACCTCAGATCCAACCATGTCTTCTGGAAAAGTTATTGGAATTTCAACATATCCTTTGTATGGAACTGGCTGACCATTTGCTCCACTGACCTCAAGCAGAAGATTCAGGGGCTTGATGGGATGATTGATCAAGCAAGCTTGGTAAAAGGACCAAGGAACTGTGGTCACTTGTGACCCTGTGTCAAGTAAGCAATGACATTCAGTCCCTGAGATTTTGACTTGCGCTGTACACTTGGATCCGACCAGACGCTGAATACGGAATTTGTGGTGTGAAAGAGATTTGTGGTGTGGGCCTGAATTTTTTCTGGGGGGACAACCTTTAGGTTCACTAGCTCCAGTTTGTCCCACAACTGGAACTGTTAGGCGTTTAAAGAAGCCGCACCAACATGACTGTTTTCTCTATCCCACTCCTGTTGCTTCAACCGCAGTTCGTTTTTTTTCTTTTCAACTAGCCCGGGGTTCGGAGAATTTTCGCAGGTTACAGATATGTGGCCATCTTCACCACATCTGAAGCAGTAACCAGGGCGTGGTCTGGATTTCGTGACAGGACCACCGGTTGACTTAAACGGTTGGTTAGCAATAAACTCAGGAGTGCTAGGAGAGGGTGAAGTCTTATGCTTGGGTTTGACAGTCTTTCTGGACTTCGGGAGGGTCAGTGAAGTTAACTGTTCCTTTAGCTCAGCAATTTGCTTCTTCAATTCAGCGGTCTCAGACAACAACTTTGACTCATGAGGAAGTTTGCTTGAAATGGCAGCATCTTGGCTATAAGCATGAGCAGATCTAGGGGATGGCTGTGGTTTCTGCTTAGAAGCACTGATGTGGCTTCTCATGCGCAACCATTTCTGTGCACTCTTGTCTTCTCTGGTTCTAAGGGAACGCAGTAAGTCTTGGAAATCGATAGGGTCATCTCTACGAGTTTCGAGACGAAGCTCAGAAATAAGGATGTCATCCCAGCAGCCTCTGCAAAACTGCCGTAGGAGATGATGGTTGCCCTCAGACGATTTAATTCCACCTCCCCTGACTGCCTTGCTCAGAGCAACTTGTAGCCTTTGGAGATAGCTAGATGATTTCTCTCCATCATTCTGAAATGTGTTCATGAATTTTGAGAACAACTCATCACCATCATCGATTGCACCATAAGCTGCATCAAGCACGTTAAGGTAAGCCCTGGGAGAAGCACGAGGCCCCAAAGACTTGACAATATCAGTGGCAGGAGGTAAGAGACTCTCCATAATTCTCCTTACTCGTTGTAAGTCAGACACAGAAGGGTCATCAAAGAGTAATTCAACATTACAACGCCAAGTGTCATAATCAGATTCATTATTGGGCTGGGGAATTCTCCCTGAGAAAGGGCGGAGCCTAACTACAGCACTGGATGGAATTGCTGCAGTGACTTCGCTCTTAACTATATGCTCCACAACAACTTTCTGCACCTCAGCAGGATTGAGCTGAACGTGACTCATGGTGCCTGACAACTGTTTTTCGGACCTTGGTAAGTCATCTTGATCAAATGTTGGCTCATTGTGAATGGAACAAGGACTCTGGACATTCCTCTTGGATGCATTCTGCTCTTTAATGGAATTGAGCTCATCAAGCGCAGGCTCATCTGCATCCACCTCATCTGGACTTAAGGAGCTTGAGATCTGCGAGAGTTCCTCTCGTAGTAAAGCATTGAAGGATTTTCCACTTTGCTTAGCAATGGTTTTCAGGGTGGATAAGTAAGAGGTTGTGGCACCAAAACTCTCCTCACAAGAGTAGACACTGCTCAGGGCTCTTATCTGATAAGTTAAGCTTGGGTCGTCTTTATCTGTGTAGCTAAAAGGTAGAAAGGGACTTATTGATTCAATAGCTGATCCAAAGTTGTACTCTACAATGGTGTGGTCGTGATACTTGGACTCAGGATCGTTAATGGGAAGGACTCTTGCGATGGAACCATGACGTTTTAGAAGATCAAGGACTTTTTCATCCTCAAGAGTGTTAATTGGTCCACTGACTAGAAGAGCATTTAAAACTTTGACACTTTCCTTCTGTACTATTTCCATGTTTTCAAAGTCAATTTTCTTGCCACACTAATAAACTGATTTAAATTTCTCGTTTGTTGATTTTTTCCTTTTTGGATGTAAAGTATAAATAAGCTATTAATTACACCTCCTGGCTGGCTCGCCACTTAGTATGTAGCACACGTGTCAAATCATATTGCACTTGTTACTAGTATTAACCATAGGCCAGTAGGTTCGACTATGGAGGTGTAATGAAGACAACACTGGTTAAATGATAAAGTAAATCTTTGTATTTAAATGAACTATTAGAAATAATTGTGGATATTAAATAAAATAAAAAATGAAAATAAATCACAGATTGTGAGTTTTTGCTCAATATCAAACCACAATTATATGGATTCAATTGAATTCACAATCAATTAACAATTTCACTTGACTCAGTTGTTTGTTCGATTAGTTGGGTGCTTGACTCAATTGTTTGTTCGATTAGTTGGGTGCTTCCTCTAGGCTATAAGGATATCCTAGAATACTACACTTTCAATATCAAATACAATCCCATAAACATTTACAAATGGTCACAATTGTAAATTTGACAGCTCACTGAATCACATGCAAAAATAACTCATCCGAATTGAACAAGATGAATACAACAGTTCAGAAGAAAACAGTTCAATGAATCAGTTCAAAATACTTGTTTGAACTAATCAGTTCCAAAAGGGTTGAATTCGAAAAGTTCAGTTCAAGTTCGTTAGAGGATCCGATTCAAAAGACTCGGTTCACTGATTCAGTTCGGAGAATCCAAAGTTCCTTAGAACCATGGAAAAATGATTCTATAGTCCAAAGGGAAAAATCGGTCGTGCAGGGAAATAAAATACTCTGAGCAGTCTTGCAAAAACGAACTCAGTCCTGTTTAAAAAAAACTAGCAGGCAATCAGAACTCTCCTACCCAATTCCACAGGTGTTCGTTTGAAACTCAAATCTTGCATCATTCAATGTTCATCTCGCTGGGAAGGCTCGCCATCTTGGGTCGTCACGCTGAAATGAACGCAGTTCCAGCGTAGTACAAAAAAAAAACCCGACCTGCATATGTAACAGGCAGTATTTAGTTCACAATAACACATTAGATTCACTGCGTTTAGGTTAACAACAGAATTAGTAGCACTTGTTATCCTGTTGAATATATTGTGCTGCACTTCCATCGTAATTCGACAGCTTAGATAATATTATGCAACTTCAACAAGGAAAATCACTCGTTCAATACGATCAACAACAAAATATGAACATTACGAACTCATATACACATATTCTTACCATTACATTACTTTTTGCTCGTTAAACATCATATCATATCAGCATTTCATGCTGACAAAGAAATACGATTTCTCACTCTCTCAATTTAACACATCTGTACACAATTATTTGCATTTATGAAAGTTTACACATTCAAAATGTGTACTCACCAAATCCAAAGAACATATATTATAGAAATGTCTCTTTTTCAATCATCTCTGCCAATCTTAACTTTTACAATCAAAGTTATGCTGCTGCTCGTCTCACAGTAACGCAGATGAGTAAAATGGCTTCCCCCATACAGCAACTAACGTGGTGGGGCGGGACATCAACATAAATCTCACGCAATTGGACAATCATTAAGATGTCAATCATCACACTGACATGCATTTCTTTTTTTCCGATTTTATCATTTTTCTTACACTCTTTACTAATATCTGGTTAGTTTTAACAACTCTTATTTAATTCCTTTTTATAATTTATTTGTAAAATGATACAGGGTTACACAATATTTTAGAAAAATGCCCATCCCTACTATCCATGCGCATCTGGTGTTCTTTCCATCTTGCCAGACATGTCAAATGTTCTTTTGAACTTAAGTGTTTATGGAATCCCTTGACTTTTTCAGCGGCATGTTTCCAGTCCCGGTACCCTTTAACTGTGAAAGTCGAGTCTACTACGGCGTGGGCACTATTGAACACTCGACATGGGAAGCAGAATGCTGCATCAGCTTTGACACTATATTCAAGCCAGTCACGAGTCTGATACCATAAAGACACAAAGGAGCGATTTTTATTATTATACAAGCGAGGAGGGTATCGCTGTGAAATGATCTGATTCGGTCCTTAATTTCCAAGATCATCAATGGCCTGCAGCTTTGGCCCAGTCACAGTCACAGCGACGGCGATCACGTCACTATTCATAATTACACCCGCTGCTCTGTCTACGCTGTGAACTTTTGTCTTATTAGACAAATTCTCCATTCCTACCATCTCATTAGCTCCAGAGTCGTCTCCACACACTTTTTGACTTTTTTTGTCATTGGCTGTTGTATTTGAATAATTTGGGGGGGGGGGGGGGGGGGGGGGGCACTTCCCCCCAATGCCTTGACGACGGGCCTGATATCGGTCGATTACTAATAGTTATGGTGTTTATTGATTAAAGGTATTGTAGGTAGGAATTGTATAAAAAAAACTTTTTTCCAAATGTGTTTACACTTTCTGTATATATCAATGCATAATTAAAATGTAAGTACTCTGAAAAAGAAAGTATAAAAATCGAGTGTCAGTAGACCTCTCACGACTGTTTTAAAGACAGCTCATTATTTCCATTCACTCTACCCCCTCCCTTCTGGGCTCCTTCCAAAGCCACGCCTCCAAAACACATGAATGTGCGACTCCGACCGCTGAGCTGAAGACGCATTATTTACATGAGACGAGCAGAGAGGAAGGAGCGCAGTGCATGTAGTGACATCATGTCAGAATCACATGTACTAAAAAAATCTAACTTTATCATTATGAAGATAAACAATCAAGTAGCATATTGATATTGGTAAAGTTTAAAATATATATTTATTGATTTATCTGCATATTTAAAGTATATTGTGTATAAAATAAGATGCAAATCGCAAAGTTCTCAATATATATATATATATATATATATATATATATATATATATATATATATATATATATATATATATACAGAAAGTTTAAACACATTTGGAAAAAAGTTTTTATAAAATTCCTACCTACAATACCTTTAAGGTGTCCTTTCTTACCTTAAATATTTTTCACCCATTTGTTTTTAATATCTATTGTCTCCAATTCCAAATTCTGCATTATCATCCCAGTCCCAGAGGGCACCCCATTGTATGTGAGAACTTTGCGATTTGCATCTTATTTTATACACAATATACTTTAAATATGCAGATAAAGCGTTGTCGGGATAGTTCCGGTTCGCGTGGCTATGCGAAAGCGATAACAATTCTGTATTATAAACTAAGGCCAGACAAGTAGTTTGTTGAGGGTTGGTTTTGTAGGGAAGGACTACACGCCTGCGCACATATATTCAAATGCGCATGTGGAGTGGGCTCTTAATACGCGTGTGCGCGCCATCGGCCATCGCCAGTGGCTCTCGAGGACCAGGGTTGGCTACCTTGGATTTAGTCATTGTGAATGATTATTATATGGCTACAATAGTTGACTAGGTAGAATTGGATTACAAGAAGTCTAAATCTTTGCTACATCCACAAAGTAGTTAAAATAAAACAATATTGTTTACTGTTTTTTTTTTATTTAACTGCCCTCTTATTTAAGTCTGTGTGTGTTTTATGTTTTCATTAACAGAATTTCCTAATGTTGTCTTGCCTCTTGACAGCTGCATTTGGGAGAGAGCATAAGTGAGGGTATGTATGTTAATGTTCTTTTCCAGCGGGTTTGTCCTATCCAAAATTTAATTTACATTTTGAAATGGGTGGCACCAGACACTCAAGGAGCGCTTACCCCATGTCAACTGAAAGTAAGAAATATTATATGTGGTGTGTTTAAAACACTGGCTTATTTGGAGTTTGTTGTCAACCTTTGTTAGAAGTACAAGTATTTGACCAAGTATCGAATGATTGTTGATACCATTGTTTTCGCTCGCTGTCAATTCAGTCTTACCTGAATTGACTTTTACATGGAATTTTTTTTTGAGGTAAAGTAATCCTGTGTAATTTCCATAGACATTAAAAGAAATGGACACAGCGACCCCATAGACTTCAACGGAGAAAAGTGAAGTCAACTAGAAGCACTCACTTCCTGATGGCTGAGCAGGCTCAAACTGAGCTTGACAACGTAGAAGTCACGTGAGCAACCTGACTGACAGTTGTAAGTCTTCTAGTAGCTGTGCCTAGAGGAATCTGAAAAATTCCCTTCCGAATCTTGCAGAGACGGAGAGCGTGAGTAGGAGCTGTCCATGAGCTAGCAGCAGGATGACTCTTTACTTTATGACTCTCTATGGGCTTCTTCCTTGACTTTATGCATCCACGTCCCCCCGATTGCCGTGAGCTTCTCCTTCTGTCTATACGGTAATTTCTCTACTGTGCGACAGAGAGTCGCGTGCTATGACGCAATCGTTAGCCTATTTTTTACAAAAACTGCTTCTACGGGGCCATAACGTAAGATACAAGGTAATGGAGCCTTTTATACAGTGTCGTGTTTCTTTAGAAATAAAAAATGGACAAATGGAGTCTTTATCTAATCAGGGGACATTCTTTAAAAGACTACCTGTCTTTATCAGAAATGTCCTTTTCACTTTTACACAGTTACACACCAAGTGAAGGGTCTTTCTTAAGAGCACCACAGTATAGAAGAGGGCAAATGCTGTTTCATTTTTATTTTTTCACTATTCGAACACATTTAAAGCTGCAGTCCATAGCTTTTTTGGGGTTAAAAATTATCCAAAATACATAACCAGCCAGTGTTCAAAACTATCTGCTTGCCTTAGCTCGATTCAAAGCGGTAAGCTTGTAATAATGTTTTTAATTCCAGTGGTACTGGTGGATTTCCGCGGGAGATTCGAGCATGTCTTTGCGTCATTACGTCACATCTGTACACATAAAGAAGAGTCTCGGCTAGTAGGCTGAGGATGTTGGAGGTGGAGATTTATAGCCTTTTCTCACAGCACTTGAAATAATTAAACTAATCAATTTGATGGCGGATCCAGAAAGGTTCAAACGACAATCATCAGTGACAACTGGACATTCACCCATTGTAAAATGCAAAAGACTTCGTTTGGAGTCAAGTCAAGTCATCCTCATTTATATAGCGCAGCGGTCGGGAACCTATGGCTCGCGAGCCATACCTGGCTCTTTGGCAAAAATCATGTGGCTCGCGAGGTCTCTCACCCTTTACCAACAAACGAGCGAAACAAAAAAATAAGACACATCAATACAGATCGGCTCTCTGCAGAAAAATCTGCCAGTTAAAATTCCCTTGTAGCACAGTCTACCGAAGTTAGTTAAACGTTTATGATAATAAGTATATTCATGTTGTACCGGCAAAAGAGCGTATTCAGTGCTGGTCGCGCTCGCGAGTGTTACGAGTCATCAGAGCAATCAACTTGTCTCTGTGATAACCTACAGCTCCTGCACTGGGATTCAAGCAGCTGCAGCTTGTTTAAGGTAGGCCTAATGGCGAAAAGCAGCAAAAAACGTAAAAGAGGGCTGTAAATTTTAATACTTTCACTTTTGCCGCTGAAACCCTTTATGACACATGATAAATGGGTCGTATTTTTGATAATCCATGCAGATTTCAGTTAAAGATTCTGTTTTAATTTATTAATAACAAAAATTGAAGGAATGAAAAAAAGAGCAGGATGTGCTTTATATTGAAAAGAAATATTAAAAGTGCGATAAGTCGCGAAAGAGAACGGAATTACTGGCAGGATGCTGTGTGCGCGCGCCGAGCGCAACACGGAAAAGCATAGCCTTTGTCTTCGGTTGCGCACCTAAACGGCCAAATAAATACAGAAATACATAAAAATGGCAAGTCGAGTATTCACGTAAACACAGTAAATGTAAGTACTGTGTTTTCTCTCTCTCTCTCATGCAGACAGAGAGTATTTATGCTCATCAGTTGACAACTCAACCTCACAGTGAAAGCCCTTCACTAATATTGAAACTTTGCTAAATATTTGTTTGTTTTTAGCCTAATGCTGTTGAAATTTTATTGAAAAAAGCACGTCTTTAATAATAATATTATATAATTATTTTACTGTGGCTCTTTTGGAAAAATGCATTAACCAAAAATGAAAAAATGGCTCTTTGGTCAAAAAAGGTTCCCGACCCCTGATATAGCGCTTTTAACAATGGATTGTTTCAAAGCAGCTTTACAGAGATAAACATATAATTTAAGGTAACAGAGATTGTTTTGGCGTTATAGCGGTTCTTGAATAATGTTATTTCCAGCTAAAGTTAAATTTAATTGATTCACCTCCGTCGAAATGATCAGACTTTAAACGCAAACCTGTGATTAATGCTGACGCCGTTCACATGCTCATTCAGAATTGATTCTATAGTTATGTGCTTTTGAAAATATGTGCGCAGGTTTGTAATTCCATACAACCCAGCCTAAACAAACTACTTGTCTTGCCTATAAATTTTGATACAGAATTTTGTTTTATTTTATCACTTCGGGGTACGCGAGCCGAAATTCACAACGCTTTATCTGTAGTGTGGAAAGGGATCCTCCATAGGGAGAGGATAGTTGACACTTCAGCACTGCATTGTCATCAGCTCCAGGCGGTTCTCCTTCGTCAGATCTGGATACGGCCAAGATCCGGCAGGCTGCGGGAAAACCTCGGGATAAACAAAGACACTAATATTAGCGTAGATGCCATTCTTCTTATGATGTAACGAGTACATCAAGATTTAAGGGAAGTGTTCCCAGTTCCGGCTGACCTAATCTATGCAGCCTAACATTGAATTATAGAAGTCTATAATGTATTATGTGTATGCTAGGTCAAAGAGATGTGTTTTTAGTCTAGCTTTGAACTGACAGAGTGTGTCTGCTTCCCGGACAATGGTAGGAAGACTGTTCCAAAGTTTTGGTGCTAAATAGGAAAAGGATCTACCGCCAGCAGTTGATTTAGATATTCTAGGTATTATCAACTGGCCGGAATTTTGAGATCGCAATAGACGTGAAGGACTATAATGCGCTAAGAGCTCGCTCAAGTACTGCGGAGCTAAGCCATTTGGTGCTTTGTAAGTAATCAACAATATTTAAAAATGTATACGATGTTTAATAGGGAGCCAATGCAGTGTTGACAGAACCGGGCTAATATGGTTATATTTCCTGGTTCTGGTAAGAACTCGAGCTGCGGCGTTTTGAACTAGCTGTAGTTTATTTATTAAGCGTGCAGGGCAACCACCCAGTAGAGCATTACAATAGTCTAGCCTTGAGGTCATGAACGCATGAACTAATTGTTCCGCATTTCCCAATGAGAGCATATGGCGTATTTTAGATATATTTTTAAGATAAAAAAGGCAGTTTTACAGATACTAGACACGTGGCTTTCAAAAGAAAGGTTGGTATCAAAGAGCACACCCAGGTTCCTAACCGACGACGAAGACTTGACAGAGCAGCCATCAAGTGTTAGACAGTATTCTAGGTTATTACCTGTGGAAGTTTTTTGTCCAATAATTAGAATCTCTGTCTTTTCAGAATTTAGTAGTAGGAAATTACTAGTCATCCAATTTTTTATATCAGCTATGCATTCCGTTAATTTTGTGAATTGGTAAGTTTCGTTGGGTTTTGAAGAAATATACAGCTGAGTATCATCGGCATAACAGTGAAAGCTAACTCCATGTTTCCTAATGATATCTCCTAATGGTAGCATGTACAGAGTGAACAGCAACGGTCCTAGTACTGAGCCTTGTGGTACGCCATACTGAACTTGTGATCGATAAGACATCTCTTCATTTAGTGCTACAAACTGATAACGGTCAGTTAAGTATGATTTAAGCCATGCTAATGCAATTCCACTAATGCCAACATAGTTTTCTAGTCTATTTAAAAGAATGTTGTGGTCAATGGTGTCAAATGCAGCACTAAGAACGAGTAACACTAATAGAGAGATACAACCACGATCGGATGATAAGAGCAAATCATTTGTGACTCTAATGAGAGCAGTCTCAGTACTATGGTACGGTCTAAATCCGGACTGAAAATCCTCGCAGATATCATTTCTTTCTAGAAAGGAACATAGTTGTGAAGATACTGCTTTTTCTAATATCTTTGACAGAAAAGGCAGATTCGAGATCGACCTGTAATTGACTAATTCTGTAGGATCAAGTTGTGTTTTTTTAACAAGCGGTTTTTATCATAGCCAGTTTAAAGGTTTTTGGTACGTATCCTAGAGACAAAGATGAATTAATGATATTAAGAAGAGGATATATGACCTCTGGAAACATCTCTTTCAGTAGCTTAGTCGGTATAGGATCTAACATACAAGTTGTCGATTTAGATGAATTAACAAGTTTACAAAATTCTTCCTCTCCGATAGCAGCAAATGAATCAAATTTTTCCTCAGGGAGACTATAATGCACTCCCTGATGCGATACTGTGGTAGACGGTTGCATAGTTATAATTTTGTCCCTGATATTATCAATCTTATAAGTGAAGAAGTTCATAAAGTCATCACTGCTGTGTTGCTTGGACACTTTTGAGCTTGAAGCTTTTTTTTTCGTTAGTTTAGCCACTATTTCAAATAAATACCTTGGATTATGTTTATTTTCTTCTAATAGGGTTGGAAAATAAGCAGATCTAGCAGCTTTTAAAGCCTCTCTGTAAGCAATCGAGCTCTCTTTCCACGAAATCCGAAATACCTCTAGTTTAGTTTTCTTCCAGTTGCGCTCCATTTTTTGGCTGCTCTCTTAAGGGCCTGAGTGTGCTCGCTGTACCACGGCGTTGGACTATTTTCTTTAATCTTCTTTAAGCGCAACGGAGCAACTGCGTCTAAAGTGCTGGAAAAGAGAGAGTTAAACGTTTCTGTTGCAATATCAAGTTCCTCTAAGCCATCCGGGATGCTGAGATGATGAAACTGTTTAGGAAGATTATTGATAAAGCAATCTTTAGTCGCAGAAGTTATAGGTCTAACGTATTTATAACAAGGAGTCGGCTTTGCAGCCTTGGCTAAATGTAATTTACATGAGACTAGATAATGATCTGAGATGTCATCACTCTGCTGCAGAATTTCAACGGCATCAACATCTATTCCATGTGATAATATTAGATCTAGAGTATGATTACGACAATGAGTAGGTCCTGACACGTGTTGTCTAACTCCAATTGAGTTTAAAATGTCTTTAAATGCCAATCCTTTAAATGCATATTTTTCATTATCTACATGTATATTGAAATCACCAACAATTAGTACTTTATCTGCAGCCAATACTAATTATGATAGAAAGTCCGCAAATTCTTTGATAAAATCTTTATGGTGCCCTGGTGGCCTGTATACAGTAGCCAGCATAATTCTCAAATGTGATTTATCGTTTACACTATATATTTTTACATTAAGCACCAATAATTCAAAAGAAGTATATTTAAAACTAGATTTCTTAGTGGTTTTGAAAATATTACTATAAATTACAGCAACACCTCCCCCTTTGCCTTTCAGACGAGGTTCATGTTTATAACTGTAATCTTGTGGGGTTGACACATTTAAAATAATGTAATCGTTTGGTTTTAGCCAGGTTTCAGTCAAACACAGCATATCAAGATTATAATCTGAAATCATATCATTAACTATGAGAGATTTTGAAGTAAGGGATCGAATATTCAGCAACCCAAGCTTTATCACTTGCTCATCTGTATTATATCTGTTTTTTATTTGTTGAACATCAATTTCCAAATTCGGGGAACAGACACAGTCTCTATATGATGATATCTAGGTGAAAGAAAGAGGCTCTATGTGATGGGATTTATCTGACCTTGGTGATGTGAGGCCGCTAGAAGACGGTCTTGGACTTGGACTTCGGAGTGGCTACAGAAAAAAAGAGACTGCAACCGGACCCATGCGAAAACAAGGATAATATCGGAAGGACATTACATGTAGTCACGCAATGCTGACGTTGTTAACATTAACAATTTACAAAAAAAGTATAATTTGCACGGTTTTGCGTGATATGATAAGCGATTTTTAGATTTAATCAGCGCGATTTACTGCAATGTCAGAAGCAGAACAAAAGTGGATGTTACTTACTTATTCAGATGACATTTTCCGGTGAAAATTAATATGTTGGTCATACTTCCAAAAATAATAATCTGTGATTCTGAATGACAGTATCCAGACAGTACTGACAGCTGCACACTCTCCTCAAACACTGTGTTCATCCACCCTGTGCCTTGTCGAAGTACAACTCACGTAAAGTTGATAATTCCACAAATAACTGCAATTGCAGATTTTGAACAGAGATGGCGACAAAGAGGAAAAACTGCGGACTGCAGCTTTAATGCAGAACATCTTTTATTGGCAGAAGATTATTATGCAGAAAAATAACATGGTTATTTTCAGACATTTTCCAAAAAAGTACATAATTTACCTAAAAATTTGCCTTTTTTTTAAAACCATATTCTCTTCCCTCAGATGCTGTGACGAGGTGAAGCCCAAATGCTACAGATTCAGACATTGACGGAAAACCAGAAGCACACTCCAGGAAGAGCTGGGGGTGGTGGATATAAAAAAATGAGCCATAAACAAAAAACATAAAGCCATAAACAAATTTCATAGACTCTAAAAACTTTTATTTATGGCTGTTTAACAGTAATCCAAGACTGTTAGTAACTGAAAGTTAGTACTGCCACAGCTCTGACTTCTATTCATCAATGATGGAATATTATAGAAAGACTCTAAAAATAGAACGTGTTGACTGTCCCTGTACTTTTGTTATATTCTGGTTTGATTAATGGCTGCTTAACCTTAATGTGAAACTGTTCATGTAATTCCATTACCACAGAATTTACCACATTGTACTATTTGTATTATCTTTTTTGAATAGTAGCTGTTTAACAACTGGAAGACATTTCAAATGTAATATTCACAATAAAATGTTGTGCTAAATTATAACTCTCTTTTTTGCTTTAGTCCACAAATAATGTGTTGATGTACACGTGATAAAACAGTTTTATAGACGTCCCGGTCTGACCAGACCGATTTTGGACCTTTTTAGAACCCAACAACATAACTCCAACAACATAACTCAGAATTGTGACGTATTTCCAATGAAAATGATAATTAGACTTAGACTTCTCTTTATTAATCCTTTGGGATGACTCCCGCAAGGAAATTGAAAATTCCAGCAGGAGTTTTAGCAAGAAGGAAAGAGAATAGTAGATGAAAAAAAGTACAAAAAAAAAAGACAGTACAAAAAAAAAGCAAAATAACAAAAGTAATAATAATAATAATAATAATAGCAATAATAACATTAGTCAGAATATCAACAAAAAAGACCATAAATTATTTTAAAAAGTGTCAATGTTGAGTCCAGTGTTAAAGTGACCAGGTATTAATGTAAGTCCAGGTGTGTATGTATGTGTGTATGCATGTATTGCCCGTATCGTCCTCTCTACCCTATTTCCTCTTCCCCCCAAGTGAGGAGTTGTAGAGTCTGATGGCATGAGGGACAAAGGAGTCCTTGAGTCTGTTAGTCCGGCACTTGGGGAGGAGCAGCCTTCAACTGAACCGGCTCCTCTGGGTGCTGATGATGGTGTGCAGAGGGTGGCTGGCATTGTCAATAATGTCCAGCAGTTGGACATTATTGGCAGAGAGGAGGACACTGGACAGTCCTCCTCTCTGCCACCATCACCAGTGAGTCCAGCTTCATGCCGATCACAGAGCCGGCCCGCCTGATCAGTTTATCCAGCCTGTTGGTGTCCTTCTTGGATATCCCCCCCCCCCCCCCCCCCCCCCCCCCCATACCACAGTGTAGAAGAGGACACTGGTAACCACAGACTGGTAAAACATGCACAGCAGTTTGCTGCAGATGTTAAAGGAGCGTAGTCTCCTCAGGAAGTACAGCCTGCTCTGTGTCTTCCTGTACAGATGGCTCGTGTGTGTTGTCCAGTCCAGTTTGTTATCCAGCCACAGTCTGAGGTATTTGTATGATGTGACTGCCTCCACCTCAATTCCCTCCAGCAGGACCGGTCGCGGACTTGATCTGGACCTCCCAAAGTCAACGACCAGCTCCTTTGTCTTAGAGGTGTTGAGCTGTAGGCAGTTAGTGCGACACCAGAGAGCAAAGTCCCCCACCAGACTCCGATACTCCTCCTCCCTGTCACCCCTAATGCACCCAACAATGGCTGTGTCATCCGCGTACCTCTGTATGTGACACAGCTCCGAGTTGTAACAGAAGTCCGAGGTGTACAGGGTGAAGAGAAGAGGGGCCAGCACTGTGCCCTGAGGGGGTCCAGTGCTGCTGACCACAGTGTCAGACATGATGTCCTCCAGCCTGACATACTGTGGCCTGTCCGTGAGGTAGTCTCTGATCCAGTCTACCAGAAAGTGGTCCACTCCCATCCTGATCAGTTTGTCCTGAAGTATAGGGGGCCGGATGGTATTGAAGGCACTGGAGAAATCCAAAAAGAGTATCCTCACTGTGCTGTTCCCCTTATCCAGAGTGGGAGTGGACCCGGTGTAGCATGTAGAGGATGGCATCCTCCACACCAACATCTGGCTGGTACGCAAACTGCAGGCGATCCTCGGTGTGCTGTACCTGGGGTCTGAGGAGGCTGAGGAGGAGCCGCTCCAACGTCTTCATCAGGTGTGAAGTGAGTGCCACCGGTTGAAAGTTATTCAGCTCGCTGGGCCTGTTCTTCTTGGGAACTGGAACGATGCAGGATGTCTTCCAGAGGGTAGGCACTCTCCCTAGCTGCAGGCTAAGGTTGACGATCCGTTGGAGCGCCTCCCCCAGCTCTGCAGCGCAGGTCTTCAGCAGTCTCGGACACACTTTATCCGGGCCTGCTGCCTTCCTGGGTCGGAGCCTCCTCAGCTGTTCTCTGACCTGGTCTGTAGTGATGTGGGGCAGGGATTGTATTGAGAAGGATGAGGGTAATGTGGTGTTGGGGGAGAAGTGTGTAGAGGGAGGTATTGCGAAGTCGGAGGGGAGGTGTGTAGACTGGGGTATGGTGGTGTCAGGGGGGAAGAAGACATTGCTGCGGTGGGGGTGGGGGTGAGGGTGAGGGTGGGGGGGACAAGGGCATGAGCTGGTTAAACCTATTAAAAAAGTAATTCAGCTCATTGGCCATCTCCATTGCCCCCCCTGTAGTTCTTGTCTTTGTGTTGTGACCTGTGATAGTCCTCACGCCATCCCAGAACTCCCTCATGTTGTTCTCCCTCAGCTTCTCCTCCACCTTTCTCCTGTAGTTGTCCTTAGCTTCCCTCACACAGTGTTTCACCTCCCGCTGTGCTGTGTTCATGGCCTCCCTGTCCCTGCTCCTGAAGGCAGCCTTCTTCCTGTTGAGGACAGCCTTGACCTCCCGTGTTACCCATGGCTTGTTATTAGGGTAACAGCGGACAGTCTTGATGGGGGAGACCACGTCTGCACAGAAATTCAGGTAGTCCGTCAGACAATCTGTCATCCCCTCTATGTCCTCACCATGCGAGTCGATCAGTACATCCCAGACTGTGATGTTATAGCAGTCTCTCAGGGCACCTTCCATCTCAGGGGACCACCTCCTGCTGGTGCGAGTTGTCACCGGTTGTTTTTGGACCAGGGGAGTGTATAGTGGCTGTAGGTGAACCAGGTTGTGATCAGACTTCCCCAATGGGGGAGGGGAGTCGCTCTGTATACATCCCTCACATTAGCATACAGGATATCAATAGTCCTGTTGTTTCTTGTAGGACAATCTACAACCTGGTGAAAAACAGCCAAAGTAGAGTCAAAAGTTACATGATTAAAATCCCCCGAGATGATCATAAAGGCCTCAGGGTGCTGTGTCTGCAGCGCTGCTGTGATGGAGTGGATCTTCTCACAAGCAGCGTCTTCGTCCGCTCTCGGAGGGATGCAAACACAGAGCGTGATCACATGGCTGAACTCCCTCGGCAGATAGTATTGCCTGCAGGCTAACGGCTAGCAGCTCGAGGTCTCGGCAACATGAGGCTGTCTATACGGAGACATGTCCTGGGTTACACCAGTGGTTGTTGACATACATAATGAGTCCTCCACCTTTGCTTTTTCCACTTGCCTGTGTGTCTATCAGCTCTCACGGCAGTGAATCCAAGCAGGTCCACGTTAGCACCTGGTACAAGGTGGTTTAGCCATGTCTCACGGTAAATCCGCTGGTTGATCAACGCGGACAGCTCGTCGATCTTGTTTGGCAGCGAGTTCACGTTCCCCATGATTACGGAGGGAATCGATGGCTTGTAGCACCTCCGATTCTCCACTAGCTCGGCCTTTAGCTTAGCCCCGGCCTTGCAGCCCCTGGGTCTCCTCCTCAGTTCCGCCGGTATAGGGTGCCGTATCCCGGGTCGTCCTTTCCTGCGCAGAGCCAGCAATTCCTCCCTTGAATGAGTGAGAAAGCGAACTCCTGGTTGCATTTTAAGATTGGAAATATCCATGGGATATATAGAGCACACACTATCTTCGCGCGAAGAATAAAAAAAAGATAGGAAAAAAGAGGTTTAAGTGAGTAAAAAGAACTAAAAAGAGCTAAAAACTGTAGAGCTACTGGAGAGGCATCCGTCTGCCACAGCACCAACTATCGCCATGTTGAAAGGAATTGAAAGGAAATATCCATCTCTCATCTCTAGCTTACAGTGGTCACTCAAAAGAAACTGGAACTGGACTGCGGATATACAACCACAAGCAAGCAGCTGATTCATTTTGATATCTCAATTTTCACTTCTTCATTTCAGATGGCATGTCATTCATGGCAATTTGCATGTTTACTGCTTAAGCATTTCGGGTATTGACAACATGCTTGTTGCTATGGCTCATGCGGCATTGCTTAAGGCTTTCCGGTATTATTGGTAACATGCTGTTGCTTAAGCTTTTCAGGTATTGGCAATATGCTTGTTACCTTGGCTTACTCAAGTAACTGCAAAAGCATCCAGAATTGCGCTGTCAGTTGGGTTTGGGGGATATTGGCATATGGTTTTGTCTTGGGGGTTATTGCTGCTCTCTCTGCTCTTATCCATGCTAAGCTGCATGGATGCGCAGGGTGTTCTCTCCCAGAACCGAACCATACCGCCAATTCAAACTGTATGCTATTTGTCAATCATATTTGATGATAGTGGTCCTGAAAGAAACAGTATTACACAGTCTGAAAGAAAATAAATACATCAACTATGTTTAGTTGGACAGAAACCAAACATAATTTTGAAAAAGGTGATTATTCCAAAGGAATGGTGTGTCAAGTCGCATTTATTTATATAGCGCTTTTTACAATACAGATTGTTTAAAAGCAGCTTTGCAGAGATTACAGGAAAATAATGCAAAAAAAAAATTTGTTTACAGAGGAAAGCGTCACAGTCCAGCATAATTAATTTCAGTGATGTTTCATATTTGTTATGAATAAACCGTGATGTCATCGTCCAGCTCAGTTCAGTTCTTGTATAATAGTGTCAATGCAGGCAGATCAATATTATTGTTGAATATTAAATTAAATGTTAAATGTAATGTCCCCAACTAAGTAAGCCAAGCCAATGGAAACAAAAGTGGAAAAAGGCAACAGTGGCAAGGAACCAGAACTCCATCAGGTGGCAGAATGGAGAAAAAAAAACCTTGGGAGAACCCAGGCTCAGTCGGGGGCCAGTTCTCCTCTGGCCAATAAACGAACAGTGTATGATTATGATTCAGACAGCATTACAGGTCAGAAGTCAGATTGGTTTGGAACAATCAGAATATTATCCAGTTCCATCTGGTTGAAGATTGGAGTCACGCCGGTATGGAGATGGGTTTGTTGAGGATCAGTGCCGATGGCTGTTGTGTCGATGTGGCCTTCACATGGGAGAGTCTAGTTGACACAATCTCTGCTGACATTTCAGGGATGCGTTGTGGTCGTGTCTAGGTGCAGGTCCTCCATCTGGTCTGGATGTGGCCCGGATCCGGCTGACTACATCATGCGTTGTATGTGTGTGTGTGTGTGAGTGTGTGTGTGTGTTTATTGGTGGGCGATATGGTTGAGTGTATCTAGGCTCCATCTCTCCTACGGGCTTGGTCCGGCTACAATACTTCATCCACGTCACATGCTATGTTCTCTCTTGCCAGACAACGTGGAAAGAACCTCTTTGTATGGCGTATCCAACCTTGGTTGGAGGCAGCGTCAATGTCTCTACAAGCCTCCTCCATTGCCTGGAGAAGTGTCATGTTGACATAGGGACAACGATCATACACTTTCCACTGTCGTCTGGAGAAAAATTCCTCAATAGAATTTAAAAATGGTGAATATGGAGGCAGGTAGACAATAAAAAAATGGGGATGAGTAACAAACCAGTTTTGGACCTGATGGGCGCGATGAAAGCTGATATTATCCCAGATGATGACAAATATTGCCTGATCTTCATTCTGCAGACCTTGAACAAACATATCATGAACAGCATCCAGAAAACATATGATGTGATCCGTGTTATTGGGGCCAATTGTGGCATGACGGTGCAAGGAACCATTCTGTGTAATTGCAGCACACATTGTAATGTTTCCGCCACGTTGTCCAGGGACATTGACAATGGCCCTTTGTCCAATGACATTTTGGTAACGCTTTAGATCACAGCCCGGAAAGTACTGCGTAATTAGGACAAATTTACAGCGTAACTTTAGGTAATCATAGTGTACCTATAACGTCTCGGCTACGTATGTGACCCTAGTTCCCTGAATAGGGAACGAGACGCTGCGTTAAAACGCTGTGGGAACGCCCCTGCGTGATTGCGTCATGAAGCACGTATGGAATCAGTCCAATGGAGAGACAGAACGTCGTAGGCGGGTGACGTCATCGACTGGGAAACTATAAAGCACCCCCGAATCACAACCGCGACAGCTTCTGATAGGCCGAAGCAAGTCGATCATGGGCATTCAGGGAGTATGGCAGGGCGACGCAGTATCGTGTTCCCTATTCAGGAAACTAGGGTTTACATACATAAACGAGACGTTCCCTTTCAAGGGAACTCGAGCTCTGTCAAAACGCTGTGGGAACGCTAATACCCACGTCGCCATAAGAACAAGTGTCCGTCCGTGTGAAATCAAGGCGCAAATTCGGACGAAAGCACCTGTGCCACTGGAGTGGAGCTGAGGTTAAGGTCATAAAACCTAACGAATGTGTGGGGTGAGGACCAGCCTGCTGCATCACAAACATCATGAAGGGAAACTCCTGACAATAAAGCTTTAGAAGCAGCCATACTCCTAGTAGAGTGAGCTCATACAACCAAGGGTGAAGGCTGACCAGCCATCTCATAAGCAAGTGAGATAGCCTCAACCACCCACTTGCTCATCCTTTGTTTAGTTGCAGGACACCCTTTCCTGGGTGGCCCAAAGCAGATGAACAGTTGTTCCGATGTCCTCCATAGGGCAGCTCTGTGGACATAAGCATAAGCATCTGAGGCCCTCACAGGGCAGAGTAGATTGAGTTTCTCTTGGTCTGACGTCAGAAAAGGAGGAGGACAGAAAGCCTGCGGAACTATAGGTCTAACAACATTAGTAGGGACCTTAGGAACGTAACCAGGCCTAGGATGGAGAAAGTCCTTCACCATGCCAGGCGAGAAATCCAGGCACGGGGGAGAAACTGAGAGTGCTTGAATGTCTCCAATTCTTTTGAGAGACGAGATAGCAAGAAGAAAGAGAATTTTTAGAGAAATGAATTTCTCAGAAACTTCTTCAATGGGCTCAAAAGGAGCTAGGGAGAGACCTTCAAGTACAATGGCCAAGTCGACACCATCGTGCGAACTGCTGGCCTCAGCCTTAAATTGCGACGAAGGAAACGTGTTATAAGTGGGTGTCTCCCCAGAGAAATAATTTCCACTTCAAGGCATATAACTTACTCGTTGACGGAGCTCTGGATTAGAGGATGGTGTCAACAACCTCGGTTGAGAGACCAGAACTTATGAGCTGGGCCCCCTCAGAGGCCAAGCCCACAGTTCTGGGTGAGGGTGAAAGATCACACCACTTGCCTGAGAGAGTAGGTCCCTCCTGATCGGAATCTCCAGAGGAGCTCCACTAGGTCCGCTAACCATATTCGGGCCGGCCAGTACGGGGCTACCAACAGTAGACTCACCCCGTCCCGGCGAACCCTTTCCAGAACTCCTGGGAGCAGAGCGATCGGGGGAAATGCGTACAGACCTGATCTCGGCCACGCCTGCACCATAGCGTCCAACCCCAGCGGGGCTGTATGGCTGAGGAAGAACCACAGTGGACAGTGTGATGTCACCCTGGAAGCGAATAGGTCCACCTCGGCGTGACCGAATATCTTCGACAGGAGCTCCACCACCTCTGGGTGGAGTCTCCATTCTCCATTCCCCGGGCCTCGGCCCCTGCCTCGACAGGATGTCTGCCCCCTGATTTAGATACCCTGGGATATAAATTGCCCTCACTGAAAGTAGCTTCCCCATGGCCCACATGAGGATCTGGTGAGCCAGTTTGTATAAGGGGCGTGAACGCAGACCCCCCTGATGGTTTATATAAGAGACCACCGATGTGTTGTCGAATCGAACAAGCACATGGTGGCCCCTCAGGTCTGGGAGGAAGTATTTCAGTGCCTGAAATACTGCCAACATTTCTAAACAGTTTATGTGCCACGAAAGATGATGGTCCTTCCACAGACCTTGGGCTGGGCGACCACACATGATAGCCCCCCAACCCGTGAGGGAAGCATCCGTCGTCAGAGTTATACGAGCTCCCAGCACTGGCCCTTTGGGACAGGAACCAAGGTTCTTTCCACATGACCAAGGCACGAAGGTAGCGCCGTGTGACCTTGATCGTGCGGAGTGGGTTTCCCCTCAGGGGAACCCCTTGGTCCTGAGCCACCCCTGCAATGGTCTCATGTACAACAGGGCGCACGGTATAACGTTGGACGCTACTCCCATCAGACCTAACAGTCTCTGAAACTACTTCACAGTGAGCGGCTGGCCTAGCTTCACTTCTTCACGGCTGAGAGAATCTAAGTGATACAAGCAGGTGACAAGCGTGCCTGCATCATCGTCGAATCCCATATAACACCCAGAAAAGAGGTCCTCTGTGATGGAGATAGCACGCTTTTCTTGGTATTGAGCCTCAACCCCAACATCTTGATGTGAGCGAGAACGACATCTCGATGCCGAACCGCCTGATGCTCCGATTGAGCTAAAATCAGCCAATCGTCGATATGGTTTAGGATGTGAATGCCTTGGAGCCGCAGAGGGACTAGCGCCGCATCCATGCACTTCGTGAAAGTGCAGGGTGACAAAGCTAGACCGAACGGAAGATCGCGATATTGACCGCTTCGCCCCCGAAAGTGAACCTCAGGAACTTCCTGTGTTGTGGAAGGATGAAAATGAGGAAGTATGCGTTCTTTAGATCTATCGTGACAAACCAGTCCTCGGATCTGATTTGTGACACGATCTGCTTGAGTGAGCATCTTGAACTTGAGCTTCTCTACTGAGCGATTTAACAGGCACAGATCTAAAATTGGACGCAACCCCCCATCCTTCTTTGGAACGATGAAATATCGGCTTTAATAACCTGACTCCTTGCTGGGAGGAGGAACCCGTTCTATAGTCACTTTTTGCAGAAGCGTTTTCACCTCCTGTTCCATTACCAGAGCCTGCTCGGGGCCCACCACAGTGGTCAGGACCCCTCTGAATCGTGGTGGACGAGACCTGAACTGAATAGCGCAACCATTTTCTATCTTCTGCGGGACTCACTGAGATGTATTTGGAAGACTTTTCCACTCTACCAGAAAATCTACTAAGGGTACCAGTCTCTCAAGACTGGCCTCTGGAGTATTTTGAGTGGCAGACCACTCTGGATCCCTCCTCAGAGGGAGCGAGTGCCCCTCGGGAAAATGCTCGCTGGGACCGTCTAAGGCATAAAGGCAGGATTGGCAGAACGGGCCCCTGAGGGCACCGATAGAGAATGGGCACCGTGTAATGCGGTGAACGCCTTTCTCTCACGGTGGGGACTACCCTTAACTAACTAGGGGGACTAGCCTTCTTAGCTTATAATTGTCCTCAGATTAGTTTTACCATTTGAAGACTTTGCCTGAGAGTGCCGCGCTGCGCTGCGCCTCACCTCGCCGCGTCCCATTCTTTCTGTGGGGGAACGCGAGACGCGACACTCTGTTTCTGTTGCGCCCGGTGTGAGGAGCTTGATGACGGTGTGGGAAGCCGCCACCTGCTTTTTCTCTTCTGGAAACCTATCGATGACAGAGTTGACTGAGTCACCGAATAGGCCAGAAAGGGAAAGCGGGGCGTACAGAAGAAAGGATTTTTCTTTTTCATTCATACCCGAAAGGTTCAGCCACAGATGCCTCTCCGTAGCCACCAGGGCTGCCTGACGCAATTTGCGAATGACCTCCTCACTCTCACTAATGTCTTTTAATAAATCAGCCTGGTATGCCTGCAGGATGGACATCGTGTGCAGACACGCCATGGCCTGACCTGCCGCCGAATAAGCTTTACCCACCTATTTCTGAGTGGCTTGGAGGGTAATGCCGGTGATTTAAAAGACAATGCTGTCTCGGAGGAGAGATAGCTCACAAGCGTCTCTTCAGCCTTAGGCATCACCTTATAACCATGATGTTTAGCCCGAGATATTAGCGTACATAGATGTTTGGGGACTAAAAATACGGTACGAAACCGTTTTCTTCCAGGACCTCGACACCTCAGTGTGGAGGTCTGGAAAGAACGCCAAGCACCGGCGTGGAGGTAGCAGACGGGAAGGCAGAAAGCGTTCATCTGGTTTGCTCTTAGATCTAGACTCCTGGCTATCTGCTGGCCACTCAATGCTTAACCCTCTGGGGACCAGAAACGCGCCGGCGCGTTTTGCTCGTTTTTTTCACATAGCAGAAAAATAGACTTAAAGTACTACCATCATTTCTGTTCATATAGAGTTAAGAAATATGAGAAAATAATCTGTTAAATGTGTACTTTTTTATGTGCCCACATACAATCGAAATAAAATATTGTGCTTTTGTAAAATAAAGAATATAAACAGGGTGTGCATTCTGCCTCTCAGTCACCGTGAACTTTTTTCCTGGAGCACGTCTCTATTCTTCAACAAAACTCAGCAAATACTATTCACCCAGACATGAGCAATATATCTTTTAAATCATTTGAGTTTGTACTTTTAAATGATCCGATTCAAAACTAAAATAAATATTCTCTGTTTATGTAAGCTATATAAAAAGAGAGACGTTCAGCCATTCTAATTATCTTTCTCTCAGCTCATTATCTCTGGTAATGTGACACGCCCACGGAGAGCACGCGCTATTCAAACGCAAATACGTGAAGCACCACATTGAGACGCGTTAACGCCCATAAACTCTGAAAACACACTAGATTTTTTAGTCAGATTAATCTACTGTCATCTTGAGCGGCTATGAGGAACAATCCTGGGACATTTACCTACCTCAGAACAAGTGCTGGTTTATTTTCACCACGAGGAGGAGCAACAGATTCAGCTGAGAAGTGTGTAAGTGTTTTATGCTTGTGCTTTGTTCTAATCGCGATATAGAATAACGTTAGTGTCTGTAAACGGAAAAATAGCATACTGTTTAAATGTGAATCATGTTTCTGTGTGTGTGTGTGTGTGTGTGTGTGTGTGTGTGTGTGTGTGTGTGTGTGTGTGTGTGTGTGTGTGTGAATGAATGAATGAATGAACGCACAGATACGCACTGTTATAGACGAAATAAAAGACATTTTGTTGACTAGTTTTGGATAGAGTATAAAGTTTTTACTCTAAAATAGACATCAATTAAGCTTTGTTAGGAGTTTCTGCTCATATGTTAAATATATAGTATGTTTTGTCAATAAACTAATCAACTAAGATGTTATAGTCTAGTGTTTGTTCCAATCCAAGCTAAATCAAAATAATGAATCCTCAACTTTGAAATATGTATGATCAAACTAAGACATTTATGGAAAAGACAATTTTCTTTTCAAGATTTTTCCAACTCTAACTTTGAACTGAAATAAAACCTTGTCTATATGGTGAAGGGTGTGTGATAGATGTGTCCAGACGTATGCACCCTGTATTTTAAAGAAGAACATTTAATTATTTGTGATCAATTTTTCATTCACAAAGAATTCAAGGACATTATTCATGTCCCTAAAGGTTGGAGTTTTCCTCATTTTTTTAATTAAGGCATTACGATTTTTTATTCCTCTTTTTAGTCAGTTTTAGCATGGGTGTGTTCACTTATTCTAAGCAGTGTGTGTGTGTGTTGTAAATAAATCCAAACAATCTAAAAGCCATTCTTTTTTAAATCTCCTCATTCTTTCTGTAAGGCTCTTCATAATGATATGGCCTGATAGCACCTAATAGGGCCATTATGGGAGGTCTTTGTCTTTCTCAGGTGTGAAATGGATACATACTAATGAGAGATCAAGCCTCCTCGCATAAAGCTTTCTCAAACAAAACACGTCATACACATTCTAAAAGACTTTATTGACTTATCTGAATGAGTAGTCAGGATGTTTCTCACATAGTTTTGGAGCAAATATTCTAGACTATGTGATACAATTTTCAAAAGTCTTGTGAAGAAATAATCAATATGTGTTTTGTGGCCTTATTTCAGAAACTTTTATTTTTAGTATTTTCAATAACCACGCATAAATAATATTCTCTCAAAAATACAAACATGTACATGCATGTTGCTAACATATTATGGTAGCCCCGTGTGTGCTATATAGAGTGAATTTACACCTTTTCCATTAACATGTTTATAAATAACTGAAAAAAGCACAAATGTCAGTGCATGTCAAAACATCCCAAGGGCCCCAAAAAACCTTTGGTCCCCAGAGGGTTAACCCTTTTTACGCCGGCTTGATCTGCTCGCTTTTTTTCTTATCAGTGCAAAACAAACTCAAAATACTCTGTTGATTTTGATCTTACATATAAGTGTTACACATCATTCAAAACTGTTAAATGTCTTCTTTTATTTGTGTACAATCATAATAAAAACAAAATGTGTTTTTCGTAAAATAAAGAAAATAAACATGATGCGCGTTCTCCCGTCTCTCTCAATGTGAAGTTCATTCTGAAACGCGACAGAAAATGACCTATAACTCAGCGAATGGTTGTCACTGTGACATGAAACATATGTCTTTACGAAGCTTGAAGTCTCCATTTTTAAATGATGTAAATCATATCAAAAACAAATATTCTCTGTTTAAGTAATTTGTATGAAAGCAACGACATGTACAGTTTCTCCAACCTGAGCTGATTAGCGCTGTTCACATGCAAATGATCCACGCGGAGGAACGCAGAGCTGTTATGGCCTCATCACCTCAAAACAAAGAATCAGCGACTTCACTACTGCTCTGCTTTTCATCGAGGTGTTTGTGCTGTGCTGTTTACCTTGGATTTACCTCAGAAGAATTAGAAGAACACGATTTGATTATGAGAACGATTTTAAGACACTAATAGTAGCATGTTATTGTTGCATAAACTTTACATTGTATTTACTAGTTAAACTAGTGCCAGACTGAAATGTACGTTATGAAATGTGATTGGAGTAAAAACATGAAGCCTAATGCTAAATATATATAGGCCTACTTGTACGACACGAGAATGTTTTTAGTTTCGATAATTAAACACATATATAACAGTAGGCTCGTATGAGGTTTTATTCATGGCGAATATTATAACGTTTAGACCTATGTTTACTGTTAAATACTGTGTTTGTGGATATCTGCTCACACGTAGATATGTATAATATGGTAAGAATAATGTTTCATAGTTTGGAGCGGCTCGATCGCTTCAGTAAATGTCCTCTGCACGCGCTGTGGGTTTGAAAAGCAAAACGCACCAAACATTAGGCTTCATGTTTTTACTCCAATCTCATTTCATAACGTCGTAACGTTTGAAGTAACATATGATAATCTATATATTTTTTCTCTAGTGTAGTGTTATTGAAGTGTTCCTTTTTAACAATTTATAGGCTGCCTGCTATCTAGGCTATTGTTATTATTTTATAGCCCTCCACATATATGCCTACAAGGCACAACAAACTTGGTGTTCATATATATATATATAGATTAGGGCCGGGACTTTAACGCGTTAATTAAGATTAATTAACTACAGACTTTAACGCGTTAATTAATTACACAAAACATTATTTTTAAATCGCACTTATTTTTGCACCGCGGAACGTTTCTCACTGGATGAGTTTCGGCGGACCGATTATACTGGCGCACCAACTAGCGTTCATGACGAAGAAGCTGACGAGATCGCTTTGGTTGGCCGGTGAATGGGAAATTTTGTTACAAAAACGAACGGATGGAAGCGTCGATAAGAGCATGGTTGTGTGCAAGCTATGCAACAAGGAATTCGCTATTGCTATTAGTGTAGTGTAGCAATATGCTATTGCTACACTTAATGGCAAAAAACACTGGTCTGCTGGACTTGGTTGAACAAAAATAAACAATATTTTGTTGCTTAAGCTTATGTATTCAGTCATTATTCAATGGTATACTAAAAATCCATGTGAAAAAAATTACTTCTCACTGTTCTCAGGTCAAATATTTATGCAATTAAAATGCGATTAATTTCGATTAATTAATTACAAAGCCTCTAATTAATTAGATTAATTTTTTTAATCGAGTCCCGGCCCTAATATAGATATATATATGTGTATATAGTGTATGTATTTAGTAAATTTCATAATTTTAACCAGAAAAATCTAAAATGTATTCCCAAAATCATGCAGCCCTATAGTTTCTCTTGTTTTTTTTTCTTCTAAAAAAATATTTTTAAAGGGACCAGATGCCACTGATGAGTCCAGCTGATTTAAACATTCAGTCTTTGTACATGAACATGGTAAAGTGAAAAATCAAACACCTTGGAGATGACAGGTATGTAGCCCACTATATTTTAGGAATGGCACAAATGTGTGTGACTGACCAAGTCTCTGTCTTTAGATCAGTGTGTTTACTAATGTGCTTTTTTGTAATTTGTTGTGTATCTTTGGATTATGTTGTGTTGTAAATAAATCCAAACAATCTAAAAGCCATTCTTTTTTGAGTCTCTCCTCATTCTTTGTGCAAGGCTCTTCATAATGATATCACCGTATAGGCCCATTAGGGGAGGGTCTTTGTCTTTCTCAGGTGTGAAACATTAAATATTAATGGGTGGTTAACGCCTCCCCGCATAAAGCGTTCTTACACAAAACATGTCTTACAAATTTTAAATCAATATATTGTATTATCTGAATGAGTAGTCAGGATGATTTTCACATAGTTTTGAAGCAAATATTCAAGGCTATGTGATACAATTTTCAAAAGTCTTGTGAAGAAATAATTAGTATGGGTTTCATGACCTTATTTCAGTGACAATGTTTTTTAGTTTTTTTCACAAACCACGCATAAACGTCATTATCTCAAAACTAAAAACTTTTACATAAATGCTGCTGACATATTACTGTAAGCAGAGTTTGTGCTGAATACAGTGTAATCAGACTTTAGCCATGGAAATGTCACAAGTATAAAAAAAGCACAAATTTCAGAGCATGTCAGAACACCTCCAGGACCCAGAAAACACCTCAGACCCCAGAGGGTTAATTTAGCTACAGCACGAGTAAGCACCTCCATAAGCTCCTCACTTTCTGGACATTGAAATGGCGAGTCTTCAGTATCTCCAGTTCCAATACTCACAACATCTAGCTCCTCACAACTGGACTTAGGCTCTAGATCTGACAGGTGAGGGCTGAGATAAGGCTGGGGCCGTTTCAAACCCTGCTGTCAGATCCATTTGCGAACCCCACGGCTGCAGCTGCGGCTGCCACTCTGCCTCAACAGAAGCGGGACCCGAGCCGTGTGGAGCGCGAACCGAACTACTCTCCTCAAAGAGTGATCGGCGGGAGCAGAGCGTTCTCAGTGGTAAACGCTCGCAATGCTCACGATCAGTCCCCTTGAGAGCTGATGGGCATGCTGCACTCCCAAACAAACAACACATAGTTGGTGTGCAGCTGACTGGGCATGCTGCACTCCCAAACAAACAACACATAGTTGGTGTAGGCCTGTCGCGATAGTCAATAAATCAATTAATCGCACGATAAAAAAAATGAGCTCGATAATTTTTCCGGCCGTGATCATTTCCATTTGCATGCTTGTTTGTTTTCCTCGTCTCTCTCTCTCTCTACCAAAGAGACTGGATGACAACTCTCGGTTCCTTAGCTTGAACTAGAGCTTAGATTCTCAGCCCGAACTTGACCCGACCCCTCCCGCGGGCCGATATTTCCCGACACTATCCTCAGGCCGGGCCCTTGATCTAGAGACGTGCACTCGCAATAGAGTGCGGCGCGACACTAGACTTGATGGCCGAGTGCGATCGCGAGCGTGGGCGCGGGCGCGGGCGGTAATGCACTCACTCTGTGTGTGCGAGTTGCGGGAGAATAAAACAATTCCCGGGACTCCCGCAAACTAGAAATATCTATGAATAAAACCTATAAAAACTAATATATTTTTATTCATCTGTTGCAGAAAAGCAACAAGAACAACTAAAACAAAATAAAAACGATTTACAGGCCAGAGTTTCTATTTATAACATGTTTGCAGCTTTGAGCGATGTAGCCAATCACAGACATATGTGTTGATTTCTTGAACGCAATGGCCAATCACAAGCATTCAAGATAGACTCCCCTCACCGCTCAAAACAGACTTTTTGTTCAGTGCTGAATTTTGTATGCTGGCAAATCCTCTAATAATAACAAACAAAGTGTGGATATTATGAAAGATTCATTGTGCAGTCAGCTTCAATGTAATAACAGATGTGTGAGCTCGCGATGAACTGTCAGCTTTTTAGAAATTATTAAGGGAGCGCACTTTGCGCGCATTCAGTCATGCCAAACCATGCACGCAGTAGCCTGCTTGCTTTTATGTTAAATTAACAGTGGTTTGTGTGTTAATGCTTTATTAACAAATAATTTATTATAGGGTAGGGTCGGGTTTTGTTTTCATCCATTTTATTTATTCTTTTTGGTATTTATTCAAGTGCATTATTTGCTAACAGAGACTGAGAGTCCATTGATTGCTTTTATTGTGTTTGGTTGTTTTGTTCATTTATTGTGGATATTTAAAATGTTTTCCATTTTCAGTCTTAAATTAGCCTGGTAATACCAGACTCTGCTACTTCACTTTGCTTCGTACACAGAGTCTGGGATAGCATAATAGAGAAGTGTTTTCTCTCTCGCTAGGGGGCGCGTACTGAAGTTTAAAATCATTGGTTACCCGTAAGCCAATCAGATAAGTTTGTTTATGACGTATGTTATGCGCCGACACAGCCGCATCGAACCACAGACATCATGCATCGAACTCAAATCTATGATCGAACTTCCACTGTAAACACTTGATGATGCGAGCGAAATACCCGAGTGAACATGGCTGTAAACGACTTTTTTGATCTGTGAGTGATGTATAGAATGACTGCTGAGAGAGAGAGAGAGAGAGAGAGAGAGAGAGAGAGAGAGAGAGAGAGCGCGCCCCGGCCGCGCGCGCGCACTCCCACGTCTACAAACAACACGAGCGCTGTCTTGCTCTCTCTCCCTCGCGCATATTCATAAAAATCAATCGACAAGATAGTAAGAGGTCGGAAGACCGCGGTTTCACGTGGAGCATTTGGAGATTTTTAGAGATTATAGACTCTAGGAACAACATCTCAATGAACAACATCTCAACTATAAAGGCCTGTCTCATATAAGTTAGACGCCTATCTCAAGTACAAGCCGGTGCAGTTCGACGATTTGGGCAAATAAAAGCCCGGGCTATTATTTGAAGTTTTACGGTATTTAAGACCTGGAAAAGAAAAGAGACACTGACCTGTCAAAAGGCTCCCCAGTTTCTCGCTGACGATCGGTAATAGTTGATAAATTAAACTTTTCCCAAAGGGAGTAGGCCCACAACATCACCTCCATTCAAAATGTTTAATACACACTCTTCGTGTTCGGGCTTCAGTTTGCTAATGCCGGGAATATTCTCCACAACAGAGCGAATTGCATCCGCGTCTCCATATCAGCGGTCGTTTTCGATTTCCCTGACCTAATCTTAAACACGGCGCTTACCGACTACGTCACGGCTTTCAGCCCGCCCTCTGTTCGTTGATTGGCCGGCTGTTTTCAGGCCGGTGGAAAGCAGAAAGATAGGCTGCTATCTCAGACTGACTACAGGAGCGAAATGAAATTAGCGGAAGTAGGAAGTCTGACGTAGTCAGGCTAGTCTTAAATAGTCTTTAGATATAAAAGTTTATTGATCTTCGAAAAGGTGTACCTGCATTATTATGCCATTATCATGCCATTATCATTATTTTAGATGTAAATGGTCTCGGAACGACAATATTATCGTTTATCGTAATAATTTCTTGGACAATTTATCGTCCAGAAAAATTTGTTATCGTGACAGGCCTATTGGTGTGTATCCCCACCCGTAAGAAAGCGAGTGCAAGGATGAACACACTTCCTATATAGCTGTCCGCTCGCCATAATATATATACAGTATATATATATATATATATATATATATATATTATTATTATTTTTTTATATTTTTTTTATATATATATATTGTATATATAGAGATATATGTGATAAAACTTCCTGCCTAGTAAAAACTAAGGACAGACAAAAACACTTTCAGACAATGATTCACACAGAGCGCTTGCTGAAGGCACAGAAGCTGTCGCGGTTGTGATTCTGGGGGGCTTTATAGTTTCCTGGTCGATGACGTCACCCGCCTATGACATTCCATCTCTCCATTGGACTGATTCCATACGTGCTTCATGACGCAATCACGCAGGGGCGTTCCGACAGCGTTTTGACGCAGCTCGAGTTCCCTTGAAAGGGAAAGTACTTGCATGTAAGTATAAGGGAACAATATGTACATTTTGGGGAATAAAGGGATTACAACCAGGAGAATGAAAAAAAATATTCATACTGTAAGTATTTTAGAACTAAGGGGTACTTATTCTACAATTATGATACAACAATCTTACATTTAGAAGCAATTTAGCAAGAACATACACTGCATACCTTTTTGTAATAATGGTGTACCAATACATACTGTATAGGCTTTTTTAAAAATTACAGGGTACATATCTATGCATTTATAAAAAAAAAAAAAATATATATATATAGCAATAGTGCAGATGTTTAAGTTTGGGCTTACATGTTTCAAGGCAAGTAAAGCTAAAATGATTGCATTTTTTTAATACTGGGAAATATACTCTTGTTCCATGTAGTTACAGGGTAAGTGTGACATTACAGGCCGTAAATTAAAGTGGTGCTTGTTACCCTCTTGTTCCATGTACTTACAGGGTAAGTGCAATAAAAACACATACACACAATCTAATATCACTGATTCGGAAACCTTTATTTGAAAAACAACTTATTACAGTTGGTCTAAAGCGATAGTCTACAATTGAAAAAGTTTTATATATTGTAATTTTTCTAACAAACACCTATCGTTTCACTGCAGAAGACATTGATCCATCCATTGGTTTCATATGGATTACTACAGTTATTGCAGTATACGCTGTTTGATGCTCCAACTTTAAGGAACACATGAGCTTGCATTATATGTATTCCCAGAGATGTATTTTTTATTTTTCTAAAAACCTTAATTTGTGTTAATCTGAAGAAGGAAGGTCGTATACATCTTGGATGGCATGAGGGTAAATTATAAGTAAATGGTGAGGATGCATTTCTGGGTGTACTGCATTTTATTTTAATACATAATACAGAATAGCAAGAGACATCATTTCTTCTTCAGATTCAGTGGAAAGAAAGAAAAAGAAGAGGAACAAAAGGAATAAGCCAAGCAAGAGAAAAAAAGGGGAGACAAAACGTGCTACTTTCTGTCAAGACTTAAGCATTTGAAATGAATTGTTGATTTAAAAAAGCAGTTTTAAACGAAAAAGAAGTATTGTAAATCTGTTTTGAATTCAGTTGTTTTTCAAATAAAGGTTTCCAAGTCAGTGATTTAAGATTGTATGTATTTGTATTGTACTTACCCTGTAACTACATGGAACAAGAGGGTAACAAGCACCACTTTAATTCTAGGTCCGCAATGTCACACTTACCCTGTAACTACATGGAACAAGAGGGTAACAAGCGCCACTACATGAAACAAGTATATTTCCCCAATATTTAAGCAAAAGTTGCAATTGTTTTAGTTTTCAGTGCACTTTTGTTAAAAATATTACTGTATAAATGCATAGATATGTGCCCTGTAATTTTTAAAAAGTCTATACAGTATGTATTGGTACACCATTATTACAAAAAGGTACGCAGTGTATGTTCTTGCTAAATTGCTCCCAAATGTAAGATTGTTGTATTATAATAGTAGAATAAGTACTAATTAGTTCTATAATACTTACAGTATAAATATGTTTTTAAATTATCCTTGTTACCCCTTTATTCCCCAAACTTTACATATTGTTCCCTTATACTTACATGTAAGTAGTGTTGTTTTTGGCGGCCTATTTTAATTTTAGTTTTAGTCTAGTCTTTGTGTCAAGCTGTCATTTAAGTTTTTATTAGTTTTAGTCACGTTCATACTCTTTTTAGTCTAGTCTAGTTTTAGTCGACGAAAACTGATGACATTTTAGTCTAGTTTTAGTTGACGAAAACTGATGACGTTTTAGTCTAGTTTTAGTCAACGAAAGAAAAAGTCTAGTTTTAGTCAATGAAAATGGCATTTTAGTCTCTTTTTAGTAATGCAATTCTATTTAACCCAGTCAATATAGTATAAGTACCTAGTAGTATAGACGAAACACAAATTTTCTTTTAGCCAAACCCATTTCAAACAATCTTATCTTCTTATAGTTATCTTATTATATTATTGTTACCTTATAGACTCAAGAATGCATCCATTCAAGACACGGAAGACGCTCTGATTTGAATTTACAACATATTTATTTTACCAACCAAACATGTTAGAAGTAGCCTATGCACATGATGAAATGAAAGTTTTTCCAAATGTCATTTCTTCTTTTTCTCCCAAAGACTAATCCCTTTCTCTGTGTCAGAATTAACTTTGTTTGTTGTCGTTTATGCTACCGCCTGTTTCACATACTCCGTTTGCAGTGCGTAATTTTCCCCGCACCCATGTTAATAGGTTAGAGTGCTCACACCGCACGCGGATGCGTCCGGCAATGCGCTCCAGGAGCGTGCGTGCATAACAGCAGAGCAGAGATCAACACAGTACCTCAACAACGCGACATAATGGATGTAGGCTAAAAATATTGATTTGAAATAAAAAAAATAGAGAATGTTGTGATTGTGGTACAGCCGTAGATCAGTTGCGCACTGCAAACGCAGCACACGTGAAAGCACAATAACGCGTGCTGCTCCTGCATACACACCGCAACGCGCACCGCATAGACCAATTTCCAGCCGACGTCACAGTTGCGTCACGGCGCAAGCTGGTGGCAGAACAAAGGGAAAACTGGAGGCGGCAAATACAAACCAGCACAGATTCGGCTACAAAATAAGGATCTTAAATTATTCTTATTATTAAATGTCATCTTGTGTTGTTGGGTGCAAGAATCAATGAAATATTAATATGCTTTATCTGCAATTTTTTATTTATAGAAAATATTCACCTCATTAAAATTGCACCGTAATGTCACTCTTTACATTGTCGTCTTCATGACGCTGGCTAGGCAGAACTGCGGATCGTACCCACACAACTTGTACATGACCATTCAGCACATAGGGATCTAAATTAAAGATGTATATGCCCTCCGTTTCTCTATCAGGTAGGTGTAGAAGTCAGGCCACTCAACCGGAGGTAGCGTTAACGTTAATCCTGTCAGATCGTCCAGCGTGTAGGCTACAGGACGGGTAGGCCAATCTGGTTCTGTCCGTTAAAATGAACTTTTGCAAATGACAATCGCGATCCTGGACAGTGAGTGGCCTTGCACATTAAGATAAAATCGGATTTTCTCCAGTCATTGTTAAAAGCAAGCTAACAAAACTTGCAGACTTTACGTTAGTGAAGCGGCCAGAGGGATCGTTCTGCCACCACCTAAGCTCCGCCCACATAAAAACGTCACCATGTTTACCAACTGAAAATTGGTCTATACGCACTACACACGGAGTGTGTGTGAAACAGTCGTAACTCACGCAGCTGCATCTTCTAAATAATGCCGCGAGTGGGGCTTGAGGATGTGAAGTCGCCTGCGTCTGCGCAGTGCGATCTAATGCAGCCCCTGAAGTGACACAGGAAACAGAAATGCTGCATAGTAGGCCTAATAATAATGCAAGCAAACGAGACGAAATAACGTTAAATAACATTTCGTCTCGTCTCGTTTTGGTCAACGAAAATGAAGAGACATTTTAGCATAGTTTTTATTTTGTAAACCACATTTAGTCTCCTTTTTATTCGTCAACGATATTGCATTATATATTTAATTATAGTCATCGTCACATGACCAGCATTTTCGTTGCGTCTCGTCTCGTTTTCGTCACGTGATAAAGGTTCGTTGACGACGATATTTAGTCATAATTTTCGTTGACGAAAGCAACACTACATGTAAGTACTTTCAGAGGTGGAAAGAGTACTAAAATATTCTACTCAAGTAAAAGTACTACTTCTTCAATGAAATTTTACTTAAGTACAAGTAAAATTACCGGTCTAAAAATCTACTAAAGTAAAAGTAAAAAGTAGCTCATTTAAAATTTACTCAGAGTAAAAGTTACTGAGTTACTTTTTTAACAGCGGGGGTGGGGTGGGGGACTCTCCCATGTAGGGTTGTAATGGTAGGAGATTTTCACAGTATGATAATGTCTCAGAAAATATCACGGTTTACAGTTTTAATCAATTATTAAATAAACTGTATTATTAAATTATGGTTATTATTATTATTATTATTATTATCAACAGTTAAGTTAATGAAACGGGTTTTTTGGTTGAACAAATGTTTTTAATTATAACAAACTTGAAACCATTTGTTTGTTTTGTTTATTAAAATTACAATAAAACATGTCTAATTCATTATCAATTATCGAATTTAATTGATCAGATTAACAACTTATTTTTAACATTAATTATTTATTAAAATGTTTAAGAATAATATTGTCCTATGAAATGTATTTTATTCAGAAAATGAATGTTTCTTTTTATGATTTTAATCCAAATATAATATAAAAAACGGTGGTAATCAAATGTAAATGTAAACTTGTGTCCTTTTATTTTTTGGGGAAGCGCTGCAAAAACAGATTTACTAAATTAAACCATGGACAAAAAAATATATTCCTTTAAATAATGTTCAAATAAAATGTATTATTATTGTTGTTATTATTATTATTTTGAGAAGTAGGCTATGTTCTATTGTATGCCTACAATAGTAATATATTTCTGTCATAATTTCTCCTAGTAAAACCAAACTTTTATTTTGACGGGTTGTAGTGAAGACCAAAAGTGTAAAAAAGTGTTTCAAAGTGTATTTGACAATGGTTTTTCTCAAATAAAATGATGAAAATGCTCATTAGGCGTTCTCTCAGAGCATCTCTGGAAATGTTCATGTTTTCATGTCCTCAAATTTGTTTCTCAGACGCTGAAAACGCAATGAATGTCACGCGTACTTGAGTATGTAGTAGACAAAGCGGCGCAGCTCAGCAGAACAAATAGGGTTATATGTTTACATGCAGTATTTTTGTGCTTAAATATTCACAGACCATGTCGCGATTGGATTTATTGCACAGTTCTACTTTCCATGTATTCATCCATTATTTTGCGAGTTTTACGTGACATCTGCGTTAAGTGAATAATTCCATTTTCATGACTGGATTCCGGGATTCCCTCTGCATCACGTAAGTCATTCGGCTATAATCGGGAAATAGCCTACCTTTATCTGCAGGAGGGATGGATGGTGTCCTATTTATCCTCCTTTTGCAGCCACTTTGCGTCCACATTTTTTTGCAAATTGGATATCTATCCTCGAGGACAAACACGCTTTTTTTCCTACAAAGTATTTTCATACTGGCTAAAATTCGCTTCATAAGATTTCGAGGGCGCTTCGCTTTCAGCTTCAGCTGAGTCTGCGTCACCTGTCTTGCGCGTTTGTTCTCCTGCCCTTCAACCAATGCAGTTTCCGGAGTGTGCTTTTTTTTCTCTCCCGTATTATTATTTTTTACTCAGTAACGGAGATGATTTCAAATGTAGCGAAGTACAATACTTAAAACAAAACGTACTTAAGTAAAAGTGAAAGTACAGATTTTAAATACTACTTAAAAAAGTAGAAGTACACAAAAAAACTACTCAATTACGTAACGCGAGTAAAAGTAATTTGTTACTTTCCACCTCTGAGTACTTTATAGGTACACTATAATTACCGAAAGTTACACTGTAAAATTGCTTTAATTACGCAGTACTTTCCGGGCTGTAATCTAAAGCATTACCGACATTTCTCCCCCTTCTTCTGGTTTTGCTGAGATTGAAGCCCACCTCATCCACATAAATGTATTCATGGATGATGGCATGGGCATCCATCTCCAAAATTCTCTATAAAAGACAAAAGAATATGTAGATCAGTCTATGCACAACCTTATAGCCTGACGTGGTAGGTGAAAGTCTGATATATTGGAGAAAGTGTTGTACACATACATAAAAAACAGTAGCAATGTTCTTCAACAAGTCTCAAAAAAACTTCAGTGTTGAGCAGGTATTTTTGTTTCAGGGGAAAGGCTCCAGATCATGTCAGAATACAAATATCTGGGAGTTTTAATTGATTCAAAGTTGTCATTTACATCACATGTAAAAAGGGTCTGTAATCGAATTAAATTTAGCCTCAGTAACTTTAGACACATTCGCCATCAAATGTCCACACAGGCAGCAAAAATGTACATGCACTCTATGATTTTCTCACATATCACTTGCTGTTTACCCATTTGGTCATAAGCTAGTGTTACATCTTTGAAATCTCTGCAGTCACTTTACAACCGAACTGTTAAAATCCTAGATAAGAAACCATGTATTTCTCATCATTGTCCAATATTACAAAAAATATAGATTACTCAGCTGGGAAAACATGGTCAAATATTCAAATCTATGTCTTCTCTATAAAATTATTCATGATTTATTATCCCCTCCTCTCCATCAGTTTGTCAACACCCGAACAGCTGATCACAGCAGAACCAGAGGTGCAGCGAGGGGAGATTGTATCATTCCCTTTAGGAAAAATGTCCATCCATCCATCCATCTTCTTCCGCTTATCCGGGGCCGGGTCGCTGGGGCAGCAGTCTAAGCAGAGATGCCCAGACTTCCCTCTCCCTAGACACTTCCTCCAGCTCTTACGGGGGGACACCGATGCGTTCCCAGGCCAGCCGGGAGACATAGTCCCTCCAGCGTGTCCTAGGTCTTCCCCGGGGTCTCCTCCCAGTGGGACGTGCCCGGAACACATTCCCGGGAAGGCGTCCAGGAGGCATCCGGAACAGATGCCCGAGCCACCTCAGCTGACCCCTCTCGATGTGGAGGAGCAGCGGCTCTACACTGAGCTCCTCCCGAGTGGCCGAGCTTCTCACCCTATCTCTAAGGGATCGCCCAGCCACCCTGCGGAGAAAGCTCATTTCGGCCGTCTGTATCCGGGATCTTGTCCTTTCGGTCATGACCCAAAGCTCATGACCATAGATGAGAGTAGGAACGTAGATTGACCGGTAAATCGAGAGCTTTGCCTTGCGGCTCAGCTCCTTCTTCACCACGACAGACCGGTACATCGACCGCATTACTGCAGAAGCTGCACCGATCCGTCTGTCAGTCTCCCGTTCCATCCTTCCCTCACTCGTGAACAAAACCCCAAGATACTTAAACTCCTCCACTTGAGGCAGGAACTCTCCACCAACCTGAAGTGGGCGAGCCACCCTTTTCCGACTGAGGACCTTTTCCTAGGATTTGGAGGTGCTGATTCTCATCCCAGCCGCTTCACACTCGGCTGCAAACCGTCCCAGTGCATGCTGAAGGTCCTGGTCTGAAGGGGGCAACACGACAACATCATCCGCAAAGAGCAGAGACGATATTGTGTGGTCCCCAAACCTGACACCCTCCAGCCCTTGGCTGCGCCTAGAAATTCTGTCCATAAAAATTATGGACAGAACCGGCGACAAAGGGCAGCCCTACTGGAGTCCAACATGCACCGGGAAGAAGTCTGACTTACTGCCGGCAATGCGAACAAAGCTCCTGCTTCGGTCGTACAGGGACCGGACAGCCCTTAGCAAAGGACCCCATACCCCCGGAGCACCCTCCACAGGCCGCCGCGAGGGACACTGTCAGATGCCTTCTCCAAATCCACAAAGCACATGTGGATTGGTTGGGCAAACTCCCATGAACCCTCCAGCACCCTGTAGAGGGTATAGAGCTGGTCCAGTGTTCCACGGCCTGGACGAAAACCGCACTGTTCCTCCTGAATCCGAGGTTCCACTATCGGCCGTATTCTCCTCTCCAGTACCCTGGCATAGACTTTCCCAGGGAGGCTGAGAAGTGTGATTCCCCTGTAGTTGGAACACACCCTCTGGTCCCCTTTCTTAAAAAGAGGGACCACCACCCCGGTCTGCCATCCCAGAGGCACTGTCCCCGACCGCCACGCGATGCTGCAGAGGCGTGTCAGCCAAAACAGCATCACAACATCCAGAGACTTGAGGTACTCAGGGCGGATCTCATCCACCCCCGGTGCCTTGCCACCAAGGAGTTTCTTGACTACCTCGGTGACTTCAGCTAGGGTGATGGACGAGTCCACCTCTGAGCCCTCAGCCCCTCGGGATTGAGAAGATCCTCGAAGTATTCCTTCCACCATCCGACGACATCCCCAGTTGAGGTCAACAGCTGCCCACCTCCACTGTAAACAGCGTTGGTAGGGCCCTAATTCCCTCTCCTGAGGCGCCGGACAGTTTGCCAGAATCTTTTCGAGGCCAGCCAATAGTCCTTCTCCATGGCCTCACCGAACTCCTCCCAGGCCCGAGTTTTTGCCTCCACAACCACCCGGGCTGGAGTCCACTTGGCCTGCCGGTACCTGTCAGCTGCCTCACGAGTCCCACAAGCCAACCAGGCCAGATAGGACTCCTTCTTCAGCTTGACGGCATCCTTTACTTCCGGTGTCCACCACCGGGTTCGGGGATTGCCGCCTCGACAGGCACCGGAGACCTTACGGCCACAGCTCCGAGAGGCCGCTTCGACAATGGAGGTGGAGAACATGGTCCACTCAGACTCAATATCTCCAGCCTCCCTCGGGATCCGGTCGAGGCTCTGCCGGAGGTGGGAGTTGAAGATCTCTCTGACAGGAGACTCGGCCAAACGTTCCCAGCAGACCCTTACAGTACGCTTGGGTCTGCCGAGTCTGTCCAGCTTCCTCCCCCGCCATCGGATCCAACTCACCACCAGGTGGTGATCAGTTGACAGCTCCGCCCCTCTCTTCACCCGAGTGTCCAAGACATACGGCCGCAGGTCAGATGAAACGACCACAAAGTCGATCATCAACCTATGGCCTAGGGTGTCCTGGTGCCACGTGCACTGATGGACACCCTTATGCTTGAACATGGTGTTCGTTGTGGACAAACTGTAACTAGCACAGAAGTCCAATAACAGAACACCGCTCGGGTTCAGGTCAGGGGGGCCGTTCCTCCCAATCACGCCCCTCCAGGTGTCACTGTCGTTGCCCACGTGGGCGTTGAAGTCCCCCAGTAGAACGACGGAGTCCCCAGTCGGAGCACTTTCCAGCACCCCTCCCAGAGACCCCAAGAAGGCCGGGTACTCTGCACTGCCGTTTGGCCCGTAAGCACACACAACAGTGAGAGACCTATCCCTGACCTGTAGGCGCAGGGAAACGACCCTCTCGTTCACCGGGGTAAACTCCAACACATGGCGGCTGAGCTCGGGGGCTATAAGCAAACCCACACCAGCCCGCCGCCTCTCACCATGGGCAACTCCAGAGTGGTGAAGAATCCATCCTCTCTCAAGGAGTGTGGTTCCAGAGCCCAAGCCGTGCGTAGAGGTGATCCCGACTATCTCTAGTCGGAACCTCTCAACCTCACTCACAATCTCAGGCTCCTTCCCTGCCAGCGAGGTGACGTTCCACGTCCCTAGAGCTAGTTTCCATGTCCAGGGATCGGGTTGTCGAGGCCCCCGCCTTCGACTGCCGCCCGATCCTCTCAGCACTGGCCCCTTACAGTTCCTCCTGTAGGTGGTGAGCCCACGGGAAGGCGGCCCCATGTCGCTCCTTCGGTCTGAGCCCGGCCGGACCCCGTGGGGGGAGGCCGGCCACCAGGCGCTCGCATACGAGCCCCAACCCCAGGCCTGGCTCCAGGGTGGGGCCCCGGCTGCGCCATACCGGGCGACGTCACGGTCCTCGATTTTATTGTACTCATAAGGGTTTTTTGAACCGCTCTTAGTCTGACCCGTCGCCTAGGACCTGTTTGCCTTGGGAGACCCTACCAGGGGCATATAGCCCTGGACAACATAGCTCCTAGGGTCGTTTGGGTACTCAAACCCCTCCACCACGTTAATGTGGCAGTTCAATGAGAGGAAAAATGTATTTGGTCAAACTGCTTTTTCTGTTAGAGCTGTTACTGAGTGGAACCTCACCCCCATAACCATCAGAAATCTAAACACATATAGTACATTTAAGATCCAGTTAAAGAAATGACTCATTGATTATCAGAGCTGTCAACATTAACTTACGTCTAGACCTGCTCTCGCTAACCACTGCTGGCTTCTTGGCTTGTGTGTGTGTGTATGTCATATGTGTGTTTTTGTCTGATGTTTGTTTGATTGTTGGTTTGCTGTGTATCGATTGTACATTTTAACATAATAGGATTTCTTACTAAATGTATTGTAATTGTTATATTGTTATGTAAATATGTAATTTTACTCTCTTTTAGGCTGACTTTTTACCACCTGTCTAGGGACTGCAGATGAAAAATAGCCTTTTGGCTAATTCTGTCTTATTGACAGAAACATTTATTAATATGCACTGTCCCTGTAAAAAAAAAAAAAAAAAAAATATATATATATATATATATATATATATATATATATAAACATCCACAAAGTCATGTCAAAGGTTCTTGACTCTGAGAATATATCTCAGTGGGTCCTGCAGATCGTAGATAAAGGCTACAGAGTCCAGTTCAGTTCTCGTCCGCCACGCTACAACGGGGTGTTGCTCACGTTAGTGCATCCCGAGCAGGCTCTGGTAATGGAGCAAGAAGTAAAAACTCTGTTAGCGAAGGTGGCTATAGAGCAGGTGTATTCACCCGTCAGAGAATCGTTTTTTACAGCCGTTACTTCATTGTTCCGAAAAAGGATGGGTGGTTGCGTCCTATACTAGATCTTCGTCAGTTGAATCGTACAGTCAAGAAACTCAAGTTCAAAATACTGACACTCAAACAGATCGTGACTCAAATCAGATTCGAGGACTGGTTTGTCACAATAGATCTAAAAGACGCATACTTCAATGTCTCCATCCTCCCTCAGCACAGAAAGTTCCTCAGGTTTTCTTTCGGGTGCAAAGAATACCAATATCGGGTGCATCCATTTGGTCTAGCTCTATCACCCTGCACGTTCACGAAGTGCGTAGATGCAGTAGGTGAGACTTCCCGTGGGCTCACCATTCGCATTCTGAACAGTGGCGGCTCCTGCAAAATCTCTCAGGGGGGGGGGCAAATGTTTGGATGATTGATAAGGTCCACCCATGCAATGAATAAATTAACAGCTTAAGCATGTAAAGGCAACTTCACTACTTTAATAATAATGAAAAATAATGACTCTTACAATAAATCTCATTGTCTGTTTCTATACGCACTATTATTACACTGATTACATCACATCACTCGCTTAATACACTGCATTCGCCATGACGTTGTTCAAGTTCAACTGGCCTCCACTCGCGAGTCGCGAGATGTGCCAACAGTCTCTCTCGCTCTCGTTCTCGTTCTCGTTCTCTTTTTTATTTTTATTTTTTTAATCACATTTGATAAAGATATTTAAGTAGTGTTTCATTTTTTCTTGTTGTTCAAATTCAAAATTGTTTTCAAATATTATTTGTCACTTAATCTTAAAGATTTTTAATAGTGTATGTTTGTTCCCACCAATCGCTGCACAAGTTAAGGATACGTATGATGACGTAAGCACGTTGGTGCGAGCCCTCCCGGAACCCATAGAGAATGCATTGCAGTGCCTCCAGTTCGAAAAAAAAACATCTTTGAATGTAAGTCTATGGGAACACTCTGGGCGATTCTCAGCCAGAGTGAAATCGCCCAAAAAAAGGCGGTACTCCACAGAACGTGACATGACGCTGATTGGACTATATCCAGACAGTGACGGATAGCGTAACTCTGTGGTTGAATGAGATTGTGAATGTAATTGACCGCCCCTGATTCTGAACTATATCGACGACTGGCTGATTCTAGCAGAGTCAGAGCAGTTGGCGGTTTTGGCATCGAGATGTCGTCCTCGCACACATGCAAAAATTGTGGTTGAGACTCAATGCCAAAACGAGTGTGCTTTCTCTAGTACAGAGAACCACTTTCCTTGGTGTGGTTTGGGATTCAGGGGTACCAAAATATAGGAGCAGACATCCTGTCGAGGCTGAGGCCAGGGGATTGGAGACTCCACCTCGTGGTGGTGGAGTATATATGGGAAGTTTACAGCCAAGCGGAAGTGGATCTGTTTGCGTCTCAGGACACGACGCACTGTCCACTTTAGTTTTCCCTCCCGATGGCCAGTCGTCACCTTTGGTGGTCAGAGCTCATTCTACTAGGAGTATGGTGGCCTCCAGAGCCTCTCAGGGGTTTCCCTACAGGAGGTGTGTGATGTGGCGGGCTGGTCTTCCCCGCTCACATTTGTGAGGATTTATAGCCTGGATCTGGACGCTGCCTCAGGGTCTCAGGTGTGTATGACTTAATTGCCACAGTTTCACATACAGGCAATTGTAAGTACGGCGTTTGGATATTGTCGTTTCCAAAGCATCGTCGACGCAGCGCGAGTTCCCTCGAAAGGGAACGTCTCAGGTTACGACTGTAACCCTAGTTCCCTGAGAAGCGAACGAGATGCTGCGTCGCCCTGCCATACTTCCTGCATCCCTGTGATCGACTTGCTTCGGCTAAACCGAAGCTAACGCCGGTCAGACTGGATGTGCTTTTATCCTTTCCTGGTCGTGACGTCACCTGACGCTTACTCTCCCCATTGGACTAGTTGACAAACGTGCTTCAGACGCAATCATGCAAGGTCGTTCCCAAAGGGTCGTCTATGCAGCGTCTCGTTCCCTTCTCAGGGAACTAGGGTTATAGTCGTAACCTGAGACGTTTTCACTCATGGAGGTCTAAACTCGACCAACTGAACAGGCCAAATGTACCCGAAAATATTTTCACGTGAAAGTTCGCACACCTACCTATAATGTAATCGCCATGGACCAATGGTTGTACGAAGGTGTTTAGCAGCTGGAACAAACTTTTCTGTGAAGTTTGCTTTGGCAAGCTGTTTCGAACTCCCAAAACGAACTCCAAACGAAGTTCGTTTTGGCCTGATTTTGTTCGAAATGACATCACATCAGTTCGTTCTTCAATTTCGTTTGAAGTATATCGGGAGCCTTCTGTGTTGCTATTTGCAAGCATGGATCAAAGAGGGAAAAGGCACAAAAGGAGAGTAAGAAGCCATGGCAGAGGTGCCAGTGGATGTTGGAGGAGCCGCTGCAAGAGTAGAAAATAGAGCTCAAGTTTCAAATGAAATGCGGGCAACAATTATTGACCATGTCATCAATCATGGCTTGTGCTTTAGAGAGGCTGGACAAAGGGCCCATTCTGAGTCGGAGCACAGTGGCATCTATTTTCAGGCTTTTGGAATGAGAAGAGGTAAGTCACAATGTTACTGTATATTTCAGCTTTACTGTATTGCCCGGTTGGCAGAACAAACTATGTCTATACTGCCGTGCAAAGGCAAAAGACCGTAACTTCGTTTTTGGTCGAAAATGAGTTATTGATATTTTTGGCACATTCAAGACCTCCTATATCATGTGGATAAGTATCTTGAGGCAATTCCATTGTTTTTTCGAGAAAATAATGGGTTGTCTTAACCGTACCTTCCAAAAGCCCATGAGAAACCAAGGGAGAACACCGTAACACCAGTTACCGCTCTTTGGCTTAGTTTTGGAACGCTCATATTGAGTTACGGCACTCTGTCTTTGTTTAGCCGCGCGTCAATATGATGTTACAGTGCCGGTGTTCTATCAAATAATGCTACCAATCAGATTATACGGTGTTCTGCCTTTGTTTTACTCTCCATTAAAATTGAAATTACGATTTATACCTGTGTACTTTGTACAGCTACCATCCGTCCCTGTGACTTCTGATGTCCTCAGAGCTTTGTCCTGCACTAATGCGGTCAAAACATTTAGTATGCTCTTAACCCGCTCCATCAACAAAAGTGCGATATCGATCGCGAAGGATATATGCAGAGTTGACAGAAAAATGTTACACATGCCGTAGCAGGCCAAAACAACAAAGAACTAAAGCCCCGCCTCACCCATTTCGGGTACCGGACCTAGTTGAAACAATCATGCATCTAGCTGGCAGAGTGCCAAAACTTCGCCGGCGCCTTCAGCTCCGCCCTGAACACGGTCGAGCCAACGCGGGACTAATATATCACAGGGAGTGATAATAATGAAGGGTATATTGGTGCATACAACATAATGAAGCAAGAAGTGCTGGCGCATACAACATCAGAACAGCTGTTAAAAGCATGCATACAAAACACAGCGTCCGGAATAAATCCGCGGGACGAGCGAAGTGCACGCACAATATAGGGCAGACAGCTGAAACCAATACTGAAAAGACGCTGAAAACAGAAGGTTATGCTATAACATAGTGGTCTAGGTAGTCGAGAACGCGCTCCCTACTGAGTCCTAACGCAGCGTGACACCTACGAACACGAATTTCGGTAAACAAACACCTGTGAAAGTATGCGTCTTTCAGATCCACCGCTATAAAACAGTCTCCGGGTCGAATGTGCGCGAGGATCTGTTTTATCGTGATCATTTTGAACGCGTGTTTAGCAATTCTTATGCCACTCGGTACCACTTGAAGATACTCTTTGGTCTTTACCGCTATGGAGGTATTTTGTCATGTCTAATGTATAATAGGGCCACCAGAATGCAACCAAAGCACAATAAGTAGAAGGCTATAATTGTAAATCATCCAAAATAAATGCCATGATCACTAGATTTTATACAGGTGTTACTATAATGATTTTGTAAATGGTGAGCAGCAACCAAATAGTGATAATGTGGAAGTTACTGCCTTTTGCCTTGGCATGACTTCTCACTTTTTGCTGACAATACAAAGGCAGAGTACAGTAACTTTAAAATAGTGGTCAAAAGTCAAGTTTGAGCTCAAAATGTTGTTATGTAGATAATTTTCATTACTTAAACATCTAATTGCCAGAATTTCAGTGTCCTACCTATAATTAATTTGGCGGGACAGCTAAAAATCTTTAAAGTCATTTTTCTCAGTTCCACACTCTAGCGAGTTAAGGTCTTTTGCCTTTGTAGGGCAGTGTAGTAATGCAGATGTTTCATCAATCCCATTTATATGACTGTCATAATGTCAATTTTGATATGCTTTTTGCTTTTACTTTATAGAATTCACACACTACCATACACTGGTTGCAGAGGAAAGATCTTCAGTGTTGAACAGGAGCCTGCCATTGTATAAATGACTGCAGACTGCGTTAAATCCAGACAGCAGCAGATTAGGGAGCATTTAGAAAAAACAACAGTGTGAGTTTGGCAACTATTGATAGAGTCCTTAAACGAAATCATGTCAGAATGAAACCACTGTACAGATTTCCATTCCAAAGAAACTCTAAAATTGTGAAGGAGGCAAGATTCCAGCTATTTGCCTTTTTAATATCCAAACAGTTACATGCAACTGGAATAATTTGCTTTATGAATTTGCTTTTTTTTCTGAGAGATAAATGGAGCTGGATGATGGTTGCCTGGCAATAGGTGTAGAGGGATGCCAGGGATGTATACGGCATGCAAGGAGATATTTCCATCGATGCATTGTAAGGGAAAACATTCAATGAGATGTAGATGAGAACCTGTGGCATAACCGTCAGGAACGAATGGACTAAATGTGAAGTTCTGAGTATTTCAACTCTTTATTTTGTTTTATTTTTTAGATATTTCCACCCATAAGTTTCCTTTGGTTGTTTTTTAACAGTATTCAGAAGTCAGAGAAGTATCATATATTTCATATTGATAGCTGTATTTTGTATTTTGTTGTTCATTGTGAAATTAATAACATATTAATTTGACCACTAGTTGTGTTGTTTGATGGATATATATATATATATATATATATATATATATATATATATTTTTTTTTTTTTTTTTTTTTTTATGTTTCCTGAGTGTTCCCAGACAGCAATATGTCGGCCCAGATAGGTTCGATCTGGGTTAGAACATTTTGCAAACAAAATTAGTGATTTTGGCAAGTGAGCTTCAGTTTTAGACTGTGTTAACTGTTTTGAAAATGTGGACAAATGTGTTTAAGCAATCGAGAAAAGCTGTAATTTACTTGCGAAGGAATAATAAAAAAAAAGGAATAATAAAAAACAAAAAAAAAAAACAAAAAAAAAAACATATGTATTATAATCCTGTATGTGCAGTATTGGAGTCCCAGCTGTGCCAGGAGTCCTTTTTGTGTTTGTATATTCTCTCCGTGTGTGCATTGATTTCCTCTGGGTTTAACACACAATTAAAGACATACAGGACACGTGAATTGGAGACTATTGTCTGTATGTGTGAGTGTGAATATGAATGTGTCCGAGTGTGTCATCCCTGTGATGGACCGGCCATCTGTTCAGGGTGTTTTCCTGCCTACAATCCGAGATGCTGGGCAAGGCTCCAGCCTCCCCACAACCCTACATAGGACAAGTGCTATGGATGGATGGATGGATATTGTGAGCATTCTAGTCCTTTCTTTCTCTACCGTTTTTCTTTCCCCACATGAATTCCTTGATCCATGTTTTCAAACAAAATTATTCTGAAACCATCCTGATTTACCAAAGGATGACTGAAAAAAAGCTACCACTGTAATACAGACTAAAATATAGGACACAGGGTAGGCTTTCAGCTGAAATTGCAATTAGTTTGTTTGTAATAGATATTTAATTTCATTGTTAATGTTACGTCCCCAGAGTTCTGGGTTCGTTTATAGTCATTTTTTTCTGGTATTGCTTGTGGTTTGTGTGTTTGTGTTTTTCTAACAGGCAAGATGGCTTCTGTGACTGTTCCGGCAGCTGATTGGTGGTTCAACGGCTGATTGGGACTTGGAACTCCACCCATTCGTCAGTGGCTGCAGCTGGCTGGGCTCTTTAAAAGGCCCAGTTTTGGTTCAGTTCTTTCTCTCTGTTCCTGCTGTTGGTTTGGTTTGTACCCTGTGTGGGGATCTTTATGACATTTAGACAACTTCTCTGACATTTTGATAAGAACATTTTACAATAGTTTTAAACTGTTTTTGTGTGTTAGCAAACCCCAGCTTGTGTTCCATTTTGGAACTTGTAGCAGCAGGATGGGGCATTTGTTTGTTTGTTGATTCTTATAATTTGTTAATTTTTTTCTTTGTTGTTCATAGGGAGTTGGTGAGTAGATTTAGAGCTACCCCGGGGTATACATCACCCATAGGTATACTTCTCTGTCTAGAAACATCAGCTAGACCTGGGCGGACCACCAGCTGTAAGTTTGGTTAGGGCGCCTTGATCGTGTGCCAGATAGGGGTTGTATTTATTTATATATTTTATTTGGGAGTTAGTTTAGGTTAGGGGTTTGGGTCTTTTGTTTATTTCTTTACTTTGTTCCGTCCAGCCCTCCCCATTTTCCCAGAAAATTATTATTGTTTATTATTTAGACTATTACTGTGGCTAAATAAAAGCTTTGTTTTTATGATATTTGTTGTTTGTGTCCTTTTCTTGCACCACGACTCCTACATACCTCCTCTGCTGGCATTGGTGGGCCCGAGTGGTGGGTTGTCAGGCTCCCATCCCTTTGGGGGCTAGAACGTAGTTAATATTCTGCTAAGAATTTATATTTCAATATGAAATGCACAGAGTTTGCCATCATTCTGATTTGAATGTGCTGTTATCAGTTTGGAAAGCAGTGTATTGGCATTTGAAAAATGTGCTGCATACAGTGTATATATAGTGTTTTGCAGATGGTGAATTATGAGTGATGTTCTGGGTTACTTGACTGTAACCCTGTTCCCTGAAAAAGCGGAACAAGATGCTGCACTGCTTAGGGCATTAGGAACGTCTTTAATCATGACCTGCTGTGAGTATAGTGTGTAAACACGTCGATGGAATCGACTCGGCGGTAATATGGCCTCTGATGTCATTGGCGCGCACCCGTGACACAAGGCTATAATTAGATGAGCCACAGGTGCATTGTCAGGATATTTTGTCTGAAGAGCAGTCCTGGGACATCATCAGCACAGCAATGCAGCGCATCATCTCGTTTCGCTTTTTCAGGGAACAGGGTTAGTCAAGTAACCTGGAACGTTCCCTTTCAAAAGCTATAATCGATTCTCCGTTGCTTAGTGCATTGGGAACGAGAATGTCCACGCCGCCGTGCTTGAAGGTGTCTGGACTCCTTACGGTTGTGTAGGTGTGCTCACAAGAACGCAAGAAAGCCCTAGACATTAGCTTGTGATGTCGACTCAAGGACGTGAGAGCCCGGAGTGGCATGAACATCCAAGCTATAAAATCTAATGAATGTGTGCGGAGAGGACCAGCCTGCCGCATCACAAACAAATTGCAAGGGGGCAGAGAAGGCTCACCCTCTAGTAGAGTGAGCCCTTAGGCAAGAGCAACAGCATCCCTGATCCAATGTGACATGGTCTGTTTGGTGGCGGCAGCACCGCTGTTGCTGCCCCCATAACAAACAAACAATTGCTCTGACTTACACCACTGGCTGGTGTGGTGGATGTAAGTCTGAAGAGCACGGACTGGACTCAAGAGCGACCGGATGTACAGCCGAGAAAGGTACCTTAGGCAGGTAATCAGGATGAGGATGCAAAATCACTTTCACCATTCCTGGGGCAAAGTCTAAGCAGGATGGCGATATTAACAGAGCCTGCATATCCCCAATTCTTTTTAGAGAGGTTATACCCATAAAAAAAACCATCTTTAGGGCCAGAAGTTTGTCAGGCGCTGACTCTAGAGGTTCAAAGGGGGTCTCAACTAGACCCTCGAGGACTATAGATAAGTCCCACGAAGGGATCTTGGTTCTTACAGGAGGCCTCAGTCATCTGGCCCCACAAATGAAGCAGAGGATGTCACCAGAGTGGCACCCCGTCAACCAAGGCGTGGCAAGCCGAAAGAGCAGCCACATAAACCTTGAGAGTGGCGGGGCATGTGCCTGTTGATAATTTTTCCTGCAGGAAGTCCAGAACTGAATCAATCTGGCAGTTGACTGGATCTGCATTATGTCCGACACACCACCTTTCAAAGACACCCCATTTGTTGGCATAACTCTTTCTAGTGGAGGAGGCCCTAGCACTTAGAATGGTCTCAATAACGGCAGGCGAAAGGACGGAGGAGGACAATTAATAAATTGGATTCTGTATCCTATTTGTACTGTGCTTAATACCCAAGCAGAATGCCTGGCAGAGTTTTCCACACTGCCAGACTTTTTGATAGTGGTATCAACTTTAACACTTCCTTTTGAGGGAATGTTAGATGTTCCGTGCCCTGGATGAAAGCAGGAAGCAACGGAACTTCTAACATTTCGCTGGAAACCGCTGCCCCCCGAAGCACCAGAGGTGGCAGGGATGGAGCGGTTTCCTGGGGGTAACGAGGAGGGGCGGTCAGATATAATACCCGCCCCGTCCCACGGGGGGCTACCCCCACCAGACTGGGCGCCAGACCATCAGGACTTCTTCTTTCTGTTGATGATCGTCCTGAGGTCTGGCTTGGGAGGTTGCTGAGCGCGACAAGCCTTTCCCCAATTTTTACTAGGAGGAGCGCGGCTTGCCACGCTCTGCTTTTTCACCTCCCTAGGTCTTGAAGGACCTGGGAGAAGTTGGGTGGCCGATGGCCCCTCCCCTTGAGTGTGGCGAGGAAGGAACTGAACAAACACCTCCGAATGTTTCTTAACCTCTCTGAACCTGGTGACTACTGTGCCGAGTCGCCAAACAGGCCAGAGGGAGAAACCGGGGAGTTCAGAAGATAGACACGGTCCTTATCTTTTATGCCTGTGAGGTGGTACGCGCCGATGACGTCACCGACTGAGGCTATATTACATCCGCGTCAATTCCATCGACGTGTTTACCCATTATATTCACAGCAGGTCACGATTAAAGACGTTCCCAAAGCGCTAAGCAGCGCAGCATCGAAGGTAGCTTTTGAAAGGGAACAAAGGTGTTCATGGATTTTGGAATTTTGGATTTTGTGTGAAAGCAACGAAAAATCATTCACATTTTGGTCTGCATATACTTCTGTTTCACTGAATGTGTGAAGAGTTTTGAATATGTGGCTTCATGACCGATACTTGTTAGCAATTGAAAAAAACTGTAATATGAAATATGCACTGCGTCCGAAATTTATATTACCGTATTAAACTATATTGCATGCATAGTTTAGACTACCTGATACTATACATAGTTAAAATATAAAAAAAATTGAAAAGGAGAAATGTTGCCTTGGCAACAAGCTGCTGTTTTTTTTTTTTGTTTGTTTTTTGTTTATCATGTTGCTATAGAGATGCTAGGTGGTTGCCAAGTGATATTTCGGATGTGAAAGCCACATTACAATGAAATAAATCCTAATATAATCATTGTTTACACTGGAAGCATCAGTTTTGCCGGGACTTCAGCTGACGGATGGTATACTTTTGATGTGCTGTAAATCGTCTACAGCTGCATTATTTTCTCTGTTTAAAATAAAAATGATTTATTTAGCTAAAAGATAAATAAAAAGATTTGATTTGCTATATTTAAATATAGCTGTTGAAGAAATGCCAGCTTGGGTTATTTCTGGACTCTAGTACAAATTAAAAGTAATAGTAATATATATTATTATATATTATTATTAAACAATAATAATAATCTTTTATATCTAAATATGCATTCAAAATTGTACAAATACTGATGTTGATTATGATGATACTAATGATAATTATTATTAGGGCCCAATACCTGAAATGGCGTTATAACTTCTGCATACATTAACTGATCTTGATGAAACTTCAGCTGTGTGTTCGTTGTAAGAGGCCGATCACATGGATGTGACTAATATGAGTCAAAGTTAAAGCGCCACCAACTGGCAGCAGGAAGTGTGTAACTTTCAAAATGCTTTGAAATCACCCTCTTATTTTTACCTGATTCGCTTCAGACTTTGTCAGAACAATGGCAAGACATGATAGATGTAGACCTGCATAAAGAAAACTTGGTATCTTAAATAATGTTGCCGTGACAACGTATCAAACTTTAAAGGTGCCCTAGAATGTGTTGAAATAATATTTTAAATTTGTCTCTGATATCTACATGGAGGGTCTGTGGCTTATTTAAGGGCATTTAAAATGTTAAAATGGTTTTACAGGTCCATTTTTAACTCTAGAAATTGTCCCTAGAATGAAATGGTCTGTTTTTACCTTATTTGGAAGGGTCATGAATAGTAATGAGGAGTTCTGCTCTGATTGGCTGTTTCACTGTTTCACTTCACACACTCTGAAATACAAGCGTGCAAAATAATCATACCTCAGTTTTCAACAATTAAAATATTTTAACAAATGGACTAACGTTAGATGCATTGTCAAATAGCTTCAACATATGTGGTGGAGAATGTGACGTTAGCTAGAAGGATCGAGTGAGCTAACATTATCTGTGAGCAACTAAACTAACGTAGTTAGCCCTTGACGTGTTGTTGATGAAATAGACGAAAGTACAATTATTTGACAAAAGGGAATTTACATATGTATCTACATGATTGATTGATTTCCATTACACGAGAGTAGATGTTAAAATTTCATGCTGATTTGTACTAGGCTTTCGCCAAGATAAGCAAAACTAAGACGTAGCTTTACAGTAAACTATGCTTCTCCATCCATTTACGCTTCTTTCCATATGGTGGTTTGACTCCCCTGCTGTCCGGCCTTGACGGCTGCAGTGTACTTGGTGTGTCAGCACACACGACGGCTGCAACTACAGTGTGGTCTCCCTAATGGACCAGCACGACAACCGTCTGGATTGAGCCGAGTAGGGGACATCTCTAGGGTCTTCAAGTGGGCACCTTCCGTCCTCAGTGTTTCGTCAACTAGACCAAGACACCTCAAGAGGGCTCGACAGTGACTCTGGCGTCCCAGAGTGACTCAGAGTGACTCTGGCGTCCCAGAGTCACCCCCCTCCGTCCCCCACTCAACTCAGCCCAGCTTACTGACCTCTACATCCCTCCTGCTGCTCAGACCTAACCACAATATCACAATCTCTCCGCAACCCAACCCGTTTGACTAAGTCTGTCGAGCCCCACTGGTGCGTTAACCCTCTGCGGTCTGATGTGTTTTCTGGGTCCTGGAGGTGTTCTTACATGCTTTGACATTTGTGTTTATTTCTGATACTTGTGACATTTTCATGGCTAAAGTCTGATTACACTGTATTCAGCACAAACTCTGCTACAGTAATATGTCAGCAGCATGTGTGTAAAAGTTTTTAGTTTTGAGATAATGACGTTTATGCGTGGTTTGTGAAAAAACAAAAAACAAATATCACTGAAATAAGATCATAAAACCCTTACTAATTATTTCTTCACAAGACTTTTGAAAATTGTATCACGTAGCCTAGAATATTTGCTTCAAAACTATGTGAAAATCATCCTGACTACTCATTCAGATAAGTCAATAAAGTATTTTAGAATGTGTATGACGTGTTTTGGGTAAGAAAGCTTTATGCGAGAAGGCGTAAACCACTGTGAATCTCTCATTATTATGTATGCTTTTCACACCTGAGGAAGACAAAGACCCCTCCCATAATGGCCCTATTAAGGTGCTATCAGGCCCTATCATTAGGAGCCTTGCACAAAGAATGAGGAGAGCCTTAAAAAAGAATGGCTTTTTGATTGTTTAGATTTATTTACAACACAACATAATCCAAAGATACAAAACAAATGACAAAAAAGCACATTATTGAACACACTGATCTTTAGATCACACACACTCTGTTCAACAGAGACCTTTGTGACATTCCTGAAACATAGTACATACCTGTCCATGTTCCATTTACCATGTTCATGTACAGACTACAGAGACTCATGTGAATGTCAGCAGGACTCAATGGCTCAGTGGTCCCTGTAAAAAAACAAAACAACAGCAAACAAAAAAACAACTGTGAATGCTGATATCAAGAGAAAGGCTGCACAATTTTGGGAATACATTTGAGATTGTTCTGGTTAAAATATCTTTTTACAATTTATAAAATACACACACACACACATATATAATGAACACCAGGTGTGTTGTGCAATGCATATAGCCAACGTGTATGGCTGCATAAAATAATAACAATAGTCTATAGCAGGCGGCCTGGTAACACTGCACTAGAGAAAAATGTATTGATATGTTACTTCAAATGTTTACAATCGTTATGACGTTCTGACGTAAACCATGAAACCTAATGTTTGGAGCGTTTTGCTTTTCAAACTCAGAGCGCGTGCAGAGAAAATTGACTGGATCGAGCAACTATGAAACATTATTGTTAACATATTATACATATCTAACGTTACGTTTGAGCAGATATCCACAAACACTGTATTTAACAGTAAACCCGGATCTAAACATTATAATATTCACCATAGTAGAGTAAACACTAGGCTACTAGCCTACTATATCATGCTGTGTTTTATTATCAAACATAAGAACAACCTTCTGTCGTACATGAATATAAATTTCGCATTGAAAGGTATGCCTGCCTGTCTATAGTTCATATTTCAACATGTTTCTGTCGATTTCATACATTTTAGTCTAGCAACAGCTTAACTGCAATTCAACAATAACACTAACTAATATTATTCATAATACATTTCTTACCTTACATCTTTCTTGTCTTCAAATCTTCTGAGGTAAGTTAAATCCAATGTAAAATCACAGCGTGTTTTCCAACCTCGGCGAAAAGCATTGGACTGATGAAGTTTGGTGCGTTGTTTTTGAGGTAATGAGGGTGTTGCGTTCCTTCACGTGGATATTTGCATATCAATCTCTTTTGCGCGCCTGGGCGTGGTCGAATTAAAAATAATGAGCAAGCGTTTGAGAAACTGGAAATCTTGTTGGTTTTATACAAATTACTTAAACAGAGAATATTTGTTTTTGTTTTGAATCAGATAATTTAAAAGTACACACTTACATGTTTATAAAGATAAATGGCTCATTAATGTGAGACGTGTATTCGCTGAGTTGTTTCAGTTTATAGACGTGCTCAAGAAAAAAAAAGTTCACCGAGATGGAGAGACAGAACGCATACCCCGTTTATTTTCTTTATTTTACAAAAGCACAATGGTTTGTTTTATTGTAAGTGGACACATACAAAAATAGACATCTCACAGATTTTTTTTTATGTTTCTTTTTTCTGTATGACCATAAATGACGGAGTATTTTAAGTCTATGTTGCTGCTATGTGAAAAAAATCGAGCAAATCACGCCGGCGTGATTGCCGACCCCAGAGGGTTAATGCAGTTTCAGTGGCAACGGTTCCGTATGGCATACTACCTACCGCAAAACACAATATCTGCCCAACCACCCGTCATTCACGCAATCTACACAGGAACGTAATGACTGTAAATACTAGGGGTGGAACGGTACATGTATTCGTATTGAACCGAAACGGTACGGGCGTCACGGTTCGGTGCACGAATTTACACAGAGAATACACGGTATAAAAATAAATAAAACTCGCGTGCAAATTAATTAATGTAACGTTAATGCGGAACTACTGTTAAAAAATACAATGCCTTCTGCATTTTTGTTTTGCTTTTTCCCTCCATTGTACCGAAATCGTACCGAACCGTGATGTCTGAACCGAGGTATGAACCGAACCGTGACTTCTGTGTACCGTTCCACCCCTAGTAAATACTATGCAACCTATACAAATAAACCAACAGACTCTTCAAGTTTTTCAAGAATTCTATGAAACCGTAGCGTGGTGGCCTGTAAACAGCCAGCTAGAATATTTCCGTCTCAACCACAGCCAGTTGCTGCTCCTTTCTGCTGCTTCAGATGAGTTCTTTACTGTGCGACGCAACTCTTGGCCACTGAATCCGACATCTCTGAGGAAACGGGTTGTAGAGTGTGCCACAAAACCTTGACAACCCACTTCCACTGGATAAACCTGGACTCTCCATCCTCGCTGTCCTGCTTCAGTGGCCAGATGAGCATACCGCAGTTTCTTCCTCTCATATGCCTCATCTACCGCATCCTCCCATGGCACTGTTAACTCTATCAGTTGAACAATGCGTGCTGATCCAGACCACAACACAATATCTGGTCGTAGGTTAGTGGTGGCAATCTCAGGTGGAAAAATAAGCCGTTGATCAAGATCAGCCAGCATCTTCCAGTCCCTAGCAGCTTCCAGTTGTCCTGGGCGAGAATTGGTGTTAACACCTTTTCTTGGTGGTTGCTCACCTGGGCGGAGAAATATTGTCTTCTGCGTGTAATGTTTTGCTAGAACAGGCGGCAACTTATTGGTCATACTACGGTTACCTTCCAATGCTAAAGCCAAACATCGCAGTACTTGGTCATGGCACCAAGTAAACCGACCTTGGCTAAGAGCCACCTTACATCCTGTCAAAATGTGCCTTAACCCTCTGAGGTCGGCTATCGCGCCGGCGCGATAGTCTCGCTTTTTTCTTATCAGTGCAAAAGAAACTCAAAACACTCTGTTGATTTTGATCTAACATATTAAGTGTTGTACATCATTAGATCCTGATAAGTGTCTATTTTTTTTGTGGATACTCACAACAAAAACAAAGTGTTGTGCTTTTCGCCAAATAAAGAAAAACAAACATGATGCGCGTTCTGCCTTCTCTCTGTCAGTGAAGTCCATTCTGAAACGCGTCCTAAGATTATTTTTAATTCCGCGAATACTTGTCATACAGGCACGAGTGTTTTTCCATAATTAAGCTTGAACTCTCTTCTTTTAAATGAATGAATTTATATAAAAAAACAAATATTCTCAGCTTATGTAATCTGTATGAAAAGAGAGAGATGTCAGTATTTTTCTTTCCAGCTCATTACACCTAATTACGCGTTAATGTGCCACGCCCACGGAGAGCGCGCGGTATTCAAACGCAAATGATCTAAGACGAGCCGTTCAAACATGCCAACGCCCACCAGCTGGATTATAAAACACATCGTGTTTAGTAAGTATCTTGTACAGCTGTGGACACAGCGTATCCTTTCGCTGTGAGGAATAATACTATCTAATCCTGGAAAATGTACCAGAAGTGCTGGTAGTTTCATTTCGAGGAGCAACGGATCCAGCTGATGTAGTAAGTCATTTATTCTAGTGCTTTGTTCTAATCGTGATATTGAATTTGTCGGACTGTAAACCGCAAAAAGACTGTTTAAATATGAATTGCGTGTCTGTGTGTAGGCTAAATGATGAGTGAACGGCAAAGGCACGCGCGCTTTGTTTACTACAGTTATACAGCGCGTGTCTGTGCCGTTCATTCACTCTCGCACCTACATTAGTAAACGTTATGTTTACATGAACAACACATACAAACTATATTGCTATAGCCTACTAAGATGAGTAAAAATAGACTGAAATATGTTGAAATAAAATGTCTGAATAAGCAACAAGCTGCAAATTCACATGTATATACTAATATATCATACACAATATATTACAGACTAAATATGAATATTTAGACACGGTTTTGTGATTAGTTTTGGATAGATTATAAAGTTCTGACTGTAAAAAAAAAGACTACTGTCACATTAAATAGGTACGCTTTTTTCACCAATTTCTGCTCATAGTTAAATATACTATAGTATGATGTTTTGTCAAAAATAAAGTAGGTATATTGAATTATCAACTAAGATGTTATTATAGTGTTTGTTCCAATATTCAAACTAATGAATCCTTACCCTTTTTTAATACGTATGATAAAATGTATAGTTTTTACAAAGAAATACACTTGAAATATTGTTAAAATTGTAATTATTGTTGTAATTGTAACCTATTTGTAATTGGTTACAATTTCTAATTGTAAAATATGTATAGGCTATATAGATCATTTCTTTTGTCCTTGCATTCTTTGGGATCCTGTGACACACCTGTGTGAAAGGGCTAATTAATATGCAGCTCATTATGCGGCACATTATCCGGCCTTTGTCTTCTCAGGTGTGAACACGCCTCCACGCATATTGCCTTTCCAAACCAAAGGTCTCTAATAAAATTTAAATCAGTGTATGTGTTTGTGTAAATGATTAGGCAGGATGATTTTCAGATCATTTTGAAGCAAAAATTCTAGGCAACAACACTGATTAGTCAAAAGTCTTGTGGACACATATTTAGTATGTGTTTTGTGGCCTTATTTCAGACACTTTAAGTTTTAGTTTTTTCAATAACCATGCATAAGCAATATTCTCTCAAAAATACAAACATGTTTCATAATTGTTGCTGAGAAATTCCGGTAGCCCCGTTTGTGCTATATTGAGTGAATTTACACCTTTGCCATTAACATGTTTATAAATAACTGAAAAAAGCACAAATGTCAGAGCATGTCAGAACACCTCAAGGACCCCAAAAATCCTTAGACCTCAGAGGGTTAATGTGGCAGGTGATGAACACAAAGGACAAGAGGGATCCTCTCCTACCCAGAGATTTAGGTTCTGCGGTAATGGGAGAACATCATATGTTGACCTGATAAGGAAACTTATCCTACTCTCTTCCATTGACTAAAGGTCTTGCCAGCCCATCTTGCGTTGTTCCACACTCTTCCATCTCATCCACTCTCCCTGCTTGGCCTGGGAAATGGCCTTTATACACCTCATCCTCTCCTCCTGCTTTCGCACTTCATTGACTACCAGGTTCCTCCTTTGAGCTGGGCCTGCCTTGTGCCATTTAGGAGGAGCTTAACTGAGCCCAAAACACCCTCTTCCATGCTGTACCTGTCCCACGATATCCCCAATTTGAAGGGCAGCCTTTGCCTCTACTACAGATTTCTTTGCTGACCACTTTCTACCAGTTTTTAACACAAGGGCTGCCTCCCTTACACATTTGTCGCGTGACACTACTAAGGTCATTTCCAGTCTGACCTTGGCACACTTAAACTCCTCGGTTAAAGCAAAGACTGGCAGCTGCAATATTCCTTTACAATAAAGCCCCTCTCTGCTAAGGCAGCATGGAACTCCCAACCATGTCCTGATGTATGGACTTATTAACGCTTCCAGCTTATCCACTGTTGTCAAACAAACCTCGTACACAGTCAGTGGCCACAGCAACCTCGGAAGTAGACAAAACTGAAAGCACCAGAGCTTTAGTTTGCCTGGTAGAGCACAGCTGTTTATGCTCTTCAACCCTTCCACTGCTTGTCATCTAACTTCTCCCACTCGAACTGTGTCCTTTAGATCCCCATTGTACCATCTCCCAAGACTCTTCACTGGCTTCTAAAAACTGTTGGTATTGCCTCACCATTAATGAAGAATGTTTTATCTACTACCTTTCCTTTAACTATCGAGATGCTCCTTGATTTAGATGGCTTAAATTGCATTCGTGCCCATTCAATATTACCTGTTAACTTCCCCAATAACCGATTCACGAGTTCACACTTACAAATGATCAGAGAATAAATAGTTATGCGTATTTGGCGTGCTGTCCGGGGGGAGGGCTCCGAGCTCGGAAATTGGGCCCGAACCCAGAGTACTCCCCCTGTATCTCTGTTTAGGAAGATAATCAGGCAAGTGTGAGGAGATGGGGTGGTGGAGGGATGCCGAAAACTGTCGAGGAATATGGGTGAGTCGACTGAGTATATTTATAGGCTTTACTCGTGCTGATTGAGTGGACCTGTTAATTACTGATTGCTGACAGCTGACTGGAATGACTTGATTGTTTGATCATTAGAACGTGTTCCTCCCGAACCTTGTTAATAAAACATCAATTCACGAGTTCACACTTACAAATGATCAGAGAATAAATAGTTATGCGTATTTGGTGTGCTGTCCGGGGGGAGGGCTCCGAGCTCGGAAATTGGGCCCGAACCCAGAGTACTCCCCAAAAAGCAAAGTGAGCAAAGGACAGCCGCCTGCTTAAAGACCCCCCGAAAAGAGCGCAGAGATTGGCGGGCTGGCATTTCGAGGAGAGTCTGGTTGTTTTGGCTGGGAGAGCTCTTGCGGTGTCCGACAAGAGTTCAATGCTTACGGTGTCGGACGGGTAAGTATGGATGTTCGAACGGGAGGGTTCTTGTGGCAATGGTCACGGCACCGGAAAGGGTAAGCCTCACCAGTCAGGAAAGAGAGAACATAGATGCTTGACTGGGAGGGTTTGGCTACGTCCGCTGGGAGATCAATACTCGCTGGACGGAGGAGGAGATGAAGATGCTTGACCTGGGGAACTCTCGTTGTGTCCGCTGGGAGATCAATACTCGCTGGACGGAGAAAGAGAAAATATAAATACTCGACCAGGAAGCCTGTCTCTGGGTCCGCTGGGAGATCAATACTCGCTGGACAAAGAAAGGGAAGACATGGATGCTCGACCGGGAAGGCTCTTGCTGTGTCCGCTGGGAGATCAATACTCGCTGGACGGAGAAAGAGAAGACATGGATGCTCGACCTGGAAGGCTCTCGCTGTGTCCGCTGGGAGATCGATACTCGCTGGACGAAAAAAGAGGAGACATGGAAGCTCGACCGGGAAAGCTCTCGCTTTGTCCGCTGGGAGATCAGTACTAGCTGGATGGAGAAAGAGAAGACATGGACAATTTTTTTTTTTTTTTTCAACCGATGAGGATTTGGTGGGCTTTTTTGATATGGAAACGATTAGTTCTGATATAGGTTTGGAACGCGTCTGAGGACCATCTTCCAAGCGCTTGGATCTGTTGCTGGGAGAGGTCTTTTTGGGCTGCTGAAGTTGCTGCCCGATGCGGAAGGAATGGCTAGAGAAATTCTCTGCTGGGATGCCTGATAGTTGGAGAACAGATTTTAGGTGTTTTTGGAACCAAAAGCGTGTCACGGGTTTGTTAGAGTCGTCTATGAACAGGGGTTCGAGATGGGATTTAGGATTTTTTGGGTCAAAGCTGGAAGTGATAGCCAGTTCAGAGCATCTTAGGAAACCGAAAAAAGCTAGAATAAACATGGCGTCGAGTGTGCGAGAGGTATTAAGGGATCGGTAGCCTGTGCGGAGGGTATGAATACATTTGGTAAGAATATCTAACGTTATGGGTTGTCTGGTGTCCGGGCGGGTGGGCTGGGATCGTTGGATGCCTTTAATTAAGAGGGAGGTTTGTGAATTATTTATCTCCGGTGAGGGGGTGCCGTGAATCAATTTGTGAAAAAATTGGATGCCGCTTAAGTAACTTTTGATGGACCCGACTTGGAGGCTCTTAACGCTGTTAAGGTAAGAAATGAAGGAGGTTATTGTAAGGAGGGAAAAATCAGGGAATGGTGTGTTATAAGAAAGGTGGAAGGCTTTAAAACATCTCCATGCGGTCACATAGGATTGGAGAGTTCTGGGGGAAACTGCTTGGAGAATGGTGTCGAGTGATATGTTGAGGAGGGATTTTTGCGGGTGGGTTACGGGAATATTGATTCCGAATAATGAGGTACTGGAGTTGGGAGCTTGTCTGCCTCTGGAGCCAGCATCCTGAATTTCTGAAACATAAAGCGAGACAGAGAGTCAGCAATTTGTTTTGTTTGTTTTTTTTTTATCCGGGGATGTGTTTAGCAATTAAGATAAATTGATCACATGCTGAAATCCAGATTAGACGTCTTAAAAGTGGCATCAGTGCAGGTGAATGGGAACGGCCTTTGTTAATGCACTGGACTGTAGCTTCGTTGTCACAATGCACTATGATGCTGCTGGCAGTCCATTCTTTCCCCCACAGGAAGGCTGCTACTACGAGAGGGTAGAGCTTGAATAATGCAGAGGACTGTAGCGTGTCCTGTATTTGGGAGGGCCAAGTAGACGCGAACCAGCGTCCTTGGCAGAACCCCCCAAAGCCGACTGAGGGGCTGCATCTGTGAACAGCTGGATATCGATGGGGGAGGAAATTAGATCCTTATAGAAAAAGGATAGGCCGTTCCACTGTTTAAGGAAAGTTATCCATAGGCTGAGTTCGTCGCGGCATGCTGGAATTAGGGAAATGAGATCCTCTAGTGCGTGAACTGAAGACGCGAGAGAGAGGAGATGAGAAAAGAAAGGGCGGCCTTGTGGAATAATGCGCATGGCGAAGTTTAAGTGGCCGAGCATGGATAGGAGTTCGCGTTTGGAACACTTTGAACTGTCTGCGAGGGTAGATGAGATGAGGATTATTCTATCGATTTTCTCCTTGGGCAGGGAGGCCTGGTATTTAACTGAATCTAGATTAATGCCAAGGAACTCAATGGATGTGGCGGGACCCATGGTTTTTTCCTGGGCGATGGGGATTCCGAGCTCGGAAAAGACTTTTTGAACTGTGAGGATCTGGGCTGCTGGAATGGCGCCGGGAGGCGAAATTATTAGAAAATCGTCCAGCAGGTGAATGAGGTGAGGAATTACATAATTGTTTGACAAGATCCAGCAAACAGCTTCAGATAGCATGTCAAAAATTTTGGGGCTGCTTTTGCATCCAAAAGTTAAGCGTACGGCGAAATAGAATTTCCCATGCCAGCGCACTCCAAATAAGTGCCATGAATCCGGGTGGATGGGCATCACTTTAAAAGCCGAAGTGATGTCAATTTTTGCGAGCCAGGCACCCCGACCCACGATTTTTATCAGGTCGACTGCTTGATCTACGTCGTGGTATTTGAGAGAAAATTCGTCTAGTGGGATCAGGCTGTTAATGCTTGGCAACAGGGATTTATGTGGAGCTGACAGATCGACTATGAGGCGTTTCTTACCTGAAAACTTTCTCGTAGCCACTCCAATGGGGCTAATGCGAAAAACTTTGAAAGGAGGCTCGTCAAAAGGGTCAATCATGAAGCCTGACTCGACTTCTTTTTTAATCAGGTTGTCTGCCACGTCGGGCTCGGCGAGAGCCGATTGGAGATTATCGCAGATGATGTTTTGGGAGAGCGGACAAACCACTCCAGGTTTAAAACCGTGTTGTAGGCCAGACAGCAGATATTCTGTGAAGTCAGAGTCTGGGTGGTGAGCTAGTTCGATGGAAAGGCGAGAAATATTCACGGGAGTCGATAAATAATTTTTAGATCTTTTATTGACATCTTTATACACAGGGCATACAGGACGGGCATGAGCACCGCCGCAGAAGCTGCATATGTGCAAGTACCGACAACGCTGCCTGGTGCATTTGCCAATATTAAAATTGTTTGCATGGCTGTTTGTTGTCTGTAAGTGCTCTGGAGCTGAATTTAGACTCGTGTAGGTTGCTAGTCGCCGGTCTTGGTGTGTAGCTGGTGGATTTTACTGGTGCTGTTTCAGGGCGTGGGGGAACGAAGGGGTTAACTTGGGGGCACGATGCTGTGGAATGTGCCACTGACCTGCAGACCGCGCAGGAAATATTCCTGCAGCCGAGGAAAACTCTGCTGTGTAAGTCAGTGTCTAGTGCTCCCCAGTAAGGGCATTGGTTCCACTGAGAAACCCTGACAGCGCATTTGCTGAAAAGAGTTTGTGGTATGTGTAAAAGTGCCCTCCCCCGTAGGACAACGCGAGCTCGGCTATCAGCGCTTAATAGTCATTCAGTTCGCGTCGCCTATGAGGGAAGGCTGAGCAAATGATGTCTGTAAAGTGGCTGAAAGCAATTGAAAACTCTGAAAAAGAAAGTAAACGTGACGAATGTGTATTTTGATTTTTTAAGGTGACTGAAAAATCCCCGCAGTCTAACTGACGGTTGGAATCGGATACGGGAAGCAGAGAAAGTAAATGTGAGAGATCTACATCCGCACCTGCCAGAATCTGTGCTCGGATGTTTTGAGTCACCGGGGGAGGCTCCTTAGCGACGGCGTTTGGTGGAACTGGCATCGGGGTAGCTGTGAAGAGAGAATATTGTTATTTGGCATTTAGAAGATAGCTGTAAGGGAGAGAAGCCTGGGTTGCGACTATCGGCGGAGGCAACCTCACGCTTAGGTCGGCCTGTGGGGTTTGAGAAGGAAAATTGAGAAAAGCACCAGGGGGAAAAGGAGGAAATGGATGAGATGCCTGAGCCTGTGTTGCAAGCGGAGGTGGTCTTGCACTTGCTTGGGCTGCAGGCCACTAAAAAGGGGAGGGGTTAGCCGTAGTCGCTGGAAAATGGTGGAAAGTTTGAGTCTCCGCCGCTAGCGGAGGCAACCTCACGCTAGCGTCTGCTACGGGAGCCGGAGGCCACTGCAGAGGAAAAGGGTTAGAAACAGCAGGAGGAAAAAACTGGGAAGCGGAATGAGAGCCGGCGGGCCCAGCTGTGTATGGTGCTGCAGCGGGAAGCGCCGTGTTGAAAAGCTGAGGTGAAGCGGGAGGCGGGCGAGGTCTCGTGGCGGTGGAATCTGGAGCGCGACCCAGGCTCGCAGAAATCCTGGCGCCTTGGGCCGAAGCGCGCGGCAAACCGGACCTTGCACGGGAAGGTGGCGGAGTCGGGCGAGTTTCACGGCCTGCTGGCCGCCTTGGAACCTGGGGTGGATTTAGGAGAGATATTTGAAGATTGTAAGGTAACATACAGGTTGTAAAGTTGCGCTTTAGTCATCCTGCGCGAGGGCTGAATATCAGAATTTATCAGCGCTTGTCTCAGACTCAAGACTATCCACTTTCCAATAGGCGGAATCGTTGGCACGGGCCGAACGATAGGAGGACGCTGGCGAGGAAGCTGGTAGCCTCGCCGGTGGAGGTGAGGGTAGACCTCGACGTCTTGGCGTGCGACAATGACTTGATTGTTTGATCATTAGAACGTGTTCCTCCCGAACCTTGTTAATAAAACATCAATTAGTGCAGGCTACTGTTGTATTTTTTTCATTCTGAATTTTGGAGTTGAGAAACTAAATTGCAAATCTCCAAAATAGGCTTTCACTAACTTTGTTATGGACATTGGTACTCTGAAAAAATCAAAAGCTGCCCAAATAAGCTCATGTGGCACTGAACCATATGCATTAGCCAAATCCAGGAATGTCACATGGAGCTCCTTCCTCTCCTTTTTAGCTGACTGAATTTGTTGCCAGATAACATTGATGTGTTCTAAGTATCCTGAGAACCCTGGAATGCCCGCTTTTTGAACTGAAGTGTCAATGAAGCCATTCTTTAATAGGTAGGTGTACAATCTCTGGGCAATAATGCTGAAGAAAATCTTACCTTCGACGTTTAATAGTGAAATAGGACGAAACTGACTGATGCTTGTAGCATCTTTTTCTTTAGGTGTAAAGACTCCACCTGCTCTGCGCCATGATCTAGGTACAACCTGTTTTTCCCATGCCACTTTTATCAATTTCCACAGAATTTGCAGAACTCCTGAAGCACTCTTGTACACTCTATAAGGGTCTCCATTAGGCCCTAGAGATACAGTATTATTTTGTAGATTTATATTACAACACAGGCAAGAAATGAAGAGTTCAGATGCAAAAGCATCTAAGTGCCATCTGAAATTTTCTTCTAGAATGATCATTTTTATCAAGCTCGTATATTGAAGTTCAGTAATTTCACTTAAATGACAAATGAAAATGACCTATTAATTGTCATTTAAGTGAAATTACTGAACTTAAATATACTAGCTTGATAAAAATTATCATTCTAGAAGAAAATTTCAGATGGCACTTAGAGGCTTTTGCATCTGAACTCTTCAAATATTAACCTCAGCGTAAGTACTTTTATACTATTTAGGTCATACTATTTAGTTATGTATGCTCGTTACTTGGAGTTTGCTATTGTTACTGTACTAGGATCTATCGCTGGATCTAGATAACAGTGTAAATTATCGATAATAAAATCACTAGTTTACCGCTTGCAGGAATACTGTATAGTTGGAATTCCCCCTTCTTCAGTATGAGACGCTGAGAGAAGCCTGCTTGGTATTGTCCCAGGTTAGAAAATAAGTCCGTGGTGAAATGGGCAGGGCAAACTAACAACTTCGAATTAAACTGTTGCGGTATCCGATTATAGATAAACATCAACCACGCCTGTTGACATTTCTTTTCTGTGGGAAGGGTATGAAAAGTCCTTACATCCCCTGCACAGCCTTGAACATAACATTTGTTTCCATGATCTGCCATTTTCCCTATGATCCTCGCTTGTTTCTTTACCTGCAGTACTTCCGATGATTCGGCTGCGCAGTTCTGCCTGGCATTGAACATGGGTTGGCATGCACATTTTTGGAAGCGTACATATTAATGATCCCGACTGTTGCGTCACAGACGGTGTTATGAGGGATTCGCCTATTTTTCAGGGGTGCTTTTCAAAAACGAGATTTAAATAAGAAGGAGAAAACAATGGTGTTTGAGACTCACTGTATGTCATGTCCATGTACTGAACTCTTGTTATTTAACTTGTTATTTAACTATGTCAAGATAAATTCAATTTCAAATTCTAGGGCACCTTTAATATTCTTTTTGGATGCTTTTGACACTCTTAGCATGTATGCAACTCAACATGCACATTATAGATGTCAGCCAGTAGACGTGTGCTAAGTCTCAGAAACGGGCGTGGTGGAAGGGCTCACACCTTTAGACAAAAGTGTGTGTGTTTGTTAGTTTTACCTACAGTCACAAAACTCGGTACGTATATTTTTCTCATCGAGCCGGATAAAATTTCTAATTTACAGTCATTAGCTCTGACCAGCAGAATGTCAAATATTTTGGTTTGAATGTGGACTTTTTGCAAAATCAGACTGAGTTTTTAGCTACTCCTCCTAAATGGTTTATTTTATTCACACCGAAACTTTTCAACATGATGAAAATACATTGAAGATGCTAAGTTGTGAACGCATATTAAATATCTCAAATGGTTTTGCTATGGCGAGGGATTAAAGTAATGTCAAAAAAGAAAACAGGAAAAGCCTCATATCTTCTAAAAATTGTATTATACACCATTTATTTCTATATAAAATTATACAAATATTAGAACTAAACCCATTTTATTCTATACCGCCCTCTAGTGATGTATGACTGAGAAAACTCTTGTGTTCAAAATTATATCAAAATAGTAAAAAGCATTGATAACAAATCATTCAGTAATGAGAAAACACGGTTGAGCGTTGCTGTGAGATGCACGATGGTTCTGCTGTGATCTTTGTTTGGAACTATTTTCGTTGCTGAAACAGAACAAAAACAGTCAATATTGCATCTAAAATGTAAGTGACTTCATTTTAAAGGCCCACTGAAGTGCCCTGAAACGTGCAGCTTTATATGATGTGTAAAGAGTTAGCTCAAAGAAATATTAATAATCAATCATAACTTGTTATAATTGATTATGATTATTTGGATCAGTTAATAGAATTAACTTAATGTAGTAAAATTAATATTAAAATCAACCCACCTGTTCGTCCCGTTAACACTCGGCGCTAATTGTTTATTAATTCTAAGAAATATTCATTTATTCTAAGAAAAGGGTATCTTTCATGGCCACAGAAAAATTATTATTTCTAAGCATGTACAGCGCTTAGAGCGTGTAACAAGATCAAGATCGTAAAATAAATTTAGTTGCAAGCAGAGAGTCAGAACCAAATACGTATTGTGCACAAGTTTTATTAATCAGCTTATCATTTGAAGATCACCTCTGTAAATAACCATAAGTATATTTTGTTACAGAAAAGGTGATTGTCTTTTATTTTGAAATTTTTGTACTGAAACTTCCGGTCTTAAGCTACGCGCTTTTGTTTTCTTTTGGCTAGCGCAGTTTATAGCTTATAGCTTGTTATCCCGAATACGGCAATAACTTTGACACAGAGCCGTGTAAACGTCCAATTCATCCTTGCAGCTAGTGATGGCCAAATGAAGCGTTTCGAAGCATTATTGCTTTCTGATACAATTGTGTTGAAAATGGTTCATTACTCGAAGCTTCATTCAGATAGAAATTGCAGCACCATCTCCTGGTGAAGTAAATGTAATGCAACAAAGCTGACAACCATAAAATGCAAGTAGGCGTATATGTTAACGCCCCGTTTATTACGTGTTTACCGAGGCGATCAAAGCTGAAACAGTGTTAGTGCTGTGAAACTCATTTATGTAGGTGAATTTTACAGATACTGATTAATTTCATGTGTTCACCTTGATAATAAAACATTAAGCATGATGTGTGTTTGTGTAATTATTTCTTTAGACAAGGACAGAAGATCAGACCAGCTTAAAAAAAGTTGGAACCACAGAAATTCTAATGGTTTCTATTAAAATACCAATAGGAACCATTGGCTTTTACCATTTAAACCACTACAGAATAATTTTTTGTAGTGTGTTTGGGACATATTCCATCAGGATTTAATGCCCCCACCAATAGAACCCAACACATATCAGTAGAGACCAACCGAGACCACTATAATTCCCATTACAACCAATAAAATTCCCATGAAGTTTGAAAATGAAATGGTTAATTCAATATAATTTCTGTAATGGTTTCTATAGTTTTTTTTAGCAGTATCATGTGTGAAAGCTTTATCTTGTTTATCTGCGGGAAGCAGAACTCTATAACTTGTTAACTGATGGGACTGATATTTTTGTATGTTGAAAAGGATGTGCTTGTGTAACTGGTTGTACTTGTAATGTAGCATAGGGTTTTTGAAGTTTCTGTCTTTCTCCATATCATTCACTACATATGTAAAAATATTTGTATGCAGAACTGTCAAAGAACTAACCTTATCCGGGGAAATAAGTTTAAAGTGTTCCCAAACTTGGGAACGACTTCTCTTTCTCGGGTCCATCACAATACTGAAATAAACTCAATCCACTCTCCTCAACAATAACGCCAATCCAAACACCGACTACTACAACCCACGGTGTTGCAATGGTTTGGCTTCACTTTTATAAGAAATACAGCCGCCAGGTTTCAAATCTGTCAACACTGGATTGGGCTGTCAAAGCAGTCAGGTGGTTCACTACAGGAGTGAACCAGTGTGTTTGCTTCAGACGTCATTTTCACGTGACTAGTGACGAAATGATACAAGCTCCGAAGCAGTGGTTCATTGCAAGGACCGTTCGAGTTTGAAGCAAGCTTCGGAGCGTCGGTGTCAGACGTAACATCACTACTTGCAGCCCCTCCGAAGATGGCAAAAGGTATGTTAAGTCAGTTGAGAGAAGAGCATTTTGTCTGTTAATATGTCAGTTTTTGCACAAATGTAAGAAAGCACAGACTGATCTCATAAAATTGCGTGTGTATGACACGCCAATTCGTATTTCCATTTTTGGCGTGCTATCAACACGCACAACCGCTTTTCAGCGTGTTTATGAACGCAGTTGACTTAACGTTATTACTGTATATATAAATATATGACCTACCTCCACCCCGTCCCTAAACCTACCCGTCACTGGGGTTAATAGCATTTATGAGTCTTCCCCTGCCATCCTAGGGAAAAAAAAATATCGCTCCCCAGATGTAGATCTACATTTTGCTTCGTTTCGCTCGGAAATTTAATGACGTGTACATATACGCGGAATCACTTGGACATTAATGGCGTAGACATACACGCATACACGCGGATATCTCAAAATGCGTATAGATATCACGCAACTTGACTTGAAAGTGGCGTGTCTGTTTACGCAAAAGTCATGATGTCATGTTGGAAAGCATGTGAATGTGAACAATGTTAGCTGATCAGTACGTTTTGTATACATTTCAGCTGTTACGTTTGTGATATGGTGAACGGATTAAGGTTCATAAAGATTAAACATCATAAAACCATCAGTAAAAGTCTCATCCCTGTTCGGGGGGCATGCTACAGTAAGAGCTTCACCTCAGTGTGCTATATCGAGCGGCTCGTGAATGCTAAGGACAACGGCAACAGCACAGGCAGCGAGCTACAACAACACGGAAAATGGACGGCATCAAAGAGCAAACACGTAAGCTACAAACCAAAATCAATGAAACAAGAGATTTATTACATCAAGGAGATACAGAGAGCATGTCAAGGCAGGAGTTAAAGGACGATATTGAACGCAAGGAAAAACAATTAGCCGATCTCTATAAAATGGAGGCTGCGACCGAAGTGTGCCTATGTGCTAACGGAGAAAATGCTAGCCTACCAAAAAGACGAACTGATTAAAAAGGAAAAAAAACTGTTAAGTCTCTATGAACAATGGAAAGGGCTAATCAGAACATCCAGAGAAAGCCTAAAGACTGACTTATCAGAGCACAAGTTGTGTGCAATGGCCGACGATATTGAAAAGGGTTTGAATAACATGATGAAGGTGTACAGTGAAATAAGGGAGCGTACGCCATCCCCTGACACAAGACGCAAAATGGACTCTTGTGAAGCAGTAACTAAGGACATTATAAAAATACTGTTCTGTTCATGAAGCACCAGCTCCCTCTAGTGGCATACCTCAATTAATGCCACAAAACAATGTGTCTATCCATATGTCAAATCACACGGTGAACAATCCAAACCCTCAAATTGTTACTCAAGCATCTCCCACGGACATTTCCCAGTTGGCCCAAGCAATTCAAAACAGTATAGCCATAAACAGAATCCCAGTGCCAATGTCCACAGTGTTCAGCGGAGATCCAATTAACTACATTGAATGGAAGGCTTCATTCTCTTCACTTGTAGACTGCAAAGGCATCTCATCTGCTGATAAACTTCACCTGCTCAAAAGGTATGTCACAGGCCCAGCACAAAAATGTCTTGAGGGCACATTCTATCGCAGTGATAAAGAGGCATACAGGGACGCATGGCAAAAGCTTGACCAACGTTATGGACCGCCTTTTGTTGTCCAAAGAGCTTTCAGAGACAAACTGTCAAAATGGCCTAAAATAAGCTTAAAGGAGGATTAAGGACATTTTCAGACTTTCTAAATGCATGTCTCCAAGCCTCACCATATGTAAAAGGCCTAGAGATGACTGTGAGGAAAATCAAAAGTTGCTGCAGAAAGTTCCTGACTAGCAGGCAGCCCGTTTGAATCGCCAGGTCACAGTTACACTTTGGACGGCAAGGATTTTCCCTCCTTTAAGGACTTTGCACAATTTGTGGCAGTCGAGGCAGAAATCGCATGCAACCTGGTCACTTCTTCATACGCTCTTCACTCATGCAGCTCATCCTATGAAAAGAGGACCACAAAGGACTTTAAATCAAACAGATCCACACAAGTCTTCACAACGCAAACCACGGTACAAAACAACCAGGCAAGAAAAAGCAATACAAATGTAAAGGTACCCTGCATGTTTTGCAAAGATGAAAAACACCAGTTTTCAAGGTGCCCCAACTTTTCAGATCAGCCCTTAGAAGAGAAGGGCACATATGTTAAGGACAATAAACTGTGCTATGGATGCTTAAAGGTGGGCCACAACGCCAAAGATTGTTGCCATCGCCACACTTGTGACATTTGGAAAGGAAGGCATCCCACTTGTCTGCACAATGACAATCACAAGGCATATGAAAGGTCTCGAAGCTCTGACAACACCACTCCAAGCACTCTAAATGAAACCGCGGCAGTCACAGCTCTCAAATTTACTTAGGTGGGTCAGTCAAGTAGCACATCCATGATCGTTCCTGTATGGGTGTCTACGGTTCAGAGCCCGTCTAAAGAGGAATTAGTTTACGCACTATTAGACACACAAAGTGACAGCACATTTGTCTGTGAAGAATTAAGCAACCAGCTACGAGCGGACACTCATCCTGTAAAGTTAAAGCTAACTACCATGCTGGGTGTTCACTCTATTGTTAAGAGTCACAGAGTATCTGGACTGTGTGTGAGAGGTTATGACTCAGACATTCGCATCGACCTACCCCCCTCATATACCAAAGACTTTATTCCAGTTAACTATGACAACATACCCACTAGTGACACAGCAATGGCCCCACCTGACAGAAATTGCTGACAAGATTCCACCTCTTTTGAGTTGTGATGTTGGACTCCTTATCGGATTTAACTGTCCCAGAACTTTAGCTCCAAGACAAGTTCTACTAGGAGAAGGTGAGGGGCCATATGCCATCCGCACAGACCTAGGGTGGAGTATCGTTGGAGGCTCCACACCAGCGCTCAATGTAACTCAGTCAAGTTTGTGTCATAGAATCACAATAAAGGAATTACCCCCCGTAACTCCCATGGAGGTGATTAATGTGCTAGAGTCAGATTTTAAGGACACAAAGGCAAGCGACAAAACAGTCTCACAAGAGGATCTTATCTTTTTAGACAAGCTCAAGGAGGGAATAAGGAAAAACGAACAAGGACACTGTGAGATGCCTCTGCCATTCAGACAAAGGCCACACTTACCCAACAACAGAAAGCTTGCTGAAATCAGACTCGAACACTTAAAGGGAAAGTTCAACAAAGATGAAAAGTACAAAAGAGACTATGTAACTTACATGAAAGACATTATTGAAAGGGGTGACGTTGAAGAAGTAAGGAAATTTTCCTTGAATGAAGGAAAACAAGGTGAACAATGGTACATTCCCCATCACGGGATGTATCACCCCAAAAAGCCCACTAAACTTCGTGTTGTGTTCGATTGTTCAGCCAACCACAATGGTACAAGTCTAAATGATCATCTTCTCCAAGGGCCAGACCTGATTAACAATCTAACAGGCATCCTCCTACGGTTCAGACAACATCCTATTGCTCTTAGATGCGATATAGAGAAGATGTTCCACCAGTTTCACGTCCAGCGGTGCGACGGTTTTCTGTGGTGGAAAAACGGCAACACAGAGACACAGTCACAGGTATACAGATTAAAGGTACATCTTTTCGGTACGACATCATCCCCAGGGTGTGTAAATTACGGACTAAAGTATTTAGCTGAAGAACATTATCACACACACCCTGTTGGATCTGAGTTCATGGAAAAGGACTTTTATGTGGACGACGGAGTCACAAGCACAGACACAGTTGAAAAGGCAATACAGCTAGCACAAGAGGCCACAGAGATATGGAAGCAAGGAGGGCTCCGTCTACACAAATTTATCTCAAATAGCCCTGCTGTTCTACAAAGCATCCCGCCGTCTGAATGTGCAGTAGAGACAAAAACAAAGGACTTAACATTCAAAGACATGCCACAAGAAAGGGCCTTAGGCATCCAATGGAAAGTTGAAAGGGACTGTTTCAGATTTGACAACACTTTAAAAGACCAACCAGCAACACGTCGAGGCATCTTGTCTACTGTTGCATCCATCTACGACCCCCTTGGCTTCCTGGCATCATATGTGCTACACGGAAAAAGGATCCTGCAGGAAATGTGTCACCAAGGTATCAACTGGGACGACTCCCTGCCAGAAGCACTGAGGCCAAGGTGGGAGAGCTGGCAACGTGACTTTGCCATAACATAACTCACTGTTACTTTCCTGCTAGTTTCGGAGAGCTTAAAGAAATAGAGTTGCACCACTTTTCGGATGCGAGCACGAGTGGTTATGGACAATGCACCTATTTAAGAGCCAAAAACGTTAAAGAGGAGATTCACTGTTCATTGGTAATAGCTAAAGCCCGTTTTTCTCCTACCAAGCTGACGACAATCCCCAGACTCGAGCTAACTGCAGCTGTAGTTTCAGTCTCAGTTAGTAACATGTTGAGAGATGAACTCTGCTACACTCAAGTCAAAGAGTATTTCTGGACTGATTCAAAGGTAGTTTTGGGCTATGTAAACAATGAGGCACGTTGTTTCCATACTTTTGTAGCGAATAGAGTCCAAAAGATTCGCCAAAGTACAAAACCTCAGCAATGGTTTTATGTGCCATCTAAAGAGAACCCGGTCGAAAGTGCATCTAGGGGTAAATCGTCACTGAGCTTCTCTCATCCAACTGGTTCAATGGACCCTCCTTTCTCTGGGAGAGGGACCTGCCCACAACACAAAATGTAGAGCTGGAACTGTGTCTTGGAGATCAAGAAGTCAGAAAAACACAGACAATGTTAACCAAAGTTACGGAGACATTCAGCCTTGCAGAACGTTTTTCCAAGTTCTCATCATGGTCCAAAGAAGTCAAAGCTGTAGCACATCTCATAAGAAGGGCCAAGAAAGTCAAATCAGATGCACCGGCTACAGTGAGTGAACAAGAAAATGCGGTACATGTCATCATTCAGGATGTACAAAAACAAACATGGAAAAGAGATAAAACTATTAAACAAAGGCAACCAGCTCCCACATCACAACAAACTGTTCCACTTAGACATTTTCAGGGGCACTGACGGTCTCATCAAGGTCGGAGGGAGACTTTCATCTATCAAAGACTCTTTCAAACACCCTATTGTGATTCCAAAGGAACATCATGTGACCAAACTCATAATAGCTCACTACCACGACAAAGTAAGACACCAAGGAAAAGGCTTCACCATAAACAAAATCAGATCCAGTTTCTACTGGATCCCAGGGATGAGCAGAACCGTTGCTTCTTTCATCCGCCAGTGTGTCATCTGTCGCAGACTCCGCAAAGCTCCAGAGGGTCAGAGAATGAGTGACCTACCTGCAGAATGCTTAGAGCCCTCTCCGCCCTTCACATACTGCGGTATGGACTGTTTTGGCCCTTTTGTAACTATAGAAGGCTGAAAACAACATAAACGGTATGGACTTTTATTCACTTGCTTTTGCTCCCGCGCCATTCACATTGAGCTATTAGAGGACTTATCCACTGACACTTTCATCAATGCATTAAGGTGTTTCATTACTATCAGAGGTGCAATTCGCCAAATCCAATGTGATCAGGGAACAAACTTTGTTGGCGCAAAGAATGAGTTTAAAACTGCCTTAAGTGAACTGGACACCCAAAGACTGAGTATTTATCTGTCCCAAAAACAGGGCGACTTTGTGATGAATGCACCTCACTCCAGTCGGTGGAATGCGGGAACGCCAGATAAGAACTGTCAGAAGTGTATTGAATTGCAATCGTTCTCCGAAGTTGCAATCGTTTTCTTCTCCGTTGGATGAAGAAGATATGATGAACTTGCATGGTTAGTTAGACTCTATTCTGGTTGAAAGTGCTCTCTCTCCATGAGCACATGTTGCACATTTCATCTTGGACGCCCCAGTTTCTCAATCTGGACTGTTTTGGGAGGCGGTCAACACTGTGGTTGACAAGTTTCGGGCCGGAAAATCCTAGTCAGCTGTCCTCAGGCAGTTTATGCCCAAGAGGGTTAGGGAATCCTCTAACCCCTCCCCATCTCAACCCAGAGAATGTTCTTCTCATAGGCCGGATTTTGCCGCTAGGAGAAGTGACTCGGCTCATCATCCACCTGCTACGGTTTGGGGAGCCCGCGGTCACCGGTTTCCCCACCAGCGACCTTATAGGCGTCTGGAGCTGAAGCGGTCTAACAAACCCTTCGCTCCAGCCTCCTCGAATCGTTCCTGACCCGCAGGTCAGATATAGGAGAGCTTCCCCCGATTTACGAGGTTGGGAAAGACCGCACAAGCGTTTCTGCCCACCTCTCACTTGCTCTCCTTCTCTAAACCTGTCACTTTCGCCACCCAGCGTGTTTCGAAGTGCAGTTACTTCCCAACCTCGTTCAAACCGTCTGGCGCAGGAGGAAGGAGACCCGTTCAGCTTTCTCCCCTTGCCTCCGACGCGTTTGATACCTGCCGCTCGCATCCTCAGAGACACTTTCGGTTTTCTTCAGGAGCAGGCAGACCCTATGATCTTGATCAAACAGGCAGTGGTACCTCCCACTACGTGTCAGGACGTCAAGTGCTCTCCTTCACGTTGGACCACGCCTCCCCACAGGAGTCAGCGCATCACCCCAACACAGGTATGTCCTCCGCATTGCAACACTCCACTTCCTCTATTTCATTTCTTTCAAGAATGGAGGCGTCTTGCCAGGGGTATCGCCTTGGATCCTCCGCACAGTTCGGCTCGGCTACACACTTCAGTTCTGTCGCCCGCCCCCTTGCTTCAACGGAGTCTTTCCAGCTGTAGTCAACAGCGCCTCAGAGGCTTCTGTACTACAGCAGGAGATTTCGTCCCTTCTCCTCAAGGGAGCAATAGAAGAGGTTCCTCCGAAGGAAGTAGAACAAGGCTTCGTCAGCCGTTACTTCTTGGTCCTGAAAAAGGGCGGAGGTTTGCGACCGATACTAGACCTGCGCCGGCTAAATTTCTCCCTTTACAAAGGGAAATTCAAGATGTTGACGCTAAAAGCTATCATATCTCAAATTTTTGCAGGGGACTGGTTCGTGACAGTAGGATGACCTGAAGGATGCATATTTTCATATTCAGGTCGTACGGCGACACAGAAGGTTCCTCAGGTTTGCCTTTGGAGAGGGGGTGTACCAGCACAGGGTCCTTCCCTTTGGTCTCGCTCTAGCGCCGAGAACGTTCACAAAGTGTATGGATGCTGCTCTGGCCCCGTTGCGGCTCCAGGGCATCCGTATACTCAACTACCTGGACGATTGGCTCCTTTTAGCCCAGTCCAGGGAATTAGTGACTCACCACAAGGACATTGTCCTTCGTCACATTCAGTCTCTCGGCCTGAGGTTGAACACAGAGAAGAGTGTTCTTACCCCAACTCAAAGCACAGTTTTCTTAGGGGTGCGCCTCGATTCCGCTCTGATGCAGGCCCGTTTTGCTCCTGCCTGGATTTCCAGTCTTTTGACATGTTTGGCTCGCTTCTCGCTTGGCCATCATGTTTCTGTGGGCACTTGCCGCAGGCTTCTGGGTCTCATGGCCGCAGCATCCCCTGTGCTTCCCCTGGGGTTGCTCCACAAGAGACCATTTCTGTGGTGGATGAAACTCTCAGGTGCCCGGTCCACAGGCCCGGCTCTTCGCCTGTTGAAGGTGTCGCGCAGTTGCTTTCGCGCCCTTTCAATTTGGCGGGACCCTCTCTTCCTTCGGAAAGGGGTCGGCATGGGTGCAGTTTTCCGTCGCCAAATGGTTACGACAGACGCCTCTCTGACCACGCCATCAGCTAATGAATTGGCATGATTCTATAAGGGCTTCAGACAATCGGCACACCCAGAGGGCGTTCCCACTGCGTCTTAAGCTACGCAGCTTCTCGTTCCCTATTCATAGGACATAGGTTACATCTGTAACCAGAGACGTTTTAAAGGTCTGTTTATGTCTTTTCTATGGCCTCTGCCTTGACCACATGACCACATTTTTAAAAGCAATAAACCAACTTTTCTGATCGTAGTCATGGTAACCAACAGAGATGGGGGACTCGAGTCACATGACTTGACTCGAGTCTGACTCGAGTCGCCAATTTAAGGACTTGAGACTTGCTTGACTAAATTAAGAAAATTACTTGACTTGACTTTGACTTGAGATCCAATGACTCGAGACTTGACTTGAACTGTATGACTCAGAATGACTTTATACTTTTTTTATATAAATCATAGCAACATCAATTGATGAACAAAATGAAAGCAACGGAACCATTGACGCAGTCATCAGATTCTGCGCGATTGCGTGACGCTGCACAAGCACAGGAAAAACATACATCGCGGTGAGCGCGCTAAATACAAAAACATCTCCCAGCATCGTTTCTTTTTGGATATAAACTAGAAATTGGCCATATTCCAACAAGAAGATTTGTTGTACGCATAATAACTGGCAAGAGATATCGGACACGACCATCATAACCTCGAACTTCATTCACCACGTCTAAAAGTAAGCTATAGCTTGTTTAATCTGTTTGTTATAGTTAATTTGACTAATGTTTAATCTAGAGAGAACAGTGGCTTTATACAAAATTATGCTTTCAAATGAAGCTTAAGGCTGTCAATAGATTAAAATGATAATAGTGATTAGTGATGGCATATGTTTGGTATAACGTGCATAAATTCACACAGACATTTGCAACAGTTTCTTCCAAATCATGCTTTAAAGCCAAATATGTCGCTCTTTCCAATGACGAAAAACAACATAAGAAACTGTTAATGATGTTTTGTCGTGTTTTATGTTTCTCTTGAAGTAGGGTCAGATGTTATATCAGGGGGTTGGGGGGTAAAATGCCAGCAGAATTATTATGCACCCAAAATTCAAGATGTGGTGAAAAAAAAATGGCCCTAGTAGGCTATGAGTTATTTTTATATATAACATGATGTTTAGTAAACAGTTCAGTAAACAAAGAGTGGCTTAGTTCCAGAATGAATCTACCGTTTTGAACGAATCAATTGAATGAATGCTTCTATGACTTTGTACATTAAGACGGTGATTTGGCGGTTAGCGGATATTAGCGGTTTTAATTTCATAATTAAAAAAATATAATTTATTATTTTTTAGCATCTAATGTTCTCTATATTAAAATGATTATATTTAAATCATTAATCTCATAACATTATATATGGTGTTGTCATTGCAGTATAAATGCATGGTTAGAAAAAAAATTGTTAGAACATAGTTAGAAAAAAATGCCCCTGGAAATCTATTTATGGGGTCACATATTGGCTCTTAATGGGAAAGTTAAAGTCCCTGTAAAGTCAAAATTATCAAAATTTTCTGTGTCACACCACAGAAAAACGTGTTATTAGCCACCCAGCCAAATTTGAATGATAAAAAAAGCCGGCAAGTACATCAAATAAGCTATCAAAATCTTGAAAAAGTGAGCATTATTCTCTGCTCTCAAACGCTGGGGGCGTGTCCGCTGGCTGCGCTGAAACCATGCCCACTCGCGGGAAAGCTGCCGACAGTGATATTAGCTGATACTGTTTTCGGGACGGGAGGATGCAGGCCGAGGCGGGAGAAGATAGTCGGTTCGGCCCCATTCACCAGTAATAGCGGATTATCAGTGAATCCCAGTTGTATCAGACGACAGTTTATAAAACTATCCTGTGTAAAATAATCACTACAGAGGCGGGTGTTGGCGGTGATCCTCAGCTCTCCATCAAGGTTGGCTCTTCACAAAATTAATCCACCTCTTCTTGATGTGATCGTTTTTAGGAAATTTAAAAAACAGACTGATCTCATAAAATTGCGTGTGTATGACACGCCAATTCGTATTTCCATTTTTGGCGTGCTATCAACACGCACAATCGCTTTTCAGCGTGTTTATGAACGCAGTTGACTTAACGTTATTACTGTATATATAAATATATGACTTACCTCCACCCCGTCCCTAAACCTACCCGTCACTGGGGTTAATAGCATTTATGAGTCTTCCCCTACCATCCTAGGGAAAAAAAAATATCGCTCCCCAGATGTAGATCTACATTTTGCTTCGTTTCGCTCGGAAATTTAATGGTGTGTACATATACGCGGAATCACTTGGACATTAATGGCGTAGACATACACGCATACACGCGGATATCTCAAAATGCGTATAGATAACACGCCACTTGACTTAAAAGTGGCGTGTCTGTTTACGCAAAAGTCATGATGTCATGTTGTAAAAAAAGACACCGATCTGTTTTGTACATGATCGCATCCAGGTAGTAGCCTACGCATTTCCGTGTTGAAGGCATAGCTAGCTAGCAAACTGTAGTAGGCTGTAGTAACTAGTACTGACAGTAACTCGAGATTGAGGGGCCAGCCTCAGTGGCATCAGTGCGTCATCAAGTAGGGGCGTGTCCACCAGCTCAGGGGCTCCAGTGCGTCATCGAGCTCCGTTTTAGCCCCGCCCAAAAAATCCGGAAAATAGCAATGGTGAAAAACTGTTTAACGGTCTAACTCCACAATTCAGTAATTCACAGTTCACAGTCTTTGTACTATGTTTTAGCAATACCTTTCTAACATTTATAATGGGTTTAGAAGTTGTTGTTTTTTAATTGCCTTTACAGGGACTTTAATGTCTGCCGGTGATATTCCATAAAAAAATATTTAAGCAAAGTTAAACATATGACATTTACTATAAAACCAAAATAATTAATGCATCACACTTGTGAATTTAGCTTCAAATGATTTATCTTCAACATTTTTCGTATAATTGTTATAATAATAATAATAATTCCAAATTTTGATAATCATAAATACATCCTATAATAAATATGAATATTATTAATATTACGATATAAATGTATAAGAAAGGTAATAATTTCTGAGGGAAAAATAAAGAAGGTTGAGACCAAAATAAACTCTACTTTTTTTCTGTTTGGTATTGTAACTTGACTTTGACTTGACTTGACCCTTAGCAGGACTCGACTTGACTTGCTTGAAGTGAACCACTGACTTGACTTGACTTAACTTGGTTGTGTGTACCTGCGACTTAGACTTGCTTGAGACTTGATGGTAGGGACTTGAGACTTACTTGTGACTTGAACATGTGTGACTTACTCCCATCTCTGGTAACCAAGACCATCCCAGAGTGAGTTTTAAAGATTATTTGTTACATATAACAAATAATTGTGTCTGATTTGTCTCAGTCGTTACAGATGCATTGACGGAATTTCCACTGAAACAGGAAGCTAAGGCGGGACATATTAAATGGCTCCTCCCCCTTTTCAAATAGCATATAGCGTTTAGTTTACCTCACAGACTGCGAGTCGTACTTGACAGCACCATGGAAACGAATCCGAGGGCTGATACGTTGGATTCAATAGTAACGTTCGAGGTGTGAATAAATTCTAGCCATTTCATTCTAAAAAACGGAATAAAACTCGAGCGTTTGAGCAACCGAACACACATCCCCAACCCATATTGCTCCGTGACATGACAACGGTAGTGATGTCCGTTTCGTGAACGAATCGTTCTTTTGAACCGGTTCGTTTTTTGTGAACCGGTCGAACCAGTTCACCAAATCAAACTGAATCGTTCAAAACAGAGTCAACGCTGATCCAGTTTTCTAAAGTTACTCGCTTTTAGACAAGATTGACAGTCACTCCGACTCAAAATAAACCAATATCCCGGAGTATATGTTACTCCAGTAACTCTGACAGTTAACTGATGGAACTGATGAGCACGAGCAGCTGACACTGAGCATGCTTTTACTGCTGAACGTACAGTCAGGTACAGCCACGGTCGATTTGGCCAGGTGGTATTTATAGCATAGGGGCGGGATGCTTCAGATTCTAGAGAGCATTTGATTGGACAGAAGATGTGATGAGAAGTTGAAGTCCGCGGTGACGTCATAAAACTCTGTTGTGGCAAAAATTCTCAAACAAACATCACTGCGTAAGAGACACTCAGAGTCAAATTATATAAAATAGAAGTATTTATTCTTGCAAGAATAGGAGCAGTCTAATACACAGTTGTTACCCTGTGCAGAAGAGTGACACACCCCCAGACAGACTGAACTAGCTTTTATCTTAGTTTCAAGGCCTTCTTCCCCCCAGAGCCTTCCTCCCAGTGGTTTTCCATAGACGTCACTAGTTGGCCCACTAAGCTCCCCTGCACCAAATGGCCTTCTGACATCTAGGTCAGAGGTCCTTGTTCGTCTGTTCTCTGGAGTGTCTCCCTCTTCTGCCTCCCCAGGTACATAAACAGAATCCTCTCACTACAAGTGAGAGACACACATGTGACATTCTTTGAATCATCTATATTTTACTAAAGATCAATGAATATCATTAAAATTGCCACCACAACTCCTCACTTTTTATCATTCTGATTACCCATAATCACAATAATAAACAATAAGACAAATTTTAAGTCATATCATCACACTTATACTTTTCATCTCTGATTTTTTGCATAAAATGATCACTCTCCTTGAACCTGTGAAGAAAAGTTTAAAATGAAGAAGCATAAGGCTGTTTTTGTGGGGGAAATGCCCCGTAATATTTTAGCAAGCAAGTAAACATTTCACTGCGTTGGGCTAAGCGAGAAATCTCTGTTTCTGCGCTCCTGTAAACAGACCCTCAGTCACGCCAGTAAGGAAAAGGTAGTTATAACATAGCAAGGAAACAACCAGATAAAAGTAAAATAAAAAAATCCCTCAGTTTCAAACCCTATCTTTGTACGCCATCTCGTAACACGGATGACTGCTGCTTTTAACCCCCTTTAAATCTTTGCCCTTAATCTTTCTCAGAAAATAAACAAATAGAAGAAAAACAAACAGAACATACATTTAACACATATCTCACTGTAGCTCCCACTACCTGTGTCGTCACAATTTTGTTCATCCTTGGGATAGACTGTCATTTTCACCAATTGAACAGACAGCATGTTTCACCTGTCTGTAATCATATTCACCCATGAATAACAAAATTATTAGAATAACAATCCTAACTCCTATCATTAAGCCTTTTCCATTAATCTACGCCCATCTCCATATTTCATTTACTTCTAATTCAATTTAGTAAGCTCTATTTAATGCCATATTTAACAAAATCTAACCAGAGAAGTCTTATAATTTTATCCATTCTTCTAACCAATGCAGTTGTTCAATATTAACTCTAATATTTCCATTACGGACACAATCAATATATTTTCTACATTTACAATCAAATCAATACTTTTAATTCAAACATGCTGTGGTTCTACTTAATACGCTTCAACAATTATCCCTATAATTTACATTAATTAATAGATCTCTTCCCAAAAACATTTTCCTTAAATATTTCCTAATGAATAAGTAACCAATCAAATCTTTTGATCGACTGTATATCAATACTAAGCCCTATTTTGATTTAATCAAATCAAATCCTCAAAATAATCACAAAACCCCATTCTTCTGTTAAACTTAAACCATCAGTTGGCAGTTGGTTCCTCCTCCAGGCGTGATGATAATCTCGTTCGCCCCATGGACTATGGGATGGTTGTGGCCTGTTGGTGTTGTCTAAGGTGATAGGGTTGGACCCAGGTGTCACATTCTCCAACCATTTTCTGATCCTTATAAGGTTTTCCCTTAAATCACGACCGCACCCCCACTGGAGTGAACTGTCACCTGTGAATGGAGACCTTAAGTATTTTGTTAGTGACCGCTTGTCTAGCCGCTCGTCCCCTTTGGTGTGACCTGTGGAATCAACCTGAAACATTATCACCGGATAATTTCTCGCTCACTTAATAGCACTCAGGATCCTTTTCCCCTGAAAAACAATATTTATACATTTGGAACAGAATCAGTTCTGTTTTCTGCAACCCATCCTGACATTCTGTAAAAGGAAAATTTAAGTTATGCGCTGCGCAGGTGTGGCACCTTTCTGCTACAAAAACAATCCAGGCCAGGATAGTTAGTCAAATTCATCCATAGCCATCATTTTATAGGGGACATTCTCCCCTGTATCCAAAAGTCTGCATGCTCTGTAAAGAAAAACAAATGTCGAGGTTATTTTCAGATAGTAAAATACGTAGTTTCTTTTGTCTGCTGTGCTGCCATGGCCTTCGCTGCTGCATCTGCCCTAGCGTTTCCTGTTGAAACAGTCCTGCAAATACATGTACAGACAGCAAATTTTGTTTGGGACCCAAGTAAACCATATTTGGCAATTGTTATACCATCTCCCTCTTGATGCACGACACAACTCGAGCATCAATTTAACATAACATTTAACATAGTGTTTTTTATAAAGTTTGCCATCAACACTAACCCAAACGGCGTCCTTCAGCCAAATTTTTCCCAGACATCCTTCTCTGCCTCTGAAACAAAAATATTACATTCTTCACTTAAAGCCCAATCTCATCTTCTTATCGAAGTATTTGAAGGGCAACGTCCCTGAGTCTCACAGCGAATCTTGCTTTTCAGGCCTGTTGTTTGGTCTCTCAAGTCAGTCATCTACAAACATTTCTAAAGTCATAAATTTTCAGGTCAGGTCGTGCTGTACAGACTTGGTCAATGTCAGTCAATCATTTCTCCCCCTTTGTTCACAATTATCATAAATGTTAAGGGCTCTCTTGATACTTCGAAATTGACTTAGCCAATATGTCATTTTGTTGTTGCCATCAAATCTACAATATTTTCATTTATCTCAGCCCATGCCAGATGGTGATCTACAACTACACAATTCCAATTTACACAAATACTTAAACTGATCCAGAACATAATTCAAATCGACATCCTGCATGACAAAAGTATTACTACCAGACAGAGCTTGATGTCCAATCAACTTAAAGCTCGTCCCATGTTCTGTATTGTCTTTTCAACCGATCCCCTCAGAATTATCGGCTTCTTTAAAATTTGTCATTTGCCTTAACCCATCTGTAATGATAAAACTGTTCTGTTCTAATTTCAATACTGTTCTAATATTAGTACCCCAAACTAATACATACAAGACATAAAGTGCTGTCACCATCACACACACACTCATACTAGACACACACATGTTAACTGCTCATTCTCAATGTTTGCCCTTTCCTTATATCATCGTTAAAAGGATTTAAATTTTAAATAAGATTTTAAACTTCACATATTTTCTGTAGCTTTTCCCTAATTTTACATGGTCTCTTAACCACTTTCAAAGCATGTCTTGTTCATTATTCATTTAATTTTTTTTTTTAGACAAGTCAGCTGGGTTGTTTTGGATTCATTATCATTATTTTCCTTCAGCTTGCTCTAGCAGGCCGATAACAGAAAGACAGACACAGTTACCATTCCTTCCTCCAGCTCAAGCAGTCTCTCTCACTATAAATCCATTTCTTATACAAAATGTAATATTAAATTCATTACAATAACCTTTGACCATCCACCTTTGTTATCCAGACTTAAATCTACAAAGCTGTCTTCATCTTTAGTCACCACCATGTCTAACGACCTTCAGGAGTTAGAACTATGTTATAGACTAGTTCTAAATCAACTTCTATACATTTTCCTTGCCCATAAGGCAACCGACATCAAAAAGTTTTATTACTGTCTCCACAACAATTAATAATGGCAATCCCCCTTACGGTCTCAGCTGGCTCTTGAAAGCCCATTGCCATTAGCTCTTTGTCTATAATTTTCTTCTCAGGGTGTTTTCTCCCTGGTATAGTTGCAGACACTTGTCACAATGAAAAACAAGCCATACAACTAATGCGGTTTCTTCTGGTGAGTGGTATAGAGGAGCTTTGCATCATGGGGAAGACTGGCGTGACTCGTCATAGCTTCATCTCCCCCTAACGGTATAAGGACGCTGCTGGCCTCACAGCTCCTGCTCAACTCTCATACCTGTCTCACATAAAACATCTCCATTCAGGAAATGCCCAGTGACTTTACGTGAGCCCTCTGGCTTGGGTTGCCCCCTGTCTGGCCAAAGAAGGTCTTACCCGTCATGGAGGTGGTCACTCGTGCCCACTGGTGACCGCTTTTTTTTCCCATCACACAATCGGTTTTCTTCAACAGAACTCAGCTGCTTTCTGGAGCTTAGGAAAAGCACGTTCAAGAGTCACCAGAGCCATTCTCATTGCCTAATATTGTTCACACAGGGAGACAGGTCAATAACAACAGTATTTAATCACTTAAATCCATTATTTTATCTTAAAAGCAGAAACCCTAGCTGCTTAGACTATACTCAGCGAATTTGGATCATCCGTACGTTCAGTGAACTTTACCTGTAGACGGAGCCATCAGTCCTGAATGGTGGAGACTAAATGAGACAAAGTTACTGGTCCTAAAATAAAATAATGTCTTCAAGTTCTGCATTATTATTTTAAAAACTTCTTTAAAGTCATTCAGTTTTACATTTACAAATACAAATTGCCCTTTATGGCAATTGTTTCTTTAAACATCTCTGTCTCTATGATTCTTCAACTGAAACTGTGCTTTACTACAAATAGCTTATCACAGATAACAGCTTTGAGCTGACATTGAATGAGAGAGACTCTGAGGCATTCAGGACTGGCACACTGCACTCTCATAAACTTCTAACATCAAACTTTTATCTACCATCCTATAGCTTTATCCCAGCTTAAGGCATATTTGCCAGAAATTACATGTGTTTCCAAATAAACATAATTTTTATAGTTGTCTTTATTTAGACATTACAAATTTCCACTCAGATTGAGTCTCTGTTGCACTGGCAGTTTTCAGCCACAGTACACATCAGATTTAGATAAGCAAACTGTTTCATTACAGCCAATAATAAACTTATCTTTTGAAAGCAAAACATCAGCTTCTAGTTCTTTCATGTTCAACTTTTCAAGCTGTTTGTTTAATCAGCATTCAGCAACTGTTAATCCAGTATTGCTTCTGCTTACTTGATCTTAAATAAAAATAATTATTTTAGTTCTAAATAATGTTTCACATTTCTCGATCTTGATTTTAGTGTCAAGTTCTCAATTACGTTAACTTTGACAAGGCCAGCACTCTCTGCTTGATACATCTTTTGCAATTATTATAAATCATTCGTGAGATTAGTCTCTCTCCTTAATCTAAACCCTTTCTAAAATGTTTAATTAAAACACAATCATCCTGTTAGTTACTTTGATATATTTTGCAACTCACATTTGTTGGAGTCATTAATTTTACATCAACCTGTATTCATCAATTCACTTTTAAAAGTTACTATTATAGATCTTTTCTTTCTTATAGGATTCACTTTAAGACTTCAATCTTTTTGACCTTGTTTTTATCTCTTATTTCTCAGACGAAAAATGTTACTGTCGTCATTTAAACACTGATCTACTTTCAAACCCACATTATTATCAGAAATGTGTCACTATCACATTTTCAAACACCTTGGTGGGCATTTAGTTACCTATTAAATTGTCCTGATGACCACCATTAAAACACTCTCTGTCATCTAGTGAATTTGTTTCAGCCTCAACTTCAGCATCAGATCACCTGTCCTTGACTATAGTTTGATCACTGTGAGCTTGCAAACGGCTCCAACTTACTGCACACTCTTGAAGCAGTGTGTGTCCCATTTCAGGAATGTAAACAGAGCCACTGATAAGCAGTCCCCTGTATTCTTTTACAGTCCACCATTCGCGGATTTAATCACAATAGCCAAATCATACTCTTCATCATTATTATAGGCGGAACATAATTTTATGAGCAGCACAGAAAATGCTCAAAATATTCGAATTTGTTTTCTGTCTTTACACATTTCTCCCAGCTTATCTTTTACAAAACATCATCTGCAAATCTCTTCAAAGTGAGATCTTCTGAGCAGAGCTGTTTACAGCATTTGCTCTCTTCTGTCTCACTATTTATTTATTTATTTTCCCGGACTGTTCCGTTACTCTTCATAAAGTGTAACAATTTGTACATCATTATTTTCATTACAACTGGTTTGAAGCCTTTCCTCTTCCATCACATTGTTAGTCTATTTAACTTAATATTATCATTATTGTCATCATTTTTTTATCAAAATCTAGAATTGTTCCCCATTCTGCTTAAAACATTCCTCATATCATGTTAATCCCTGTCAATCATACAATGCCTTATTTTATTCTAAAACTGACTTTCCATTTCACCATTTAAACAGTTAATTTGACTTCCATAAATTCTGTCAGACCATGTCTATTTTCATCACATATAGTTTTCTGCTATATTTCTCCTTTCTTTTCCCTACATGCCAGTTCCCTCATTATCCTCTCCTTCCTTTTCTCAAACATGCCAGTTCCTTCATTATCTAACCAGTACATGATTGTTTGAACAATCCCCACACACACATATCTCACACACCAACCTTTTTGTTTTTTCACTTCCCTCTTCCACCAAGTCTCACTTACAGTTCCCTCTATTTCACACAGACAGCCTTATTGCTTCTTGCTACAATCCTTGTCATATAAATTTAAGTTCTATAGACATCTAATGTCATGCATCCATTTACTGGATGAAGAAGTAAAAAAAAACATTATTTCTCCTGGCAGTTTGACATTTTATCTTCAAGCCAACAATCCATTATCTGTTCACATTTTTTTTTTCACACATGTTGAACACAGACACAACTTTGTTTCTCACTGCTCTGTTCAACTGATTCCCGCACCATCTTTAATGTTGTGGCGCTCAATACCTCATTTGACAAAACACCGGTGTACCAAATTTCATAATTTCGCTCTGAGACTTCCCCATACTGGCTGCTTTTCTGTTCTCTGTGGATTTCTCACCGCGCGTTCTCTTGATCTGTCAGGCGTCCCCACACAGACCCGATTTTTCTTTTAACCCAAATCGGTCGGGTTGCACTTGTTAGTGCCCTCCTAATTAAGGTTTACCAAAAAAAAAATTCTTTTCTGGCTCCCCCTAATTAGCTTCAGCACCTAAAAAACCATTTGCTCCGTGGTGGAACAACTGATTTTCAGGTTACCTATCTGTTTGCAAACTTCTTGATCCGCTACAAATCTCAGTTAATCTCAGATACTTTCGTATCTGTTTGAAACCTCTTGATCCGCTACAAATCCCAGTTCATCTCAGATAATTTTCTCTCGTATCTGTTTAAAACCTTCTTGATCTATCTATAGATCTCAGTTAAAATCCAGATTACGCACCACAGAGACAGCCCTCAGCCAATATGGTTCAATTTCTCTCTTTCCCCTCTATTAAACTGAATTTGCTTTGCTTACCCAGAGATGTTGTTCCGTGCCACTTGCGGGTTCTTTAGATTCCAGTGGTCGATTCTCCCGGCCCTGATATTGGTCGGCCCCTCTCTCTCAAGTTTACGAGGTAGAGCTGGAACTTACTTAGTCCAGGTGGCCAAACACCGTCCGATCTCAGGTCCAGGGAACACGTTCAAGGAATATCACTTCTGACACCAAAACTGTTGTGGCAAAAATTCTCAAACAAACATCACTGCGTAAGAGACACTCAGAGTCAAATTATATAAAATAGAAGTATTTATTCTTGCAAGAATAGGAGCAGTCTAATACACAGTTGTTACCCTGTGCAGAAGAGTGACACACCCCCAGACAGACTGAACTAGCTTTTATCTTAGTTTCAAGGCCTTCTTCCCCCCAGAGCCTTCCTCCCAGTGGTTTTCCATAGACGTCACTAGTTGGCCCACTAAGCTCCCCTGCACCAAATGGCCTTCTGACATCTAGGTCAGAGGTCCTTGTTCGTCTGTTCTCTGGAGTGTCTCCCTCTTCTGCCTCCCCAGGTACATAAACAGAATCCTCTCACTACAAGTGAGAGACACACATGTGACATTCTTTGAATCATCTATATTTTACTAAAGATCAATGAATATCATTAAAATTGCCACCACAACTCCATGATCCATTTTAGCGGAAGTGAGAGACTATGTTTTGAATGCTTATATCTCCTAAATGCGAATTTTGTCATTGTTTTTGAACACACCAGCGTATTTATAACATTAAGGCTAACATATTCATCCTATGAGCTAAAAAACTTACATTTTGTTTTCAGGGGTCATTTCACTGTTTACTACGGAGCCCCTAAAGGGACCTTTGCAAAAATGAAAATATACAGACTTTTGCGTGCTCAAGAGAAACGTATATCCATTAGCGATAGTTTCTTGTGCGCACGCGATAGTTTCCCGTGAGCACACACTAGTTTCTCGTGCGCATGCGAAAGTTTCTCGTGAGCACGATATATGTTTCTCGTGAGCACGTGAAAATCTGTATATTTTTATTTTTGCAAAGGTCCCTTTAGGGGCTCCGTAGTTTACTGAAATGTTATATGAAATCAATGTCACATTTTCAATTGTGATGGTATTCAGGAAAACAGAACTCATTGTGTGAGGTTGCTTAAAGGGATACTCCACCCAAAAATGAAAATTCTGTCATCATTTAAAATATCAAAATGTCAAAATATCTTCCTTTGTGTTCAGCAGAAGAAAGAAACTCATACAGGTTTGCATCTTCCTTTGTGTTCAGCAGAAGAAAGAAACTCATACAGGTTTGCAACAACTTGAGGGTGAGTAAATGATGACAGAATTTAAATTTTTGGGTGGAGTATCCCTTTAACTGTATCATTTGTTAAAAATATAAAAACTCCACTTTTTGAATGTTATTACTGAGTTTATTTTGTGTGTGCTGCGCATTTGTCAGTTAGACTATAATATGACATGAGTTTAGCCCTTCTATTGCTGTGTGCTTTGGCCTGCATTGAAGGATAATAACTTAGGCCTTGTCTCCTCTTAAGAAGTTTAATTAACAAAGTAAAGTCATAGGACTAGTTTATTTGTAGTGCATTGACAACAAAGTTTTAAATAATTAGTTTAATATTTAGATGAATAAAAATATAAAAAAGACCTTGAGATAAATACTGTCCTTAAGCAAAAGATAACTTTCCACTCATTTGAAAATGACCTATGACATTCATTTTTCAATTACATGAAATTCATTTAAATTTAAATTATCTTATGGATGTGGCGGTTGTGGTTCACTGTCATAGTGGCACCAGCTGCTGCAGTAAATGTGGCGTATTCAGAAGAATTTGATATAGTTCTTTTAAATTTATCATGTTTAAATTAATATTGCCCGTTGTGCACAATTACCCTAAAGGCGGTGCCACCGGCTTGGGCCTGTCATCACTGCTTGCAGCTATATTTATTATTGTTGTTGTTATTGTTGTTTATTGTAACAATTATTGTTGTTAAGTTCCCTTCCTGTTGAAAATAAAGGTTACACAAATAAAATATATTCACCCAATTGTATTATTGCTAAAGGAGCAGTGAGCTCAGACTTTCTTCTTTTTTTTTAAACTAAGGGGTTAGAGTTTAAATCAGTAAGTATGAGCATCAGTAATGGTGATGCTTGGCTTAGCAAACACTGCTAATTATTCGGTATAATTATTGCTTGCAGAGCTATGCTGAATGTGCTGGATTGTATTTCAGGTGGTGTTTCAAGATTGCTCTCGTTGTAAGCAAAAGAAAGGCTCATACATTTAGACGTTGATGTTGTAGCACCATTTATGCTCATGGTCACTTTAAAAAGGCTCTTGGGACAATCAGGCGCTGGTCTATCATTTGCCTTGTCGGTTTCTACAGTAATCCTGCCATCCTTCTTTTGGAAAAGATGTAGATATTGGCCTCTGTCCATTTTAGTGGGCGGCTGCCAGATGTTGGTCATCCAAGTGCTGGATGGTTTTCGGGAGCGGGGGTGGTGGGGGATTGAACGAGTGAGAGGTTCGGGCCTGAATGCTTGAAGAGCTGGGCAGGAGTCAGACCTGTAGAGAGCTTATAAAGGTGAACTCTTGAAGACAGTCCTATCATTGAAGTACTTTACAAGGGCCATCATCTGCTTGCTTTGGCTGCATGAGGCTTTGATAGCAGTCCTTGAATGCTAGTCCAGCCAGCTTTTGTGTCCCCTGACCTCTCCAGCACCTTCAGACAGCTGAAGAAAGGATGAAGAATAAAAGCTGCAACTGAATCGCTGGATTGCTTTGGGTTGATTACCTACACAAGAGTGCTTGTGAACTTTTTCTTGCCATAATTTCTTTGGACAACAAAGTCGAATCTGTGGGTAAAAAGTAAGAAACAGCTGTGAGATGTAGTTGATTGTTGAATATATGTATATGCATTTTTCACATGATGATCAAATCAACATATAAACATTGCCTTATCCTCTATGGCTGCACTAAAGTGTTTATTTATTTAATTTACAGTTTTGAGATTCAAGTTGTTGACTTTATTGAAATTAATTTGATGAAATGTGTAACCCTGGTTTAATAATTGTTTCATAAATATTATTTATTTGTATGTTTGCTTGAATAGAATGTTATGATTATTCATACATGTGAAATAAAACTAAAACTAAAAAATAATATATATATATATATGAATTGAATTAGGAAATGATTATCCACCAATCGGAGCGTTGGGTTGTTGGCTCCACCCCCTTGCCTACGGATTTGCGCAGATTAGACAACAGATGCAGAGCGCCTGAGATATCTGATCTGATGTGAGAGTGTTAAAATGGAAAAAAATATGAATCTTAAACTGTTCAAACTTCACATAAACTGAACAAAACAGAGTGTAACTTCAAGATATTGGATGATCCAGTGTGATTGTGTCGATCGGGCACTTCAGTGGTCTGGGGTCCGTGTACGTTTTGATAGTTTGTTTTCCAATTTGAAACGAAATAAGCAGAAACGAGAAAACGGCGCCTTATTAGTTTTTTCAAAAAAACGAAAAACGAGATTTTGGCTTGATTTTTCATTTTTTAGTTCACAGGCAAAAACGAATAAATGACTTTAAAATTCGTTTTCTACATGTGGGCGGTCCTGAGACGCCCCCTTCCGCCGATTGGTCAAGCAAATCTGAGCATGTGACGTCATCAGTCGTCGCTCAGGTCTGTTCAACAAAATAATAGTCCTCTTCTATGGCTACCGATTCTTAAACGGTACAGGGCAGGCCTTTTTGGGCTTTCTTCTGTGCAACTTTACCGTTTCACAGAAAGCTTTACATCAGAAATATTCAATATTAGTCTGCCACCAGCCCGTTTTATTTAGCTGTGCGGAGTTAAATCTGTTTGGTGAAGCTGCGCTTGACAGCGGCGAGCGGGAGAGGCTCTGACCAATGTTCATATAAGTTAACTAATCAATGGGAAAATTTCCTCACCGACACAACCCTATTCTTAATGTTGGCTACATGTTACAGATTTAATGTTGAGCACATAATGTTAAAGGCTTCTTAAATACCATTACACTCGGTTGAAGAGTCAAGAAGGATGTGTTAATTTACAGTGATTTCAATCTGTCCTAGTTGGTGACGCAGTGTAGCCCTAATTATAATACAGCATAAATAAAAACAAACACATAAAATGTATGCGGCAAAACACATCTGCGTATTACGGAGCCCGGGAAGTTTTGCAACCCGTCCCCTCACGAATTCTTAAACTGTTCCCTCGGTTTAACAATTCGTGCCCACGGATTAATAAACCGTACCCACGAGTTCCTAATCCGTGCTCTCAGATTTGTAAACCGTGCCTTCAGTTTTTGCAATCTGTACCCACAAATTCATAAACCGTGCCCACGCTTTCGCAATCCTTCACGGTTTGTAATCCGTACTCACGGATTTGTGGCCCATCCCCCAGTCTGTGCTGCATGATTCAACCAGGCCTCCTGTTTAGGTGCGGGATGCATTGCATTGTGTTTAAACCTCATTTTTTTAAATGGATAATTTCTTGGATTTTCTAAAAAACTACATTTAGGCTACTTGTATCTTTAAAGTCCATTTTTGGGAGGAAAAAGCTCAGTATAATAGAATAAGCAAAAAAAAAAAGACTTCACATATAAAAAATTAAATATTACACAAACACATTTCAAAAACTGTAAAAGGTTGGGTTGTATAAAAATAAAACATTCATAAATGATTTTATGATAAACATATTACTGTCTTCAGTGAAATCATTTATAGTAATAAACGCAAATAATAATAATTATCATTATTTTTATTACATTTAGGCTACATAGGCCTATTTAGAAGACGCTTTTATAAAAAAAAAGAACAAAGCAATTCGTCAAATGTCAGTCATAATACAAGTTAGAAAATAATAATACAGGGCTAAGATTATCACAAATAAACACAAGATTTTGACGCATATCCAAGTGTTTGTGCATGGCACGGAGGCGCGGGCGCAAACACTTGCATTTTCCTATCAACAGTGGAAACAACTTAAAATAATCTATCATTTCTGCTCATACAGAAAAAAATAATACATCATTCGCAACTACTTTTAATTGTGTAAACTCACAATAAACACTCATTATGAGTGACGTTAGTCTAGTAGAATTTTCTAAAAAAATATTTTGCTACCTAAAAGTAAAAGTTGTTATGATATATTGTTAATTAAAAACCAACAATATAACAATAATAAAAAACAACTCGCGTATAATATAATCAAACTAAGACGGGTGACATAAAATACCCATATTATAACAAATAAATAAAATATATTTGGAAATCGCTCTTTAAAACGAAGGCTTGGTTTGTGGTTCACAATTATTTGATTAAAAACAACAAAAACAATAAAACAGACAAAGTCACTTATATTTAACACTTTTTTAATTGTGTTTTTAACTGACGTTATTGCGCTTTTAATTGCCTCTATCCTCCTGTCAATCATTCTCGCAGGCCGAGGCTATGATTAAAGTTTCAGTAAAAATGTATTTCACCATCATCGGTACCCACCCTCAGCCGATTGGCATTACAGTATTTGCAATCACAATCCCGTGTCAAAACGGAGCGTATACTGTCTAAAAACTGCTGACTGAACATTGCTCAGAGCCTCTCTCGCTCGCCGCTGTCAAGCGCAGCTTCACCAAACAGATTTAACTACGCACCGCTAAATAAAACGGGCTGGTGGCAGACTAATATTTAATATTTCTGATGTAAACATTTCTGTGAAACGGTAAAGTTGCACAGAAGAAAGCCCAAAAAGGCCTGCCCTGTACCGTTTAAGAATCGGTAGCCATAGTAGAGGACTATTATTTTGTTGAACAGACCTGAGCGACGACTGATGACGTCACATGCTCAGATTTGCTTGACCAATCGGCGGAAGGGGGCGTCTCAGGACCGCCCACATGTAGAAAACGAATTTTAAAGTCATTTATTGCCTGTGAACTAAAAAACGGAAAAACGAATAAGGCGCCGTTTTCTCGTTTCTGCTTATTTCGTTTCAAATTGGAAAACAAACTATCAAAACGTAGCCTACACGGACCTACCCGGACCTTCAGTGTTCATATTTTGACTCCTGTGGTTATGTCAGACCACATGGTGTATTGAGTGTTAACTGCTGTTCGTTGACATCATTTTGGTTGCGCGTGCCTGTGGAGAAAAAAAAAAAAAGAGAAAGACGTGAATGGACAGGAAATTGAATACAATGTAATTTGCATAAATTAATTGAACATAAATTTAACAAAGTCCCTGCCAATGCAAATATTGTTAGATACAGTGTTGGGCAGTAACACGTTACTGTAAAGCAGTTACTTTTGACAGTAGGCCTAACTCATACTGTAACGCATTACTTTTTAAATAAATTAACTCCGTTACCATATGGTGCGTTGTCCGTTACTTTTTTAAATGAATTCATTTTGGCTGAAGTGGGGGATGCTTGGACATGTAAGGTCTCTCGCTCGCTTTACCTCTCTCCCGTACGCGCGCGCTACGCGGTTTGAAGCACAATCTCTGTCTCGCGTGCGCGCTCTCTCTAGATTCCTGGAGATTTTAACTATTTTGCGGCATAACTAGTCGACTAGTCGATCACGAGTGGCTCAACAGGTAGATATATAGATAAACTCATCTCCCAGGCATTTGACCGACCAGGTTGACACTTCATGCGTGAGAAATCGGGGGTGTGGCGTGAGAGCGTGTGAAACCAATCAAATGCGTGTGTCTCACGACCAATGCGTGAGAGTTGGCAGCTCTGAGGCTGTGCGTAGACACGATCTAGCTCGTAGTAAGATAGGCTATTTCCCCGCAAGCAATAGCCGTCATTTCACCGTCTCGGTTTTAACAAGGTGTTTAATTTATTTCACGTTCTATGCGGCTGTGCGTAGACACGATCTAGCTCGTATAGTCAGTAGTACGGGTATTTGTATAGCCCACATAGGCTATAATCGAAACTGATTAATTGTAGTTTTAAGTAATTGTTGGGCAGGCAACGCATGAGATGGATGATATCCCATCACGTTCGCATTAATAATAATATCTACAAGCTGCCAGTGTCATTTCATGACATGGTCGATCTGTAGTCACGATTTAGCTCTGAATTACCTACTGCCCCATGTTTCCATGTGCCCTTAAACTTGAATTAAGCTCGAATTATCTGAATCCAAATGTGTAAACATGAAACATGTGCAACCTATTATAACGTGTTATGAAAGCTTCAGATCATTATGATATGAACATATAATTTCCTCACTAAAGCTCTCATCTTTGACAAAGTCCATCATTGATTTGTACTATAATTTTTAATTTGTCTGAACAATGGCTTGTTCCATACAGAGAGAGCATAAGCTAATAGAATAGAATAATATTTGTCATTGTACAAGCACAATAAGATGAAGTTTCATTCTAAATGCCTTCATTCATTCAAGTTTGTAACTTTCAAATTAATTTTATAATACAGCATAAAAATACAAATGATTGGCTATATAAAATGAGCAATTCTAAAAAGTATCCGGCAGTAGGCCTATATCAATAATGCAAATTTTATAATTGTTGCCCGTTGGTATGTCTTATGTTCAGTCAATGTACATGTACAGTCACTCCCAATCATTTGTTTTTGTTCTCCTCACACTTCTGAGGTGGAAACCTGTCTTCTGTCCGACAGTGAAAAATTAAAAAAAATTTACAAATGAAGCAAGGTTTTTCATAACTACTGACTTTTATTTATTTGAACTTCATTAGAAATTTAACCCATTCAGGTCAGTTTACACAACACAAGCTGAACACATACAGTAGCCATGTCAGTCTAGATGACACATCAGCCCCATTGAACACATTGCCTTTACATACCAGTCTATACAACACATGAGGGGCAGAGTTTTACTGTGTGTGTGTTACTTCTTGCACTTGATCCATGTACAGTATATTGTGTTTTTCTGTCCATCTTGGGTCCACACACTTCGCAGCGCTTCCTTTTGTTGCTGCTGGCCGCAACCTGGAATAATGAAAAGATCAGGAATTTTACTAACACCTCTCTCTCTCTCTCTCTCTCTCGCAAGGAGATACTACACTGCAACAGCATAACACACTTACTTCAGGCTCTGCAAATGGTAGTTCTGTAGGTCGGGTGGATGGGGCACCACCATTCTCCTCCTGAATCCTCCTCATGATGGCTGCAGACGCTGGGGTTCTTGGAACACGTTTTTCTAATGTAAAAACTGTATAATATACCCCCTACACTAACCCAACCCCTAAACCTACCAATCCCAGAAAACATTGGGATTTTTTTTATTACAAAAAACACCATGTAGGATGTTTTTTTAAGCCGTTTGTTTTATGTGGACACAGATGTCCTCATAAACCATGTTTATGTTGTAATACTCATTATACACACTTGTGTCCTCATAAACCATAAAAGAACACGCACACACAAACACACACACACACACACACACACACACAATAACAGCAGGCCCGGACAGAGTGAAGGTACACAGAACTAACAATTTTCACCACACTGGCAAAGATTATTATTTATTATTATTTATTGTGTCCCGTGCCCAATTCGCAGCTGGGATAGAGTATGAGAAAAGAAAGATTAGTTCCCGCAAGACAGAGGGTAAAATGTGCGGGAATGTGAGAGCAGACGGTGGCCGTGCTTGAATTTTGCAACAATGTTGTGACCTTGTGTGGGAACGGCAGGTGCAGAAAAACAAAACTCACACACAACACACACACAACACACACACACACAGACAGGCAGACAGGAGGAGTACAGAGTAAAGGTACACATGACCTACAGTTTCCACACTTTTATTAGACTCGGGTCCAGTGGACCCGAACATCCTGTGTGTAATGTTAATGTGTAGGGGGGGGGTGTACACTGTGTTTTCATTGAAAATGTGTTCTGATATATATTCTTCACAGAAAATGAGCCAAGGCCAATGAGTCTGAGTTTGAAAAAATAATGAATTGTCTAATTTTTCTTTTAATAAAAAATGAAAACGGGTCCAACAGACCCGAACACCATACAAGGGTTAAAGTGAATTTCGTTTTGTATTAATTGTATCTTAATTTTAATCAATGTTTCATCAAACAATTACCTGGATTTAATAAATAAGAAGCAAATATAGCAGACGATAGATAATCACGAAACGGAGGCGCCAGCGCGTGAACTGGAGCTCGTCTCATAAGGGACTGTTCGTTATTTATTTAAGGGGCCACCGGAGGAGATTTGAGATCTGTAGTCAAAAAAGACTTGACCTTCCCTTCGCCAGCAATAATTTTTTTTATGACCCTCCAAAATGATTGTGAAAAAAGGGATGACCCTCCCCGATAATTTATTGATTACTTCTGTACTGGTTTTGGCAAAGATAGCCATTCCATGATAAACGACTAAACTCCTGCTTTCTCATCTTGCTAGGGCTGTAACGATAGACCAAACCTACAATTCGGTTCATATCACGATTTTTTACTTAAAAAAAAAAAAAAAAAAATCATGTTTTCGGTGCTGATGCAGTGGTGGCTCGTTCATGTAAAATATAAGGGTGGGGCTGCCAATAAAGTAGGCTATCTTAAAGCTGCCACAAAGAACTGGCAAAAGTAATGATTATGAATAATATAGCAAGGGATATATAATAATATAGCAAACATTTTAATTGTTTATTAACAAACAAGTCTTTGTCAGTGTCGCTGCAAATATAAAGGTGACGATCCTGACTCGCGATCTTCGCAGTAGTGAACGCGCCAGAGAGAAATGCACATTTCATACGCATTACATAAGCAGAGAGCAGTCTGTAGTCGGTTTTCTTTCGTTTTGAATTGTTCTGTTAAAAAGTAGACATGTCAAGCTTTCTATATATTTATCAGGTCTGTGAGGCAAGTATCCTATCTTAGGCTATACGCTGTTTCGGTTCATTTATTAGACGAGAGTCCAGTTCACGCGCCGGCGCCTCCGTGTCATGATGATTTTCTACTATATTTACTTCATTAAATCCATGCAATTGGTTAATAAAACATTGATTACAATTAAGATACAATTAATAAAAAAACTAAATTAACTTTAAAGAAAGGCTTTGTGCTTTCTGTTTGAGGTCTCTGAAAGTTTTAAAGTCACTTTCAGAGCGGTCATGTCCGTAACGGAGAACTGTCACGTCCGTAACATTTTTTTCCCCTCATAAATGCGAACACGAAAAAAATAAAAAGAATAGTTTGTTTTATGTGTATTAACAGTCTCAAACCAGGACAATTCGATGGTTGTGGTGGTTATGTCTTATTTCGACATATGTGTGCATCATGCAACGATCAAGATTCTTATTAATTAAATCCAGGCAATTGGTTGATGAAAAGTTTATTAGAATTAAGATACAATTGATACAAAACGAAATTCACTTTAAAGAAAGGCTTTCTACAAAACAACACTTAATGAAGTGGTCAAAATCATGTATGTCTCCCGACTCCCGATATATTGCGTAGGCTATACTTTTTTATAATCAACATAGATTGGAAAAAAAAACATAATAAATATGAAACTAAATCTGCTTATTATGGCTACAACACATATACAGACTCTATTTGTACAAATTGCTGCACATTCATTTAATTCTGAATTTTGCACACAAGTTGAAAGGCATTTGTTTGTGCATAGTACAACATATCTGCAACATTTATCAAGTTCACTGATAATTGTGCATGCATTAATCATTATGATACTAAAATCATAATAAAGTAGTAGGCTTCCCTTTCAATAGTCCAAATTCGCGGTGGCGCTGCCATTTTCGTCTTTCTTCTGTGGATTTCTTCAGCTCCTGATTGGTCAAATTCAGATTGCTCGACAAATCGGCTCATTCAACCGCACAGCGCATACACCTCACGAATTTAAGCCTACAGCTCCCAAACTTTTTAGACATGTTTAAAGATGATCGTGAGGTCGAGAGGTTCGGCTCGGCTCGTATCTTCCTAGCACACGACACGAGCCGCAACATGCGAGCACAACCGATTTCCACGCGATTTCTCCCGAGTGAAAAAAATCATCTGCGAGCTCGTAAAACAGCAAAAAAATAAAAAATTAAAATAAATCGCACCGAGTATGCCCGCCTTAAGGGCGTATGAATATATAAACAGACGTTTCAGTATTAAATGCATTTTCTGAGAATTTATATTTCAAGTTTTGACTGCAAATGTCACGTCCATAACGCTGGAATTGCCCACTTTTAAAGAATTTATCCTCAACTAGTTTTTTTGGTGTAGGTCTGTATTTTATTATATTAACTTCAAATAATACTAATAGTAGGCCTAATTTAAAAATGTGGTAGCCCTATGTCCAACACATCACACTCCACTGAAATGGTGGCAATTTCAGTAGATTTGCTCACTAACATTGCTGTGGAAACACAATAAGAATGGAAACTAAAATATGGTAGTATCGTGCTACAGCGCACATCAGCTGCAGTTCTGGCGCCTCAGTCCCAATACTGTAAAACTCAACGTACATTCACATCACATGTTAATGCAGCGGTAGAGTAACACTCACAGGACACTGCGCTTATTCGCAATCACAAAAGTTGATTATTTGCTCGTGCTTTAAAGCGCCGGGTAACATTTCATTGGCGTTCTATTCTAATGCACTTTTTCTGAGCGCACACTGTCAAACAGCACCAAACTGGATTTTTGTTGGGTCAGACCCATCTGATAGCGATGGGGGGCCGAGACCGAGAGAGCTATAGCTACATGGAAAAAATATGCACCAAATAAGCCACTATGGAATTTAGCTTTTTTGATGAATACAAAAGTTGGGTGACCCTCCCCTGTAGACTAAAAAAAGTTGGATGACCCTCCCCTCAGCAAAGAATAAAAAGACATGACCCTCCCCTATTTTCCTCCGTTGGCCCTTTCCATAAATACCGAACGGTCCCTAAATGAACCGAAACTCGGCGTATAAGGTAACCTACTTGCCTCACAGACATGTCTACTTTTAAACAGAACAATTCAAAATGAAAGAAAACAGACTACAGACTGCTCTCTGAAATGTGCATTTACTGGGAAGATCGCGAGTCAGCATAGCGAGTCACCTCAGAAATCCTTGTGATATATTCAGTTTGTGCTGTCTGACTTAAATAAAATAGTTTTAAAATTACTTTCTGTTTAAGTCAATTTTGTGTTTGTATAGACCATAACGCATAATAGGGCATTAATGGGAACATTAAAGAATGTTTTTTTTTTAAAGTAACTAAGTTACTGTTAACAGTAATTCAGTACGTTTTGGTGTAAGTAATCAACAAAGTAATTGAATTACTTTTTGAATGAAGTAACTAGTAACTGTAACTAGTTACTATTTCTTAGTAACTAGCACAACACTGGTTAGATATAAGCAACATTTTTTTTTTTTTTAATTTTTCGGTAACACTTTAGAATACGGTTCCTTCGTTAATGAATAACTACACAAGAACCAATGAGTAACACAATATTAACAATCTAGTAACTACTATTAACTAACAAGAAACTCTGATTAACGAATTAGTAAGTAATAGCGCACAGATGAGAGTGGTATTCACTATTAACTAATCAATAACTACAATTTTTTTAATGCTTCCCAGAGAACTACTGAATTTTTTTATTAACAATCTAGTAACTATATTAACTAAAAATAAAATATGATTAACGAATTAGTAAGTAATAGCGCACAGATGAAAGTGGTAGTTCGCTATTAACTAATCAATAACTAAAAAATGCTTCCCAGAGAACTACTGAAAAAGTTTAATAATTCTTGCAAAACTAATCAATAACCAATGCATGACAAATGACTAGCACTACATTAACATTTTAACTGCTACTGTAAACGACTACACAAGGTTGTTTACATTATCAATATGTAATAGCATAGCAGACTTATGATTTGGGAAAGCTGTTAATAATTGGCCTATGCTGTCTATTTATCAACTGAATAATTTTTAAAGAAATGGATTTTTAAATGCAGTTGTCGCGACCTTACTTGTGGCCAATTTTCCGGCATTCCTCTGGACTGGCATTGAATCACTAGTCACGGTGACGACTGGAACATATTGAGTTATCAGCCATCCAAATACCATACAGTGATTTTATTATTTAACATACCACTCAAAAAATGTTTTTATGTATGTCTCCTAGCTCATATATGTGTGTTTGAATATCTTGTATGAGTGATTAGAAGATTCTACACTTTATTGGCTTTTCATTAGTAACTACTGTAAGAATCATGGGAACTAACTAGTAATGACTCAAGTGTTACTACATACTTCTATGGGAATAACTAATTATTTGGATCCGTATTCTAAAGTGAAGATCATTGGAACTAACTAGTAATGACTCAAGTGTTACTACATACTTCTATGGCAATTACTAATTATTTGGATCCGTATTCTAAAGTGAAGATCATTGGAACTAACTAGTAATGACTCAAGTGTTACTACATACTTCTATGGCAATTACTATCTAAAACTTCACCAAAAAACCTCAAAAGCTTAAAATGACTTCAGTTTGGTTGCACATGATATTTATTCATCATGACTGAAAAAATTGCTGATGCATGGAACAAGCAACAGCTAAAGTGGCAGTGTGTATAGCCACTTGACCATATTTATGATGGCTGACTTTAAACAGGAGTCATGGAACACGAAACAAGAAACAGTTAAAGTGACTGTGTATAGCCACTGAGCTAGAACATGCATGAAATGGTATTTGTCATACAAAGAAAGAACACATACACATGCATAAACAGCTTATTTTTGTCTCTCACAAAAGTCTATAAGCAAGCCAACTTTCTTTTTGTTTTCAATGGTGCTTTGCAGTGGCTCCTGCCTGCATAATTCTCTGCACCGCTCTGCAAAATTAGACAGTTTCTGTCCTCTTTGAAAGGTGCCTCGCAAATTTTTGTAGGCCTCTATGTCACAAGCTTCGAGCTCCGCAATTGCAGCAGTATCAGCAATGGTCTTTCTATCCACGCCACATTTGAAGAATGCCTGGGTTTTTGTTGTCCCACCTTTCAAATAGCCCAAGACCTTGTTGTACCTCTTGATGGCTTGCTCTGGAAGAAAGACTGACAAAGAACAGAGAATAAACCATTAGTGTGTTATGCAAATGTTATGTATATTTTATAAATGAATGGAAGTCGGAAGTCTGCAGGGAATTACAGCCTAAAGGTCTTTGCTGTGTTTGGTGGTTGTAGGTTGAAGGCTGTATAGGAGTTTCTCTAGGAAAATTAGTCTCAGAAGAAGAAGAACCATAATAATAATAATAACAATTTTAAAGTGCCCCTATTATGCTATTTTAAAGTTTTGGAGGTTAGGTTTACATGCATCTGTGGCGAGCAGGATGAGGCAGAGGGACGATGCGAGACCGGTGCGTCTCACAGGTGACGTTCATTAACACTCACGCCACCAGCCTTGCGCCGTTCTCTCACGTCCTTCGGCCTCGTCCTGCTCGCCACAGCATCCAAGTTCAAAAAACACTGTAATTTTTATTGCAGTATTATCTCTCTTCTCATAAATGATCCTTTCTGAGAGCCTACTCTGCTCTAATTGGTCAGATGGCCCAGTCTGTTGTGATCAACAGCGCAGATCAGAAATTAAATTCCATTACATTACACAGTAACGATGGCATCAGTTTAACCGTTTCAATTCATGTCCTTTGCAGGAAGAAGCTGATCAACCACTTTCGCAAGCACCTTGAGCATGTTACTAAGTTTTACATTTTTATTAAAGGTCTCCTGACATGAAATTTTCACTTTCTGAGGTTTTTTTACCATTAATATGAGTTCCCCTAGCCTGTATTTGGTCCCCTCGTGTCTAGAATTTTTAATCGGTGTAAACCGAGCTTTGGCTATCTTTCTCTGCCTGTGAGAAAATGAGAGCTCAGATGGGCTGATCTTGAATCTCCCCTATATGACGTCATAAGGAGGAAAGGTTACCTCCCCTTTTTCTGCTTTGCCCGCCCAGAGAATTTGGCTCGCCCAAGAGAAAATGAGCTAGGAAGTACGAACGCGATTTGAGTTTTTCCTCGAGAGATATAATGGCTTGCAAACGAGCGAAGCATGGCAGTTGATCAATGTTCGGATGTACAAATGAACACAAAAGTATTTTTTAGTTCCTTCATCCGAGCCTCTGAAGAAACAATGGGTTAATTTTATTTTCTCTGGAAATGTGCCGACACAACTTCCCAAAGTTTTGTATGGTCCAAACATTTCACCGACGACTGTTTCCTCAACTTGGGCCAATACAGAGCTGGCCTCGATGAACGTCTGAAAATAAATCGATCGAGCTACCAAGCAACAATTTCTGATGTGTAGCCTAATTGGTGAAGTTCAGACAATCTTTCTCTCAAATTCATTCAATACTGTTTATGCATCAGTAAGTAAACCCAGTGACTAAAATATCAACTTCACATCGTTTCTTTTAGTAGGATGAAAATAATCGTATTTAAATTCTGAACAAATTATATACAGAAAGCGATCAAAGAACAATCTTTCCACACAGTGCGAGTTTATCTGGGCCGGGTTTCCCGATAACGATGTATATTAGTTCTTAAGAGCGCTCTCTACGTGCAAAGTTACGAACGCTCTTAAAAATGCACTTAACATGAACGCGCGAGAACGCGTTCTACATGCTACTTAAGCGTCACTGTCCATTCGTGGACCATAAGTGCTGAAATATAACCTTATATGGAATAGTATTTGAAGGTTTAACCTAATAATAGTCATTTGTTGTCGATTAGAAATCAAGACAAGTCTATATGGATATAAAGCACATATACAGGCTGATAAAATGGCTGAACAAAAAAACAAAACAAGAGAAGAGACCTTTCAAAAAGATAAAATTAATGTCCTTTTAGAGGAGATAGAGGGAAACAAAGATTTTATTTTTAACAGATTTAAAGGACACCATACAAATAAGGAAAAACAAAACATCTGGAAGGACATTGTCACATTGCAAACTAACTGCAACCGTGTTCAAAGATCAGGGAAGGAGGTCCGCAAGAAACGCCCAATACATGGCTGATTTTCGTGCACGTCAGCAAGTCATTGACAGATTTTTTTGAATTCATCCCTATTTTGCCCGGTCTTTAAAGCATATTTCCCAGATTACTTATTTTATAATGTTTTGTTTCTTTGTTCATTCGTTTAATTTAGATGTGTATTTCTATTTTTTTCTTCCTTTTAATTATTTAATTTAAACAAAACACGAGTACAAAAAGTGTACAATAAAGTACAATCAAAACCTTATATTATACTTACGTTGCAGTGTGATCTGTTAAATCTAGATAAAAGTGTAATTTGCCGGTTGTCTTGCAGGTGACCTCATAACTCTGTCTTCTTACGATGCACTTGGGGATTTATGATTACTCCAGAGCACTCGTAGTTCTACGAAGGTTTTCAAGTGCTACTTAAGTTACGATGCTTTTGGGAAACAGACCATAATATTAAGATCAGTCGTACGATCGTTTTTACGATCAACTTAGGCTTACAATGCTTTTGGGAAACGCAGCCCTGGACAACTCGTTATGAAATCAATGACGCACGTTACACTGCACAACGAAGCTCTTACTGTTTGTACATCATCGTGTTTGCATTGGTGAAAGCATTAGAGAGAGTGCAGAAACTGCGTTGCAAAGATAAGATCTTCATTCTCGCGATCAACAGACTGTCATCTGCTTGCTCAATGCTCATCACAGCGACATTTTATGTGATGGGAATAGATCTAAATACTTTAGAAACTTCTCACGATTCATTAATATCGATAGCTGTATTAGTAAAAACTAGGGCCGGGACTTTAACGCGTTAATTAAGATTAATTAATTACAGACTTTAACGCGTTAATTTACACAAAAAATCATTTTAATCGCACTTATTTTTGCACCGCGGAACGTTTCTCACTGGATGAGTTTCGGCGGACCGATTATACTGGAGCACCAACTAGCGTTCATGATGAAGAAGCTGACTAGATCGCTTACTTCATAGATCGCCTAGATCGCTTTGGTTGGCCCCGTGGATGGGAAATTTTGTTATAAAAAACGAACGGATGGAAGCGTCGATAAGAGCATGGTTGTATGCAAGTTATGCAACAAGGAATTCGCTATTGCTATTAGTGTAGCTATTGCTACACTTAATGGCAAAAATTGCACTGGTCTGCTGGACTTGGTTGAACAAAAATAAACAATATGTTGTTGATTAAGCTTATGTATTGTCATTATTCAATGGTATACTAAAAATCCATGTGAAAAAAAATACTTCTCACTGTTCTCAGGTCAAATATTTATGCATTTAAAATGCGATTAATTTCGATTAATTAATTACAAAGCCTCTAATTAATTAGATTAATTTTTTTAATCGAGTCCCAGCCCTAGTAAAAACGTATAATAGCTGTAGTAAAAGTATTCGAGAGAGTTTCACATGTAATACGTAGCTATGTCAGCCAATCACAGCAGTGGCCGGTTACACTGAATCCCACAGCAGCCAATCACAGCAGTGGCCGGTTACACTGAATCCCACAGCCAATCACAGCAGTGGCCGGTTACATTGAATCCCACAGCCAATCACAGCAGTGGCCGGTTACACTGAATCCCACAGCCAATCACAGCAGTGGGCGGTTACACTGAAGTCTCACAGAAGACACGCCCCTTCAAACAGAGCGTTCAAATCAGAGGCTAAAATCAGGCAAGGAAAAATGCCTTTTGTTTCTAAATTATGACTATTTTTGATCTAAAAAACATACTAACATTAAAAGGGCAACCCAGGAAACATTATAAAATAATAAAATAACCCCATGTCAGGGAGCCTTTAAGTTTTTCAAATACTGTAGCTGTGGTTTGAGGGCAGGTAAAAGTAGACATTGTTCGCGGGCAGCCAATATACAAATTTGTTACAAACCTACGTAGGGTCGAGCAGGAAGTGAGACTGGAATTACTGAAATATTCAAAAAAGCTTAATAGGAACACTTTATATAGTCTAGTAGAACAGTATGTTGGCTTTCTAAACATAATAGTAAGTTTAAATTAAATATAACTATATTGTTGTGATGTGTATGGTCAGCACACGTTGCTATCTGTGTTTAAAATAATTTTAACCTTGCCAATTTAAACATTCAACCGTAAGACGAGAAAGAGAACTCGCGTTGAGGAGATTTGTCTGCGTGTACTCATCCGAAGCGTGCAAATTCTCTTTTAAGTCTTGCACCTGAATGGACAAATTAACACAAAAATTCAACATGCACGTCTTAGCGAGTATCCTAGCAAACATAGAAGGTTATGTCTTAAGTGAGAAAGACAACGAACACATGTGTACAGTATCAGTGTACTGGTTCTGTGAATTATGTTTTAAAATGACAACAGCCTAATTCCTGCTTTCTGTGTTTTTAATGTTAATCTAACAACAAAAAGATAAAGAAATCACTCACTCACTGCCCTTGACTGAACTTTTGTAACTTCAATGATGTTTAATCTTTATTTACTTTATACAATGAAGTTTATATGCAGTGTTGTTTTTCATATTTGATTACTTTATGACATTTCTGTACCTGAAAACTACACTTTGACACCTGATCAACCTGAAAAGCATTGCTTATTTTATTTGTATCTTTGTTCTATTGTATTTATTTGACAACTGACCATATGCACGTAAAGTTCATAAGTAAGCCAGCCGGAATACTAATATAAGCCAGCCAGAAAACTTCTGGTGAAATGTCACTTGTTGGTGTGTTGGTATCTTCAATGTTCTGAGGTAGCTTTAATAGCATCAATAGTGTAATACTTAGTTTATAAGCAGAATATAGTCACTTAAATAGTCAGACCATTAATTTATTTTAAAGGTGCTCTCTGTAGCTTTTCTTCTAAAATGAATCCTGTTTTATTGCCTGTGTGTGAAGGGGTTGTAATCACACATTACAATGATCCACTTGTCGGGTTTTGCTATTACCTCTGAAGGCCAATATTCATATTTCTATGTGAAGTCTCCGGGTCGGATTTACCGTGAAATCCATCGGATGTGACGTGCTTGCGCGCTCCCGAGCCTCTCTCCTTATATACAGTCTATGTGACGGCACTTCAGCTAACAACATGGAGTCTGATAACACCAAACACTCCTGCCTCCAGCACAACACAGACTCCAACACAAACTCCACAAAAATATAAAAAAACAAAAAAAGTTTTATCTGCTGAAGCTCGTCAGGCCAAACGTGATTCTGATCGACTCAGGACGAAAACACGGATCAACATCGGCAGAGCTTTTGAATTAGTAAACTGTAATGAAATAGCAAGGTAAACTACATGAGACATGAAATGAATACAAAAGACTGTTCCAGGATAACAAAAAGTAGGTGCTTTAGGATGTAACTTTTATTTTATGTACTAGATGTACTGTCTTATGTACTGTCTAACGTCACTCATCCCACTACTATCATATTGTTTATAATACACATTTCCAGACACGTTCAGTTCAGTAATGTTACTTCCTACGATCTTACTGTTACACTGAAATTGTTCAGTCTAGTTCACCGTTTTCGTTATCATATTATACATTCACCCATGTTGGCATTGCTAATTGTGAAAGATACACGAATAGTTAGTGAAATGCCTTATGCTAGATAACACCACATGTCGGCTAAATGCAGTCAATGTAACGTTATCATGGTACGAGCATGGAGCATTAGTTGAACGTCAAGCTGATAAAAGTAGCCTATTATTGTAACGTTGCAGTGGGAGTTTACATGAGTTTCCAGCATGTTGTGTGATGCTTTCGCCGTTGCGTGTAAAGTCTCCGTGTGGCCGGTAGTGAATGCTCGCTCTTGAGATCGCACACGCACACGAGCGCTCTTGTTGCAATCTGAAACATCACCGCTAGAGGTGATTTCAATAATTTAGTTATTGAAATGAATAAAAAGCCTAAATTCTCCTATGTTTTACTCAGCGTAGCACATACCGAACTGTACCGAAACTGTGACCCTAAAACCGTAATAAAAACCAGAACCGTGAATAATCTGAACCATTACACCCCTACTGTACACAACGATTACTGTAAGGACATTTAAAATACATACCTCTTGTGAATTTCTGCTTTTTGTTTGCATTCCTTTTCTTGGTTTTATCCTTGTTTTTGCTGGATTTACGGGGTGCAGGGGATGAAGAGGATTGAGATGAGGATGAGGTTGAAGATAGACAGGAGGACGAGGAGTCAACTTTGCAATGTTTTTTTTTCCTCAGCGCTTTTCCTCTTCTCTTTGCCTTTTTTCCCCTTTCTGTATGAAGGTCATCCTCCGTACTGGAAGACTGTGATACAGCATCATCCAATTTGGATTTGCAGGTAGCTCCCATCATGTCTTCCTTTGCTGACAAGGCTGATAACGAATACATCATATTAAGATTACATTTAATTTCTTCCACCTTTACCAGCTTTGATTGCATTGTTAAATGTAAATATTCTGCTACCTGTGTTAACGAAAACCACAAGATCTAACTTTAAAACAACAACAAGAACAGAAAAGCCTCAGACTACAGTACACTGTACCCTTTTATGCCAGGATATGTTATAATGTAGACTCGGTAAGCTTTCCACAGTTAAAAGTTAATTAATATCACTTTTTAAACACTTGTATGAGATGAAGATTCTTCATGCCAGTGGCTTGACATGTTAAGCTATTCTTAATGTGCAAAAGGCTAAAGTGTTATTACCATATAATGCTGTACAGTAGCAATTATTAGCAGACACATTTATTCAAAGCAAATAAAAAATTAGGAACATCAAACAATTTCTGATAAGAGCCAACAGAATTTAGTACACATTACTAAATACAACTTATAACAGGTTGTAAGGTATAGTTGCTTTTAGAGATTCAGCCATTTACCATTGGTCAGACTGCTACGTAGGAAATCTCTCTCACATTCGATATCCTTGCACTTATCCTCAAGGAACTTGATTTTAGCTTTTAATAAAGCATTTTCTTCCTTCATTTTTTTGTAGGGACACCTGCTGAGTTGGTGCTGTTGGTGCTGTTGCTGATGCTCCTGATGGAATATATAATAATACAAAACACTGTAAACACTGTTGCACTTTAACACTCTATCTAAATAGCTATATTATATCTATATTAGTCTTGTGAGTAAACTAGAACATTTACTAGCCAATGGCGATGCTAATGCCAAGGGGTGAGATCATGCATGATGCATAATTAATTAAATAAGTCAAGAATATAGTAATACAGTAATGACTCAAGTGTTTAGAAGGAATTACAGGAAACGTATTTTTGTTAAATAACACAGAAACATTTTTAATTAAAGAATATGAAAGCTTTGATTAAGGAGATCCCATTAATGTAGTAACAATAAATATTAGGGGTTAAAAGCTGTCCCGTCACACCCCCTAATATTCATGATTAATATCATATTTTTAAATATGATGGTTTCATTATAAATATGGTGATTATTTCTATGATGGACACCCAACTTAAATTAGGCCTATATTAAACATCTGAATCTAGACATGCCAACAAATGGAAATTAGCCTAATTTTTAATTAACTTCAAAATATTAACAAGCCTTTGACTCAAAATATCAAATTTTCACCTGCATCGTGAAACACGGATGCTGCAGCAGCATGGTTTTTCGGTTTAGAGGAGAATAAAATCAAATGTGCAATTCAGACCTTTCCTTGATTTCAAACATTTCATTAACAGTTAGGCCTACCTTCATTACTTAAATAACGAATTTGTATATTGCTGAATGAAATATTGACCCAGTTTTACTAATAAACTTTAAATTGCCTCGCCAATCACTAACTTATTTGACCGAGCTTGTCAACGAGCATTTGCTAATTAGGCCTAGGCTAACTGTTACTACACACATGCTGCTAATCGTATGATAATATGTATAGAACTTAAAATACATAACTTACCGGCAGTATCATCATCATTTTCCTCTACTTGGCGATTGGGTGGTACCCTTTTACGCGGAATTCTTCGATCAGCCATGTCTTCTCCTGCTGAACTTTCTGCCGAATCAGGTCGCCGTTGATCCAACGTCTTGTAAAAGCAATTTCCGTCCCTACAGACGAACTCGACCGCCGTAAGTGATTCTTCCCCTTCAGTTACGTTGTCCCAATATGTTATAAAATTAATCACTGGCCTTACACCACTCATTCTCAAATCATTTAACATTTTAATTATATTTTTAGATTTTTCCTTATTTTTATTACCAGTTATAAAATCCATCTTTATGTTTTTGCTTAAACAAGACACTCGATTGTGGTTGGTTATCTAGTAGGTTAAGCACATCCGGTCAAATTTGAATTACTTACATATGTATTTACTTATTAAGAACTAATTCAATATTTTTCAGTTCAATTATTTAATATGCTTCCTGACCGTTTTAAGATGAAAAAAAAAAAAACCGTTTGTATCAATAAGTGTACTGTACATTTTACGACAGATGACATACAACAGATTTTTTTTCACAGACAATCACGTGGGAAAATGCGCCTTCGCGGTTACGTCGTTATGTGTAAGGACTGAGAGTAGGCTAGCTATAGTCCAACAATGGGACTTTCGAGAAGGATTTTATCGCTCTGTCAGCACAAGGACATAAAAGGAAACAGAAAATTAACTAAATGGCTTCAAAAAAACAAGCTAATGGATTCTACAAAGAAATGCAGAGTATGTAAAAGAAATATGAAATTGAGGAAGACACACAACAAAGATGGATACCTATGGTAATAGATCATTTTTTGTCAGGTTGGTAGCCTAATTTAAATCTAAAAGCTAAGTGTTACTGTACTTTTGTATTTTAAGGGTATGTAAACGAGGAGTACACAATGAAAAAGTGACAAAATCATGCAGATCAGGATCAATTTTTGACAAGACCAAGTTGAGTTTACAAAATTGGATGACTTATAACGTTATATATCGGTAGGTGTAACAACATGCTAAATAACCTATTTTTGCCTTTTAAAGTTAAAACATTAATCTCTTTTTTTTTGCACACAAATATTTCACTATTGCTGACAGATTCTGTCAAGGATTACGTTTACGGCAGGTCGACATGGTCCAGGATGGCATTGCTGGAAGCTCCACCACCCTTACTAAAATGACCTGTAAACTGAGATTAGTCTGCAGGAAAGCCTTGAAGAAGTTCAAAAGGAAGACAGGACAACACATAGGGGGAAGAACGGAATTTGTAATGATAGATGAAAGCAACTTCCGCCATAAAAGGAAGGTGGGATATCCTTTTAATTATTTTTTAAAGTGAAAACAAATAAAGGTCGAACAACTTATATATATATATATATATATATATATGTATGTGTGTGTGTGTATGTATATATATTTCAGCTTTGATCACAGGAATAAATCATTTTTAATGGTAAAAATATGTATATGGTGGACAAAATTATTAGAACGGTGAGATTTTTTAATGTTTTAAAATTATTATTTTCTGCTCAGCAAGGCATTTTGATCCATTTTGATATTTGATCCAAAATACAGCAACAACAGTTATATTGTGACATATTTTTACAATTAAAAATGATTTATTCCTGTGATCAAAGCTGAATTTTCAGCATCATAACTCCAGTCTTCAGTGTCACATGATCCTTCAGAAATCAGTATAATATGATGATTTGATGATCAAGAAACATTTCAGATTATTATCAGTGTTGAAAACAATTGCGTAAAAAAAAAAAAAAAAATCATGATTATTTGATGAATAGAAGACCGTTCAAAAGAACAGTATTTATCTGAAATAGAAAGCTTTTGTAACATTATCACTACCGTTCAAAAAATTTGGGTCAGTTCGAAAATATATATATATTTTTATTTTTTGGGGGAAAGAAATTAAAGAAATTAATACTTTTATTCAGCAAGGATTGATCAAAATTTATCAAAAGTGACCGTAAAGACATTTACAATGTTGCAAAAGATTTATATTTCAGATAAATGGTATTCTTTTGAACTTTCTATTCATAATAGTCCTGAAAAAAAACTGTTTTCAACATTGATAATCACATCATCATATTTTACTGATTTCTGAAGCATCATGTGACACTGAAAACTGGAGTATGCTGAAAATTCAGCTTTGCCATCACAGAAATACAACCCAAATTCCGGAAAAGTTGGGACGTTTTTTAAATTTGAAAAAAAAGAAAACTATAAGATTCAAACCCCCCCCCCCCCCCCAAGCATAAATGTTAATAAAAGTTACTTGTTTCATGCCTCATGTTTAAAGCAATTTTTCATGATTTGTGCAACCAAACACAAAAGTCATTTCAAGCGTTTGAGATTTTTGGTGAACTTTTAAATAGTAATCTTTTAGAAAATTTCGTTAGAAGTATGTAGTAACACTTGAGTCATTACTAGTTAGTTCCAATGATCTTCACTTTAGAATACGGATCCATATAATTAGTAATTGCCATAGAAGTATGTAGTAACACTTGAGTCATTAGTAGTTAGTTCCAATGATCTTCACTTTAGAATACGGATCCAAATAATTAGTAATTCCCATAGAAGTATGTAGTAACACTTGAGTCATTACTAGTTAGTTCCAATGATCTTCACTTTAGAATATGGATCCAAATAATTAGTAATTCCCATAGAAGTATGTAGTAACACTTGAGTCATTACTAGTTAGTTCCCATGATTCTTACAGTAGTTACTAATGAAAAGCCAATAAAGTGTAGAATCTTCTAATCACTCATACAAGATATTCAAACACACATATATGAGCTAGGAGACATACATAAAAACATTTTTTGAGTGGTATGTTAAATAATAAAATCACTGTATGGTATTTGGATGGCTGATAACTCAATATGTTCCAGTTGTCACCGTGACTAGTGATTTAATGGCAGTCCAGAGGAATGCCGGAAAATTGGCCACAGGACAAGTAAGGTCGCGACAACTGCATTTAAAAATCCATTTCTTTAAAAATTATTCAGTTGATAAATAGACAGCATAGGCCAATTATTAACAGCTTTCCCAAATCATAAGTCTGCTATGCTATTACATATTGATAATGTAAACAACCTTGTGTATTCGTTTACAGTAGCAGTTAAAATGTTAATGTAGTGCTAGTCATTTGTCATGCATTGGTTATTGATTAGTTTTGCAAGAATTATTAAACTTTTTCAGTAGTTCTCTGGGAAGCATTTTTTAGTTATTGATTAGTTAATAGCGAACTACCACTTTCATCTGTGCGCTATTACTTACTAATTCGTTAATCATATTTTATTTTTAGTTAATATAGTTACTAGATTGTTAATAAAAAATTCAGTAGTTCTCTGGGAAGCATTACAAAAATAGTAGTTATTGATTAGTTAATAGTGAACTACCACTCTCATCTGTGAGCTATTACTTACTAGTTCGTTAATCAGAGTTTCTTGTTAGTTAATAATGGTTAATAGATTGTTAATAAAAAAATTCAGTAGTTCTCTGGGAAGCATTAAAAAAATAGTAGTTATTGATTAGTTAATAGTGAATACCACTTTCATCTGTGCGCTATTACTTACTAATTCGTTAATCAGTCCTTCCAGAAAAACGCGGAGTTTTTTTGTGATTGTTGCGGGCAAAAATCCTTGATTACGCGGCCCGTTTTCTTTAAAAATGCGATGGAATATGCGGGATATTTATGCAATTTTTTTGCGATGAAATTGCGGGAACTTGCAAAAATTGCGGGAACTTGCAAAAACTGCGGTTTGATGAAAAAGAGAAAAAAAAGTGATTCCCCCAACACCCTGTTCTCACTAGGCTACTACCTTATTGTAAAGAGTCCTTTCTTATTACTTCCTACGATAAGCAAGCATAACTACATCACAGAAAGTGCTGGAAATATTTAATTTCTCATCTTGTTTTATTTCAGACTGTAACGAGTGAAAATAAGGTGTGGCCCCTTTAAGAGCTGCGCGCTCCTGTTGAACGGTCTGCAGTATTATACTGTATGCGCGCCTCGAACACCCCATGTGTGCGGGTCATTTCTGTTTGATGCTACTTCTTTTATCTTATTTTGTTTATTAAGTAGCGATGTGGACGGTAGAACATGTGACAGACAGTTATACGAGTTCGATTAGGGAATAAAGTGCTAGTTGTGAGATGCCAATCGCCTCTGTGAGTCTGTCTGGCCTCTGCAATAACTTCATCTGTGAGCTATCCCTATTTTTCTTCCCGACACAACGCGTTACAAGACTTTAATAAACACATCAAACTTACAAAACATTGAGGAGTCAAACAAGTTCTGTAGCTTTACTAGAGGAATATGCTACAAAAAAAATCAGTAGTAAAAATGAATAAATGAAATATTTAAAAATAAAGTGTGCTCCTGTTTTACAGCTTTTTGATGATGTTCACGTCGTGTAATTACGTCAATTCATAACGTTCCCATGGCAACAGGGGGAAACGGCTGCTCTTGTGTGAAGCAAACGCAACATTTTCCAACTTTCTGCTAAGATATATGTGACTTTTTTGCGACGAAAAATGCGGGGATTATGAAATCATGCAAGCCCCGAATATTTTGCGCGGAAATCTGCAATTTATGCGGCGAAATTGCGGAGTATTTGAAAAAATGCGACCCCCGGATAAATATGCGGACTTTGGCTGATTATGCATTGAATTCAGCGATCGCATAATCGCGTTTTTCTGGAGGGACTGGTTAATCAGAGTTTCTTGTTAGTTAATAGTAGTTACTAGATTGTTAATATTGTGTTACTCATTGGTTCTTGTGTAGTTATTCATTAACGAAGGAACCGTATTCTAAAGTGTTACCAATTTTTCTTCTGCCGACTAAATGCTTTACATAAATAGAAATCATTTAATATATTTGTCACAGACTGCATTTCCCTCATCCTCCCTGGCGCCAAACCATGCACACCTGGAACTCATCTAGCCCTCATCACCAGCACTAGGTATATAAATCACACACAGTCCCTCAGTCAATAGCTGTGTCCCAATTCAGGGAGATGGTCCTCACTGCAGAACATGAAATCCACGGGGAGGAGTCGGATCCAGATCCAACTCCTCCCACCTTACATATACCTAAACCTACCCATCTCCGCCCCCTGATCCCTTAAACCCACCCCTAATCCCTAAACCCACCCCTAATCCTACCCATCTCCACCCCTTGGATCTTGATCCGACTCCTCCCCGTGGATCTCATGCACTGCATTGAGGTGCTACTGAATTCAGGGGCTGCATCCTCTGGCTGGATCCCAAATGGTACCTTTCATGTGGTCTCGTGGCCTTAAATTGCATGTACTCGCCAAGTATTGGTCCGTAGGGTGTCCCATTCGTCATTCCAGCGCTCAGAAGTGTGCTCTCGAGCGCCGCCTTTGTGCCCTCGATGCAGACTTCGGCAAAGCCTGCACTTTTGCACCCTCCACACGAGTTACCTACCCTGGAATAATTGCGAAGTTGCGAACGCCCAATCAGATAAATGAGGGGAGGAGTTTTATGGCTGTTTGACTTTCGGTGGCATGATGTCATCAAGCCTGTCCCAAAATACTCTCTCGCGTGGACTTGAGGCCAGCGCCCCTTAGGTCTGCACTTCCTGACGTCACCAAGTGTGAACTAGAAGGAGGTCCACAAGGCCGGAGTGTGCCATTTGGGATCCAGCCTTAGAAAGTCGACGTGGCCTTCGAAGGATGCTCCGAGACTCGTTTAAAGGGGAAAGTATAGCCGATTCCGTTACCGCGGCACGACGAAGGCTGTCCCAATTCAAAGGTCCTTCGAAGGCTCCTTCAAAATGTGGCCGGCAAATGTGTCCTTTTCCTGTGAATGCAGGATACATCAGAAGGATCCTTCACAGCCTTGCCTACCCCAGAATGCATTGCGCGCCGGAAACGAAATTGCCAGATTACACTTTTAACCCTCTGGGGTCGGCGGTATCGCCGGCGATACCAGCGCACTTTTTTCCTTATCAGTGCAAAAGAGACTCAAATTACTCTGTTGATTTTGATTTTACATATAAGTGCTGTACATCATTAGATCCTGTTAAGTGTCTATTTTTTTTGTGGGTACTCACAATAAAAACAAAGTGTTGTGCTTTTCGTCAAATAAAGAAAAATAAACATGATGCGCGTTTTGCCTTCTCTCTGTCATTGAGGTCCATTCTGAAACGCGTCCGAAAAATGAACTGTAACTCTGTCAACACTTGTCAGTGTTACGAACTGCTCCGAGACTTGGAGGTGAAGATCCAAATGCAGCTTTATTCAAGAATAGTCGTATAGGCAGGGTCAAGAATCAGCAAACAGGGCAACGGAGACAAGGCAGAGACAAACCAGATACAAGCAAAGGGTCGAGGCAGGCAGAGAGAATCAGAGTCCAGTGAAACAGTCCAGGGTCAGGGCAGGCAGAGAAGGGTCAGCAACGATAAACAATCCACAGGTCAAACACAGGAATCAAACTCGGGAGGATAATGCTCAGAAATGCAGTGTAACACTTAAACAAGACTTCGCAGTGAGTGAATGAATGAACATGGTATAAATAGACAGACTAGCAGGATGACAAGACACAGGTGAATACAATCAGTGACAATGAGGTACAGGTGAATGTGATCAGTGATGATGAGTCCAGGCAGTGAGTATGGGAAATGTAGTTTGTGAGGAAGAGATCATAGTCTATTGTGGAGCGCCCTCTGGTGGCTCTCGAGGGCACTCCAGCTGGTGATCGTTACATAGCCCCCCCCCCCCCAATGAGCGGCTTCCAGACGCTCCAAAACTGTCCAGGTGGGTGGTGGCATGGAGGCGGATCCGGGGGCGGGATGGAGGGCCAGGTCCGTGGAGCAGAAGAGGACCTGGAGACTGCGACAAGACGGAAGGCCAGGGCGGAGCAGACAGTCCATCGGGCGGCCAGGGCGAAGCAGACAGTCCATCGGGCAGCCAGGGCGGAGCAGACAGTCCTTTGGGCGGAGCAGACAGTCCATCGGGCGGCCAGGGCGGAGCAGACAGTCCATCGGGCGGCCAGGGCGGAGCAGACAGTCCATCGGGCGGCCAGGGCGGAGCAGACAGTCCATCGGGCGGCCAGGGTGGTGAAGACCCTTCGGGCGGCCACGGAGGTGAAGACCCCTCGGGCGGCCACGGCGGTGAAGACCCTTCGGGCGGCCACGGCGCAGGAACAGGCACCGGCTCAGGAACAGACACCGGCTCAGGAACTAGGACAGGAACAGACTCTGGCTCTGGCTCAGGAACAGGAACAGACTCTGGCTCTGGCTCAGGAACAGGAACAGACTCTGGCTCGGCAGACGTAACGCGAACAGTCTCTGAATCGGCCATCTTGTCCGTAGACACTGGCTCGGAGGCGGCCATCTTGTCCGTAGACACTGGCTCGGAGGCGGCCATCTTGTCCGTAGACACTGGCGTGGAGTCGGCCATCTTGTCCGAAGACACAGGCTCAGAAAGAGGATCAGGCTCAAGAGAAGTGACGTGAAGCTCAGTCTCTGGATCGGCAGAAGTGACGTGAAGCTCAGTCTCTGGATCGGCAGAAGTGACGTGAAGCTCAGTCTCTGGATCGGCAGAAGTGACGTGAAGCTCAGTCTCTGGATCGGCAGAAGTGACGTGAAGCTCAGTCTCTGGATCGGCAGAAGTGACGTGAAGCTCAGTCTCTGGATCGGCAGAAGTGACGTGAAGCTCAGTCTCTGGATCGGCAGAAGTGACGTGAAGCTCAGTCTCTGGATCGGCAGAAGTGACGTGATGCTCAGTCTCTGGATCGGCAGAAGTGACGTGAAGCTCAGTCTCTGGATCGGCAGAAGTGACGTGAACAGCAGACTCTTGCTCGGCAGGCGTGACATGAACAGCAGCCTCTAGCTTGGCAGGCGTGACGTGAACAGCAGCCTCTAGCTCGGCAGGCGTGACGTGAACAGCAGCCTCTAGCTCGGCAGGCTTGTCACTGTTACGAACTGCTCCGAGACTTGGAGGTGAAGATCCAAATGCAGCTTTATTCAAGAATAGTCGTATAGGCAGGGTCAAGAATCAGCAAACAGGGCAACGGAGACAAGGCAGAGACAAACCAGATACAAGCAAAGGGTCGAGGCAGGCAGAGAGAATCAGAGTCCAGTGAAACAGTCCAGGGTCAGGGCAGGCAGAGAAGGGTCAGCAACGATAAACAATCCACAGGTCAAACACAGGAATCAAACTCGGGAGGATAATGCTCAGAAATGCAGTGTAACACTTAAACAAGACTTCGCAGTGAGTGAATGAATGAACATGGTATAAATAGACTGAGACTAGCAGGATGACAAGACACAGGTGAATACAATCAGTGACAATGAGGTACAGATGAATGTGATCAGTGATGATGAGTCCAGGCAGTGAGTATGGGAAATGTAGTTTGTGAGGAAGAGATCAAAGTCTATTGTGGAGCTACCTCTGGTGGCTCTCGAGGGCACTCCAGCTGGTGATCGTTACAGTCACAGAGATACGAGAGATTTCTCTTTATGAAGCTGAAATTCTCTTCTTTTAAATGAAGTAATTTATTTTAAAAAATATATATTTCCAGTTTATGTAATCCGTTTGAAACCAAGGAGAGGTACAGTTTTTTCGTTCTCCCTTCATTATCTTTAATGAGCCGAGGCCGCCACGCCCCCAGAGCTTTTCACATGGTAAATAGGCGATCTAACGTTATGCATCGCACACGCCCAGCAGCGATCAATGGCATAAAAACACGTTTCTTCATCAGATTCACTGATAGTTCATCGCGTTTTGAGAATAGCACGCTACTCCTTCAGATGATTCTGGACAGCGAGGATTCAACTTTTCCTCAGAGGAATTTGAAACTCGGACGACCAACGGCTGCATTTTGAAGAACGAATTGACCCCGCCGAGGATACAAGTTCGGAGTAAGTTGGTTAGTGTTATATAATTCCTTTTCTGATTATAGAGCTCAAATGAATTTTCAGACTATATTTTGCCTAGTTTTGGCTAGCTTTTGACATAGGAAAGATTACCTCACAGTCACAATATCCCTATGCGTAGGCCTATACGCTCGTGTAAAGTTTTTAAATGTGATATTAGCCTACTACATATATTTCACTCAGTTTTGAGATTAGTTTATGACACTGATTATCATGCTAAAATACTGCCTTGTGCGTAATTTATTTTGTTTGCGAATAACTGCTTAGGTTATATAATGATTTAGTGAAATATATTTCAGCCTCCGGTAAAATATGTGATACTGTCTAAATACAATATATTATTTATGTATAAATGCTCAGTTAGGCTAACTGAAATAAAACCATGTCTATATTGTGAAGGGTAGTCAACTTTAGCATGGGTGTGTTCACTTATTCTAAGCACTGTGTGTGTGTGTATATATATATATATATATATATATATATATATATATATATATATATATATATATATAATTAAATCGCAATTTTAACCAAAGAAATCTACAATGCATGCCCAAAGTCGTGCAGCCATATAGTTTCTCTTAATATCAGCATGTTCAAAGGTGTTTATTTTTTTATTTCATTTTTTACAGGGAGAGCCACTGATGAGTCCTGCTGACTTCAACATTCAACAGTCTCTGTACATGAACATGGTAAAATGAAAAATCAAACACCTTGGAAATGACAGGTATGTACTATGTTTCAATGGCACAAAGTTGTGTGACTGTTCAAGCCTATGTCTTTAGATCAGTGTGTTTACTAATGTGCTTTTTTCTCCTTTGTTGTGTATCTTTGGATTATGTTGTGTTGTAAATATATCCAAACAATCTAAAAGCCATTCTTTTTTAAATCTACTCATTCTTTGTGCAAGGCTCCTCATAATGATATGGCCTGATAGCACCTAATAGGGCCATTGGGAGGGTCTTTGTCTTTCTCAGGTGTGAAATGCATACATATTAATGAGAGATCACGCCTCCTCGCATAAAGCTTTCTGACACGAAACACGTCATTAAAAATGTAAAAATACTTTATTGTCTTATTTGAATGAGTAGTCAGGATGATTCTCACATAGTTTTGGAGCAAATATTCTAGGCTATGTGATACAATTTTCAAAAGTCTTGTGAAGAAATAATCATGTGTTTTGTGGCCTTATTTCAGAAACTTTCATTTTTAGTTTTTTCAGTAACCATGCATAAACAATATTCTCTCAAAAATACAAATATGTACATACATGTTGCTCACATATTATGGTAGCCCTGTTTGCGCTAAATAGAGTGTAATTACACCTGTGCCATTAATATGTTTATAAGCAACTGAAAAAAGCACAAATGTCAGGGCATGTCAAAACATCTCAAGGACCCCAAAAACACCTTAGACCCCAGAGGGTTAAAAGTAAGTATTGGGTTTCAATTTAACGAGTAGCTAACCTAATGATTAAAAAAATACAATAAAGGTTCAAATGTTGACTTATATGTTACCAGTATGTGATTTGATATAGGTTAGTTTAAACTCTTTAGAGTGAAAATTTTTAGACATTCTAGAACATTTCAACCCCATTTTGGTTTTAGGCAGTTATAACTTTATATTTATATAAAGTTGTATATAAAGTCCAGTACAAATGTTACTGTCGCTCGTCACAACGGCTGGTACAGTTGCTAGGCAACAACTCCCGAGACACAGCTAGCAACAATTTGTTAATGTGACTATACATTTTGTTAGTTTCATTTTCCAAATAACCAGTGGTGGAATGTAACAAAATACATTTACTCTGTATTTAAGTATAATTGTGAAGTTCTTTAGATTGTTATTCAACTCCACTTCATGTCAGAGGCAAATATTGTACTTTTTATGAAAAACTTACTTTTTTCGCATGGATATTTGATTTTGATATTAGATATTGTGTAAACAAATATGAACAGTACATAATAGAAACACAAAAAATATGTCTTTTAGATCAGGGATAGGCAACGTCGGTCCTGGAGGCCAGTGTCCTGCAGTTTAGCACATAGGACATTTGTGCATGTTAAAATATGTTATGGTTTGATTTGATGATGTGAGTTATTTTCTTTTATTCTTCCCTTTCTGAGAACATCTCAGTGACTGGCAGCCCATGCCTGAGTCAGCCCTGCAAACCTGTTGGTAGACAGTGGAAATATGCTCTCATCCCAGATGATGTCCGCCGGCAGAGGCTTTACCAGGGTCTCTATTGTGCAGCCCATCCAAATCCAGCAGCAGCACCAGGACCGCAGCACCAGGACCCCCTGCTCAGCTCTATAAAAGTCTACAGAAAAATGTTATCTTCTTTTATGTATACTGTTATTTTAAAATTGTATTTTGTTTTTCTTATCTTAAATGTAACTTATCTTATAAATAGTTAAAAGTAAAAAGTACTGTAAGTAAAAATATATAGAACAATTTATTTGGTTTCATTTACAAATTAATTGACATGACAAAAATTGTTTACAGAATGGTTTTATTACATTTACAAGTTATAACTTGCATTACAAAAATAAACAATGCACAAAAATGATTTTGTGTTTAATTTACAAATATAATTTACATAAAAGTAATGTATACAATTGTTTCATTTACAAATTTTAATTCACATAACCAAAAGTTTATTTCTCTACCAATCTGTCAAGAAGATGAAACAATCTTTCCATTCTCTCCTGTGATCTCCTCTCCTCTGTCTCTATCTGAAACTTCATGTCCTCCCTAAATATCTCGATCAGCTCATCCTCTCGGTCTCGTTTTCTCTTGGTTGGTGCTGGTTCCTCATTCTATCCGTCGCGGCCCGGGGAAAGAAGGACGGTAGGCAGGGTTGCCAGGTCTTTGCAACAAAAGTATGCCAAAAAGCCCATCAGCTTTTCTCCACGGGCGATGTTTGGGGGTGTTGGAACGTCAAAATCATACTTACATGGAAGGAAAATTAACCAGCGGAATATTTTTACCCGCGGCAACAACTTAAAAGTAGCCCGATTCCGTGGGAAAACTTCGGACTTGGCAACACTGACGGTAGGTCGCATTTGAAGGATCCTTCTAATTGGGAAAGCCTTCGTTGCACCGCTGTGATGTAATCGGCCTTCAAATACAGCCTTCGAAAGATGCAGCCCCTGAATTGGGTCACAGCTATTGTCTGACCTTGACTGCATCTGAAAGCTTAGGCAGTTAACTTGTTGCCTTGCTGCCCTATCGGCAATGACTTAGTAGACAGCGTTTGTGCACGAAGATACCTCACAAAACTGATTTCAGTAAGACTTCTGAGGCACTGTGACCGTTTAATGATCTAAAGCAAAATAGAGAGAGCTTTGGTGAAAATAAGCAAATATTTGAGTTTCTCACTAGAAATTACATCAAAAGTGGAAAACAATGGTCAAAAATGTACATTTACACACAAACTGACCACCAACTGCAACTTTGAGACAGCATCTTTATTTTTTAGCTCAACTGTCACAGAATGGAAAGCACAGGATTGAGGGATATCAAAGGCAGTGAAGGATATATGCTGCCTTCAAAAATCGGTCAGATGAAGGCATCTCATGAGACAGGAAGTGAAGCCAACTTTGGATTCGGATATGCCTTGATGCCTTCCTACTTTGGAATGTGTCCTCCAAAGGCAGCATTTTTCCGTTTTCGGATGCAGCCCTTGTCTGACTACATTTCTTGCTACTTACCTGCTTTGTGTTTCTGGCTACCATGCTAACTACTGCTGTTACCTCATTCAAGTCGATCTCCAGTCATCAGTCATCTTCCAGTCATCACGTTATCAAAATCGTCTTCCAGTCATCCCTCGTCTCAATTTTGTTCCCTTGTGTGTCTGTGCTCCAACTATTCTGTGAGACAAAGAGATCTCAAATATCATTTCTTACCAGTTTAAGCATTGTGTTTCTTCTATATGTGCAAATAAACCTACCTGTTTGAGTTTTACCTCAGTTCTGGTCATTGCTTCCAAGCCTGAGCAATGACCATGACAATATTATAGATGAATTAACAGTGGACAATTCTGAATTACAATTATGTATCCTATTTCCTTCTTCAAAAAGTTTTGAATGGCTCTGAGACCTAAGGGTATTTTTACAATAAATTTTCAGTCTGGTGTTATTCAGTAAAAAAGCTTGTAAAACATCAACCCTTTTGTGCACAGACAATTGACACACATCTTTTTTTTTCAGGACAAATTTAACTTTCAGCTTATTTGTGTTTCATTGATGTCACCTGAATGTAAAATAAGTTATGGGACCACAAAGAAAAATGAAAAAATAAATCGGAAATTGAATCACTCAAATATTTATTGAAATCACACACAAATAAATAAAAGCTAAGCAATTTTCCTCTGGAAAACAGTTTGTTCAAGTCTTTGGAGTCCTGGAGCACAGGAATGAACATTATAACTTGAACAGAACAAAAAATATTTACATTTTTCCAAAGGAAGTCCAGGCGTGTTGGGCCTCATGAAAATCACTGATGCCAAGCCTCAAAACAGTTCCTATCAGGAATCACACAGAGGGCCACATCACAGGCTTTGCATTTCCAGGGGGTGGCCTGTTTCACCTGCCTTGTCTGTTTGCAGTTCACACATTGCCTTCTACCATAGGTGGCCTTCTTGCTTGCTTCAGTTTGTTCCGATGTTTGGATGGGTACATGGTTACTTTGTTGCTGGGTGGGAGGAACAGCAACTGTAACACCACAGAGTTGGGCTGTCAGCTCCTCCAGAAAAGCCCTGTGGGTCATGGGCTGTTGCTGCTTCTCTGCACAAACTTCCTTGTGAAGTAAAAAACTGTTGGTCGCAGCAATGTCCAAAAAATGGAAAAACAGTGTCCTGTACCATCTCATTGTTTTATGGTGAACTGAGTAGTATTGGATGAGTTGATCAGAAAGATCAACACCTCCCATATTCTTGTTGTATTCAGTGACCGGGGTTGGGCATGGAATGGAATTGGTGTTCCAGCCTCCATCTGGAGTTCTTACCTTTCTCTGAACTGTGTTGCCAGAGAAGGTCGGGTGAATTGTGGAGCAGACAGAGACTTCCCGAGTGTCCATCCACTTTACAAAAACCAGAGGGTCGTCACGGATCCACCTGATGGTACCCCTAGGATCCTTTTTGTTCATGGCATTTGTTGTTGTGCGGGGGCATCCTCGTCTGTTGCCCCTGTAGGTGCCACATGCTCCAAAGTTCATGCTGTACAGATCCATGAATAGCTTTGGACTTGTGTAGAAGTTGTCTACATACAAATTGTAGCCACTCGTTAGGGATGATTTGTTCATGAGGGACATAACCGAGTCGTATGCCAGTCCTACACCAGAAGCAAACACAGACTTCCCCGTGTATACAGCGAAGTCTAAAGTGTACCCAATGCTGCTGTCTGCCAGCACAAAAAGTTTGAAGCCCCACTTAGTTGGTTTCGCCTTCATATATTGGGTCATGCCAGTGTGAGCCTTTGTTGCCATCATCCTCTCGTCCACTGAAAGGTTCCGCCGTGGGTGATAAAATGCTCTGCATGCATGTTTGATGTCATCTAAAAGGGGCTTCAGACGAAACAGCCGGTCATAAGCTGGTGTCCCTCTCTTCCGGTCGTTGTGGACATCGTCATCAGGGTCGCTCATGTGGATGTTCCAGGAAATTACCTGATACCTGTCAGGTGTCATCACTGAGTGGGGAAACTGTTGGCTGAAAATGCTGTTTGTCCTCCAGTAGTCCCGGATATTTGTCAGTCTCACCAGTGCAAAAAAGAAAGTCAGCCCTAAATATTTGAAAAATTCTTCAACGGTGAAGTTTTTCCAAGAATATTTTTTTCCACTGGCAATGTTTTTTGCAGCGTTTGTGTTTGTGTTATTACACAGAGTGGTTGCTGCACTGTCACTGACAAAGAGTTTGAAAAGGTCCAATGGTGTGTAAATGGATGTGGGGCTGAGCTGATGTCCTGGCTTTCTTGTTGGGACGAACCTTTTGGGCACTGGAGGGATGTCTGGCTGACTCTCACTGTTCCATGATGGAGTTGGAGTTGGGGCTGCTGGCTGTGGTGATCTAGATCTCGACCTTGTTGATTCAGGACTCTGTCGACCCCTCAAGCTGCCAGATCTGGATCTGGATCTGGATCTTGACCTTGACCGCGCTCTCCCTCGTGACCGTGACTGCAGCCGTCCATGACCTATTCCTGGCAGCTGCTGGGATTCTGCAGCAGAAGTGGAAGGCTGGGATGCTGCAGCAGAAGTGGAAGGGCCCTGCTCAGTGGAAGAATGGGAGCTTTCCTGTCTGGCTTGGGTGGGTGGGGTGGTGTCTTCATCATTATCACAACTGTAAAACAAATAAATAAACCAAAATAGTAGATCATACATATTAGATCAATTACTGTTTTTGTATTTGATTTCACACATAAGATTACAATGGCTGAGATTGCTACTGTACCCCCAACCCACCACAGCTATAATATGACCTTTCGCTTTCCAGCCAAAAGGTGTGACCAACCCCCCACTATTCTCTCCACAGGTAAAAGGTGTGACCAACCCCCCACTACAACATCCTTTGTTTGTATCTCTAGGTAAACTCAGACAAACAATGGCTGAGAGACAAAGTGTAATCCACAACTCTGTAACAAACATAAAAAAAATTAAATACTACTTTTACAGAACTTATTTTTACATATTTAGAAAATTTATATTTTATCATATTAGTTTTTTTCTTTTTTTTTATACTTTTTACAGTAAATAAACTCAGACATACAATGGTTGAGAGACAAAGAGTGTAATCCACAACTCTTACTACTCTGTAACAAACATAGAAAAACGAAATACTACTTTTACATAACTTATTTTTCCATATTTAAAATGTATATTGTATCATATTCGTTTTTGTTTATTTTTATACTTTTACAGTAAATAAATAAATGTAACTTACTCTTCAGCAGGGTCTAGACGATTCTGGTAATCAAGTTCCTCATCAGTCAAAAAGCTCTCTTCTCCAGAAAATCCATCATCCTCCATGGCATCAAAAAAGGCCAGTGTTTGATTTACATCCATGTTTCTCAATCTCTGAGGATCCATCATTCTCCGTGTTTCCCTGTGTATTATTCAAAACGCGCGTCTCTCTGTGCGTCTCTCTCTCTCTCTCCTCGAAACCACTGTGCCGTGCGTCTCTCTCTTTCCAAAATATCACCCTTGGTTCATGCGTAATGACGCACACCAACGTAGACGACGGATCAGCCTGTCATTGGTCAACAACCTCACGCAAAGCATCGCGAGATGTCCAAAATGGCAGCTAGCATCAAGCTAGCGGCAAATATGACGGAAAATTTATAAATTATGGACTTCAAGTGATCAAAACTGGGATATACGCGTATGGATTTATTACTGAAACACTCTGAAAGGACGCAAAAGTTCCAGGCTGGATAGAAAACCTTCTGTAAAGGCTAGAAAGACACCAAAGACACCCCCGTGACGGCTAGCGCGTTAGCTTTCTGCTGCAAAAAACGGTAAGAAAATCGATCAATTTTTCATCAAATAATATCAATATTTATCGGAGGAGTCGTGTGGCATGGTCGACGATGCCGTCGGTTTCAGAGGGTTAATGTAGGTACTCGCACATCCTGACAACTAAATTATTATAAAAAGAAAATTTTTCAGCAAATTTACTTTTCTATTAATTAAAGCTGCAGTCCGTAGCTTTTTTTTGGGTTAAAAATGATCCAAAATACATATTTGAGAAAATACATAACCAGCCAGTGTTCAACGCTATTGTAACAAGTGGATTGTTAGTTTTCCTGTCATGTTCCCAAGGGGACAGATTTGAGTGACGTACAGATAGAGAGCTAGGCTATGGCACTTGTAATGCTGTTGTGATAAATAAAGTAAGCAATGATACTGCTTTAATTGTCCATTCTGTATAGTTTGATAAAACAGAACAGTATGAAACATGGTGGCAGCGGTCGTGAATTCAGCTGAAGTTAGTACCGAGCCGTGAAGACTGAAAAGTGCCGCTAGCCTGTTGTAGTTAGCCTAGCCCGCGAGCTCGAGCAAGGGACAGCCCAGTGTTTATGGAGCCGAAGCAGGAGCAGAAAAGAGCGCCAGACGTCGCGATGGATGGTCTCAGGCCGCCTCCAATACTTTGTTTGGATACAGCCAACTTAGCGAAAACTTGGAAAAGTTGGAAGGAGGAGTTTACGCTGTATACGGACCTCACAATGCCCGATGCAGAGGAGACAACTAAAGTTAAGTTGTTTAATTACCTCCTCGGAAAGAGAGGGAGGGAAGTTTTAGAAACGCTGACAAGCGGTGATACATCTGCGAGGAGAACAGTGAGTACAATGATGACGCAGTTTGATAAACATTGCAATCCGCAACTGAATGAGACTGTTGAGCGATATAAGTTTTTTGTTAGAGACCAAGGTCAAGACGAAAATATTGACAGATATGTCACAGATTTGAGAGTATTGGCCAGCACATGCAATTTTGGTGACATTAACATGATCACATACTTACCTATCTCTGCAGAAAGACTAACAGCCATTCGCGATGCAACAAAGGAGGACGCAAAGTTGCAAGAAGTGATTAAGTTGATTCTTACAGGATGGCCTAAGAACAAAAAAGACATTGAGCAATACATTCAACACTATATTGCTTTTCAGGACGAGCTGAGCTTTCAGAATGGCATAGTGTTCCGGGGAGAAAGAGCAGTTATTCCTGACACACTAAGAGCTGACCTGACCAGCCGCATACACTCAACACATCTGGGCGTGGAAGGTTGCCTCAGACGAGCACGCGAGTGTGTGTACTGGCAAGGGAGGACTGAGCAAATAAAGACATTTATTTCCAAATGTGACATCTGTAGGTCAGTTGACCCTAAGCAACAAAAAGAGACATTGCATCCCCATGACATTGCCTACAGACCTTGGGCTAAGGTAGGAACTGATTTGTTTTCTTGGCACAATAAAGACTACCTAGTAACCGTGGACTATTATTCAAATTTTTGGGAGGTGGATTATTTACCGGACACCAAAAGTACCACAGTGATTCACAAACTGAAAGCACACTTTGCTCGACAGGGGATTCCAGATGTGCTCATCTCTGATAACCGACCACAGTACTCATCACACGACTTTAAAATGTTCAGCCAAAAGTGGGAATTTGTGCACAGAACATCGTCACCCGGGTAGCCACAAAGCAATGGGAAGGCTGAGTCAGCTGTCAAAACAGCGAAACGTCTTATGCAGAAAGCTGCAGCTGCTGGACAGGATCCATACTTAGCCCTACTGGACCATCGCAACACACCGAGCCAAGGTCTCGCCACCAGTCCAGCACAGAGACTTATCAGCAGGAGGACTTGGAACCTTCTTCCTACTAAAGAGACACTGTTGGAGCCTAAAGTGTCAAACAACAAACAGGGACTGATTAACAACAGACAAAGACTTGAGAAATACTACAACCGTATGGCAAAAGACTTGGACTGTTTCACATCAGGGGACAGTGTTCGAGTCCAACCATTTGACCCTTGTAAAACCTGGAAAACAGCTAGAGTGATTAGACCAGTGAGTCCCAGATCTTATGAGGTTGAGTTGGAGTCGGGTAGTGTTCTGAGAAGAAACCGTCGCCACCTCAGGCACAACTACTGCCCACCCTCAATGTCGGCACAAACAGGGGTTTTGACAAACACACGAACTGTAGCTGCTGAACGTGGTCACGGTAGTGATTAAAGCACTGTTACTACGAGGTCTGGTCATCAGGTTAAAATGCCTACCTATTTGAGGGATTATACTAAGTGAGTTTAACATAGGACCTGTTTGGTCATTTTCTAGGTATGGTTGTGAGTTGTGGTTGCACTGTAAAAGAGAGGGGAAAAGGGTAAATGAGCTATTGATTGCACAGTTAATTTGTCAAGAATCAGTTTACAAAATATGCACTTGAAGTAATATCCTAAGAGGACATATTATAAGTTTGATTTTGAGTTTAGGCAATATCATTGCTGTAACAATGTTCAGGGAAGAAGGAGGCGGGAACCGGCGAACAATCAAATAAACTTTATTAAAATAAAACAAACAAACCAAAATACCGCCAGCAGCCCCTCGCGGACAACTGCTGGCTACCGAAAATAAACATAAAGAACTGCCAGCAGCCCCTCGCGGACGACTGCTGGCTAAAATAAAATACAAATATAAAAACTAAAACACAGGCCTGTTCCTCTCTCGATCATCAACGTCGTCGCTCCTCCTTTATGCTTCCGCTCCTCCGTGAGAGATGCGAGACCGGTGTGCTTCACAGGTGTTGCTCATTAGCAATCGCACCAGCGGCCTCGCGCCGTTCTCTCACGTCCCTCGGCCGTCCTGTTCGCCACAATTACATGCATTTTTCTGAAGCATTAATGTTTACATCTGAAGGCACTGAGAAGAAAATTAATTTTGTTTACAAAGAAAATGTATAACTTGTGAGGAAAAGAAAAAGAAAAAAGAGAAAGGATGTAACAAGTGGATTGTTAGTTTTCCTGTCATGTTCCCAAGGGGACAGATTTGAGTGACGCACGGACAGATTTGAGTGACGTACAGACAGAGAGCTAGGCTATGGCACTTGTAATGCTGTTCCCATTCAGTCGGTCAACTCGGTACAACACATTACTATGGGATATCGCACTCTAGCGCCATCTGCTGAAGACACCTTTATTCACGCCTGAAAGGCCAATGACGCATGCCGACGTGGGCGGGGCTACCTGCCCACAGCATATAAATGCAGTCGTATGCGTCATTCCCTTTGTTCTTCAGCTCTTCACCGTGCTGCTAGAACGCCATCACGCCACAGTTTTTCGTAGGAAAGAAAGCCCATGGTGGTGATTCCTGTCGAAAAGCAAACAGAGAAAAGTATTAAAAGCATAAAGTTTAGCATTGCTAACAAAAAAAGCTAATACATCTTTTTCTCTAAGAAAAATGGCTAAAAATAAAAATTCTCGCCCTTGTCCAATGACATGTGGTTACTTGTTGTGCGAAAAAGATTCACACGAGGACTGCCCGGTGTGTTTGGGGTTTGTCCACGCCAAGATGGCTCTCTCCAACCCCGCAGCATGTATACACTACCGGCAGCTTCGTCGCTCGACACTTGAGCGGCGTGTAGTGTTTGTTGAGCGAGTGCTCGAGGGTACAGCGGACAGGCACGGTCACTTCTGTCCTCTGGTGCGGTTCCCGATTCGGCACTGGCCGTTTTTGAAGAAGCCACAGGGACTTGGAGCGACCGCATGGAAGCCGGGGAGGTTATGGATGATTTTAACGATGTTCCCCGGATAGCTCCGGGGTTTAATCAGGAACGGGAGTGTCCAGAGGAGGACTCTGTCTCGCTTGAAGCGGGCGAGGAATTCTTCGACAACTTTCAGCCCGAGCAGGTCGCAGCTTCCCCCTCACCTTCTGGGGCAACGGGTGAAAGTGATTTTATGGAGGAGCCCTTCATTGAGCTATATCGGAGAGCAGCAGCAAAGCTGTCAGTGGAGTGGCCAGCCCCTCCCCCGGTTCAGAAAAACTCGTGTTTCGGTGGGTTCTATTTGTCTCAGGTACAAACAGTGGTAAGGACGCATTTGCCACTTTACCCGGACTGTTTGGCAGAGCTTTCAGCTCCATGGTCAAAGCCCATATCCCCTCTTTCTCCGGTGCCGGGGATGGGTAAATTCACCGAACTCGAAGGAGCACAAGAAGCAGGGTTAGTGTCAGCTCCTCCAATGGAGCATTCGCTTGCGACATACCTGGCTCCAATGCAAAATAGAGGTATCGCAGGCATCCCCACTCTTCCGTCAGGACCGTGTATGCGCTCTCTCATGTATGGCCCAGAACTCTACTGTATGCGTTTCCACCAGTGGACCTGATACACCCCACTCTGGACAGAGTACGTCAGGAGGGTCTGTCACTAATTTTAGTGGCCCCGTACTGGCCAACGAAGACATGGTACACAGGCATTATGACGTTGCTGTCAGGGACACCGTGGTGTCTTCCCCGGTGCAGGGACCTGCTTTCCCAAGCAGGAGGTCAGATTCTACATCCCTGACCAGAATTATGGCACCTATGGGACTACCCACTGCGAGGGATAATCTGATGACAGCAGGTCTCCCAATTCATGTTGTGGCCACAATACAGAGTGCTAGAGCACCATCAACGAGGGGGCTTTACGCGTCGAAATGGCGCATATTTGAACAGTGGTGTGGACAAAAGTCAATATCGCCATGTCAATGCCCGACTACAGGAATATTAACTTTTCTACAGGAATTGTTCGAGGAAGGTCGCTCACATTCCACTCTAAAAGTGTACTTAGCGTCCATTTCGGCCTGTCACGAGGGTATTAATGGGGCCGCGCCGAGCGCGCACCTGCTGCCCGTTCGATTCCTTAAAGGAGCCAGACGGCTGAGACCTGTCGCAAAGTCGATGGTACCAACATGGGATCTGACTGTGGTTTTGGAGGCTATGTGTGAACCCCCATTTGAGCCCTTAGAATCATTGGGTCTAAAAATGCTGTCTTACAAAACAGCCCTGTTGCTGGCGCTAGCGTCAGCAAAACGCGTTGGTGATCTCCATGCGCTGTCAGTACACCACTCATGCATCCAGTTTGCGCTAGATGGGTCTAGAGTAGTGTTGCGTCCAAACGCGGCGTATACACTGAAAGTCATGTCAGGGGCATATAGTGCGCTTTCATTCTAGCTGCCAGCTCTGTCAAACGTCTCAATTGATTCAGAGGAAGATGAGAGACTCCATGCGTTATGCCCTGTGCGAGTTTTACGCAGGTATATTGAACAAACACAGGCTGTGCGTTTATCCGACCAACTTTTTGTGTGTTTTGCCAATCCAGTTCGGGGGAAACCCCTGTCTAAACAGCACCTGTCACACTGGATCGTGGAGGCAATTTCAATCGCATACAAGAGAAAAGGGTTAGCTCTACCAGCAGGAGTACGGGCGCATTCTACAAGAGGCATGGCAACGTCATGGGCGTTGTTTAGAGGCGTGTCAATACATGACATTTGTGCTGCAGCCAGTTGGGCATCCCCACACACATTTGTTCGGTTTTACCGACTAGATGTCACTGCTTTGACAGTGGCTCGGTCCGTGCTTACTGCAGGGGCTTTAGGCCAGGGGCCGTCACTGTCTTGAAAAAAAAAAAAAAGCGATTATGTGGTGGTGCTGGTCCCTTACGTTTAGTTTAGCGACTTGGTGGGGCGTGAATATAGGTCCCATAGTAATGTGTAGTACCTGAATGGGAACGTTGAGTTATGCATATAACTACTGTTCCCAGAAGGAGGGAAACGAGGTACAACACCTCTGGGCCCCGCACAGTCGGGGTCCCGGTAAAGAGCTGGACTGAACAAAGGGAATGAAGCCTACGACTGCATTTATATGCTGTGTGCAGGTAGCCCCGCCCACGTCGGCATTCGTCATTGGCCTTTCAGGCGTGAATAAAGGTGTCTCCAGCAGATGGCGCTAGAGCGCGATATCCCATAGTAATGTGTTGTACCTCGTTTCCCTCCTTTTGGGAACAGTAGTTATATGCATAACTCAACGTTATGCACATGTGATAAATAAAGTAAGCAATGATACTGCTTTAATCGTCCATTCTGTATAGTTTGATAAAACAGAACAGTATGAAACAGCTATCTGCTTGCCGTAGCTCGATTCAAAATGGTAAGCTTGTAATAATGTTTTTAATTCCAGTGGTACTGGTGGATTTCCGCGGGAGATTCGAGCATGTCTTTGCGTCATTACGTCACATCTGTACACATAAAGAAGGAGTCTCGGCTAGTAGGCTATATTGCGTGTGAGGATGTTGGAGGTGGAGATTTATAGCCTTTTCTCACAGCACTTGACATAATTAAACTTATCAATTTGATGGCCGATCCAGAAAGGTTCAAACGACAATGACCAGTGACAACAGATTCACCCGCTGTAAAATGCAAAAGACTTCGTTCGGACTTCGGAGTGGCTAACTTACAGAAAAAAAGAGATTGCAACCGGACATATGTGAAAACAAGGATACATATCGGGAGGACATTACATGTAGTCACGCAATGCTGACGTTGTTAGCATTAACAAGTTGAGAACAAAGTATCATTTGCACGGTTTTGCGTGATAAGCGATTTTTAGATTTAATCAGCGCGATTTTCTGTAATGTCAGAACCAGAACAAAAGTGGATGTTACTTGTTCAGATGACATTTTCAGGTGAAAATTATTATGTTAGTCATACTTCCAAAAATAATAATCTGTGATTCTGAATGACAGTATCGACACCGGCACGGTGATTGACACTCTTCTCAAACATTGTGTTCATCCGCGCTGTGCGGTGTTGAACTACAACTCACGTAAAGTTGATAATTCCGAGAATGACTCCAATTGCAGCTTTCGAACAGAGATGGCGACAAAGAGGAACAACTGCGTACTGCAGCTTTAAAGAAGTGTTTTTGTTAAATATACAGGGGGTTAATATTATTATTCATTATAATGTCAGTTGCAACATTTTGACTTGTGTTAAATTCAACATCATGATCATTGACCAACTCTTGTACTACACATTGACCAACTCTTGCAAATGTATATGCACTATATATGCGCACACACACACACACACACACACACACACACACCAATTTATGCAGAAATCCATTTATATATATATATGGATTTCTGCATATATTGTCTGAACTAGGTCACAATAATAGACAAACAGTCTGCTTAACACAAGCAATGATAACATGCATTTATAAAATACATATATATATATATATATATATATACATATATATATATATATATATATATATATATATATATATATATATATATATATATATATTGTAAACTTAATGGGGTAAAAAGGGATGTGACCCTTTTTAATAACCTGTTTTTCTTCATTTTGGAGCAAAGATATTGTCCTTTATTATTTTGTAGATCAAACTTGGGCAAGGATTTCTGCATCATTCTTCACAAAAAAAAGACTAGGCATATTTGTAGGATTTACTTCGAAACAAAATTCACTCAGAAATTGCTATTAAATTACACAAATAACAGCAAATAGCACATTGAATCACAATCTTTTTTAATCGATTTGACACTTTTCTCCAAATGAATGTAGTTGCACTCAAAACAATTAACACAGCAAATTAAACACACTCTTATGTTTGGTCAAACAGTTTTACTGCATAATGAAGTGCTGTATTTGATTCTAGTAACGCATTTATCAAAAATAAATACTAACATCAAAACACAAAAGTGTGTTCTCTGTTGATTTGATAACAAATTCAGCTGTAGATACACAAATACATGAATGAAAATACATGTTTTTTTTGTGTTCTTAAATTGTGTTCTTCAAAGTTCTATATGTAATGACTACTTAAGTTGTATTTTGCCCAAAAATGAATAAATAAATAAATAAATAAATAAATAAACTTTTTAGATCTTGCCTCTCATTTACACCTGGTCAAAGAATTTCATCACAGCATATGTTTTTACGAGTCATCTTGGGAAAAAAAGCTTTGTATGCTGGATCCATCCTTGTGCCTCGACTTCTCCACAAGCCTCTTCCATTGCTGGAAGAAGACTTACTTGGTTGTAAGGGTTTCGATCATATATACGTTCCATCTCCAAGAGGACAATATCCTGGAAGGAACACCATGCTGAAATGTGAGTGATGCTTAAACCACCCTTGCACCAGTCCTGAATGGAGAAATTGGACTGTCCCTCACAACTGCACAATTTCGCTCAATTTGCTCCTGATCATCCTGCGGAAAGTGGATTTCATTGAGGGAGTTGTAGAAGCCTTTCTGTGTTGTTCGGCCCCAAGACAGCATTGTGTGCCACAACACCAGTGGATTGCAGCGGTGGATTGACTGTGACACGATGTTTATATTGGGCTGAACTCTCTGTCCAGCTTCTCTCAAGGAAAAAACATAATTTATGACATGGTCAATTATGGTGGCTCTGGTTACATTTGAAAACCTGTCTGTACTTTATCATTCAACCTCTCCTCCCTCCTCTTACACATTACTCTTCCCTTCCCCTCACTCCATGTCTTCTTATATTCTCTTCTCTTACTCTTTCCACTAATACCATTGCCCTCCCATCTCTTCTCCTCCCTCTTCTTGTATTCCTACATTCTCAACTCTTCTTTCTTCATCTCCTCTTCCTTTACCATCTATTCATTTCCCCTCATATCTTTCTACCTCTTCCACTGTTCTTCTCCCTCTAAATGTTGCCTTTCCTCTATCCTCTCCCAAACCTCTCATTCTTACAGATTCCTGTCATCTTTTTTTCTTTCCCTTTTGTAGTTTTTGTAATTGAGATAGCTGTGTAAACAATTAGGAAAGTTGCATTTCCTGTGTTGTGTGTATTACTAACTAAGCTGATATACAGTATACTATATTTGGGGCTAATTGAGAACATTTTAAATCAAGTCACATTTATTTATATAGCGTTTTTACAATACAGATTGTTTCAAAGCAGCTTTACAGAGATAACAGACAAATGCAACAACGTTTGTTTCCAGAAGAAAATAGCGTCACAGTCCAGTTAAAAGTCCCTGTAAAGTCAAAATTAAGTATGTGTTCTGAGGTTGTCACACCACAGAAAAATGTGTTATTAGCCACACAGCCAAATTTGAATGATAAAAAAGCCGGCAAGTACATAAAATAAGATATCAAAATTTTGAAATAATGAGCAGCTCTCTCTGCTCTCAAACGCTGGGGGCGTGTCCGCTGGCTGCGCTGAAACCACGCCCACTCGCGGGAAAGCTGCAGACGGTGATATTAGGTGATACTGCTTTCGGGACGGGGAGATGAAGGCCGAGGCGGTTCGGCCCTATTCACCAGTAACAGCGGATTATCAGTGAATCCCAGTGGTCGCCGACAAAAGTTTATAAAACTATCCCGTGTAAAATGATCACTACAGAGGCGGGTGTAAAATGATCACTACAGTTGGCGGTGATCCTCAGCTCTCAATCAAGGTTGGCTCTTCACAAAATTAATCCACCTCTTCTTGATGTGATCGTTTTTAGGAAATTTAAATAAAGACACCGATCTGTTTTGTACATGATCGCATCCAGGTAGTAGCCTACGCATTTCCGTGTCGAAGACATAGCTAGCTAGCATACTGTAGGCTGTAGTAACTAATAGTACTGACAGTAACTCGCGATTGAGCGGCGAACTGATGCGAATGTGCTCTATTGTTAGGGGAGTGGCCAGCCTCAGTGGCCTCAGTGCGTCATCAAGTAGGGGCGTGTCCACGAGCTCAGGGGCTCCAGTGCGTCATCAACAAGGGAGTAATCCTTCAGCCGGAAGTTGAAGCCTCGCGGGAGCCGCCATTGTAGCAGAACTTCTCCTGCTGTTAGCATTCCATTGACTCCCATTTATTTTGGCATCACTTTGACAGCGAATAACTTTACATCTGAGGCGTCCAAAGACTTCATTTGTCCATTATTTATTTCTAAAGAAACACGACAATGTATAAAAGGCTCCATTACTTTGTATCTTACGTTACAGCCCCGTAGAAGCCGTTTTTGTAAAAATAGGCTAACGATTGCATCATAACCACGCAACTTTCTGTTGCACAATAGAGACATTGCCGTATAGACAGGAGGAGAAGCTCGCAGGCAATCTTTTACTGTCTATGAGGCAATCGGGGGGACATGGAGGCATAAAGTCAAGGGAGAAGCCCATAGATAGAGAGTCCATAAAAGCAACGGGACAAAATATTTCAACAGCGTTTTTGAGGAATTAGGTGATTCAGATTTGTCTTGGCACAGCTACTAGAAGATTTACAACTGTCAGACTGTCGTCAAGCTCAGTTTGAGCCTGTGCAGTCGCTCAGACATCAGGCAGGAAGTGCAATAATCGGGCTTCAGCCTTCTCCGTTGAAATCAATGGGGTCGCTGTGTCCATTTCTTTTACCGTCTATGGTCATCAAGCCCCGTTTTAGCCCCGCCCAAAAAATCCGGAAAATAGCAATGGTGAAAAACTGTTTAACGGTCTAACTCCACATTTCAGTACTTCACAGTTCACAGGTCTTTGTAATATGTTTTAGCAATACATTTCTAACATTTATAATGGGTTTAGAATTTTTTTTTAGAATTGCCTTTAACCGTGATGTCATCGTCCAGCTCAGTTCAATTCTCATATAATGGTGTCAATGCAGGCAGATCAATATTATTGTTGAATATTAAATCAAATGTTAAATGTAATGTCCCCAACTAAGCAAGCCAAAAGCCAATGGCAATAAAGGTGAAAAAAGGCGACATTCAAGTGCCACTGACAGAGTTTTGTTTGTTGTGTTTGGAAAAATGATGCACAAATGATTGTGATTTTTGTAAAACCAATAAAAAAAGCGGCGATTGTTTTTTTTCCCCCTGATATATTCAAGTTTTGGTTGGCTGTACAAACTACTGTAAAAACATTTGAGAATTTTGTGCACAGTGATTTGAGAAAATGATGCATGAGATTTGTAATTTGCATGAAATGAAGGACAATTTACAACCTGTTTAGGACATTTACAAAGTGTTCAAATCACTGTGTTAACTGGTTTGAAAACAGTGACCTGAGTTTGGAGAAATGTGACAAATCGATTGAGAGAAACTGTAAATGTGTTTTTTTTTTTTAAATAATTTTCTTGTAACAGACAATAATATTAATTCTTTTTGCTTTTTTTATTGACATCTTTGAAAAAAATTTTTTTACAGTGTAGTTCAGATCAGATCTAATTTATGCAGAAATCCATATTTTGTTTCACTAAATCCATGTAAGTTAGTTGCGTGATGGTAGCATTTGTCTCTGATAATTACTGCCAGTAGTAATTACTGACTAATATTTCATGATCTCACTGAGGTTCTGTTCTCCTGGGTTTGACCTCCTCAGATCTGTGAACACTCTTTACTCCCCGAGCCACGTCATGTCCCAAATGCATACTCACATGACAGTGAAGCAGTGAATTATAGGTAGTTACAAACTCATGGGAGGATAATAGATTGCTAACTGACTCGGCCTGAACACCAGAACACCAGTTTCATTGTCATGGTTGTCACACCAAGAAATACATAAATAAGTTAATAAGGAAGCATGTTGTTATGAAGTAAAATCAGGTCATGGCAGCTTTACATCATTCATTCACACAACACACACACACACACACACACACACACACACACACACACACACACACACACACACACACACACACACACACACATAATGCCTATACATTCAGACTGTGTTTATGGGACTGTACATAAGGCTTGTCCTCACTGCACTGGATTCAATTTATTTTGAAGCGCTTAACTGAATCTTGTATTGTTTCCCACTCTGTTTGTCTCTGAATAGTCCTAAAACTTTGTATTGCATTTGTAGCACTTCTCATGTTATGCCTCCTGAAGATTATTCCTCAGACATGTCTCTTGCTTTGGATAAAAGCATCTGCTAAACGTAAAAGGATTCTATAAGACTGACTGTCTGCATTGTCATTTTGTAAGTTTTGAAATCAGACTTGTATGTTCAGAGAGAGTGTGCTCATTTCCAGTATATACATTTATCTGCAAGGGTACTCAATTATAAATGTCAGGATGACATGTGAATGTGAAACTGAAAGATTCACAGTGAAGACAAAAAATATAAAAATATTGAGTTTAAGTATAACTAGTCAGTAATAGTAGTCTGTAGCCTGAACAGCCCATTGTTTGTAACATGAACAAACAATGAACAGCTGTATTTGTATTACAGTTTTTTTTCAATTGCTTAAGCACAATTTTGAAAACAGGGCCCAGTTTGTCAAAACACTACACACAATTAGCACAATCCCACACCAAAGTAGCACAACACTTCAGATCATTTGCAAAATGGAACACTTTTGTCAAAACTATACACGACTTCATAAAAACAATATTTTGTTACCATACGAAACACACACATTTAATATGACTTCAATCTTTTTGAACCAGTTACACACTGCTGTTGCTAACCTAAAACACGTTTAGCAAGTCTAATTCTCAGTGATTAGAGTACTGTAAATGAAGTACACAGAGAAAGTGCAACTATACAATAGTTCACCAAACACTACACGAGACCAATGCTGCAGACAAAATATCATTGACTTCTCTCCATATACCCAAATCAGTCAACATGTCAACATGGAGAATCACAACAAAACATGTCCCAGTTGTCATGTATTGTGCATAACACTGTTAGCTCAGCAAACAGCAGACAAACGTAAAATACTGTATCCAGTACAGGTTACAATTATAGTAAATAACAACAACAACAAACATAAAAAAAATATCTGAAAAAAGGCAGGTGAACCTGCTGCATTTTTATAGTGCTTAAACCTGATTGGTGTGTCTACAATTTAGCAGTCATGTGTGTGTGCACCATGGCTGTGTTTAACAGAGTGGCTAGGTGTGGTAATTTCACAGTCAGTGCTTTGGAATTGCAAGGAAGTGACATCAGGATATACTTCTGTGTCTGATGTATACAAGAGTGTTTAGTGTTTTGCAAATCACTGTGTGTAATGTTTTACAAATAGTGTGAAGCTGACAATGTGCTTACAGTTGCTTACAGCAAATCTAGCCTTGTGTTTTGCTCCTTGAGTGTAAGGTTTTGCTAATTGAGGGGAAAAGTTTAATTTTAGTGTGTAAGCAATCGTAAAAAACTGTAACTAACATACAAATGTATTTGCTCATGGTTAGTTTGTGTTAGTTAATACATTTTACAATAAGGTTCATAAGTTAATATTAGTTAGTGTTACCATAAAAAAATGTGGTAAAGCATTTCAACATGAACGAGAGATCAGATTTCAAGTAGTTCTTTCACCATGAATTCTCTGAAAACTTTCTCAATTTTGAAATTTATCCTCAGGTAAATTTATTTGGTTCTGCCAAGTTAAATATAAAGAAACATTTACTGGAAAACAAGAAAAATACTGAATAAAAGATGATATTTTGCAGTGAAATTTTAGACACCATGTAGATTTCTTCTTTCCACAAGAAACATACAGTCAAACGTGCGTTGAAGTGCACTGAATTCTGTGCTCAGTAGTTATGAGAGTCTTTAACCTGTTGTCACGCTCATGACTCAGTTAATTATGAGCCTGTGAGGCGGCTTCATTTGTTCTCCGGTGATTGGAAACTGAGAGGACGTCTCACCTGTGACACCTGCAGGGGAAATTCATGAATAATAGATTAAGGTGATCTCAGCTTCCATTTAGAGCAACCTGCTGAGAAGGCAACGACTCGAATTTAAAGGCCGAAAAACAAGGCCATCAATACACGACGGGACATCGGCCGAGTGCACGGTTAACTTCTATTTCTTTGGTGCTATATAAAACAAACTTTAGACTGTGTCTCAAATGAGTTTTATTACAGAGGAAATTTCATTTCAGGGCTCTCAGCTGACCCATTGCAAAGTTATACAATGCAGCCAACATCATTTGCTAAATACAGGCATTAAACACATCTTCATGCACATATGAGATCATCAAATAAAGTTAGATGCAGAGGGAAATGGCTCATATTGATCTGGAACACCCACAGACTAACTCAGATAATCAGTGTGAATATGTACTGCATTTCAAGTCGATCTGCTGAAACATCCACTTTAGGCCGTTTGTGCGACTGAGTGATGAAATTAAGACAAACTCACACATAGACACTCTTCTGTCTGTATGTAAACAAAAAAAAAAAAAACTTATGAAAGCCAACATACTGAAATGCTATTTCAACTTAAAGTCCCCCTGTGGTGAAAATCAAGCTTTTAATGTTGTTTATATGTCTATGTGGTGTTTTTAATATGCTTTAAAACAAACCATGTGCAAATCCATAACCCTCGTTCCCTGAGGGAGGGAACAGAGACGTAGGTCATGACTGACCAATAGGAATCTCGCTAGAGAGGCCAATCTACTTCGAGTGAAACTAAAACAAGCCAATACACATTGGCGTGCAATTAGTGTTGTTTTTGGCGGCCTGTTTTAATTTTAGTTTTAGTCTAGTCTTTGTGTCAAGCTGTTATTTTAGTTTTTATTAGTTTTAGTCACATTCATACTCTTTTTAGTCTAGTCTAGTTTTAGTCGACGAAAACTGATGACATTTTAGTCTAGTTTTAGTCGACGAAAACTGACGACATTTTAGTCTAGTTTTAGTCGACGAAAACTGATGACATTTTAGTCTAGTTTTAGTCGACGAAAGACATAGTCTAGTTTTAGTCAATGAAAATTGTATTTTAATCTATTTTTAGAAATGCAATTCTATTTAACCCAGTCAATAAAGTATAAGGAGCCTACCTAGTAGTATAGACGAAACGTCCTGGGTTACGTATGTAACCCTAGTTCCCCGAAGGGACGGACACTGCGTGTAATCGCAATGGGAACGCCATCCAGCGTGACGCGTCTGAAGCATGAATGAAATCAGTCAATGGAGAGATGGAGCGTCACAGCAAGTGACGTCATCGACCAGGAAGCTATAAATATCCCCTGAATACACAAGCCGCCAGCTTTTAATGTTACTGAAGCAAGTGACCCAAGGGGATGCTGGGAGTATGGCAGGACACGCAGCGTCCCTCCCTTCGGGGAACTAGGGTTACATACGTAACCCGGGACGTTCCCCTTCAGGGACTACCGCTGCATGTAATCGCAGTGGGAACGCAATACCCACATCCCCATACGACCAAATCCCCGTCGTGTGTCATTAGGAGACACAAACCGACGAGAGAACCTGAGCCGCGGGAGTGGAGCTAAGATCAAGGGAATAAAATCTAACGAAAGTGTGCAGTGAGGACCAGCCTGCCGCATCACAAACGTCCCGAAGAGAAGCTCCTGAAAAAAGAGCTGTAGAAGCAGCCATATTTCTGGTGGAATGAGCCCTTACAGCCAAAGGTGAAGGCTGATGGGCCGAACCGTAAGCAAGCGAGATGGCCTCGACCACCCACTTGCTCATCCTTTGCTTAGATGCAGGACACCCTTTCTTAGGTGACCCAAAACAGACAAACAGTTGTTCCGATCTCCTCCACAGGGCAGCTCTGTGGACATAAGCATCTAAAGCCCTAACGGGGCACAGCAAATGAAGTTTCTTCTGGTCTGACGTCAGAAAAGGCGGAGGACAGAAAGCCTGCAGTACTATAGGTCTAACAAAAGTAGTTGGCACCTTAGGAACATAACCTGGTCTCGGACAGAGAATACCATACCAGGAGCTCCTTAACCATACCAGGAGCAAATTGAGCCACCGAAAGTGCTTGAATATCTCCAATTCTTTTTATAGATGAGATAGCGAGAAGAAGGATAGTCTTTAGTGTAAGAAACTTTTTCGAAACTTCCTCGATGGGCTCGAAAGGAGCTAGGGAGAGACCTTCTAAGCTCGGTACCAGCTCGGCCAGATCCCGAGCTGGTACCCTCGTGCGAACTGCAGGCCTCATTTACATTTACATTTCTTAATTTAGCTGACGCTTTTATCCAAAGCGACTTACAATTGCTATATATGTCAGAGGTCGCACGCCTCTGGAGCAACTAGGGGTTAAGTGTCTTGCTCAGGGACACATTGGTGTCTCACAGTGGATTCGAACCCGGGTCTCTCACACCGAAGGAAGCGAGATATAAATGGCTGTCTCCCGAGAGAACCTCTACTTGAAGGGGCGTGGTAAGCAGCTAAGGCCGCCACGTACACCTTCAGTGTGGAGTGGGATAACCCTGTGGAGAGACGGTCCTGCAGTAAATCCAGCACTGTACCAACCGGGCAGTTAACTGCTGGCACTCTCCACACCAAGAGGTGAAAAGTTTCCACCTCGCAGCATATAACTTCCTTGTGGCGGGAGCTCTGGATTGTAGGATGGTCTCAACGACCTCAGTCGAGAGACCAGAATCTATGAGCTGGGCCCCCTCAGAGGCCAAGCCCACAGCCTCCATAGTTCTGGGCGGGGGTGAAGGATCGACCCACTCGCCTGAGAGAGTAGATCTCTCCTGATCGGTATCTCCAGGGGAGAGCCGTCGAGGAGAGACACTAGGTCCGCAAACCATACTCGGGCCGGCCAGAACGGGGCTATTAGCAGAAGACTGAGCCCGTCCCGCCGAACCCTCTCCAGAACTCCCGGGAGCACAGTGATCGGGGGAAAAGCGTACAAACGTGACCTCAGCCACGGATGTACCATCGCGTCCAACCCCAGTGGGGCTGGCAGGCTGAGAGAGAACCACAGTGGACAGTGTGATGTCTCTCGGGAAGCAAATAGGTCTACCTCGGCACGACCGAAATGTTCCCATAGAAGCTCCACCACCTCGGGGTGAAGACTCCATTCCCCGGGCCTCGGCCCCTGCCTCGACAGGATGTCTGTCCCCTGATTTAAATACCCCGGGAGATAAATAGCTCTCAGAGAAAGAATTTTCCCCTGGGACCATAGAAGGATCTGACGTCCCAGTTTGTAAAGTGGGCGAGAACGCAGACCCCCCTGATGGTTGATATAAGAGACCACCGATGTGTTGTCTGTCCGGACAAGAACATGGTGGCCCCTTAGGTCTGGGAGGAAATGTTTCAGAGCCTGAAACACTGCCAACATCTCTAGACAATTTATGTGCCATAGACGGTGATGGTCCTCCCACGGTGATGGTGCCATAGACGGTGATGGACCCTGAGCTGGGCGACCACTCATGATCGCCCCCCACCCTGTGAGAGAGGCATCTGTCGTTAGTATAACGCGACGACAAGGAGCTCCCAACACAGGGCCTTGGGACAGAAACCGAGGATCTTTCCACATGACCAGGGCGCGATGACACCGTCGCGAACTCATGATCATGCGAAGCGGATTTCCCCTCGGGGAGAATCCCCTGGTTCTGAGCCACCACTGTAATGGTCTCATGTGCAGGAGGCCAAAAGGTATCACGTTGGAAGCAGCTGCCATGAGACCTAACAGTCTCTGGAACTGTTTTACAGTGGATGACTGGCCTAGCTTGACCTGATCTACTGCGGCGAGAATCGAAGCAACACGAGCAGGTGACAACTGTGCCTGCATCGTCGTCGAATCCCACACTACACCGAGAAAAGTGGTTCTCTGTAATGGAGAAAGAACACTCTTCTTGGCGTTGAGCCTCAACCCCAACCTCTTGATGTGAGCAAGAACGACATCTCGATGCCGAACCGCCTGTTGTTCTGATTGAGCTAGAATTAACCAATCGTCTATATAGTTCAGAATACGGATGCCCTGCAGCCTCAGCGGGGCTATAGCCGCATCCATACACTCCGTGAACGTGCGGGGTGACAGTGCTAGGCCGAATGGAAGAACCCGACATTGGTATGCTTCGCCCCCCGAAAGCGAACCTCAGGAACTTCCTGTGTTGAGGGAGGATAGATACGTGGAAGTAAGCGTCCTTTAGATCTATCGTGACGAACCAGTCCTCGGATCTGATTTGTGACACGATCTGCTTGAGAGTGAGCATCTTAAATTTGAGCTTCCCAACAGCGCGATTTAAGAGACGCAGATCTAGAATGGGACGCAGCCCTCCATCTTTTTTCGGAACGATGAAGTACCGGCTATAGTATCCTAACTCCCTGCTGGGTGGAGGAACCCGCTCTATAGCTCCTTTTAGTAGCAGAGCTTTTACCTCCTGTTCTAACACCAGAGCCTGCTCGGGGCCCACCACTGTGGGCAGAATCCCTAAGGGAACCAGCCTCTCGAGGCCTCTGGATGAACATCCCGAGTGACAGACACAGCGCCCCGTAACTTACTGGCAGGGAACAGCTGGTCTGGGCACTCCACAACCCTCCTCGGAGAGGGCGAGGGTCCCTCGGGAAATCGCTCGCCGAGTCTCTCTACGCCCTGTATAGGCAGGGTTAGTAGAGCAGACCCCTGAGGGCATCGGGAAAGACAGGGCACCGTGTTTTTGTGCAGTGAACTCAAGTCTTCCACGATGGGGACCACCCTCAGTGTCAGAGGAGGCGAGAGTCCCTCGGGAAAGCACTCACCGAGTCTCTCTACGCCCTGTATAGGCAGGGTTAGTAGAGCAGACCCCTGAGGGCATCGGGAAAGACAGGGCACCGTATTTTTGTGCAGTGAACTCAAGTCTTCCATGATGGGGACCACCCTCAGAGTCCTGACGTTCAGCACGTCGGGATTTTTTCGACGCGGCCTTCTTGGCGATAATGACTGTCCTCAGATCAGCCCTACCCCGAGAAGGTCGCGCCAGAGAGCGCCCCGCCTCGTCCCTCCAGTTTCTCTGCGGGGGGCACGAGACGCGACACTCCGTTTCTGCTGCGCTCTTTTTGAAGTACTCGGCGGCTGGGACTGCCTTTTTAAGGGGCACCAAAAATGTTTCAATAAGCATTAGACTGGTTAGTATAAATTCTGCTTGAAACTGTGTCTAACCCAGGTCTTTGAAACCTCAGCATGAAGATCTGGGAAGAACGGTAAGCACCGGCAAGAAGGTTGAGGTCGTGCAGACAGAAATCTATCATCTAGTTTGCTTTTATTTCTAGACTCCTGTCTATCAGCTGGCCACTCAATACTGAGCTTTTCAACAGCCCGAGATAACACATCCATCAAACCCTCTTCATTTGCAGTATAATGTGACAAACTAGTTTTCTCTGATGCAAAACTTTCGACATCCAGCTCCTCAGAACTGGATAATCTCAATTCAACATCATCATCATGTGCCTCCACCCGGGCAGAAGTAACCGCCGCAGCGCGTGCTTCCAGAGCCGGGTGAGAGGCACTGGATCCCGCCGGAGAAAGCTGAGATAGAGCGGGGCCCGTCTCAACGTCGCCGGTGAGATCTATCTGCGAACCCCAAGACAAGCGCCGCCTCTCTGCCTCAACAGAGGCAGGACCCGAGCCTTGGGGAGCTCGCAGCATACCGCTCTCCCCGAAGAGCGATCGCAGCGAGCGCAGAGTTCTCAGAGGAAAGCGCTTGCAATGCTCACAATCGACTCCCTCGAGAGCCGACTGGGCATGCTGCACTCCCAAACAAGCCACACATAGCTCGTGTGAATCCCCACCCGTGATGTATCGTGTACAGGGGGGAACACACATCCTATACTGCTCGCTCGTTTTGTTTTTTTAATATATATATATATATATATATATATATATTAGGGCTGTCAGTTAAACGCGTTACTAACGGCGTCAATTTTTTTATCGTGCGATTAACGGTCTTTTTGGCCTAGCAAACTTTGTAGTTTTTTTTCCACATGCTTTTGCAACAGGACGCGGCATGCGCGGCGCTATGAAACCCATTAATTTCAATGGCTTGCGGCGCGCGAGGACGTTTTGTTGCTTCGTCGACCAAAGCGCAAGCGGATCTAGCTAGACCGGAAACAAAACAACAGGCACGCCGCACACACTTGTTTGGGCTTGCGAGCCGGCCAAATAGTTGGTTAACGTTATGCTTTGAGTGGATGACGAGCGCGAGACGCCGAAATGGATGCCAATAAGATTCTGAATGGAAAGTTTACTTTTAAAAAGTTGCAAAAAGTTCCATTGACAAGACCAAAGTGATCTGTGTGTTTTGTTGTTGTGAACTGAGCTATCATCATCGCAGCACGTCCAGTCTGAAATACCACTTGATGGCCAAGCACACACACACACACACACACACACACACAGCTGATGCGAATTCTCCGCCCCTCGTCAATATCAGGACCTCGTCAGTATTTCTTTCACCCTTTTATTGATGTTACAGTGTTACATTGAGAGATTATTTGCTCCAAGTGAGAATGTTAGTGTGAAATTGAACACAGTGTATGCCAATGTTGTTTTCAATAAAAAAACATTTGCACAAAGCAAGCCGATCCACTTTTCCATGTTGATAAGAGCATTAAAATGAGAAAAAATAATGGCACAAAAAGAAAATCAAGAGACATTTAGAATAGATCAAAATAATTGCGATTAATCGCGAGTTAACTATGACATTAATGCGATTAATCGCGATTAAATATTTTAATCGTTTGACAGCCCTAATATATATATATATATATATATATATATATATATATATATATATATATATAGTGATAAACTCCTGACAGAACAGACAAACACAATCGAAAGATTTCAGACACACACAGAGCTGCTGAAGTAACAAAAAGCTGGCGGCTTGTGTATTCAGGGGATATTTATAGCTTCCTGGTCGATGACGTCAATTGCTGCGACGCTCCATCTCTCCATTGACTGATTTCATTCATGCTTCAGACGCGTCACGCTGGAGGGCCTTCCCTTCCCACTGCGATTACACGCAGCGGTAGTCCTTGAAGGGGAACCAAAATTTTCTTTTAGCCAAACCCATTTCAAACAATAGTATCTTATTACAGTTATATTATTGTTACCTTATAGACTCAAGAATACATCCATTCCAGACACAGAAAACGCTCTGATTTGAATTTACAACATATTTATTTTACCAACCAAACATGTTAGAAGTAGCCTACACACATGATGAAATGAAAGTTTTTCCAAATGTCATTTCTTCTTTTTCTCCCAAAGACAAATCCCTTTCTCTGTGTCAGACTTAACTTTGTTTGTTGTCTTTTATGCTAACGCCTGTTTCACACATACTCCGTTTGCAGTGCGTATTTTCCCCCGCACCCATGTTAATAGGTTAGAGCGCTCACACCGCACGCGGATGCGGTCTGGCAATGCGCAAACGCAGCACACGTGAGAGCACAATAGCGCGTGCTGTTCCTGGATACACACCGCAACACGCACCGCATACGCACTACACACAGAGTATGTGTGAATCAGACGTAACTCACGCAGCTGCATCTTCTAAATAATGCCGCGAGTGGGGCTTGAGGATGTGAAGTCGCCTGCGTCTGCGCAGTGCGATCTGATGCAGACCCTGAAGTGACACAGGAAACAGATATGCTGCATAATAATAATAACGCAAGTACGTTAAATAACATTTCGTCTCGTCTCGTTTTGGTCAACGAAAATGAAGAGACATTTTAGCATAGTTTTTATTTTGTAAACCACATTTAGTCTCGTTTTTATTCGTTAACAATATTGCATTATACATTTAATTATAGTCATCGTCACATGACCAGCATTTACGTTGCGTCTCGTCTCGTTTTCGTCACGTGTAAAAGGTTAGTTGACGACGATATTTAGTCATAATTTTCGTTGACGAAAGCAACACAACGTGCAATCATTTGCATCAGCTGTGCAGCCTCGTAGCGCGGGTATTTAACGAGCAGCTCTTGGGATTGCACACTAGTTTTTTGCGGGACCTACGTCTCCGTTCCCTCCCTCAGGGAACGAGGGTTACCATATGTAACCGAGACGTTCCCTATCGGTCAGTCACTACAACGTAGGTCATGACTGACCAATAGGAATCCCTACCAAAGCGCCACAGCCGCTGCACCCCATCCAGCGCCCCATGCAAGCCTCTACACCTTCTTGCCTGGAAGGATGATAGGAGGAGGCTTACACAGAGTGAGTCTGACACTGTTGTTCTATGATAATCCATACAGTGAGATATTGGATAACACTGGGAAAGCGTTCCCTTTCTATTTAGGAAGGATAACGCTGTGGAAGCGACTTCTTCAAAGAGTTGTGTGGAAAATACATATGGACTAACCCGAAGGTTGTACTGCATATGAATAATGGGAGACTTAGCCCAAGGGAAAGACACGGGCTTCCGATAGGAGCAGCCGCGGAAAACATACACATATGGGATCCACGTAGGGTCACACATATGGAACCCAGCCCAGATCCGGTTCTCAAGGATTCAGCGGATAAAGGCCTGGCGCCAGACGCCAGACGCTCCGCCATGTCCGGGCCGAGGGGTTTTGGAGGACTCAACAGGTTTTACTCTGGAGTAATAAGGTTGTACAGTGGGGTGCAGCAAGCCGACAGAGCCGGGCCTCTCGGTGCTTCTACCCGTCTAGGGTGAGAACACGGGAGGAGACCGGCTCTACACATAGGCTATAATATCTAGCGAACGTGTTAGGTGTCGCCCAGCCCGCAGCTCTACAGATATCTGTTAGCGAGGAGCCACGTGCCAGCGCCCAGGAGGATGCAACGCCTCTCGTGGAGTGTGCATGCAACCTGAGCGGGCAGGGCACGCCTTGTGCTTGGTAAGCCAAGGCGATGGCATCCACTATCCAGTGGGCCATTGTAGACTTGGAATTAAAGCCTCTTTTGTTTCCCCGTTATTAGTTAATTTACGGGACCGGACACCAGTTATCTTGCCAAGAAAGATTTTATTCTTATATATCAGGAGAGAAACTTCAAGATGTTGTATTCATGCCAGGTCTATGCGTTTCCGTGTTTCTCTGAGGTAGTACAGTAAGATTGAGCTTTTATACATCACAGAGAGTATTACATCTTCCTTGTAAGGTAACAAACATGTTGCTCTGAGCTTCTTAAAATTATAACGTATGTCATACGTACACGTTATGTTTAACATGTCACAATTCACTTCCATATTAAGAACTATCCTTGTTGTTTACATCTGTGATGCGCTTGCATCAGCCGAACATGTTACATTGTACACACCCCATAGCAAAATATAGCTTCCCCCTGTCTGACATATGATCATCCCATGGATCCATGCTATCTATAGTTCCCTCATGCATTCAAACTCATGCTTTTGAAACTTCATAAGATGATACAACTGATTATGAATATTAATAAAGAATAATAATACATATACATAATATTTAATAATAAAATAATATTAAAAGATGAAATTTTGAATCTTCATCTCCCTCCACTGGAACTACGGCCGTCAGTTCCACACCATCATTCCCAGGTGGCCAACCTATAGAAGTGATAGTGAGGAGAAGAAATAGCAGACCAAGAAAATAGACAGAAAGAACAGAAGAATGGAAACAGAGAAACAAAACAAAGAACAAAACCCCAACCCATGTTATGTCCCCGTATACTATGTGTATTTTAATATCTATGTGTATGTCTTTAAAATGAACCCCAATCATCTAAGAAAAGAAAAACTAATAAGTCTTCTGCCCGTGCCTGAACTCATTAATTAATTAACTCGTTAATTAATTAAATCCTCCAGTTCCGAACCAAAACAAGAAATTAAAATAAACGTTGACGTTAAAGGATCCTATCCCTCGGGGTTGAAAATCAGTAAGCGGATGTTCATTGTTTGTGAGGTAGTGTTTTGCATAAAATCTCTTATTTCACGCTTTATGTCCCATTCTTAGTTCTATCCATTTGGTTAGAAATAATCAATTTGACAGGTTTGGTACTTTTCCTTCTAGTAACACATATAAGGACTTGGATTATTAGCATGAACACAAAAACTCCTACCATAGTCAAAACTATCTAATCTGACCATGATAACTTCCCTAGGATTCGTGGTAGTTTCCTCTCAGACATTAATTTAGCTACTCCATTTGCTACAATAACATGACCCATTGCTTGAATTCCCTCCTCTTGAGCTGCTTTTACACTCTTTTTAACTCTTCTAACCATTTCAAAGAGTTCATAATTCCGTTCTTCTACTAGATCATTATTCCACCATTGTGGCTCTAACTGCAACAGTTGCACATGTGGAACATGAATTCCACCCAAGTGAAGAGGATAGAGAATCTTAAGGCAAAATGGACCAGGAGGAATTGGACACAACTTTTCCCCCGTATATCATATTTTCACTTATTCCATCATGTAATATACACCACTGTGCTTCTGACACCTGCCATGCACCTGTGGCTTGATCTAAAGGAACTACTTCCCAAACAGCAGAACCATTAAGAGATAGACTAAACATTGTAGAGCATGAGCAAATTACCCACTCATGTTCCTCAACACAACAGTCTGTGGTAGAAATCATCGGTGTATTGCCGTCAGCCCAATATCCATTCCTTCCTAATCTAATTACTGAATTTCCTTGTCTAACACCCATTGATTGGAATTGCCTGACTGTCATAATATTGCGCTTCCCATATTGAGGCCATATCATAATCAAAGGTAACATTCCAGAACCTGACAACGAATTTTCATTAATAGCGATTTTAACTAATGGAATATGTTTAGCAGAAGTCAAATTAAGTTGATTACCGAAAACCACTAACAAAGATTCTGCTATTCGCTCAGGAACTTGTCCCATTCGAATAACTTGAATATCTTCTACCATTTGATCCTTTAAATTCTGAGCTAAAAATAAACACGCCGCACGATGTGTCTCAAAATTAGACGATTTTGTTAATGCATCTGCCAATTCCTTTGCAGCATCATTAACCCGTTTAATCCCAAATTTTTTCTTGCAACTTGAGTACATGCATTTTACTCCTTAGACCTCCCTAACACTCAAACAATATGCCTTTTTTGATTTTATGTTGGTTAAGTTAGTGAAATATTAGGTTTTATACTCGGTCACAATAGTGACCGGTGGGAAACAACATAGTCAGAATTCATTCAAATTCTTCAATTAGACCTATTGATACAGCTCATTCCAAGACATCCAATATCTCGTTTTGTCATTTCGTGAAGAAGGCTTAGTGAGGTGAAAATGTTGTCATGTACAAAGTTACACCCTGGAGGAACTTCTGCTTGTTCGGCTAGACCCCATGGGCTAGACCATGTCTACACTTGGGCCCTGTCCTAGGCCAGTTTCAGGGAGATGTGTGTGCACTCTTTCAGTGCACTGAAGATGGGCCGTACGTTGTAGAAAGGGTTGTTTGTGGTCATGTGTGGGGCACACCAATTGGTTCTCATGAACATCTGCCCAATCCTCCAGTTCACATCTGCATCGCCATTCAATAGTCTACCTGGCAAATGGGCCGTTTCACCCTGGTACTCCCTATCTGAGCCATCACTATCACAGTCACTTTCAATTTGGTGTGGGTGTGGGGGTGGGGGTGGGGGTTGGGGAGAGGGGGTCATGCACGTCAAGAAGGTCCAACACATTGAGCGTTTCTGGGATACTGATAACTACACTGAACAAAATTATAAATGCAATAGCCTACTTTTGTTTTTGCCCCCATTTTTCATGAGCTGAACTCAAAGATCTAAGACCATTTCTATGTACACAAAAGGCCTATTTCTCACAAATACTGTTCACAAATCTGTCTAAATCTGTGTTAGTGAGCACTTCTCCTTTGCCAAGATCATCCATCCTCCTCACAGATGTGGCATATTCAGTGTAGGATTGCCAATACCTGGCAATCCCAGCCAATACCTGTTTTCAATTGAAGCACTGTGTTATACTACCGGTCACAATTGTGACCGTAAACAAATTTACAAGTCTTACGAGCAAAATATATATGCAGGAGTATAATTCTCAAAATGTATCAGTAGTAGACCCTTTAAAGAATATATGTGCAAAATATGATAGTTCCATCTGTAAATTATGATGTTTTATATACTACTTTTTGTAGTAGTCTGAGAAAGAAATCTTCTTCTAGATGTGCAAGCAGGAAGTGAACTGATCTGGTCATGTGACCTTTCACACTAGTCACATGACATTAATTGATTTTAATCAAGACAATCTATTTTGTCATTTAAAAGTTGAATTTCTAGCCCAAAGTCAATACCAACATTTTTAGAGCTTCCAGAAATAAGAAAAAAGCTGCGGTCACAATTGTGACCGGTGGGATTAAACGGGTTAAGATGCTGACCCGCTGCTATAATATGTAGAGAACCCTGAAGAGCCTCAGTGAGTCCTTTCCCAGTCATTGTTCCCACCCACTGAGTATACTCGCTTAGTTGATTCATTTGAGCAGTATTACTAATTGAATTGACAGAACCAAATACCCCCGCTATGTCTCCCCATATTCTTCGAGTTTTACGATTTTTACTACTCAGAGGATTTTTAGAGGTATAATATTTAACTTCTTTGTCCAACCAACTTCTTATTTGTGTAAAATTACCACAATAAGACTGATCAAAAACTGTAAGAAGAGAGTTCAAGTTATAATTAATTCGTTGTCGCACCATATGGGCTTCATTTATCAAGGTTTTGGTTTCTTTTGCCAACAAAATACCATGAGCTGGTGCAATAGTTGTATTTGGGCATGTTTCAGCTTTGTTTGTCTTTTCCGCAGAAAGATAAAAACACCTTCCGATTTCCCCAGTTTCTAGTTCAGTCTCACAATATTCATTCTCATCTTCTGAATGCCATACTCGTACATAATTTCCCTTAAATCTTGTTGTTCTTGAGGAAGCATCCCTCAGAAACCCTTCACATGGCAACCCTATGGGAATAAAATCCTTGGGTCAATGAATCCCATATTGTAAGCATGTGGGTACGATTCAGAACTAAATTAATTTCCACATTAGTAGACGTTATGAGGTTTAACCCTATAACTTCACAATGTTCTTTTGAATAAATGTCTCGTCTTTGAGCACTACCAGTATACCCCCCGTCTTTTACCGGCCAAATTACTCTGCTTTTGTAACATTGGTGGTAAAAGTTACATCCTCCAAAGACGTCCTTACGATATTTAGCAAGGTCTTTATCATTGCGTGGCACCCAATCCCATAATCCCCATTTGGAAATAAAGGGTAGAGTAAAATGTTGGCCAGATTTCAGAGTTGCATTCCGAGTGATTTCTTGAACTCGAGGAGTCCATAAGGCTTGGCTTTCTTGATAAATGCCAAGTAAAATTAAAAATAAGCATACCATCGCCGTTGGGTATCGAGAATAACTTGCAACCATCTCTAATCAATGTCAATGGAACTGATTCCTGAAATGGAAGCAGAGAAATAATTAACATCACTTCTTTGTTCCCAATCTTTAAAACTAACGGATTACCATTGCTCAATCTTAGCCCATAAGCCATCATTATCATCTTGTTCATTCACTAAGCAAGGTTTAACTTGTGACCAATGATACCATCTATCTGTTTCTACACCCTTCCCTTTGAGACAAACATTTGTATCAGTAGTTAGGAGTATCTCATATGGTCCTTCCCATCTAGGCTCTAAACCTTTCCTAGCAATTCGTTTGATCATAACAAAACTACCTAACTCGGGAATGTGTGGAATGTCAGTAGTGGTGTGTTTTTCATCCCATTGCTGTTGAGCTTCTCGCACTTTCTTATTATTGTCTTTAGTAGCTTTGTCTAGCATTGCGAGATAGCGTCGTAACTTTTCTTGGAACAAAGTAGAGTCTCCTCCTGTTCCCGCTGGTGGCGGAGCATCAGGAGGTAGAACCATTGCTCTTCCTGTCATTAGTTCAAAAGGGGTTAGTCCTGTAACTCGGTTTGGAGTTGCTCTCAAGTTCCACAGAATAGCAGGTAATAACTTATGCCAGCCTTGGCCAGTTTGCAGAATGGCTTTGGTCAAAGATGTTTTCAACGATCTGTCCATCCTCTCTACCATCCCTGATGCTTCCGGATGGTACGGAATGTGGAATTTTTGTTTAATCCCCATCAATTTCATTGCTTCCTTCATCAATTTTCCAGTGAAATGAGTTCCATTGTCAGAATCAAGTTCATATGGAAGACCCCAGCGAGGAAAAACTTCTTCCACCATTACTCGTGCTGCCGCTTCAGCAGTGCAAGTTTTTGTAGGGAATGCTTCCACCCATCTAGTAAATCTGTCCATGATTACAAGTATGTATTGATACCCTCCACTGGGTGATAAAGGTCCTGTGAAATCAATTTGGAGGTGTGTCCATGGACCTGTTGGTCTGGGTGCATGTGACATTCGCACCTTTACAGATTTTTCTACATTTGCTTTGAGGCATATCAAGCATCTCCTACAGTAATCATCAATGTCTCTCACCATTCTTGGCCACCACCAAGTCTCACTGATTTGAGATTTCATTGCTTTTGCTCCAGCATGTACCTTTCTATGATACAGCTGCATTAGTTCTCTTCTTGTTCCGATAGGCATCACCACTTGTCCTGTTGGAATTCTCCAGATACCTTGATCATCCTCTTTCGCTCCCGCTTTCATCCATTGTTCTTTCTCTTCATCTGTCTCCAATTGATATGACAGAAGATGGAGCTCAGGATTATCCTTGCTGTTTTCCTTTACCAAGGTAACAGGAGTAAGAGGAAGTAGAGCTGCTTCTCTAGCTGCTGCATCTGCTGCCGTGTTTCCTTGACTTTCTTTGGACTTGTCAGATTGATGTGATTTTACTTTGATCACGGCTGCTTCTCTGGGTAAGTAACATGCTGTAATCAAACGACGAATTATTGAAGCATGTTGTATTTCGCTCCCACTGCTAATGATAAGTCCACGTCTTTTCCACAGTGCAAGGTAGTCATGGACCACACCAAAAGCATAACGACTATCTGTATAGATGTTGACTCGATCTCCTTCTGATAGTTCAAAGGCTTCTGTAAGTGCTATAAGTTCAGCTACTTGTGCTGAAAATTTCCCAGAAAGGGCTCCTTTCTTTACAACAGTTACATCTCCTTTCACTACAGCCCATCCAGTATGTCGCTTTCCATCAACATAATAACTGGATCCATCAACCCATAACTCTTTGTCTGGGTTTTCAAGAGGGATCGGATTAACTGGACCAAGACTATCTTCTTCTACTTGTTTTTCACACTCATGTGGTATTCCCTCGTGTGGTTCCACCATCATTGTTGCAGGGTTAAGAGACGTGTCCCTGATGATTTCCACTCTTAAATCCTTGTTCAACAAAGTTGCTTCCCATTTTGCTCTTCTTGCATCAGTTATGGTTTTGATGTTCGTGTTGTTCAACAGTGTCACTATACTGTGTGGAGTGTGCAATATGATAGTTTGTGCTCCTATCAGATTCTCAACAGCATCCACTGCCCATGTGGCACCATCAAGGGCTTGTATACATCGTGGTTGCCCAATCATAGTGACAGGAATCTTTGTGGAAAAGTATCCAACTGGTCTGTATCGATCACCTGGTTTTTGACATAGTACTGCTGAATACGTCTCATCTCCTACCCTGGTCCACAAATGAAAATGCAACCGTCCATCAGGAAGTCCCAATGCTGGGGCTGAAGTCAGTTTTTCTTTCATAGAAGTAAACGCTTCCTCAGCTTCTGGTGTCCAGTTTATCTGTTCCACTCCAGGATTTCCTCCCTTGTACAGGTCGATGAGGGGGCTGGTGATGCTAGCAAAATCAGGTATATACTGACGACAATAGTTGAAAAGTCCCATCACCTTCCGCATTCCTGTAACTGTTAGAGGTTTTGGAAGTTGTCGTAATGCCTCTACACGCTCTGTTGTCATTCTCCTTCCCTCCACAGATATTTCTTGGCCCAAATAGATAACCTTGGATTTGGCCAGCTGTGCTTTATCGGGGTTAACTTTGAATCCCCCTTTCCGAAGGGCTTGTAGGACAACATTCAGAGCAAATACGTGGCTGTTTTCATCTGGGCTTGCAATTAACAAGTCATCAACATATTGGAGGCAGACACTTCCTGATTTCTCAATTTCAGCTTTTTGCTATGTTAAGAACTGGTCCAAAGCTCTATGTAATACAACAGGAGAAAGATTAAGACCTTGTGGGAGTCTGTTCCAAACATACTGTTTTGCACTCACTGTGAAGGCTAATTTATCTTGAGATCTTTTGTCTATAGGTATAGACCAGAAAGCCGACAGTACATCCAGTACCGTAAAAATTTTAGCATTTCCTGGAATATCATTCAGAATGGTGGCAGGATTGGCCACAATAGGATGCGGTTTTGGTGTTACACTGTTAAGTCTTGTGTAATCAATGGTTAGTCGCCATGAGTTATCAGATTTCTTGACAGGTCAGACAGGACTATTAGTGGTAGATGAAGTTTGTCTGATGATTCCTTCAGCTTCCAAGTCTGCCACTATCTCCTCCACGGCTCGTCTTGCTTCAGGTCGGATGGGGTATTGTTTAAGAGGGGCATGCATCGGTCCCTCAATAACAATGGGATCAATCTTGGCTTTCACCACAATCCAATTTGTGTTTAGCCCAAACATCCGGATATAAACTGCACAGAAGACCCCACACACCGTCTTTCTTCCAGTTTCTGATAATTGGTTTTGCTGTACCAACAGACCTTAGATTACATGTGCGATCTTCGTGTGGTATTATCCCAGCAGTTGTAGCGATTTGACGACTGTCAGTGAATATGATCATGTTTAACAATGGAAGAATGTCCATACCAATAAGGCTTCCTTGTGAATTCGGCCCAACCCAGAAAGATGTCCATAAGACTTCATCTTCATGTATTTGCAGTGGAACTTGAATACTTTTGCGAAATTTTGATATACCTCCTCCAACTCCTTCAACTTCCATAGTTTCCTCTGTTGTAGGTAGGTTCAGATCTGTTATTGAAATGGCTGCTGCGCCTGTGTCAACAAGGATGTCACATGGGTGGCCCCCTATTAATGCATTGACGAAAAGGCGATTGTCTCTTTTCTTACTAATACAGGGGGCCGCTGATTCCTATTGCAGACGCATAATTCCCTCAATGAGCTGACGGACTTGTGCTTCAGTCCACGTCTTCCCTTGAGGGGTTTCATTATGGTTTTTTGCACTGACCTGTCTAAATGATGGACCTTGACCTTCTGCTCCACCTCCTTTAGCCCAACAATCTATTTTGGAGTGTCCACGCTTTCCACAGTTGCTGCAGAAAATCACCCTATTCTTTGTGTCCTTGTTGTATTGAGCTGTTGCCACTCCTCTTCGATATGGCTTGTTTCCTTCTTTATTTGATATCATAGCCATCTCTAAGCGGCCAGCCCATTGCATAATTTGGTCAAATGTCTCACCTGGGTTGACTCCAAGTGATAAGGCTTGTTGGTATTTTGTGCTAAGTCCATCCACAAGTGTGTCAGTGAACTGTACATCATCTCTGTCAGGTTGTTTCTTGGCACAGAGAGCCCATCTCTCATTAGCATTCCACTTACGTAGAGCATATTCATCTGGAGATTCATCATCCTTTTGCTTAATCAATGTCACTAATGTGAAAGGAATTTTACCACTGCCCAAGATTTCCTGGATTTCTTTTCGGAACACGTCTAATGCTTGCCAAAGACCCAGGGGTCGTCCCTGGCCATCAACCCACAAATCTATCCATTGGGCGGTTGTTATTGAAGCTGGCAAGCGTTCCCATCTGTCTCTTGGGATTTTAGCTTTCACAATGGTGTGTATGTCTCTTAATGTCATTTGATGTGCTTCAATCAATGAGTCTAATTCTCGCCAAAACTCTGTGTTTGGATCTTGTCTCTTCAGAGGAGGCAAGGCTGTGAGAATGGCTTGACGTTCTCCTGGTGTGAATGGTCTCTCTTCTGTCATCATTTCAGATCCTTCCCTTTTAATTACAGGTGAAGAAAATTCAGGACCGATCTTGTCAATTGTGATCATGTCGTCATCTCTTGTCTCATCACCCCAGTCAGAATCATAATTCCGAACTGGTGTACATCGCAGCATGTCTCTGTTTGGCTGAACTGTTTTAGATCTTGTTATTACCGGAGCTGCTTGTGCAGATGCAATATACATTTTGTCAACTGGACCTCAATTTGATCTCGAAGCTTGAGGCTGTGTCAGAGGTTTAGATGAATTTGTATATTGTTCAGGCAAAATTGGATAAATTGGGTTGTAAGGAGGAGGCGTTACAGTTGTTTCAGATTTCACTGGTGCTTGTGAATATTTCTTTTCAGCTTCAGTTATTATATGTGTCCAATCTGGATCAAATGAATCATCATTGGTTGTATTTTCTCCATCTGAACATTAATAGACATAATTTTGTTCAATTTGTTATATGCTTCAATTTGAGGCTTCATTGCTTCAACAAGTGGGACTGGGCACCCATTGATACCGCAACAAATTCCACCTTGTTTCAAAATCCAATGTTCGGCGAGGATTGGAAATACTTTTGACTTGATAGAGTCCTTTTGAGACTTAACCCTCTGGGGTTGTTCGGCCCAAATGGTCCGGAAAATTTCAAATTTTTAAAATTTTTCAAAATTAAATTTTTAAAAATCACAGCTTTTTCGGAATGGTCCGAAATTTGGTGACTTTGTTGGTATTTGGTATATGAACACCCAAAAAAATTGGGGACAGGATGTGAATAGTCTAAGTGGGTGTAAAAAAAATAGTCACACTCAGGACCTTCGGGTCCAAATGGACCCGCATAGGAAATGAATGGGAAATTGGCAAAAATGTGAAAATACAGAGTTCTTTTGTGCGTACAATCTACAAATCAGCCACGATTCAGAAAAAAAGCACACAACAGTGAAGGGGTGAATCTATAAAACATCAAGAGTGCAAAACGGACACATCCACACACACACACACACACACAAACACACTTTTATACACATACACACTAATAAATTCAGATTACATATACATCTGTTTTGAATTTTTAAAAATCACAGCTTCATCGGAATGTTACGAAACTTGGTGACTTTTATGGTATTAGGTATGTGAACACCCAAAAAAATTGGGGACAGGATTTGAATAGTCTAAGTGGTTGTAAAAAAAAAATAGTCAGACTCAGGACCTTCTGGTCCAAATGGACCCGCATAGGAAATGAATGTGAAAATGGCAAAAATATGAAAACACAGACTATTCAATATGAAAACACAGACTATTCAAATAGAATAGTCTATTTGAATACTCTAAGTGGTTGTAAAAAAAAAAATAGTCACACTCAGGACCTTCGGGTCTAAATGACCCCCATTGGAAATGAATGGGAAATTGTCAAAAATATGAAAACAGTTTTTTGTGCATACAAATCAGCCAGAATGCAGAAAAAATGACTCAACGGTGAAGGGGTGAATCTCTAAAACATCAAGAGTGCAAAACAGACACACACACACACACACACACACACACACACACTCACTGTATTATATATTTATAATAATCTGTATTATAAAGTAAAACTGGCACTTCAAATTACCATTTAAACCAACCAAACAAACAAAAAACGAGACAAAAATAGTCTTTGAGAATCTGTTATTATATTTTAAAATCAACAACCTGAAAAAAAATTGGCATATATTTGCAAAAATCACTAGAATCCCCAAGCCTTTCTACAGAGAGCTGTAAATCCACTAGTGGTAAAAATGTGCTATTGCGTGATAAAAATGCTCAGTGTGTCCACTAGATGGCATCTATTTTTTTTCAAAAATTGCTTTCATGAGGCCTAGGCTTCACTCTAAAATGTAATACAGCTTTGATAAAAAAATTTTAAAAAATATATATAAAAAAAAAATTTCTATTATGTTCAATGGGAAAAAATGGGTCATAATTATTGTATAAATATTAATTATAAATCATAAAATTATCTCAAAACACCAAAAAAGAAAAGAAAAAATATTATAAATAACAAGTAAAAAAAAAAAAGTATGATTTTTTTTTAATAAATATGAATCCCGCCCTTTCGGCCCATTTGGACCCGAAGGTCCCGAGTGTGACTGTTAAATGAAGGACCCCAGAGGGTTAAGCCAGCTTAACTGCACATCCATAGATGTGTTAATGTCCAGTCCTTTTTTCAAAAACTTAGCTTGCTTTTTCTGTTTTCTTTCTAAATACCAAGCAGATATTGTTCTGCTGTTAAATCCACTTTCTGCCATTGCAAATTATTTGTCACTCTGTGTCTGTGTGCTCAAACAGCAGGGCTATTTTTGTGAGGGAGTGTGTGTGTGAATTCCAGGGGAGGCCCTCTGCTTTTCTCCCTTTCCACCTGTTCTAATTTCTCAAGAACAAAGAAGGGATTGGGAAACAAACAAAAAAAACAGAAAACAACTCTAATAATTTCTGTTTTTCTTTTTTTGTCTTAACTCAGATTAATTTATATATATATATATATGTGTGTGTGTGTGTATTTTAAAGTTGCTCTCAGATCAGTCTTTTCCTCCAAACACTGAAGAGCTTTATTGTCAAAATCAGAATGCATGCAATTCTAGCCTCTAATTCCATTGATACCCTTCTTCTAAGGGTTCAATCCTCTGCGTATTTACGTTTTAGGGTTTCTTTGTATTTTTTATATTAATTATACACACCCATAGAGTGCACGCATACACTACGTGATGTAACATTAGTCTTGTAGATTAGACTAGTCCGGGTGCGCATTTAGATTTTAACGCTTTCACTGTGATTTAGTCGGTTTATATCATTTAATTAGTGTTGTGCCTGAACGCGTTCATTGAACGATAGTTCATGAACTCGTTCATATTTTGGGCGAAGGTGAAGTAAACGTGCTGTATTACTGCCTGATGAACATTACTGTGAACGCGTTCATTCTGGTGTCTGTGAACGCACGCTCTCTCAGTTTAACTTCGTTCAATAGGGTGCCAGATTTTTATAGAGCCTTCCAGGCGAAAACCAAAACAACTTACACAAAACAACTTATTTACAAAAAAATGATGGTTTTGAAGATTTTTTTTGGTCAATTTAGTCAGCTTTTTCATTAAACCAGAAAGAAACATTGAGAAGAAGGATAATGGAACGGTCTCCATGCTACACTAATAATAGTAGTAAGGCTTTCCTTGGTGTACACATATCCTTGAAAGTACAATTTTGCCTGTATTATTGGTGTCCCCTTCAAAAATTGCTCTTGAGAATTGTTATGTTTATTGTCCCCCCCAACATTTTGATTAAATTTTCGCCCCTGCTAGCTCCAATTTGAGTTTACAATGTCTTTAAATGCCAATCCCAATGCATCTTTTTCATTATCTGCATGTATATTAAAATCACCAACAATTATTACTTTATCTGCAGCCAATACTAATTCTGATAGAAAGTCCGCAAATTTTGATAAAATTTTTATGGTGGCCTGTATACAGTAGCCAGCATAATTCTCAAATGTGATTTATCGTTTACACTATATATTTTTACATTAAGCACCAATACTTCAAAAGAAGTATATTTAAAACTAGATTTCTTAGTGGTTTTGAAAATATTACTATAAATGACAGCAACACCTCCCCCTTTGCCTTTCAGACAAGGTTCATGTTTATAACTGTAATCTTGTGGGGTTGACTCATTTAAAATAATGTAATCGTTTGGTTTTAGCCAGGTTTCTGTCAAACACAGCATATCAAGATTATAATCTGAAATCATATCATTAACTATGAGAGATTTTGAAGTAAGGGATCAAATATTCAGAAACCCAAGCTTTATCATTTGCTCATCTGTATTATATCTGTTTTTTATTTGTTGAACATCAATAAAATTTTTAACCTGACGTTTTTTGGATTTCCAAATTCGGGGAACATACACAGTCTCTATATGATGATATCTAGGTGAAAGAGTCTCTATGTGATGGGATTTATCTGACCCCATGGATTAGCCAGTCTGTCTGCTTCCTGACCTGAGCCCCAGATTGTCATGTTTTATCTCTAAGACTATGAGCCAAATTACTAGAGAGAGAGCAGCACCAGCCCATGAGGGATGGATACCATCTCTTTTCAACAGATCAGGCTTGCCCCAAAAACTTTTCCAATTGTCTATGAATTCTATATTATTCTGCGGACACCACTTCGACAGCCAACCATTGAGTGAGGCCAATCTGCTAACTATCTCATCACTCCTGCGTACAGGAAGGGGGCCAGAGCAAATTACAGTGCCTGACATCGTACTTGCGAGTTCACACACCTCTTTAATATTAATTTTGGTGATCTCCGACTGGCGGAGTCGAACATCATTAGTGCCGACATGAATAATGATCTTAGAGAATTTATGATTAGCATTAGCCAGCACTTTTAAATTTTCTTTGATGTCAGGCGCTCTGGCTCCCGGCAAACATGTGACTATGGTGGCTGGTGTCTCTATTTTCACGTTCCGTGTGATCGAATCATCAATTACCAGGGTACAATCAACAGAATTCTCAGTGGGTATTTCACTGAGTGGGGCATATCGGTTTGTTATGGGAATCGGAACGGAAGAGTAGTTCTTTGATCCGCGACTAGAACGATCTCTCACTGTCACTCATCTGCCCTGCTGCACGGGCTCTACTTCAGCCGGAACCGAATCATGTAAAGAGTTCACTATGCTAGGCGCATCTAAAAAAGTATCTAAAGATCTAGCATTCTTACCATCCTCAATTAAAGTTTGGATGCGTGTCTCTAGTTCTGAAATCTTCTCCGTCAGCCTGACTGTCTCCTTGGATTTATCACATATAAATCCTATATTGCCATCGGAGAAGGCTATACTAAACATATGACATGTGACACAGGTGACAATAACAGGACAAGAAGACATTACTCACCGTGTTTGTTGACTGATTCTTACTTACCTGGACTTTATGAACTCAAAGGCGCGGGCGCGCGAGAGAAAATAAATAAATAAATGAGCGCATGGGTGGCGCGTTAGCAGGCTAACGTTAGCGAGTTACTAGCGTGCTGTGTTAACAATAACAGAAGCTAGAGATGTAAGGTTAATCTGAGATGTTGGGTAAGCTGTATTTAGTAGTATAAACAACTAGATAGTAAATGATGGCTCAAAACATAAAGAAATACGAGGCTCAGGCGGAGCTTACAGCCTCGAAGCAAACAAACACACAGCAGGCAGCGAGGCAGACAGGAGCAATCGATCAGCGATCAGCCAATCGATCAGCTATCAGCCAATAAGCTGAAATAGCGGCAGCATGTACTTTGAGGGTGGAGGGAGACAGCCTTCGCTCCAACCCTTGCTGCAAAAAGGAAAGCACAGACCCTATCGAACATCTTCGGGGGTCTTCTCGGCGAGAGGAACACCACTCGACGAACAGGTTCCACTTCAGGGCGTAAACACGTCTCGTGGACGGCGCTCGTGCTGAAGTGATGGTGTTAACCCTCTGAGGTCTAAGGGTTTTTGCGGTCCTTGAGGTGTTCTGACATGCTCTGACATTTGTGCTTTTTTCAGTTATTTATAAACATGTTAAAGGCAAAGGTGTAAATTCACTCAATATAGCACAAACTGGGCTACCGTAATTTCTCAGCAACAATTATGAAACATGTTTGTATTTTTGAGAGAATATTGCTTATGCATGGTTATTGAAAAAACTAAAACTTAAAGTGTCTGAAATAAGGCCACAAAACACCTACTAAATATGTGTCCACAAGACTTTTGACTAATGAGTGTTGTTGCCTAGAATTTTTGCCTCAAAATGATCTGAAAATCATCCTGCCTAATCATTTACACAAACACGTACACTGATTTAAATTTTATTAGAGACCTTTGGTTTGGAAAGGCAATATGCGTGGAGGCGTGTTCACACCTGAGAAGACAAAGGCCGGATAATGTGCCGCATAATGAGCTGCATATTAATTAGCCCTTTCACACAGGATCCCAAAGAATGCAAGGACAAAATAAATAATCTATATAGCCTATACATATTTTACAATTAGAAATTGTAACCAATTACAAATAGGTTACAATTACAACAACAATTACAATTGTAACAATATTTCAAGTGTATTTCTTTGTAAAAAGTATACATTTTATCATACGTATTAAAAAAAGGTAAGGATTCATGAATATTGGAATAAACACTATAATAACATCTTAGTTGATAATTCAATATACCTACTTTATTTTTGACAAAACATCATACTATAGTACATTTAACTATGAGCAGAAATTGGTGAACAAAAGCGTACCTATTTAATGTGACAGTAGTCTTTTTTTACAGTCAAAACTTTATAATCTATCCAAAACTAATCACAAAATCGTGTCTAAACATTCATATTTAGTCTGTAATATATTGTGTATGATATATTAGTATATACATGTGAATTTGCAGCTTGTTGCTTATACAGACATTATTATACAACATATTTCAGTCTATTTTTACTCATACAAACTAAATTGCTATAGCCTACTAAGATGTGTTCATGTAAACATAACGTTTACTAATGTAGGTGCGAGAGTGAATGAACAAGGCACGCGCTGTATAACTGTAGTAAGCATAGCGCGCGCGCCTATGCCGTTCACTCATCATTTAGCCTACACACAGACACGCAATTCATATTTAAACAGTCTTTTTGCGGTTTACAGTCCGACACTATTCAATATCACGATTAGAACAAAGCACTAGAATAAATGACTTACTACATCAGCTGGATCCGTTGCTCCTCGAAATGAAACTACCAGCACTTCTGGTACATTTTCCAGGATTAGATAGTATTATTCCTCACAGCGAAAGGATACGCTGTGTACACAGCTGTAAAAGATACTTACTAAACACGATGTGTTTTATAATCCAGCTGGTGGGCGTTGGCATGTTTGAACGGCTTGTCTAAGATCATTTGCGTTTGAATAGCGCGCGCTCTCCGTGGGCGCGGCACATTAACGCGTAATTAGGTATAATGAGCTGGAAAGAAAAATACTGACATCTCTCTCTTTTCATACAGATTACATAAGCTGAGAATATTTGTTTTTTTATATAAATTAATTCATTTAAAAGAAGAGAGTTCAAGCTTCATTATGTAAAAACACTCGTGCCTGTATGACAAGTATTCGCGGAATTAAAAATAATCTTAGGACGCGTTTCAGAATGGACTTCACTGACAGAGAGAAGGCAGAACGCGCATCATGTTTTTTTTTCTTTATTTGGCGAAAAGCACAACACTTTGTTTTTATTGTGAGTATCCACAAAAAAAATAGACACTTATCAGGATCTAATGATGTACAACACTTAATATGTAAGATCAAAATCAACAGAGTATTTTGAGTTTCTTTTGCACTGATAAGAAAAAAGCGAGACTATTGCGCCGGCGCGATAGCCGACCTCAGAGGGTTAAGTACCTCAGGGGGTAAGTCACCTAGAACCTCCGCGTCCCATCCAGGGACCAGACATGGAGTTTCCAGAGGTCTGGACGCGGGTGCCATATGGTGCCCCGTCTTTGAGTCAGAAGATCGTTCCTAAGAGGAATGGGCCAGGGAGGGACTGTCACAAGGAGCATGAGTTCTGGGAACCAAGTCCAGGTGGGCCAATAGGGAGCCACCAGAAGGACCTGTTCTTCGTCCTCCCTGACTTTGCACAGTGTCTGCGCAAGTAGGCTCACTGGGGGAAATGCATATTCGCGGATGCCCCCGGGCCAGCTGTGTGCTAGTGCATCCGTGCCGAGTGTCCCCTCCGTCAGGGAGTAAAACAGCTGGCAGTGGGAGGTCTCTGAGGAGGCAAACAGGTCTATCTGAGCCTCCTTGAACTCTCTCCAGATCAGCTGAACCACCTGGCGGTGGAGTCGTCATTCTCCCGGGAGCACAGCTCGTGATAGCTCGTCGGCCACATGGTTGAGCACACCGGGGACATACGTGGCTCGAAGCGACCTCAGATGCTTCTGACTCCAGAGGAGGAGATGGCGGGCGAGTTGCGAGATGCGACATGCGACGGGAGCGTAGACCACCTTGTCGATTGATGTACGCAGCGGTCGCAGTGTTGTCCGTGCGGACCAGCATGTCCCTGCCCTGTAGCGGGCTTTTCAAGCAGCTCAGAGCGAGATGTACTCAGGGTTTCCGCGGGGTTGTAAAAGGTAGTAAAAGGTAGTAAATGAAATTATGCCAAATTAAGGCCAGTAAAAAGTAGTAAAAAGTAGTAAACGTCATCTGACGAGGTAGTAAATTTTCGAACCCCCATCCAACTAGGCCTATGAGTTTCAATTTGTGTTAAGTGCAGGACTTTGTTCTAAAATTCCTAAAATTCGTGTGGATTTATTTATATGTTGCGAGTAGGACCTGAGCGATATCATGTGACGTGGTGTTTGTTCGTTTCTTCTTTTGAAACTAACTGGGTACCCGGCTGGCTTGGCTTGCTGCCTGTTCGCGAGTTCGCTTCTATTTCAGTCATCAGTCGGCCGCCAAAGCCATATTTGATCGGTGAGTAGCCTAATGTAGACGACTGACTGCTCCGCTTGTGACAGGGTGCATGTTAACTGAAAGAAGGAACAGAGAGAGAGCCCCGGCTGTGCGCGCGCACTCAATTCACTTTTGCTCTCTCTCCCTCGCTCATATTAATCAAAATCAATAGATAGGATGGTAAAAGGTCGGAAGACCGAAGTTTCACGTGGCGCAATTGGAAATGTATTTCCCGCTGTGTGTGAATTTTGCTAAAAAAACGTTGCCTTATCTTCTCTGAAAAGCGTTCCCCATATTCAGCTGACATAACCACACTTTCAATAAACGGAAAAATCTATCCTAAAAAAACCTATTTGTTGACACAAATTTTTTGCAATGTCCTAACTGATGGGATAACCACACAATGCGTACACGTCCGCTAATGACGCGTCACTTTATGAATGGTTAAAAAAACTGATCTGTCCTCACGGGACTTCTGAATCGGTAACACAATATGGTTCCATTTATTAAAATCTAGTTAACTACATTAGTTAACATGAACTATTAATAAACTGCACGTCTACATCATTAATTAATCTTTCTTAATGTCAATTTCACCATATAGCCTACATTATTGAAATCAAAAGTTGTATTTGTTAACATTAGTTAATGCACTGTGAAGTAACATGAACAAACAATTCATGTATGTTGTAAACTACGTAGTATTTTCAGGTTATTTATATTATAATGTGTAGAAACATAAACAAACTTACTTTGTAAGAAAAATAAACTTTTAAAATAAACTTTTTAATGCTTCGTTTTTATTCTACTTTTTGATATTGATATGATTATACCAAAACAATTATCAGGTCCAGCAAAGAAGTATTTTATGTTAGAAAGCTATGAAATCAAGTGGTAAAATCAAAGCTTAAAAAAATAATAATAATAAAAAAATAAACAAAAAAGAGGGCAAGAAAGGATAAGTGTCTGTCTGCCACCACCGAAGACCAATTTTGACCAAGGAAAAAACCCTGGAGATTATGGGGAAATGCAAGTTTTCGAAGATATTTCATTACTTTACTTGTCTCTATACACCACTACAGTTGCATCTTGAAGTCGTGATGGTATTAAAAAATATTGTGAAGGTATTAAAAGGTATTAAATTCATTTTAAGAATTTCTGTATATACCCTGTATTAAATGAAAGATAAAATATGATAGAGCAATAGAATGAACAGTGACAGAAACAGAAGCATGCTTTTTAGCAGGATTAATTAAGCATGAAAATATCTGAAGGAAATATATATTTGATGAACAAATTAAGCCAACTAATATGATTTATATTCTTTTGGTTTATCTACTAATACATTTAAAAATTACAAATGCAGTGAAAATTCAGGGATCGGTTACGGTATCGATATCGGCGAGTACCAAAAATGAAAGTATTGGTATCAGTCTCGTTCTGCAAAAAGTGGTGTTGTGCATCCCTAATTGAAAATATTTAACGGGTTCGCGTGAGGGGGGAGCAAACCAGTGCCATATTTGAAGCACATTTAGAGACTGTTGACAATAAATCAGCACAATAAATTGCTGTTTTGGGATAGTAATTTCACTGCTTAAGTCTGTGTGTGTGAGAATGTGTGTTTGTGGGTAAGTGTGTGTGATGTGACACACTTTATTATTAATCTTTATTAATGTTTATGGCTGTTAAGTGTCATTTGTTTTTAAGTGCCATGGTTATTATTCACCTTATTAGGGCTAAGGGCTAACGTAATGGTTAGAATAACTCAAGGGCTAGGGTTAAAGGGGTCATATAATGCCATTTTTGTACAAGTTAATATGAATCTTTGGGGTCTAAATTAAAACTTTGTAATATACTTTTATTAAAAATTCTCATTAGTATTTTAAGAAAACACTCATTTTACCAGCTCAAAAATAGCTGTTTTCAGCACGCCGTTTCAGTGCACATGCCTTTAAATGATAATGAGCTTTGGTCACCCCGCCCCTCTGCGTACACAGTTTTTAATAACACAATAACCATAACGCGTTGTTCATTATAAACGTGGGATTATGAATTATATTGAGAACATTGTAACGTAACATAGAATACATCGTGTTGGTAGTAAAAAATATTGTGGAGGTAGTAAAAAAGGTAGTAAAAGGTAGTAAATTCATCTCTATGATTCCTGCATAAACCCTGGTACTGCTAGCAACTCGAGCCAATTGATGTGCCAATGCAGTTGGGGGTCCGTCCACACCCCTGACACTGCATGCCCATTGTACGTGGCACCCCAGCCGGTGGCAGAGGCATCTGTGAATACCACAGCATGCCTGGAGACCTGTTCCAAGGGGACTCCTGCCCGAAGGAACGAGGGGTCTGACCACGGGCTGAAGGTCTGGCGGCAGGCCGGTGTGATTGCCACCCGGTGAGTGCCGTGATGCCAGTGCTGAAGCGGTCTCATATGAAGCAAGCCGAGCGGGGTTACCGCTGCTGCCGCTGCCATATGCCCCAGGAGCCTCTGAAAAAATTTCAGTGGGACCGCCGTCCTTTCTTTGATCATGTTCAAGCAGTTCAGCACCGACTGAGCGCGCTGCTCTGTGAGGCGCGCTGTCTGTGCAACCGAATCCAACTCCATACCGAGAAAAGAGATCCTCTGCACGGGGGCGAGTTTGCTCTTTTCCCAGTTGACTTGAAGACCCAACTGGCTGAGGTGCCTGAGCACGAGGTCCCTGTGTTCGCATAGCTGATCTCGAGTTGAGATAGTTGAGGATGCGAACCCCCTGTTCTCTCATGGGAACAAGGGCCCCTTCCGTGACTTTTGTGAAGACACGGGGGACAGAGACAGCCCGAAGGGTAGGACCTTGTACTGATATGCTCGACCCTCAAAAGCAAAACGCAGAAATGGCCTGTGTCGAGGAAGAATCGAGACATAAAAGTATGCGTCCTTCAGGTCGATCGCTGCAAACCAATCTCGGGGACGGATGCATTCGAAAATGCGTTTCTGCGTGAGCATTTTGAAAGGTAGCCTGTGGAGGCTCGGATTCAAAACTCGCAGGTCCAAGATCGGTCGTAACCCACCACCTTTCTTAGGAACAATGAAGTAGGGACTGTAGAGCCCTGACCTCATATCGGCTGGAGGGCCTGGCTCTATTGCGTCCTTCGCCAGTAGGACTGCGATCTCCGCACGCAAGACATGGGCATCGGCTGCTCTCACTGTAGTGGAGTGGATGGCCCGAAACTTGGGGGGACGCCGGGCGAACTGAATCGCATAGCCGAGCCTGATTGTCCGAATGAGCCAGCGAGATGGACTGCGGAGCGCTAATCAGGCTCTCAGAGACCGTACCAGAGGGACCATAGGCGTACCCGGAGTGGGGCTGCGAGATGGAACACAGGGACACGGCTCGGGAGGCTCTCTCTGGGAGGCGGCCCGTAGCAGGGTCTGCGTGTGCTGTGCAGCACTTACCTGGTTCCATGGGGCAGGAGGTGCAGGAGGCGGCTTGGTGGTGTTCTCGGACCGTACACTGCTGCCCGCTGGCGATAGAAGAGGCGGATGAGAGTGGTGAGGATTCCGTCCCCCCACTGCTCTCCAGGTCCTCTTCGGACCCAGAGATGATAGAAACTACTCTTTTATTGAAAATTTGGGTACCGCTGGTTTTAAGGCCAGCGGCGGAACACAAACAAACTGAAGGGAAAGGATTTTCCGCCCGTTCCTCTTCCGGGGGTGGGAGCGATGCGGCCATCGTCTCCTGGAGAGCAGTCTCTTCCATCTCTGGGTCGCCCATCCTAGGGCCGCTTACCCCTGTGCGACGAGGCGCGAGGTCCGTCGAGGCGCAAAGTTCATGGAGAACTTGTGGGTTGTGATCACCCTCGTGGAGGTCTTTCAGTGCTTTGGCCTGATGGACCTGCAGCAAAGCCACAGCGTGCATGGCAGAGGCAGCTTCCTCACAGGCCTTGTAAGCCTTGCCGGTTAAGTCCGACGAATACTTACAGGCCCGTGAAGGAAGACACGGTTCTCCATGCCAAGTGGAGTTAGGGCACAGCTGCATTGCAACGGCCCGTTCCACTGGCGAGATACTCGTGTATCCCTTAGCTGCCCCGCCATCAAGGGTGGTGAGGTAGGAGGAGCCACTGGAACTGTTTCTGTCAGTGAAAGGTGCAGTCCACGTCCCTGTGAGTCCTCATGCACCTCCGGGAAAAAGGGCACTGGGGTGGGTTGCTGAGAACCAGCGCGCGCCACCCTGACATACCAATCATCCAACCTCGAGGGCTCAGGACATGGTGGAGGGTTCCACACAAGCCCGATCCTGTTGGCGGCCCGGGAAAGCATGGCCATCATCTCTGGGTCCGTCTCGGGCACCGCTGACACACCAGAAGGAGGCAGCGGCTCCGAGACATCGTCCACAGAGATTTCTGACCCACCCTCTGATACAGCGATCGACATCTGTTCGTCGCAGGGAGCACCAAACGAAACGACTGGTACACACCTCGAGGATGGTCCAGCCCGCTCCGTTGGTAGCTCAGCTGGCTGCGGAGCATAAGAGGGGTGAGGGTTCCTAGGGGGTTGGTTCCCCAAAGGAAGCGCGCTCACGGTAATCCTCAGTTCTCCCGTGTCACCGCCCGAAGCAAGCCGTAATGGGGGGTTGGAACGAGGCTGAGGCACGGGGACTCCGCCCCTTTGCAGAAAAGAGAGTCTCGACCGCAGCTCCGAGATGGTCATCTTCCCACAATGGGTACATGACTCATCCACGAATGCTGCCTCAGTGTGTTCGAGGCCCAGACACACAAGACAGCGATCGTGACCATCCTGTGACCCCAGGTAACGACCACATCCAGAAACACACAGATAGAATGTCATCTTGAAAAAGACGCAAACTATCTGTGTAAGCTCTTTTAGAGACTGCTCTCCTTGGTGCTGAAGCACGCAGGGGAACGGTCACGGTGACAGGAATGTGCACCTCTCTATGCGCGATTCTCTCTCGCTGGTCTTACCAGCCATGAAAATGGCCGTTGAGCGTTCGACCGCGCACCTTACCAGGTCTGCCCTACAAAGCAAAAAGGCAGTAACTGCATTTTTTGTCAAAAATGAGTTATTATCATTTTCATGACATTCAAGGCATCCTTTGTTATGTGACAAAACATCTTATCTCAAATGTGTGTCGTTTTGGAGAAAAATGGTAGTCGTTTGTACAGTAACTGCAAAAAGCCCTAGTGAAACAAAGCAAGAGTACAGTAACATCCATTACTGTGTTCTTGTTATGTTTTACCCAACAAAAAATAAGGGTGTTTCTGCGCAGTGTAGTTACTGTTGCCTTGGTGAACACACAGCTGATTTTCGGGCATCCTCACGGGACGATTTTAACATTTGCGATTTCACCCTTCTAACTTCACCAAATTGTTCCCCTACCAAACTACCCCCCTCCCCTGAAAGAATGAAAAAAATATTCCAGAAAGAAAAAAAAAGGTGCAAGAGCTCCATGTAGTTTAGTGGTTAGTTACTATGATTTTTGCGATATAGCAGTTCAGTACACTTGAAATTAAATCGTGATAGACTACTGTGTGAATATTAAACCGCAATAATAGTACAATTTAAATACAAATCCTACATGTTCTGTGAATAAATGGGGCAGTCGACGCGCAGTTTCATTTAACAAACACACACGCGCGCGCTGAAGCACTGTTTTTTGCATATGAGGACACGACTGCATGAACTTACTCTCCAGACTCTAGATCCGCTCTTAAAGTCACTTTGTGAGCATTTAACCGCATCATCTGAGAAAAACTATCGTCATGTCATAAACACAGAAACAAAGGTCTTCACGGCAACCCGTCAAAATAAAAGTTCGGTTTAACTTGACAGAAATATAGGCCTATTACTGTTGTACAGTAGAATTTAGAAACGTCTCAATGTAATAATAATACTAACACTAATACAAATAAATTAAGATTAAAACTAAATTTGTATTCAATGTTTTAATTTTAACAGTGAAGCTAATTGTGCAGCATGTTGTTTGACAAAAAACGTTTGTTTAATTTCATATGATTAAAAGAAATGTAGGATAATTAATAATATATTAGAATTTTTATATATTTTATTTCTAATATTCATAGAATCTTTTTTAAATATTGTATTAGTTTAATAATAGTTTATAATAAAAGTTTCATGATTTCAATTAATTAGACATGATTTTTGATTACTAAAAATTTACACCACGTATCCGTAACACACCCGCTCCGCAACACTAGTTTCGCAACACAAAAATGTTGAAAAAAAATGTTGTCCAAATGGTTCCAATTATTTCAAATACAGTGTATCTAACACACCCAGAGCCCAAGTTGTGGCAAAATCGTCTTTGGAGAATCTGTAGTTACTGCCTTTTTCCTTGGTTTGGTGCCACGTTTTTGTAAAGTAATACAAAGCAAGAATACAGTAACTGCAAAATAGGGGTAAAATATCAAATTGAATATGAGGATTGATATGTACAAAGAATAAGCTAATATAAAGTCACAAAACAGCCACATGTCCAATAATCTACCTTCAACTACTTCGGCTGGATGACAGGATAACTTTAAAGTCATTTTTCTCTGTTCTGCACTCTGCGTAGTTACTGCCTTTTTGCTTTGTAGGGCAGAGGTGTGAAAACAGCTTTTTTTGTTTGCTCAGTTTTTTTAAAACAACAAACAAAAAGGGAGAGCGAGAGAGAGAGAGAAAGAAAAGACCGCTCGCGCTGCTGTGCCGTCACGCCCGCACCAACGTGAAGAGATCTAGAAGAGGCTCGTCTTTCAAATTCACTCAGCATACGAAGTGCTTGGCTCCGAAGCAAAAAGCTAGTGTGCAATCGCAACAGCTGCTCGTTAAATACCCGCACTGCGAGGCTGCACAGCTGATCCAAATGATTGCACGCCAATGTGCATTGGCTTGTTTTAGTTTCACTCGAAGTAGATTGACCTCTCTAGCTAGATTCCTATTGGTCAGTCATAACCTACGTTGTAGTGACTGACCGATAGGGAACTGCATGCAGTGAACCAAGGTTTGCGTTTTCTCCATGCGTGTTCTCAGATCGGATAGCTATCTGATTTATCAAAACGATTCCATTTACACCTGGTCACATAAATGTGTTTTTGCAAAACGGATATAAATCCGATCTTCAACTCCGCGCTATATGCAGATTTACTGTAGTTCACGTCACCAAAACCAACAGATATGAGCTGCATTTTATTGATCATCGGCTAATTTCAAAATAAAAGACAGCAATAAGAGAGAGCGGCAACAGCCCTGGTAAGATCATTTTGTTTCTTTACTTTTAATGAAGATGATTGTGTGTTAAGCGTCTGCGACTTACTTTCACTTTGATTTGAGATAGTTTGCACGTTGGCTTGATGAATAGACGCTCAGCTGCTCATCTGCGGTGATGCGTGCTGCAGTAGCGTCGTCATATCTGACTATAACATGACATATAGCCTATATAACACACTCTCACACGTTTATTTTTTAGCATTTTTTGGGAGGAGTAAAATTTACATATGTGGTTTCAACAACCAGATGCATTTACACTTGTCCAGTTTCGTCTGGAATGCGGCCCAGACCACCTCCTGAAGTGGTCAGTCAGTCAAGTCAGTCAAGTCAGTCGAATGAAATATAGCGACAGGAAGCAAACCACAGCTTGCAGGGTATCAGCACCCCTGTCATAGAGGAGAGGAGGGTTTGCACAGTTAGTGATGAACATATTGATACTCGTGAACCCGGTCAGACTAACCAGCATAAGAGAGAAAAGAACCTCAAAGGGCATAGGCCTGGAGTTAGATGGCCAAGAGCTTGTGAGAAAACTGCATGGGACACGGTAAACACAGATCTATGCTTTGCATTGGAAAGATTAACTGGTACAGTTGAAAAGAAGCTGCATAAATTTGGGGACATCATTTATGCATATGGAAGTGAGAGGTTTGGTGTGGAAAAAAGGAAGGAAAAAGTACAAACTACTCCTAGAATGTCTAGACAGCAGCAGAAAATTGAAGGGTTAGTTAGAGAAAGGAGACAGCTGAGGAAGCAATGGAAAAGAGCAGAACAAAGTCAGAAGGAGGGACTCAATCTCTTACAAAGGGCCATAAAAGATAAGCTGGCAAGATTACGCAGAGCTGAGCGCCTAAGGAAACGCTACAAAAAAAAGGAACTTGCAAGGGCTAATTTCTATAAAGACCCTTTCAAATTCGTAAAGAAGTTATTCACCATTAAGAAGAATGGCATTTTAAAAGAATCTAGGGTTGAGCTAGAGAGATATTTGGAGGAAATGCATACAGATGCAAAAAGGCATACGCCTATGTCAATTCTATCAGACATCCCACCTATCAATCCACCAGAATACCAAATGGAGGTCTGTGCACCTAAGTGGAAAGAGGTAGAGCAGGCTGTGAGAAAGGCAAGGGCTTCATTATCTCCAGGGCCAAATGGAGTTCCGTACAGAGTGTACAAGAGTGCTTCAGGAATTCTACGAATTCTGTGGAAATTGACAAAAGTGACATGGGAAAAACAGGTTGCACCCAGAGCATGGCGCAGAGCAGGTGGAGTCTTTATACCTAAAGAAAAAGATGCTACAAGCATCAGTCAGTTTCGTCCTATTTCACTATTAAATGTTGAAGGTAAGATTTTCTTCAGCATTATTGCTCAGAGATTGTCCACCTACCTATTAAAGAATGGCTTCATTGACGCTTCAGTTCAAAAAGCGGGCATTCCAGGGTGGCTGGAATTCCATTCTCAGGATGCTTAGAACACATCAATGTTATCTGGCAACGTAATCAATCAGCTAAAAAGGAGAGGAAGGATCTCCATGTGACATTCCTGGATTTGGCTAATGCATATGGTTCAGTGCCACATGAGCTTCTTAGGGCAGCATTTGATTTTTACCAATGTCAATAACAAATTTAGTGAAAGCCTATTTTGGATATTTGCAATTTAGTTTCTCAACTCCAGAATTCAGCACTACATGGCAATGCTTAGAGGTTGGAATAATGGCAGGATGCACCATTTCTCCACTGGCTTTTACCATGGGAATGGAAGTAATCATTAGGGCATCAAGATGGGTAGTAGGAGGAGAGCGCTTGGCTTCTGGGATGCGACTACCACCAATCAGAGCATACATGGATGACATGACAACCATGACTACAACAGGAGCCTGCACTAATCGGTTATTGGGTAAGTTAACCGATAATATTGAATGGGGACGAATGCAATTTAAGCCCTCTAAATCAAGGAGCATCTCGATAGTTAAAGGTAGTAGATAAAACATTCTGCATTAATGGTGAGGCAATACCAACAGTTTCTGAGAAGCCAGTGAAGAGTCTTGGGAGATGGTACGATGGGGATCTAAAGGACACAGTTCGAGTGGGAGAAGTTAGACGACAAGCAGTGGAAGGGTTGAAGAGCATAAACAGCTGTGCTCTACCAGGCAAACTAAAACTCTGGTGCTTTCAGTTTGGTTTACTGCCGAGGTTGCTGTGGCCACTGACTGTTTACGAGGTTTCTTTGACAACAGTGGATAAGCTGGAAGCGTTAATAAGTTCATACATCAGGAAATGGTTGGGAGTTCCACGCTGCCTCAGCAGAGTGGGACTTTATAGTAAAGGAATATTGCAGCTGCCAGTCTCTGCTTTAACTGAGGAGTTTAAGTGGGCCAAGGTCAGACTGGAAATGACCTTAGTAGAGTCACACGACAAATGTGTAAGGGAGGCAGCACCTGTGTTAAAAACTGGCAGAAAGTGGTCTGCAAAGAAATCTGTGGTAGAGGCAAAGGATGCCCTTCAAAATGGTGATATCGTAGTACAGATACAGCATGGAAGAGGGGGTTTTGGGATCAGTTTAGCTACTCCTAAATGGCACAAGGCAGGCCCAGCTCAAAGGAGGGAGCTGGTAGTCAACGAGGTGCGAAAGCAGGAGGAGAGGATGAGGTGTATAAAGGCCATTTCCCAGGCCAAGCAGGGAGAGTGGATGAGATGGGAGAGTGTGGAACAATGCAAGATGGGCTGGCAAGACCTTTGGTCAATGGAAGAGAGTAGGATCAGTTTCCTTATCAGGTCAAAATATGATGAACCTAAACATCTGGGTTGGAGAGGATCCCTCTTGTCCTTTATGTTCATCACCTGCCACATTAAGGCACATTTTGACAGGATGTAAGGTGGCTCTTAGCCAAGGTCGGTTTACTTGGCACCATGACCATAACATGACCAATAAGTTGCCACCTGTTCTAGCAAAATATTACACACAGAAGACAATATTCCTCCGCCCAGGCGAGCAACCACCAAGAAAAGGTGTTGAAACCAATTCTCGCCCAGGAAAACTGAAAGCTGCTAGGGACTGGAAGATGCTGGCTGATCTTGATCAACAGCTTATTTTTCCACCTGAGTTTGCCACCACTAACCTCCGACCAGATATTGTTTTGTGGTCTGGATCAGCACGCATTGTTCAACTGATAGAGTTAACAGTGCCATGGGAGGATGCTGTAGATGAGGCATATGAGAGGAAGAAACAGCGGTATGCTCATCTGGCCACTGAAGCAGAACAGCGAGGATGGCGAGGATGGCGAGTCCAAGTTTATCCAGTGGAAGTGGGTTGTCGAGGATTTGTGGCACACTCTACAACCCGGTTCCTCAGAGACGTCGGATTCAGTGGCCAAGAGTTGCGTCGCACAGTAAAGAACTTATCTGAAGCAGCAGAGAGGAGCAGCAACTGGCTGTGATTGAGACGGAAATATTCTGGCTGGCTGTGTACAGGCTGCCACGCTACGGTTTCATAGAATTCTTGAAAAACTCGAAGAGTCTGTTGGTTTATTTGTATAGTTTGCATAGTAAATCCAGTTATTACGTTCCTGTGTATATTGCGTGAATGAGGGTTGGTGTTTGGGCAGATATTCTGTTTTGCGGTAGGTAGTATGCCATACGGAACCGTTGCCACTGAACCTACTTTAACGAAGACAGTGGGGCTCGACAGCCTTAGTCAAACGGGTTGGCGCGTCTGGTTGGGATGCGGAGAGATTGTGGTTAGGTCACATGTGAACTACGAGGAAGGAGCAACCTCAGCAGCAGGAGGGATGCAAAGGTTAGTAAGCTGGGCTAAGCTCTGGGACGCCAGAGTCACTGTCGAGCCGTCTTGAGGTGTCGTGGGCTAGTCGACGAAACACTGAAGACGGAAGGTGCCCACTTGAAGACCCTAGAGATGTCCCCTACTCAGCTCAATCTAGACGGTTGTCATGCTGGTCCACTGAGGAGACCACACTGTAGTTGCAGCCGTTGTGTGTGCTGACGCAACAAGTACACTGCAGCCGTTAACACCGGACAGAAGGAGATTCACATCACCATATGGAAAGAAGCGTAAATGGATGGAGAAGCATAGGTTACTGTAAAGCTACGTCTTAGTTGGTGCTTATCTTGGCGAAAGCCGAGTACAAATCAGCATGAAGTTTTAACATCTACTCTCGTGTAATGGAAATCATGTGTAAATTATTTTAAAAGTAGAATCATTTTATTATACTATAATATTATTATAATATAATATTTGGATTTAAACTATTTTTCTTAATTTTTGCACAGTATAGCATGCATACATTTCTGTTTGCTTTTATAGCCTTTATTTGATTTTTTTGCATGATGTAGAATATGGGTATAGAAGAAAAAACATGTTTTATAAAATAAAATGAAGGGGAAAATATATTTCCTTTGTCAGATTAATTGATTAAATTAATTTATTTGAAAAGTGTTTTATACTGTAATATTTGGATTATAAAAAAATCATAATTTTTTAACAGAATATATAGCATGCATTCATTTCTGTTTGCTTTGATAGCCTTTATTTGATTTAATTTATTTGCATGGCATAGAAAATGTGTATAGATAAAAAAAAACAATAAAATGTATTGTTTTATCAATAAAATTAAGGGGAACATATATATCCTTTGTCAGATTAATTGATTAAATCAAAGAAATTATCCCTATTTTTTGTATGTTTATGCTCTAGATAACAGCACATGTAATTTTTATTAATTAAAGCTACCCTTTGTTTACATGTTCAATAACACTTTTTTACAGAGTTCACTTCAGTATAAAATTTGACTTGTGAGAATTGAGAACAATGAGAATTGTTTTCTGTACCCAGGAACAACAAGAGACATGCATATTGGATATGCTGTTATTTTTCTGGCTTTAAATCTACTTGAAAATAATTTAAATTGATCTAACATGTATATAGCTTTATTGCATCACATGTTGTCATTGGATTCTCCTGCAAGTTTAACACAAATCACATTGCCCCTCCATATTTTACAGCTCTAATTAAAACCGAATTAATAATTTGCCTTTTTTAATTTTACGGTTCTTGGTTGGACATACCCCTCTAAACATTTCTGCAAACAAAATAAGAATGATATAAACACTGTGAATAAAGAGTTTAATAAGTAGTCATAGGGGAGGGCATTAGGGATAGGGACAAAGGCAGACAATGTATCTGCCTTTATTTGCATCTATAAATGGCCACTATTATTATGACATTATTATGGCATTATAGAAGTGGCATTAAGTGTAATTTAGTTTACCATAAATGCTTGTCAGCACATTCAGCAGTACACTTTAACCAAATTTAGAAGACAATAGAATTAAGAAATTACATACATAATTACATACTACTTAAGTGTGACAACAACGTCTCGGTTACAGATGTAACCCTCGTTCCCTGAGTAGGGAATGGAGACGTTCCGTCGGATGACGACGAATGGGGTTTCGCTCAGAAAGCCTATCGACTTCGAAGAATGGCAAAGAAATGCCATGGGTCTGCGGACTTTGCATGGCGCAACTCTGCCCCACTTCGTGGGTATAAAAGGAGGAAGCCGGCAGAATGCAGATATGTTTCTTCGCTGAGGAGCCAAGAATGAGCTCAGGTGATCCCCGCGGTACAGCGGAAAGTGGCAGGAAGACGGAACGTTGCCGTTCCCTACTCAGGGAACGAGGGTTAAATCCGTAACCGAGACGTTCCCTTTCGTTGTCACTCCGAGACTTAGAGAATACACATATGACCCAGAGGGATGCATATGGAGAACACTGGGTTGTCCAGCCGCAGGGGGAAGATTTCAACCCCAGGGGTGGCAAGGTGGCTTGCCAAGGGAAAGACACATGCTCAGAGAGGCTTACAGTGGAAATACACATGTGGGGCTCGCTCAGAGGAGGGACCATGCACACGGGAGGCATCTAGCTGACGCACAGGCAATAGACACTGGTGCCGACGTCAGGAGTGCTGGAGGAACTCAGGGCTTTCGGGGAAGCTCACCTGAGGAGAATATCGCACGTATCCAGTCCGTAGAGTGGTACTAGCTGGTTGAAGGGAGTACATGAGAGGACACTGGCTCCACTCGGAGATTGTAGAATCTGGTGAATGTGTTGGGTGTCACCCAGCCAGCAGCTCTGCAGATGTCTGTTAGCGAGGCGCCATGCGCTAGAGCCCAAGAGGACGCCACACTCCGGGTGAAGTGGGCAGTCACACCAAGGGGGCACGGTCAGCCTTGCTGCTGTTAAGCCAAAGCAATGGCGTCCACTATCCAGTGAGACAGCCTTTGCTTGGAGAGAGCCGTTCCCTCCTGAAACACTGCATTCTGTCTACATAGCCGCGGAGAGCACGTACTGGACAGAGCAGTGCCAAGGCTGGGTCTGCCTCCTCCAGGGGCAGCGCTTGCAGGTTCACCACCTGGTCCCGGAAGGGAGTGGTAGGAACCTTGGGCACATATCCAAGCCGGGGTCTCAGGATCACGTGAGAGTAGGCCGGCCCGAATTCCAGGCACGCTTCGTCAACGGAGAATGGTGGCCAATGCAACCAGGAGCGCTGTCTTCATTGACAGGAACTTAAGCTCCACTGATTGAAAAGGCTCAAAGGGAGCACTCTGCAGGGCAGTTAGAACCACTGCGAGGTCCCAAGAGGAAACGAGAGGAGGGCGAGGAGGATTCAGTCTCCTCGCTCCTCTCAGGAACCTGACCATCAGGTCGTGTTTCCCAACAGACTTACCTTCGGCTGGGTCATGGAGTGCGGCAATAGCGGCAACATAGACTTTGAGGATGGAGGGAGACAGCCTTCGCTCCAACCCATCTTGAAGGAAGGAAAGCACGACACTGATCAAACATCTCCGGGGGTCTTCTCGGTGAGAAGAGCACCAGTTAACGAAGAGGTTCCACTTCAACGCATAGACGTGTCTCGTGGACGACGCTCTAGCGGAAGTGATGGTAGCCCGTGGCCAGCTGTGCGCCAGTGCATCCGTGCCGAGCGTGCCCTCGGTCAGGGAATAATACAGGGCGCAATGGGTCGAGTCGTGAGAGGCAAACAGATCTATCTGTGCATCCCCGAACTGGTCCCAAATCAGCTGAACCGACTGGGGATGGAGTCGCCAATCTCCCGAGAGGGGCTGAAGGCCGTGAGAGCTCGTCGGCTGCACAGTTCAGGGCTCTGGGGATATAAATGGCACGAAGCGACCTCAGATGCTTCTGACTCCATATGAGGAGGTGGCGGGCAAGTTGTGACATACGGCGGGAGCGTAGACCACCTTGACGGTTGATGTACGGTACAGTGGCAGTATTGTCTGTTCGGACTAGTACGTGTTGATTCTTGAGCACGGCCCGGAAGCGGCGCAGAGCAAGACGTACAGCCAGCAACTCGAGGCAATTGACGTGCCATATGCGGTGGGGTCCTGTCCAGGTGCCTGCGGCATCACGTCCATTGCACATGGCGCCCCAGCCTGTGGCAGTGGCATCTGTCGTTACAACAACATGCTGGGAAGCTCATTCCAGGGGCACTCCAGCCCGTAGAAAACTGAGGTTTCGACCATGGGGTGAAGGTCTGACGGCAGGTCGGAGTAACTGGTACTCGGAGGGTGCCATGTTGCCATGCCCACCTCGGGACTCGGTCGCGAAGCCAAAGCTGAAGCGGTCTCATATGAAGCAATCCGAGCGGCGTAGTGCCAGGGCACTAAATCCCTGTGTTCGCAAACCTGGTCTTGAGAGTGAGCTAGGATCAGCCAGTCGTTGAGATAGTTCAGGATGCGAACCCCGTGTTCCCGAAGGGGAACAAGGGCTGCCTCGACGACCTTCGTGAAACGCGAGGAGACAGGGCTAGTCCGAAAGGGAGAACCGCGTACTGGTATGCCTGCCCCTCGAAAGCAAACCGTAGGAACGGTCTGTGTTGAGGGAGAATGGAGACATGAAAGTAGGCGTCCTTCAGGTCGATCGCTGCAAACCAATCCTGGGGCTGCACACATTCGAAAATGCGTTTGACGGTGAGCATCTTGGATGGCAGACTGTGAAGAGAGCGGTTCAGAACGGCCAGGTCCAGGATTGGGCGTAACCCACCGGTTTTCTTTGGGACAATGAAGTACGGGCTGTAGAAGCCGGACCTCATTTCGGCTGAAGGGACAGTCTCGATCACACCCTTCGCCAGCTGGGTAGCAACCTCTGCTCTCATGATAGGGGTATTGCCACTGACCAAAGTGGAGTGGACTCCCCTGAAGCGGGGAGGAGACCGCGCAAACTGAATCACGTAGCCGAGCCTGATCGTCCGAGCGACCCAGCAGGACAGGTTGGGAAGCTCTAGCCAGGCTCCCAACGACAGTACCAGCGGGGTCATACCAACCACAGACTTCCCATCGGTGGTGCAGCGAGGCGGAATGACTGGCTCAGACGTGGACGGCTTAGCGGCCCGGTGTGGGGGCACAGTCATTAACCACGCCCTGACAGAGGAGACCAGGGAAGGACGACACGGGGGTCTGCTCTGCCAGGGGGCTGGCGACAGAGGAGGATGAGCGGCGCGCACAGTCATCCGGCTCTGGGACAGAGGAGGACGAGGGGTGCACGGCCCGGGGGCGGCCCACCGTGTCGTTTGAGAACTCTGTGTGCTCAGGGATGGATGTGTTACTTCTTTCTTTAACCACATTAGGGTGCTGGAGAACAAAAGATTTTCCCTCGGCCCTCCACCGGGGTAAGGAGTGGTCCTGCTACCACCTCCTGCGAAGTAACCATCAACACCCCTGAGCAGCCCGTCTCAGGAGCGCCGCTTGGCCCAGCGTTTAGCGGGGGGCGGGGCTGGAGAGGGCTGGGGTGCCTTCCTGCGGCTTCCTCCACTGCCCGGGTGAAGGCTGCTGCTTGGGCCGGGCGGGAGGGGCGGGAGCTGCAGGATGGCGCCCTCGTCGGCGAACAGACTGAGGCACCTGCCCGGCCGACTGGGTGGAGGCAGCAGCGGGTCAACGGGGCAGGATGTGCTTGATGGCCTCAGTCTGTTTCTGAGCAGTCGAGAACTGTTGGGCTCAACTGCACCGCCGAAGAGGCCGGCCTGGGACATGGGGGTGTCGAGCAGCCGGGACCGCTCGGCATCCTTCATGTCAGCCAGGTTCAGCCACAGATGTCTCTCCTGGACCACAGCTGTGGACATCTCTAAACCCAGGGAGCGTGCGGTCACCTTCGTCGCCCGGAGAGCGAGGTCGGTGGCGGCGCGCAGCTCATCAAAGAGCCCTGGGCCTGTCCTACCCTCGTGCATGTCTCTGAGCATCTGGGCCTGGTAGACCTGCAGAGTGGCCATGGCATGCACAGAAGCAGCTGCCTGTCCCACCGCTCTGTAGGACTTCATCACTAATGTAGACGAAAACCTACAGGCTTTGGATGGGTGCTTAGGCTCGCCACGAGAAGAAGCACTCTGAGGACGCAGTTGAATCGCAACAGAGCGTTCAACTGAGGGGTGCCCAGTGTACCCACGGGCAGCTGCCCCATCGAGGGGAGGAAAGGCAGATGAAATCAACGAGCGGTCACGAGAAGACATGGGAGTCTTCCAGGACTTCGAGACTTCATCATGCATGTCCGGGAAGAAAGGTATTGGGGCAGGCTGCGGACGGGAACCAGCAGCTGCACCCAAAAAACAATCATCCAGCCGCGAGTGCTCGGAATAGGGTGGAGGGGTCCACTCTAACCCGATGCACGCGGCCGCCCAGGAAAGCATGGCCGTCATCTCTGGATCAGACTGAGCCACAGCCGTATTCACACCCGAAGGTTGCAGCTGTGACGAGTCGTCACTTCCAGACGAATCAGACCCGCCTTGTGATGCTGCAATTGACATCGCGTCTTCCTCTGGAGCGCCAATGAAAACCCGCGGGGCACCTGAAGATGGTCCCGCGGCTATCCCCTGAACACTCGCGGGTTGCAACACTGAAGAAGGTGCTGTCGGGCATGGACTGATAGTCGGCGCTTTGTTCCACACAGTCACCCTCAGATCACCCTGGCCACCAGCCAAAGTAGAGTCTCTCGTGGAGGCGCTAGATTGGGGTGTGGATGAGGGGGCTCTCACTCTTGCGAGATCACTGAGTCTCGATCGTAGTGTTGCGATGGTCATGTTCTCACAGAGAGAACATGAGTCATCCACGAGCGCTGCTCTAGCGTGATCAATGCCCAAACACACTAGACAGCGCTCGTGCCCATCAGAGTCAGATACAAGTCGACCGCAACCAGAAGTGCACGGGCGAGGCATCTTTAAAAAGACGTGCCGCGTGCAAGCTCTTTTGAGAAAAAAACTCGAGTGTTGAAGCGCCCGCGGAGAAACACACCAACTGGCAACACACCAACATTGGAGAGTTTGCTCGTCTCGTAGAAAGCTGACGAAATCAGAGATGGCTAAAGGAACGAAGAATTAACTTGGCTACGAAGCGAAAACATATCTGCATTCTGCCGGCTTCCTCCTTTTATACCCACGAGGTGGGGCGGAGTAAAGTAAAAAAAGTGACTACAGTGACACACCAGCACAGCCTGTAGTTGTTTAATGCTTTTATGAAATGCTTAATAATAATAATAATAAACTATTACGAGCATAAATTCTCATGAAAACGTATTACTTATTTCAAATTCATTAAGTGGCTTCCTTCTGCAAAAAGGTTCATCTGTGATTTATACACACTGGACAAGTGTTTCATGTCATAGCCATATCCTGCATTGGCCAATCAGCATCCACAACTATATGTGTTTTATAACAGCATTTGAAGCAAGTTTTAGCTTTAAAACCTCTCCCAGATCCAGAACAGCATCTCCCTACATGCGTCATCCGGAAGGTCTTATTGACGATGTTATTTGTGTCTGGCTTTTTATTCATCTCAGTATTGACTGTGTGTGTTCATTTAAATGGAGTTTGTCCATTTTAACATGTTGTCATATTTATCAGTCTGGTTGTGTTGGCGGGACTGACCACATATCAATATTACTGTTCAGGCATAACTGCTCCTGGCTCATTTGCAGAGGAGAATGAATTCCCCCCAACCAATGGGCTGTTGGGTGAACCTGTCAAGAACTTGTCCAGCTCATATTTCACCCTAGAACAAAAAGAAAGAAATAAGGAATCATATTTTGCATATAGAATACAAAGCCTATACTGTAGAAAATGATTAAATTATTAAAACTGGACAATATCTCTTTCTGATTTACCCATTAATCCAGTTAAGCGTGTCAAGTTTCCATGATCTGTGTGTGTATATGTGCGTGTGTGTGTGTGTGCATGTGTGTGTGGTTCACGTATACCCTACGTTATGTAAAAATACAGGGAAAAAATGGAAAACACAACGTGTGTGTGTGTGTGTGTGTGTGTGTGTGCGTGTGTGTGTGAGCATACATTTAAGGAAGAAGAGAGTGATATCTGATGTGTGTCCGTCTTTATTTTTAGACAGTTCATGTAGTATACAGTGTGTGAGTCTCTGAGAAGTAGAATAGCATCATCAAAAACTTATACAGTCAAGACAGAAATTTAAGAACTGCTGTCGCTCTGAAACCTTTTTCTCTGAAACCCTTTTCTCAAGGCATTTTTAGACCCACAGAAAAACCTGTACAACTTTTTTTCTCTGATGTTCTGACAAAGCGAAACTGAAAACCTGAGACATTTTCAGAAATGTTCAGAAAGAAGTTGCCGTAAAACCTGCTGCTAAATATGCATCAAAACTTTCTGTGGTCTCTTGGGAAGATTAAAATCCTGCTGGAGTCTTCGAGTCGTGACAGACAAATGTCTGAGACAAGTGCTGTTTCATAAAGAGAAACTTTCTGATCTTCTACAAACGTCATCAGATGTGAAGTACATTTGTAGACATGAAACTGGAAAAAAAAGTCCAAAAATATAAAATGGGAGGATTTTAAGATCATTTGATCTCAGATCAAATATTTATGACATTTAATTGAATGTAATAATCAGAAGAAAGTGTGATTATTTTGAGACAACTGCAGTGTTCTGAAGACAATGTTGTCAATAAATGGGTTCTCACTTGGGAACCACAATCACCTCTGCATTTTAGAAAAACGGCCAATGGAATTGGCGAGTGGAATTTGCATGCCAAGCCACTATCCCGTACAAATGGGTATATAAGATGGCGGCACACATCAACTCATTCAGGTTTACACTGAGGAGCCGAGATGAGGGCCCAGGCCATTCAGCGGTGGTTCAGGGTGGTGGCAGGTGGGACATAACGTCTCCGCTCCCTCCATCAGGGAACGAGGGTTACATCAGTAACCAAGACCGTCCCTATCTGTCAGTCACTACAACGTTATGTTGACTGAAAATTGTGGTCCCTATGGAATGTGCCACAACCACTGAACTGTGTTACGAGTGATGGAAATGCAGATGCTGGCAAGCTGTAGCATACCCTTTTGGCAACTGCTCCCGTTGAGTCATTACCTACCCAGTGCCCCACGTAAGCCCAGCATGTTAGTCCTCCATGCCAACGGGATGGAAGTAACAGGGCTCACCATGGAGACAGTCGTAGTCGCTGTTCCTTTTAGATTTCTTTCATGGGAGTGCTTCGGTTCTCAATTTTTTTAACCATGACCAGTGTTATTAACGCTGGGGAAGTGTACCTAGTCCAACGAAGATGGACGTGAAGGATGCTACATCCTACCCGTAGGGAGGAACAAAAATCCACATATGAACTGACCAGTGGGGCAGTGCTACATTTGGAAAGGCCTCTGTGGTTCTACCTAGACAGGGATGGAACTGCTACAGACACAGCACTTGACAGTAGCAGTTTACAGCAGTTCACATGGGACAGTGCAAATCTGCCCAGGGAAAGACAAAGGTTTACCGATAGGGAAACCATACTGTGGAAGAATACACATATATAATTACCAAAGGGGGAATCACAACACATGGGACATCTGGCATGCACTTGTGTACTGGGCCTGGATTCAGATGCCTACGCTGCATCTTACTGCCAAAGGATGCACAGTATTTTGAACTAGAGCTTGTGATGGGCTCTGTTCAAAAGTTTCAGATCCAAGATCAGCCATAACCCACCGCCTTTCTTGAGTACGATGAAGTAAGGACTGTGCCGAATGTGGAAGCAGGGCTGGGAATGAGGAAGCATTGTGTCACTTACTGCCAGACCTGTGTGGCCCAGAGATTGAGGAAACTGCTCTTTTATTGAAAATGTGCACCGTCCGTTTCGGATGGTGCGATAAGACAATAAGACACACAAAAGAGAAAGCAGTGCAGTACTGGTGTACGTCTGTGAATCTCCTGTCTGTGTGATACACACACTCGTACACACAGAAAGCCACTTCAGACCGTGCTTTATCAGACAAAAAACACCGTATCCTCACAAACACAGTCTTAAATTAGTTAAATGAAGACTTAAATGAACATAAAGAGTTGTGAGAAAATGGGATGTTTGTCAGATCATACGAGTGATGTGCGGCATTATATATTATTATATATTAAAGTATAATAAAACAGTTAATGTTAGGTGGGATTAATCACTATTAATTACAGAAAAATTTGGGATTAATTAATTTTTTTTATCGAATGACAGCGCTATTTTATTTACAGTGTATTTAATTTATTTTTCTTCGGGCAGACATGCAGTGCTTAGTTTAACCTAATTTATGTCCTTATTTACCCAAAACTAATTTGAGGACTTTTTCAAGAGCTGTGAATGAGGAATGCAAACTCAAAATTAATTAATTTAATTTATTTGAAAAAAACAACAGCGACAACGAAACAAAGCAAAAATGAACAAAAAAATATCCAAAGCATTCATAAAATATTAAATAAATATTTAAATTATTAACAATATGACTAAACCTTCATTGTGGCAATGTAAATAGTTATGATGTGAACTGGAAAAATCCATATGATGTGAACTGGAATGCAAACCTTGAAATAGGTTCCAAGGTGCAAGCCTTGAAAAGAAAAATTATAATATATATATATATATTATAAAAAAAATGTCATCTCTGCGCAAGCTTTAAAAACGCAAACCTGGGAAAACACTGACATGCAGATGCATATTAGGTGTTTATACTATAGGTATGCACGTTTGAATATATATGTGAGCAGGCGTGTAGTCTTTCTTTACAAATTGACATAAACAAATTACTTGTTTGGCCTTGAAAATGTATAATACAGAATTATTTATCGCTTCCGAGTAGCCATGTGAACCGGAACTATTTCGACAACGTTTTTATCTGTACAGAGGTAAAGGGAAGGAGAAGGGAGCCTTCACAGGGGAGAGACTAGTTGACACTCCAGGACTATGGCGCTCGAAATGTTCCATTCGGCGACGAGACTGACAAGCACGACAGATAACACACGTGTATACGTGCGTGTACGTCTCCATTTGTTTTATATGGAGACGTACACGCAAATATCACGTCACGTAGACACATCAATAACGTGTTAGTCTCGCGTAGCCAGACCTTCAGACTGACGGCTGAAGGTCTGGAATTCATAGCAGCTTTCTTTGGCCAAGGCCCGCCCATAAGGCCGTTTGACCGACATGTAAAACAACCAATTACAGTTCGTTTCGTTCAGCGTCACGTTTCGGTGCGTGGAAATGTCCCCACAACAACAGACCTGCGTGCAACAAGTCAGTCAGCATAGAAAATCAAAGAAAGACAAGAAAACTTCAAGAGTCTTTCCCGTGAACCTTGCATACTTTTGAGAATTCTACGTTTAGCTGATCTTGATAAATGCTCATTTTCACTCATGTAAACACAACAGTTTTTCTTCCGCAATCACACGTCTGCGCTTTGTTTCCCGGCGGACCGAAAATAAACGCGACACTCGCGCCCCCCGGCAATCCGATAAAATTCAACCAATCAGATGACGACTTCGACATTCCTGAAGTGTTTCCAGTACCATATGCATCAGACGTTTAGCCAACGTTCCGTGGGCGTGACGTCTGAGGCTGAGACTAATAACGTGTAGCTGTTGATCTATGCAGGCGTCACGGCGGCGTCACGTTAGAAGTAAACGTGTGGATTACGTCTTGACGTCTGCACGTCTGCATGCCTGCAACGATCTAAGTTTACAAACGTGACTACGTGCGACTGCCATACGTCTGGAGATATCTATTTTTCCTGATTTTCTCATACATTTAGTGTTCTAGATGAGAAAAAATACCAAGTAAAGCACACATTTGTAAATATTTATTTTAATGTTTCTGTAATGAGCAGTCTTTAGCTTTTAAAAAAAAAGAATCATTCGAAAACCAGAATGCCTGTAAATAAACAATATGTTAATGACATTTCACACAATAAAAAAATAGTTCCAAACAGCACCACAGCAGAACAATTGCAATTGTCTAAAAGGAGTAGTTGTGTGGATATTAAATAGCCTATAGCCTCTTTGTGTTTTTGAAAGTATAGGTTGAACATTAACCAGTAATGTCAATAGAACAGTGCCTTGCCGCCATCTACTGGCGGTTTTGTATTTATATTTAGTAGTTTCATATTTGTTTGGCCGAGCTCCTTTCATTTCGGCATTTACAACTCGGTTTAAATGAGCTTGCTAGAAGTTAGAACGATTTTTTATAACATAGAAATTCAGAATAATAATTCCATCCACTGCCACTCTACTATATATATTTTTTTGTATTATTATTAAATAGCCTATTGCCTATTCCCATGCATGCTCGTGCATAATTGATACAAAATGAAATTCACTTTAAAGAAACTGTCTTTGCACAAAACAAAACTTAATGAAGTAGTCAAAATCATGTCTGACCCACTTCATGTCTCCCGTCATATTTCGCATTCCGTTGCTCTTACTCATGCTGTTCACTGTTCATAATCAACATAAATGAAATAAAATAACAAAAGCCTATTATAATATTTAAACAAATGTGAAACTGGCAAAGAGCGGATATTGAGCGGACAGTCACGGTGAAAAGTAACTTGAAACTTGTTTTTAAATGGGAAGCGCGTCTTGGTTCACCCTCCGCCTGTCAGAAAATTAATAGGCTATATGCTTTATTACACAAAACGAAATGTTGAAACATTATATTTATAAATGACTATATGCTACAGATTGGGGCTGCACGATATTGAAGAAAAATCCGAAATATTATCTTTAAAATAAGCTATTTTTAAAATGATATGTAGGCCTACGTGTTTCACAATCTTTTTGTGACAAGAAAACATCGCTACAACTTCTATAAATTGAACATCAGAGTGTTTTATAAGAAGCGCTATTTTAACATCAATGTAAACCACGGGGTTTGTTCAGGTTATCCTACATTAGGGATATTTAACAACAGAAACTGAATCAAATGTAAAAAAAAAAAAAAAAAAAAAAAAAAAAACCACGCACATTAGTTTTCACTGTATCAATTAAATGTAGGCATATACTGATTCTTATTAAAGCTACAAAAGTTATTCAGCAAAGAGCAGTGGGTGATTTTCTCTTGTCTTTTGCTCAGTTATTGCAAGCCGTTGTGATATGCATATTGCGAAATACATTTGCGATATTTCGATAATTTCGATATATTGTGCAGCCCTTCTACATATGTAGGCTTCATATTTTATTGCTATTTGGTATGTATTGTTTTTATCATTGTGTTGTTGGAGGAATTGAAACGTTTTTGTTACTCATTTTGATGAAGTAGGCAATATGTAGCAGGCTATGCAAAAGGATTGTGGTCTTCTAGTTTGTATGATGGACTATCTGACGACTTCAGTAATAATACGGGATCTTATTGTTTTGGTAAGAAGTCTGTTTCTCAGATCATAATAAAAAAATGCTTGCCCCCCTATATGAAAACGAAATGAGTATAGCTACAACATCCTAACAACGATAGAAAACCAGAACCCTTAAGACGGATCGCCATTCAGATTGACAATCTACTACGTCTTTCCATCTACTTCATAAGATGGACTGAACTTTGAAGAAAAGGCAGTGGGGCTGATTATAATATTATACAAAACGCCGCTTTTTACGCTATCTTTGTCAGACAGAAGCGCCGCAGATTACGGCGCACTATGGATGGACTGCGGCGTCAGAAACGGCGTCATTGGCTGGATAAAAAAACGCTGAATGGAGATAGCTCCAGACGTGCAGACGTTAAGACGTGCAGACGTGTAGACGTTAAGACGGGCAGACGTGCAGACGTTCTCCAAACGCACGTTAACACGTCTTTAAGCTTGGTTAGGAATGAAATGACACAAAGCGAGCGTCATAAGGACTGCATTGTCGTCGTGTACAGGCGCAGGTCCTTCATCAGATCTGGATACGGCCTGGACCCAGCGGACTGCGGTAAACCTGGGGATAAACAGAGAGACTAATATTAGCGTAGACGCCATTCTTCTTATGATGTAACGAGTACATCAGGATTTATGGGAAGTGTTCCCGGTTCCAGCTGACCTAATCTATGCCGCCTAACATTGAATTATATACGTTTATTATGTGTCACAGAACGGGGCTAATATGGCCATACTTCCTGGTTCTGGTAAGAACTCTAGCTGCTGCATTTTGGACCAGCTGTAATCTATTTATTAAGATTGCATGGCAACCACCCATAATAGCATTACAATAATCTACCCTTGGTGTCATGAACACATTAACTAATTGTTAGGACACCAGAAGAAAGATGGCCAGGGCAGGCATAAGAACTGCAGATGTGGCCAGAGCAATAAACTGCAATATCCATAATGTAAGACACCTAAGACAGTGCTGCAGGGAGACAGAAAGGACAGCTGAACATCCTTGGAATGTTAAACCACATGTAATTATATGTGTCACCAGACGTGTTTGAGAATGTCCTGGTTGCGTATGCAACCCATCATTCCCTGAAGGAGGGAACAGAAGACGTAGTCGACGTCGACTGAATGGGGATCACGCCAGGGATCCAATCCTCTTTGAGTACTATTGAACGAGCCAATGGAATTGGCGTGCGTGATTTGCATCACAGTGCCCTCGCGACGCGGGTATAAATACGGCAGTGGATGCACGCACTAGTTGCTTTTTCGCTGTGGAGCCGAGCGTAACTCTGAGTCAGCGGTGGTCCAGCGGTAGTGGCAAGGGGACTACATCCTCCGTTCCCTCCTTCTACGAACCAGGCCCAGAAGACCACAGACGTGCCCGAGGTGGGGCAGCAAGTTGGAGAACAGTGGTGTTAGTGTGCAGTGCAACACTTACCTGTCTCCACTGGTGGCAGAGGATGAGTGAGAAGGCGGATGACTGGGTCCTCGAACCGCACCAAGCTGTCTGCTGGCGACCAAGAGGGGGCTGAGGGGTGCAAGGCTGTCCTACAAGGTCTCACACCGCCAGCCTCGCCCTCTTGGGACCCAGGGACGGAGGAATTTGCTCTCTTGACAATTCGGGTACCACTGGACTCCGGGGAGCCAGTGGCGGAACAGTAACCATCTGAAGAGCTCATCCCCCCATCCCTGGGTGGCCTGTCTCAGGGACGCTACGTCTGACACTTGCCCCCTGGCTTGGCAGTGCCTGAGACAGACCGGCCGGCCTGCCTGCTGCTGGGTCTACGCTGGGGCCCGGGTGGAGGCTGCTGCGGGAGCCCCGCGGAACCGAAGGCAGCGGCAGGGGGACGCCCTCAGCGACGGGCAGGCGGAGGAACTGTCAACGGCGGCGGGGAGGAGGCAACAGTGGGCCGCCATGGCAGGATGTGTCAGGTAGCCTCCGTCTGTGCCTGGGCGGCGGAAAGCTGTTGGCCGCAGCTCTCGACCGCGTCGCCGAACAACCCAACCTTGGAAATTGGGGAGTCCAGGAACCGAACCTTGTCCGCATCCGCCATCTCAACCAGGCTGAGCTAACGATGGCGCTCCTGGACCACTAAGGTGGACATTGCTAGACCGACCCCGCACGCTGCGTCCATGAGTGTTCTAGCCTGATAGACCTGCAACAACGCCATGGCATCCAAAGAGGAGGCGGCTTGCCCGCAAGCTTTGTAAGCTCTGACCGTCAAACCTGACACAAGCTTACAGGCGTGCGAGGGGAGACAAGGATGAATGAATGAATGAGGCATTTATATAGCGCTTTCTGGGATCCCCCAGATGCAGCGGCCGTCGGACACAGGTGCACCTTTGTCGCAAAAGACCACTCCACTGGAGGGATAGCCTCATAACCCTTCACCGCTCCTCCCTCAAGGGTAGCGAGGGGGGAAGAACCACTCAGGGAGTTTTCGACAGTAAAAGGTGCCCTCCACGACCTAGTAAGCTCTCCATACACTTCGGGAAAGAAGGGCACTGGGGCGGTGGGCTGAGAACCAGCACGGCCCGCCCCGGGATACCAATAGTCCAACCGAGACTGAACAAAACACGGTGGAAGGCTCCACTCGAGCTTGACAGCCTCGGCAGCCCAATTCAGAATAGCTGACAGTTCTGCATCCGGCTCGGGCAAACGTTACGCCCAGAGGGAGATAACGCAGTCGAGTCATCATCTCCAGAGCATGCTTAATAAATAAACTACAGCTAGTTCAAAACGCCGCAGCTCGAGTTCTTACCAGAACCAGGAAAAATTACCATATTAGCCCGGTTCTGTCAACACTGCATTGGCTCCCTATTAAACATCATATACATTTTAAAATATTGTTGATTACTTACAAAGCACTAAATGGTTTACTGCCCTACAAAGCAAAAAGGCAGTAACTGCATTTTTGGTCAAAAATGAGTTATTATCATTTTCATGACATTCAAGTTATGACATTTGTTATGTGACAAAACATCTTATCTCAAATGTGTGTCGTTTTGGAGAAAAATGGTAGTCGTTTGTACAGTAACTGCAAAAAGACCTAGTGAAACAAAGCAAGAGTACTGTAACATCCATTACTGTGTTCTTGTTATGTTTTACCTAACAAAAAATAACCGTGTTTCTGCGCAGTGTAGTTACTGTTGCCATGGTGAACACACAGCTGATTTTCGGGCATCCTCACGGGACGATTTTAACATTTGCGATTTCACCCTTCTAACTTCCCCAAATTGTTCCCCTACCAAACTACCCCCCCTCCCCTGAAAGAATGAAAAAAATATTCCAGAAAGAAAAAAAAAGGTGCAAGAGCTCCATGTAGTTTAGCGGTTCCTATGGTTTTCGCTATATAGCAGTTCAGTACACTTGAAATTAAATCGTGATAGACTACTGTGTGAATATTAAACCGCAATAATAGTACAATTTAAATACAAATCCTACATGTTCTGTGAATAAATGGTGCAGTCGACGCGCAGTTTCATTTAACACACAGTAGCACGTGTGACGCTCGAGCTGTTTTTTGCATATGAGGACACGACTGCATGAACTTCTCTCCAGACTCTAGATCCGCACTTAAAGTCACTTTGTGAGCATTTAACCACTTCATTTGAGAAAAACTATCGTCATGTCATAAACACAGAAACAAAGGTCTTTACGACAACCCGTCAAAATAAAAGTTCGGTTTAACTTGACAGAAATATAGGCCTAGCCTATTACTGTTGTACAGTAGAATTTAGAAACGTCTCAATATAATAATAATACTAACACTAATACAAATAAATTAAGATTAAAACGAATTTTTATTCAATGTTTTAATTTTAACAGTAAAGCTCATTGTGCAGCATGTTGTTTGACAAAAAATGTTTGTTTAATTTCATATGATTAAAAGAAATGTAGACTAATTAATAATATATTAGTATTTTAATATATTTTATTTGTAATATTCATAGAATATTTTTTAAATATTGTATAAGTTTAATAATAGTTTATAATAAAAGTGTCATGATTTCAATTAATTAGACATGATTTTTGATTACTAAAAATTTACACCACGTATCCGTAACACACCCGCTCCGCAAAACTAGTTTCGCAACACAAAAATGTTGAAAAAAAATGTTGTCCAAATGGTTCCAATTATTTCAAATACAGTGTTTCTAACACACCCAGAGCCCAAGTTGTGGCAAAATAGTCTTTGGAGAATCTGTAGTTACTGCCTTTTTCCTTGGTTTGGTGCCACGTTTTTGGTAAGTAATACAAAGCAAGAATACAGTTACTGCAAAATAGGGGTAAAATATCAAATTAAATATGAGGATTGATATGTACAAAGAATAAGCTAATATAAAGTCACAAAACAGCCACATGTCCAATAATCTACCTACAACTACTTAGGCTGGATGACAGGATAACTTTAAAGTCATTTTTCTCTGTTCTGCACTCTGCGTAGTTACTGCCTTTTTGCTTTGTAGGGCAGTTTAGCTCCGCAGTACTTGAGCGAGCTCTTAACGCATTATAGTCCTTCACGTCTATTGCGATCTCAAAATTCCGGCCAGTTGATAATACCTAGAATATCTAAATCGACTGCAGGCGGTAGATCCTTTTCCTATTTAGCACCAAAACTTTGGAACAGTCTTCCTGCCATTGTTCGGGAAGCAGACACGCTCTGTCAGTTCAAAGCTAGACTAAAAACACATCTCTTTGACCTAGCATACACATAATACATTATAGACTTCTATAATTCAATGTTAGGCTACATAGATTAGGTCAGCCGGAACTGGGAACACTTCCCTTAAATCTTGATGTACTCGTTACGTCAAGAAGAATGGCATCTACGCTAATATTAGTGTCTTTGTTTATCCCGAGGTTTTCCCGCAGCCTGCCGGATCTAGGCCGTGTCTAGATTTGACGAAGGAGATCCGCCTGGACCCAATGACAATGCAGTGCTGAAGTGTCAACTATCCTCTCCCTATGGAGGATCCCATTCCCACTCTACAGATAAAGCGTTGTGAATTTTGGCTCACGTACCCCGAAGTGATAAAATAAAACAAAATTCTGTGTCAAAATTTATAGGCAAGACAAGTAGTTTGTTAGGCATGGGTTGTATGGAATTACAAACCTGCGCACATATTTTCAAAAGTACATAACTATAGAATCAATTCTGAATGTGCATGTGAACGGCGTCAGCGTTAATCACAAGTTCGCGTTTAAAGTCTGATCATTTCGTCGGAGGTGAATCAACCAAAATTAACTTTAGCTGGAAATAACATTATTCAAGAACCGCTATAAAGCCAAAACAATCTCTGTTACCTTAAATTATATGTTTATCTCTGTAAAGCTGCTTTGAAACAATCCATTGTTAAAAGCGCTATATAAATGAAGATAACTTGACTTGACTTGACTCCAGAGGCCAGCTCACCATCTGATGCTGCAATCGGTGTCCTGCCCTCTGGGAGAGCCCCGGATGAAACAGCCAACCCACCCATTACAGGTGGACCAGCACGCTCCACGGGGGACTCCAACGGCTACGGTGGAAGGGAGGAGTGAGGAGCCAGCAGGGAATGGTTACCGGGGCGAGACATCCAACACTACCCTCCTATCACCCACCCCACGCGGCACCCGAAGGCGGGGTGTGGTAATGGGGACTCACGCTTTGCGGGCGAAGGCAAATCTCGATCTCAACAACGCAACAGTCATATTCCCGCAATGGGAACATAAACCGTCCACAAAAGCTGTTTTTTTACACGTGATGCGACAATTGTGACCGTCAGAGAGGAACAGCGAACGACCGCATCCAGAAACACACGAGTGGAATGACATCTTGAAAAGACGCAAACCCACCCGTTTTGCTCTTTAAGGAAATAGGACCCATCACCAGTGCCGGAGCATACAGGGGAATGACCGCGGCAACACTGAACAGTGAACTGAAACAGTGAAGCACTCACTTTTCCGCCCTCTAACCAGCCGTCAACACACACAAACATTTAGAAATTTGTTGCTGTTAGAACAGCAGTTGAGAGCTCAAAGCTCAGGATCACCGCTGCATTCGCGCTGTAGAAACCACCAGCACTGGGAGAGTCTTCCAGAAGAACACAGACACACTCGCCCGTTGTAAACAACAGCACTCTTCAGAGACATCAAATGATCGGCTCCGAAGCAAAAGGAAACTAGTGCGTGGGATGCACTTCCGTATTTATACCCGCGCCGCGGTAGCGGAGTGTGTGATGCAAATCACGCACGCCAATTCCATTGGCTCGATCAATAGTACTCAAAGAGGATTGGCTCCCTGGCATGATCCCCATTCAGTCGTTCTCGACTGAAAATGAACTTGCAAGTGCCTTGGTGGAAGAGTGGAGTAACATCTTACAGCAAAAATGAGCAAAACTGGTTTCCATGAGGATGAGATTCACTGCAATATTTAAAGCAGCTGCAGGCCACATCAAATACTGACTGCTACTTTTGATATTGCCACCCCTTTGTTCACAGACTCATTATTCCATTTCTGTTCATCAAATGTCTGTGAAATTTGTTCAGTTTCTATCTCAGTTGTTAAAGTCCTCCTGTGGTGAAAATCAAGCTTTTATAGTTTATATGTCTATGTGGTGTTTTTAATGTGCTTTAATGTACAAATTCATAAGTCAACACCAGTGCTGGGTATTTTCTCCTTAAAACTGCAGTGAACCAAAGACAGTCTCAAAAAACGTGGTTTGAAATCGCTGGTGTTTCTAACGTCACAAACTATCTTGTAACCAATCAGGAGTGCGTTTACCGAAAGTATTCTTATCCAACTATGATCGCAATTTCCATTGAACTCTATTGGTAACGACGGAATTTGCGACCATAGTTGGCTAACGATGCTTTCGGGAAACACCCCTGGTTAACATGTAACCGTCAACGAGTGGATCTCTGAGCTGGTGTGAGTGAGTGGAGGCGGGGTTAATTTGCATATTTGCATATTCATAGAACCGCGTATACTAAGTGAGGCAAGGGTGTAGAGTTACATTTAAGGAAAAAACATTTTGGTGCTCAAAGATGAGTTTTAGGGGATACAATTATTGATGGGGACTTTAACCCTCTAAGACCGACGGGAGCGCCGGCGCTCCTGTTTGTGTGTGTCTGTTTAAGAGCCTACAGAAACTGAAACCAAATGGCTAGCTCAATCATTCTTTTTGCATACAAAACCAGAGATGTAACATGTTCAGATCAAGCCTCCAACATGCTCATGTTGCGTTGTTTTCACCCTCTAATGAGTCTGTACAAATTGCGTAATTTGCGTTTACAAAAAAAACACAAAAATGCATTGCACGTCTTTGCACACATGTTCTGTAGCTCTGCGATTGATAGTTACGTCTTTCGATGGCTCATTTACGTATCACGTTCTGTTCACTATGACCCCAGGGTGTGTCTCATGTTGTGACGTCACAAGCCGCGTCATTTGACCATGCGTTTGACTCCCGTTTGACTCCCATTTGCTATATGTTCCTTCTTATCGTTAAGAAGGTCTGATAAAGTACAGTTTATTTATTTATTTTATATTTATTTTATTATGAATTGTTCTGACAGGGTCTATTTATTTTATATTTTAACCAATTCAATGTTCAATCAATATTCAAAAGCAAAATGTTATCTGTTTGACCACAAATGTAATTGAATATTTTACATGGCATTTTCCCCCCCTTTTTTTGAGTGTAAAAATGAGTGTATCTTAAAAACTAATTTCTGTAAACAGTTCAAATCAATTCTGTATAGTTTTAAATTGTTTTATGCACGTGATTCACATTGACAAGTTTGAGGTTGACATTTATCCATTTTTTGTATTGAATAAAATATGTTGAAAAAAAAATTAAATGTTTTTTTCTTTTTGTTTATTGCACTTTTGAGATATTTATCTAGTTACTATTAATGTATTACAAAGATAGCCTTCAAATTGGGAGAGTAAGGATTATTTTGATGTATGGCATATGAAAATGCTCCAAAGAATGACAGCACAGCATGTAAAAATACAAAGATATACTCTGGTGGAATTGTTCTATGGCAGGTCATAAAGGGTTAAAGCTTTTTGTGTCCACATAAATATGTATACATAATAAGACATTTATGGGGGAAAAGCAGTTAAAAGTGGAAGGATGTTTTATTTTATTTTATTTTTAGCAAATATTAATATTATTAGAAATGTAATAACTAATTGGCCCTACAACAAGTTTTACCCATTTCAGAGGACTAAAATGCATTATAGCTTGATGTGGGATACATTCTGTGCAATATGGGAGGTCTAGGCCTAAATGTATTTAAATAATTGTACACTTTGTGTTACTTAAAGGTCTTGCTGCATAGGTGATAGAGAGATTGTACAGAATGCCCTAATATGGAGATGGATTGGGTATGTTTTATGCAAATCACTATAGCTGCAGGTGCTCACTCATTTAGAATCATCTGTTTTCATCAACATTAGAACAAGGGAAAAAACAAATTTATGTGCGTTACGTACCTGCTGTGAATCCGGCGGGCTTATTTCAGCATGCGAAGTTCTTCTGCACACATGAATTTTTTAATTTGTACATAATTTAAAAAATTGTACATAGTTATAAGTGAATGAGAGCAATGACTTATTCAATAGCCTTTCTCGGGTGTCTGGAAACTTCTTTAGGTTTTTCCCTTAGTTAATAAATGATGAGCTGAAGTTTTGTGAAGCGCCCCCCAGGGTCTGTGTGATGTTGTGGCCTCAGGATCTCTACCTATTGTACTAGCAAGACAGAATGTTTCTAAAGGTAGACGTTATGCTGCATTGTAAGATGCCTCATGCTACATATTTCTATTTGTTGTGCTTATCACAGTGTTTGCTCTGGAAATTTGTTAACTGCTAGTTCTAAATTGTGAATCAGGTCTTCCATAGTTCACACATTTTTTTATGCAGACTTTTAATTTAATTAAAAAAATTTTTTCGTGCACAACAAAAAGCAATTTATAAGCTTAAAGTCTGTATGGAACATAAATTGAGATTGAGAAACAAGACATACACTGATTGCCGTGACAACGACACAGAATACAGTATATATAATATAATATAATATAATATATATATATATATATATATATATATATATATATATATATATATATATATACAGTATATATATATATATATATATATATATATACAGTATATATATATATATATATATATATATATATATTTTTTTTTTTTTAGGTTACCAAAGTAACCTTAAAATTTTTAAGTCTTAGTCTAATCTTAGATTCATTGTATGATAAAAAATAAAAAATACATTTATGCACATTTAACTAATCAAAATCTGTCACTAAATGATAGGCACACACATGTAAAATTGAACTTGCATGCATACATTGATGTTTTTCAGTCAGGCTCTGTAACCTGACTCATTACTGTGCTATTTATGCCAATTAAATTCCCGCATGTATCATTCCCGAGCTGACATGAACAATCTTATTTCCACACAGTAGACAAGAGATTGGGGAAATCAGAGGGAAATGAAAAGAAAGCTGAAGCTGAAATTAAGGGTCTTGATTGTGTCAAACATCTTGAAATTAGTCTGTTATGATTATGACTATGAGCACTTAAAGCATATCTTAATTGTCAGTGTGACACTTAGAGTGGGGAGATTTGGACATTTTATTAAATGGTGTTTTATGATAATGATTATTGTTAGGCATATTATTATTATTATTATTATTACCATCATCATTATTATTATGTTTTAAAATGGATTTTCTCCTTTAGGTTAAATGTTAGCCCTACAGTTCCCTTTCGTTGTGACTCCGAGTTCCGTCGGATGACGACGAATGGGGGTTTCGCTTAGAAAGCCTATCCGCTTCGAGTAATACAAAACGAGCCAATGGCAAAGAAATGCCATGAATCTGCAGAATTTGCATGGAGCAACTCCGCCCCACCTCGTGGGTATAAAGGGAGGAAGTTCCAGCAAAGCAGTATGTTTTCGCTTCGGAGCCAAGTTCATCCTTCGTTCCACAAGCCATTCCTGAAATTTGTCAGTTCTACAAGACGAGTGAGATTCTCTGGTGTTGGTGTGACGGCGATCTCCGGCGAGCGCCCGCTTCCTGCTTATCTGTCTGTGGTTCGACAGCGAGTGTGTGTCTCCCCGGGCGCTTCAACACAGTCAGAGTTTCTTTCCTCTCACAAAAGAGCTTGCACGTGGCACGTCTTTTTAAAGATGCATCGCCCGTGCACTTCTGGTTGCAGTAGACTTGTTGACAACTCTGATGGGCACGAGCGTTGCATAGTGTGTTTGGGCATTGATCACGCTAGAGCAGCGCTCGTGGATGACTCATGTTCTCTCTGTGGGAACATGACCATCGCAACATTACGGTCGAGACTCAGTGATCTCGCAAGAGTGAGAGTCCCCTCATCCATCCCCCGTTCTACTGGCTCTAGAAATAGAGCTGGTACTTCGGCTGGTGGCCAGGGTGATCTGAGGGTGACGGTTTGGAACAAAGCGCCGACTATCAGTCCGTGCCCAGCCGCACCCTCTCCAATGTTGCAACCCGTGAGTGTTCAGGGGATTTCCGCGGGACCATCTTCGGATGCCCCGCGGGTTTCCTTTGGCGCTCCAGAGGAGGACGCGATGTCTATTGCAGCATCACAAGGTGGGTCTGAATCTTCTGGAAGTGAAGACTCGGCGCAGCTGCCACCTTCCGGTGTGCATACGGTTGTGCCTGAGTCGGATCCGGAGATGACGGCCATGCTTGCCCGGGCCGCCGCGAGCATCAGGTTAGAGTGGACTCCTCCACCCTGTCCCGAGCGCTCGCGGTTGGATGATTGGTACTTGGGTAAGGCCGCGGACCCCCGTCCGCGTCAAACCCCAATACCTTTCTTCCCGGATGTGCATAATGAGATCTCGAAGTCCTGGAAGACCCCCAGCTCTTCCCGTGACTGCTCGTTGGTCTCATCCGCCTTTCCTCCCCTCGATGAGCCGGCTGCCCGTGGGTACACTGGGCTCCCCCCGGTTGAACGCTCTGTTGCGATGCAACTGTGTCCTCAGAGCGCTTCTTCTCATGGCGAGCCTAAGCACCCATCCAAAGCCTGTTGGTACTCGTCTACGCTTGTGGCGAAGTCCTACAGAGCGGCGGGACAGGCAGCCACCTCTTTGCATGCCATGGCCATTCTGCAGGTCTACCAGGCCCAGATGCTCAGGCACAATGCTTGAGGGTAGGACAGACCCAGGGATCTTCAATGAGCTGCGCGCCGCCACCGACCTTGCTCTCCGAGCGACGAAGGTGACCGCACGCTCCCTGGGTTTGGTGATGTCCACAGCCGTGGTCCAGGAGAGACACCAGTGGCTGAATCTTGCTGATATGCGGGATGCCGAGCGGTCTCGGCTGCTCGACACCCCCATATCACAAGACGGCCTCTTCGGCGGAGCAGTCGAGGACTTCGCCCAACCGTTCTCGACTGCACAGAAACAGACTGAGGTGATCAAGCACATTCTGCCCCGACGGCCCGCTGCTGCCTCCACCCAGCCGACCGGGCAGAGTACTCAGTCTGTTCGCCGCCGAGGGCGCCCTCCTGCGGCTCCCGCCCCTCCTGCCCGGCCCAAGCAGCAGCCTTCACCTGGGCCCGGTCGTGGAGGAAGCCGCAAGAAAGCGCCCCAGCCCTCTCCTGCCCCGCCCCCCGCTAAACGCCGGGCCAAGCGGCACTCCTGAGACGGGCTGCTCAGGGATGATGTTCACTTCTCGGGAGATGGTAGCAGGACCACTCCTTCCCCCGGTGGAGGGCCGGGGGAGAATCTTTTGTTCTACCGCTGCTCACCCACGGGTGGGCAGCACCCTTACGTGGTTAAAGAAAGAAGTGACACATTCATCCCTGAGCACACAGAGTTCTCGGACGACACGGTGCGCCGGCCCCGGGCCGTGCACCCCTCAACCTCCTCTGTCCCAGAGCCGGATGACAGTGCGCGCCGTCCCCGGACCGTGCCGCTCCAAAGTCCTTTTAGGCAAGTCATGCCACTCGGCCGCCATCTTGGCAACGCCTCCGGGCAGCTATTTCGGACTAACAAGACCAGGCTCCTATCTAAATGAATGGGGAGAGACTCAGAACTGGACTTTCACTGGTCACCGGGACATAAAAACTGCATGTATACAAACAGTAATAAAATATGATAAAAATCGCTGAAAAGGTTTGATGACTTTGCCCCAAAATAAGGTTTAAAACGCCTTTTTCCCCATAGGTTATACTTTTACTGCGCATGCGCAAGGGTTCTCTCGCTCTCTGTCGTGCGCGCGCTACTGCTCGCTCGCTCTAGATTCCGGGAGATTTGAACTAATTTGCGGTCATCAGTGAGCCGCTATCAATCTGCGGGAGACTCCTGGAACTTCCGCGAGACTTGGGATGTCTGATATTTACACAACTAACACATATCAAATCTGCCGCCTTTTCAAACAGTAACATATTTTCCGCTGTCGCAAACCTCAACTGTGCGCATGCGTCGGTGGAACCAGACGATAGGCTTAAATGTTTTCCGGCTTGACTGTTAAAAGCAGACGATTGGCTTTCCAGCGGGAGGGGCGGGGCATGTGCATACAACCGCCATCTTTGGCGTTACGGGTTTTCCCTTTATAGTTGTATTAAGGATTGAGGAAGTGGCATGTCTCTATATAAATAGTCTCTGGCCGCTCTCATCCTCCTCTGACGCCAGACCCCTGGCAGAACAGACCCCCGTGGAACGTTCGTCCTTCCCTGGTCTGTCAGGACGCGGTCAATGACTGTGCCCCCACACCGGGCCGCTATGCCGTCCACGTCTGGGCCAGTCATTCCGCCTCGCTGCACCACCGGTGGGAAGTCTGTAGTTCGTTTGATCCCGCTGGTACAGTCGTTGGGAGCTTGGCAAGAGCTTCCCAACCTGTCCCGCTGGGTCGCTCGAACGGTCAGGCTCGGCTACGCGATTCAGTTCGCGTGGTCTCCTCCCCTCTTCAGGGGAGTCCGCTCCACTATGGTCGGTGGCAATGCCCCTATCATGAGAGCGGAGGTTGCTACCCTGCTGGCGAAGGGTGCGATCGAGACTGTCCCTCCAGCCTAAATGAGGTCCGGCTTCTACAGCCCGTACTTCATTGTCCCCAAGAAAACTGGTGGGTTACGGCCAATCCTGGACCGGCGCGTGCTGAACCGCTCCCTTCACAGGCTGCCGTTCAAGATGCTCACCGCCAAACGCGTTTTCGAATGTGTGCGGCACCAGGATTGGTTTGCAGCGATCGACCTGAAGGACGCCTACTTTCATGTCTCCATTCTCCCTCGACACAGACCGTTTCTTCGGTTTGCTTTCGAGGGGCAGGCATATCAGTACGCAGTTCTCCCTTCCGGGCTAGCCCTGTCTCCTCGCGTCTTCATGAAGGTCGTTGAGGCAGCCCTTGTTCCCCTCCGGGAACACGGGGTTCGCATCCTGAACTATATCGACGACTGGCTGATTCTAGCTCACTCTCGAGATCAGCTCTGCGAACACAGGGACTTGGTGCTCCGCCATGTAGCCCGTCTGGGCCTTCGGGTCAACTCGGAGAAGAGAAAACTTTGCCCCGTGCAGAGGATCTCTTTTCTCGGTATGGAGATCGACTCGGTCGCCATGTCCACGCAGCTTACGAGCGAGCGCGCACAATCACTGCTGACTTGCCTGAGACAGTTCGAGGGCAAGAGTGCGATTCCACTTAAACTTTTTCAGAGGCTCCTGGGGCATATGGCATCTGCAGCCGCGGCAACGCCGCTCGGATTGCTTCATATGAGACCGCTTCAGCTGTGGCTTCGCGACCGAGTCCCGAGGTGGGCATGGCATCACGGCACGTTCCGAGTACCAGTTACTCCGACCTGCCGTCAGACCTTCACCCCGTGGTCGAACCTCAGTTTTCTACGGGCTGGAGTGCCTCTGGAACGAGCTTCGCGGCATGTTGTTGTAACGACAGATGCCTCTGCCATGGGCTAGGGCGCCATTTGCAACGGACGTGCTGCCGCGGGCTCCTGGACAGGACCCCACCGCTTATGGCACGTCAATTGCCTCGAGTTGCTGGCTGTACAGCTCGCCCTGCGCCGCTTCCGAGCCGTGCTCAGGGGCCAGCATGTACTAGTCCGTTCAGACAATACCGCGACTGTAGCGTACATCAACCATCAGGGTGGTCTGCGCTCCCGCCGTATGTCGCAACTCGCCCGCCACCTCCACCTATGGAGTCAGAAGCATCTGAGGTCGCTTCGTGCCATTTATATCCCCGGAGCTCTGAACTGTGCAGCCGACGAGCTCTCACGGCTTCAGCCCCTCCCGGGAGATTGGCGACTCCATCCCCAGTCGGCTCAGCTGATTTGGGACCAGTTCGGGGACGCACAGATAGATCTGTTTGCCTCTCACGACTCGACCCATTGCGCCCAGTTTTATTCCCTGACCGAGGGCACGCTTGGCACGGATGTTCTGGCGCACAGCTGGCCACGGGGCCGCAAATATGCGTTTCCCCCAGTGAGCCTTCTTGCGCAGACCCTGCGCAAGGTCAGGGAGGACGAGGAGCAGGTCATTTTGGTCGCGCCATACTGACCCGCCAGGACCTGGTTCCCCGAACTTGTACTCCTCGCGACAGCACCTCCTTGGCCGATTCCTCTGAGGAAGGACCTCCTTTCTCAGGGACGGGGCACCCTATGGCACCCTCGGCCCGATCTCTGGAACCTCCACGTGTGGCTCCTGGACGGGACGAGGCAGGTTTGAGTACCCTACCACCAGCGGTGGTGGCTACCATCACTTCCGCTAGAGCTTCGTCCACGAGACACCTCTACGCGTTGAAGTGGAACCTCTTCGTCAGCTGGTGTTCTTCTCACCGAGAAGACCCCCGGAGATGTTCGATCGGTGTCGTGCTTTCCTTTCTTCAAGAAGGGTTGGAGCGAAGGATGTCTCCCTCCACCCTCAAGGTCTATGTCGCCTCCATTTCTGCACAGCACGACCTTATAGAAGGTAAGTCCGTAGGGAAGCACAACCTGATCGTCAGGTTCCTGAGAGGAGCGAGGAGACTGAATCCTCCTCGCCCTCGTCTCGTACCCTCTTGGGACCTCACAGTGGTGCTAACTGCCCTGCGGAGTGCTCCCTTCGAGCCTTTGCAGTCGGTCGAGCTTAACTTCCTGTCTATGAAGACAGCGCTTCTGACTGCATTGGCCTCCATTAAGAGGGTAGGGGACCTGCACGCATTCTCCGTTGACGAAGCGTGCCTGGAATTCGGGCCGGCTTACTCTCACGTGATCCTGAGACCCCGGCCTGGATATGTGCCCAAGGTTCCTACCACTCCCTTCCGGGACCAGGTGGTGAACCTGCAAGCGCTGCCCCCGGAGGAGGCAGACCCAGCCTTGGCACTGCTCTGTCCAGTACGTGCTCTCCGCATCTATGTAGACAGAAGGCAGTGTTTCAGGACCTCAGACCAGCTCTTTGTCTGTTATGGTGGGAGACTGAAGGGAAAGGCTCTCTCCAAGCAAAGGTTGTCTCACTGGATAGTGGACACCATTGCTTTGGCTTACCAACAGCAAGGTCAACCGTGCCCCCTTGGTGTGACTGCCCACTCCACCCGGAGTGTGGCATCCTCTTGGGCTCTAGCGCATGGCGCCTCGCTGACAGACATCTGCAGAGCTGCAGGCTGGGCGACACCCAACACATTCGCCAGATTCTACAATCTCCGAGTGGAGCCAGTGTCCTCTCATGTACTCGCTTCAACCAGCTAGTACTGGACCCGCTCTGGTGTCTTCGCTTGATCGCCATTCCACTCCACGGACTGGATACGTGCGATATTCCCCTCAGGTGAGCTTCCCCGAAAGCCCTGAGTTCCTCCAGCACTCCTGATGCTGGCGCCAGTGTCTTTTGCCTGCGCGTCGGCTAGGTGCCTCCCGTGTGCATGGTACCTCCTCTGAGCTACCCCCACATGTGTATTTCCACTGTAAGCCTCTCTGAGCATGTGTCTTTCCCTTGGCAAGCCACCTTGCCACCCCTGGAGTTGAAATATGCCACCTGCGGCTGGACAACCCAGTGATTCCCCATATGCATCCCTCGGGTCATATGTGTATTCTCTAAGTCCCCCTCTCTGGTTTGGCAGTAATTGCATATTCCCCTAATACCTTGGGATATGCTCCCCAGTGTACCTTGGTATTCCTGTGCTAATGGGAGTCCTTCGTCCGTGCTGTCCACGACAGGGATCTCAAATTACGCAGGGCACTGGAAGACATCCGAGAAGGTGGCGTGATTAGACTGGTATCCCCATTCGTCGTCATCCGACGGAACTCGGAGTGACAACGAAAGGGAACGTCTCGGTTACGGATGTAACCCTCGTTCCCTGATTAGGGAACGGAGACGTTCCGTCTTCCTGCCACTTTCCACTGTACCGCGGGGATCGCCTGAGCTCAGTCTTGGCTCCTCAGCGAGGAAACATACTGCTTTGCTGGAACTTCCTCCCTTTATACCCACGAGGTGGGGCGGAGTTGCTCCATGCAAATTCTGCAGACCCATGGCATTTCTTTGCCATTGGCTCGTTTTGCATTACTCGAAGCGGATAGGCTTTCTAAGCGAAACCCCCATTCGTCGTCATCCGACGGAACGTCTCCGTTCCCTACTCAGGGAACGAGGGTTACATCCGTAACCGAGACGTTTTATATAGCTAAATAATTATAAGTAAACTATATTTGTAACATTTTTAGTTATTTGTTTTCTTTAAAAGAGTATGCATTATGTATGCATTACAACTTAATGTACTAATATTAACAATAGTAAATATTCAGCACTTAAACAAACGAAAAAAACTTCTACAAGTTCCTTTGAAAGTTTTTGGGATCAAGGCAACAGACTATTAAGCCGTTGTGTGTGTTCATTTAGAGTTTTTTTTTTTTATTGAAACTCTCTAATTAGTATTTGTAGCACATTTACATAGCATTATGCATTTGTAGGTTCACTGTATTTTTGGAGGTGATGCACTGTGAGTGATTACTTAGTCTTTTTAAACATCTTAAGAGTAATCATTACAGAAATACAGGTAATGACTTGTACTATAACTGTACTCTTGAATGGCTCCATCCTTCAGTAACTTCCTCTTGCAAATCTCTATTACATTATGACAGATTCATAAATAAATCAGAGCTAAAATGTGCTGCTCAAACTGATCAGACTGAAATGATCAGGGAATTTTATTAAAAACTAAACGTACCTACCTGCTTGGTTCAACAGATGTGGAGAGCGGCAACACAAGCTTTAAAAAGATCTTCCCTAACTAATCTTTTTCATTATCAATTATAGAATATGTACAAAAATCCATACAAATATGTACAACTCACAACAAAAACCTTCCCTAACTCTATATAGTTTAGAGAGAGTTACATGCAGAATGGCGTACATGCGTTACTTGCCCATGAGTCTCGCCATATCCATAAACAGCAAAAAAAAGTAGGTACTTTTAAGCATGTATGGTGTGGGAGTGGCATACGTTAGTTGTCAACCAAGGGGGTAATCCATCAGCCGGAAGTTGAAGCCATGGGGAGAAGCCATTGTAGAAGAACTTCTCCTGCTGTTAGCATCCCTTTGACTCCCATTCATTTTGGCGTCACTTTGACAGCGAATAACTTTACATCTGAGGCGTCCAAAGGCTTAATTTGTCGATTATTTATTTCTAAAGAAACACGACAATGTATAAAATGTTCCATTACTTTGTGTCTTACGTTACAACCCCGTAGAAGCCGTTTTTGTAAAAATAGGCTAAAGATTGCGTCATAACCGCGGGACTTTTTGTCGCACAATAGAGACATTACCGTATAGACAGGAGGAGAAGCTTGCGACAATCTTTTACTGTCTATGAGGCAATCGGGGGGACATGAAGGCACAAAGTCAAGGTAGAAGCCCATAAATACAGAGTCCATAAAAGCAACGGGACAAAATGTTTCAACAACGTTTTTGAGGAATTAGGTGATTCACATTTGTCTTGGCACAGCTACTAGAAGATTTTCAACTGTCAGACTGTCGTCACACTCAGTTTGAGCCTGCGCAGTCGCTCAGACATCAGACAGGAAGTGCAAAAATCGGGCTTCAAGTCTTCTCCGTTGAAATCAATGGGGTCGCTGTGTCCATTTCTTTTACCGTCTATGGTTGTCACAATGAGCAAGAAAGGTTAAAGGTGGGGTATGTGATTTGCAAAACGGCCGGCAGATTTTGTAAATACACAACTCAAAGGGTCCTACCTTCTTTCCTCCAATGCTGGCCCTGACTCGCTAGAGGGGGATGGGGGGAGGGGGGTATGGTACGACTGTTTGATTGACGCACTGACTCTCCAATGATTCTAGGTGGTCTTGGAAATGATTGGCTGGAGTTTTTCGAGTCCTGCCCGTTTCACAGATGATTAAATTCCTTAATTTTCATTTCAGTGCTTCTAACTCAGTGGCTGTAAGTGGGTTAGGAACAGGATTTCAAGTGATTTAGAAAAAATGGTAAAAAAAAGAAAGTCACATACCCCACCTTTAAAGGGCCCCTATTATGGATTTTTGAAAATTACCTTTCATGTAGTGTGTAACATAGCTCAAGTGAATGAAAACATCCTTCAAAGTTTTAAATCTGAAAGTGCACCGTATATTAACTTATTGTCTTTCAAAAGTAAGAGTCGACTCTGAGTCAATGAAATTGATAGTTTTTCAAACGAGTCATAAGCCGTTTTGTCGTGACGAAACATTAGTATATTTCCCGCCCACGCACGCGCAGACACCAAGGAAAAATTGAACCTTTAACCGGCAGCTGATTCTTGTGGGGGTACTGGACAGCATCATGTCGAGAAGACGGCGCTGTGCTGTATAATGTAAAGGTAAAGCCAGTTTATTGCAGGATTCGCAAACCGCTTGCTCTTGAAAGATGGTGTTCAAAAAACTTAGTTTTGAGTTTTATTTTTACATTTACATTTTACATTTATCTACGCTTTTATCCAAAGCCTCTCTGAGCATGTGTCTTTCCCTTGGCAAGCCACCTTGCCACCCCTGGGGTTGAAATATTCCACCTGCGGCTGGACACCCCAGTGATTCCCCATGTGCATCCCTCGGGTCATATGTGTATTCTCTAAGTCCCCCTCTCTGGGTTGGCAGTAATTGCATATTCCCCTAATACCTTGGGATATGCTCACCAGTGTACCTTGGTATTCCTGTGTTAAATTGGAGTCCTTCGTCTGTGCCAGCTCACGACAGGGATCTCAGATTTACGCAGGGCACTGGAAGACAGCTGAGAAGGTGGTGTGATTAGACTGGTATCCCCATTCGTCGTCCTCCGATGGAACTCGGAGTGACAACGAAAGGGAACGTCTCGGTTACGGATGTAACCCTCGTTCCCTGACTAGGGAACGGAGACGTTCCGTCTTCATGCCACTTCCACTGTACCGCGGGGATCGCCTGAGCTCAGTCTTGGCTCCTCAGCGATGAAACATATCTGCATGTTGCGGCGTCTTCCGCTTTATACCCACGAGGTGGGGCGGAGTTACGCTGTGCAAATTCCGCAGACCCATGGCATTTTTGCCATTGGCTCGTTTTGTAATAGTCGAAGTTGATAGGCTTTCTAAGCGAAACCCCATTCGTCGTCCTCCGACGGAACGTTTCCGTTCCCTACTCAGGGAACGAGGGTTACATCCGTAACCGAGACGTTTTCAGTTGTCTTTTGAATGCTGTCAGGGATTCTGCATTCCGGATGAGGGTGGGCAGATCATTCCACCCTACCCATGCCGTGGGGGCGGAGTGTCAAATGCATTTCATGCACGCCAATTACATTGGCTCGTTTTAATAGTACTCGAAGATGACAGGCTCTCTAAGCGTGATCCTAATCAGTCGACTACGTCGAACGTGAGCGACTCAAAGGGAACCATATTTATCAGCACAGTCACAGCCAGTTATAGACCAGCGCTCTGACTAGAATCCAGAGCTGACAAGAATCTGCATTCACGCGCTCAGACATGTGTTTCGCGCTGACAACAATCCAGCGCTGGCTAGAATCACGCAGCGGAGGAATGGAAAGTTGACAAGCCATTAAAAAGTATTGACTTAAGAAACACTTCTATTTTTTTTAAATATTTTCAATAAATCATGTTCCCATTTACTCCGGCGGCGAATTTCAAAATTAAACTAAATTCTATTTATAAGGTAAAACTTAAATAATTCCAATGCCAAAATGTTTTCTTTGTTCACCAAGTAATTTACTGGTCAGGCATTATTGTTAACTCAATTTTAAAATGACAATTTGATGGATAATGTTTATATTATATTAATATATATTTAAGTATATTCTGCAATCACATTTTGGTAATGTAGGCTATTCATTCCGCCATCACATCTGAGCGCGAAACGCTGCTTGGGTAACGTTAGTTTCAAGATATAAAAACAATTAATAATACAATAATAATTGAATTGTTCATATGTGTTTATTCTTGTTAGAAGATCTTTCTTTTTACTAATTATGAAAACAAATTAATCATGACAAAACAAATTAATTGTAATTGTATTCATTATACCTGATAACAAGGTATTTTAGGCCTACAATTCTGACATAATTTTTCAGGAAAAATCATGATTGTATTTATTTATTTTTCGAAAGTAAGGTTAATGTAAGCAGCTTCTTCTCCTAAATGCGTAATAAAACCTATGTGCAAACATTACCGCTTTAATGACTGTCCTTTATTTTTCAGTGCATTTGTTTTATAATATATGGCTATTACTGTCATGGGATTAATATAATATAACTATTATTATGTAGTAGTGTAATGTAGACAAACACAACTAAAAGAGGTTTGAATTTTTCTTTGTTTAATTTGCACACTGAATATGGTTGGAGCTTTTAATTTTGAACTCTCAAAGTACACCAGATTGATGAATTTAACATTAAAATGCACACATTTTTCTTACGGGGGGCTTGCTCCCAAACCCCCCTAGAAGGCCAGAGGTCCACCCACCACAGATTTACCAAAAATCCTGTGAGAAACATTGCTATTGCTATTCAATGCAGTTTATAGTTTGTTTTTTGGATTAATCACTGTGGAGTATAGTTCGAATGAAAATTCTTGACCGAAACCGAAAACCGAAAAAGAGGAAACCAAGGCCGAAAACCGAAACACCGAAAGAAATTATGCCAATTATTAGTACCATTGCATTTATGGCTATGACTGTGTACAAACTTTACTAAAATCACGGCAATGCAATTGCATAAATTAATATAAAATTTTCAAAAAAAAATAAATTACAAATTATGCAAATATTTATTTATTTAGCACAATGCACAGTATAAAATAAAATTCAAACTTAAATGTTTAACTTGACCCCACTCATGTGTACATTAAATAATAATCTACTGGCCTGCAGAAAGGTTTTAAAATTAAATGTTCTCTAAAACAAAGCCGAGCACGAACTTCTCATCACACCAGCACCAAGTTTGCACGTCTAAATTAGTTGCTTACATTTTAAAAAATGAGCATACAATAGCATAAAAAGCATTTTTAATGAACAAAGGTCCATGTTTAATACAAATGTACACGAAACTTAATGAAATATGTTTAGTGAAATTAGAAAATAATTAAGAGAGCGTTAATTTAGTTGTATACATACATGTTCCCATGTACATATTTTTTTGTAATGTCACAAATAATAATCCCAGGGTTTACAAGATTATTTTTGTATTGGTGGTGGTATACTAAAAAATAAACATTTGTCACGTGTTTATGATATCTTTCTTCTTCTCACCTATTCCTGATGGTTAGTAGAGGACAGTTACTTGAGTCGCTCCATGTCGTTTCAAAGAATAGTACAACGCCGAGTGCGTCAAGTATAAACGCCTCGACCGTTTGGAGAGGTGCGCGCGCTGTCTGTAGAGACTCGCGCTGCGGAGGCAGGCGAAAGTATAAACAAGGCTTCCTCACGGGTTCAGATATATATATAATACTGAAATACGTCCACACCGCAGACACGTTGCTTCAGACAAGCACGTGCAGGTCGCGGTTTCTGTTTGCGTCATCACAACATTTCGGCCTTATTGTTTCGGTAATAAAAGTCTTTCGGTGGCCGAATATTCGGTGCATCCCTAGTTCGATTGTATAAATAAATGACAATTTTGTACTTATTTCATCTGTAACTCGTTCCTGCTCGCTCATTAGTTTGAGGGTGGGGGGTGGGGGGCGGTCTGGGACCTGGATGTTGGAAAGGGGGCGCTGGGCCAAAAAAGGTTGAGAACCACTGCACTAGAGGGACAAAAGTTACATAGTGTACCTTTAAAGGCAGTGCAACAAATACTATAACAATGAATACACACTTTAAAATAAAAAAATCTCTTTCTTTTTCACATTACAGCAGTGAAATTTCTTTTTAGAATTGGGCTGTTAAACGTGCTTAATCATTTTGAATAAAAAAAATTCATAAAATATCTGACAACCAAAACAAATAAGTATGTGTACTATCATTGTAATCAAAGAGTTAACAATGGTAAATTACACCACGGATACACTACCATTAAAATGTTTGGGGTATGTAAGATTAAAAAATTTAAATCTTTTAATTAAAGCTGCAGTCCGTAGTTTTTCCTCTTTGTCACCATCTCTGTTCGAAATCTGCAATTGCAGTTATTCGCGGAATTATCATCTTTACTTGAGTTGTGGCTCGGCTCGGCCCGGCACAGCGCGGATGAATTCAATCCAAACCAACAAGGGTGACCACACATAGTGCCACTATTATTGACTATATATTTACAAATGTACGTGGTAAATTAATTAGTGGTATCTTTATGACAGATGTGAGTGATCATCTTCCTGTATTTATAATTTATGAGAAAAAATCTTATGACATCATACAAGATGAATTTACAACATTCATTCGAGATAAATCTAGTAAGGCTTTAGAGGCCTTTAGAGAAAATTTGAAGAAACAGAGCTGGGATAGAGTGTACACAGATAATGTAAATACTGCATATGAGGTTTTCATGATGACATTGATTAATTTATATGATAAAAATGGTAAAATAACCAAAGCAAATGCTCTAACCAAGACAAATACTGTTAAAAATCCATGGATGACAAATGGACTGAAAAATGCCTGTAAGAAAAAAAAACTATTTTTACCGATTGTTTCTAAGATCAAGAACTAAAGATGCTAAAGTTAGGTATAAAAAATATAAAAACAAATTATTTGGAATCATAAGGAGGCAAAAAAAGGACTACTACACTAAATTGTTAGATAAAAATAAAAATAGTAAAGACACATGGAGTATTAGAAATTCTGTTATGCAAAAAGGCAAGGTAAAAACAAAATTTCCAAATCAGTTTACAAAGAATAATGTTGACATTTGCAGTAAAACTGAAATTGTAAATGAATTAAATAATTACTTTTTAAATATTGGCACTACTTTGTCACAACAAATTCAAAATGGAAACACCAATGGTGGCACAGTACCAGATAATGTTAACAGTGTTTTTCTTGAAAGTGTACAAGCAAGTGACATATTGACAATTGTTCAGAAGTGTGCCAATAAAAAAATCAAATGATTGTAATGATATGAATATGGTATTGATAAAGCAAATTATAGATGTAATTATTGAGCCTTTTACCTATCTGTAATTTGTCATTTACTTCAGGGATATTTCCAGATTGCATGAAAATAGCCAAAATAATTCCATTGTTTAAAAAAGGAAACAAATCTGAATTTTCTAATTATAGACCAATATCATTACTTCCACAGTTCTCAAAATTCTGGAGAAGTTATTTGCGATTAAATTGAATAAATTACTAAACGAATTTAAGATTTTAAGTAATAGTCAATATGGGTTTCATCCTAATCACTCAACTGCTACAGCAATTATGGAACTAACTGAAGAAATTACCAATACTATAGATAAAAGGCACTATTTAGTAAGCATCTTTGTGGATCTTGCATTTGATACGCTGGACCACAAGATATTGTTGCATAAATTATATAAATATGGTATCAGAGGTGTGGCACACCAATGGGTTACGAGCTATTTAATAAACAGAAGTCAGTTTGTTGAAATTGACAACATAAAGTCTAAAAATTGTAACATAACTTGTGGGGTACTACAAGGATCGGTCCTAGGACCTATATTTTTTCTTCTATATGTAAATGACATTGTGTCTGTGTCTCAGTTACTTAGGTGCATTCTGTTTGCGGATGACACCACTTTATTCTATTCAGGAAAAAATATAAAAGATGTCTTACAAATTGTAGAGAATAGATTTCAGAAGATTATGAAGTGGTTCAATGCCAACAGATTGTCCCTAAATATCAGCAAAACGTCTCGGGTTACGTATGTAACCCTTGTTCCCTTTCGAGGGAACTCGAACTGCGTCGGTGACGACACTAGGGGAACGCCCTTCAGCGTAGCGCGTCTGAATCCACGAATGAAATCGAATCCAATCCTATTGGCTTTCCGTGATGACGTAGCGAGTGACGGCATACGCGGATGTGTACAAGAGCACACCGGCACAAGCAAAGTCAGCTCTTTGCTATGAAGCAAGTGCTCCCGGCGGGGTGAGGCGTGGGGAACCGACGCAGTGTCTCGTTCCCTTTCTCAGGGAACAAGAATTACATACGTAACCCGAGACGTTCCCTTTCGAGGGAACTCGAACTGTGTCGGTGACGACACTAGGGGAACGAGATACCCACTATACCACAACGAACCCCGCTCATCCTAGTGTGAAGCTGTTTTCAGGCACAACTTAGGACGAAAGCACTCGTGCACCGGGTGTAGAGGGAAGGTCCAGACTGTAAAACCTCATGAATGTGTGCGGAGTGGCCCAGCCAGCCACCTCACATATGTCATGGATAGACACCCCTGAAAGGAGGGCTCTAGAGGACGCCATGCCTCTGGTGGAGTGAGCCCTCACGGCCATAGGTGAAGGCAAATTGCGCACCTGATAGGCCAGGGAAATAGTCTGAACGATCCAGTTGCTGATGGTCTGCTTAGAGGCGGGACCCTTACCCTAACCCTTCTTGGGCGACCCGAATCACACCAGCAACTGGTCCGACTTCCGCCATGAGGAGGACCTCTGGATATAACACTGCAGTGCTCTGACAGGGCAGAGCAGATGAAGTCTCTCCTCATCCGCCGTCACATGAGGTGGAGGATGAAATGCCTGCAGAACCAAAGGCCGTGCCACATTAGATGGCACCTTGGGCAAATAGCCGGGCCTGGGATGTAAGATGGCCTTAATGTTGCCTGGAGCAAACTCCAAGCACCCATTGGAAATAGAGAGCGCCTGGAGATCTCCTACCCTCCTCAGAGAAGTAATGGGTAACAAAAAGACCACCTTAAGCGAAAGGTTCTTGGCCTCAGCCGACTCCAATGGTTCGAAGGGGGCCTCGGCCAGCCCTTCGAGAACCACTGCCAGGTCCCAAGAGGGAACCCTGGTACGAGTCGCAGGTCTCATCCTCCAGGCTCCACAGAGGAAACGTACAACCAGGTGATGCCACCCCAGAGGACCATCACTCAGAGGAGCGTGGAATGCCGCAATGGCAGCCACATAAACCTTGAGTGTGGACGGGGTAAGCCCGGCTGAAAAGCGGTCTTGGAGAAACTCCAGCACTGAAGCCACTGGGCAGTGAACTGGATCCAAATCACGCTCTCTGCACCAAATGGAAAAAACATTCCACTTAAGGCCGTATAACTCCCTCGTGGAGGGAGCTCTGGAAGTGAGTATAGTTTCAACCACTTCTGCTGACAGGCCGGCTTCTAGGTACTGTGCCCCCTCAGGGGCCAGACCCACAGTTTCCACAGCTCGGGCGGAGGGTGGAGAACTGAGCCCCCTGCCTGGGACAACAGGTCCCTCCTCAGAGGGATCTGCCAAGACGGGCCTGCCAGAAGCAGGATGATGTCCGAAAACCATACTCGGGCCGGCCAAAACGGGGCTACTAATAGTAGGCTGACCCCGTCCCGACGGACCCTTTCCAGAACTGCTGGGAGCAGAGCGATTGGGGGAAAGGCGTACAGACGCACCCTCGGCCACGTCTGAACAATGGCATCCAACCCCAGCGGGGCTGGATGTGTGAGGGAGAACCACAGTGGACACTGTGTCGTCTCTCGAGACGCAAATAGGTCCACTTCCACTGGGCCAAACCTCCCGCATATTAACTCCACCACCTCGGGGTGGAGTCTCCATTCCCCGGGCCTCAGCCCCTGCCTCGACAGCATGTCTGCTCCCTGGTTCTGGTCCCCCGGGACATACATCGTCCTGAGAGACGACAGTCTCCGCTGGGACCACAGGAGGATCTGATGCGCCAGTCTGCAGAGAGGGCGCGACCTCAGACCCCCCTGGCGGTTTAAATAGGACACCACTGACGTATTGTCGGTTCTCACGAGAATGTGGCGACCCTGGAGGTCTGGCAGAAAACTCCTCAGAGCTCGGAACACCGCCAACATTTCTAGGCAATTTATGTGCCAAGAGGAATGATGGTCCTGCCAGTGACCTCTCGAAAAGCGGCCTTCCATGACCGCGCCCCAGCCCGTGAGGGAGGCATCTGTCGAAACGGATACTCGGCGACATAATGCTCCCAGCTTGGGACCCTGGGACAGGAACCAAGGTTTCTTCCACATTGAAAGGGAAAGAAGGCACCTGCACGTAACCCATTATCAAGCGGAATGGATTTTCCCTCGGGGAAAACCCCTTGGCTTTCAACCACCACTGCAGGGCTCTCATGTGTAGCAGGCCAGAAGGTATGACGCTGGACGCTGCTGCCATGAGAGCTGCCATGAGACCCAACACCCTCTGGAAGTGTTTTACTGTGATGGTGTGGCCTAGCTTCACCCTGGTTAGTATGGTTAATATGGACTCGATGCGTGCAGGAGACATGTGTGCCTGCATCGTTGTTGAGTCCCATACCACCCTCAAGAACGTAGTTCGTTGGGCGGGTGTCAACACACTCTTCTTTGTGTTGAGCCTCAACCCCAAGCGCTGAGTGTGGCCAAGGACGACATCTCGATGCCGAACTGCCAACTCTCGAGACTGGGCCCCTCGGGGCTGGTGTCCAGTGTTTTGTGCAGGATGTTGACGGTGCCCTGAAGCGGAGGACCGGGAGGGGAGAACCGACAACGCCCTACATGGTGTGAACCCGAACACTGGCTGCCTGCAAGCCTCTGGAGCAGGCAGACCAGCGTGAGCTCGCTGGGAGCTAGCGTGTCCCGAAGCGTCAGAGACGGCGGGATACTGACGCCAACTCCCTGAGGGCCCGACGAGAGAGGGGACCTCAGTCGCTCTTTCTCGGGGAGGGCGGCCCTCTGAGGCCTCAAAGAAGTTAGGACCTCTTTCCCTTAGCCTTCCTAGACTGAATAACGGTCCTCAGATCCGTCTTCTCAGGAGGCTGGGGGTATGAGCGTCAACCAGAGTCCCAAGCTCTATGAGGGGGGGCTCTGGCAGCGACACTCGCCTTCTGTGCCTGGCGGCAAGAGGAAGAGGAGGCCTGCTGTGGCTGTTCCTTAGCAGCCGCCCTCCTAGACCTTGAACGGCGAGGGAGATACCGCTTGAAAGCTTCGCCCTGCTTTCTTGTATGCTCAAACCTGTCCACTACAGCATTAACAGCCTCACCAAATAGACCTGAGGCTGAAACGGCTGCATCAAGAAGGAAGGTTCTATCCTTCTCCTTAATGCCCGACAGGTTGAGCCACAGATGTCTCTCCGTGGTTACCAGGGCTGACATGGAGCGACCGATGTCTGAAAATGGCCTGTTCCAGGATTTACACAATGAGTAGTGTAAATCCGGGAAGAAAGGGAGAGACCGGCGTGAAGGTTGCGTTATTAAGTTTGCTTTCCATACGCGCTTCCTGTCGCTCTTGTGGCCAAGAAATATCAAGCTTGGCCACAGCACGCGTCAAAACCTCCTCTAATTCACTGTAGTTTGGTGCCGGCTGAACAGAATGGTGTGTGGTAATATGATCCTCATCCCCGAATTAGACAGCTGTAAGACAGGAACATCATCCCGATCGGGAGAAGCCGCGGCGTGGGCTCCCGAACGGGGAATGGGGGAATTAAACTCATCAGAAGAGGAACGAGAATATGCCTCGGCAGTCTCGTCCTCAACCAGATCTCTTTGCGATCCCCATGATGAGAGCCGCCGCATTGCCTCGGCAGATGCGGGACCCGAACCGCGGGGAGAACGCATTTAGCCATCTTCAGAAAACAAAGCCAGTCGAGAACGCAGCACTCTCACAGAAAGAGACTCACAATGAGCGCAAGCAGCCCCCTCGAGAGCTGCCTTCCCAAACATGACACACACATTTCATGTGTATCCCCAGCCGTGAGAAAACGCGGGCATGGGAACACACACTTTTTAAACTGTTCGTTGGCCATACTGAGCTTCAAAACAGACAAACAACACCAAATAAGACTCACAGATACACAGAGCGCTTGCTGAATAGCAAAAAGCTGACTTTGCTTGTGCCGGTGTGCTCTTGTACACATTCGCGTATGCCGTCACTCGCTACGTCATCACGCAAAGCCAATAGGATTGGATTCGATTTCATTCATGGATTCAGACGCGCTACGCTGAAGGGCGTTCCCCTAGTGTCGTCACCGACGCAGTTCGAGTTCCCTCGAAAGGGAACTAAATTTATGATATTTTGTAGTAAAAAGAAATATGTTGAAACATCATTGTTTATTAATGGATTAGAAACTGAAAGGGCACATGAGATTAAGTTTCTAGGTATTATGTTAGACGAACATTTGACATGGAAATCACATATAGATAAGATCAAAGTAAAGGTATCCCAAATAATAGGGGTGCTGCATAAAGTTAAAGATTAATTAAATAAGAATGCATTGTTTTTGTTGTATAACTCATTGATTGTTCCATATCTGACCTATTGCATTGAAGTGTGGGGAAGTGCCTGCAAAATATACATTAATCCAATTTTACTCTTACAGAAAAGAGTGATTAGGATTACCAGTGGAAGTGGATACAGAGATCCAACTAATCCTTTATTCATACAACTAAAAACTCTGAAATTTAATTAATTAGTAGAGTATAACCTTCTAAAAACCATGTATAAAGCTCATATGGAAAGTTTACCAAACAATTTGTAAAACAAATTTACCAAGAGGAAAAGTATATATGAGTTAAAAGGTACTGAGATTTTTACAAAACCCAGGTTCCAATTGCCTGCAAAGGAAAAATGTGTCACAATCAAAGGAGTCAGTTTGTGGAACAGTCTTGATTGTAGAATTAAAACTTCTATGTCCATTTTTGTGTTTAAGAAGTATGTTAAATTATCAATGTTGCAGAAATATAATACTGCGGAGTAGTAGATCAACTTTATTGATGTAATTTTGAGACAGCTCAAATGAACTGGAACTGTAAATAATTTTGTGCTGATAGGGGGCAGACATTATAAGTTTTTACTTCTTACTGCTACTTTTCATTCATGATAAATGCTGTCGTTGTATTTGTTTTAAATGAATGAAATAAATAATAATAAAAAAAAAAAATGTTTTGAGGAAAGTGTGCTGTCAGTCTGTCAGTCACCGCGCCGGTGTGGATAATGTCATTCGGAATCACAGATTCTACTTTTTGGAAGTATGACCAACATAAGAACTTTCACCGGAAAATGTCATCTGAACAAGTAACTAACATCCACTTTTGTTCTGACCAACTAAGGGCAAAAAAATTATTGCAGTAAATCGCGGTGATTAAATCTAAAGATCGCTTATCTTATCACATCAAACCGTCCAAATTATACTTCTCAAATTGTTAATGTTAACAACATCAGCATGTGTGACTACATTTACTGCCCTTCAGATATTTATCCTTGTTTTCGCATACATGGGCCCGGTTGCAGTCTCTTTTTTTTCTGTAGCCACTCCGAAATCCAAAGTCTTTTGCATTTTACAACTAATCTCCAGTTGTCACTGGTGATTGTCGTTTGAACCTTTCTGGATCCGCCATCAAATTGATACGTTTAATTATATCAAGTGCTGCGAGAAAAGGCTATAAATCTCCACCTCCAACATCCTCACACGCAATATAGCCTACTAGCCGAGACTCTTCTTTATGTGTACAGATGTGACGTAATGACGCAAAGACATGCTCGAATCTCCCGGGGAAATCCACCAGTACCACTGGAATTTAAAACATTAGTACAAGCTTACCGTTTTGAATCGAGCTAAGGCAAGCAGAGAGTTTTGAACACTGGCTGGTTATGTACTTGCTCAAAAATTTATTTTGGATAATTTTTAAACCCAAAAAAGTTACGGACTGGAGCTTTAAGAAACAATGTATTAAATTAATCAAAAGTGACAAAAAAAATTAATTATGTTACAAAAGATTTCAAAATAACTGCTGTTCTTTTTAACTTTCTAATCATCGAAGAAAAAAAAATGTACGAGTCACCCTTCAAATAAATAATGCAAATAATTATACTTATGGGTTTAATTAAATGGGTTTCTGCTTTCTTTTGATTTTGGAGTGACATACTCACCTGTTCACATGAGATTCATCTTTTGACATGTTAATGAATAGCATTCCGGTTATGTGTGCTTTTAAAGATTAAATAATTATTTAAAACATATTTAAAAAAAATCTGCAAAAACCAACAGTACAATCTCCACTTCTGTGTACAATATGTGCTGAACTAGACCGACACCGACAATGAGTGTGAGTGTGTGTGTGATGAGGGTCTGTCCTTCAGGTCTCTAGAGCTTCTGTGATGATTAGATGATGTTATCAGTGTTTGGTCTTCAACTGCAGTTCAGGGCATGTTCATATATTTAATTAAAATGCCATCGGCCAGTAGAAAGGGCAGTTATCTAACACGGACGCCTCTCTGCCCTCTAATTTAAAGATTATCTGCTGTGATTGGCATCTGAATGTTGAGATGGAGCGAGTGGAGAAAAGGAACATGTGGTGAAATGACCCGTCTGCTCCGAGCGCTGTCACCTGACCGCTCCATTTCCATGGCAACTATCAGGCGTACAGCATCGCTGATGTGGCGGCGAACAGCTGTGAGTTTCTGTGCTGATCACTGGAATGTGCTATGTAAATGTCTGAAGATACATGAATGCTACTCTAACTACTAATACTGTGCATTATCCATACTGTGTGCAAATTCACAGATGACTTACGGTATTTTCCAAAATGTGCATTATATAACATATTCCACAAAGCAATGGACTCAACGTGACCTTGAATGTTTATTCCAATGAAGTCTAATGCTGCCTTAAAGCGGAAGATTGTCATATGCACATGAATGAAAGTACATTGCTGAGGTGAGTATCAAGGCATGAGTGATTTTATATAAAGGTAATGCAATTTATGGACTTTATGGATGCAAAGCAAATCTAACAGCACTTGAAGTGCACAGAGACGGCACAGATCAAATGCTTTTTAAATATAGTCCAAAAGTAGACTAAAAATGGTCATAAATGTGAATGTACATGTTTAAAGTGGTTTTGTTAGGGATAAACAGCATAAAATATCAGAATATGTCTGAGATAATCAAACAAACTAAATAGAGTGCCGAAGTGATGACGTCACTATGTAGGCCAAAACGCGGAAGTGAGTTAGCATTTTAGCCCTCCCGGTTCCCTCGCTCTAAAGTCTATGGGATTTTTGAATGGGTTTTTGCTAAATCGCCTGAAATAAGGTCTGTGGTGAACAAAGCCTCTAAATATTTTCACGTTTTGATCTATGACATAGAACACACAGTTATAACCTGCTTGTGTTTTTTTAAACTTTATTGTGTCTGCTTGTGTTTTTTAAAAACTTTATATAAGCTTCAAAATGTATAAATTTTGGATTAACTTGTAAAGATGATCTTGATAGACAAAACGTGTAAGGGTCACAACTCTTTGTTAAACACAGATCTTATTTTTTGCGATTTTCCAAAAGTCTATGGGGAAAATGCATGGCTTTTCGATCGCAGGAACCCATGCGCCGCTAGCTTCCGAGTTGTCCTACAAAGTGACGTCATCACTTCGGCACTCTATACCGTTAGCTTGGGAAAACCCAGACAACTTCCGGCAAATTTAGATTTGCTCTGAAAGTTAGTCTGGCAAAGAGCTCATTGAAGTCCATTTCCAATCCGTCGAAATCGCGGCACCAATCAGAAACGTTGGGGCGGGCTTTACACGATGACAACAGCACAGCGACGGTGAAGCAGATTTTTTACATTTACAAAGATGGATGCCACCGTGGGACTATATGTGACGGTTATAGTTGAACACCGTCATTAGAACTCTATAACCGCCAAAACCATGTTATTAAAATATTTTTTCCACAAACATTTATCATAGAGAATGTACTAATATCAGCTTACGAGGGAAACGGAGGCGGAGTTAGTGGTGCGTCGGAGGCTGAGTGCAGGAGCTGATTCGGGAGAGGTCTGTGCCCCTTTACCGATCAGAGCGCGCGCTGACACGGAGTAAAGCCTTGTTTACACTCGACGCGTCCGCACGAGCGCGAAGGTGCGCGGGGCAAAAATGACGCGTTCGGTGCGCAAGACCGGCAAGACCCCATTTCGCTTGCCTGTGTGCACGGGTTTTTTGTAACAGCGAGCGCGGCGCCGCATCCGAGGATGAAAGACTTCAAGCCGAATCTGCCCGAGCCGTACGTCTCACAGCACCGGCACCCAGTTTGCGGGTCTAAATTGCAAAGTTTTTTTTTTTAAGGTTTTGTTTACTGTGTGTGATTTATTTAATGGAAAGCACATTCACTTCCAGTTGTCTTGCTGTTCATTTTAAATAAACGTAGAGCAAGTAGCTAATCAGTGTCTGCAAGTTGTTCTATAACAGACGAACGTCGCTCTGCATACGTCATCTTCTTCATCGCTCTGATTGGTTTTAGGTCTATCCAATTACTCCCAGAGGCATTTGAGCTACGTCCATTGGTGACGCCCCTTTGGAAATGATTTGTCTATGAAGCTTTGCCAGACCCTAACTCAGTTACAACTGAGAAAGGTCTGTTTTTAACCATGCTAAAATACCATGCCTTGCGAAAGGATCTGTACCCTTAACTCAGTAGTTGTAAGCACCTTTAGAGCCTCAAGTCTTTTGGGTATGATGCGACAACCTTTGCACATCTGCTATTCTTCTCAGCAGATCCTCTCTGGGTATCAGGTTGGATGGGGACCATTGGTGGACAGCCATTTTCAGGTTTCTCCACAGATGTTTGGTTCAAATGTTTGGTTAAGGGAAGATTGAAAAATTCAGCTCCTGGTGGGGGCCACAGTCCTACAGAGTTTAGTTCCAACCCTGCTCCAACACGCATACCTGTAGTTTTCAAATAATCCTGAAATAATAAACTTGATTATCTGGGTCAGTTTAATTAGGGTTGAAGCTAAACTCTGTGGCTGTGGCCCTCCAGGTACTGAGTTTTGCACCCCTGGCTTATGATCATTGTCCTTTTGGAAGGTGGATCTTCTGCCCGGTGCGAGGTTCTGAATGCTCTGGACCACGTTTCATTAACCCTTTCACACGTAAGTTTAAAATATTCTATCATTATTTTAGAACATGTCACCTTATTATTTCCATGGAGACGAGTCGTGCCTGTCACATGACACACCGCAGCCACAATAACGCTGTATGGCAGATGTATCACTTTTATTTAATTTTTCCTTTTTTATTCAAAATATTCACAAACTTATAAGACTAAGGGAAGCTGGAGCACTGCTGGTATCCCTTGTATCCTCTGGTGCTCTTGGAAGGGTTAAATGTTTATAAAAAAGAATTGACAAAAAGAAAGAGTCCAGGCACTCAGTAGAATACAAAAGTTAAAAAGCCTTTATTGTTGGTTATTATTGGTTACCAACACCCTAATGAGGGCCAGTGGCCCGATACGTGTTGGTGTTTTAATATTTTAGCCCTTAAACCAATAAAGGCTTTTTAACTTTTGCATCCTACTGAGTGCCCGAACTTGGATTTTTTCCAATATTCACAAACTTGTTGACTATGTCACCAACTACCTGATATTCCGATTCTCAATTATACTGTATATACGTGAATGTGTTTTGTTGTTGAAAAAACTTTATAATGATCATATTAGCTGATCTACATATTGCAGATGCATGATGGGTGCCTCCATGTTAGTTTGTGCCGCAGTTCAGAGAATCGGATCTGTCGGATTTACAACACGTCAATTCATACATTTCTCCCGGAATTCATCAAGTAAGCGGCCGGTGTGGGATAAGAATAGATTAAACTTTATAGTTGCTTACACAATGTGTATCTGATCAATTTATATTTGAATGGTTTGTTATTGCCACTTCCATAGACATCAGTGTGTATTTTACTATAACTATAAATGTATTGTTTTGCTAGTACTTGTGTATTTTTTTTATCATACAAAGGCAGCCTTGATGAGCAGAAGTCATCTTTCAAAAACATGAAACAGTCTTACCTCACCTTTTAACAGTAGGCTAGTTCCATTCAATTTAGAAAGTCAGAATGTTCAACTTCCTACTTGTAAAAGTGTAACAGAACACCATTTGAAGTCAGACGAAGACACACATTTATGATGTTGCATGAATATGAGCAAATACATCAAGTTCTACATTACCACAAACTGATTGGCATATGTTTGCAGAAGCAGTTGTTTAACTTTGTAAATGATCCTCTCAGACAAATGCTAGCACTGTATAGCATAATTTATTGTTCAAATTGGTTATGAGCCTTTCCTTGTTGACAGTAGCATTGCCAATTTGTTATTTCATATGCCATCTTACAAGAATCTGTTAGAAATGGATGAAGACAACACAGGTAAATATGCAAATCATGGGGAAGTTTATTCACATGAATAGATACAGGCGGCTGCTGGGAAAAGCAGGTAAGCAATTTACAATTGCAGTCTGATACTTTGATTAGACTAAACTGTCCCTTAATGGTATTGTCGTCGTCGTTTGCAGGGTAGGTAGCCAGGGAAGTTCATATGTATACATCAACAAGAACAGACAAATGTGATGTGGAAGGTGACTGCTTTTATAGGGAGGTGCTGATGATGGTAACCACAGACAGGTGTGGTGATTGTGGAGTGTGAACTGGTGTGAGCCAAGAGGAATTCTGGGAAACGTAGTGCTGAGTTAGTATTCCGGTGATTGAGAACGAATTGGTGGAGCTGAGTGATCTGTGGCCCTATCAAACAACCGGCACAATGTGGCGGGATGTGAGTGTCGTTTGCCAGTTTCAGCCCGACACAGTTATCATTTTCACATCCTGCGCCACGTTGTTTAAATAGCAAATGCATTTGCGCCCATCTGTTCGCCCATGGGTGTGCTGGTCTGAAGACAAGGTGTGTTCAGGCGCATTGTTGGCGCGTTGCTATTTTGAGGCAACTGAAATAGACGGTCATTTGCACTGAAATGACCTAAAACCTGGTCTAAAGTGGCGCAGTATTTTTATTTTTTGTTATTTAAAGGGTGCATTAATAATATGCACCTATAGGCGGGTACACAAGGCGCGTACTCTGCTTATTACATACACGCAGCAGCACAGAAAACTGCCAAATATTAAAAATAAAAGGATTACAATCTAAAAGATTATTATTGTGTACATAACGATATGGGGGAATCCGGCTTGTCCTGATCCTCACACACGACCTGATCCGTGTCCTCACCAGAGAAGCGTTCAATCTTTCTGCTTGCAAATTCCGCCATGTAAATAGCAATCCGCCATGGCTCGAGTGACAGTGCAACTGGCTTTTAAAGGGAATGGGAGATGAGACTCTGATTTTAATAAACTCTGACGGTTTATTGCACGTTACACCCAAAACACACCCATTACTCATTAAGAGAATAGGGACAACCCTTTTAGACCATGCGCCGGGCGCGCCGACCATTTTTTCCTTTGTTAAACTAGCAAAAGTGGATTCGACCTAAGTGCACTTGCGTCGTGTGATTTAGACCATCCGCTTAGATCGTTAAAATAGGGCCCCTAGTGTTGAGGGTGTGATGGATGGTGTCATTGATCCTGTGACAGTATCAGGTAATGGATTGCCTCAATGGTTGGGGTTTTTTAAAAAGATTTTAAGAGTTGTTGTTTTGTTAATTACAACTAAAACTGTTAAAATCAGTAACTGGAATTAATCTGAAATAATACAAATATAATTTTTTGTCTTAGTTTATTGCCAAGGCAGAATTTCAGAATATATATCTTATATTTTTAAGACATAACACTGATTTCAAAAAGGGTTACAGACTCTCTGCTACTGTCATTTGGTTTCTGTGGATGACTGCCTGCGGTGGCCCTTGAGGGTCCTAACGATTGTGAGTCTGGACTCTGGAGCTATTGAGTCTGTCAGAGCAGAGCTGTCATTACCAGCACACACTGATGACCATTATTGCAGCCTCGTCAGCATGCGCACACTGATACAGCAGTGCAGAGAACAGAGACAGATGACCAGAGAGCCCGTCATGACAATGTAGACAGCTGCCTACTAAGGCAACATCCTGTAGGACCAAATCTTATATTATGATATGAGTGATGTTATATCACGGCAAGAACGCAAATCAAAAGATTATGCACGATAGAGATGCATGAGTCATGTTTAAAGCTGTTGCAAAATTAGCCAATGTGACATGTTCTATACCGTGTCCTTGAGTGTGTGATGGTAATATCAAATTGTAAGACCAATTCTCTCTTTTGTCTTCTCCAAGCCAGTAGATCCAGGGCCCAGTTTTTCAAAAGTAATCTGATTGGCAATATTTATTTTGTAAATGTTTTTGAAAGAAGTCTCTTCTGCTCACCAAGGCTTCATTTATTTGATCAAAAATACCCCCAAAACAGTAATGTTGTGAAATAGTATTGCAATTTAAAATAACTGTTTTCTATGTGATTATATTGTGAAATATAATTTATTCCAGTGATGCAAAGCTGAATTTTTAGTCTCACATGACCCTTCAGAAATCATTCTAATATGCTGATTTGCTGCTCAAGAAACATTTCTTAGTATTATCATCAATAATTACAACTCTTCAATAGTTGGTCATTCCTGCCAAAATCAAAAGATTACCAAGAAAACAGCAGCATCAGTTAAGCGCTTGAGATGAAATATGACGTATGTGATGTGTGAAGAAAATCAAGGTTAATCAAATGTTTCGTTTTAAAGTATAAAAATTATGTAATAATATATATATATATATATATTTATTTATATTTATAAGGACAAACATTTCTAAAAGAAGTCCCTGAAAGAAGGTTAAAACAATAAAATCTACGTAGAAGGCATTTGAAAAATAGCCCAAATAAATAGAGTTAATAAATGTTTCTAAGACTATCAAAAAGTCTAAAGTTAAAATGTTAGTTTCCATAAAATTCAACTCCCGGAACATTAAAGTCCAAGCAGCCGAAGACACATTTAGTACTGATATTTTGTAAGAAGTGCTCAGTAAATACGACCTCATCCAGACTTCCAAATCCGATTTCCATAAACTGTGCAGTGTGTCTGTTAGCGTGACCTGGACTGCTGTGTAGGCATGTTGGCATTTCGCCTGTTATGAGCTGCTGTAATGACTCATTAATCATATGGAGTGTGTAAAAGAGAAAGCGAGAGTGTGTGTAGTGTGTTACAGTGCAACATTTCAAACAATTCAAAAGCACCAGCCAAACATGCATGATTGTCATAACTGAAACTTTTTCAAATTAAATTAGCATACATTCAAAAACATCCTTATAAAATACTTTTTTTTTTTTTGTGCAAGCAAGTGTTACCTTGTGTGTTCCACATAACATAAGGATGAGTAAATGACAAATTTAATTTAATTTTCGATGTATGGTTCCTGACAATGTTTATGCAGTGGTTGGGCTTATTTTTCTCAAGTAATCCATCAAATATGAAGATTTCAAAGTGGATGTTCCGACTCCATGGCCACAAGAACGAATGCATCAAATGTTCCTGAAAGATGTTTTAATGTTCATTGTACCTCAAGTATTTCAAGGATTCATCTATAACTCAATACAAAAATTGTTCTGTCTAGAGCTGAAAAATAATTATGTATCCATGGCAACTTGCCATCCTAGTTTGTAGCATCTTATATTTTCCTTAAATTGTTAAATTGCAACAAATTTCAAAACATGTTTTCTCTTTTTGCTTATCCAACATATCCGATTTATATATGAAGGAGAATAAATCTTATTTAGCAGCTTGGCAGACTGACGTGCATTAAAAGTTGACTAGCTTACAGGCACACGGTTTATAGACTCCACACACACTTTAATGGCAGGAAGGTTGTCATGGATTGGGACATGAGCTCATTGTCATTGTTGGTTTGCTTAACATACAGTTGCATGGATGAGAAACTCCTTCTATTGTTAAAGCATAGTCTGTAAGGATATAATTTAAAACTTTAAAATGTTTTTCTTTCCGCATTCTTAAGAGTGTAGATGTTAAATTTACAAGACTTTCTGTTTTTTGGGGTTGTCCCCTACCCAGATTTTTTTAACTTTCCCTCTTTACAAATTATATACAAACGGTTAGAATAAGGGAACTTCTACTCTCCCCTTGGAAAATCGTATTTTCATTACATTTTTTTTTTATATACCGCTGTCATATACTGTCCTCAATACTGCTGTCATTACCATCACACCAAGTGTTTTGGTGAGTTTTTCCATAAAAATGAATTATGGAAAAACTCACCAAAACACTTGGTGTGATGGTAATGACAGCAGTATTGAGGACAGTATATGACAGCGGTATATTAAAAAATAATCTAATGAAAATACGATTTTCCTAATTTGACTCATTTACATGACTGATTTACATGACACAACTCTTCTGGGAGCATTTGATTAACCAACTGTCTCTAACATTAATTTAGTCCAGTATTTATGGAAATTTAGGTTGGTAATACGACTCCCTTATATTTATTGCTTCTGATTGTAATATTAAGAATTGTCCTTGAATAATTGTAAATGCAAATGTGAATATCATGATCTCAAAGTGCCTTTATTAGAAACTATTACCAAATGAGTTACTATTGGAGAACTTAATTATAAAGCAATAGACCCCCCCCCCCCCCCCCCCCCTTAACATCAAACATTAATTTGACAGTTCGCTGACTTGTGTTAAACTTTATGTGAAAAATGTCATTACCAACACACACAGAATCACACATTATTCTAAAATTCCCTTTAAGGTTGATCAAGACCACTCTTTATTATTGCTCTTTATTACTTTTGTCATTTTTATACCATAAATGTAACAGTCTTAGGTTTTATTTTTCAAGGTTTTATGTCAAAAGAGCCCCTAATCGAAGAAAGCCATACGAGACGTGTTGTTGCAGAAAACGTACACAGCCAGAAACTCTCGGCTTCACTCTGTCAGTCATTTATTTGTTGGCAAACAAGTTTCACTGTTACAACAAATATTAGTGAGAGGTCATTCAACCACAGGAGAAAAAAAAATGGATAAACAAAAGAATAAATAAAATGAATAATCATATTTGTGATAAAACATTTAATGTGCCGCAATCATTTCACCTCTAGCAGTTTTGCAGAATAGTTTGTACTTTTCCCCCCTCAGTTTAATAAATAAACATTCATTCTCCACCAGAAAAAAAAAGCCAAAATAAGATATTTTTAAAGTTTCTCTCATTCTAAATGTTGATCTATGAAATAAAAAAAAAGTGTCTTGTGTGAATCTCTGTCAAAGTCTCGCTCTCTCTGAATGAAAAAGACTTCTGTTGATCATAAACTGCGATTCTCATATCTCTACCCCAAAATGACAACATATTTTCAATGTTGGGCACCTTTCTTCATCTACAAACTGGTGTCTATAAATCAAACAGAAAGAGGAAAAATATATATTTTTTTGTCTATTCTGTTGTTGTTGTTTTTTTTTTTTCTACTTGCCATTATTCATACTGAAATGAAGACATGAATGTAAAATATATAATTAAAAAAGAGAGGAATCAAAACCTGTCGTGTTGAGGACAAGACCATCAGGAGAAAAAGGAAATGGTCTGAAATCACCATGGTTACGGAAGCGGAAGGCGTAGGAACAGAATAAGCACTATCCTGTGTAACACTAGTGTCTGTACATTTACATAGAAATATTGTAGAATTCTCCAGTATTAGTTCTTCCCACGCTTTTCAATATTTGTTATTAATACAGCAAAGAACAGAAATGGTGGAGTTGTCCTTCTTCGGCATTGTTCTCTGTTGCAGCAAAATGTGCTGCTTTTTTACCACATGAGTAGAAGAAACATATTTAAAAAGCAAATATGGATACAGAAGGTATTAAAATAGTTTCCGAGTCACATCGTTTCAGACTTGATTGGTGTTGACTAGATGCACTGAGCTACTAACAATGTTTTTGGCAGTTATTTGTATTCCTTCGGGGCTGCTGAGAGTGAAAAACCCTCCAAAGTCTCGTACTCCCCGCAAGGTCATACATCAAATCCAGTTTTGGGTCCTTTTTCCCTTTAAGTAGTAGTGCACGACCAATAGAATCAAAACAATGCCAACTTTCATTCCTCAAGCAAGAGTACCCATAATCCTTTCCTGAACAGAATACAAAATCGCCTCCCAAGGTTTGTTGGTGCAGTTAATTTTTCTGCAGACACGTAGAAGCAAAAGTGAACAACTGTGGACGACAGAACGGTACGGAAACGTAGAAGAGCACGTAGAGCTCGATATGTTATTGGGCGATGAGGATGAGCACAGATAAATGCATGATGTTCGGCACCCTCTATAGGCTGGTGACCATGTGTGCGGGCTCCTGCGGCATTTCTTCGGGTGAAAGTTCATCTTTGGGCGGGATGATAAAGCCGTCGCTGCTGCCGCGGCCCAGCTGGTAGTAGCTATGAAGCTGGTGCAGATGGTTGCGTGAGCCCAAGTTGGGCATGCTCTTATAGTACACTTCATCTGGCTCCCCGGTCCTGGGAAGCGTGTGCGTGTCGCCACTGCGGGGCAGCGAATGCGTGTCGGTGCGCTCGGGGTCAGGCAGCGTGGGCATGCTGGTGTAGAGTGAGTCTCTCTGCGGGGACGGAGTCTCTTCCGTTTGCTCCTCTGTCAGCAGAGGGAAGAAACTCTCGCTGTTTTCTTGAGGAAGACGCCGTCGTAATGAAGAGGCTGAGCTGAACGTGGTGGGGAGAGGCTGGACGTGGCGTGGTGGCGGAAGCAAAGGTGCATTGGACTCCTCCCTGATCAGCTCCAGCCCTAGACTGTCCTCGGGCGGGAAAGATGGCGAGTCGTCCAAGCCCAACGCAAGGTTAACGGGCAGCATGGGCGAGTCTTTCACCCCGCCTCCATTGCTGACTTCGTTCACCAACTTGTTCATGAGGTTGCGTCCGTGCTCGGCCGTGCGGTCGTGGTTGTTCAGGTAGGTGGGCAGGTAGTTGGAGGTGAGCTCTTTCAGGATCCGTTTCTCCAGCGTGGTCTCTTTGTGTACGTTGTACGTGCGGTCGATGATTTGCACGCAGTCGCTCATGTAATCAGCGCTGGCCAAGCTGTAGCTGTTGCCATGGTTACCATTCAGTGGTAGAGTATCCATGGCACTTGTATCCCGAGCATTGTTCAGGATTCCCTCTGCAAGACGGAGAGTCAAGGAGAAGAGTAATTAAAAACACTCGTGCCTGGCGCACATAATAAGACCGACATGCAGAACCGCTCGCAGAAACAAACTGAAAAACCTTGAAACTCTTCGTCCCTGGGGCGAATATTAATTGAGCTTCCAAATAAATGGTATCTTGATTGGATTCGTCATGGGTTCAAGGCTGATGTGAGGTTTAAAACTCTAAAACTTGCCAGCTAATCCTGTGAAAATGGACTTACCAGTCAAACACGTCTTTGGCTATAAATTAGCATTCCCCAATTTTCCCACATATCAAAGAACACTCAAACCAATTAAAAAGCCAGCAAACACGACACAAACACAATGCACAAACACGCAACAGTACACAACAGCTAAAGCAGACGCTTGGCATGTAAAAGCTTTTGACAAACCAAATCATGCTGGCCTTTATATAACACTCATATATCATCAGGTGCAGAGAGAGAGCAGCTTCTCCGCCTATAGATTTCTCCATTAATTAAATTTAGCATATTATCAGCATCTTGACGTCAAATTTAACACTCTCCCACACTCTAAAAAACAAAATGTGGGAGCACTTTCTTGTTTGCCAATTTTTAGATAAACCATTTGAGCATAAACAAACAAATAACATTTGTCTTACTTATCAGTGGCTTCGACAAATATGCAAATTTCAATTGTGAGGGAAAAAGACCTGGGTTGCAAAACACCGAATTGTCCACTCAGCTTCTATTTTAACAAAAGCATCACTTTGCGTTGATGAAGAGACGAGAAAATTAGGTTTTCATTTTAATGAGGTTGAGAGTGCTCTCTGATTAGAATATTGACTTAAACATCTCTTTGCAGAATGTCGCTTACTATAGTTTTAAGAAAAGAGTAATAACGTTAAGGGAAATTACATTTGGTAAGCAATGTTTAGTTTGACTCCCATACTTGTCTCTCTGTAGGGCTCTTAAAGGACAGCATGGAAAAAGGAAAGAGAAAAAGGTACAGGTAAGCATTCACAGTGACAGCTCAAATAGAACATGCACACAGATTAATGAAGCGCAGGTAAATGGTTACGCTCAACCCCATCGTTTCACCTCTCAAATACAGACACACACCCCGCGTCCCCTCGCAATCCCAGGATGCACATGTAAATGCCATAAAATTGGGCTTTAAAGACCCTGAATGTCTGGAGGGCGCTGAAATGGGCTTCTGTCTCCATTAGCGGTGCGCTCCGCTCCGAACGTGGTTCCACAGTCAGACTTGTATTCGGTAAGAGAGTTATTGATCGGGCTAAAGAGGAACATTAAAAGTGGCCTGGGATCTATTCGTAATTTCAGGGCTTTTATTGATATTAGATTTCAAGGTCGCTACAATGTTGTCAACGTAGATGAAGAGGTTGTTATCCTGCGCTCGCCCCTCCCCACTGATGTTGCTCAGAAACGCGTCTGTCTCTCTGTCTCTAGAGCCTTTTGAATTCTTTCTGATCTCTGCATTAGTGAAGGTGGCACTAACAGGTGGTGACGGGGGGAAAGCAGATCACCAACAGACAGACAGGAAGAGACACGAGTGAGACAGCTGCGTGCAGGGATGCGTTATTGCTAACAGGAGAAGCCAGGCCTCCTGCGAGCATCTCAGCATGAGAGTGCAGTCTCTAAAAGAACGTGCTGGACGTATGAAGCCTTGCTCTGAAAACTGATGTTTTTGCATGCAGCCCTACGGAAGCATATTCTTATTAGTGCTGTGAAATGCCACAAAAAAATCTCACAGTCCAGACCCTTCTGAATGAGACGCATTAGACTGCCTTTGCTGATTTCATCTTGTGATACGGCATTAATGCATGTGTAAAGTTGCATTCGTATTTTTGTCTACATGAAAGGGCCTGTTTACACCTGGACACTTCATGCATTTTTACTGATTGGATAAATATCCGATTTCTTAAATATGTTCCATTCACACTTGGCCACATAAATTGATCTCTGCAAAACTAATGTAAATTCCTGCACTATTTTTAAATTTAAAGGAGTTCACGTCAATGAGCAATTCTGACTTTTTTTTCTCGCAATTGCGAGTTTATATCTCGCAAATTTTGACTTTTTAACACACAATTGCAAGTTTATATCTAACAATTCTGACTTTATTACACGCAATTGCGACTTTATATCATGCAATTCTGACTTTATTATCTTGCAATCCTGAGAAATACAGTCAGACTTTCGAGATGTAAACTCCCAATTGTGAGATAAAAAGATTTATTATCTTATAAAATGTTTTATTATGTGTCAAGAAACAAGCTTCCATAGGTATAACACGCTCTCACACTTTTATTTTTTTACTATTTTGGGAGGAGTAAATTGTGCATATGTGGCTTTAGCAACCAGATGCATTTACACTTGCCCATTTCTATCTGGAATGTTTCTCAGACCAACTCCTGAAGTGGTTTGCGAGTGATTGGATTTAAATCCGTCTCGAACGAGTTTCCGAGGGCATTTACCCCTGGTCTTTTCACGATCGGATAGCTATCAAATCAGAGAAAAGGCATGAAGTGACCAGGTGTAAACAGGCCCAAAAAGTCATTATCCCATACTCGTCCTGAAATGCTAGGCCTCCTGAGAGCATTGCAGCATGAGCGCATGGTAGATTTCTAGTCTTTAGGTGTATGAATTCTTTTGTATGCAAGGAGCACATTTTTTGTTTTCAGTTGCATCAGTGCTGTGACAGGTAATAGAAACGTCATGCATTACTGTCCAAACCCTTTTGCCTGAGAAACATTAGACTGACATGTTTTTAAAAAGAGTGGATGGTTTTGTCTTGTGATTCAGCACTCATGCATGATTAAAGTTTGGATTCGCATTTCTGTCTAGAAAAAGTCATTATCCCATGCTGGTTCTGAAATGCCCGCCCTCCTGCGAGCGTTGCAGGATGAACGCATGGTAGGTTTCTGGACTGTGGATGAGTGAAGTCTTACTGACTGTGCATTCATTGTTTTTAGTTGCATCAAGTCTAGTGTAGCTGTCAAACCCCATCAGCATGAGGCACATTAGTGCGACGTGTCTTCAAGAGTGGGCGATTTTATTTTATTCTACGATTAGGCACTAATGAGTCGCATTTCGTAGTGCCGCAAAATGTAGCCATCAGTTACTATGAACTAATTTTTCATTGGGAACCACGTTACTGCAGACCATACTAGACAAAAGACAAAGATGATCGCAGACACGTTCAGCTTGAAGCCACATAGCGGAGCCCTTTCCTCCCAAACACACACACACACACACACCCACACACAGTTAGTGCACAGGAAGTTAAAGCAACGGAAGAAAGCAGCACACCTTGAGCGTTGTACATGCTGAGAGTGGGGTTGTTATAGACTGATGATTCGCCCAGTAAGGTGTTATAGGGGTTGTTAGAGGCGTGTGAGCGCAGCAGAGAGTTTGGGATGAGGTGATTGGCCATGGCACCTGATGCAGCCACACAGATGGAGAGAAGAACACACAGAGAAGATCAAACGAATGCAGCAACAATGTTAGCATTGTTATCATACAGACGTCTCATCAGCAGCCACAGAAAAAAGCAAGAACATTCGACCAATGTTAGCATTCTTATCTCTTCAGAGCCAATGCAAATGTGTCTGTTGTGGAAGAGACCTGTTCCTGGATAAAATGGACCATCTCTTAGTGGGGTTAACTATAGTCGGCTACTGAGTTTATCCCGTTTTTTTCCCTCCTTTTTTTCTGTTAATTTAAAAGTTGTCAAAACAGTATTTGAGCAGAGATACATATTTAAAGTGTATTCTTAAAATTGTATCTCTGCTACAAAGACCAAAACATGTTTAAGACTCATCTTGTACTTTGGGTGTATAAATTTGATTTCAAATGTATGAGGCCCATTTCCACCACATAGCATAGCAGGAAAGAAAAATCATGATTTGGTAAAGTATGACCCAAGTCATAACTATTACATAGAAAGACACAATTATGAGATAACAAGTAGAAATTAAGACACAAGTCAATGTTATGAGATTAAAAGTCAATCATGACAAAAGCATAGTTTTTATTGAATAATTACTAATTATAACATAGACTTATGATTTTGACTTAGCGAAATGTATCTACATTTTTACTTTTTACGTCATCATTTTAACTTGATCTCATAATAAATGTATCTCATATTTGTGATTTTACCAAAGCATGATTTTTTTTCTTATGTGGCAGAAATAGGCTTCCATAAGATTGAGATTGTCCCTCCTCCTAATATAACCAACTGAACACCCGACTAGCAAAAAAGGTTATGACGAAAATAAAAGGATAAAAAATACAGAAAATATAACTGGGCTCATCAAACCATTTTATATGGTGTTTATAATTTGTAGCATGAATGAATTATTTTGGGAATGAATTTAAAGACAGAACCAATCTGAAAGGCTGTTAACACACATTAGCCTGCTGACCTCTCCAAGAAGTTCGGTCTCAAAATTAATCCCCTTTAAAGAACAGCTTTTGAAACAAATTCTCCTCCATCTTCTTCATTTTTAAGACAATTACTGTTGGATTGAAATTGCCTGCGGCGAGCAGTGTTCCTATTATGCATAATCTCTCGGCAGGCTAACAAAGAACCTGTGCGCACCGATTTCCACTAAATTGGATTAAATGATTTTCACCCGAGTTCTACGTCGCCCGCCCCTTGAATGTTTGTTTAATAAATATTTAGCTAATTTGATGATGCTATTTAACAATAAGAGTCTAATCCTTTCAGCCCAGATCTCAGCTTTTAACCGACTCAGTAAGACTTTCTGTTTGATTCTCCAATTAAAATCATGTACAATATGAGCTCATTTATTAAACAGAGGTTTGGTTGTGATTATCAATGTAGGCACGTTTATTATACTGTCGGCTAATTATACACCTCTGAAAATCCTATGCTGAACATTGAGATAAGCACCTTCAGTTCAGATATATGACAGAGAGAGAGAGAGAGAGAGAGAGAGAGGGGGGGGGGGGGGGGGGGGGGTTACATGAGCTAAATAATATTATTCACAGAAACGTGAAAACTCAGATATCTTGTATGATTACAATCAAAGTATTATGGTAGCACTTTACGGTTTTGCATATACATTCTATGTACTATTACAATTTTAATTATAATACTGGGCAATGACTAATAATACCCCTATTGCTACCTTATATTACTTCCTTAAACCATGTTGTTGCTTTATATTACTCTGTTCTTTCTGTAAGTCTAAGTGCTGTAAGTGCACATTCTGTAAATGGAAGTGCTACCAGAATTACATTTTCATCTAGTGTTTCTTTAAGCATTCCGATGCATTTTAAAGAATAGAAAAGGTAGTAAAGATCAGCAACTTAAAAAGTGTCCTACACATATATTCTGTGTGTGGCTTTCACACAAATTACCAAACGCAACTGTTGCATTTATTTCTTGTTTTGCTTTTCCTTTAAAAAAGACTAAAGGGATAAAAGTGCAATTTCATGTCTAACCTTGTATTTTTCAACTGGTCGAAGTTGATTTCGGATTTATTAGTAATAAGTTATCCAGTACTTTTTAGAGAGAGTCATTCATATAATAATCTAATTACACTGTTGAAGCTGTAGATATAAATTAATTACTTTTTTTAGAGTAACTTGCCCAACACTGGTTTTAAAATGTTAACTTTTAACTCTTTCCCTGCCATTGACAAGTTTTTTTTCAGCAATACATGTTTTCACTGTTATATAGGGGGCGCTGTTACGCATCTTCTCAAATACTACAGAATCTCTGGATCCAAAAACAAGCGAAGAAAAAGATATGCATAAACCAGAAGGAGCGGATAGAAGCTAACACGATCATGAAACAATCAACAGCATATAAATCAAAACTTCCTAACATTACTGAATGAAATGAAAAGAGGTTTACGAATGTGCAAGCTGTGGGGATGTTGATGGACTCGATCTACTCCATCTGTTTTAATCATCGTTCTGAATCCGATCCGGACGAAGTATTTGACAAAAATGTGATTTTCTTGAAAAAAAAAATGCTTTTTGTTATAAATGTTTTTTGTTTTGCTTTTTACTTGCCCACATTCAAGTGTTGATAAAAAAAAAAAAAAAAAAAAAAAAAAAAAAAAATATATATATATATATATATATATATTTTTTTTTTAAAGCAGAGGTTCTTTTGTTTACATATTCATCCATCAAAATATTCTGATTATGATAAAAATCCTGGCACTGGCAGGCAAACTTAAAGATAAAATGCTGGTGGGGAAAGACTTAAAGGTAGAGTTAGTCTGTAGTTATTATAATTAGCTTCATGTATTTAACTGAATAGTCTCGTGACTCTCAGACTGTCATCTGTCCTATGACAGGCGGGTGACCCAAACGTGTGTGTATCTTGATGAGTGTTGTGGTTTCTCTGTGTGTCCCTCACACACTCTTGCTCGTCTTTGTTTAATACATCTGTCAGCTCTGAGCAGCATGAGTGATGGAGCGTCACACACACACATGCGCGCACGCACGGACGCACACACGCACGCACACACACACACACACACACGCACGCACACACACACACACACACACTGGGTTAAGTGCCTAATTATTTCCATAGTGACACTTCCTCTCTCTAGAGAGGGTCAATCCATCATCATAACAGAACATTAGCGTCTCACTGATCAGAACAGGAACAGAGACCGAGAGAGACAGACAGAGGGAAATCAACTTTATAGAGGCATCTGAAACTCAGAACGACTCAGAGCAGATCTTCATTCTAGTGTGTGTGAGTTTAAGATCAAAAATGCTCTCATAAGTGAGCTAAATCTGACAAATTATCATTCGACTGGAAAAACAGGTCATGCATTGTCACTTTTCAAAAATAAAACTTAAGTCTGTGAGCATCTATTGACATTTCTTAAACGGTTTTAATGACACTTTCCACAAAAACACAAAGGTCATTTTTAAACATCCCATACAGCTTCTTGAGTTTATCCTACAATAAATGTATAGAACATAATTTAGAGAATTTGTTTAACATGCAATTAATTGTAGAAAACAAAAATCTACAATTAATTTTTTAATGACCATATTTTAATGACCAAAAATACATTCAAGTAAAACTAAAACCATAAAAAAAAACTTGGTTTACATGAAATAAAATAACATTTAAAAAAGCTTAAACGTATTTTATTTCAGCTAGATGCCCAAAGCAACATTTATCATTTTCATTTCGTTTATTTGTATTAAACTAGATAAAACAACGACTACAACTAAAACTGAAATACAAATTTGTGCAATAAAAACTATATAGACATATTGAAAAACAAACTAATAAAAATTACACAACAGAATGACTAAAACTAAAAAAAAAAAAAAAAAAAAAAAAAAAATATATATATATTAAACTATAATAGTATATCAATGATACTAAAATGACACTGACAATGACAACCTGACCTATTTTTGACTTGAGTGCATTTGTCAAGCTCAACAATTCACTGACCCTTTGTTGAGGGAAAAAAAGGACATTTGATGTCCCTATTCTTTATGCTATTTGTGGAAAGTGCCTCATTTCCTTCCACTAAAAGCAGCGTGGTTCTGCAGTTGCAGTGTCTTTTGTGTCTCTTGACTGGATGGTGTGAATTAGCCTGAGATGTTTGAAAGCTGCTGTCCTGTCCTCTCCAATCGCAGTGCTTTCACTGAGGGAATGAACTGTGAGCTCTGACGGCTCGACGCTCTGCATTATTGAGGCCTGCAGCTCATTGCTGTCATTTCACTCAAATGGAAATGTTTCGTTTTAAGATACGCCGTACTCCACACTAAATCCTCATCCACCTGTTTACCTCTCATTTACACAATATACAAAGAGTTTGGAGGAACATGAATGTAATCTAAATGTAAATTAAATGAGCTTCATTACATTATGCTAACAATTATTAAAACAGGTTAAATTTAACTTGGAGGACTTGGTTTTCTTTTATATTGTCTCATTATCTCAACAAACTGTCATTTACTTGAAAAAGTTGGTAACGTTTAATTACCTGATTTCGTTTTAACCTTTTACTTTACTGGCCATAAACATAGACTTATTTTAATTTTCTGTTTTTTTTTTTTTTCTGAACTTTTCTCGCTGAATTAAATTAGCATTGCAGAAGTATGGAATGAGAAACTCAAAGACTATATTTACTTTTAAATGTTTAATGTATTGAATGTCAGGATTAGAAAGATCTAGAAACATAACCGCAGTTTTATCTGTAGACACGAAATCTTTTCTGCACTGATTTCAAACATGCAATTATATGGGACAGGAATTCTGCAGGCGCTGGTTAAATTCTGCTTGATGTCAGAAGGTTCAGACCTTCGTTCAGATTTTATGACCTGATTTTGAGTTCTGGAATTCAGTGGAATGAATACAAATATGCTGAAACAGAGCTGAGAGCACTAAACTTTGTTGGTAGCTGAAAGCACAATCAAATTAGCCAACATAATAATGTGTGAAAACTTTGTACATGACAGAACATCAGGAAATCTATGGAAATGTCTGCAGAATTCCCCAAGTGCAGATTTAAAGTGTGCATGGTTTAATGCTCTTGAGAAAAAGAAGTACACTTAAAGGGTTGGTTCACCCAAAAATGAAAATTCTGTCAGTAATTACTCACCCTCATGTTGTTCCAGCCCCGTAAGACTTTCGTTCATCTTCGGAACACAAATTAAATACAACCTAGAAGCTTTGCGCAGTTTCACTACGTGAAATCTCGATGGCCCACGGAGAAGGAAATGAATAGTTGAATAAAGTCGTTATTTTTGTTTATTTTTTGCGCACAAAAAGTATTCTCGTCGCTTGATAAACTTAAGATTGAGACACTGTAGTCACTCGGACTATTTTAACGATGTATTTAATAACTTATGGGCCGGCCAGTTTCGATCCCTTAAGAAGCCTATGGAGGAGTGAGACAGCTCTCAGATTTAATCAACAATATCTTAATTTGTGTTCCGAAGATGAACGAAAGTCTTGCGGGGTTGGAACAAAACATGAGGGAGAGTAATTACTGACAGAATTTTGAACTAACCCTTTAAGCATACTTTTAAAAAGGGAACTTATTGCTTAATATAAGTAATATAATTAAGTGTGAACTGGATGCAATGTTTTCAGACACTTAATTATATATCATTTGCAAATAAATAAATTATTAGTTCAAATGTATATAAAATGCAATTAGTTATGAGTTGATTTTTGACCCACTTCTTTAGTGGAGTAGGACTTTAGTGGATCTTTATGTGTAAATTTATAATTACTTCTATAGTCTTTAAAATATGGTTAAAGTTAAAGCTGAATGTACTGACAAGCATTTATAGTAAACAAAAATACACTTTAATATAATTTATATAGAAAATTCTGTCTTGTACCTTTGTAATTACATATCGTAATGTAACGAATATGCAATTTAGAACATTTAAAATACATTAACTGTAAATGTAATATTGAATACACTACAGTTATTATTATAATCAAGTACTTTACTGTACATGTTCTTTAGTATGTTAGTCACCACATCAAAACAAGTGTACTCCTTTAAAGCACTACCAAATATTAAAATAGTAATTCAAAATTTATTTTAAAGTAAACTCAAAAGCACGGTTTGAAGTCGCTGGTGTTTCTGAGATCACACACTAGTTTGTAACCAATCACGTCAACGTGTGATCATCAACGAGTGGATCTCTGAGCTGGTGTGAGTGAGTGGAGGTGGGGCTAATTTGCATATTCATAGAACCGCATATGCTAAATTAGGCAAGGGTGTAGAGTTACATTCAAGCTATTTTAAGGCACGAAGATTATTTTTTTAAGGAAAAAAACATTTAAATATGTCATTTTGGTGATCAAAGATGATTTTTAGGGGATACAATTATTGACTACAGGGGGACTACAGGGCACTACAAGTGCACATTCAGTACAATTTCAGTACACTTTTTTCACAAGGGTGGCAATACCCTGTGACCGTATAATAGCCAAGCATGCTTGTGTGTGTGTGTGTGTGTGTGTACCTCTGTTGAGTGTCGCTGAACTGTTGATGTCTCCAGCCATGAATGAAGACTCTGACTGCTTCCTCACCGTATCATTCCACATCCGGCGGATTCGGCTCTGTGAAGAACAACAGAGTTTCACACACACGATATGATCAAGTCAAGTCAAGTCGTCACCTTCATTTATATAGCGCTTTTTACAATACAGATTGTTTCAAAGCAGCTTTACAGTGATAACAGCAAAATAAGGCAACAGTTTGTTTCTGCTGTACAGCAGCTCTATAAGAATCTGCTACACAAAACTTATCTGAATGATTCATTCATAAATCAAACTGAATAGGTTTTCAAACTCTTAAAAATAAAGGTTCAAAACAGTGATGCCGTAGAAGAACCATTTTTTTGCTACGACAAATAATCTTTCAGTCAACCGTTCTTAAAATAACCTCTTTTTTTTCCGTAGTGTAAAGAACATTTTAATAATCTAAAGAACCTTTTTTCCACAATAAATTACCCTTTAAGGAGTGGAAAGGTTCCATGGATGTTAACGTTCTTCATGGAACTATCAATGCCAATAAATATCCTTTGTTTTAGAGGGTGTTCATGAGTGTGAGTAAATGATGACAGAATTAAATTTTTTGCATGAACTATCCCTTTCAGGTTATCAGTTATGAACTGTTTATTCTGCCTAAATTGCTTACAATGTATTGCAGCACATAAAAAAAAAAAAAAAAAAAAGTATAAAACAAAAATCCTCTGGACGTGAAATGTTGAGCCGTTTAAAGCACATTACTCATCTGGCTGACATTTACACGCACACACACACGGGTCATGGGTCGACGAAGTGTGTTTCTGGTGTATGTCAGATTCTTGTTACATGTTTGCAGATATCACAGCAGATGACCCCTAAAAGGCTAAAGGTCAAATTGTAAACCTTGTCTCCATAGAGATAATATAACCCGACAAATCGTTGCCATGGATATGAGATATTAAAGCACAGATATGTAAAGCCAAAGATTTGTATGAGACAAGGACAGCATACAATAGAAATCCTCCCTTCACTGCTCTCTTCAAAGCAAACTACGTTCAGGTAAAGGACAGAATTGGAAATGTGAAATTGGGATGTTTTCTCTTTATATTATCAAATTCTTTGAGCTGGAATTAAGTTAATTTTAAAAAGTCAACCTTGCTTTGGCTATAGAATACTAATAAGATGTCAAAAAAAAAAATGTCATGACGCAGTATATACTGTGCATAAATATATCAATATAGTATCTGCCAAAAAGTGTAATGAACTACTGTTTTGGAACAGACTGTATTGTAAAAAGCATAAACAAATAAATGAATGGTGTTTCTTATTATGTAATGTGCTTGACCTTGCTACAAAATTGAACTTGATCTATTTTCTCAAAGACATTTTTAGACCAAATTGGATAGAAAAATGAAAATATTCTGAATAAAACGTGCTTAATTGTATTTTGCAATTGAATGAAAATGTATTATACAGTAGTTTAAATTCATATTAAACGCATATTAGCGTTTTTAAGTAGGTCAAATTTATAAGTCATTTCATAATTACTGGAATATGCTGAATTAAATAAAATAAGGAGGTAATATGACAACGATATACAGTAGAATAAGTATAGTAGGTATAGTAAATAGTATAGTGTATTCCATTCCTAACAATCACTCATTCACACTGCTAACCATGATAAAAATATCTACAAAATGTTGCTTCTAACACAGCATATCACTAAGATGAGCTGATCAAGTGTGTAGTGTGAAAAATTATAGGGCTGATAGTTACTTGTTCATACTGTAACTGTGAGGAGTTTGTCATACAAGGCGGGTGGTGAACCTTGTGATGAAAGAAGAAGGAAAACAAGAAACAAGAAAAAGAGACAAAGGGAGAGAGTGAGAGAATACACACACATGGACACTCACAAAATTGCATTTTGGCTTTGTGTAGCTGTGTGCGTATGTGTGTGCGTGTGTGTATACTGTGTGTTACCCGTCTACCTGTGATGCTGAGGAATATCGTCCAGGTCCGCGCGACGAGGAGCTTTTCACCGAACCCATAGACGACTCCACACTCTTCCCAGTGTAACAGTGAGTCCGAAGGCACTTCCCGTACTCTTTGCGTACCTAAACACACACACAAGTTGGGTTTTCATGTTTTATGGGGTCATTCCATAGACAATGATTAATATACTGTACAAACTGTATATTGTATCCCCTAAACCATCGCAGTAAGCATAACTTATTATGATTTATAAACTGGGACCAAAATATGTTCCAACAAGAATAAGGATTTTGGATATTGACATCTTTGTGGGGATTTTTCCCCATAACGTAGGGTTTACCAGGACCACACACACACACACACGCATGCACGCACGCAAGCACACACTACGCCTATTAAACTATGCAACTGCTGCCATTTATTGTGTTTTCATTGTTTCATCGTTTCATGGTTTGAATCAGGACCGTCACCAGTGCCGCCCCAAGTGATATAAGGTGTAAAAGTTGTGTACTTTTTGGAAGAAGTATTTATTACGTAATGGCAGCATTTGAAAAGAGATTGGAAAAGTTACATCCACTTCCGAATCAATATATGAGCTAAAAAAAAAACACTGCACTGAGATGACTTTGGTATCATCTCAAATGTATCAATATGTAGTGAACAGGTCTCTATGTAATTATAAAACATTATAGCTAATCCATTTTACAGCTGGAATGACAAAACTCTAGAGCAGATGCTAATGACTAGTATGCAGTGCCGGACTCACAACCGCAATCAGCGACAGTATCGGAAATGGTGATGTCCATAACATTGGGAAGATCTATCATAATTAAGCAAGTTGTGAAATACACGAGTCTAATCGAGGCGTGAGTGAGTTCATCCATCAGATATTTAAATAAATCAACAAGGACTTTAAATGCTTAGTAACCGAGTGCAGAGAGTACGTTTGAGCCGCGCGCCTCACAGCTCGCACCCACTGCAGCTCCGCTGGATCTGAGGATAAATGCAAATCATTTCTCCATCTCCATGACTAAACTAAACCCATCATGATTATCCACTTCACTATGGCTCTCACATTATATGACGAGGCAGACAACTAGTTGTCCAGTGCGGTTCCATTAATTCAGCGAGAATGCGGTTGTGAGTCCTGAAAATGTGCAGGTGCCAGTTCGCATATAGAATGGGGCCGTCACACTCATAAAAAACAAAACGCTTTATGAACACAACCGTATCAAGCGCCGCTGTCGTACTAGCCATTAGCATCTGCTCTAGAGTTTTGTTTTGTGAGAAACATAACGGGATTAGGGATGAACATAAACAGTGCGTAATTGACATAATCGATTGCATCGATGCATCAATCCAGCCCTAATCCGTTTGAAGTGTTGTTTTAAATAGGCTTTTTTTAAAATGGTTGATATACCATTACACTATTTATTATTATTTCAAATTAGATTTTATTTTTATATTTTGAGTATTCATTATAATTTTAGTTTCAGTTTTAATAGTTTGTGTAGTGTGTTTTGGTCATTTTTATTAGTTGTTTAATATTTCTATTCAGCAATTTATATCCAGACTCAAAACACATCTGTTTAGCTGTGCATTTACTGAAATGAGCACTGTTAAATACGATTGTTATTTTTATTTCTTATGCATATTGTGATTATTTTATAATTACAGAATTTGAATACGTTTTCTATGTAAAGCACTTTGAATTACCTGAGTGTATGAAATGTGCTATATAAATAAACTTGCCTTGCCTTGCCTTGCCTAAACTAAACTAAAATAAAATAAAATAAATACATTACATACTAAATAGCAGTGTTTGTTTGCTTGGCATATTTTGGTATGCTTATTGCTTTGTAAAGTATCCATAGCCATAGTGTTATATAAATAAATAAACAAAATAAAACAAAACAGTCCTACTTTCCACATGTTCAGGCGACGGCCTTGGTTTTTATCATATGTGTATGTGAATATGTTTTTCCAAACCTTCTTCTGCAGGACGCAGTGAAATATGAAGATGAACATGCCCTGCAGGGAGTTAAAGATCGTGAAGAGGTACGCCATGATCACTGTACTCTCGTTAACGTACATCAACCCGAACGCCCAGGTCAGGCCCAGTAAACAGAGCAGTGCTATGGCTCCAATTACCCACGATCTGAAACACACACACACACACACACACACACACACACAAACAAACAGGAAATTAGCCTTGAAATTAAATGAGAAAAATGCAGTCAGAAATCATTTCTCGCAATATAAGACATAATTGCTAGATCAGTGCCTAAATTGGTAAATTTCTATCCAGCACTCCACATAAATTAAATACGACTTCAGTTAAAGTGAACTCCATTTTCTCAATTTTCTTCCCCACGTATGCGGTTTTATATCTGTGGGACTTTATTTTGCATGGATTTTATTTTACACTGCTCTTTCCTTACATGAAAAATGAATGAAGAAACTGCCAAGATCCAAAAAGGACAATACAAGCCATACAATTCAGAAGTTTCAATCGCACAAAAGCTACAAAGCCATCGTTTGACTTCAGAAGACTTCAAATAAAGCGCACAAATCACTTTTAGAGCACTTTAACGGTTATTAGTTGGTCCTTTTTGGAGTTTGATTGGTCATATTGTGCTTTGCAAAACAGAAAAGAGCTCAGACATTTATTCACAGAAGAAAGTCATACAGGTTTGGAGCGACATGAGGGGACTAAATGGTGACAGAACTGTCATTTCTAGGTGAACTGTCCCTTTAAATACCCTCCTGTATCTCTTCCTGACATTCAGCGCACGTCGCCTCATTTCGTGAGAGCTGAACAGATCACGTGTGTCTGTAATGTGTTGTTTTACCCGCGAGGCAGCAGATCCACCCCACTGACTCCAGCTAAATTTAACATAAAAATTACAGGCATTTACATATGGATAACATCCAATGTACCACTAATGGGACAAACAAACTTCACACTCTTGTCATTAACTATAATTCCAAAAAATAAATAAATACAGTGAGAATGTATTTTAGAACAAATATTTACACTAATAAAAGGAACATCAAATTCTCCAAAGCTGTTCACCAAGATTACAATTAAATGTCATATTTGAAATCACCAATGAAACCTGACAACATCTGTCCCATGAATATTGTTTCTTATGCTCAAATAGCGTTAAAAAAGCATATTTTTCAGGCTAGATCTGCCAATGCGCATGTGCAGTCAAAAGCATGTGTCTCAGAACACTGACTTTTTCTATAGACCTTCACTGCATCCGGAATCGAATACTTCCATACAATTCAGTATGAAAAAAACAGTACGCCGTCACCAACAGAGTATGTCCAAATACATAGTATTCTAAAAACAGTAGGCGTAATTTCCCCGGATGACCTACTACTTCCGGCGAGATTCTGAAGTGCGCATTCGATGGACACTTTACGATCCCATGAGGCCACAGGAGAGGATTTATGAATGGAGGTGAAACGCTGGTAGGTCACGCGATAAGGGCAACATGGCGGATGTAGTACATCCAGATTACATTCATACACATTCCTTTTATGTAGAACATTCTTTTTTAACGGTCACAAAGTAAGTTCAGAATTAAATATAGTACCTATATTAGTGATTCCGGACGCACCGTTTGTGTAGCCCCGCCCCTTTTCTACGCTGCGCTTGTTCAGTTCTGTCTTCCGGTTTGTATTTCCACAGCATGAAGGAACGATCTTACGGATTTATCAATAAACCACTCGTTTTTAAATCTTCCCCGTCTGATGACATCTGTTTGACATCTGCTTCAAAAATGTATGCTCATGATAACTTTTGTAAACTCTACAATAAGTAAATCCACTTCACCAGTCAATTACTCTTCGACAGTGATGCCATAGAAATATACAGAGCTAATTCTAGGTCTATAGGAACTGGATCTTCTAAAAGCAGCTGCAGATGACTTTACCAATCAGCGATTGGCTCTGCTATTTAGAAGGCGGGACTATTCTGCCATATTGTGTGTTGCACTTTCTCTCATTCATAAGTAATATGAATGCAGCGTCTTTGTATATCTAAAGTCTTTGGTGGTTTTCAGTGTGTTACTACACTATTGTTCAAAAGTTTGGGGTCAGTGAAATTTGTTTTTGAAACAAATTCACACTTTTATTTAGCAAGTGTGCATTCAATTAATAAAACAAAATGACAGATGTAATTTTACACAAGATTTTCTATTTAAATAAATGCTGTTCTTTAGAATTTTCTTTTCATCAAAGAATCCTCAAAAAAGTATCAATGTGGTTTCCACAAAAATATGAAGCAGCGCAACTGTTTTCAACATTGATAATAATGAGACAATTTTTTTTAGCAGAAAATCAGCATATTAGAATGATTTCTGAAGAATCATGTGACTCACGGAATCATGTGACTCACGGAACACAGGAATAAACTACATTTTAAACATTAAAAAAAGTTCTTTTAATTGTAACAATATTCCACAATATTACTGGTTTTATTTTTTGTTTTTTAGGAACAAATAAATGCAGCCTCAACTTTTCAAAAACATTTTAAAAATGTACCGACCCCAAACTTTTGAACATGATTGTGTATGGTAGCTAAGGTATTTGAAGAGGATGTCTTTATGATATTCCTGTTTCCAGATAAAACATAGTAGTCTATATATTTGTAACCATTTTACTGTCTAATTTTAAGTCTGATTGCTCAGAAACTAATCAATGTAAAATCAGCACACATCTTAACAAGACTCATGAATTGAGGAATTGTTCATTTAATAATGACTCAAAGGCATTATGAAAGATATTTGTTTTCTCCATCACACTGAGACGCTGACATCTTCAGATAAATGTTAAAATGACCATGTCCTGAATTCCAATGCCTCCGCTTAAGTCATAAAACGGACTTTAGGATGAGCTGCACATAACAGAGGGGGAACTTAAAGGACACTGAGAAGGTGACGAGCAGAGAATGAGAAACACACACACACACGCTGTTTGAATGATTGACAGCACTTCATATTGTGCCGTGAACGAGAACGTAAAAACAGGAAGTGAGTGAAGAGGGTTTATTTGCAGGTATGAAGCCAAGCCGAGAGAGAAATATGAGCTGGAGGGAAGGAAAGACGGATCTGCTTACTTAATCTCTGGATCATAATCCTCATAACTGAAGAATGAAATGCGGAAAAAAGAAAAGCAACAGAAAATTAGAATAAATAAATTGACACTTGAGAGCCAAATAGAAGGGAATTGAACCAGATGGGGTTTGATGAGTCCATATGCGTCATAAAATTCATCAGAACAGAGTGATATGAAACATTTCATATATATTTCACTAATAAAACAGGACAGTAAGAAACATAATACATATTTTTACCGAAACAAATATATGAAATGTTGAGATTGAACAACTGGAAATGAGATATGAAAACTTACTGACTTTAACAACATTTAAAATCATAGACATTTCTGTTTTTACGCTCTCAAACTTGTATGAACATAAGGATTGTGAAACTAGATGCTCTTTAGGACCAAACTCTTTATGAACAAATAAAACGGGCATTCAAATCATTGAGATATTCAAGATGTTGGCCAATTTTATATCACAAGCACAATCATTTATCAGAAATATTCCACATTAGGGCTGTGGGGGGGGAAAAAAATGTAGATGTATCTGATAAAAAATGTCAATTCCTATATAAAATGTGATTTTTTAAAAATCCAGGTTTGCTGTGCTTAATTGTGGTCTGCACAACTAGGCCAACATTTTGTGATTATATATCAATATGGCTGTACAATAATAATAATAATAATAATAATAATTAAATATAATAGTAATTACAATTATTATTGTTATTATTATTATTGTATATCCATATTGATTAGTATTATTATCATTATGATATAGCCATATTGATTAGTATTACTATAAAAAAAAAATATATATATTACTATTGTAATATTTCCCTGTAAAAACAATATAATTCAATTTTACATTACAACTGTAAGATTACAATACTAACATTTATGGAGGGCATAATTTCATCTCATGTTTGGCGCATGTTACATTTTCAAATACACATTAAAGCAACTCAAACTGTAGATAGATACAAATGCGGCATTTACTGTGAACTGAGCCGCTCTGAGACACTGAAAAAACACCAGCGGATAAGCTGTCCGCGTGTAAATGAACACAGTGCCGCGCTTCACTCTGAAACACACAACGGATATATTAATTCAATTAAATTACAGCCTTTTTTTGAATTGTTAATCACATTAAGCAATATTGCTATTTCGGTTTTATTACTATTAATTGTACAGCCCTATTCTATACATCTCCCAGCTCTAACAGTGACATGAAGATTATTTTTTTGCAAAAAACAACGACAATACCAACCACAAGTCATAAACAAGATCAGCCAATAGCAAACAAACACACACACAGGCTGTTACAGAGATGCACAGGTGTTGGGGGTAATTACCACAGACACACACTGAGTTTGGGTCTAATAACCACACCAGGTGCACAGCAAAATAAATGATTGATGGAATTAAAGTGGAGACTATTAAACATCATTTTGCAGTGTCCATCTTAATGACAGGGACATTAATGACGATCTGTCCATAAACACTCGGTAACACCGACTTGATGCCTGAATGAAGTGTGTTCATAGTCAAATTTAATAATAATTGTAATTCAGTATATCCGTTTTACTGTGTTGTTATTTTTGAATTCAAACTATTGCAAATGTTAACATTTTAAGTTTTTGTTAATGAATTAGGAAACCATCGCACACCTGCAGGTGATAAGTGTGTGGGGGAAAAAAGACCAAATAAGTAGGTCAAAAAATCTACAAAAAACAAGGAACTCCCGCACACTATCAGTACTTGCAAATGAGTATCAAAATGTGTAGCAACGTTTCGGTCTCACGACCTTCATCGGGCATATACAACTATTCAAACTCAAATCCCATTTAAAATAATCACATGACCAATCAATGTAAAGATCCATTTGTAAACAATTAAGCTCAATGACTGAACACATAATTAACACCACATCATCATAAACAGTTACAAACATAATTGTTAATAATATCAAAGTTTGAAATAAAAAATAAAAAAACTTTTATCATTTACATTTTTTAAATGTGATATTATAAAAGTTTTTTTTTTTTTCTCAGAACTTTTAATTATGTGTTCAGTCATTGACCTTAATTGGTTCCAAATGGGTCTTTTTTTACGTTGATTGGTCATGTGATTATTTTAAATAGTATTGAGTATGACATAAGGGTGAGTAAAAGATGAGATCAATTTTATTTTGTTGTGATCGTTTAACAGACTATGGTTAAACACATTTCCAGAAATGCAGCTTTCTACAAGAACGTGCAACTGATTAAAGTAAATAATATCACTTTTCACAAGTAGGATATCAAAATAAATAATTATTTTCTTTTTCAGCAAACGGGTCAGTGCAAGACCGGGTTTAACCTTAAGAATGTAGGCTATGCACATACATTAATGTTACCATTTAACTAACTCAGTCAATAATTGAGAGTGACCGGAAAACATGATTGTGACATTTCTGTGTGATATTTATGTGAAGATCAAAAGCAAATTTCAAAATGTATTTTAAAGGGCACTGCAGAAACTCTTTGCAAAGGGAAATTCATTGAGTTTACAGACCGAGTAACTGGATGCAAGGAGGCAATATTGGATGTACAGTCAAACCAAAAATGATTCAGACACCAGATATAATTTTAGATTTTTTTTTTTTTTTTTTTTACTAGAGGGTGCAGGACACTATAGCTCATTTATGTAAGAGAGGATAGCAAAATAAAGCAAACTGTGACATGTTATACCTAAATATTCTTCATACAGTGGACTATCAGTAAAATCTATCAAATATTGGAGCTAAAAATGATTCGGACACTATGACCTGACCATGTTTTGCTTAAGTGTTTTTCCTTTAATTGCTAATACGACCTTTTTACACCACAAACTGAACAATATTAAGCATTGCTTGGTAATTGATTGACCTAAATTTACTAAATTTAACAGCTGAAAGCTATTCAACCTGATTCATTTGTGAGACAGTCTAACAGAAGGATGGCCAGAACCAGTGAAATATCAACTGATTTGATAACTCTGAGTTCCTCTCATATTTTATTACCATTTTCTAAACTATAGCGAATCAACTGTATGTGATAATGTGAGCAATGCTGAAGGTGTCTGAATACATTTTGGTTTGACTGTATAACGTTTGGATATTTGTATAAACAATAACAATAAGGAAAAGAACTCTATACATGGATTGCCATTTTTAGATTTAAAAAATGGCTGATTAAAGGGTGTATTAAACACATCCAAATGAGTTTAGGCCAAACTGAACAACGGAATTCTCTGCAATCAATTTGATTGAATTTATAGATCTGCAAATTACAGCACATAATGCAGAAATTGGTTGAATTTGCATAAACGGTTTAAAAAAAAAAGCCATGGGGAGGCGTAATACATTTTGTGGAAAGTGCCCAAGCAAATGGATATTAAAAACCCCTAAATAGCTCACGCTCATTTCCAAATCTCTTCACTAGTGTGTAATCGCCGTTTTTCACTCTTGTCTTCAGGGAACAATAACTCGTATTTTCTTACACTCATACAAGAATACAGCTCTCTTTTCCAGAAAACTCATCGTTATGCTTTTACTTTTATTTTTTTCCTGAAGCTACACTATGCAGATTCTCATTCACACCTCCGTTCACCCTCTCTAAAACACACTCGTGCTGAAAAACCGAGGGCGCATTAGACGTTTAATTGAAGCAGATAGCGGCGACCGGTTGCGTTAAAGACGTCCTGCTGGGAGTTAAACAAACACAAGACTGCGATTTAAACATCTCTCCTCCCTCAGGTAGCCTGCTGCTGATCGCCCGGGTTAAACATGAAAAATTAACGTGAATTATGATAAAGAGACTGCTTTTAAACCGTTTAAGAGAATTAGCAGCAATTTGTCATATCGTCTCCCTCTATCTCCAAGAGCGAATCTGCATCCCAATGGCAGCTGTAATTGAGTTAGTTGGAGGCAGAAAGTCTTGACGGAAATGTGAATAATGTCCTCAAGGTGCTGAGTGATGACTTCACCCAGAGACACGTCTGCCTTGAGTGGGTTTAATTGAGTCACAGATTAATGAATAAAAGGAATCGCTCATGACACAAGGATCAAACTCAGACCGCCCACGTCAATCCAGAGTTGTTCCTGTATCACACATTAAATGAGGATTATGACATATTGGTGCGAGACAAGTCGACCGAACGACTCCTGCAAATCGACACTGGAAATGCTAGTCGTTCATTTTCTATTCATCACATACAGTATGTATCGCTTTATATTTTTGCAAAGGCTATGCTTCAAATTACTGTCATATTAATGTTACATTTTAAAAATGAGACATTATTTTCAAAAGTGTATATCTGGAGCAGAAAGACCTTGACCCAGACCTTGCCTGCGTTTGTTTTCTCCATTGAATAGAAACATCAGTAGCAGTAGTGGCATCAGTGATACTGACCTTCATTACACTCTTAGAAAAAAAAAAAAAAAAAGGTTATATAGAACCTTTTAGATGTTCCCTTTAAGGTTAAGGGGTCATTTTATGGAGTTTTACTTAATTAATTTTTACTTTGATTCAATTAGATAAATTAAACATCTAATAAACATAAAATTGAAGTAACCAGTTAAACATGAATGTATTATGCAATCATTTATGACATTTCTCTTTATATAGAACCTTTTTTAGCATAAAGACTGTAAAACATTATCGTGATTTTAACGGTAAAAGACTGTTAATTGGTTCATGTATTATTTTTTTAATAACTGTTTCTTAGGTTTTTTTTTCTAATCAGTTATGTACATTGGGGTTTTTATGTTACATTTAATGTTGTTAAATTAATGCTTATTGCATTTTTTAAATTTCAACATGTTACCATAATAATGTTTGATGTTTGTGTGAATGACACTGTGCAGCTTCTATATATTAGTATTAACTTTCATGTGGAAGAGCTGCTTATGATGAGCTTTGATTGATCATTTGACTCTCATCACTGCTGTGATTGTTGACTGTTAGTGTATTACAATGGAGCAAAACAGATATTAATACTTCAAAAGGTCAGTAAATTAACATTATATCAGATAATGAAATACGGCTTATTGCTGTAAAATTATATACGGTTATAAGTCTGTAAAACCTAAAATGTTGCTACCGTATTTTTAACAGGAAAACTCTGGTAACCACAGCTGCCAGTTTTTTCCCGTAATTTTAACGGATTTTTTTTTTTACAGTGAGATATGAAACCATTGTGAACTTAGTAAAAAGATGCAATTAAACAAATATTTTAAATATACCATCTATGTTGTTTCTACATGAATTTGGAGATTCAACGATTCAATTCACAGATTCAATGTGAATTTGGAGATTCAAAATATAACATATATTTATAACATAATAATATATAATTAATATATAACAAATTTTAACGTTTAATGGGTTTTTTAAAAGTGTGATTAATCACTTTTTAATCAACTGACAGCTCTACAATGAATTCATGAAACCAGGTAAAGGCCATATAGACACTGGTTAATAAGTTCACAGATAATCGCCCCTATAGCAGTGAACCAGGGACATTTCAAAACCTTTCGCAACAGCGATGACATAACGAAAGCTTGTTTACGGAAATCACGTCACTTTGGCAGTTTGAAACGCGACCTGAATCACTTGCACCAAACAATGATTCAAAAAGGTTTTCAAAGCTTCATGAAGCAGTCTTTCAAAAGCACCCATCACTAATATTACTTTAGTTATTTAAGTGTTTTTAACGGAACTCCATGAAAAATTGGAGAGCAAAAACTGGTCCCATGCACATAATATTAAAGCAGGATAGGCAATTTGTTCCAGAATTAATCAAATTAATTAATTAACCAAACAGTTGATGTACACCATTGACTTTCATAGTAGGAAAAAAAAATACTATGGAAGTCAATGGGGTCCATCAACTGTTTGGCTACCAACATTCTTCAAAATATCTTCTTTTGTGTACAGCAGAAGAAAGAAATTCATACAGGTTTGAAACAATTTGAGGATGAGTAAATGATGACAGAATTTTCATTTTTTAAGTGAACTATTCCTTTAAATCTTAACCCAACCTTAAACCTATACCACTAAACCTGTCCCTAACCTTACCCGTTTCCCACCTCAATAGCAGCACAAGTGTTTTGCAATACAACATGAACACAATAAGTACATACCTAACAATTATTAATTTTATGCAAGTACACGGTAGTTAAAGACACCTAATATAAAGTGAATTCAGTTTTTTTTTTTTTTACAGTGTAGATCATCGGTAAAACAATCTGTAAAAGGAGAGAGATGAGTGTGGAACTATGAACGCACACACGTATGCACAAACACACACATAAAAGGTCCAAGACAGGAGGAAGTGGGGAGGTGCAGATGACCTCCAGAGGGACACATGAGCGGTGGAGAAACAGGTTGATCTTACCAGTGCCACTCCACTATGACACAGCCGTCATGAAAGCGATAGCTGTGCAAACGTCAGCAGACACGCACACAACAGAAAACAAGAACAAATAAACGAATGAGTAAGACAGAGAGACAGGAAATATTTCCTTCGATAAGTGCAACAGCAACTAAACAAAAAAAAAGCAACTTGAAAAAGAAGCAGCAACAACCCCCTACACAGCTGTTACACAACACTCGAACAATTTAGGTCTTACGAATTTCATTTCATTTAGGATGCAAGGAATAGTATGACGAGTATGACCTACAGACGCATTTCTTATTATTATTAACGTTTAAATCAGTTGTGCTGCTTCATATTTTTGTTGAAACCGTGATGCAGGATTTCAGGATTCTTTAATGAATAGAAAATTCGAAAGAACATTATTTGTTTAAAACATAATTTTTTACAACAACATACATGGCTTTACTTTTTATCATTTTAATGCATCCTTGCCGAATAAAAGGGAAAAAAAATGTACTGTCTTTTGAAACTTTTGAACGGTATGTATGTTTGTTTTTATTGCTTTAAATCAAGTGGTCCAATAGGACTTGATGTGCCAAATGAATGTTGCAGTTGGTATTTATAATTAAGGGGGTGAAAAAATGTCCTTCTATGGACATTTTATTGGTCAAACATTTAAAAACAGGCCTTTTAATCAGATGACGCCATACATTTTTTCGACTACTTTCCAAGATGAGATAGACTGTAAATTATAAATGCAAATATGTGCTGTTTCGTCACCATTTGGAGTGCAATAGCAGAATGAACGCACAAAACTGTTGAGTGTTGTGGCCAGTGGTCTCACACACATAAATGAAGGCATATATCTGGATTTGTTGTGTGACAGAACTGAGGCGTTGAAGTCGTGACCTCTGAGAGAGGAGCAGGGTGTACGTAGGTTGGTTTGCGGTTAATAACTCAACCTTCCAAATAGCCTTATAAATCACATCACACGCTTTTAAATCTTTTTTATTTCTTAGAGCCGACTGTTATAAATCAGACAATGGACAACAGCAGCAGCACTGATGTTCACACAAACCTAAACAAACCTAAATAAAGTGGATACCGTGTGATGAATAGTCGACAAAAATAAAAATTCAGTCTTTGTTTCGCTACAAATAAACCTGCATGACTTTCTTTCATCTGTATCTACAAAATAAGATATTCTGAGAAATTGTTTCAACTATTTTTGTCCATGTAGTAAAGGTCGGTGTCCAAAACAACCCTGGACTCCACTAACTTTTACTGTATGGACAAAAAAACACCAAGACATTTTTTAAAGTATCTTCTTTTGCGTTCCACAATAGAAAGAACGTCATACAAGTTTGGGATGACATGAGGGTGAGTAAATGGAGACCTAAAGCTATAAAGCTCAAACTCAATCTTAATATTGGATCAACTGTGAAACATTTAGCTATTTTACAATAGATTTGAAAGTCACTCATCTGATCAGAACTGTTAAATAATACTAGGTTTACGTTTATAAGTATTACAAAATGTGAAGCCTGCAGCATTTTTTATGTCAGATTTATCCTTCATTAGTATTTTTCATCTCTAACAAAATAGACATTATAACATGGTTATCTAATGAAGTCAGTAAGTTTTTTTTTTTTAAACTAAATTAATACTTATTCAGCAAGGATGCATTGAATTGATCAAAAGCGACAGTAAAGACATGATGTTACAAAAGATCCCTATTTCAAATAAATGCTTTTCTTTCTATTGATCAAAGTTCCAAAAAAAAAGTAGCACAACGGTATTCAACATTGATCATAATAAGCAATGTTTCTTGAGTAGCAAATCACCATATCAGAATGATTTCTGAAGGATCATGTGACACTGAAGACTGGAGTAATGATGCTGAAAATTCATCTTTGCATCACAGGAATAAATCACATTTTACAATATAGAAAACAGTTAAATAGTACAAATATTTCACAATATTACAGTTTTTACTGTATTTTGGATCAAATACATGCAGCCCTGGTAAGAGTTTCAAAAACTTTAGAAATCTTACCGATCCCAAACATTTGAAAAGTGTAGTGTATATCGTGATACTGTTACCGTTATATACTGTATGTATTGCTCACACACCCAAAAAAATGTAAGCACTTACAGTTTTGTAAGTGTTTCTGTTCAGTCTCTCATTAGAGCAAGTAATCAACCATCAGATCAAACTAATACAGCCGAGTTAAAAGAGACTGTTATTATCTCATTATTAGCATGAATAGAATGTCTGATTACAAGAATTATCCCATTTAATCTGAGACCCCATGGAGGGAGGAGATTTGTGGCTGTAGGGGCTCATGAATTAATCAAACCCATCACCTCGGCTGTTGTGATTCTGTTGTATGTGGTCCCCTTGAAAATGAATATGACGAAGCATTCCTAACAAACCCTTCAGAATGCAGCGCACCAGCAGGGTTCTGGCAGTAAAATTCCCATTTGTTTCTTCCACAGTGAAATTGATCGTCAGAAATAACGTACAATATAATCCTCTCGAAACACAGATAAAATGAGGTCCTAAACTTGAGAACTACATAAACCTGAATTGACTATTCATACTCTTGTGCAAACTGAATGGAATGTCTTTGGACACTTAATTGCACATCAATTGCAATTCAATTTAAATGTATTATAGGTTAAATGTATATTAAATGCAATTAATTGAACTTAAGAGCCACTTTTGACCCACTACATATGTAATTTCACAATCAGTTCTATTGTTATTGAAGTGTACTGCCAAATGTACTTACAATCATTTGTGGTAAACTTTATTGTTTTTTTATTGAAACATGTATGTAATGCATTTAAATATATTTGTAATCACACATTTGTAATAAATAAGTGTGCAAAATAACTTCTTTAAATCACAACAAAATATTATTAAAACAAGGATTTAACATGTAAAAATAAAACTTTTAATTTGGCATTATTACAAAGTGCACTTCTTAAAAGTGTACTCATGTACTCCAAGTACACTTTAAGTGGCCTTTCTTTATTCAACATATTATCTGCAAGTACACTGCACTACAACTGCCCATTTAAGTGCATATTCAATTAAGCACACTTTTATGCATTTTAATATCTTGTAAATCAATGTCAAATATATTGTATTTTATACTTTAATGAGATGCAAGCATTAGTTTTATGGTGTATGGCTATTCTTGCTTTGATTGATTTTCCATTTCTCCTAAAGTCGGTCTACATCAAGTACACAGTCTTGTTCCTTTGTCTTTTTTTGCCAGTTTTCTTCAAATCAATGTTTGTATTACTGTGATTCATCTCTGAGCTTTGAACTCTACAAAGAATATGTTTCTGAAAAGCCTGTAGTGAAAATGAATGGGAAAAAATACTTCAGGAATGAATCCCAAGGCCACTGCAAATGTGGGTGATCACTGTTGAGCTCTACACATGAATGCATATGTACATGCGTCATAGTCAGGATTTATGCACTTCAATCAGGTGTCCATCAGAATTCCCTGGCTGTGATAGACAAAGGGACATATGAGTCCAGTTTGGCCCTTTAACACACACACAAATGCGGTGAACCACTGTGAAATATCATCCCATCTATAGAGATGATACTACAAGATCACTGACTCAAACGGTCTGATTAGTATGCATCACATCGACATAAGCACACACATGAACAACTGAACACACACACATCATTTCACTGTCCTGTTCACTATGCTGTATCTAAGGGGACAGCTATAAATTAGCATATTTATAGTCCTTTCAGCGCTCTGCTCTCCTGAGTGGCTGTGTGGCTTCGGTGATGAATATTCATGTGCGTGCGGAGGTTAATTTGGGCAGAATGTCTGCTGCTCTTTCCTGTGAAACAACACAGATCTTCAGGTAACGACAACCTCCCCACAGAATACACAGACACACACACGCACGCTGTGGGATACCTGTGCCAGTTTTACTTGTACCTCAACCAACGACAATAATATAATAAATGAGCCATACGAGTTCCTCAGATGGTCAATGGGCCAATGTTTCTTCCGTCCATAAACTTGAAGTGTGTCATTTCTGCACAATTAGTGCCATGAAACAAGACGTAATGGTTGTTTCCAAACAGGTTTCTCAAACACAACACTCTATCTATCTATCTATCTAACTATTATCTTTCTGTCCTTTTACCTGACAACTGCTGCTCGGACTAACAGTTAGTGATGCAAAATTCACAATATTGTTGACATGCTGTTGTCAGGCTGCTCAAACAAACTGAGTAATATTTTGACTTTTGTTGAGACCTGGTATTAAAATTAATCTCAAGTGATCTGAGCAAATATAAGGGGCTTTCGCACCGGGTAGTTCTAGGAACTTAGTTCTAGGAACTAGCCACCAGGGTGGTTCCCCGAGAACTAATGGTTCCCTTAGGAACATTTTCCGGGTTGCATTGCCAGTAGGAATTCTGATGTGATGTTGTTGTGACTTTTATTTTGATGGTGCGGCATACCTTTATTTTGACGGCGCTAAGAACGCCAGAGCCTGAGCACACAGTGCTCACATTCTCCAGGTTCATTACTTTACGATCTGTCTAACAGTCCTGTCTAATACGTTATTAGATAGAACTTGTATACATAGAAAGCAGACAGTATATGAAAAGGTTTTATCATATGCCGTGTATTTGATGTCCAGTGTCGCTAGCTGAGCAGAAATACATAATCACGTTTGGCTTGGTCCCCTCAAAGTTGATTTCATTTTCTCCTTAGCGTAAAGGTTAAGGCCCATTTATCACTGTTTTTCCATGTTCGTAGAGTTAGTTTGTGGAGTAAATATATAGGCTATAATCTGTGTTTTTACACAGCTATTTTTTAAATGGCGGGTGCTGGTGTTTCGCATGTTTTCGGCCAAAGAGCGTACACTAACGTCACTGGTAGTTCCTATAGCGCTGGTTTAGACCCTACTCTGAAGTAGGAGCTAAATTAGTTCCTCCAAAAGGAGTTCCTATACCTAAAAATGTTCCTAGTTCCTGTGGTGCGAACACGCCAAAATCCGGGTACTTCCGCCAATAGTTCTAGGAACTTTGAAAAGGTTAATCCGGTGCGAAAGCCCCTATAGGTTAATATTAACGTGGTCTAAAATTATATATGGTCACCGAAACCGCATTTGAAGGATCACATTACTTTTGTAGCGTAAACGCCAATGCCTAGGTCCCTAACCCTACTTTTCAGGCTCCTTTCCAAACAGTCCACCAACATAGACTTCATCTACTGCTGGCTCCATCCCTCATCAAGTCCACCCACAAGCTCGACCTCTCTTATAATCACCTTACTAAAGGTCCGAAATTTTCAAATGAGTTTTTTTGTATTCGTCATTCGGTGGCTATGAATTGTCAACACACCTCTCAAATGCTTGCTACGGACGCGAAAAACGCAGAAAATCTGACCCGATCCGATCTTTTGTGTAAACGTGATTGACACAACATAAGGTCGTATTTATTTTTTAATTAACATGCGTGAATTTCGGACTCAGTGTGCAAGGACTCCATGCTCCACCCCTCACCTCTCAAAGATTTCACCCTCCGCAGGCCTTACCTTTTAAAGGTCCCTTCCCAAAGACCACACCTACCACAAGCTTCACCCTTCAAATAAATTCACCTCACAGACTCCACCAACCACAGGCCCACCCTTTCAAAGGCTCATCCCCAAAGAACCAGATGTCCATCCCCTCACAGGCCAAATCTACGACTAGCTCCACTCCTCTGCAAGATACTCCACCCAACACAGGCCCCACCCCTCAAAGGCTCCTCCCACCAAAGAGCCCATCCCACAGGCTCAATGCCTCACTGTCAGGCTTACTTGATGTTGTCAAGACAACCAGAGTCTGGCTTCAGGATGGCAGTGTGATGGAACATCTTGTACAGAGCGATTCCCAGGAAGATCACATTCAGCTAGGAAGAACAGAAGCTCAGGATTGGTTGAGGGTTCACACGTGAGAGCACTAGAGTGTGCAACATTGAACATGAATGTTTTGAATATAGTTTTTAGAGAGCATCAGAGCTGGTTACCATGATGATGAGTGTAGCGGGGCCTATAAAACTCCAGATGAAATAAGTATCCAACCGCAACCAGCACCTGAAAATGTGAGAAAGAGACGTCACTCAAGTTTCAAAGTTGCACACACACACACAAAAAAGTAGTACCACAGATTGTCTTTTGGCTGATACATGAGAGTTCTTTCAATAATTCAGAATTTAATTTCCGCATCATTAGACTAAACTTAAACCCTCCTGTGACCACCCACACACTCATTCAGACTCATTCAGATCATTTGACTGTGTGTGTGAGACTCACACTCTGTCTGTCCCGTAACTGCGGTAATCCACTCCAGCAGAAACGGCCACAATGAGGGCAGGAATGCCGTATCCGGCCAGGTAAAAATATCTCCTGCGTGAATGTTCGCTCTCAAACACCTCCACCAGCATAATGTAGAGCTGAACCCCTTCCAGAAACATCCACGTGAACGCAGACAGGAAGAAGAAATGCAGTAGTGCCGCAAAGACAGCGCAGGCAATCTGAAACGCACACAAACGGTCTTGTGAGGGCGTGTGTTATGTGGACATTGATGGATGCTGTTCAGCGACCTTGCAAACCTGCTCAGATAATTGAAAAATGTTAAATAATAGGGTTTAAAGATTATGAATCATGTATGATGTTCCTGCATTAGAGTCACACGCACTGAACGCTTTCACATTAAATCTTTATGACACACACGCTTGTGCTATTTCACCCTCTCATGAACTAATAAAAACATGGAGTCAGCCAATTTAAACATATGTGTGGATGTGTGGTCCCTATCATACACCCGGCACAAAAGTGTTTTTTTGCTAGTTTCAGCCCAACACAGTTATCATTTTCACGTCTTGCGCCATAGCAAATGGATTTGGGCCCATCTGTTCGCCCATGGGTGTGCTGGTCTGAAAACGAGGTGTGTTCAGGCGCATTGTTGGCGCGTTGCTATTTTGAGGCAACTGAAATAGACTGCGCCATTGACTTTAGACCAGGTTTCAGTTGGTCAAAGGCAATATCGCAATATTTTTTTTTGTTATTTAAAGAGCACACAAATAATATGCGCCTATAGGCGGGTCTACAATGCGCGTTCACTTTGTCTCGTAGATGGTCTGCTTGTGCGCTTTAACCTCGCTAGAGAAGCGTTCATCTTTTCCGCTTGCAAATTCCGCCATGTAATTAGCAAATCAGCTATGGCGCGAGCACAACTGAGTTTTTAAAACAAACGAAAGATGAGACTCTGATTGGTTTATTGCATGTTACGCCCCAAAACACACCCATTACTCATTTAGAGAATAGAGACAACACTTTTAGCAAAAGTGGATTCGGACTAGTTGCACTTGCGCTTTAGACCATGCGCTTAGATCGTTAAAATATTGCCTCCCGTGTCCAAATATGCGATCTTCCCAGTTACATGGTACAGAAAGAGCAGTACTTAAAAAACGTAGGATTTGTTCGTGATTAAAATAAATACATAATACATATACAATGAAAAGATGATTTGTGTGTTTGTATTTTTGTCATACAGGCTGGTCTGCGCGGTTGATGCCGGTGAGGAAGAGCGTTTCAGCGATGAAGAGCGAGATGCAGAGGTTCTTGTGAATGGTGTTCCTATCGCTCTGGAGGCCACGGAAGAAGCAGAAGGTGAAGATGCAGACGAGCAGACAGACCAGAGACAGCAGGATGCCCACCCACGTGATGACGTCCAGCAACAGATCATGCACAGGGTCTGCCGTCTACAGGGGGAGACAGAGATTAGAATGTTTTCACATTCCTTTGAACCTGAACATAACGACTGAATATAAAAATATCGCTGCAAGCAGCAATTACAGGACTCAAGCACAGCAGCAGATACACAGTGACACCATCAAAGTGTCTGATACAAAGTATGAGAGCACATCAGAGCAATGATTTTTTTGCTCTTTTTTTTTTTTTACACCAGGATGGGCAGTCCACAATTTTGCAAAAAAAACCCCCACATTTTTAAGTATATTATCTGCAGAACATTTACTAAAATTAACTAAAACTGTAACTAAACTGTAACTAAAACTATTACAAATTATGGTAACACTATGGTAAGCTTAACATTAGTTAACTATTTTAGTTAACATGAACTAAGAATTAACAGCATTTATTAATCTTAATTCATGTTAATGTCAACATTTACTAATGCATTATTAAAATCTGTGTGAAAAGAGATTTTATAATATGTGTGGATTAATTTACTAATACAACCTACAGTACATGCTAAAGTGAATCAATGTTTGTGTGAATTCCCCGCATTATAAGTGGGAGACCTGCGGGAATGATTAAAATTATGCGCAATACCCACAACCCTGCGCCGAAATTCGAGCCCTGTATGTTCTAGGACCCATCTATTCATCCATCGATCCATACATCCATGTATAAAATAGAAAGTGCCATCTAGCTCATTACACTGACCGTGAACCTTTTCCAACAGACAAATGTAATTAGCTACTTTGTGTTAATATCTTAATAACTAACTACCTTTAAAAACAAACAACAACAACAAAAAACAGAAGCATCTCCACACAGTTGCAAAGTACCTTCTAACACTGTTAATAACCCTGCACAAACAGCATCTATTGTGTATTTTTATCTGTTGTTCTTTAAGGCAGTAACTGTGTGTGACAGTAAGTTTGATTTATTAGTGTGTCACAGTTAAAGCTCTCAGATCCTGCAGGCGGCCGTCATTGATTCCCTACTGTACTCCCTCTGTGTAGGGTCCCTACGGAGGCCGCACAGCCAGGGGAAAAGAGCACAGCTGATATGGGACGCATCCCAGAAGACTTTGAGTCTGGAAGACCGGATGTCAGCACTTCTAAAGAACACAGCACATGAATATTTATGAGCGCTGCATAGGTAACAGTACACAGCTTATATGTGCCTGTGTGTGTGTGTGTGTGTGTGTGTGTGCCCCAGAGGGCCGTTGAGCACATAACACATCACTCTTCCAGAGGCCCACTCACCCTTGAGCGCTATATCTCCTCTACATTCAACACACAGTGTATGTGTGTGTGTGTGTGTGTGTGTGTGTGTGTGTGTGTGTGTGTGTGTGTGTGTGTGTGTGTGTGTGTGTGTGTGTGTGTGTGCGTGTGTGCGTGTGTGTGTGTGTGTGCGTGTGCGTGTGTGTGTCAGTGCTGTAAGTAAATCAGCAGCTCAAGCCTGCTCAGCAGAATCCACAGTGAGGCCTCAGACTTTATAGAGTCAACGCTGAGCTAAAGTAAATCTATGCGTCTATAAACACACACACATACACACTCACACACGTGCACATGTAGAGAGTAAGACTTCATGATATATGAAATGAATCATTATGAAAACTGAAAATGTTAAAATGAGAAAGACAAATGTGATTTGCTATTTTTTGAGGTATAAAAAAGTATATAAATAATACTAAAATAACACTTCTGCAGAAAGTCATTTATATTAAGATATTTTTTTCACACTATTTTAGCCATTTTTATCTGTTTGGGTTAAGCCTAAACAGAACATTTTTGTTTATAAATCTCAATTTCTCTGTTTTTGCTCTGAAATGGCTTAAAAACTTAAACTGAAATTAAAATGAAAGTATTAAAATGAAACCTAATTCAAAATATTAATAAACAATATACAAGTATACAAATAATACTAAAGTAATACTGCTGCAGATTATTGTATAGTCAATTTATTTTTCCCACTTGTTTCTGCTCTGAAATGCCATAAAATGTTGTTGTTGTTTTTTTTTTTTCAAAAAAGCAATCATTGCCAAGTACACTAAATGTAGTTAAAAATATTCGAGCAAAGCTTTCTGTTCTGTTTTTCAATAAACAAAGGAATCACAATAATGCACAACTTTAACAATATATTTAGTAGTAATCAAGTTTTTACTTAAACCATATCAGAAATATGAAATATATCAGAAAATGCCACATGGAGACTTCCATGAACATTTCTGAGAGATGATTCTGATCAGAGTTTTGAATTGATTTAAATAAATGGGCAGTTTGAATTAAACTGACTTGTGTATAACAACAGTATTTATGCTGTTTTTCAAGTTTCAATCATCAGCAATGATAATAAAAGGAGCAAGAAGAGTTATACTGTTGCGATCTTCACCAAGCTTAAAAAGCAATTAAAAAGCACATTATTCATCACAATATTGATTAAGTTTATATTGTCAACAAAATAATAACAGATATATCACCCAGCTCTAGCACAGAGACACAGATGAACAAGCATGAAACACACACACACACACTCGGAAGAGGTGATGAAGCAGGTGTGTGATTAATTGCGCTCTGGTCTCCATCAAACACACCAGTACAAAATAGAAAAGAGATCAGTGAATGTGTGTGTGTGTGTGTGTGTGTACTTCCAGATTCAAGATCTGGTAGATTTATATCCCGTCTGGATTCTTTATCCCCTCAGTATCAGTTCACGTCGCTCAGAAAACACACCAGTTCAACAGCAGAGCTGTTATATCTAGTGCTGAGAAGTTTCCACAAATCGGTGAATCAATTAACCAGTTAAAAGATTATCAACAACCACCAGCAATTCACTGGTTCTATCACACAATCACGTGTTCCCATGTTTTGACATTTAACACAGTTTAAACACGTTCCGATGGTGTATTCATTTGCCAATAAAAAAAAAAAAAAATACACAGAGAAATAATAATAATAATAATAATAATAATACACTTATAGAAATGTAATTCAAATTAGATAACTTCGTCATCTAGAAAAACATGTTAGGTTATACTTTATTTTAAGGTGTCCTTGTTACAGTTTAATTATACATTTAAGTACTGAAAAATATGAATTAACAACATTCTTTCTATAGGGATTAGGGTTTGTTTTAGGGTTAGTTGCATGTAATTAGGCACAATGTATAGTGATTGCTATAGTAACTATTTGTAACGTGAAACAAGGACACTGTCAAATAGTGTTACCACATTTTATTGTACATGAAGAAAGTCATCCATGTTGAGATCACATGACGCTGTGTCATGTAGTGTAAGGATGACTAATACTACAACTAATATGAACAAATTGACTCGACATAATGTTTTAGCCAGTGTTCATAGTGCACAAACATTAGGCAAGGCAAGGCAAGGCAAGTTTATTTATGTAGCAGATTTCATACACAGGTAATTCAAAGTGCTTTACATAGAGGAAAATAAAATTGTGGGGTCAGTAAGATTTTTTCTTAAATAAATTAATTTATTCAGCAAGGATGCATTAAACTGATCCAACGTGTCAGTAACTATCTATTTATCAAAGAATCCTGAAAAAAGTACCATGGTTTACACGCAGCGCACAACTGTTAGAAATGTTTCTTGAGCAGTAAATCCGCATATTAGAATGATTTCTGAAGGATCATGTGACACTGAAGACTGGAGTAATGATGCTGAAAATTCAGCTTTGCATAACAGGAATAAATGACATTTTACAATATATTCATATAAAAGCAGTTATTATATAATGCAATGATATTTTCCAATATTACTGATTTTACTGTACTTTTGATCAAATAAATAATGCCTTGGTGAACATATGAGACTTCTTTCAAAAACATTAACATATCTTACCGCCCCCATATTTCTGAAACTCTGGAGCTATAGTCTTGTAAAAAGTAGTGGGAGGAAGAATGTCATCTGTCGACAGCTGTACATCTGGAGGAATGTTACTTTAGCTTCAGATTCGGAGGAGAATGAATGAGTTGAATGCATCAGTGACACGCGGTCTTTCGTAAAAGGCCTTCAGAACAGTAAACACGAGCACACATCTGTGCAAAGCCTCATTAAGAACACATTCACCCACGCATTTCTGATATGCAGCAGTCAGTGTTAGAATTCGAACAGTTCTCGTTTCCTCAATCTAATGAGTCATATTTCTGTCATATTCCACACACACCTCTGTGATGAGAGCATGAGATATCCATGGTGACCAGCGGCCCTCCTTTAAGATTGAAGGTTGGATGACAATTGCCTGACATTGTCCCCAGACTCAGCATCACTGCATCACTAGGCCACTCCAGTGGTCTCAATGTGTCCATTACAACACCTCTCGCTATCACTGGCACTGCTGCAGCCATGGCAACAACAAAACACTCACCTGTGAGGATTTACACACACAATCTCTCTCTCGTTCACCAAAAATCTGAGGGTGAAACGGAGGGGACAGATGGATAAATGCATGACTGAATGAAACCCATTTATAAGGTTATACTGAATACGATTTTGTGAGTGTGTCTACGCCTGCTGTGGCTTAAAGGAATAGTTCACTTCAAAATGAAAATTGTGTCATCATTTACTCACCCTGAAGTTGTTTCAAACATGTATGAATTTCTTTCTTCTGCTGAACACAAAGGAAGATATTTGGAAGAACGTCAGTAACCAAACAGTTGATGGACCCCATTGACTTCCATAAAAAAAAAAAAAAAAAAAATCCTACTATGGAAGTCAATGGGTCCAGTTAACTGTTTGGTTACGGACATTCTTCAAAATATCTTCCTTTGTGTTCAGTAGAAGAAATAAATTCTTACAGGTTTGACACAACTTGAGGGTGAGTAAATGAACTATCCCTTTAAAAGTTATGCTGTACAATATAGTCTTTTTGAAAATGTTGGTGCTTGATCTGGACAACTGTCCTGTGCAATGCCGTTCGGCAGTTCAAGCGGTGAGACAAAAAGTAAAACATTTTTACAAAATATGTTGAGTATTTTCTTTGTACGTTTTTGTTTATTTGAAATATAATTTCTATTTCTATTTAGCTCTAATTTATTTTCATTTCAGACTTACTTTTAGTAATTTTTGTACTCTAACCTAAATTAATTTAAATTCAGTTAATAGCTAATGCAACTTTTAATGTATTTGTTTATTTATTATTTTTTCTCTGAAAAATGCAGTATGGCAGTTTAGACAGTGTGACAAATTGTAGATTTATTTTTGTAAGATTAGTTCATTTTTAATATTTAATGTGTTTTTGTAATTTTTTTGATTTTGTTTATTTTAATTATTTCTATTTAGTTTATTTTAATTTTAGCTTTAGTAATTTTGCTGAGGCAACATTTTCAATTTTTAGTTGTTTTTTGTTGTTGTTGTTATTTACCCTAGTTAATTATGCATTTATAAATAAATCCATAACTCTATCCACTACACAGAAAAAGCTCTGAACTAAAAGATGACACGCCCACAAACCAAATATGTACAGTGGGTGTGGCTAAGCAAAATATGGGTGTGTTCATTTACCTTATTAATGTTTTCATTTTAAGTTTTTCATTTAACATATTTTATTTCAGCTTCATTCCATGATCAAAAAATATATTATTAGGTGTGTTCAACTTCATGCGGCGCTGCGCAGACCAATCGTCGAGAGTTGCCGCTTGCAGTCGGGGGCGGAGTTGAAAACTGACACTTTCTGCTTCCTGTAGTGACGCTCGCACAGTGTTTGTGTACTTTATCACAGATGAAGTGGATTAGATGGAGCATTTGTTAAATACACAGACGTTTCAGACTTTTTCATGAAGCAACAGAAACACTTTTCATGTACTGCTTAATACAGTGCCATCTGTACAAGAATAAAGTTTAATAGAAGCCTATACTACTTAAATAAAGTGGGTTTTATTATGATAAACATGACATAATATAATATTACGGTTAAATGAAAAGAGCTTTTACTGTAATAAATACACAGATTTGTGAGCATTAGCGTAACTGACGATTTTAGAATAAACACGAAACACACGTCATCGTTGTCATTATTGAATCCGGTCAATCGCAGAACAACTGTCGTCATCAGAACTTGTGCACCCGTGCGCCGGCGGAGTCAGTCGTATACTCTTGAATCACTCGCTGTGTGATGCCATACGTCACAGTGACGTGTCGTCGGCGTTGTCTCACGTTGGACAAAATTTCGAACCGGCATGCACTGCTTCAAGTTAGACGCCGATCGGTCTGCACAGCACTGCATGAAGTTGAACACACCTAATAGTTTTATTTATCATGTCCAATATGACTGCTCATGCACAAGTTTGGGTGTGTTTAAGCCAGGAGGGGGTGTGTCCATTTCTGCTGTGGGCGTGTCACTGCCCTAAATGAGTGTATCTCGAATTGAACCATTCATCGACGGCTACTTCCTGTCGTGACTCACACAATGTAAATGAGTCGGTAGACTTTATTCTAAACAGCAGGACCTGAAGTAGGCCTGCAGTTTTCCCTTCTCACATGCTAATCAAAACGTCTGTCAGCGATCTACTCCTCGCCACAGGGCCACTGAGTGCCATTGTTTCATCCGTCAGAATGTCTTTTTCCCCTCATTTTCACTGTTTTTTTTTTCAATCCTGTCAATTGTTCTTCTCTTGCTTTTCGGTTTCAACTTCGGCTCTGAATGGAAAATGTAAATGAAGCTTTTAGACTAAATGCACCTGGCTGAGGCTCCGTCCCTTGCGACCCCGCGCCTGGCAGACGGAGGAAAAAACACTGCCGCCAAATTGTGTTCTCGACAACACAGAGAACAACAGACTTCAATGGAGAAACAACAAAATGAAAACAGTCAAATGGTACAAATAGGTAATCATTTCGAAAATAATGCATGGCAGCAACTCACGAAAACTCAGAAGGCGTCAAGCTGTATGTCAGACGTATCATGTTGGCCTTTTAAAACATGCTCAAAACTAACAAAAAGCAACAATAACAATGCATTCCTAAAAAAACACCAGTGTATGCGTGTTTGTTCAGCGTGTATTGAGTCTCTCAGCTGGGAATCGTCGTTGATCATGGATCATATGGAGAGATAAAGACCGCCCACCCGCTGATCTCCCACAATGCACCTCACAGCCTGAAGTCATCAACAAACAATAAACAGTCTCCACAGAGATCTGCTCCACATCCACCAGCTTCAAACAAACACACCTCACGTCTTTCTTCTGAATTTTCAGAGCAAAATCCATGCAGCACCTCTAAACATCCCGGGAAGTTGAATGTCTTCAGACTGCCAGCAAAAAATCTGACTTTTTGCATATTCAGATTTTTATCCAGATGGGTTTTTGAAAGTCTGGAAAGCAATAAATCTGGTCTCCAGATGCGTCTCAGTCTGAACGCTCTGGCTGTTCAAGTCGGATTTCAAATGGCCTCCATATTTACTCTTAAGGCGACACTGCGACAACGTCAAAATAGGTAATGGAAATGTGTGAAGTATTCATACATTCATATTTACCAGTCTCCTCCGTTGCTGAGTTTTATTTGGCCACTTTATTTGGAGAGCGAGATGATGCAACAATTTTTTCCTGCATCTATTTTAAAAGCCTAATCACATACTTGGGTATGACTAAGTCATTACCAAAACAACGCATGCAGATATGTAGGGTATGTCTGGACACACATCAAAAAA